>OY728126.1:2041382294-2046382294 GCA_963277665.1 Viscum album | reverse complement strand
TAGAATAATGATGTTTACGAGAAAAAAATAAAAAGAGAAATGAAATATATATAGAGTGTATTTGGAGACTTCACCATCCCTTAAAATCCTAATTCAGAGAAGGAGTAATCAAATATAAATTCCAATATGTTCTTTATGGCTGGAGATAAAAAAATTTATACATATTACTCATATTATTCTAAAACTATTAGTTTCTCAGATGATAAATTAAAAGCCTAAGGTTATATTATATAAGAAAAATATGATTCCTTATTAATGAAACATAAACATTTGAAAAAAATTAATAATTCTATTTTAGGTGAAGAAACACTCTGTTAAAAAAACATCAAAATTTTATTGAATAATTCAACACATCCACTACAAATTGTGATGATCATGAAAAAAGGATACCAATATTAACGGATGAAGTAGAATCCGATAAAATTTAAAATATTTTTTTTCTAAAGGATAAAATAATTTAAATTAAATTCATAGAAATAATGTCATTAAAAGTGAAATATTTGGAATTGGATGTAAGTGTGATAAATGAAAATTGAATAAAAACTATTTTGTGCCAACATCTAAAAATGTAATCTGTTATAATTATGGGAGAAAAGGTCATGTGGCTAATAATTTCTCTCCAAAAATACCACATATTAGTTGTATTAAAAGAGACTTTATTTATAAATGTTTTTATGAAGAATGTAATATTATCTGTGGAAACAATAAGCTAATATGGATCCCAAGATCATTGTGAGGTACTATTGCTTGACCAAAGAAAATATGGGTACCAAAATAAAAATATATTTAAATGAATTTGTAGGAAACAAGTCAATTGGAAAAATGATATATGGAATATACATAGTGGAATTTACAGGAATATGTGTGGAGATCCATAAAATTTTAATATGTTGATAAAAATGGATGGGGGTCTTTTCACTTTAGGTGACAAAGCCAAAGGAAAAATAATTTGAGTTGTGGAACTATTGAAGATCCAAAAACAATCTCAACAAACAAAATATTATATGTAAAAGTTTTAAATAACAGTCTGAAAATTATCTCTTAACATCACGATGAATATTTTTATATTGAATTTTCTAACAATTCTTTATCAGTATCCGTAGAGGAGTTAATAACATTTATAGAACCAAGAACTGATAATGTTTATACTTTGGATTTAAATTCTCTGTTTAATCCAAAAGAGAATTGTTTAACTACTAAGATAAATGCGTCATGGATTTGGAATAGAAGGCTTGGACACTGAAATATTGTGCTTTACATAAATTTTATAAGAAAAAGTTAGTTTTTTATTTTCATGGTCTTATGTTTGACAATGAATGATTCTATGATACCTTCCAAATTGGAAAAGAGGATAAATATTATTTCAAATCTATTTAGAAACTTTATACATCTAAACAATTAGAACATATCCATATGTATTTAGTTGTAAAATCAAGGGTATCATGTTCGGCTAGTAAATTATATGTTTATGTTTTAGTCAATGATTATTTTATATTTACATTGTTTTATTTTCTAAAACTCAAAAGTGAGGTTTTCATTGTTTTGGAATGTTTTTGTAAAAAATTTCAAAATGAAAAAGGTTTTAAAATAGTTTCACTAAGAATTTATTATGGTAGAGAATTTATGAATCATGAATTCAAGTCATTTTTCTCAAATATGGGTATTAAACACACCATCTTTGCACCAAGAAAACCTTACCAAAATAGAATTTTTGAAAGGAGAAATAGGAATATTCAAGAAATGCCAATAAATTTGCTGGATGAATAAATTCTTAAAACCTATACTTGGTAATAATCTTTATGCACAACTGACTATATCATTAATAGAGTTTTAATGAGGACTATTTTAAAAAAGGCACCATATGAACATTGAAATAATAAAAAACAAAAAATCAAGTACTTCAATGTTATTGGATGTAAGGTTTTTATATTCAACACTAAGAAAAAATTGGTATGTTCAATCCAAAAGTGGATGAAGAATATTATTGTGATATTTTTCAACCTATAAATCTTTTATAGTGGTTAATAAAAAGTCACGGGTTATTGAATAATCAGTTCATGTGAAGTTTAATGAAAATAGGCATTTTGTTAAAGAGAAATATCAGAGTAATGAAGTTACAGATTATTTTGAAAACATGAGACTTGAAACCATTAAAAATGATTTTTAGAATGATAATAATAAGATTCATTCTAGTTCAAAAGAACATGATACTAAAGAACCTGAAAGTGTTCTACCATGACAATCTCGGAAAATAAAGAACCATAATTTAGAAACTATACTAGGGGATCTAGACATAAGAATAAGAATTAGAAGAAATATAGTAAAACTCGAAGAATTATCTTCCTTTCTGTCCCAGCTAAAACCTAATACTATAGAGGAAACCTTAGATGATGACTATTGGATGTTGTCTATACAGGAAGAACTAAATCAATTTATATGTAATAATGTTTGGGAACTAGTAGAGAGACCAACAAATTATATATTTATTGGAACCAAGTGGGTCTTTAGAAATAAATAGGATCATCAAGGGATCATAACCTGAAATAAATATGGATTAGTAGCTAACTGATTTATTCAGGAAGAATTTTTATATTATGATGATACCATTGCCCTTGTAGCTACATCAGAATCCATTATAATACTTTTAGATCACAGATTTCATATGACTTTTAAATTTTATCATATGGATGATAAGCCTTTCTTTTTAAATGGTTATTTAATGGAGGATGTTTATGTTGAACAACTCACTAGTTTGGAATATTCTCAAAACCAAAATTCTATTTTCAAAGTTACTAAATCTCCCTATGGCCATAAACAAGAACCTATAGCTTGGTATGAAAGATTAAGTTAATTTCTTTCAAAAAATGGATTTACTATTGGATTGGATGATCCATCACTTTTTCGGAAAACCATTTGTTCTAATATTTTGTTAGTCATAATTTATATTTATGATGTTATTTTTGGTTCAAATAAAAAAATTGTCATTATTTTTGAAATTTAATGCAAAAATAATTTTAAATGTGTATGATGGGAGAAATGAATTAATTTTTTTGACTTCATATTTTACAAAAATATTTTTGAAATGTTTTAAATAGAAGTATGTATATTATTTATTTATTGAAAAATTTGTACTTGAGAACAATGAGACATATACAAATCCTACATATACCAATATAAAACTTGATGTGGATGATGTTAGAAAACCATTTCACAATAAGTTTTATAGAGGTATGATCGGTAGTTTGTTATATCTTACTTCTAGTAGACCATAAATTATGTTTTTTCGTATGTCTTTATGAAACATTTAAATCAAATCCAAAAGAGTCCCATCTTACTGCTGTTAAAATAATTTTTAGATATTTAAAAGGAACTATTTTCAATCTCTTATTTACCCCAAAACTTATGATTTTAATTTGATTTTATATTCAGATGTTGACATTGGAGTTTTTAGTTTTTTAGAAAAAGTACATTGGAAACTATTAACTTTTAGGAAAATATTTTGTTTCATGGTATAGTAAAAAACAATACATAGTTACCCTATCAACCACTGAGGAAAAATATGTGTCTACTAGTATTTTCTATGAACATGTATTGTGGACGCAAAATACTCTACCTGAATTTGGAATAGTCTTTAATAGTATACCAATTTTATGTGATAATACCAGTGAAATAAATATTTCAAAAAGACCTATAAGTAATTCTAGGACTAAGAACATTGATATATGATATCATTTTTTAAAATATCATGTATTTAAAAATGATATATCATAGAAATTTGTTATTAAAGAATATCAATTACCAGATACTTTTACTAAACATCTTCCCAGTGTTAGATTTGATTTTATTAGGGGGGGGGGTTGTGAATATTTGAGTTTAAGTGATTGTTTGTTAATTTATTTCCAATATCTTTATTTTAATTTTATTAAGCTATATTTAATCTGTTTTAATTATTTTTAGTAAATTTCATTTTAATTTGTTTTGAAAATAATTCCATTTTAATTATATTTTATTTGTATTTTCCAAATTAAAAACATGATGAGTACATCCTCAATCGGCCTGAGAAAACTTTTTTCCTTCTACCACTCTCTTTCTTCACTCCTACATGTCATATAGACTTATAGAGTGTCTCTTTATCTTTTTCGATTTTTGAGTTCTGAAACCCTAAAAAATCAATCACGTCATTCTCAAAACCATTAGAAATGGAAACCTCATGGTGATCCATATATCCTGAGTGGGAAAAAAATTCCTATGCTTCATGGAAAGCTCAAAAGGTGTTGTAAGGAAACATAATTTATATTTTCTATTTAGATTCTAAAAATATTTTTCTTAATGAATAAATATGATTTCAAGTTTTGTATTATGATTTTGGAAAAGATAACATGCAGATGGTTTATGAAATTGATATAAATATTTTTTTTTGAAATTCTTCATATACTGATGGATTTGAAGAAGAAACTATTTCCTCTAAGATTAATGATAATGAGTTTTCTTTGTCATATGTGGAAATGGATGTGATTCTTTGTTGTCCTCATGAGATGGAGTTTCAATATGATAAAAATAATATCAGTAATGGAAGACATTCATCGGAGGAAGTTATGTTTTCTTTGTATGAAAAAAAACTATAAAAAATGTATTGACTAATGAAATTTCTCATGACAGCTACGTTTTGTTGAAGTTTATTCAATCTGGGATTTTTCCTAGAATTTTTGAGCATGAGAATGTTCTTTACCCAAAACATGTATATCATGTTTTTTCTTCTAAACAACGTTATGTTTAATTTCCGTCAGTTTTTGATAAGATATCTAAACCATTTCTAAAATTAAGATGCGAAGATGATATATTATCAATTAAAAAGAATTATTTCAATTTTTTTCCACGTAATGGAAATATTTTCATCACTTTTTTTGGTAGATATTATCACCACAACAACTCTTTGAATTCAAGGGATGTCAAGAAGCTTTGTCTGTTTTGGAGGAATTCATGAAACAGTCTTCTACCAGTTGTTGTATAACAGCTGTAGAGGTTGTTATAAGATGCTCAGAGGGAGGAAATGATGATTCCTTCAATTGGATCTATTAGATATAGGTTTTAAGATTAAGGAACACCATGGCCATAATAATCTCTTTTTCAAAAAAGAATAATTATTTCAATCAATTTTCTAATTACTATAGTTGAAGAGACTATTGGATGTGAGCATGTGAATCTAGTGGATAAGCAAGTTGAGCACTTGGCTCATGGTCATGAACTTATCAAGGAAGATGTCCCTAATCATAGAACTATATTAGTTCCTAATTCTATATTTTTTAGATGCTTTTCCATAAGAGATAGAGCAATTAATAATGAAGAGACAAGTTTTTTATTGGAAGAAGCACACTGTAGGGAAGCTATTCATAACCCTGACACTCTATATTATAAATCTTCTGATTCCAATGTTGAAGAATTATTTGTGGATGTAAATATCTTTTTGGCTCAAAAATAATTTATTAGAGAATAGTTGGAGGATGATAAAATGAAATTTGATGAATATAAGGTTTCTTCTGTACCAAAATCAGAGTTTGATGCTCAGAATCATCATTTAATATAATTAAATGAAAATATTATTTCTATTAGAGATCTTAAAGAGTTTATGGGAAAAATTTCACGAGAATAGTTTTTTAAAGGATGATAATTTCAAGAAGATAGAGTTTGATGAGTTTAAGTTGATGAGCGTGAGAGAATTTTGTCACTCGAGGCATGTAATCAAGAATCACACTATTCTCAATAGACACTACTAAAACTACTTAGATTTTTTAAATCTATTACATTTGTAATGGTCTAGTTCAATGATAGGATACACACTCTTCCGTGTGATAAAATTCTATTAAATGTTCTTCTGGCCAATCAAAGGCATCTGACAAGTCAACGGACTTCACATGAATCGTTGTTGGGATAAGTGATTAATCAAGTTAAAGAAAAGTTCACTTCGTTTATCCCATCATAATGTGATGTGAACGTATTTATAAATATTATTCTGGTTGATCATTTGATGATTGTAATTATTCAACGAACCTACTTCAGTAATGGTTCTAAGTATTCAAAACCCATTTTCAGACACTGATTTTGAATCTTATTGATATTTGTATGTAGTTCAAGATCTTCCTCATACAGATGATCACTATGTCCCTTCCATTTTATACCAAATCCATTTATTTTGATGACCTTTTTTATGGGGGATTATACTTTAGTTGTGAGAAAATTTTAATTAATTTTAATTTTAATTTATTTTCTTCTAATGTGTTTAGTATATATTTTTTAGTTCAATGCTTAAAATTCCAATGCTATATTTTATTCGTCTTTTTATTCCAGTATTTATAACTAATCATAATAGTTTATTTCTATATTAAATTTGGATTATATAGATTATTATTTCAAACATTCATTTTAATATCACAAATGGGGGAAAATGAATAAGGAGATAAGGGAGAAGATCTTGGAATACCCTTTGGGGAAAATATTTTCAAACCAAAATATTTCATTAGATAAAATATTTAATATACAAATATCTATTTTTCAATATCAAAATAATATTCTGAAATAGAAATATAGAAAAAATTATATACCTATTTTTTGTGTTTATAAATCCTACATTCTCATTAATTTTTTTTATGAATTATGTTATGGGTAATTTGATCATCAAAATGGGAAGATTGTTGGGCATGTATTGTCCCAACGATACCCTATAATGTTTAATGAATTCAATGTTCACAAATACCCTTTTTTGTTTTATAATGAATTTTTGTTGAGAGAATTCTACATGAATTTATATTCTCTTTTAAAGGAATTGGAATTAAGGGAATGAATCCAGAAACACTGTTATTAACCCTATGTTATATAGAGAAGTGAAATTCTTGCATAAGTTATCAAACCTACATTACGCTAATATAATTTTTATTTGGATCAATATACTTATGTTCATAGAATCAACAAACCTAGGGATCATAAACCCTATGTTTGAGTTTGGGTTTACTTTTCAAACCATACATGTGGAAAGGTTGAACGTATGGTTAATCAATGCTATGTTTAGGTTTTTATGCTGAAAAGGATAAATATATAGAGTATCATCCCTATGCTACAAAATGGAACCCCACGCTACACCATGGAACCCTTCACTGCGTAACAGAACCCTACGCTATGCAATGTATCCCTAATATACACAACGGGTCCATAAACTATGCAATGGAACCCTATTCTATGCAACGTTGTGTTCTCAATAGAGAATTTTTTCAAGATGTGTTTTCAATCCAAGATTACTGCAATTCTCAACTCAGAATTAAAGACCGATTCATGAATCATTTTTATTGTTTCAAAGAACCGTTTTCAATGGAACAAAACACTCTAATTTCTAGGGGAAGTTGCGAATCTGCTGGTCATTTTGGAATTTGAAAACCCACAATCATTCACGCTAATATTTTGGAATTGAAATACCAAATAACATTTTCTATTCCATATATTCATTCATATTATCTCTTCACACACACACACACACACATATATATATATTTCTATGATAAGATATTCACATATGAGACTGTATTATCGAATTTATATTTTACATCACTACTGCAATGAACGATCGATTATAAAAGAAGATACACTTTGGATATATACATGTTTAATCTTTTACTGCTATATTCTTTTCTGAAAAAGAAGATCTATCATTTTTAGCTGCTTGTTACTACGACTCTGTAGATCAACCTGATCCTTTCAAATCAAAATATTTTGATTTTTCGGAGTTCCAACTGCACGTACTTAGTTTGTTCGGAGTATTTTATTTTTTATCTAAGCTATGGATTATCATTTCTCTATAAATGAACCAAAATCTATTATTTTTATTCTTTTTGTAAAGGTGTTAACAACATGAACTTGGTTTTGGATTCTTGGTCTTGTGATAAGAGGACCATTCTAGAGAAATTTACCATGATCACAGAGAAAGTGGTTAGTTGAGTGGAAAAGGGGATCTTTATGCCCCAAACCACTATTAAATAATGTTTTATTTATTTATATTTATCCACTACATATTTTCATATGGAAGAAAAACACCGCCTATCTACATATTTCACAGTGGGTGTCTAAATCCTAAATTGTTTAAGATTTTGAAAAGACACAATTCACCCCCTTCTTGTGTGTTACTTTAAATATTCTTACCCAAAAATAGTTATAGAAGATACCATATAATAAAACATGGAAAATAAATTAAAATCAAATATACAAAAAATGAGGAATCATGTAATGATAGGAGGATATGTATCTAAATGAAAAAATGTAAACAATACAATAAGAGTGTCATATAACATAAGATAAACCCAAAAGACTCTTGTCTCGGACCCCATGTTGGACCTATCTCATAACTTCATCCCATACAACAAGAAAAAATAAGCCATAATATATCTTTCCCTTATCGAAACCAGTATCCATGAAATCTGATTGGGTACCAAATGACTGCCTGAAGAGGGTGTGAGTAAAAATAAAAAGGCTGACACCAAAATGTCTAAACAAACTAGTCTAAGAAGAAGTAAATGAAATAGTGAGAAAAACATGAGTTCAAATTAATTCAACAAATAAAAAAAAAGAAATAACCTCCTTATGCATCGTGCCGAAATATCTCATAGCATATATCAAAACCCTTCCAAACATAATAGTATAACAATGGTAAAACAGAATGTGTCTCAACACCATATCAGAGTTCCTCTTAGCATGTATAACAACCATGATAACCAAAACCATATATCAATTATATAACAAATCACTGGGCCAAGACCACTATATAAGCATCACAGGATGTGTCATGGCCTATGATGACATATAAGTATCTTAGAATGTGTTAGAGAATAGACCAACATATATATATCTCAGCATGTGTCAGGGAATAGCTCGGTATATAATCATCATAGCATGTTCCAGGGCATTTCCTGATATATAAGAATCTCACCATGTTTTAGTTTATATCCCAATATATAATCATCAAAACATATTTCAAAATTGCATATCACAACCGAGAGCATCTAACAATATGACCACATAAATCCAAATGGTCCTTTCGGTTAATTACCAATTTTATTTCAATTTTATAATTATTTCAATTAATCAATTTAGACATTTTCCATTGTGAGTCTATATCATGAAATCACCTGAATCACATGTCATACTAAAATAAAATATAATCCATCACCAATTCATTATTTTAAATTTCCCACTCGCCCAATGGGTATCCATAAGCCAGGTCACATAATCAATTGAATCCAAAGGGATCCAAAGAAGAATCCAACCTTGGATTATCATCATTCTATTCAATAAAATATTTATTTATTTTTTACATGCGTTAGTGTAATCACAATATTTCATATACTTAGAAATTGGAAATGAAAACATAGTGTTAATATTTAAACATCCTACATTTAATCGGTGAATAAAAGAATTCTTACTATATCAAACACCACTAAATATGAAGGTGAAGAAGATCACAATGAAAAACTGAATCCAAAACTGATCAGGATCTAAACCAATAATTGCCACAGTCAAGAGATTACACCACAACGATCAGAGAACCACTGAAGCGAAGGGAAAAAAAATATGAACCACATACTTGGGGGTTTATTTCCCAAAAGAGATGTCTGACATGGAGTGATGTTCTCTAAAATTGACTAGAATCTATCTTAGGTTCAAGTGCAAAAATTTTACAAAATGTATAAGGAAATATCAAACAGAATGCACAATTAAAAATGTTCCTCAAGGAATTACATGACATGTAATTCATTTACATGTCATGTATTTCGTTTTAAAAGTATTCAATGAAAAACACATTACCTTAGCTGAATATTAAATTTTTTCAGACACTAAACGTCATGTGATTGGTTCATGACATGTAACCAATTCACCTCATGAATCAGTTCATGACCTAAGTTTTTTGGATTTTACACGTCATGCAACCCATTTATAAGCTGTGTATATGTCATGCAGATATTTTTCCTCCTAGTTTCTTATAAAACCCCAAACCCCCTTTATGTTGCCTCAACATACCAAGAACCATTATTGACACTTGAACCATTTATAAATGGAATCCATTAATTCAAATAGAATCTCTGAATTGCTGTAACGCCCTTGTTTCGGTAGCCGCCCAGAGGCACCCTGTACCCAGTTGGTCACATGCCCTCAAGTGCATTTTCTGGAACACCAGAGGATGCTGACTAGAAGCGAGGTCTGTGGGTGCGATGGTGGGGAAACTATGCCCTCATTGGAAGAGTAATACAGTGGAAGTAAAATAGACAACAATAACAGAAGCAGTAAAAGCATGAAATAAGTAAGCAATGAAAGACTGAAAAAATAAACAACTGGATCACACATCTATAAATGATGAATGATACATATGTCCAGTAAAATATCCAAAAAAATCAAAATTAAGGAATATAGTATTAACAAAAGTACA
Source organism: Viscum album (assembly GCA_963277665.1). Taxonomy (NCBI): domain Eukaryota; kingdom Viridiplantae; phylum Streptophyta; class Magnoliopsida; order Santalales; family Viscaceae; genus Viscum; species Viscum album. The sequence continues at coordinate 2,046,371,832 of OY728126.1, read as the reverse complement.
AATTAAAAGCATTAAAAAACTCTACATCAACACAAGCCTCATATTGGTCCCATTCTCCCCAACTCTATAGCAATCATGTACCTGAAGTAGAATGGAGCTTTCCCCTATCTATACCGGAAGAAATATAATTTGTTTGGTCTGAAAATCATGACCCAAACAGGGTGTGAGCCTAATCCCAATAGTCAACCACCCAAAGATCTGTGCCTAATAGTCAATGAAAATATATGGCAGACAATACACACAATGAAGCAGTAAACAAAAAAGTACACACAGTAACAATCCTATAAATTCGATTCTATTCATTTTCAAATATCAAGTTAGTAGCTAATTAAAATTAGATAACCCTATAGGATGTAATCATACCCTAACCCCTATGTTTCATCCAAAGAAACACAAGAAACCCTTTGGGAAGTAAACATATTCTAACCCCTCTGGTCCAGCTTTAGAAAAGACACTCTGAGATAGCTCTCACCATCAATTCCCCCTATGGTCTCATATCGGTAACTAATAAGTTCTATGGGGAGCACTAAACGTCAAATTCCACATGTGTCCCACATCGAGGAAAATACAGACACTCTATGGGAGCTCAAAGACCATCCCCCCTATGGTCTTTCAACGTAAAAGTGAAACAGACACTCTGGTGAAGCCCTCAATGTCTATTCTCCCTATGGTCTACTACACCAGGTTCTCATGGCCCTGTGTAAGTCAGTCATGCAAAAATGATACATGGTGGCCAAAGTAAACCTCAAAAACAATTTGGTTAAATAATCAACATCATATAGTAGAATGTAAAACAAAATCACTACATACTGCAATACTAGGCATGGAAAGCAAATCAGCAACCTAGCAGGCAAAGCTAGACGAAATGGTCACAAACAAGCAAATATGGGAAAACATCCATTGCATTGAAAAGTTAACACTATTCCAAACTATTGACCTTTATCCAAACAAACAAGGAATATCATGTAATAATAGGGCTAAAACCATAAACACGCAATACCCCGTTTATGGGTATTGGAAATTTTTTCACATAAAATACAAAGACTATCGACGGAAAGGCACAAACCACCTACCTCAGTGTCATGAGATTGATATACATGAACCTTAGGTCGTGAATCACCCTAGAACATTGTATATCTACAAAAACATTAAAAACGTTCAAACGAGGATAACTCATGAAAGGAGAAATCATGAGATGATGTTCAAGAAGAAGGGAGAACTCACTGATGTGACTCCCACGCAGTCAACAATGATCGATTCAGAGAACAGATGATGAGTTGGGGGCTCGGTGAAGATCCTAAGTCATAAAGTCACTCTGGATGAGACAGATGAAGTGGAAAAGTGTTTTGTTGATTAGATGTTACCCCAGTCTGTTTAATGAACAAAAATAATGTACACGACATCTATTTTAAAAGTACACGGTGTGTACATGCCTTTTCCAGCCTCCTCTTTAGGCAGTCTTCAAGTCACCACACTCAACCATATACTAGGTCATTACATGGACAGTAAATGGTCACCTGTGTCAACCGGGTACACGACGTATACTTAAAGTACACGACATGTAATATTGAAATTTCAAAAAAACTCATATTTTTATTAAAAACAACCAGAAAGAAAAAAATACCTTAAAAGGAGTTCCAGGTTCTTAACAACTTCCCTCATTTAAGAAATTTGTCCCCAAATTTCCCTATAAAGGCAGCGTAGAAGAAGACACGAAGAACAAATCGGGATACTAAGATCGTACATCAGCCTCCCTCTCCCATGTCTCGTTAGGTAATTTCTTGTACTGCAATAGCACTCGTACCAGGGGAACTGACCATCCACAAAGAACCTTCGTACTTCGACCAACAATCCATATAGGACACTCCTCGAACGAGGCACCCAGCTCAATCTCAACCTACTTGGTTTGTAAAACCTGAGATGTTTCTAAGAAGTAACACCTGAGTTTAGAAACATGGATGACATCAATCATTGCCCAGTACCTCTAAGGTAACTGCAGTCGATAAGAAACTATTCTAACTCTCTCCAAAATATCAAACGGTCCGACGTACCTCAGTGAAAGCTTACCCTATCTCCTAATCATCCTATGTCCCAACCTCAATGTGACATGCAGGAAAACATGATCTCTGACCACGAACTCCAGAGTTCATCTCCATTGATCAAAATAAGACTTTTGTCGTGACTGTGTAGTATCCATCCTCTCCCGAATCAACTCTATATGCTCTTTGGTCTCTTGGGCAAGTCAAGGTCCCAACATAGCTTCCTCTCGTACCACCATCCAACATAAGGGAGATCAGCATGGCCTACCGTACAATGCCTCAAAATGTTTCATATGAATAGTTTCTTGAAAAGTATTATTGTAGGAAAACTCTACAAGAGGCATGTGATTCTCCCAAGAACCTCTAAAATTCCAGAGGAATGATCGATGCATGTCCTAAATCACCTGAATCGTATTCTCAGACCTTCCATCTTCTTGGGGATGGTATGCTGTACTTAGAAGTGCCTATATACCCAAAGCCCTCTAAAGTCCCTCCAAGACCCGAAAAGTAAATCATACGACCCTGTATGAAACAATGGAGTTTAGAACTCCATGTAAACGTAAAATATCTCGGATTTACAACCATCCTAGATCATTAACATTTAAGGTATCTTTGATCAGCAAGAAATTAGAAACCTTCCGGAGTCTATCAATGAAAACCCAAACTGCATCATTCCCTTGAGGTGACCTTTGTAAACCCGTTATGAATTCAACCGCGACCTCATTCCATTTCCACTCAGAAATGGGTAATTGCTGCAAAATCCCTGATAGTCTCTAATGCTCCACCTTCACCCAATGATAGGTGGAACACCTCATGAAATAACCGGCAACATCTTTCTTCATTCCTGGCCACCAATACTGACAGTGCAGATCACGATACATCTTGATGACATTAGGATGAACTCCGAAACTAAAGAATGAATGTCTCACATCATCTCCTCACGTATTTCTGTTGGAACCCATACACATCAATGAAAACGCAAGATCTCATCCTTTCTTACATTCTATCCAGAAATAGGGTCCTCTCCTAACACACTCTCCCATATGACTAGGCCTTCTGAATCTGAGAGATGCCTCATTTTCACTTGATCAAGAAAGGTAGCAGTAACAACTATAGAAAATAGGAACATCTACCCCTATCTGTCATGCACCTCCAAATGCATCTTAGAGAATAGATCCATAAGTTTCCACTCACTACTGGCCTCCGGAACTACCTGTTTTTGAGTTATTACACTCAATGCATCATCCACCACATTTCCTTTCCCAGGCGTGTAGGCAAGTTCAAGGTCATAAGACAGAAGGTACTCAACACACCTTTTCAATCTCAAATTTAGATCACGCTGAGTGATGATATACTTGAGACTCTTGTGGTCAGTGAAAACCTCAAAATGCTCTCCTAGAAGATTATGTCTCCAACATCATAAAGAATGAACAACTGAAGCCAGCTCGAGATCGTGCATCTGATAATTCCTCTCATGTGGCCTCAATTGCCGAGACCCATACTCAACGACTCCTTCTCCCAACATAAGCACTTCTCATAGCCTGATAGTTGATGCATCACAGTAAACAATATAGCTATTTACCGGCTTATAAAAAAAGTGTCAATGTTGAATTAAACCTCCCTTTCATCTCTTGAATGGATAACTCACAAGAATCAGACCACAAGTACTTCACACCAATCTTAGTCAGACCCATCATTGGTGCTGTTATGCATGAAAATTCTTGTATGTAATGTCTGTAGTAACCAAACAACCCCAGAAAACATCATACCACAATGATATTCTTCAACTTCTCCCAGGAAACTATTGCTCTCACTTTCTCTGGGTCTACTGATACTCTTTTCTCTAAGATAACATGACCACAAAAGTAAATTTGGTCCATCCAAAAGTGAAATTTTAATATATTAACATATAACTAATTCTCTCTCAGTGTACACAAAATGATATCAAGATGTGTAGCATGGTTGTGTCGAGTGTGAGAGTACACCAAGATATCATCCATAAAAAGTACCACAAATGAATTCAAGTATAGATGGAACACGCAGTTCATCAGTGCCATGAACACTGAAGGAACATTTTTGAGATCGAACGGCATAACCACATACATGTATAGACCATACCTACATTGAAAGGATGTAAGAGGTACATCTGATGGTCTAACACACAACTAATGGTAACCAGACCTCATGCCAATCTACGAGAACACTTGAGCTCCAATTAGCTGATAAAAGAGATCATCAATCCTCAACAAGGGATATCTGTTCTTGACCATCAAATAATTCAACTTATGATAATCCACTCAATGTATGAGGGTACCAACCGCCTTATTCGCAAACAGAACAGGTGAACCCCAAGGAGAAGTATTTGGTCTAACGAAAACCTTTTCCTACAACTCCTCTAATTGCTTCTTGAGCTCCTACAACTATAGTGTATCCATCCTAAAAGGATGAATGGACACGGGTGCTACTCTTGATATGAGCTCAATAGAAAAGTCTACCTCACACTCTGGAAAAAACTAGATAATTCATCAGAAAATACATCACTGAAATGATCCACTGCTAGAGGAATGTACATCTATGAAGTCCCCTGGTAATCCAAATATAGACTACAAATGTGGTCTTAACTCCTTCCAACCCAAGATGATCGGTCCTATCCTACTCGCTTGGACATCCCACTCACCCTTATAAAGAAATGATCCACCCTCAGGTGATGTGAAACTCACCCTATGGTGATAGAAATCGATGATAGCCTTGAAGGAAATTGACCACTCCATTTTTTGAATGACATCATAACTTGTCATCTCTAGGGCATAGAGGTCCCAAAAGAAGTGACACCTGCAACCTCTAGAGTGAACTCCTTGCACTGTCGAACACTGGTTGTTCTTGTCCCCAATAGAGTTTCTAACGTCAAGATATCTGCAGAAGAAAAGATACAGTGCCCAAGGCTCTCCACAACCGCAACAGATATAAATCTATGGAAACAACTGTATTGAAAAGAGAAGAAGATAAAATTGAGGAAACTAGGATCGTACCTCGAACAGTAGAGTTTATGGGATTCTTCTATTGCTGTGTCAGCTCCACTACAAAAGTTTGACCTGCACCGTGGCCATGTTTACCTGCTTGACCACTCCAAGATGATCCACACTGTTGTCACTGAAAGCCTAGTGATTGGATACCACGACCATGACCACCATCTCAGCATAAATGGATGGAAGAACTCCAGTTCCCAGACTGATGAGAAACTAGTGGCACTACTCCTGAACGAGCAGTCAAAGAAGACCCCCAATCACAAGATGCTAGTGAGAAGATATGACAGAATCACTGAAGATGACCCATCTTGTCACATTATTGGCACTCGATCAGGTATCTCAGGCAATGTGGACTTGTATTCCTCCTCTTCCTGCGCTGGTAGCACACCACCTGGCTACTAGAAGAAGTATCTCATCCAGTATGATCACCACAAGTAGACTCCCTACAGAGCTTCCTATTGTCACTCTCCTCAGGGGTTCAAAATATAGATGTCGAGCCGCCCTGGATCACATCTCTTGAATCCCTTAGATTTTGCTCAGTGATCAACACTTGTTGACTATAGAGGTGATGAAAGTCAACCTGAAGATGTCAACCAGAGATCCGATTTTGTGCCTAATACAATCCTCAAACTTCTTTTCTAGGAATAACTCAACACCTCATGAGATGGGTGTGATGCATTGAAGCTCTTTGAAGTGAGAAGAATACTCCATAACTGAAAGAGTAACCTGCTCCAGACTCTTGAACTCTCAGGATCGATTGGTCCTCAGAGTCTCTGGGTAGAAGTAATCATAGATGGCCCACTGGAACTCATCCCAAGCCATACCCGGTTAGCATCCCGCCTGTGAGATCACATCCCACCATCTCTTGGCGGAGTCTCAAAGAATATACATAGAGAGGTTCACCCTACTATATGGAGGCATCTCTGGATGCTTGATGATAGAATCCATGGATTCTAACCATGACTCTGCAGCCTGAGGTCCTCCTTCCCTTATTAAGGTGATAGGATGTTGTTGGATCGAATATATAGATATGTATGTTTATTAGATGGAACAATACAAGAGGGGGGGGGGGTGAATTGTAGGTTTAAAACCTTTGAGTTTTAACAACTAAGATATTAGTTTAAATGATCTTAAAATAATACAAATAAAAACACCCACAATTGTATTGAATGTAAAAAGGTATGATGTATTGTAATAGTAATGTAATGTAAAATGATTGTATTCAAGATGAACACTATAATCAGAGTAATACAAAGATGAATGATTCTACGTTAAAGCTTATAGAATCAATCAATACAATATGTAATAGAATGATTGTAATTGAAACAATTACAATTGAATATGTAAGGAAGAAAGGAAACAATACAAATTCCTTTCTAGTACAAGTAACAGTGGAAATGTAAAAGAATTACAATTATTTTGACCCAAAGAGATGGGTTATCCTTTCACCTAGGATAAAAGGTCTGTCTCACCAACACCTTGGTGGGCCCTCGATACGATGATTGGAACGTCTGTCTGCCTATCCCCGGCAGCCCTCGATACGATGATCAACACGTCTGTCTGCCTATCCCTGGCAGCCCTCGATACGATGATCGGCACGTCTGTCTGCCTATCCCCGGCAGCCCTCAATACGATGTTCAGCACGTCTGTCTGCCTATCCCCAATAGCCCTCGATTTTGTAGGTAATCAGCACCTCTGTCTTTAAATTCATTGAAAGCCCTCGATACGATGATCAGACGAACAAAGCAGATAAGAGAAGTCACAGCATCTCTCTCTAGAATCTTGATTGAAGCAAAGCATCACAGTTGTTCCACAAGGTCTCATTCGTTCTCTTTCTTAGCTTCAAATGACCTCCTATTTATAGGCCTCAAGTTCCAACGGTCATGTTGCATCCAACGGTCATATTTCTCCGAAAAACTCAGAGGGACTTGGACACCTGGCATCATAACTGTCATATTGAAACAGAAAGAACGACATTGTTTTGATTAGTTTGTAACTAACTCAACGACATCATATTGGTTAAAAAATGATATATATTGATGATAAGCAATGGTATGATTCATATGAAACAAGTGTTTTTGTCTATGTACCAAAACAAGTAATGAACAAATGAATAGCAGAGTCAGTTCAATACATTTGATAGAGTCAGTACGATACGATTGACATAGTCAGTACGATACGATTGACAGAGTCAGTACGGTATGATTGACAGAGTCAGTACGGTACGATTGACAGAGTCAGTACGGTACGATTAATAGAGTCAGTACGATACTATTAAAAAGATATTTGTGATTTCCAAAACCAAATATAGAAGTCAAAAGATAACTTTTGACTCAACAATCTCCCCCTTTTTGGAAAGCACAACACATAAAGAAAATATAACAAGAAAAACTTATCTCCCCCTAAGTTTTTGGAAACTCTTCTGAATATGAATTTGAATAAAACTAACTCCCCCTTAGGTATGGACTTTCCTAAGGATTGTATTCGTAGATTTTACTTAAGAGTGTTGTAAAGCATTCTCCCCCTTTATAAAACATTCTCCCCTTTGTAAACATTCTCCCCCATTGTAAACATTCTCCCCCTTTGTGATTTAAAAAAAGAAAGGGGTAATCTTGAATTTTCTGAAGGAGTTAGAAAATAAACACAAGACAATGGATAAAAGAGATTTCATTAGGATAAAAAACAATACTAAACATGAGAAAAAAATATAAGTCACTTGTTTTCTCTTTCTTTCTCCTTTTTGATCAACTCATGAAGAACCACCTTCATCTTTTTTATCTCCTTCTTTTCTTCAGAAATTGATTCACCCTGAGTTCTGAGAAGCTCTTGTTGGTCCGTAAAAATCTGATCTTGATTCTTGATAGTCTCCTCCTAGACTCTCATTACTTCTTCAATGGTATCAATTCAATTTTACAGATTCTTGTTATCTTTGGATAACACAGAATTTTGATTCTTCAACAAAACCATTTAATCCTTGAATGATGAAACCTTTGAGAATTCAGATTGAAAAGCATTCATTCTTTCTTGCAAGTCTTTCACTGAAGGAACATCGGCTATTTGAGAAGACAAAAGATTCAACCTATCAACCGTTTCTTTGTCAAGCTTATTGAAAGCAACTGCAATCTCATTTAACAACCTTCTTATATCTTCAATTGCTATCTCATGATCATTGATTGACCTCTCTGTTTTGTACGACCATTTGGTCATCTTGTTACAAGCCTTCTTATGAGCAACCGAACATTCTGAAAGAACTTTCAAATTGGATTCAACTGACAAAACTTTCTATCTCAAATTTTTTACAGATCCAAACTTGTTCTTTTGATTGTCAGTAATAAAATCAATCTTCCCTTCGAGCCTCGGGAAATATGTAATGGTCTTCTCAACCATTCTCAAAACATGAACAATGTAATCACGCTTCTTGAGAGAGATTGTATGTTCTGAATCAGTATCTTCATCGTACGATTCTAGTTCATACGATCGACTTTAGTCAACAACTAGCTATTTTCCTTTTTCTTTTTCTTTCTGCTTTCTTTCTTCTTCCACTTTGTCACTAATGAAAACAACTTTATCAGTGTGAGAGGATTGATCACCTTGGTTTTCTTGAGATGACATTCTATCCGGAGTTCGTGCTTGATCATCATGAGGAGTTTGTTGAACACCTTCACTCATCTTTTGAACCGATTCCTCTTTACTCTTCTTCGAACTTTGAAGAAATTCTAAAAGAAAATATCTTTCCTCTTCTTTCACTTCTTATATCTCTTCCATCACTTGTTTTTGTTTTCCTTTCTCAGGGAGACTCTGTACGATGGGCTCTTGATGCACTTCTGTGGTAATTTTAGTACTAGCTTCCTCAACTTCTTTCAAGACTTTAGAGATATCAATGTCTTGAGCCTTTCTTTTCAAAACAGTTTTATTTTTTTTTCAGCCTTAAGAGTTTCTTCTACCCTTATTCTTTCTGCAAAAGCATCAGCTAGGTCAAGTCAGAACTTTGGATCACCTTCCTTTCTCTGTTCCTTATCCTTTATCCATTTGGCTACAACCTCCTTACTGTACCTTGGCTTTTTCTTAGGCTTTGAACTGGTTTGCGGATCAGACTTTTGAGTAACACCAGTAGATTGAATTTCTTTGGCTGGCATAGGTGCCGATTGATTCTAAGCCAATTCAGCTTCTACATCTCTGATAAAAAGTTTTGAATTCTGATCAAAACAAACATTCAACTTCTTCATAGTACTTTTTCTAATCCAAGAGGGCTTCAAATCTATGGGGTTTCCTTTCAAAAGAATGTTACAAAACTTCATACTTTCGAGAATGAACTTCGTAAGGATGGCTGGATACATAATAATTTGGGACTTAATCCCTCCTGTCTTGACATTCTTAATGGTTTCAAAAACATACCCCATGAGATTTACTTTTCTCATATTCACAATATAGTCAAGAATAAATATATCAGAAACTTTCAGAGTTTCTCTATCCCCTTTCCTTGGGATAATAAAACCTTGCATCCACAAAGTGACAAACCGATTTTCCGGAGAAAGATGAGACACTTTTCTCTTTTCTTCATTAATAAAAAACAAAGACTTTTCAGCACTCTCTCTATTAAATGTACCAACTTCTTCTGGTATTTTATGATATGGAAAGAAAGAATCCCCTTCTGTTGGGACATTCAGAAAATGATCCGCTTGTTTTACAGACATGGATAGATTTCTATCGTACATAGCAAAATTGATAGTGATATCTTTGTCGAAAGATACAGTTTTATAAAACTGAAAAACTTCATCAAAGAGAACCGGATCTTGAGAAATAGGTCTTTCAACACACAAATGTTCCCATCCTTGAAAGAGAATGATTCTTTCGATTGTGGAATCATACGAATCAAAAAAGTCCTAAGAAACTAACCTTTATCTATTAAAGTCTTTCTCTATAAAAGTCTTTGAAGACATTTCAGATGGAGTGTTAGCAGAGGATTGAGAAATAAAGGTGATGACGATGAAAGATCATAAGATGATTTAAAAACCAATGGAGTAGAGCTTCGTCTCAAAACCTGAAAAACCAATGTGGGTTTGGGGAGGGGGGGCTATTTATAGGCGAAAAAGGGTTGACCGTTGATCTTCTATGGTCAGGATTAGAGAAAACCAGATCAATGGTTAGGATTAAAAACGAAAAAGAGAAAAAAAATTGGAAAGTACCTTTCGTAGAACGTAAGGTAGTTGTTGGTTTTAGGATTAAAGAATACACAACCATACGAAATAAAATAAAATAGAATAATCAAATGACATGCCGATGGAAAACAATCTCATTACCATGAACTGACAATACGATGGAAAAAAAACTCGTTACCATGAACAGAAAATACGATGGAAAACAATCTCATTACCATGAACTGACAAGATGATGGAAAACAATCTCATTACCATGAACTGACAAGCCGATGGAAGACAATCTCATTACCATGAACTGAAAAGACGATGAAAAACAATCTCATTACCATGAACTGACAAGCCGATGGAAAACAATCTCGTTACCATCATCGGTTAGTAAGATGGAAAAGAAATTCGTTACCATCATCGCACAGTATGATGGAAAAGAAATTGATTACCATCATCAGTCGATATGATGGAAAATAAATTGATTACCATCATCGGTCGATACGATGGAAAAGAAAATGATTACCATCATAGGTTGATACGATGGAAAATAAATTGATTACCATCATCGGTTGATATGATGGAAAAGAAATTTATTACCATCATCGGTCGATATGATGGAAAAGAAATTGATTACCATCATTGGTCGATACGATGGAAAAGAAATTGATTACCATCATCAGTCGATATGATGGAAAAGAAATTGATTACCATCATCGGTCGACTTGTGTGATTTGTGTGATTTGTGTGATTTTTCATTAATGGGATAGTTACTGTATCGAACTCTCCACCTTTTAATATATTTTTTGATATTGTACCCCTGAATTTTGAATTTTTAATATGTATCCCTCCTACTATAAGGTGTAACATGGTCAATGTGATGTTCCCACTATACACATAAAAGTTTATTTTATAAAAATAAAAAAAAAATTATTTAGAGGAGACTCCCCTCGTTATTTTTTAAAGAAATACAAATCCAATAAAAAATGACAAAATGAAATCATGGAATAAGGAAATCCATAAAAACATATGGGAAAATGGATTTGGAAGAGATATATTACCAACAAAAATGATATAAGGTGTATCCACATTCCAAAATCCTTTCATCATAATTTTGATCCAAATAATGGTAAAAGGATAAGAAGATTTATTGATACCTTGAAATAAACATAGGAGAATAATATTAATGAGGTTTTAGAGAGAAATAATTTAAAATTTCCCACAAAAACAATTACTCACAAAAAATATTGATATCAAAATGAGAAAAGAAAGAATCCATTATGTATTTATAACTTTTGAATCAAAATCCCTTGAAAAATATAAACATATATAGATATGTAAATCCATTTAAATGAATGAAAGGTATTATAAAATAAATTCATTTGAATTATATACATCGTAAAAAAGAAAAAAGTGTTTAATATGTTACACATCTCAATGAATAAAAATTTAAATGAGAAATACCTTACCTTGAAATTCTACTCGGTCTATCATGCTCTAAATCCTTTAATGGAATCTCCCATTCTTGATACATCTTAATTAATAATGAAAGACATGGGTCCCCTTATGAAAAAAAGGCTACCAAAATTTGGATATGTCTTCGGGAGATGAAAAATTATTAGGTATTAAATATTGAACCAAATAATCAATGTGGATCAGTGTCAGTTGAAGAGATATCCTTTTATAGGTGAAAATAAGTGAAATTTAGTTTGAAATGTCTGTTAGGTAAAGGATAAAAGTGGAACCACATGTGAGTTAGATTCATTAGGTAATGGATTTTTTTCTGACTTTTAGGATTAAATCCCACAATAAAAAAGAATTTTATAATGTCTAAATATCATGTTAATTACCAAAAATCATAGCCATTTTAAATAACACCTTTTACCCTAATTTTAGATTACCAATTTATTTACAATGATAATTTTTTTGGCAAAAAAAATATAACCATAATTACCTAATTTCAATGTGTTGATTTAAAATTATAACTCCATTTATTGGAATTCTAATTCTAAATATGTTAATTTTATCATTCAAATGAAAATAAATAATATAAGGGGAAAACAATTTTTTTATAGAAAAATATCATTTTTATCATTATGTATACTATTCCAATTTAGTATTAATTACTAATCATTATAAGAGTCTTAAAATTATTTTTTAATATATCAAAATTAAATTATATTGAAATATTTGTTGAAACATAATATATATAGATTTTTAAAATAAAAATGAATGATGAATTAATTTTTTTTAAAATATGTTTATACATAAAAATTAATTTATTATTATTCATTAATAAGTAGTAATATTTGAATGGATGTTAATTTTTTTATATAAATAAATAATTTCATTAAAATAAATCTTTAATAGTGGTCATTTTAATTTATTATAAAAAAAATATATAAAATATACAATAAAAATACTTGGAAAAATAATACTTTTGTCATTAAATGATTTAATCATCTTTCAATATAATTAATAGTAAATTCATAAATTTTTATTCATATTTTATTATATATAAACAATAAATTTCATTTAATTCCAAATATGGGAAATTAAATATTCAAATAACAATATATAATCTAGAAAAAATATGACCAGTGTTGTGGCTAAGTGGTACTCATCCGTTGACCTCCACATCCAGGAGGTCATGGTTTCAAGCCCTGATGGCCATAGGTACTATTACAATACTATGTAGGTGATGACGTAGATGATGATGCTGGAAGGTGGTGGTGCAAACATGATGTAGTCATGGGGCGATGAAGACATGACACAGACAAGATGACATAGGCAGTATGATGCAGACATGACGATGCAATGGGCCTTCGAGAATGTTAATGGGACTTTGGAACTTGTAATTGTAATAATTCCCACTAGGTCTACATGGAATATACTAAATAAATAAGACATTATGGGTAGACTATCATCTTGGGGGAGCTATAGTGTCACACCATAGTTATTATTTTATTCTTTAATTTTGGATTATTATTTTTTTAATTTGGTTTGTCATTTGGGTTTTGGAGATTTTGATTGGTTCATGGACTTATTCATGTATAGTGTGAAAGGTATGGGGAGAAAATGGCATGATGTCTAGTTTTTGACACCCATAGTGTCATTTCTTAGAGGGGTATGTTTTTTGTAAGTTTTAGCACCTTGAGTTAAATGAGTTTTAGGGTGAAAATTGTAATGTATGGGGACTTTTTCTACACTTCATGGTTAAGGTGCATAGTTAGTTTAACCATGTTTCCAAATTTTTCATAGTTATCATGGTTAATGTTCATAGTTAAACTAACCATGTGGCTTATTTGTGCAGTTCTACAACTCTAGACAGTTGGGAATTACACGGTTTATGCATGGTGTATTTAACAGTGAGATCTAACTATGTAGGTTTAAAATTTTTCCCATAGAGGGGTCACAGTTGATGAATGGTTTGGGAAACAATGTTTAAAATACATCAAAAGTGCCCAGGTCATTAAAATGTGATTTATCATTTCTAACCTTTTTGAATTTTCACCCTCAAAATGCCCCATTTCTTCCTCTCCATGCTTGTGTGACCCAAAGTGGGATACTACATTCTTCTCCAATCATCTCCTCCTCTATCAAGGGTAGATCAAAGTGTATTATTTCTATTTTGGGGATAGATCTTCAAGTTATTATCCTTCTTTCTTCCCACTCTTCCTATTTCCATTTTCTCTTGAGTTTTTCTTCTACCATGGTTTTATGGATATATGGTTCATTTTTCATTGGGATTAAATTATGGGTTTTGTGTAGTTATGGTTCCTCATGGTTTCTACTATATCTCGTACCCCTGATAGGTTATTTTGGGATGGTTTTGTAAAATATCTCTGAGTTTGAGGTAGGTCTATCTTTGCACCTTTGAATAAAATTTAAGAATAATTAATTTTTGGATTTTCACACATGCATTTTATGTTTATTTGTGATGTATAATTTTTAGAATGTTTTTTATATAAAATTAGGAGGTTTTTTATTATTTCAAAGTAAATGTTTTTTAAAAAAAATCACACCAATCATTTGATAAAATGTCCAATTGTAGTTTTTATGCTATTTGTGGTTCTTTAAAAGCATGGTTTGGATTTTTGAATGTTATTGTAGAATCAAAAATGTTGGTTTGGGTTTCTCAAATGTTTTTTAATTTATTTTGATTAGAAATTAGAGAATGTTTGGATATTTAAAAATGGTTTGACAATGTGAAGGAAATTGTTTTGGTTTCCTTTTTGGAACATGTTATTTTTTGGAGGGTGTATGAGGTTTGTTTGGCACTATTGTGAAATTGGTTGTCTTGAAAACCCTCCTGGGATAATTCTATTTCCTTCTGCATGTTAAATTTTCTGGTATTTCCACACTTATATAATCCCATGTGATTAAATAGTTTAAAGGAAATATTTTGTTCCGTAGCATGTCTCGAGAATGACTTGTTGTGTGTGTTTCTTGGGTATGATGTATGTGCATCTGATTGGATTCTTTTTTGGAATTGTAGGATCAACCCCTCTTAGGTCTTGACATGGTAACCTGGAATAACTAGTGTATTTTCAATGAATGCTTGTTTCACTAGATTGGGATTTTTCTCTAGATAGTAGTCCTTAGAAAATACCATTCTTCTCTTTGGGATAGTGCCCCTCAGCTAGACAGGGTAAGGTGCGATCGAGTGTGTGGGTGAGTTGATATTCGCAGGTGAGGCATGAATTTTTGGTAAAATTGATGTAATTATGTTAAATATTATTCTAATAATATATGAGATTTTACGATGTTCTTCTATACTTAGTTTTATATAGCGGATGAATGAGATTCTTTGTTGATTGGTTATTGTAACATGTTATTTTTACATTTCCATTATTCTGTTATCATTGTTGTTGTTTCCTTGTATGGTGTATGTATTGGTTAAACGTGATGTGTTGGTTTTAAAAGGTTTATGAAAAACATTTGGGGAATTTTTGACAATTCCCTTCACCCATTTTTATTAAAACAACCTTCCTTATCCTCTTAAATGTGAATATCTTCTTCTTGCAAGAGAATATGGATTAAAATGAGAAAAGTGAAATGGAATGTGTTTTGTTTTAAAGTGGAAAAGTGTGATAAAAATAGTTTTATATATTATATTTAAAACATGATATTAATGTGTGTTTATTTAAAGGTAATGTTTTAAGAATAGATTGTTCATGAATACTTACTAACTTTTAATACCCATGCCTATATTTCTTTCCTGTTTTTAGCTTTTGGTGTAGGTTCCCACATGGTTTCAATCACCCTGGGAGACGGTTAGTTTTGGTATTAGAGAGTGACCCTCAAGGCCACATGGAGACAATGTGGTCATCATTTTTATTTTGGGTTTTGTTTTTCAGTTTTTTGTATATTTAGTTTTTATATAAATGATGTTCAATTTGGTAATTTTTTTTATTTTGGGATACTATATTTATTTTCTAATTTTTAGTTTATTTTATTTGGATAAATCATTTCTTTTTTTTTCTATTGATTCCATGCCACTATATTATAGTCTAGGGGGATCGGGAACACATCTCAGGATTTTTCCTAGAATAATCTGGGTGACAGGTTCACGGTCGACCCTGGTTGGTTTGTGACAAAATGGTATCAAATCCTAGGTTCTTTAGAGGATCTACCTTTCAAATCTCCCTTTGTTATTTTGGATTTCAAGGTAGATAGAGTAAGAATGTCGGTATATGGGGTGTAGGTATAAGGATGTTTATTTTCAACATTTTTTATATTGAACCATGGGTTACCATGGGAATTCTAGTTTATCATAGTCTCTTTTGTTCTTGTAGGATATTTTTTTTGTTTGGGAAATAAAACAAAAGTCGACCCAGTTGTCTCTGTGAGCCCACATGGACTAGAATACTATGTGGACCTCGAGACATGGTCCTAATAGAATCTATATGATAATGGAATGATTCTCATATGATCTCTAACCATATGGCCAATTCTACTATATACAATAGTTTCCCCTAGTGATTTGTTTTTGTTCCTTCTCGATTTGAAAAATGTTATTAGAAACCCTTGTTTTGAATTTGTGAAAAATGGATTTTTAGTGGTAATGGTTTTGATTTTGGGATGATGTAAAATGGATTTTCATATTTATTTGGATGAAATATTTAGATGTGTGTATTTTTATAAAATTGGATTCAGTTAAAATGGGGATGGTTTTAATGATATTGTATTTCTATAATCAAAACCCGAGGTTTATCGAAATTTATTGTTTGGGAAACATGAATTCATTTTAAATAGGGATTTAGAAATAAATTTTAATAGAAATAAATTTTATTTTAAAATGAGTTCTAATCATTTTAATTTATATTTAATGATATTTTTGGAATCGATGGGATATTTTTCATGTGAAAAAATTCTTTTTCATATGGAATTCCTGAGATTCTTATTTTTGATCAAAATAAAATTGATTGAAGTGTAGAGTTTGAACATGGTTCTTGACTTGGTCATTAGTGATGTTTTGAAAATGTTTTTACGAGATTTTTAATGTGAAGTGGAATGAGAATTAGATACATGGGTTTAATGTTTTGTTTCAAAATGGAAAAGTCTCTTTTTGACCTTTGGTATTATTATGAGGGATCTCTTGTAATAATGTTTGTGAGTAAGTGGATGATTGATGGAATGAGCTAACTAGGGCCTGAATTGGCATGAGAATAGAAATGTGTTAGGATATATGGAATACTAATTATGTATTTCATGTCTATAATGTTTTTTTAATTTCAAAAGTGATTTCAAGAGAAATAAATTTTGATAATTTGATAATTGATGGTTGGTTAGTGTGTTCTCTTGTGATTTTGGAATGCAGTTTAAGTTGGGTTTCGAGCTTGAGTTAATATTGGTGAATTTTTTTAACAGATTCTCTGGTTTCCATTTTGTGTAGTGTATTCCCCCACTAAATACATGATGGATATTCAATGTGTTAATATGGGTGGTTCACTATTAGTAGTCCCTACAGTTGATCTAACTAAGGGATTCCTTCTTGTGTTTCGAAATTAGAATCCTCCATTCTTTTACGGTCAAGTGGATCCTTTAAAATTGGAAGAATGAATGAAAAAAATTGAAGGTAATTTAGTTTCCTTGAGTTTCCTAATTCTCTAAAAGTTATGTGTTTACCTTTATGCTCGATGGTATGAATTGGAAGTCATGAAAGTCAATCTCTCAAAAAAATCCTCAGGAATATATTACATGGGAATTCTTCAAGGCTTCGTCTAATCGACAATATTTCCCTGAGGTAGTGAAGGGGAGTAAGGGAATGGAAATTTTCTATCTTCAATAAGGTTATGAATCAGTGATGGAGTACTTTTTTCATTTTTTTAGATCAATTTCCTTATATTCTAGAGTGGGATGCAGATAATTCCTTAAATGCTCAAAATTTTGAGAAGTAGCTTCATCATGATCTGTAGTTGAAGGTGTTGGAGTTTGGTCTAACATACATTACAGACATGATGAGGCAAGATATTTGGGTTGATGTTATGTTACCATAAGTTCTTTAGGTTTTAAACCTTTCTTTTATATCTAAAAGAAGTGAATTGAATTCCATTAAGGATATGTGGAATCATACTAAAGATGTTGGTGATCATCACAGAATTAAAGAGCCAGTAGATCTTTCATCGACTTATTCTATGAATAGGATCATTGTATTTCATTAGTGCATAATTATATATCATAATAATCATTTATTTTTGATTGGTTCGAAGACCTTATGTACCAATGGATGCCAAAGAAACAAGCAACCATTCTATCAGGGTGTTTCTTGGAAGAGATGTGGATCTAGATCCTCCACTTCAAAAGACACCCCATCCCAATTATAAGAGTAGGGTATTGTCTTAGGATTAGTTTAATGTCTATATTTATATGACTATTTTTTGGATGGTTGTTTCTATGGGTGTTGTATTATTTTCTCTTTAAAATGTAAAATTGTATGATGTGGATCATCAAAGAGCATATATTTTAATGGAAGAATTTTTTTCTTTTGGAAATTAGGAAATTTTATTTTATAAGTATATGTGTGTTAATCATGTACTTTATGTTGAGTAAAATGTTATCTTTTGACTTCTATATTTTGTTTTGGAAATCACAAATGTCTTTTTAATCGTATCGAGGGCTTTCAAGTAATTGAAAGACAGAGGTACCGATTACCTATAAAATCGAGGGCTACCAGGGATAGGCAGACAGACGTGCCGATCATCGTATAGAGGGCTGCCAGGGATAGGCAGACAGACGTGCCAATCATCGTATCGAGGGCTTCCGGGGATATGCAGACAGACGTGCCGATCATCGTATCGAGGGCTCACCAAGGTGTTGGTTAGACAGACCTTTTATCCTAGGTGAAAGGATAACCCTTCTCTTTGGGTTAAAAGAATTGTAATTCTTTTACATTTCTAATGTTACTTATATTAGAAAGGAATTTGTATTGTTTCCTTTCTTCTTTACATATTCAATTGTAATTGTTTCAATTACAATCATTCTATTACATATTGTATTGATTGATTCTATATGCTTTAAGGTAGAATCATTCATCTTTGTATTACTCTTATTATTGTGTTCATCTTGAATACAATTGTTTTACATTACATTAGAATTACAATACATCATACCTTTTTATATTCAATACAATTGTGGGTGTTTGTTTTTGTATTAGTTTAAGATCATTTAAACTAATCTCTTAGTTGCTAAAACTCAATGGTTTGTAAACCTACAATTCACCCCCCTCTTGTATTGTTCCATCTAATTGACAAACATATCTATATATTCGATCCAACACTTTATTCCTAGTATTTTTCATTAGGGTGAAATAGGATGATGCATATGCATCTTCAAAATCCCTTTCATTGTGAACGTGTCTTGTTATCGAAAATAAATTCACATGGTGTGTCATGTTATTTTGGTTCTACCTACGGTGGTGTGTGGAAAATTATGACACCAAAATAAGGAGTTCCACTTGGTGACTATTAGCACATGATAGTGGGGCAGTTGATGGTTCATGAGATCATTTCTCTAGCCATATGTCTTGGACTAATGCTATTCACACAGTCAAGAATCCTCGGGGGTGTGTGGAATCTTGACTCAACTCTTGTATCCATCGTTTGGATATAGGAAGTTTCAATGTTCTTATTGTAATTTTATTTATCATATAATATTGTAATTGTTTCAATATTCTTGGTGGGATTTTCCTCATGTAATTATTGTTTTTTTCCTTTTTTATATGTGAATCATTGATTGGTTTTCCTTGTGTGGTTATCCCTTTTAGTCAGTTTTGGTTTTGGATTGTGCCCATCCGTAGATAGTTGCATCTTATAGAGATGATGAATCAGGGATTGTTTTTATGGTTGGTTTGGAGTTTCATTCATTAGTACCCCATGTGTGTGTGTGGGTGGGGGATGGGGGGTTAGTTTGTGTGGGTTGTTCCTAGTTTGGTCCTTGTTAAGATTTCTATGTCAGTCTGTTTTAGTTGGGTTTTGGTGGTGGGTAGTTCATTTAATCCTGTCCTTTTGGAAAAACGGTTGTGTCTCTGGTGTTAGTCTGGCACTAGGTTGTTTCTTTTGTAGTTGTTTGATTTAGGCGTTTTTTTTGTTTTGATGGATTTCATCTTTTGGTAGTACACCTAATGGATTTTCTTATGGAAATGTAGTGGGGTTTGTGGTAAGAAATTTCATTAATTTATTGAGAAGTGGTTTTGGTTTTTAGATTTGATTTCATTAGAACTACGTGTTTCATATTGGAAATAATCAAGGTGATCTTTGTTTTGGGGAATCATCTTGTATGAGTGTGTGATAATTTTTCCTTGATCAGTCAACTTGATATAATATGTATTTCTAGACATATAAAGCATTATGGGGGGGGGGGGGATTGACACACCTCAATTTTTATTTTCTTATTTTATTTCATTATATCTTTTGTCCATGATTTATATTGTGATTTTAGGAAATTTTTGGTGGGTTTTGTTATATTCATAGATAGTGTGGGAGGTATGGGGAGAAAATAGAATGGTGGGGAGTTTTTGACACACCGAGTGCGACTTCTCAATGGGGTAGGTTTGTAGTACGGTTTATCATCATGAGTTAGATGAGTTTGGGGTGAAAGGGGTAATGTTTGGTGAATTCTTCTAGGTCACATGGTAAAGGTTCATAGTTAGTTTAACTATGAATCCTATGTGTGAACATGTCACATGGTTAATGTACTCAATTAAACTAACCATATAGCCTAAGTTTGAAGCCTTTGTAACTCGAGATAGTTGGGGAATTTCATGGTTTGGACAAGGTTTGTTTAACCATGTGAGCTAACTGTGCAGGTGTAATATAAGTCTCAAAGAGGGTACATAATGGGCACAATGTTTGGGTAATCATGCAGCCAAACTGTGAATAGTTCCCATGTCATTAAAACTGAGAATTTTCATTTCTACCTTATTATTATTTTATCCCAAAAATGCTCCATTTCTGCCTCTCTTAGATCGTGTGGCCTAATAGGGGATCCTCTCTTCTTTTCCAAGATTCTCTACCACTCCCAATCATATATCCAAGTTGTTTCTTCATGTTTTTGGGCTAGATCTTCCAAGTAATCTCCTTCTATATTCTTCTTATTCATACTTCTTCCATTTTCTGTTGAGTTATTTTTTTTTCATGATTTTGTGGAACTAGTGTTCTTGTTTCCTTAGGATTAAACTAGTGATTTTGTTTTTTAAGGTTCCTATTTGTTTCTCTTTCCTTATTAGACCCATGCAAGGATATTTCAGGTTGGAATTGTGGATGTGCCCAGAGTTCGAGTTAAGTTTGTCTTTGCACTGGTCCGTTAAATTTAAGAATCATTGATTTCTTACTTTTTCCCCCTTCTTTATATGTTAATTAATTATGTATGATTTTAGAATAATTTTTTAATATTAAATGAGGTGTTTTCCTTCTTGTTTTAGAGTATATGAAATTGTTTTGTTAATTGTTTTACAAAAAATAGTTGATAAAATTCCCGAATGTATTTTAATGCGAATTAGGGTTTTTTAAAGCATGGTTTGGATTTTAAAATATTTTTGTGGAATCAAAAATGTCTTTTTGGGTTTATCAAATGGTTTTTAATTGGTTTGGATTCAAAAGTGGCGTGTGTTTGGATCTTTGAAAATTGTTTGACCTTGTGATGGTAATTTGATGGCTTTCTTTAGGATACAAGTGATATCTCAAAGGGTGTTTGAGGCATGTTTGGAACTTTTGAGAAATTGGTGGCACTGAAAACCCTCCTTGGATAATTCCATTTCTATAGTTATGTTGAATTTTGTGGGAGGTCCACATTGAATGAATCCATTTTTATTTAATGTTTGAAAGGAATGATATTGTTCCTTTGGGTGAATCGAGGGTGAGTTGTTTTGTGTGTTTCTTGGGTAATGATGTATGTGCATGTGATTGGATACTAGTTTGGAATTGTTGGATAACCCCCACTTTAGTCTTGTCGAGGGAACCTAGAATAGATATTCTATTTTTGGTTAATGGTTCCAACACTAGATTAGGATTTAATGTCGGCTAGTGGCCCTTTGCATAGACCTTTCTTCTCTTTGGGATATTGCCCCATGGTCAGACCATCTAGGGTACAATCGAGTGTGTTGGTGAGTTAATGTTATCAATTGAGGAATGCCTTTGGGATGAGTTAAATATAAGTTTGTTCTATATTATTCTACTAAGATTTTAGGTTCTCCCATGTTCTTTGGAACATAGTATTCTATAGTTTAGGACTGAGATGTTTTGTTGGTTGGTAACTCTTCAATGTTATTTTTCCATTTCCCATGTTATGTGATCATTGTTTTTGTTTTCTTGTATGGTGTAATTATTTTTTAAATGTGGTTTTTTGGTTTTAAAAGGTTTATGGAAAACGTTTTTTAACTGTTTTACACTTTCTTTATCACCCTTTAAGTTAAAAATTCATCATTCTCCTAAAAAATGCGAATGTATTAATCTTGTAAATGAACATGGATTTAAATGATAAAACGGAAATGAACTCTGTTTTGTTTTAAAGTGGAAATGTGTGGAAACCTGGTTTTGAATATTGTATTTCAGTCATGAAAGTGATGTTTCTTTATTTAAATGTAATTCAATAATAATAAATTGTTCAACCATGCATACTGAGTTTTAATACTCATTCATATTTTTTGTTCTTTTTTTAGATTTTGGTGTAGGTTCTGGCATGGGTTAGATCACTATGGGAGATGGCCATTTTTGGCATTAAAGAGTTACCATCACAGTCACATGGAGACCTTGTTCTCATCATGTAGAGTTTGAGTTTTGTTTTTTGATTTTTTTATTTCTAGTTTTTGCATTAATGATGTTTAGTTTGGTACTTTTATTTATTTTTGGATGTTCTGTTTATTTTCTATTGTTTATATTATTTCATCTAGATAAATATATCCCGTTGTTTCTCTATTTATGCACTGACACTCGTTTCTACCCCAGGTAGACTAAGAACATATCTTAGGCCTTGTCTTTGTCTTACTCGGTTGACCAGTTTGGGGTTGACCGAGGTTAGTTCATGACATATGGCTTTCCTTTCTGGTCTTTGTGCGAGGTTTATGTGTTTGAATATAATTATACTCCCATGAACCAAATATGTTATATATAATCTCCAAAAATAATTTTATATTATCTGTTTTATTTAACCAAGAATAATTAAATTAGTATTCCTTATAGTTACATAGTTATTTCAGCGATGTTATCAATTTCTTTCACTTATTATTCCATCAATTTTATTAATAATTTTTATTGATATCATTATTAAAATGTAATAGATTTTACAAAAATAAAGTATTAAAAAAAAATCTTTTGAATCAATGATATTTTCCCAAGTAAACTAGTATCTATAAATTTTATTCCAAAATCATTTATTTTTTGCAAAAAAATTATTAATAATATAAATTTATATTTTTTTATCATATAAATAAAATTTTTGTATATCAACTATATAATGATAACTTCAAACTGGTAAGATGTTTATTGGTATTATACCCATAGTCTATTTCCCCTTTGATAATTGTTATATAATGTCTATATTACCCCCAAAATATCCTATAAATTCATTAGACTATAAATTCACAATACACACTACTCATTATTATTGTTTTAATTTTTCGTTTTATAATATGATTTCCCCTTTAATGATTCTGTTTTCCGATTGTTGGATTTTTTTGTCAAATGATTAATCTAAATGTTGAAGATTATCAATGAGATTTCCTAGTTTTATAATTAATATTATTTTCTATTCATTATCCAATTTAAATTTATACAATTTTAAGGTATGTAACCATACATGGTATGTAATACATAGTTTTATGTACTTTTGTTTTATAGTTATATTATGAGTGAACAAATTGTTTTTAATTTGGTTCATTTATTATATAATTTATTTCTTAATTATATTTTTAGTTATTATAAATAGTAAATTAATTAACTAAAGTGAATAAAATTCATACTGAAACTATGATGTTACATTCTCCCCCACTATTAAATAACTTTCAACCATAAAATTTTAATTCTTCTCGCCAATGAGAATAAATGAGGTTATTGTTATTATATTCATGGATCAAAATATAATTTCTAATTATATATTTACCATAATATATTTGTAATGATTAAGATACTCACATTTTGCCTCATTATAGGATTATGTTTAGATTTTCATGTTTCACAACCATTTGTTCTAAATTTTCCTCAATGTCTTTAATGAAAATATTACCACTACTAGCTCACAACCATGTATCAGGTAATTTTTATCATATAACTTTAATTGGAGTGACACATAATCTATTGCAATGTTGTTTTTCATAAGGATAAATTGAAATCAACTCATTGATGCATTGTAGT
Source organism: Viscum album (assembly GCA_963277665.1). NCBI lineage: Eukaryota > Viridiplantae > Streptophyta > Magnoliopsida > Santalales > Viscaceae > Viscum > Viscum album. Next base: position 2,046,347,773 of record OY728126.1, on the reverse strand, counting down.
AATTATAATACTTATCACAAAAGTAGGGTGAAATTAGTGTAGGTACACTAACCAACCTTCTATTAAGATCGATGTATATTTCTAAATATTCACCTATGTAAAAGTACTTGACTTGATTTTAGGTTAACTTTGATAGTGGATTTTAAATTCATGTGAAATTTCTCACAAACCATCAATTGATTCCTTCAAATACAGAACAATTATGAACCTCTATTACAATGGTTGGTCTAGGCCATTATTGAGTAAATTCTATCTTTAAAGGATCAATAGATATTCTCTTTCCAATGATTACCATACCCAAAATGATACATTATGTAACTAAAGTTCAAACATGTTAAATTTGGAATATATTTTATTCTTTATCTATGTATTCATTAACATCCTAAAATATTCTTGACTTTCTCTTGTTTTGATTATAATATATGAGAATTCACTCTAGAAATGTAACAAAAAATTGATTGAGGTAATCCTTATTGACTCTATTCAAGAGATAAATTAAGATAGTGGGTGTTTATAAGTATGAATGTAATTATTATGAATTTATAATGATGATATCTTATATGATATCATTTATTAGGTATATCATCTAATTTCATCCTTAATTGATGATATATAGAATGAATATCAATATTTTATAAGTATTGAGCCCCGAAAAATAGATTGAACAAGTCATCAGTATAGGGTAGATAATACACATTCATGATAATGATTTTTTAACTTCATGATAATAAATGCAGAGACACATTGACCCCTTTTGCTTTTCACAATGTGCACTAGTGCACTCCATAGTGAAGCACATGGTCATATAAAACCCCTATCCAATTTTTCCTCAAGATTCTTATTTATTTGATCTAATTAAATTATTTATATTCTATAAGGAGTCTTTTATATAATCATAACACAAGGTATGAGTTTTACGGAAAACTATACTCAAAATATGGTGGAAATCATGGAAAATCTTCTAATAAAACCATCATTATATTAATTCAAAATCATCATATCCTAAAATTTTATTTTCTCCCTTACAATTTGAGGTAATTATCATTAATTTTTTTATTAAAACCCATGTAATGGTTGTAATTTAAATTGGTAGTTAATATTTATCCTTTCACATATTTCTAGTTATAATTTGGTTTAGGACATGAAATGTGACTACTTTATTTTGTAAATTAATGTGGGATCGATGTATAGATAACAAATCCATTCCCAAAATCACATCATATTCAATTATGAAATAACAATACAATTTTCCAAAAAGACATTCCCACATAATTTTATAATAGAGGAAATATTGTCTTGTGATATAATCATCTCTTTAAGAGGAGATAATACAATATATATCCTTTGGGATTGTGATTTTATGATCATAGAAAAACTACAAAATATGAATAAGTGGGTAAACAAAAAATGTAATTTTTTGGTATTGAGTGGATTATGAGTGTACCTTGCACCACTTCATTTGTGTGACCCATTTTAGTAGTTTTTATTGCATATTCTTTACTTTTATTTCATGACTATAGAGTTTTATAACAGAAATTTTCATTATTAACCCTTGGATTAGTGAACTTGTTTATATAGTTTCAATATTTTTCAAGTTTAAAACATTAAACTATTAGTGAAACCTTAGTAAGAATATTAGTTTCCTCTGTCATGTTAATTTAAATCTCTATTTTTCCTAGATAATTTTTTCCCTACTCCCTCGTTTACCACACATAAAACAACTTCTAGTTTCTATGAGGAATTTTGTTGAATGATTCTCTAATGTATTTGACATATAATAAGTTTAATCTTCTTTACACTATGGTATTTATCACCTCAAATTATTTGAAAACCATTTTTATCTTATTTAGTATGTTTGGATGTTTTTCAAGTATCAGGTCCTTATCAATAACTTGAGATATTTGGGTAAGTACAACCATAATATTTTCAACAAAAACTCCCATCCTCTTTGGTTTCTCAATGGGAAAATCATTGCATTGTCCATTACACTCATTATTAACTTGATTGCAAAATGTTTTATCCATTAAAAAACCAAAATGGATTATGTGAGTATCAATAAATTGAAACAATAGTAATCGATCATATTATTTGGTAGATCAATCACAAGATATCCTAAATTATGATACCTATGATATTTTAGGTTCATCCTATATAAATTTTGGCAAGATATATGTTTTTTTCAGGGTTTTTGTTCTTATTATTCATAACATAATCCAAAAAAAATCAATATAGCACTTAGATAACAATTGATATGACCCAACCTTAACATATATACATATTAAAAACATTTATAAGATATTCATTACATATCATAATTAATCACACCTCAAAACGTAAATTTCTAGTGTATTTGGAGATTAAATACACAGATCACTCATTTTATAATAACCACAACATTTCTCCATATTTTCAATACAATAAACCCCCTTTTATACATATCATATTCTATAATCATCTTCATAACATGGGGAATATAAATATAATAACAGGGTGAGATTAACTGATCCATAAGAGGAGAATATAAGAGATATCAATTGAATATCATAAATGGTAATTGGATGATAATGTGGGTATGAGAATATAACAATGGTACATGAGCATAACATAAGGAAATAATAACCAATAAAACATATACCATATAGAATTATTAAAAACATGGGAATTATGGAATAACATAAAAACAAGTCATAGGTGTGTGGAAACATGATTTAATCATCATGTGTCATAAAAATATGACATAGGTATTTCTAAGATCATTTAAAAATATTACGTATATTTTTTATAATATATTTCAAGGTCAGACACCAAGAAATTAATATAACAATGGACTAGTCTCACATCCTATTTATAACACATTGGACATCAGCTAACCACCCATGCCCCATAACCATTTCGACATGGGATAACCACCTATATCTTATCCTAAAATCCTGAGTTATAAAACACCACCCATTGCATTGGATATCTACAAGAGACTGACCAATAAAATAATTATGAACCATAGATATGTGTTCAATATGAAAAAAACAATTCAAAATCCCATCATATCCTGATTAACCTGTGAGAAATAAATTGGTTTCATGAATATTTTCACAAAACATAATTATAAACCATACAAAGAAAAAAATGGATGTTATTATTTGATAACATACATAGTGAAGTATAATAAATGTTAAATCATATTAACATATATGATAAACACTTTGTGAGATCATTATAAATTTACATTGAAAATAGGAATAATTAACCTTTATTTGTTTAAAACTATTATTTAAAAGTAAATAATTTATAAAACAATGAGAATAGAAATTATTTTGGAAAAATGTGAAAACATGGAAAGGAATGTTAATAAAGAAAACTAAATTAGTCGATGAAAAAAATTCATGAAAAAGTGCTAAAAATATATCATTCACACTTTGTAAAGAACGTCAATAGAAAATGACTGATGCAGAAAACCTTAAAAATATATTCCTCTCATTCCTTTTTAAAGATATAAAAGGGTAATAGAAATTGAACTTATGATAAAATAGAGGTAAATATAAGGATATCCATAAAAATAAGAAAAAAGTGAATATAGAAGAAAAATATTCCCAACTAAAAAGAAGATATATGGTTGGCTCCACTGACATGCACCATTTCAGTAGAAATTGTGAACCAAAGGACTATAAAATAGTATGGAGACATATATAAACCTATACATAAAAATAAATGAAGAAAAATGATTTTATTTAAGAGGTAAAATAAATATATTACAAAAATAGAAATTCATTCAAAAGAATATTGATTTCAATGTTTTAATAGAAATAAAATTTTACTGATTTGGTAACATTTTAAGTAAAATCCATTGAAAGAGGGAACCATAGATGGATTCATAAATCCCTTGAATTGATCGAAAAATATTATAAAATAAATTCAAGAGAATTGTATTCAGTAAAAATAATAAACAAGTTATGAATATGGAACATATATCACTAAATAAAAAATGTGATGAGAAAAATCATACCTCATACTTCTTCTTGGTTAGATGTGCTGTAACTTCTTTGGTGGAATCACTCCTTCTCCAAACATGTTCTATCAGAATGAAGGATTTAGGAATTCTTATTATAACCAAAGGCTACCATATATAGGAGATGGATTTAAGAGATTAAAAATAGTTAGTTATTCAATAGAGAATCAAAGGATAGAATTGGTTTGGAGTGGGCAGAAGAGAAATAATTTTTAGGTGGAAATTAGGGACATTTCTTCAGAAACATGAGGTAGGTGAAGCGAAAAGATGGAATCACATAAGAGTTATGTGATTTATGGAAGGGAATTTTGGATAGACATGTATAATTAAATCCCAAACCTAATAAAATGTTTTTCGAGTGTCTAAATATCATGTTATTTATACAAAATTAATACATTTTAATTTGTCTCTTTTTTCCTACATTTAATCGTGTTTAATAAATTGCTTTGAAAATTATTTTTTTATTAAACAAATAAAATGACCCATATTACATAATTTCAATAGGATTATTTTTTATTTGGATCCCATTTAATGAAATTATATTCATAAATATGTGATATTTATGTTTCAAATGAAAACATATAATATAAGGGGAAAACTTTTTTTATAGTAAATAAACATTTTAATAATATATATTATTATAACTATTTCAAATCAGTTAATAATAATTATATGAATCTTAAAATAATTTTTTATTCATATCAACATTATAATGTATTTACAATTATTCATTAACTATAGTATATTTATTTGACGAAAATAAAAATTCATATCACATTTAATTTTTTTTAAAAAATAAATTTAATCTTATTCATTATAAAGTAATAATCATTGGATAGATGTTAAATTATTACTTTTCTATAGAAATATATATTTTATTAAAATCATTTTTTATGCGTTATATTTTTAATTAATTAAAATAAGAACATAGAACCTTTGATAAAATATTCTTTGAAAAATAGTTTTTTAACATTAAATGAGTTTATATATATTTATAACTAATTAAAAATAAATTTATTTTTTTTCAATTATTTTAATATAAAAAATACATTTAAATTAATTTTATACTCCAAATATAAAAAAATTTCTCTTGAATAACAACATCTAATATATAATAAATGAAATATTTTCAAATAAAACATTATTTCATAGCCTAGAATAATTAGATTAGTATTAGTTAATGTTATTTAATTATTTATCAAATTTTATTTATTTATTTTACTGATAAATTTTTGAATTTTATCAATACATCTTATTAATATCATTCCTTTAGAAGTATTAAATTTTACAAAAATACATTTTTTATAAAAAATATTCCTTTAGAATCAATGTTATATTCCAAAAAAAGAATTATTAACTTTTAATTATATTCCAAAACCATTTATTTTATTTAAAATAAATTCTTTATATTTTATATGTATATCAATTATATTCCAATAATTCTATACTTGTAAGATGTTAAATGGAAATTCATTTTTTTTGCATTTTTCAAAGGCCCTTTTTATATATTGTAAAGAACAAAGCCACTTGAAACCCCATATCCAAGTGAAGGGGAAAACCCTAACAAGGATAAACCCATATTTTACATTGTAAGTGTGAAATCATAATAACATAGTTAAATTCAAAATTCAAATCTGATGTCACACATCACCCGTCCTATCATCAAATCCTTGGACTATTTCACCCACCACCCCGAGTAGTTCATCAGACCACAAAACACACTTATCATTCCTATATTATTATTTTATATTTTACTATATGATTTATCATTTCATGATGTTTTGTCTCATTATAGTTTTTAATAATAATGGTGATTATCTAGGGTGAAGATGATCCAGGGAATTTCCACATATTAATAATATTATTTCTCTCTATTTTTTGTCCACATTTAATTTATGGTAATTTATAGGATATAGGTATCTATAGTTTGTAATACATGGTTTCATATATATTATATTAATTATATATAACGAGTCAATTAACAATTATTAATTTAGTTAATATCTTATATGATATATTTCTTATGTTTCACTTCATTATAATGAAAAAAACAATTAAGATAGGGAAATAAAATGTGTACAGAAATATTGTATGATATAGTGTTTCTGTCTTGAAAATTTTTGTTCATCAATGATTAGTGAAATTCGATGGTCGATGGTGTCCTTGAAGGTTCCCAAGGGTCTTTTTATTTGAGGGACATGATGCTCTAGGCTATCCTTCTATTACACCAGGGCCTCTATCTTGGGTTTTTGTTTTATTTATGGTAAATCAATATATGTTTTTTTAATTTGTGATTATTGATTATAATAGTATGTTGTACGAGATAGGTTTTCTTTATGAATTTCCTGAATCAATAGTTAAAATTGGGCCACCTTATAAAAAATTATCAAGATGAAAAATAACTAGTAAAAAATATGTTCAATAGAATAACATCAAACATATGTTAGGATCACAAATAATTTATCTACCATGAAAGAATCTTTTACAATGAGAAATAGAGAAAATATATAGGGAAAAAGTTGAAAATGGAAAACATGTATTGGGTATTGTGGTGGAAGTACATTATATTTATAGTTTACTTTCATACGAGAGATTTTTTGTAAAAAATTATATGTCACCAAAGGAACATTGCTTTAACTATTAAATATGAATAGTTATAACATGAATGATTATTTATGTTGTTTATTAGTAATATAGGTAAAATACAACCCAAAAAATGATCTATAATAAATACCTTTCACTATTATCTAGAAATCACGTAAACCGTACTATCTAGTCTTGTGAAAAAAATAAACTTATCACAACAAACATTTTATTCCATTGAAAATAATTCATTCATAAAAATTATATTTGAAACATAAATATATATTTTTTCACAAATAAGTATTTTTGAAAAACCAATTTGCAATGAAATAGTCATTCAATCGTAAGTAATTAATTCACAAGAAGATTATTTATGAGAAAAATATACATCCTATAAAAAAATTTGTTTTATTGCCACCATTCATGCACTATTTAAAAAACAATGCATGATGGAATTCTAGTCCATCACCTATAGATATTGGTAAAAATATCATATGGGATGGTAATATATTTCAATCACAAAATATTCCATATTTTTTAAATATATATCTTTTTTTTAGATAAATCCACTTTTTAACTATGTTTATAATGAATCCTTACCTGGATAAAAGGACTTATAATACACGGGACAATGACCCAAAGGTAGAATACCCAAACATAAATAGATCATTCTACCTTCATACTGACCGATTATTCCACCTTCACCCTAATGTTTCACCTAAATCCTATGTCCACCTGCTCTATATGTGACCACCCTCAAACTATCATTCAATCCACTAGACAGAATCATATCCAGTACTAGCCCTAAGTCTCAACAATATAATATAATAGAGGCCCTATAACCTAAAGGCCTAAATACATGGATCAATATCATGTTTTTGATGAATTTTACCATTCATATAGTTCTCATTTGGATTACTTTCAATAATACAATGCTATGTTAATATTACTGTATCGTATAAATTATTCACTACCGAAATTGGAACCATGAATTCATATAGGATTATAGAGAGACATTACCACTAATGTAGGCCCCCAAATAACAAAAACCATATTATATGTTTATATTTGAGATAGACAAGAAGTCCATTACAAATTTCACCTAAAAATTAATTTTATGCTGATTTGGCTCAAATGTTTGAAATAGGAAAACTAGATAAAAACCACCTATTAGGTATTATCAGAAAATTCACTATAAAATATTTAGGGAAATATATAATATAGGGAAGATAAAATCTAGACATACCCATGGAACTCCCATTTAATTGACAACACTTTGATTCGATTTGGAATGATGAAGAAACAAGGTTTAGCGAGAAGAACCAAGAGAGGGAGAGGGATATATCAAACACCTTATCCTCAAATTGAATGAGGATAAAACATTATTTCGAAATTTTTTAAACAATTATCTTAATTAAACTAGTTTTTTAGAAATAAATTGGGCCCCACCAAAACACAGTTGGGACTCTATTTTAACATTGGAGGCCTAATTGTGTTCTATTCCCCACGGGAGGAGTCCCACTGGTATGGTAGTCACTACTACCTCCCCCATGAAAAATTTTATGGACTCACAATGTAATTTTAATAGTATATATAATAATTTTCATATTTCCATCATCAGCCCATTATTTCAAAAAATGAGCCCTAAAATCATCCAACCCATCCAACACCAAAAATAAATTAAAATTCATGAGGTTTTAAAGAATTAATATCAATTTAATACCTAGTTCATATGGATGATTTTATAGGATGTAACACTAGTACATGTGTTATTCATGAATGTAATTATTTAGGAGAGCACATTCAATCATAGGAGTTAGATGTAGACTTAGTACCGTCATCATTTTTATTCAGTTTTAATTTTCAAGGAAAAAAAGAATTGAACTTTTTGATGGTGTAATGTCATTATTTTTTATGATTAAACATTTAAAATATTTTATATAATATTTTATTAGTGGGAAACTATGTTATTTTTTTGTGATTATAAATATCGATTATTAGATATATGATAATAAACATAATATATTAGTTTTACTCTTTAAAAAATGTTCAAAAAGAATTTTCATTTCCTCTAAAATAAATACCTAAATATGATAAATGATGCCAAAATTGTGTATAAAACAGTCGGTTTACTCCAAGGGTGGTAAATTTTTATTCAATTTTATGGTCCCAGGTTAGAAGAAGAAATTTTTTCTTATTTAATAAAATAAATACATAATTAAATTGATTATTAAGTCCCACGAAACCATAAATAGGTTAGGTTAAAGTTAACCCTAAATTTGAAAATGATAAATAAGTTTATAAGAAATAGTATATCCATATATTGGTGAACTACTATTCAAGGATATCCCTAATATATCCTAGTGTGGAAGCATTCACAATCAATAGATGATTCCAAATATTTGTAAGGCTAATTTTTGAAAATCATTGATTCATTATTTTAATTCCAATATCGATTCTAATCATAAATCATTGTTTATAATTATTTACAAAATTTTTATTCATATCAATCATTATTCTCTCTATTTAATCCAGAAAACTTTGTGTCATCCCATGTTATTTTTCATTAATAGATCCATGCATGATGAATGGTGGGTGGCCCAATGCACTGGCAATCATATTATCAATATCTCCCATAATATAACCCCTTTTTAATTCTCCCACCATCAAACTTCACCATGGATGGTAGTTCGATGATATTAACCCAATATGGAAAATGGCCAAAATTATAGGCTTACAAGGAACATATTTGATTATTGAGGTAGAGGAGGGGGAATTATAGGCTAATATAAGAGAAATTATGTGGCACCAGAGGTGTGATGAAATAGGTTCCTAGAGGGAAGATGTATTGTAGGTGTTTTGGTGCATAAAATGAATTCAATGAGGTTTTCCAATGGTGGATTGTCAACAAAGTGTCATTAGGGGTGTCATGGTTATTTTGGTTGTCACCCATAGTAGTTTAATTAAGATCATATGTGTGAGTAGTACTGCCAATGTGAAACATATGTTGTTGGAGTTTTTGGGTTTTAAATTCATGATCATGAGATATGTAATTCATGAAAATCATGCCATGTACTTCTCTATATCATTGGATAGGGTTTATTTAGTGTCCCCAACCCAATTAGGAACCTGAATAGAGGTATTGGGATGGGTTCCATAGTCCTTAAGAATGCCTCCCCATATGCCGAAGGGTGCTGAATAGTAGTAAGGTTGTATGTACAATATTGGGAAGACTATACCCTTAGGGGAAAAGATAATAATACTGGCATGTGTAGTAACATATAACATGATGCCGAAAAAATGACTCTTCATACTCTAACTAGAACCTCCAATGGAAGAATCACATTTAATAACAACAAACAATATAAGAAATATAAATAGAATCATCAGAAAATAAAAAAACAATCTAAGAAACCACTTGTATCAATAAACAATAAGCATGCATATCAAATACAAGTCATAACAGCTCAATATAAAAAATGGGTCACCCATGATAGACCTTTGTGGATACATACATATAAAAATAAGCATGATGATAAAATGAATAATAAAAAAAACTAAAATATATATCTAGTTAAGGAAAGAGATCAAGGTCCTTTCCAACATCCAATGACAAAAAGAAACTACAATCTAGCTCTTATGGCTCATCCTTTACCTGAACATGAAGACATAAAGAATTAACACATCATGAGGGCCCATGTATGGTGTGAGAACATGTATCAGTAGGATACCACCCAAATGTGAATACCTAAAATGATTGTTTAAGAAAAAGTGAATAAAATAAAAGAAAAATAGCTCGATGAATTTTAAATAATAAAAAATGCAGTGGTGTTCAGCAGCCACCTGGGAGGTGTCACGTACTTCATCGATCACCATAATACTGAATAGAGGATGGTCTTTGGCCATGGATAAAGGCACCTCTATGTAATACATGCCAAATAGACCCTCTGGTTCCACCTCAAACATGTAACCCAGCACCACATGCCTCATGACACCTTGTGTCTCAATAATGTCACTAACATCCCAAACATATGCCCAAAACAGTCATTGGTAGCTAGGGTCCCTTCTCAAAACTACACATCGGCCCATGGATGAAAAATGGAGGAACATAAATCTTTATCCTCAAATAAAAGTCATCATCGTCCCATGGCACTATGTCTTGTGAAACAATGATATCCATTCTCCCAAATCAAACCAGGCCAACAACCTTAATCATGGGGATCCTAGCCCCCAATAGATAGCCTCATCGATATCAACTGAGGGATCCTTCCCTTGCACATAGATATAAGAAACATGCACCAACAAACACATTTCCAAAGCCTCACTACTAAGGGCCTCTACCCACACGAGTGGTCAAAACCACATCATCAAGGAGTCAACCTATGTGAACATGAGCTAATTTGAGACTATGAATATCAAGGGTGTGTGAAAATCACCAATATAGTTCTTAAGAAACACCCCAACCATCACTTCATACACTTATGCCCATGTCACTCAATTTTGATGTCCATTCTATCCCAATATCTTCGGATATGACTAGCCTGATGGCCTAACCACCTCAAACCAATATCCATGATGCCCAATACTATGGTCAATACCACCCAAGTAAATCTAGGCCAAGACTAACTAGTGATCACCATAAATCAGTCCTAATGGGATTTCCAAATCAATTTCTTGGACCAAGCCTACCATTACCCCTTTGGTATGATCACATTCCATACAACAAAGGCATCTCATATATATACATATATAAACCAATTCACATCTAATTAGAAATTCATTGTAATTGAATTGCACGTATAAATTTAAACATATACAGATAATTAAATTTAATATGATTAGATGTCATCATCTAAATAAACGTAACAATTTTTCATAGAGGGATTGCATGACTCATATTTGAATAACTAAACCAAAAAAATTAAATCAAACTATATGAAAAGGATTTGAAACCCCGACCAAACCAACCCATGGAGACACAACTTCTAACCTGACCTCGCTCATATAAACTGGGAAAGGGAATTAACAACAACATACCATAAAGCGTATGGTCAATTTAAAATAAGAAAACATGGTCTCGCTCGACTACCCGATGACGTGATAAAAATATTCACCCCCCAAATGTCTATGAAAACACAAAGTAAAATATGCACCACTTACCTTGGACTCATAGATGTATCGCGATTGATATCAATCTTCAATTTTAAGTGGATTGGAGTAGATCTATATTTCCATCCAATGCCCTAAAAATAGGATTAAATGTCTCAAATATATTTTGTGCTTTGTGAGGAAAAAACAAGGAGAAGATAATGAAAAGGAGATAAGATCCTTACTGCTATGGTTCTTTTGAACCCGATGACTAAAATATTTGAACAATGATGAAGGATAGAGAGAAAAATGAAGAAGATGAGCCAAGGGAGAGTTTCAATTATTATACACACGACCCATGAGGAGGAAAATATAATAAATTCTTAAATATAAGGAAGAAAAAATAATCATTTTTTCCATTTAAAGAGTCTTCATGGTTCAACTCGCTTGGTTAGTCAAATTGTGCACTAACCATGTGGTCTATAGTGCATATGTACTACCTATGTGTTAGTACCCTTGTGACCAACCACAAAACTTGCAATGACAATGAAAAAACCATGTGGTATCTCACCGATATTTATGATGGTTAGCCCACATGGTCATGTTCCACCCCACATGGTTAACTAAAATAATGTGGTAGTTGTTTCCGACGCTTTCGCCGGGGCGCGTGCATTCGTTCGTCCACGGAGGAGGACGCGCTGCGCTTGTTGCCCCGCGTTCCCTCTTTCCAAAGGCAGGAGGCATTCCCTCCTTATTCAAGGACTTCTGCTCCTTGATCGAAACGGGATGATGAGATGTCGGTTCTTCCTTCTGTGGATTCCTCCCCAGAACTCGTCACCTAGTCCGGGACTCCCTCATAGATTTAATACGTTGTTCGTGAAACTCTTCCCAGTGCCATGTTTCCATGGACACCGGTTAATTACACTACTTCTGTCGGGACATTCAAAAGGGTCCGGTCCGGGAAATAACCTTCAGTCAGGGGAGTAGTCACGTTGAGGCATCAGTAGCGTGTCTGGATGCTGGGGAACCTGGCATGTCTGTCAATTATCCCTGGTCACAGGGCTTCTCGAGGGCGTGGAAGCCCGAGGCATCCCACATCGAGCACGGGGAATTATATTCCATAGACACATATCTGAGGTTTTCCTCAGCTTCTCGTGTTTAACACAGGGTACGCCACTGGTTTAACATACCGCGGAGACGAATCATCCCGATCGGAGCATTAGGTAGAATAGATCGGATTGAGGGATTTCCCATGAAGGGATGCCAATACCAAGACCAGCCCATGGGCAGCTGTAAAGAGGAGTGTACCGACATGGACTCACCAGGATATGATGGTCCGGGCGAGAATCAGGGTGGATGATGGATGGACGAATGAAGTGAAAGAGGGAATGGCAAGGAACCATCACAAGGGAAATGGTGAAGTTAGGATTGAGCCTTGAAGGGGATTCCTACGTATCCCCGTGGGAGGGAATCAAAGTCCACGTAGTTCGGGATGGTGCCGATGGACTGGCATGAGGGTGGAACTTGGTCTGATGGGCATCATCAGCGAACTGACGTGGATGGGGAGGGCCAGGAGGGTCCTAGTGGTGGTGGGCTTGGACCTCGTGGAGGCTTCCTACGTACCATGTCATGACATGGATCAAAGACCACGTAGTTCAGGGGGGCTTCGTCGGCAAACCGACGTGAAGGTGGAACTTGGCCCGATGGATGTCGTCAGCAAACCAACGTAAAGGCGGACCTTGGTCCCATGCGTCAGCGAACCGACATGAAGGTGGACCTTGGTCCGAGGCGTCAGCGAACCAACGTGAAGGTGGACCTTGGTCCAAGGTGTCAGAGAACCGACATGAAGGTGGACCTTGGTCCGATTAGAGATGGGCTTGAACCTCAGGGAGGCTTCCTACGTACCATGCCTTGACATGGATCAAAGACCTCGTAGTTCAAAGGGTTTCATTGGTGAACCGACGTGAAAGTAGACCCATGGGTCCACTAGTGGTGGGCTTGAACCTTGGGAAGGTTTCCTACGCACCATGCCTTGACATGGATCAAAGTCCTCATAGTTCAAAGGGTTTCATCGGTGAACCGATGTGAAAGTAGACCCGTGGGTCCACTAGTGGTGGGTTTGAACCTTGGGAAGGTTTCCTACATACCATGCCTTGACATGGATCAAAGTCCTCGTAGTTCAAAGGGTTGATGGAATACAGTTTAACGTCATGCAGGACGGTAGTGAACCCTGACGTGAATGAACGATGGGCAGTGGGAGTCAGAGAACCGACGTAAATGAGGGAACTTGGTCCGATGGGAGATGGGCTTGAACCTCTGGGAGGATTTCTATGTACCATGCCTTGACACAGATCAAAGTCCTCGTAGTTCGAATGAAAATGGGGGGCTTGGCACACCGACAAGGAGACGGTCTGGGCCATGGATTGTTGGGATTGAACCTCAGGGAGGCTTCCTACGTACCATGCCTTGACACGGATCAAAGTCCTCATAGTTCGGGTTGGTCACAACGGCTTGCCGTCAGACTGGAATGCAGTTTAAAGTCATGCTAGACGAAGGTAGAACTCGACGTGAATTGGATGATGGGTGGGCTTGAACCTCGTGGAGGCTTCCTACGTACCATGCCTTGACATGGATCAAAGACCTCGTAGGTCAAATGGGTGTGCAGTTTAATGTCATGCGGGACAAGGGCATACAGTTTAACGTCATGCTGGACGAGGGCATGCAGTTTAACGTCATGCTGGACGAGGGCATACAGTTTAACGTCATGCTGGATGAGGGTATTGTCATGGCCAATGCCAACTCTAAGCCCACGTGAGTCATGCTCGGTGTGAGAAACAATAGATAGCAAGGGCCTGACGATCACGCCGCGAAGGGTGCGTTCGTGTGAAACGAAGAGCGGATTACGCGTTAGGCGGCCCCTGGTGCTGGGAATTACTCCAGGATGGAGGCCTAGAGTACGACAAAGCGCATCGAAAGAGGGATTTGGGACCAATTATGGGAGGTGCCTCGTTCCCTATCACTCCCTCCACTGACCTTGGTAGTGGGGAAGTACGGAGATGCAGGGGTGCAACCATCCGTTGGGGGACCAGGGTCGCCCTTCTCCTGAGAACATACGCCACTCCAATAAGGAGGATATCATCCCTTGTGGATGGGTGATTCCACTCCTGTGGAGACGAGGGGCTTAAAAAATGTTTGAGCTGGGGGGACCCTTTGTGAGAGGCACGAGGTTGGGTCACAGTTTAACGTCATGTGTTGAGGATGTGATGCTTGGAAGTTAAACGTCCTGCAGCTCGGACGGGGCGGGTTCACTCCGCACCCATAGGACTTACATAACTGGTACCCTTTTCTCCCTGGGGGAGGGAAGGTACCAGTAAGGCCATGATCAAGGGGGTTGTGGTGCGAACCATCGAGGGGTCCACGTTAGCATGGCTATGCGAAGAAGCAATATCCGTTAGCGTGCCTATGTGAAAAAGCATTAGGTGAAGCAACACTACGAGTGGTATTGTCCATGGGACTTTGAAATCACATCGTGCAAACCTGGAGGGTCGCACGGGAAGAGGAATTTACAGGAAATGGAGTGTTCTTCACGAAGCAGAGTGCCTTGGCCTTAGCATGGGGCATAGGTGTGAGTGGAAGGTGCTTCGCGAAGTGGAACAGTATTCGCGGAGCACTGCCTCGCGAAGAAGGGGTGCCTCGCGAAGCAGGGTGCTGCGAAGCAGTGTGCTTTGTGATGTGTAGCGATCCTTCCTTATCATAAGGATCACTAGTAAAGCTTGGGTGTTTCGCAAAGCATAAACGCTCCGCGGATTCCCGGGTTCCCTTGGGAATCCCCTTCCTTCACGAATTCCCTTGAGCATCGCGAAGGGAATCCCTCTCAGAATAGGGGCTCAAAACGAGACAAAGCAAAGGTGTCACACGAAGTAGAAGTACCTCGTGGAGCTCATGATTCCTGGGGCAAAGAGTGCTTCGCAATTCGGGAGAGGAGAAGCCGAAAGGTCGTATTTTCCATCCTCGGGACTCAGGGGGCGTCCAGTATTTATAGGGAAGGGGCGCCGCGAAGCAGAACTCGCGCGCCGCCTCAGGTGATTCACGGCACGCTCGCGAACGCCAACATCGTCCGTGATGAGTTACCGCCTCTGGAGCTTCGCGGCGGGCTCGCGAACGTCAAATGCGTTCGCGAAGAGTTACCGCCTCTGGAGCTTCGCGGCGGGCTCGCGAACGTCAAATTCATTCACGGAGAGTTACCGCCTCTGGAGCTTCGCGGTGGGCTCACGAACGTCAAATGCGTGCGTGGAGAGTTACCACCTTTGGAGCTTCGCGGCGGGCTCGTGAACGTCAAATGCGTTCGCAGAGAGTTACTGCCTCTGGAGCTTCACGGCGGGCTCCTGAACGTCCAATGCATTCGCGGAGAGTTACTGCCCTTGGATCTTCGCGAGACCGCAATGCTCGGGGTGCTTCGCATTGGTGCTTCGCGTCGGTGCTTCGTGAGGTAGTGTGCCATCCTTCTTTTTCTTCACTTCCTTTCATGCAATATTTTGGCGCCAACAAATGCCCCCCCCCAGACTTGGAGCCGCAGAGGGTGAAGGGTCGAAGTCTGAGGGAAAATCGCCAAAATTGTCAGCAGTTCGCGATGCGGCTTCGCGAAGGGGGATCGCGGTGCTGACCGGGGCCATAGATCCGGACGCACCGCAATGCTCCGCGCGGGTGAGGCATGCCTCGATGCTCTGGGGTCGCCTCCTATAAATAGGGGGTCAACCTCTTTTGTCTTAATGTGACTTCCTTGTCTTTTTGTGCTCTCGACTTCGCGATGCTCCGCATACTCCGTGATAGACCTCCGCGAATCGAGCTTCGCGGCGAACCACGAGTCTCCGACTCCGCGTCCGCGCCAAGATAACTTTTGCTTGTTGGCCTAGGCCAGACTTCGCAGCTTGGTCTCGCGACCGACCTTTGCGATCCGGCTTCGCGATCCAGATTCGCGATCTGTTCTGAAAAAATTCTTTTCTGAGGGCCGGAATCGAAATGGCCCATTAAGAGGCTGTATTGAGGGTTCTTGCAGATGCCGCCCGTCGGGATGAGATGGCCAACTGTCTAGGCCTTGGGGAGATGGTCTGAAGCCATTCGGACCACACTTCTTTGACAGATCTTCTATCAGAGGGTCAGAAGTATTATCCGCAGTGTAAGAAGCTTCCATTGTACAACTTTGGGTTGAGGGATGACGTCTTCATCCCTAAGGCGAGTAGGGACGAACCAGCTTGCTGGTTCAGGAGTACACCATGCTAGCACTAATGGTACAGGGTGGCCGATGGTCACACACAGGAGGACTTCACACCCGTCACTGCTGATTGTCTCTACAACCATGTAAACGAAATTAACAGGAAGCCACTGCAACCAGAGACGTCCCCTCCTCTCTACCGTACCATGCTGAAGGCGGCTTTGCCGGATTCAAAAAAGGGATGGGCCGATGAGTGGGACCTGCGCCAGAGCGACAACTTTACTAATGACTGGGCCTGGGCCTATTGGGTAGGTGCCTCATGCGAGGAGTTTGGGGCCGAGCGGAGGAGAGTGGGGTTGTATGAGGCGGCATGGGCCTCCCAATTCCACATTTACCAACCAAAGAAACTGATGCCGGAATTTTTGAGAAGATGGTCGTCCAGGACCAATACCTTTCACCTGCATCACGGGGAGGTGGGCATCAGCCTATGGGATGTCCACCAGATTTCTGGGGTTCCGATCTCGGGGGCCATGTATGATGAGTTCCTCCCCGTCATCAGCGCGTGGGAGGATACAGATCAAATGTTGCGACCGGAATCAACGCTGATGGCACTCGTCCCTGGAGAGGACAAGGAGCCAGTGAGGGATGTTCACTTTAGAAGATGGTTCAAGTGATTCATGAATTTCCCAGAGAATCGAGAGTTTCCTTCGAGGCCTCGAACTTGTCCGAGGGAAGCCCAATAGGGTAAGGGGCACTCATATTGGTGGGTCTTGGAGGACAGCCAATGGAAGACTTGGGGTTTCAGTGTCAGCACTGAACAACAGCTGATAGTCAGGCTGGAGGCATTCATCGCGGCTCTCATCTGCGGTTGGATCCTACCGGTGAGGGATACAAGCATGGGGGTGCGGCCCAGCTTGTTTATTATGGCGTCCATGTTGTCCATGGGGCAGCGGATCGATTTGGGGATTCCAATGCTCGCCAAACTATACAGAATGATGCGGCACATTAGCGAGGGCAAGAAGCTGCCAAGGATATGCGGGCCCTTCCACCTCTTTTATGGGTGGATCGCAGCGCACGTCAGGGTGATTTACGAGTATCCAAACCCCATTTCGCCACCGGGATCGAATTTCCGCCCCTATATCCTGAATGCGGTCGGGAGCTTCCCGTTCAAACTAGCCATGCCGATGGTGCTGAATCGGGTGTGGAGGGCGGAGGAGTTTAATTTCCACCCCTTTCCATTGCAGACGGGGATACTTACTGATGACGGGAAGGGAACAGAAGAACATCGGCATTACCTCCTAGCCTTTCAAGGTGGAGTTTTGGTGGCACGAATAGATCGTGAGCCACTCTGTGAACCATACACCCCGCAACGGTTTGCAAGGAAGTTCCGGTGCCTCCAGCGGCTGACCCCGCAGGTCTACGGGGAGGTGCGTCACGAGGAGCTCCTGTGTGTGATGAGGCAGCTGTGGCTCATGTTCACACGGGAAGATGGGAAGATGCGAATTGCATTTCCTCCACCCACCGCCGCTTTCAGATTGGTGAGGGAGTATGCCATTAGTTGGGAGGCTGCTTACCCATGGGAGATGCTGAAGCAACCAACTATTCGGGTCGGTGACGGTGTGCCTCCTCTATCTCGAGGTCGGGGCCGGAGGGCAGCTAGGGCCTCTCGCGGTATTAAGGCTGCCATGGCAGAGAGACCCACACTGGCCGAGGGTATGGTAGCAGCAGCGGATCTGGTGATTCTGGAATAGCAGGGCCATTCGGAGGGGCATCCACTGGGGGGATTTCATAGGATATCCACTCAGGCTCCGGGGAAGCGCCTGCGTCATATCTACATGGCAGAGGATGCCGTCTTCCCGGAAGCCTGGGACATTTGGGATGTCAACCAGCAGTTCCTCAGCCCACCTGCGATATGGGACCACCTGAATCGCCTTGGGATGGAATTACTGGGAATAGGCCCAGTCCGGGCTAGATTCATGGCGTCTCTGGTGGAGGAAGAGAAATACCTGGATGAGATGGAGGATTACGTCCACTCCAGTGGTGTTCCTCGCCCAATGACAGACCGGGTGAGGGTACTGTTGAATCAAACGGTCCCCCCACAGTTATCGGCTGCCGATCTGAGGGAGCGCTTCCCCTTGCCGGAAGAATCAGAGGACTCCTCTCGGGAGGATGAGGCTGGAGGAGGGAGCCCGTTGGAGGAGGGCGAGGTCAGAGATCAAGGCACAGATTCCGACGATTTCGTAGAGGCTCTCAAGGTATAATTACGAACTTCTTTCCTTATGATCCGTTCTTGGGTCACTATGTACTTCTCACCAATGTTTGAGCCATGCAGGAGGAACTTGTTCACATGCCTCGTTCTCGCCCCTCAGCGGGTGATGATGCGGGACCTTCAGAACCCGCGCCTATGGCTGCGTCCAGTTCCGCGTCTGGTGGGACCAGAGCACCCAAGGTGGATCCTCCGGAATCTCCAGACCTTCCAACAGTATACGGGGGGCCTCGCCTCGGGGTCCCGTCAGTACCGGCTCATGAGCAGCGCCAAGAGGTCGATCTCCGTAAGTTTCCTCTACCGGTTTCCTCGTCGTCACATGTAGACTATTCCAACTAACGTTTATGTCCCTCTCTGTCGTACAGTTCTCCGACTGGTGTGAGCTGCTGCGGCAAGACTAGTCGGGATGTCTGGCGGTGTCCCTCCTAGGGGCATGCCGGTGATGGTGGCGATAGTCCCCCCATCTCCTCAAGATGCAACCCACATCATCACCGGCGGGACTACCAGCAGGGTCGTGCCTGAGGTTATCGAAGTGGACTCCGATGAAGAGGATCAACCGGTCGGTCCCAGTCCTATCACTCCTGCTTCGGTGCCAGGTGCCGTACTAGATTCAACACCAGATGTGGATCCTGCCGAGGATTTCCTGCGTGCGTATCCCACGTACGAGCCTGCCAATCGCACAGACTGGGATGAAACGTCCTCCGACGAGGAAGACAGCAGCATAGTCTACCGCCGGTCGTGGAAGTTGATCACGCGCTTCATCAAGGACACCCCCCAAGCGCAATGGCTAGCCGAAATGGACAGACTACGCTCGCGGTTGCGCAAAATGTGCGCTGGGGGAGTGGATGCCCAACGTCCTCACACACTCATCCGAGATATTATGGCTGAGAAGATCCGGGAGCATGATCGTGGGTTCAGCGTGGGCTGGCAGTGGAGGAAGGCGACCAACATCAAGAAGCTCCAGGAGGCTGAAGGCAAGGTTCAACAGATGCAGACCCGGGCTGATGAGGTTTCATCCTCTCTTAATGCACAATCTGAACTGATCTCACGGTTGAAGGCCCAGCTAGCAGAGGCAGAAGAGCATATGAGGCAGGCCTCTGGAAAGATGGCTACCGTTCAAGCTGGCGTAGAGAGGGACAAAGCCAAGGCTGACGAACTGTGCCCCGCCGCTGCTGAGGAGGATCGGGAGCTAAGTCAGCGGCATCATGCCTTAGACACCACAAGCCAACGGGTGGCGGAGCTGCAACGCTCTTTTGACGGGGTCAACCTGTCCATGGGGGGAGTCGACCCCCCGAGTATTGTAACAATCCAAAAACCTTTTATTGGTACTTTTGTGCTTCAATTTTTTTCTTTGTTTTTAATGCCGTAACGCGCACGATTTCCACTGTTTGAATCACCTTGTTACATCCCTACAATGTTTGCGGGACGTTCGGCGACAATTCCCCAAGCCCACGTGGGTCGAGCCCGATGTGAGAAATAGGAGATAGTTGCCTTCTCGTCCCACCTAACATAGGAGTGGAGACCATGCTCCGGGCATCCGTGATTCGGATTACCAGTCCGGATTTCTGAAAGATGGGAGAGGCTTGACCGGAGAAGGAACTTTTCAGAACAACCAAATTACCGTTTTTTCAGCATGCTTTTATGCACGAACGGTGCAACGCCAGGGGCGCTGAAATCCGTCAGAACAGACGGAAACAGGAAGCGTGAATTATGATGCCGAAGATTCGGAGCACTGTGAGGATGGCGTGACAATAAAGGACAACCGTTAACCATGGTGGAGAAGCGGTATCCTTACTACGTTAGCTTGTAATGGGGATAAAAATGAGGGTCAAACGTTGACCATGTTCGAAACACGGGACCATGTCAAAAATATTGTCGGTCAATCTTTAAGGACATTGACCCAGGACAGTTGGCAGACCATAGGTCAAACATCCATACTGTTAGGGGGTCCTTCCAAACATGACCAGTCTTCCGGAACGTTGGCCCAAGACGGTAGGTGAGCCGATACGGCATAAGACCAGGCCGTTAGGGGGTCCCGTGAGACATGAAAGTGGACAAGGGTCCGAATAAGGGGCACGCAAAGAGTGGAATATGGAGTGATGGTTTGTCCTAACAAAATCCAGCACTTAGGTAGTTACACCACCGTTGTGGGAGTACACCATATGGGTGCATTGGTTTGATCATGGATCATTCCTTCTTTCAGACAGGGCCTCTCTGGCGAGGGGATTTACCGCATCCCAATGTAACCTTGGGGCATTCTGAACTTGTTCAGGGTAGAGCCGCAGTTTAGTGTCATGCTCTAAGGACACATGGACTCCTGTAGTTTAATGTCCTATGATAGGACATGGAATAAAAGGGAAGATCCCAGGGAGCGTGTGGTGCGGTAGATATGAAACCGATGCGAATGAGGACTTGGAGTCGAAATCACACCACGTACCCCCGGAGGAAACTCTTCAGGTCGAGGGACCAAGAGTGAGGATTAGGCTGGGCCCGAAGCAGAGTGGCTGGGCGTTCCTACGTACCCCATGAGGATAGGATTCAAGACATACGTAGTTCTGAAAGCACAGTTTAACGTCATGCAGGACGATGAGAAT
Organism: Viscum album; assembly: GCA_963277665.1. NCBI lineage: Eukaryota > Viridiplantae > Streptophyta > Magnoliopsida > Santalales > Viscaceae > Viscum > Viscum album. The sequence goes on along the minus strand of OY728126.1, from coordinate 2,046,326,024 downwards.
CCTGGCCGTGTTGGTACACATCCCGCCGAAACTACTGAGCCCAAGTGAGTCGTGCTCGTTGTGGGAAACAAGCCGTAGCGGTGGGAATTTCTTGACAAAAAGGGGAAGGTTAGGGAAAAGGGATGCATGGTGAATACCGGCCCAATGACACTAACACGATCATTTAGCGCACCTAGATGTGCGAAGAGAAAGAGCCAAGTATGATTGAATTCCACTTGAACATTAGGAAGTGGAAATGTGTGAATCATGGCACTCGAGATTCAGATCACGATGATGGCGGCGTGACGATGGGGGATAACTGTTGACCATGACGGAAACCAGCATCCATATCGCATTAGCCTAGAATGGGGATAGACAAATGAGGGTCGACCGTTGACCATGTTTGAAACACGGGACCATGTCACAAATGTTGTCAGATATCCGTAGGGACGTTGGCCCGAAACGATTGGAGGGCCCTTAGGTCCAAAATTCATGGAGAGACCTTAAGCCTAGTAACCATGTCGTCCGAGGGTCATTTTGGATGTGGAAGAGGATGAGGATCCAAATAGCGAGCTCATGAAGCATGGTCATGGGATGAGGAGGATGTCCCTGTGAAAATCCCACACTTCGGGCTCTTTGTCAAAACACATCTGAATACGACAATGAGACATATTAGATAGAGGGAGCAGATTCCTTTCCCATAGGGATATCTTAGTTTAGGGTCGTAGAATTCGGACCATGGATGGGAGGAGACATAAGAGGCACATGGTGGAGTAACTCAAACACCTGGCGTGAATGGGAATAGGGGGTGTGTACAGTGCGGTGAACAAACCGACGTGAATGAGGACATAATCCCATATCACACCGCACGACCCCCTTGGGAGAGGCTTTAGGTCAAGGGACCAAAAGTGAAAGTTAGGCTGGGCCCGTGGGGAAGTGCCCGGGCGCTCCTACGTATCTCATAAGGATGAGAATCAAGCCTCACGTAGTTATTGATGGACCTTAGACCATAAATGGGTAAAGGGGGCAGGGGACACATGGAAACAAGACTCGACATGAAGGAGGGCCTAAGCCCTACTTACCATGCGTTCTCTGGGGAAATGCTCGAGTCGAGGGACCGAACACAAAGGTTAGGCTGGGCCCGCAGGGAAGTGCTCGGGCGCGCCTACGTATCTCATGAGGATGAGAATCAATCCATACATAGTTCTTAAAGGTGACATGGTAAAATACCAGGGCCAGGGGAAAAGGGGAGTGCGGTCATGGCCCTTTCACTAAAAGAAGCAGAATTTGATAAATCTTGTTTGTTCTTTAAGGTGAGTGGTTTTTTTTGTGAAGCGACCGGCCTAGAGTAGTAGGTCTTGGTGTCTCCACAAGGATGAAGCCGTGATAGGCGTTGAAAAATGGCATGGCACGTGACCAATACCCAACGTGATGTCCTCTACAATGAGGTCATCACAATGCAGTGCCGTTTTTCATCGTGCGGCCAGGACGATAATGTCACTGTTTAGGGTCGTATGATAGGACCAAGCATGTCTTTTATCGTCATGCAGCGCAGACGTAGCAGAGACGATGCTAGGCGGGGAACGTGTGTAGTGTTATAAAACAAAATTGATGGAGACATGATCCCACATCACATTGTATGCCACTCGGAGAGGGAGACCTTAGGCCGAGGGGCCTATATAGAGGTAAGAGGTGAAACAGGGGGGAGAATGGCTCCCTAAATGGGATGTACCTGAAGACAGGGAATCCGAGCGGTCCTACGTATCTCATGAGGATGGGAATCAAGCTGAACGTAGTTCCGAATGGATCTTAGTTTATGGTCTTAGTGCTCGGACCATGAATGGTAACAACCTCCCAAGTTAGCGCAGACATCAACCCGATCCCTAAGCCCACGTGAGTTAAACTCAGTGTGGGAAACTAGGGGGGGATCCTTATCGCAATACTTGGGGCGTCCATCAGAGGGGAGTCGGTAGAGGGCCCCGAAGGACACTTTTTCCACGGCTTTTTTTCCCAACATGCAGACGTGCACAGAGGAAAAGTACCAAGAGTTCCGAGACTCTACTTGGACACGATGGAGTGATGAAGGGTGTGAATTGTGTACCCGACAGTTTGGGCTTAATGGATTGGCATGGTGATAGAGGAAAACTGTTAACCATGGTGGAAACGCACCATCCATATCGCGTTAGCCTGAGGTGGGAACAATAAATGAACATTGACCGCTGACCATATTCGCAATGCGGGATTTTGTCGATTTTTTGTCCGAAACCCTCGAGGGCGTTGGTCCGTAACGGTAGGAGAGCCCTTGGGCGTAGTATCCAGGCCGTTCTTGGGGGTACCTCCAGGAGTGAAAGATGATGGAAGTCCTGATGTAGGGATACAGAAAGCCTGGAAAGCGGGTGCGGACGTGTCCGAGTAAAGCATGGCATTCCAGGTAATAAACCAGAGCACTCTTAGGCACATTGGTGAACCGCCGAAAAGGGATCGACGAAACAACTCAGGAGGGATAGATACATGGCATGGTCATTACGAGACCGATGTGAATGAGGACTTAGTCCCATACCACACCATGTAATCCTCTCATGGAGGAGGGGTAGGCCAAGGGGACAAGATGGGATGAAGATTCCCGAGAGATGGGGCTGGACCCGAATCCTAGACATTCGGGTGGTCCTACGTATCCCAACAGGATGGGAATCAAGCCGAACGTAGTTATCTAGATGCATTTTAACGTCATACAGGACGAGGGGGGAGTAATATACCCCAAAACAAAGGATGTGTACTGTACGGAGAATAAATCGACGTGAATGAGGACGTAGTCCCACAACACACCATACACTCCTATAAGAGAGGACCTGGGCCGGGGCCTGGAAAGGCCAAGGGGCCTGATGATTAGGCATTGGTCAGGAAGGCCTGACCTGCTTACAGTTTATCATCTTGCGGCTAGGACGAGGGTCGGGGACCCAAGGAGGCAAAGGGGCATGTGGCTGGGCCTCGTAAGGGAAGGCGTACGACAGGGTACATGATCCCTACGTAAATGAGGACATAGTCCCACACCACACCATACACCCTGGGTAAGAGGTTCGGTGGAGGGGCCCATGAAGGCCAAGGGGCCTAAGGTCAGGCATCAATCAGGAAGGCCTGACAGGTCTGCAGTTTAACGTCTTACATGTGGACGGGGGTCGGGGACCCGAGAAGGCCAAGGGGCCTGAGGCTGGGCCTCGTAAGGTAAGGCGTACGACATGGTACATGATCCCGACATGAATGAAGATGTAGTCCTACACCACACCGTACACCCCTATGGGGAATCGGGGCCATGGGCCAGATCTCTAGCAACACCTAGGGAGAAGTTTGTCACTTCGGGATGGGGTAGAATGAATCACTGCACTCGATGTCTGGGACATCTCGGGGTGGACCCGAAGATCTAGGACGTTGTTGACCATGTTCGAAACACAACGTTCCTATGGTGACCTCTTATGGGAGCAACAAATGAGCATCGACCGTTGACCAAATTCACAATGCGGGACTTGTATCGGCTTGTTGCTTGAAAACCCTCGGGGGCGTTGGCCCGTATCGGTAGGAGAGACCTTGGGCATAGTATCCAGGCCGTTCTTGAGGGTCCCTCTGGGTGTGAAAAAATGATGGAATCCCAGTCAAGGAGTGGGTGAATCATACCTGTATCCATCCATGAAAGAGGAAAACATCTCCAGGGGGGATGTGCAGCCGGGTCGAGGCTTGCTCGACGTGAGTTGGGGAAAAAGTGTGCACCCTCCCGTATGTCTTGACCCGAGGAGAAGATTTTGGATTTTGGGCTGGGCCAACAGAGAAAATGCCCGGGCCTTCCTACGTATCCCATTAGGATGGGAATAAATCCATACATAGTTCTTGAAGGCCATGCAGTTTAGCGTCATGCAGTGAGGACGTGGGAGGATAGAAGAATGGGAGTGGGCACATGGTGCGACCCTTACAATCTTTTGTGAGCGGGGTTGTATGAGTGGGGCTAAGAAAGCCTACTCCCTGCTACAAAAAGATCCTCCAAGGAAACTATTCCCAGGGGGGATAGTGGAAGAGAAAAGCTTGGGGCTGGGCTCAAGACGAGGCGTCTGAGCGTTCCTACGTATCCCATCGAGATGGGAATCAGGCCACACGTAGTTCTTAAGATGCAGTTTAACGTCATGCGGGATGAGGACGCATCTCTTTTGGGGATATGTAAGGTACGACAAGTAATCCGACGTGAATGAGTACGTAGTCCCACACCATACCGTACAATCCCGCAAGTGGGTAAGTCGAGGAAAACCAAGGGGCCTGAGGCCGGACCTCGGTCAGGGATACATGATCAGCTTGTGGTTTAACGTCTCACGGTGAAGACGGGGCCATGGGCCCGAGGAGGCCAAGGGGCCTGAGGCTGAGCCTTGGTCAGGAAGGCCTGACTCGCTTGTAGTTTAACATCTTACAGTAAGGACGGGGTCCGGGGGCCTTAGGAGGCCAAGGGGCCTGAGGCTGAGCCTCGGTCAGGAAGGCCTGACTAGCTTGCAGTTTAACGTCTTGCAGTAAGGACGAGGGAGATCTTAGTTTAAAGTCATAGAGCTCAGACCATTTTGCAGTTTATCATCTTGCAGGACAAAGATGCAGTTTAAGGTCGTGCAGGACCTTACAGTTTAAGGTCGTGTTGGACCATAACGTGCAATTTAAATTCATGCGGGACCATTTTACAGTTTATCGTCTTGCAGGACGAAGATGCAGTTTAAGGTCGTGCAGGATCCTTTTGCCCTAGAAAAAGTATTTCTTGAGGAACTTGGCATTGGTGGGAGGGGTTATGAGCTCTCCATCCGTGGTCACCAAGGAGTATGCTCCATTGGGGTAAACCTTATGGATGATATAAGGCCCTTCCCATTTGGGTTCTAATTTGGGCGGTTTCCTACCGGGAATCATTGGCGTTCGAAGGGCCAGTACTAGGCCGCCCTGTAGAAAAGAACGGAGACAAACCTTTTTGTTGAAGGCCATCGCTATCTTATCCTGATGCCTTTCCAGATTGTGCAGGGCACAAAGCCGGTTCTCGTCTAGTGCTTCTAATTCAGCTAGACGGATTTTGGCTACCTCATCTGATGTCTGGTGATCATAGACTGTAGTGCGTAATTACGGCAGCTAGATCTCAATGGGTAGGACGACCTCAGCTCCATACACCAGGGAATATGGGGTAACCTGGGTAGAGTTGCGAGTCGTCGTCCGATAAGCCCAGAGGTCGTTGGGGAGCTTGTTCGGCCAACTTTTCTTGTTCTGACCAACCATCTTCTGCAGAATGTTAGAGAGGGTTTTGTTGAACGCCTCGATCTGTCCGTTTGCCTGTGCGTGGTAGCGGGATGTATGGTTCGAACGGATTTCGTACTTGGCGTACAATTTCTTCAGTTCAGCTGCTCGTAAGTTGGTGTCGTTATCGATGAGGATGGCGTGAGGGACCCCAAACCGGTGGATAATATTGGAGCTCACAAAGTCAATGATGGAACGAGCCTTGACCTCATTGAGTGGAACTGCCTCTGCCCACTTGGAGAAGAAATATGTAGCAGTCAGGATGAACCTACACTGGTGGGCTATTGCCGGTGGATACGGTCCCACTACATTAAGTCCCCATACCGCAAATGGCCAAGAGTACATGGTGGGGTGGAGGGCCTCCGGCGGCCAATGCAGGAAGTTGGCGTGAACATGGAACACGTGGCATCTCTTGGCATACCCAATACAATCGTGGATCATAGAGGGCCAGAAGTACCCCAACCTATGGATTTGATGGGACAGCTTCGACCCAGCTTGATTGACACCACAAGAACCGGTGTGAACCTCTTGCATAACTTGAGGTATCTCTACTCCTTGGATGCAACAGAGGAGGAAACCATCTAAGCTCCGCTTATAAAGGATCTGTTCAAGACTGGGGCCGCTTTGGAGGGTAACTTTTAGCACGCGGCGTCGAATTCGCTCGCGCTCGGCCCGGTCGTCCGGGAGGCAACCATTTTGGAGGTACTCGAAAAAAGGTGCCCTCCAGTCGGGAGTGGCTTCAACCACTGTGTCTGACGAACCCAGGACCCCTGACGTGGAGGGTTCGGCAGTGAGATGACCTACCTGCAGGCCATCATTGTCCTCTTGGGTGATGGGGGAAATGACACTCCAGTGTGCCACATGTATGATCAAATCATCTTGCTCGGGTTCTGCGAGCGACGCGGCCAAGCCAGAAAAGGCGTCTGCTTGACCGTTCTGTGACCGTGGGACATGGGTAACCTCTGGTCGAGAAGAGAACTGGGACATCAGGCGGAGGGTGTACTCCAGCAATAATACAAGCTCCGACTTCCTGATGACATAGTCGCCATTAACCTGCTTGATTACCAGCTCAGAATCTCCTTTCATATGTATATGGGGCACATGGATCTCAAGGGCCAACTCGAGGCCGGTGATGAGAGCCTGATATTCTTCCTCGTTGTTCGTACAGCCTTCTGACAACAGTAACGAGTATGGCTGGACGGCTTGCGTCAGGGTAATGAGGACAATACCCAGGCCCACTCTGTTGAGCTTGGGATTGTTGAGCCGCCTACCGGTGGGGCTCCGGGAGGCGCCGTCGAAATGCATTTTCCTACACGGGACGAGATGATCGACTGAGAGGATCGTCTCATCAGGAAAATCTAGGTCCATGGATTGATCTGCGGAGGTTGGATGGGTAGCTAAAAAGTCTGCCAACTCCTGTCCCTTAATGGCCTTCTGAGGTACGAACCTGATATCAAACTGCTGGAGAATCACCGCCCACCGTGCTAGTCGGCCAGTCAGCATGGGGAGGTTCAGGATGTACTTCATTGGGTCTACCTGGGAGACCAATTTCACCTCATGGTGCTGTAGGTAATGTGAAAACTTCGGCATGGCGAAGACGAGCGCAAGGAATCTCTTTTCAATAGGGGATTATCTGACCTCCGTATCGAGAAGCATGCGACTGAGATAGTAGAGGTTGTTCTCAGTACCCTCGTTATTCTTCTGGGCGAGCAGGGCACCAAGGGATATTTCCAGGGCGGTCACGTAAAGGACCAGTGGCTTTCCAGAGATGGGTGGCATCAAGACCGGAGGTTGGAGCAGATACTACTTGATTTCCTTGAAGGAGGTCCGACACTCCTCATCCCATTCATAGGCGACACCCTTCTTCATGAGCCGGGAAAAGGGCTTACACTTTCCGGCCAGATTCGCGATGAATCGGAGTATATAGGGTAAGTGGCCTTGAAGGCCTCGAAGTTACCGAATGTTGCTCAGGGGAGGCATTTGGCTGATGGACTTTATCTTCTCTGGGTCGATCTCGATACCTCGGTATCTAACAACAAATCCCAGAAACTTCCAAGAGGTGACCTCAAAGGCACACTTCAACGGGTTCATCTTCAGGTGACGGGAATGGAGGAAACCGAACACCTTCTCAAGGTATTTGAGATGGTCCTAGCGCTGACATGATTTGACTATGAGGTCATCTACGTAGCATTCCACCAATGTCCCGAGAATCTGCTTGAATATGCGATGCATGGCCCTCTGATAAGTGGCACCTGCATTTTTCAAGACGAATGACATAACCTGGTAGAAAAAGGTACCTTGGGGAGTACTGAAGGCAGCAGAATCCTCGTCCTCGGGGGCCATCCAGATCTGGTTGTACTCGGAATACCCGTCCATGAAAGAGAGAGCTTGGAACCCGGTCGTGGAATCAATCAATAACTCTGTCATCGGGAGTGGTAAGTCATCCTTTGGGAAGTGGCGATTAAGATTGCGGAAGTCGATGCAGACTCTGATCTACCCATTCTTCTTCCTGACTGGCACAATGTTGGAAAGCCACTTGGGGTACCAGACTTCCTTAACGAAGTTGGCTTTGATAAGCTTGTCAACTTGGGCTTCAACCATAGCACCATGAGAAGGGTGCATCTTCCTGGGAGCCTGCTTAAACCCACGATGTTTTGCCGGGAGGCCCAGACGGTGAATGTCTACGTGGGGATCTAGTCCTGGAATCTTGTTGTAACTCCAGGAAAACATGTTACGGTGTTGTTTGAGGAAGTCTACGTACTGCTGCCACTCCTCAGGGGACATGGCTGCACTGATCAATGTGGGTTTCGGATTTTCCTCGCTACCAAGGTTCCCTTGTATCAATTCATCAACTGTGGTAGAGACGCCTTCCTCAAAGGCAGGGGGAGCATCCTACAGGTCTTCCTCCCCACCCGTGGGGGGATTTCCCGCGACGGGAGATAATTTTGGGCTATCAAAACCTGGGGGGAAGCTGGTGCCGGCTTGGGTAGCAGTGGTCATCATATCAAGAGACTCACTCGCCATTGAGACCATAGCAATGAAGGCAGTCGATCCTATCCCATCTGGCCTTCATCCTAAAGGGCCACATTTGATGATATCAAAGTAGTGGTGACGTGTCGGCTTGATTCGGTGGATTCTAGCCTGGAAAAAGAGACACGTATGGCATACCTCCATTGTCATAAGCTTGACGTCCCGGTACCGTACATGGGTAGGATGTTCCGGGATCACCTGATCCTGGTTGATGTAGGAGTACGAGGTGATTTTCCGCCGTCGCGTGGACATGGGAACATGCCTTCCTTGTGTACCCGAAACAACAAAACATTGCCCCATGTCTGGGGTCGTGGCCTCCAATCGGTGGATCGGGAGGACGTATGCGTCATCCATGCTTGCCCAGGGATCACTTATGAGTGGGGCGGGTTCATCCTCACTTTCTAGGATTTGATCATCCTTACTTTTGTAATAACCTGCATCCAGATAGCGGGCCTCACAAGAAGCGAAAGGAGACGCATCTCCTTTAAGCATTCCTACTCGACCGTTGAGTGAGTATTTGAGGCACTGGTGATACAACAAAGGGACTGCTGCATGCAGATGGAGCCATGACCTACCCATCAACGCGTTGTAGGCGGTGTCCTGAGAGACGACCATGAACTCAGTGCTGGCAATTAAGCCACCGAACTGAGTCTTCAGGTGGATCTTGTTGACTGGGGTTTCCTCGGTCCTGTCATACCCCTGGATTCTGAGGTTAGAGGGAGTTAAATCACCTTCAGACAGAACCAGCTTTCGCAACGTCCGAGTCGTAATTAGTTTGATTCCGGAACCCGTGTCAACGAGGCAGCGGTGGACTTCCACACCATTGAAGTGGCCAGTGATGTACATCGGGCGAATGTTCCCATGTATAGGAGGGTCCTCATCTTCAACGGAGAACGAGATAACCGCTTGACATTCTGTGTTTTCAATCGTCTCGGTATGGAAGGCTTCTGCAGCTACTACCTCTGTCTCAATCTAGAGGGGGATCCTTAGGGCCTCGGCTAGTGCCTCACACATTTCGGATGAAAGGCGAAGGGCCTCAAGGATAGAAAGCCTTCCCGGAATGCCGTCCAGGTGCTTCAGGACATCATACTTTTTTTCCAAACACGAACCTCTGCCTAAAGGAGGTCATTCAGCATTTGGAGGCATAACGGGTCCTACCGGTTGAACTGGCGATCGGCTAGTACTGGTTACATCCTGCTGCCTACTAGTTGAAGCCTGGAGAGTAGTCGCCGGACTAGGATTGGATAGCAGAGGCTGGCCTGTAGCTGGGCAAGACTGACTGTGATACGAACGAGGCAGCTCTCCCTCATCTAGTAGCACAAACGGCAATGAAGGTAGAGCTGAGGGCGTTAGATGGGGTTGCGCGTGTTGAGATCTGCGCTGAGCCCGCTGTCTAGTCTCAGTATCGTGCACGGCTTGGCTGAAAGTGCCCGCTGACGTACCTTGATGACCGGCACGGTTGCGATTCCGCCGACGTTGATGTCGGCTGGAAACGTTGGGGAGGTTCGCCTGGCGTTCCCCCTTGTCGGGAGTCATATAGGGCTTTACCAGCTCCACGGTGTTAACTGAAGCGTACCCCTGACTGTCACACGAGGATTCATCCAGTACCGGGTGGATTCTAGGAGGAATCCCCATTTCAGGGGGCATAAAGTCATCGAGAGTGCGGGATGATGAAGCCACCGGCGGAATGCGTTGCTTCTTCTTGCATCGTCACTGCTTGCCCTTTTGGGAAGAGGTCGACTGTGATGGTGATGTGGAAGTACTGGCTACTTCTTCTGAAGGTTCTGGCATCTTCAGGCACACCCGGATGATACCATGGGAACGAACGACGGTTTTTTGAGCCATCCAGTCGTCGTATTTCCAAGATCCGTGGCTGGGAACCTGATTCCACTCGCCTTCGCTGTCGCTGCTGATCTCTGACCCTGCAAAGACACCCGCCCCTTGTGCTGATGTCAGGCCCAACATGATTATGTTGCTGTTGAACTGGTCTCGAAACCAGTCTTTAAACACATAGCATTGCTTGAGGGTGTGCCCCAGAATCCGATGATAAGGATAGTAGTTAGGGTGATCGGTGAGATTCGCCTCTGCCGGCCTTCTGCACTCGGGCAGGCGCCCAATCCCTTGCTCTAGAGAACTTCGGAAGTAGCCAGGGATCTGATTTTCGTTGAACGAATAAGTTTGGTGCCTTCTTTCCGGATAGGGGGACCTGGGGGCCTGACCCTGACGAGGGTCCGGAGGGGCCTGCCAAGGATGCGATGCCTGATTGTCTCGCCTGGGTGACGGTGGCGCATTGCGCGGGGGAACCTGTCGATTCTGAGGCGGTCGTTGTTGGGCAGGAGCCTGTGCTTGAGGTGGAGGACCTCTGCGGGGTTACGGGGATGGTGCCGCTGGCAGTAGTTCCAGCTGCATAGGGGCTTCTATTTGGGCCACCGCGGCGGGTTCATCCCTAGAGGTTCTCCTGGCTGGGATCATAGGGGGCAACAAACGTGCCTGACTAGCCTGTTGCAGAGCTTCCTCAAGCCGCTGGGCCTTATCTGAGAAATATCTGAACCCTCCGGGGTAGTTCTAGGTAATCAGGGAGGGTTCCAGCTCCGTTTTGATGTTCCCCACACACATCGTCAGTAATTGCTCCTAAGTCAGTGGCATATCGAGGGAATACGTAAGCCCCTTCCACCGGGCGATGAAATCTGTGACTCGCTCATCAGGCCTTTGCTTGCACTTGAAGAGGTCTGTAATGCTGGTCTTCCGTGTGGTGGAGCTGAACTGGTATAGGAACTGCCAGCGGAGATCCTCCCAACCGGTCACCGATCCAATAGGGAGCTGGATGTACCAGACGAACGCTAGACCTTCCAATGTCTGTACGAAACGTCAAAGCTTGGCGGCTTCTTGCTGAGCCGGGGTCCCCAGCATGGGGCCACACATGGAAGAAAAATGAGCCAAGTGCTGTAGCGGGTCCCCTGTCCCGTTGAAGGGCGAGAATGTGGGGTTCCCAAAACCCGTGGGTGTGGGCATATCATCCACCCACACGGGATACGGCTTGCCATCCGGTGGGACCTCCACCTGCCGCGTTTCCAATGCTTCGAGGCGGGGTGTGAGTGTCACAATAAGATCATCTGGGTGGGGGTCCCTATCTTGACAGGGATCCCTAACCACAAGTGCATTTACAGGTTCTTCAACACAGTAGATGGCTTCGGCGACTCGTGGATCAACTAGCGGAACGACCTGCATGGCGACTGGGGGAACCAGGACTGGATTCTTCAGATTGCCCCGTCGTTTGGGGGGGTTTGGCGAGATGTATCGCGCCCTATTGTCGTAAGCTCCGGCTTCTGCTCTGTCTGCGGCAGTAGCATGATCAGGGTTGCCCGGAGGCATCTCACTGGGGGGAAGTTGTTCCTTCCCCTGCTGCCCCGACCTGGGATTACCATAGTCGGGTCGCCGCTCTGCGGTGCGCTCAGCCAAGAGTTCATCAACCAGCCTCTTCTGCTCAGCAAGTTGCTTGCGTAACGTGGCCTTCTCGGGATATTCTTCCGTTTTCTGCACAGAGGCAGACGAGTTAGAGTGTTTGACAGTTCCGATGTGCTCCTTAACCTTGCCGGTATTTCGACCGAGTACCAGTGACTCGGTGTGTACGGGGAGGCCTAGCAGGTTCCTCTGCTGACGAGTAACCCTCCCTGATGGGTCCAGCAGTGGCGGTACGCCCTCGTGGGGTAAGTCTCCATCAAGGAATTCAAGCTCATCTTCCTTTTCCACTACGTCAGCCATGTGGACCGCGACCCCTCTCGAGGGCATGTCCTCGATGTCGCATAGTGAATCAGGCTTCCATCAGATAGGGTCGAGGAGGAGAGCGACATAGTGTCCCCAACCACGGACTTGCACATGGGGGGTAGCTTCCCTGACGATTCTGCGGAGTACTTTGAAACTCTGAACACCTTTCCGTTGAAGGGCGTTCTGACGGCCTGGCGACTCGGGGTGCTGGGCCACAAGGAGTGCGGCCGAATCGATCAGGCGACATTGCTCGCCAATTTCTTCGAAGTGATCTCAAATTCTGGGGTACACCACCCGTTCGTAATGAAGGAGGAAGTTTGTCACCCATAGGGTTTGACAAAAGCACCCCACTTCTTTAGGGGTAAGGGACTCTTGTGTGCAAAAGTTCAGCACCGCCGTCGGCCAGAACTTTTTCGGGAAGTAATCTGTTGCGAGGATACTCCAGAAGCTCCTGGGTTCTGACTCGAGGTCTGGCCCTGTATTGCCCCACTCGTCAACCGGGGGCAGCTGAGGGACCCGTAGCGGTACCGAGGATGAACTCTATGATAGTAAACTCAGCGGTAGAGAATACGGCGAACGAGCTGATTGGCCGCCGAATTCCGGGCCATCCTCTGAAGAGTAAGGTGACCTGGCCACGATGTCACGATACGATGGGATGATAGCCATAGATTCCGGCACAGGAGTCGCGGATACCGGTGATAGGTCATGTTGTCGCTCTACCGCCATTGGCCCCCAAAATAGCTCTCCGTGATCTCTGGTAGAGGTAGAGGGTGCTTCAGGTGACAATGGTGGTGACTGCACGGTCGAGACCTACAGAATTCCCATGATTTATTCCTCCTGAATATACCTGCGGAGAGATATGGGAATATGGTGGACCTCATATTCCGGGAGAATGAGGCTAACGCGTCTGGTTCCTGCCCCAGTCCTTGATATGGAGGAGCGGGGAGAAGGTTCCATCGCTGAGTCACATTCCGCTTCAGAGTCAGAGAAGCGGGCAGGTTTGATCTCCACCTGGGCCTTCACATGACTCTTCTTGTGGTGGCGACGACCAGCTCTCCTGCCCCAGGGTGGCTCTTCGGGACATGGTTGATCCCTAATAGGTAGCCTCAGGGTGGCGCTGGCACCGTGTCGGAGAGGGCCCCCGCTTGAGATAGCTGAGGTGCGAGGGGCACCAGGGAAAATGTGGAAGGGTACATGGGGAGGACCACCATGGAAAGAACCCATGTGGGTGAAGCCTCTGTTGGAATCGGCAGGGGCATGGGGAGGACCTCCATGGTTGATGCGAGTGGAGCGAGGCTGACCTTCACTCCTCGAGTTGCTGGGGAGAGGAGGACCTTCGCCAGTTGCAGAGAGGACGTAGGGAGGGCCCCCATGTCGGAGAAGGACCGGATGGACAATGCCTTCAGATCGGCGGTCGGGGGCAGGAGGATGGACTCCATACCCTGTATAGTGGGCGCGAGAAAGGTTTACACGCCAAGCATCACTGCCACGGGGCATGTCTTCTTTCGGGATGGGGGTAGCATGAGGCATACCTCCATGATGAGCTTCGGAGCGGGGAAGGCCCACACTCTGTGGAGTAGTGGTATGGGGAGGGCCTCCGTACGGGGTGACATCACCGTGGGTTAGTTCGCTGCGATCACCACTCGGGCCTGCAACCCGGAGAGTCAACCCAGCCAGGCCGTGTGTCGGTTGGGGTCTCGATCATGGTTGGGTGAAGGAGTGCCCCTGCTCATTGTATGCAGGGACTTCATGATGCACGTCGGAGGTGGCTCGGGCCACTGTAGCTGTTGACGTCGACGCACCTGGGCGAGCGTCCTCAGCCCAGGCCCGGCACTGACGTCGGGTCAGACGAGCTGGCACAGGTGGTGTAGGGGCATGGCCTACCTGCTCTTCATGCGGAGTCGGACGATGGTGCTGACGCGGCCTGGTAGGAGCTCTTGCCTAGAGCCCTTGGGTCGGGACCCTGAGCGGGCTGAGCCAGATGGCGCCCGCCTCATCAGCGTAAGGAGAGGAGTCGTCAAGGCGTTCCGGGGACATGCTCCTGAAACGGTTGAATGTTGGGGTGGGGAGCAGGGGCTCCCTGCCTGGCCTGTTAGGGTGGCATTAACGGCGGGGACTGGTTGCCTCCAGGTCTAGGCGGGCTATATCCCGAGTTGAGATGACCCCTTCCTCCTCGTACCTTCGTACGAGGTTGTTTATCACCCTTCGCTGGATGACCTCTGATGGGGAAAGTGGACTTGGGCGCCCCGTATTCCGCGATGTGGCAGCCGTCGTGGTGGTAGCGGCGCCATGTGGGGTGGATGTGGCGATGTTGCCCCTGCCCCTGTGTAGGCTAGTGGGCGGTGATCGTGTCTCTGTATCAGCAACCTGGTTCCAAAGAAATGAAGGGACCAACTCATCAACATTGAGAGGAAAAGGATTGACAACCAGTTCCCCAGCATTCTTCCATTCTCAACGTCTGTAGGAAGGATCCATGCCAACACGCTGTAGAACGGAGTGCCCCACGTTCTACTGCCCCGACTTCCGGTGAGTTTCAAGACATGCCCGCTATTTGCTTGGCGGGACCAGGCACCGGATATCTGGATCCGGTGACACGTCAATCTACTGGTGTCTCGAACATTACTAATCTCCACATTGAGGAGAATAATTTCACGTCGGGTTCACCATTTCTATTTCCGACGCTTTCGCCAGGGCCCGCACATCTGTTCGTCCCCGGAGGAGGACGCGCTGCGCTTGTTGCCCAGCGTTACCGCTTTCCAAAGGCGGGCATCATTCTCTCCTTATTCAGGGACGCCTGCTCCTTGATTGAAAATGGATGATGGGATGTCGGTTCTTCCTTTTGTGGATTACTGCTCAGAACTCGTCACCTAGTATGGGTCTCCCTCATAGATTTAATATGTTGTTTGTGAAACTCTTCTCAGTGCCATGTTTCCATGGACACCTGTTAATTACAATGCTTCTGTCGGGACATTCCAAAGGGTCCGGTCAAGGCAGAAACCTTCAGTCAGGGGAGTAGTCACGTTGAGGCATCAATAGCATGTCTGGATGCTGGGGAACCTGGCATGTCTTTCTATTATCCCTGGTCACATGGATTCTTGAGGGTGTGGAAGCCCGAGGTATCCCACATCGAGCATGGGGAATTATATTCCATAGAAACATATCTGATGTTTTCCTCAGCTTCCCGTGTTTAACACAGGGTACGCCGCGGGTTTAACGTCCAGTGGAGACGGATCAGCCCGATCAGAGCATTAGCTAGAATAGATCGGATTGAGGGATTTCCCTTGAAGGGATGCCGATACCGAGACCAGCCCATGGGCGGCTGTGAAGAGGAGCGTAAAGAAATGGACTCACCGGGATATGATGTTCTGGGTGAGAATCAGGGTGGATGATCGATGGACGAATGAAGTGGAAGAGGGAATGGAAAGGAACCATCACAAGGGAAATAGTGAAGTTAGTCTTGAGCCTTGAAGGGGCTTCCTACGTATCCCCGTGGCAGGAAATCAAAGTCCGCGTAGTTCGAGATGGTGCCGATGGACCGTCATGAGTGTGGAACTTGGTCCGATGGGCATCATCAGCGAACTGACGTGAATGGGGAGGACCAGGAGGGTCCTAGTGGTGGTGGGCTTAGACATCGTGGAGGCTTCCTACATACCATGTCGTGACATGGATCAAAGACCACGTAGTTCAGGGGGGCTTCGTCGGTGAACCGACGTGAAGGTGGACCTTGGCCCAATGGATGTCGTCAGTAAACCAACATAAAGGCGGACCTTGGTCCCATGCGTCAGCGAACCGACATGAAGGTGGACCTTGGTCCGAGGCGTTAGCGAACCGACATGAAGGTGGACCTTGGTCCGAGGCATCAGCGAACCGACGTGAAGGTGGACCTTGGTCCGATGAGAGATGGGCTTGAACCTTAGGGAGGCTTCCTACGTACCATGCCTTGAAATAGATAAAAGACCTTGTTGTTCAAAGGGTTTCATCAGTGAACAGACGTGAAAGTAGACGCATGGGTCCACTAGTGGTGGGATTGAACCTTGGGAAGGTTTCCTACGTACCATGCCTTGACATGTATCAATGTCCTCATAGTTCAAAGGGTTTCATCGGTGAACCGACGTGAAAGTAGACCCGTGGGTCCACTAGTGGTGGGCTTGAACCTTGGGAAGGTTTCCTACGTACCATGCCTTGCCATGGATCAAAGTCCTCGTAGTTCAAAGGGTTGATGTAATATAGTTTAACGTCATGCGGGACGGTAGTGAACCATGACGTGAATGAACAACGGGCGGTGGGTGTCGGCGAACCGATGTAAATGAGGGACCTTGGTCCGATGGGAGATGGGCTTGAACCTCTGGGAGGATTCTTACGTACCATGCCTTGACACGGATCAAAATCCTCGTAGTTCAGGTGAAAATGGGGGTCTTGGTACACCGACAAGGGGACGGTCTAGGCCAAGGATTGTTGGGATTGAACCTCGGGGAGGCTTCTTACGTACCATGCCTTGACACAGATCAAAGTCCTCATAGTTTGGGTTGGTCACAACGGCTTGCCGTCAGACTGGAATGTAGTTTAAATTCATGTTGGACGAAGGTAGAACTCGACATGAATTGGATGATGGGTGGGCTTGAACCTCGTGGAGGCTTCCTACGTACAATGCCTTGACATGGATCAAAGACCTCATAGTTCAAATGGGTGTGCAGTTTAATGTCATGTGGGATAAGGGCATAAAATTTAACGTCATGCTGGACGAGGGCATGCAGTTTAACGTCATGCTGGACGAGAAAATACAGTTTAACGTCATGCTGGATGAGGGTATTGTCATGGACAATGCCAACTCTAATCCCACGTGAGTCATGCTCGGTGTGAGAAACAAGAGACAGTAAGGGCCTGACGATCACGCCGCGAAGGGTGCGTTCGTGTGAAATTGAAGAGGGGCTTATGCATTAGTCGGCCCATGGTGCTGGGACTTACTCCAGGATGGAGGCCCGGAGTGCGAAAAAGCGCAGAGAAAGAGGGATTTGGGACCAATGATGGGAGGTGCCTCATTCCCAATCACGCCCTCCACTGACCTTGGTAGTGGGGAAGTACTGAGATGCAGGGGTGCAACCATCCGTTGGGGGACTAGGGTCTCCCTTCTCCTGAGAACATACGCCACTCCAAAAAGGAGGATATCATCCCTTGTGGATGGGTGATTCCACTCCTTTGGAGACGAGTGGCGTAAAAAATATTCGAGCTGGGGGGACCCTTTGTGAGAGGCACGAGGTCGGGTCATAGTTTAACGTCATGTGTTGAGGATGTGATGCTTGACAGTTTAACGTCCTACAGCTCGGACGAGGCGGGTTCACTCCGCACCCCTAGGACTTACATAACTGGTACCCTTTTCTCCATGGGGGAGTGAAGGTACCAGTAAGTCCAAGATCAAGGGGGGTTGTGGAGCGAACCATCAAGGGGTCCATGTTAGCATGGCTGTGTGAAGAAGCAATATCCGTTAGCGTGCCTATGTGAAGAAGCATTAGGCAAAGCAACACTACGAGTGGTATTGTCCGTGAGACTTTGAAATCACATCGTGCAAACCTGGAGGGTCGCACGGGAAGAGGAATTGCCAAGCAATGGAGTGTGCTTCGTGAAGTAGAGTGCCTTGGCCTTAGCATGGGGCATAGGTGTGAGTGGAAGGTGCTTCGCGAAGTGGAATAGTATTCGCGAAGCACTGCCTCATGAAGAAGGGGTTCCTCGCGAAGCAGGGTGCTGCGAAGCAGGGTGCTGCGAAGCAGTGTGCTTCACGATGTGTAGCGATCCTGCCTTAGCATAAGGATCACTAGTACAGCTTGGGTGTTTCGCAAAGCATAAACGCTCCGCGGCTGCCCGGGTTCCCTTGGGAATCCCCATCCCTCGCGAATTCCCATGAGCTTCGCGAAGGGCATCCCTCTCGGAAGAGGGGCTGAAAACGAGACAAAGCAAAGGCATCACACGAAGTAGAAGTACCTCGCGGAGCTCATGATTCCCGGGGAAAATATTTCTTCGCGATTCGGGAGAGGAGAAGCCAAAAGGTCAGATTGTCTATCCTCGGGACTCAGGGGGAGTCCATTATTTATAGGGAAGGGGCGCCGTGAAGTAGAACTCGCGCGCCGCCTCAGGTGCTTCGCGGCGCGCTCGCGAACTTCAATGTTGTTCGCGAAGAGTTACCGCCTCTGGAGCTTCAGGGCGGGCTCGCGAACGTCAAATGAGTTCGCGAAGAGTTATCGCCTCTGGAGCATCGTGGCGGGCTCGCGAACGTCAAATGCATTCACGGAGAGTTACCGCCTCTGGAGCTTCGTGGCGGGCTCGCGAACATCAAATGTGTTCGCGGAGAGTTACCGCCTCTGGAGCTTCGCGGCGGGCTCGCGAACGTCAAATGCGTTCGTGGAGAGTTACCTCCTCTGGAGCTTCGCGGCGGGATCGCGAACGTCAAATGCGTTCGTGGAGAGTTACCTCCTCTGGAGCTTCGCGGCGGGCTCGCGAACATCCAATGCGTTCGCGGAGAGTTACCGCCTTTGGAGCTTCGCGAGACCGCGATGCTCGAGGTGCTTCATGTCAGTGCTTTGCGTTGGTGCTTCGCGAGGCAGCGTGCCAGCCTTCTTTTTCGTCCCTTCCTTTTGTGCAATAATTTGGTGCCAACAGTAGTTCAAAAACATTACACACCGTTTCCTTGAAGGGGCCATATAGTTTACCCTAAATTGTGCACCATTGTTTGAAATTCCAAAATAGACCGTTAAGATTTCCATGCTCCCAAAACCTATGAAGAAAACCCATTTATTAAACTAAACCCTTAAACCTATCCAAAAATTCATATAAATATAACATGACTCTTGGAATTGAGTTTCAATCAACGATATAGAAAATGACATAGACACTAACTGAAAAATACAAAAAGGGTGTGGTTTTTGTCCAATTTTAAAAACCAAGTATGACACAATCTCCCCACCTTAAAATAGATCTTCCTTGTGCTATCAATGAAACATGGAGACAATAATGATGTTGGGAAAAAATCACTCAAGGTATCATTGAAGCATTTTTGAGGTGATTGTGTTTGTTAACAAAGTGGACATCTCTGATGTGATTGTTGACAAAGAAAACTATGACATACAATTTTGTTGAAAAAGGGGATTTCATGGTGGAATGTCGAGTTCAAGAGTTGTGTTCAAAGATCCAAGTTTGATTCAAGAACATTGAAAAAGGAATGGATGATCTGGAGGTGGTGCAAAAAGAACAGATACAAGGTGGTGGTGTTTTCCAGTGTTTTCCAAATTTTTGGGCCTGAAAATCGACAAAATGAGAAAAGTGGTTTTGGAAAATAGACTTTCGCGCCCTGTACATGAAGGAGAGGAAACTTGCGTACCTAATGTTTTTCAGCATCATAATGTCAAAATACGGCAAAGGAATGAGGGTCGCGCATGTATTGGTGTGGTCGCACAGGTGACTTGAGCGCCAAGACGAGACTTGCATGCTAAATCCTAGGAGTCTTGGGAACTTGCGCGCCTGTTGTTTTCCAAGATCAGAAGATCAAAATTTGGAAAACGAATGTTGGTCATGCAGGTGACTTGTAGGGATAGAGACATGCGTTCCGAGACTTGAATGCCGAGGGTAGACTTGCGTGCCGTCACGTAGGCTTACCAAATGCCTATAAATACTTGACCACCCTTTCTCATTTTCAATAGATTTCAAAACTTTGAAAAATCAGAGCTCCCATCGCGCTGGTGTGGTGGTCACACAAGTGGTGTGTGGGAACACAGGTGGACTTTAGCGTCAGTGTTTGATGTTTCGCGGTGGTTGGTAGTTGCGCACCAATACTTTCTAGGGAGTAAAAGGAATTGAGTCGTGCAGGTTTGGAGTTATAGAAGATTGTGCCGCGCAAGTGGTAGAGGCAGACCTGCGCGCCCGTTGTGACTTGCACATCAATATTTGCACGTCGGGTTAGACCTGTGTGCCAAGTAAGGTTGATTCCTCAATAGTGTTTTCAGGCTGCGTGGAAGCTGGAAGTTTTCCCGATACCTTCGGTGCCAAGATAAATTCATCTACAAGTGAAAGTTGGACTTCAACAGAGCATCCACACACAACAGGGGATGTATTCTTTAGAGATAATGAAGATACCTATAGGTATATAAACTGTGAGTGGATCCTTTCTGGAGAAGTGAACAAAGGAAGAGGAAGAAGGTGATCCTCTCCACCGGATGTGAGAAAGATAGAGAGAAATAGGGAGTGACCCTTGGGAAAGCTGTGAGCTAAAACTGAACATTGTAAAGGCAGTGATCCTAGGATAGAGTGACTGTGCCTGAACCTTGTAATCCACAGCTGGTGAAGTTTAATGGAATTTGGTACGACCGACAACCTGTTGGCGTATTCTCCTTGGATGTATCCCTTAGTGGTGATCCAAGTAAAAATTGTTGTGTCCTGTGCATGATTTAATTTATGTTTACATTGTGCAATGAGAAAGAGAGAGAAGAGTGTTTTTCTTAACAGAAAAACAAGATCATAACATGCTTTAATTTTAAACTAGTCATACCCTAATTTACCACCCTCTCAGGGTACTCAGCATTGTGGACCTATCAAATTAACATAACCATCCAGTTCAATTTAAACATAGAGACCCCTATCTTAATGGTATATGTCAAATTACCTCAAGGGGGGCTCCCTACCTTAAGAATTTCCTAACCCGGTCACATCCCGACAAAAAATCAAATCAATAAAATGTTAAATGGCCTATTCATAGACACATGGTCCTCCCATGATGCATCTTCACTCTCGAACATCACTAGGTGATACTTTGTCACTCTTGAAACCCATTCACAACTTACGCTAAATCTGTTATCACTTAGATCCCATGAAACCAATGGCACAACGAGGACCCTCATCACCCTAGATGCCAAAATAAGTCTTAGTGGCTCTCACCTTAGTCATGTACCACACTGAATCAGTGCCCAGATGCCTCAAAACTAATATAATCCATTTATCTCCCCAGTTCCTTAGTTTATTGAAACTCAAGAATACTATATTCAATGATTCCCTAGTGGAAAGAACCTCAAAAAACTTCATTCATCGATGCAAAATTAGATAACCTGGTGAGTCGCACCTCAATGATATAATTACAAACCCAAGCCGATGACAACCTAATAACAAACGTCTGGTCAGTCCATATGTATAAATCTCATGTACCAAGTGAACACAAATGTACATACCTCAATAAGAAATTCAAAAAGAAAAAAATAATAACTATTCTATGCCCACGACATACATCCAACTTTAATTGGATCACCAACCTACTCAGAAACTAGAAGCTCCACGACATGCACATATCCTGATGCATAAATGCTTGAATCCTAGTCAATCTATAGTGATGTACCAGCCACTATCCACTAACCCACTATTGGGTCTCTCTATCTCTTACAAGACCTTTGTGTGCAGTTGAAACTAGACTACCCTCACCTATTTCCGATCCTGAACTGATATATGAAACCTGAATCTATCATGGTCTCTAAGTGTCAACTATCTGAGAAGGATTTTTATAGAACCTGTTGAGATTCCCAACCAATCCCCATGACCTAAATTCCTTTTGAGGCCACTCGTATTGATTTCAGACATGTCCTAGATACCCACACTTAATGAAACCATCTATGAATGACTATGATGTTGTCTAGGTGAGTGCTTGGCATTACTGCCCTAAAGGAACTCATCTTGGACTCACTTCTTATAATTCTATATGCTGCCACTAAAAACACATAATGTCACTGATTGGATCAATTCAGTTATCATCCAACTATGTACCAACCTCACCCTAAAATCTTGGTGGGTTCTATGACCAAATCTCTTTAGTTAGGTAATCCATATATGGATACGCTCCTTGAGAACCCTAGTCGATAACCTAGATAAGACATAACATTCTTGACCAGAGTTTCTCATCAATCCATGTCAAAAATGAATTAATGTCCGGAGTCTACCCCACCTGCACTAGAGCCTATGATTTCCCCTAAGACTCTACTTGAGGCTATACCTACTCTTCCTAACCCTCAGGGGTATGAACAAGATCATACTCTAATGGAAAGCTGTTTTTTCCATCCTAACGCTCTATCGATCCATCTATAAGGAACACCCGGAATACCATCAATATGGTTAGATGGAAACCATGCCACATGGAATTCCAGACTCAAGTAATCCTTACCCTCCCTAAACAGATACAAGTATCAATAATACCCGATCCTTACTCATCCTGAAAACTATCATTGCTTCAAAATAACTACCTAGTCACCCAGTCATGGTGATCAAAATCACCTCAACTGTAGTACCTTACTGATCCTATAAGAGATAGGAACATTTCACATATCACATGTTGTAAATAAATATAAATCATTACATGTCACACGACATATGAAATTATAAAAGGCACACACATAGTTTCATTTCACATTTAACATGTAATATCCCATTTCAAATCATTTCATATCATGTAACATGCTTTTTTAAAATCGAAACATCTTATTATGTGCCTCAAAAAAGCTTAAAAAATAATTACATATGAAAAACACACCATACCTCCCTGGGCCAAGGTTTTATATTCTCCCTTACCTTACTCGGTCAATGGACCCATATCGTAATGATCAACCACAAAAATTCATAAATACCACTCAAGATAAAAATAATATAATACCGTGATATCAGAAAAATGGAACTGCCTATTCCCACCCCTGGAAACTTGGTCTGTACCTCATACATGGGGCTTTAGTCATCCAAGAACAATATATAAACCAGCTTATGAAAACACATAATCTGCAGTCTACCATATCCCAAATAACAAGACTAGTGGAAAAGGAAAATGCAATATCGATCTCATTAGAAACTAGTAAAATTCTGTTTCTAAATCTCAGTCATAAATTTCACTAATATCCCTGGTAGTGTCCTTGACCTAATTATCCTCCCAAGCAATTCTGTTGGGATAGGTTCCACTAGCCATAGGCATGCCACCCGGTACACCAAAGGATGCCGACTAGTAGAGAGGGTGTATGTCCAATATTGGAGAGACTAAACCCTCAGGGTAAAACATAATAATATTGGTTTTTGTAATAACATTTAACATTTAGTGGAAGCTAAATGGATCGACAGACTCGAACCAGACCCACCAATGGAGAAAGCATATGCAATAGAAATAAACAACAGAAGAAACAAATACTAAGGAACATAAAATAAATAAATAAGCTAGTAAACTACGTGTAGAACTAAACAACAAGAATGCATATCAAATTCAGGTCATACAACTCAATATAAAAAAGGGTCTCCCATAGAAGACCAATTTGGATACATACATAATAAAAGAAACATGATGATACAAGGTATAACAAAAAAACTAAAATATAAATCTATAGGTAAGGAGAGACTTCATGGTCCATGCCAACATCAAATTCCAAACTGCTTAAATGATTGAGCTATTGAGGTTGTTCCATTACAAGAACATAAAGGAACAAGTTATACATGTTCCCTAAAGGGCCCTTATAGGGTGTGAGAATGTGTCTTATTAGGATACCACCGAGAGGTGCATACCTAACATTAGTGTTTAAGTAGAAGTGAATAAAATAAAATTAAATCAACTCAATGCATTTTAAATAATATGAACTCCACTACTGATCAACAGCCTCAAGGGAGGTGTCACCTTCATCGACTATCATTGGATATCTTAATAGAGGACGGTCCTTGAACCATGGCCCCAAGTACCTCTCATGTTATAAAATCTAGGTGAACCCTCTAGTTCCACATAAATTTAAGTAACTTGGAACCAAATGCCTCCTAACACCTCATGTATCAATAATGTCTCCAACATCCCAAACCCAATATCAAACAAGTCACTTGTCCCTTGGAACCACACTAAAAAGCACACATTGGCCCGTGGATGAAAACCGAAGGCACCACAATCTATTTCCTCAAATAAAATTCACCATCGACCCATTGAATGATGCCTCAAGAAACGATGATATATATTCTACCATATTTACCAAGGACCATGACTTTAATCGTGGAAAGCCTTAACCCCCCACTGATAGCCTCATCTATATCACCTAAATGTTCCTCACCTTCCATGTGGAATTATTTGGAAATAACCCCCAAACACATTTCCCAAACCGCACTACCGAGGGCCTCTACCTATATGACTTGTCAAATCCACCTCATCAAAGAGTCAGCATGTGTGAACATGAATAAATTAAGTTCTTTTTCCATCACTGGTGATCCAAAAAAACCAATATAGTTCTTAATCCACACCACCACTAACACCTCATGCAATTTTGAAGATGTCTCAAAATTCCGATGGACATGCCATCTCAATATCATAGGCCATGTCTATCCTGATGGCCTCACCACCTCAAGTCAATGTCCATGATGCCCAATCTGGTGGTCAATACCACTCATGTAAATATGGGACAATACCAATGTATGATCATCATCAATCAATCGTGATGGAATAGCCTCCTCAATTTCTCGATCCAAGCCATTCACAACCACTTTGGTCTCATCCCATTCCATAAATCAAAATAATCACACACACACACACACACAGAGATATATATATATATATAAACAACATCTTGTCTAACTAGTAATTCAGTGTAATTAAATTACAGATATCAATTTCAATAGGAACATTCAATTCAATTTAATATGATTGAATTTCATCATCTGAATAAACATAACAGTTCAGCATAGATGGATTGAATGCCTTAATTTTGAATAACCAAACCAATCCAATTAAATCAAACCATTTTTAAACTATTTTGACCCCATCCAAACCACCACAAGGATAGAAAACCTATAACAAGATGTTGATCATATAAACATGGAATGGTTATTCCCAATGACATCCCATAAGGAATTCAATCAATTTAATATAAGGTAATAAGGTATTACTTGACTACCCAATGACACACTAAAAAGGCGCGCACCTGAAATGTCCATGAAATAAGAATGTAAAATATACACCACCTTCCTTGTACTCATAGTCATATCCACACCCTATATCAAGATTTAATTCGAAGCATATTGAAGTAGATTTGAGTCTCCATCCAATGAAATGAAAATATGGTGAAACGACTTAAATTGGTTCAACGCTCTCTGAGGAGAAAAAAAGAATAAGACGAAAAGGTGAAAAGAACTTTTCTACTACAGTTCTATTGAACATGATAGATTAAAGATCATATCATAGATGGAGGATGGAAAGAAAAATCAATAGGGGAGAAAAGAGAGAGTTTTCCTTTTTATACACACAACCCGATAGGTGTAAAATAGAAGAAAAGATTAAATTGAGGGAGGGTAAATCATCATTTTTTCCATTTAAATAGGCCGCATGGTTTAGATCACATAGTTAGGAAAACCAAACACTAACTGCATGTGTTACAGTACATATGTACTACTTAAATGGTAGTACCAGTGTGACCTACTGTTACTATTTACCCTAACCATGTGAAAACCGTGTGATAACTCCGTACAATTTATACATATGAGGATATAAAACCATTAAACATCCCACATGGTTGACCAACAATGTGTGGTAATTAAAAAACATGTTTCATGGTTACCTGTAAGGGGATGCGTGGTTTACCCTAAACGTACACCCTAGACTAAAATTCCAAACTTGAGTTTTGGGCCTCCAATGCATCCTGGACCTCTTACAAACACCTAAGGCATAAACTAATCACATAAAACTATACAAAAAATCATATAATGATCGCATGACTCTTGGAATTTATTTATGATCAATTTAATAGAAAACAAAATAGCCCGAAACTAAAAAAATTAAAATGGGTGTGGTTTCAAACTATTTTAAAAACCTAGTACATTATAGCTTTTGAATGAATAAAATATCACATGGGGTGTACCTTAGATGCACATTTCAGGTATCATTAGTTTTTCCAACTTGGTATATATAAAAGGAAACCCCTATATACTCATTTGGACCCACACACCAAGTGGGCCAACATAGATTCCATGTACCACGATTAACACAAGACTCGACCTATCAGTGACATATGTTGAATGAGATACAAGGCCATACATTTCGTGTACCTTACCTAGGAAAATTCATGTAGTGCATCCCTTACACATATATTATGTTGAGGTGGTACATGTTGAGTACCCCATGATTCAAAAAAACGTTTCTATATTATCATGCACATATTTTATGTTGACCCCCATATTAAAAGTGCACAAAATTACATGACCATGAAACTAATGAGGGGATACAAAACATGTATCACAAATTTTATGTTACACACTTCTCAATCCTTGGAGTTTTTCATATCTACTTTACCTGGACTCAGACTTGGGAACATGTGAAGTCCATCCTAATATTTTCTCTATGTATTACATGATGTAATGATTCCTATCATCACCAGGGGTGTGATGCACGAATATTCAGGTAGTTTAATTTCCATATATTTTTAGGATCGATGAATGGGTTCAAGTGAGACCATCAGAGTTGAAATATGGTGCATAAATCTCATAGAGATATATTTATGATAGGGTACCCCACCACATTCTTCCCACATATTCGTAACTCCATGCCTTAATTAGAGAATGGTTCCTATAATATGGGTATGAAGTTAGTACTCCCTTGGCCCCAATAATTTGTGCCCTCATACGATTGATAGAGTTAGGAAATACCCCACTAAAGGGATGTGATTACATTATCCATAGAATTAAGTAATACATTATATATTTTGATTTAATCAAGGAGGTTTGGGTCATCCACAAAGGTTTATTGCCCCTTTAACCAAATCATACAATCAAAGATGCATGGGTCCGCCAAATATTGTTTCTAATATATGACATAGTTTGAAAAGGTGGGTTGTTTGTAATCTTGGGTTCGTTTCTTTGGATGATTATTTTGCACTTATGTTTTTTTGAAGAATAATCAATTATATTTTTTGGGTTCTCTAACATTGAAACATATTTAGGATACCATTTCCATTGTGGTCTTGATCTGACCCTTCCATTTTATTTTCAACAATTACCATTTGGGTTTGTTCTGCTATGTATGTATAAAATTACCCCTACATGATAATTTCACCTACACATGTTGTAACATATGAAAATTATGAGCAGTTCAGTGGTGATTTCGGTGTACATGGTGTTGGTGGATTAGGATCTTAGTTGTAACTAGAGGTGGAAACCACATGCATAGTTAATATTAAGAGTTGTGTATCAAGGAGTCATCAGCCACATCATGTTATGATTGATTGGTTTTACTGTAACACCCCATGATTTCATAGTATGTTATTTCTTCAATGTAATTCATTAACCTGTACTACACGCAACACAGAGTTCAAGCGCACCATGATATACCAAACTAGTCGTTCAAAAGAGGTTATGAATAGTGATAAATGAATTTTGGACTTTATATAATCCTTATAATTTTAGAATCCATATTATGTTATTCTTAGACATAATGTAAGAACAAATTCAATTTTGCTTTCAGAGAAAAGAAGTATTCTTTAAAAAATGAAATTTTACTGCCTTTTAATGAAGCACCCTTTTTAAATCTAATATTTGAAACTTTTATATATTAAATTTTAAAAAATAGACCTCTTCTTTTGAATTGGGATATAATAATTATTTAAAATAATTTTTTTGTGTTCTTCTGATAACTTTCATATTTGGGTGAATAGTGAAAAATACGATATTTTAACTGAAAACAATTTTTTTAATCAAAATAATTTATAGTGTGAAATTATACATTTTAATGATTTGGAGGTATAAATAGATTATTTTTTTATCTTTTAATAAAATTTTGGTCATTATAAGAAATGTCACATTTAAATTTGACAGAAACACATGTTAATCTTTTATTAGTTTTTACTTTTTTAAAAACCGTCTTTTTTTGTTTTGACAACGAGAATAAATTTAAAATTAATAAACGCAACTTATATTTTTTGAATTTGGTAAAATAGATTTAATTTTTTAATTCAGAATATCCAAATTTTCTTAGGGTGAAATTTTGGTATTTTTCTGAAAACGTTCAATTTTTGATGAATCGTGAAAAACACTGAGTTATTGGTTAAAACCGAATTTTTATTTAAATAATTATTTATTTTATATAAAATTTTTAGGTAAAAATAGATAAAAAATACCTATATATATGTTCAATTTAATTAATTTAAATCATTTTATAATATGTTTAGATATAAAAAATTTTAATTGATCTTTTTACAGTATTTTACCCACCACCTTAGTTAATTTGAAAATTTGCATAAAACATAATTTTTCCATTTCTGTGAGTTAAATTTTAAAAATCCATGAATCATAGTTATCCTCAGTATGTAAAATTTTGTTCAATAAGATTAACATTATTTTTTGTGAATAGTAACTTTTGACTTTTATTTACCACTGTTAAAGGTAAATAGGGTAATTCAATGTAGAAAGAATATTATAATAATACAAAATTACCATAAAACATGTCCAAAACTTATTGGATGAGTCTTGTCCGACCATGGGAATCCATGGGTATATTTTAAGTCCCCATGGAGCCACTTATGAATGATAATGACACTTTATTTTAATTAACATTAACTAATGGCAAAAATGACATAAACAAATATCTTTTAGTAAATAAATTTATTTACATTGGGTTATATAATTCATATTTTCGATTATAAATATTCATTGGAAAACTAAAAATATTTCCTACATAATTCCATTTTATTTATATTTTTTAGAAAATAAATAATTTAATTTATTTATGACATAATGATGACACAGTAATTACCTTATGAATAAAAAGTTAAAATAATTGATATTATAAATATCCAAATAATTTTAATTTGAGACTTTTTATGAATTAAACTAATTTTATATGATAATATGTCATTTTAGGGTTGATTAAATGACATTTTTTCGTAGTAATAATACTGTAATACATTTAACAAAAACAAAATAGCAAATAGTGTCAAAATTGACATAAAAGAGTTTTTTAAAAAAATATTATATTATTAATTGATAATATATTCCTAAAAATCTATGGTTCAGCCAAAGATATTAAATAATATTATATATGTAATTAATGAACTACTTTAGAATATTTGGGATGTTTATAGTAAGATAATTAACTATATAATATAAAATTACAAAGACACATGGTAAATGTCAAACTAATTAACTAAGAGTTAAATCTAAATGATGGGGTTAATATACTGTCCAAAACTGGTCTAAAACCTATTGGTTGAGTAGTGTTTTACCCATATGCACCATATCCTTTAAATAATTTATTTAGGATCCATTAGAAAACGAAAATGATTTTTTTATAAATTAATATTTCAATCTTTTCCTAAGGTCCCTCACCCCTTTTATAAAAGGGCACTTCCCCTTATCTCAAATTCACACCTTCCAAGACATTTTTCCCAGCCAACCCTTATCCAAATATCCTCTAAAATTTCCTCCCTTCATCATAGAGGCCTTAATTTAGTCATAAATCCATTCTAAGAAGCCCTTTTGATCAAATCAAAATGAAGAACCCGAAGAAGATGTAAATATTTCATCAACTCGTTAAAGTTCCTTTATTATTCCACTTCCTCATTCTTTGTTGTTTCCATTATAAAATAATAACTCATGTATCTTATATATACTTGTATGTTATTATAAATATGGTACAACCATATTCATTATTCTATCCATCCTTTAAATGACATGTCACCATTCGTGCGTACGTACAGCTTACCGTCTCCACGTAGTGGTGTAATTGTTATTCAATACATTATTATTTGGATGGGTATAATAATGATGTGTAATTGATTTAAATAATAAATATAACATGATAATGATTCTGCATATATGATATACCATCCAATTATATATTATTTTACTATCAAAATAATGATATTGTCGCCCATGCGTAGGTACAGATTACCGTCTCCACGAATGCGATGAGATTCGTTCCCCATCGTATCCATTCAAGACTAATTTTCATTAGATAAATAAAAATAATGTTTAAATACTTAATATAATTATGAATATGAATATGATACATCCTATCAATAATAAACATTATATACATAACAAATCATATAAAGGAAACTGAATCAGTTAACACCCAAAATGACGATAATACTAAGATATTATTAACCAAGAAATATTAAAAGATCTTATATGATATAATATTAATGTATATGATTCTTTTATAATTTAATAACAATTATTTCACCATTATACATGAGTTTAACCTACCCTTGTCCAAGGAAAAGTACAAGGTGAGGTTTGATTTCACAATCTCTTTATTATCCGAGGTTGTTTATACGTAATTATCTACTGGGACCTATTTATCATCCACATCGATGTTTCTTAAAAATGTATTGCAAAACATTTTTACTATTTACTAGAAAATGGGGAAAAGTCATTTATACACTTATTTTACCATATCTATTATGAAAGGAATCTTTCCTTCTTTTTCCAAACATGGTACTTTATGATGTTTTCGAAAAAATTAAGATAACATTGTTTTTTTAACTTATACGGAGGGTGTGGCTATTTTCCACCATTATAACATCATCGAAGCTTCCCTTAAAAGATTATAATAATATTTTCAAAATAAATATTTTCTTTATAATTATGTGACTCTTAAATTATTTATTATAGAAAGAGATATTTCTCTAAAAAAGGTTTTGATTTCATCTATGTCAATATCCTTTGATGGATTTTATGTTTATTTGATGTTGATTTGTTATGATACAAAATGTCCATATTATATTGAATGTTTTGTGATATGTTTGACTATGGATGTGCTATTTTTATACCATTCATGGTTTATGGTTGAAGTATTTAAATTTTTTATGCTAGTTTTAATACGAATGTTTATGTTATATTTCATCTTTTTCATATGAGGAATGTATTGGACTTAGTAAGTGATGGATAGAACCCACTATAGCTCCTCGATGCTTTAGTAGGTCTCATGATATAACTATACGTGGAATTGGCCGATGCATTTCCCAATTTGATATACAGTTTTGGCAGAGGCCTTAATCATTTTTAGACGTCTTGGCCCAGGCCTTAAGAGAATGTTTCAGAATGTCCAGCGTTATACATTCCCTCATTATGAAAATAATATTGATGGTTCATGTGGTCATACGACAAGTAGAATACCCATGATTATGTTTTAATATGGCATTTTTTACTAAACTCATACTCCTTCCATAAAAGTTTTCATGTTTATTACTGGTAATGGCATGTGTTTTCAATTTTTCAACATGATTAATATTTAGGTTATCTTACGTTGTATTACAAACAATTACTAATCATTTGAGATCACCCCTTTCTTATATTTAATTTTCCCAGGATCCCAAAAAGTGTTTTATGTTTAAGATGCAGGGTTAAGAGTAGGGAACAATGGAATCCTCAAAGGATTTTATTTGTGTTGTATGTTGGAAACTATAATGTAACGTTCATTTCTGTAATATATTTTCCAAGGCAGTTGAAGGGATCAGTCTTTCAGGACTTGATTCTTTGTCATCATGCAAATGTAATAAAATAAAGCACCGAATCTGGGAATCTAGGGTTGGGGCATTACAGTTGGTATCAGAGAATATTTAGAAATAACCTTGGAAACTAGATTTAGAGAAACTATGATTAGAGAACATTACCCGAAGATAGATTTTGAGGATTAGTATATAAGAACTTCCTAGAATTTTGGTAATGTTGAGATTTTATGTGTTCTCTAAGAAAATAAATCTTTGTCTAGATACGAGAAGGTAGAGGTGTCTCTGGCACAGATATACCTAGGGGTAAAACCCAAAACTCCTCTTTGAGCTAGACTAGAACGAGAACTGGTGCATGACAACAGTCCCTGCTGCACTCTTGGTTACGACACTCGCGGGGGATATGCTTAGGATAATTCTCATTTTCATTAAAAATAATTATGAAGGATTTTAGATTATATACCTCCTCAATGAAAATATATTTATGATTATGGATTATATCCATAAACTGTTCAATTTACGTTAGGTATTTTACAAGATTGTAATTATTCATTGCAATAAAAAAACTGACATAGTGTATACCATTGTACAGAAAAGGTGCACAATAGAAGGAATGTGAAGTCCAACAAATATGTATGATCCAAATAGTAAGAAGTATCATATCTTTCACAGTATTAAGCAAAAATTTAGAAGGAAAATAGTCTCCCATGTATTTTCAACATACGAAGAAATAGTATCATGTGTTAATAAGATAAGTAAATAATTTTATGAGTCATACAGCTTTGACGGGAAGCAAGAGAAGAAAAGGATGGAAGATAGAAATATCGATAAAGGGAAGAGGGAAAAGAAGGATTTTCCCATATGTAATAAATGTGGAAATAATCACCTTGGTAAATGAATGAAGGGAATGTGAGTTTGTTTTAAGTGTGGAGAAAAAGTACACCAAGTATGTGATTTCAAGGGTAATAAAAAGGTTTCAAATGTAAAATGATTAATCTGCATGGTGTTGGGACACTACATGAATCAATGTCCCAGTCATCAGAGTATACCGAAAATGACTATATTGGATAATAATCATGTTATGATACTACCTCAGATGAAGAGGAATGACTAGTGTTCTTATATTATTATTATAGAATTATTTCATTTGAGTGTTGTTTAAACAATATACTAGTTGTATGAATTATGGAGATAAATAATAATTGTACTAGAGTACTATTTTACTGAGGATCTGAGATTATATGGTTCTAAGAAAAGTGACTTAATAGTAAGAAACAGTTTTTGGAAAATAGATGGTTGAAGGAAAGGTAATCCTTAATATGGTCTTAATAATGAGGTATTGATTTTGGAATAAGATATGGTTGATTTGGATAAAGTATATTGGATATTCTTGACTTCCTTGGAACTGATTAATAGATTGTTTATTTCATCACAATTGGAATATTCAAACTTTTTGGATACAAGGAATATATCCAGTATTATATAAAGGGTAAGAGAGTATGAATGTAATCAATAAGGTTTTATGGTAATTCAGGGTGTTACCATGTTTAAAAATAATAAATGATGAAGGTGTTCAAATGTTATTACGTGGAAAAAAGGATCTTCATTGTGTGTAACTTCCTTATACATTTTGGTCTGTGAGTTTGGATTGATTTATTTTGGATAATTCTAAAGGTTGGAATGGATTAAGTTTGAAATTGAATACTATTGTTAAGGTTATTTTTGGATTATTATAATAAGGACAACACGCAGACCGTGTGACAACCTGTTGCATCAGACAAAGCTGTGGGAATCGAACTCACAACCATAGTGCAATTGGGATTTATCACCCTCCACTGGACTACGTGAAGTCCCAGGATTGTATAGTGTAGTTTAGTTTTTAAAGGGTCTTATAGGCGAATTATAAATTTTTTTTGTAACCTTATACGAAAAGGATAATTAAAATATTTTTTATGTTCTTTTATCATTTAGAGTGAAAGATGATTTTGTGGTTGAAACTAGTTAAAGGATGGAACTCTACTTGTCAAGTATATATTTTTTTCTACACTTATTCAATGAAGAAATTATTTCTTCAAAACTAGTTAAGGGATCTTAAAACAAAAAATGTGTTATCCTAATAACTTATATTTTGTTGAACTGATGTTATTTTAAATAATCATAGATTGATGTTGTTGAGGCCCTCAATTCTAAAATTTTTTGTGATTGAGGACCACAATCACTCCCAATAAATATTTATGTTTTCCTCCAATTATGTGTCTATAATTGAAACCAATGTTCTTCTAATTGAGATCAAAATTTGGTGGTGAATTTTTCATTCCCCTTTTCCTCTTATTAAGACTAAATTTTATTAACCCAATTTCCGTTGTGAGTTTTCCCACAAAGGAATTTTATATTTTCAACATTTTATTTTCGAAGAAAAATTTCAAATTTCAGGGACCCAATTTATTGAATGAGGGAATAATGTAACAACCCAATATTTCATAGTATGCTATTTCTTCAAAGTAATTCAATAACTTGCACTACATGCAACACCGAGTTCAAGGGCACCACGACTTACCAAACTAGTAATTCAAAAGCGGTTATTAATAGTATTAACTGAACATTGAAATTTATATAATACTTATAATTTTTGAATCCATGTTATTAGTTTCTTAAACATAATTTAAGAAAAAATTCATTTTTTAGATAAAAGAATTATTTTTCAAAAAAATGTAATTTTACCGCCTTTTAATGAAGAACCATTTTTAAATCCAATATTTGAAACTTTAATATATTAAATTTGAAAAAATAAACTTCTTTATTTGAATCGGGTAATAAGAATTTAGTATCATTAAATATTTGGTGTTGTTCTGATAACTTTCATATTTGGGTGAATAGTGAAAAATACTATATTTTAACTGAAAACAACTTTTTTAATAAAAATAATTTAAAGTTTTAAATTATAAATTGTAATTATTTCGATGTATAAATAGATTATATTTTTACCATTTAATAAAATTTTGGTCTTTATAAGTAATTTCACATTTACATTTTACATAAATTGATATCAATCTTTTGATACTTTTTACTTTTTTAAAAACCCGTTTTTTGTTTTGACAATGGAAATTAATTTTAAATTAAATAATGAAACTTATATGTTTTTAATTTGGTAAAATAGACATAATTTTTTAAATCATAATATCAATATTATCTTAGGGTGAAATTTTTTTATTTTTCTAAAAACTTTCAATTTTGGATGAATAGTGAAAAACACCGAGTTATTGGTTAAAACAGACATTTTATTTAATGTATTATTTATTTTAATTTAAATTTATTTTAGGTAAAAATAGATACATAATACCTATATAAGTTTAATATAATTCATTTGAATCATTTTATAATAAGATTATATATATATAAATTTTACTGAACTTTTTACCGTCTTCTACCAAACACCTTGGAAAACTTAAAAATTTGCATAAACATTAATTTTACCATTTCTATGAGTTGAATTTTAAAAATCCGAGAGACATGGTTAACCTCATTATGTAAAAATTGGTTCAATAAGATGAAAATTATTTTTGTTGAATAGTAACTTTTGACATTTATTTACAGTGGTTAATGGGAAATAGGGTAATTCAAGGTAAACATTATATTATAATGGTACAAAATAACCATAAAACTTGTCAAAACCATATTTTATGAGTCATGGATGAACATAGTCATCATTGGGTCGATTTTGGGACCCCATGGAGCCACTTATGAATGATAATGACACTTTATTTTAATTAACTTAATGTAAAGGCAAAAATGACATAAACTAATATATTTTAGTAAATCAATTTTTTACATGGGGATATATAAGTCAAAATTTATAATATAAATATCAATTAGAAAGATAAATAAATTTCCTACATAATAGTATTTTATTTATAATTTTTATACAATATATAATTTAATATATTTATAACACAATGATGATGTAGTAATTACCCTATTAATGAAATATTAAAATAATTGACATTATAAATATCCAAATAAATGTAATTTGAGACTTTTTATGAATTAAACCAATTTTATAGGTTAATATGACATGTTAGGTTTGAATAAATTAATTTTTGTCGATGTAATAATGCTTTTATGAATTTAACAAAAACCAAATAGAAAATATTTTCAAAATTAACATAAAAGTGTTTTTAAAAACAGTATTATACTATTAATTGATATTCTATTCCTAAAAATATAAGGTATTCAAAAAGTTCTTAAATAATATTATATATGTCATTAATGAACCACTTGAGTTTCGTTTGGAAGTTTATAGTATGTTTATTAACCATATAATTTAAAAACACCACGTGACTTGGTAAATGTCAAACTAATTAACTAAGAGTGAAATCTAAAATATGAGGTTAATATAGAGTTACAAACCTGTCTAAAAGCTATTGGTTGAATAGTTTTATACCCATAACCACCTTATCCTTTGAATAATTATTTTTTGAGTGATTAGAAACTGAAAATCAGTTTATTATAAAATAATATTTCAATCTTCTCTATAGGTTACCCTCACCCCTCTTATAATAGGGCACTTCCACTTCCCTCAAATTCACACCTTCAAAGCCATTTGGATGGCCCAAACCCTGCCCAAATATCCTTTCAACTATCCTCCATTCATCCTAGAGTACTTCCTATAGTCATAAATTTATCTTAATGATCCCCTTTGATCAAATCAAAATGAAGAACCCAAAGAAGATGTAAATATTTCATCACCTCTTTCAAGATCCTTTATTCTTCCACTACATCTTTTTTTTGTTCCTATTCTAAAATAATAAATCCATTATCTTCTATATACCATTCTGTTATTATAAATATGGTAAAACCATATTAATTATTCTATCCATCCTTTAAATGACTTGTCACCATACGTGCGTACGTATGACTTACCATCTCCACCTCGTGGTGTAATTGTTATTCAATACATTATTATTTGGATGGATATAATAATGGTGTTTAATTGATGTAAGTAATAAATATAAA
Source organism: Viscum album (assembly GCA_963277665.1). Taxonomy (NCBI): domain Eukaryota; kingdom Viridiplantae; phylum Streptophyta; class Magnoliopsida; order Santalales; family Viscaceae; genus Viscum; species Viscum album. Next base: position 2,046,289,470 of record OY728126.1, on the reverse strand, counting down.
ATGATAATGATTATGTGTATATGATATATCGTCCAATTATATATTATTTTAATATCAAAAGAATGATATTGTCACTCGTGCGTACGTACGGATTACCGTCTCCACGAACGCGACGAGATTCATTCCCCATCGTATCCATTCAAGAAAACTTTTCATTAGATGATTAAAAATAATGTCTAAAGACTTAATATAATTCTGAATATAAATAATATACATCCTATACATAACATACATTACTTACATAACAAAACATATAAAGGAAAATGAATCAGTTAACATCCGAATTGGCGATAATACTAAGATATTATTAACTAAGAAATAATAAAAGATCATATATGATATCATATTAATGTATATGATTCTTGTATAATTTAATAATATTTATTTCACCATTATACAGGAGTTTAACCTATCCTCATCCAAGGAAAAGCACAAGGTAAGTGATAACTTCACAATCTCTTTATTATCTGAGGATGTTTATATGTAATAATCTTCTGGGACCTGTTTATCATCCACATCCATGTTTCTTAAAAATGTATTTTAAAACATTTTAAATATTTATTAGACAATGGGAAAATTTCATTTATACCCTTATTTTATGTTATATGTTTTTAAAGGAATCTTTCCATCATTTTCCAAACAAGGTACTTTATGACCTTTTCGACAAACTTATGATAATAATGATTTTTTATCTTATACAGCGGGTGCCACTATTTTCTGCCATTATAGCATTGTATAATCTTCCCTTACAAGATTATAAGAATATTTTATAAATAAATGTTGTCTTTATAATTATTTGACTCTTAAATTATTTCAAAATAAAAAGAGAAATTTTGCTAAAAAAGATTTTGATTTCATCTATGTCAACATGATTTGATAGATTTTATGATTATTTGAAGTTGATTTATTATGACACAACACGTCCATATTGTACTGACGGTTTTTTGATATGTTTGACTATGGATGTCTAATTTTTATACCATTATGGTTTATGGTTAAAGTAATGACATTTATTATGATAGTTTTAATAGGAATGTTTATGTAATATTTCAACCTTTTCATATGAGGAATGTATTGGACGTAGTAAGTGACGGGTGGAGCCTACTATAGATCCTCGATGCATCGGTAGGTCTCATGAGACAACTAGACGTGGAATCGTCTGAGGCCTTTCCAAATATTATATATGGTTTGGTCCAAGGTCTTAATAATTTTTAGACTTATTGGATAAGGCCTTGACAAAATGTTTCAGAATGTCCAGCATTATACATTCCCTCATTACGAAAATAATATTGATGGTTCATGTGGTCATTCGGCTAGTAGAATACCCATGATTATGTTTTATTATTGCATTTTTTACCAAACTCATATTGAATTCATAAAAGTTTTCTTTTTTATTACTGGTAAAGGCATGTGTTTTAAATTATACACAATGCTTAATATTTATGTTATCTTCCATAGTATTTATTACCCTTATTGAGTGTTTGAGCTCGCCCCACTCTTATGTTTCATTTTTCTAGGATCCCAAGAAGAGTTTTATGTTTAAGATGCAGGTTTAATCCAAGGTAACAGTGTAATTATCAATGGATTTTTTTTGTGTTGTATGTTGGAAAGTGTAATGTAACGTTCATGTATGTAATCTATTTTCCAAGACTACTAAAATGATCAGTCTTTTAGGACTTGATTCCTTGTCATCATTCTCATGTATTAAAATAATGCACCGACTCTGGGAATCTATAATCGGGGCGTTACATTTACATTTGAGAATTATGACTTTTTACCATTTATTTTAAGTTATATTTTTTTTTTCATACACAATAAATGATTAGTATGTCTCACAAGAATTTTTTTTATATTTTTTGTATTATTTTCTAGCATGTATTTCTATATTCTACGAAAATATATATGGATTCGTACATGTACATTTGGGTAAGATCTCCCAGATTTCATAGTATGACTTATTTTTTATTGTTACCAACCCTTAAATTATTGGATTTGGGATTGGAATATCTCACTTAGCTTACTGTTGGCTCAGGTAGGGCCTTAAGGATTAGATTATGTCATATATAATTGTTTTCTCTACTAGCATAATAACTTTATTTTCAAGAAGAAATAACCTTTTCTTATTGATATTCAGTAATAATAAACTACAATGAAAAATCAATTAGTTTGATGTAAGTTAAATAATTAACATCTAAATACAGTACCTAAACACATATTACTCAAAAAATCCCCCTACTATAAGTAATATAAACAATTAATAAATCAACATGCATCATCAATGTTTTGAAATTTATTTAACAAAAATAAACACTTACTATAAATAGATAATATATTATAATATTGGGAATGATTCAACTAGGAACATGAAGTATAAAAATGAAATTGAATTCCCAATTTCAAATCATCATAATTTTTTCTTAAGTGTTTTATCATCAAACAATGGATTACATGGAATTAAAACAATAAATAGTTAAGGAAAACCAATGTCCAGGGACAATACTCATAGTGTTTTCTAAACTATGAAATACATAATGTTTTATAATTGAAATATTATTATTGTACATAATTTTTTTCTATTAAAATTTCATAAAAACATATTTAAAATAATAATTATTCATCTAAAAAAACTGAAAAAAATGAATTATTTTTAAATAAAAATTTCCAAACATGATTAATATGATTAAATTTTCATGAATTAAATATATTTACTACTTTAGTTGTTTCGTATTACCATTATTTTTTCATCAAAAAAATAAAAATAATTGAAATAAAAATCTATTTCCATGAATTATTAAATTTATCATCTTTCATAATTTAATTGGATTTAAAATGAATCAGACATAGTCTTTTGTCAAATTATCTCCCTTCCAACCCATATTAGTCACTCACTATTAATTATTTTCAAATTTGATATCAGTTTTATATTATTGAATAGAGACATAATATTTAACTCTTTAAAATACATGAATCAAAATAAATTAAATAAAAAAATAATTAATTATTCAAGGAAAAGAATAAACCCTCTAATATATAATAAAACATAAATCATAACCAAACTACATTGTGACTAATATGGATAGAGAAACTAAAAAAATAAATTCTTAAAAAAATAAACTATGAATGTGACTCAAAAAATCCCAATCACTATGTTATTCTTTATCAAGCCTTATATAGAAACCCCTATCTGTTATATAGGTTTTGATCATGAACAACTAAAAAAATTATAACCATCATCCATAAATTAGCCTCAGAAATTTTAATGAACCTCACCTATAGGGATTTAGAAATCATAAAACCCACTAAATTATAGATTTGGTCAAACCATACCCAAAAAAAATCAATGGTAGACACCTTATATTGATATCTGTTGGTTGGAGTGGATACTCGAGAGGGGAGGTGAATTGAGTTCCAATTAACATTTCTGTTAAACATATTTCTCTTAAAATCCCCCAATTTAAAAACAAAGTTAAACTGTAGTGAATCTATACTGAGTGTAAAGGTTCAATCAGTTTCTCAAAGATTGATTAGGTCTCAGTTAACTTAATCTAAAGATTATATTATCTTTTTAAACTGACATACTGATTTAAAATAAGTATAAAAACTTGCGAATTTAACAATCAAATTATCTTTAAAATAATTTTGTATTTCAAAGTAATAACACTGGAATTTTAAATAAATATATAGTATACTTATAGACATAAATTAAAATGCACAGCAGAGTTAACCAAGAGGTTTAGTCTCAAGCCGATACTTAGTCCTCTCAACAATTTATATAAAATTATCCACACCCTGGATCAGGGGTAAATAATAGTACAATACTGTCCAGGTCCAAAGACCTATACCACATTTCATTGTCGAAAAAAAAACAATAGCACACATGCGTTCCAGGTCTTACTCGACCTCTACCACTATCCACAGTGGGAAACAAAGGGTTATGAAGTTTTAGTGAGGATTTAAGAATCCTCCAGCTTGGTACAGGAGTCAGTACGTGTATAAATAAATAGGGTACACAAACTGCTCAAAATTTAAATAAAAGAATCACTAAGATAAGTATGAGTGAGTTTAGAAATGCTTTAGTGATTAGCTGTGCATCTCTGGAATCGTTTGGTTTATCAAAAAATCTTCTGAGTCCATCTATGGTTTCTTATTCAGAAAACAGAGTGTCCTTTTTTTCCTTGGTTCTTGGTCCAACTTAGTAGCCTAAGTGCATGAAATGTGTGTTGTAGTTCTTCACTCAAGATGTAGCTTGTGTTCTACTCTTGAATAAGTATCTTCATGTATGTCCCGGATTCTTGGAGTATGGATATAGACTAGTGAAAAATGCTTCACATTGGAATGTTGTTCATCTCTTGGATCTATTACCATTCGTGTGTCTTCATAGTGCCTTAATTCTCTCTCTTTCAAAAAGTGTATATTGCATGATCTTTTTCTGTCCCTTTATAGCTTTTATCTTCGGCAGAAAAGAATAATTACTTTTTTCATGGGTACAAGGTACGGTTCCCTGACATGGAAACAGAGATCATTAAATAACATTAACTTCATTAAAAACATCAAATATAACCGTTATCTTAATAAACAAATAGTATTGAAGGTATAGAGTATAGAGTTTGACTGGTTGGTCAATCATTAATATCTCGTGTTGGTAAAAGTGTACGGTGTCGTGGGATCTTCAATCAATATCCCTTTCTCTTGCATCGGTAGCTTTATATAACAGTTTCTCTCCATCGGTAGCTCTTGATCCATCGGTATCTCTTGAGCTATTGGTAGCTCGATGTATCAGTATCTATCTGTGAACTAGCTCTATCGATAGACTTATGTCTATCGGTAGCTTGGGTCTATTTGTTTGTCGGTAGCTCGGTAGACTCGTTCTATCGGCAGACTTCCTCATATCGGTAGCTCTAGTTTGTGATGTCGGTAGACTTTGTGTCTACTTACCGGTAACTCTGTTTATATCAGTGACCTTAGTGTATCGGTGACTCTGTCTTTCAGAAAACTAATTCTATCCGTAGACTGAGTACCTCTAGCTCTTTATCAGTAGCTATGTGTAGATTAATAGCTTACACTTATCTGTTTTTATGCAAAACACACCCGATTGAGTTAGAATTATTTCAGAACTTATATAAACATGGATAAACAAAGATTAACATATCTCACAGATTATTTTAATTTTATTATCATCTTGATCACAGATTGAAAGAATTAATATATAGAAAAACATTAGATTGAGATTATCAATGTATATAAAAGCATGATTGGGATTATCAAAACAGATGAGGTCAACAATCTCCCCCTTTTTGATAATCACAACTTATAAAATTATAGTTTTAAAATATTGAGCAGTTGTATCAGAGGATATATCATTAAATGCAATTATCTCAGCGAAAAATTATGTTATAGAACACAATGGATCAGAGTTGGAAGAAAATGTGATAGTCTCAGAGATAAAATTAAATGCAATAATATAAAAAGTAACATTTAGTGGTATCAAAGAGTTAAATGACATGGTATCAGAGAACTAAATGTAATGGTATTAAAGAATTAAAGGAAAAGAACTGGTATTAGAAGGGAAAAGCATGATAGAGAAAATTTCTCCCCCTTTGATACTCTCCCCCTTTGTAAAATCTTGGTAACCTATATCTCCCCCTTAATATCCCTATAGAACATTTCTCCCCCTTCGAGATAACCAAAAAGTGGGAAACACTAAGAAATAGAAAAAGTAGCACAATGAGAATGAAAGGAAAGTCAATTGTATTAGATGTTTACAAAATGGTACAGAGACATAACATAAAATATAGTAGATTCCTATCAAAACAGTCTAGCCACTTGTTCAATCCACTTCCTCAGTGTGATATTTTCCTTTTGGTTTAGAAGAGGATTCAGGTGAAGGCTTAGGAATTCTAGAAATGACCCTTGGAGGCTGAGAAACTGACACTGTGCCTGGCCTGTACTGAGTATATCTTTGAGTGATCATCGGTGTGAGGCTTCGAAGTGCTTGGACAGGAGTCATTTGAACTGGAGAAGCAACAGAGGCAAAGGTAGGAAAATCAGGAGGTACAATTACTGGACTAACATCAACATTTAGATAAGGCAACAACAAATTTCTAAAGTCCATTATTATTCCTCCTCCTCTCTCTATGGCAGATATGAAGTCATCTTTGTTCTCCATAAATTTGTCCAATGTTGGAGCCAATTATCTTAGCTTGCTAACTTGCTCTCTGAAGGCTTGATTGATAGGAGACAGTTTCATATTCTCTATCAGAAGCTTGAAGTGACTGGTCATTTGTGTTTTTGTTTAAATCTTTGAGAAATAGGAGTCCACCTTTTCTTTAACTTCTTTCTGAGAGGCATAAGCTTCTCGCATATAATCTTGGACTATTTTAATTATCTGTCTGACTAAATCTCTGGTAGAAATCACAACTCTTTTCAGCTCAGATGAGTCCACAGAGCCACTGGTTGAAACTAAACCAAGTTCCTCCTTCATCACAGCTCGAAACTGATTCAAATCCACTGAAGGTTTATATGCAAGAGAACCAACAGAGAAAGATATAGTCTCTTTGAAGCTTTTGGTCAATCCACTGATAATATTCTGAACTTGGTAATACTGGGTTTTAATATGACCTTTCATAGAAGTTTTGAAACCTTAAAATACTAAAACCATCTGGCTTACAACACTCTTCACATAAGCTAAGTCCTTATCTGGTTGGGATTTTGAGCTCATGTAAGAGTCTAAAGAAACAAAAAATTCCTTTAGAGCTTCAAGATCTGCTTCAAGTCTCGAAACATGAGCCTGGAAGTCTTTAACTTCTTCAACTATTTCACCCATAAAGGTTGATAAATTACAGGCAGAAAAAGTTCAAAATATCTTTCCAACATACTCGACTCTTCAGCAAAATTGTGCTTCATCTCAGCAACTGATACAGTAAAAGATTCTTTCAGTTCATCCTTTAAGGATTCCAGATCGTCCTTGGTAACTAAATCAGTAGGTGAAACTACAACAGATGTTCTTTTAGAGGCTAAAGTGACCACAGAATCAGTCATAACCGATTGAATTGAAGATACCAGATAATCTTCCAACTTCTTCAATTCTTCCACAAAACTGTCCTTAAGCTTTTTCTTTAAAGTATCCAGGTCATGAATTCTGACCACATCTTCAGGCAATACCTCAGAATCGATATCATAAGTAATCTTAGGTCTATTGAGGGATGATTCATTATCTGAATCTGGATAGTCTAAACCACAGACTATAAAACCTGGGTCTTCTGCCCAATATTTAATTCCAGCAGCCACTATAACACTTTCGCTATTGGTTTGATGGCCCCCCTCAACTTGTGCATCCTCAATTAAAACAACAATTTTGTCAGCAGCAACATTCTCAGCAGCATTCTCCACAGGTCTTACATCCATAGGATAATCTTCTACTATCATTTCTTCTTCTACAACAGCAAGAGGGTCTTCCAAAATAGGCAAGGGAATGCCAAATTCATTTGCATAATTAGCATGAATTAAATATTGTCCAATCACTGGACTAAGACTCAAGTCAGCTGACAGAGATGCTTCACTCTCATGAACATCTTCTTCATTCTGTAAAACAGCCTCTTCATCAGCCTCTAAAGCAGCTTATTCCTTATCTGATTTCTATTGATCAAGATTTTACGGAGTTGGGCTAGGAGGTAAGTCAGGGTCTCCTCCTTCAGCAGCAGAGGAATATTCCTCTTCTGAATCATCACTGTATTCCGGATCCTCTTCATCAGGTCCCAGACCTGGATCTCTCACATCCTTAGGTCTTGAAAGATGATTCACAGGATTGAATTTGTTATACACCTTCTGGTCATCATTGACCCATTCTCCTCTCCAAGGTTTCCAATTTAACCTCATGTATTTACATACTATGGATGTAATACAAAAATTGTTCTTGACTACTACTGTCTCATCTTGAGAAAAAACTGCCACTTTTACTTTAATCATCACATAGATCAACTTATCAAAGTATAGGGCATTTGCCTTTAATTTAGACCTTGTCATATCGTTCATTTGGATCATCAACAGTCTGCACAAATTCACCTTTACACAATGTCTTAAGAGGTGTATGAGATAGATATCCTAATATATCAAATTTTCAAAGTCTCCTCTCCTTGGTATCAAGACATGTTGAACAAATTTGAACAACAATCTGTTCTCTCCATCCATTTATGTAGCAACTACATGTCTTTGAATTCTATCACCATTCTGCTCTTCCAAAGCAGTCTCATAATTGAAAATATCACTGGTATGTGGCATGGCTCTCGAGACATATCCAGATACACCTTCATGTGGGACTTTTAAGCACTCATCCCACTCAAAAGATGAAAACAACATCTTCTTTCCATTCACAAAAGCGGTTACTCGATTTTCATTCTTCGATTTCTCAAAAGGATACGAAGTTGTAAAACTGTTTCACTAACTTTGGAAAGTAGGGACCATTTTTGTTGGAAAAACACTCTACCCATTTTTGATCTTCAAGTACTTCGAGCACTAAGGACTTTCTAGGCAGAATCCATTCTACACATAGTTCCTTTTCAATCACAATAACATGATTTTGCAGATGAGGATTCACTGGTCTTCTCCCCGACCTAGTTCTAGAAACACTACTACATTCTTCTTGCTCGGTCCTCTGATTATTTATTTTCGTCTCAACAGAGTCATCTCTGATGGTAGGAAGTTTGGTTTTTACCATCGCTGGTTCGAAGGATTTAGGGTTATCTAATGATTCGGGAGCTATGGTTCGAGGGTTAAGGTTTGAGGCTCGGTGGATTTATAAGTAGCTCGGAATTTAGTTTTATCATTTAGGAATCATAAAATAAATAAATAAAATTAAATAATGCAAAAACGATTCAGATTATGGCGGCAGACAGATGTTTTAAAAGTGCACACATCGGTGAGAATTTCTATCAGTGAGGTTACATCGGTGAGGATCCACATCGGTGAGAATCTTACACCGGTGAGAAATTTACATCGGTGGGAATTCTACATCATTGAGAATGTCACATCGATGAGAATCTTACATCGGTGATAATTTTACATCTGTGAGAATTCTACAACAGTGAGAATGTCAAATTGGTGAGAATTTTACATCGCTGAGAAGTTCACATCGGCGAGAATTCTACAATCGGTGAGAATGTCACATCGATGAGAATAGCTACCGATTGAGGTTAAACATTCCTAACTCGTGTCTAATTTAACTTAACCTATCCAAACTCAAAGGTTTAGTGAAAATATCGGCTAATTGATGTTCATTACTAGTAAAATCAAGAATAATATCACCCTTTTAGTAGTGACCTCTCAATAAATAGTGCCTTACAACAATGTGTTTGGTACTAGAGTGAGACACAGGGTTCTTTGAGATATTTATTGCACTAGTATTGTCACAGTTGATAGAAACATTCTTAAATTCATATCCATAGTCCAAAATAGTGTGTTTCATCCACAGAATTTGTGCACAGCAAATACCAGCAGCTATGTACTCTGCTTCGGTAGTGGAAAATGCTACAAAATTCTCCTTTTTACTACACCAAGATACTAAGGATTTTCCCAATAAGTGACATGTTCCTGAAGTTCTTTTTCTATCCAACTTACAACCAGCAAGATCAGCATCTGAATAACTCATTAACTCAAAGGGTTGTCCTTTTGGGTAAAACAAAACAAAGCTTACAGTATTTTTATGATACTTAAAAATTCTTTTAACAGCAAGTAAATGAGATTATTTTGGATTAGATTGAAATCTTGCACACATGCGCACACTAAACATAATATCTGGTTGACTAGGAGTAAGGTAAAGTAAGCTTCCAATCATACCTCTATAATTGGTTTGATCTACTGGTTTCCCAGTTTCATCTGCATCCAATTTACAGACTGTACTCATAGGAGTATCACTTTCCTTAATACTATCCAAAACAAAACGTTTTAAAAGATCCTTTGTATATTTACTTTGATTCAAAATAATACCATTTTCATTTTGAAACACTTTAAATCCAATAAAATATTTATGTTCTCTCAATAAACTCATTTCAAACTCATTTTGCATACTCTTCGAAAAATCAGTACATAAAAGAATGTTTAGAAGATCCAAAAATGATGTCATCAATATATATTTTTACTATTAGAACATCTTTGGAAATTCTTTTAATAAAAAGAGTTGGATCAGCAATCCCTTTAGTAAAACTTTTTGAAATAAGAAAATTACTAAGTCTATCATACCAAGATCTTGGAGCTTATTTTAAACCATATAAAGCTTCAGAATGTTTAAAAACTTGATTTGGAAAATTAGGATTAGTAAATCCAGGTGGTTGTTCAACAAAAACATCTTCAACAATAAAACCATTTAAAAAAGAAATTTTGACATTCATTTGATATAACTTGAAATTTAGATGAGCAGCATATGAAAGTAAGATCCTAATGGCTTCTAATCTGGCTATAAGTGAAAAGTCTTCCTCATAGTCTATACCTTCTTCTTGACTATATCCTTGTGCAACTAATATATCTTTGTTTTTAACTATGTTTCCAGACTCATCAACTTTGTCTCTAAAAACCCATTTAGTTCCTATTGTCAAAGTGTCCATACGTCTGTCAACTAATTCCCATACTTTGTTTCCTTCAAATTTATTTAAATCTTCTTGCATTGCCATTACCCAAAATTCATCATAAATATCATCATTGACATTTTTAGGTTCTAGCTGTGAACGAAAATCTTGATGTTCAACCTGGTTTCTTAGAGAAGTTGTATGTGTCCCTCTATCAAGATTACCAACAACAACATCCAAAGGATGATTCTTTAGAATCCTTGTTGATCTAGTAAAGGTTGGACTAGAAATTTCAGGTTCATCTCCAAGTTCGGGTTCAACAGAAGAAGATTCTGGAATATGTCCAGAACTGCATATTTTTACAACAGCTTCTTTAGATTTATCATTAAGGTCCAGAACACTCAAATCTTCTTCATGATTTTCAAGAGAGGTTTTTGGCTCATGTGGATCAGTTTCATCCAACTTGATGTGAACAGATTCTTCCAAACATTTGGTTCTTTTATTTAAGACTATATAGTCTTTTCTAGTTAAAGAATATCCAATAAAAATTCCCTCATCACTTTTAGAAGCAAACTTGTCCAGATTATCCTTTGTATTAAGAATAAAAACATTGCAGCCAAAGACTCTAAAGTAACTAGCTTTAAGTTTTCTATTATTCCACAACTCATATGGGGTTTTCTTAAGAACTGGTCTAATTAAGACTCTATTAATTATATAATAAGATGTATTCACAGCTTCAACCCAAAAGTAAATAGGAATTTTATACTCATTAAGCATGGTTCTAGCTATTTCTTGAAGGGTTCTATTCCTTCTTTATACTACACCATTCTGTTGAGGAGTCCTAGGAGCATAAAAGTTGTGACTATAGCCATTGTGTGAGAAATAAGATTCAAACTCATGCTTTTCAAACTCACAGCCATGATCACTTCTCAGAGTTTTAATCTTAAGTCCACTAAGATTTTCTATAGATTTCGAGTAGTTAACAAAGTAAGAACAAGCTTCACTTTTGTGAGATAAGAAGTATACCCACGTATATCTAGAAAAGTCATCTACTAGGATGTAGACATAGTGCTTCCCATTTAAACAAGAAACTCTTAATGGTCTAAACAAGTCCATGTGAACCAACTCGAGGGGTTGAGAAGTTGAAACTTCTTTCTTTGATTTAAAAGAAACTTTATGTTGCTTTCCCTTTTGACAGGTATTACAGACTTTTTCATTTGGGAATTCATGTTTAGGTAGGTCCCTAACTAAGTTCTTCCTAGTCAATTTTCTAAGTGAATAGATGTTTCAGTGTCTTAATATTCTGTTCCAATGCCAAGATTCTTTATGAAATGCATTTAAGCAAGTAACATTTTGTTTAGCTAAAGCATTAAAATCAACAGCATAAACATTTTCATTTCTTAATGCAGAAATGAGTAAAAAAATTTTTAGAATTAAAAACATTACAAGAATCATTTTCAAATTCCACATTAAATCCATCATCACATAATTGAGAAATACTTAACAGGTTATACTTAAGTCCATCAACAAATAAGACTTTAGAAATTAAAACTGAATCAGTGTTACCAATTTGGCCTAGGTCGATGATTTTTCCATTAGAATTATCACCATAGGTGATGTGGCCTCCATCAACCATTATTAATCTTTTGAAGCATGAATAATCTCCAATGATGTGTCTCTAACATCAGCTATCCAAGTACCATACCTTCTTTTGAGAGCTCCTTAAACAGGTTTCCTACAAAACAGGTTTAGACAGGAAATGATTTTGGTACCCAGATATTCTTGGTCCAGATAGGTTAGTAATAAAAGCTTTAGGTACCCTTATTTGTCTTATGGGTCTCATATAATTTACAGAATCAATAGATTTTTAATGGTAAAATTTATTGGATCTATAATTATATGAATAACTAGTTGAAGCATAGGAATTTCCAGAACTAGAATAAATAGAATGTCGTCCAGACTTAGGAATAAATTGGGTTGTAGATAACTGTCTTTTTCTAGGTTGGTATCCCTTACCAGTAGTGTATTTTAGTGCAACTTGCTTACCTAACATTTGTGTAAGTGTATCTTTTCCCTTTGTAAATTTTTCTATGTCCTTTCTATGTTGCTCATTAGACATTTTCAGTTCTGTATTTTCCTTTAATAGTTGAGTATTGTTTTCTTTTTCTATATCAAAGGCAGATTTAGCAGTGACAGTGAGAGAATGTTATTTCCTTAATGACTTATATTTGTCTTTAAGTTCATTACATGCATCTTCCAGCATATTTCAGTATTCAAATAGGTCAGAGTAAGACATATTTTCATCATTGTCTGAATCACTATTATTTCCAGAATAATAATCATTTAGAGAATGGGAAATAGGTACCTCATAGGTATTGGTCATGAAGCACAAGTTGGCACGATTCTTCTCAGAATCAGAACTTTCAGGTTCAATTGTGATGTCCTCCGAAGAACTCCAAGTTTCTTTCATAGCTTTCATGTACTTATTGTCCTTATAATCATATTTCTTCTTGAATTTTAACTTTGTAAAATCAGCCTTGATGTGTCCTTTCCTTTTTCACTCGTAACAGACTATATCATCCTCCTTGTTAGGCTTTTTCCAATCCTTCATCCAATGTCCCTTATTATCATACTTTCCTTTATATTTTGATTTTCTGAAAAATTTCTTCTTCCTATAAAATTTCTAAAACCTTCTGTCTATCTAAGACATTTCAGCATCAGTTTATGAATCATAATCTTCACTGGTTGACCTTTCAGTAGGTACTTGCATTTTCTCCTTGTCATTGATCTTACAAGTAGTAGACTTAAAAGCTATGAATTTTCTCTTGGGTTCATCATCTTCCTCCTTATTCACCTTGAGTTCATCTTCATACATCATAAGCATACCAATATGCTCTTTTACCGGCATTCCTCCAATGTCACATGACTCTCTGATTGAAACAGAAGTGCCCCTCTATCATTCTGACTGACATCTCAGTATTCTAATAATTTGTTCCGTAGCTAGAAAAGATTTTCCATGTGAACTCATTGTGTTGACTATCTCATTGAACCTGAGATACATATCAGAAATAGGTTCATCAGTATTCATTTTAAAATTATCATATTTAATAGTATAAGTATTAAATATCATTTATTTAACATTGGTTGTTCCTTCATGTGAAACACCCAAAGTATCCCATATTTCATAAGCAGTTTTGCAAGCAGATATTCTATTAAACTCTTCATCTCCTAAAGCATAGTACAGGGCATTCATAGCTTTACAGTTATTATTGTTAGTAGTCTTTGCAGGCTCATCCAAAGTTTTTCTTTCAGTTTCTTGAATTTTATATTGAGACTCTATAGCAGTCCAGATATCAAAACCCATACTTTCTAAATATATGTTCATTTTATGTTTCCACTGGGCATAGTTTGTACCATTAAAGAAATGTGGATTGTTTGTAGAATCAAACTCTTGTCTATTATCCATAACTAGATTTTAGAAAAGAAATTTTAAAGAGATAAAATTTAGAACTAACAGAAATTTAAGATCATTAAATATGCAACTAAAATCAGAGTTGAAAAACAGATTGTTCCAAAAATCCTTTAACAAAAATAATCATCTGATCCCAAATGTTGGTCAGAGTGGATACCCAAGAGGGGGGGTGAATTTATTTCCAATTAAAAATTATGTTAAAAATATTTCTCTTAAAATCCCCCAATTTAAAAACAAATTTAAACTGTAGTGAATCTATACTAAGTGTAAAGGTTCAATCAGTTTCTCAAAGATTGATTTGGTCTTAGTTAACTTAATCTGAAGATTAAATTAACTTTTGAAACTAACTTATTGATTTAAAATAAGTACAAACACTTGCAAATTTAACCATAAAAGTAGCTTTAAAATAATTTTGTATTTCAAATTAATAGCTGCAAATTATTAAATAAATATATAGTATACTTATATACTTAAATTAAAATTCACAGCAGAGTTAACCCAGAGGTTCAGTCTCATGTCGAGACTTAGTCCTCTAATCAATTTATAAAAATTGATCAACACCCTGGATCGGGGGTAAACAATAGTACAATACTGTCCAGGTCCAAAGACCTGTACCACAGTTCTTCATGGGAAAAACAAACAACAGCACACATGTTGTCCAGGTCTTACTCGACCTCTACCACTATCCACAGTGGGAAACAAAGGGTTATGAAGTTTGAGTGAGGATTTAAGAATCCTCCATCTTACTACATGAGTCAGTAAGTGTGTAAAATAAACAGGGTTCACACACTACTCGAAATGTAAATAAAAGAATCACTAAGATAAGTATGATTGAGTTTAGAAATGATTTAGTGATTAGCAGTGTAGCTCTAGACTCATTTGGTTTATCAGAAAATCTTCTGAGTCCTTCTCTGGTTTCTTGTTCATAAAATTGAGTGTTGTTTTCTTCCTTGGTTCTTGGTCTAGCTTAGCATCCTGAGTGCATGAAATGTTTGTTGTAGTTCTTCACTCACTATGCAGTTTGCGTTCTACTCTAGAATTATTTTCTTCGTGTATGTCCAGGATTCTTGGAGTATGGATGTAGACTAGTGGATAATTCTCCACATTTGAATGCTGTTCAGCTCTTGTCACTTTTAGCCTTCGTGTGTCTTCTTAGTTCCTTAATTCTCTCTATTTCAAAAAGTGTATATTGCACGATCTTTTTCTGTCCCTTTATAGCTTTCAGCTTCGGCAGAAAAGAATAATTATTTTTCCATAGGTACTAGGTACAATTCCCTAACATGGAAACATAGATCATTAAATAACATTAACATCATTAAAAACATCAAATGTTACCATTATCTTAATAAAAAAAATATTATTGAGAGTATAGAGTATAAATTTTGACTTGTTAGTCAATCATTAGTAGCTCATGTTGGTAAAAGTGTACGGTTTCGTAGGATCTTCATTCGGTAGCTCTTGCTCTTGCACCGATAGCTCTATATAATAGTTTCTCTCCATCGGTAGCTCTTGCTCCATCGGTAGCTCTTGAGATATTAGTAACTCGACGTATCAGTAACAATCTGTGAACTGGATCTATCAGTAGACTTCTTTCTATCGGTAGCTCGGGTCTGTTTGTTAGTCGGTAGCTCGGTAGACTGGTTCTATGGGTAAACTTCCTCATATCGGTAGCTCTGGTTTGTGATGTCGGCAGACTTTGTGTTTGCTTACCGGTAACTCTATTTATATCAGTGACCTAAGTGTATCGGTGACTCTGTCTATTGGTAGACTAAGTCTATCTGTAGACTGAGTACCGATAGATCTTTATCAGTATCTATATGAAGATCAGTAGCTTACACTTATCTGTATTTATGAAAAACACATTTGATTCAGTTAGAATTATTTCAGAACTTATATAAACATGGATAATCAAAGATTAACATATCTCAGGGATTATTTTAATTTTATTATCATCTTGATCAAAGATTTAAAGAATTAATATATAGAAAAACATTATATTGAGATTATCAATGTATATGAAAGCATGATTGGGATTATCAAAACAGGTGAGGTCAATAATATCCATCCTTGTAAACCAAAAAAATAGTAAATTTATATGAAAAAAATAAAAGGGAAAATTATAGAGTGATTTAAACTCATTATGTCTTGGGTTTTGAATATGAATTCAGATCGAACATCCATGGAATGGTATCAGCAACATATTTCACAACATTTTTAGGGTTTTAAAAACATATTAACTTATACAAGGTTTGAAAAGAATTATTTACCAATACCTAAACGTTGTTCATGAATCACATTAATGCATGAAAAATATATGGTATGAATGAATCAAATTCACCCAATTATATATTGTTTAAAGTGTCCAACCTAAATGTTGTTCTAAGAAGCCAATTTTGTTTTTTTAGAAAAATTATTTATATTTTTTTCATATATGTAATAATATTTTATATACATTTAAAATAATGTTTTTTATTATAATTTATTTATTTAACTAATTTCAAAATACATCTGAAAAGGCCATCCAAGGCCCCCTTTTGTGAATGGTGGTTAACATCCTTTAAATATTTTTCTAATAGGATCCATGTTCCACATTACCATTCTTATAATAAAACATTATTAAAAATAATAAATAATTCATAATACATTATTTATAATATAATAAATAACAATATAATAATTATAGAAAATATTTACCTGAGGGTTAGGTAAGGGGAATACAAATGCAAAAAAAATTAATCACTGATAATATAATTAAAATAATTAATAATTAACAATTGTTAACGTAATTAATAATTAATATAAATAATTATTATAAATAACGATTAATAAAAAAATAAATAATACTTATTAATAAATAATATCCATATTTTAATATAATTAATATGATAAATATAATGGGAAATTAATAATATATGAAATAATAATTCAATTATTAATATAATTAATAATTAATAATTAATAATATAATTAATAATTTATAATATACATAACAATAATAAAAAATTAAATAATATAATAAATAAATAATAATATAAAAAACATACCCATTAAAAAATATTGTTATTAAATAATAATATATATATTCTGTAGAATGGATTACAAACCAAAAATAATATACGCACCCACACACCCTAGCAGGGCAAAACTTTTCCCTCCCCATAATGAATGGAATGAACACATTGAACCTATTAAATTATAAATTTATAGGATGAATGTGTAATGACATGATGTTCTAAAATCCAAGCTAAATGTGGATCCAAGGCCCCTAAAGGAGTATAACTGAAGGCTCAAATAAGAAGCACACATCATGTTGTATCACTATTCTTATAGTAAGTAATAATATATTTAGTAAAGTATGTAATTAATAATAATAATCATAAATATAATTAAAAATGAAAATTATAAATATAATTAAAAATTAAATTAATAACTCATTAAATAATAATAATTACTAATGTAATTGATAATTAAGAACAAAATTAATAATAAAAATAATCATTTATTTAATCATTAATAATATAATTACTATTAATAATAAATATAATAATAATAATAATAATAATAATAAATAACAATGGTTAAAAACTATGTCTTTGGAAACCGAAACTCATTGTTCCATTATTTAAATAAAATAAAATAATATAATGGATGAGGAAAAGTGCAGAACAGTGAAAAACTCATTGTCACAAAAGACAAGAAAAAAAATAAATTAAAGGAATAAAAAAATCCGCAAAATCAAAAATAGATCAAACTCCTCAAGGATAAAAACATTAGGTAAAACAATAAACAAGTATCCTTAGTAAATTATTTCCTCAAAAATCAATCTTAGGAGTCCTTTGACCCCATAGAGTGCAGCCTCTCCACCGTTTGAGAGTTTCTCTATGAGTTATCATCTAAATGTGGGGGATTTGAAGAAACAAATTGGTCACATATCTTTTGGCCAAGGTCATCATCAAATATATTAGTAAGTACAACATAGAGGGATAGAGGTGTCATTATAGAGTGAATAAAGCCTCTGATGTGGAATAGAGGATGTGGTAAAATATTGTATGCCTTAATTTCTCCTTAGAGTGTCACAAAGTCTCTTCTACATCAATACATTACTTTTTATAAGTTACATGGTATTTATTGACAACATACATAGAAATTGGACAATGAACCTCAATCTGCACTTCATCAACTTCCATGGCTATATATTTCTACTGTGAGACATCTTCCCCATATTTCCCTTTAAAGTCATAAATTTTCAGTAGCATGTTTTCATGCACAAATACACCATATTTGCATCAATTTCATTAACTAGTGTATATGGGGTTCCCCCGTGACACCGATTAGGGTCGACAATTCCCATATCAACTCAAATAGATACCCTATAAGAACCAGCATTAATGATAGTTGATGTCACTACCACAGTGTGGCTAAAAACACGAACTGCCTTATAGTTATCATCGTTTTTTAAAACACACTTGACCCCTTTCTTAGGTTAAAGATCCTTGACAACAAGAACACTATTACTGGTGTTGCACACAATGGGTAGTGTTTGGGTGTGGTCATCCTTATGGATATATAATGACCAGGAGCATCCAAGTCATGAATGACCTTTATACTAAATACAACATTGAAATTGGCACCAGATCAGTACTTCTCATTATATAGTTCCCACATTAGAGTATAGTATCTATGACCAAACACTGTCTGATCAACATCCTCAATAGTGCATTGAACTACCACTCTATGACCCTATTACGTGATGGTGGATTTAGTAGAAAAAATATATATTCATAGAGATAGTACAAATGAAATTTTAAATAATTAGATGTGATCATAGAAACAAAATATCACTGGGAGGCAAATTTATTTTATTAAATTGGAATGATATTACAATGCATAAAACAGATCCTATTTATAGGGATAAAAAACACATAAATGTAAAACAAAAATTAAAAAAATATAAAGTAATTGGATTTTTTATTAGGATCAGACCATGAATCTGAATCAGAACACATAAAGAAGCCCATACATTAATTTTACAATCCTCTATCACATCATTAGACGTGTGGTGCCATCTCGAGAGAAATTTTTTTTAACACCCCCTTAAAAAACGTTTCCTCATGACCCAAATATTTTCATCATATTTCTTTACATATATGGGTTATTGGTTAGTGGATACAACCACTTCACCTTAATAAATGCCTTTTTATATTATAGTATTTATTGGAGTAAATGTAATGGATTTAAATACTATATATAACATTGCCCTATTTTAAGTGAATTTTTCATTCTAAAGTCTAACTAGATCAGAATATTCCGAGATACAATGCATATTTATCTAGTTCTCTACTGGTTCAGTTATCTCCTATATATATTTTAAGGGTTTTTAAAATATTTGGGAAAAATATTTTAATGTTTTCATTAAATTTTTTTTGGATATAAGAGTATGTGGGGATAACATCATTATTTCTTCATATCATTATTCATCCATTGTAACTTCTTCACCATGTTTTGAATCTTTAAGAGTGAATTTCACCTCAATAGAATCATTATATAGATTGAATTTCCAAGAATCATTTTCATCAAATATAACATATTTTCTAAATATAATATTCTTGGTGATGGTATAATAAAAATTATACCCAATTACCCAATTACTCAATCTTAATATCTCATAAGGACACACTTCATGCCTTTTTCATTGAGATTTGTTCATCAATCCTCTGAGATCCTAACATAAGAAGTGAAACAAAAAACAATAATATGGATTAAAATTGTCTTTTATGTACTCTTTGATTTATGTTGTTTTGTATAATATTTTTTGGTTAATCTATGGAGTATTTACAGAACACAAAAATCCATTTCAAACTATAAATTCATGGGCACTCATTTGTTTTTCAACTTTCTTCTTTCTATTCTGAGGATGTTTATATTTTTTACTTTAAAATAATATATTAACCTTAGGTGTGTAATCCAATAAAGTGATGTCTGTTTTCATGTTTTTTTACATTTATCTTCAAAAACATCATAGGTTTATTCCCCACCTCATTTAGATTGAAATGTTTTTATACGATGGTTTCTTTGAGTTTCCAACAGCACCTTGAATTCATTGAATATTACAAACACTTATAGATTTATCCTGAGAAAGTATATATATGTTTTCCTAATATAATAATTAAGAAAATTTAGATAATACTCCCATTTTCTATTTGATTTTGGATTAAATGGACCACACACATCTTTGTGGACTTACTCGAGTGATACAACATATTTTCAGTTGGGATTCATTATAAACTTGTTTAAAATATGTTGGATTAAAATAAAACTATCAAATAATTGATTTGGATCTATAGTGATAGGAATCCCATTAAATATCAACTTAATTACTAATTTTATTAAACTTTCAATGTTTAAATTTATGAACATTGTATTCCATATCTAGTCTTTTTGTAAATTAATGTCATCAAACATTGTGTTATACAGGGTTGAATCATAATCAAAATCATGTAGTTTTTTTTCACCTATACTTTTGTGATTGTCCTTCCCTTTTCATTGAAAATCAATTTTTTTTATTTTATAGGATTGTCTGAAATACTTTTCCACCAATTTATCAGGACTCAGAATGATGGTCTTCATGACGGTTACATAGTAGACATCAAAAATGAAAGAATGATTTACCTATTTTTTTCTAGATAAAAATATCAATTTTCCATATGATAGATATTCTTATGAGATTATAAAATGAAATATCTCCTCAATCATTATCATATAGGGATGTAAAAGAAAATTGTGACTTGTAATGTGGTTTCTAGATCCATATTCAAGATACCACATACCTTGATTTTGTGGTAATGATTGCTCCATCAACAAAAGGGACTCTCAAAAATATCACCTACATCAACAACATTTTCCTCCTCAATTTGGGCTTCATCAACCTCTCCTAATCATCATGGATTAGAATCTTGTCCAGGAAATCCTCTGACATGGGAGCTTTAAAATTCCCTCTTTCATCTTTTATAGTTTTTAAGATACAACTTTGATTACAGGGAATGATTCAAACCCTTGGTATCACACTAGTGATTCACCTTCAGTTTATGGGCTTATAGATATCCCAAGAGTTCTTCGATATAAATCATCTCTAGATCTTTAGTTTCTTTAACGGAAATGACAATGTAATAAATTTTGGATCCAAGGACCCTAAACGTTTATCACATACCCACATATCAGAAATATTTTATCATTTTTATTTCTAGTTGGTTCACCACAACCATTACACGAGTAGGATATTCAACAATTGTTTTTAAATATTTCATAAACAGGGATTCAAACTCACCTCATAGAGATTGAAGACATATCAGATTCACTATATTAGAACCATTGAATGATTTGAAATATTTTTCCCATATCACTTTTCATGATTTTGATGAAGAAAATTTATTGAATGTTTCTTCAACAAGGCCTTGATAGATGATGTATTTTTCATTACAATCTCACATTCATTCCGCTTGAAGAATTTCTATTTCAACATCAAAAATAGCAGCCTCTAATGATCTAGATTCTTGATCAGTGCATCCATCATCCACAATTCCCATAACATCTCAGGTGTCATGGATCACTCAAATTTGGATTGACTAATTATCCTTCATTTAATTTTATAATTATTGCATTAAGGATTGAGAAGTCCCTTTTTTACATTGCAATTACAAACTATTTTGGATGAAAACGGTAGATACATATACCTATAAATGATGAATATTTTTTTTGTAATACAAATGAATAGATGGGAAAAAAATTATTCATGTTAATGAAAAAGTGGAGAGAAGAATGTCATGGACCTTTTCTCTTGTCAAAACGTAGAGAGGAATGGTGATCGGAGTATTGAAACATAGTCTTAAATGAAACCACTATTTTTTAACAATAGGGGATATAGAGGAATCAAGAAAACTAGAGGTAGGGGAAAAATATTCTTTTGAAAATTGGATTAGAGGAGGAATAAATGAAATATAGGCAATACAATTTTTTTTTTAAAATTTTAGAGAAACCTTTTGACATATGGAGAGAAAAAATAAAATTAGATATAAAAATGTTGTTAATGTGGAGTAATGCTTGAATAAACTTAACTACTCACTATATTATATTTCCTTCCTCCACATGATGTTGTTGATCTATGAACATTCCCAAAAAAATTCTCATAAAAATTCCAAAAACAACTTCAAACCCTCTGATACCACTACAGGTGTATTTTTTAAGAAATACATTGATGCAAAATAGTAATGAAAATGAAATTGAATTTCATTATAGGTGATCATAGAAACAAAATAGGAGGGGAAACATATTTCTTCAACTTGGAATGATATTAAAACACATGTAAGATACTCTATTTATATATATAAAAACTAAAATAAATGAAAATATAAAAAATTAAAATAGTCTTTTTAGATTGGTTCTAGTCGGTTCCTCCAAAGAATCCAATTCTAAATCCATCAAATAACACATAATTTAATTTTCCAATCCTCCATCGTTGTAGTATATGGTTGGTGATCTCCAGAGAAAAACATGATTATTTTCCTAATATAAAAGTATCCCACCTACGACTCCAATAGAAGGACCATCAAATTTAAATAGATCATTAGTAATCATAAAAACAATAATGATCAACATCCATCATTAAAAAATTTGTAATACCAAGATACAATAACATCATTTCTTGAATTCAGATCTACTACCCATATTTTAAGGTGCATTATGATCTCATAGGTTCCAACCTCCATTCTGTTATTTCACCATTTTCCATATGGATTTACTTGATATTCAGTAGACTGAAATAGAATTCCAGTCCACTACTATAGATAAGGGATTTATCAATGCGTAAAAAATACATTATCAATGAAAAAAATAGTTGATGTTATAAATTCATTTAAAATATAGGTGACTTTACTAATGTTAGTAATAATACTATTAAAATTCCACTTCAGATGTACTAAAAAAATATCTGATGAAAAAAATCCTTTGTCAACAATTTTTTTAACACTGATGAAGGGTTATTTCATTAGTGATACTTTAACACTAGTAAAATTTAACTTTATCTATTTCAATAATTACATTGATCAAATCCATGGGTTATATAAATGTACATATTAAATTAGATCACATTATATCAACCCATATTCAAAATAAAATCACAATTTAATTTCTAATAATTATTAAATTAATATTATAAACAAATATAAATTAATAACAATTCAATATACTAAAATAAAAATGGTCTGTAATTTTTTTATTAATATTACATTTTTTATTAATTCAAAAACCTCATGAGTTACGTTGTATTTCAGACCCCCTTTCAAAAGATCTCAATGAAACTTCTAGTTTTTGAACACACCTCCCCAAATCAAGAACAAAATAAGAGTTCACCTATAATATGAAATTAATTTTTATATTATTAATAATGTAATGAAATAAATAATCCATAAATGTGATATAATTCATTAAAATAATTTCACTTTTAAAAAGAAAACAATCACTTTGAGTCATATCAAATAGACAATGTGTCTGATTCACTTGCGGCAGATTTTTACATGTCAAAAATGATTTATGGATTTTTCCCAATGTATCATGTAAATACTAGTGTGTTTTATTTTTTTTCAAATGCGATACACTTATTGACCTAAAAATATTATTTTTTAACTAAAAACAGGAACTTTAAATCAGAACAAACACACCAAGTCTCAGATAAAAATGTGGGTGATTCATAAACATCATAATTGAATTAGGAAATATTAAAATAATGTACTGAGAAAATATGAGGGAGTCTTATCAATATTGAGTATATGATGTTTTTTTGGTACTAAAATGTCAATTTTAAACAAAAGCACACACTTTTTCGTATACCAGCCACACAGTGTGTCAGATTGATGTGG
Organism: Viscum album; assembly: GCA_963277665.1. Taxonomy (NCBI): domain Eukaryota; kingdom Viridiplantae; phylum Streptophyta; class Magnoliopsida; order Santalales; family Viscaceae; genus Viscum; species Viscum album. The sequence continues at coordinate 2,046,265,531 of OY728126.1, read as the reverse complement.
GGCCAATTCATATACAATATATATGACATATGGATCATTTAACCTTATTATCAAGACAACCAAAGCGTATTTTCTGATATTTTTGTGATTGGAGCATGTTTTGAACTAAAATGTTATTTTTAAACTAAAAACACATACTTTGCATCATACAGGGAACACCATGTGTCAAATTTATATGAAACCAATTCCTTCATGTATATAATTTAATACGACTCATTTTACTAAAATATCTGCATAATATAAGTGGGTTTTCTTATTTTTATAGAGTGATACATGTTTTGAACTAAAATATCACTTTTAAACTGAAAACATGCAATTAGAATCATAAGGGACACAATGTGTGTCATTATTTAATGATCCTAATTCATATACATTAAAAAAATGTATGGATCATTTTAATGAAGTATCAAGACAATATTAGTTCATTTTATTAGCCATTTTGTTTAAATTATGTTTTATACTAAAATGTCATGTTTAAATAAAAAGCACTTTTAGTTATACCAAATACATTATAATCCCGATTTATGTGTGGTGAAATCCAACATGTGATAAATTAATTATGTATTACTATCCTAAATTACCAAGATAATGTGCATCTTTTATTGGTCATTATTGAGTGATTCTTTTTTAGACTAAATTGAAACATTAATATGGAAAACATGCACTTTAAGCCTATCTAGGAACACCATGTGTTGGATTTATGTGTGTATTATTTACTCACATAAAAATTTATTTAAAGACCATTTTTATAATATATCAGGAGAGTATGAGTTATTTTTCATCATTTTTAGTGAGTGAAACATGTTTTAAACTAACTTGTAACTTTTGAACAAATAACACACACTTTGAGTCATACTGGGAACAATGTATGTAAAAAAGATATCTGGTTGATTCCTATATGTAAATAATGACATATGGATAATTTACATAATTTTTAAATACAATATGAGCATGTTTAATATATTTTTAGTATGTGAACTCTATATTACACTAAAATGTCAATTTATAACAAAAACATGCAATTTTAACCACAATGGACACACCACATGCCAATTGATATGAAGGATATTATTATACATTCAAAATTAATTATGTACCATTTTCATAATAAATAAATTATTCATTTTTCAAGGGTTTTATTCAGTGACACATGTTTTGTACTAAAATGTTACTTTTAAAATGAAAACAAGCACATTTGTCATAATGGGATCATTGTGTAACATATTTATGTGTGGATGATTCCTACACACTGAGAATAAAATATTGTTCATTTTACTAATGGATAAACAGAATACCAGTTCCTTTTTGTTGTTTCGAGTATATAAAGAAGGTTTTGAATAAATTCTAAACTTTAAACATAAAACATGCACATTGAGTTATATCAGGAACACCATGGGTCAAATTAATGTGTAGTCAATTCATACATGTCAAAAACTACCTATGGATTATTTTCATTAAATATTAAGAAATTATGAGCGTATTTTCTATGTTTTAGATGAGTGAAATGCGTTTTGAACTAAAATTATGTTTTTTAAACTGAAAACATGGACTTCGAGCCAAACTGGGCACACTGTTTTTCATATTAATATTTAGTTGATTCCTGCATGTGAAAAATGATGTATGTGAAATTTTCCAAATATATGTTGACAATATATGTTTGGTTTCCCTATTATTAGTGAGTTATATATATTTGTAACTAAAAAGATATTGTTAAATTGAAATGAACACATTGAGTCATACTAGGCACACCATGTGCCATAATAATGTGAGGTTGATTCCTAAATACAAAAACTATTGTATGGTTTATAATGTTTCAAGAAAATGAATGTTTTTCTTCTATTTTTAGTATTTTTAGTTTGTATTATAATAAAATATTTATTTTAAATAAAAACACACACTTTCAGTCTTACCGGACATAGCTTGTGACAATGTGATATGTGGTCGATTCTTAAATGTCAAAAATAAATTATGTCTCAATTTCCAAAATTTATAAGATAATATTAGTGTTTTGGAATGGGTGTTGGTAAAGGACATATGTTTTGAATTAAATTGATAATTTAAATCTAAAAACACACACTTTTATTCATATCAAGAACACCATGTATCATATTGTTGTAAGGTTTATTAATAAACATAAAAAAATAAATTATGGATTGTTTTAATAAATTATAAAGACATTACAATCATTTTTCCTTAGTTTTTAGTATGTGACACATGTTTGGAACTACATTGTCAATTTAAAACTAAAAACTCACACCTAGAGTTGTATTAGGAACACAGTGTGTCAAATTAATCTGTGGTCAATTAAAAAATTTAAAAAATTAATTATGAATAATTTTCATGAATTATCAAGATAATACGGGTTGTTTTCTCTATTTTTAGTGAGTAAAACATGTTTTGAACTGAAATATTTATTTTAAACTAGGAAACCGTTTTTATGTCATACTATGTAAATCATGCATTAGATTGATGTGTGGACTATCCTTACATGTCAAAAATTATGTATGTATCATTTTAAAAAATAGAAATATAATTCTATTGTGTTTTATCTATTTTTAGGAAGTGATAGATGTTTTAACTAATTTTCCCATTTTATACTAAAAAAATACAATTTGAGTCATATCTAGAAAAGTTTTTGTAAAATTTATGTGATGGTAATTCTAATATCTCATAAATTTTGAATGGATCATTATTTTAAATTATTAAGTGAATATTACTATGTTTTCTTAGTTTTTAGTGAGTGGCACATGTTTTGAACTAAGAAGTCAAATTTAAATTGAAAACATGATATTTGAGTCATACTAACTACATAGTGTGTTGGATTAACATGTGGTTGATTTCTATAAGTTAACAATTATTTATGGATCGTTTTTATAAAGTATTAATATAATTAATGCATGTTTTATCAGTTTTAAGTGAGTGATGTGTGTTTTTATGTAAAATGTCAATTTTAAAAATCCCACACTTTGAATCATATTGACCACACCATGTGTCAAATTCAAATGTAGATGATTTTTATATCTCAAAATTTAATTATGGATCAATTTCAAAAAATATCCAGATAATTTGAGTGTTTTGTTTTTCAGTTTTCATTGTGTGAATCATGTTTTGATAAAAATTACTTTTATACTTAAAACAAAAATTTTGAGTCATAAAAATTCCAACTTATACATGATTGATGTGTGGAAAATTTTTATATTTCACTAATGAATTATGATAGACTTTTATAATTTATCAACATAATATGAGTGTTCTTTCTCATTTTTCAGTGAGTGAAAATCATTTTTAACTAAAATTCCATTTTTAAACTAAAAAAAACTAATGTTGAGTAATTTTGATACTAAAAATACATACTAATAAAGATAAAAAAATCAAATAAATAAAAAAATTATCAATTTTAATAGAAAAAAGATCCCTATTTCATTATCCATGATAATAACATTGTTGTTAATTTATTTTTCTATAACCATTTCAAGCTCTTCTTAAAGTAAAAAATTGTTAGAGAAAAATCAATTCTCATTTAAGATACCTCTTTCTGACTTATGGGTCATTTTCTTAAATTTATATAACCAAAATGTTAATAAAAAGTATTTTATTCAAATTAAAATTCCTTTCAACACTATTTAAGTCAAAAAAATTAAATAAATAAGTAACAAGCTTATAATGATAACATTAAACACATTCATTGATGAATCATATTTTCTGAATCATTCATTGAAAGATTATTTTTTATGAGTATTTAGTACCTATAAAGATCACAAAATTCCTACATACATATTTCATAGTCCTTATTAAAAGTAAAAATCCCATTTTATCCTTCAATTAGAACTATGATATTTTTATGGAGACATTGTTTCCACATTATGGTCACAAATTTCATGCAGAAAAATAAATTGTAAATCGTCTCTTCATGATCTCTGTGAAAATTAAATAAATAAGAAGTGGATTAAAATTATATAATAATTAACTAAATAAGCATCATAAAATATGATATGACCAGTTACTAAATAATATGATAAATCAACTCTTTGTGATCTATTAAAAATAAAAATATTACAAATGTGATAGGAAGTCACCTCTTTATGATGTCTGCAAAAATATCAAAACCATTCATTTTGTCCACTTTTTTAAACAAATAAATTTCCCCTTTTGAATATAGATATTTTAAACCATCCTTGTTGTACTATAAAAATATAAATAAATAAATTATTAATTATTATTTTAAATGACATTGTAATCATCATCAAAAATATCTCTTTGGGTATGTTATTTTGTGGATAGAATATGATATATATTTTTAAATTTTCAAATGTAACAACCATAATAATTACATTAGTTTTTTTGGACATTGTAGAAACATTGATAAAAAATAAATAATTTATTCTCTTATATGATTTTATAATGTAATATTATTATATAAACCTTAATACTTATCCAGTTGTAAAAAATAGACGGATTATTGGGCTCATAAACCATCCTCATACCATTCTTTTTATGATATTTGAAATCCTAAATATAAAAGTATGTTTCATTAAAACATAATATAAACCATATAACGTTATTTTTATTTTTATAATATTTATTGGACCGTATTACAAATTAAAAGAATTCATTAATTATGGTTGATTTTGTGGTAAACCATGCATTCAATCTTGAAAATAAATCTTTGGATTATACAAATTTATTACAATGAGAAACCATTTCTCCCTAAAAAGGAATAATTAATGAAAAAAATGAAAAAATATTATATATGATTAGGTTGAATAGTTTTACCCTCAAATTATGGTTATTAAGAAGAGATTCTCATTTGTAGGATTCTTTTCAATCATTGTATCCAGTTGGTCCACTATTTTTAAATATTAGTCTTCTTTTATTTATGGTTTTTTGTATATGTGATCTGAGGAACAATGATTCCAAAAATAAATCTTCTGTTTTCCCTTCACATAGTACTGGTATATATTCATATAGAAATATAAATAGTATTTAAATATAATTAAGAATGTAGATTTGAAATTGGATAAACATATTAGGAAAATTTACCTCATGCATATATTTATAATAGGGACTCTTTTCCATCCATTCTTGAGGATTTCATCAGCATTCTAAAAAAAAATATAGTCCAAAATTTCTTATCTGCACAATTTTTCATTAAAGACAAAAATTTTGTTATTAATATATTTTAATTTTTTATCTATATTAAATTGTAATATTAGGAAATGAAATATTTGAACTGGGGGAGTAAAGGTACTCTATAAATGTCTTTTAGATGGATTGTTTAATCCATTAAATTTTTTTAATTCAACTCTCCATTCCCTATTCCATTTCTCCATATATAATAACATTCTCTACTTTAGAATATTGTCATTAATTTTTAAATTTTTTCTATAAAAAATAAATTTGAATGTACGTACCTTGTTATCAACATGTATTTTTACTAGATCAAACATATATTCTATACAAGTTCCAACAGAATGTATAGTCACATTAAAATCCATATTTTCATGGGGAATAGGTAGATCAATGATTATCTCATGAGAAACGTGAATCCCTAATCTCACATGATATTTGAGAATTTGTTTATTGTGTAGAATATCTCCTTGTATTTTATACACTATACCCCTCATAACAAGGCTCTGAGTCAGTGCTAAAATATATAAATCACAATCATATTTACCTTGTAAAATATTTATATCGTAATGATATCAATATCTTTCTAATATAAATTTCACATAAACAGTTATGAAAAAATCAATTACTGATTGTAAGAAATAACTTTTATGGGAATGGATATCCTAAAAGATGGTGGGGGGATCTTCATGTAGTGGTTATTATTGTGTTGTTTCTTCTTTTTGATTCCTTCATATAAAATTCTATAAAAACGAAGTCTTTCATTTATGTTTCTATTCTAATACATTTATTCATGCTAGTTTCTTATCCATTTTATTAACTTTATCCCATTATTATTTTAATTTTATCAACATATGTTTTAGGTGACACTCCAAAACCCACAAAAATGACATAACAATATTCTTTTGGTCTCTTCATTGACACTAAAAATAGTATTTTATTGAGTAAAAATGGTTTTGATTATTTTGACTAAACTAGATAAATAATATAATAAAACAAGTAGTCAGTGGTTTGTAATATCTATTTGAAGTATAATTTTTTATGGGATAATTAAACAATATTCATATTTTTTTATGTGTTTTATATACTAGTAATCGATAATTGTTTATACATACTTCCTTTAATAACATATGACGTGGGATGAAAGTGGGTTTCGATTTTGATTCATAAACTTTTATATAATAAAGGAACATAATTTTGTTTTTGTTTCATTCCACATAAATGTATTATTATAGATTTAAAATAGATACCATTTATTTTTAATTGAATCATACCCTATCCATACTTTATGGTATGAGTGTGTTTGTTTTTATACACACTAATTATATTTAGTACTGAATTTCTATTTCAAAAATTAGAAATTCATAATCAAAGTGACCAACAAACATATTACAAAGTAAAGAATTTCCAATCATAATATGCCTGAAATGTCACCTCCTCACTATTTCCAACAAATGTATTCCATGATTCATAGTTTATAATTTGTGCATATATGTATAGTGGGTTTTGGATAACATTCCCTAAATAAGACATGAAGTGATACTACCAAATAATTGTTTAAATATATTGATGATCTTTTCTAATAACCATTAATAAAATTTAATATTACGGTCATATAGTATAAGTCTCGTCTTAAATGGATATTTATGTATAAATAAACATTTTACTATTTTATTTTTTTACTAAAATTGAGAGATTATATCATAATGTTACCCTAATTCCTTCCAAAAATATTGACTTTATTGTTGGAATAATAATTTTGTTGTATCTATATCAAATGGAACATGCCTTCAATTGGTGAACCATAAGTAAATAATGAAAATAATCTTTTTGGGGTCAAATGACTGGTTTTTCTCATTCCATCTAAACATTAATTTTATTCCTTCCCTCTCAACTAAATAATTTTTATTATGATATTTGTACTAAGACACGCGAACTTTTTTTTGAAACATTGGTTATACACCTAATAAAATTTCAGTATATTCAACATTTTTAATATGTTGTTCCTTAGGTTGGTAGAATTAGCATGTCTCAAAACCAAGTAATCCTAATAATTGGGATAATTATCATACCAAGAAGCTTCATGTCCCTCAATATTGGTAGAATAGACTTTTGGAGAATCCATTAGCTATAGAATTAGTTTAACATTTAATTTAGATTACATAAATGCAGTAGTAAATACATAATAATATGTGGAAACAAAATATATATTAATATGTTTTCTTTATTATAGAACTCTCTTTATTACTTTAAATGTTTAAAGGATTTAACCCATCTATTGAGTATCCAAATCCCATTACTATGGTCTCCAATAGAAAAAATAACCCATCTATATTGGGGACACCATGAGATGATTACAAATATTAAATGAAAGGGTCATCCTTAGTTTATCTTCCATCTGACCATATCATGGTATTAGTAGACAAAATAAAACAACTGATCACTTCCTGTTTATATGAAACAAGAGAGAAAATAATTATACTATATATTATTCCACATTGAATTGTTTATAATTGTACTCTTTTTTATTTTAATCTACTTTCATGAATCCCAATTCAATAATTTTAACATCACTCCTACTATCAACCCAATTGTATTATAAAATAGACACTTAAAATATTTTATAATTCAAGTATTAAATTTTTTCAATGATGAGAAAGTATGAAATGTTAAAATAAATTTTATTTATATACCAGGTACTAGATACATCCATCACTTACACAATAAGAGCGACTCCACTATTTTTCACGGTACCTAATTTATCATGCTATTTTATATAGAACAAATAAATATTAATTTAATAAATTTTATATGATAATACTTTCACACTTGATCCTTGGGAAAACAATCAAAGTCATTCTATATTAGAATTAAAATTTGAAGTTGAATCCTTAAAAATATGTCCTTAACCTATCTTTTAAACTCTATATTATGTGTATTTGACATATAGATTCCCACTCTTGCTAGATTAAAATGAATATGAATATATTTGTTGGTTTCAACTTATGGTTCATCCTCAAAACTATTATGTGATTCATAAAGGTTAGCTTGATCCTTCTCTATTATAGTAAATGAAAAAACAAATACTAATTAAATTCCTTCACCCATAAGTCGTTCACTATAATGAGATTTTGGTAGACCAATTCTCTATACATTTTATAGGTAGGCGGTACATAATTTAACAACATCCTTAACAATAAATCACTCTACAATACAACCTTCTAGATAAATTTTATTTTTGAAATACCCTTCCAAAATCTTCATATACCATTCAATGTGGTATATCCATCTATAACTCTGGGGAACACTTAGAAAAATCTCTCTAACCAAGTTAACTATAAAGTAAACCACATATTATAGAGTTATAGGTGTAAGAATAGCTCTAATACACAGAATATGATAGAAATATATTATTACCACCTGAAAACATAAACAGGTCTATAAATTTACTATATATATCTTTGGAAAATAAATAATTATTGGTTTATATATGATGAATATTTTTAGTAAAAATTCAATGTCAATATAAAAGAATTAGGTTTTTCATCAAAACATGATAATCTTGTTAAATTGGACCTTTTAACATTAAATCAGTCATTGACATGATATTATCGATTTTTGTTGAATACCCCTTAGAATAATTACATAATTCATGAATTTTCAAAATTAATACATCTCTTTCTTGAAATTTTTGTATGCATCGAGAGGAGTAAAATCCCACCTTTTAACATTTATCGGCACAAACTATTCTTATATCCCCATGTCAATTATATAAATCCTATCAAAAATGTTATCCTTTGTTTTTCATGGTGAACTTAGTAATGTGCCAATGGTATTATCCCATACATTTTTTACATGCATGAAACCAAGAAAAATATTGCGATATAAACAATTCTTTTCGGATAATTCAAAAAAAATCTTTTTTCCAAATATTTTTCAGATGGTTTTTTGAAGAAGGTTCACTAAAAGAGGTGACCATATCCTGTACTTTCTCGAAGAGTCGAGCACTTGTTAGTGGAGATGTGGTTGTATATTGTTGGTAATTCCCATCAAATAATGTCCTCCATGATCAATATTATAATCTTCATGTTTAAAATTTGTGATGGTTGAGAAAGATATCCATAGAGGAACAATTCATCCTAGTTGAGTGTGTACATTTTACATAAATATGAAACCATCGAATTTTTTTATTGTTATATCCCGACAAATTTCCATAAGTAGGAAAATCATTTGTAACCCATAAAACATGGATCTCGACATTAAATCTTTATTTATATAAGAATCATAAAATTTAGTACCTAAATCCCTTATTTATTTTATATCTTCAATCAATGGAGAAAAATAAACACCATGTGATTACCCAATTTTTTCTTCCAATATAAAGAGAGAGAACATAATGTATTTATACTTCATGTATAACCATGGTGTGAAGCCATATTTTACTAACATAATTTTTCATGTAGTGTGAGATCTAATATGTACTAAAAAAGGATTCAATACATATGTATATAATGCAAGATAAAGGTTTCTTATCTTATTTACAAATTTAGAACACTCATGATAAATATTCTTCCACCGAGGAGAGTCTTCAAGGTGATGTAGTTTCTCATAATGATTTATTCTATTTTTTTGTGCCACGTTAATTCCCTTGTAGTCTCCTTACTTACATATAGGAACCTAACCAATTTAATGATCGAAAAGTACTATATAAAATTTGAGGGCCCTGATTCATATTTACTAAAATGAGACTCACTACACATTGGGAATTTTTAAGGAATTAATAGTCATTGAGATACAATATAGAGTCATTTGGATAATATATTATTGATTTAGATATTGTAACCATTAAACATAACATTAATTTAACATTATATGTTCAGTATGAAATCTCAATATCTTCTGGTAGAATATCATTGAAGATAGAGAGTAGTTTAATTAATTTGAAATCACTCTATGTAAAGACCCAAAGCTTGAAGTACATGAACATTACATTACTTTTGCGGAATACTTAATACATAACAAAAATAGACACCAAAGGACAATAATAGTTTAGTATCTTTGGAAACTTGGAATATAAACTTCTGATCATGATGAAAGATCTTCAAAATCTCCCATAACGATCTTCCCCTTTTTGTTTCCTTACCTAAAACCTTTATTTATTTCCTGGGGAAAATAAAACAAAAAAAGGGTGAGCTCAAATGCTCAGTAAGGGAAAACATAGAGAATATAAAACAATCCATAAACATTTGAAAGCAAAAACTTGAACATGAAATTTAAACATCAAAATATTGAGCAAAGACATAAATCGTGGAAGTACGTAAGGCATATATCATAATGGAACATCAACCATGGTAAAATATAATGGGAATAAAACATGTAATTGTGGAAACCATTCATCACATGTTATGATTTCCATAGTATCCAAGGCACTGCTGCCAAGACCATATTAGTGGACAAATTCCATACGACGTGGTAAAAGTAGAAAAGGGTAAAAATGACTTTAAACATACATGGAAGAAAAGTAAACATTTTATGAAAACATTTTGAGAACATATGGACATGGATAATAATCATAACCCCAGTAAATACTTACGAATAAACAATCTCAGATAAGAATGAGATTGGAATAATTATCCCTTACCTTAGGTCCAATATGCTTCGTATGTATCCAAACCTCATCTTCTTTGAAGCACCTCTTCTTAACCTCCTCTTAGGGCACTAAAGATGGTCTTTTAAGAAGACCATAACCTCTAGGATGTTTCTAGGGAAGTGGAGAAGAGAAATTTGCAGGGGTTGGCAGAGCATCAGGGCTCAAAATGGTGTGAAGAGAGAGGTAAGTGGTTCCCTTTTATAAAGGAGGAGTGAGGCACCTTTGGAAAAACTAAAAATATTATTTTATTATAAAGTCATATTCAGTTTTTAATAGCTCCAAATTGATTTATTTCGAAACAAAGGTGGGGATGAGTAGAAATCCTCTCTTCCAATAGAATTTAGACATGTTTAGGTTTCTATTTTAACCTTATCATTTAGATTTAACTTTAAGTTAAATGTGTTTACTTTTACCATGTTATCTTGTTTTCTTACACTATACGGTTAATAAACGTACTATGACAAGCCAAACGAACCCCAAGTTGTTTATTATTAATATATATAACCTTATCTAAGTAATTTGGCCGAAACATATATTTTTAGTAATAAAATAACAATTAATAATATAATATTTGTTTTAAAAACTATTTTATGTCAATTTTGACACTGTTTGGTAATTTATTTTTGTGAAAATCATAACAGAATGGTTAGTTTGAAAAAAGTTAATTAAATCAATAATAACATGTCATATAAACCTATAAAATTAGTGTAATTAATAAAAAGTCTCAAATTACATTTATTTGAGTATTTATAACATCAATTATGTCAATATTTCATTAATGAGATAATTAATGCATCATCACTGTGTCATAAATAAATTAAATTATTTAATGTGTAAAAATTATAAATAAAATAAAATAAGGTTGGAAATATTTTTATCTTTATAATGAATATTTATAGTCGAATTTATCATCTGTATAACCCTATATTAAAAATGAATTAGTTATTAAACTTTGATTTTAACTATTTTAACCCTTTTTGAATAAATTAATAATAAATGTCCTAATCTAATCCAAGTGGACCTAAATGGTCATATTTTATTCCTAAGGTTGTTTTTGGAAGAATTATACTTATCCAATAGAATTAGGACATGTGTTAGGGTAATATTAATATCATTTGTACCCTTAATTATCCTATTTACTTTTAACCGTGGTAAATGAAAGTAACAAGTTACTATTCACCAAAAATTATTTTCATCTCATTAAACCACATTTTAGTCCATGATATTTACCTTGTTTCCCAGATTTTAGAAATTCAATTCACAGAAGTGGTAAAACTTCATTTAAATGAAAAAGCCAGTTTTTTTAACCACCACTAAGTGGTTTTACTATTCATCGAAAATTGAAGTTTTTCAGAAAAATACCAAAAATTCAGCCTAATCATTATTTGATATTGAAAATTAAAAATTGATGTTTATTTTTCCAAATTAAAAACATAAAGTGGAGTTAATTAATTTTAAAATTAATTCCTGCAATCAAAACAAATAGCATGTTTTTAAGAATCAAAAACTACCAAAAGATTGATACTTGTTTATATCCAATTTCAATGTGAAATTAATTCCAGTGATCGACATTATATTAAATGGTAAAAATATATTCTAATTAAAATTTAAACCTAATTAAAAATATAACTTCACCATATAAATTATTGCGATGAAAAAAGTTGTTTTTAATGAAAAGTTAGCATGTTTTTATTATTCATTAAAATATGAAAGTTATCAGAATAACATGAAAAATTTATCCAGAGTAAATTTTTACATCCCGATTCCAAAGAATAATTTTATTTTTTCAAATTGAACTTATATACATGTCAAAAACAATATTTATGGTGGGTGCACCATCAAAAGGCGTAAAAACTGCAATTTTCAAAAAAAATACATATTTTACACGGAATATTTATTATGTTCTCATACCATATTCGAGAAAATGTGTAAGATTAATAATAATGTTATAAAATTCAAAATGTAGGTAATAATATTCATAATGGCTAGTCCATAATAATATTATAACACGATATCGTTGTTTTGTGAAACCCGATATTGCGTACTACACACGCTATCGAAGAAGGTTGTGATTGCGTGTAATGCATGCCAAGTCAGGGTTGCATGTTGGGCAAGACTCCTCCATTGTTTGGTATAACATAATCCAACCATATTTCATTTCTAAATTGAATATATATATATATATATATACACATAATGTGGTGTAGAATGACTACTATCAAAATTGTGTGTAATATGATCCATGAATAGTGTTGCGTATACTACAAGCTAATACGGTGTTGCATATAGCGCAAGCTAATCTTGGTGTAGCGTACAACAAAAGACATCAATGAAATTAAAAAGAATAATTCTCATAAAATCTTGGGTTGTTACATTCGACCACCCTTAAAATGAATTTCTCCCTCGAAATTCTTCGGGGTTATAAATGGTTTAATACTTGAAAGTTTCTTTAAATGAAACCCACATCCTAAAAAGGGAATACCAAAACCGATCTTTAAAAGCTAATGTTTGAAATGTAACGGTTACCCAAATTAACTAATCACTGGGTTTCCACATAGGAGAACATAGATGAAAATATGGATATGAAAGAAAAATCTAACCATCATGTTCTGATGGAAAGTGGTAGAGAACGTGGATATGAAAAATCCATCAATCACAAAGCCATAAATTTGTGATGATCTAAGGTACCATCTGAATAATCGGATATAATAGCACTATGAAAACATTTTTGGTCTTCAATATCATTTCCCTAAAGTTGAAAAATTTGAATTAGAAGAAATACTTTCTTGATTTTGGTACAATCTCACTATTATTCGTGCTTTGAACAAATTCCACTTCATATCTTAAAGAAATGATGTTGAATTTGTTATTCATGAAGTGTTAACAGATCATTTTTCATAATGATGGGTCATTCCATCTATCTCAAAGAAAAGGTTAGAAAAATTTATCGAATACATAAGTCCATGTATAGTGAGGTTAATCAGATATGATTCCCAAAATGGACTTATACTTCATCTATTATACAGATTAATAAAATAAAACTAGTTTCTACTAACCAGGGACTTCCTGTAGGCCATTGGTAGGTGATAAAGGCCTGTCACACTTTGGCTGTGGGTTCTATTCCCACAACATTGTCCGACGTGATGGGTTGTCGCCCGTCCTGTAGGTTTTCCTTTTTTAAAAAATACATTACTATAACATCTCATCAATAATATCAAAAAAACTTCTATCCTTACTAACTTATGTCTAACATAATCCATTCCAATATTTAGGCTTATCTAAAATATTCTGGTCTAATCTCATTTTATAAAGAATATGATTACTTGAAATGTCACATAACAATCACGTGAATGCCATCATTTATCCCCCATATATCATAAGATATATCTTGTTGGTCAAATTACAAACATGTGAATACCTTAATCATGTATTCTCTTGAATAATGAATACCCATTTAACCTTAGTGAAAACATGAATGTCGTTAAATTTGAACACATTCCACATTCCAAAATCCCAAAAATTATATATACTCAAACCATAATATCACTTAGTCCTTATATCAGTCATGAGCTCATGAATACAATCAAACATCTCATTATCTTCTTATCCCTTCATTATGCACATATCATTTACTTTCAAAAAATATCTGAATAAACTTTCATGGTTACCAATACCATTCATCATACACTTTCAAAAAATAAGGAATGACAACAGTGTAACAATCCTTAGATGTCTCTTTATTCCATAGTACCATGAGATTACATATACAACATTACTCTTAATAAACATGTAATCATTCCACTACCTTCTTAAACTATTGACCATGATTGAACAATTCCTTCACTTCATATATCATTTGTAGTCTCTTCATCATCATCCACATAAATACTACCCATATGACCATGTTGATTCTATTTATGAGATTTTCCCTTAGGGAATTTGTTTGCACAATGCCCGTACATTCCACATTTAAAACACTTAACCGTTGTTGATGCCTTAGAAATACTATTGTCCTTGTCCATGGTGTTAACTGAACCTTTTCCTTTACAATTACTAGCTTTGTGTCCTTCTTTTCCACACCCAAAGCATCTTCCTATTCCTTTGAAACATTCTCCCTGATGCATCTTCCCACATGATTTACATGAGAGGAATTGAATTTTCTTTCCTCTATGATCACAATGAAACTCTATCTTTCTCTTATTAGATGAGTCAGGAAACTTACCAAAGTTGAGATTATTGATCATATTATGAGATTTCTGATTAGGCATAATAACGATATGTGGACCTCCAAATCCAATTTCATTTGGTTTCTCATGAAGAATATCATTGCATTGTCCATCATATCCTCCATTATCATGAATATTCCTATTTCCAGCCATTTTCTAAAACCCAAAAAGAATAGCTTGAGAGGAAAATATAATGCAATGGAAAACAACATAATAAAGGGGGAGTACCTTCAATATCTATATCTTAGGTTTAATTATAAAATCTTTACCGTAATTCTAGGATTATAACCTATACTCATACTTAACCTTAGGGACATCCCTATACATTCCTTAGAAATATCTCTAGGCATCTCACTAAAGTTTTCGCATCCTAATTTCCAATGGTTAACTAAAACTCTCTCTGATACCAACTGTAGAGACCCAAATCATGACGTACATAGACATTACATTACTTTTGTGGAATACTTAATACATAACAAAAATAGACACCCAAGGACCGTAATAGTTTACTATCTTTGGAAACATGGAATATAAACTTCTAATCATGTTGAAAGATCTTCAACATCTCCCATAATGATCTTCCACTTTTTGTTTCCTTACTTAAAACCTTTATTTATTTCCTGGGGAAAATAAAACATAAAAAGGGTGAGCACAAATTCTTAGTAAGGGAAAACATAGAGAACATAAAACAATCCATAAACATTTGAAAGAAAAAACTTGACCACGAAATTTAAACATCAAAATCATGACCAAAGACATAAATCATGGAAGTACATAAGGCATATATCATAATGGAACATCAACCATGATAAAATACAATGGGAATAAAACATGTAATTGTGGAAACCATTCAGCACATGTTATGATTTCTATAGTATCCAAGGCATTTCTTCTAAGACCATCTTAGTGGACAATGTCCCTTTCTGAATCGAGTTCACTCCTTGTTTTAGTCCTGTAACACTGAACCATATTAACTTACCATTCCAGCCATGTCGATCTCATGAGATATAAATCTTTACCCAATGCTTTGGACAGAGATATAGGTCACACCCATCTCATAATGAAATCATTATTACTTGTGCCACAAAATAAACTTAAAACATTTATCATAACCCAAAGAATAAAATGGGTTTCATAAACATCATCCCATCATCACATAATCCATATAAAACAAATTGATATTTCATCATAAGAAAAGTGAAACCATGTAAATAATAGAGGAATTATACATAAAACATACACATATGAAATAATGTCATATTAAATGGAAAATGGTTTTGATAAAACACTTGTAATGAATTCTTGAGGAAAATATGCTTTCTTAATCAAAATCATTTTCTTTTCACAAAATTCCACATAATTTTATAACAAAAGGTTTTTGTTGAAAATAATCATGAAATCTTGTAGAGAAATCTTTATGTAAATAAGGCATTATGAAATCGTAAAAATAAATTCATGATGTATAAGTTAAAAAAACATGCACCTTGTACTTTTGTCGGAAAAGTCAAAAAGAACCCCATATCGTAAACAAAAGAAAGATTCCTTCCATACGATGTGGTAAAAGTAGAAAAGGCTACAAATGACTTTAAACATACATTGAAGAAAAGTAAAAAATTTATGAATTTTTTTTGAGAATATATGGACATGGATAATAAACATAACCCCAGTAAATACGTAAGAATAAACAATATCGAATAAGAGTGAGATTGGAATAATTATCCCTTACCTTAGGTCCGATATGCTTCGTACATATCCAAACCTCCTCTTCTTTGAAGCGCCTCTTCTTAACCTCCTCTTAGGGAACTAAATATGGTCTTTTAAGAATACCATAACCTCTAGGATGTTTCTAGGGAACCGAATTAGAGAAATTGGTAGGGGTTGGCCGAGCATCAAGGCTCAAAATGGTGTGAAGAGAAGAGGTAAGGGGTGCCCTTTTGTATGGGAGGAGAGGGTCACCTTTGAGAAAACAAAAATTATTATATTATTATAAAGTCATATTTGGTTTTTAACAGCTATAAATTGATTTATTTCGAAGTTAAGGTGGCGATGGGTCGAAATCCACTCTTCCAATAGAATTTAGACATGTTTAGGTATCTATTTTAACCTTATCATTTAGATTTAACTTTAAGTTAAATAAGTTTACTTTTACCATGTCTTCTTGTTTTCTTACACTATAAAGTTAATAAACTTACTATAACAAGTCAAAAGAACCCCAAGATGTTTATTATTAATATATATAACCTTATTTAAGTCATTTGGCCGAACCATAGATTTTTAGGAATAAAATAACAATTAATAGTATAATATTTGTTTTAAAAACTATTTTATGTCAATTTTGACACTGTTTGGTAGTTGATTTTTTTGAAAATCATAACAGAATTATTATTTCGAACAATGTTAATTAAATCAATAATAACATGTCATATTAACCTATAAAATTAGTGTAATTCAAAAAAATTTCAAATTACATTTATTTGAGTATTTATAACATCATTTATGTCAATATTTCATTAATGAGATAATTACTAAATCATCATTGTGTCATAAATAAATTAAATTATTTAATGTCTAAAAATTATAAATAAAATACAATTAGGTATTAAATCTTTTTATCTTTTTAATGAATATTTATAGTAGAATTTATCTTATGTATAACCCTATATTAAAAATTAATTATTTATTAATCTTTGATTTTAACTATTTTAACCCATCTTTAAATAAATTAATAATAATTGTCCTAATCTAATCCAAATGGACCTAAATGGTCATATTTTATTCCTAAGGTTGTTTTTGGTCGAATTATACTTATCCAATAGAATTAGGACATTTGGTAGGGTAATATTAATATCATTTGTATATTTAATTTCCCTATTTACTTTTAACCGTGGTAAATAAAAGTAAAAAAGATACTATTCACCAAAAATTATTTCCATCTCATTGAACCACATTTTAGTTCTTGATATTAACTGTCTTTCTCGGATTTTTGAAATTCAATTCACAGAAGTGGTAAAATTTCATTAAAATGAAAAAGTCAGTTTTTTTAACTACCACTATGTGGTTTCACTATTCATCGAAAATTGAAGTTTTTCAGAAAAATACCAAAAATTCAGCCTAATCCTTATTTGATATTCCGAATTCAAAATTTATGTCTATTTTTATAAATTAAAAACATATAAGTGGCATTAATTAATTTTAAAATTAATTCCCGCTATCAAAACAAATAGTGTGTTTTTAAGAAACAAAAACTGTCAAATGATTGATACTTGTTTATATCCAATTTCAAAGTGAAATTAATTCCAATGAACAGCATTGGATTGAATGGAAAAAATATATTCTAATTAATCTTTAAAATCAATTAAAAATATAATCTGACCATATAAATTATTGCGATGAAAAAAGTTGTTTTTAATGAAAATATAGCGTGTTTTTACTATTCATTAAAATATGAAAGTTATCAGAATAATTTGGAAAATTTATCCAGAGTAAATTTTTATATCTTGATTCCAAAGAAGAATTTTATTTTTCCAAATTGAACTTATAGACATGTCAAAAACAAGATTTAAGGTGGGTGCGCCATCAAAAGGCAGGAAAACCGCAATTTTCGAAAAAATACACATATTACACGAAAAAATTATTTTGTTCTCATACCATATTCAAGAAAATGTGTAAGATGAATAATAATGTAATAAAATTAAAAATGTAGTTAATACTATTCATAGCATCTAGTCCATAATAATATTATAACAATATATCATTGTTTAGTGAAACCCAGTATTGCGTACTACACATGCTATCAAGGAAGGTTGCGATTGCGTGTAATGCAAGTCAAGTTAGGGTTGCGTGTTGTGAAAGACTCCTTAGTTGTTTCGTATAACATAATCCAACCATATTTCATTTATAAATTGAATATATATATATATATATACACTTAATGTTGCATAGAATAACTACTATCGAAATTGTGTATAACATGATCCAAGAATAGTGTTGCATATACTCCAAGCTAATACGGTGTTGCGTATATGGCAAGGTAATATTGGTGTAGCGTACAACACAGGACATCAATGAAATTAAAAAGAATAATTCTCATAAAATCTCGGGTTTTTACTCTATTTTTTTTCCTATTTTAAATTATATAGCTTTAATATTATAGAAAATGTTGTATGTTTAGTACTACTAGAATACAATGGCTTCATTTCAATAATCTATAACTTCTGAAACAGATTTGGAAAATGACTAAGTTCATCGTAAATAATCAGTTTCATCTCATTAATATGATCTTACTCATCGTTGAAACTTTTAATCCTATCCTTGATATGGTCTTCATCAATGTTCACCCCTGTAATAATATTATGTGATCCATAAAAGGTAGTGTTATCCTATTTAGTAGCTACATTTAGTTTTCCTTGTTTTCAGTACAACATTTATAAAATCTATCTATTCTGTAATAGAACAAGTCTTATTCCAACTCATCTGAACTAATTAGTCTTTAATAACAATAATTCAAACACAAAAATGATTTTGAGAAGGGTTATGTGCACAGACTTTTTCAAATGTGATGAAATCTTTAATCTTATTATCAAACTCTTTTGTCATATGATTGGAATATATCCATTTTCGATTCATATCCATCCTATTTTATTCAGTAACATTCATATTTGACCCAAAAAATACAAAAAAGTTATGATCTTATAATCCTTAAATGAAATTTTTTATATATACTCACATACAATCATCGTTTTTGATATAAATTTTCTTTGCATCAAAAACTTATTAAAACATATAATGATGATGAATTAGATGAAATTAAAGTATTATAACAATTATTTATTACTACAATAAGTCAAATATCATAAATCAGTTTGTTATTTGAAATCAATTCATCAAAAGAGATAATTAACTCCCTATCAGTATCAACGTTAAGAATAATCCTATGTATTTCTATAACTAGATATGTATTAGGCTATATATAACAAGACTTCACTATCAAAACATAAAAAAAATTACTTACATTTCACAATGTTTCTATAGTCTTCAAAATAAAGTAATCACCTCAATTATAGTAATTACAATTATAAATATATGAAAGACATCATATTCGAATTATTAATTTGATAATAAAAAAATATAAAAATTTATACGACATAAGGTTTTAAAAATAAATAAGATTATGGGTAGAATGGGAAAATGACCTCTTTAAACTAAATAGCACAAAATTTTAAATTTCAGAATCATGAGTGTATTTAATAACAAAATTAATTTTAATAAGTAAAGGAATTCATAAAAAAATAATTTCATTATTAAAATTATCAAAATTATAATTTTGAAAATATTGAATTCTAAAAAAATGGAAATTTCAAAATTTTGATTCATATCTTGTTGATAATAATATAAACATTCAAAGTAATGTTTAACAATATTGGTTGAATTTTATTAATTATAAAGGTGAAAAATGTTTGTATGAATTTTTCTGAAATTTTTAATTGGAAGGTCAATAACATAATTAATTTTCTTTATTTCCACATGAAAATTATGAAATTGATATTGAAAAATTCGGGATTATTTTTTATTGTTCAAATAAAATTATATATCAAATTAAAATAACAATGAAGAAAAAAATTATTATAACATCCCAGGAAAATAAAGAATATGACATTTTCATATTTATTAATATTTTTGAATTAAATATTAAATTTATGTTAAAGGGGATTCTATGTCTGATAGCGTACTCAACACGCGACTAAAAGTTTCCTTGAAATCTTACATTGCACACAATGTTGAGTTATACTAAAAAATAATAATATAATATTATTATTTTAAATGGTAGTCAACACATAGTCGTTATATTGGTAAGAATGAACAAAACTAACTAATATATGATTACAAATTTTTTGTAAATGTTTTTACTGTTATCTAATAAATTTTACAGTCTCTAAATAAGAATGAATCCAACTTTAAACATTAATACTCTAATATTCTTTCAAAGATCGATTTACAGATTTTTAATGGGTAACCCTTTTTAAATATAGTTTTTGACACTTCTATATGCTATATTTGACAAAATAAAATTCTTCTATAGAATCATAACATCAAAATTTACTTTGGATGAAATTTCGGTATTTTTATGATGAAGTTCATTTTTAATGAATAGTGAAATATTCAGCATTTTAATTCAAAACTACCTTTTAATCTAATTTAATAATTTTGTAAGATTATCTTTGAAAATGGGTTTTAAGTTTAACATTGTAATATTTTTACCATTTAATCCACTTGTGGCCATTGGATGTAATTTTACTTTGAAATTGGACATAAACAAGTTTCAATCTTTTGATAGTTATTATTTCATAAAAACACGCTTTTTTGGTTTAACAATGGAAATTAATTTTAAATTAATTAATACAATTTCTATGTTTTGAATTTGGAAAGATAAGAATAATTTTTGAATTTTTAATATCAAAATTATCTTTGGGTGATTTTTGGTATTTTTCTGAAAAAGTTCAATTTTTTGATGAAGCGTGAAACACTGCGTAGTAGTTAAAAACCCAAATTTTTCATAAATTTTTTTACCACTTATTTTAATTGAATTTAAAAAATCTCACATACATGGTTGTCATAAGTAAGTAAAAATGTGGTTCAATAAGATAAAAATATTTTTTGGTAAATAGTAACTTTTAATTTTTATTTACCACGGTTAAAGGTAAATAGTGTAATTCATGTTTAAAATAATATTATAATAATATAAAATTAACTTAACACTTGTCATAACCTTATTTTATGAGTTATTAACGACCAAAAAAATCCATGTGTGAGAGTTTTGTCCTTTTAAGGCCACTTTGGTAAGATAATGACATTAATAACTTTTTAATTAAATTAAAAAAATATTTTAAACATGTATTACTTTTCTAAATCAATTTTAATATAGGGTTATATAATTGAAATATTTGACTGTAAATTGTCATTATAATTATATCAAGAATTAACACATCATGGTAATTTTTTTAAAATTTTTAGACATTAAATAAATAAATTAATTTATGACACAATGATGATGTAATGATTTCCAAATTTATGAATGATTAAAAAAATGAGATTATAAATATTAAAATAAATTTATTTTGAAACTATTTATCCCATAAAAAAATTTATATATGAGTATGACATGTTATTTTTAAATTAATGAAGGTTTTTAGAAATATTAAAGTTGGTTTGGAATTTTTAAAAAGTAATGATATGAATAGTATAAAAACTCACATAAATAAGTTTTTAAATAAATTAATATTTTATTAAATTATATAATAGCCCTAAAACTATAAAATTATGAAAAATGAAATATATTATGTTACAAATTTAATTAGTGATCCATTTAGGGTCTCTTGACATTTTATTGTAATTATATTAACTTTATAGTATGAATATACCAGAAGGCAAGGTAAAAGATAAATTAGTTAACTAAGTGTCAAATCTAAATTATTAGGTTAAAAATGAAAACAAAAATTGTCTAAAACTTATTGGTTGAGAGGATATATTAATAGTAATATTATATTCGAATTGAATGAGTTTGGGACCTTTTGAAATTGAAATTCAATTTATAATAGAATAATGTTTTCAAACATTCATAAAGAGCCCCCCATAAAAGGACATCACCTTTAACCCATTACACACACCCCGAAATACCGTTGGATCATCCATACCTCACACAAATATGCTCCCAAAATTCCTATATTCCTCCTAGATTCATTACTTTAGGCAGAAGACACCTCAAGAAAGCCTTTTGGTTCAAACAAAAGTGAGTTACCTGATTTAAAGGTAAATCTCCCCTCAAGTTTTTTTATTTTATTCTACTTCTTCACTCACTATGATCTTATTATTCTTTTTTTACATTACAAAAATAGTATCATATATATACTAGGTTTTTTTATGAGATGTATTCTAACTACACTTCCACATATATCCATCTAATTGATATGAACATATTGATTCTTTGGACGATGAACTGCTGCCTCACGAACCGATGATTGTTCAATCATCGATTACCACCTATTATGGTGGCCATTAAGATGACAATATATTTTTGTGTGATATATATGATATTTTTATAGTCTTTATGCTTCTGTATTTTACATTTATATCATTCCTTTATGGATTCCATAATGGGTTAATGCTATAATTTCATTTGAGGAAGTGTTGAATACTTCCCCCTCAAAGTGATATGATTCATAAATTCCCTAAATGGAACATATAAAGGATGAAATTAATTAAATATTTTATTATATTATAATATAATTATAATATTCCTATGTATCATTATGTTTTCATTCTATTTAATAAGAAATGGATATCATGGTAGCGTTCATGAGTACGCATGACTTACCGTCTCCATTAACTGTGCATTTAATTTGTTATATAAAAATGTTATGTAATATAATAAATACATATATTTACTAGATATATATGATATATAAATCAAGAATATCATTCTAGAGAAAATGGAACTCATACCACATGGACAATTTGAAATTATAAGAGGTTCATTTTTGACACAAGTACCAGATATAGACCAAACGACCATTATTAACATAAATGATTATGAAATGTTTATAAAGTGGTAAATATTGATTAAAAGGAATAATAAAAATGAAAAATTTTCTAAAGAAATCATAAATACACATTACTTTATTATTCTGGAGATTAATGAATGAACAAGTCATGTCGAACATGATGTAAGGGAACTTCTAAACCCAATTTTTATTATTTGGGTTAATCTTCTACTTTTAATTATGTAATTCTATGATTACGCAAAAAATACATTTTTAGTTTAATATCTTTTATTTATACATTACTTATGTGTACTTATGTTGAATACACATAATCGATCCGATTTATTTACCTAGTGATCTTTGTAAGGGACTAAATTTCAATATCCTATATTTGAGGCACTTCTTGATATTGTGCACCTTTAGTAGAATATAAAGTGTATATACAACCATTTTGATATTTTATAACATGAATATCAATATTCTCAGGATAGGTAAATTTTTCTTTGAGGTTATTATTGAATGATTTTTATTCAAGAGTTTCTCAAGTGCTAAAATATTCTTTAACAAAAACATTGTTTTAAATGTTTAAATGATTGAATCATCTAAATCCATATCCTTCAATTACATGTTTTAGAAATAATTTTACGGATTTATTTATATGGAAATGTCTGTTTTAATGTGTAAATTATTTTCAAACGTTTCATAGTGGTATGTTCCAATTTGATTCAAAACTCTTCTTTTTTAATGTTTTAAATGAATTGATTATGTCCATATCTTCACATAATATCTTTTGAATGCAATGTGGAAATGTTATATTTCCATTATACTAGTTTTATGTGTTATTAATATGTTATATTAAATGGGAATTGATTGGATATATAGGTGGTTCTATGTTGAACCAAGGGCGGGTGACCTCGAGATAGCTCTCCAATGCATTGGGTAACGTGACGGAGTTAACATGAATGTTTCCCCTTAGAGATTTAGGGAATATACAGTGATAGGTATTCCAGATGTAACTCTCTATGTAGCTATGAAAGCTACAATATAAGTATGTTATGGATTCTAAAATTTACCTTTATGATTTATGATTTATATTAATTATTCATAAATATTATGTTTTCATGTTGTATTTTAAACATATTATGTTTTAAGATTGAAAAGTATGATCTCTTTTATTTGTATTTATTCATGGACTAATGTTTTCTTTCCTTATTTTATATCCCTTACCGAGCTTTTTATTCTCATCCCACATTTTTGAAATATTTTCCATTGGACTTAAATATGAATAGGGTATAAGATGAAATCAAGGAAAAGTCATCATATCTAAAACATGGAACTAAACATGTCTTTTTTATGTTTTGTTGTTTTAAAAAAGTAGATACTGTGTAGAATTTTCTACATGTAATATTTAAGTTTTTATGTATATGTTATGACCTAATTCTATAAAGCTATTAAGTTGAACATATCATTACTGTGAATTATTAACTTAATTCATGATTGTGTAATGTTTTAGGCAAGGGCCTTATAGTTGGTATTAGAGGTCGGTTTAGATAACATTAGACGTTGGGGTGTTCTTTATGAATATGTGACATAACTATAAGGATTAGGATTTTAGAAAGATTCATAATTATTTTAGATAAAGTGAATGAGTTTAAGATAACAAGAATTATTATATCGTAGTGTTTACCCTCCCTGTAAGATATAATATGATGATTTTTATGATATACTCACACTGTGTAACACCCCAAGATTCTACGGTACACTTCTCTTTGAATAATGTGATAGCGTGTGTTGTACGCAACACCGAGTTCTAACACACCATAACCAATTAAACTAGCCGTTATGAATAGTAATACCTACATTTTGAAATTATATATATTTTATATTTTAAAACGGACTTCATTTTTGGATTCGTAATATTGAATTTATCCTAAGGTGAAATTTTGGTACTTTTCGGATAACTTTCATATTTTGATGAATAGTGAAAATTACCAAATATTAATTAAAACAACTTTTTTTAATCAAAATAATTAATAGTGATAAATTATGAATTTGAGTGGTTTTAAAGTATATTTAGAATATATTTTTACCATTTAATATAATGTTGGTCATTGGACATAATTTTACAATTAAACCGAACATAAACAAGTGTCAATCTTTTGATAGTTATTATCTCTTAAAAACACGCTTTTTGTTTTGACAGCGGGAATTAATTTTAAATTAATTTCTGCCACTTCTGTGTTTTGAATTTAGAAAAATGGATTCCATATTTGGAATCAGGATGTTCAAATTGTGTAAATAAGTAACTTTTATTTTTAGACATTTTCTATAATTACTGCGGTAAATATTTTATTTACCATGGTTAAGGGTAAATCCGGTAAATAAGGGTTAAAAAAAATAATATTATAATAATACTAAATTACCCTAAAACGTGTCCTAGCCTTATTGGTTGATACATGTTCGACCATAGGCATCTTTGGGTCGATTTTGGGACCCCATGGTGCCACTTGTAGGTGATAAGGACACTTTATTTTAATTAAGTTAAAATGAATACAAAAATGACACAAACATATATCTTTTAGAAAAACAATTGTTACATAGGGTTATATATGTTGGATTTTAGATTATAAAAATTCATTATAAAGATAAATATATTTCCTTCATAATTATATTTTATTTATAATTTTTAGACATTAAATGATTTAATTTTATTATGACACAATGATGATGTAGTAATTACTATAATAGTGAAAAATTAAACTAATTGATATTATAAATACCCAAATAAATATAATATGAAACTTTTAATAAATTTAACTAATTTTATAGAATAATATGATATATTAGTATTGATTTAATTGACTTTTTTCGAAGTAATCAATCTGTTATGAGTTTCACAAAAATAAACTATTGAATAGTTTCAAAATTGACATAAAAGAGTTCTTAAAACAAATATTATATTATTAATTGATATTAAATTCCTAAAAATCTGAGGTTCGGCCAAGAGACTTATATCATGATAAGTTCATCATTAATGGACCACTTGGGGGTCTCTTGGATGTATATAGTAAGTTTATTAACCATATTTTATAAAAATACAAAGAGACATTGTAAAAGTGAAACTAATTAACTTAGAGTTAATACTTAAAGATAAGGTTAATATAAGTACCCAAACGTGTCTAAATTCAATTGGTTGAGTTGTTTTCGACCCATCCCCACCTTAACCTTTTAATATTCAACTTTGGAGCCATTGGAAACCGATTATGAATTTATTATAAACTAATATCTCTAGCTTTTCCAAAGGTGCCCCTCACCCCTCTTATAAAAGGGAACTCCTCCTTCTCATTTATTCACACCTTCAATGCCTTTTGGTTTAGCCAAAATCTGCCCAAATACTCTCCCAACTTCCCTCACTACAACCTAGAGACCTTAGTTTGATCATAAAGCCAACCTAAGGAGCCCTTTTGATCAAATCAAAAGGAAGTACCCGAAGAAGAGGTAATGATTTCACCACCCTTTTTCCAAGTTCATTTCTTCTTCCACTTCTTCTTCCTTTGTTGTTACCATTCTAAAATAATAACTCCAGTATATCACATATACTGTGATGTTATTATAAATATGGTACAACCATATTCATTATTCTATCCACCCTTTGAATAACATGTCACCATACGTGCGTACGTACGGCTTACCGTCTCCACGTCATGGTGTAATTGTTATTCAATATATTATTATTTTGATGGGTATAATAATGATGTGTAACTCATGTAAATAATAAATATAACATGTTAATTATTTTTAATATATGATATAACATCCATTTATATATTATTTTAATATCAAAAGAATGATATTGTCGCTCATGCGTACGTACAGACTACCGTCTCCACGAACGCGATAAGATTCATTCTCCATCGTATCCATTCAAGTATAATTATCATTTGATGATTTAAAAATGATATTTAAGGACTTGACATCATTCTGGATATGAATAATATACAACCTATTAATTACAAACATGTCTTACGTAACAAAACATATAAAATAAAACAAGTAAGTTAACACCCGAAACAACGATAATACTAAGATATTATTATCAAATCAATATTAAAAGATCATATATGATATCATATTAATATATATGATTATTGTATAATTTAATAACAATTAATTAACCATTATAAAGGAGGTTAACCTACCCCAACCAAGGAAAAGTACAATGTAAGGGTTTTTCATCTCACTCCTTATTCCCGTGAGATTCATGCCATATTGCCACCATCACCTTTTGTGAGGTGTATGTACTGCCCATAATTATATTATTTGTGTAATACACTCTAATTTATGTGTATTTACATATTCATTTTATGATACCTCTTTCATGGGTTGTATGTTTCATAATTTACCAAATTGTTAAGGGTTATTTCACAATCTCTTCATTATCCGAGGTTGTTAATACGTAATAATCTACTGGGATCTCGTTATCATCCACATCCATGTTTCTTTAAAATGTATTTCAAAACATTTTTACAATAATATGGGTTAAAGTCATTTATACCCTTGTTTTACTTTTTATAAAAGGAATCTTTCCGTCGTTTTCAAAACAACGTCCTTTTTAACCTTTTCGACAGAATTAAGGTAAGAATGTTTTTTTAACTTATACGGCGGGTGCAGTTATTTTATGCCGTTATAAAATATTCAAAGCTTTCCTTACAAGCCTATAAGAATATTTTCAAGAAAATGTTTTATTTTATATGGCTCTTAAATGATTTCAAAAATAGAAAGAGATATTTCTCTAAAAAGTGTTTTGATTTCATCTATGTCGACATCCTTTGATAGATTTTACTCTTATTTGAAGTTGATTTATTATGATACAAAACTTCTATATTGTATTGAAGGTTTTGTGATATGTTTGACTGTGGATGTGCTATTTTTATACCATTCATTGTTTATGGTGAAATAATTGAAATTTCATATGCTAGTTTTAATACAAATGTTTATGTTATGTTTAATCCTTTTCATATGGGAATGCATTGGTCTAAATATGTGACGGGTGGAGCCCGCTATAGCTCCTCGATGCATCGGTAGGTCTCATGAGACAAACTAGTGTCTTGGCACAAGGCCTTGGCAAAATCTTATTTGTAGTCTTGGCACGAGGCCTTGGCTATGTGGTTATGATAGTCTGGCATTATGCATTCCAACATTATGAAAGTGGTTATTGATATTGCATGTGATTATTAGATTAGTAGAATATCCATGTGAACAAGTAAATGGAATTATTTCATTTTACTTTTTCCATACTATGTTGAAGTTCAAGTTTAAAAGGATTTTGTTTTAGTAATTCATTGCCTTAAATGTTTATGCTTATTTTTGAATGTTCCGCTATATTGTTATCCTTACTGGGCATTTGAGCTCACCCCTTTTCTATGTTTTATTTTTCCCAGGATGTGAAGAAGTAAGTTATGAATGACCTGCAGGGATATTATGAGGGGATAATAGTGTGGACTGTGGAGACATTATGTTGTTGTTGTAGTTTTTCATTTTATGATGTAATGTAAAACTTATGAATATATCTAGTGTTTCCAAGGCTACTAAACCAATAGGTCTTTCGAGATTTGATCTTTCTTGTGATCATGCCAATGTTATGTAATAATGCACCGACTCTGGGTAACTAGGGTCGGGGCATTACAGTTGGTATCAGAGGAAGTTTAGTACAAACCTTGGAAACTAGATTTAGATAAACTCTGATTAGAGCACGTAGACCTAAGATGAACTTTGAGGATTAGTATAGAAGAACTTCCTAGAATTTTGGTATTGTAGAGATTTTGTGAGTTTTCAGAGCAATACATCCCTGTCTGGATACGAGCAGGTAGAGGCAGCTCTGGCACAGATGTACCTAGGGGTAAAACCCGAAAAAACCGCTTTGAGCTAGACTCGAACAGGAACTGGTGCACGACAACAGGCCTTGCTGCACTCTTGGTTACGACACTCCCGGGGGATATGCTTAGGATAACTCTCATTTTCTTTACAAATAATTGTGAAGGGATTATGAGTATATACTTCCTCAAAGAAAACATTCTTATGATTATGGATTATATCCATAAATAGTTCAATTTATGCTAAGTGTTTTATAAGTATGGGATTATGTATTTTGATTCATAAACTGATCTAGTTTATGCCATTGTTTAGAAATGGCGCCTAGTGGAAGAAATGGAAACCGTATCAATGAACGCACTCCATGTAGGGATTTCCCTCCTGCTCAAGATAATTATAGTGGGCCTGGTGATGCAACTGGTGCCGATCTGCTAATCACCATACTGAGACAACTCACTCAAGTTATGAATAATAACCTTACCCGTATGGAGCACCCTGATCCGCAGCGTGGAGGATCAATGTTAGATCTATTCATGAGGAAACAACCACCAACGTTCAATGGGAGTACAAATCCCTTAGTAGCCGAGCAATGGATAAATTCCCTAGAGAAAATATTTCAGGCTTTGGGGAGCAGTGAAAGGGAAAAAGTTATCATGGTAGTTTACCGCCTCACTGGAGATGCTGATAAATGGTGGTCATTGATTCAAAATACGAAGGATGATGATGAAGTATCAAATATGGAATGGAGGGAGTTCAAAGATCTGTTTATAGAAAAATACTTCCCTCGCGACCATCGAGCAGATATGGAAAGGAAATTTCTATGTCTGAGACAGAAGGAGGATGACAATGTCGCAAAGTATGAGGCTAACTTTACAAGGTTAGAAAGGTACGCTGGTGATTATATACGTAACCAAATAAGTAATATTGATCGTTTCTTTGATGGGATATTGAGAGACTTTGTGTATGAAGATGGAATTTTGAAATTCGGGAAGAGACTTTGTGTTCTCGATATACCTGATCTAAAAAGGGAATTGTTGGATGATGCTCATAGTTCCAATTTCTCTATACACCCTGGGAGCACCAAAATGTATAGAGATTTGAAGGAACATTTTTGGTGGGACAACATGAAGAGGGAGATTGCTGATTTTGTGTCAAGATGTATGGTTTGTCAGCAAGTGAAAGCTGGAAGGCAACAGCCTGGAGGAGTCATGCAACCTCTTCCCATACCGAAGTGGAAATGGGACAATATTATGATGGAATTTGTCATGGGGCTACCAAAGACTCCTAGAAGGAACGATGAAATATGGGTTATTGTTGATCGTCTTACCAAGTCAGCACATTTTCTTGCTATAAGAGAAGATCTACCCCTGGAACGTCTAGCAAGACTATATATTAATGAAGTTGTGAGACTTCATGGAGTACCCTTATCGATTGTTTCTAATCGTGATCCCCGTTTTACTTCAAGATTTTGGAAAAGTCTTCAGAAGTCCCTAGATACTGAACTTCATTTGAGCACTGCTTACCACCCTCAGAAAGATGGACAATCAGAACGGACTATTCAAACTTTAGAAGACATGTTGAGATCTTTCTCACTTGACTTTCAGGGTATGTGGGATCAATATTTACCACTGGTAGAATTTTCCTATAACAATAGCTTCCATTCGAGTATTCAGATGGCACCATATGAAGCGTTATACGGAAAGAGATGTCGTATACCAACCTGTTGGGATGACGTTGGTGAAATAAAACTTGTAGGCCCAGAACTGGTGGAGGAAACAGAGGAAAAGGTGAAAGTAATCTAAAATCACATCAAAGCAGCTCAAAGTAGGCAGAAGAGCTATGCCGATAATCGAAGGAAGGATTTGGAATTTCACGTCAGTGATCATGTTTTCTTGAAGGTATCCCCATGGAAGGGAGTCATACGTTTTGGTAAGAAAGGTAAATTGAGTCCCAGGTACATCGGACCTTTCGAAATTCTAGAACGAATTGGGGCTGTAGCTTACCGATTGGCAATACCGCCAAGTCTCTCCAAAGTTCACGATGTGTTCCACGTATCTCTGTTGAGAAAATACATGCCTGACCCAACGCATGTACTCACCTATGAGGAATTAGAACTGGAACCCGATTTGTCTTATTGTGAAGAGCCTGTCAGGATTCTTGATACAAGAGAACAAGTACTGAGAAACCGGACGACGCGTCTGGTAAAAGTTTTGTGGAGAAACCATAAGATGGAAGAGGCAACGTGGGAACCCGAGGAACTTATGATGAAGAATCACCCGAGTCTTTTCACATGATAAGTATTCTAGAAATTTCGAGGATGAAATTATTTGAAGGAGGGGAGAATGTAACACCCCAAGCTTCTACGGTACGCTTCTCTTTGAATAATGTGATAGCGTGTGTTGTACGCAGCACCGAGTTCTAACACACCATAACCAATTAAACTAGCCGTTATGAATAGTAATACCTACCTTTTGAAATTATATATATTTTATATTTTAAAATGGACTTCATTTTTGGATTCGGAATATCGAATTTATTCTAAGGTGAAATTTTGGTACTTTTCGGATAACTTTCATATTTTGATGAATAGTGAAAATTACTAAATTTTAATTAAAAACATCTTTTTTTAATCAAAATAATTAATAGTGATAAATTATGAATTTTAGTGGTTTTAAAGTATATTTAGAATATATTTTTACCATTTAATATAATGTTGGTCATTGGACATAATTTTACAATTAAACCGAACATAAACAAGTGTCAATCTTTTGATAGTTATTATCTTTTAAAAACACGCTTTTTGTTTTGACAGCGGGAATTAATTTTAAATTAATTTCTGCCACTTCTATGTTTTGAATTTAGAAAAATTTATTCCATATTTGGAATCAGGATGTTCAAATTGTGTAAATAAGTAACTTCTATTTTTAGACATTTTGAATAATTACTGCGGTAAATATTTTATTTACCATGGTTATGGGTAAATCCGGTAAATAAGGGTTAAAAAATAATAATATTATAATAATACTAAATTACCCTAAAACGTGTCCTAGCCTTATTGGTTGATACATGTTCGACCATAGGCATCTTTGGGTCGATTTTGGGACCCCATGGTGCCACTTGTAGGTGATAAGGACACTTTATTTTAATTAAGTTAAAATGAATACAAAAATGACACAAACATATATCTTTTAGTAAAAAAATTGTTACATAGGGTAATATATGTTTTATTTTAGATTATAAATATTCATTAGAAAGATAAAAAGATTTTCTACATAATTATATTTTATTTATAATTTTGAGACATTAAATGATTTAATTTGTTTATGACACAATGATGATGTAGTAATTACTATAATAGTGAAAAATTAAACTAATTGATATTATAAATAACCATATAAATATAATATGAAACTTTTAATAAATTTAACTAATTTTATAGGATAATATGATATATTAGGATTGATTTAATTTACTTTGTTCGCAGTAATAAATCTGTTATGAGTTTCACAAAAATAAACTATTGAATAGTTTCAAAATTGACATAAAAGAGTTCTTAAAACAAATATTATATTATTAATTGATATTAAATTCCTGAAAACCTAAGGTTCAGAAAAGAGACTTATATCATGATAGGTTAATCATTAATGGACCACTTGGGGGTCTCTTGGATGTATATAGTATGTTTATTAACCATATTATAAAAAAATACAAAGAGACATTGTAAAAGTGAAACTAATTAACTTAGAGTTAATACTTAAAGATAAGGTTAATATAAGTACCCAAACCTGTCTAAAATCTATTGTTTGAGTTGTTTTCGACCCATACCCAGCATAAACTTTTAATAGTCAACTTTGAAGCCATTGGAAACCGATTATGAATTTATTATAAACTAATATCTCTAGCTTTTCCAAAGGTGCCCCTCACCCCTCTTATAAAAGGGCACTCATCCTTCTCATTTCTTCACACCTTCAAAGCCTTTTGGTTCGGCCAAACTCTGCCCAAATACTCTCCCAACTTCCCTCACTACAACCTAGAGGCCTTAGTTTGATCAGAAATCCAACCTAAGGATCCCTTTTGATCAAATCCAAAGGAAGAACCCGAAGAAGAGGTAATGATTTCACCACCCTTTTTCCAAGTTCATTTCTTCTTCCACTTATTCTTCCTTTGTTGTTACCATTCTAAAATAATAACTCCAGTATCTCACATATACTGTGATGTTAATATAAATATGGTATAACCATATTCAGTATTCTATCCACCCTTTGAATAACATGTCACCATACGTGCGTACCTACGGCTTACCGTCTCCACGTCGTGGTGTAATTGTTATTCAATATATTATTATTTGTATGGGTATAATAATGATGTGTAACTCATGTAAATAATAAATATAACATGTTAATTATTCTTTATATATGATATAACATCCATTTATATATTATTTTAATATCAAAAGAATGATATTGTCGCTCATGCGTACGTACGGACTACCGTCTCCACGAACGTGATAAGATTCATTCTCGATCGTATCCATTGAAGTATAATTATCATTTGATGATTTAAAAATGATGTTTAAGGACTTTATATCATTCTGGATATGAATAATATACAACCTATTCATTTCAAACATGTCTTACGTAACAAAACATATAAAAGAAAACAAGTAAGTTAACACCCGGAACAACGATAATACTAAGATATTATTGTCAAATCAATATTAAAAGATCATATATGATATCATATTAATATATATGATTCTTGTATAATTTAATAACAATTACTTCACCATTATACAGGAGGTTAACCTAACCCAACCAAGGAAAAGTACAATGTAAGGGGTTTTCATCTCACTCCTTATTCCCGTGAGATTCATGCCATATTGCCACCATCACCTTTTGTGTGGTGTATGTACTGCCCATAATTATATTCTTTGTGTAATACACTCTAATTTATGTGTATTTACATATTCATTGTATGATACCTCTTTCATGGGTTGTATGTTTCATAAGTTACCAAATTGGTAAGGGTTATTTCACAATCTCTTCATTATCCGAGGTTGTTTATACGTAATAATCTACTGGGATCTCGTTATCATCCACATCCATGTTTCTTCAAAATGTATTTCAAAATTTTTTTACAATAATATGGGTTAAAGTCATTTATACCCTTGTTTTACTTTTTATAAAAGGAATCTTTCCGTAGTTTTCAAAACAAGGTCCTTTTTAACCTTTTCGACAGAATTAAGGTAAGAATTTTTTTTATAACTTATACGGCGGGTGCGGTTATTTTATGCCGTTATAAAATATTCAAAGCTTTCCTTACAATATTATAAGAATATTTTCACGAAAATGTTTTATTTTATATGGCTCTTAAATGATTTCAAAAATAGAAAGAGATATTTCTCTAAAAAGTGTTTTGATTTCATCTATGTCAACATCCTTTGATAGATTTTACTCTTATTTGAAGTTGATTTATTATGATACAAAACATCTATATTGTATTGAAGGTTTTGTGATATGTTTGACTGTGGATGTTCGAGTTTTATACCATTCATAGTTTATGGTAAAATTATTGAAATTTCGTATGCTAGTTTTAATACGAATGTTTATGTTATGTTTAAACATTTTCATATGGGAATGCATTGGACTTAATATGTGACGGGTGGAGCCCGCTATAGCTCCTCGATGCATCGGTAGGTCTCATGAGACAAAGTAGTGTCTTGGCACAAGGCCTTGGAAAAATCTTATTTGTAGTCTTGGCACGAGGCCTTGGCTATGTGGTTATGATAGTCTGGCATTATGCATTCCAACATTATGACAGTGGTTATTGATATTTCATGTGATTATTCGATTTGTAGAATATCCATGTGAACAAGTAAATGGCATTATTTCATTTTACTTTTTCCATAATATGTTGAAGTTCATGTTTAAAAGGATTTTGTTTTAGTAATTCATTGCCTTAAATGTTTATGCTTATTTTTGAATGTTCCTCTATATTGTTATCTTTACTGGGCATTTGAGCTCACCCCTTTTCTATGTTTTATTTTTCCCAGGATGTGAAGAAGTAAGTTATGAATGACCTGTAGGGATATTATGAGGGGATAATAGTGTGGACTGTGGAGATATTATGTTGTTGTTGTAGTTTTTCATTTTATGATGTAATGTAAAACTTATGAATATATCTAGTGTTTCCAAGGCTACTAAACCAATCGGTCTTTCATGATTTTATCTTTCTTGTGATCATGCCAATGTTATGTAATAATGCACCGACTCTGGGTAACTAGGGTCGGGGAGTTACACACTGAACTTTTTGGTTTTAGTAAATGGATGGATCTTGTAGGCACCAAGGTAACAATGGATGTGTAGGAAACCATGGTGGTTTTCTAAATGAGAAACTGAATAAAATGGGAGCTACAATAAGAACTATTGTGGTTATTCTTAACCAACTATCTTGAGTCATGATTGACCACCTGAACCTTGGTGATTTATATAAGGCATTATATATGCAAGAAATGAATCCCAATGAGATTTTAAATAATAACCATAAAGGTAAGTATTTTTATATGCCAATGTGTCAATGATATGGAAAGAAACACCAAGTAAAATGCTTCAAATGGAAAAGAAGGTGTTTTAGATGTGGTGATGATGGTCAAAAAGAAATAACCTTCCCTAAAAAAAGGAAGCGTCTGATTGACACCAGGAAAGGGAATGATGTTCATTCCAATGGTTCAATTGAATGTTTTAAGTTTGCTGTGCAAGGTCATTAAACAAATAGATGTCCTACGATGAAGGTTCAGGAATGGGATCAACATGATTGTAAAAATATATTTTTACCAATACCTAATGTCATTCCAATTAAAGATGAGGAAAGAAACAATGACCAGTTAAATGTATGGATTATTTCGTAGTTGATGTTTTGACATTATCGAATCTTAGGATATGATTCATGATTTAGTTTCTAGGAAAGAAGTATTTAAAAATAAGTTGGAAAAGAATGGTTAATGGATCATGAAGAACATTGAATGAGTATGAAGTCTACATAAAAGGGATTCTAGAGTTACAGTATATTTTAGGATGATAAAATTATTAATAGCATTAAGCCTCTTTTGATGGTGTGATTACTTTGGAAGATTTTTTATAGTATGTGTAAACCTGAAGTTTGATATGTGAAAATTATATTCAAGGAATAATTATATTTTATTTTGTGGATATATTTATAAAGAACTGTTAGGGTTTATGTGATCCATGAATTTGAGGTAATTAGAGGTTATTAATTTTTAGGATGAAAATGAGAGGTATGAGATAACATTTTGGGTTAAAATATGTTATTGTTAATTTTGAGGAATTTATCTCATTTTTGGGAATGTTATTAAATTATATTGTTTTTGAAAAAGGACAACATGAAGACTATGAGAAAACCTGTCATGTCGGACAAAGCTGTGTGGAATCTAACCCACAACCAAAGTGAGATTGGGATTTATCTCATTTCATTGGACTGTGTGAAGTCCATAGATAGTATGACTTATTAATTATAGTTAAATGATTTTATTGATAAATAATAATTTTATTTGGAAAATTATTTTTTATGAAATGGATATCCATTGTATAGAAAAATTATTTGGTGACTAAAAGATAAAGGTTATTTCAGGAGTTGTTTTCTCTTTTTGGAAAACAATATGTTTAAGGAAAATATAATACTATGTGATTTATTTTTAGGAGTAATGGTTGAATATTATTTTTTAAGAATATATGTTTTTATTGTGAACATATAGTGATTTGGTTTATTTATGGAAATGATTAATCTATCATAGATAATATTTTATACTTCAGTATGAGACTTTAAGAGTATCCAATGTTATTTGGAGAAAAATGTTAATATTTTTGTAGAAGACTGTGTTATCAAATCCTTCTGAACTTTGTGTTTCAATATTAGTTTGGATCACATTGATGAATTTTAAGGATAGTTTTTTATTGAATGGTCTTTGTTGAACATAGGGTATTGTTTGTCGAATTTTATAGATTAAGAATAGTATTTATTTTTATAAAGTATTATCCATTTTGGGGATTATCTACTATCGTACTAACGATTTGGGTTTTGGTTAATGTATAAAGATAAGGGAAATATATAGTTAATATTTTTTGGATTATGTGATTCTATAGAATTTGATTTTAACTCTTTTGATGTGACCAAGTCATCTTGAATACTCGCCGTTTCGAGAAAAGAAGAGTCTGTGGTGGAAATTTAGTAAAGTAAGAATGTCTACATGACATGTATGTATGTGTCCTTATGTTCGTATTCATGCTTAGAAATAAATTCCCTAATGTTATGAACAAGAAATTAAAACAAAAACGTTGTTCACTTATATTTCCTACCTGGAAACAAATGATCGTTTAACCTATCACATGTTTTTAGTTTTCTTATTGTTAACTTTCTCTTAATCGTGTTTTCTATCAATCTTCATCAAAATATGACACTTAGTTTTTCCTCCATATACATGTTTTAATGGAATCGTAGTATGTGTTATCCTGGGTGACCGTTGTACTTATATTCTTTATTTTAAAGTGATATAATTGTTGACACTTTTTTCGATGTAGGACTTTTAATGATGTTTTTAGCCTAATTTAAAATTTGCAAGGACGCGATTTCCAAAATGGGGGAAGGTTATAATATCCTAGGTAAATAAAGAATATGAAATTTTCATATTTCTTAATTAAATATCAATTTTAATTTAAAGGGTATGTTATGTATGGTAGCTTACTCAACACACAACAACAATATTTGTTTAAATCTTACGTTGCACAGAACGTTGAGTAATACAAAGAAATATGAATATAATATTATTATTTTAAATGGTAGTTAATACGTAGCCGTTTTATTGGTGGGTGTAACATCCCAAGTAAGTAATGAATAATATATATTTTTATCTATGTCTATTAATTAATAAGATAGTGTTTTAGAGGCTTAAAATTAAAATAAATACAATCTTATGCATGGAATACACTAATATTCTTAAAAGATTGTTTTACTTCCTTTTGATGGAAAACCATTTTTAAATCCATCTTTTGACAATTTTATAAGCTATGTTTGTCAAAATAAACTTATTCTTTATGATTGGGACATCAAAATTTACTTTGTGTGAATTTTTGGTATTTTTCAGACAATGTTCATTTTTTAATGAATAGAGAAAAATACTGCATTTTACATCAAAACTGCTTTTTAATATAATTTATTTATAAGATTAGATTATCTTTTGAATTGGGTTTGAAGTGTAATTAGAATATATTTTTACCATTTAATCCAATGGTGGTCATTGGAATCAATTTCACTTTAAAATTGGACTTAAACTGGTGTCAATGTTTTGATACTTATTGTTTCATAAAAACACGCTATTTGTCATGACAGCGGGAATTAATTATTAAATTAATTAATGTGACTTATATGTTTTGAATTTTTTAAAATAGGCTTCATTTTTTAATTTGGAATATCAAATATAGCATAGGGTGAATTTTTGGTAATTTTCTGAAAAACTTCAATTTTTGATGAATAGTGAAACCACTAAGTGGTAATTATAAAAACTGATTTTTCCGTTTAAATGAAATTTTGCCATAATTGTGTTTTGAATTTCAAAAATCCGACATAAATGGTTGTCATTAAGAAGTAAAATGTGGTTCAATGGGGTTAAAATAATTTTTTGGTGAATAGTAACTTATTAAGTTCTTAATCGCGATTAGTGGTAATTAGCGTAGTTTAAGTTAAAAATAATGTTTTAATAGTATGAGATGAGCTTGACACATATCCTACCCTAATTGGATGTGTCATGGCCGACCAAGAAAAGCCATGGGGAAACTTGGGGACCCCATGGAGCCACTTTGGTTGGGAAATGACATAAATAACTTTTTATTTAATGTTAAAGTAAAAATGACACAAACATGAGTTATTTTACTAAAACAAATTTTACATGGGGTTATACAAGTCATATATTTGACTATAAATATTCATTAGAAATCTAAAACTATTTCCCACATCATATTATTATTTTATCATTTTTAGACATTAAATAAAGTAAATTATTTATGACATCATGATGATGCAGCGATGACCTCATTATTTAACGATTTAAATAAAATGGAATGATAATGAAACATCTAAGACCTACACATGGCCAAAACCTATTGGATGGGTGGATTTAGAACCCTTATCACATTATCCTAGAAACACATCAATGTGGGACCTCTTAAATCTGAATACCATTTTAAAATACAGCGACTTTTCTTTACCTTCCAAGAGTGCCCCTCCTCTCCTCTTATAAAAGGCCCCCACCTCTACCTCCTTACCCACACTCCCAAAGCCTTTGTCTCGGACAACCCCAGCCCATTTTGTCTCTCCACTTCCCTCTCTTACTCCTTGAAGCCTCACTTTTTACAGAAGTCTTCCCAAGGAAGCCTTTGAGCTCAAACCAAAG
This sequence comes from Viscum album, assembly GCA_963277665.1. Taxonomy (NCBI): domain Eukaryota; kingdom Viridiplantae; phylum Streptophyta; class Magnoliopsida; order Santalales; family Viscaceae; genus Viscum; species Viscum album. Next base: position 2,046,225,658 of record OY728126.1, on the reverse strand, counting down.
GGAGTTACCCGATTTTAAGGCAATGTCTTCTTTTGAGTCCTTTTGTTTTATTTTGCTTCTCCAACCCCCTAAACACTTTTTATTATTTTCTTTTGTAACAACTACTGTATCCTCAATATACTAGGATATTGTTATAATATGTATTCGAGCTACACTTACACACACCTATATCTAATGGTTAACAAACATACTGTTTCCGTGGATGGAGAATTTATGCCTCCCAAAACGATGATTGTTCAACATTCTTTTAACACCTTAAAAGGTGGCCATTAAGATGTCACTATATTTATATATGATATATAATATGTTTATGTTTTCCTTAAGATTATGTTTTTTTCTTTTTGGGTATACCTTTATGGTTTCCATTATGGGTAAACGCGATATCTTCATTTAAGGAAGTGCGGACTACCGCCCCATCAAAGTGATTTGATTCGTTAAATACCATATGTGGGACGTATAAAGGATGGAACTATGATATTATATATGATATTATACTGGAATTATAATATACCTTTATATAATTATGATTCCATTATATAAAATACAAAATAGAAATGAAAGTAGAGTTCATGCGTACGTACAGCTTACCGTCTCCATGAACGGTGCATTTCATTTCTTACCTCTAAATGATTATGTAATATTATAAATGCATGTATATACTGGATATATATTATATATACATAATGATTATAATTCTGGATATAATGGATACATGAACAACATGTAATTATAAAGGGTTTATTTTTGACTCAAGTACCAATGATCGTTAAAATGACCCTTACTAACTTAAATAATTACATAGTGTTCATGACATGGAAATAAGTGATATAAAAGGAATAATGAACATTAAAATGGTTCTTAAGCAAGTATAAATTAACTCAAGTTTATTATTCAGGAGATTAAAGAATGACCGAGTCAAGTCGGACCCGAGGTATGGGACTTCGTCTCAATCTCCTTTCATTGAGGCATATTTTGTTTTGTACAAAACCTTCTTTTATATGGTGTATAAACCCCGTTGACTTTTATGTTTATCCAAAAGGAATCTTTTTTATACGAAGAATTTACTAAACGACAAAAGGGAATGTTTTTGTCATACGTATGTGGTGACAACGACTTCTCCGCCGCGGTGACCATTATTTGAGTTTCGACTTCCTCTATAAGCCATACCTTTTTTAAAAGAAAAATAAATACAATGTTTTACTTTTCTTTTATTTTTGTATTGAAAATGGTTTTCATAATGTTTTTATATCAATGTGTTGTATTGATATCTTGTGATTGAAAGGTGGAAATGTTATGTTTCCTTTATGCATGTTTTATGTGATATGATTATGTTGAGGTTCATGGGAATTATTATGAAGACGGGTGGTTCCGTGATAAACTAAGGGCGGGTGAGCCCGATATAGCTCTCCAATGCATTGGGTAACGCGAAGGTGTTAAATGTTAAGGTTTCTCCGAAGAGATTTAGGGAATATATTGTGATGGGTATTCCAAACGTAACCAAGAGGGTTACTCCCTACGTAAGAATGTTATGAATGCCTCAAGTTACCTTTATGTCTTATGATTTCTATGATTTATTCATGATTTTATGAGGTATGTTAAAGTGCTTATGTTTTATGGGTAAAGTATGATTTAATTCTTATGTATATATGTACCCATGTTTCCTTTCCATATTTTTATATCCCTTACTGAGCTTTTTATGCTCATCCCAAGTTTTTTTGAAATGTTTTTCACAGGTCAAGGGAAAGGTACATGATATGATGATAGTGTCAAGGAAGTGCCAAGAAAGAAACCATGTTTTATTTTAAATATGTTTCCATTGATGGGAAAGAAGAATACTATCTTTATGTAACCACTTTGTTTATATGTGGAATGTAATGCAAGTTTTATGATCTAATTCTCTAAAACTCTAAACCCGAAAAGATCCTCAATGTGTAATCTTGTAATAACTCAAGATTAAGTAAGGTTAAAGGCTGGGGCCTTATAGTGGGAATGAAAAAAACAAACTACATTATGATTAAAAATATTTTTAAAATATTTTTATAGTTTTCCAATAAATTTTAGAGGCTAAAAATAAGAATGAATCCAATTTTAAGCATGGATAATCTAATATTCTTTAAAATGATGATTTACCTCCTTTTGATAGAGAACCAATTTTAAATATAGTTTTTTATTAATATATGTTCTATTTGACAACATTAAATTCTTCCTTATAATTGGGACATCAAAATTTACTTTGGATGAAATTTTGGTATATTTCTGATAAAGTACATTTTTAATGAATAGTGAAAAATACTATATTTTAATTCAAAAATTCCTTTTAATATAATTTATTTATTTGGTTAGATTATCTTTTTAAATGTTTTTAAATTTTAATTGGATTATATTTTTACCATTTAATTTAATTTTTTTCATTGTAAGTTATTTCACTTTGAAATTTGCCATAAACAAGTGTCAATCTTTTGATAGTTATTATTTCTAAAATACACGCCTTTTAGTTTTGAAAACGGAAATTATTTTTAAATAAATTATTGTGATTTAAATGTTTTGAAGATGGTAAAATAGACATAATTTTTGAATTCGGAATATAAAAATTCTCTTTGGGTGATGTTTGGGTATTTTTCAGAAAATCTTCATTTTTTATGAATAGTGCAACACTATGTAGACGTTCATAAACCGACTTTTTCATTTAAAAAAAATTACTGCTTTGATGAATTGAATTCCAAAAATCCGACATACATGGTTGTGATAAATAAATAAAATGTGGTTCACTATGATTACAATAATATTTGGTGAATAGTAACTTTTGATTTTTATTTACGTTGGTTGAAGGTAAATAGTGTAATTCAAGGTAAAAATAATATTATAATAATATAAAATTACCTTAACACTTGTTCTGATATTATTGGATATGTCATATCCGACTAATAAAATCCTTGGGTGAGACTTTTGTCCTTTTAATGCCACTTGGGTAAGATAATGACATTAATAACATTTTATTGAAATTAATAAATAATAATATATTAAACATGTATTATTTTGGAAAAAAAATTTTAATGTGGGGTTATATATTTGATATATATGGATATAAATAGTCATTATAAAGCTAAAAGTATTTTTGACATCATGGTATTTTATTTATAATTTTTATACATCATATAAATAATTTTTTTTGACAAAATGACGATGTAATGATCACCACATTAATGAATGTTTTAAATAAATGAGATTAAAAAAATTAAAATAAATTTATTGTAATACTATTTATGACATACACAAATTATAGATATGATGATGAATTTTTATCTTTAAATTTATGAATGTTTTTAGAAATAATAATTTTGTTTGGGATTTTTTGAAATATTCATGATATGAATAGTATAAAAATTTAAATAAATGACTTTTTAAATAAATTAATATTTTATTAAATGATAAAATTTCCCTAAAAATATAATTTTAGGCCAAATGAAAAATATTATGTTAAAAAATTAATTAATGATCCATTTTGGTTCACTTGGAAATTTATTGTAACTATATTTACCATATTGTATGAATATAAAAGAAGACCTTGTAAATTTTAAATTAGTTATGTAAGGGATAAAGGATAATGAAAAAAATAAAATTGAAACCAAAAAATATCCAAAACTTATTGGTTGAGAGTATTTCTAATAATAGTATTATTATATTCAAATTTAATGATTTTGGGACCTTTTTAAATTGAAATTCTATTTATAATATAATAATATTTTAAAACATCCCTAAAGAGCCCCTCCACCCCCTTAAAAAAGGCAATAATATCTAACCCATCACACACACCAATAAATCCCCTGGATCATCCAAAATCTTACCAAATAAGCTCCCATCATCCATCTCTTACTCATTTAAGCCTTACCTAAGGCAAAACTCACTTCATTAAAGCCTTTTGGTTCAAACCAAAGGGAGTTACCCGATTTAATGGTAACGTCTTCTCTAAAATTCTTTTTTTTCCATTTCTTCACTACCTATTCTCTTATCATTATTTTTACATAAAAACACATGTATCCTCAATATAATAGGTTTTTGTTATGATATGGATTCTAACTACACTTCCACACACCTCCATCTAATGGATATGAACATACTTTTTCTGTGGATGGTACACATCTGCTTCACGAAACAATGATTGTTCAATATTCTCGTACCACATCATAGAATGGACATTTAGATGAAGAAATTATTTATATGTGTTATATATTATATTTATATTGTCTCTATTCTTCTATATTTTTCATTTATAACATACCTTTATGGTTTCCATAGTGGGTAAATGTGATAATTTTTTTGAGGAAGTGCAGACTACATCCCCCTCAAAGTGACATGAATCATTCATTCCATATGTGGAATTTATAAAGGATGGAAGTAATGAAATTATATATGATATTATACTTGAATAATTATATAACTATGTATCATTATGTTTTCAATCCATTAAATATGAAATAGAAATCAAAGTAGTGTGCATGCGTACGTACGACATAACATCTCCATGAACAGTGCATTTCATTTTTTATCTCCAAATGTTATGTACTATTATAAATCCATATATGTATTTATTGGATATATATGATATCTAAAATTTGAATATAATTTTTGAGATAATTAAATTTTGAGTTGATGGAAAATATGTAATTATAAGAAATTCATTTTTGACTCAAAAACCAAATATTCAAAAAAGGACTGTTATTATCAGAAATGATTCGGAAATGATTATAACATGGTAATAAGTTATTTTGAAGGAATAATAGAATTGAAAAGGGTCTGTAGAAGTTATAAATTAAATTGATTTTATTATTTAAGAGATTAAATAATAAATGAGTCAAGTTAGACATGAGGTACAGAAACATCAAAACCTAACTTCCATTTTTAGGTTATTATTCTACATTTAAATATTTTGTGATATGATTACGTAAGAAATAACATTTGAATTCCCTATCATGTATTTATAAATTACTAATATGTTCTTATATTTAATACACATAATCTATCCATTTTATTTAAAAAATGATCTCTGTATGGGACTATGTCTCAAAATCCTTTCATGGAGGCATATCGTGATATTGTGCAACTTTATTATCCTATAAGATGTATATAAAACAATTATAACATTTTATATCAAGAATTTCTATATTCTTATGATATTTATAATTATAGTTTATGTTATTCTTTAATGATTTGTATTTAAGAGTATCTCAAGTGGTAAAGGATTCTTTAACTAAAATATTGTTTTAAAATTTTAAATATTTAATCTTTTAAATCCATTTCTTTCATGTCCATGTTTTGGATATGATTTTAAGGATTTATTTATATGGACCTCAGTACTTTAAAGTGTAAATTTATTTCAAATGTTTTAGAGTAGTTTGGGACACCTCGATTCAAACCACTTCTTTTTGAATGTTTTTAGAACACGAGCTTTCATGCACAAAAATATAAAAATATTGGATAATACTTGTAGACAACCTACCTCAACTTTGGTGATGAACAGACTCTTAATCTTGTCATTAGATCCATATTCAAGCACCAATTTGTAACAACCCGATATTTCATAAGATATATTATTTTTAATTTCATTCATATCTTCTGTTGTATGATACACCAAGATTATCTTGCGCCATACGAAACACCGTATTAGTTTGAAGTATACACAACACTAATCTTGGATCGTGTTATACATAATTTCAAGTTTGTTTGATAGTAGTTATTCTACACAACATTGAGTATATATATATATATTCAATATATAAATTAAATATGGTTGGATTTTGTTATACTCAACAACAAATGAGTCTTTCACTACACGTAACCCTGATTTGACTTGCATTACACGCAATCACAACCTTCCTCGATAGCGTGTGTTGTACGCAATACATGGTTTAACTAAACAACAATATATAGTTATAATATTATCACGAACTAGCCGTTATGAATATTATTAACTACATTTTGAATTTTATGACATTATAATTAATCTTACAGAATTTATAGAACATGGTATGAGAACAAAATAAATTTTTCGGGTAAAATAAGTATTTTTAAAAAAATGCAGTTTTTCCACCTTTTGATGGCGCTCCCATTTTAAATATAATTTTTGACAAGTTTATAAGCTAAATTTTACAAAATAAACTACTTATATTGAATCAGGATATAAAAATTACCACTGTATAAAGTTTTGATATTTTTCCAATAACTTTCATATTTTAATGAATAGTAAAACACGCTATATTTTAATTAAAAACAACTTTTTTCATCATAATAATTTATATGGTTAAATTATAATATTGAGTGGTTTTAAAGTATGAATAGAATATATTTTTACCATTTAATATAATGTATTCCATTAGCCTTGATTTTACATTGAATTCATAGGTAAAATCATTTCAATATTTTGCAATGTTTTAACTTTTAAAACTCATTTTCTTAACAACGTGATTAATTTTAAATTAATTTTTGCAACGTTTGTGTATTGAATTTAAAAAACTGGATTCCATATTTGGAATCAATGGGTTCAAATTATGTTAATAGGCTACTTTCTATTTTTGGGCAGTATGAATAGTAACTATGGTAAATTTTATTTACCATATTAAAAGGTAAATCATGTAATTAAGGGAAAATGTAATATTATAAAATTACCCTAACACTTATATTAATATAATTGGATTCTTATATTTCGTCCTAAGGCATTTTTGGGTCGAAAGGGAATCCCTTGGAACCCACTTGGAGGTGATTAAGTCCTTTAGTTTGTTTTATTTAAAGTAATGTGAAATATGTCTCACTCAACTTTAATAATTAAAGTATTTTTAATATAAGTTTATACAGAATATAAATTCAGTAATAAATACTCATTTGAATGGTAAATTTTTTTTATTTATCATGGTAATTTAGTTATAATTTTTAAGGGATATTTAATTACCTTAATAGATTATACATTAATGATGCAGAAATTATTTATTTAGTGAAAAATAAGTAATATCGTTTTTATTGAAATAATAATACCCATTAAAAGGCTCAAAAACCTAACCAAAACATATTTTTAGTGTATATATACACCATAATCATCCAATTACCTAATATTTTACTTTTTGGGGTTTTATAAATGTGATTATGACACTTATATTATTTTATTTTAAATGATGTCAAAGTTGTTACCTTCATAAATTAATAAATATAACATTTTAAATGTTGGGTGTTTTAGAATATAAATCCGACTAAAAGTATTTATATTAAATATATAAGATTTATCTTTACACTAGTATTTTATTTTTAATTATTATGCAACAAATAAGTATATTTAATAATCATACAAAAATGCTGTAGAAATTATTTTATTAAGAGAAGTATTAAATAAATGGTTTTACAAAAAGTAAAATAAATATTATATGAACTATTTAATGTGCTCCAATAATTTTCTAGATGAATATGACATGTTAGAAAACTATTAAATATTTCATTTTGAATATATCCTCTGTTTGGATTTTATTTAAATTCAAATAAATGAATAGTGTCAAAATTGACACTATTGTTATTTTATAATAATAACATATTATTAAATTGTTTAAAAATCACAAAAAATATTTAAAAATAATAAATTCAAAATTATATATTCAAAAATGTCATAAAGTATCTAATTATTGAAAATTAAAAACACATATGTGATTATATATAACCATTTATAATTTATAATTTTATTACCACAAATAAAATTAAATATATTAAATAAGGATAAATAAAAATGATAAGGTATAAAATAAGCTGAAAACATTTCTAAATTTGATTGGTTGATGAGATTACAAAACTATCCAATCTAATATTCTAATTTATTCATTTTCGAAGGTTTTTAAGTGGTGTTTGAATTTATATTAATTTAATATTTTTGAGGATTCCAAAGGTGCCCCTCTCCTCCCTTATGAAAGGGAACCTCCTCCCTCTCATATTTACACAACTTTGAGCCTTAAATATCTAACAAAGCCTGATCATTGCCCTTATCAACTTCCCTAGAAATATTTTAGAGGTCCTGGTCTTCCTCAAAGACCAATTTTAGTGCCACAAGAGGAGGTTTCAAAGAGGCGCGTTGAAGAAGATGTAATATCCGTTACCGATTCTTTCAAATTTATTTCTTTTTATAATTTCTCTTATTTAGTTATTTCATTATGAAGTAATAACATGAGTATCACTCATATACTGATATGTTATTATAAATATGAAACAACCCTATTCCACCTTCTAGCCATCCAACAGAAAACGAAATCACCGCGCGTGCGTACGTACGGAATACCGTCTCCACGCCGTGGTGTAATATGTTTTCCACCACCACATTACATGGATGGGTATAATGGTGTAAATAAATAACTATATATGATTATTTTAATGTTATATTGATTCTTAAATATTATACATAAACTTCGATACAATTCCATGATCATGGGAAAGATATCATCGCTCGTGCGTACGTACGAACTACCGTCTCCACGACGCGATGAGATTCATTCTCCATGTTAACCATTCATGAATGAATATAAAGTATATTTACTGAATAATAATGAAATATATGACATAATAATTTTACTAGATTTAAGTATATATATATATATGTATGTCATCTACTTAATTCCATTCAATTCAATAAGGAAATGAAAACAACGTTCATGCGTACGTACGACCTACTGTCTCCATGAACAGTGTATTTCTTTCCATTTATCGATCTATTATATATATGTATATTATGAATATATATTATTTATAAATAATATTTTATATTCTAGAATTATGTAATCATTATATAAGTAATCATATTAATAATTACAAGTCAAAACACGGACGATAAATGAAACGATTTTACCCAAAACACCGCCTTAACAAGGAATTTACAAAAGAACGGGTAATATAAAGTCATAAGTGAATCATATATAATATCATAAATATTATTATGGTTATGTTACAAGTTAATAATATGTTTAAACCCACTATACATGAGTCTCGGACACATACAGAAGAAATTGGACATAAGGTAAGGGATAACTTTTCCAATCTCATTTTTATCCGAGATTATTTATTCGGAAGTATTTACTGGGGTTATTGTTATCATCCATGTCCATTTTTTCTAGAAATTTTTTTATTTATGTTTGAAGTCCTTTCATCCATTTTCACTTTTAATACATGGTATGTAAGGAATATTTTTTCGTGCGAGATACTTTTTTGACTTTCCGGCAAAAGTATGAGAAGAATTTGTTTTAAACTTATAAGGTGTGAACGGATTTTTACGGTTTCATAAAGCCTCATTTTCATGAAGCTTCCTATACAAGATTGCTTTATTATTTTAAAAAAACCTTTTTATTTAAAATTTCATGGAATTTTGTGAAAAGAAAATGATTTTGAAGAATAAGGGATATTTTCATCAAGATTTCATTTCATGTGTTTTATCAAAAATATTTTCCATCTAAAATGACATTATTTAATATGTTTATGATTCAAGTATAATGTATCGATTATTTACATGTATTGATTCTTCTTATGATGAAATGATATCCATTTTTTTATATGGAATTTGTTATGATGGCATGATGTTTAAGAATCCCATTCTATTATATGGGTTATGCTATGATTTAGGATTTATGATTTTGTGGCACGCGAAAGAATTATTTCATTATGAGATGGGTGGGACCTATATATCCTTCCAATAAATTGGGTAATGATTTATATCACATGATATAGACATGTCTGAAACGAAATGTAAATCCAGTTCAGTAATACAGGACTAGAACGACAAAGTGAACCCGGTTTAGTAAGGGAATTTTTCCACTAAGATGGTCTTGGAAGAAATGACTTGGATACTATGGAAATCATTACATGTGATTAATGGATGCCACAATTACATGTTTTATTCCCATTATAGTTTATCATGATTAATTTTCCTTTATGATCTCTGCCTTATGTACTTCCAAGATTTATGTCATTGCTCATGACATTGATGTTTAGATTTTATGTTCAAGTTTTTTCATTAAAATGTTTATGGATTGCTTTATGTTCCCTATGTTTACCATTACTTGGAATTTGAGCTCACCCTTTATATGTTTTCTTTTCCCCAAGATTTAAATAAAGGATTTAGGTATGAAAAAAAGGGGAAGATCTTTATTGGAGATGTTGAAGATATTTCACCATGATTAGAAGATTATATTCCAAGTTTCCAAAGACACTAAACTATTACGGTCCTTATGTGTCTGTTTTTTTAATGTATTAAGTATTCCGAAAAATTAATGTAATGTCCATGTACGTCATGCTTTGGGTCTCTACAGTTGGTATCAGAGGAAAGGTTTAGTCAACCATTGGAAACTAGGATGCGAAAACATTAGTGAGATCCCTAGAGATATTTCTAAGGTATATCTAGGGATTTCCCTATGGTTTAGTATAACTATAGGTTACAATACTATAATTATGTTGAAGATCATGAATAACCTATGGTGAACCTATGGTGTCATGGATTAAAGTATGTGTGATAAATTATACATCCCATAAGTGACTTTTAATGATTATGTGGTTCCTCGTTATTTTAACTATTTCTTGCACTATAGTTTATGGTTTTCGTCACTGGAGGGAACGAGAAGGAATTCATTTAACGTTGATTCCGATTGACAAATTGGTGACCATGATGTACAAAATTTTGTAATTACTAGAGAAAAAGATATTGTGATTATGCTGAATCAGTCATCACGATATATGATTAACAAGGTTAACTTTGGTGGTATTCCTAAGTCATAAAATAAGAGGAAGATGGAATTTTATCCATGTTCTCATGGTGAGGAGCATAGAGAAAGGATGATTGATATTTCTAAATAATGGAATAAGAACCTTGAGGAATACCTCAAATGGAGGGGAAGATGTTATCTATGTGGAGAAAAGGGTCATAGAGTGACAGACTGTTATAGAGTTCAATGTCTTATTTGTGGTGAACATGGGCATTACCACTCAATGCCCTGACCTAAGAGGTTACTTCTAAATCAAGGAAGGACTTATTCCATGGCCATCATTGAAGAGGATAGATTGATGTGTTTATGTATTGGTATTCAACAATAATGTTTTTGAGGTACTTTTAGGGTGTATTGGAATATTTTTGTATTAGTCTATTGTCGTTTTCAATAATTTTATGGTACCGGTAACCATGAAAAGTGATTCAAATATTTTGAAAAGCAGATGATATGCGAATAATTAAGGGATAAGGAGAAAATGAAAATTTTCATAGTATTCATGAACTCATGACTGAGATAGAGACAAAGTGATAACATGGTTTAGTATATAGAATTTTTGGGATTTCGTTATGTAGAAAGAGCTAGCTTTGGACAACATTCATGATTTCACTAAGGTTCAATGGGTATTCATTTTTCAATAGAATACATGATTAAGGTATTCACATGTCTGGAATGTGACAAACAAGATATATTTTATGATATATGGTGGATAAATGATGGCATTCACATTCTCGGTAGATGAAATTTGTAGTAATTGTTTTCTTTATACTATGTGATTGTACAGAAGTATTTTGGATAAGCCTAAAGATTGGAATGAATTAAGATAGTATTGTTTAAGGCTAGATTTTTTTTGATATTATTGCAGGAATGTTATAATAGTGTAGTTTTAGAAAAAGGACAACCCATAGGATGGGCGACAACCCATCACGTCGAACAAGGTTGTGGGAATCAAACCCACAACTGAAGTGCGACTGGCCTTTATCGCATACCAATGGCCTACAGGAAGTCCCTGGTCAGTAGAAATTAGGTTTATTTTATTAAGCGGTATGATAGATGAAGTATATGTTCATTTGTGGAATCGTATACGATTAACCTCACCATAGATGGATTTATGTATATTTGATAACTTTTTATAACCTTTTGTTTGAAACAGATGGAATGAACCATCATTCTATCACATGATCTGCTAAAACTACACGAATAACCAATTCAACTTCATTTCGTTAAGAGATGAAGTGGAAATTGTTCAAAGCACGAACAACAGTTAGATTTTACCAAAATCAAGTAAGTATTTCTTCTAATTCAAAATTTTCAACTTTAGGGAAATGATATTGAAAACCAAAAATGTTGTCCTAGTGCTCTTATATCTGATGAATCATATGGTACCTTAGATCATCACCAATTTATGTCTTTCTGATTGATGGCTTTTTCATAGCCATGTTCTCTACCACTCTCCATCATAACTTGATGGTTAGATTTTTCTTCTATATCCATATTTTCACCTATGTTCTCCTATTTGAAAACCCAGTGATGAGTTAATTTGGGTAATGATTACACTTCATACTTTAGTTTTTAAAATTATGTTTTCGTATTCCTGTTTACGATGATGGTTTCTATGAATAGTAAATGATTTATAACCCCAATGAATTTCGAGGGAGAAATTCATTTTAAGGGGGTAGAATGTAACAACCTGAGATTTTATAAGATATATTATTTTTAATTTCATTCATATCTTCTGTTGTACGATACACCAAGTTTATCTTGTGCTATACAAAACACCGTATTAGCTTGAATTATACGCAACACTAATCTTGGATCGTGTTATACACAATTTCATGTTTGTTTGATAGTATTTATTCTACGCAACAATGAGTATATATATATATATTCAATGTATAAATAAAATATGGTTGGATTTTGTTATACGCAACAACAAAGGAGTCTTGCACTACACGCAACCCTGATTTTGCTTGCATTACACGCAATCACAACCTTCCTCGATAGCGTGTGTTGTACGCAATACTAGGTTTCACTAAACAATGATATATGGTTATAATATTATCACGAACTAGCCGTTATGAATAGTATTAACTACATTTGGAATTTTATGACATTATAATTCATCTTACACATTTTATAGAACATGGTATGAGAACAAAATAAATTTTTGGGTAAAATAAGTATTTTAAAAAATGCAGTTTTGCCAACTTTTGATGGCGCATCCATTTTAAATATAATTTTTGACAAGTTTATAAGTTAAATATTACAAAATAAACTTCTTCTATTGAATTAGGATATAAAAATTTACATTGGATAAAGTTTTGATATTTTTCTGATAACTTTCATATTTTAATGAATAGTAAAAACACGCTATATTTTAATTAAAAACAATTTTTTCATCATAATAATTTATATGGTTAAATTATAATACTGAATGTTTTTAAATTATGAATAGAATATATTTTTACCATTTAATATAATGTATGTCATTAGCATTGATTTTACATTGAATTAATAGGTAACATCATTTCAATCTTTTGCAATGTTTTAACATTTAAAACTCATTTTATTAACAACGAGATTAATTTTATATTAATTTCTGCAATTATTGTGTATTTAATTTAGAAAAATGGATTCCATATTTGGAATCAGTGGGTCTAAATTATGTTAATAGTCTACTTTTTATTTTTGGGCATTATGAATAGTTACTATGGTAAATTATATTTACCATAGTAAAAGGTAAATCGGGTAATTAAGGGAAAATGTAATATTATAAAATTACCATAACACTTTTCTTAATATAAATGGATGCTTATATTTCTTCCTAAGGCATATTAGGGTCTAAATGGAATCCATTGGAACCCAATTGGCGGTGATTAATACCTTTAGTTTATTTTATTTAAAGTGAAGTGAAATTTGTCTCACTCATCATTAATAATTAAAGTATTTTTGTCACGACCCGTCCCAGTGGGGCCCACACCGTGACTCCCCAAGCCCTCCTCCAATAGGCCAGGGGATGGTGACTAGCACCAAGTAGGCATATCACTATCATGGGAGGAATTTCATAAGTAGCTGTACACACACACACATCTCCAAGCCCACAAATGATGAAATGTAAAACACAAAGGAAAAAAATGCATGCATACAACTAAACCAAACCAACAAAGTATGAAAAAAGGTAGAGTACTGTAAAAGAAAACTCGGCCAAAATACAAGCCCAACAAAAGTAAGAGTCTGAAAAACTGCAAAGTCCAACCAGTAAGCACAAAGGTACTCGGACTGCCGCTTGTAGCTGTAGGAACGCCTCGGCCTGTTGGGAACTCAGAAAGCTCGGTCTTGTCATGGTCTTCCCTGGACTCTGTCAAAAGGCTGCTCGTCTGCACAAGACACTAGATGTGTGGGAAAAGCCCGTGCAGGGGTGAGTATAACAATACAAAGTAGAGGACCCCGAAAACCACAAACCAGTAAACAAAGTAAAGGTACAATCAGCTGTGCATAGTATATGTTTACAGAACATATAAAACAAACTAGATATACTCAAAACCTACACCTGTGGTCTAGAGACAAGTCACGCAACTGAATACCCTTGCAAGGGATTCCGTTTGAAGATTCCATGATGCACTCACTCCGGGAGAACACACTCCATGAGTCTTATTTATCTGATGACGTCCGTCCGGGAAGAGTTATTCGTCGGGAACCATCACAAGATATAGCTAGAATCGTTACGGGAGACACACTCCTGAGCAGGAAATATTTTGATACACAGATGAGGATCACTGCCAGGGCTATGGAGGATACCTCGACTCATCCGGAATTCACCTGCAAGGTAGAGGATCAATTCCCGGTAAAGTTGGTCACACCGATACCTGACTCTACCTAGGGTCTGGAATGGATAGAGGATCTCGATCCGTGCCTCTCAGATGGATCCCTGACTCTATCACAGAAATTCCTACTGAAGGGATCATAATTCGGTGTGAGGGAATGATGCATGACCTTTAGGGGAACCAGAAGAAGGGGCACTAACCCAAATGAAATATGTTCAAGGCACGGTGAAAAAAAGGGACCAAGAAATTTTCCAAAAAGTACACGACATGTATAAATGATACACTCTATGTTGTCCGACCCCGGGTACAACCCATGTACAACCGCCCGTGTCGTGAGGCTGGTCATGTAGAAAAACATAGTACACGACATTTTAGTATGTAGTACACGCCGTGTCTGGGTAACTGGGGTTGGATCCGTGTACTCTGGCCATGTGCCCGTACACGGTCACCAACCCGTGTCCTCCAACCTGTGTAATCTGCACATGGGGTGACCCATGATGTTTGCCTCGCCTGGCCGGGTGAGGGAGTACATGGTCGGGTACTCCATCCCGTGTCCATGTGTCCCCAGGATACACACCGAGCTCCGCGTAGCGGCCTCTGCCGAGTTGTACACACCGAGCTCTACGTAGCGGCCTCTGCCGAGCTGTACACACCGTGCCACCTGAAGCCGTGTAGATCATCCCGTGTCCGTGTACTACCCAAAGTACACGCCGAGCTTCAGGGAAGTTTTAACACGTTTTTTGACCAGGTTCACACGCCGTGTGATTCTTCTCTAACCCCAAAACCCTACCGGCCACCGCCATAACTACACGGCGTGTTCTTCGGAAGTACACGCCGTGTATTCTGGAAATTTCCAAAAACGACACTCTTCGCCAGCGTGCCTCTCGTGCTGCTCCGATCATCAATCTGGCCCTACGATCACCGCAAAACATCTAAGTCCTGGTCTCCATGACCCCATGAAGCCACTTCCGTCATTTTTAGGCCTCTTATCGTCTCCGAAAACGTGTTCTGATCTTCCCACATGAAGAACGCTCGAGGAAGACTCTTTCTGATCCGACCTGATTTGTCGTTTGCCACCGTCGCCGCACCTCCACAAGGACATTGTGATGTTGAACCTTTGATTTAGGATCTTTTTGTAGAATAATTGATGCACAACGATCTGTTGTTCATTGCTCCATGAATAACACGAAGAACGCATGGGAAAAAAGGTGGAAGAAATCCAAATAAAAAAATTAAGGAACGAACCTCCGTCGTCGTTCATCGCGGAGTTGACCCGCTCTTGTTAATGGGATTAAAATGGGGAAGGAATCAACAAGAAAATAAAGAATGGATAAATTCCCCTTGGTCTTCCCGAAGAAAAATCCCTCCCTCAAGAACGTACGAATCCACAGATCAACCTGTTTGTGGTTGATCCACGTTCGTCGTTTAATCTCAAAATATGGGGAAAAGAAATCGAAATAACAACCCCTACCTTTTGAAAGGATCGATCGTTGATGAAGGCATCGTGCTGCCATTGCATTCGAGATCCTTCAATTTCAGTGCAATGATCCTTGATTTCGATCCGTTGTCCTTCGTCATCGAGAATTTTCTCCAACGCGCCGCGGATTTTGCAGAGGTTCCTCTCTTTACGTTTCCCATGACGTACAATTTTTAACCCATTAAAAAGGGAAACATGTTGTCATTTAATTACACGACAGTATTAATGGCATTGAAATTACATTTCTAAGTCATTAACACATGCCATTAATTTAGGAAACAGCTACGCCATTGCCGCGCTTCAGCGGATGTTTCCTTAAATGAAATAAAATAAACTAGTTAATTTATTTTATTCTATTTCACTTAAAACGTCCGAAAATTAAATTCTTCCCTCGACCAGCGCCGGTCGAGGTGAGCCTAATTCTTAGGTAAAGTCGTCGTCCCGGATGCAACGGTGTGCTTAGATTTTTAATCCGGTCATCCATTTGTAAACTGCCACAACCGCGCAGAAGTGCCGACTCACTTAACTAAAAAAAATTCAAACCACCATTCCGGGCTCAGTGGACCTCGGAATGATGTGCCGTCTTCACGCTCGGTTTTGAAATAATTCCATATAATATTTAAAAATAATAAACGAAAAATCAGAGACATTACATTCTACCTAACTTGGGGCTTTGCGTCCCAGAAAAGCCAAAACAAAGGCTACTCGAAAAGATGAGGGTACTGGGCACGGATCTGGGCTTCCCGCTCCCATGTTCTCTCATGAATATTCCCATGCTGCCACCAGACGCGCACTAAGGGAATAGATCGCCCATGAAGGATCCTCTCATTCCGATCCATGATATCCATTGGGTACTCAGCAAAGGTCCCTCCGTCCTCGATGTCCAGCTCGGCCCAGTCGATGAAATGCGATGGGTCATGCACGTACCTCCTCAACTACGACACGTGGAAGACATAATGTACCTGATGAAACTATGGCGGTAGGGCCAGGCGGTACGACACCTCACCAACGCTGGCTAGGATCTGGAAAGGTCCGATGAACCTCAGAGAT
Organism: Viscum album; assembly: GCA_963277665.1. Taxonomy (NCBI): domain Eukaryota; kingdom Viridiplantae; phylum Streptophyta; class Magnoliopsida; order Santalales; family Viscaceae; genus Viscum; species Viscum album. The sequence continues at coordinate 2,046,208,535 of OY728126.1, read as the reverse complement.
AGCTTGCCGCCTCAGCCAAATCTCTGCAACCCTCGTCGAGGTGAGACCCGAAGGAAGACGTGGTCTCCCTCTTCAAACTCCAGAGGTCTCCGCCGTCTGTCAGTATAAGACTTCTTCCAGCTCTGTGTAGTCTTCATCTGCTCTCGGATGATCTGCACCTTCTTTGTAGTAGCTCGCACTAACTCTGGACCCATGAGTGCTGACTCTCCTGGGTCGGTCCAGCAAAGCGGTGACCGGAAGGGTCTCTCGTACAAGGCCTCGAACATTGCCATACCGATGGTGGAGTGGTAGCTATTGTTGTACGCAAACTCCACCATTGGTAGGTGGTCCTCCTAGCTATGACCAAAGTCCATGATACAGGCTCGCAACATATCCTCCCGAACCTGAATGGTCCTCTCCATCTGACCGTCCATATGGGGATGAAATGTTGTACTCAAGCATAGCTGAGTCCCAAATGCCTCCAGCAATACCTTCCACAACCGGGATGTGAAGCAGATGTCTTGGTCTGAGACTATAGTCTAGGGGATTCCATGAAGAAAAACTACATCTTGTACATAGAGGCGACCCATGCTCTCAACGAAACTATGCTCCCTGATAGCTAGGAAGTAGGCCAACTTGGTGAGTCGGTCAACAATCACCCAGATGGAGTCATGCCCCTTGGACCTTCGTGGTATACCCGTTACGAAGTCCATCAATATTCCATCCCACTTCCACTCTAGAACTTCCAGGGGGTGAGCTAACCTTGCTAGAACCTGGTGCTCAGCCTTCACCTGCTGGCATGTGAGGCATCGAGAAACAAACTCTGCTACTGCCTTCTTCATGCATGACCACCAGAACTTTCGTCGAAGGTCCTGGTACATCTTTTCCACTCCAGGATGTACCACCAAAGGGGATGTATGGAACTCCCTCAGGACTTCCTCCTGCAATTCCACTGGTACCACAATGCATCCTCTGAAAAGAAGTACATGCTCCCCACCTTGCGAATATCCATCAGGAGCATGTCCTGTGGATAACTGAGCACGTAAGGCCACACAGTCGACATCCCCCAGATGTGCCTCCATAACTCGTTGTAAGTGTGGAGGGGTGACAACCATCGACTATAGGTAAACTATTTCCTCTCCATACATGAAGGATAACTGTAATGCGGCTAATTGTTGTGTCTCCTCACTCAAATACTGTGAGCTCGACCTTTTTCTAAGAGAATCCGCCACCTTGTTCCCCTTCCTAGGATTATAGATGATCTCGAAACCATAGTCCTGGAGGAACACTAGCCAACGTCTCTTCCTCAGATTCAGATCCGTCTATGAGAAGATGTACTTGAGGCTCTTGTGGCCAGAGTAGACAATAAACCGCTCGCCCATAAGGTAGTGTCGCCACATCTTCAATGCGAAGAATACCGCTACCAACTCGAGATCATGGGTCGCATAGTTCTGATCATGTGGCCTAAGCTAGTGCGAACCATAAGTAATCACTGTATTCCGCTGCATCAGGACACAGCCGTGCCCGGTCCCTGATGCGTCGCAGAAAACTATGTACTCAACACCCTCCTACGGCAATATCAAGACTAGGGCGCTCGTCAAACTCTATCTTAGCTTCTCAAAATACTACTGGCACTTTTCTGTCCACACGAAGGGTTGCCCCTTCCTGGTCAAGGCCGTCATCAGTGCTGATATCCGGGAGAAATCAGGGATGAATCTCCGGTAATATCCTACCAACCCAAGGAAGTTGTGCACCTCCATTACGCTCTGAGGTGGATCCCATGGAAACACAGCCTCCACCTTGGCTGGGTCCATAGCCACTCCATCTACTGAGATGACATGCCCCAGAAAGTGGACTTCCTGAATCCATAACTGACACTGCCAAAGCTTTCCATAAAGCTAGTGCTCCCGTTGGACATCGAGAACCACCCGCATGTGTCTTGCATGCTCATCCTCTAATGCTGAGTACACGGGGATGTCGTCGATGAAGACCACTAAGAACCAGTCGAAGTACGACTGAAAGATCCGGTTCATTTGTCCCATAAACACAGCAGGGGCATTTGTCATGCCAAAGGGCATCACCAAGTACTCATAGTGACTGTAGCAACATCTGAAATCTATCTTCGGTATATCCTCATCCTGCACTCGTAGCTGGTGATAGCCTGATCAAAGGTCAACCTTCAAGAACCACTGTGCCCCTCTTAGCTGATCGAAGAGGTCATCGATCCTTTGTAGTGGATATTTATTCTTCACCGTCACCTGGTTCAGGCGCCGGTAATCCACGCACAACCTCAGACTCCCGTCTTCCCTCTTGGAAAACAAGATTGGGGCCGCCCAGGGTGAGATGCTGGGTCTTACGAAACCCTTTCTCTACAAATCCTCCAAATGCACCCTCAGCTCATGAAGCTTTACGGGAGCCATCTGATAAAATGATGAGGAAATTGGTGTCGTCCCACGGTGTAAGTTGATGCATAAGTTGATTTCTTGGTGGGGATGTAGTCCGGAACATCTTCAGGAAAGACGTCCTAATACTCCACCACCACTGCTGGGAACTGAGAGCTCACAACATCTACTGCTCCAAGGGTAAGGCTATCCAACTCATAAGTGATCGAATGCAACCTCCTATGCATTAGCCCATTTTATGCTTCCTGGGTTTTCTTTTCTACGACAAATGAAAAGCTTGTTCCATCACGGCGGACACACCACACCCTTTGCCTAAAACTGTCAATCTGGGCATAGAACGAAGATAACCAATCCATACTGAGAATGACGTTTTAAAACCTCGACGCTACCAATAAGAGTCTCCAACCGAAACTCACACCTCCAAGGGTAAGATCACATTGTCTGCAAAGGTGCGTGATCGTCGAGTCTCTTCCCGTAGGTTTCTCCAAGCGTAAGGATCTAGTCAACGGTTCTACCAGAATCTAGAGGTTTTGTACAAGACATGTGGCTATAAGGGAATGACTGGAACCTGTGTCTATGAGTACAACATCTAAGGTATAAAAGACACAGATCGTACCTCGAATCATCCATGGAGCCCCTGGGTCGTACTCCTCGACCGCATGCAGCTGTCCCCATCCCTATACCCCAGCTCCCTGAGCCTGGTGCGGACCTCCTGGGGGTGGTGGTGGAAGTAAGTATAAGAGTCTTCCACCACCTACAGCTCTCCATGCTCCTCTGCCACATCTGCCACCTGTAGGATCTTCCAACTCCGTTCTCTGCCTCTGCCTCGGTGGTCCATCCACCACTTCCCTGTCAGCAGATCGACATGTCGGCCAATCTCTAGCGAGATGCCCCTTACCGTCTCATGTGTAGCACCACTTCTCCCTAGGCTGACTGGATCCCTCCTGGGAGCCCTGGACTGTTGATCCCCTATCATGGGTCCTCCTATGATGTCTTGCACATCCAGATCCATGTGCCTGACGTCGGCTCCATGCTGCCAGTGTCTCTGCACTCGTCTTCCTGCTGCCGACTACCGGAGGCTGTCTCTGCTCCGCTAAGAATCTCTTGATCACCAAGGCCCGCTCGAGCACTCCAACATAAGTAAAAATTCATTGAGGCATGACAGTAGCTCGTATGTCACACCGTAGGCCTCACTCTAAGGTCTGAGCACTGAAGTACTGATCCCTGTCCATATCCATCGAGTACCTGGCGAGGTTGGTGAACCTAGATGAATAGTCAACCACTATCATACTGCCCTGCTAGAGCTGAAGAAGCTCCTGGATGCACACAGCTCTCAGCATAACCGGAGAGAAATCCTCCCTGAAGAGTCGCTCAAACTCTGTCCATGAAAGAGTCTCCTCGTCATGAGTCTGTGTGGTCAGACTCCACCATCGTCCCTCCGAACTCTGAAGAAGGCTCGCTTCTAGGACCACCATCTGGTCTGCCGGTGTCCTCACTAGATGAAAAAATCTGTTCACCGACTCAAGCCAGTCCTCACCTGCATGAGGGTTGGGATGAACTTGGAACCTGAGGGGTCTCTGTCTCTGAAACTCGTGGAGTGCGCTGAGCCTGCGCTCCTCACCGGTCGGAACCGCGGGTACCACTGGCTGCTCCACTTGTGTTGGTATAGAAGGTGCACCACCTGGTGGCAATTCCTGGGGAGCTGGTCCCTATATCGAAGCCTCACCACTAAGGGGTTCATCCTCGTGATCGTGCTGTTTAATCCTAGCAGGTATACGTCGTGGAGGCATCCTGTAAACAAACAATATGTACCACGGTCAATGAGTATATCTGTATAGGTGACACCAAGGACATGGAAAAAACCACCCATTCCTATATGATGCATGTACATTTTATTTCCTCTCAACCAGTGTTTTCGTGTACTGAGTTGAAATGTAAGTTATCAGAGTCCTGGTGTATGGATACGTCGGCCGCCGCACCAACACTAGAGTCTCTGGCCTGAAATCCAAACCCGAAACACTCAACACAGTTTCCCCAAATAAAACGCACAGACTCTTGGTCCTATGGTAGAACCGACCACCTCTGATACCACTCTATCATGACCCGTCCCAGTGGGGCCCACGCCGTGACTCCCCAATCCCACCTCCAATAGGCCATGGGCTGGTGACTAGCACTGAGTAGGTATATCAAAAAAATGGGAGGCATTGCCTAAGTACCTATACAAGCACACACATCTCAAAGCCCACAAATGTTGAAATTTAAAACACTAAGGAACAAAATGCATGCATAGAACTAAACCCTACCAACGGAGTACGACGAAAGGTAGATTACTATAAAAGCAAACTGGGCAAGAATACAAGCCCACCAAAAGAAAGAGTCTGAAAAACTAAAAAGTCCAACCTGTAAGCACAAAGGTACTAGGACTGCCGCTCGTAGCTGTAGGAACGCCTCATCCTGTAGGGAACTCAGAAAGATTGGTCCTGTCCTGGTCCGCCCTAGACTCTGTCAAAAGGCTCCTCATCGGCACAAGACACCAGACATGCGGGCAAAGCCTGTGCAGGGCTCAGTATAACAATACTCAGAAGAGGACCCCGAAAACCACAAAGTAGTACACAAAGAAAAGGTACAGTAATCTATGCATAGTATATGTTTACAGAACATATAAAACAAACCAAATATACTAAAAACCCAGACCCATGGTCTAGAGGCAAGTCACACAACATCATACCCCCACAAGGGATACCATTCGAAGATTCCGTGATGCAATCGCTCTGGGAGAACACACTCCACGAGTCTTATAGCTCTGATGACGTCTGTCTGGGAAGAGCTGTTCTTCGAGAACTGTCACGAGATAGAGCTACATTAATTACGGGAGACACACTCCTAGGTGGGAAATACTTCGATACACAGATGAGGATCACTACCAAGGCCATGGTGGATACCGCGACACATCCGAAATTCACCTGCTATGTAGAGGATAAACACCCGGTAAAGTTGGTCACGCTGATACTTGACTCTACCTAGGGTCTGGAATGGATAGAGGATCTCGATCCGGGCCTCTCGGATGGATGCCTGACTCTATCACAGAAATTCCTACTAAAGGGATCATAATCCTGCGTGAGGGAATGATGCCTGACCTTTAGTGGAACAAGAAGAAGGGGAACTAACCCAAATGAATGATGTTCAAGGCACAGTGAACAAAAGGGACCAAGCCGTTTTCCAAAAAGTACACATCGTGTACAAATGATACATGCCGTGTTATCCGACCCCGGGTAATACCCATGTACAACGGCCCGTGTCATGAGACAGGTCATGTAGAAAAACATATTACACGGCATGTAGTACGAAGTACATGCCGTTTCTGGGTAACTGGGGTTGGCTGCGTGTACTTTGGCCATGTGCCCGTACACGGTCACCAACCCGTGTACTCCAACCCATGCAATCTGCACACGGGGTGACCCGTGCTGTTTGCCTCGCCTGGCCGAGTGAGGGAGTACACAGTGGTATACTCCATCCCGTGTCCGTGTATCCCCGGGATACACGCCAAGCTCCGCATAGCCGCCTCTGCCGAGCTGTACACGTCGTGCCGCCTGAAGCCGTGTAGATCATCACGTGTCTGTGTACTACCCAAAGTACACACCTAGATTTGGGGAAGGTCCAACACGGCGTGTGACCGGGGTCACATGCCGTGTGATTCTTCTCGATCCCCGAAACCCTAGCCGACACCACCAGAACTAAACGGCGTGTTCTTTAGAAGTACACGCCGTGTATTCCGGAAATTTCCAGAAACGGCGCTCTTCGCCAGCGCACCTCCTCTGCTGCTTCGATCATCAATCCGGCCGTTTGATCGCCGCAAAAATACTAGGTCGGGGTCGCCTCGACCCCACAAGGCTTCTTCCCTTTATTTCAGGCCTCCGATTTGCTCCGAAAACGTGTTTCGATCTTCCCACATGAAGAACACTCGAAGAACTCTATTTCCGATCCGGTCTGATTTGTCGTCCGCCATCGTCGCTGCACCTCCACAATGACGTTGCAATGTCGAACCTTCGATTTGGGATCGTTTCATCGTATAACGGATGCACAAGGATCCGTTTTTCGTCGCCCCACGAAGAACGTGATGAACGTGCAGGGAAAAAGGAGGAAGAAATCCAAATAAAGAAATTGAGAAACGAACCTTTGCCATTGTTCATCACGGCGTTGACCCACTCCCGTTAATGGGATTAAAATGGGGCAAGAATAAATAACAACATAAAGCATGGATCAATTCCCCATAGTCTTCCCGAAGAAAAATACCTCCTGCAAGAACGTACGAATCCACGGATCAAATTGTTTGTGGTTGATCCGCGTTCATTGTTTAAACTCAAAATACGGGGAAAAGAAATCGAAATAACAACCCCTACCTTTTGAAAGGATCGATCGTTGACAAAGGAGTCGTGCTGTCGTTGCCGTCGAGATCCTTCAACGTCAGCGCAATGATCCTTGGTTTCGATCCGTTCTCATTCGTCGTCGAGAATTTGCTCCAACGCGCTGAGAATTATATAGAGGTTCCTCTCTCAACATTTCCTAGGTCGTACAGTTGCTTAACCCATTAAAAAAGGAAACCTGTTGTCATTTAATTACACGACAATATTAATGGCGTTGACTTTCCATTTCAAAGTCATTAAGATGCGCCATTAATTTAGGAAACAGATGCGCCATTTCCGCACTACAGCGAATGTTTCCTTAAATGAAATAAAATAAATTGGTTAATTTAATTTAATTTATTTTACTTAAAATGTCCGAAAATTAGCTTTTTCTCTCGACCCGCGCCGGTCGAGGTTAGCCACATTCTTAGGTAAAGTCGTCGTCCGGGACGCAACGGTGCACTCAGATTTTTAATCCGGGCATCCATTGGGAAACTGCCAGAACCACGCACAAGTGCCGACTCACTTAACTAAAAAAAGTTCAAACCACCATTCCAGGCTCACTGGACCTCAGAATGATGTGCCATCTTGGTGCCCGGTCTAGAAATAATTCCATATAATATTTAAAAATAATAAACAGAAAATCCGAGACATTACAATTTTTAATATAAGTTTATACAGAATATAAATTCGGTTATAAATACTCCTTTGAAAGATAAAATGTTTTTCTTTATCATGGTAATTTATTTATAATTTTTAAGAGATATTTAATTACCTTAATATCTTATACATTAATGATGCAGATATTATTTATTTAGTGAAAAATAAGTAATATAGATTTTATTTATATAATAATACCCATTAAAAGGCTCAAAAACTGAACCAAAACATATTGGTAGTGTATATATACATCATAACCATCCAATTACCGAATAATTGACCGTTTAGAGTCTTATAAAAGTTATTATGGAACTTATATTATTTTATTTTAAATGATGTCAATGTTATCACCTTCATAAATTAATAAATATAACATTTTAAAAGTTTAGTGTTTTAGAATATAAATCAGACTAAAAGTATTATTATGAAATATATAAGATTTATATTCATCCTAGTATTTTATTTTTAATTTTTACGCAACAAATATGTATATTTAATAATTATACAAAAATGTTGTAGAAATTATTTTATTAAGAGATGTATCAAATAAATGGGTTTAAAAATAGTAAAATAAATATTATATGAACTATTTAATGTTCTACACTAATTTTCTAGATTCATATGACATGTTAGGAACCTATTAAATATTTTAGTTCTAATATATCCTCTATTTGGATTTCATTTAAATTCAAATAAATGAATAGTGTCGAAATTGACACTATTGTTATTTTAAAAAAATAACATATTATTAAATTGTTTTAAAATCACAAAAATATGTAAAAATTATAAATTGAAGTTTATATAGTCTAAAATGTCATAAAGTATCCAATTATGGAAATTTCACAACACATAAGTGATTATTTATAACCATTTAAAATTTAGAATTTTATTACCACAAATAACATTAAATAGATTAAATAAGGATAAATGAAAATGATAAGGTTTAAAATAAGATCAAAACATGTATAAATTTAATTTGTTGATGATATTACAACCCTATCTCATCTAATATTAGAATTGAGTCGTTTTTGGAGGTTTTTATGTGGGTTTTTAATTTATATTAAACTAATATTTTTGAGGATTCCAAAGGTTCCCCTCTCCTCCCTTATAAAAGGGAACTTCCTCCCTCTCATCTTTACACAACATTGAGCCTTCATGCTCGGCCAAACCCTACCCATTTACATTATAAACTTCCCTAGAAATATTCTAGAGGTCCTGGTCTTCTTAAAAGACCAATTTTAGTGCCCTAAGTGGAGGTTTCAAAGAGGCGTGTTGAAAAATATGTAATATCCATTACTGATTCCTTCAAATTTATTTCTTCTTCTACTTCCTCTTATTTAGTTGTTTAATTATGAAGTAATAACATCAGTATAGCTCATATACTGATATGTTATTATAAATATGAAACAACCCTATTCCACCTTCTATCCATCCTATGGAAAATGAAATCACCGCGCATGCGTACGTACAGAATACCGTCTCCATGCCGTGGTGTAATCTGTTTTCCACCACCACCTTACTTGGATGGGAATAATTGTGTAAATAAATAACTATATATGATTATTGTAAAGTGATATTGATTATGAAATATTATACATACACTTCGATACAATTCCATGATCATGGGAATGAGATCATCGCTCGTGCGTATGTATGAACTACCGTCTCCACGACGCGATGAGATTCATTATCCATGTTAACCATTCATGAATGATTATAAAGTATATATACTGAATAATAATTAAATATATGAAACAATAATGATAATGGATTTATGTATATATATATATTTCATCTACTTAATTCCATTCAATTTAATAAGGAAACGAAAACAACGTTCATGTGTAAGTACGACCTTCTGTCTCCATGAACGGTGTATTTCTTTCCAGTTATCAATCTATTATATATATGTATATTCTGAATATATATTATATATAAATAATGTTTTATATTCTGTAATTATGTAATCATGATTTATGTAATCATATTAACAATTAAAAGTCAAAACACGGACGATAAATGAAACGATTTTACCAAAAACACTGTTTTAACAAGGAATTTACAAAGAAACGGGTAATATAAAGTCATAAGTAAATAATATATGATATCATAAATATTATTATGGTTCTGTTAGATGTTAATAATATTTTCAAACCCACTATAAAAGAGTCTCAGACACATACAGAAGAAATTGGACAGAAGGTAAGGGATATCTTTTCGAATCTCGTTTTTATTAGAGATTGTTTATTCGTAAGTATTTACTGGGGTTATTGTTATCATCCATGTCCATGATTTCTAGAAATTTTTTCTTGTATTTTTATTTTAATTTTCATCAATTTTTACTTTTAATACATGGTATGTAATGAATCTTTTGTCGTATGAGATACTTTTTTGACTTTTCAGAAAAAGTACGAGAAGAATGTTTTTTAACATATACGGCATAAACAGATTTTTATAGTTTCATAACGCCTCATTTTCATGAAGCTTCCTATACAAGATTGCATAATTATTTTCAACAAAACCATTTTCTTTTAAAATTTCATGGAATTTTGTGAAAATAAAATGATTTTGAAGAATAAAGGATATTTTCCTCAAGATTTCATTTCAAGTGTTTTATCAATAATATTTTCCATCTAAAATGACATTATTTAATATGTTTATGTTTCAAGTATAATGTATTCATTATTTACATGGTTTGATTCTTTTTATGATGATATGATATCCATTTTTTATAAGGATTATTTTATGATGACATGATGTTTAAGAATCCCATTCTATTACATGGGTTATGCTATGATGTATGATTTATGATTTTGTGGCACAAGAAAAAATGATTTCATTATGAGATGGTTGGGACCTATATCTCCCTCCAATGAGTCGAGTAAAGATTAATATCTCATGAGATAGACATGGATGAAAAAGAAAGTAAATCTGATTCAGTAATACAGGGCTGGAACGGCAAGTAAACCCGACTCAGTAAGGGACTTTGTCCACTAAGATGGTCTTGGAAGCAATGGCTTGGATACTATGGAAATAATTACATGTGCTTAATGGATTCCACAATTACTTGTTTTATTCCCATTCTAGTTTATCATGATTAATTTTCTTTTATGATCTATGCCTTATGTACTTCCAATATTTATGTCATTGGTCATGACTTTGATGTTTAGATTTTATGTTCAATTTTTTGCATACAAATGTTTATGGATTGCTTTATGTTCTATATGTTTACCCTTACTAAGCATTTAAGCTCACCCTTTATATGTTTTCTTTTCCCCAGGATTTAATGAAAGGTTTTAGGTAAGAAAACAAAACTGGAAGATCTTTATGGGAGATGTTGAAGTTCTTTCACCACGATTAGAAGATTATATTCCGAGTTTCCAATGACACTAAACTATTACGGTCCTTGTGTGTCTATTTTTGTAATGTATTAAGTATTGTGAAAAATTAATGTAATTTCCATGTACATCATGCTTTGGGTCTCTACATCTTGATGCCCCATTCTAAATATCACCCAAAAAGAGTGTTTTAGAGCTTCATAAGAATATGGGAGAAAGATGAAAACCCTAATAAAAAAGGGGAGGAAAGGAGAACATTATACTTATAAGAGGATTCGATCCATAACCAACAGTGCTCGAAATGGAAAATAATTAAAAATAACCACCTCTTGGAAGTTTGAGTCATCCAAATTCGTCACTAGGGTTACATGGGGTGAAATGGAGTAGAAACCCGAGTTGGGGTTAGAAATCCTGATGTGGAAATTTTGATAATTTTCCAACATTACTGGGCCGCATAGTTTACCTACAGGGTTTTCCAATCCATGCGCAATCTGGGCAGAAGTTACTGCCAAAAAATCACCCCCTTCACACAATTTATAAGTAAATAATGCAGGATTTTCTTAACCATGCACCAACTATGTGCATAGCTCTATCCAAGGCTGCACATTTACATAGGATGCTCCACACGGTTTTCTCTAATAGTGCGCAAAACATGCAACATGCCCAGGAATTTATTTTTCTTCCTATTTCTTGTCCCAACCCCCCCCCCCCTCCCCCAAAACACCCACGGTTCTTCACATTATCATGGTTAAACAATTATCTAGCTAAAAAATAATAGTCCAAACCAAAACAAAAACAAAAACATACCTTATGAAGATCAGGATCTTACATAATTGAAATTATAAATCTTCTCTCTTGTTATCAGTATAAATATATTCCTACTTTGGGGTTCTTTTAATTTGAGTCTGAATAGTATTGACTTTTTTCTTTGTCTCCCCAAAAAGTTTTGGCCTTACAAATTTTCATTCACTGAGCACATCACAAAAAGTGGGAGTAAAACATCACTTTTCATAAAATTCATTATACATTTCAATTTGAATTATTCAATGGAAACTTTTATTATATGAAATATTTACCAAATGTAAATACTAATCCAACATACTAAGAAATTAATGTTATCAACCCCTCAAAATTACTTGTAATGTTTGAATTTCCCTTTCCATTAGTTTGAGGGAGATAAGGGTTGCTAAAATGAAGCTCAGTATTAAAATCCTTCTAATGAATTCTCTAGAATTTTGATGTAAATTGCAGATCGTTATTAAGAAAAAATTTAATTGGTGTTCCATGAAGTTTTACAACCTAATTAATATATATCCATGCAAGGAACTCAAGAGGTAAGTCTTCTCTTATAGGAAATAAATATGCATATTTTCTAAGGAGATCGTCAACAACCCATATTGCACCCTTCTTTCTAAGGGTATTTGGTAATCTAGTTATAATGTCTATATAATGTTCATCCCATTTACATATAGGAAAATATAGAGGTATCATAAATCCTATAGGATGCTTCTTCTCAACCTTCACTTGTTGAAAAACCATGAAACATGATATATAATCAACAATTTCCCACTTTATATTCTCCCACATAAAAAAGTTCAATATGATCACTATACATCATGGTACTACCATGGTGTATTGAAAAATTTGATCCATGATAAGTGTCCATTAACTTCCCTTTTAGCTCAGTTATAGAGGGAACATATATCCATTTTCCGTTTTCTAATTTTTATCTTCTTATATGAAGTCTTCCATCTTTCGATCATTCAATACATTAACTTTATTTTTAAAATTTTCATCATTAAGATGTCAAAATTTTATATTTTCTAACCATTATGGCATAGAAATCATTTTAAAAAATAGTGATGTATCCCCTTCAATAAAAATCCCCATATACATATTTACCAGATCCAGGAACATATGAACTTTTCTAGTCCTCCTTAGGTTCAAGACTCCAAGGTCATTCCAACTTAGTGAAGGTACTACCGTATCTTCTTTCCCTAGGGGGTAGTGGTTTGAGAGATCATAATACATGAATATTTTGATCCATCTACTTTGCCTCATGTTGAGTTATTTTTGTGAATATATGTATTTTAGACTCTTATAATTTGTGTATATCTCACATCGTTCACCATAGAGATAATTCCTACATATTATCAAAGAAAATATTATTCCTTATAACTATAGATCATGATTTGGATAGTTCTTTTGATTATTATTTAACTACTATGATGCATCAGTAATAACTTAATCATTCTCTATAAAAAAACCAAGTCCCTTATTTGAGGAATCACCATATATCACAAATCCATAATTACCTGATTATATTATCAAAATATTAGAATCAATCAATACCATCTTCAATTCATCAAAAAATTATTCACACTTTATTTTCCATATGAACATAACCACTTTATGTTCATGTTTGGTTACCATGTTAGCCAATCAGAATTTTTTAAAAAAAATACCCAAAGTAAATTTTCAAATTAATGAAAAAATGTACCTTGATTATGTTAATTGGTGTATGTAATTATTGGCATTCCCTTTTCATTATAGGATTAATTGATTTTCCAACCACAGAGACAATATGGCCATGAAAAGAAACTTCCTTAAAGATAGATCTTGATAAATTTTCTATGAAAAAATTTTCTTTTAAGAGTCTCAAGAATAATATAAAAGTGGTTTTAATGGTCCTAATATCTTTTATAGTACACTAAGATAAGATCAATAAATACCAGAATTTTTTAAAGATATTCCATGAATACTTTATTCATTAAATCCAATAAATTGTTTGTATATTAGTCAATCCAAATATCATTACTATAAAACCTTATTCACCATACCTTATTCGAAATACTATCTTCAAAATACCTTCCTTCTATACTAAAAAATGTTGATACCCAAAATGAAGTTCAAAATGTTAAAATTATTGATCTCCATGAAGTTGATCAAATAAGTCATTAATAAAAGGTAGAGGATACTTGTTCATTATTATAATAGAATTGATTTACCTATAATAAATTCATGGAATCATAGATATATCCTTTTTTTATCAAAAATAATAGGGGCTCCGTAAATTGAAATAGTAGGGAATATAAATCCCCTATCACATAACTCATCGATTTGTTTCTAAAACTCCACTAATTACACAATTTCCACTCTATAGGGAGTCATTGATATAGGTTTTACATCAAGTATTAGATAAATGGTAAACTCAGTATCATGCTCATTTGGATGTCTAGGGAATTCCTTATGAAATAAATAATCGTATTCCTCTACAGCAGGTGCATACATGATTTTTAGACTACATTTTTTATATGTAGATTATATATTCCCCTCTTCCCTAAGAATATCATTTGGAAGATCTACTAGGGTTGAATCTATGTATGACTCATATAATGAATTATCTCCTTTAAAGATAAGTATTTATAAAACTTCCTCGTGGATAATAATTTTATTTCCCATTATAATAAATTTTTTCATCTTATTTTAAATGATAGTCCATACCATAGATTATATCAAAATCAATCATGATTATAATAAAAATGGCAATAGACAGTTCTTGTTTATGTGTCATAATGTGAACTAAATGACACATCCTTATTACGATGATACTTATTATAGGATTGTTGACTACTAGATACCTTTTATGGTTCTAGGGAGCTATTAAATTTTCTTAGAAAAATTGAAATTTATAAAAGAGTATAAAAATCCATAATCAAATAAATAATTTAGAAAATTTGAGGTTGCGATAAAAGTTCATTTTTCCACATTTTTTGGAACATAAACCTTAGTTACTATGATAATATAAGCTTGGCATTTATTCCTTGGAATAATCTGAGTAAAATTCCCTTTGATGTATAAAATTTTTTTCACTCTGACCCATCTATTTATTATTAAAGAAGTGAATATTGTAAACATCATTATTTCCCTTGATGTCATAAGCCTGCTGAAATTTTTCTCCACCATTAAAGAAAAATCCCCTTCCGAGAAATTAGGTTCTATGGTGTATATTTCGAAATTTACTACAATATATAAATTACATACGTCTGTTTTTCCATTTTTTTTCATATTTCCTTTCAATGAGATCCATACCAATATCTTCTTATCTTCATTTCATTTGAAGTAATAATACTTGGATAATTCATTCCCTATCATGATAGCATATGATACTATGTACTTGTATGATGATATTTTCTTGAAACTAGTTCCCATTGAAGGATTATCTTTATACCATAAATGAAACGATTAATATTACTCTTTAGATTATGTACGTAGTCTATATAATACATTGTTAGCCATGTAAATTTATCTTCATACCCAAAACAATTTTCATATACAATTTTTATTAGTCTAAGGAATTTTCCCCCTATATCCACTCATTTATTGGGAAGAAATTATTTTTTAGTAAAATTACCATAAAATTCTTCAAATCCATGTTTTCTATTTACTACTCATCACTATTGTTTTTTATTAATGACCACCATTTATTTTCATCCACCATGAAATGATAAAATACTATGAAAACCACTTCTATTTTATTACATTTCCAAGAAAGAAATATATTCTCTACAGAAATTATCTATTAATCTACCAAAAAAATATTGGTAGTAACAATGACTGATTAAGGTTTTCGATGCATGAAATGGTCCATCATTAGTGCACCATGTTTCAAATTAGAAGGATTCTCTATAAGAACAAAGTTATTGGTCCTATCCAATGTTAGCTTCCCCAATATAGTTATAATTTGTTCATATCTAGTTCATTTTCCTAAACTAGCTTAATTATGTTTTACAATTTTGAAATAATGACATGGATTATAGGAATTGGTTCGGTTTCTATTTCTTCTGATAGTTTCCATTTCAAAATAATGAAATACACTTGATTGGATCATAACATTGTGAAACATAATTTATAATTTTACCATAAAATTTTCAATGACTCAACTTGTGAATTTAGATTCATAAGAAGTTATAGTAAATATTATATTATAAACTCATTCATTAATGTTTTATTTATATTGGATCACAATAGATTACCTAGTGGTAAATTTTTACAATCCATTGATATCAGAATTTTTTCAAGGAGAAATATATGTAAAAAATATATCGATGATGTAGAGAACCTTTATCTCATATATTATGTTGATTTGATGATGTTGGAGAATTTTTTGACTTCATTAAATTACAATGACTGATCACAGTGTCCCTATGATCATTATTTCAGTATTTCCCTGGTTTCATGGTCTTTCCTCAGATACAATATCTATTTGAAGTGGTAGTGGATGAATTGAAGAATATAATATGGTTTTGAAACAATGATGTAAATCATGAAGGAATCAAATTATATATTTGATTAGTCCTATTGAAAAATTTTGTGGTATTAAAAGAGAAAAATGATATAAAAAAGTGTATCGTGACAAAAACGTGGAATATTTCATGTCCCTAATAAGATTGGGTATTTATTGAAACTAAAAACCCCTAGTTAGAACCTCATAATTGTTATAGAAACCTCTCATATACAATTGTATAAAGGTAAACTCAAATGGTGCTTCAAGAGGGAACCCATTTCCCTCAGGGTGGGGGAGTGTTTTCATGATCATAATGTAATAATTCTTCGACAGTTTTATAACTTGTGTAAAATAACATCTTCTCTTAAAGCTGAGACATATGGCATCATTAGTGAAGTTAACTTCATAAGATCAAACATTCTGAAAATTTTATTTTTGGAAATTGATTCCTATATTTTATATAAGACCTTATTAATTTTAAATTAAACCTTTCTAGGGGACTCAGTGCACAATTAATAGAATATATAGTTTCCTTATGAGTATAAATTTTCTAGTTATATATGTATATCATAGGTGAATATTTTGGTAGATGACCTCACCCATAAAGAAGAAGGTATATATCTCACTTAGTCAGACGTTCTCCTAAAATATTTTTTTACATCATAAATGTGATTATAATAAAATCCATTTTATCATACTTTGGTAACAAATTTTTTATAGAAATAAATGAATTTTATTTTTTGGTCAAGGAATCTTCAAAAAATGATGTATAATTTTGGATATTTTGAAACAATTAATTTTAAAAAAATTAATTCATTGTTGATCACATAATCATAAGGTTATCATCCTTGAGAATGTTCATAATATTTTTTAATCTTTCATAATGTTTTGTAAATAAAATTTGAATCAATCCAAGCATATCCCATAGGAGATTCAAAAGAGGTGCATAATAAGGCCACACTTAATATGCACTAGAATTTTACCAATATATAGTTGAAAAAAATATTTGAAGTTTTATTAACCCTATAAGAATATGTTCTAAAACAATTTCCACTTATAGTACACAAATAGAGATGTGTTTTTAGGAAAAATACATAATACCTAGTTTAAGAAAACTATATGATAGTATTCTATAATTATTTATATCCTTAGAGTTTTTCATTGGGTTATGTTCCTCAATAAATGTTTTTCTAAATATATTTCCCAAGGTTTGTACTAAAATTCAGTTGATACCATGTTTAACATTATGAATCTATTAGGCTATTTTTGGTATTTAATTTACTACATTGGAATAGGAATAAGGTATCACACCCCAAAGGACTAAATAGATTAATAGTATTAAGAGACTATATACATACATGATTCTCAAATTGCATGAGAAAAAAATATATTATAATAATTATTGTGATACATTATTATTTATTCTATTAAATCATTGATTTCATATATATATATATATATATTCCTTATTTATATCCTTAGGAATGGAAAACAT
The DNA here is from genome assembly GCA_963277665.1 of Viscum album. Lineage (NCBI taxonomy): Eukaryota > Viridiplantae > Streptophyta > Magnoliopsida > Santalales > Viscaceae > Viscum > Viscum album. Next base: position 2,046,190,971 of record OY728126.1, on the reverse strand, counting down.
AATAAAGGGCTATCTCTAATGACAAGTAAGGTAAAACTACAATACAAACTATAAATAAATAAACAAAATAGAACAATATGGCTGAGAAGAAAAGTAATCATATATACCATATAACTAATACAATAAAATGGGACAAAATCCATGGATAACATAATGTTATAAATTATTACATGGATAATAATAACTTATTTCATAACGATTTAATTCATAGTGTCAGACATCATAAGCTTCCTTTTAAGGATGTACGCAAAGAAAAAATACATAAACTAGTAAAAAATACACCAAATACCCAAACTAGTTCATCTTATTAGACCTACTGATGCATCAAGGGTATAAAGAGGGCCTAAACTAATGCATACTAAGTTATAATTATTCAATATATGAATAGGATGAAATATAATAAACATAAAAATTCATATTGAAAAACTATTTTTTTTAATAATTATCTAATCAATAAACATAATCATAATCCATATAATGTAATATGAAGAATGGTATGAGAAGCGTAAATCCCCAATAAAGTATAATATTTACCAAATAATGGTGTCAATGATTAATACACTATAAAAATGTCATTGGAATATTTATTGAAGGAAATACAATTTTCATTTTTAAATAACATGTTTAAAATATAAAAAATAAAAAATATTAACGAATTATTTTCCATTAAAATGAATCATATAAAAATTAAAATAAATATTTATCAAAATAATTGGTCTTAATGGAACGAAATTTCATTAATTCTATTTACATTAAAGGAAATATTCCATTCACATTTTCGGTAAAAATTCAAAATTACCTCGTTCATAAAATGAAAACAATATTACTTTGGAAAATTATTTTTAAATTAAAATATGGGTAAATATTACTGTAAAAATCATTGTATATTAGTAAAAACATTAATAATTTTTTTTTAAATGGACAAGAAAGAGAAATATTCTCATTAAGGTAGAAAAATAAGGTCATTTTTTCTTAAAACAATTATTTCAGTGACTTGTGTACATAAAGAAAGGAAAATAAAAGGAAAAATTGAAATTTATATAAATAAATAGATTATAATAATATATATTGGGGTTCATATAGAAATATCAAATAATTTTTATAATGGGGTAATAAATCTAAACCATCCAAAATAATGATGAGATTGTAAAATAATCCCTCAAACAAGGTCCTAATTCCATTTTATGTTATTTTAGAATTATATATAATAATATCAATATGTTATAATTCTATAATAGAACCATATTTTTATGTTAAAAATCATATAATACACATTTGTTAAAAAATATTTATTAATGTCATCATTTTCAAATGCTATCTATTTCTTTTCACGTGAATGTTTCAGTTCGGTTGTTTCATACCCTATAATTTTATCATGGTTACATCATCTTAAGAATATTAATAATGATATAAATATCATACATATTGTCACGAACAAACCTAGGTACCCTGGTAACATGATAACCAAGCCATCCCTGACATGACCAGATTGGCATTCCCGATCTCCATGGGTTAGAGACTAGTACACAACATCATACTACATAAAAGTGGGAATGATTTTATACAATAATATGATATAAAATAATAAAAGATAGTATGAATATTAATAGTAAAACTCCATTAGAAGTAAAATTAATAGAATAAAATGAGGAATAAAATCCCTCATACTATGAACAAAATTACATTGTAGGAAATAAATCCCCTAACTCCCTAAAGACACAACTCACCGTGTCCAAAGATCAACAGCTGGATCCACCTCCAAGATATCACTTCCCTTTTATTGTTACTGGAATAAGAAATTATATAAACACCTGAAGGAAAAATAGGTTGTTATCCCAAGCCCATTAGGATACCCCCAAGGATTCCATAATATATTCCATATATATATTGTCCCAAAATACATTAATATTTTCAAAAAAATATGTTTTGAAATTTAATAGCATTTTTAAATAATAGAGGATATACATTTTCAAAATGATGTAAAATACAATCAATGAGAATGCTTTACTTTACAAGAGATGGAATATTTCTAACACAATGAATTATGTAAAAAAATTATATAAAATAGTTTAAATAAATTCAGTAGGCAGGTAAAATATTTTAAATAAAATTTCCATACATTTATATCACAAACATAAATAAACAACCAATAAACTTGGTCATTTACCAAATGGTACGATAATTTTAACCAGATATAGGATTTTTTACGTTCAATGTGAACTCATAAAAATGTGTATACCCACATCCCTATGATACTGGCCAATGGAGACTCATCACCAACCCATCAGGGATGTGACCCACTGCATGTATGTTTTAAAATGTTATAATAGCTTAGATTGTATACATTTTACTCACTTACTTACTAAGGATTTCATGAGATCTTATATGATGGGATAACTATTTTAAAACTTATTAAAAACTTATCAATCCCATTCTTCCATTTCAAAAAATTCCAATTTTTTTAATTTAAAATCAAAAAAGGTTTTATTCCAAAAAAATTACTTTTTTCACAAGATAAAACCATTGGGTTTATATCAAATCATTTTAAGTCATTTTAATGATATTGAAAATCATTCAAAAATAATTCTTCCTTTTTCAAAATTCTTTTTCACAATTAAACTAAAAAATTTAATAAAATACATTTCCATCAAGATCCACCATTTAAATTGAACAATTTATATAGACTAATTTCCATAAACACACCCAATTCAATAAAAATGGGGTTTTCCAAATATTTGTGCCATAACCATTATAAATATCACAATTCACTAGAATTGGGTTTTATCAAAGTAATTGAATGAAGGTTTAAGCAATTGAATTTAAATCAGTGATCTAAATAAACCACGAAAATGAAATTTAACCAATTTAGAAAATCTAAATGGATTAATCTACATTTTTTTGTGAAGAATGACACTCGCAATGGCACCCATCAACAAGAACAAAGGTTAAGGGGATCTTGAAACTCAACCTAGAAGCATGATCCAACACCACATAGAATAGATCCATCAATAACTAGGTAATCCATTGAAAAACTAAGAGGATATATAAAGGTAAACTCAATGAACATGGGAGAGAACTTACCTAATAATAAAACTACAAGAAAAATGATGATCAGAAGCCGATTGGATTGATCTGGAAGGAGGGGTGCCTAAAATTTCATAGAGAGAGAGTCTTCAGTTGAGATCCAAGAGTTATGAACATAATAGACTAAGTGGTACATCCGAACACATTTCTTTATACCGGTCTAGGGCAACTCATGACATGTAGCTAGGGGTCCCGATGTGTCGGCCACGCGGGATAAGTAAGATGAAAACCCCATCGCCTTATGTTGAAAACTAATTTTTATCCCGTACCTGATGTGTACATTGGGTTCACGATGCGTACCAGGTCATGACATGAACTCCCCATTAACAACCTAAAACCCACACCAAGTACATAAAGTTTACTTTAGTTACATGTTGTGTAACAGTTATGCAGTCTACAATAAACTGAGATAGAACACACAAAAATGATTTTTAAATAAATGGAACTTATAAATGATAGAAAAATTACCTGATCAAGGTAACAATATGTTACAAACACCAACCATAGAAACATTCTACCCCTAGAAATCCTATAAAGAATCTTTCATTCCAAAAAGATGAGTCCACTTCTCTCTCAACAGTGCATCGCATTCCCATGTCTCTTATCTATAAGAGACATTTTTCAATAGTACAAAAACCAAATTTATTATCTTCCCACAAAGCACCTTGGTCATATAATCAACTATCCTGACTGGTTGATTAGTCAATGGTGAATCAGGCCTGATCTAAAAATCACTACAGCTCAAAATGTGAGATGGATTAGACAGATACTTTCTCAACTATGATACATGGAACACATTGTGTATCGACATCAGTTGTGGTAGAAGTTATAGATGGTACGTATCCTTCCCCACCTTCTAATCCACCTAGAAAGGTCCCACAATGTGAGGAGAAAACTTCACTTGTATCTTTATAAATTGATGACCCAATTAGGGTGAATACTTTAAGAAGACCTAATCACTAACTGAAAAATAATAAGGTATATAGATGCTATCATTATAAGAATTATATTTCTGTTGTGAGGTCAACATTATCTATCATATCAGATGAATCATTGATGTTATCTCCTACACCATGCTTGGTCCAACCAAAGAACATTCACCAACTTCCCACCAACACAATACTGATTTACATGGATCACCATACAATCCCTTGAAATATTCTATTCTGATTGAAGACTGGTAATGGTTATAGTAAGAAAACTCAACCATCCTTATGTGGTCATCCCAATCCATGCTAATGTTGATAACACAAGCGCGAAGAATATCCTCAAAAATCTGAATAGCTATTTATATGTGTACATATGACCACAGATGGTAGGTCATGCTCAAACAAAATAGAGATCCCATTTCCTCTTGAAGGCCTCTCCAAAAGTATGAAGTGATCCATGGATCCATATTAGATACAATAGAAGATGGAACTCCCTGAAAGGGAAATATCTATTTCATGTAGAGATTTCACATTCCCTCTAAATTAACTGTATCAAGAATGGGTATAAAGTTAGCTGACTTGGTCAAACTATCAATCAAAACCCATATTGCATTCTTCTCTCTTGGGGTGCGAGCCAACCCAACCACAAAGTACATAGATATCACGTCCCACTTCCATTTAAGGACTAGAAGTGGTTTAAGAAAACCTAAATGTTTCTAGTACTCGACGTTCACATGTAGGCACACATCGAAATGAGAGACAAACTCAACAATGTCATATATGATACCTGGCCACTGGAACTACCACCACATGTTAGAGAAAATTTTTTGGTTCCTGGGTTTGCAACCCACTGAGAAATATGGCAACCCTATAATAGATTTTCTTGACGCTAATGACACAATGAAAAGGTTCCAATAGCCTAGAACACCCTCTTTGGAGAATGACCACTAGAAACCTATCTCACAACCATAAATGGATTCTACAATGCTACATAAATCATCATCAAGCTCATGATCATGAATAAACATTTCAAGAATAGTATACATCAACTGCACACGAGATAAATAAACAACATCCCCTTCCTCCTAAACTCCAATATGCAACTGTGCGAAGAGTGCCATCAAATTATAGTATTCTTAAGACTCTTTCACTTACTGTGTAAGATGTTTTATTCTCAAAGAATAAGAAAAATAATTAACTTTTACTTGGGGTATAGGTGATAATAAAGCTGAAATACTGAAGGTAAACAACTTAATGCCACTACCTAAGATTCAAATATTTTTTAAAGTATATATAACTATGGATTTTGTGGTCTGAATACACTTTAAAGCTTCCAAAAAATGGTAATTCTGTCAAATATTAAATGTGTGAATCAGAACTACATGTTCTAGATCATGGGTAGGATAATTATTCTTATGTTTCCCAAGATGATGAAATCCATATACTACTACATGATCACCCTACATTAGAACGTAGACGAAGACCGAACTTGATGCATCACAAAAGGCCATGTTGCCCTTCTAGGCTGTTGGAAGAGTCAACACCCACATAGTGGTCAACATATGATTAATCTCAATAAAAGAACACTGAAATTTATCATCCAACACAAAATTCACTCCCTTTCGAGTTGGAGTAGCCATTAGAGAATCTAGCTCTAGGAATTCATTCATGAATCTGTAGTAATATATAGAAACAAAATAATCTATAGATCTCAAATAAATTTTGCGATTTCTACCAAGACATAATATCCTTCACCTTATCATGTTCAATTGATACACCCTATTTTGACACCACGAGTCCCAATATTTTCAATTCCCAAATCCTAAAATAAATATTTGAATATTTTGTATAAATCAATTGATTTCATTAGAGGCTCAAAACTATTCTCATATGTTGTACATGATCCTCCCCAGACATGGATTAGACAAAATTATCATCCATAAACACTACCAAAAAGGAATCTATATACTCATGGAATTTTTTTCTCCTTAAATCCATGAAAACTATAGGTGCATTTGTCAGAAAAAAGGTCATAAAAAGGTACTCATGGTGGCCATATCTACTACAAAAGGTAGTTTTCAGAATGTAATATTCTTTTATCCTGAACTGATAGAAACCAGATCGAATGTTGATATTTGAAAACCACTACAACCCTTTTAGATAATCAAATAGATCATCTGTAACGCCCCGACCCCAGCTACCCAGATTCGGTGCATTATTACATAATTTTGGCATGATCACAAGAAAGATCAAATCCCGAAAGACCGATTGGTTTAGTAGCCTTGGAAACACTAGATATAATCATAAAGTTTTACATTACATTTTAAAGTGAAAAACTACTACAACAACAAAGTCTTCATATCCACACTATTAACCCCTCATAATATCCCTGCAAGTCATTCATAATTTACTTCTTCACTACCTGGGAAAAATAAAACATAGAAAAGGGGTGAGCTCAAATGCCCAGTAAGGATAACAATATAGCGGAACATTCATAATAAGCATAAACATTTAAGGCAATGAATTACTAAAACAAAAGCCTTTTAAAATTGAACTTCAACATAGTATGGCAAAAATAAAAATGAAATAATGCCATTTACTTATTCACATGGATATTCTACTAATCGAATAATCACATGCAATATCAATAACCACTTTCATAATGTTGGAAATGCATAATGCCAGACTATCATAACCACATAGCCAAGGCCTCGTGCCAAGACTACAAATAAGATTTTGTCAAGGCCTTGTGCCAAGACACTAGTTTGTCTCATGAGACCTACCGATGCATCGAGGAGCTATAGCGGGCTCCACCCGTCACTTATTAAGTCCAATGCATTCCCATATGAAAAGGTTTAAACATAACATAAACATTCGTATTAAAACTAGCATACGAAATGTCAATAATTTCACCATAAACTATGAATGGTATAAAAATAGCACATCCACAGTCAAACATATCACAAAAACTTCAATACAATATAGAAGTTTTGTATTATAATAAATCAACTTCAAATAATCTTAAAATCCATCAAAGGATCAAAATTCTTTTTAAAGAAGTATCTCCTTTTATTTTGAAATCATTTAAGATCCATAAAATAAAACATTTTCTTTGAAAATATTCTTATAAGCTTGTATGGAAAGCTTCGAAGATTTTATAACGGCGGAAAATAACCGCACCCGCCGTATAAGTTAAAAAGAACATTCTTACCTCAATTCAGTCGAAAAGGTTAAAAAGGACCTTGTTTTGAAAACGACGGAAAGATTCCTTTATAAACCTCTTATAAAAAGTCAAACAAGGGTATAAATGACTTTAACCCATAAAAATGTTTTGAAATACATTTTTAAGAAACATGGATGTGGATGATAAAGATATCCCAGAAGATTATTACGTATAAACAACCTCGGATAATGAAGAGATTGTGAAATAACCCTTACCTTGTACTTTTCCTTGGTTGGGGTAGGTTAACCTCCTGTATAATGGTGAAATAGTTGTTATTAAATTATACAAGAATCATATATATTAATATGATATCATATATGATCTTTTAACATTGATTTGTTAATAATATCTTAGAATTATCGTCGTTTCGGGAGTTAACTTACTCATTTTCTTTTATATGTTTTGTTACATAAGCCATGGTTGTTGTATCTTATTCATATCCAGAATGATATACAGTCCTTAAACATCATTTTTAAATCATCAAATGATAATTATACTTGAATTGATACGATGGAGAATGAATCTCATCGCGTTCGTGGAGACGGTAGTCCGTACGTACGCACGAGCGACAATATCATTCTTTTGATATTAAAATAATATATAAATGGATGGTATATCATATATACAGAATCATTAACATGTTATATTTATTATTTACATGAGTTACACATCATTATTATACCCATCCAAATAATATTATATTGAATAACAATTACACCACGACGTGGAGACGGTAAGCCGTACGTACGCACGTATGGTGACATGTTATTCAAAGGGTGGATAGAATACTGAATATGATTGTACCATATTTATAATAACATCACAGTATATGTGAGATACTGGAGTTATTATTTCAGAATGGTAAGAACAAAGGAAGAAGAAGTGGAAGAAGAAATGAACTTAGAAAAGGGTGGTGAAATCATTACCTCTTCTTCGGGTTCTTCCTTTTGATTTGATCAAAAGGGCTCCTTAGGTTGGCTTTCTGATCAAACTAAGGCCTCTAGGTTGTAGTGAGGGATGTTGGGAGAGTATTTGGACAGAGTTTGGCCGAACCAAAAGGCTTTGAAGGTGTGAAGAAATGAGAAGGAGGAGTGCCCTTTTATAAGAGGGGTGAGGGGCACCTTTGGAAAAGTTAGAAATATTAATTTATAATAAATTCATATTCGGTTTACAAAGGCTCCAAAGTTGACTATTAAAAGGATGAGGTGTGGATAGGTCGAAAACAACTCATCCAATAGAATTTAGACAGGTTTGGGTACTTATATTAACCTTATCTTTAAGTATTAACTCTAAGTTAATTAGTTTCACTTTTACAATGTCTCTTTGTATTTTTATATAATATGATTAATAAACTTACTATATACATCCAAGCGACCCCCAAGTGGTCCATTAATGAGGAACCTATCATAATATAAGTCTCTTGGCCGAACCTTAGATTTTTAGGAATTTAATATCAATTAATAATATAATATTTGTTTTAAGAACTCTTTTATGTCAATTTTGACACTATTCAATAGTTGATTTTTGTGAAACTCCTAACAGATTGATTACTTTGAACAAAGTCAATTAAATCAATCCTAATATATCATATTATCATAGAAAATTAGTTTAATTCATTAAAAGTTTCATATTATAATTATTTGGGTATTTATAAGATCAATTATTTTTATTTTTCACTATTTTAGTAATTACTGCATCATCATTGTGTCATAAATAAAATAAATTATTTAATGTCTAAAAATTATAAATAAAATATCATTATGTAGGAAATCTTTTTATCTTTCTAATGAATATTTATAATCGAAAATCCAACATGTATAACCCTATGTAAAAATTGTTGTTCTAAAGGATGTAAGCTTATGCCATTTTTATTTTTATTTTAACTTTATTAATATAAAGTGTCCCTACCACATACAAGTGGCTCCAAGGGGTCCCCAAATTGACCAAAGGATGCCCATGGTCGGGTATGTGTCCACCAATAAGGTTAGGACACGTTTTAGGGTAATTTTCTATTATTATAATATTATTTTTTTAACCCTTATTTACCGGATTTACCCTTTAACCATGGTAAATAAAATATTTACCACAGTAACTATTCAAAATGTCTAAAAATAAAAGTTACCTATTTACACAATTTGAACATCATGATTCCAAATATGGAATCCATTTTCCTAAATTCAAAACACAGAAGTGGCAGAAATTAATTTAAAATTAATTCCCGCTGTCAAAACAAAAAGCGTGTTTTTAAGAGATAATAACTATCAAAAGATTGACACTTGTTTATGTTCGGTTTAATTGTAAAATTATGTCCAATGATAAACATTAAATTGAATGGTAAAAATATATTCTAAATATACTTTAAAACCACTCAAATTCATAATTTATCACTATTAATTATTTTGATTAAAAAAGTTGTTTTTAATTAAAATTTAGAAATTTTCACTATTCATCAAAATATGAAAGTTATCCGAAATGTACCAAAATTTCACCCTAGGCTAATTTTGATATTCCGAATCCAAAAATGAAGTCCATTTTGAAATATAGAATATATATGATTTCAAAAAGTAGGTATTACTATTCACAACGGCTAGTTTAATTAGTTGTGGTGTGTGTTAGAACTCGAGGTTGCGTACAACACACGCTATCGCATTATTCGAAGGGAAACGTACCGTAGAAGCTTGGGGTGTTACATTCTCCCCTCCTTCAAATAATTGCGTCCTCGCAATTTCTAGGGTATTACTGCATAAAAATACTCGGGTGGTTCTTCATCATAAGTTCCTCGGGTTCCCACGTTGCCTCTTCCATTTTATGATTTCTCCACAAAACTTTTACCAGACGCGTCGTCCGGTTTCTCAGTACTTGTTCTCTTGTATCAAGAATCCTGACGGGCTCTTCGCAATAAGACAGATCGGGTTCCAGTTCTAATTCCTCATAGGTGAGTACATGCGTTGGGTCAGGCATGTATTTTCTCAACAGAGATACGCGGAACACATCGTGAACTTTGGAGAGACTTGGCGGCATTGCCAATCGGTAAGCTACAGCCCCAATTCGTTCTAGAATATCGAAAGGTCCGATGTACCTGGGACTCAATTTACCTTTCTTACCAAAACGTATGACTCCCTTCCACGGAGATACCTTTAGGAAAACATGATCACCGACTTGAAATTCCAAATCCTTCCTTCGATTATCGGCATAGCTCTTCTGCCTACTTTGAGCTGCTTTGATGTGATTTTGGATTACCTTCACCTTTTCCACTGTTTCCTCCACCAGTTCTGGGCCTACAAGTTTTCTTTCACCAACGTCATCCCAACAGGTTGGTGTACAACATCTCTTTCCGTATAACGCTTCATATGGTGCCATCTGAATACTCGAATGGAAGCTATTGTTATAGGAAAATTCTACTAGAGGTAAATATTGATCCCACATACCCTGAAAGTCAAGTGAGCAAGATCTCAACATGTCTTCTAAGGTCTGAATAGTCCGTTCTGATTGTCCGTCTGTCTGAGGGTGGTAAGCAGTGCTCAAATGAAGCTCAGTATCCAGGGATTTCTGAAGACTTTTCCAAAATCTTGAAGTAAAACGGGGATCACGATCAGAAACAATCGATAGGGGAACTCCATGAAGTCTCACAACTTCATTAATGTATAGTCTTGCTAGACGTTCCAGGGGTAGATCTTCTCTTATAGCAAGAAAATGTGCTGACTTGGTAAGACGATCAACAATAACCCATATTGCATCGTTCCTTCTAGGAGTCTTTGGTAGCCCCATGACAAAGTCCATCGTAATATTGTCCCATTTCCACTCCGGTATGGGAAGAGGTTGCATGACTCCTCCAGGCTGTTGCCTTCCAGCTTTCACTTGTTGACAAACCATACACCTTGACACAAAATCAGCAATCTCCCTCTTCAGGTTGTCCCACCAAAAATGTTCCTTCAAATCTCTATACATTTTGGTGCTCCCAGGGTGTATAGAGAAATTGGAACTATGAGCATCATCCAGCAATTCCCTTTTTAGATCAGGTATATTGGGAACACAAAGTCTCTTCCCGAATTTCAAAATTCCATCTTCATACACAAAGTCTCTCAATCTCCCATCATTCACAGCTTTAATCTTCTTTTGGAATTCGTCATCATCGGTCTGAGAACTCTTAATCCTTTCTAGTAAAGATGGTTTGGCAACCATTTGAAAAAGCATTGATGTTTCACCTTCCCTGGTTATTCCCATGTCCATCTTCACTAGATCCATGAAAATTGGATCCCTTTCAATTCTCATATTGTTCAAAACTCCATGGTCTTTTCTACTCAAAGCATCTGCCACCTTGTTTGCCTTCCCCGGGTGGTAGTGTATCGTACAATCATAATCCTTGAGTAATTCAAGCCATCTCCTTTGCCTCATGTTGAGTTCTTTTTGTGAGAAAATATACTTCAAACTCTTGTGATCAGTATAAATCTCACATTTTTCACCATAGAGGTAGTGCCTCCATATCTTCAAAGCAAAGATCACAGCTGCTAACTCAAGATCATGAGTAGGATAGTTTTGTTCATGAATTTTCAACTGTCGTGATGCATAGGCAATAACTCTATCATTCTGCATAAGGACACAGCCAAGTCCTTTCTTTGATGCATCACTATAAATAACGAACCCATCATTCCCCGATGGTAGAGTCAATATAGGAGAATTGACTAATCTTCTCTTCAGTTCTTCGAAACATTCTTCACACTCTTTTGTCCAAACAAATTTAACCCCTTTACGTGTGAGCTTTGTTAATGGGTTAGCCAATCGGGCAAAATTCTGGACGAAACGTCGATAATAACCTGCCAAGCCAATAAAACTACGTACCTCAGTTATACTCGTAGGTGCTGGCCATTCTTGGATTGCTTTGGTCTTAGAAGGATCAACAGAGATTCCATCTTTAGAGACAATATGGCCAAGAAAAGAAATCTCCTGAAGCCAGAATTCACACTTGCTAAACTTTCCATATAATTCATGCCTCCTCAGAGTCTTCAAGATAATGCGCAAGTGATTTTCATGATCTTCGTAGGTTTTGGAGTATACCAAGATATCATCAATAAATACCACCACAAATTCATCGAGATACTCCTTGAAAACTCTATTCATCAGATCCATGAATACAGAGGGTTCATTAGTCAATCCAAACGGCATTACAGTAAACTCGTAATGCCCGTACCTGGTTCGAAATGCTGTCTTCGGAATGTCTTCCTTCTTTACACACAACTGATGGTATCCAGATCGAAGGTCAATCTTTGAAAAGTATTGAGCTCCATGCAGTTGGTCAAATAAATCATCAATACGAGGTAGGGGATACTTGTTCTTTATCGTTATAGCATTGATTTCCCTGTAATCGATACATAACCTCATAGATCCATCTTTCTTTTTAACAAAAAGAACAGGGGCTCCCCATGGAGAAACACTAGGGCGAATAAATCCCTTATTACTCAATTCCTCTAGTTGTTTCTTTAGTTCGACTAGCTCTACAGTGGCCATTCTATAAGGGGTCTTCGATATAGGCCTTGATCCAGGAATCAAATCAATAGAAAACTCAACTTCTCGTTCTGGAGGATGTCCAGGTAAATCTTCCGGAAATACATCTACAAATTCTTTCACAACAGGTACATCCTCTATTTGAACATTCCTTTCCTCACCGACAGTTATTTCATTCTCTTCCTCCCCAATAATTGAATTAAGTTGAACTACTGGGGGTGGATCTAAATAAGAATTAGGTGGTGACGATTCTGCTCTAAAAATAAGGTGTTCCTTATCATTATCATCAAGAATCGTAACCTCTTTCTTCTTACAATAAATCTTTGCATCATAGTCCGAAAGCCAGTCCATACCGAGGATTATATCAAACTCAATCATAGGTATGACGATGAAATCAGCAGATAAAGAAAATTTATGTGCTCTAATGGGGACTGATTCACAAAACTTTGTTGCAACGATACTTCCCTTAGGAGTTTTAACTGACAACTCCCTTATTAAATCAAATTGGAAATATCTAATTTTCTTAGCAAACTGGGAAGATATGAAACAATGCGATGATCCAGAATCAAATAATGCATTTGCTAAACTTGAGGAAACCATTAAATTACCTGCCACCACGTCTTTCGGAGTTTCTACCTCAGCAGTAGTGATAGCATAAGCCTGGCCTTGATCCCTTGGCCTTTTCTGAGGTAAGTTCTCCTGACGCTTAGGACATGCATTTGCATAATGCCCCATCTCCCTGCAATTGTAGCACTGAACGTTGGTAGCTTCCTTCTTCCCCTTGCAATCATGAGCTTGGTGGCCTTTTTCACCACACTTGTAACAGACTCCCATTCCCTTCAGGCAAGCACCGGGGTGTTTCTTCCCGCACTTACCACAAGATGGATATTCAACCTTTCCCTTCTTCCCCTTATTTCCATTCCTAGATTGATCAGCAGGTCTCTTCTTCTCTTTCTTTGCTTTAAAGTCATAAGACTTAGAGAATTCCTTTTCGGTCTTGATAGCACATGAGACAATGTCTTCGTACGATGAAAAGGATTGTGAGACTAATGCTCGACGGAGAAATGGTTTTAACCCATCAAAGAAACGATCAATCTTACTTCTTGGGTTGCGAATATAATCACCAGCGTACCTCGCTAACCTTGTAAAGTTAGCCTCATACTTTGTGACATTCTCATCCTCCTTTTGTCTCAGACTCAGAAATTGCCTTTCCATATCTGCTCGATGGTCGCGAGGAAATTATTTTTCTAAAAACAGATCTTTGAACTCCCTCCATTCCATGTTTGATACTTCATCATCTTCCTTCATGTTTTGAATCAATGACCACCATTGATCAGCATCTCCAGTGAGGCGGTAAACTGCCATGGTAACTTTTTCCCTTTCACTACTCCCCAAAGCCTGAAATATTTTCTCTAGGGAAAATATCCATTGCTCAGCTACTAAGGGATTTGTACTTCCATTGAACGTTGGTGGTTGTTGTCTCATGAATCGATCTAACATTGATCCTCCATGCTGCGGATCAGGGTGCTCCATACGGGTAAGGTTATTATTCATAACCTGAGTAAGTTGTCCCAGTACGGTGATTAGCTGATCAGCACCAGTTGCATCACCAGCCCCACTATAATTATCTTGAGCAGGAGGGCAATCCCTACATGGAGTGCGTGCATTGATACGGTTTCCATTTCTTCCACTAGGCGCCATTTCTAAACAATGTCATAAACTAGATCAGTTTATGAATCAAAATACATAATCCCATACTTATAAAACACTAAACATAAATTGAACTATATATGGATATAATCCATAATCATAAAAATGTTTTCTTTGAGGAAGTATATACTCATAAACCCTTCATAATGATTTGTAAAGATAGTGAGAGTTATCCTAAGCATATCCCCCAGGAGTGTCGTAACCAAGAGTGCAGCAAGGCCCGTTGTCGTGCACCAGTTCCCGTTCGAGTCTAGCTCAAAGCGGTGTTTTCGGGTTTTACCCCTAGGTACATCTGTGCCAGAGCCGCCTCTACCTGCTCGTATCCAGACAGGGATGTATTGCTCGGAAAACTCACAAAATCTCTACAATACCAAAATTCTAGGAAGTTCTTCTATACTAATCCTCAAAGTTCATCTTAGGTCTACGTGCTCTAATCAGAGTTTATCTAAATCTAGTTTCCAAGGTTTGTACTAAACTTCCTCTGATACCAACTGTAACGCCCCGACCCCAGCTACCCAGAGTCGGTGCATTATTACATAACATTGGCATGATCACAAGAAAGATCAAATCCCGAAAGACCGATTGGTTTAGTAGCCTTGGAAACACTAGATATAATCATAAAGTTTTACATTACATTTTAAAGTGAAAAACTACTACAACAACAAAGTCTTCATATCCACACTATTAACCCCTCATAATATCCCTGCAAGTCATTCATAATTTACTTCTTCACTACCTGGGAAAAATAAAACATAGAAAAGGGGTGAGCTCAAATGCCCAGTAAGGATAACAATATAGCGGAACATTCATAATAAGCATAAACATTTAAGGCAATGAATTACTAAAACAAAAGCCTTTTAAAATTGAACTTCAACATAGTATGGCAAAAATAAAAATGAAATAATGCCATTTACTTATTCACATGGATATTCTACTAATCGAATAATCACATGCAATATCAATAACCACTTTCATAATGTTGGAAATGCATAATGCCAGACTATCATAACCACATAGCCAAGGCCTCGTGCCAAGACTACAAATAAGATTTTGTCAAGGCCTTGTGCCAAGACACTAGTTTGTCTCATGAGACCTACCGATGCATCGAGGAGCTATAGCGGGCTCCACCCGTCACTTATTAAGTCCAATGCATTCCCATATGAAAAGGTTTAAACATAACATAAACATTCGTATTAAAACTAGCATACGAAATGTCAATAATTTCACCATAAACTATGAATGGTATAAAAATAGCACATCCACAGTCAAACATATCACAAAAACTTCAATACAATATAGAAGTTTTGTATTATAATAAATCAACTTCAAATAATCTTAAAATCCATCAAAGGATCAAAATTCTTTTTAAAGAAGTATCTCCTTTTATTTTGAAATCATTTAAGATCCATAAAATAAAACATTTTCTTTGAAAATATTCTTATAAGCTTGTATGGAAAGCTTCGAAGATTTTATAACGGCGGAAAATAACCGCACCCGCCGTATAAGTTAAAAAGAACATTCTTACCTCAATTCAGTCGAAAAGGTTAAAAAGGACCTTGTTTTGAAAACGACGGAAAGATTCCTTTATAAACCTCTTATAAAAAGTCAAACAAGGGTATAAATGACTTTAACCCATAAAAATGTTTTGAAATACATTTTTAAGAAACATGGATGTGGATGATAAAGATATCCCAGTAGATTATTACGTATAAACAACCTCGGATAATGAAGAGATTGTGAAATAACCCTTACCTTGTACTTTTCCTTGGTTGGGGTAGGTTAACCTCCTTTATAATGGTGAAATAGTTGTTATTAAATTATACAAGAATCATATATATTAATATGATATCATATATGATCTTTTAACATTGATTTGTTAATAATATCTTAGAATTATCGTCGTTTCGGGAGTTAACTTACTCATTTTCTTTTATATGTTTTGTTACATAAGCCATGGTTGTTGTATCTTATTCATATCCAGAATGATATACAGTCCTTAAACATCATTTTTAAATCATCAAATGATAATTATACTTGAATGGATACGATGGAGAATGAATCTCATCGCGTTCGTGGAGACGGTAGTCCGTACGTACGCACGAGCGACGATATCATTCTTTTGATATTAAAATAATATATAAATGGATGGTATATCATATATACAGAATCATTAACATGTTATATTTATTATTTACATGAGTTACACATCATTATTATACCCATCCAAAAAATATTATATTGAATAACAATTACACCACGACGTGGAGACGGTAAGCCGTACGTACGCACGTATGGTGACATGTTATTCAAAGGGTGGATAGAATACTGAATATGATTGTACCATATTTATAATAACATCACAGTATATGTGAGATACTGGAGTTATTATTTCAGAATGGTAAGAACAAAGGAAGAAGAAGTGGAAGAAGAAATGAACTTAGAAAAGGGTGGTGAAATCATTACCTCTTCTTCGGGTTCTTCCTTTTGATTTGATCAAAAGGGCTCCTTAGGTTGGATTTCTGATCAAACTAAGGCCTCTAGGTTGTAGTGAGGGATGTTGGGAGAGTATTTGGGCAGAGTTTGGCCGAACCAAAAGGCTTTGAAGGTGTGAAGAAATGAGAAGGAGGAGTGCCCTTTTATAAGAGGGGTGAGGGGCACCTTTGGAAAAGTTAGAAATATTAATTTATAATAAATTCATATTCGGTTTACAAAGGCTCCAAAGTTGACTATTAAAAGGATGAGGTGTGGATAGGTCGAAAACAACTCATCCAATAGAATTTAGACAGGTTTGGGTACTTATATTAACCTTATCTTTAAGTATTAACTCTAAGTTAATTAGTTTCACTTTTACAATGTCTCTTTGTATTTTTATATAATATGATTAATAAACTTACTATATACATCCAAGCGACCCCCAAGTGGTCCATTAATGAGGAACCTATCATAATATAAGTCTCTTGGCCGAACCTTAGATTTTTAGGAATTTAATATCAATTAATAATATAATATTTGTTTTAAGAACTCTTTTATGTCAATTTTGACACTATTCAATAGTTGATTTTTGTGAAACTCCTAACAGATTGATTACTTTGAAAAAAGTCAATTAAATCAATCCTAATATATCATATTATCATAGAAAATTAGTTTAATTCATTAAAAGTTTCATATTATAATTATTTGGGTATTTATAAGATCAATTAGTTTTATTTTTCACTATTTTAGTAATTACTGCATCATCATTGTGTCATAAATAAATAAATTATTTAATGTCTAAAAATTATAAATAAAATATCATTATGTAGGAAATCTTTTTATCTTTCTAATGAATATTTATAATCGAAAATCCAACATGTATAACCCTATGCAAAAATTGTTGTTCTAAAAGATGTAAGCTTATGCCATTTTTATTTTTATTTTAACTTTATTAATATAAAGTGTCCCTACCACATACAAGTGGCTCCAAGGGGTCCCCAAATTGACCAAAGGATGCCCATGGTCGGGTATGTGTCCACCAATAAGGTTAGGACACGTTTTAGGGTAATTTTCTATTATTATAATATTATTTTTTTAACCCTTATTTACCGGATTTACCCTTTAACCATGGTAAATAAAATATTTACCACAGTAACTATTCAAAATGTCTAAAAATAAAAGTTACCTATTTACAAAATTTGAATATCCTGATTCCAAATATGGAATCCATTTTCCTAAATTCAAAACAAAGAAGTGGCAGAAATTAATTTAAAACTAATTCCCGCTGTCAAAACAAAAAGCGTGTTTTTAAGAGATAATAACTATCAAAAGATTGACACTTGTTTATGTTCGGTTTAATTGTAAAATTATGTCCAATGATAAACATTAAATTGAATGGTAAAAATATATTCTAAATATACTTTAAAACCACTCAAATTCATAATTTATCACTATTAATTATTTTGATTAAAAAAGTTGTTTTTAATTAAAATTTAGAAATTTTCACTATTCATCAAAATATGAAAGTTATCCGAAATGTACCAAAATTTCACCCTAGGCTAATTTTGATATTCCGAATCCAAAAATGAAGTCCATTTTGAAATATAGAATATATATGATTTCAAAAAGTAGGTATTACTATTCACAACGGCTAGTTTAATTAGTTGCGGTGTGTGTTAGAACTCGAGGTTGCGTACAACACACGCTATCGCATTATTCGAAGGGAAACGTACTGTAGAAGCTTGGGGTGTTACATCATCAGTCCAAGGAAAATGATATTTGATCTTTATAGTAACTTGATTGATATTTAAATAATCAACACCCAAGATAAGAGAACAATCAACATTCATAGAAAAGTGGATCGATGATGCCCAATTTGACACACTTGGATGAATAACTCCTTTCTCAATAAGATCATCTAGTTGAGAATTTTGATCTTTCTATTTTGTTGGATCCATTTGGTTAGAGGGGAAATAGATTGTTTGAGCTCAAGGAATTAACTGAATAGAAAATTCAACCTATATCACCGGTGGTAGACTAGAGAAAACTAAAGGAAACATGTTAGAAAATTCAATGAATACTAGAGGATGATCACCACCCACTGAATCTCTCTCTAGGTCAAAAGATAACATGGATGTTACTTTCCCCAAATCTGGATAAGAATTTCCAACTCCACTCAACCATGGGTCCCATTCTCCTTGAAAGACAAGCTAGAAACCACTAAGTGTATTAATGTATAGCTGTAGAGGGAAAAAAATAAATTTAGGAATTATTGGAAATGATAAATCCTTCGGAAAAATTATTTTAAGAGATTTCAAATCAAGATATAGAAATATACAAGCTAGATCGAAATTTGACAGAGAGAAGACATAAACATGACTACAGAGACCATGGTCTCATTTTGTACCAAGGGTTGTAGTAATATCCATTTCAAAAGATAGTTGTTCTATTGAATGATTAAGAAGGTTAATAATACAAGTTGAAATAAAAGAGTGAGATGCACCAGTATCAAAAATTGTAGTCACTAATGACAATGAAATGGAAATGGTATCCCATAGTCACTAGACCCATGTATACTTCCTCTAGAGACTCTTCCACTATGTGAAGAAGCTTCATTTTGAATGCCTATGTAGAGAAACCTTTTATAATCAATGAATTTTATTACCCCATAGTATTAGGAGGATTTAACGATTTTTTCATAGTACATGGAGTAGATAAGTGATTGCAGAACCTCTCCAAGTGCACTGAATGTCATCATGTGCTACAAATCTTGGGTACCTCAGTGAAAACCATCATAGAATTTCCTAGTTTTCAACACTGATAGAAAGTCAATGAACTTCTTCCTAGATATGTTAGAGGTCTGGAATGGCTCTTCCTTCAAGAATTACCATGAGAATAATCATGTTCCTATTTTCCATAGAAGGAACCAACACTTCCAATGGGAGAAAAAGGAACTCCCGTCAACCCTGAATTGCTATCCAAGTTTATCTCAAGCATCATCACCCTATCCAGTACATCAACATATGTGGGAAACTTCTACCAGAAAACCAAAGAATGTGTGTCTAATATAAGTCCCAACATGATACTTCGAGCCTTCATCCTCTCATTTGATACAATTTCAGGTGAAAACTACATGAGCTAGACAATGCAATTTGAAATGATGGTCACAGTTTTGTCGGCTTGCTAAAGCTTGAAAAACTCCACATCCTTTTCCAATATCATAGAATCTAGATTGAACAACTTAGTTAAAATAACATTGAATTCCTTGCAATATAAGCCAACATTAATCCCTTAATTCACCATCATCTCCCACTATCTCTTACATGGTCCCTAAAGTACGTATGTGGAACACTACACCTTGATCGCATTAGACATCTCCAAGAACTCAAAAAGACATTCTATATTTCTCAACAATTCCACAACATGTTGAGGTTCAATAGAGACATTGAATACTGGTGGCTTCTAGTGATGGAAATATTGAATATGATTCAAAAAACATCCCCCTGAGGGTCCACAGTTGGAAAATGAGCATAAAACGGATTTGGTTCCTTTCCCAAATCTTTGACAGTGTGCACAGTAACCCTAACCAGATTTAGATCAACAACATGAATTTTTGTTCTGATGTTCAAGTATAGACTCTTCCTAAACATGATTTTCACATCTTCTCAGAGGCATGATTCTATACAACATCATTAGATAAAAGGTAGATTTTAGATTAGCACTCAAAATGAGTAATAATAGAGAATATTCCCTACATAAGGAATAATAAAATTTGGATTCTAACCTATCCAAATCTCTATAGGGAAACGAATAGAACTAATCCACCTGATACCTTTCCCTAACAACCCCTAGAGGAATAAGGTTCAATGCGGTGAGATTTGTCTAGGCACTCAATCACAACTACCTAATAAGTCCCATCATGATATGAAAAATGAAAAACGACTTTATAAAAAAAGATCAAAAACCTCATATCGTACCAATTTGTCAAGAACCATCCTGAGTACCTTAGTAACACAATAACCACACTGGCCATGACATGACCCGTAGGGCCTTCCTAATCCCTAAGACTTAGAGACTATCTTGTGGCATCATACAACATACAAGTGGGAACAATTTTCCCAAAATAATACGAAATCGAAAGATAAAATATAGTATGGATGTCAATAGTAAAACAATAGTGGGAGTAAAATTACCAGAATACTACCAGTCATAAAATCCAAATTATGACAACATAATGTACTAAACAGGGAAAAGAACCCATGGTCCCTAAAGACACAACATACCTAGTCCAAAGCTTAACGGGTAGCATCCACCTCCCTAAGATCCCTTCACTTTGGTCGAGTGTGGAAGAAGAAAGTCTACAAACACCGAAAGGAAAAAGTAGGGTGTCAGCTTAATCCTAGTAGGATACCACCAAATATTTCATAACAAATTTCCTATATATATTTTCCAAAGAAACTATTTCAATTTTTAGAACAAACATGTTTGGAAATTTAAAATCATATTTAAACAAAACATGCTATACATTTTCAAAATGATGGAAAATACATTGAAAGAACAATATTTACTTTACAATAGATGGAATATTTATAAAAAAATGTCTTATGTAAAAAATTTATATAAAATAGTGTATATAAATTAAATAGGCATGTAATGAAGTTCAAACAACATTAGTATTCATTTATATCTCAAAAATAAATAAATAAGTAGCAACATGGACATATTCCAAAAGGTGTGATAGTATTAAACAGCTATAGGATTTCATACTCTCTAAGAAAACTCAAAAATATGTGCATACACATGTCCCTATGACACTTTCCTATGGAGACTCATCACCAACTCATCAGATATGTGACTGGATGCATGTATGTATTAGACTATTGTAATAGCGTAGAGTGTATCCAAATAACACACTAACTACTTACGTCTTGCTTGCACTCTTACATGATGGGTGAATTTTTTTATGACTCCTTCAAATATGATCAATCCCATTCTTCCATTTCAAAAAATTATAATTTCTTTCTATTTAAAAAAAATGTTTTTATTCAAAAACATTCCTTTTTCAAAAGATAAAACAACTGGGTTTCTATCAAATCATTTTAATCCATTTTCATGAGTTTGAAATCCATTAAAAACCAATCCATAAATTTCATAATTAATTTTCACAATTAAACTCAATAATTTAATTGAAAACATTTACATCAAAATCCACCATTTAAATAAAACAATTTAAATCAACCAATTTCTATAAACATGCCCCAATTCAATAAAATATTCGTTTTCCAAATTTTAATAACACAAAAATTTCAAATATCCTAATTCAATGGAATTAGGATTTATCAAATACATTGAAATAAATTTTATTCAATTGAGTTTAAATCAATGATTGAAATAAACAAATGACATCAAAGTTAACCCATTTGTAAAATCGTAATGGAACCCCTACCTCTTTCCCAACGAACGACACTCACAATGACAACCATGAATGAGAACGAAGGTGAAGGAGGTATTAAAACTCAAAATAGAAGAATTTTCCAAACCTATATGGAATAGATCGATCAATACCTAGATGATCTATTTTAGAAAAATAGGACAATGGTAGAGAATCTTGAAGAACTAGGTAGATAATCTCGGGAATCAAACTGTAAGAAAAATGATTGTCAATAGACGATTAGATCAATTTGGAAGGTGGGGAGCCTCAAAAAATCACCTAGTTAGAGTATAGGGTCATGATCCATGAGGTATGTGAATAATAGAATGAGAAATAATACCAAAAAAATTTCATTAATCTGGGTGAGGGACATGTCACAATGTGTACCCAGGGGTCACGAAAAGTAGTCCATGCTCGATAAGTATGATGAAAAACCCATCACCTCGGGTTGAAAACTACTAGTTAAACCCAAAACAATGTGTACATGAGGTACACAATGTATAATAGCTCATGGAATTATCTCCCCATTCATGACCTGAAACTAGAACCAAGTACACGACATGTACATCAGGTATATGGCGTGTAACGGTTCAGAATTCTATAGTAAACCTAGAAAAACTCATAAAATACATTTTTAACCGAATAGAACTTAGAAAAGGGAGAAAACATACCAGATCAAGGAAACAAGATGTTATAAATAATAATTATACATATTTTTATATTTTTATATTTATCCATAGTATTCATATGTATAAAAATTAATTACATGATTAATGAATATGGTAAGTCATACGTACTCATGAACGCTGTTTTCACTTTTGGATGGTTGGAAAGAAAGAAAATTAAATTGAAATTTACCTTTCATGAATCATTATTATATCATATATATTAAATATATTCATTAATACTATCATTTCCCCAATGTCAACATAAAATCAATAACGAATTGCATCACTTCAGGGAGACGACAATCCACATATATCCACGAGTGACATTATCATATTATAATTGATTAGATGGTAACAAGGTAGAAGTGATATTATAATTATATATGTATAATATTTCATAAATATCATATACATAAAATAAATTAATCATTATATCCAGTTGTGAGAGGTGGTAATGGAAAACCAATTACAATAGTTCATGAGGTTGAATTTTGTTGTACTCACGATCAAAGATTCATTTCTCTTTAGATGGAATAGAAGATAGAAAAAAATTATGAAATAAAAATAATAAAATTTTCGTATATGTATTATAATAGGGTTATTTCATTTTAATTATTATTAAAAAATTTAAGGTGGTAAATTAAGAAGTGTAAAAGAAATATCTTGTGGAAGATGGTTACATTTCTTTAGAAAAACATTCTTTGGATCTCCTATTAACGACCCTAAGTATGGTATTTTTGGAAGAAAAAAACCTATAAAATGTGGATAATGCTATTAGGGATAGATATTGGAATGGTTTTGGGGAGATAAATGTATTTAGAGATGTTAATAAGTGTGGGGAGGAGGTGCTCATTTATAATTGAGGTGGGTGTAGCAGTTAAATTTTTCCAAGTTTTACAATATTTTCGAGAAACGTTCTGTCAAAAATGGCTTTTAAAAAACTCATATTAGAAGGTGATAATAGTACGATCCAAATTTATTAAGTAATTAGTTTTATGAATGTTTTATGGTCTTTTTAACCCAAATAATTTTATGTTAACCCTCAGTAAACCTGTTTTAACCATAATCACGACAATCAATTTTTTCTTTTTTTACAATTCATTATGGAAAAAATATGTTGGCCATATTTTTTAATATTAATTATTACTATTCAAAATATGGTTTTATTTATATAAAATTAAATTCAATTATGTGTCATAATTTTATTAAAAAATAAACCCCCATACCTTGTTGAAAAATAGTATTTCAAAAAAATACATTTTTTTTAAACATATGATGATATAACATTAACTATATGACAAGTAATAAGAAATATATTGAATTAAATTCATATATATAGATATATAGTCTATAAATATTATTTAAATCATTCATAATTAAATAGTATTTTAATTAATTAAAATGGAATGACATTATTCCATTAGAAAAATATTGATTTCAAAAGATATGCCTTTTTACCTACAAAAGATATTATATTTATTTCTACCAAATAGATATTTAATAAATTTTCAATAAAAAAATTATTTAAAAAAAACTGAGTAATAGTTAAATAATTCATTTTAAGTTATTCAGATAATCATATTTTTAGGGGAAATTTTTAGAAATTCATTCTAGGCCTATTTTTTCCTATTAAGATAACAAATCAATATCAATATTATGTAATAAGAATCTGTGTTCCATGAAATAAAAAAATATTCAATTAATTATATTTTTATTAAAATATTATGTTCATTTCATATAATTTAATGGTGTTATACATTTTTACCCATTCACATCCTTTAGGAATTTGATGTTACCCTTATACAGCAAGGGACTACCATTATGAAATTCCTTTAGTATCCTTATGTATAAACCCATACAAAAGTATTTGTAATCCATTGATACGCTTATTCAATAAATATAATCAAGGTATTTCCAATAAATAGTGATGTATTACCCTTATACAGCGCAATGTAACCCTTATGTGTGGTTATTTACTCTTACATAGTGGCCATTTACCATTATAAAATGCATAAAAAAGGGTTTCTACCCCAACACAACCTATATAATTGAGGATTTACCACTAGAAATGGTCATGAAAATTTATTTTTCCTTTATTAAGCACCATTAAAAATACATAAGGGATAATTTTAATTGAAAAAAATACTTATAAATTAAATTCAAAAGAGGGATTTTAAATACAATTAAAAATTGGGAAGATTAAAAAGAATATTTAGGATATGGTACATAAGGAATCTCTACCCTTGGATTGTATAGATAAAATCAATATAAGGAAGAATAAGAACTCATGATCATTTATTTGACATTGAACATGAATGAGGAATATGTTATTGTTATTTCCAATATATATTACCCTCATTACCCCTTGTAATGGGGTTAGAAATCACATCGAAAGTTAAGATAACATACATTGATTTTTGCTATCATTACTTTTTGCCTCCCATGGCGGAGTAGAAGGAATTTCTATCTTGGACCATGATAAATTACCCCACATCAAAATTTTTATTTCAATGCAATCATTTTTAATTTCTCCAATTTTATTTTCCTAAGACTTTAGTGTTTAACAAATATAGTATATGAGAATCATTGTCTTAGAATATTCGAACTTGTTTTCTTCTCTTAATTTAGTTTTCACTTAATTTCACCCCACTATGATTTCTTTTATAATATTATGGAGGATATTTATGGGTGATCAAGGAATGATTGAGTGTTATTAATTACTATAGGTAGGTGAAAGCAGTGTAACAAGAATCATTTCTTTCATTGCTCATCTGAGCACCCTAAAGAGATAGCTATTGTCTTGAAGTCTTGAGTTATTCATTTGGATCGTGTATATGAGTGAATTTTGTTATGGGAGGTTTTGATATAGTGGAATATAGAACAATCCAATATTTGTTCATTCTTATTTTCTTCTGTTTCACTTATCTTCGATTTTTCCCAGAACACACTATATTATCCCCATTATTTGTCTATTTTAAAACTAAATAGTCATAGGAGAGTATATGAAAGAAGTGAATGAGTGACCATTTCATTCCTTAGGGTAACATACCATTTTAAGATTATCTAAATATATTTCTAGGTATATGAAAATGTATATATTGATTGTATTCACCACTTCATAATTTGTATCAATATAACTATTTTCAGGTACTATTGGTACCTCATTTCATGTTTTTCACATAAGGTATGTTAGTTTTATCCGTATTTTTATTCAAATTTTATTTTGTAGTTTATTACCAACACATGTTTAATAAAAAAATAGAAATACATTAATCTCATAATTGATTAATATTATAATACCTTGGTAGAAGAAAGTAATGAGATTAAATCCATTGTTATACACTTGATTAATAACATCCATTATGAACATTATTTTTATCCCCTAAGTGTAAGATGTAAAGGATTAATAACCAATGAAAATTGATGAGTTGAATAGATTTATAAACCAAGTAACATACAAATTTCAATATCCAATGGAAAAAGAAGAAAAATTTAAGTTAAGAGATGGATACAAAAATAGATCCACTGATCTAATCAATGGTGAAGGTTGAATATGTGCTCAAATAAGAGATCTCACCATTGTTTTCCCATGAAAATATTTTCCTGGTGCCCTTGAAATTTTAAGAGGAATTAATGTCTTATATCATTGAGGGAGACTAATTTATATTAAACTTTTATTTATTTAATTTTATTGAATCTAAACCATTTAAAAATCTCCATTTTATTGAAAATGAAAAATAAAAAACATTGTTGCAAGCCTTAGATACTGAAGAAAAGGATAGAGTGGAGGGGAATCACTTGGAATAGAAGATGGAATGTCAACTACAATCTATATCCACAAATAAATACTTCCAAGAGGAATTATATCTAGAAAAAATAACAAAATTATGAAACTAATGAGGAGAATATCATTAATTGGAATTTAAATACATCTATTTCTGTTTTTATTGATCATAGAGTATAATTTTATTACCATTATTATTAAATTATATATTCGTATTCCCTTAAGCTTTCACATTCAAAAAATAGTGAGGCTATAGAAGAAAAAAAAGAAGAACAACTACTATTACCTACTGAGGTTGAAGTAGAAGATGATATAAAGGTGTACATTCATGATGAACCAATTCATGTTAAACTAGATGAAAATACACTCCTATGATTATGTTACAAACACTTTTTAGTCTCCCCATGTGTGCCAAAATAGTAGGAGATGACTAAATATTATTTTGACAATTTAATAAAGGATACTTGAGAAGTGTTTATGAAATATTACACAACCTATGTTAAAAAAGTAAAATAATTATTAGAAATATAAGTTCTTGTGTAGTTTATTTTTAAATATTCCACTTAATAACATAAAATAGAATATATTAAGTGGGAATAACATATAACTAGTCTGCAGGGTTATCTCATGAATAAACAGAAGTACAATATGCTATTTATAAGGGGGATAATTTTAGTATAAACTCAAATTGTTTAATTTTATTCAGTTTTTATATCTCATTGAATCACCCTTGGTTGATGATATATACAAAACACCATTAGAGTATCCCCTAGAATAGTAATACATGGGATTTTTTGATAAAGTTCCCCATATATAATGTTTCAAAACACTCATAATCAGAATCCAAATGCTAATAGGATAGACACACAAAATATTGTCAAAGGGTACATACAAATTCAAGTGATGTTAAAGAGTTGTGGATGAAAAAGGATTTTTTATTTTTCATAATATAAACCATGTCATATAGAAAATTGGGGATAATAAAATGATATTATAACAATGTACAACATAAATACATCCTCTATTGGGAGGCATAACCCTATACTCTCTTTATTACTCTTCCATTTTTCAATTTTATAATATTAAAATAAAATTTCTCATTTTAACTCTATATTTCAGGATCTCTTAGAATTTATTTAATAACCACAAGGCCAAAAGTGTCTATAAATAACCATTTTCTTATGCGACTATGATACCCCAGTTTTTTTTGAATCTATTAAAAATTTTCTTTGCTCAGAGTATTAAAATTTTCTTCAAATTTTGATGGTATAATTTTTCTGTCTCATAAAAAATTCCCTCATTTGATTTAAAAACCTTAATAGGTTATATATTTGGCTTGTGCTTCTGGATTGGAATATCTACTATCACCTGGATCTCCCTCTACACTTTTACATTAGACTTAATCTTAAATAATTAATGAGTAAAAAATGAATATAACTTTTCTATTTTCTATCATATTCATATATATAAATATCCACTTTATCTATATGGAAAGAAATATTAGAATTTACCTTTCATTAACAATAAAATTAAAAAATGAAATAAAAATAAAAATAATTTGTTTTATCCAAAATATATCATAAGAGAAGAAGAATTTATTAAATTCCTTTAAATTTATTTAATTGAGATAAACTATCCAACCTCTGTTATAACTATAATTAATAAGGTTCTTTTATAATTAAAATTGTGTTTTGTCAAAATGAACCAATGTTTGACCATGCACAGTAGGACTTGAATGATCTACACCTATGTTATCATTACAATAATTCAACCACCTTTTGTAATTTTTATTAGTTTGACACTTCATTCTAAATTTTCAATATTCCAATCATCAGTATCATTAATAAAAAATATCCAATATTATTGCAACCAATGTAAAAAGTTGGTAGCTTCTTAATAATAGGAGAGATATGTTTACATTAAACTATAATTTATGAAAGGGTTCTACACCTATACCTTTTTTTTCTTTTACCATCTTAATTACGACTTCAATAGTCAGGGTAATGTCCCATAAGATTTGGGGTTTCTAAATAACCAACACGATGCTCAGATTATAACCCAATACTAGGTAACTGAGATATTCATATTTAAAGGGATAAAAATTGAATCCCAATAATAAAATATAAGACTTATATGTTTAAAATTAATGAAACCAAGTTCCCAAATTTTTTATTTGAAATCCATATATAGTTAGACACTTTAGAAGAATCCTTTTCATAATGATGTTATTAACCAGCCATAAAATCCCCATATATCTAAAATATGATCCAATATATCTAAGATACCATATATATATATATATATATAATTTAACATATAAGGATAACGAGAATGCATCGAGATCTTAAATTCAGTGAGTCTATCTGAAATAATACCATGTTTGTTTTCAGGATACACTACATATACTTTCTTAATCATCTACTATGTTTTAAATTTATAATCATTTGAATACCCATGAATTTTCCTAGTATCCATATCCTGAAACTAATAATATAGAATCCAAATATATGGAATAAAATTCATATGACATGTCAACTTATCTCCCACCATAATATTTTTTAATCCTAGTATTTTCGAATAAAAAATACAAACCACAACCTTTGTATATGAGACTTGGTTTCCATTCATGAATTTCTCAAAATCAATAGAGACAGTACGTTTGTTCATCATCATTATATTTTCTTTATAATAATATAAATATTTATAGTGTATCCCATAAGGACACAGATAAAAGTTCCTTCAACTAGAATATATTTGGTATTGATGCTGCTAGAACACGTCAGAATGATAAATTTAAAGAAACATTAATGAAATCTATGGAATTATCCCAATATCCAATATATCCATCACCTTCCACTAATAATAATAACAAAAACATAAAAAAAAACAAAAAAAAACAACAACAAAAAAATGAATAATAATGTTATTTTTAATATAAACATTAATAAAAATACAACTACAAAAAAAATAATAATATATGTAATATTAATAGTATGAAATGTTATGTGATACATCCCAGAATAGGAATTCAAGTTCCTATGAAAAAAAAATCAAACACACATTGTCTTTGATATAGAGAAAAATTTAGCATACATAACATATATATATTTTTCATCTATTCCATCTTTAAAATTACCTCATAATCACAAAAACCAAAGGTTCAGTGTATTATAGATTAGACACATATAATATTATTATTAAATATTTCTTCAACATATAAAAAATTCTCCACATAAAACTTCTTTATAAACGTAGTTATGTATATACTTTCTATGGGAAATTATAATGAAATATGGAATGTCTCAAATTATTAGTAAGGGAAATAATATAAATAATTCATAAAGTGGTTAGATCATAATAATGTGAGAAAACAAGAGTAGGGAAGAAATATGTATAAAAATAAAAATGTATTCATAAAATATTTCAATAAGACGTGATAAAAGGACATATAACCTCAAAGTGTCATTCATATTACATTGTATAAAAATATGAGGGAAATAGACTATAATCATAAGACATGTAGAATAAAATAGTCCTGTGAAAAAACATAGAATTTTGGTATAGGCATAATCATAGAAAATTATAACATATCACATGGTTAAATACCAATACTATCATAACATAGTGGATTGGGAATTACAATGTATTTTCAAAATAATAATAGATTAGGTATCACATCCTATTTCTAAAAGGAGATCGAACATTATAACTCATTTACCATTATGGATTGAGTGTCAACACTCATTTCCCTCAGTGGATCATAATCAAAAATAATTTAATATAGTAGATCAATCATCATAACTCATTTCACACAGTGAATCAACAATCAAAACTCATTTACTAGAGTGAATATAGCATCAAAATTCATTTTACAAAGTGGATAGATAATCAAAACTCATTTCTTAGTGGAAATTTGGCATTGTAACTTTTTCCTATAGTATACAAATCAACAATACTCATTTTCTATAGCGGATCAAGAATCACAAATCATTCCCCATAGTGGTTTTGTCACCAATACTTGTTTCTTATAGTTTATCGAGCATCAAAACTCTTCCCATAGTTGATTAAGAATCATAAATAATTTCCTATATTGTTTTGAGAATCAAAAATCATTTCTGAATTTGGATTGAGCATCATAATTAATTCCCTATATTATAGCAAGCATAACAACTAATTTATTATAGTGGAAAGAGAATTACAATTTTTTCCCATAGTGGATAAATCATTAAAGATTTTTAACATAATTCATTGAGAATCACAACTAATTTACCATAGCAATCTCATTATATATAATTATTTACAAAAAATATTATAGGGATATATATATATGTGTGTGTGATGAACACATCACAAAATGGTAATACTCACATATGTGTGTGAAAAGAACCTGAAAAAATCATTATTTCATAATATCATAGTTAACCCATGAGAAAAAAACAAGTTTCATGAATATATTTGTAAAAAAGATCCGAATAAAATTAAGTAAACAAGATATATTGGTATCATTAGAGCATATTTTTAGAGAATCATGGTAAAACATAAAATGATGTTGACCTAAATTAAAGTAATATTTTAACATTATAAATAAAATTTACATGAAACAAATAGAATAATTATTTTTTTCTATTTTCATAACATTAGTTTAAAATAAAATATCATATAAAAAATGTGGATAAGTATTACCTTTAGAAAACCATGAAATCCTAGAAAGTAAGCTTCATAACCAAAATTAAAGTTGTTGGTGGAAAAATTAAAACACATGGAATGTGTTAAAATGAAATATCTATTCCATTCTCTTATAAATAAGATAATTTAATTTAAAATGAACCCAATAATCACCATTAAAATATAATTCTCAAGAATATTGTGAGGGTTTTTTCTCTAACATTATTTTTGAATATAAATCTCAATAATAGAGTATTAAAATTAAATAAATTTGAATAATATGAAATTTGGATTGGATGAAGAATATATTATAGTATAATGGAAATCCTTTTTGTCTTTTTAAAAAAATTAATGAAACCCACATCATTGAAAATAATAATTAAAATTTCATTTGAAAAGAGTTAAAGAAAAAAATGGAGAGTTCAAAAGAGAATATATATTTTTAGTTAAAAATAATAAATGGAATTATCTGTGTAGGAAAATAATATAGACATGTCTGAGAAATATTATAATTAAAAAAGAAGTGATATAGTCATATCCATTTAAATAAATCATTTCAGTAAGATTGTGAACCAAAGGGGGTTGAAATGTAAATATGACATTTAAATACCAATAAAATATAGAAGAGAAGAAAATATATGGGGTTTAATATGGAATAAAACAACCTCCCCATATCAAATTCTAAATATATATAATCTGAAGTTAAAAGTGATATTTTAATGAAAATCATATGTCTTTAGTAACCTTTAAATCAATAACCATTGACTGAGATAATATAATATATAAAATTAAAAATAATTAATATAAATATAGTGATTATATAAAACTTTAAAAATAAAATATATACACCATATAAATGGAAAGATGTTTATAATATTAAAATTTTCTCAAATAAGGGAAATTTAGATGAAAAATCCTTACATTTACTCCCAACCTCTACAAAATAACATCAATCACCCATTGTGATTCAATCTCACCTTCTCATGATGTATTCCCTCCAAATCAAGGTCCTATGACTTAATATTATTATGGAATTAAAAATATAGAAGTGGAATCTAGGATATGAAAAATAGATAGGGATCGAAGAGGTATTCTAAAGAGAAGAGGGGTTTATAATGGGTAGTGGTAAGTTCCTTTTATAGATGATAATGGGGGGAATTTTCTTGGAAATATAAGTTAAGTGAAGGGTAAAATGGAATCACATGTAATTTAGATATAGAAATGTTTGTTAGAAATTTAGGTTTGACTTCTTGAACAAAAATTAGGCTTCTATAAAAGATCTATATTATATTCTTTAAAGAAAATTCATCCCAATGTAATGTTCCATTTTTACTCCAATTTAATCTATATAATTATTTTCAATTGTAATTATTTTTTTACACAAAATATAAGGTGATCCATCTTATATAATTTTTACTTATTCCTTGACAACTTGCACCCCTCTTAGACCCATCATTCTTAATAACATTCTTCAAAACTTGGGGAAAGGAATCATAAGAAAGGTGAGATCATATGCTCATTAAAGGTAAGCTAGGGAGATGTTATTGATCACTAAACATAAAATTATAATAAGGGTATGAGATCAAGGACATAACATTTTAAAACCAAACAATTCTTATCAAATATCAAAATATTATATCATGGCATAAACCTTGGAAGTTCTTTAGTGATGAATATTCATAGAATAAAGAAACATGATCCATGAGAGCATAAAATAAGCATAGAACCTGAGTTTCTATCATATACATAAGCATATAATCTAGTTCTTTAATAGTCAAGTCTCATTTAATAAACTATCATAGTGGAATGGACTCACTCCTCAAACCATCATAGTAGTTATGGTTCACTCCAAATACTATCATAGTGTATAATATACCTTACTAAAAAAGGTTTACTCAGTATTCCATTTCTGTCTATCTCAGGAGATATCATTCATTACAGAATTAATTAAAGAGGGATATGTGTCCCAACTTTCATCTATTATAATGTAGAAACCATCCTTTGTTATAATGTAACCCCACTATTTGGTTATAACATAATAAAAATAATTGGTTATAATGTTACCAAAGCCTTTTGTTATAATATAAAAAACATAATATAATAAAAAAAATACATTTTTGGGACAAAATATCAAAATAAATTCATCAAATCAGAACCCATGATATGATTAGTGTTTTAAAAACATTTCATTATAGCATAACCCATGGATACAAAAGGGCTTTCATAAACAAAACTCATTACACTAAAAACAAAATTGAGAATGAATAAGGATGATATCATTGGATCGTATACCCATTAGAGATTAAGTAATATCAATGTATTTCATCTTAGATGAGAATTTATTTTGAAAGATCAGATAGAATATTTCTTGTGGAAAACAACCTTTCCATTTTGATATCACTTAATAAAAAGAATTCACAATTGAAGGAAAAAAAATTCTTTGAAAATAACTTTTAATTTTTTAAATTATGATTCAAAGAAATTGTTATCCATGACGTAAGGGAAATATTTTCATGAAATTTATGTTACAAAACATTCCTTCCATATTATTGTTGGAAAATTTATAAAGTAACTCATTTCAAAAACCGAAAGAAGATTCATTTAAAACTATTTTATTTCAATTAAAACATGAGTAAAAATGAATTTAAAAAGCATATTAGAATATTAAAAACATGTTTTAATATTTTTTAGAAGACATGGAATGGAAGTGAAATATTCCATAGTGGATACATAAACATAAAGAGTCCCAAATGTTGATGTGATTATGAAATAAAACCTTATAACTTTGTACCTTTTGAATAATAAACACCATGAAATAAATAATATCATATAGATATGTAAATCCCCATAAAATTAATAATATGTATCATAAAGAACATCCATTGAAATTATACACACCACAAAAAAGAAACAAGTAGTGAATATGGAATATGTCCCATAGAAATAAAAGTGTGACGAAAATATGATACATCGTGATCGAATTGCATAGAAAGCCCTATAAAATCTTAAATAATAAATATAAATTTATTATAATTATATAATAGAATCATTTAAATTATTATTATATCATATATACTCATTATATGTATAAATAATCATACTCGTATATAATGATAGCGATATGAAATAAATTACACTACTCTTGGAAATGGTAGGTCGTACATACACATATACATTGTATTTATCTATACTATGGATGGTACAAATGAATGGTAAATAATAATTAAAATTTATATAAAAATTAATATATAATATAAATCATATATATTCATTACATACATCCTTATTAACATCCAAGTAACATATAAATGAAAAATAAATCAAATCGCTTCATGGATGTGGTAGTCCACACCTACGCATGAGAAACATTATTATTTTACAAATATTTGGATGGTAATAAGGTATATGTGATAATATAATTAAAGTTGAATAATTATTACATCAATAAAAAACATAAATATTAAATGGATCATAGAAACCATACTTGAAGCATACTGATTGAAAATGAATTGTATCATTACTTGGAGATGGTAAGGTGTACACATCAATGAGTGACACTGTCACTTCCCATTTATTTGAAAGAGGGTTAATAAATGTAGTTAAATATTCATTATAATATTTAATAATATTAGGTATATTTAATTTAGTATTTTTTTATGATTATAACATACTTATAATGGGTAAAATAAGAATAAAAAATAAAGTGATAGGCCTATAAGGATAGTCTGTTTGGAAGACCATCACCTCTAGAATGGGTCTAAATAGGATGATCATGGATTTTTGAAGTGTATGGTTAATATATAAGTCTAATAGTGGTGTCAATATGAGAATGAAGTGGTGTCCTCTTATATGGGAGGGTATGTTCACACTTGGAATTTTATAAATGATTAAAATACAATAAAGTCATTCTCAAGAAAAAAGGTTTCTAATGACCTATAAATGCACAAATGATGATATTGTATATGATATAGTTTTATATTTATCTAAATTTAATTTTTTATAATTTTTAAATAATTTTGTAAAATATTGTTTTTCTAAAATATCATAAATTTAGATTTTAACAATATTTGTTCAATTTAACTTATAACACATAATGAAAATGGTGGAATTAGAATATAATTCTTTAAAAAACACACATATGACATATTTATCTAAAAACTTATAAGAACATATTAAATCAATCAAATAATATTTATTTAAATATTTTTAAAACCATTTATTGTATTTTTTGATTAATAAGAGAAATATTTCATCGGTGTTTCATATGCATTTACGGTCATTTTATAAATACTAAAAAATTATATAATTAATATATTTTCCTTCATCTCTAAAGTATTATGAGGATACAGTCATAACTAGTTTTCACTATATTAATACATAAAAGATATTAAAAACTAGAAGAGTACAATTTTTATGTTTTTTTAATTTAAATAATGTATTAGTTATTTTTAGGGACATGTGTACATTAAAGACCTCAATGTTGATACTAATGTGATAAAGATATAATTAAATTAATCCAATAAGAATTTGGATGAATCATTATATCCAACCACTTATTTTAACGTAGATTATCTTGATTTACTCACTATTGAGGTGATAAATATTACCACCATTACTCGTAAAAATGAAAAAAATAAAGTGGAATATTTAAAATTTTTGAACCTCATAATTATAAATATTTAATTAATTTTATATAATTAATAAATTAAGAAATGTATAAATAAAATTTTTATGAAGTTGGAAAAATGTGACAAAAAAATCATTTAAGAATTTTTTTTAAGAGTAACGCTATATTTCTTTATATCCTATGCCTAGAAGAATAATTATTAAATTATAAAAAAAATTTATCATGAAAAAATATATATGTTTTAATAAAATCATTCTATAATATTGGTTATTTTAATTTATTAATATTAAAATACATTTTAGTGTTAATTTTTTAATATAAAAGCCTAACTTTTATTTTGAAGTAATTTAATTCATTTTTTGTTATAGAAATTTTATAACTAATGAAATAATTTTATTAATGTTAATACCACATATTTCTTATAATTTAATTAATACTATTCATATCCACCAATGCAATGGTTTCATGATAATAGATAGATAATATTTAAATAATATTACACAGTTTTTTAAAATTCATGTTCTGTATAATAAAATATATAGAATAAATAAAATTATCTAAAGATAAATATTGAATAAAAATGTTGGATTGTTACATTATAACCCCATTAAAATTAATTTTACCATAAAAATTCATCACATTGATATAAATTGATGTGGATACTTTTACATCATCATGTACTTAGGTTCCCATGTAGCTTCCTAAAACTTGAGGTTTCACCACGAAAGATCGACCAGTTTATTGGTCTTATTTCATAGTAATTTAACTATATGATCCAAGGACATTACTTGTTACTCTTAACAAAAAATATCTTTATCTTGGGGTATGACATTTGGGTTCATTGAATTATAAGGATCAATTGTTTTCTTACTCAAGAGTGGTATATGGAATACATCATGAACTTGAGAGAGATTCGTTGAAAGTGAAAATCGATAGTATACATCCCTAATTGAATCAATACTTTTAAATTGATCTATACAACTTGGCCTTAGCTTAACCATATTTTAAAATCTTATCACCTTCATACACGGATATATTTTAAAGTCCCTAACCAGAGTATCCTATAGCTAGGGAATTACTTTATTACCTTGGCATAGATATAAGGCACATCCCAATGGATCAATTAGTTTATTATTTTTGGAAACCAAATTACATACATGAACATTATATTACATATTGAAAGGAAAATCAACATAAAAACTCGATTTGAAACACCCATAACTCATAGATTATCCCTAGTAGTCATTTATAATATACATCATTGCATTATGGGAAAAAATAAAAAACAAGAAAGGGGTGATCATAGGTGCTCTATAGGGGTAAAAAATACTGCATAAGCTATTGTAAACATAAGTAATAAGTCATGTTGAATAACTAAAAACACATTTCATTAAAATATAATCTTCCGCATAAAATTTAGGGAATAAAATATGACTAAATAAATCCTTAACAAAACATAAACATGGATATTCTAATAAATTAATAACCATATAGAATATTAATTATTAGTTTCATAATTAAAGAATTCATAATTCCAGATATTATAATCATACCGTCAAGGAATCATCCCAAGCAACATAAATTATGGGTAAAAACCCAGTCTAGTTTGTCTAATGAGACCTAATAATTCATTGTGGGGATAATAAGTCCAATTAATTCCTTGTATTAATGTGGTTAAGCATAAAAAAATATACATTTGAAATGTAATTAATTTTCCTCAGTCTGTAAACATATTCATTAACCATTCCGAGTAGTATGGTCAATGGGTTTAAGATAGCACATCCACATTCAAACTGATCATAACAAATTTCGTAAAACATGGTATATGACTACCATAATAGATCAATATCAATATAGAATAAATTCATTATAGGCGTTCAAATAAAATAAAGTATACAAATTAAATCATTGAGATATTCTTGATAGAAGTAAATCTATAACGTTGAAAAGAAGAGTTATTTTAGAGAAATAATTTGTATTTTTCATTAGTGTTTGTATAAAAACCGAAGTAAACAAAATAAATTTTCATGATAAAATTATTTATTTATGAAAATTAATGGAGTATTCAAATAAATTATGGATGGTACTTGAAAATGGATAAGAAATCTGGAAGTTCGCTTTAATCAGGTTATCTTATTTGATATTTGTACCTTGTAAAACATGTATTCCCATAAAATAAAGATGAAATGATCTAGATAAATTATTTTATAAAATAAAAATAGAACATTTTATACGTACACATTAATAAATATGCATTACATTGGAGTAAATGTAGTGAAATAACCCAAAGGAAAAATGAAGGTTCGGGAAGAATCTCTTACCATATGTATGAATGTGTTCTGCAGTAGATATTAATGTCCTGTATAATAAAATTAAATACATTAATTAATTAATTCAGAACATTTTATATATTAGTTTGTTTTTTATAGAATTATTAAGTTTATTTTTGTGTATTTTGATGAGTTATAGAGTTTAATTTCATCGTTTGGGAGTGTCTATTTTCTCGGTTTTCATTATTGGTTCACCTGTTTATAAGCAATTAAGTACATGTAAAGTGGGTAAAATTGTTCAAAATTGGAATTACATGTTATTAATGAACATACAGAAGTGTAATTGGCCTTCTATATTGTTTTATTTCTAGATATGTGGATGAATCATTAGACAACATGTTAATAAAAATTTTATCTGTTTTAGATCACAATGAACTCGTTTTGTTTTATCATTTAGTATAATGTAAATATGTTGATTCCAAATCATTAAAAGGGTTTTAATATAAATTTAAAATTCTTTTTTAAAAATAAAAATGGTTTTATGAATATCGTTGAAGATGGTGATTCAAAATGAATACTTTTCCTCCTTAAAGGCGATGAAACAACACCTCACGGTCGACGTTTCCATTTTAATAATAAAAGGGAGAGGAGAAGGGGATTGATGATGAATTATTACATTAGAAGATAAAAATTAGAGTTTATCTAATGAACTAATTTTTTCATTCTCTTTTTATGATGGGAGGTGAGGATAATATAAGTAATGAAAATAAATTAAAAAGAAATAAAAAGAAATGGAAAGTGGTTTTTACCTCTT
The DNA here is from genome assembly GCA_963277665.1 of Viscum album. Classification (NCBI taxonomy): domain Eukaryota; kingdom Viridiplantae; phylum Streptophyta; class Magnoliopsida; order Santalales; family Viscaceae; genus Viscum; species Viscum album. Next base: position 2,046,151,792 of record OY728126.1, on the reverse strand, counting down.
GATTTTCTCTTCATTGAGGACCTCCTTAGAGTAATGTTTTTGGTATTTTGATGAGTCCAAAAACTATTGGATATGTGATAAGGGCTTTATAAGAGGATTGGGATTTAATTTTACAAGTCTAAAACATTATAATTTTTATGAGATGGGTGGTATTTATATTGGTGGAGAGCGGTGTTTTTTGAATATTTTATTCATTTGATTATTATTTGGCACAAGACTATAAATAGTATAATAGTTAACACCAAATATATTAAAAAAATTATTTCAAGATTGATATTATGGGCTCACATTAAACATACACCACCTATGAATCAATAATTCATGTATTTAACATTTATAATAAATTATGATATTTTACTATTCGATAAATATTCATGTATATTCGAAAAATCAATGAAATTCACCCTAATAATTTTTATGCATAAAAATAAAATATGAACTCCATTTTTTGAAATTAATTTTCCAGAGATGATAATTTTTATTTTTATTTAAAATAATTAATTACATAAAAACTTCAGTTCATAAAATTATAAAAGATTTTATAAAACACTAAAAAATCAACCAATGTCTCATCAAATTATCCTAAAATCATAATACAATAAAATTTTTATTTATAAATAAATTTTAGGAAAACTAATTTTATTTTAAATAATTTTTTAATTCTGAAATCTTTATTAAATATTTATGACTCACAAAAATGTCAACACTTAATTAATAAATTTTTTAAATATTAATTTACTTAAACTATATCATAATTATATCATAATTTCATTTATGAGATGCCTAAATTTTATATATAATTTCCTGGGTGAGGTTATTATTACTTTGGTTAGTTCACTATTCTAAAGGGTTATATTACTATTCCTATTATCATGTAAAGTTTTTATCGATATAAGTTCCCTAAATTCTAGAAATACCAGTTATTTCATTCATTAATAATTTATAAATTTTTTATCGTGTTCTCTATGTGTTTTTATGTTATTTATACGATATGAAATAATTATAAGAAGGAATGTTTTGTGTATAGTGTTCTGGGTTTTTATAGATATTCATTGGAATACCATGTCACCTACATGATACTTTAGATCCTTATGATGATTTTCAACATAACATTTTCACCAACTATGAGATTCTATTATGTGATATTGAAGGTATACAACCTTATCTAGACATTCCTCAGCTATACAATGACCCAATAGTTTTATTTATACAACCAAATTGCAAAATTTTGGAGTTATAAACTTCTTACCATAGAGGGATTCATAATTATCCATATGAATGCTGGTTTGAAAGATATTTTTATAAGAGAAATCCCCTAAATGATGGTGTTGATACTAACCATATTTTAAATCGATAGAAACGATCTTAAAATTTATTTTAGATTTTGAATGGTTCTCTTAGACTGGACATATGTTTGAGGATGATATGTAGTGCTCAAACATAACTCTGTATCTAAATACTAGTAATGAAATCTTCAAAACAATGAGGTAATCCTAGAATCTTGGTCAGATTTAATTGATAGTGGTACTCCATACAATATTACCACTTCATTAATCAATAACTGAGTAATTTTATGTAGATATAAATCATATATATTGGTAATTATGTGTGCTGAATTTATAAGGAAATCGACTAAAACCCAAATAGATTTATTCCCTTTTTTTGGGGAGTATGAAGAAAAAATCTATACTTATGTTTTATAATTTCCATTATAGTATTGGTAATAGTTGTAAAAACCCATTATACTTCTATATCTCATTCATAACATGCCGAAATACAAATAATTGAGTATCATACTCTACAAAATATCCCTATATGCCATCCCACTATATATACATTTTAAAATCACTATACATATTCGTAGTTCTAGGATGAATAGATAATAATGAACTATGATCTTCATCCATCGTATCCTTCTCTAAATTTATTAAAAAAGGAAAATATAAATGGTTCTTGAATCATATTACTACTTCATAATAATTGTAGAACTTAAGAAGTTATCTCACCTTATTTAGTTTTTCAACATATTCTATTTTTGAATCTTTAGTATTCTCTTAGACAGATGGTTGAACACACATTTGTGAATGATTAAATTTACCTACATCCTTCAAGATTTCAAGATCAATCATTTACATGTTTAGAAACACCATATATTTTATGATCCTCCTCATAGATAAGATAGTATGATCCGTTTAAATTACAACATCTTCCAACTTGTTCTCTTTCCCAGGGTGGTAGTATACTGAAAAGTTATAATCTTGGATCAGCTTCAACCATCTTCTTTGGCACATTTTTAGCTATTTTTGAGTGAAGATATACATTAAATATTTATTATCAGAATATAAGCCACACATTTCTCCAAAATTATAATACTTACATATTTAATGAAAAAATACCACACGTAACTTCAAATCATGAGTTAGGTAATTATTATCTTTCCCCTTAAATTTTCATGATGCATAAGCTACAACCATATTATTCGGCATGAGGATGCATCCCCGTCAATTCATTAATGTATCACTATATACTAAAAAACCTTCTATACTACAGGGTAGTATAATCACAGGTTTCATAACAACCTTCAATTTAGATCCTTAAAAAATTCCTCACATTCATCCATCCAAAGAAACATGGCTCCCTATTAAGTTAAATTGTTGAGTAGAATTGATATCTATGAAAAATTATCTACAAAAAACTGATAATATCCATCTAAACCAAGAGAAATATGAATCTAATTAAATGTTTTTTATGGGCCAATGTTCAATAGCATCTGTATTTGGTGGGTCTACTTATATTCCCTCACATGATATTTTATGACACAAGAATGAAAATTTTGGAAGCCATAATTCACACTCAGTAAATTTTTCATAAATGTACTCCTTCCATGGGGTCTTCATAACAATCCTCAAGTGAAAAAAATTCCCATATTATTGTTTGAAAATATTAAAATGTCATCTAAAATGATTACCAAAAACTGATAAAGGTATTCTCTAAATAAACTATTCATTAAATACATGAAGATAGAGATTGAATTAGTAAGAAAAAATATCATTAGTATATACTCATAGTTTCTATACCATGCCTCAGATTTTGTCTTGGGTATATCCTCATTGACCCTTAATTGATGATATCCAAAATGTTGGTCAATTGTGGAAAATTATTAAGCTGTGTGTAGTTGATCAAACAAGCCATCAATAGAGGGTAGATGACACTTGTTCTTGAATGTGATCTTTTAATGTTCTATATAATAAAAAAAGTCTCACTTATCCATCCTTCTTCTTATCAAATAAAATGAGTTTTCAAATATCTAGTCATTTTTTCTTGGTATTTCCATCTTTGGGGTTTCCATTGAACATATTTCACATGATTTATTCTTCTCCTTTTAACCCTTTTAGTAGATTCCATTATTTGGAATGGAGATCTATTTCTGGGGAAATTAACATAACATTTAGGTATGTATGTTTTTTGGAATTAATGTTTTTCTGGTAAGCATGTAAAGGTCTTTCGGGGGTTCTCCTTGTGTTAGGAGGTTATATGAGGTTGTTTGAGAATTTTTAGAAAAAATTGGTCTGAGAGTTGTCTTGTAAAAAATATCACACAGTGAACATGTTACACAACATGTAAATGTTTCCATGAATATGTAATAAAATATTTAATGATGTGAAATAATTACATTCCATGAACCTATTACATTATGTTTAAATATATTCAAGATAACATCTTGAACAAGTTGATGATGTAAAATATTTTTTCACTTTGAAATTAGTTCATGCCATTTATTGCTTGATCTATGTTATTTTTAACCCTAGGTGACACATTTATTTGGGTAACTCATAAATAGAGAAATACATGAATTGGAAGGATTACACTCTTAGTAATTCTTGGACTCAATGGTTTTAATTCCCAACATTTTGCATAATATTTTTCCCATACACATGTAGCTATAATCTCTTGATCCCTAGGTGATTTTAGGTGATTTTAGAGTGATTTTATCCCTTATGGGTTGTTTCATCAAGAATATCATCCCTGATAAGTTGTTTTTCTATTGTTATCCCTTCCATTTGTCTTCTTCTCTAATTTAGTGGTGAAATTAAATAAATGTGATTGTTTTTTGTATCTATGTTGATCTGGTTTGGTATAGGCTTTCGTTGTGATCATATTCATTTTTTTCTTGTTGGTGTTTCCTACTGAAATAATTTCTTTTATCCCTAGTTAATGGTAAATAATCTAATACCAAACCCCAAGGTCTATTTATATTTCTTATGTATGTAATTATTGTGAAATTATGTCGACACAATGTGAACATTAAATAATTGAAAAATGGGTGATAAAAAAAATTTAATACGATAAGTTCTTGGATTAATTTTGTTTCAAAGGTGTCTTGAAATTTCTCGTGGCTCTATAGGGTGGGAATACCATTGAAAAATAATGATTTGGCTAATTTATAAAATTATATTTTAGGATGACATGAAATATAAGGTTATTTATTCTGAAATATTAACATTTGAATATGGTTAAATTGTTTATTGAAATGGATGATTATGATATGATAATAATTTTGTGTAAAAAATAGAATCGAAAAAACCGAAGATATAAGTTAATAAATAAATGGGTAAATGAAATACAAAAAATAATTTGAAGAATGAACCATTGTGGATTATGATTCGATTTGGTGTTAATCGTTTTGTTATAATGTGGGTTCTTGTTCATTATAGAATACTTATTTAAAGGGATTAGATTTATTATGTTAAAATGATTATATATAGGGCTTGTCTTTTTTATGATGAAATGATGATATTGGGGGTTGGATCTGATTTTTTTGAATTGGTTATATAGTGGGATTTGTTCAGATGTTGATATTTTTATATAGAGGGATTAACCCAAATGTTAAAATACTTGTATAGAGGGATTTTCTCTGCTAAGTAATTATTCCATGGACTTGTGATCATGGTTGGAATGGTTGTGCTACATGATCAGAGATATTATGGCATGGTACCAAATATTATTGATTGTTTTATTGTTTTAATTGATTAACCAATAAAACTATTTATCACCTTATTTCATTAAATTTTTATCAAACTCTTTTTTAGACATGTTTGTGTCAATATACTATGTTTTACTCACTCCCTATCATGGCCTCTATTTGGTACCTGAGAAGATTACATGGATGTTGGTTTGGACAAGGGTGAGAAACCTTGTTGTTGATTACTAATTGATGGATGGTTTGGAGTGTGGAGGAAGGACCAACATTGGGTTCATGAAAGGGGCCTTTGAGTTATTTGTTTTATCTTTTTTATTTATTAGTACTATATTAATTTTGACATTATATACATTCAAGACTATCAATACATGGTTTATCATTATTTTTATTTGGTTCATCTTCTATCATCTGGTTGTATGTTTTAGTATTTTTTCAATTTTCTATTCATTCCCAATATAATATATCTATGTACCAGGGGGTATAGTCTCTCCACTATATTTTACTCACCCAAACAACATGAAAGTAGCCTCTAGGGTACGTAGAGGCACTCTTGGGGTCCTATAACCAACCAGATTTGGCTATGTGTGTGAGTGTCTGATAAGGGGATATTACAAAGTGGTATTAGAGGAGTAGGTTGTTGTTTTTCATTACTTTACTATTTTTTAAAGGTATAAATGAGACTAAGTTGTGTTTAGACTCGGTAATTATCTAGGTCATTAGAGTATCCAACCCTTGTATGGGGGGGAAATTCAAGTACTATGGGATTGGATAATTGATCATGATGTTTTTTTGTTACAATTATTATTATTTCACCATGGGTGATTCACAGGATGTGTGATGTTATTTTTTTAGACTTCTTTCAGTGTCTTGGTATGACTTGAGATGAGCATACATGCATCATGATAGGAAAATTGGGATATATAATGACAATAATTATTCCTAATAGGGATATATTTATTCAATGTATTATATTTTCATGTATGAACTATAAAAACAAATTCATTGTATACATCTGATAAATCAAATGATATAACTATTAACCCATGACATCAAACTTATAATTCATTCTTAGAGATACCATAATCATGTGGTTCTATATTTTTTTCACCTTGTGGTTGACCTTGTTGTTATCTGGTGTTCTGAAGAGTACGTTTTTCTTATAGGGAGAATGCCTTCTCATTGTCTTTAAATTGAGAATATGGAGAGTGGAAATCATCACACTCCTAACACAACTAACTCATAACATAATATTTCTCTTTAGGATTTTATGGATGTATATCTTTCTGAAATCTTATACGGTTCATGCAATCCATGGAATGGAAGCACTACTACAAATATGGCCTTTATCAGCACTAGAAAAGTGCATTAACAGTGCTAAAAAAGTGATGTTAATCAAGGCGAAGATAGCATGTCCCTTTTATCACCACACTAGAATGTGATGATAAAAGCCCCTTTTATCAGTGCAAAAAATAACTGATAAAGGACCCATTTATCAGCGCTAAAAACAAGCGTTGAGAAAAGTTAAAAAGACTAAAAAAATTAAAAAGAATATATAATGCTGGGGGTGCATTTAACAACTCTTGACCCCCCCGCCCTTTATCAGTGCTAGGAAGACTCTCCCACGCACTGCCCTTTCACACGCATCGCCGAAGATGCCCACGTTCACCTTCTTGCTTCCACTCGAACTCAAACCCGCGACATACCCCCTTATGATCCTACACATTTACCACTAAGCCATTTCATTTTTTTTCTCTATTTTATATAGTTTTATTTATTTTTATATTAATATAGATTCATATTAATATTAATATATTTGGTTATATTAATATATATATTTATTCATTTATTAATATGTATATATATATATATTTATTCATATATTAATGTATATATATATATATTTATATATTTATAGTTATATTTATTCATATATTAATATACAATCATATTAATATAAATAAATTTAATTATATTCATACGTATATATATTTTTATATATTGGTATATATATATTTATTCGTATATTAATATATATATATAGTTATAATTTTCCATACACACATTTATTTGTATGTTAATATATATATATATATAAGATTAGTTTTAAATACATTTATAATATATATTTTTTGTTTGTGTTAATAAATAAAAAAACAAACAAAAAAATAAATACATACATATATTCTACACAAACACACACAAACAAACACACACACATAAACACACAGATATATATATATATATATATATATATATATATATATATATATTTACGAATAAATACATATATATGTTTATTTGAAAATCCATAGAATGTTAAAATGACCATAACTTCTAATCCATAAGTCCGTTTCAAATACAAAACCAGTCAAATAGAAGAAAATTAAACAATATTCGATATGATAATTGGTACATTCCTAGAGGACATCTGGATCAGAAGTTATACATCTTTGAATGTAAAAAATTGAGGTATCCTGATTAAAAACTCAGTTTGGGAGGCCTTATGAGCCTTTTTGTGACTTGAAATATGAGATAGAAGGTTCCCATCTCTCCCTAGAGCATAGAGCTCATCCCAAGATTTGATTTGATATATTGTAGAGCTCAAACAGACACCAGGATCAAATGTTATGGCTATTTGAAGTTTGAGTTACATTTTGAACTTATTTTAGATCTTTTCTTCATTTTTTTGATTTTTTGTGTCATTATATTTTTATTAAATGATTATTAATCAATTATAATTTAGAAATATTTAATTAATAATATTTTTGAAATATTTTCAAGCCATTTTCAATAAAATGTTTATATATAAAATGTATTAGTCTATTTACACTTATCTAAAAAATATTTAAAAAATTTATATTATATTTATCAATATAAATATACTAATATAACAATATATTATTTTTCATGATTTTTTAAATATAAATTTTATCAGTTCTGGGAAAAAGAACTAATAAATCCCCCCTTTATCATTTCTTTTAAAAAAGTGCTGATAAAGGGTCACTTTTAAAAGCGCTTTTTTTAGCACTATGGAAAGATTCCCGTTATCAGCGTTTTTTTAGCACTCATAAATTCCCCCTTTATGCGTGCTTTTTTTAGCACATATAAAGGGTGGCACTTCCATTTCCCGTTTTTGTAGTAGTGGAGACTATTTGCGCCATTATTTTATTGTCTAAGATGATGAGATATTTTTATTTGGATCATCTACCAATGTTTACAAAAGAGGGAGGATCCCAAGTAGTTGAGTTCTAGATTTAGTCATTCCAATAAATCTTCCAGAACATCTAAACACTCACTGATAGGAGGGTGAGGCCCGAAAAAAACATGCTTTCTAGACATTCCAGGCTTTGGTGTATTATTCTAGACCATGTTGAACAATAATAAGATTTATCCTGGAAGGAATTATAGGAAATATTTTGATGACAATTCTATCAAGAGATGTTGAAGGATGAGAAATCACACAATTTCATACATCTATCAAAAGAGGGAATATCAGTGAAGGAATACATTAAGTGTTTCACTGACTTGTAGTGATTTATGCTATCTTTTACAGCTGATGAGATCTCTAGGGAAGGTTCTTCTCAGGATGGGATTCACTATGTTATTTGGTCATTGGTGAATTCATTTCACTAGAGTAGATTCTCATATGTGATATATAAAGCACTCATCATAGAAAGGAATCGGAGAGAGTCCCTAAATAATGGCTTGGATATTTTTTTATGGTGAACTAGGAGAACTTATTATGGTGCCAAGAAGCACCACTTTGACATTTATCACAAATGAAATAGAGGTAAGGTTATCCATGGTAGCAAGAAGATATATCAGGACTGCATTCCATTGAATTTATATAATTGTTTCATTTTTTGAAATAAGAGGACTTAGGGTTAATACACTTAAATGGAGTTTCATGGTTTCATTAGTCTAGTCCACCTATAGAGCATTTGTAGGGGAACACTATAATAGTGTAGTGGTAGGGGATCATGGAAGGTTCCAATGTTTGGGAAGGATATAACTACCCCTCAGTAGACCATTAGTTGGTGTTCCAGTAGATGTTCAAGTATAGGATATGGATTTGGTGACCATTCCATATAGAAATAGTTCTAGGAAGAGGTAGAAACACATGAGAGTTAGACTGAAGCCCATGGTAGATGGGTAAGTTAGCTTCATGTTATGCAGTCTACTATAACTATTGTGGATGTAGGGCCTTCTACTTTCAAAGGTAAGATTCATGTAACATATACCATTTATTGAATTTTTTTTGATATAATATTAAAAAATTAATTTATATATACTATTTTTGAAAACTCTTTATACGTGTTTGTTTAATGTTTTTATGGTGTTTTGACCATCAACACACAGTTTGGAGTTAATTCATAGAATATCAAATATTTTAAGACACATTCTCTAGAAATTGATGGTTACCATTTCTAGGGAAAACAGTTTGGGGTGTAAATGAAATGCTTTTATTTTAATATTGGTATGTATTTTATATTTATATACCATGATCATATAAAATATTATCAGAGGAGAGTTACCCTTATATATAAAAAAGGAGGTAGTTATTTTCTCTAGGGTGGGTGGGGTCCTTCGGCTGGTCATGCAGGACCAATTCAAGGAAGATTAGATTTTTCATTTCAAAGAATGTTGGAATTTATCTATGTGAGGGTAGAATGTATAAATATACTTTTAAACTTATGATAGAACATTTTTACGATGTTCTTCCTGATGAGTTTTGTGGCATACCACTTGTTTGAGAGATTGAGTTCATAATTGAGACGGTGCTATGAGTAGAGGATGTTTTTATTTCACCTTATAGAATAGAACCAACAGAGCTTCATGAGTAGAATGAATAGTTAGAATAATTACAATAAAAAAATTTCTTATGGACTTGTACTTGTCAATTGGGGTACTCCAGTTCTTTTCTCTAAGATGGAGGTTGGAACATTTTACTTATGAGTGGATTATTGGTGGTTGAACCTGATGATGGTCAAGAATCCGTATCCCCTTCCACACAATGATGATCTATTTTTTTAATTGAGAGGATATAATATATTATCCAAGATTTATGTGATATCAAGATATGACTAGTTTATGTTGAAACCATCATAAAAACACGAGATTAATTTTAGTAGAAAGTATGTCTTGTATTAGTTTTTAGGGATATCGTCTTCTTTGATGAAGACATTGTTAGTATATATGGACTTTATGAATCAATTATTTAATCTTTTAATATATCTATTTTGGTTTTTTTATTGATGATTTCTTAGTGTAATTTTAGTTAGCATATGATCATGCCTAATACCATGACATCATATAAAGTATATCAATAGAGCATTGGCCTTATGCCAAGCTAACAAAATGTAGTTTATGGATTTATAAATCCCACTTCTTGGTCCATGTTATTTTAATGGTTAGAGTGTCAAAACCCATAGAATAATTTGTATCCATGATATATTAGAAGAAACCAAATAATTTCTTTGAGATTCAACTATTTCTTGGTAAAAAATGTTATTACCATTTCTTTATCCCTGAAAACTACCATTTGGTAGTACTGATATACGGTCATACCAAGAATGTTGTGATTTTTTTTATATTATTTCGAGAGATATTTTGAGGTGTATTAGGGATGAATAACCCCAACACCTATCATTACATTACATTTTTCAGGTATGGAATAGACCGTGTACTATGATGCATTGGAAATTATAACCATAGTATATCAAACGCATGAGGATTGAGTGGTTTCTTATGGATCTAGAAAGGTGATACCATATGAGAAAAATTATAAAAATCATCATCTAGAGTTATTTTCAATGGTAAATGTCCCATTATAATGTGGACACTATCTTTCTTGTGAGAGGTTTTTGGTGTACACTGACTAAAAGAGCCTCTAATACATCATTTCTCAGTGAGACATAAAACATTGACTGAGTAGGCGGGTCAATTATCAGCAATCCGTTGTCTTTGATTTGGCTAACACAATAGGAAATGGGAATGCCATTGTGAATTACCTATGATAAAAGATGTTTATAAGGGTAGTGAAATAGTCTTGTGATTAGTGGTGGTTGCTGGTTCTCTTTGTATGCGTGAATCTAGATATTTAGGAATCCTAGGGATGACTAGATTTTTATAAGACATATATTTTACCTATAACATTAGAATAGATCAATACAGAGTAGTCATATGATATAGAGGGATTAATTATAAGAGACATCATTTATGGTGGGGATCCACCATCGATATGGTCTCTTAGAAGTTGAAATTTTATTCTTCATCATGCCTGAGTATCAATTTCTATGTTCTTTTATGAAGTGATGATGAAATAGTTCCATGTTTCTATATGGGTGGTATATCATTGTTTGTCATGTACGCATCATGATCTCTGTAGATGGTACTGAGGGATAGGAATATAGGAGTTATCAGGTTTTATGGAGAGATATTTCACCAGCAATGAAGTGAAGGCTGAGCATCGAAGCCCTGCTTGGTTATTGGATCTTCTGCATATTCCAAAATGGAAATGAGATGATATAACTACAGATATTGTTATAGTATCACATATAAAACCTTGAAAGATGGATGAAATATTATTGATTTTTGATCTACTAACTAAATAATCCCACTTCTTTCCTATTAAGGATACCGTCACTGATGACGATATGGGTATTCTTATGTCGACCATACAGTTTAGTCACACTATTTTTTGAGGAGTATCATTTATCATTGAGATCCTAGTTTAATGTATTAACTCTGGAAGGTTCTTTAGAAATATCTAGGATTATATGTTTATATGTGCACTTCCTCTCATCCATAGACTAATGGATAATATGATAAATCTATTTAAATTATGGATTGTATGATATAATCCTATGTTTTGGATTACAGTGGTTCATGGGAGAATCATAAGACAATATTGGAGTTTCTATATAATAACATCTTCTTAGCATCGATCCATATGGTACATTTTATTGAAATTTTTGAAAGGAAGTTTTATTCACCTAGTTTTTCTTTAAAGGCATGTGGGTCAATGGTTGATGGACCAAGTATCATGAAGATGATTTCTGAGTATGATCTATTGATTAGTTGGTGGCTTGTGACTATATAGAGATGGAAAACGTTTTAAACTGGACAATATAAATATGCTCCAGAGTTTTAGGATAGTTATTATGTTTTAGTTTTGGTGTTTCTTATCTTGGGTAAATTCCATATCAGAATAGAGGGAATGATAGAATCCATGTTAGATGGTCTGTTATAGATATTGGAAAGGGTTTTCCTAGTGGAATACAAAATAAACCTTACAAAACTCTATAGTTACATTCACAACCTGTTTCATGTGTCACAACATCATAGATACCATCCTAAACCATATCTTGAGGTAGATGATGGTAACATCGAGTTTGGTGCGGCTGATTCCTTTAAGGAGAATCTGATAAGTTTTGTGGAATGTATTGATATTTATCCATAGGAAAGTACAATACCTCTAGTTATTGTGATGTGGAATCATGAGTGTTTTCAATAGGAGATCTGGGAGAGCCAATCGGATATGTGTGTACAATGTCTAGAATTGTTCACTGATATCCCATAGTGATGATCGAGGTAGCTCTAAGATGATCTGTTATATGGTGGGGAGGTTTTATGTTTCGATATTTTTTAGGTATGTTCTTATTTGAGTTTTACATTGAACTTTTTTTATTTGGGATTTTCTTTTTCCTTGAACCTTGATAGTCATGCAACTTTTTGGGAATATAGAGATTTTACTAGTGGGGGGAATGGCCTAAATTTTGAGAATTTATGTTTGTTTGATTTATTGGAGTCTCGGTAAGAATATGATGTGATTATTAGGGTTATCTATGATTTTGGAGGTATTTAGAGGTGGTTTAGGTTTTTCTATAAAAATTGGGATGAGTGATGTCTCCTTGAAATTTAAATGCTATGAATCTATTACACAATGTGTAATTTTTCCTAGGGAGACACCATGAACTAGTTTATAGTGTGAAACATGTACACACCATGAATATCATACATGACATGTAAATATGTTCTAGTAGACATTTTGAACATTTTCATGACACAATGTTGTCATATGCGATAAAACTGGTTGACATCATGAAAAACTCGATTATGGTTATTTTTAACCTTAGTTGATTTGTTTTTTGGATTAACTTATACATTGAGAAATAAATGACATAACTGTATTAAAATTCATTTATATATTTTGCTCAATAGTTTTATAGCCATTCTAGGCATATAATATTTATCACATCCTATTCATCTCTCCTCTCTAGTGCCCATGGAGACTCTAGGAGAGTTTAGAGTTCTATAAAACCCTATGGATGTCTTAATCAAGATTCTAATCCATGGTGATTTGTTTTGGTATTATTTCCATCCCTTCTTGTTCTCAGCTGTGGTGGTATAATAAATTGAATTTTGTTTTTTTGTCTTGATGTTGATATTTTTTGATCTAGTTTTTTTTCATGGTCATATTGACCTTCATTATTATTGGTATTACCTATTCGATGTGTTGTATTTATTTTCAGTTGAAGATAGGTAGTCTAAAATCAAACCCTAAGGTATGTTTCAATTGATCATGTGAGTTAAATATTTCTGATATTTTTCCAACACAATGTTCATATTAATTAACTGAACAATGTGTGATGATATATCATGTGTTATATCACTACATGGTTTCATTTTCATTAAATGGTTTTGTAACCAAGTGTGCAACTAGACATAGGGAGAGCCTACAAATGAATAATAATGAATTAGATAACATATTAAAATATATCTTATCATGACATGAAAACTCAATAGATTTATTATGATAGATTCACCTTGGAAATGGTTAAATTTATTGTTGATGTGGCTGGTAATGATTTGATAATAATTGTGTATGAAAACATGCATGGAAACACATTAATAACTAATTTAATGAATAAATGGTTAATTAAAAGAAAAATGGTAATTTGTATAACTAACCATTATGGATTATGATTCGATTTTTTGTTAATCATGAAATTTTATTTTGGGATCTTATTTATACATAAATGCATATATAGAGGGCTTGGACTCATTATTCAGAAATTCTTATATAGAGGGATTAGATCGGTTATACAAAAACGATTACATAGAGGGATTGTAATGGATGCTGAAATGCATGTATAGAGGGATTTTCCTAGTTATATGATTATACCATGGACTTGTGGATATGGATTTCATGGTTGTGCTACATGCTTAGAGATATTTTTGTGTGTTGTTTAAACTAGTTGATAATTTTATTATATTAATTAACAACTAAAACCACATGTTTATAGGTTTATTTCATACACTAGTTATTAGGGTGGTTTTGTTTAGACACAGTTGTTTCAACCTACTGAGTTTTAATCACACCATATTCATACTATCTTCTGGTACCTGAGAATATTACATGGATTCATGTTTATACAAGAGAAATGAACCTTTTTGTTTATTATTTATTACTAAATGTTTTAGAAAATGGAGGTGGGAACAACATGCGGTTCATAACCTAGGTATTTGAGTTATTTGTTTCAGATTATTATTTTATTAGTTACATTCAGTTTTATTTTAAAAACATTCCAAAATATCATTTATTTGTTTATTAATATTTTTTATTATGTACATCTTTTAGCATCTAGTTGTATTTTTCAATTCTTCTACTATTCTTCATTACTATGATATTTATTTGTTTCTTTACTCTATATTATGACTCTATACCAGGGTGTATATTCTCCCACACTATATTCTCTACATTCACACTACTAGTCGATACCCTATAGAATAGAGGGAGGCATTCTTGAGATCCCATAACCGAATTTAATTTTCCATGTGAGTGAGTTACAGATCGAGGGAGGATACAGGTGCACCCCATGATGATTCACATGACTAAAGGAATCGTTTTTTAATATTCTCCTTGAGTGTCTTCTTTAATTATTACAACTCAATTAGATCCATTCTATATGGAGTCTTGGAAATATGTTTAGAACTATTTATGAGTTATATTGAAAACATTACTTTACTATTTTTTTGAAGACTAGTAAATTATTTTAAAAATATGATAATAAAATCCGGCAAATAGGGATATATTTGATGTTGAGATTCACCCGAAACATATAAGATAAACACCCCTTTTGAATATGGATCTTGAGCCATACATTGGATGTAAGTTTTGTCGAAAGTTTATTTTTATCATCAAACTGATAGAAAATCATAGGTTTTTTGAAAGATAAAATTTAACTTCCCTTATATGAAAATTAATGTGAGATTTTTATGGAAGACGCTAATCCATTCCCAAAATAACATTCAACTTAACCATATGGATAATAACAATATTTTTATAAATCAAATTCCCACAAACATTAAATGGAGAAAATTATAAACGTGATATGTGATAATCGTACCATTAAGGGTTTTTATTGATAACTAAACATCTAATATTTAAGGTGGCTCAATGAAACCCATATTCAATTATTTATATATAAAAGGGTGGGTAGATCCATAAAGATATGAAGTTAGATTTCTATAGTGGATAATAAGTGTACCTTTGAAAACATAATTATCATAACCCACATTGGTAGTTGTGATCACATGCTATTTTCTTATTAATTTTTGAATAAGAGGTTGTTAATGATAATACTATTTGTTTGGGATTCATTCAATAATTGGAATAATTCCCATACTCAGTTCATTTGAAGAAATGGAGTATGGGTGGGGTATTAGTTAACATCTTCCTTTCCTTCACTATATCAACTCACCTTTTCACTACCTTTTTATATTCACAGGATGTATAGATAACCTTACCATATCAAAAAAACCTCCCATTTTCACTCAAGAAACTCCCATGACGTTTCTTCCAACATTATTTCATGTATGTGATTGGAATTTCATTCCACCATTTTATTTATTTGAGTTTTAATGATACTTGATATTTCATTTCTCATCCAAACTATGAGTGTAATGGGAATATCCAGTTTCTATTTATACCTTGAGTGAACATAGAATGATTTCTTCATAGATTCTATTGTCCCTTGTATCTAACAAATTTCAAGGACTTTGTTTTTCCCCCAATGAATATATAATTTTTTAGGGATGTTGATTAACTAGAAACATTCTATCAACATATTGTATAATTATTTTCATAGGTACGAATAGATTAATCATCATCTTTCTTTAATTCATGGAATTATTCTCCATAATTTTTAGAATATTAATATGGAAGCACTTATTGAAAATATACCCTTAAAACTCATTCAACTCCATGAAGTCTTTTCCTTCCTCTTATCTTGTATTATTGATAATATTCCACTATTTATTTTCCTCACCTTCCAAATGATAAATAACTAGAATAAGATTATCATGTTCCAAACACTAGAGAAAGGAAAATATATTTTCAATTGTAATAATCCATTACTATGTGACTAATGAATCAGTGGAACACTAAAGGAATGCGGATGTTTCCTGATGAAGGAATCAGTATAATTTCATTTCCTAATTTTCTTGTTTTGAAGATTAGTGTGACTCATATCCTTGGAAAATTATCAGATCATAGAAATTTTTTTACATTCCAACACCCATAACATTATATTTCTCTGGAGTAAAATCCTTTCACTGTGCATAAAATTCAACATTATCACTATTCCTTTGGGTTCCAGCCATTGAATGGAACTAGAAAGCATAGACTGGACAACCATAATCACGGGGGAAGCCACATAATCATGAAATACAATTTATATGATTTAAAAACCATGAATCATTTTTCTATGACACCTTTGGTTTAACATAGGTCATTTATGATCATTACCAAAATATTTAGATTTTATACTCTATAGATAATTATCGCTAGGGTTCTTACTAATGTTTTCTCATCATAGATTCCAAAGGATAACTAAACCTTTCTATGATACCTATTATTCTGAACCTTACATTTTGAACATATATATTACATATTATTATATGAATATTCATTACACAACACTACTATCCAAGATATAATCATATAGGTCTAGTATCTTTGGAAATTGGGAAACATAAAAAAATGGATCATAAATGAACTACATCATCACCAACTTAGTTCTTCATTTCTAACAACATTTACAGAAACATAATACATAATACCTTTCCTTATAATCAATTGAAAGGAAACATAATAAAGGTTGATATTAGATGCATATAAAGGGAAAATATGAGATATATAAATGAAAAATTAAACATAACATGATAATATGGGTTTTATAACATGAACATAACCTTTGAAAACCATACCCAACATATCAAATATCATAATATTGAATCATGGAAAAAATCATGGACGTTTATTAGACATAAATAATAATGGAATCAATGAAAATGATCCATGATATCATAACCGAATAATAAAGCATGAGTTTTTGGATTACACATAATCATAAAAATCATTTCTTTAGTAGTAAAGGCTCAATGGAAAACTATCATTGTGGAATGATTTCACTCATGAAACCATTATTGTAGTTAAGATCACTCTAAATATTATCAGAGTAGACAAAGACCCTTACTAAATTAGGTTCACTCCCACTTCCAATCATGTTTATCTCATGATATATCAATCATTAACTATTTTAATGTAGGGTTATAAAGGTCTCACCCATCCTTGATTATAACATGACCACCATATATGGTTATAACATAACAACCATACTTGTTTATAATTAAACCAATATCATTTTTTATAACATAAACACCATCACATAATGAAAACCATAAATACGTATTCTATAATATCATAAAACATATATCATATTAGAATCCATAAAAAAGGGTTTCATAATCATTTCATCATAGCATAATCTGTGGATAAGAAATGGGTTTCATAAACATCTTGACATCACAAACATAAACCATATTGAGAAATAATAAGGATGGTATCATTAAATCATATCCCCAAAAGAACTTAAGTAACACAAAATGATTTCATCTTGGATGTGAAATTATTTTTGAAGATCACATGGAATATTTATTTTGGAAAATATAGTTTATATTTTGGAATCAATTATATAAAAACTACATACATACGAAGGAAAAAAATTCAATTGAGAATAAACTTGTAAACATGTAACCTAATATTTAAATAAAAGATTAGTCATGGTGGTTGTGAAATTAATTTTTTCTATTTATGTTAACGATACATTGAACCACTATTTGTTTTGGAAAATATAGAAAGAACCTCATTTGGATGTTGATAAAAATATTCGTCTCAAACAATTTTTAAAAAATTAAAACACAGGTAAAAATGAAATCAAACAACCATAGAATAATTGTAAAAATAATAATAGATTATTTTAGAGAAAAATGTTAAATAAGTTAAATATTCCTAGTGGATACTTAAAAATAAATAATCTCAAACATTGAAGAGTTTCTCAAATAAACCATCACCACTTTGTTATCTTTTGAATCATGCACCCCATGAAATAATGAAACTTATATATATATATATATGAAAATCCCCATAAAATATATATGATTTATTATAAAAAAAATTATTTTAATTTTATATACTATAAGAAATAATGAATTAGTTAATATGCCATATTCCCAACATAAATAAAAGTGAGACAATAATTGCTTACATTGAGTTTGACTTTCTTCAAAAGGTCTCTAAAATATTGTATAAAACATTTAAAATGACTATAATTCTATAATAGATTTTTTTAAATTATTATTATATCATATATTATATATATATATATATATTTAAATATAATTATGAAGATAGAAAATTAATTACACCATTCATAGAGATAGTAGGTTGTTCAAACACATGAACATCATTTATTTTTTATAGATGGAACAAAGGAAAGTTAAATAATAATTCAGAATAAAAAATACTTACTATATTATATAAATCAATCATATTCATCATATCCATCATTATTACCATCCATGTCAAACAAAAAATGAAAAAAACACATCGTTTCAGGGAGGTGGTAGTTCCCACACACACACGAATGATGTTATCATTTTCCATTGGTATAGAAAGTAATAATGTAGATATGATAATATAATTATGGTATAATAATTATTTAAATAATATAATACATAATTATTAAACCCATAATTATAATATTCCGTTAAATATAGTGATGGAAAATGAATATTATCCATACGTCCAGACGTTAAGCCGTACATATCCACTACTGATAATTTCATTTCCCATTTCATGGAAAGTGGGTGAATAAATGTTATTTCATAACTATATTTGTATTTAATTATATTAATAAAAATTAATTTATTATTTATTTGATGAATAATACATATTTAGAGGCAGTCAAAGAAGCATAAAAATAATTTGATCAATTAAGGCGATTACATCTTCTTTGAAAAAAATCATTTAGATTTCCTATTAAGGGCTCAAGGGATATTGTTTTGGGAAGACAAGAATGTTGATAATGAAGTTGATAAGTGATTATTTTCATATGAATACTGATCTATAAGTCTGAATGTGGTGTGAAGAAGAGAATTAAGGGGGGGGGGGTTCTTTTATAAATGATGACATAATAGGAATTTCTTAAAATTTTAAAATACAATAAAGTCCTTATCAAGAATAATTGTTCAAATAGATTATAAATGAATAGGTGATGAAATTATTGACCATATCATATACTCATTTTAATATTTTATTTTTTATGAGTTTTATATAATTTAATAAAATATTATTTTGATAAAATATCAATAATTTCAATTTTAATACAAATCATTTCATATGACATAAAAAAATGAACAAAACGATTGAATTTAAATATTTTTTTTAAAATAACACCAATATGTTATATTCATCTAAAATATTCATCTTATACATTGAATCCGTCAAATTATACTACAGTTAATATTCTTTACATCGTTTATTATATATTTTTTAGTAATTGGAGAAATACTTTATCGATGTTTCATAAGCAGTTTTTGTCATAATATAATTAATAAAAAGTATAAATTAATTTATATCATGAAAATAATTTAATTAATCTGAAAATTACAATCTAGATACATTCATAAAATTTTCCCATATTTTAATACATAAAAGGTATTTAAAATTAAGAGTGTGACACTTTGTAACTTTCTTTGATTTATATAATATATAACCAATTTTATTGGTCATGTGCCCACTAAATAAAACAATTTTGATCATTAATTGATAATGGTATAATTAACATCATCCAATTAGAATGAGGATGAATAAATATGGCCTTATAAATTATTTTTAATCTATATTAACCCTATTTACCCTTTATTGAGGTGACAAATTTTAACAAAGTTACTATTAACAATGAAAAAAATGAAGGGGGGTATTTTTTAATTTGAATAAAATTATTATAATTATGAAATTAATTTTATCTAATTAAATAACTATAAATTAATGAAAATATTTTTAATGAATGTGAATAAAATGAAAAAATATTACTTTTAAAAATAAAATTTTATGTATAAAACTATATTTAATCATATATTATAATAGAAACATTTCTATTGAATGTTTAAGTGATAAAATAAATATATTACTATTTATAAATTCCTATACATTGGCTATAAGACAATACACAATTAATATTTTAATAATATTATACGATTCATCTAAACTCGCTATTGCGTGTAACACTAACTATCAAAGAAATCAAATTATATAAAGAAAAATATTTCATAAAAAAATATTGATTTCAGAATAAATACTAAATTTATTTACTCAATTTAATCTAAGTTATTTTCTATATACAAATATATTAAATTTTAAATTAAAACAAATGATATATTGAAGAAACCATTTTTATAGAAAAATGAATTTTAAAAATAATGTATTCTTATTCTAATTTCCTATCAATTACATATTAAATGAGTGTTAATATATAATTATTATATATAAAAAATAAAATTGAATTCATCATTTAAAATATAATACATAAATTAATTTGGACAAAAATTATTGAGGGATTATAATAATCTTTTTAAAGGAACTCTTTTACCCTTACCGTGGTAACTATATTTTACCATAGTAACTTACTATTATCTATAAAAATGAATTTTAATCATTAATTTTTATTAATATGATAATTATAAATATGAATTCCATTTTTTTATTTAACTTCAGAAATTGTGAAAAATCAATTTAGAAATAAAGACAAATAATAATTTTTAGAAAAAATCAATTTTTAAGTATATGTTTGTTTTATTATTCATAACAAAGTAAAAATATTTAAATTAATTTTATTTAATTAATATATATATATATATATATATAATAATTTTTTTTCATTAATTGAATTATTTAATAGTCTTTAATTTTGTTTATTTAGATGAAAATAAAAAATATATAGAGAAAATATAAATATTTAAGAAAGTCATTTCTCATTAAATGATTTAATCTTCATTTATAGAAAAATTGATCATAAATATAAAAATGATTATTAATTATTTATATTTATAAATAAATTTAATTTTACACTCAAAATTTGATAAATTTAGTTTTTATGATTATAATATAAAAACAATATTTTAGGAATTTTTTTCCCTAGATGTGAATAAATAAATAAATATTCTTTATATTTACTTAATTATTCCATTGATGTTATTTATTTACTGTACTGATCATTCATTTTTATCAGTCCATTTAAATTAAAATCAATTTATTAATGTTATAAGTTTATTAAAATGAACATCTTATAAAAGTTGTTTGATTGAAATAACATTTATTTTTCATAAATGAATTAGTTTCCTTTAATTATATTAAAAAATTATTATATTATGTCTCATAAATTATTTATATCGAAAATTCATATTTTTATCATCTAAATTTCCATGACCCACTCTTTCCAATGATACCCTTCTAGGGATGATAATTATGGAGAATTGATAATCCCCATCCCCCAAACCCCACCTCCAATCAGCCAAAATATGAAGACATTCATTAAGGGTATATAAACACCAAAATGGAAGAGATAAGATGAGAAAAACTAGAAAAAAACTCTAACTAACAATAAATAATGACAAAATCCCATTACATGAATATAATGACATATACCAGAAACAACTGAAAACACTAAAACAAATCATTGGAAGAAAACATGCAGCTCTATTAGTTCTTAAACAACACCTCGAACTAGTAATATCTAGCTCTATCACCAACCAGATATCACTGACTAATGAAATAATTCATACATACATAAGGAGAGCATAAAATGTATATGTAATAGGATCCTCCCTGATCCCTCTAGTAAAAAATTTGAACAAAGCATAATAAAGCCCAGTAAGTACACACTTTTCTAATCTGAACCATGAACTAGTCAACAAATAATACAAAAAATTATAACCATAATATCGAGTATATATATATATATATATATATATATATATATATATTTCAAAGGGTACCCCATAACAGCCTCCCCACTAGTTGTCCGCTCTCATGCCTCATAATAACAAATCATGAGCTCCTACCCCTTCCAGAAATCAATTAATACCTTACATGAGTTAGGAATCAGCACTACTATCCTCAGTCCCATATAGGGCCCAACATCTATTGTAGGAATCAATCCACATATGCATCAAATAATGAAAATAATCCAATCCATAACCATGTGTATGTTTGGAATCAATAATATATTGTGTACATGGATTAGACATTAATCCATCATAAGGAATGAATATACACCCATGGTAAATAAGAGACACCATTACCAATACATGTATGATTGATTACATCAATCCATAACAACATACAACACACATGTTTCGGAAATTATCCTCGTGAATACATACATGTGATACAACAGCTAAAGAATGACGGGGGGGGGGGGGGAAGTTAACCATCCATATCCCCACTAACATGGATACTGGGGGAAACCCACTAAAGCCACGAGTTATAATTTTATCTTCTAATAAGTTTGTGGTGTGTATGGAATAAAAAAACATACAGAGTTGATATAACTCTCAACCACAATAATAAAAACATCGTATCCTTAGACTCATCTACCATTTTCATCACACATGTGACTTGGATTCCACTTGTATGGTCTATCTATCAAATAATAAAATAATAATTATGTTCTAATTTAGTTAATTCATTGTCCATTAATTAATAATATTCCATTTTCAATATTAAGATTATAATATTCTAATCCATGTTCCAGTGGAACTATTTATTCTTCAGTTTTATTATCAAGTATATCATCATCAGTAGTGATCATTGAACCAACCTTGCTCATATATTAATACATTATTATTTATAAACAACTTGGTACTCTAATACTGAACCAAAGATACGAGTTAAAATATTCCCTCATTCTACATATTATCAAACTATATTCCATAGATTGAAACTGGTCATATAAATAAAAATAGCCCATTGGACACCTTGAATCAAGATATTAGCATGCCTCAATAATCCATACCCACTATGAAATTAGCCCGACCTTCCCAGTTTCCCAGACCATTTCAAATAATATCACCTTTGGAATCCCATTCTAACATCATTACCATAGCTGGGACCTCGTTCCACCATTAACATAACTAGCACCTGTTGCCACCACCATCATCATAATTGGAACCCCATTCCACCACCATCATCATAACCACAATAGGTTATTGATTGATAAAATCAAGGCTCTAAATACATCGATTATAAATACATATTAAATTTATTATTCCACATATAATTTTAGAGGAAATTATAACCAAATCAAGATGGTCACTCTAGCCTTTATCAAACAACAATGGTCTCACTCAACACAAAAGTAATGATTTATTAAATTAATAAATTATTATTACAATATATAATATGCTGATTAATAAATATTAAATCCTAGAATAACTAGGTCTACAAATATCGAAGGGATAATACTGTTCATTTAATCTAGTGTTCCACCTCAAGCTACTCTTTTATTTATTAAAACTCTAAAAGACAATTATTCCAGAATGCCTTTTATTATAATCAATGAATTACCAAATTTTAGTTTTTATCTAATTTCCATGCTTATCAACCATGCTTAAAAACTATAAAAAATTTTAGAACACTATCAAGTAAATTTCAAGAGGTAGTAATAAACATATTCAATTATAATGTAAATGGGATCACAAATTAAAACATTCAATTAATTCCCACATCATGAAATATGAAATATCGATATCAAGTGTTAAACCCCAAATCAAAAATAATCATAACATTATTTTATAAATAATTATTATCATAAATAGTTCAAGAAGTTTATCATTGCAACATGAAATTATTATTTTCTCTCTCATTAATAATTTCCATAATAGTTATCATTATTCTATAGTATGTGATACTGTCAAAAAAATAAAATTTCTATTTCATATAATGTTACTCGAATTACATATGATAATCATCTTTATTTTTTTTAATAAAAAACGCATTCTAAAGAATGAAATAAATTTCTAATTGGAATTCTCCTATTCCCCAAAATTATATAATAATTGTTAAATTACATAAATATCCCATTTACATATTATTATATAATATTTTCTCTATCTAGGTTATTATCAAATTTCACTCTGTAATATAATTAATTATGAAGTTCAATATTGAAACATGTGGTGTCACAACCGTTTCAAAACTTTAATTCCTATATAAGTTTTAAAACTCAATATCTTTCCATAATAAATTTCATTAAATTACCATCCGGGAAAAATAATAATATTACAGAGGATGATAATTTTTCTCTTCCTGATAATTCGAAGAATCATAATAGTTTTGTTTCATAAACATCACTGAGAACAATATTTAAATTACATAATGAAATTATCATCATATATATAAATACTCAATCTTTAGTAGGTGAATTTAATGGTTTTTATGAGAAATATTTTTATTAACAACATGATAGTTTCACATAATTAAGATAACGAAATTGATAGAGTCAAATAACATATTCCCAAAAGAATAAGGAAATGTACTACATAAAAAAACTATTTAAACTCATAAATCATTATTTTTCATAATTAAAATTTCAATTTATTCATTTTATATTCTTCTTTTCTTTTAGTATTGACTTCCTAGTTATTATATATTAATTATTGTGATTAATATTGATTATTATCTGATTTCTATTAATCAAATTCATCTAAACAGGTGAGTCTAAAACATGATTGATTCATATTATCACATAAAATAAAGGAAATGTATCAGATCCCCTATATCTAGGATACTCCACACACTAAAACAAAATAATAGAGGTTAGAGATAATTTTGTGTGAAGGGTATAAGAACATTGGAGAACCCTCAAATGATTTTATAGAATAATTTACGACCTTATGTGGTGTGGTTTGGGTCACCAAAACATAGGGGAAAAAACTATGGACTCAATAAGGTAAGGAATCTGGGTTTTAAGGATAAAACATATATATCTTTAGTATTATGTAAAAATTCCCATTTAATCACTATTTAATATAATTTTATTTTAATTATCATTAATGAAAAATTTTAAATTTCTAAATGTCCGGAAGGCGAATGATTAAATTTAAAACATTTTATAGATTCAAAACCATCCATTTTCCTTATTTAATATTATTTTTTGATAAGAAAGTGTAATATGTTCAATTGGGATGGAAAAGATTAAATTTATATAAAAATTATACCCATACACAACTGATACATGTTTTGTGAGGGTAACAAGGTTTTAACCTTACATGGATGGACATCCTTATGCAGTAGGTATGAATTCTTAGAAAACCTTATATGAGCTTCAGAAAATTAAACTTATACCTACACAGGAAGGGGTTGGACCTTGCATGAGATCTTAGTTTCCTTTAAAATTTAAATATAAAACATAAAATACATATATTTGTGGTAGGAAAGACATATATGTAGTAGGGGAATACACACTCTTACCCCTAAAACATAAAGGAAACCATCGAATGGCCTTTACGAGACCCCCCTCACATGGAGACCATTACACAGTGTTGAAGATACCCAGACATAGTGTTTATAAAACAATAATTACCATAACTCGTGATTTAGGACATGTGTAATGTTAAAATTAACAGTTAATATATATAATTTCCTTATAAAAAATTTATTAATAATTCAGATAAAACATTATTAAAACATAAACAGCCCCAAAACAATTCAAAAATAACAAAATCACTTGTAAAAACATCCAAATTAAATTTAAAATAATCTTTTAATACATTGAAATTACATAAGAATATTTTAAAACCATTTTATAACCACATTATACATTATAAAAGGATTTAATTTTTTTACATATTATAAAACCAAACCCGATCCACTAGACACATGAGAATTTATATTGAAGTGTTTGAGAATATCCAAACCTTTACAATAATAAACATTATGTATACTAACAATATAAAAAAAATTTTAAACCAAAAATTATTTACTAGTATTATTTGAAATGTCTATATTACCCATTATAATGGTAAAATAATAGTTATATTTCCCCCATCATCTCATATAAATTCATTTCATTCTAACATCACAAATCGCACTTCTCATTCTTATAGTTTCAATTTTTAATTTTATAATATACTTTTTATTTTTAGGGTTCTATTTCTCATTAATTTTTTTTATAATAATTGTTATACACAAGCGTGAATATGGTCTAGGGGATTTCATAGTTGTAATTATATTAATGTTTTCTACTTATCATCCCCTTTTAATTGTTTACACTTTTATGTTATGTAATCATTCAGGGTATGTAACAATACATGTTATATAATACATGGTTTTTTTTAATTTTACTTTATGGTTATATTTCGAATGAATAATTCATTTAGTTTGATTCATATATTTTATAAATTATATAAAAATCTTGTTTTATAAAATTTTAGACACATATTTTATAATTATTGACATATATTTTAAAAAATAATGTGTTTCGTAAGCCTGATGTGTTATAATATGGTCGTGGACCCCTTTTGTAAAATATAATACAAGGTATAACATGTGATAAATAAAAAGAAACCAGAAATTATCATGCGTATAAAATGTGAAACAAATATTCCTTTAAAATAATAAGTGATGGGTTAATGCCCAATATTTTTGATCATTAATATATTTCAGTGGACAACCCCTATCAATAATCTCATGTAATCTCTATCAATATCCACCTTTAAATTAGTATATATCCATTGGGTTTGTGGAGTGACAAAACATGATGTATATGTTGAAGAATAATGTGAAATTGACTTATTACATTTACATTCATTTTGTGTGGATCCCTACGTCTCATCATTTTCAATACCTAATTCAACACGTTTATTTATTTCATCATTGATATCTATGGATTTAGAAGAAAGTGTTTTATATCATTATTCACCAAAATTAAGTGAATAATTTTTTATAGAATCATTACCATCATGATTTTCGAAATATATATGAGTCTCTTTAATCTCATTATTCAATTGAGTTCATAGCTTGTATTTCCACATAGAAGCTATATATAAATCTAAATTGTGTCCAATTCATTGATAATAGGAGTAGTAGATTGAAAAAATTTCATAGATAATAGAAAAAAATATTTGATGTCCTTAATTATCTAGAATGAGGTTTTTTTTGATGTTTTATAAAAGATACACATCCAAAAAAACACTTCCAAATTGAATAAAATCATGATCTAGAATATTTTTATCAAATATAATTGTAATTCCATCAACACATGTAAAATATAACAATATTTTGAGGTTTTAGTAGAACTAATTGAGAGTATGAAAACTAATTAAAATTTGGGAATTTGTGAATTTCTACATATGAAGGTGTAAATAAGAAGTCCACTCCTAAATTTATAGTACCTATAGATTCATATGACTAGTTCAATAAGACAAAACTTATTTCATATAATTCTAAAAATTAAGGATACCATAAAATAATCATCATCCTAGAGAAATTAATGTAACAACACATGTATTTCTAGAATAATACAATTTTTATTTGTTTTAATATTTATGAATAAGATATTATTTTTAAATTAAAGGGGATTATTTTTCCGATAATTTACTCAACATTTAACAATAGGTTTTTCAGAAATTTTACACTTCACACGACATTGAGTTTTATCGAAAAATAATATAATAATATTATGATTTTAAATGGAAGTCAATTCTTGAAAATTGTATTTTTATAAATGAATATAACTAAATAAAATGATATTATAAATTTTTTTAAAGGTATTTACTTTTATTCGATAAAATTTAGTGGCTTAAGATAATAACGAATTTGATTTTAAGCAGGAAAAGCTCTAATATTTTTGAAAAGTTAGTTTTACAGCCTTTTGATTGAGAAACCTATTTAAATATATTTTTTAAAACCTTTATATGTTCTATTGTAGAAAATATAATTTTTATTTTGAATCATAATATCAAAATTTACATTGGATATTTGTGTTGGTAATTTTCAGATAATTTTCAATATTTAATGAATAGTGAAAAACACCAGATTTTATGTCAAAATTGCCTTTTTATCTAATTTATTTATATAAATATATTGTAATTTTAATTGGTTTTAAAATATAATAGGATTATATATATTTTATTTAATATAATTTTGTTCATTGTAATTAATTTCACATTTAAATTTGACACCCACCCAAGCTTATATTTTGATAGTTATTATTTATTAAAAACCTGTTTTTTATTTTGAAAATGTTAATTAATTGTAAATTAATTACTGCAACTTCTGTGTTTTGAATTTGAAAAAAATGGATTCCATATTTTTAATAAGGAGGTTCAAATTGTGTAAAAATATACCTTTTATTTTTAGACATTATGAATAGTATCTTTAGTAGTTATTTTATTTAACATGATTAAAGGGGAAATCCGGTAAATAAGGGTAAAAATAATATTGTAATAATATTAAACTACCCTAATAAATGTCCTAATAAAATTGGATGATATATTTCCAACTATGGTAATCCTTGGTTCGAATTTTGAACCCCATGGAGCCACTTGTATGTAAAAATTACATTTAATAAAAATTTATTTAAAGTAAAGAAAAATGTAACATAAACATGTATTTTTTTATAATCATTTTTATATATGGTTATAAAACAAATATCTTCGACTATAAATATTCATTAGAAAGATAATAATATTTAATACATCATGGAATTTTATTTATATTATTGATACATAATTTAAATAAATATATTTATGACTCAATGATGATGTAGTGATTAACATATTAATGAATGATTTAAATTAACGTGATAATAAGTGTAAAAATAAATTTATTTTAAAACTTTTTATGCCATAAAAGAATTTTATGGATGATTATGAATTTTTCAATTTGAATTAATGATGATTATTTGAAATAATCATGTTATGGATTTTTAAAGAATACATAATATGAATCGTATAAAAATTGACATAAATGAGTTTTTTAAAACAAATTGAATTTTATTAAATGATATAATAGTCCAAAAATTATCATATTTGACACAATTACATATATAATCTTGAAAAATTCATTAATGAATAACCTTTGGTTCTATTGGCACTATTTAGTAACAAATTTAACCATACAGTATGAATGTACAAGAATACATGGTAAGAGTTAAATTTTTTAACTAAGGGTTAGAGCTAATAAATATGGTGAAAGTTTTGACCCGTACTTGTGTAAAAACTATTGGTTGAGTGGTTTTAGCCCCAAAAACATGATATATTTTAAATAAATCACTTTGGTACATATTTAATATGAAAATCATTTTATAATAAAATAATACATCAAAACTTCCCTAAAGTGCCCCTCACCCCTCTTACAAATGGGAAACACCCCAACCCATTTAATCACACATACGAAGCCCCTTGGATCTTCCAAACTCGGTAAAAATAATCTCACAACATCCCTCTATTACTCCTACAAGAATTAACTTATGAATAATGCAATTCAGGAAATTCTTTTGTCTCCACTCAAAGGGAGTTACACGTTTTAAGAGGTCCAACCTTCCCTAATGTTCATTTCAATTATTTTACTTATTCAATAATTATTATATACTAATTATTTTATTATATAAAAATACTAGTATCTTATATATACTAATATTTTGTCATGGTATGTATTCAAACTACTGTTACACACACCTCCATCTAATGGATATGAACATATTGTTTCTCTAGATGGTCAACTACTACCTCATGAAATGATGATTGGTCAATATTCCCATAAAACCTCTCATGGTGGCCATTATGATTGAAATATATTTATATATGATATATATTATATTTATATTGTCTCTATGGTTATTTTTGAATTTAAAGAATACCTTTACACATTCCATAATGGGTAAATATGATAATTTAATTTGAGGATGTGTGGACTTCCTCCCCCTCAAAGTGATATGACTCGTTCATGCCATACTTGGAACGTATAAAGGATGGAATTAATGAATATATTTATTATATATAAAATATGGTATTATACCTAAATTATTATATAACTATGTATCATTTAGTTTTCATTCCTTTAAATATAAAAAATTAATTAAAGTAGTGTTCATGCGTATGCACAACTTACAATCTCCATGTATGGTTACTTTCGTTAATTATCTCCAAAAATAATGGAATATTATAAATTCATATATATAATAGATATATATGAAATTTAAATTATGAATACTATTCTAGAGATAACGTACTTTTGACTACATGGACAATTGATAGTTATATCAAGTTCATTTCGACTCACATACCGAATATTGACAAAACAAAAGATATGAACTTAAATATTTATGTAAATTTTATAACACGATGATATGTAATATAAAATTAATAAAAAACATGAAAAATGTTATGAAAAAAGTATAAATTATTCTATGTTTATTATTCTGGAATATAAATAACGAACGAGACAAGTCAAACTCAAGGTAGGGGAACCTTTCATCGTCCTCTTTTATTCAAAGAAATATTTTATGATATGTATTTTAATTTAAATTATTAAATGTTGGGATATTTTATTATATACTCTTATTACTATCCATTTAATGTCCAAATTATGAGAGACCCTTTTCAGTCACATCAACTCATTTACAAATTTTTATGTGACGTGATTAGGCTGTCGTATTTTTAAAAGAGATCTTCTTAACCCAATTTAAATTCAATAGTTTAATCTTCTACTCTTTGATTATTCCATTCAATGATTATATATGAAATATATTCGGGTTTCCTATCTTGTATTTATACATTTTTATGTGTAGTTAGAGTGAATACACCTAATGAATCTATTTTATTATAGAATGATCTTTGTAAGGGACTTCATCTCAATCTCATTCCATTGAGGCATATTTTTATTTTTGAACAACCTTCGTTAATATAGTGTATAAATATAAACTTTTTATTTTATTTTCATTCAACTCTTTTCAAAAGGTAATATTTTTTCTATGAAGTTTTTTACTAAATAACAAAAGGAATGTTTCTTTTAAACGTGTGTGGTGAAAATGAACTTTCCACCTCCGCGAGCATTATTTGATATTTGGATTCCTTAACATACTGTAACATTCTTAAAAGAAAAATAAATACCATAAAACATTTTAATGTAATTGTTTTTTTGAAAATGGTATTGAGAAAGGATTTTTTTTTGCCAATATACTGAAATAATATATCAAGATTGCAATGATGAAATGTAATATTTCCTTTATGTTTGTCTAATGTGTTATTACTATGTTATGGTTCTTGGGAATTTTTTACATATACTGGTGGTTCCATGATAAACATTGGGATGGTGATTCTGAGATAACTCCTTAATGCATTGGGTAACACGATCGAGGAAAATGATAAATTTTCTCCTAAGAGATTTAAGGAATATACTATGATGGGTATTCTAAACATAGCTCCCTATGTAGCCACAAAAGCTACAATGTAAGAATTTTATGGATTCCACAAGATACCTTTATGATTTATGATTTCTATGTGTTATGCATAAATATTATAATTTAATGAGGAATTTTAAAAAAAATTATGTTTTATGATTGAAAATATTGTTTCATTGTATTGTATGTATTGATAGACTAATGTTTTCTATCCTTATTATATATATTTTATTGAAAATTTTTCCCATAAAAAGTTTTTGAAATGTGTTTATAGTGTATAAGGAAGGGTAACAAAAATAAAGAATTCAATAATATTTATATCAAGATAATAAATTCTTGTTTTATTTTAGAAAGTTTTATTTTTGTCAAAAATAATTGGATAGTGATGAAGTGTATACTTTGTAATTTTTTAGATATAATGTAATATTTATGACCTAATTATATAAAACACTAAACCTGAAAAGATCCTAATTGTGAATTATTGAATTACATTAAGACTATTTAACATTTATGGATGGGGCCTTATAGCTGTTATCATTGATCTGTTTACATAACTTTAGAGGTTAGGGTGTCATCTGGGTGTTGGTAAGGGATCCAATATAACCAAAAGGGTTTTTATCAGATGGATTATTTTGTAGGGTTATGGTAAAATATGTTATTTGGATAAAAACCTAAACAATGGAAATATTATTTCATTGATAGATTAGAGTAATATAAAAGTTTTTATGTTATTTTTACCCTATAGAGGATTATTTTTTTAATATTTATATATCATTTAAGTGTTGAATCTTTTCAACGGATTACCGATAATTTGTCATGATGGAAGGAAATAGATCTTACACAACCTTATTGTCCCTCCCAAATTATTTTATCATCAATATTATGGAAAAATCCAATTCTAATGCTTTTGACAGCTTCATGAGTATTCAAATCACATTCATGTCGAAATGACGGTGTTGATGGGATGGCAGGACGACAGTGGGTATGAGAGGTGACATGAAATGACCTTGGAAGGTGGGATTATCAAGGCTCAAGGAATACTTGAATTATGTGTATCTTTTTAATTTTGAATTTTATTTTGTTTTTTTGAATATGTATCCCACACATGAATTTTTGTTATCGGGGTTACCGCTCAGCCTTACTGCAGTTTATTTGAAAATAAAAAATATGAATTTTCAGTCAAACCACTTGTAAGAAATGGTTTGAGTTACCCAACACTTACTAATTTACAAAAACAATTTTATGGGTCATGGTATCATTTTAATATGATTTCCAGATCTAATCATTTCCAACTCAATCAAAAAGTGATGTTACAGAAGTGTAGTGAACGTTTACTTTTTGAAGGTATTAGAACATGCCGAAAGATAAAGGGAACATCTTGAAGATCATGATATCTAGATTCATGGTATGATTTATTTTTATAACCATAAAGAATAGAATCATTGGATAGATATTTATAATGATGAGGGTATTCAATCTACAGGAATGATTTATTAATTAATAAGGTGAAAATACATAGTTAAGGGATTATGAAGAGCACTGAATGATTAAGAAGTATACATATAAAGGACTCAAGAGTTATGGTAGGTTGTAGGATGATGAAATGTTTAAAAGTTTGAATAATCTTTTGAGTCTAAAATTAATTTGGAAGACTTTTTCTCATATGTATAAATTTAATGTTTGATATTTGAAAATGTTATTCAAGGAAAAATTAACTTTTCTTTTGTGGACATAATGGATAACCACAGGGGTTCATATTATCTTTTTCTTTTGATGTGATTAATGGTTATTAAATTTTGCGATGCAAAATGAAATGTATTGGATAACCTTTGAGGATAAATCATGTTATAGTAAATTTTTAAGAAATTATCTTATTTATGATAATTTTATAAAAATGATATGGTTTTAGAAAAAGGAAAACCCATAGGATGGGTGACAACCTATCGTGCCCGGCAGGGCTGCAAAAATCTAACCCCCAACCAAAGGGAGACAAGGGCACATCACCCACTCCTGGCTTACGTTATATCCCTGGTTGGTATAACTTATTATTTTTAGTTAAAAGATTTTTTTGGATCAATAATATGATGATTTTAAAACTACGATTTTATCTAATGAATATCATTAGTATAGGAAAATTATATTGTTATTAAGTGATAAATTTCGTTTTGGAGGACGTTCTCTCTTTTAAGAATACTGTATGCCTAAGGAAAATAGAATATTATTGGATTAATTTGTGGAGTAATGGTTGATTGTTTTTAATGAATCTATGTATTATTGTGGACATATTTTAATTTGGGTTATTTATGGAAATGATTAACCTATTATAGAGAATATGGGATTGGTCTAATTATTTTTTAATGTGAGAATTTAGGAGTAGTCGATGTTATTTTTAAATTTTTTTAAGATTTATCGTGGATGAATATGTTATCAAATACTTCTAAATTTTGCGTTTAAATATTTGTTGGATTATTTTGAATAATTTTAAGGAAATTTTTGTATTGAATGGTCTTTGTTGAAATTTGGATATTTTTGTTTAATTTGGGACATTAATAGTAATATTTATTTTTATAAAAGATTTATCCTTTTGGGGGATTATCTAATCTCTACTAACAATTTCGGTATTGGTTAATGTCTAAATAAACGGGAAATATATAGTCCATATTTTTTGGATTATGTGATTCTCTAGAATTTTATTCACGCACATTATGTGTGACCAAGTCATCTTTAATACTCATTAGTTGGAGAAAAGATGAGTTTGTGGAATGGATGAAATTATACATGAAAAGTTAGTATATTTCCTTATGTTCTTAGTCATTATTCTAAATAAATTTTTCGAATTTATGAAAAGTATCTTGAAATAGAAAAACATTATCCAGTTACTTTTCCAACTGGGTAATCAATGACTGTTTAACCTATCACAAGCTTAGGATTTTCTAGTGATTAACCATCTCTTTATCATGTTTTTTATAAATCTCCATCAGAACATGATGGTTAGTTTCTCTTATATATCCTTATTTTTCTATATGGAAATCGGGTTTGGTTTATCTTGGGTGACCTTTGTTCTTGTCTATATTTCGTTTATATTGAAAGTTTTATTTATTTAGTTTTTCCTATGATAGAATTTCAATGATGTTTCTGAGCCCAATATTAAAATTAAGAGGACATATTTTTCAAAAGGGGGAAGGATGTAACGACCCATATATTTATAAAATAATAATTTTTTCGTTTATATTTATATTTATGAAAAAGATATTATTTTTACACAAAAGGGGATTATTTTTCAATACTGTACTCAACACGCAACAACGGGTTTCTTCAAAATCATATTATGCACAAAACATTGAGTTATATTGAAAAATAATATAATGATATCATTATTTTAAAGGATAGTTAACACCTATCCATTTTATAAGCGGAAATGAATTGAAATAACTAGAATATGATAATACATGTTTGTTAAATGTCTATTTATATTTATATGATAAATTTTAGAGGCTTAAAATAAGAACAAATCTGATTTTAAACATGAAATACTGCTATATATTTTAAATAGTCGTTTTACCGTCTTTTGATGGAGAACCCTTCTAACTCTAGTTTTTGAAACCCTTATATGTTATATTTTAAAAAATAAACTTCTTCTTTAGTAGTGGAACAAAAAAATTTACATTGAATAATTTTTTGATAATTTTTCGATTAAGTACATTTTTTCAATGAATAGTGAAAAATACTGCATTTTAAGTCAAAACTGCATTTTCATCTAATTTATTTATATAGTTAAGTTGTACATTTAATTGGTCATAAAATTGAATTGGAATATAGTTTTAAAATTTAATTATGTTTTTTTAATTTTAAGTAACTTCACTTTTAAATTGGAAATAAACACATGTCAATCTTTTGATAGTTTTTATTTCTTAAAAACCCGATTTTTGGTTTTGACAATGGGAATTAATTTTAAACCAATTACTGAAACATCAGTTTTTATAATTTGGAAAAATGGATTCCATATTTTTAATTATGAGGTTCAAATTTTTTAAATAAGTGACTTAAATATTTAGACATTAGGAATAGTAACTTCATTAATTGTTATTTTTACCATGATTAAAGTGAAAATGTTGTAAATAATGGTAAAAATAATATTATTATTATATGAAACTACCCTAAGACAAGTACAAATACTATTATATGAGATATTTCCCACCATGGTCATCCTTGTGCCAATTTTAGGACCCCATGGAGCTACTTGGATGTGAAAATGAGATTTTATAAGAATGAATTTAATGTAAAGAAAAATGTTACATAAACATGTATCTTTTATTAAAACAATGTGTATATGGTTTAATATAAGTGATACCTTCGACTATAAATATTAATTAAAAATATTAAAATATTTCCTACATCATGGTATTTTATTGATAATTTTTAGACATCATAAACAGAAATATCGTTATGACACAATGCTTATGTAGTGATTACCTAATTAATGAATGATTTAAATAAATTAGATTATAAATACAAAAATAAAATAATTTTAAAACTTTTTAAGTCATCCAAAAATTTTATTGATGATTGTGACTTGATATATTTTTATTAATGATGTTTTTTTGAAAGAATAACTTTTTTTAGTTATTTTTTAAAAATACATTATATGAATAGTATAAAAATTGACATAAATGAGTTTTTAAAACAAATACTATTTTATTAAATGATATAATAGTCCTAAAAATCATTGATTCTTCCAAATTAAATAAATAATGTTAAAAATGTCATTATTGAACCACTTTATGTTATACTAGAATATTATATTAACGATATTAACCATATAGTATGAATATACAAGAAGACGTGGAAAGAGATTATTTAGTTAACTAAGGGTTAAAGCTAAAAGATAAGGTCCAATTTGCGACCTAGACTTGTCTAAAACCAATTTGTTGGTCTTTTTTCGACCCCAAAACATCTTATAATATAAATATATGACTTTGGGACTTTTTGAAACCAAAAACCTATTTATAAAAAAATAATACTTCAAAACATTCCAAAAGGGCCCCCCTCCCTCAAATAAAAGGGCATCATCCCTAACCATTTAATCACAACTCCAAAGCCCCAATATATTTTACTAACTATGAAAAAATAATCTTATAACATACCAATATTACTCCTAAAAGCCTTACCATAGGAATAAGGAAATTCTAAAAGCCTTTTGTCTCAAATCAAAGGGAGTTACACATTTTAAGAGGTAATGTGTTCTCTAAAGCTCCTTCCATTATTTTATTTATCCACTCCGTATTCTTTTAATATTTTTTGATTACATATAAAAAATAGTATCTTCAATACACTTGGATGTTTTTATATAATTATTCTAAAACCCTTATACACACCTCCATCTATTGGATATGAACATACTGTTTCTGTGAAAGACGAACTTCTACCTCACGAAATGACGATAGTTCAATTTTCCCCTAACACCTCTAATGGTAGACATTAGGATAGAACTATATTTATATATGATATATATTATAGTTATATTATCTTTATTCTTCTGTTTTCTTATTTAAATCAAACCTTTATGTTTCCCATTATGTGTAAACGCTATAATTTCATTTGAGAATGTACGAACTACCGCCCCCTCAAAGTGATATGACACGTACTTTCCATACATTGAATGTATAAAGGATGAAGATAATGAACATATGTAAAATAAATAAAATATGATATTATAAAATAATTATAATAAACATACATTTCATTTAGTTTTCAATATTTCAAATATTAAAAATATCAATGTAGCATTAATGCATTCGTACGGCTTGTCATCTTCATGAATTGTGCATTTCAATTTTTATCTCCAAATACTATGGAATATTATAAATAAGTAAATATATATATACTAGATATAAATGATATCTAAATAATGAATACTATTATGGAGAGAATTGACTTTTGACCACTTGAACAATTTGAAATTATATCAATTTTTTTTCGACTCAAGTACAAAATATTGACAAAACAACAGATATAAACATAAATAATTATGTAATTTTTATAACATGATGATAATTAATATAAAATGAATAATAAAATGGAAATATGTTATAAATAATGTCAAAATTAAACTATTTTTATTATTAGGAATATAATTAATGAATGAGACAAGTCAGAATCAAGGTAAGGGAACCTTTCACCGTCATCCTTTAGTCAAAGACTTATTTTAGGCTATTTCATTTAATTTAAATTTTTTAAATTTTGGGCTATGTTTTTATATATATTTATTGTTTTCCATCTTATTTCCAAGTTATGAGAGACCATTTCTTCTCCCATTAACTCATTTTCTGAATTTTCAACTGATATAGTTAGGCTACCAAATTATGGTAAGGGAAATTGTTAACCTAATTTAAATTCTTTTGGTTAATAATCTACTTTTTGATTATGTTGTTCTATTATTATGATATAAATAACTATGGATTTCCTATATTGTATTTATACATTACTTATGTGTACTTTCTGTGAATAAGAATAATCTATCTATTTTAATTACAAAATGATATTTGTAAGGGAATTTGTCTCGATCTCCTTTCATCGATTCATATTTTGATTTAAAAATTACCTTGTTTTATAAATTTTATAATTATACCCTTTTTCTTTTAATTTCATTTAACGATTATCATAATGGAATCTTATTTCTATGAAGAATTTTACTAAATGACAAAAAATGTTTCTTTTTAACGTACGTGGAATCAAAGACCTTTCTACATACACAAGAATTATTTGATATTTGGATTCCTGACTGACTGAACAATATCATTATTATTGTGTAAAGAGAAATAAAAAAAAGAGATACAAAAAGGAGGTCAGAAATAGTGAATGCCCAGTGATTCATTAATAACAAACTTGATGCCTCGAGTAGGAAATAATACTAGATTAAGGTAGAGGGAATCATTTTATCTTGGGGAAGCCTTGGATTCCAATAAGTCCGCAACTTTATTCCCTTCACATCATTTGTGATAGATTCCCATATGGGCACCCATGATCTTCATGCACTTATGAATAAGATAAGCTATGATACAAGGGACACTTCCACATCTTGATAATGCTTTATAGATAATCAAAGATTCTATCTCCTCCAACCTTAAAGAAATATTCCATTGATCAAATAACTCCATTCCATTGGCCATCACCCAACCTCTATCCTAAAGGTCATCTCCTCTTCCATAAATGGACTAATGGGCCACCACGACGGACTCCCACTGGTCCCTTATAACACCAATTCCTCTCATCTCCCCGCCCAAGAGGGATCTATCCATGTTGAGTTTTAACCTGCAGCAGTGGGGGTAGCACCGTACCCAATGAACATGTCCTGTCCTCCAATTATGAGTGAACTTTCCATAGAGAAACACATATACAGATAGAGCACCATGGTAATTTGTACACAATCTAGCTACGTCTTTCAATATATTCATCAACTTGAAACTTATTATTACTTAGGTGTTAGAGTAATTCTAGTGTTGTACATCATTACTTACTTTACAAATGGTCCAGAAACCTGCAATGAGTATTATTTCCCTGCCTTTCCTCTCTGAACCATGCTCACCTGTACCAGAAAACCCCCAGTTTGGGACATATTCTGCCTCCCACTAGAGCC
The DNA here is from genome assembly GCA_963277665.1 of Viscum album. NCBI lineage: Eukaryota > Viridiplantae > Streptophyta > Magnoliopsida > Santalales > Viscaceae > Viscum > Viscum album. The sequence continues at coordinate 2,046,112,365 of OY728126.1, read as the reverse complement.
TTGCCACCCTGATAACTGTCTGTGATCCTTCCAGCTCCATAGAACCCAATCACTATTTAATATTATATTCTACACTATTTCTTGTTGGAGATTAATGCATCACCAACATCTGGATGCCATGTTGACCCCTATGTATTGAATTTTGTCATCATTGGTCCTGTCATTATTCCAGACTCTCCGCAACCCAAAGATAATATTTGGGGAGATTCCCTTGGACCACAACGGTTTCCCCATGGGTTCTCCAGAATTGGGGTCCCTCCACATAGTGCTATAATATTTTATGGAAAACTCACTCAGATTAGCACTCGTGGAAATGAGATGGTCAGGATCTTAATTTAGAATGACCTCCTTGAAGGAAGTACGTTGATCTTTGTTGAGAATAGTGCAGATAAAACTAGGATGCCCACTTTCTTCTTTGAAGGATATATCTGGTACAGAAAATCCTAGAAAACCCAGAATCCCTCCCCGCAGTCCTACCACCATACAATCACCTATCCTCTATCCATTATCAATCACACATGCAGAGGAGTTACCTCTTAGTAAGGTTGAATCCATTTTCATGTTCTCTATGGGATATACCTCTACACATACATATCCAGAACATATTTATCCTACATGAGTTGGCCCTACAGATACCATCCCTACAACGCCTCCCATGAAAGCCTGGAATGCATCCCTATCATAGTCACTGATGCACTCCCCAAATTGATGCCTCCAAAAGATATCTATCATGCAAATCGCTTCCTCGAGTCCCGGCGATGCATGTTGTCCATCTGACCATCCTAGGTGAAGGATACTTATATCCTATACGTGTTGGAAGTCACACTTTTATAAAATTTTATGATATATATGAGGTTCATGGATAGAGAAACTAGAACACTATTTACCAGAGTAATGCACCCTCCAATTGAGAGGAACTTGTTTTTTTCAATTGATGATGTGCCCCATAACTTTGTCCACAATCTAGTCAAAGTGGTGAACACGATGGGAATTTAGACACACTGTAACGTTTTTAAAAGAAAAATAAATACCATTTACCCTTCTCATGTATTTTTTTTTATTGAAAATGTTTTTCAGAAATAATTTTTTATGTCAATATATTTAAATTATATATTTTGATAGTAATGTGGAAACGTTATATTCCCATTATACATGTTTTATGTGTTATTATTATGTAATGGTTCTTGGTCAGTATTTAAATATATGGGTGGTTACATGATAAATAGAGGGAAGGTGAGCCTGAGATAGCTCCCAATTCATTGGGTAATGTGATAAAGGAAAATGTTAATGTTTCTCCTAAGAGATTTTGGGAATATACTATAACGAGAATCCCAAACATAAGTCCCCATATAGCTGTGAAATCCACAATGTAAGTATGTTTTGGATGCCAAAACAAATCTTTATGATTTATTATTTCTATGTGTTATGAATAAATCTTATGATATCTTGAGTTAGGTTAAAGAACATATGTTTTATGATTGAAAATTATGGTATCATTGATTTGTATGTATTGATGTACTAATGTTTTCTTTCCTTATTTTATATCCCATACTTAGTTTTTTTTCTAATCCCATGTTTCTGAATTTTTTTTCGTAGAGTTTATGGATTGTTAATATAGATGAATAATTCAAGAAGATTTATATCATGCTAAAAAATATTGTTTTTCATAGAGTTTTATATTTTCCAAAAAAATTAGATAGAGAAGAAGTGTCTACATTGTAATTTATGAGATGTATTGGAATAGTTATGGCCAAATTCTATAAAACACTAAATTGGAGAAGATCCTCAATGTTAATTCTTGGCATAACTCATGATTATGTAATGTTTAAGGCTGGGTCCATATAATGAATCTTGAAGATTTTTTTTCTATTGTGAATCAATTATAAATTTTAACTTCTTTAAATTCTATGGAGTGTGATCCTTTGAATAAAAATTTCTCTCAATTAGAGAAAATCTGCACAATTTTATTTAATATTCATAACATATAGGGTCTATAGAGACCTTAACGGATTATTCCACATGAAAAAAATAGTTTACTTCAATAGTTATCACTCATTCCATTATAAAAAGATAAATTTTTTCCTTTTCTTTATCAATTTTTTGTGAAACAATTAGTTTAGAGTGGTTATCAAATTAATGATAATATTTTGAGGTGTAGGACTATTATAATAAATAATACTTCTAATATAAAATATTCATAATATTCACCATGAGATATATGAAAAAACTAGAGATAATTTAGTAAGAAGATACTGAAATTTTTGAATCATGATAATACATCTAGATGAATTGTTATTTTGGGAATAATCAATAGAATTAAATCAATTTAAAGATCCTAAGAAAAATTTCAAAAATGAACATTTTTACATAGGAAGATGAAAACTACAACTAATCATCCACCCAAAACTAAAAAAACCAAAAGGCAAAAATCCAATGAACCAAGGTTCAAATTTGATGACTTATAAAAAAATATGTGACCCTATAATACAATGGAAAAAATGAATCAAATTTTTTAAGAACAAGACTAATACATCAAAGAGGAAAATATATCAAACTATCATCAATCCATTTAATAAATCTACAATGATGATCTGGATGATTTGAGGAACAATGAATAGTGAGTAGTTAATCTTCAATTAAGGCCTCCAAAAATGAGATCAATCACCTAATTCAAAATAACAAATGATGTTGAAGGATACAATAGTGTAAACATGGATCAATACAATTAATCATTTCTAACAAAAATGAAGAGGGTTTCCTTTTCCATCACTCCTATATAATAATAATTTTTATTATGTTGAAGAGATTACTGACCAACAAATACATACACACCTAGTCAAACAAGAGGTCCATTCATTAAAAATCCCCTAAATTAATAAAATAAACCCATTATACCTATTTTATTTCATATTTGTGTCCTATGGTCCCATAATATGCGTGGCCACATAACCTTTAGGTGATAGACATAAGGCATAATATACTGAATTCCCTATATTTTCTAACCTATGAAGAAAGGGTCCATTCATATTAAAATAAATATAAAAACAAAAATTCACGAGTTAAGACAACTAAATACATGACCACCTTAATAAATGAAGAAAAATGATATATGGGAAAATGGAATGAGAAAAAATATAAAAAACAACCACTAAAGATAAAAAGGTAATATTCAAAATCAAGATAATGAAAAATACCATTAAGAATATAAGGATATCAGATAATAAAGTGTAAGTTTCCATAAATCCTTACTTGTCATCATGAAAAATATCATTATATCCCACATTTAAAAAATAATTTTTCATATATTATGAGTGGAACTCCATACTTTTGAGTAATGACCTGTAACATAATGACCATAAATATAAGGAATAAATTAATATTGATTTTCATTATCTTCTTTAGGAAGATCATCATTATTTAAAGCAATAGGTTGGTATATGTAGCATAAAAATTAAGGTAATATAATCAACTATGAAGAATCCTATACTGTAGTGAGAAAATAATAAAAAGAAGAGTCATTTATTATATAAATTCCACAGAATTCAATACCACTTCATCAATGTGAGGAGTCCCACCCTAATATTGATTATCCCCATATATTTTTTCATGTATAGAAATTTGAAAACGAAAATAGTTATGGACCTTCCTAGTATCCACTAAAAATTATTCCTTAATATATATGGCAGTAAAAAAAATAAGTCATTTAAAGAGATTAGGTGTAGTCACTACCTTGCTACTCACAAGTGTTCCAAATTCTGAGAATAACATATAATCTATCTTAGATGGAGACAATTCAATTTCCTACATCGAAAGTGATTATTTTACCATGGTTTTCTTATTATAATGAAGGGAAAAAGTATCAAGCATTATATACTTTTCAGTTACACTAATACAAATAGAAACCAAATTCAATGATCCATTATCATCGACAAAATCATGGGAAAATAAATCCTCATCTATCCCCTCATGTTTTTTGCCACATTATTGAATTCTCATATCCATTTTTTATTTTATTCCTTGATGGAAGGGATATAATAAATAATGGATCCCTTATGATCACTCTTATTAGAAATATTCCCCTTTCGGGATTCATGTTTGGACCTTGTTGGATCTTAAATAATTCATTCCCCCTTTCTCTTTATATGACATAGATAAACACTCTATTCGATAGTTATGTACACATGAAATAGGCTTTTTGGATTCAACCACATTCTGATGGTAAATATATACATTACATGTAGTATCATTATCTATAATCTTAGAGTTATTCCCTACAACCATGGTCAAAAGAACCTACATGTGAGTATCTTTTAAATTTTCTTTTTTATTGGCGTGAGAGCTCAAACGTCGAGTGACATATTACCTTTATTTTCAAGAAATTTCTTTTATTCTTCTACATAATGATATAAAACCTCCACTGTTATGTCACTCTTCATGGTTTCACTCCCTATAAGGTTGGAACTATTCATATCCTGATGTTAAAATTCATTCCATTGATGTTCACCAAGTGTATTATTCGCCTCCATAAACTATATATCAAAACTAACATAATCGTTTAGATCTAATACATTGGCCATTATTCTTTAGTATTTATAAATACGAGTAACAAAATTTGGTGTAGAGGAAACTATATGATCAACCAATATAGAATTCCAAAAAACCCTGATCGAAAGAGTGGATTTCATTGTGCCGTATCTAGAGACCTTAATTTTTCAACCATCATCCACATTAGTTGACTTATCCAAATTTCTATCTTGGAATTTATAGTTATCAAACAAGTGAATATGACTATTTCAAAAGAAAATATCAATATTCTATGATATTTGTCTTTATAGAATCTTATAAATTCATATTATTTGTAAAAATAAGACTTTTTTTATTCACAATAGATAGATTCATTTTATTCTCCCCTACTAAAATTATAACCATATCAATTAGTAGGGAACAAAAATCAATTTGTACAAGAATTTGAGAAAACATTCTATACCTATATTTCGTTATTTCAAGATTAAATTTTATCAAAACTCCCAATATTGATGAAATGTCCCTTGAGACTTGGAAATTCTATAAAAAAATTCAAACCATAAATGCATATCCATATTTTTGGAATATATTTTTATAGAATATTGACTAAAAAATAGATACCATTCATGTATTATTTAAATTATTTGTTAGAGTAACCAAAAACTGAATCCTTAATGATTAACATTGATATCAATTTCGGGGATGACCATGTGATATAATCCCTTGTAATTTGATGAAAGGTGACAGTTAAAAAAAATTCTCTTAGTATAAATAAATGAGTTTTTAGATCATTGAAACTCAATGACTTGTCCTTAATCAACTATTTCACATAAAGAATAATAGAGAATTTATTTGAATTGATATGTTCCATAAGAAAAAATAAATTAGTTTCAGTGGTTGAAAAAAACCATTCTTCATAACATCATGAGAGAAAGGATAACCAAACATTTGACAATTTAAAAATGACCTAAGAGGTGGGACATTATTCTTGATAAAAACCCCATGAATCATAGATTTTATATATCCATTACAAGCCCATTGTTTTGAACACTATAATAAAAAATAATCCATGAATGTATATAAATCTTCGTCCCATGTGAGATTAACCTTTTTTATATTTTAGATGAATAATTACATTGGATTAAAATTAAAATTAGAAGGAAACATTATTGGAAAACATTAATAGCCAAAAAATATCATGAATCTCCTTTGAATCACCTCAAATGAACTCTTGAGCTTCATTTCCATCCTGAACTAATGTAATAATAGTAACAAAAAAAACTAAAAAAATAATAATAATAATGTAAATATATATTTTGGGGGTATAGGCCTATGAAATAACTCATACACAATTTATAAATTAGATTTGGTCAACAACTTCCCCAATGGGTTGACCATCATCTTGTAAGATAACACACATCGCCAAAATAGTACCAGAGGACATACATACTTGTCTTCTAGGACTTATGACCAAACACCCCTAAAATGTCATTGCTCAATCATTTTTGGGTGTTTTTCAATAATATATGTGATGTTAAGTAATTGTTATAGTGTTGCTATAATACCCCCTTGAAATTATCTCTACCCAGATTCAAACTCATGTTTCAATTTGACTAATGCACCACCAATTACAAATGGGAAACTAATGAACTAGTTAATAATATAACTCAATTATTAGGGGAAAAATAAAAATAAACACATGCAACCATGAGGGAGAGGATTGAACATATCACCCTAAAGAGATAACCCATCTTACCATCCATTATACTTTTTATCATACAAGAGGCCTAAAATTTGGTTCTACAAAGGCCCCCAAACATATCCCAATATCCTAATGACCTTGATCTATTAAATATATTAATAATTACATATAAATAATATAATTAATTACATTAATAATTTTATTAATTAATTATATCCAGTAACTGTAATTATAAATTAAATTATTAATTTTAATAAATAATTATAATTATAATTATTAACTATTCATTATTTATTTATTTATTTAATATTAATTAAAAATAGGATATTTTTTGTTAAATATATTACTATTGATTATTATTTTTTATGAAATAGTTTAATTTTTATTATTATAACTATTTATTTTATTTTTAAAATATTTTTCATCTTACTATTATTATTATTAATTATATATTTAATTTTTTATTATGAATTATGTATTATTATGAATGATATTACATTATTAAAATCATGAAAAGTGGAACCTGAATCTCACATAGAAAATCCTTACAGGTTGACAATTACCACTCAATAATTAAAGGGATCCATTGTTGGGATTTTTAGTTATATGTTTCGATTACATTAGTGAATGTAATTCAATATAAAATTACTTCTAATATATATATATATATTAAGGATCTATATTGTGAAATAACTTTTATACTCCCTTGTTTCTATAGTATTTTTTTTAAAATACCCCTAAAAACACCAACTATGATTTTTCAATTTTTTGTATTTTTATTTTCAATTGATTAAAATAAATAGTGATAAGTTAATGAATGTGTGATGAATTGGATCAAAATATCCTGAATTCAATTTTCATTATAAAATGGTTTGGAGAAAAATAATTTTATTCACCACTAAAACCACATTTTGTTTTCTAAAATGATGAAATAAATCAACTTTGGGTGTGAGTGTGTAGGTTGGTAGTCAGGTGACATTGATACATTCATGAATTATAAGGAGAATCTTTTATGAAATGTGATAAAGGGTATATTTAATTTATCTCATATTAATTTATTAATTTTCATGATATGGGAGTTGGAATATATTAATTGAAATGAAACTCATTTATGAGAAGTTTGTGAGAATTTTGGGTCATGGGATGATGGTGAGAAAAAATAGTTAATATGATTTTATGAGATAAATTATAGAATTATAATTTAACCCCTTATTATTGAAAAAAACAGATCCTAGATATTTCTTATGAATAGAATAAAATGAGTTTTAAAACTATGTTTTAATGATGTTTGATTTATGGATGATATAGTTTAGTGTGAACTATGTGCCTGAGAATTATACTTCAATGTAGAACTGCACATTACAATATGCATGATCCTTTACAAGATGCATTCTAGGATGTTTGTATACATAGAGAAATTTTATTTAATACATGGAGAATTATTTAGTTATCTATTTTCTTATCACAATTTCATGTTGTAATTATGTAGGATACTAGTTTCATATGACATTGACATAATTGATTCACTACAAAAGAACTCATTCCGAGAGTTCTATCTTCAATGTTGTTTGATTAATTTTTAATTAATACTACCTGTGATGATGAATTTTATGTGGTTCTTCATAGAGGTGTATTCTTTGCTAAATGGAAGTATTTTGATTATTTTAATGTCTACTTTGATGTCATTAGATATTTATTTTGGTATTCAATGATGATGTGGATAGTATAATAAATCCCTTAATGGTGGGGAAAATTATTAAGTATTTATATATAGATTTTATGATTATAAATCAAGTTAAAAACATATTGATAGGCTTGTGAATTTTTTATTTTCAATATAATGAAATTAGGATGTTATTTTTGTGATGAGATAACTATTCAGTACCAAAATACAGCTGGAGGGAAATTTGTTTGGATGTGGCCCAAAATTCAGATGTATGATTGGAAATATTTGATGCCCATACAAATATTCCCCCTCTAACCTCACTTAGTGGATGTTTATTGGATATATATTGGTTATACTGTGGTTCACTACTGTTATTGATGTGAATATGGAATTATTCTAATAGTTGATGGATGATTGGAAGTTATACTGTATTTATGTGCATATTACATGGAAGGATTTGGTATTTGAGGGATACACTATATTTTTACAATGAGTATTATATTATACATTCCGTATTTTTTTATGATATTTTTCAGTGTGATTTCATATAGAATACTTTATTACACTATACTTATGTACAATGATTTATGAAATAATCTAATTGGAGAAACATGAGTTTTTTTTTCATTCATGTCATAGAAGATTTGATAGTTTACTAGATAGTTTTTACTAAGATTACCCCTAAATGGACTTATATGGTGGGAGTGAAACAATGTATTCTGATTTTATGGCTCTTTTTATTAGGCATGTGTTATATTGACTTGGATATTTTTTCTATAGAGGATAACGTATTTTGTATGTGAATATAATATCAATGTAAAAAATATAAAAAAGGACCATTAATGATATGTCCCAAAAAATTTCTTCTTATTTCTTAAAAAAATATATATATATATATATATATATAACGATGAGTCAATATCTTCTACGTTGTGAAAAATCACATCTCTAATTACTCTTCAAGTATCCATGATGTTCGAATAATGACCATGTCATGTTTACTTTATCTAATATGTTTGACACTTTATTATGTAGTATTCTTAATAGAGCATGATTCTTATTCATCAATCAAATATTAAAATATTGTTGTTACCAGTTATTCATAAACGTTATCTAATAACCTAAATATAAAAATAAAATACGAAAAAATATTATTTTACATTGAAATAATTTTATTATAATTATATATATTAAAAAATATTATAATAAATATAAAAAAAATGAAAAATATATATAAATATAGAAATTAAATTAAATAAAATAAATATAAAAATCATTTTATATAATTATTTTTTAAATTTTAATAATTAATATATTAATGTCAACTTTATCATAGAAATAAAATAAAAATATATAGTTAGATTAATATTAATATAATAATAATAAATATATATTGATACAAATGTTAATCAAAATGTAATCAAAAAACTAATATACAAATTATATTTAAATTAATAATGATAATAAAAAAAATTGAATTAAAATTACAATTTCCACTATTATTTTATGAAAAATCACATAAAACAATACACCAACTAGAACAATGGCCTATTGAGCCTTTTGGATAATTTTTATAAGTTATTTTAGTGTCACTACAATTCCCACGAACTTCAATTCCTAATATAGTATGTCAATAATGGTCTTATACAAAGGTTCAAACACTAATTAGTTTCCTATCAAAACCCACTCATTACCACTCACATGATGATGGGTGTGTAGGTTGGTGAAAATAATTATTATAATTTATGTAATTTCTTTGATATTACATTAAAATAAAGGACACACACACCTATGGACTTGGAAGGTTAGATCACACCCACGTCAAAGGGTTAACCCACTCAATAGCTAACACAATGTAAGTCATAAAACTTAAAGGAAAACCATTTTATTCCTTCAATGCCCATTTATCCCAGCCAAATGACCATTTTCTACATCATGTGTTGTGTCATTGTATATCTAGGCCTATATCCATAACTGCATAATCCCATATTCCATTAGACATAAATTTCTAATTAATCCTCCAAATGGTGGTTTCTAGGATTTAAAACCTAGTTATATAAAGAATTAAAATATGAAATTACCCCCAAGAGATCTTATAACTACATAATAATAATAATAATCATGTTTTGTAAGCTAGAAGTGATTTTCAATTATTATTATCCATAACACAAAATCTATTTGTATTAGTATTCATCCTTCAAAATTACCTCTTCAATTAACATAAGAAGTTGGCCAAATCATTAAAATATCCAACTTGAAACATCAAAACCGAATTTAGAATTTCATCATAGTATTGACATAACAATGGAATCTATACTTAAATTTATTTATGTAGTAAATTGAGTCTATAAATATGCATTGTTCATCAAACTATGAAACCCCCTCTAAGCATCCAACACTAATTAAAGATCTCCATAATTCATAAACTATCTCTATAAGAATATTCTTTAGAAGCATACCGTGAGTCTAATGTAATGGTCATCAATTTTATCATGATACATGGGAGATCAAAAAAAATATGTAAGATATTTTCCAATATCCATGTTCGTCACCATCTTTTCCATTTTTATTTGAAAAAAATGTTACTATTTAGAAAAATGCATCAAAAATCCATATAATCATATATATATTTATTTATTATTATTCTATCTATAATCATAATCAATTCAATTAATTATAAATATCACTAGAAGAAATCCTAATAAGAAGTCACCAAATTCATATAAAAGTACCTTCACACATTAATATCATCTCCAAAAAGACGCTTGGATATACACTTACAAACACATATATTAGAGAAATATTTTGTTTCTTTAAAAAGAAACATATAATACATGTATTCCCAATATGTATATTTTTATAGAAAAAACTAGATAGAACAATCTCAAAAACTAGATAAGAAGTGATCATGCTGTAACGTGTAATCATCCACAAACTATAAATCAAACCATAACTATAAAATTATAATTAAATCTTATAAATATTATGTTATAATTATTTGATCTATATATATATATATATATAATATTTTTATTAAAATAATGACGATAATAATAATCTAAGTATTTATTTGGGGATACAAATGATATAAAATTACCACATGAGCATAAATGGTCTTATGTGACTGGGCCACCAACCTCCTCCACCAAGGCATTGACCACCTCCAATTACCCTATTTATGACACCATTCCTAATTTCCAACACATCACAGATCAATGGGAATACAAACAGTGCCTAAGGACCTTATAAATAATGATCAATGGGCCCTTGAAATTAGTTTTTTGAGAATCTACATTATCCAACTGAATTACCTTCCCCAATGTATTCTATAGTGATATTATATTTAAAATTATTATTACCTATAAATTTGATTCCATAGAGGAATAAAATACTGTTTTTTAGATGTAAATACACAGTCCTTATAACTCACCTAGGAGCAGGGGTTTAATGATAAGAAAAATAGTGATAACGAAAGGTAGTATGTAAATTGCGGTTTAAAGTATTACCCTAAAGGATTAGATAATAATAAAAATGTGACTATACATGGACGGTCAAAAAATGTATGAATATACATCTCAACTTTAATTATAATAGTGTAAATACAAAAATTAATTAAAAATAATATTCATATTTATGAATGGTGTGCAGTGGGGAAAGACATGGATCATGGAACAATATAATGGAATGTTTATTCATTCCATAGACTTGGTATGGTGAAAATTAGATCTTGTGTACCATGTAATAAGGCACAATTCCATGATTTATGGAAATGGTGTTCCCCTTCTCGTGACATACAATTTACTTACTCAATTTTTAGACCCTAATTTACATGATGGAAATGGTATCAATGCTCCAAATATTGGATCTAGAAAAGTCTAGTTTTCCTCCCTATAGTTTTCAATCTTTTTAATTAAGGGAGACTACTATGATAATACTTAAAAAAATCCTAGATAAGTAGGAATACGTTGTGTTAAAAATCCTTGAGAACTAGTGTTATTGTGATTTTCTTTTTTATCCATTTATAAATGTTTCTAACTTTTTTTTAAATTATTCCCTTTTTATTAAATATTATCATATTTAAGGACTTAAATGTTTCTATTTTTAATATAGTTTGTTTACCATGGGTTTTCATACAAGCAAGGTTGAAATATTGTTTTCTCCATCATTTAATTTTTCTTTCTTTCTATACTGGTGTTTTTTATATTTCTTTTTATTTCATACAATTAATGTGTTAAATGTTATTTTAATTTTTTGTTTTATTTTTAAATTCATTATGTTTTATTAAAATTTTCATTTATATAGTTGTTTTAATGCATTAAAAATAACATAGTTTTTATCCATTTTACAGTGTTACTGCAGTGATGAATTTCCATCGATGCAAAAAATAAATAATTTTGTTTATACATTATATTAACATTTCATTGTAGTTCATGTAATATTTAGATTCATTTTCATTACATATTTTTCGGTTTATTAAACAAAATTTCATGTTATATTGTATTTTAATTTTTTTTTGATAATAATATATATATATATATATATATATATATATAAAACATTTGTCACATGAATGAAATTTATACCAGAAACACTTTGTTCCATGAATTATAGCATCAAGGGTATTCATCACCATTTTTGGCATGCTGCATAAATAACTATGATGATTAATATAATTGTGATTATGATGATTCTGATGAAAATAATAATAATAAAAACAAGAAAAACAACAACAACAAAAAAAATAACAACAAAAAAACAAAAACAAAAACAAAAAAACCACAACAACAAAAACAACAAACAACATCAACAACAACAGTGAAAATGACAATAATTAAACAGGACAACAACATACGCTATGTGAGTCACTTTCAATCCAATCTATAAAAATATTTGATGGAACCAAAAGATTTCTATAAAAAACAATTCAAATCTTCAAAATAGAGTTACTTTCCTCCCTGGTCCATTCCAACCAAATTGTTTTTCATATATAATTTCACGAATGATCATCCATAATTCAATATTAAGAAGAATTAAACTTCTAAAGATGCATTAAAAAGATCTTTTGATAAACCCAAGGAAATTTTGAAAGACCACTATATAACCTACATGGTCCAAATAACCAAACACTCTCCATTATCATTGATTTTAACCTAATCTGTAAATGGTGATATCAATATGATAAATGTAAAGGAATGATTCTTACAAATTAGTCCCATAAAATTAAAATAAAATGTAAATAAAAAATTATTTAAAGTGCTTATCATGAATACTTTTTTCTTATTTTCGTCTCCTCTTTCATTAACATATAAATAGGTAATTAATTTATGTCAAGTTATCTTCTTAATAACAAAAAGTGGTCATTTATGGCATTTTAAATGGCGATAAAGGCAACCAGAATATTCATCAAAATAAAATTATGATAAAATAACTCATTTAGATTAGAAACATGATTCATATATTAATTCAAGGTAATATTTACAAATATGATGCATCAAAGAACATAATAATGATATTTCTAAATACTAGTAAAAAATTCACATTTCAAAATATAAGTGTATAGTGTATTATTCAAAACTAACACATAGATTACATTATATAAAATGGTGATATATAATATATTTGAATATTTAATCTATAAGTAATTAGATGTTCCAAATTTATTAAATAAATGTTATTTACTTTTGAATAATAAAATAAAATTTGATCCTAATTTGTTAGTTCAATACATGAACATGGAAATGAAATTAATAATTATAAAAATGATTTTATTTTAGTATTTTATACCTACTTTTAGTATTTATTAATATTAAATTACCAATAAATATATAATTTTTTATCTTTAAAATTGAATAATTTGAGAAAATAGCTTCAAATAAATTAATTTTACTAAAATAATGCTTAATAGATAAGTTGTTTATAACAAAACGAACCTCAGTCACCTCAATTAATATAACCTCAAAATAGTTTATGCAATAACTAAGAAATGTGGATCTATAATGGATACATTATTTAAAATCCATGACTCTATTATATTTAGTTAAAATAATATTCTAAACAGATTTGTTCTTGAAGAATTGATTTTCCAATATTGAATCATCGATGAATTTAATTATATGAAAAGTAGGGGAATTATTATTATTACTGAGAAGTCATTGAGTGAATGAAGTTATTAGGGAATATTATAAAAAAATATTATTTATAGCATGATCCTCTATATCTATATGCATGATTCATTTTTTACAAGCCACTATAATATATTTCCTCTCATAAATTCATCTAGTCGAAACAAATTTTAAATAATGTTTCTCATGTTTTAGTAAGAGATATATTAAAAAAGGTAAATGAGGATATAATATAGAGAATTTGGATATATAACATAGCTAACAAGATAAAATTTTCAACTTGGAAATAATTTTCCCATTCTATTGGAATATATGAATAATAATTTTAGATAAAATTATTTTAAGACAAAAATCGTGGATTCACCAATAGAATAGAGGAACACCTCGAAAGGTAGTTTTAATTATTCCTTTATTTATATTGAGTTTATAAGGATTTAACCTTTTTTTTAATTTGGCAGATAAGGAATGATCCTTTGGCCTTGTCTCATACCCGTTGGGGTACTAAATCAATGGTATCTGGGGTTGGATCCTGAGAAAATGGTATTAGATAAATCTCTTATTATTTAGAATGAAAACTTATATTATATATTTGATTTTAAAAACTCATTAGATATGTTTAGTGAGGGCCTATATTTATCATTCTCATATATGAACTTGAGTTACCATCGACAGTTAGGTTATTCGTCATTATTTTTAAACTCATTTTTTATTTATTATGGTGTATTTTGATATGTATTGATTATATTCTAGAATTTATTGAATTTATATGGTTTTTTTGGTTTTATTATATTTCAGGTTAATATTGGAGGAGTAATGGAGGTTTCTGGTTAGCTTAAAAGATTTGGAAAACTATGTAGATCTTATAATTATTATTCAATGAAACTCCTTATATAAGTTTCCCAGTTGGAAGACGATCTATGAAACTATTAATCTAAACCATACATAGCCACAAACCACACTATAAATTTTTTTCGGAACCCATTTTGCTTCCTAATGTCTTTTGTTTATGATTTATTTCAATTTGGGATGAATTAATGAAATTTTTTATTGTTCTTTTATTACACATCGTTTTATTTTTTAATCCTTTATGTTGGAAAAAACTAAGTTCACGTGGAAACTGTTTTGTTTTAAAATCAATAAATAAGTTTACAAGATGTTTTGAAAATTATTTGATATTTTATTATAACATTTAATAAATTGAAAAATAAAATTTGAGTGAATTTTTATGATTTCAAATCTATTGTACATTAATTTTTATATTTGTTTGGAAAAGATTTCAAATGATTTGTGGTTTTATTTCTCGTTTCATTGTAAGGAATATTTTCAATATTGTGTATATAATTTCTTGTATGGTGGGGTTTCACATTTTTTATTACATAATTTATATCTCCTAGAAAATTATCCATGAATAATAGGAATTATTTATTCTGGGATGTTACTTAGAATAATGCCTCCCATAATTTGGAAAATATATTTTTAAATTTTTAACATACATAGACTCTAGGAGGAGTGGTAGAGACAAACCCTTCTTATAATTTGGACATCATTTAAGGATTCATGACCTAGAATTTTATTCTCATTCATAGAATTAATTAATAACATAGTTCATAAAAACTCTCGTGTGGCCAATATAATGTTTTCGATGTAGTCAACAGGGATGTGATAGTAGAATTGTACTCTTCCAGGAAGACTATAAGAAGTGGTGTCTTCCCTCTTATTCAGGGTAAGGTACACTAGCCTATGAGTAAAGGAATGAGTATAGACCTAAATTAAGGAATCATGATATTTTTGGAGAATATTATTATATTTTAATAGTTACATTGATGAATTGGAAACCTATAATGTTTTTATAGTGTCATATTCTTTTGTATTCTATGCGATTGTTTTTGAAAGATATAGTGACAAATTATTGTTGTTATTGATTGGGTGATCTTTAGAAATTAAATAAATTAAAATAATGATTATTTATGAAATCCCAATTCATTTTTGGACACATTTTGTAGTCCAATGAAGTATTTTTGGGGTGTTTCTCTAATTTTTATTTTATTGTTTGCATCCTATTCTCCTTGTTCCTAAAATATTGTAAGTCTATTGGATATTTTAATCAACTTTTGGGATGTTTAGGATCTAGTGTTATTTGGAGGATTCCATATTTATTTACATGTGATTTTGGATGTATAGATATTATGATTATACTTTAATTAACTACTTAATTTTTGGAATTAGGTCATTCCTTTTGGTGATTTTCTTTGGTATAGCTTGGTTATGTTTGACTAAAAATGTTAATGTAAACCAAAAATGGTATAGTGACCAATTACACATATGAGTTTTTCAATTATCTTATTAGAATTATTTCAGTACCTATTTTTTATTTTTCTATGGACTGAGATTTATGGGTTTTATTTTGGAATTTGTAATTGTTCCTTGATGTACCATTTTTTGTAGTTCTAGAATTGTTTGGGAGTTGTGTTTTCTGAGGTTTCCATTTTTTATATTAAATTATTTTCAAATTTTTTGACCTTAAGTATTTGGTAATTTATTTTAGAAATTGATATAGTGGGGATAATTTTTACACCATGATATCACTTATTAGTATTATTATTTTAACTATTGAATTTATTTGTGTTATTGAGGTTTTGGTATGATGTCCTTAAATTTTAATAGTTTTTCAAATCAATATAGTTATCACATATTTTTGTAAACCACTGAAGATATCATTATTTATATAGTATAAATTATGATTCCAAAACACATATATATAATTACCGTGTATAGTTGACACATGATTTGGAAAAGCCATGCATATACTCTTACATATCAACGATATAACTTGTGGATTACCTTTTTGCCTGATATTTTTAGTTGAATTGAAGGTTCATGGATTGAAAATGAAATAGGAAAGCTATGCCAGGTAGCTCTAGATATGGGACCATTATCTGGTGGCTTATTCGTGGATATAACATAATTTGGTATGGAGTTTGAAAAAATTGTACAGCAGTGCCTATGTGATCTAATGGGTTTTACATAGATGGTGCACAATTTAGTAATCTATATAAATAAAACTATATCTTACATAGATAATTAATTTTATGAAGTTATATCTCTACCCCTGTGAAATTAAAACCCCATCTAGGTTTCTCTACTACTCATTCACATATCTCACCTGAGGGGATCCATAGAAATTTCTCTTTTTCCCTCCTAGGTAATTGGAACTCCTCATCTTCATTTTCATGTAAATTATTCTAGGTTATATATTTATTTTAATTCTTAATTTTTTATTTCATTAATTTATCCTTTCATAGATCATTGGTGGATAAACATTGGGATGATATTTTATCTATAAATTTGGGTTATTGAGTTCAATTATGGTGTACATTATTCTTTTAACTTATCTTTTTTTCTTCTTAGTAGATTTCACAACATATAATCATTTTTATGGTTCTTGTTTCTAGAAGACCCTATTTATATGATAGACTTAGAGTGAAATAATATTATAAATCCATTGTTTATTAAAATTCTATTGAATTATTCTATTTTTAAGGATGCGATAATGGTTTTCCTTATCTTTGTTTATTCAATTTTTCTGAAATGGCGTTTTCAATGATTAGTTTTTCCTATATTATAATAAATAGTTTATAATTCACTAAATGTGATTGTTTAGATTCCATAGTGGAATATTTTAGGAAATAAATCTTTTAAAAGGATGTTAGTGTCAACTAATAACCATGAAAACGTATTTGTAAGTAATAACGTCATAATTATACATTTTTTACAAATTAAATGAAGCCCTATAACTAGGGTTATATTGTTATTGGGAATTTTTATTATTTTTATTTAAATTTATGTTTTTATATGTATACTTGAATTTCAAATGTAATGGTTTATTAAATTAATTTATATTTCCATATTATATATATTATATTTTTTTATCTTGAATTTCAGTTTAATTGGTTTTTTAAAGAGTCATTTCTTAATTTTTGATTCGGGTTTATTCTTTAAAAGAGGTTTCCATGTCATTAACCATGGGTTAAAACATTATGTATAGTTTTTAAAATATTTTCAAAATATTTTCATATTTGTATTATCAAGGAAGCATAAATAGTTTATTAGAAACTTTATGAAAATGGTTTTCATAAAATCATATGTATCTTTTTATTTGAGCTCCTTTTTTCTATATTTTAATAGATTTTAATAGTTATGTGGAGTATGTATTTTTTCCTTGATATATAAAACACAAGGTTGAAATTGGGTTTGTTTTAGTAAATGCAATTTATATGTGATATGAGTGATTTTTGTTATGTTATTTAGATTTTATGAGATTTATTTTACTATTAATCATGAACAACTATAGTAGGTTGATCATAGAAAACATTGGTACATAAGTAAAGAACCATATAAGAGTAACTTATAGAAATTGATAATGCTCTCTATAGATATGGGTTAAAATATTATTTTCGACTATACTTAGACTTGTATGTGGAAAGTACCCTTCGGTTATTACCATGATTTTGAATTATCTTACCTTTACATGAGTTCATAATTTTTCAGATTACATTTTATAATATTACCTTCATTTGAGTGGATTATATTAGTTTTTTCATTTAGGGTTATATTGTAGTTTATTCTTCTGGTGTGATTTTATGTTTTTCATATTTATGAAATTTCACATATGTGTTCAACATATCTCTTTATCATTCATTCTTCCTATTAATGATTCTAAAAAAACTCATCAAATGATTTTATAAGTTAATTTGTAATTAAAGGATTTAAAATCATTGAAAATGTACAAATAACAAGGATTGATTTTAAATTGGGAAATTGGAATTTTAGTATTTCGTTTTTTTTATATAAATGAACAAGGTATTTTTAAAAAAAATAATATTTCAAACTTTGATTAATGGATTGAATTATGAAATGAATTATATGGAGACTTTTTTTTGGTGTCATCCTATTGGATGACTTCTCTCACAACCTACTTATACCTATCAATGTATATATACTGTAAGTTTTTTTTTGTTTTAGATTCATGTTTATGAAAATTTCATCCTTATAGAATTATTTTATTTGCCCAATCATAGAGTGAGTTATAATGAGGATGTTGGATGATTGCCTTATATAATTAGAAGATCTCCATTTTTGTATTTTTATCCCTTTTTTTATCTTCAGTTGTGTATATACTGACTATTTAATTTACTCATGTATTTTTGGATATTTATTGAGTCTTATTCCTTAATTTTTTTAATATTATGTGGTATGAGTGTGGATTTATTTTTTAGTTACTTATTTTTTTATTATCTTTTATTTAAAATCGCATATTTCATTATATATGGAAGCCCAATATATTGACATAACATGATAGATTCATTTAGATATTTTGTTACCTATTTTTAATTTTTCCTAGGTACAATCCTTCACATGAAATTACATTAAATTATTTATACCTTGATTATAGATTAGGGAAATCAGGATTCACCTTAATCCCTTTCATGTGCTACCTCAGATACAAGATCAGCCATATCGAATGTCTGTTCCACATAAAAAACACCTGCTTTGAAAAAGGGGACCATGTGGTTTCCAATAGTGAATAATTTCCCCTTAAATGGTTGGTAATATAAAATTATATAACAATAAACTTATTTCATGATCTACTATTTTGAATAAAAAACTATTCATTTTTTTTGTATAATATATTAGAAATAGTATGACAATTTCATTCATAGAAACATTTTTGTCTCATGAACTTCCAAGAAATAATTCATAATTGATTCATAAAATAATTTATTCTCATTCACGTATATCATTAAATAATATATATATTATAAATTACTAATATATGGCCATTTATTGTATTTATAAATCTATTCTCCCTTCTTTGATCAATAGATAAAATTTAACTTTTATTATGTGCATTAACATCATATTTCTATAGACTATAAAATTAGAAAATATTCAATTTCCATAATACAATTGAATGAAATAAGAAAAAATTTAATTCTATGAAATGGAATACCATATTATAATTAGTCAGTAATAATTTTCTTCATTCATTTTTAACCCTATGTATTACATATTCATGATATTCTACACTATTAGTTTAAAATACATCACAACCACTTTGCCAATAATATTATTACATAACATAAAATTAAAACTCGAGGATTTGAGATAAATACCCAAATATTTATCCAATATTTACCTACCATTGGTATTCTCTTAAGTATAAAAAGAGTTGGAAATAAACAGTTTTTATTATATAGAATTAAATGAACTGTGTCCCTCCCATAGGGAAAAGAACTATAAGTAATTAACCTTCATAAGAGAAATTTGTACATTTCAAGGAATGAAATGAAAAATATATATATTTTAAAAACCTAAATAATACTTATAAAATATAGATTCCTTTAATAGAATAAATTATTTAGGTAATGAAATATAAAATAATCTATTTATATAGTATGATTAGTTACTTACCCATATATAATAATTCAAATAGGTGAACGATTACATAAAATAGATGATACCAATTTGATATTATGAATTTAAAATAAATATAAGAAATAAATGTGTAATAGTAATAAAAAATACAATAACAAACAATATTATCATATTCCATACCACATATTAAACCTTTTTTTAAATAAAAATTTAGGCATTAACACTTTTACAGAAATAAAAAAATGTTTACAGTTGAATCAATATACATAAACCATGTGTATTTATAGAGGGAGATAAGTTTCAATTCTAAATACTTTTGTATTATACCATTAGAAAGTGTTATATTAGTTTATTTCCTCGAATGTATAAGTAATATCATAATAATAAGTAAATAATATAGTAGTAATTATTTTTTCCGGAATTGTTTTATATTAAATACTCAAGATCAGAATTTTTTTATTTATGAAATTGGGTCTTATTAGGCCTTAATTTCTAAACAATACATAATTCAATGAAAATTACATCACACTATATTATTTATTAAGAATTATAATTCCTTGAATACAAATGTTATTATTGAGAATAAAGCATTAATTTTTTATATAACACGATAAAACGTGACCATTTTATAGAAAATAAGTATATAATTAATAAATAAAATATAAAAGTTGGAACAAAATTATGAGAATGGAGGTAAATTCTACTTCAGAGTAATGGGAACACTACCTTAACAAAAACTAACAATTTTAAATATTTTCTTAAATACCAAATGGATGTTTCAAGTCACACATAACATTAAACCAAGGCTCATCCATAATTTAAACCAATAACTTTATTAATTTATAGAATAATATTATAATTGAATCATTAAATTATATTTTAATAAATATAATATATATATAGTCATTTATTTAGTAAAATGAACAATTAAATAATGTATAAAATAAATGCATATGGTATGTATAATTTGGTCACTGATTATATAAAAAGCATTTCAAATTGGATGTGTTTTTGAAAAAGATCATGTAGTATATGTGTACCACTAGAGGAATGAATTATTTTGATTTATAAGGAATAATAATCTAGTGACACTACCATGTATCTTTCCCATGTTAACTTTAGTGATGTGGGACCAAAATAAAATCACATATGTGATAATTTAATTCTATAAATGATCACTAAAAATTCAATATTTGATTATTAAAAAAAATGATATGTTAAACCATACCCACCTCATCATGGGGATATATATAAAATGATTTATAGATACATAATTAAAAATTAGGTAATTATTATACTATTGATGCATCTTAATACCCTATTATCTTTTTTTCAATATACAAAATATCATAATTAGAGGTTGATTTCATATAAATTAATCTGAAATTTTTAATCATGATGTTAAATTAATCTAAAATATAATTTATATATTTTAGTAAATTTTAAAACAACAAATAAAATTATGAAATATAATCTAAATATCATATAACATGGTGAATAATTAAAAAATAATTTTCTAAAAAATGGTATTTTAAAATTCGTAAAAAATAATATTTTGAAAGGATAATATTGGGTTATTTTTAACCTATATTTCAACACTAATCCCACGTAACCAAATATTTCAAAATTATCCTCTACCAACCATGGAATTATGAGATTATCCAAAAATTTCCCTAAATAAATTATCAAACCGTTATCCTTTTTTATTTTATAAATTTATATATAAATTATAGTTAGTAATAAAAAAATACCCTTTATAAGATACTGAAATTTTGGATAGTATTAGGTAGAAATTTTTCTATAAAATAGGATATTTTAATTTAGGATAGTATTTGGTAGAAATATGTCCTCAAAATAGGTTTTTGAAAAATTTAATCGGAATCCTCACCCTTATATCTTGGTTTAACTACTTGGTAAACCCGTTTTAACCATATCAACAATAATTTTTTTTTATTTTTTTCTATTTATTATGAAAAAAATAAGTTGTCATTTTTACATAATATTATTTAATTTCATTATAAATTTGGAATAAGTTTTATCTATTTAAATTCATATAAGTTGATGTGTTTAATTAGAAATTAATCCCATAATACATGATGAAATGCAATTTTCTAAAAAAACAATTGTTAAGTATAAATTGTTTATATACCAAATTTCAACAATAAAAGGATTAAAATGAAATAAATTGATTATTAAATATATTTTTTATGAAATTATACAATTAAAACCATATTATATATAAATTAATGTTTGGAAAATATTTAAATTAAAAGACAGTTTTCAGTAAAAATTAGTATTTTTCACTGTTCATCAAAAAAAGATATTATTTTAGAAAATTATCAAAATTTTGCAATAATAAATTATCGATTTCATAATTTAATAAATTTAGTTAATTTTTTTTATAAATTTTATAAAGGTGGTATAAATTATTTTTATTTAAAAAAATCAATAATAATCATGTTTGTGGAAAAAATTATTTTTGAAGTAATAAAATATTTTAGAAAAAACTAAGTACTTATTTATAAATATATTTAATTTTTCTAAATAATTTATAAATATTATAAAATTTTGGTTATTTAAATTTATACCACCAATTTAATTGATATGTTATAATTCCAATTATATTACAGTTCATTTAGAATAAAGTTTTCATGCATCGCATGCCTTCAATGAAATTAAATTTATTTAAAATATATATTATAAAATCTTGGGGCGTTTCCTTATACTCCCATTAAAATTAATATCTATCTTTAAATTATATTTATATGATATAAGATTATATGATATCATATTTTCATCACATCCTTGGGATCCTATGTAGTTTATTTATATTTTTTATTTCTCTAGAGAACTTTGACCAGGTGAGTAGTATTGTTTTGTAAAACATAATGTCTGTGATACATGATTTATAGAAGTTTTTATTTATATTAAATACTATGATATAGTGGTATGAACTGTTAGTTCAGTTCAAGCGATTGATCTTGTACATACATCATCAACAGAGATATATGGAACACATCGTGAACTTCTGAGAGGTTTGGTGGAAGCACCAAGTCATAAGCTACCATCCCTACTCAATATATTATATACAAAGGGAAAATATACCTAGTTATTATATTCCTATTAATTAATAATCTCATAACCTAGTAACATGAATAAGTCCATAGGAATACCTTCTCAACATCTTTGAAGTCAATATTTGACAAATGATTTTCATCATAACATTTCTATCGACTTTGAGCTTCCGTAATGTTTTTTCGAATAGATTTGAATTTCCATGAAATTTCCTCAAATAGATATAGTCCCACTTGATTTATTTATATAATTTAATCAAATTACTTTGGGGTTTTATGATTCATTACAAATTGGGATTCATAAGGATCCATTTGAATGTTTGAGTGAATTTTTTTTGTAAAAAACATGACCAGAGGAAGGTGTTGATCCCAACATCCTTTGAAATTCAATAAAAAATATATTGAAAAAAGAAAAAATGTTTCAATGGTTCTATTGTAATTATAATATATTCATGGTTAAAAATTAGTACTGAAAGAAAAATCTAAATCAAGATCTTACAGAAGACTTATCTGGAGCATTTAGGTAAACTTATGATCATAATGAGATACAATATAAAGTGGTAATCTTTGAAAACTTAATAATTCATTAATGTATATTATAGAAATATGATTAAGAGTAAATTATTCTCATATGGAATATAAGTGAGCTAACTTTATAAAGAAATCAACTATAACCCCAATAGTTTTATGTCCTTTATATTTTTGGGAGTTATCAATGACAAAATCCATTATAATGTTTTCCCATTTCAATTATTGTATGAGTAATAGTTATAATATCCCATTTGAATTATTTATCTAAACCATTAGATTATCACATAACAATCATTAATATACATACTATACCATATATTTTTTTCATGTCATCCCACTAAAAATACTATTTTATATCTCTA
This sequence comes from Viscum album, assembly GCA_963277665.1. Classification (NCBI taxonomy): domain Eukaryota; kingdom Viridiplantae; phylum Streptophyta; class Magnoliopsida; order Santalales; family Viscaceae; genus Viscum; species Viscum album. The sequence continues at coordinate 2,046,087,949 of OY728126.1, read as the reverse complement.
TACATCTTCTTACTTCCAATACAAATAATGAATGATGAATTATAGGATTCATACATTATCTCCTTCTTCATGTCTGGTATAGATGTGACACATAAATGGTTCCTATAAAATATCATTATATACAAATTGAGGTTGATCTTATGAAAAATTATCACCTTATTTTTTAGTTAAACATGGTTTATTTATTCTTCTTTATTATTTACCCAGATAGATGGTTGAACACTCATATGTGTAAGAAAATATACCCCCCCTTCATTAAATATTTCTAGAATAATCCTTTGAAAATGATTTTTTTGGATCTTTTATAAACCCCATCATAGATAATCCATCATGATAATCTCACCTCAAATCATAAAACTTATTTTTTGCTTCCCCGGGGTGGGAATTTAATGATAAGTAATAATCATTAATCAACATGAGTGAATATCTACTAAAGTATTTTTTAAATAGTTTATATATCTTACCTTTATCCATAAATATAATTCCACAATATATTTACTGCAAAAATTATTATAGCTAACTCTAAATCACGAGTTGGGAAATTTTTCTCACGATAATTCAAATTTCATGAGGCATAAACTATCACAATTTCATTCACCATGAGGAAGAATCCTAGTCCCTTCATAAATGATTTTCTATAGATCATAAAAACATATCTGATTTAGGATAAACTAGTACTCAGCCCGTGCAAATTCACGGAACAATTCAGTTTTGTTTTAAATCAGCTGATTTTGCATCATTCAAAAACATATTTTCATGTTACTGAAGATAATATAATTTTTAGAATAAAAATATAATAAATGGTAGAAATTATTATAATACAAATGGATAATGTTTTAATAGATTATATAGAGAGAGAAATAAGGGTAAATTTAAATTAATTGATAGCTATTATGATGATGAAGAATTAAATTATATGAATGATCATACATTTCTAAAATCATTCACCAAAAAATTGATTTTTTACTATAAAATAAAATCTGTTGACAACTAAATGAGAACTGTGGTTTTAATAATCAATACGAGAAAAGTTAAAATGAGATATTTTAATAAGTTTACAAAATCATCTAAATATAGAACCAAACCGACAAAGGTTTTAAATGGGTAAGGGTACAAAAGCATCCAAGGAAATACAAAACCAAACCTACAACTTAAACAGATCAACACGGGGTGCCACTGAAGGGAACCTGAAAGCCATCAGGCCGCCGATGATGGGGTAGTAGGGAGTCTGATAAGATAATCTTGTGCAATCTCTTTGGGATACTCATCAAAGAACTCAAAAACCATATAATTATTCACTACATTGATGACAGTCATTGAGAAAAACAATTGTAGGAAAAGACATTATGAACTAAATACAAAGATTACTAGGAACATTGCACCACCACCAGAGTCGAGAACCAGATCAACCAAAACATAGCCTCCATAATCTAATCTATATATTCAATTCCAACCCAATCCCCACCGTCATAGTGTCTAGCCACCCAGTAATCTTCAACTGTGTTATACACTCTACCTACAATAGAGAAAACCATAAATTAACCCCAAATCACTATTCCCAGATAAGCTGACCCCTAACTCAAAATTTCCATATAAGCAGACTGGAAACCTAGCAAAAAAGAAATAGCAATGGGGGCCTAATTTATTGGGATCATGGAAGGGGACCTGACTTCATGGAATGAATTTCCAATGCCACAATTTCCTAAGGCTATATTAAATCCTATCCATGCATAATTTGAATGTCATCCCACTAAGTTTCTAGCAGGTGTTTCTCGGGAATTTATAACCATTAATTAATCAATCATACCCTTTTGATAAAACGTCACCTTTGCTACACATATATCGATTAGTCCCAGGGCCTCATATTTTCCATCCAACACTGGTGAGCTATATCCATGCAACTGATTTTGAACATTAGGATAGAAGGGTGTAATTATATTTAAAATAAAATACGAATGGATCGATTTGAGGAATTGAAATAAAGGTGTAATTGCATAAAACCAAACCAAAATGTTAATATATTCATTTATTTAAGGGTTGAGAGGGAAACAAAATAGTTTAAAATCAATGATCATACCTTCCTAATGTTTCCAAAAAATTAGGATGTTGAGGATCATAAAAGAAATTTTCATGTCCCCATTCAAATTTATGCACTGGCTTAGAAATATTTATGGAAATAATATTGAGTTTTTTAAATTTAAAATCAAGAAGTAGGATTGTGTAGGACTAAAAAAATATTCATTATAAAATTAACAAAAAACACCATCGATGGTACCACTCCTAGGGAAAAGAAAAAATATGGATTCCAGATCAAACAAATAGTGATCCAAAATGTCTACTTGAACAGTAGCAGTGGCAAAGAGATATTTATCCCAGTGATGAGAAGAATCCCTGAAATGTAAATAATATCAATAGAGGATATAAGATAAATAACTCAAATTAGATAAGAGAAAATATAAATTGACAAAAAGGATTTATTGTCTTAAAATAATTGAAATAAAATCACAGTCTTACCCCCCAGCGAAAAAAATGGAGCATAGCTCATACCTATTGTAATTCTTCCATTTGATCGATCTAGATAAAATTTATGATGGAAGTCATGAATCAATCAAAACTGTCCATGTTCACATTAAATCTAAATTTAACCTGAATATGTTTCCATAACTTTCATTAAAATATAATAGCGATGAATATGATTAGCATTGATTCATAGTCATGCTGACATAGGTAGAAATCAGGAGAAAGATAGAATCCAATTTTCTATAGTGGGATATATATAGGTAGCCTGCAATTCTTGGTTCTCCATAGAAGTAGAAAATGTTAGGGAGAGATAAAAAGAATTTTGAACATCTGCAACCATAAGTGAATAGTAGTGTTTCCATCACATGGATATCTATAATAATCCCTATAATTGAAAATACCAAAAGAGCTTGGAGTCCACATTAGAGTGCATCAACATCAACATAAAGGTATCTCTCAAATTCTAGCCTGGTTTTAATGCAATGAAAACCCTACAGATCAATATTCTATTGAGCACCAGCAATTGAGAGATGTTTCATTAGAGGAGTTATATCTATTATTTATGGGAATTACATTAGATGATTAGGTATATATACTGGTTTTGTTATCTTTGCCACTTGATAATGGGTAGGATACTGATACATCAGTAGGTTATTCATCAATGAATAAAAAATTGATGTTGAAAGATGCGGATGATATAACAAAATTGCTCGAAAATGAAGACATGCACCCAACCAACACAATCCAAAATAAAAATATAAGTACTAACAATTGGTTGAAAGGTAAAATGATATAAATTTTTTTATCCATTTCCTTCTACTCATTTTCATAACCCGCAAATCATTTAAGGATTTCTGGAAACATTTCATATAATGTTATTTCAGTATTATAAAAATATAAGAGCGATAGTGATTTTATGAAACATAACCTAGTAGTATTTGTTATGTAAATAAATGTTTTAATTTTTTTGAAAGTAAAAATCATGTCAGTAATATATTCACATTACTTCTAAGGTTACGTTAAATTTAAATAATATCATTAAATAAGGAAGGTAAACTAATATTGTTTCTATTGATTTTAAAACACAAAACTACATTCAAATAAAATCTTGTATAATAGGAAATTAGAAAGAGAAAGGGAGAGGGAAGGTATAAAATTCTACAAATAGAATATAAGGAACTAATTTTTCACTTCTCCTTCCATTTACACATAATGATTTCTCTATAATAAATACCCATGGGAAGAAAATCATTTCCATTAAATCAAATTACCTCCAGAAAATATATGTGGAGATGGTTGAGGAATGAAACGTACATTGGACTCCTAGTAGGATATCCTGATAAAAAGACTCATGGAGTAGTGTTTCTTTGGTTAACCCCATCCATGTGTTTCCAATGGATGTATTTCATGATTCCATCAAGACTCTATATAGCTTTAAGCATCATAACATTTTCCCTTGTTAACCTTCCAAACATGTGAAATCCTTTAACTACAACAAATGTAGGGGATACAGGGTTTAGTGTAAACCATGAATGGTAGTTATATTTTTCAAAATCAACCAAAACTGAAGCTACAATTAATTAATGTGAGAGGTTTACCATTGCTGGTAAATAGGCTCTAATATCATATCCTTGGAAATCCATTACCTCTGCCATAAGAATAAAGAGTTTCTACAAATACCCAATCAAAAGGATTTAATAAAAATATGAATTCAACCATTATAATGTCGACTGAACAATTTATAGCTTTTGTAGTTCAATTTGAGGATTTTACTCTAGAATTTAGTTATTGAATAATAAAAAAATATTCATTGAATGGAAATAAAACACGAAAACATGAATCAGTGTATGCATAGTCAACTATTTAACTGTGATGTAGAATACAGAAAAATATTTCTTTTTTAAGGAATCATTAAAACGAATGTAAATGGGTGGACATTTTGAAACCAGTGAATTGTCAGTATTTAATCAATGTATACTTCTCTACCATATGCTATAATATTGAGAAAAAATAATGAAAACATGAATTGTTAGTAATGGAAATTTAAAACTCATAAGCAATGAAATTTTATATAGAACCACAAAAGATGGAGAGAAAATGCAGGAAAAATGAAGAAAAAAAATACAGAACCTAAAAAAATATTGAAGTCATTCCTGGACTGCTCCGGGATCACACCTTCCTAGCCATACTCTTCTTCTTCAGTACAATACCATGTTCTAATGGCTTTCCACTTTACTGCCTACACTACTTTCATACAAGGGTTCTATAAGTAACTTTAAATGATATTTTTGTAGATGAAAATATATGTGGATGTAAAATGTGTGGAATAACCCATAAAAACTGTATAATAAAAATACATGCATGGATAATGATTTTAACCTGTTACATTTACACGGGTAAACATATGGGATGTATCAATTTCAACTCCTAATTAACCCGAAACAATAAAAACTGAATGAAAAACTGAAAAATGAAAACCCTAAAAGAAACATACCCCATGCATATTGAAATGATCTTCATCAAAAGGTAGCTGAGACTAAGTAGACCAATGAATGATCCATAGGTCCAACTCCATTTTTGAATCCATTCCAGGTCTTTCAAGTGATTGGCTCTTCAAACTCATAGAAGGCATGACTCTAGATCTTGAAGTCATTCCTGGACTACTCCGAGCTTGTATCTTCCCTGTCATACTCTTCATCAGTACACTACTCTTCTTTCTCAATACACTGCCATGTTCTCAGGGTTGTAAATTTACAGCCTATAATTCTTGCATCCAAGGGATCTATATGTAACATTAAATGATAATTGTATAGATGAAAATATGTATGGAAGGAAAATGTGTGGAATAACCCATAAAAACATACAGTTAAAAATTTCTATAGTTTCTTGTAAATCAACTGTTTCAAAGCGTAATAATCGACTATAAATTTGTAATGGTTTTTATTGAAAAAATAGATAATCGAATCAAAATTAAGACAAACATTATAACCATTTCAAGGTAGTATTATTAGACATAATTATTTGTTTCAAGAATTCCATACCACATAAGTTGGCAAAGGAAATGTTATTAGTGATGTAAACTGAATGAATAAATTCCAAAAAAATCATAAATTCTAAAAAAATATATACTAATAAAGAGGGCATATTTTGTTGTCATGAATGCATATGTAAGGGGTAAACATATATGTACCTTCTATTTATAACCTTATTCATTATATATATAACACATATTCTGAAAAAAGCTGTTATGTTTCGTTCCATACAACATGTGCAATGAATGACAACACCATATGAGAAAACAACCAGTGAAACAAATGATAAAATAACATGTGAAATGAATCTCATGTTTTCCAAACAAATGATTATTTTATATATTTAGTAAACTCAATCTTATGTTGAAGTAATCCTAAGGAATTACAAGCTTCTCTAAATGAACAATATCCACGTAAATAACAGAAGAATCAAAATAACTTAAGCCAAGGGTGTTACATCCTATCATTGATTCCCTTTTCCGGTGCATGAATGTTCTACATTCAATGCATGGAAAGGAAGTTTCAAAGAGGGTAGATGATGCGAAACACGTACTCACAGAAAATAAGAAATCATTATTGGCTCTAGTAACTTTGTACATACTCATGATAGTAATAATAAACAGAATCTATGTACCTGTATGGACTAAAAGATGGACATGATTGAAAAAAACATTGTGAACAAATTAGAAAACAAATATGAACCTATTAACCCTCTTATAATAAAAAATACATAATAAAACAGTGAAATAACATAAGCCATGGGTTTTACATGTTCAGTCACATGTTGATGAAATGTATAGTACCAAATCCATATATTAAGATTTTAACATAATCGATATTGTAACATATATTTTTTTTAAAAATAGTATAAAACACATTGAATGTAAAACACCATGAATGTAAAACACTCATATCATAAATGAAATAATATGTAGGGAAACACCGACCTAAGGAATGACATGATTCTCTAATTGAATATGATCGACGTAAATAACACAACAATCAAAAAAACATAAGCAAAGGGTGTTACATCCTATCATCGATTCCCTTTTCCAGTGCATTAATGTTCTATATACAGGGCTTGGAAAGGAAGTTTCAAAGAGGGGAGATGATGCAAAACACGTACGCACAGAAAAGAATAATTCTTCATTGGCTCTAGTAACTTTGTACATAATCATGATTGTAATCATTAATAGAATCTATGTACCCTTATGGAATAAAATATGGAACTGTTTGAAGAAAAACATTGTGAACAAATTAGAAAAAAATATGAACCTATTAACCCTCTTATATTAGAAAAATACATAATAAAACAGTGACATACCTTAAGCCATTGGTGTTATGTGTTCACTCACTAGTTGATGAAATGTTTAGTACCAAATCCATAGATTCAGATTTTAACATAATGGATATTGAAACATATATTTTTTTTTAAAAAGTATAAAACACAGTGAATGTAAAAAAACATGAATGTAAAACACTCATATCATAAATGAAATAGTATGTATGGAAACACTGACCTAAAGCTCCCCCAACACTCCATCGAAACAAAATTCTTTGGTGATAAATTAAAAACATTACCACTACCTAATAAAGAAACAAATTGTATGCAACCCAAATCTTTAAAACCATCAAATATTTTTCCATTATGTCAGAGATTAATTCAAAAATATGTAAAGATATAGAAAAATATGTAAAAGCGATAAAATCAATATCAATACATGGTCATTGATTCCCTTTTCCAGCCGGCTGTAGAAATGTTCTACATTCAGGGCATTGGAAAGAACTATCAAAGAGGTAAAATGATGTGAAACACACACGTACAGAAAAGAGTAAATCTTTATTGACTCAAGTAACTCCGTACATACTCATCAAATTGGGAAATATTATAGTAGTCAGGAATAGAATCTACGTACCTCTACATAAGAAAAGTTGGACCTGCTTGAAAAAATAAACAAATTAGAAAAAAAATTGTACCTTTTAACCCACTTATAAAAAAAATACATAATAAAACTGTGAAATAACTTAAGCTAGGGTTGTTACAACCTCTCATTGATTCCATTTTCTTTCTAGCCACATTAATGTTCTACATTCATAGCTTGTAAAGGATGTTTCAAAGGGGGAAAATGATGCAAAACACATAACCATAGAAACTCAGAAATTTTCATTGATACCAGTAACTTCATACATACTCATCAAAGCGAGAAATTTGAAAATAATCATGAATAGAATCTAAATTCCTATATGGGATAAAAGATGGACCAATTTGGAAAAAAATTTGAACAAATTAGAAGAAAAAATATGAACCTGTTAACATTCTTATAAAAAAAATACATAATAAAATGGTGAAATGCCTTAAGCCAGGGGTGTTACATCCTCACTCACCCATTGATGAAATGTTTAGTACCAACTCCTTAGATTCACATTTTATCATAATGGATATTGAAACATATATTTTGTTAAAATTGTATAGAACTCACTCTCGCTAACTCCTTTGGCCACTAGAGACTCAAATTAAGTAATTATGACATTGAAAACTTCAGTCTTTAAAAAGATCAACACAAGGATCAATAATGATAACCATCCCCAGCTCTTCCATCCACCCTTTTGAAAATTATAAATAATAAGCGAACTATATCAACAGAAACATTTGACGTAAGGAACGATGATTAACCCATATAGAACTAAAATGATACCAGAAATGCAGTTCCAAGGATTTAGGCTTCTCAGTGGGTAGTTACTGTAATACCTGAAGTGAGAAGATGATAAAGGATGGAATAAGATATGCTGGAAGTGATCTGAGAATGGAAGGTGATGTCTGTTGAAATTCCAAACTCAAAATTCACTTGAATAGCCGTATGAAATTGTGATCAGTTCTGAAGGAAGAATGAACACAGTGCAGAATGATCATGAAATTGACAGATAGAGGAGGATGACGTCAAAGAACCTATAAACGAAATTGTGAAATTGAGATTGGGCATAAATAATATATTTTCCTCATGAAGCACTGTCCGATTATTGCAATGAACCACAATCATAGCACCATCAAAGAAAAATGAATAAATTAGACTGAAAATATACAGGCAAATCTACAATTTAAATGTAATGTAATGCAGTAAAAGTTACTCATACATGGATTTCAGTTGCATATTGATGTGAAAAATGAGACAAAATATACGTGAAAATAAATACTAGAAGATGTAATTAAGACATCATATGGTAGAATGGAGTAATATTAACATCTATTAATTGACAGGATCATGCATGTAGAGAATCTGAACCTGGATGAAGCAATATGGATGACACAACGAAGAGGAAGAAAACTGTTTCATTGTCCTTCATCAGAGCAACCCGGTAGAATGAAACTGTGATATAGAGGTAAGAGTAGACACCAAAAAGGTCACCGAATGGCGTCATGGGAGGTGCGACTGAAAATAGGTAGAGTGTATCGATGTTTTTTTTTTCAAATCTGGATGGTACCTCGAAACCCAAAACCAGATCGGAAGGAGGCACAACGTGTGGGTGTGAAGACTAGTTTCTGTTGGTGAATCAACTAAAAACGAGTGGAGGAATTTCAAAAGAATCTGGATGCTCGGTGGAATTCGGAAGCTGGGAACCCTAATTCTGAGGGACGTCGAGAGAGCACGCGGGGGGAGGCCGATTGGGTCGCGGGAGGGAGGAAGAAAAACCGGAGGGAAATAAAATGGAAAGATACGTGGAGGCAGGCGGTGGTGACATGTAGGGTAAGAGGAAGCATGTTTTAGTATAGATAATAGAATTATCATAGGTGTTATGACTTACATTATCTTGATTTTGTTGTAATTTTATTCACATTTATTTGTCGAAATGAGGGTGGATCCCTTCCGATTTAACATAGTGAGTAGATTTGACAACCATAAGAAATTATACACCATGAAATTCTAATATCAATCCAAAAAAAGAAAATTATATATCTAAGTCACTATGGTGGTTCTAGACCAAAATTTAATAACATCTATATTTGATGGATCCACATATATATCATCACATGAGATTATGTGAAAATATAAATCTTTTTATTAACAAAATTCACAATTTGTAAAATTTTCATATATATTCTCATTCTTCATGGTGTTTCGAATAATCATCAATTAATAATCATTCTATTTAGTAATATTTTAATAGATAATAACGTTATATATGAAGACTAGGAAAAACTAATTATATTAATTCCTAAAGACTTCATTCATTAAATCCATAAAGATTACAGGGGAACTTGTAATACAAATTGGAATCAATATAAATAAATAATGTACATACCTTGTATGGAATGTTGTATTGGGTATATCCTCGTTCATGAACGAAAAAGATGGCTTCTATAATGGAAGTTATTCTTGGAAATTTATTGATCTATGTTATGTTTATTAAACAAGTCATCAATATAGGGAATATGATACTTGATCATGATTGTGATATTGTTTAGTTCTCAATAATAAATTCATATTTTTACATATCCATATTTTATATAAAAATTATTAGGTTATACTAATGGTTATGTACTTGGTCGAATGGATCTATTAATAACATTCTCTTAGAGATAATTCTTCAATTCTCTAATCTCAGTCAAGACCATTCTAAATGGAGTATTTGAAATATATCTAGTATGATGTAAGAGTTATATTGAAAACTCAACATCATGATTTGATGCAGGACTAGGAACATTGTTAATAAATCTATCAGAAAACTTCATCCCAATAGGTATATCTTTGAGGATGAGTTTCTCTCTAACAATATGATATAAAACTGTATTTTAAATAGAAATTGAGAACCATATATTGGAAATGACATCAATTAGAAGATAATATTTATCATCACACAGATAGATTCTCATAGGTTGGATTAAAATATCAATAGTGAGTTCCTACAATTTAAAATTGAAGTGTGATTTAAATAGAGAAATCCAATGTTTGAAAAATATAACATAAAATTTAACCATGGTTGAGTGTTACCATTTTCCAGAAACACATTACTATAAAAATAAATTAGAGAAGAATCAATGACTTGAGATATGATCATCATACAATTAAGGGTTCTTACAATTAATTAAAACTATAACTAATGAGGTGTAATTTCGACCCCCTTATAAAATTATTTAAAAAAGAGTGTAGATCTTGAATCAAATAACATATTAGCAGTTTTAGAGTTAATGGTAAGTGTAAATTTCAACACTATAATATCCACATCATAAATAGTGATCGCATGTAATTTCCCTTTTTCTCCAGGATATTTATGTTTCTGACGTAATTCATCATCCTTATCCTTCATATTTTATAACTGGTTATCATAATTCCCAAACTCTATACATTTTAAACACTGGATTGTGGGTAGTGTATTATGTTGATATTTCTATATATTTACATAATTAGATCACTTCTTATCTTTTATTTAGAATTATATTTCCCAATGGGCTAATTTTCAATACATTAAATGTTGATCAATTACCATAACAAAATTTCCTCCATATTTTCTTCTACACATCAAGCATTAAAGAAATTTCAAATTTTATCACATGTTTCCTGTTAATTAAAATTTTATTTTCTTATCAGAAAATTGACATTGATGGGTAACACTACTATATATATCCACCTTAATTGCACATCGAATAATTTTTATATACCTAATAAAGTACCTTATGTGTATCTATCTTCAAAATATTAGTTTTAAAATAATGTAGAAATGATCAGCCTTACTTTCAGGTTAGATGGTAACTTGAGAAGAATACTTAAAAAGTGCAGTAATATTTTTATCATAGGTATTTAAATATTCATCATACTCATAACATCTCGTTACCTTGATCAGATAATTTTCCCTCCTTTTCTACATTCCCTTTTAGTTGAGAATCCTTTTATGGGAATTTTCGAGTTTTACTGCATACTGAATAATAGGTACATGGTATGTACCTTAAGTAAACACATCTTACCTGGTTCCGATTTTATGTCGTGAATGGGGAGGTGATTATGTGAGATGGTACAAGTTGCGTACTTGAGTCACACATCATGTAGTGGTAAAATATTTCGGTTCTAACGTGAGGTGATGGGTTCTGCAGTGTACTTATCTGGGGTCGCATTCACACCTCGACTAGAGGGTACACCTCATGACCCAGCCTACGCCTAGGTTAAAACCAAACATTTGGAAGTACATCCCAGTCTTTTATTCCCATACATCATGGATCTAAACCCTAGACTCTCCCTAGATGGTATTCAGTGGTTCCCCACAATCTAGTTCGATCCGATCAGCATCAGATCTTCATTTCATTTGCGGTGTGATTCCCAAGTGAGGGTTCTCCATTATTCATAGAGTTTTTCACCAACTATCCTCTTGGGATTTCAACGGATCATCTAAGTATTGATGGATAATTTCCATTTGGTTTTATATCATTCATCAAGGATGTGTTTCAAGGTCTCCTTCACCTTCATTTTCATTGACTGGTGTCATTGTGAGTGTCGTTATTCGAGAAAGAAGTAGGTGGTTTCATCCTGACTTGAAAAATTGATTACCATTGTATTGCTTGATTTATTTCAATTTTTTATTTAAATTTAATTTCTTAATATTTCATTCAATTTCATGATACAAACCCAATTCCAATGAATTTATGGATTTGAAATGTTTTTGGCATGGAAATTTGGAAAACCCCCAATTCCATTGAATAGGTGTGGAATTACGGAAAACTTCTAATTTAAATTATTGAAATTAAAATATGGATTTGATGATTTTTTTTCATTTTAATGGTTGAATATAATTGGGAAAAATAATGGAAAAAATAATGAATTTGGTATTGAGTGGATTTCAAACACATGAAAATGGATTAAAATGATTTTATAGAAACCCAGTGGTTTTATATTGTGAAAATGTATATTTTTGAAGAAAACCTATATTTGATTTAAATTGTAAGAAATTGGAATTTTTGAAATTGAAGAATGGGGTTGATAATATTTTAACCAATCCTAAAATATTTTACCCATCATATAATAGTGAATTCAATCCCTACGTATTTAGTGAGTAATTTGGACACACTCTACGCTACGACAATGTTCTAAAACATACAAGAAATGGGTCACCTCCTTGAAGGGCTGGTGATGAGTCTCCTATGTCCAGTGTTATTGGGATGTGTGTATACACATTTTTATGATTTCACAAAGAGAGTGTGGAATACTACATCAAGTTAATACTATCATACATTTTGGGAGATGACCATATTGCTTACTATTTTTTTGTATTTTAGATATAAATGTATGAAAATGTATGATTGAACTACCTTACATTCCTACTCAACTAATATAGACTGTTTTATATAAATTTCATACATAAGCTATTGTTTTAAAAATATTACATCTCTTTTGAAGTAAAGCCTGTGATTTGATTGTATTTTACATTATTTCGAAAATTTAAAGAATGTTTTGTTTAAATACGATTTTAAATGGCCAAACACGTTTGTTAGGAAAAAGTAAAGGATTTTCTTTTGATAATCTATATTCAGAATCTATTATGGAATCTTTAGTAGAATCCAAATAGGTTTTTTATCACACCATACTTTTCCATTGGGTGTTTCTATATATTCTCCTTCCAGGATCAATAATGGAAAATGGATCTATTGAAGGTGGATCCAGTATTTGAGATTTGGACTTGGTGAGTTGTATCCATAGGGACCGTGGGGCTGTTTTCTTGTGTAGTAATTTTTCTTTTAAGAATCAGTGTATTATGGTACCTTTACTCCCTGTAGAGTTTTCTTATTGTTGTTCATACTATCTTTTATATTTTGATCCCATATTCTTATGTAAAAATAGATTCCACTTGTATGTTTTACAATGACAGGTGCTAGTCGTCGACCTGTGGGGATTGGGAGCACCCTTTGGGTTATGTTAGTAGTAGTTTAGTTATCATATTAAAAGGGTACCCCTGATGGTTGGTGAAAAATTGGTCTCAGAGGAGGCTATTGATCATTTATTTAAAGATAATATTCTTTTTTTGAAATCTTTGAAGGACATAGGAGGTAGTTGCAATTGAATACCAAACCATCTCTCACCATAATGAACCTTATGTCTCTCGGGGTGTTCAGGGAAAGGAAACTTATATATAAGTTCTTTTCTTTTCCAGGTTGATATTTTCATATAGATAAATCCAAATCCTATTTTTCCCTTCTATTTAGAATATTTTCCATTTCTAATCACATTCGGTTTCAATTTAATGTATTCTTTTATCAGTAGATGTTGTGTAGAATCATGCCTCCGGGAAGACATGGGAATCACATATAGAAAAAGGATTCTACTAAACCTCAACAAGAAAATACTATTTTTGATCCTAATCTGGTTGAGGTGATCATGCACACATTCAATGCTCTATGACAGGAACCACCTCCAGTTCCTACTCAAGCTCTAGCTGTGGATCTACATGGGGATATCCTAAGGAATTGTTCTCAATAGTTCCTTTCAATTGAATCCACCGGTACTCAAAGTATCCATTGATACTAATCATTATTAGGAATGGTTAGGCATGATAGAACTTTTTTTGAGTTCTTGGAGACACATGAAGTGATTAGGGTGAAGTGTGCTAGCTTCGTTTGAGAGGGACCGAGTAATAAAGGGTTGTAAATTATGGTGAATAGAAGGAAATATGAGGGATTTCTATGGATAGTCATCAATTTTGTTTTCACATACTAGTTCTATGTAGATTTTATGTTGTTCTCTACGTTTTTGGTGTTTTTAATGCTTGAGAAGGTCGAAAAAGCCTTCACTGTGTATTCAAATCACTTTTCTGATTTGGTGCAGTTTTCTCCTAATATTGTATCTAATGAGAGGATAATGGCTCGATGGTTCGAGTTGGGACATTGATATTATATTTGTTCTCACGTTTTCTCATTGAAGCTTCCCAGTTATGATGATTTTCTAGATAGGGTGATAATGGTTGAGATTGACTTGGCTTGCATGTCAGGGTTGATAGGAGTTACCTTTAATTCCTATAGCAGTTTAGGTTACTTCAAAGGAAAATGAAAACATGATGATCCTTCCAACAGTTCTCAATGAAAAATTCATTCGAGTCCTCCTACAACTCTAGGAGTAAGTTCTTTGACATGCTAAAAGTGTTGAAATACAAGATATTTTAGGAGGTTTTGGACGGAGGAACCAAAGAACTGTAGCTTCTACAGACATTCAGGATACTTACATAGGTTATTCCATCACTTCTATAATATACGGAGTGGGACGGGATCATATGAACCTTTTAACACTAAACGGAAATCAAATTATTCATGTTCAAAAGGGTTCCATCAATAGGAATCTGGAATGAAGCTTCTTTACACAATGGAGGAGTCTCCATATGAAGTAGACATGGGTCCAACGAATGTGATATATACCATTACCATTACTTCATCATTACTGAATGCACCATTTAATACTGGTGTATATCAATATTTTATTTCAACACTTATGTTTTACTAGCTTAATTATTCAATAGAGTAACTATCATGTTCAATGGAAATTATGACACCCCATTGTACAAAGAGAGAGAAGGGTCTCTGTAGTCATGATTGTGTCTTCTATCTATTAGTAGTCGATCTAGCTTAGAGTTTTCTGGTTCCTGATGTGAAATCTCTTAACGTCATATTCGGGATGGATTGGCACATTTCTATGAAATACCAAATTTCTTGTTATCATTGATGGGTAAACATTATTACACCAATTCTGATGGCTCTTATTTTTCAAGGATAATGGGAAAAAAGGTCAACTACATCAAGACCTTCTTATCCAGTGTTAGAGAAAGAGATATTAGTGTTTTATTTTGACCTAGAGAAAGATTCAATGGGTGGTGATCTTCCTGAAATTCTTACCGAGTTTTCCAGTATGTTCCCATCAGATTTCTCTGGTCTGTCACCAATGAGAGTGGTTGATTTTTCTATTGACTTAATTCTTGGAACTCAACCGGTCTATGTCCCCTCTTACCACATGGCACTAGCTCTGCTAAAAGAGCTGAAGTCTCATTTGGATGATCTTTTTGGGAAATGACTTATTCATCCAAGTGTGTCACCTTAGGCAGTGCCAGTTCTCTTTTCTAAAAAAGTGGATGTTTTTATTGTCATATGTGTTGATTATTGAAATATCGGTCGAGTTATGATAAATAAAAAATACATGTTGCTACATATTGATGATTTGTTTGATTAGATAAATGTAGAGAAGTGGTTTCCAAATATCGGTCTTCGATTTGGTTACCATCAATTGGGGATAAAAGTATCTAACATTCAAAAAATGTCCTTTTTGAGTAGTAATGGGTACTTTGAGTACCTTGTTATGCCCTTTTTCATGAAAAATGATCATGTAGTTTTCATGGATTATTCAAAAATATTTTCCATGAGTATTTAGACACCTTGGTGGTAGTATTTATAAATGAAATTTTTGATCACTCCATGTCCAAGGAGGTTCATGTGAAAAATCCAAGAAATTGTTTTGAATCTACTAAAAAATCACTACATTTATGATACACTTTCAAAGTGTTATTTTTTGATTTGGGAATTAAAATTCATGGGACACATTGTGTCTGAATGTAGTGTATTAGTTAAGCCTAAAAAAGTAAAGGCTGTCATGAATTGGAAGCAACTGTAACACCCCATGATTTCATAGTACATTATATCTTTAAAGTAATTTAATAGCATATATTGCATGCAACTCTGACTTTTCTTTATTTATACACAAGATTGAGTTTCTACAAAATAACACATTAGTATTAAAATTATTTAAATGTTATATTTATTTATAAATTTAATATTGTAATATGAATAGTAACAAATAAAATTTAAATATTATTTATACTTTTTTCACGTAAATAAAACATATTTATAATGAAATGTAAATTTTTAGTTAAAATAGTTAAATATTTAGAGAAACTATTTTCCTCATAGATCTACTTTTTATATCCTTTTGTGAATAATAAAAAAATTAATTTTAGACACTCCTAAAAATTGAATTTGGTAAAATAGACATCATATTTGAATTAGGAATATCAAAATTATCTTGGGGAGAATTTCTGAATGTTTTCTAAAAACATTCAACTGGTGATTAATTGTGAAAATTAATGAATAGTATACAAACACTAACATTTTCATTCAAATAAGTATTTCTAATTAAAATTTATATTAATGCCAAAATAGATACATAATAAATATATTATCCAAATATAATTAATTTGAGTTATATTATAATAGAATTAGATATTAAAACTTATTCAACACTTTTAATATCTTTTTACACACCATATATGCACATTTACCCACCTAATAGGAACATTTGAAAATTTGCATAAAACGAAATTTACTACTTTTGTGAATTGAATTTCAAAAAATTGATAAACATAGTTGTAATTAGTATGTAAAATGTGGTTCAATATGATGAAAATAATTTTTGGTGAATAGTAACTTTCGAATTTTATTTACCATGTTTAAAATTAAATGGCTTAATAAAAGGTAAAAAATATATAATAATAATATACAATTACCCCATAACATGTCCAAATTCATTTAGATAAGTGTTTTTCAACCAAAATCAATCTTTTGAAAAAAATATGATCCTTTTTATTCACTTGTTTTAGATTAGGATATTTACTATATTTTATTTAAAGATGAGTAAAAAGTGTTAAATTCAAATTTTAATAACAACATAATTTTTAATATAGTATAATAAATAAGATAAATTTGACTAAAAATATTCATTAAAAAGCTAAAAATATTTACAACATCATTGTTTTTTATTTATAATTCTTATACATTAAATAATTAAATTTATTTATGACATAATGATGATACATTTATTACCGTATAAATGAATGATAAAAATAAAGGATATTATAAATTTTAAAATAAATATAATTTGAATTTTTTGATGTCATACACCAATTTTATGGATGGAATTCACATATTATTTATGAGTTAATGCATTTGGATCAGAGGAATAAAATTTTAATGACTTTAAAAAAATCAATTACTAAATATTGTGAAAATAGAAATAAATGAGTTTTAAAAACAAATAATATTTTATTAAATGTTATAAAAATATTAATAAAACTATAGTTTGTCCAAATAACACATATAGTGATAAAAATTTCATAAATAATCTACTTTATGTTCTGCTAACATTTTATAGTAATGATATTAACCATGTAGTATAAAAATACAAGAGGACATGGTAAGTGTCAACTTATTTTACAAAGGGTTAAATTTAAATGATAAGGTTATTTTTAAGACATAAACAATTCTAAAAAATATTGGCTGAGATGATTTAGGCCCATACTACTGTTATAATGAAAATAAATCAATTTCAATCTCTTAGATTCTGAAAATTATTTTATAATAAATTAATATTTCTATATTTTTCTAAAGTTCCCTCACCTCTATTATAAAAGGGCACATCCCTTTCTCTTTAATTAACATCTCCAAAACCCATTATGTAACGCCCCGACCCCAGTTGCCTAGAGTCGGTGCATTATTACATAACATTGGCATGATCACAAGAAAGATCAAATCTCGAAAGACCGATTGGTTTAGTAGCCTTGGAAACACTAGATATATTCATAAGTTTTACATTACATCATAAAATCAAAAACTACTACAACAACATAATGTTTCCACAGTCCACACTACAATCCCCTCATAATATCCCTGCAGGTCATTCATAACTTACATCTTCACTTCCTGGGAAAAATAAAACATAGAAAAGGGGTGAGCTCAAATGCCCAGTAAGGATAACAATATAGCGGAAACTTTCATCAATAAGAATAAACATTTAAGGCAATGTATAACTAAAACAAAAGCCTTTTAAACATGAACTTTCAACATGGTATGGCATAAATAAAATGAAATAATGCCATTTACTTATTCACATGGATATTCCACTAATCGAATAATCACATGCAAAAATAAATAACCACTTTCATAATGTTGGAATGCATAATGCCAGACTATCATAACCACATAGCCAAGGCCTCGTGCCAAGACTACAAATAAGATTTTTTCAAGGCCTTGTGCCAAGACACTAGTTTGTCTCATGAGACCTACCGATGCATCGAGGAGCTATAGCGGGCTCCACCCGTCACTTATTAAGTCCAATGCATTCCCATATGAAAAGGTTTAAACATAACATAAACATTCGTATTAAAACTACCATACGAAATGTCAATACTTTCACAATAAACTATGAATGGTATAAAAATAGCACATCCACAGTCAAACATATCACAAAACCTTCAATACAATATAGAAGTTTTGTATCATAATAAATCAACTTCAAATAATCTTAAAATCCATCAAAGGATGTTGACATAGATGAAATCAAAATTCTTTTTAAAGAAATATCTCCTTTTATTTTGAAATCATTTAAGATCCATATAAAATAAAACATTTTCATTGAAAATATTCTTATAAGCTTGTATGGAAAGCTTCGAAGATTTTATAACGGCGGAAAATAACCGCACCCGCCGTATAAGTTAAAAAGAACATTCTTACCTCAATTCAGTCGAAAAGGTTAAAAAGGACCTTGTTTTGAAAACGACGGAAAGATTCCTTTATAAACCTCTTATAAAAAGTCAAACAAGGGTATAAATGACTTTAACCCATAAAAAATGTTTTGAAATACATTTTTAAGAAACATGGATGTGGATGATAAAGATATCCCAGTAGATTATTACGTATAAACAACCTCGGATAATGAAGAGATTGTGAAATAACCCTTACCTTGTACTTTTCCTTGGTTGGGGTAGGTTAACCTCCTGTATAATGGTGAAATATTTGTTATTAAATTATACAAGAATCATATATATTAATATGATATCATATATGATCTTTTAACATTGATTTGTTAATAATATCTTAGAATTATCGTCGTTTCGGGAGTTAACTTACTCATTTTCTTTTATATGTTTTGTTACATAAGCCATGGTTGTTGTATCTTATTCATATCCAGAATGATATACAGTCCTTAAACATCATTTTTAAATCATCAAATGATAATTATACTTGAATGGATACGATGGAGAATGAATCTCATCGCGTTCGTGGAGACGGTAGTCCGTACGTACGCACGAGCGACAATATCATTCTTTTGATATTAAAATAATATATAAATGGATGGTATATCATATATACAGAATCATTAACATGTTATATTTATTATTTACATGAGTTACACATCATTATTATACCCATCCAAATAATATTATATTGAATAACAATTACACCACGACGTGGAGACGGTAAGCCGTACGTACGCACGTATGGTGACATGTTATTCAAAGGGTGGATAGAATACTGAATATGATTGTACCATATTTATAATAACATCACAGTATATGTGAGATACTGGAGTTATTATTTCAGAATGGTAAGAACAAAGGAAGAAGAAGTGGAAGAAGAAATGAACTTAGAAAAGGGTGGTGAAATCATTACCTCTTCTTCGGGTTCTTCCTTTTGATTTGATCAAAAGGGCTCCTTAGGTTGGCTTTCTGATCAAATTAAGGCCTCTAGGTTGTAGTGAGGGATGTTGGGAGAGTATTTGGGCAGAGTTTGGCCGAACCAAAAGGCTTTGAAGGTGTGAAGAAATGAGAAGGAGGAGTGCCCTTTTATAAGAGGGGTGAGGGGCACCTTTGGAAAAGCTAGAAATATTAATTTATAATAAATTCATATTCGGTTTCTAATGGCTCCAAAGTTGACTATTCAAAGGTTAAGGTGGGGATAGGTCGAAAACCACTCAACCAATAGAATTTAGACAGGTTTGGGTACTTATATTAACCTTATCTTTAAGTATTAACTCTAAGTTAATTAGTTTCACTTTTACAATGTCTCTTTGTATTTTTATATAATATGGTTAATAAACTTACTATATACATCCAAGCGACCCCCAAGTGGTCCATTAATGATTAACCTATCATAATATAAGTCTCTTGGACGAACCTTAGATTTTTAGGAATTTAATATCAATTAATAATATAATATTTGTTTTAAGAAGTCTTTTATGTCAATTTTGACACTATTCAATAGTTGATTTTTGTGAAACTCCTAACAGATTGATTACTTCGAAAAAAGTCAATTAAATCAATCCTAATATATCATATTATCATAGAAAATTAGTTTAATTCATTAAAAGTTTCATATTATAATTATTTGGGTATTTATAAGATCAATTATTTTTATTTTTCACTATTTTAGTAATTACTGCATCATCATTGTGTCATAAATAAAATAAATTATATAATGTCTAAAAATTATAAATAAAATATCATTATGTAGGAAATCTTTTTAGCTTTCTAATTAATATTTATAATCGAAAATCCAACATGTATAACCCTATGTAAAAATTGTTCTTCTAAAAGATGTAAGCTTATGCCATTTTTATTTTTATTTTAACTTTATTAATATAAAGTGTCCCTACCACATACAAGTGGATCCAAGGGGTCCCCAAATTGACCAAAGGATGCCCATGGTCGGGTATGTGTCCACCAATAAGGTTAGGACACGTTTTAGGGTAATTTTCTATTATTATAATATTATTTTTTTAACCCTTATTTACCGGATTTACCCTTTAACCATGGTAAATAAAATATTTACCACAGTAACTATTCAAAATGTCTAAAAATAAAAGTTACCTATTTACACAATTTGAACATCCTGATTCCAAATATGGAATCCATTTTCCTAAATTCAAAACACAGAAGTGGCAGAAATTAATTTAAAATTAATTCCCGCTGTCAAAACAAAAAGCGTGTTTTTAAGAGATAATAACTATCAAAAGATTGACACTTGTTTATGTTCGGTTTAATTGTAAAATTATGTCCAATGATAAACATTAAATTGAATGGTAAAAATATATTCTAAATATACTTTAAAACCACTCAAATTCATAATTTATCACTATTAATTATTTTGATTAAAAAAGTTGTTTTTAATTAAAATTTAGAAATTTTCACTATTCATCAAAATATGAAAGTTATCCGAAATGTACCAAAATTTCACCCTAGGCTAATTTTGATATTCCGAATCCAAAAATGAAGTCCATTTTGAAATATAGAATATATATGATTTCAAAAAGTAGGTATTACTATTCACAACGGCTAGTTTAATTAGTTGTGGTGTGTGTTAGAACTCGAGGTTGCGTACAACACACGCTATCGCATTATTCGAAGGGAAACGTACCGTAGAAGCTTGGGGTGTTACATTCTCCCCTCCTTCAAATAATTGCGTCCTCGCAATTTCTAGGGTATTACTGCATAAAAAGACTCGGGTGGTTCTTCATCATAAGTTCCTCGGGTTCCCACGTTGCCTCTTCCATTTTATGATTTCTCCACAAAACTTTTACCAGACGCGTCGTCCGGTTTCTCAGTACTTGTTCTCTTGTATCAAGAATCCTGACGGGCTCTTCGCAATAAGACAGATCGGGTTCCAGTTCTAATTCCTCATAGGTGAGTACATGCGTTGGGTCAGGCATGTATTTTCTCAACAGAGATACGTGGAACACATCGTGAACTTTGGAGAGACTTGGCGGCATTGCCAATCGGTAAGCTACAGCCCCAATTCGTTCTAGAATTTCGAAAGGTCCGATGTACCTGGGACTCAATTTACCTTTCTTACCAAAACGTATGACTCCCTTCCACGGAGATACCTTTAGGAAAACATGATCACCGACTTGAAATTCCAAATCCTTCCTTCGATTATCGGCATAGCTCTTCTGCCTACTTTGAGCTGCTTTGATGTGATTTTGGATTACCTTCACCTTTTCCACCGTTTCCTCCACCAGTTCTGGGCCTACAAGTTTTCTTTCACCAACGTCATCCCAACAGGTTGGTGTACAACATCTCTTTCCGTATAACTCTTCATATGGTGCCATCTGAATACTCGAATGGAAGCTATTGTTATAGGAAAATTCTACTAGAGGTAAATATTGATCCCACATACCCTGAAAGTCAAGTGAGCAAGATCTCAACATGTCTTCTAAGGTCTGAATAGTCCGTTCTGATTGTCCGTCTGTCTGAGGGTGGTAAGCAGTGCTCAAATGAAGTTCAGTATCCAGGGATTTCTGAAGACTTTTCCAAAATCTTGAAGTAAAACGGGGATCACGATCAGAAACAATCGATAGGGGAACTCCATGAAGTCTCACAACTTCATTAATGTATAGTCTTGCTAGACGTTCCAGGGGTAGATCTTCTCTTATAGCAAGAAAATGTGCTGACTTGGTAAGACGATCAACAATAACCCATATTGCATCGTTCCTTCTAGGAGTCTTTGGTAGCCCCATGACAAAGTCCATCGTAATATTGTCCCATTTCCACTCCGGTATGGGAAGAGGTTGCATGACTCCTCCAGGCTGTTGCCTTCCAGCTTTCACTTGTTGACAAACCATACACCTTGACACAAAATCAGCAATCTCCCTCTTCATGTTGTCCCACCAAAAATGTTCCTTCAAATCTCTATACATTTTGGTGCTCCCAGGGTGTATAGAGAAATTGGAACTATGAGCATCATCCAGCAATTCCCTTTTTAGATCAGGTATATTGGGAACACAAAGTCTCTTCCCGAATTTCAAAATTCCATCTTCATACACAAAGTCTCTCAATCTCCCATCATTCACAGCTTTAATCTTCTTTTGGAATTCGTCATCATCGGTCTGAGAACTCTTAATCCTTTCTAGTAAAGATGGTTTGGCAACCATTTGAAAAAGCATTGATGTTTCACCTTCCCTGGTTATTCCCATGTCCATCTTCACTAGATCCATGAAAATTGGATCCCTTTCAATTCTCATATTGTTCAAAACTCCATGGTCTTTTCTACTCAAAGCATCTGCCACCTTGTTTGCCTTCCCCGGGTGGTAGTGTATCGTACAATCATAATCCTTGAGTAATTCAAGCCATCTCCTTTGCCTCATGTTGAGTTCTTTTTGTGAGAAAATATACTTCAAACTCTTGTGATCAGTATAAATCTCACATTTTTCACCATAGAGGTAGTGCCTCCATATCTTCAAAGCAAAGATCACAGCTGCTAACTCAAGATCATGAGTAGGATAGTTTTGTTCATGAATTTTCAACTGTCGTGATGCATAGGCAATAACTCTATCATTCTGCATAAGGACACAGCCAAGTCCTTTCTTTGATGCATCACTATAAATAACGAACCCATCATTCCCCGATGGTAGAGTCAATATAGGAGCATTGACTAATCTTCTCTTCAGTTCTTCGAAACATTCTTCTCACTCTTTTGTCCAAACAAATTTAACCCCTTTACGTGTGAGCTTCGTTAATGGGTTAGCCAATCGGGCAAAATTCTGGACGAAACGTCGATAATAACCTGCCAAGCCAATAAAACTACGTACCTCAGTTATACTCGTAGGTGCTGGCCATTCTTGGATTGCCTTGGTCTTAGAAGGATCAACAGAGATTCCATCTTTAGAGACAATATGGCCAAGAAAAGAAATCTCCTGAAGCCAGAATTCACATTTGCTAAACATTCCATATAATTCATGCCTCCTCAGAGTCTTCAAGATAATGCGCAAGTGATTTTCATGATCTTCGTAGGTTTTGGAGTATACCAAGATATCATCAATAAATACCACCACAAATTCATCGAGATACTCCTTGAAAACTCTATTCATCAGATCCATGAATACAGAGGGTGCATTAGTCAATCCAAACGGCATTACAGTAAACTCGTAATGCCCGTACCTGGTTCGAAATGCTGTTTTCGGAATGTCTTCCTTCTTCACACACAACTGATGGTATCCAGATCGAAGGTCAATCTTTGAAAAGTATTGAGCTCCATGCAGTTGGTCAAATAAATCATCAATACGAGGTAGGGGATACTTGTTCTTTATCGTTATAGCATTGATCTCCCTGTAATCGATACATAACCTCATAGATCCATCTTTCTTTTTAACAAAAAGAACAGGGGCTCCCCATGGAGAAACACTAGGGCGAATAAATCCCTTATTACTCAATTCCTCTAGTTGTTTCTTTAGTTCGACTAGCTCTACAGTGGCCATTCTATAAGGGGTCTTCGATATAGGCCTTGATCCAGGAATCAAATCAATAGAAAACTCAACTTCTCGTTCTGGAGGATGTCCAGGTAAATCTTCCGGAAATACATCTACAAATTCTTTCACAACAGGTACATCCTCTATTTGAACATTCCTTTCCTCACCGACAGTTATTTCATTCTCTTCCTCCCCAATAATTGAATTAAGTTGAACTACTGGGGGTGGATCTAAATAAGAATTAGGTGGTGACGATTCTGCTCTAAAAATAAGGTGTTCCTTATCATTATCATCAAGAATCGTAACCTCTTTCTTCTTACAATAAATCTTCGCATCATAGTCCGAAAGCCAGTCCATACCGAGGATTATATCAAACTCAATCATAGGTATGACGATGAAATCAGCAGATAAAGAAAATTTATGTGCTCTAATGGGGACTGATTCACAAAACTTTGTTGCAACGATACTTCCCTTAGGAGTTTTAACTGACAACTCCCTTATTAAATCAAATTGGAAATATCTAATTTTCTTAGCAAACTGGGAAGATATGAAACAATGCGATGATCCAGAATCAAATAATGCATTTGCTAAACTTGAGGAAACCATTAAATTACCTGCCACCACGTCTTTCGGAGTTTCTACCTCAGCAGTAGTGATAGCATAAGCCTGGCCTTGATCCCTTGGCCTTTTCTGAGGTAAGTTCTCCTGACGCTTAGGATATGCATTTGCATAATGCCCCATCTCCCTGCAATTGTAGCACTGAACGTTGGTAGCTTCCTTCTTCCCCTTGCAATCATGAGCTTGGTGGCCTTTTTCACCACACTTGTAACAGACTCCCATTCCCTTCAGGCAAGCACCGGGGTGTTTCTTCCCGCACTTACCACAAGATGGATATTCAACCTTTCCCTTCTTCCCCTTATTTCCATTCCCAGATTGATCAGCAGGTCTCTTCTTCTCTTGCTTTGCTTTAAAGTCATAAGACTTAGAGAATTCCTTTTCGGTCTTGATAGCACATGAGACAATGTCTTCGTACGATGAAAAGGATTGTGAGACTAATGCTCGACGGAGAAATGGTTTTAACCCATCAAAGAAACGATCAATCTTACTTCTTGGGTTGCGAATATAATCACCAGCGTACCTCGCTAACCTTGTAAAGTTAGCCTCATACTTTGTGACATTCTCATCCTCCTTTTGTCTCAGACTCAGAAATTGCCTTTCCATATCTGCTCGATGGTCGCGAGGAAAGTATTTTTCTAAAAACAGATCTTTGAACTCCCTCCATTCCATGTTTGATACTTCATCATCTTCCTTCATGTTTTGAATCAATGACCACCATTGATCAGCATCTCCAGTGAGGCGGTAAACTGCCATGGTAACTTTTTCCCTTTCACTACTCCCCAAAGCCTGAAATATTTTCTCAAGGGAAAATATCCATTGCTCAGCTACTAAGGGATTTGTACTTCCATTGAACGTTGGTGGTTGTTGTCTCATGAATCGATCTAACATTGATCCTCCACGTTGCGGATCAGGGTGCTCCATACGGGTAAGGTTATTATTCATAACCTGAGTAAGTTGTCCCAGTACGGTGATTAGCTGATCAGCACCAGTTGCATCCCCAGCCCCACTATAATTATCTTGAGCAGGAGGGCAATCCCTACATGGAGTGCGTGCATTGATACGGTTTCCATTTCTTCCACTAGGCGCCATTTCTAAACAATGTCATAAACTAGATCAGTTTATGAATCAAAATACATAATCCCATACTTATAAAACACTAAACATAAATTGAACTATATATGGATATAATCCATAATCATAAAAATGTTTTCTTTGAGGAAGTATATACTCATAAACCCTTCATAATGATTTGTAAAGATAGTGAGAGTTATCCTAAGCATATCCCCCGGGAGTGTCGTAACCAAGAGTGCAGCAAGGCCCGTTGTCGTGCACCAGTTCCCGTTCGAGTCTAGCTCAAAGCGGTGTTTTCGGGTTTTACCCCTAGGTACATCTGTGCCAGAGCCGCCTCTACCTGCTCGTATCCAGACATGGATGTATTGCTCGGAAAACTCACAAAGTCTCTACAATACCAAAATTCTAGGAAGTTCTTCTATACTAATCCTCAAAGTTCATCTTAGGTCTATGTGCTCTAATCAGAGTTTATCTAAATCTAGCTTCCAAGGTTTGTACTAAACTTCCTCTGATACCAACTGTAACGCCCCGACCCCAGTTTCCTAGAGTCGGTGCATTATTACATAACATTGGCATGATCACATGAAAGATCAAATCTCGAAAGACCGATTGGTTTAGTAGCCTTGGAAACACTAGATATATTCATAAGTTTTACATTACATCATAAAATCAAAAACTACTACAACAACATAATGTTTCCACAGTCCACACTACAATCCCCTCATAATATCCCTGCAGGTCATTCATAACTTACATCTTCACTTCCTGGGAAAAATAAAACATAGAAAAGGGGTGAGCTCAAATGCCCAGTAAGGATAACAATATAGCGGAAACTTTCATCAATAAGAATAAACATTTAAGGCAATGTATAACTAAAACAAAAGCCTTTTAAACATGAACTTTCAACATGGTATGGCATAAATAAAATGAAATAATGCCATTTACTTATTCACATGGATATTCCACTAATCGAATAATCACATGCAAAAATAAATAACCACTTTCATAGTGTTGGAATGCATAATACCAGACTATCATAACCACATAGCCAAGGCCTCGTGCCAAGACTACAAATAAGATTTTGTCAAGGCCTTGTGCCAAGACACTAGTTTGTCTCATGAGACCTACCGATGCATCGAGGAGCTATAGCGGGCTCCACCCGTCACTTATTAAGTCCAATGCATTCCCATATGAAAAGGTTTAAACATAACATAAACATTCGTATTAAAACTACCATACGAAATGTCAATACTTTCACAATAAACTATTAATGGTATAAAAATAGCACATCCACAGTCAAACATATCACAAAACCTTCAATACAATATAGAAGTTTTGTATCATAATAAATCAACTTCAAATAATCTTAAAATCCATCAAAGGATGTTGACATAGATGAAATCAAAATTCTTTTTAAAGAAATATCTCCTTTTATTTTGAAATCATTTAAGATCCATATAAAATAAAACATTTTCTTTGAAAATATTCTTATAAGCTTGTATGGAAAGCTTCGAAGATTTTATAATGGCGGAAAATAACCGCACCCGCCGTATAAGTTAAAAAGAACATTCTTACCTCAATTCAGTCGAAAAGGATAAAAAGGACCTTGTTTTGAAAACGACGGAAAGATTCCTTTATAAACCTCTTATAAAAAGTCAAACAAGGGTATAAATGACTTTAACCCATAAAAAATGTTTTGAAATACATTTTTAAGAAACATGGATGTGGATGATAAAGATATCCCAGTAGATTATTACGTATAAACAACCTCGGATAATGAAGAGATTGTGAAATAACCCTTACCTTGTACTTTTCCTTGGTTGGGGTAGGTTAACCTCCTGTATAATGGTGAAATAGTTGTTATTAAATTATACAAGAATCATATATATTAATATGATATCATATATGATCTTTTAACATTGATTTGTTAATAATATCTTAGAATTATCGTCGTTTCGGGAGTTAACTTACTCATTTTCTTTTATATGTTTTGTTACATAAGCCATGGTTGTTGTATCTTATTCATATCCAGAATGATATACAGTCCTTAAACATCATTTTTAAATCATCAAATGATAATTATACTTGAATGGATACGATGGAGAATGAATCTTATCGCGTTCGTGGAGACGGTAGTCCGTACGTACGCACGAGCGACAATATCATTCTTTTGATATTAAAATAATATATAAATGGATGGTATATCATATATACAGAATCATTAACATGTTATATTTATTATTTAAATGAGTTACACATCATTATTATACCCATCCAAATAATATTATATTGAATAACAATTACACCACGACGTGGAGACGGTAAGCCGTACGTACGCACGTATGGTGACATGTTATTCAAAGGGTGGATAGAATACTGAATATGATTGTACCATATTTATAATAACATCACAGTATATGTGAGATACTGGAGTTATTATTTCAGAATGGTAAGAACAAAGGAAGAAGAAGTGGAAGAAGAAATGAACTTAGAAAAGGGTGGTGAAATCATTACCTCTTCTTCGGGTTCTTCCTTTTGATTTGATCAAAAGGGCTCCTTAGGTTGGCTTTCTGATCAAACTAAGGCCTCCAGGTTGTAGTGAGGGATGTTGGGAGAGTATTTGGGCAGAGTTTGGCCGAACCAAAAGGCTTTGAAGGTGTGAAGAAATGAGAAGGAGGAGTGCCCTTTTATAAGAGGGGTGAGGGGCACCTTTGGAAAAGCTAGAAATATTAATTTATAATAAATTCATATTCGGTTTCTAATGGCTCCAAAGTTGACTATTCAAAGGTTAAGGTGGGGATAGGTCGAAAACCACTCAACCAATAGAATTTAGACAGGTTTGGGTACTTATATTAACCTTATCTTTAAGTATTAACTCTAAGTTAATTAGTTTCACTTTTACAATGTCTCTTTGTATTTTTATATAATATGGTTAATAAACTTACTATATACATCCAAGCGACCCCCAAGTGGTCCATTAATGATTAACCTATCATAATATAAGTCTCTTGGACGAACCTTAGATTTTTAGGAATTTAATATCAATTAATAATATAATATTTGTTTTAAGAACTCTTTTATGTCAATTTTGACACTATTCAATAGTTGATTTTTGTGAAACTCCTAACAGATTGATTACTTCGAACAAAGTCAATTAAATCAATCCTAATATATCATATTATCATAGAAAATTAGTTTAATTCATTAAAAGTTTCATATTATAATTATTTGGGTATTTATAAGATCAATTATTTTTATTTTTCACTATTTTAGTAATTACTGCATCATCATTGTGTCATAAATAAAATAAATTATATAATGTCTAAAAATTATAAATAAAATATAATTATGTAGGAAATCCTTTTAGCTTTCTAATGAATATTTATAATCGAAAATCCAACATGTATAACCCTATGTAAAAATTGTTCTTCTAAAAGATGTAAGCTTATGCCATTTTTATTTTTATTTTATCTTTATTAATATAAAGTGTCCCTACCACATACAAGTGGCTCCAAGGGGTCCCCAAATTGACCAAAGGATGCCCATGGTCGGGTATGTGTCCACCAATAAGGTTAGGACACGTTTTAGGGTAATTTTCTATTATTATAATATTATTTTTTTAACCCTTATTTACCGGATTTACCCTTTAACCATGGTAAATAAAATATTTACCACAGTAACTATTCAAAATGTCTAAAAATAAAAGTTACCTATTTACACAATTTGAACATCCTGATTCCAAATATGGAATCCATTTTCCTAAATTCAAAACACAGAAGTGGCAGAAATTAA
This sequence comes from Viscum album, assembly GCA_963277665.1. Taxonomy (NCBI): domain Eukaryota; kingdom Viridiplantae; phylum Streptophyta; class Magnoliopsida; order Santalales; family Viscaceae; genus Viscum; species Viscum album. The sequence goes on along the minus strand of OY728126.1, from coordinate 2,046,057,885 downwards.
TTTAAAATTAATTCCCGCTGTCAAAACAAAAAGCGTGTTTTTAAGAGATAATAACTATCAAAAGATTGACACTTGTTTATGTTCGGTTTAATTGTAAAATTATGTCCAATGATAAACATTAAATTGAATGGTAAAAATATATTCTAAATATACTTTAAAACCACTCAAATTCATAATTTATCACTATTAATTATTTTGATTAAAAAAGTTGTTTTTAATTAAAATTTAGAAATTTTCACTATTCATCAAAATATGAAAGTTATCCGAAATGTACCAAAATTTCACCCTAGGCTAATTTTGATATTCCGAATCCAAAAATGAAGTCCATTTTGAAATATAGAATATATATGATTTCAAAAAGTAGGTATTACTATTCACAACGGCTAGTTTAATTAGTTGTGGTGTGTGTTAGAACTCGAGGTTGCGTACAACACACGCTATCGCATTATTCGAAGGGAAACGTACCGTAGAAGCTTGGCGTGTTACACATTAAATCTGCATAAACCTGAACAAAAACCTCCCAAAATCCCTCAAATAATCTTAAAGGAAAAATTTTGGGATGAAATCCAACTTAAGGAGTCCTTTTGTTGAAATCAAAAGGAGACACCCGAAAAAGAGGTAATTGTTTTACCCCTTGTTTCGATGTTCATTTATTCTTATAAAACCTCTTACTATATTTTTACCATACTAAAATAATAAATATAGAATATAATATATGATTATATGTTTTTATGATTATGAGACGACCATATTACTCTTTTTACTCATCCTATGGAAAACAATACAACCATGCGTGTGTCTGTACGACTTAATATCTCCCCGCCATGGTGTAAGTTGTTTTTCATGCGGAATTTATTTATATGGGTATAACTATGAATATAATGGTTTAAAATAATAAATTTAACATGACATGTTTTATATAAAAATAATATTACATCCAATTCCATATCATTTAACCATTAAAGAAATGACGTCGTCGCTCGTCCGTACGTACGACTTACTGTCTCCATGATGCGATGAGACTCATCTTCCATGTTCATCATACACGAATGATTATAAGAATAAATATTATTAATAATTATTAAATATAAGATATAATAACGATATTGGGATGATATATATAAATATAAACATATATTTTAATCACATACTTCCATAGGATAAGAAAATGGAAACAACGTTTATGCATACGTACGTCCTACCGTCTCCATTAATGGTTTATTTAATTTCATATATTTATTAGTTATATATATATATATTTATGATATATAAATCATATTATACATTATGGAAGAATGTAAATCATGATCTATTTAATTTGAACAATAATAAAATCTCAAAACACCTATGATAAATAATACTATTATTACCCGAAATTTAACATTAATAAGGAATTGTTAATAAATGGGTAATATTAAGTCATAAAACAATAATATATGATATCATAAATATAATTATGATTCTAATATAAGTTAATAATATGTTTAAATACATTATAAAGGTGTTTCATACATGTATATAGTGTATCGAACCTATGTTAAGGGTTAATTGATCAATCTCATTATTATTTGAGATTGTTTACGTGTAAGTATTTACTCATACATATTTATTATCATTTTACATATTTTTTTAAAATTATTTAAAAATGAGAATTTTACATTTTAATAGATGGAAACATTTAAAAAGATAATCATTTTTAATGTTTTGTAGATTTATTTTTCTAAATCTATTTAATTAAATGTTTATGTTATGTGTAAACCATTTCATATGAGGAATGCATTGGACTATGTAATTGACGAGTGAGGCCCACTATATGATACTAATGATTTGATAGGCCTCATGAGATAAACTAGTGACTTGGAACAAGGCCTTGATAGAATATTTTTGAATGTTATGGGCACAAGGCCTTGATTTAGTAGTTATTATGTCCAGCATTATGCATTCCCTCATTATGAAATAAGATATTACAAGTGATTATTCAAAAAGTAGAATATCTATGTGCATGTTTATATGGAAAAGTTAGATTTATTTATTTAATATTATGTTCATGTTTTATGTTTAATAGGATACTATCTTTATTATAATATTTCCTTAAAAGTCTATAGTTTTTTCTGAATTATTTACCATTACTGAGCATCTGAGCTCACCCCTTTCTTATGTTTTATTTTCTCAGGATTCCAATAAGAGTATTATGATTGATATATAGGGTTTAGCTAAGGTAATAATGGAATTATAGAAGAATTATTTATGCTGTGTTTTATGTTAGAAAGTGTAATGTAACTTTAATGTATGTAATCTATTTTCTAAGACTACTAAACTGATCAGTCCTTTAGGATTACCGGTACACATTCCAATGTTTTAAAATAATGCACCCACACTAGTTAACTAGGGTCGAGGCATTACATTTTTTATCAGATTAATTTTAGAAACAATAATTGAAATAGATTTATAAAACTAATATTTGGGATCATAACCCTAAGATAGAATTTAAGGATAATTACTGAAAAGAATAATAGAATTATAAATGGAGATTTTGTGGGTATTCCTAGAAAATAAATTTCTATATGGATACAACAAGTGGTCATGGTTCTGAAACAGATATACCTTGGGGTAAAAACTCTGACATGGTGTTCCGGGCATGACTTGGGGTAACCTGGTTCACAACAATGAGCCTTACTAGACACCAGGTTTGACACTATAGGAGGGATGTGCATAGAATAATTTTTATGTGATTTAAAAACCATAATGAATGATTTATGAGTAAATAGGTCTTCAAGGTAACCATATTTATGATTATGGATTAGATATGCAAAAAATTCAATTTATGTTAAGTCTTTTACTAGTTTGGATTTATGAATTATTATTCAGAACCTTATCTTGTTTATACCATTTTTTTGAAATGGATCCTAGTGGAAGGAATTGATATATTAAAAATACATGTAATCCATATAGGTATTTCTCTGCTATAAAAGATAATAATAGTGGGGATTGTGACACAACTAGTGATGAACTGCTTATAAAAATACTGGGACAGCTGACTCTGGTTATAAATAATAAACATTTCTTTATAGAGAAACTTGATCCACAACACGGTGGATCAATGGTAGGATTCTTCATAAGAAAACAACATCTAACATTCAATGGGACTACAAATCCATTTCTGGTTATGAAATAGATATGTTCCTTAGGGAAAATGTTATTTCAATTGGGATGTAATAAAAAGGAAAAGGTTGTCTTGGCAGTTTATCATATCTTAAGAGATGTGGATCAATGGTGGTCACTAATTAAAAACATAAAGGTGGATGAAGAAGTAAGAAATATGGAATGAAGAGAGTTTAAAGAAATTTTCCATGAGAAATACTTTTCTCATGAACAACTAGTTGACATGGAAATGAAATTTCTAAGTCTAAGAAAAAAAGAAATGAGAATGTTGAAATGTACTGGGTTAACATCATAAGGTTAGAAAGGCACGCTGCAGACTACATATATAAACAATGATGTATGATTGATAGATTCTTTGATGGGTTCAAACCATTCCTCCAACAAGAAATGGTGTCACAACCTTTCTCATCCTACGAAGATATAATATTGTGTGCTATCATGACGGAATTGGAATTATCTATAACATGTAACATTAAATTAAAGAAATAGAAGAAGATAATGATGGATCAAGAGATAGATAAAGGGAAAAAGTAAAGAAGGATTTTTACATATGATATAAATGTGGAAAGAAACACCCTGGTATTTGACTAAAAGAAATGCGAGTTTTCAACAAATGTGGAGAAAAAAGAGAAAAATATCATGATTGTAAGGGAAAGAAAGTTGATGTCAATGTTTTATGCTACAATTGAAGAGAGAGATAACATTATGAAAATGATTGTCAAAAGCATCAAGAAAATATATCTCAGGAAAAGAACATGGATCATGGTCAAGCTTATGTCATTAATACAATTGAAGTGTAATAATTAAAATATTTGTGTTTTGGATACAAGAATTATATTTTGGTTAACAGAAGAATGTGATATATATAAGGATTGCATTGTAGATATTTTTGTTTTAATTAGGTATTTTATATGATGATGGTAATCAAATGTTCAGTATGGGAAAAAATACATTTTTTTGGGAATCTGATGTTACAATTGATTTTTTTAAATTTATAGACATTTTACAGAGAGTCCAAACATTAGTGTTTTAGAAAAATCTAAAAGTTGAAATAGATTATGTTGAACATTGGATAGTATTTTTTAAGTTTAAAACTTTTCTAAAGATTATATTTTGGAATTATATAATACTATAGTTTTAGAAAAACGACATCTTGTAGGATGTGCAATAAAGCAAGGTGTCGAACAAGGCTGTGGGAATCAAACCTATAATCGAAGGGCTACAAGGGTGCATCACATACCACTGGCCTACATGATGTCCTTGTTTGTATAATGTAGATTTATTAAATGGTCCAAAAAATGAATTTTAAATTTATTTTTTGGAACTCTATACGATTAGGATAAATAGAATATTTTTGTGTTCTGTTATCTTTTGAGGTGAAAATTGAGTTTGTGGTAGAAATTAGTTGACGGATAGAACACTACTTATCAAGTATTATTATTTTCTTATTATATAAAGATATTAATTATTAATCCTTAGGGAATGGATATTATAAAAAAATATGTTTTATCCAAATACCTTATGTTTTGTTGAACTGATGATATATTAAATCATCATAGAATAATGGATTTGAGGCCCTCAATTTTCCATTTATTGTTCACTTTTTGTGATTGATGACCTCAATCACTCCTTATAAATATTTACATTTTCCCTCTAATTATTTGTCTCTGATTTCCTCCAACATTCTCCGATTAGAAATCCAAATTTCGGGATAACTTTTCAATTTCCCATTCCCTCTTATTAATACAAAATTTTATTAACCCTATTTTCATTCTCGGTTTTCCAGAAAGATATTTTCTATTTTCAAACTTTTATTTTTGACGAATAATTTAAAATTGAGAGGATGAAACTTATTAAATGAGGATAGAATGTAACAACCTATTGTTTCAATGTAATTTATCTCTTTAAAGCAATTTTATAGCTTATATTTCACTCAACACCAACATGGCTTGCATTAGATGCATGATTGAGTTTCTAAAAAACAACACAGTAGTATTATAACTATACAAACGATATATTTATTTATCATTTAAATATTGTAATATGAATAGTTAAAAATAAATTTTAAATATTATTTATAATGTTTTAACTTTAGTAAAACATATTTATAATGAAATGTTTAAGTTTAGTTAAATTAGTTATATATATTGAAAAACTACTTTCTTAAAATTACTACTTTTTATGTCCTTTTGTGAAAAATAATAACATTAATTTTAGACACTCCTAAAAATAAAATTTATTAGAATATACATAATTTTTGAATTCGGAATATCAAAATTATATTAGGGTGATTTTTTTGTATTTTTTATAAAAAATTCAATTTTTTATTAATAGTGAAAAACACTGCATAGTGCATAAAAATAGATTTTTCCTTTTAAATAATTAATTTGAATTAAAATTTATTATAAAATTTAAATAGATACATAATATATATTATCACAGTTTATGTCAATTGTGTCATTTAATAAAAGAAATAGATATAAAAATTCATTGAATTTTTTTAAACATCTTTTAACCCATCTTCTAGGAACATTTACCTACCATGTATGAACATCATCCAATCTGCATAAAATGTAATTTTACCGCTTTTGTGAATTGAATTTCAAAAATTCAATTGACATGGTTTCCATAATTATTTAGAATGTGGTTCAATAGGATGATAATATTTTCTGTTGAAAAGTACATTTTGAATTTTATTTACCATGGTTAATATTAAATAGGGTCAGTAAAGGTAAAATAATATTATAATAATGTAAAATTACATCAACTTACATCCTAGTTGTTTTGGATATGTTTTTTCAAACCAAAATAAACCTTAGGGAAAAACTTTGATCCTTTTTGATCCACTTGGGTTAGATTAGGACATTTATTATATTTTATTTAATGAATAGTTAGTGGTGTTGAATTCAAATTTTATTATCTAATCCACTTTTAATATAGGTTTATACATAAGATAAATTAAACTATAAATATTCATTATAATTATAAATGGATTTCATAAATCATGTTATTTTATTTAGAATTTTTAGAAATTAAATAATTAAGTTTATTTATGACACAATGATGATGAAGTAATTACTTTATTAAAGAAAGATTAAAATAAATTATATTATAAATGTTAACATAAATATAATATGAAATTTTGGTTCTATACCTGAATTTTATGAATGACATTGAAATATTTTGTTGGATTTAAATTCTTTTTTGGAAGGAATCAAGTTGTTATGACTTCATCAAAAATCAATTACTAAATAGTGTCAAAATTGTCATAAATGAGTTTATAAAACTAATACTATTTTATTAAAGGATATAAAAATCATAAAATATATATTTTGTACAAATAACATGTATAATGATATAGATTTCATAAATTATCCTCTTTTGATTGTCCATGTATTTTATAGTAATGGTAGTAACCATGTTATCCAAAAATACGAGAGGAAATGGTAAAAGTTAAATTATTTTATAAATGATTAGATATAATACACAAGGTTACTTTTATTCCCTAAACATGAATAAAACCCATTGGATGAGTGTATTTATACCCATAATAATCATAAACTATAAATAAGAATTTTTGAGCTATTATAATCTGAAAATCATTTTATAATAAATTAACATTTCACGCTTTTCCTAAACAGCCCCTCATCTCTCATATAAAAGAGCACATCACTTTCTCTTTTAATTAACACCTCCAAATCTTTTTGGAATGGCCAAAACCTTCCCAAATCTCCTCCCTACTTATCTCACTTAATATTATAGGTAGAAATTGTGGCATAAATCCAACTTATGGGATCCTTTTGTGCAAATCAAAAGGAGACACCCGAAGAAGAGGTAATTATTTTATCCCTTATTTTAAAGATCATTTGTTCTTCTTCTTAATATTACAAAGTTTTTAAAATACTAAAATAATAACTACATAATATAATATATTATGGGAAGTTTTTGAGAATATGGGAAAACCATATTCTTCTTTTTACCCATCCAATGAAAAACAATACCACCTTGCGTGTGTACATATGGCTTAACGTGTCCACATCATGGTGTAAATTGTTTTTCATGTACACTTTATTTATATGGTTATAAAAATGAATATAATGTATTTAAATAATAAAAATAACTTGATATTGTTTCTAAAAAATTCACATTCCATCCAATTTCATACCATTTAACCTTTACGGAAATGATACCATTGCTCGTGCGTACGTACAGCTTACCGTGTCTATGAGGCGATGAGAATCATCTTCCATGTTCACCATACAATAATTATTATAAGAATAAATGTTATTAATAAAAATGAAATATATGAAATAATAATTCTATATAGATGATATATGTATATACATATATTCCATTTAATTATTTCCATACGATATAAAAATAGAAACAACATTCATGCATACTTAGGGCCTACCATCTCTTTGAAATGTGTATTCAATTTCATATTTCTGTTTATTATATATTTTTATATTTATGATATATAAATAATATTATAATCATTTTAAGTAACTAAAGAAGGATCTGAGTAATATTATCAAGAATAAAAATCCAAAACACGTATGATAAACAAAGCGATTAGTACCCAAAATCTTCCATTAAATTTGAATTGTTAGTAAAAGGGTAATATATTGTCATAAAAGAAAAATATATTCTATCATAAATATTATTATGATTCTGATATATGTTAATATTAATTCTAAACACATTATACAGGAGTTTCGGGCTGGTATAGAGATTATCGAACCTAAGGTAGGGGTTAATATTCAATCTCATTATTTTCTAAGATTGTTTATGTGTAAGTATTTAATGGGATGTTTTTATCATCCATGTCCATGTTTTATAAAAATGACCATAAAAGGAATATTTTATGGTATTATGTAAGTTACAATTTAACTACATCATCATTTTAAATATTTTAAATATTTAAATTTCTAAATCTATTTATTTAATGTCCTTGTATTTCAAAATGGTTATAAGAATTTATTTATATGTACATGATTGTTTTAAAATGTTAATTAATTTCACAAGATTCAAAGTTGTATGAGACACATTGATTCAAAAATCTTGTTTAAATGAATTCTTTTATATTTTTTTTGACATTTAAATCGTTTCATGAAAAAGGGATATTTCTATCAAATAGTTTTACTGATCATTTTCAACTATTTCAACATCCTTTAATGTATATTATTATTGATTGAGGTTGAATTATTTTAGTAAAATCATCCATATATTATTGAATGAGTATTGATATGTATGGAAGTGGATGTTCTATTTTTGTACCATTCATGGTTTATGGTTAAAGTATTAAAATTTTGTATGCTAGTTTTAATAAGATTGTTTATGTTATGTTTCAACATTTTCATATGAGGAATGAATTGGACTTAATAAGTGATAGGCTAAGCCCTCTATAGCCCCTCTAAGAAAATCTAGGTTGCATGAGACAAACTAGTGTCTTAGCACTAGGCCTTGATAGAATATTTGTGAATGGGCTTCACAGAAGGCCTTGACGTAGTAGTTATTATGTCTGACATTATGCATTCACTCATTTTGAAATTAGTTATTACATTTTATTATTCGACTAGTATAATATCGATGTTCATGTTAATATGGTAATTTTGATTTATTTTTTCCATATTATGATCATGTTTTATGTTTAAAAGGATTCTATTTTTATTATAAATCATTCATTAAAAGTTTATATCATTCACCGAATTATTTACCCTTACTGAGCATCTGAGATCACCCCATTCTTATGTTCTTTACAAGGATACCAAGAAGTTTATTATTATTGATATGTTGGGTTATTTTAAGGGAATAATGGAATTCTAAAAGTATTATTGATGTTGAGTTTTATCCTATAATGTGTAACGTAACGTTCTTCTATGTAATGTTTTTCCAAGACTGCTAAACAGATCAGTCCTTTAGGGATTGATTTCTTGTAATCATTCTAATATATTAGAACAATTCACCAGATCTAGGGGACCGGGGTCGGGGAAATACAGAAACCATGAACTATCTTCGATATTCATAGCTCCCTGAGCTTATTAGGATATTACTATAGGTTCGTGAAAGACTTCTTGATGTTGGCTTCCCCATTGAATACATTGAATTAGTAGGGTTGATATTTTCATGGAATAACAAATGTCATAGTTATTTTGTTGATCTAAAATATCAGTTTTCTACTATACTAGTATAGACTCATCCAAAAGTTGTTAAGGGATATGTAGTCTTTTGTGAAGCATCAGCTTCTGGATAGGGTTACATTCTTATATAGGGTGATCATGTAGTATCATATAGATATTGTCAGCTTAGGACACACAAGAATAATTGTCCTACCCACGATCTGGGACATGCAGCAGTGCTGCACACACATAAGAGATGGAGACAATGCCTTGTGGGAGAACATTTTAAAGTGTATTTAGACCACAAAATCTGGAGTTATATCTTCACTAAAAAATATTTGAATCATCAAAAGAGGCATTGGGTGGAGTACCTACATTCTTTTGACGTTGACAATGCCTATACCCTAGGGAATGGGAATGTCGTTGCAAACACTTTGAGTTGGAAACATCCCTCCAGGATGTGAAAAAATCTTCAGAAGAGTAGAATTTAATGGCTCTCTTTGGACAGTTTCATATTAGAGTTTAAGAGGATGGGGCGATGATTATTTAGCTAGTGTGCACATGACGTCTACCCTTCTCGATATGATTCTTCTTGATCAAGAGCTTGATAATGAAGTCCATATGACTATATAATCCCTTTTTGGTGGGGAGAAAGTTCCCCTATGGTGATTCCTCAAAGAGGGTGTTATATGCTATAAGAACCACTTTGTTGTGAAAATAGTAGTGAGAAAGAATGTGATGTATTATTGATATAATTATCATTGGTATGTTCAACCATACACCTCAAAAATGTTCTATGACATTAGGTGGTAGTTTTGGTGGCCGGGAATGAGACATGACATTGCTGAGTTTTTCTATCGTTGCCATACAAACCAACATGTGAAAGTTAAGCACCAAAACCTTCAGTTTTTCTTCAACCAATTATAGTTCAATCATTAATGTGGGATGAGATATATTTGGACTTTGGGGTTGTGTTTCCTTATACACATAAAATTAAGAATGCGATATAGGTTGTGATCGACATGCTGACCACGTTATCTCACTTTATACCTATTCTTGATATGACTAAAGATGAAGAGTTGGAAAATCTCTCCGTGAATGTGATTATTCGCTTGTAGTTAGTTCCATATTTTGTAGACTCTCATAGGGATCCTCAGTTCACTTATCCCTTTTGGAGAGGCCTTTAGAAGGAATTGGGATCTCATGGTCGTTTGACCACAGCCTACCATCCATAGTTGAATGTCCAGACCTAAAGTGCTATATATATTTTGAGGAAATTCTTTGTGCCTCTCTCCTTGACATCAGTGGGCCTTGGGATGATCACTTGGGGATGGTTGAGTTCTTTTATAACAACAATTATCAGTTCATGATCACCAAGGCACCATTCTAGGGCTTTTATGGTCGGCCTTGAAAATATCTTCTATGTATGTCAGAGGTCAGTGAATGTTCTTTGGTTGGACCAAGATTGGTGTAAAAGATGACATACAATATTCAATTGACATTTTAGAGGATATTGAGAACACATAGCTGATATAAGTCTTATGATGAACATCATCGTAAACCGTTGGAATTTTTAGTATGTGACCATTTGTTCTTGAATGTTTCACCCCAATTTGGTCATTGATGGCTTGGGATGCAATGGAAGCCTTCTCCTCACTTTTTAGAACCTTTTGAGGTTTTTGAGAAGGTGTCGAACATTGCATACAATATGTAACTTCCACCACATCTAATGTATATACCTGACAAGTTCTTTTTATCACAGTTGAGCAAGTATCTAACCGGTCCACCTCATGTTTTGTACTCGAGAGATCTTGAGATCAGGCCATATTTTTCATCGACTGAGTAAACATTCAGGATAGTTGATTCTGATACCAAGTAATCTAGTGGGGGGACGATACCTTTGGATTGTGTGCTATGAAAAAATGTCTCTGATAGACATGAGATGTGGGAACATGAGTCCCTAATGAGAGATCAGAGGCCTCATATCATTGGAATGGAAGCATCTTCATATTATTTTTGGGGGAATATGGTTTTCATGGTGGGGAAGTTTTAACATATAATTACATTGAACAAATATGTTTACCACCTCTTCTATGTTCCCTTTCAATTATAAATAATTTTTTTGTGAATTTTTGGGTTTACTGGAGACTGAAAAATAGGTAAACGCCATGTAACTAAAGTACATGTCGTGTACTAGGTACCGGTTTCCAGTCATGAATGGGGAGGTCATGTCGTGATTTGGTACACATCATATACTTGAATTACACGTTGTGTAGTGGTTAAAGAAGGGTTTTTTAAACCTTGGATGATGGGTTTTTTGGTGTACTTATCCAGTGTGGCCTTCACGTCATGACCACAGGGTACACGTCGGGTCCCGACATCCTCCTATGTTAAAACAATTCATTTTGAAATACCGCTCAGTCCGTTAATCCCAATAATCTTGGAACTCAACCCCAGACTCTCTCTAGGAGGTTTTCATAGGTTTCCAGCCTTCCGGTTCAATCTGATTGGATTAGGATCATTACTGCATCTGTGGTGTGATTCCCTGGTAAGGGTTCTCCCCTGCCCATTGAGTTTCTCTCCATCTATCTTGTTGGGATCTCAATGGATCATCTAGGGATTGATGGATATATGGAACTTGGTGTTGGATATTTCTTCATGTTTGTGTACTTAGGACTCCTTCACCTTCGTTCTTATTGATTAGTGCCATTGCGAGTGACGTTCATCAGGAAAGAGGTAGGTGGTTCCATCCCGACTTGCCAAATTGATTCACATCGTATTTCATGATTTATTTCTACTGATGATTTAAATTCAAATTATTATTATTTATTCTAATTGAATGATAAAACAAAAATTCCAATGAATTTTAGTGTTTGAAATGGTCTTGGAATGAAAATTTGGAAAACCCCTAATAACTTTGAATTGGGGTTGGACTACTGAAATTGTATGATTTAAATTTTGGAATTTAAATTAAGGATTTGATATAAATTTTTTTAATAGAATGGTTGAATTTAATTGGTAAAAATAATGGTGAAAATGATGTAATTTTTTTTAATGTATTTCAAACTCATGACAATGGATTAAAATGATTTGATAGAAATCCAATGGTTTTATTTTCTGAAACACATGTTTTTGAATAAAACCTATTTTGGTTTTACATTGAAAATAATATGAATTTTTCTAATGGAGGAATGGAATTGATTGTACTTTAAGAAGTCTTAAAATATTTTTCCCATAATATAAGATTTCATGAAAGCATTATGTAGTTTGTGAGTTTTTTTAGATACACTCTACACTACAACAATCCTCTAAAACATACATGTAGTTGGTCACATCCCTAACAGGTTGGTGATGAGTCTCCTTTATATAGTGTCATTGGGATTTGTGTATACACAATTTACTGAGTTCACATAGAGAGCAGAATCCTATATCTTTTTGATACTATCATACCTTTTGGCAGATGACCATGTTCATCACATGTCTACTTATATTTGATATATGAATGTATGATAATTTTTTATTGAACTGATTTACATGCCTACTGAATTTATATGAAATATTTTATATAACAATTTTACCTAAGCCATTATTTTATAAATTGTGTATCTCTATTTAAAGTAACTCATGTTCTTTGAATGTATTTTCCATCATTTTTAAAATGTATAGCATGTTTTGTTTCAATATTAATATAAATTACCAAACCAGTTTGTTCTAAAATATTGAAATATTTTCATTATATAATCTAAATTTGGAAAATGTTATTGAATCTTTAGTGGTCTCATACTAGGCTTAGGACCCCACCCTACTTTTTTCCTTCGGGTGTATATATACTTGTTCCGTATAGGCTTGGGAAAAGGGATGGGATCTTTTGATGGTGGATCCAACATTTGAGCTTTAGACTTGTTTAGTTTTGTCCTTAAGGACCTTGGGGTTGTTTCTTTGTGTTGTACTTTAGATTTTATACCTCATTGTATTCTGGTACCATTACTCCTTAAAGAGTTTTCTTACTGATATACATATTATATTTTATCCTTCCCTCCCACATTATTGTTGAAAAATCATTTCCAATTGTATGTTCTATGATGCCATGTTCTAGTCACCGATCTTTGGGGACTGAAAACACCCTTCAGGTTATCTTAGGACCATCTTGGTTATTGGTTAACTAGGGTACCCGAGCTGGTTCATGAAAATAATTCAAAATTGGATCACATAATACTTCTATGTTTTCATATGTTGAATACAAGGAACCATTATTTTGAAAAATAATCTCTTAAACCCAACAGACACAATTGAGTCAATATTTTCATATTGTATCACATTCTTGATACTAGTACACTATTTATCAACTTTTCCATCCAGATTTTAACAATATGAAATAACATTTTAATGTTATGAACAATGGATAATGGAGAATATATATTCAATAGTACTGATCCATTTATCATCCACTAGTTGATCAATGAGAGTACTAAAACATTGTGCTTGTTTCCTCATGAAGTAACCATCAGAACATTTTTACCCCATTTAACTATTAGAATCATAAAATGATTCATATCTTGGTAAAGCTATATAAGAATAAATAGTAGATTTTTTAGTTTAGTTTCCATAACATTTGGATACCCATGGGGTTAATCATTTCATTTTCCATCACATTCAACATTATCGTGAATCCTTCTTATTCCATCCATTTTCTAAAACAAAATATATTACAGTGTGAAACAATACTTATGGAGGGAAACTACAAAATAAAGAAAAATAATTTTTAGAATGCCTAAATTATGAAAAATACATTTCAATCGACGAAACCATAGGTTTATCCTATATTAATTATAGTCTTATTCTATTAAATTCTTTATAATACTTTATAATGAAAATGTGATTTATCCATTCATATCCAATAGAAATATTAAACCAGGTGCACTGAAATGGCCGATTCAACATGATCTAGAATAATGATATGTATATAATAGAAAATCTCTTTTCAAGGATCTTACCCCTAGATGCATCTATGCCAAACTATGTCCCCTTATAGTATCTATACATATATTTTTGGTATGAAAATCACTCTCCTTTCATTACCATAACATATGATGTTCTCCAATACATTAGATTATCCAATGTTTTAACACAAAAATTTTCTCATCTTAGTTTTCAAAGGAAACTATAAAGTTCCCTAATACCAAATATAGCATTCCATACCATTCATACATGAATATTAAATCTTATTTGATGAATATTCAATACCTAACATTATGATCCATGCCATATTCATATCGGTCAAGTATATACGGAATCATAGATATATAAAAGATTGAACAGAATGGATATATATTGTCTCCCAGAAATTTATTCATACTTAGAATACTTTATATACATATAATAAATAAAACCATTCTAAAAAACCCAGGGAAAGGAAACATAACAAAGGGTATGATTAGATGCTTTGTAAGGGTAAAAGAGAGATATTAATGATGACCTAAAATAATATGATCATAAATTTTTAAAACCATATGCCAGATTTCAAATATCATAATCTTGAGTCATGAAATTAATCTTATAATTTCATATGACATGAATCATATATTAATAAATGAATATGAGTGATGAGATAATTAAATTTGTACCAAATATAGTCTTGTGGCCTACAAATAAGACCCAAAAATCATTTTCGTTGTATGTTAAAAATTACAAGACTATCATAGTTGATTGGGTAAACTCTACATTTCGTCACATATTTATTCAAGGTTAACTTCAAAGACTATCATAGCAGCAATGGACCCTTACTGATCTTGGTTTACTCCCCATTCCAATACTTAATATCTCATTAGATATCTATCTTTACCCAATGCATTGTATTGGTATATACTACTATCCCACTAATTATATAATGAAAATAATACATATTTGTGGAACGAGATCATAAAAATTCATATTTTCATAACCTATGGAAAAGAAATGAGTTTCATAATAATTCTAGCATAACATCACTACATAAAATAAAAATTAGCAATAGGTTTCATAAAAGCTTAATTATATCTTAATTTACCCATGGAAAATAAATGGTCTTCATATAATAAAACCTAAAGCATCAATAGAATAATCCATCCAAATAATAAATAATGTTAAAATAGGTCATCATAGTTAAAAAATATCTTTAAAAGATCAGATTAATATTTATTAATGAAAATTAGTTTTTCACTATGAAAACATTTATTTAAAATATAAAAATTTTCCATGTAATAAGGGAAAAATTTTATTTTAAAATAAACTTCAAAATAGGTAAGGTATGCTCCAAATAATTAATTTTTAAATATAATAGAAAATTCAGTTCATGTTGTGTATGGTAAAACAAATATTCCTTTCAAATTATCTATAAAAAATAAAAAAAAATCATTATTTGAAAAATGATGAGAAGAGTTCATTGAACCTTTTTTTTAAAAGAAAAAAATTGGAAAAAATAAATTTGAAAAATCAAAGAAAAATAGTAAAAATATGTTTGAAAATATATTTAAAATACCTGGACATGAATGAAAAATGATTTTTGATCCATGTGAGAAATAAATGTGATTTTCTTTGAAAAAATATATCAATCACTTCAGTTATTAAATAATGAAAATGAATTAAATTCATGTATTGTATATAAATTAATAGATATTAATAGATTTTAGGACTTTATTGAGAGTTATATCATTAAATTTCATAATCAAAAACATAATCATAAATAATCCTGATAAATAATGAGATTGTATTATAAATACCTTATATCGAGTTGGAATTTTTACAGAAGTTCATTAACCCCTTATAAAATAAATTTAAATTTATTAAATTTCATAAAAAATAATTTATATGATTATATGATCTATTATGATTCCCTTATAACATTTCAACACAAATTTGGTAATTATTCCATTTTATAATCATCATTTTTGGGTGTTAGCTCCTTCATTTTTTTGGATAATTTTTGATTAGTAGTTCATGTGTTACTACTTTTATCATAAATAGATAATTCCAATTAATCTGATAATGATAGATATATCATATAGATTCATTATATCTATATTTATATTCAGCTATACAATATAGAAATATAAAAGGAAATACACTATTCATGGAGGCAATATGTCGTACGTACACATGAACATTGTTTTCACTTTTTGATGGATGGAATAAAACAAAGGTAAATAAAAATACTCTTATAAATATTTATTATTATATCATATATATCATACATATTCATTAAATATATCGTTATTACCATCCATGTTAAGAGAAATTGATAAATGAATAACATCATCTTGTGGAGGTGAAAACCCACACATACGCAAGAGTGAAGTTAACATTTCTCAACGAATTAGGTGAAAAGAATGTATATGCGGTATTTTTTTTCAGAAGAATAATTATTCCAAAAATAAAATATATGAACTTTATAGTCATAATAATAACCATCCATGAAAAATGATGATGTCAAATGAATTGTATCCTCGTGTAGAGGTTATAGCCTACATGTATGAATGATACACACATTAACATCCCATTTGTTGTAAAGTAGGGTGGATATTGGTAGTTACAAAATCATAATAAAATTTATATATATTTAGGAAATTTAATTTATTATTTAATGATGAATACCAAATATTTATATAAGGTATAAGAAGAAATAATTTGAAAGAGATTTAGTAAGATGATTACCTCTCCTTCGGTTGGCCTCCATTATATCCTTTCATATGGACCCTTTAGAAGGTTATTTAAAAATACAATCATATATAATTAATTAATAGGAATGTTTATAAGATAATTTATCATGTTTTTTTAATATGTAAGGATTAATGTTGTGTAAATAATAGTTATGAGGGGTATCCATTTATAAGTAGGGGAGAGTACACAATTGGAATTTTGTAAAAGAATAAAAAATAATAGCCATTATCATGAAAATTGATTCCAAATATCTATATAATAGAATTTGGGAAATTATGAGGTCAATATATGGCTATAAAATAAGATTGAGAAAATATTTATTGGAATAAATACCATTATATCTTGGTTAATTCCCCTTGGAAACCCGTTTAAACATTAACCAATGTAACAAATTTTTACCGTTATAACAATTCATTATGAAACAATATGTTGATATTATTAAATTATATTATGTATTGTCATTTTTAAGTTGGAATACATTTTATCACATTAAATTCATATAGTTTATATAATTTAATTTGAAATTAATCCCCCAAAATGAGTTGAAAAGTAGTTTTCTGAAAAAAGTCTTCTTAATCATAAAATTATTTTATAAAAAAATTAAACCAAAATAATTAAAATTGAAAAATTTGGATCATAAATTATATAATTTATCTGATTATTCTTCTCAATCTATTATAAAATAAAATTTTCGGTTTTAAATTTTTAAATGAAAATCATGTTTTCAATAAAAATAATAGTTTTCACTATCCATTGAAAAATCAATATTTTCATAAAATTCTCAAAATTTAAATCTATGATAACTGTAAAATTGTTATTTAAAAAATAAATTTAATTTTGTAAAATAAATATTCTAAATTTGGTTGAAATAACTATTTATATTTTTCACAAAAAATCAATAAAATCTTTTTTGAAGAGAAATGTATTTTTCGAAGAATATATTGATTTTATTAAAAATTTAGAATTTATTTATTAATATATTAGGTTTATCTAAATAATTTAGAAATCATTTTAAAAAATTAATTCATATTTATATCACTAATTTTACAAAAATTTTATAATATAATATTATATTATAGTTCTTTTAGACACACTGTTTTGTGTATACCAAGATATCTATGAAATTAAGTTTATTTAAAAAAATTATATATAATAAATTGTCAAGGTTCTATAGAGAGAATGTTTTTTAGGTCATGTGATGGGGTCACCATCTGAATATTATATTATTCAACTTGTTCAAATCATAGACTCTAATAGTAAATGTTTTAGAAGTTGTCTAAATGTTGGGAAGATGTCAGTTGATTAGTTTTAGTCTACCAATAAGGCCATTATATTTTGATAGAAGAATATGATTACCTATGACTAGAGGTATGATTTTATAGAGGGTGTACACCTATCTATTTGGATCGTTCACCCGAAGGATACCATGATGTTCTAGGATTTGATGTGTTTGTGTTGGAGGCCCAGGATGAGACATGTGGTTTTTCATTTTCGTATCCTAGTGTCTCACTTTTAAAATGACCAAATATGAGCATCAGGCACTAGATATTTTAGTGTAGCCTCTTCCAATTCCAATATATAGGGGAGATGATACCGGAATTCATTTCATTAAAAACTTTAATCATACTAAAAAGTGTTTAGAATGTTATCTGGGTGGTTGTTAATTGGTTGATTAAATCTACCCATTTACTAATTATCAAAGTATGAGAAAAGGTTGATGAGCTTGGACATATTTATGTCCTACATATCATGAGACTGCATTTATTTCCATGAAACATTGTTTTCAACCTAGTACCTCCTTAAATTCTGGATTTTTAGTAGCCATTAAGAGGATATGGTTTCTTAGAAAAATTTGTGTAAGAATTATCACCCATAAATAAATTATTTGGAAGAGTGGGACATCCATAATCCCATGGATATCCTCCACAAATGTGTTGTTTACTTTGGTGGTTCTAATAGAAATACTAATCCATTTGTTGAATTTTCCTATAAAAAGTCGCTAATATTAGATAAATATATCCACCTTCAAGGATCTTTATTTAAAACAATTTTTATCTCTTTTATGTTGGATAAAATTGGGTGAATGCTCTTTGTTGGGGGTCAGAATCATTTAAGAGAATGCCTAATATTTAAAACTCCTTTAGAATAGGATTGTGATAGCTTAGGGTAATAAAAAAATTTATATGGACCGTTAGTTTCATCAAAGATTTTTTTGGAAGGAGATCAGATGTTTTTAGGGGATTGTACCATCATAATAAACCATTTACATGTGAATAAAAGAATGCTAGAACTAGATTTTGTCAATTAATTTGTGATCTTGATTCACATAAGGAAGGTGGAATATCAGTTCTATAATAGTCTTAGAACTACAATATTCGATCCACAACTAAAATCATAAACTTTACATTCATGGCTTTAATACTGATTAATGTGACCCTATTATTTCCATCTAAAACTGACAACATCAAAAAGAAAAATTGGATTCACTAACATTTCCAATGGGATTTTAGGTTTAGTGTTTTATGGAATTTGGAAATACTATTACATAAATAATACCTATGATTTTAAAAGTGCATTACTCCCACATAATCCATATTTTCTTATTTCATATTATGTTATCATTGTAATCCATATGGAAGTCTTCTAGACATAATTAATTAAACATAATTCAAGATGAACATGGAAAATAGAATCATAAGAAGAATTTTTTAAAACTCTTAGTAAGGGTAAACAAAATAATTAATAATTGAATGTAAGATAAGAGCATAAAATGTGCATATAGGTATGTTGATGTAATATTAATTCATGATTTAATCATAATAGCAATTATACCCCTCAATACATAAATCATAAATCAAGGGAAATGGAAAATGACTTTAAAAAAATAAATATTCATAATAATCAGTAATAATTATCCATGTGATATCAATTTTTATAAAAGGAAACACTAATAACCCATGGAAATAAGATGTAAAACATGTTGGTATCCTCAAACATCATCATAATATAACCTTTATATAACCCCAGAAATCGGAATAACCATGAGACTAACATCCAAAAAAATTAACTAGAGAAAATAATCAATACCCAATTCGTTGTATCGCCATTTATTAGAACACATCATATAAGTCTTATAGGGGTCACCCATCACTATTTGGGCGTAACTATTGTATAATATGTATCATGATCTCCTATCGCTATCTAGGTGCACCAATTGTATAATATTTATTTTGATCACCCTATGTTGTCTAGATATATCAATAACATAACAATGTCCACAAACTATAATTAATTTACATAGAGATTGAATTTCATTATAAAACTAATACAAACAATAATTAATCATTTCATAACATGGTTGAACATTAATAATAAAAGGGTTCCGGGTAAATTTATTTGGAACAGAACTACAATTTTGAAATTAAATGGGTTACATAAAATTATACAGAAAAAATTAGTAACTCATGGAAAAGAAATGAAATCTATAACAATATCTTTCAAACATTTAAAAGAATCGAGTTTCATAATACTATTTTTCAAAAATGATTATCCCATTAAAAGGAAACATGTTCCATATAAATCAACGTAAAACCTGATGCACCCATATAATAGAAACATGTTATATAATAATATCTTTGAAACATAATTAACATGAGAAAAAAATGTGTTCATAAAAATCTTTTCAATATAAAAATAAGCCAACAAGATAACGAATATAAATGGTATCCTATGATTATATCCCTAATAAAGAATAAGAAACATCAAGGGATTTCATATTAAAATGATTTTTTTTTCAAATATCACATTGGATATTTATTACGTAATGTAAAATTATGATGAAAATTTAAGTAGAAATATCAAGATTCATATTTTTTTGGAAATATGATTCATTAAAAATAACCTCATAAAATTTTAATGTAATATTAATTAATAATTTAAAACATTTCATGAGGAAAATATTTTTTTCACTTTGAAAAAAATATAAAACAAAATAAATTTAATATCCTTTTCTTGTAAAATTACCAAGATAAATTATAAAAAATGATTCAAATAAAAAATAGTCACGATTGAAGAAAATTATATTCATGTCATTCAAATTAAAACAATGATTCCTTTCATAATTTTAATAAAATGAAAAAGGTAATTTTTTAGAAAATGACATGAATGTTCCATTAGTTTTTTTATAAAATAAAAAAAGTGTAAAAATTTATTTAGTATATATATTTATGAAATTGAAAAGTACTTTTGAAAACTTTTTTTAAAAACATGGTATTGGACGAAAATTAGTTTTCAACCAAAGATATAAATAATGATAATTTTTAATTTTTTTTAAATCATGAGTAAAAAAGAAGATAAAAAATAATCGAAAAAATAGAGGATAAAAAAATTTATTAGTTTCATGAAATATAGATCATCATATTTTATAATTAGATGCATAAACATTAACAATCATGAAAGATGATGATTTTGTATCATTAAACCATTTCAGTTTTCATAACATTAAATTGAATGCCAAATGAAAGAATAAAATATAATTAAAAATAAAATATCATGTGAATAAGTTAATTAATTAAATTAATAGCTAAAGGATCAGTATAGACACCTCATAAATGAAAATATGTTCATAACATAACAAATTTCTTAAAGAAGTCAAATAGAGTCAAAAATCCATTACCACTTTGCTATCTTTTGAATCATAAACCACAAGAAAGAGGGATCCTAAAATGGATATGTAAATAAAAAAACATTTTTTAGGATAATGATAAATAAATTATTGAGAAATATATATAACACCTAACATAATGAGGTGGTGAATATGGAATGTTTATTCAGATGTAAAAATTTGGTTGAAAATCCTTTATCTCAAGTCCATACATTCTGTGAAAATCCTTTTAAACCAATATAATAATATTATATCAATTTATGAATTTCATGATAACCATTTCATTATTTAACACATTATAATTAAATAATTTATTTTATTTTATTTTAATGACATATTTAAATATATTATTAGTTACTTTGATGTTAGGTTTTTGGGGATGTTTGGTTCATTATTTCCAAATGTCTTCATTGTGTTGACCATGGTCAAAGATGTCATTGTCTAAAAATACCCAAACTAATAAATATATATTAATTATATAATAAATCATCAATTTTAACATTAAATCTAATCAATATTTATTTTATTAAAAATGAACTCTCTTATGATCATAGAGACTGTAGGACATACGCACGCATGAGTAACGTTTCCATTTTTCAATGACTATTATTGAAAAAAGGTACGAATTATTTTAAAATTAAATAAATACAAAAATATAATAAATATAATATTATTTATATTAATATACTTATATATATATATATCATTTTTTTGATTTGGGGATGAAAAAATAATCACCTCCTTTTATGGAGGAGATAATTCACATGTACACACAAAACAATATCAATTTTCAATGTAAAAAATAAAATAATATATTATCATTTAAAAATGATAAATATAAACTGAATATAATTATTATTTCAGGTATATCTGATATAGTCATCAACATTTTCCTTTATTCCATTTATATAATGCATTATTAAAAAACAAATCACATCCATTCGTGAGGCTGTAGTCCACCGTACACATAAGTGACTTTATAATATCCACAAAAGAATAGAAATTAACAAAAGAATATATGATATAATAACTAAATAAATATAAATATAAAAAAATATTGAATATATACTTTGAATAAACACTTAAAACAAGCTGTGAGAGGTGATGATGGAAAATGAATGACATCAGGTCTTGAGGCAGTTGTCTTCTATACACATAAAAGATGATTTCGTATCTAATTTGAAGGAATATAGGAACACTTTTGGTTATCATATTAAAATAATAATATATATGTATATAGGTGACATGAGTTTTATCATATCATCATAGTTGAATAATATTTTATGGAGTTATAAGAAGAAATATAACAATAACGCATAGTTAGGAATTTTATCTCTTCTCAGACCACCACTTTAAGATTATATATAATGTATTCATAGATTTGTTTTATGATCTAGAAAGGATTCTAGGATGAGGTTATGGAAGTTGGGAAGTTATTTGGTTAGTTAATTTCTAATCCAAAATTGTTTGAGGGTGTTAATAATAGATGAGAGGGGGTGGTCTTTTATAATTTAGATGAGTGGCACACTTGTAATTCGTGAAAAGAGAAAGTCATACACATGTTTTTCACATTAAAAAAAGTTCTAAAATAGAATATTCTCCATAATAATGCAGAAATGTTTTTTTTAACTATTTTCACGTTTCATTTTGGTCCCACATTATGTTGAACATATTTGATGATATATGTTTTTCTTATTAAAAATATTTAATCAATTTTATCATATTTAATTAATATATGTTTAATAATTTAATATAAAATTAAACTAGTATACATGATGAAAAAACAGCCTTTTACGAACTGTATGTTTCAACTAAATGATTATTTTTTATTAAATATAAGGATAATAATAATTTTAGTATAACTATTAATTAATATATATTGATATATAATATATATATTTAATTTAAATTATTCCTCATTATGTGTTTTTTAATGAGCTAAAATTGATAAACATTATATACATTAATACAGTTAGTTGATAAGTCCCATTTTTAATCACAAAGAAAATATTGTACTAAATTTTTTTATAAAGGTTATTAAAAATTTTTAACACCCCAAGCTTATACGGTCCGTTTCCCTTTAAATAATGTAATAGCGTGTGTCGTACGCAACATCGAGTTCTAACACACACCACAACCGATCAAACTAGCCGTTATGAATAGTAATACATACTTTTTGAAATTATATATATTTTATATTTCAAAATGGACTTCATTTTTGGATTCAGAATATCGAAATTATCCTAAGTTGAATTTTTGGTATTTTTCTAAGAACGTCCAATTTTTATGAATAGTGAAAAATACTTTAAAATAACTTTTTTAATCAAAATAATTTATAGTGATAAATTATATTATTTAGTGGATTTAAATTATAATTAGAATATATTTTTACCATTTTATCCAATGGTGTTCATTATAATTAATTTCACTTTGAAATTGGACATAAATAATTGTCAATCTTTTGATATATATTGTTTCTTAAAAACACGATATTTGTTGTGACAGCGGGAATTAAATTATATAAATTAATGCAAATATTATGTTTGGAATTTTGTAAAATAGAAAACATTTTTTAATTCAGAATATCAATTATAGATTAGGGTGAAATTTTGGCATTGTTCTGAAAAACTTCAATTTTTGATGAATAGTAAAACAACTAAGTTGTAGTTAAAAAAACTGAATTTTTCATAAAACTTAATTTTATCTCTTTTATGATTGGAATTTTGAAAATCCGAGAGACACGGATAATATCAAGGAGTAAAATGTGGTTCAATGAGAAGAAAATAATTTTTGTTGAATAGTAACTTTTTACTTTTATTTACCACAGTTAAAAGTATATAGGGTAATTAAGGGTAAAAATGATATTAATATTACCCTAACACATGTCCTAATTCTATTGGACAAGTGTATCTCGACCAAAAACAACCTTAGTAATGAAATATTATCATTTAGGTCCACTTGGATTAGATTAGGACATTTATTATTATTTAATTCAAAGAAGAGTTAAAAGATTTAAAATCAAAGTTTATTTACTAAAAAAAATTTAATATAGGGATATACATAAGATAAATTCGATTGTAAATATTAATTAGAAATCTAAAAAGATTTCATACATAATGATATTTTATTTATAATTTTTAGATATTAATTAATTTAATTTATTTATCACACAATGATGATGCATGAATTACCATAATAGTGAAAAATTAAATTAATCGAAATTATAAATACCAAAATAAATATAATTTGAGACTTTTAATGAATTGCACTAATTTTATTAGAAAATATGACATGTTAGGAGTGGCGTAAGTTACTTTTTTCGAAGTTATCATTCTGTTAGGAGTTTCACAAAAATCAATTATTGAATAGTTTAAAAATTGACAGAAAAGAGTTTTTAAAAAAAATATTATATTATTAATTTATATTAAATTCCTAAAAATCTAAGGTTCTGCCAAGAGTCTTATACCATGATAGGATTATCATTAATGGACCACTTGGGGGTCTCTTGGATGTATATTGTATGTTTATTAACCATATAATATAAAAATACAAAGAGTCATTGTAAAAGTGAAACTAATTATCTAAGAGTTAATACTTAATGATAAGGTTAATATAATAACCCAAACCTGTCTAAATTATATTGGTTAAGTGGTTTTCGACCTATCCCCACCTTAACCTTTAAATAATCCATTTTGGAGCCATTAGAAACCGAATATGAATTTATTATAAAATAACATTTCTAGCGTTTCCAAATGTGCCCCTCACCCCTCTTATAAAAGGGAACTCTCCCTTCTCATTAACTCACACCTTCAAAGCCTTTTAGCTCGTCCAAACTCTACCCAAATACTCTCTCAACATCCCTAGATTCATCCTAGAGGCCTTCCTTTAGTCAGAAAGCCAACCTATGAGCCATTTTGATCAAATCAAAAGGAAGAACCCAAAGAAGATTTAATGTTTTCACCACCCTTTTTCAAATTCATTTCTTCTTCCACTTCTTCATTATTTGTTATTACCATTATAAAATAATAAATCCCATATCTTATATATACTATTATGTTATTATAAATATGGTAAAACCATATTCAGTATTCTATCCATCCTTTGAATAACATGTCACCATACGTGCGTACGTACGGCTTACCATCTCCACGTCGTGGTGTAATTGTTATTCAATAAATTATTATTTGGATGGGTATAATAATGATGTGTAACTCATGTAAATAATAAATATAACATGATAATTATTATTTATATATGTTATACCATCAAATTATATATTATTTTATTATCAAAAGAATGATATTGTCGCTCGTGCGTACATACTGACTACTGTCTCCACGAACGCGATGAGATTCATTCTCCATCGTATCCATTGAAGTATAATTATCATTTGATGATTTAAAAATAATTTTTAAGGAATTGATATCATTCTGTATATGAATAAGATACATCCTATCTATAACAAACATGGCTTACGTAACAAAACATATCAATGAAAACGAGTAAGGTAACACCTGAAACGACGATAATACTAAGATATTATTAACAAATCAATGTTAAAAGATCATATATGATATCATATTCTTGTATTATTTAATAAAAATTATTTCACCATTATAAAGGAGTTTAACCTACCCCAACCAAGGAAAAATACAAGTTAAGGGTTTATTTCACAATCTCTTCATCGTTCGAGGTTGTTTATACATAATAATCTATTGGGATATCTTTATCATCCACATCCATGTTTCTTTAAAATGAATTTCAATTTTTTTTTACTATTTACTAGAATATGGGTTAAAGTCATTTATACCCTTGTTTGAATTTTTATAAGAGGTTTATAAAAGAATCATTCTATCGTTTTCCAAACAAGGTGCTTTTTAACCGTTTCGACAAAAATTAAGGTAAGAATGTTTTTTTAACTTATACAGCGGGTGCGGCTATTTTCCGCCGTTATAAAATCTTCGAAGCTTCCATTACAAGATTATAATAATATTTTCAAAGAAATTGTTTTATTTTATAAATACATTACTCTTAAATGATTTCAAAATATAAAGAGATATTTCTCTAAAAAGATTTTTGATTTCATCTATGTCAACATCCTTTGATGGATTTTACGCTTATTTGAAGTTGATTTATTATGAAACAAAACATCTATATTGTATTGAAGGTTTTGTGATATGTTTTACTGTGTATGTGTTATTTTTATACCATTCATGGTTTATGGATGAAGTATTTACATTTCCTATGCTAGTTTTAATACAAATTTTTATGTTATGTTTAGACCTTTTCCTATGGTAATGCATTGGACATAATATGTGATGGGTGGAGCCCACTATAGCTCCTCAATGCATCGGTAGGTCTCATGAGACAAACTAGTGTCTTGGCACAAGGCCTTGAAAAAATCTTATTTGTAGTCTTGCCACAAGGCCTTGGCTATGTGGTTATGATGGTCTGGCATTATGTATTCCATCATTATGAAAGTGGTTATTGATATTGCATGTGATTATTCAATCAGTAAAATATCCATGTGAATAAGTAAATGGCAGTATTTTATTTTATTTTTCCATACTATATTGAAGTTCAAGTTTAAAAGTCTTTTGTTTTAGTTATACACCGCCTTAAATGTTTATTCTTGTTTATGAAATTTCTGCTATATTGTTATCCTTACTGGGAATTTGAGCTCACCCCTTTTCTATGTTTTATTTTTTCCATGATGTGAAGAAGTAAATTATGAATGACCTGTAGGGATATTATGTGGGGATAATAGTGTGGATTATGGAGACAATATGTTGTTGTAGTAGTTTTTGCCTTCATGATGTAATGTAAAACTTTATGAATATATCTAGTGTTTCTAAGGTAACTAAACCAATTGGTCTTTCGAGATTTGATCATTCTTGTGATCATGCAAATGTTATGTAATAATGCACCGACTCTAGGTAACTGGGGTCGGGGCATTACAGTTGGTATCAGAGGAAGTTTAGTAGAAACCTTGAAAGCTCGATTTAGATAAACTCTGATTAGAGAACATAGACCTAAGATGGACTTTGGGGATTAGTATAGAAGAACTTTCTAGAATTTCGGTATTGTACAGATTTTGTGAGTTTTCCGAGAAATACATCCCTGTCTTGATATGAGCAGGTAGAGGCGGCTCTGGCACATATGTACCTAGGGGTAATACCTGAAAACACCGCTTTGAGCTAGACTCGAACAGGAATTGGTGCACCACAACGGGCCTTGCTACACTCTTGGTTACGACACTCCTGGGGGATATTCTTAGGATAACTCTAGTTTTCTTTACAAATTATTATGAAAGGTTTATGTGTATATACATCCTCAAAGAAATTTTTTTTTTATGATTATGTATTATATCCATAAATAGTTCAATTTATGTTAAGTGTTTTATAAGTATGGGATTATGTATTTTGATTTATAAACAGATCCAGTTTATGCCATTGTTCAGAAATAGCGCCTAGTGGAAGAAATGGAAACTGTATCAATGCACGCACTCCATGTAGGGATTTCCCTCCTGCTCATGATAATTATAGTGGAGCTGGTGATGCAACTGGTTCCAATCAACTAATCACCATACTGGGACAACTCACTCAGGTTATGAATAATAACCTTACCCGTATGGAGCACCCTGATCCGCAGCATGGAGGATCAATGTTAGATCACTTTATGAGGAAACATCCCCCAACATTCAATGGGAGTACAAATACCTTAGTAGCTGGGAAATGGATAAATTCTCTAGTGAAAATATTTCTGTATTTGGGGAGTAGTGAAAGGGAAAAAGTTATCATGGCAGTTTACCACCTCAACGGAGATGCTAATAAATGGTGGTCATTGATTCAAAACACGAAAGAATATGATGAAGTATCAAACATGTAATGGAGGGAGTTCAAAGATCTATTTTTAGAAAAATACTTTCCTCGTGACCATCGAGCAGATATGGAAAGTCAATTTCTGAGTCTGAGACAAAAGGATGATGAGAATATTGCAATGTATGAGGCTAACTTTACAAGGTTAGAAAGGTATGCTGGAGATTATATAAGTATCCGAAGAAGTAATATTGATCATTTCTTTGATGGGTTAAAACCATTTCTCCGTCGAGCATTAGTCTCACAATCCCTCTCATCGTACGAAGACATTGTCTCATGTGCTATCAAAACAGAAAAGGAATTCTTTAAGTCTTATGACTTTAAAGCAAAGCAGGAGAAGAAGAGATCTGCTGATCAATATGGGAATGGAAATAAGGGGAAGAAGGGAATGGTTGAATATCCATCCTATGGTAAATGTGGGATGAAACACCCTGGTACTTGCTTGAAGGGAATGGGTGTCTGTTACAAGTGTGGTGAAAAAGGCCACCAAGGTCGTGAATGAAAATGGAAGAAGGAAGCTACCAATGTTCAATGCTACAATTGCAGGGAGATGGGACATTATTCAAATGAATGTCCTAATCGTCAGGGGAACTTACCTTAGAAAATGCCAAGGGATCATGTCCAAGATTAAGCTATCACTACTGCTGAGGTAGAAGCTCCAAAAGACATGGTGGCGGGTAATTTAATGGTTTCCTCGAGTTTAGAAAATGCATTATTTGATTCTGGATCATCGCATTGTTTCATATCGTCCCAGTTTTCTAATAAAATTAGATATTTCCAATTTCATTTAACAAGGGTGTTGTCAGTTAAAACTCCTAAGGGAAGTGTCATTGCAACAATGTTTTGTGAATCAGTCCCCACTAGAGCACATAAATTTTCTTTATCTGCTGATCTCATCGTCATACCTATGATTGAGTTTGATATAATCCTCGGTATGGACTGGATTTTGGACAATGATGCAAAGATTTATTATAAGAAGAAAGAGGTTATGATTCTTGATTATGACTATAAGGAACACCTTATCTTTAGAGCAGAATCGTCACCACCTAATTATGATCTAGATCCACCCCCAGTAGCTCAACTAAATTCAATTATTGGGGAGGAAGAGAATGAAATTACTATGGGTGAGGAAAGGAATGTTCAAATAGAGGATGTACCTGTTTTGAAAGAATATGTAGATGTGTTTCCAGATGATTTACCTAGACATCCTCCAGAACGAGAAGTTGAGTTTTCCCTTGATTTAATTCCTGGATCAAGTCCTATATCGAAGACCCCTTATAGAATGGACATGGTAGAGTTAGTTGAACTAAAGAAACAACTAGAAGAATTGAGTAATAAGGGATTTAATCACCCTAGTTTTTCTCCATGGGGAGCCCCTATTCTTTTAAAAAAAAAAGAAAGATGGATCTATGAGGTTATGTATCGACTACAGGGAGATCAATGCTATAACAATAAAGAACAAGTATCCCCTACCATGCATTGATGATTTATTTGACCAACTCCATGGAGCTCAATACTTTTCAAATATTGACCTTTGATCTGGATACCATTAATTGTGTGAAAAGAAGGAAGACATTCCGAAGACAGCATTTCGAACCAGGTATGGGCATTATGAGTTTACTTTAATGCCCTTTGGATTGACTAATGCACCCTATGTATTCATGGATCTGATGAATAGAATTTTCAAGGAATATCACGATGAATTTGTGGGGGAATTTATTGATGATATCTTGGTATACTCTAAAAGCTACGAGGATCCTGAAAGTCACTGGCGCATTATCCTGAAGACGCTGAGAATACATGAATTATATGGGAAGTTTAGAAAGTGTGAATTCTGGCTTCATGATATTTATTTTCTTGGCCATATTGTATCTAAAGATGGAATCTCTGTTGATCCTTCTAAGACCAAGGCAATCCAATAATGTCCAGCACCTACGAGTATAACTGAGGTACGCAATTTTATTGGTTTGGGTGGTTATTATCGATGTTTCGTCAAGAATTTTTCCCGATTGGAAAACTCATTAATGAAGCTCACATGTAAAGGGGCTAAATTTGTTTGGACAAAAGAGTGTGAAGAATGTTTTGAAGAATTGAAGAGAATATTAGTCAATGCTCCTATATTGACTCTACCATCAGGGAATGATGGGTTCGTTATTTATAGTTATGCATCGAAGAAAGGACTTGGTTGTGTCCTTATGCAGAATGATAGGGTTATTGCCTATGCATCACCACAGTTGAAAATTCATGAGAAAAACTATCCTACTCATGATCATGAGTTAGAAGCTGTGATCTTTACTTTGAAGATATGGAGGCACTACCTCTATGGTGAAAAATGTGAGATTTATAATGATTAGAAGAGTTTGAAGTATATTTTCTCACAAAAAGACCTCAACATGAGGCAAAGGAGTTGGCTTTAATTTCTCAAGGATTATGATTGTACGATACACTACCACCCGGGGAAATTAAACAAGGTGGCATATGCATTGAGCAGAAAAGATCATGGAGTCTTGAAAAATATGAGAATTGAAAGGGATCCAATTTTCATGGATCTAGTGAAGATGTACATGGGAATAACCAGGGAATTTGAAACATCAATTCTTTTTCAAATGGTTTCCAAACCATCTTTACTAGAAAGGATTAAGAGTTCTCAGATCGATGATGAAGACTTTAAAAAGAAGATTAAAGATGTGAATGATGGGAGATTGAGAGACTTTGTGTATGAAGATGGAATTTTGAAATTCGGGAAATGGATTTGTGTTCCCGATATACCAAATCTAAAAAGGGAATTGTTGGATGATGCTCATAGTTCCAATTTCTCTATACATCCTAGGAGCACCAAAATGTATAGATATTTGAAGGAAAATTTTTGGTGGGACAACATGAAGAGGGAGATTGCTGATTTTGTGTCAAGATGTATGGTTTTTAACAAGTGAAATCTGGAAGGCAACAACCTGGTGGAGTATTGCAACCTCTTCCCATACTGGAGTGGAAATGGGACAATATTATAATGGAATTTGTCATGGGGATACCAAATACTCCTAGAAGAACGATGCAATATGGGTTATTGTTGATCACCTTACCAAGTCAACACATTTTCTTGATATAAGAGAATATCTACCACTGGAACAGCTAGCAAGACTATACATTGATGAAGTTGTGAGACTTCATAGAGTACCCCTATCGATTGTTTCTGATCGTGATCCCCGTTTTACTTCAAGATTCTTGAAGAGTCTTCAGAAATCCCTGGACACTGAACTTCATTTGAGAATTGCCTACCACCCTCAAACAGATGGAAAATTAGAACGAACTATTCAAACCATAGAAGACATGTTGAGATCCTGCTCACTTGAGTTTCA
This sequence comes from Viscum album, assembly GCA_963277665.1. Taxonomy (NCBI): domain Eukaryota; kingdom Viridiplantae; phylum Streptophyta; class Magnoliopsida; order Santalales; family Viscaceae; genus Viscum; species Viscum album. The sequence goes on along the minus strand of OY728126.1, from coordinate 2,046,026,009 downwards.
GGGTATGTGGGATCAATATTTACCACTGGTAGAATTTTCCTATAACAATATCTTCCATTTGAGTATTCATATGGCACCATATAAAGTGTTATATGGAAAAAGATGTCGTACACCAACCTGTTGGGATGAAGTTGGTGAATAAAAACTTTTAGGCCCAGAACTGGTGGAGGAAATGATGAAAAAGGTGAAGGTAATCCAAAATCACATCAAAGCAGCTCAAAGTAGGTAGAAGAGCTATACCGATAATCGAAGGAAGGATTTGGAATTTCAAGTCGGTGATCATGTTTTCCTGAAGGTATATCCATGGAAGGGAGTCATACGCTTTGGTAAGAAAGGTAAATTGAGTCCCAGGTACATCAGACCTTACAAAATTCTAGAACGAAGTGGGGTTGTACCTTACCGATTGGCAATGCCGCCAAGTCTCTCTAAAGTTCATGATGTGTTCCACGTATCTCTATTGAGGAAATACATGCCTGACCCAACACATGTACTCACCTACGAGGAATTAGAACTGGAACCCAATCTGTCTTATTGCGAAGAGCCCTTCACGATTCTTGATACGAGAGAACAAGTACTGAGAAACCGGATGACGCGTCTGGTAAAAGTCTTGTGGAGAAACCATACGATGGAAGAGGCAACGTGGGAACCTGAGGAACTTATGATGAAAAACCACCCGAGTCTTTTCATGTGGTAGTATTGTAGTAATATTGAGGACGAAATTATTTGAAGGAGGGGAGAATGTAACACCCCAAGGTTCTACAGTACGTTTCCCTTTGAATAATGTAATAGCGTGTGTCGTACGCAACATCGAGTTCTAACACACACCACAACCGATCAAACTAACCGTTATGAATAGTAATACCTACTTTTTGAAATTATATATATTCTATATTTCAAAATGGAATTCATTTTTGGATTCATAATATCAAAATTATCCTATGTTGAATTTTTGGAATTTTTCTAAGAACGTCCAATTTTTATGAATGGTGAAAAATACTTAAAAACAACTTTTTTAATCAAAATAAGTTATAGTGATAAATTATATTATTTAGTGGTTTTAAAGTATATTTATAATATATTTTTACCATTTTATCCAATGGTGTTCATTATAATTAATTTCACTTTGAAATTGGACATAAACAATTGTCAATCTTTTGATATATATTGTTTCTTAAAAACACGCTATTTGTTGTGACAATGGAATTAAATTATAAAATTAATGCAACTATTATGTTTGGAATTTTGTAAAATAGAAATAATTTTTGAATTTTGAATATCAATTATAGCTTAGGGTAAAATTTTGGCATTGTTCTGAAAAACATCAATTTTTGATGAATAGTGAAACTACTAAGTGGTAGTTAAAAAACGGAATTTTTCATAAAACATAATTTTACTGGTTCTGTGATTGGAATTTCGAAATTCCAAGAGACACGGATAATATTAAGAAGTAAAATGTGGTTCAATTAGAAGAAAATAATATTTGGTGAATAGTAACTTTTTACTTTTATTTACCACGGTTAAAAGTAAATAGGGTAATTAAGGGTAAAAATGATATTAATATTACCCTAACACATGTCTTAATTCTATTGGACAAGTGTATCTCGACCAAAAACAACCTTATAAATTAAATATTATCATTTAGGTCCACTTGGATTAGATTAGGACATTTATTATTATTTAATTCAAAGAAGAGTTAAAAGAGTTAAAATCAAAATTTATTTACTAAAACATTTTCAATATAGGGTTATACATAAGATAAATTCTATTGTAAATATTAATTAGAAAGCTAAAATTATTTCCTACATAATTATATTTTATTTATAATTTTTAGATATTAAATAATTTAATTTATTTATGACACAATGATGATGAAGGAATTACCATAATAGTGAAAAATTAAAATAATTGATATTATAAATACCCAAATAAATATAATTTGATACTTTTAATGAATTACACTAATTTTATAGGTTCATATGACATGTTAGGAGGGATTTAAGTAACTCTGTTCGAAGTAACCATTCTTTTATGAGTTTCACAAAAATCAATTATTGAATTGTGTCAAAATTGACAAAAAAGAGTTTTTAAAACAAATATTATATTATTAATTGATATTAAATTCCTAAAAATATAAAGATCAGCCAAGAGACTTATATCAGGATAGTTTTATCATTAATGGACCACTTGGGGGTCTCCTGGAGGTATATAGTAAGTTTATTAACAATATAATATAAATATACAAAGAGACATTGTAAAAGTGAAACTAATTAACTAAGAGTTAATATTTAATGATAAGGTTAATATAGTAACCCAAACCTATCTTAATTATATTGGTTGAGTGGTTTTCAACCTATCCCAACCTTAAAATTTAAATAATCCACTTTGGAGCCATTATAAACCGAATATGAATTTATTATAATATAATATTTCTAGCTTTTCCAAAGGTCCCCCTCACTCGTCTTATAAAAGGGAACTATCCCTTCTCATTAACTCACACCTACAAAGCCTTTTGGCTCGGCCAAACTCTGCCCAAATACTCTCTCAACATCCCTAACTTAATCCTAGAGGCCTTATTTTAGTCAGAAAGCCATCCTATGTGCCCTTTTTATCAAATCAAAAGGATGAACCCGAAGAAGAGGTAATTTTGTCACCTCCCCTTTTCAAATTCATTTATTATTCCACTTGTTCCTTATTTGTTATTACCATTATAAAATAATAACTCCGTTATCTTATATATACTGTGATGTTATTATAAATATGGTATAACCATATTCAGTATTCTATCCATCCTTTGAATAATATGTCACCATACATGCGTACGTACGGCTTACTGTCTCCACGTCGTGGTGTAATTGTTATTCAATAAATTATTATTTGGATGGGAATAATAATGATGTGTAACTCATGTAAATTATAAATATAACATGATAATGATTCTGTATATACATTATACCATCCAATTATATATTATTTTAATATCATTAGAATGATATATTCGCTCGTGCATACATACGGACTACCGTCTCCACGAACGTGATGAGATTCATTCTCTATCGTTTCCATTCAGGTATAATTATCATTTGATGATTTAAAAAAAAATTTAAGGACTTGATATCATTATGGATATGAATAAGATTCATCCTATCCAGAAAAACATGGCTTACATAACAAAACATATCGAATAAAATGAGTAAGTTAACACCCGAAACGATGATAATACTAAGATATTATTAACAAATCAATGTTAAAAGATCATATATGATATCATATTCTTGTATAATTTAATAACAATTATTTCACCATTATACAGGAGGTTAACCTACCCCAACCAAGGAAAAGTACAAGGTAAGGGTTGATTTCACAATCTCTTCATTATCCGTGGTTGTTTATACGTAATAATCTACTGGGATCTCTGTATCATCCACATCCATGTTTCTTAAAAATGAATTTCAAAACATTTTTACTATTTACTAGAATATGGGTTAAAGTCATTTATACCATTTCTTGACTTTTTATAAGAGGTTTATAAAGGAATATTTCCGTCGTTTTCCAAACAAGGTGCTTTTTAACCTTTTTGACAAAATTACGGTAAGAATTTTTTTTTAACTTATATGGCGGGTGCGGCTATTTTCCGCCATTATAAAATCGTCAAAGCTTCCCTTACAATCTTATAATAATATTTTCAAATAAAATGTTTTATATTATAAATATATGACTCTTAAATGATTTCAAAATAGAAAGAAATATTTCTTTAAAAAGAGTTTTGATTTCATCTATGTCAACATCCTTTGATGGATTTTATGCTTATTTGAACTTGATTTATTATGAAACAAAACTTCTATATTGTATTGAAGGTTTTGTGATATGTTTGACTGTGGATGTGTTATTTTTATACCATTAATGGTTTATGGATGAAGTATTTACATTTCGTATTCTAGTTTTAATACGAATGTTTATGTTATGTTTAAACCTTTTAATATGGGAATGCATTGGACTTAATATGTGACGGGTGGAGCCCGCTATAGCTCCTCGATGCATCGGTAGGTCTCATGAGACAAACTAGTGTCTTCGCATAAGGCCTTGATAAAATCTTATTTGTAGTCTTGGAACGAGGCATTGGCTATGTGGTTATGATAGTCTGGCATTATGCATTTCATCATTATGAAAGTGGTTATTGATATTGCATGTGATTATTCAATTAGTAGAATATCCATGTGAATATGTAAATGGAATTATTTCATGTTATTTTTCCATAATATATTGAAGTTCATGTTTAAAAGTATTTTGTTTTAGTTATACACTGCCTTAAATGTTTATTATTATTTATGAAAGTTTCTTATATATTGTTATCCTTACTGGGCATTTGAGCTCACCCCTTTTCTATGTTTTATTTTTCCCAGGATGTGAAGAAGTAAATTATGAATGACCTGCAGGGATATTATGAGGGGATAATAGTGTGTATTATGGAGACAATATGTTGTTGTAGTAGTTTTTCACTTCATGATGTAATGTAAAACATTATGAATATATCTAGTGTTTCCAAGGATACTAAACAAATCAGTCTTTCGATATTTGATGTTTCTTGTGATCATTCCAATGTTCTGTAATAATGCACCGACTATGGGTACCTGGGGTCGGGGCATTAAAAAATTAATTTTAGTGTATTAAATATAAAAAAATAATTATTATGTTAATTTAAATAATATTTAAATCATAAATATACTTTTAAATTTATTAATTTACGGAAATGAAATCAATTTTTTTACAAAAACTGACTTTCTTCACTATTCACTAAACAATTTATATATTTTTTTTAAAATTCATAAATTTCACACTAAGTAATTTTTTTAGTATGATTAAACAAATAATGTTCATTTTATAAATTTTAGTTTCTAAAATTACAGAAAAATAATCCTATTTATTCATGGAAGGAATTAAAAATAATTTTTAACAAAAACATAGTTTTTAGTAACCAAATTTCATTACTAAAATTTTATTGATTATTTCCAAAATATTTATCAATAATATTTATTCAAAAAGAAAATTTATAAATATATATATATATATACTTCCTAGTTTATTTAATATTATTCATACCCCTCAAATAATGGCTAGGTTATTACAATTATATATACTAGGGGACATTTAAGCTCAGTGTTTTATATCAAATATTCTATCGAACATATTTTTATTTTATAAAATCATATGGTTATGAATCCTCCACAATTTATAAAAAAATTCCTATAAATTATATCATTATATTCGTATTCAATAGTTACACATTTTAAAATACCTTTTTAAATCTTACTTCATAAATAGATTTTATAAAAAGTCCTCTCGATAAGAGAGAAAAGGATGTATGAAGGTTATCTAGACTAACAAATACCTAGTTCCAAATAGGATAATATTAGTGGGAAGTGAATATTTTGACATGGAATTAAAGAATAGATAATTATGGATAGTGATATATAGCATTGATTATATTAAATTGTAAAATCAATATAATATTTAGGACCTGAAAACCATAAATTTGTGATTAGTGAAAAGACCATCGATTCATCGAAAATGAAGGTACTAGGAAAAATTATTTGTTTGAATATCGTTTTCCAATATTTGAGTAATTATTTCACAATATAAACAGAAAAATAAGGAAATATACCATCTTGGCATGTACAATTTCTGACATTATCAAATTTCCACCACAAAATCATATTTTTCCCAAATAATGAGATTTCAAGAAGCATTTTTCACACTTGATAAACTAAGATCAAATTTTAAAGACCCCATAACTATAAAAGTGATAATTAATATATTAAACCTACCATTATTAATGAATCAAAAAATATGTTAGAATATTCTAAGATAATTCCCAGAAAGAATAAACCTTTAGTTGCTGAAATAATACACTAATATGTAAAAATCAATAGTAGTATAAAAATGAAAAACTAAATTATTACATTAATAAATAAATCTATATCCCAAATAACCTCGATAACATAAAAAATGAAGATTGTTTTAACCATTAATTATATACCATACCCTTCATCTTATAAGCACATAAATATGGATATCTCTATTTGAAATATTGTAAATCACTTAGTCACGAGATCACATTTTAATTATGTGGTTTTCTATATGATATAACCCATGTTCCCATAATTACCTCAATATCCCAGATAATATAAACCTTATATTCCATAAATAATTAAAACATATGTCAAAAAATAAAAAAATAGTTCATATTAAACATATGATTTACATATACTTCACCCCCAATAAAACATATCCTAAAGTGTTATTAATCACATTTTTATCTCATCACATAAAACCATGAAGGGGTGTCTTATAAATTGAAACTATTTCTTTAATTACCCTTTTATACCAAAGATGGTATCCATAAACCTTAATATAACCTCACTTGTATACATCATAATTTATAATGTTATCAAAACCTTTTCTCTAATACCAACTATAACAGCCCCAATCACGAACTCTCATATCAAGTGCTAAAATAAAAAACATTACATTTACAGCTTTGATACTGATGTAGAGAAACCGAATTTTTCATTAAAAAAATACAAAATAAAAAAGAAAAATAGAATTCACTAATATTATATGATAATTTTTTTTGGATTAGAGTTTTTTATTATTAACTCTTATAAAAATAATACATTGGTATTTAAATCAAAATTTCTCCCACATAACACGTATTTTCCTATATCACATTAATCCATCATCATCTTCTATATGAAAAACATTTAGACCCAATTAATTAAACAAAATTCTTGATAACCTATGGAAAAACACATAAGAAGGGAGAGATCAAATTCTTAGTAATGGAAAACATAACCATTAAGAATTAAATGTCATCAATTAGTATTAGAAGTGCGTAAGGGTTTGACGACATTATTAGAGTGAACGAGGGAATAATAAAAACACTAATACCCATAAATTAATTAATAATAAATCTTTTAACATGGAATAAAAATTTGAAAAATAAGATATACAATAGATTAAATTATAAATATCCATGTCATATCAATCTTCATCAATGGAAACATTATAAACTAATGGAAATAATTGATAAAACATATAGATAAATTATACCAACATCATCATAAAACCATTACAAAACCCTTAAAATTAGAATAAAATTATTGATGACTTACAATATAATTATATAATGAACACTATCATTACAAAAATCATTATAGATCCATCTGGGTTAACCCCTTGTATAAGAAATATTGAGCTTAATCGATACTATCTGGGTGTAACCATTTTATAAGATATATCAGGCCCACCCGGTTCTATCATCAAGCATATATCATAAAATATGTATCATGATCAACCATTGATATATAGGATCACCCATAAAATAATAATTTCCCAAAACCATAAATAAATTATATAAAAAATTTATTCCATCATTAACCTCATTGAGACAATAGTTATTCATTTTATATCATGATTATCACATGGAAAAGTAATGTGTTCCATGTCAATATATTTTAAACAAGATTATCTCTTGGAAAAGAAAAAAAGTTTAATAATAATCTATTTAAAACATGATTAACCTATAGAAAAAAGATGGGTTCCTTAAAAATATCATTAAAAAATAATTACACCATGGAAAATAAATAAGTTTTATAATAATATCTTTGAAACATGATAAACACATGTGAAATAATTAGTTTCCATAAAAATATCATTGAAACACGATTAACCAGTGGAATAGAACTGATATCATAATCATATTATCACCATAAACACAAACCATCTAGAGAAAGAATTGGAATTTTATTCTTGGCTCATATCCCCTGTAAATCATAATTAAAATCAAAGGATTTCATTATAGATGGATAATTATTTTAAGAGATAACATGAAACATTTCTCAAGGAAAATAATTTTTTTAAACTTAAATTTTAAAACTCAAGATTATTAATAAATGTTGGATATAAGTTTCTTTTAAAATAACCATGTATAATTTTAAATAAATATTTTAAATAATTTAAAAAATTAGTGGAAATTTCCTCTCAACATTGAAAAAAACTTTTTTAAAACACAAACATTTTAAAAATAACTTTATTTGAAAAAAAACTTGAAAAAATATAACATAATATTGAAAAAAATAATCTTCATGATGGTGGGAAATTTTGTTCATCCTGTAAATGTTAAAACAAAAAATATTTTTACAGTTTTGATAAAATCTAAACAGGTATTATTTGGAGAATGATGTGAAGATTACTTTATAAATATTTATAATGTAAAAAATGGGTAAATATGAACTTAATAAATCATTTAAATGATATTAGAAATATTTTGGATTTTTTTAGAAAACATGATTTTGGAAGAAAATGGTTTTTCGACTGAATATAGAAATAAAGATGATTTTTATAAAAATATTATTTTGTACTCTTGAGTACATAAAGAGTATAAAATAATGGGAAATAATATATTCTCATTACATAAACATAGTATAAGAAATGTCTTGAGTTCTTTGATAGATGAATCATAATAATTCATCATCGAAAGCATAAAAACAATCAATCCTGGTAAAAGATGAGATTACATGATTTAACCATTACCACTTTGGTGACATGAAATAATAATCCACGCAAATGAATAAAATTAAATAAAACATGAAATATCATTATAATTTGTTAATTAATGATATTACATGTCCATGGGGTAGTATATACACCTCATAAATGGATTTAGGTTCATAACATAATATATGCCTAAAAGAAGGAAAATTGAGAAAAAAATCCATTACTGTTATGGATAATCTCCCACAATAAACAACATATTGATGATAGATTACAATATCGTGGAATTTTTATATATTCTAGATGCAGGTTATGCTACCAAAAAATGGGGGACATTATGCATTTATTCCTTTCATGCTCCACTTCTTCAGCTCCGGAGTTCCGTAAAGGATATTATTCAATTTCATCTACTAGATTGCATGAATATCGCTGCTCGTCCTCAATTTTGTATAATAGTACATGCTACTCTTTATCTCATGAATATTCTCATGGATACTATAGAATACGTAATTATTATTTTCTAGAAAACATGAAATGTAATCTTACATGTATAGTAGCTATTTGACCTGCACGATACCCTTACTCAACCTGCCTATTTATCTAGGGAATCCAATCATCTCCAATCAAGAACGTGTTTCAACATAGTGAATAATTTTATGATCCTCTAGAAACTCAAATTATCTATGAAATAAAAGTGGAGTAGAGGGATTTTTCAAATATTCTTGGTGGATCCTATTCACAAATATATAAAAATTATTTTTGATATTACTTCAAAAGGAATCCTAGGATTGTCTTGTTGCAATGCTATTTATGTAGACCACACTGGTAAAGTCCTTAATTTCTTCTTTGGCATATGTGATATCACCACCAATCATTAGGTGCAAATTCTCATTATTATTCATACCATCCACTTTTCAAGGGATAAAGGAATGAATAACCTCTTGTTTGAAAGTGACTCCACCATTTTAGTACAAGTTATCTGAAATGGAGTGATTCATTGGTCTTGGAATCTCACTACTAGATTGATGAATTTTCACTCATCCCTATTGGACTCCAACTATATCATCAACCATGTCTACCAAGAACCCAACTACATTACTGTTGGGCTCTCCAAAAAAGTTATTGATAGGGATATTACTAGGTTAACTGATTTTCTATCCGACCTAAACCACTTTCTTGAGAATGTTATTAATAAGATCCCATCCTTCAAACTTTTATAATCTGTCAGTATTTTAATAAATTTTATATTTTCCTTTTGGCCAAGACACCCCTCAAAAAAGTTGGTTGTGAATATGGAATGCGTTTCAATAAACTAAAACGTGAGATGGAAATCCATTACCTTGAGTCCGAAATTTTCATTGTATGTCTATTAACTCGTGTATAATAAGATTACATCATTTTGGGTTTTTGAGGATGTTCAGTTCATTTTTTCAAAATTGATTCAGTGTGTTGAACGTTGTTAAAGAGTTCATTTTATCAATATATCCATAATATAAATTATGAAATAATTATTATATTTACCCATCAATTTTTTTCAATTAATATTCAAAAATGGATATGAAAATTTTTATACGTTAAGATTATGGTGATGGTAAGCCAAACATATGTGTGAGTAACATTTCCATTTTCCAATGATCATTCAAGAATGAAGGTATGCATTATTATATCTTTCTAGAAAATGATTAATATCATAATTACCATATTATATATTTAAATTTATGTAAAAATATCATTATCATGATTTGGAAATGAAAAAATAATCACATTGCTTTGTGGAGAGCGTAGTCTACACTTTCTCAAATGACATAAATTTTTTTATTTTTATATAGAAAACAATATATTATATTTTAATAAATACTAATAATTAGAAAATATAATTATTATTTAATTTATTTAACACATATTCATTAAAATTATCTTTATGACCTTCCATGAAGCTCCAAAATAAATAAACAAATTTCCTTAAAAAATACCAACAAAATAAGTATGCACTCGCAATATGATTGATCTGAGAATAAATTAGTTAGTTTATTGATTCAAATTCAACATAGGAATAATTAAATGGGGATAAATCCCTATAAAACAAGATCCTACCTCAATTTGGACTGATCATTGATAAATAAATAATCTGTGTCATTGTCATTGGTGAGATCCTCCAATTTCATTAACCTAAATGATCATCGATCTGTCATCGTTGTTCAACACAAATTTCTCCAAAACAATCTCAACATTATTTGGGTTATTTATCAAAACCTGATAGTTGATCATTATGTTGTTTAAATATCAAAAATAATTAGGTTGTTGTCTCACATATTAAAATAAATAAATTAGTTAATTTATTTTATTAATTATTCATGCGACGTCTTTAAACCTAATTCCCTACATAGACAAATTATATGTTTTTAATAGTGTAAAAAACACTCTCTAATCTCAATTATAATCTCATATTTCTAATACAATCCTCTATTTAGGATTTATTTTATTTTTTAGGAAAACTGCACATTCATGATAATCAATATGTTTAATATATTTCAGAAATTTATTTTTGGCACACAATGACTTGGACTTTCACATAATCACATTTTCTAGCTAAAATATGATCAATTTAATATTATAATGAAAAATAATGAAAAATTAGAGTCTTTACCGATCTTTAGAAAACTTTTTGATGTAGTTATGTGATATAAATGATCTTATCCCGAATGACCGATCTGTTTAGTAGTCTTGAAGAACCAAATAAATACATAATTCCCATATTACAATGGAAATATAAAATGAAGAGCATAAAAAATTCTTGCTTCCTTGATATTATTCACAAAATAAATATTCACATCTGGGGTAAAATATAAAAAAAGTATGAGCTGAAATGTTCAGTAAGTGTGTCTTACCCCAAAAATATATTATGAATCAATATGGAATAATCTATATATAAATCTAAATAACTAAAAAAATTCCATTTAATCAATAACCAGATAAAAAATGAATCAATTTATTATATAATATAAAATAATCTCGAGGAAAATAACAATTATATTATTATGATGACAATTTTAATATTAGATTCCATGAACTCAGACATCTTGATATCTATACCGTGAAGACCTCACACTAAGTCTGTTTATTCTAATCTATTGGTATACACATAAAACCCACATAATTTAGTCAAATTCTTTATCTCAAGATAATATCAATTCATTGAGAGTCTATCAATATATGGACCCCAAACATAACATTAGGTTCAATGAATTCAACATATATTAAGTGATCAATTCAATTTATAAAAAATATGCCTTGTCAATAAATCATTAAATTTAATAATGGATAAAGAATATCAATATTTACACGATTAGTCAAATAACGTTCAATGTAAAAACCCATATGTATAAATGGTATATTTTTTGGAAATATTCATATCCGTAATATAAATAATATTGATATTTAAAGGAAATTTAATCTCCAATGACCATATGTAATTTCACGTTTCAAGAGAATGTTAATGTTTACAAAATTTGTCATGATATGAGAGATGACCATTGGAAAAGTAGACTCTGTAGTAAAATTAAGTATTCTAAATAATAGATGAAATTATAAATGAAACATTTAAAATATTTTTTTATAAAATTTTCCCTTGAAAAACACAATGATATATTATAGAATAATCCAAAAGGAATATAATATTTGTTGATGTGGGAAAGTCCATAAACACTGTATACTTTACAAATGGACATTACTTTTAGATTTTTATAAAATTGTTAAAAATGAAATTTTTGTGGAAAAAATTATAAATATTCCTTTCAAACAATTTTAAAGGTAAATGATATCATAAAATGTCGTATAAATTAATTTGGGTAAAAAAGGACTTTTTAAAACAATTTTAAAAAATATGGATGAAAAATATACCAGATCAAAAAAGTGAAATAAGATCTGTTTTTATTTTAAACATTCCTCTTTAAAGAGTGATTTAAATTGAATTATTATTCATAATTAACAAATATATATTCATGTTAAATACATATAATGTGTGTTATATAAACCACATAAATTTAAATTTGTGTATAATAAAAAAAATCATTATAGTTTGGAAATGGTTATGAAATCCCTTACAATGATCATATCATTGAATTATTAATTATTCCATGAAGAGATTGTGTGTAGAAAAATTAAATCAATTTAAGAAGATTGTAAATAAAAAATAAAAAAAATTCATTTCATTTCTCTAGAAATATTGACATTATAGAATTGATCGAGATGGGAAATAATCCAATGACTGGAAATTGAGTTAAGTGACCACTTACCTCAAGTTTGACTCGTCACGCACATTATCTATCATTATGAATAATAAAATTGTATTATTTATTTAATTGATTATTAATTTTTTAGTGTTTATTATTCATTTTATTTTAGTTATTACCACTTTATATTTATTTACTTAATCAATTATGTTCACCTATGAAATTTTGACGATATTCATTTTATATGTCTAATATGAATTCTGTATGTTGACTGTGATAAAAGAGGCAATTGATCCATCTTATCCATAATAATAACCAGGAAATAATTTTAATATTTATAAATCCATCATACTTTTAAACCCAATATATAAATAGGGTAATCAAAAATGAACTACGTTACATTCATGGATATAGTATGTTGTATGTATGCATGGGTAACATTTCAATTTTTCAAATATCATGATTGAAATAAGGAGAGTGTTGTTTTATATTTACATAATGTTTATTATATAATAAATAAAATATTATTTTATTAAATAATTTTATATATACACCATCTATGTTATATGACATTGAAAAAAATAACATCGCTTCTTGGAGGTGGTAGTCCACATATACACACGAACAACATTATCACTTTTCAATGAATGGAATGGGAATAAAATATATTATATATTACCTATAAATAATGATAAATATATCATTAATATAGCATATATGTATACTAAATCAAACATTATAACTATCCATGATAGGAGTATGTGGAATATGAATTAGATCAGTTCATGAGGCGGTAGTCATCTGTACGCACAAAAGACATTTTCATTTCTCATTTGATGGAACAAGATATGGATATAGGTTATAACATAAAAATAATAAAATATAAGTATATATTCGATATTTTTTTTAAAATTTCATCATTTTAAAGAATATTTTATAGATGTTGAAGTATGAATAAAAATGAAAATTCGTGGTTAATAACTATACCTCTTATTCAGGAAACCTCTTTTGGTGTATAATTAAAGACTTCCTAGGATGGGTTTCTAATCAATAAATGGAATATAGGTCATGGAAAAGGATTTAAGGATTTTATTTGTGTTTAAATGGGATTAACAAAAATGATTTTTTATTTGTGGAGAGGATTGGAGAGTGGGTCCTTTTATAAGTGGAGGGAGATGACACACAATTATTTTTTAAAAAGAATAAAAAAAATTAACAGGTTATTCAAGAATAATGGTTCCCAAAAGGAAACTTCAAAAATATTGGATGATATAGGGTTTATATAAGTCTACAAAATATAAATAAAGGAATTTTTTATTTCATTTTAACCATTAACTCTTTAGTTTAACCCCAGATAAACCTATTTTAAACATAATTGTGGTTACCGATTTTTACTGTTTTTAATATCCATTATCACCAAAAATTAATTTTGAATTATTAAATAATATTAATTTTTCTTATTATAATTATAGAATAGATATTATAAAATTAAATTCATATATGTAGAAGAATTCAATTATATGTCAAACCAACTAAAAGAAACAAAAAATAAGGTTTTTCTAGAATTTTTTTAATGTTAAATAATGTTTTAATACAAAATTAAATTATAATATTTATTTTAAAAAAAATCATATTATTATTAGTAATGTAATTATGTTTTTTTTCTTTTAACACTTTTTAAAATAAATTTGAACTTTGTAAATTCTGGGCATAAAGGGATACTTTTCAATAAAAATCAGCATTTTTCAGAATTTATTGAAGAATCAATCTTTTGAGAAACATACAAAAATAACCCACAAGATTATTTATATATAATAATTTAAAAAATAATTTGATTTTTTTAAAAAATTATTAATTGGAAAATATTTATTATTTTATTTTCTCACCAAAATAAATAGATAACAATATTTAGAAAATCATATTTTTTTGAAAAATGACATTACTAATAACTGAGTTATTATTTGATAATAACTAATCAATAAATGCTTATTTAGGGGGTCATTTATATGTATTTCATAAAACTATTAATTCTATTTGTTCAAAAAAATTTACCGAAAATGTAATATATTTTATATTCGAATTATAATATTTATTGGCTCATTAAGGATTGGTGTTGTTTGTCACTTACCCTCTCAAAAATATTATTCTTTTAAAATCATGGGGTGTTACATTAGTAGACATAGAGGGCCAAACCTATGGATCATGATTGTATTTTTATGATAATATTAAATTTATATTTTGGTGAGAATCCCTCTCTTTCCAATATTGAGTTATTTTTTAAAGGTGATATGATTCCATTTAATATATGGTAAGAATCGTGATATAACTTGAATTCTACATTGTTATACATTTCTATAAAATTCAATTGGTTTTATTGTTTTTTAATTTAATTATTTTTTAATTCACTTTTTTATTTATTTTTTGTATGATTTTTAATAGATAGTGGATTCTATTGTATTAGTCATTGAAAATAAGGGTTGTGTTTCCAAATTTATTATTAAAAAACCTAAAAGAATTTTTTATTTTAAAATTAAAATTTTATGTGGTTTTTAATTATTTTTTTCCCGATTTATATTATTGATTATGGGATATTATTATTTTAATTTGATATTGGTTTGGTTTGGGTTTTTTCTATTGTAACAGAGGAGACCTTATGTATGTAGATGACTACATGGGTACTTCACAAGTAATAGGTGAAAATTGCCGAGGAGGCATTTTCGATGGGGCATTGTGAAGACCTATGATATCTTACCTATTTAGGATAACATAGGCCAACTAGTGTTCCATGAGTGAGTAATATTTACCTTTGGATACTATAGATTATAGGTATTCCAATGTTTCTTATGTTATCCTTAAGAAGATGAATGCTATTATTGACCAATCTTCTTTCTCTTATGATAATGTGATTGTGGATATTTTCCACATTCATCATGTGTGTTTATTTTTTTCTTATAAATGTAGTAATTGGTTTTGTTTATAAATATGATGTATTATTGAAATGTTTTCAATGTAGAAAATTATTTAAAAATGTGTTTTAAAATATAATGTAAGTTTTACTTTGGGATAAGTGTTATGTAAATTCTTATTTTTCCCCCAATGAGATTTTCTTAACACCTTACATATACCATTGGGCATATAAAAACATGGTTTTTTAGGATATAGGTAACAGAAAATATTACGTGTAGTTTTGTGGATATTTTTAATTGTTATCAGCATTCATTGATTTATTCACAGCGGTGACCATGATTCATAAGAAGTTGGGTTCCTGAGGAGTAATTTAAGATCTTCAGTTTTTTTCTGTTATGTTGTAATGGGTCTCCTTCCTAGGCCAAATTTTTTTGTGGTTTTATAGGGTTTTGTTTATCATTTATTTATGGTAAAGTTGTTTTTATGAGTTTCAAATCATTTTTGTTACAGATTATACTATGTATACTTTTTTATATATTTTTAAGAAATTTATCTGATGGTGTTGATGTCTAACATAATAATTATTCATACTGGATTTATAAAAGAACGACATGAAATGTTTATTTGAATTTTTAGGGTAAAAAAAACTATGTGGTTTATTATACACTGGTGATTTTTTCTATCCAATTGTGATTGGGAATGCACATTAGTTGTAACATCCCAGGTAAATAAAGAATAAATCATTTTCATATTTATTAATATTTAAAAATTAAATATTAATTTTACTTTAAAGGGGTTGCTATGTTCAATAGCGTACCCGATACACAACAAAGAATTTCATTGAAATCTTACGTTGCACACTAGTAATAAAATAATATTATTTTAAATGGTAGTTTACACATAGTAGTTGTATTGGAGGGAATGGATAGAAATAACTGAAATATGATTATATATGTTTTTAAATGTTTTTACATTTATCCAATAAAATATAAAGGCGTAAAATACGAAAAGAATTCAATTATTGGCATTTAAACCCTAATTTTCACTAAAGGTTCACTTATCGCCTTTTGATGGTGAAACGTCCTTAAATATAGTTTTGGTCACTCTTATAAATTCTATTAGACCAAATAAAACTCTTCTTTAGAATCGGGACATCAAAATTTACTTTGTGTAAATTTTTGTATTTTTCTGATAAAGTTCATTTTTTAATGAATAGTGTAAAATGTTGTATTTTAATTCAAAACCTCTTTTTAATATAATTTATTTATATGATTAGATTATCTTTTGAATAGGTTTTAAAGTTAAATTAGAATATATTTTTACCATTTAATCCAATAGTTGTCGTTGGAATTAATTTCACTTTGAAATCGGACTGAAACTAGTGTCAATATTTTGATACTTATTGTTTCATAAAAACACGCTATTTGCTCTGATAGCGGGAATTAATTATTAAATTAATTAATGCAACTTATATGTTTTGAATTTTGTAAAATAGAATTCATTTTTTATTTCGGAATATCAAATACAGCATAGGCTGAATATTTGGTATTTTTCTGGAAAACTTCAATTTTTTATGAATAGTGAAACCACTAAGTGGTACTTCAAAAACTGATTTTTCATTTAAATGAAATTTTACCACCTTTGTGTTTTGAATTTCAAAAATCCAACATACATGGTTGTCATTAGGAATTAAAATGTGGTTCAATGGGATTAAAATAATTTTTTGGTGAATAGTAACTTTTAATTTTATTAATCGTGATTAGAGGTAATTAGTGTCATTTAAGGTTAAAATAATATTTTAATAAAATTAAATTAACTTGACACATGTCCTAACATTATTTTATTGTCATGGATGACCAATAAAATCCATGGGTCTGCTTGGGGACCCCATGGAGCCACTTTGGTAAGAAAATTACATTAATATCATTTTATTTAATGTTAAAATGAAAATGTCACAAACATGAGTTGTCTTGCTAAAAGAATTTTTAAATAGGGATATAAAAGTCATAATTTCAACTATAAATATTCATTAAAAATATAAAAATCTTTCCTACATCATGATATTTTTTTTAAAATTTTTAGACATTAAATAAATTAAATTATTTATGACACCATGATGATGCATCAATTACATCATTATTTAATGATTTAAATAAAATGAAAATATAATGTAAAATATAGGACCTAAACATGTCAAAAACCTATTGGATGGGTGGATATCGAACTATTATTACCTTATACTCTAAATATATAATTTTGGTACCCTTCTTATCCTAAAATCATTTTATAATAAAGTATCTTTTCTTAACATTCCAAGAGTGCCTCTCCTCTCCTCATATAAAAGGCCCCCACCTCTACCTCAATACCTACACCTCTCAAGCCTTTGGTTCAGCCAAGATATGATCTTTTGGTCTCTACACATCCCTATCTTACTCCTATTTGACTCACTATGAGCTTAAGTCTTCCCAAGGAAGCCTTTGAGCTCAAATCAAAAAGAGTTACCCGATTTAAAGGCAGTGTTTTCTCTTGTGTTGTTTTGTTTTATTTTGCTTCTCCAACCCCCTTAACTAATTTTATTCATTTCTTTTGTAACAACTAGAGTATCATAAATATACCAGGATGTTGTTATAAGAATAATTCGAGCTACACATACACACACCAACATCTAATGGTTAAAGAACATACTGTTTCTGTGGATGGAAAATTTCTACCTCACGAAACGATGATTGTTCAATATTCTTCCAACACCTTCAAAGGTGGCAATTAAGATGTCACTATATTTATATATGATATATAATATGTTTATGTATTCCTTATGATTATGTATTTTCATTTATGTCACACCTTTATGGCTTCTATTATGGGTATACGCGATATCTTCATTTTAGGAAGTGCTGACTACTGCCCCCTCAAAGTGAATTGATTCGTTAATACCATATGTGGGGCGTATAAAGGATGGATTTAAATTTATTATAAATGATGTATGTTACATCTAAATGATTCATATATTTCTTGAATTAAAATATACATACCTCTCACTTATTTTTAATTTCATTAATATGACATAGAAATGAAAGTAGTGTTCATGCGTACGTACGACTTACCCTCTCCATGAACGGAGCATTTCATTTCTTACCACTAAATGATTATGTTATATTATAAATACATGTATATTCTAGATATATTTGATATATATTATATCCAAATCATGAATAACCTTCTGGATATAATGAACCTTTGACCACACGAACAACATGTAATTGTAAGGAGTCCACTTATGACATAAGAACCAAATAACAACAAAACAAACATTATTAACTTAAATGATTACATAATGTTTATAACATGGTAATAAGTGATATAAAAGTAATAATGAACTTTAAGAAGGTTCTTAAGAAAGTAGAAATTTACTCAAGTTTATTATTTAAGATGTTAACGAACGATCGAGTCTATTCGGACCTGAGGTAAGGGGCTTCGTCTCAATCTCTTTTCATTGAGGCATATTTCATTTTATACACAACATTCTTTAATATGGTCTATAAACTCCTTTGACTTTTACTTTCACAAAAAAGGAATATTTTTCTATGAATCATTTTAATAAATGACAAAAAGGAATTTTTCTTTTAACGTACACGCTGACAACGACCTTTTCCGCCACCGCGAGTATTCTTTGGTCTTTGGCTTCCTCAAAAAGCCGTAATGTTTTTAAAATGAAATAAATACCATATACTCTTTTATGTATTTTGGTATTGAAAATGGTTTTTATAATGGATTTTTTATTTCAATATATTTATGTGGTATATTGTGATCAAAGTGTAGAAATGTTTTCTTTCCATTATATTTGTTTTATGTCTTATGATTTTATAATGGCACTTGGACATTTGACGGGTTGTTATGTGATAAACTGTATGACGGGTGGTGCCATGTATACCAGGACGGGTGGTTACGTTATAACCTCCAATGCATTGGGTATGGAAGTCGACTGTATGGCTATTCCATTAAGTGATATGTGTGGAAGTCGACTGTATGGTTATTCCATTTAAGTATGTTTATGTCCCAAGTTACCTTTATATGTTATGTGATATTTATATGGGTTTTATGGTAACCTTTTCGTTACAAAAGGGTAAGTAATGATCTTTTATTCAGTGAAGAGTTTTTACTACTTCATAAAGGTGAAAAGTATTAGTTTGATAAAGTATACATGGTTTACTTATTGTCTTGAAAAAATTAAAGTTTTATTTCATTGTCTATCCCTTACTGAGCTTTTTATGCTCAACCCAAGTTTTTTTGAGATGTTTTTCACAGGTCTCAAAGTGGAATAGGGTCATGGATGGGATCATGGAAAATTCATGCTATCTAAAACATGGAACTAGACATGTTTCCTTTTTAAGTGGTTTTTCTTTTATGGAAACTTAGTAGAAGTGTCTAATTTGTAATCTTTTGAGATGTAATAGTTATGATCAAATTCTCTAAAACACTAAACCTAAAATGATCCTCAATGGTAATTCTTCATTTAATTAAATATTATGTAAGGTTTAAGGTTGGGGCCTTATATTAGTCCTTATATAGAGCTGGGTTAGGTGATTGGTCTAGTCGAAAATAATGTGCTTACATTATTATATTGGAATAATATATAAGGAATCTCATTATGAAGGACCGAATAGTGTATTAGGTTTGGTAAACTAGATAAATACTTGAAATTCACATCACATTTAAAATATAAAATACCCAAAGGGTTTTCTTTGAGAAGACCATTATTCCATTTATTATATCCATTATATCAATTAACAAACACTTACTCATATCCTAGGGAAAATAAATCACATAAAAGGGGTGAGATCAGATACACATTAATGGTATTTGTATAGTAAAATCTATGAATAAATAATACATAATCAATATGGAAAGGTAAATAACTAAAAGACATTTCATTGAAGAAATATATTAAGAATAATATAAAGGAATAAATTATGATCAAATAATGTCAAATAAATAACCATGTGAGCTTAAAATATAACCAAAAATATTCAAACTAGTTTAATATTCATATTTAATCTTAATAAATGAATTCATAATAATGGATGAAATAATACTAAAAATTATAAAAATAACTTCAATACCTTATTCTAAGACTTCTTACCATTATGTACTCATTCCAATTCATCTTACATAAATGGGTAAGGCCTTATCCAAATATCCAATCTAATGTATCTCATGATACCTATTGTTGAATCAAGGGGCTATATATTTCTAGGCCCCAACAATCACCAAATAAGTCCAATATATTCCTCAAATTAATGGGCTGAAACATAATAAACAAAATTTAATTTTAAGAACTAACATTTGAAATGTTAATAATTACCCCAATTAATAAATATATACATAAACCATCCTATGTGATATGGTGAATGGAAATAATATTATACATCCATGGTCAAACAGATCATAAACCATCTATAGAAATAAAAATGATAGAAAAAATAAAATATATCCATATCATATCATATGTTAAATAATGGGTTTATGTCATTAATGAATAGAAATACCATAAAAATCATATTAAAACAATTTTTTTTGTGAAAGAACTCTTTCTCTTTTAAAATATTTTTAAAATTAAATATTCAAAAAAAAATTGGAAAAAGATTTCATAGAAATTAAATGTTAATTTTTTTTTGGAATATTCATTGAAATATTGAGTGCTAATGAAGAAAGAAAATTTCAATCCAATTAAACATGTTAAAAGAAAATTCTATGTGCATTTTTATTAAATTAATAAACATGCACTATTTTGAAAAAAATATGAATACTTTTTCAAAAAATTATTTAAATAGTAAAAATGTATAAAAAATTATTTAATAAATAATTTTAAAAAATATAAAAAACATTGAAAACAGTTTTCGAATAAATTTATTTTGTTGAAAAAGTTTTTTCAACCGAAGTGACAAAAAAAGCCAAATTTTGTTAACAAAATTTTCTCAATTATTTTATGAACTAAAGAGTGGGAATATGATACAATTACATGAAAACACTCAAGAATAAATATAGGAGATGAATATAAATTTATTTAAATTTAGATGTATCAAATAACTCCCCCAATGTATACTTAAACAATAAAAATCCCTAATAATTTTGAGATTATTAAATAAACCTATACCTCTTTTGTAAATTTGGAATTGTAATCCTCATAAAAGAAACAACTACAATTGAAAATTTAAATACCATAAAGGGAAATTGATTCATGAAATAATATATCAAAATATGATGTATATACACTACAAAAAGTAATAATTGATGATCATGGTGTATTTATAAAATAAGTAAACATGAGACAAGAAACACTTGCCACTTGTTTGACCTTCTTCAGATTTTTTTCAAGCTTATCATCTTCGAGAAATATCTTTTGGTTTAACCTAACACCAAGATTATCTTTATGATTTGAAAAATTAATCTAGTATGTGGGTAGGTATATAAGGAATATATTTTTTTTGGGATTCACTTAACCAAATGGATTTAGGATTGTGAAGAGGGGAGGAGAGTGGGTGTCCTTTTATAAGTGGGGGAGAGGGCACACTTGGTATTTTTGAAAAGAATAAATTTCTCCGAAATTTTTATCATTCTAAAAGTCACATTAATGTTTCATTATTTAACTATATATATTATAGGTTTGAAATATATCACTCCAATGGGTGTTGGACTAGTTGGTAGGTTATTTTAACACTTATCCTTTTATTTTAAACCATAGTAAACATATTCTTACCCAAACTGTGGTAATATTTTTAACTATTCATAATGATAAAAAATTATGTTGAACTTATTAGATAATATAAATTATTTTGATTCTATATATGGAATCAATTTTCTGAAAATTAAATTCAAATAAGTGGTTGAATGCAATTCAAATTTTACCCATAGACGCGATGAAAACTCGTTTTTCGGAAGAGAAACTTTTAATAAATATACAATGATTTAGTATGAAAATTCCATATGAAACTGAATAAAATGACATATATTAGTTATATTTTAATATAATTGAACTAATCATCCTGTAAAAATAATTTAAAATATAATTTATCATTATACATAATTTAAAATAATAATTGTTCAATTAAAACTTAATATTTATCTCTATTCATGAAAAAATTAACCATTCTAAACAATTATAAAAAATTAATTGAAATAAAATTATAAAATTTATATTTCAGAAATTATAGTTATTTTTTCAAATAAAATTTCTAAAAATGGGAAATTTTAATTTTAAATTATGTGCAGAAGGTGTTAATATTCCACCATTTTGAAAAATATGGCTACTCAGAAAACATTTATTTCTCTTTAAAATGGTATTGGTTTTATTTATAATATATATTTCACAGTTTAATTTAGTTTATAAATATGAAAAACATATAATGTTTTTAATTTATTTAGTCATTTTCTTACACTCAACCTTATTATTATGTTATATTCGTCATATTTGAATAATTAGATTTTAATAGAGTATCAAGTTTTTTTAAACTAAGTGTTGCATTCATCAAATGATATTAAAGAGAAATATGTATATCATGATGTATTGGAGTGTTATATAAGATTATTGTTTGAGTTTTTATATGTTATAAAATATGTTGTTCCTCTTTTAAAATATTACAGTGTTTCATTATATCCCCCTTAAATAAATTCCATCCTCATAATTTAATCTTGATCTCAATAATCAAGTGTTTGAAATTTATAAAATCCCTTCTTGAAATAATAAATCATGATAAGTTTTAAGAAAAAATACTATGGTAAGTTTGAATTGGATGTATGAATATAATCTAAAATAGTCACCTAAAAATGTTTTAATATAGCTGAATAAAGGTGGGAGGTGAATATATGTATAGAGAAGAAAAGTGTGGAGCCCAATAATGATGGAGGGTGATATAATTAATTTATCACAAGTAGGTAAATGATCAATATAATGTCTTAAACCAAAAAAAATATAAAATGAGTTAATAGTATATTTGATTAATCATAAATGAAATTACCATGATAATATTTTTGTTTCAGGATAATTTTCCTAGAGTTAAGAAATATCTTTACTATTAGAACTGAAAACATATAAAAATTCACATACATAATATATTTTTATTGAATAGGTAAAATTATATCCTTTGGGTTTTCTTTGATCAATTCCAGCTTCATTTTATACTCAATGATAAGAATTCCAAAATTATTTTTTATGCCTGAAGCATAATTAACATATCAATATAATGCTATGTCATTTCACCTATCTCTATTTATTTTAAAAAATGTAAATGGTTTGAAAAAATTACCAAATAACATCAAAAGTTATACACAATACATTTCATATTTATTTATCCTTACGACTCATCCAAAACATTTTCCTCCCAATTCAAAGTCCAAAAATTGTGAATGAATTTTACGAAATAAACATTGTATTCCCCAAAAAATATAATATGGCTCTTAATATCAAATTCAAAATATGTTAATATTTTTTTCACAATAAAACCTTGATTACAAAATTCATCCTACAAAAAAATAAACTATTTTGTTGTCAAATATATTCCATAGATCAAAACATGCATTAAACACATACAACAATTACCAAAACCATCAATTCAGTAATCAATTTTAGGGTTAATAATTTTATCCCAAAAAAATATCATTGCAATTATCATCTCATCATTGTGCACAAATAAATGATTATATTCCATAAATAATGTGTTTAAAAAAATATCTACTTCCCACTTAATCACCATTCATTGTTTTATTCATCCCATGCTTTCAAATCCTAAAATAAGTACAACTGAAATACATTTCTTATGAGCTTAATGACTATTATAAACAAAGCATAATCAATTAAATAAATTTATAACTTGTTTCTAATATCTAATCACACAAACACATTAAATATTGAACTTAGGTTGTATCACTAGAATAAGATTTACCGTGATCCATTCTTTTCTTTTCAGGTATATTCCCATAAATCATAAGGAATGGGATGGAATGGTTCCCCATCTTCTTACAGTTAAATAACTTTAGATTGAGGTCTTCTCCGTTACCCTTGTATTCATGAGGATGGTGGAATTTTTATCCACACATTAACAAAATTATTTTTTTATCTTATGAATGTACCAATGTGATAGTTTCCACATGTATTACATGTGGGAATATATTAATTTCCTTCCATACTTTAATTAATTTTATATTTCCCATCTTTAATTTCACTTATATACATTAAAATCCCTATGAATTAGATAATTCTTTATTTTTCTTGATATCATATGATAATATGTTTCCATATAATGTGAAAGTTCAGGATAATGGCTTCTTTTAATGTATTGTCTTAATCTCATTACAAAAACATTAAATTGGCTATTTGGATTTTATACGCAGTCCATAACATTCCATGATAAACCTATAAAAATTGATTCATACATAACAATATTTTCCACTTCTTTCTATCTTAGCCTAAAAAAATCATTTCAAATCTTCTCATTTATCTTGAGGGAAATATTTTTCCAACAACATTACTGTGAAATCCTTCAATTCCATGTTTTCTATTTCTTCTTCATCTTTAGTTTTTTGAATCAATGACCATTAATTATTTTCATCTCCTTAGATATGATAACCGACATGAAAAATTTCTATCATTCATTACTACCTAGAGAATGAAATATATTCTACTATGAACATTTACATTTATAAACTAAAAAATGGATTATCAGTCCCATTACATGATAGAGGATTATGATTCTTGACATGGTATAATATTGTCTCCCCGCATTGTGGATCAACATGAATCTCTATATAGGAAAGGGTATTTTTCATAAGCCACTTCAGTGCCCCAATATGGTTTTTATTTTGTCAGTTCAAGCTATAGCTCCAAGAGCATCATCATTTTCATTCCCAAGAGGAAAATTAATACATGGAGTATGAGTGATGATAAATGTTTAATTGATTACTATAAGAACCATAAAATAACATTGACAAACACAATATTAGACCACAAAATTACGAAACATAATGGATAATAACAAATATAGTGTGACACATAGCATAAATTGATACATTTTTTCATTTCTAATATCGTAATAAAAAACATGTTTTCTTTTGAAAAATTTTCAAATCATAAAATATTTTCAAATCCATCATAATGGGTTGAAAATAAATTTTTAATTTAAAATAGAATATCCCATGGGAGTTTTAATCCAAGTGTGTAGTAAGGACCATTATCATATATCAAGTGACAACCGAGTCAAAGCCCAATGTTCACTTTTCAGAGATATTACCTCTAGGTTCAACTATTCCAAAACCATGTACACTTATTGTATTCATATGGGGATATATTAGTAGAAAAAACACAAAATATAAACCTCACCAAAACTTTAGCATGTCCTTATATACTTATCCCCAATGTATATCATTGGGTTATGCTCCCTAATTTATGATTTCGAAAATCAACTTCCCAAGGTTCCAAATAATCTTCCACTAATACCAAATTTAAATATCTCAAACATAATATCCTAGAGCTGATGGTTACATATTTAAAATGTAATAAGATACAAAGGATCACATCCTGAAGGGATGACTAGTTTAGTAGTATAGGTAAAATATATACATACTTAATATTCACATTATATTTTAATCATAAAATAAACATAGTGTTGTCTTTGATAAAACCATTATTTCCATTTGAATATCCCTAAGTATCAATCAATAATATAATTTCTATCATCATGGGGAAAATAAAAAATATTAAATTTGTGAGATAAAATGCTCAATAATGGTATGTGTACAATACAAACAATTAGAAAATAAAAAAATAGAAAGGTAAATAACTAAAACACATTTCATTTAATAAATATCTTGATTATGATACGAAATGAATAAATGATGATCCAATAATTCCATATAAATAATCACTTTATATTGAAACATAACGATGTATATTTTAACTAATCATATAATATCAATGAATATCATTTAAGAAGTAATAATGATGGAATGAATAATTCCACATATATTAAAAATAATTTGAAGACCTCATTAAAAAAACTCATTATAATAAAGGTCTCATTCTATGAAAACTTACTTAAATGGGTAAAACCTTAGGGAAATGACAAATATAATTTTTATCATGATACCTATTGATATATGTAAGGCATTGTAATTCTAGGAAACACCCACCACCTAATATGTCCAATGAATTACATACATGAAAATAGTGAAACACAATCATCATAATTAATTTTATTGAAAAACTAACATATGAATGTTAATACTTACCCCAATTAGGAAATATAATCATAAACCATCTGATGTCATATGGTGAATGGTAATAAAATTAAACATCCCCTATCAAATTGATCATAAACGAGTTGAATAAGTTATAATGATTCTATCACTATAACATATCCTTATTGCATCATAAGTACAACAAAATTAATTGAAATACCATGAAAATTTCATTAAAAACATTTTTAGGAAAATTTCCTTTTGTCGTTGAAAATATTTTTTAAAAAAGGTTTAAAAAATATTTTTATAATAATTTCATTTATAATATCCTTTAAAAACATTTAAAATAATTTTTAAATTTTTTTTCCAGATATTGGTAAATTCCATTCATATCATACATATTAAATTAAAGGCTCTTTCATATTTTCAGTAAAATTAAAACATGAATTGTTTTGAAAAATAAATGAATAATTATTTCAAATCATTTTATAAATAGTTAAAATGGGTAAAAGTGATGTTATTAAATAATTTTTAAATGGATAATTTTTTTTAATTTGTTTTGAATATTTGGGCTTTTATGATAAATTAATTTCAATTGTATAGGGAAATAAATCAATATTTCCTAAAAACGTTTTGTCAATCATTTTAGGTACCAAAGTGTGAAAAAATGGTACTATTACATGAAAAGCATCCTGAATAACCTACGGAGATGAAAATATAGTGATTTTAATATATAAATATCAAAATAATTACCCAAGTCATATGTAAAAACATTACTAAATAATGATGATATTGTCAAATAAAGGCTTACCACTTGGAAACTTTTGAATCATAATACCTATGATATAAATAACTTTAATTGTAACATTAAATAAAATAAAGAGCAATAGATTCATGAAAAAACATATCAAAAGGTTCATTATATACATCACACCAATTAATAATATGTGATTATGGCATATGTGTCATGGAAATAAAAGTGATACGAGAAACCCTAACCACTTATTTGAATTCCGTCATATGCATCCAAACCTTCTGTTTTTCATGAAAACTATTTATGATTATCCTAAATATTTCCCTTGTTTTATATTTAATATAAAAAATCCCTATAATATATGTGGAGGGATGTAAGGAATTTATTTGGTTATGGATTCTTCAACCCAAAGGGCATTGGTTGGATTAATATGGGAGGAAAGGGGGTGACCTTTTATATCTGAGGTACATGACACACATGGTATTATTGATAAGAATCAATTACAACCATGTTTTTGTCATGCCAAAATCCTCTAAAATGGGTAATAATTGAGCCAAATATATTATCGTTTCAAAATATGCCCAAAAAATGGTTGTAGGACTAGTTACTATGTCATTTGAACTATTATCTATTTAGGATGTCCCTTGGTAAACCCATTTCTACATTAAATGTTGTTATTAATTTTTTTAGTTTTTAATATCTATAATTTTAAAAAATTAATGTTTACCTCATTAGATAAAAAAACTATTCTAATTTAAAATGTGGAATTTATTTTCTGAAATTCAATTCATATAATTTAATGAATCCCATTAAAAATTATACCTACCGATGTGATGAAACTGAATGTTTTCAAAGAGAAAATTTACATAGGTAATGAATTTTTTAATATTAAAAAAATAAAATATGAATAAATTTCCCCGAAATAGTTAAATTTTAATATAATTGAGCTAATTTTACTTCCAAATTAATCTAAAAGAGTGAATGTCTTTATAAATAATTTAAACAAAAAATAAATTGTCTATTAAAATTCAGTATTTTGGAATATTCATTTAAAAATTAATGTTTTCAAAAAAATGTCAAAAATTCAACCAAAGGATAATTTTTACAGGTAAGTTTAACAAATGAACTTTATTTTTTCAAAAAAAAATTCCGAATGAGGTAAAAATTAATTTTAAATTATGTCCACCAATCATGACTAATCTGTATTAGGAGAAATATTGTTTTATAGAAATCATTTCATTCATTTTCAAATAGATCTAATTTTATTTCTAATCAATATATAACCATATAATTTATTTTATACTTGTTTATATCATATAATTATTATAATTTAGTTATTCCTAATTATATCTTCAAACTCAATGGATCGGTAATAATAGACCAATTTGATGAATAATATTTTAATAGAATGTGGAATTTCATTTAAACACAATTTTTTGTTTATCGCCTACTATCAAAGAGAAATAAGTATATCATATAGTCTCATGGTTTTTAATCAGCTTGGTGTTTTGTGTCATATATGACATCAAATATGATGTTCATTTTTTAAATATTAGGGTGGTATAATTACTATTTATTAAATAAGAATTCGTTATATAATATAAGGAATCCAAAAATATGAATCCATTTTAATTCATAACAAGATGAATGAATGTCATAAAACATATAAAATCCTGACAAAATCCAAAAATAAATTTACTATAATATATAACATATAGTATGCTACAAATTAAATTAATAATAACGATAAAATTTAATTTATTAGACCTTTATTTTAATGGGATAATGTCTCCTATAACATATACTAATATATCCTAAAAAAATATATGACTATGTGTATATTAAGGGTGATTATAAAAGATAATTAGCATGTTATTCCCCTAAAGTCTCATGTATTAATGTGAGTAGAGTATAATAATACATATATAAAATGTAGTATCAATAAAAGAATAAAATTACAATCCTTGTCAAGTTTATTTAAACCTCACTACACGTTATTTTACTAAAATTATATATACTATATATAACAAATAAAATTAATAATCCCCAAAAATATAAGAAAAATTCTCCCAAGCATAAAATATCCTACCAAATAGATTCCCATAGTTTCTAATGACATATGTCTTTCTCTACCTGGAATCTAGTCTTGGAGATGGGAAACTAGTGTATTAACACAGTCTCTGTCCATCAATCTCCCCTCCAACTAGTTATTAGGATGAACGCATCCTAATAACATAAGTGGTATTTTTTAATGTATTATGAGCTTTCATAAACACATAAATAAAATTAAAATACATCATATATTTTCTTATTACATTTCACATCAAACATATTCTCTAATTCATATCAATATAACATAATCAATTTATGAACCAATCATACTGAATATTAATTATCATTGATAATGGAAATATGAAAAATATTACACTTATAACAATTAAATCATCAACCATCATTTATAATAGAGAAATTGATAAAAAAATGATGTTTTATCATATCATCCACTTTACCCCAAAATTAATACATATAAAAATTTAACTTATATATCCAAGTTTATTTCTACATTTATGCTCTTCATTGAAAACTATACATTAACAAAATTCCATGTTTGTGACAACAACATTCATCATATTTCATAACATTAAATCTATTATTTTCATATCACTAGTAAAACATCACTTCCAAATTAATAAGTTTAATAATAAAAATTCATCATAAAGATTCCAAGGAAAATTACTAGTTTAAAATATGAGTATAGTTATTTCAACTAGTTGGTTGGGAAAATCTAATGTATTTATAATACTACAATGTACTAAAATTGAAGATGTTTGTTTAATAAAATGTTATTGGCATAGTAGACATGTTGATTTGGAATTAAAATAATGTATTTGAATATATCATTTATATATCTCTTGATATAAAAGTACCTTAATAATTGTAATTTAATTATTACCTTTCCCATTTGAGACCTCCCATGATAATCACTATATACACTATCAATAGATTATCGCAATATAATGTAAATTATGTAATGTTTCACACAATAATGAAAGTCATCCTATCTTGTTTATTTTACAACATAATCTATATTTATCTAAAATTTACAAATAATTCAAATAAAAAAATAAATCCAATATTTTAACAATTAATTTTTTTATCATGAAATTGAGGCATAAAAAGTCTTATTTTTTAACCATGTATTTATAATACCATTTACCAATGTAATAAAATACCCAAGTGATCAATAATTATCAACCCATTTATAAAAAATCGTGTTAAATATATATAGATAAAAAAATAATGTATTGAGTTAGATAACTCAATTTCATCGATGATTCACTATTTGTTTTTCATTAAATACCATTTAATACCCTTGGTTCACCAAATAATGAAAAACCGAAATACCCTTTCTAAAAAATAGTCAATATAATAATTTTAGAATAATATGAGATGGAAAACACCATTTTTATAATGGAAATATCCTCCTTAAAAGTCAACACACCATAATCCCTTAAGTTTGAATGTATCTCAATAAATTAAGTATACATTATTAAGGATTTGACCCCCTAAAATATTATACTCACTAATTTCCCAAACATGAAAACCATAAATTTATTTGAAAGACTATAATAATCATATCACCCTATCA
This sequence comes from Viscum album, assembly GCA_963277665.1. NCBI lineage: Eukaryota > Viridiplantae > Streptophyta > Magnoliopsida > Santalales > Viscaceae > Viscum > Viscum album. The sequence goes on along the minus strand of OY728126.1, from coordinate 2,045,994,688 downwards.
TATTTTTATTCACCATCAATATCCAAAAAAATTATGATTGATATCTATTCATAAAAATAATTCAACTAAGTAATAAATGAAAATTTATTTTTGTAAATTGTATAATAAATATTCATATAACTTATAATTATTTGAAAACCACACTATACATTGAATAATATATTTTGAATAAAATTATATACTAAAAAATCATGAGACCATTTAAATTACCATTTGACCCTTAAATCGTAAAATTACCAAAATAAACTAAAAAATCACAAAAAACAAGAACAAAATTTTGATATCTATATTCGAACAACATCTAAAACTAATTTTCCTTAAAAAATGAAAATTATAATCATATTATGAAAATAATTAAATCATTATGGAACACATTCAAATGTCACTTTATATCAATTCAATATACAATATAATACAATACTGCTACCAAAAGATAATTAAAGAAACTCACGTTAAATAACCAAAATGTGTGAATACATCCCCTAAGTAATATTTTCTAATCCACAATTTCTAAATTATAATAATTCTAGGGGAATAAATACTCTATTAAAAAACATCACTTTTTTAAATATATCTCTAATATACTTACAATGAATAGATACATGAAATACATAATGAGTGTGATTCCGAAACCGAGGAAATTTTATTCGACATGAAAATTATTCAATGTCCTATAATATATAAAATGGTTTAAAACCCATGTTTAAAAATATATGACTTTTTCATAAACCAATTTCAATATAATAATTGTTTAAATAAAAATTTACATCCAATATACATTAATATTATGTGATGAACTAATACATTTACTTAAATGTCATTCTATTTAATTAAAAGTATGGAATTTAATTACATAGGTACAACATGGTAATAATTTTTAACCTTCTCACATATATATTTATAGATTATATAACTATACATTGAATATAATATTATTCTAGCTATATTTCATTCAAATATAGACATATTCTTTAGGAATAATACAATATATATATATATATAGTCAATAAGTAGCATTTAATCCCTCTATATGATGATTTATAATGGATAAATTGTCAAAAATCTTATACTCCTTACTCTATCTCAATGCCAATGTATGCAAATTATATTAAATAGTAACTTCATACATTCCCTTTTATAGGGAATACGATTTTAAAAATTCATAATCTGATAATAATTAACCATCCTTTTTTATAATAAATTTATGAAAATATCAAATAAGATATAAAATAATATATTATGATTTGATAAAATAATAAATATCTCTCCATACATGTAATATCTTCATAAATTCAACTCATATACTATAATTATTAATTTCAAATCATGTGTAACATATTAACACTTATTAGAAAATAATATTCTAGAATTATAAGAAATGAATGATCTTTCGTAAATAGAAATTACATCCCAATCCAGGATTAGCTACATCACAATTCACCACAAAGGAACCTATTCATCTAATAATATATGAAATAGTTTACTCATCAACTTCTACTCCATTTGATTAAAAATTTAAGAAAATTCCTCCAACCAATTTTTTTTACATCTTTTCTTTGTCAACATGGATAACAGTTTCACAATTATAAGAATTTTATACTTACAACCATACAAAGATAACACAGAAAACACTAAAAACATCACCCTAAATAAAATTTATTTAGTAAAATAAAATTAACTAAAATATAAATAATATTTTTTTTCTATTGTCAAACCATGTTCTAAGATAGAAGGAATAAAGAAATATACCATACATGTAAACAATGAAACATAGATAATGTCTAATACAAAGATTTTTATATTACAATTGTCAATAGAATCCTATTATTCTCTTAGTGACACTAATAAATATTAAAATAAAAAATTTATTCATCAATAAACCTATTAAAATGATTACTTTATGGCCAAAATACTTAATGAATCTATACAATTAACACATCTGGTTCATTTATAACACTGATTGGAATAAAAATAAAAATAATATTTATATATAATCATTTTAAATGTTTCATTACTAAGTATTCATATTTAAACCACATATTATGTTAGCTATATTATGTTAATATCCAAGAATAATGTTTTAACATTTAACATATTAAATATTATTTTAATCATATAATGTGGAAAATTTTAGGTTATCATATTCTACATTAAACATAAAATTTCAACTTTTAATCTCAATATTTAATTTTATTTCTTGATTAATAACACTATATTATATTATTGGGATATGATATATCAAAGAAAACAAATCAATAAAAAATTTATATGAATTATTATACCTCATAGTTCAAGTGTTTAGGTGTAGTATAATTAAATGAAAATAGGGTATGTATATAGGAATATGTATATCCCAAACTCAATATCATTCAGTGAAGGTAAAATCATAATTTATTCCAAAAAATAGAAAATCTCATTAGAACAATTGGAATCTCTTTAGTTTGTGCATTAAATTCAAAAAGGACCAAACATGGTGATTATAAAGTAATTTCTATTTGGATTTTTTTTTAAATTACATGAATATATTTTTCTATAATAAAAAAAACATGATACTATTGAAATTTATGTAAAATAATCAAACATAGAAAATTATAAACAAAGATAATAGAAAATAAAAGAAAAAAATTCCACAAATGAAATTCAAATAGTTACTTCATATTTATGACACACCTCAATTAACCCTAAATAACCTACCATGTTTGTAGATGAGTCAAATGGTATATAATATATCTTTACAAGAAGTTATAAAACTAAATTATTTCTAGGAGTAAAATATTAATGGGGAATAATAGTTTCATAAAATATAAAAGGACAGAAATCATGGAAATTATAACATAAAAATCATTAGATAAAACTATCCCATTAACTCTTACTACATCAATTTTTCCACATATAAGTTCTCTTCCACATTAGAAGATTTAATAATGACATAATCATGTTTATTTTACACATGGTCCCTTAGTAATCTAACCAAGCTAACCCCCATCAATTCAACCCAATATTGGTTTTTCATATACTAATTTATCATACTATAACTAAAATTGTTATAATAATAATTTATTTTATGATTTCATTAAGAAATATCAGTAAGGTTTATCAACCATAATAAATTTCATAGTTATTTTAAAATTATTATTGAATGTCTAAATATAATTGTAAATAACCATACCACCAAAAAGATAGTATAATGGGCCATGTATAATTTTAGATGTTTGATAACTAGTCATCATAGGACTTTGAAATCAATCTATTAGTAATTTAATATATCAATTTTTTTTTATAATATAAATGATCAAAAAATTCCATTCCCAAAATATAATGTTAGAAATCATTATATTAATCCTAATAACCTCATTTCGAAGATTATTCAATGTTAACATGAGCACATTTTTCTTCTGAACAACCTCTAAATATGATAATAATATTTGGGAAATCACATGAGATTTAATATCTTGTTATAAATAAGAATAAAAATGTTCCTTTATCAAAATCCGACCCATAATCAAATTATGTTAATAGTAGATAATGATTAGGAAGCAAGTTTAAAATTCTCAATTAAATTAATACACAATTCATATGGATAAAATATCTCAATGACTAATAAACTAAGGGCTGTAGATAGAAATTTTCCAAATCAATATACAAATTAGTCTAAACATAAATAATTAATCTTTATTTCTGATATAAATCTTCCACCTTTATATGAAAACATATCCTAGTGATCTCATTACTAAAAAAATATGAAGTTCATAAAAAGTTATAATGACATTAAAGAAAGGATCATCTTATAAATTCATTATTGAATTTAATCCACTAGTGCCAAAAACATTTTTACATCGATTTTTTAGGTTTTTCACGACGTTTTTAGGGAGTCGTTATGAGCGACTTAAAAATCCAATTTTTTACATCAGTTATATTAATGAATATTAAAAAATAATATTTTGGAGGTTTTTCACGTCAGTTATTTAATAATTGAATTGAAATATTCTTCAGTAAAGGGTTTTCGCATTGTTTACTTAAATAACCTATGCGAAAAACATCTTAATACGTCTATTATATAAAATGAAATGAAAAAAATCATGATCCTAACACATTTCTCACATTGGTTAGTAAATAATTGACCTCAATAAAGGGTTTTCATGTCGATTATTAGCTAACCAACGTGAAAAACTATATACCACATCACTTATAAAAAAAGATGTGGAAAACCAATATATTTTTCACTTTAACACTGGTTAATAAATAACTGATGTAAAAAAATTTAATATGTTTTTATGAAATTCATCCTCTGTATTGCAGAACAAAACCCAAACAACCAAAAAAAGACAATAAAAAACACAAAAAAACCAATAGAAGAAAAAATAGCAACAAAATTACACATTTTCATTTAAAACATCAATAAATTATAATACTAACAATAAACAAATAAAAAATATAACAAAAAAAACTACCAAATACAAATCTATAATTACAATCATTAAAAATTAATATATTCACTAAATAAACTAAAATCCACTCAAAATTTTAAAATAAGTAGACTTTTCTACATGAATGTGTTTACCTCTTGTGCACTATAAGGTTGTGGATCATCAAATAAATAACAATTAAAAATAGAGTAGTCGATATATATATTGAATAAAACAAATTAAATAATAATGAATAAGGAAATATATCCTGGTCAAAATTCATAACTGTTGAAGTTGTAATGATTTCATACATAAATCGTAACATACAATATCAGAATTCCAGGATGCCATTTTGAGTTTTATCATTATTAATTTGTTTATTAATTACAAATATAATTATTCTATAATAAAAAATGTTCTAATTATATATGGATATTTAGATTTACTTTTATATTTTGGATCTTGGCACTCATTTTCTTTGTGGATCTTCAAAATAAATCCAATCCCTTGTTATAAAATAATATTAATGAAATAAATTAAATATTTATTATAATATAAATATAAATTATGAAATTAAAAATTACTTTTCCAACATGTTATTAAAATTTCCTCACACATCTCTATGGATAGAGCATATCAAATTAAGTGTTTTGTCCCTTGGATAAAAAACACCAAACATCCAATGGTAAATGATATAAAATAAATTTTAATTTTAAATACCTGAACCCAAAAATCCAGATTCAGTACTAAAAAATGCCTTGAATTATTTTTTAATAGATAAATAAAAAATAAACAATACATTATACAAATGTGGACATTTTTGGTCTAGGTTCTGGATAATTAGACAACATACATATATTGAGTAGGAGTTTACAAAAATAATTACAATATAACTAATTCTATTCATCTATATTCTAACCATAAAATTCTATTGTACATCCATGAAATCCTGTGAAAAACATTTAAAATACATTGGATGAGCACAAAATGCTCAGTAAGGTACATAATGAATGAAAACCCGTTAGTCCAGTGTGAACATTAAAACCTTTTAAAAATCCTTTTCAAGAAAAACTCATAAGCATGCATATAAACATCCTATAGTTTCCTTAGTAAGTATTTACCATTTCACTCTTAGAATCACCATTACTCATACAATAACCATTCATCCAACTTCAATCTCCAAAGTACCCAATGAATTAGAGTGCTATATTGAGGCTCACTCGTTAAATATTGATATATAATGGGCTCTACCCAACATATCATTTTCAATAATGGTATCAAAAAAACATATATTGAGCTATAATGGGATCAAACCAACATATATTGAGATATAATGGGTTTAACCCAACATAACTTTCTATGATGAACATATCATGAATAAAACACATGATATGTCATTTGAACCCTTGAGCAAAACTCATTAATGTTTTCAAAATTCCATTTTTTTTATAACAAATCAGTTTTAAAATATAAAAACCGTGAAACAAAAATGAAATAATATTCATAAAAACCCACCATTTTAATATAAAATGGAAATATAATATTAATAAAGAAACATTGAATCAAGAGAACAAATCATGACATATAGAGAATCTTTTTGAATTTCATTAAGTAGACGTTTAAACAAATTATAGTTTGAAAGTAACATACAAATATAATTAGAGTGGGAACTAATATAATATAGTGGATATGGTTATACAATATAAATACACATAAAAAAAATAAAAACTCCTGAAACAAATAATCTAAATACCACATAATTAATAAAGGACAATGTTAACCCAATGAATGGAAATTGGGTTTATAATTTCCATTCCTCAGGTTCGTCTTACATAAATCTTGTTTAATATTCTTGTATAATGGTTAAAAGAGTGTTATTAATATCTAACAGAAACATTTTCATTTATATAAAATCTTATATTATCACTTTATAACATCATTCCAACTATTCCTTAATAATACATTGTTATTTCCCTTATTTCGAGCACATGCGTTAAATGGTTTTCGTTGAGCGGTTCGTAATGGATTTTCATGTCTTTTTTAAGAGAAACAACTGAAGTGGAATGAAATAGTGTTTAAATTTTTTCAGAAAATTAAATTGTACGATTTATAATTTTTAATTCTGATATGAGGATGATTCATTAGTTAAAACATTGATGATATTTGTTTAGATCATTTTGGGGATTTCTAGATAATAACAAACTTCATTTATTCTAAAAATTCTTAACATCTGTGAAAAATGATTCACGAACCCAACAAAAAAAATAATACAGAAACTATAACCTATTTCATCCATATGAATGGTTTCATGACCAATATTTATGGATTTTTACAAAAATTGAAAACACATCACCCACCATGTGGGTAAATCGACACATCACATATGATGTTTTTATCCTTATAAATAATTTAGAGAGGAGAAGGAGTATGATGATGAATTTTCCATAAACATGATGACATATAGAATCTATGAGATACTAGATCATTCATTCCTCTTGGATGAGGAACGGTGAGTAATGAAGAAGAATAAAAATGAAATTGAAATGGAATGAAAGAAAAGAAAATAGGATGTTTATCTCTTGATCTCTTCCCATTGAGATCCTTCTAATAGGCCTTTAGTTTTGGACTTTTGCTGAGACCAGGTGGTCTTGGACGTGGGTAAGAGCCTTGGTAAGGGGATTGGAACAAACATAGCCAATTAATAAAGCTTTAGAGTTTTAGGAGTAAGAAGAGGGAATAAGTGATATTTATTGTTGAGGGGAGGATGAGTTTTTCATTATTTTAATCATTATTTATATATTTTACAACAAGACAAGAAATAGAGATGATTTAAAGAACAAATATAGTAATGAGTGTATGTAATTTAGAGAAAATTGTTCTTAAATCAGGCCTTTGTAACCCATGATGTAGTAAAACATGTATTTATCATTTTTCATAATTTATCATATTTTACTAGTAATAAAAATTCAATAATTTCTAAAAAATTTCAAATATTCACCCTATGAATTTTTTAAGTGTAGAATTCAAAAATGAACTTCATTTGTTGAAAATAATTTTCTAAAAATTGTAAATTTAATTTTTAAAATAAAATCCAAATTTAGTTGAAAAATACAATTTTAATTATAAAACTGCTTTTCTATCACTTTGAAAAATTAAATATGGCATCTTAAAATTATCTTATAATCACTATTCAGAAAAATATGTATTTATGAAAACATTTTTTTTTTAAAAATCATTTAATTTATTAAAAAAATCATAATTTTTTTATTAAATATATATGACTTACAAAAATATCAACGCTTAATCAATAATTTTTAAAATATTTATTTACTTATATTGTGACATAATTATATCATATTAACACTTTTAAGATGGATAAATTGTATTTACAATTTCATTGTTGTATTAACTATTTATAAGGGTGCATTACTATTCATTAGGTTCATGTTACTATTCATTAATGTACATTACTATTCATTAGGGTCATGTTACTATTCAAAAGGGTGCATTACTATTTATAATGGTCATGTTACTATTTATAAGGTTACATTACTATTCATAAAGGAATGTTCATATTTATAAGGGTAGGATAGTATTCACCAAAAAATATGTTTGTTCAATCAGAGTCCAAAAAATTTACTAATCACAATAGTGTATGGCTTTTTTTTGAAATTCAAAACATAGAAGCAACAAAATTGTGTTTAAAGGGCAGTTATAATGGTCACGTTGTACATACTAGTTTATTAAAGCACATATTGTCTCCTTTTAAAATCATGAGATGTTACATTCTCCCCACCTTAAAGGAATTACGCCCTCACATTTCATTAATTACACTTATAAATCTTAATTTACATATATATAATTATGAAAAACCATTTTCCTATGTATACTTAATTAACATGATGTTTAAAAGTAAAAACTGTCACTGAAAATTTTCTATGAAAAGTGACAATGTATAATCTCTAATGTTTTCTAGATTGTTCTTCAGATAAAAACTACAAAGACCAGAACCCATACTTCTGGATTCAATACTAAAACCTATGGTGAATTTTTTTGTATAATATATAACAGAGAAATAAACATTACATTATACAAATGAGGTCCTTTTCCAGTCTAGGATCGGGAGAATTAGACAAAAACTTTAATGTATTGAATCAGAGTTTAAAAAAATAATTACAATATAAGTAATTGTAATAATATTTTGTTGCACCTTAATTATCCTTTGAACAACTAAAGAATCCCATGAAAAACATTTATGAAACATGGGATGAGCACAAAAATTTCTATAAGGTATATAAAGAATGAAAAACTTTTAGTCCATTGGAAACATGAAAAACCATTAAAAACCAATTTCTTGAAAACATATAAGAATCCAAAGAAACAACACATTATTGCTTTGGGGATATTTAACATATAACTCTTACAGTCTCCCTTTCACATGGAATAACTATTCTGTCAACTTCCGTCTATGGAGTAACCAATGCATTGGAGTTATATAATGTGGCTCACCCATCATATCTTGAGATATAATAGGCTCAACACAACAAATCATGAGCCATAATGGGCTCAACCCAACATATGGTGAGATATAATGGGCTCAACCGAATAAGTCTAGAGCTATAACGTGATCAACCCAATGTAACTATTTCCAAGGAACATATCATTAATAAATCACATGATAATTCATTTCCACCCTTGGGCAAAACACATTAATGTTTTTAAAATTCCCAATTTTTAAATAAATTCTCTTTTAAAATATGAAAATAATGCACCTAATAATTAAATTCTATTGATTAATAATGCCATTTCACCATATAATGGAAACATAATATTAATAAATAATCACGAAATTAGTAGAACTACTCATGCCATATGAACAATCTTTTTGAATTTCATTAAAGTGACTTTTAAAAGGATTATAAAAGGAAAGTACCTTAGAAATATAATTTGAGTGAGAATTAATATAATAGAATGAATATGTTTATACACATTAAATAAAATTAATAAAAAAAAATTCATCACCCAAATAATCATAATAAAATATAATGAATAAAAGAGAATGTTAGCCCAAATAATGGAAATTGGATTAAGAATTCCCTTACCCCGGGTTTGTCTTACTTTATATTTTTTTAAAATACAATTATAATGGTTAAAATAGTGTTATTAATATCTTAAAAAAACATGTTCATGTTTATAACATCATATATAATCTCTTTATAACACTATTCCACCCATTAATTATTAATACTATGTTATTTCCCTTGTTTTGGGTGTGTGCATTATATGGTGTCCATGGGCATTTTGTAAAGGATTTTCATGTCGGTTGTAATAGAAACTCTAGAAGTAGAATAAAATATCATTTTAATGTTTCTATAACTTTATATTCTACCATTTATCATTTTTAATAATTATATGTTAATTATTTATTAGTTAATACATCAATGATATTTGTTTAGATCATTTTTCAGATTATTTGATAATAACAAAGTTATATTATTTAAAAAAAATATGTTTACAAAAAGATTCTAGAACCTTAAATAAGATATAATACATACATTATAACCTAGTTCATCCATAAAAATGGTTTCACGAATATTATTAAGGAAATAATTGATATTGAAAACACATCACCCATGATGTTGGTAAATGAACCCATCACAAACAATTTTTTATCCTTAGAAATAATTTGGAGAAGAGTAGGTGTGTGATGATGAATTTACCATAAACATGACTAAATATAGCATATATATGTTATAGAATCATTCAAGACACCTGGATGAGGATATTTGGGGAAACAAGAATAATCGAAATGAAAATGAAATGGAAAGAAAAGAAATAAAAGTGGATCTTTACCTCATGATCTCTTCCTCTTGAGATCCTCCTTCAAGGCTTTGGATTTGGCCTTTTGGTTAAACCAGTAGTCATTGTACGTGTTTAATGGCATGTGGAAGGTTATTGGATAGACCTTTATCAAATATAAAAGATTTAGAGATGTTTGAGGAAGAGGGGGGAATCAGAGGTATTTATAGTGGAGGAGAGGATGAGTTTTTCATTATTTTTTTCATTATTTAATTTTTTTTCCAAAAGGTAAAAAAAAATTGTGATGAAAAGTCCAAAAATAGTTATAATTTTATGTGAGTTATTGGAATGTGTTCTTACATTAGCCTTTAATAACTTATGCTGTAGTAAAACAAGTATTTAGCATTTGTCATAATTTATTGTATATTTATATTCATAAAAAATTCAAGAAATTAAGAAAAATCCTAAAAATTCACCTTAAACTTTTAATTATGTTTCAATTTTAAAAATGAACACCATTTTTAAAAATTATTTTTCTAAACACGATTAATTTAATTTTTAAATAAAATCATAATTTACTAGAAATATACAATTTTCAAATTAAAACTACTTTTTTAACACTTTGAAAAATTACTTAGTGTAACATAAAATATTACTATAATCATTAGTAAAAAATATAGTTATTTATGAATAATTATTTTTTAAAATAAATCTTCATTTAAAATTTTAAATTAATCAAAAATTTATAATTAAATATATATGACTTACAAAAATATCAACGCTTAATGAATAATTTTTAAAATATTTATTTACTTATATTATGACATAATTATATCATATTGACACTTACAAGATGGAAAAATTATGTTTATAATATCATTGGAGAATTTACTATTCATAAGGGTACATTACTATTCATAAGGTTGGAGTTACTATTCATAATGGTACATTTCTATTCATTAGGGTCAAGTTTGTATTCACAAGGGTGCATTACTATTCAAAAGGGTCATGTTACTATTCATAAGTGTGCATTACTATTCATAAGGGTATGTTACTATTCATAAGGGTAGATTACTATCCACCAAAAAATTATGTTTGTTCTATCCGACCCCAAACAATTTACAGATTTCAACTATGTATGTTTGTTTTTCAAAATTCTAAACACTGAAGAAACAAAATTTTGTTTAATGAATTTTTATAAATGTCACATAGTACATAGTTGTTTATTAAAGCACATAATACCACCTTTTAAAATATTATGATGTTATGATAAAGATAATGTTTATTATTTTAAATGATAAATAATAATTTTTGTGACATATCTTTCATACATCTCAACAAAAAGGAACATCTAACACTGCGTAATTATATTGTATTGAAATATTTCTGAATTAAAATCTAGTTTTTGTACCTCATTCAATTAATGCCATTTAAGAGAAATCATCTATGGGTCTATCAACCCACATAAAGCTGTCTTCTCATTCGTGTTACAAAATTTTATAAAGATACATAATACAAAAAAGATATGTATAAATATTTCGTAAATGTGACATAGGGAATGATTTGTGATAAGATGTACATGGATAAAACTTTCACCACATTGATGCCCAACTTACCTCTTTTAACAAGCTCCATGATATCATTTTCAGAATCCCCACATATATTTCAATTCCAAAAACATGATCATCCATTTGAAACATATACTAAACTTCCAAAAAATTTGAATATCCTTACAATCTGGGAAGACTACATGAATCTGAATCAGATGTCATAGCCCTTTGTCTTTTTTTTTTCTATATAATATTTCTCTAAATTTAAATCATTCATTTAAATAAATACATAAATATATTAACATTCAAATTATAAAAAAAACTAATAAAAAATGAAATAAAATATATAACATTCACATAAATCTATTGTAATGGGTGGCAGAAGTCTAGATGACCAAACTAAAAAGTTGTTGATACTTTGTTCAAATGTCCTCACCTCATCTATAGGTAATGGTACTAAAAATTATATATCTATAATATCCTTTATAGTGGCCTTGTGTTTCTCTACCTCTAACTGTTGACGATGAATCGTATCTCCTATATAATATATCAACCAATATGAAACTATATGATAGTAAAGATCATCAATATAAAAAATCCTAATAACTACGAAGTTGTGGAGGAGGGGTGATAGTGTAGGATATGAAATGGGGTCTATAGGCAGAGGTGGAGGATAAATAATGGGATTGGTAGCCATAGGTGGAGGATAAATAATGCGGTTTGCCTGTGGAGGTGGGGAAGTGACAAGAGATGGAAGAGGTGGAGTGGGAGCTACAGTATGAAATTATTTTTGCATGTCTTCAAACATAGACTGTAACGATGCTCTAATATTTTCCACCATTATTGCATTAATATAATGATCATCCACCTCCAAATATGATACTTTTTTATACAATCCCACCATGGAAGAAGCTGAATTATGTGGTGACACTTTTTTTATCAATACACCCACCGAGTAACCTTATATACGACCAGGCTGTTTGGGATTTCCCAATGTAGTAGATAAAATATCATGCCTCCCATCATATTTAAATACCCCATATATTCTTTCATACTCAAGAGAATCCTATATGAATTATTAGAAAAATTATTTAATGATTTAAACTATATAAATAATTTAATTGACATAAATTAATAAAATAAAAAACCAACAATCCTCTCATTTATGTCTCTTGATTACGCTGTAAGATATTCCCCTTTTTTACTTATCTTATAACTCTTCAATTTTTCATATCTAGATGGAGGGGATGGATGGGAATCCTTTCTAGATCTAGACGACTCAAATATATGTTTTTATAATTTTTTAGCAATCATTTGTTCTATAAAAAATGTATACCCTCACTGAGAAAAACTATGAGGGTATATGTTTATTGATTGGATCTTCTGATAACCTATCCTTAATTATAAAAAATTAATAATAATAAATCATTATAATTTTATTAATAAGATCATTAATATTAGAAAACATCTAAAATATTATATTTCACTACCAAAAATGATTCTTTTATTATAATTTTGACAAATTTCTTCCGTGTGTATTCATTTATAAAAGGTTATATATGACATGGACTATCGTGTTGCCTATCCCCCAAAAATGAAATCAGATGTGAGGGTTGATATCAAATCCCTCCATCTCCTAGAATCTATAGATAATCATTTCTTCTTGACTCCTAAAGTGTCAAGTATATCAGATTTCTTCTGATAAAGATGAGGAAAAGCATATTATATGATAAAATATCAAGATTTGTCAAACAATAACAAAATAGATTAGCAAAATGGTCTCCTGCAACTGTGATAGTATTGTCATGTCAACACTTCTCCAATTATTAAACTATTTGAGGAAATTTTTTTTACTCTGAGTTGATACAAAAATATTGAACTATTCTTCATTATGAACACTTGTAACATCATTCACAAAAAATTCTACAAATATCCTCTGGTCCTGGCTATGAGCAAGTGATAATTTTGGTATACGTGTGTTTCCACATTTACCCCTCGGAAACTCTTCTTTTCTGTTGTGGGAGCACATTAAAATTATTGAAGAACATCAATGGATGCATGTGGATGTTCCTCCCCATGGGTATGATGATGAATCTCATCTCAAGAAGATTGTGGTTGATTATATTATTGATATTTCATTATCCTTAAAAACAAAGAAACAAACATTAAGTATAAAAAGTATAAAAATTCACATATTATATAGTGTAAAAAAAATAAATAAAATTATGTAAAATAAAAGGAAACTAAAACTTCAGAAAATATTATTAATATTTTTTATGGTTAACTAAAATGCTTACAATATTAATGATATATGGAATGTCATTCAAATGAATGAAAATCAATAAAAATTGGTGTATGAATATTAAAAATAGTCCAACCTAATAAATCATTTTTTTAGAAAAAGTAATATTTTTTAACATGTATATTTAGAATAATTTTCATTAAATAAAATAAATAAATATAGAATTTACGTAATGGTAAACAAGGTCAACTAAAAAAACTAAACAAAAATAAATAAACATTTCTACTGATTCATTTTAATATGTGTTATAATAAAGAAAAAAAATAAAAAATATAACATTTTAAGAAATTAATAAAATTAAACAAGAAATAAACATATGGTTTATATAATATTATGAATTTACTAATGTATTGTTTTCCCAAATTACATCATCATGATTGTTTCTTATGGAAAAAACTATGTCTACTGTAAGAACCCGATTCTTATTTTTGAGGTATGAGCTTCTTATTTTCTCTTTTCCTTAAGTGTTTTTGAGAAAATATAGAAAATGGGGAAAATCCTAAATTTTGGTACTACACGTTGTGTACGTTTTCCACACGCCGTGTACTTTTGGCCGTGTTGGGACGAGTACACGGGGCATGTAGACATTCCGGTGACGAAGGGTGTAGGAACTGACTACACGCCGTATAGTGGTCCTTTACATGCTGTGTAGTCATTTGGTATGCCAAAATAGTAAGGCTGTGGAGCAACCCCCAGCTGGGCGACAATACACGTCGTGTAGTTGAGAGTACATGACATGTACTCATGTCAACGGATGAACAGTATAGCGGTGCCGCCAGGGGAACAGTTAAATGAAGGATGTACACACCGTGTACTCAGAAGTACATGCTGTGTACTTTGTTTTTTCCGCTTAAATCGGTAGTAGCCTCCCCTGTTCATAGGGAAGGCATAGAACATGAAGGAGGAGCAGGAGAGGGTGGCCGGAGCTTCGGAGATCAGTCGAGCGTCCGTTGGGAATCCGATTTCAGCACCGCCGGTCTCTCTAGAACCGCACGGGTGAGTTCTTCCTCCTCCTGGTGTAGTTCTTACCAATTCTTTCTCGTTGGAGAGTTATTTTTGGTTGAACGGTTTATCTTCGTCATCAGATCTTCGTCGTTCTTGGGCATTTCTGTAATCAGCGTTCTTGTATAACGCTCATTGGCGTATAAGGTAGGTGGTTTGGTGTTTGTTTTTCCAACTATCGTGTGTTTTATGGAGTGTTGTGCAACGAACCTGTGTTGGTGTTTCGTGTGGCTGAGGGCGTTGCTATATTTAAACACCTAGAATTGATTAGGTATCTAAATATGATATTAAAATTCTAGTTGGGATCATTACGTGGATATGGAACCACCCTAGGGTTGTGTTCCACTGTTTATCCATTTGGATAGGATACCAGAGGGTATGCCTTTAAAGTAGTAATTGTATAATTTCCTTGAGAGGAATTTCTTGTTTACTTCTTGTTTACCTATTGGGCATGGCCCAATTACTTGTTTGGCCTTAGGGTGTTGTTGTGATTAGCCTGAGGGAACTGAACTATTTAGCCTAAGTGCTGTAGTTATTCGGCCTGAGGGAAACTTCTTCCATGCCTGAGGGCAATAGAATATGTGCCTGAGGGTGACACTACCTACACGTGAGGGCAAAATTCTGTTACTCCTGAGGGAAATTACCTGCAGGTTGGGTTATACTTACCTGATGGTAAGTTTTTTCTTGTCTGAGGACATTGACTGTTTACTTAGAAATGAAATATGGTGCTTTCTAATATATAATGGATTAAATGAATAATTAAATTTCAATTTAACTATTAAGTTAGTTACTTTTGAGTACTTCTTATTTATTTCATTTTACTACTGCACAATCTTATTTCATTCTTACACGTAGTTGGGCATGGGCCTTTGGTGGGTGGCTACTGAGATATGTTTCTCACACCCTGTTTGGGTCATTCTTTTCGGCCCAAACAGATTATGTTTCTGCAGGTGTATATAGGGGCAAGAGTCCTTATACAGGTACTTGACGGTTGCTGAGGAGTAGGAGGGCATGGGACAGAGCCTAAGATCGTGATGCCGGTGCCAGATGTTTTTGATTTGTTTTTCTGTAGTCTGCATTTTGATGAACTGTATTGATGTATAACATGTTCTGGCTATTTTCTTAGAACTGGAGACATGTAGAATCATTGTTTATTTATTGTTTGATATATCCACTAATGTTGTTATTTCATTTGTGTATGGTTTACTACTTCCGCTGTTTGTTGTATTTTTTATTTCAACTCCGCTACGCTACACTTTGACAAATGAGGGCATAGTTTCCCTACTATCAGACCTCGGCCCTCACTGCTAGTCGGAAGCCTCTGGCATTTGGGGAGATGTGCTTGAGGTCACGTGGCGAACCGGGTTCGGGGCACCCGTTGAGTGGCACCCGGAACCGGGACGTTACAAAGTGGTATCAAAGGAGTATTATTCTTCGACTTACTATTTGGAGCCTTAGATAGGGATAAGACGAACGGTAGTTGGTAATAAGCTGTGCTCGGGCGTAGCTAACCCGTGTACAGGGAAAAGCCAATTTACCTCGTGTTGCAATTTTATTGATTTTGCAGTTTATGGTTTATTTGATTTCATCGTTGGGTGACACACTTGAGATTACGTTGTTTATAATTTATCTGTGGGTTTTATTTAGTTGCAACCTGATGAGATGAGGGTATGCCATATCATGAATAATATTGGTACATGTCAGAAATTACATTCCATGAATAGTTTCCATGCCATGTTGGTGCATTAGAAAATGAATGTTGTTGTGATAGGTTTTGTTCTAATAAAGCATATTGTTGTGATAGCTGCTTGATAAATACCTACATTGTGATATGGTAATTTTTTTGAGCATGTTTAAAGAATGGACTCCAAACTTTGGTTTTTGGGGAGTATGAGCCCCCATACACAATAATTTTGTGGATTAATGACTGTTTAATTTTTATAACACAGATAAAATTTCAAAATTTGATTCTTGGAGAGTATGGGCCCTCATGGATCAGAATTTGACACTTAAGAGTTGGTTTTTTGTATTTTCAGGGTTCTGGGGAAGTTTCTGAGGCATACTGTCTAGAATCCCAGTATACACGCTGTGTAGTATCTTTATACACACCGTTTATGACCTTATTTTCGGGAAGAAAAATGAACTTTTTGAGTAGACGTCATGTAACCTGAGTACATGCCATATAGTCTCTTCCCGTGTAAAAAACCGTGTCGGCGGCGACACGGGGAAGGGAAGAGATTGGAGCGAACATGCCGTGTATCTTTAGTACACATCGTGTAGTGTTGACCCGGAGTCCAGCTGTTTAACTAACAATACGGGTCGGTGAATACCTTCATAGAACATGCCGTGTCAATGATCCACATGCCGTGTAGTGTGACCTGGGGACTCGGACGTGTAACTAACAACATGGGTTGGTGTCACCTCTTCTTGAACACGCTGTGTACATGTGGGACATGCCGTGTAGCCTTGTCCGAGGATAGACCGTGTGGTGTTAGCCATGTGGCTGGGAAACATGATGGTGTACACGCTGTGTGTGGGTGTAACCGACCGTGTAGTTGTAAGTCGAGTAGTTGGTCGTGTCACAGACGACACGGGCAGTTGAAAAATAATACCATAAACTCCGTGTAGTTTTTTTTAACGGGAGTCGTGTGGCTTAGCCGTGTCGAAGGACCCGTGCAGGGGAAGGGAAGTCAAGTACACGCCGTGTGGGCAGTATACATGCTGTGTAGTCTTGTTTTGAAAATTTTGAAATGTCATCTTCCTCTTGTTTCCTTTGTGGTTTCTTCTCTTTTCGGTCTTAATAATCTCGATTCTAAGGCGTTCTTTTGACCTTGTAGTGTCATGCCACCTAGAAGACCGCACATTGTTCACCAGGAGAGTAGCGACGACTATAATCCAACGATGGTGGGCCATGGGATACTAGTGGAAGCTTCAGTAGAGCCAGATGCAGAGCCATCTGTTATACCAGACATAGGTGTAGAGGCGCAGTTCCGTGGAGGCTTTATGCGGTTCATGATGACCTCTCAGGGAGAACCGCATGCTGCCACATCTATGGTCGAGCTGACTCGTATCGTACAGCAGCAGCATCCACCTACGTTCTCAAGGGATGGAGGACCACAAGACACATAGTCTTGTTTGGGGTCGATGGAGACTATTTTAGAGCATCTTGAGACGCCTCCAGGGCGGAGGGTCAAGCTCGCAACATATATGCTCCGTGATTCCTCCAAGAGGTGGTGGGATGTCACCACCCAGTCAGAGAATCACAGGGACATGGCATAAGAAGACTTTCAGGCAGTCTTATATGACATGTTCTTCATAGAGACGCTGAGAGCAGATAGAGCTTGAGATTTCATTAATCTACAGTAGGATGCTATGTCAGTGATGGAATATTCTTCTCGTTTTATGGAACTTCAGCGTTTTTCACCCATGCTTGTGGGTGATGAGATGTTCAGAGCCAGAAGTTTTGAGGATGGTCTTCATTATGACATCCGAGCGCTGTTGAATGTTTTCCGGTTGCCTTCATTACACGCTATCGTGAATCTGTCACTTATTACAGAGAGGAACCTGTGGGAATCTAGTGGTGTGGGATAAGGTGGTTCAACACCAGTTACTGGTACAATTTCTAATGGAAAGAGTAAGAGACATATGGATTTCTCTCAGGGTGGCAGTACCATCCAGGGAGCTTCTTCAGGTGGTCTGGTCAGGTGCTACTAGTGTGGCAGGGAGGGACACAAGAGAATGCAGTGTCCACGAGACCCAGTGGAGTGCCGAGCTTGCGGAATGATGGGTCATCTGCAACACTTTTGTAGTGTGTTTCCACCAATGTCTAGTGAGAGGGGTTCTGTATTGACACCGCGTGCGGGAGCAGGACCAATGGCCTCTTATCAGTCAGGGATCTCGAATACAACATGGCATGGAGGCCGAGATGGTGGTCGTGGTCGTGGTAGCCAGACACCGGGATCTCAGAGGTAGCAGGGCGGGACAGCTCAGGGTAGCCAGACTGTGCCGCAGGTCCACGACACTGGGTAGGCTTACATAGTGCAACAGACCCAGAAGTAGCAGGATCCCGAACCTTCTACAGTCAGAGGTACTATTTTAGTTGCTTCTGTCTTATCTTTAGTACTTTTTGATACAGTTTCTACGCATAGTTTCATATCTGTACACATTGTGGAGAGCCTTGGGCTCTGTGTTTTTACTTCATTTGATATCATGATGCTAGACACTCCGTTTGGGACTAGAACGGCTGGTGTGAATCGGTGCAAGGAGTGCCCCCTTGAGGTTGGTGGGTGTCACTTCCCATGTGACCTCTATGTCTTAGAGATTACAGCTTATGACTTCATTCTCGGAATGGACTGGTTGGTTCCATATCGAGCCTTTGTAGACTGCTATCTTCGTAGGGTGCGTTTCACATCATCTGAGGGCAGAGAGTTTCTATACAATGGTGAATGGAATGTTTAGGTGAGTCGAGCTGGACCACAGCATCATGGGTGAGGTGGAGTCACAGCTTAGATAACGAGTTTGTGTCTGGATGATCAGGGGAATTTTCAGACGGATTTCCCTCCAGTTGTTGATCGTTTCGGGGATGTATTACCATACGACTTTTCAGGTCTACCTCCGGAGCGAGAGATGGATTTATCTATTGAGCATGTGCCCGGAGCAGCACTGGTGTCCATTCCTTTTTATAGGATGGCTACACCTGAGTTGCAGGAGCTCAAGAGGCAGTTAGAGGAGTTATAGGTGAAGGGTTTTATCTGACCCAGTACTTCTCCTTGGGGTTCTCCGGTCCTTTTTATGAAAAAGGTGGATGGTACCCTTAGACTCTCTGTTGATTATTAGAAGCTGAACCAGCTGATGGTTAAGAACCGATATACCTTGCTGAGGATCGATGATATTTTTGATCATCTTAGAGGAGCACGAGTGTTCTCGAAGATTGACTTGAGATCTAGATATCACCAGATGTGCATGAGACCATTAGATATACCGCTTACAGCTTTTCGGAACAGATATGGTATGTACAAGTACTTGGTTATGCCGTTCGGACTCACAAACGTGCCAGCAATTTTCATGGCTCAGATGATTCGTGTGTTCCATCTGTATCTTGATTCTTTTGAGGTAGTATTCGTGGACGACATCTTGGTGTACTCTCTCACTGGAAATGACCATGCCACCCATCATTAGATCATATTGAGTACACTGAGAGAGCATCGACTATATGATAATCTCTCAAAGTGCCACTTTTGGATGGACCATATTCACTTCCTGGGTCACATTATCTCAGAGGCAGGAGTTTCAGTAGACCCAGAGAAGGTGAGAGAAGTAGTTTCCTAGGAGCAGCCTAAGAACATGTTTGAGATACGGAGTTTCTTGGGGCTGGATGGTTACTACAGATGCTTCATATATGACTTCTCCCACTTAGAAGCACCGTTGAAAAGTCTGACTAAGAAGGGTGTGATGTTCATTTGGTCAAAAGCTTGCGAGACTACTTTTCAGGACCTGAAGGGAAGGTTTACTTCAACACCGATCATGGTACTCCCAGCACATGGGAAGAGTTTTACAGTTTACTGTGATGCATCAGGTATTGGGATTGGAGTTGTGTTTATGTAGGGTGATCGAGTCGTTGTGTATGGGTCTCAGTAGTAGAGGCCACAAGAGAGGAATTACACGACACATGGTCTCGAGATAGCTGCAGTTGTTCATGCGTTACATTGTTGGAGACATTAACTTTTGGGAGAGCATTTCCTGGTTTTCACCGACCCCAAAAGCCTCAAGTATATCTTTACTCAGCGTGACCTGAATCTGAGGTAGATGAGGTGGGTCGAGTACCTAAAGTCCTTCAATTTTGATCTTGCCTACACACCTGGTAAAGGTAATGCAGTAGCTGATGCACTGAGTAGGAAGACTCAGATATAGGCGGTGTAGGAGGGCAGTGGTGAGTGGGAGCTAATGGACTTGTTCTCTGAGATGCATTTGGAGGTGCACGACACTCAGGGGTAGACTTATGTTTCCTCCTTAGCTGTGACTTCTACCCTCCTGGACAGAGTGAGGATGAGACAACTATCTGATGTAGAAGTCCTAGTTCTACAGGTGTCTGTGGCAAGTGGGGACCCTTCTCCTGGTTGGACGATAGGCGGTGATGTGGTTTTGCATTTACATGGAGGAGTGTGGGTTCCAGGGGATATACGCAAGGAGATGATGCGGGAGTTTCATGCTTCATCAGGGGCAGTTCATCCTGGGGTTACCAAGATGTACTATGACCTGAGGCATCAGTACTGGTGGCCAGGTATGAAGAGATAGATAGCGGGTTTTGTTACGAGTTGTTCCACATGTCAGCATGTGAATGAGGAGCACCAGAGGTCAGCTGGGCTATTACAGCAGTTACCATTTCTAGAGTGGAAAAGGGATGACGTCACAATGGATTTCGTGACAGGATTGCCGAGGTCACCTCATGGAAATGATGCCGTGTGGGTTGTAGTGGATAGACTCATGAAGCTAGCTCACTTCTTTCTGATAAAGGGGACCTAAGGTGTTGACGAGATCGGAAGGCTGCATATCCATGAGATCATTTGTCTTCATGGGGTCCCTCTTTCTATTTTATTAGATAGGGACACCCTCTTTACGTCTCGTTTCTGGAAGAGTTTTCAGAGGGCGCTGGGTACACAGGTGATTCTGAGCATATCATACCACCCTCAGACAGATGTCCAGTCAGAGCAGACGATACATGTGCTAGAGGACATGCTGCGCGCATGCGTCCTAGATGATGGGGGCTCTGTGGAGAAGCATATACCCCTAGTCGAGTTTTCCTATAACAATAGTTTTCATGCAACTATTGAGATGGAACCATATGAGGATTCTTATGGTAGGCCATTTCATTCACCCTTATGCTAGTTAGAGGCAGGTGAGGCAGATTTACTGGGGATACAGCTCGTGCAAGAGACATCTGAGCACGTCCAGTTGATTCGGAAGAGGATGGCTACCACGTAGTCTCGACAGAAGTCATTTGTTGATCGCCGCAGATGACCTTTGGAGTGTGTGGTCGGGGATCATGTTTTTCTACATGTTTCGTCGAGGCTGGGACACAAGCGGGTCAGGAGACTGGGTAAGATTTCACCGAGGTATGTGGGGCCATTTGAGATTCTGGAGAGAGTCAGGCTGGTTGCCTATCGGTTGCGGTTACTGCAACGGTACCAAGCCATGAATGACATCTTCCACGTGTCTCAGTTGCATCACTATCATTCAGACATGTCACACGTCTTTCAGCCTGAGGAGGTTGAGCTACAGGCAGATTCATCCTTTGAGGAGCATCCGATTCGTATCATTGATAGGATCACGAAGGTTCTCCGTGGCCGGTCAGTTCCTCTCGTACGGGTGCTATGGAAGCATGGCTGAGTGCTGGAAAAAACATGGGATCGGCAGACCGATGTACGTGCTCAGTGGCCAGATTTATTCTGAGGTATATCTTCGCCACCATGGAAGGGAAATTCGGGGACTAATTGCTATAAGGGGGGAAGTTTGTAAGAACCTGGTTCTTATTTTTGAGGTACGGGATTCTTATTTTCTATTTTCCTTAATTGTTTTTGAGAAAATATGGAAAATGGGGGAAAATATTAATTTTTGGTACTACACACCGTGTACTTTTGGCCGTGTTGGGATGAGTACATGGGGCGTGTAGCCATGCTGGTGACGAAGGGTGTAGGAACTGACTACATGCCGTGTAGTGGTCCTTTACACACCGTGTAGTCAGTCTGCATGCCAAAATAGTAAGGTAGTGGGGCAGCAGCCAGCTGGGTGAGAGTACACGACGTGTAGTCGAGAGTACATGCCGTGTACTCATGTCGACATATGAACTGTATGGAAGTGCCGCCAGGGGAACATTTATATGAAGGAAGTACACTCCGTGTACTCAGAAGTACACATTGTGTACTTTGTTTTTTTATCTTAAATCAACTGTAGCCTCCCCTGTTTATAGGGAAGGCTTAGAACGGGAAGGAGGAGTGGGAGAGGGAGGCCAGAGCTTCGGAGATCCGCCGGGCATCCGTCGGGAATCCGATTTATGCACCATTGATCTCCCTAGAACCACATGGGTGATTTCTTCTTCATCATGGTGTTGTTCTTACCAATTCTTCCCCATTGGAGAGTTATTTGTGGTTGAATGGTTTACCTTCTTCGTAAAATCTACATCTTTCTTGGGCGTTTCTGAAATCAGCATTCATGTATAATGCTCTTTGGCATATAAGGTAGGTGGCTTGGTGTTTTCTTTCCAACAATCGTGTGTTTTGAGAAGTTTTATGCCACAAACCCATGTGGGGGGTGTCGTGTGGCTGAGGCCGTTGCTATATATAAACACCTAGAATTTATTAGGAATCTAAATATGATATTAAAATGCTGGTTGGGATTGTTTCTTGAATCTGGAACCACACTGGGGGTGTGTTCCACTGTTTAGACGTTTGTCCAGGATACCCGAGGGTATTCCTTTAAAGTAGTAATTTTATAATTGCCTTGAGAGGAATTTCTTGTTTACTGCTTGTTTACCTATTGGGCATGGCCCGGTTACTTGTTTGGCCTGAGGGAGTTGTTGTGATTAGCCCGAGGGAACTACACTATTTATCATAAGGGCTATAGTTATTTCAGCCTGAGGGAAACTTCTTCCATGCCTGAGGGAAATAGACTCTGTGCCAGAGGTTGACACTACCTACGCATGAGGGAAAAATTCTGTTATGCCTGAGGGAAATTACCTGTGGGTTGGGTTCTGCTTATCTGAGGGTAAGGTTTTGATTTTCTGAGGACGTGGGCTATATACATAGAAATGAACGGTGGTGATTTGTAATATTTAATGTATTAAATGAATTATTAAATGGAAATTTAACTACTAAGATAGATACATTTGAGTACTACATACTTTATTTCATTTTACTACTGCACACTATTGTTGCATGCTTACACGCATTTGGGCACGGGTCTTTGGTGGGTGCCTACTGAGATATATTTCTCACACCCTATTTGGGTCATGCTTTTTGGCCTAAACAGATTACATTTTTGCAGGTGTAGATAGGGACAAGAGTCCCTATACAGGTACTTGACTGTTGCTGAGGAGTAGGAGGTCATGGGACCAAGCCAAGGGTCGTGATGCCGCTGGCAGCTGTTTTTTGCTTTGTTTTGCTTTACTCTGCATTTCGATGTACTGTATTGATGTATAACATGTTCTGGCTGTTTTCATAGAACTGGAGACATGTAACATCATTGTTTATCGATTGTTGGATATATCCACTGCTATTGTTATTTTAGTGGCGTATGGTTTACTACTTCTACTGTTTGTTGTATGTTTTATTTCAACTCCATTGTGCTACACTTTGATAAATGAGGGCATAGTTTCCCCACTATCAGACCTGGGCCATCGCTACTAGTCACCAGCCTTTGGCATTTGGGGAAACGTGCTTGACGTCACGTGGCGAACCAGGTTCGAGGCACCCGTTGGGTGGCACCCGGAATCGAGACATTACATCTACAACCCCGTAATCATTATTATCTATTAATGATTCCATGGAAGTTGGGATCTCACATAAATCAGAATCTTCATCAAGTTGATCACCACAAAAATATTATTTTTTCCTTATAAAATAAAGGAACAATGTTTATTGGATTTACCAAGAATAAGGAAAATTTGTTTTTCAAGTGTTTCCATTATAAAATAATCAGATGTGTCTTCCAATCTATCCATATTAACAATTGTCATTCCAAATTTGTAGCATCTGAAACTGTTGTTACTGATAATCCATTTTTAGTTAAACTCAAGAACGTTAATTTCAATGTATTCAACCTCTAATATTTGTTCAATGACTCCATAATATGCAATTCATGAAAATATTTGGTTTTTTGTCTTTAAAACTCAAAAGATGCATTAATTATGTGAACACGAATACCCCACTATTCGGAACTATACTTATATAATCTTATTCTTCCATATAAAATGTATATCCATTAATTCCGTACCCTTAAAATGTTATAACATTTAAAAATGGACCCCAATAACAAACTTAATGTGTCTGATGCATCTGATCTACCAATCATGGTCTTTTTAAGCCATAGAAAAAACATATTTTTTATGCTCATTCAAAATCCACATTTATTTATTCTTTGAATGACATAGTTTTAACTCATTAAAATGAAATGTTATATATGTTTGAGCATAATACATGTTATAAAATATGTATAAATATACCTTATTTATCTATTCACATGACAAAGATATGACATTAAATCCATGAATCCAATTTCCCTCATTATCAACTCATTCATGGTGAGACAGAGGCAAAGCAATCTGATCAACCATAGATAAGTAGCTCATACAAAACTCTGGAACCTCCTCAAAAATATACTTATCAGTAATGGAGGCTTCGGGTTGATATGGGTTTTTAACATACCACTTAAATATCTTCATAAACATTTCAAAAGGATACATCCAACATAGATATATAGGTCTACAAAGATGTATTTATCAAACAAGATGAACCATTAAATGTACCATTATATAAAAAAAGATGGAGGAAAATATATTTCTAGTTGACAAAATATAGAAATTGACCCACTTTCCAAAATATTCAAATCAACTAGATCAATCACCTTATTACAAATTAAATAAAAAAATATAACAAACCATCATGAGAGTCTTTATGACAAAGATGGGAAATCTTCCAAAGAATTCAATAGGTTGAAGTTGATGCGTCATGATGTGACAATCATGAGATTTCATACCTTTCAACTACAAATTCATCTATGAGACAAAAAAATATACATTTGAAGATTTAAAATCTGGTTCTTTGATATCATGAATACCCTAAAAAATCTCATTTTCTCCATCTTGGATAATGTATGAAATGATGGGGGAAGAAATATTCATCTTATATTAGGATTGAGAGCTAACTCCAACCATATTCTTATTGATAGTATATCGAATCATGCATTCAACTCATGTTTAGTTTTTTCCTTTAATATCTAACAATGTTCCAATCAAACAGTCAAAAATATTATTCTCTATATGCAGGAAATCAATGTTATGTTTAACTTTATGATATCTCTAATATGGTATCTCAAATAATATTGAGCATTTCTTCCAAATATTTCTATAATTACAATATTTATGTGCCTTTCCAAATGTCACATCATGGTTTTCAACCTAATCAATATACTCATCAGTAGAGAAATGTTTTGGAGAAATATCTAACTTTTCTGAGCCATTGAATTATTTTATTAATATTATTTAAGAGTTATCCATATGATAAAACATTCTCTGACCAATGTATTATTTTTTTCTCCAAATATTTTATTGAAAATATGAAGTCTTTGGATAGGTAATTGGACACGCAGTATGCCCCATAACATTATATCCCGAGAAAATTCCATGCACTGGGAAGTCATTTATAGTGAACATGATCACTTCTTGCAGTTGAAAATATTCAATTTTATAAGAATCATACACCCTAAAACCATCCTCTTGTAAGAGTTTCAAATCATCAAATAATGACAATAATAAAACAAAAATATCATTTCTAGGCTACGTTATTCTAGAGAAAATTAATCTCAACATGAAATATTTATGCCTCATAAAAAATTTGGTAGATAGGTTGTAAATTACCAATCAAAGATGCCATGAACTATGTGTACTCCAGAGGCTTCTGTATGGATTCTTTCCATCCCTGCACATCCCAAGTTAGATATTTCTAACTCTATTTATGAATGTTGGATAGTTTCAATGATTTTTTTCCATTGTGAGCAATCATCAAGATGGTTTATTTTTCCATCACAAATCCAATCATCATCATGCCATCATAACCTTTTTTTAATCTTGTGAATTATAATATAAATGGTTGAAAAGAGGAATTATAGTAAGATACCAAAATATTGTGGTAAGGATCTCCGTAATTTGTACAGTAGCCTACGATTTTTCATTCAAATTATTTTTTGATGTCCCTCATTTTGGACACTCTAAAAAAATTCCATATTCCTTCCTAATTATCACATATTCATTCAGATAGGCATTTATTTTCTAGTATCCCAATCCTATCAATCGGAATATTTTCTTGGCCTCATTATGTGAATCTGTTAGATCATTGTCTTCAGGAAGAATATCTTTCAACAATTGTAGAAGATTTGTTAATCTTTTCTCACTCCATCCATGATTCACCTTCATGTTAATCATTATTAACACTAACAATAAAACCGTAAAATCCATACAAACATGAGTGCATGGTTTTTAAGCATCACTATAT
Organism: Viscum album; assembly: GCA_963277665.1. Lineage (NCBI taxonomy): Eukaryota > Viridiplantae > Streptophyta > Magnoliopsida > Santalales > Viscaceae > Viscum > Viscum album. The sequence goes on along the minus strand of OY728126.1, from coordinate 2,045,967,366 downwards.
AGACACTTAATTTTCAATTCTCCCTCAATATTTGTTTCTTTAATATATTGAATAATTTCTTCAATTTCATCCATGTTACCGTCTTGCAAATAATCGTCATTAGTAGATAAAAAATTCTACCCAGTTTCACCATGCCAAATCCAAGGGTTGTATCTTGGATTAAAACCAATAAAAATTAAATGATCTTTGATCTCTCAACTTTTCTACTTCTATATATTTAAAAATTGTTCCCAATAATGGAATATTTGTTTAAATATAAATGATAGATCATAAAAATATATGAATGAAAACAATTTTAAAAGGAAAATAATGTAAGATTTTATATTTGTAAGAAATCTGCCATGATTCGAAAGTAACACAATTTTGAAATATAAAACAAATATGCTTATTAGAAAATTATAATGATATTGCTTCTGAGGAATAAGGTAGAAAACCAGTAAATAAAAAAACATCATCCACTACTGTGATATATTGTTAACCCATTACATCATGAGTTCTTTAACACAAATTTTTTATCCTAATTATCTAAAATATTAACCTAATATGTCTTACGATTGTACTAAACTAAAATATTTTATTTGTTTCAAGTAATTTTGATGGTCACATTTATATGTTTTGACATTACTATTATGTTGTTTTATGGAAAATATTATTTTTGGGAAAAGGTATTGTGGGAAAAAGTCTTATGAAAAAAACATCTTGTAGAAAATAGATTTTTGGAAAAAAAGTCTTGTGTACATGCCCTGAATATATCATAGACTATATTGGGTAGGTGGTGCAAATATCACTTAGGCATAAGAATTTATAATGAATTCATTATCAATATGTACAAGTGTCTACTAGTATCATAGTGATCGTCTCATCCATTTATAACACATCAGGATACATAAAAACTGTAGATTAGGTTACATGGTATGCATATCTAAATGAAAATACTTATTTAATCTTATCTCCCTAAATTACTCATTTAAAATAATTAATGATTGTTATAGTAGAGAATTTAAGAACTATGTTGGTGAGTTATTATTAAAATAAAAAATATTGAAATTTATATAGTATAATAAGTAATATAAGTCACTACTATAATTTATCTATATAATATATATAACTAGGGTATGTTCATTTTGAAATTTATCTAGAATTGATGGTTTATAACATGAATCTAAAATATTATACATGTTTCAATATAGGGTAATAAATTTTATATTTCAATGTGTTTTAAATATTTATGTTCTATCATTTATCATATTTAATACATGTATGTCTTCAAAAATATCACATAAGTGAAAAATTAATGCCAAGTGAATTCAAAAAAAGTATATATTTAATTTTTGGATACATGAAATTGATACCCTTACAATGTCCCATTGAGATTATATATGTACTTACTTTGGGGATATATAAGAACATGTTGGGTGATGTTATGTTATTATAACATCGTATAACTCAATGTACATTAATTAAATTTTAATAATATCATAATTAAAAGTTAACTTTGAGTGAATTTATTATAAATTTTGAATCATTATGTTAAACTTATTTAGAGGTTTGATATATATATTTTTATTAAATAAATAAAAAAATTTATTAATTTTGAAATATTATATAAACTAATTAATATATGTAATATATTTGAAAATGGAATTAGATTTAATCTTATATTTTCACTTATTCATGAAAAATAATGTTATGAGATGAAATTTTATTATCCTTATATCTAAATATTAAATTCAAAGCTCACATACCTTGTGATATTCTCCACAAAATATTACCTATATGCAATGAGTCGTCCATAAAAGTATCACTAAATTTTATTGTTAAATTAACTCTAATTCACATACTAAGACCATGTCATATTCTTCTTATTAAATTTTCCAATATAATACATGGCTCTAAATGCAGGTTTCAAATTCTATTAAAAATTGAAAGAATGTATTGGTCTTAATTTATTTGCTATTTTATTTCTTAATGGTTTTAGTTATTAAATGTTTTATTCTTTATTAAATATAATTTACTCACAATTGAATATTTATTTAACTTTCGGACGAATTAAAAGTATAGTTTTATTAAATTCCCATTCTATTTTTTTATATAAACTATTTTATATTTATATATGGGTTAGATGGATTATATCCTGATTAAATTATATCATTAGAGTGTATCCTTAAGGAAGAATGAATATTTAATATATATTTTAAATTACCAAAATATCACATTGAAATGAAAATAATTAAGTCATATTCATCAAACCAAACCATCCTTGGAAAAAACCCATTTGTGTAATAATTATTTAGATCGTTGAATGAAATTTACAAGTTCAAATTTCCACTCCCGCATTCCTTATACAATTCATCGTTTTCTTATTATGATTTTTTTTAAAATAATTTTTTATCAATGGCATTGGGTGGATAAACTTATATATATTGGTGTTATCAAGGAGCCTAATAGTAAATGAAGTATCTGAGGTACCAAACATTAAGGGGATTCTTGATGGAATTATAATTGAATGGTATCAGAAATTCAATAAATGGTAATTTATTCTATTGTCGATTGGAAATTATACCATAATGACCCCCATCCTCAATTCTATCAATCCAAACAATGTATGTTTGGTCTTCATTATGTGTTATCTTATATTTAATATTACGTTAGTAATTTTTTATTTCTAAATATAAATTTTATATTTACAATTATTATTACACTTTATAAAATTATTTAAATTCCATACATGTTTGTTTTATAATGAATCCTTTATATTCATATAAATTTTAATATATTATTATACTAGAGTAAAATAGTATATTATACAATTTATTTAAGTAATTTATAGGTCGATGGGTGTATTTTTAATGAAATATACCTCCAATTAATTGTATTATGATTGATTCCTTGAGCTATAAAGAATAAGGTAAAAATTGTAGTCATACCCAAATGGTAAATATTCATGATGTGAGGCTACTTCATTACGATTTTGATGGCTAGAATATTTTGTTATATCATATCTTATATCCCATGATTCAGATATAAGGCATGTTGTTTACTATGTTCTCTTTAAAAGTTACATATTGTGTTGTAATATTGTCATTATATGTAGAATATTCCGTAATACCCTAGCTCTTATTAGGTATTTAGATACCACTATCTTATTTACATTTTGTATTTCAAACTAATTTAAGGACCTACTCTTCCCTCATCACTCCCTTCTACCTTTTTGTGGCTAAGACAGAATGGCAACGCCACCACCACCACTCCTAGGCCCTTCTAGTCTAGGGGGATATGGGTCCTCCTCTAATCCTTTAGAATCCCCAACCTCTTTTTTTCGCTTTGTTCCTCAACCCTCTTCAAATACCTAGATTCCCATCTATTTATCTTTTTTCTAAATTTTAGTCCCACATGGATGGGTTTCTTTAAATTTCTATATCTTATATAGAATTCATGAGAACCTATGTGATGTCGTTTATTTTTATGTTTTCCCATTTCATAAAGGAATACCCCCAACCCGTGGATGATTTCGATAGAATATTCTTTGATTCTCGGAAGTTGAGAGAACTCATGATTGTAGGGTATTTATAGTCAAGGAATTTTTTGATCAAAATCTCGACAAAAGATGACCTAATCTTTTACAAGGATATTACACTGTGAATTATATCTGGTTACCATTTCTCCCACTTTCAATGGTCAATCTATTTTAAACTAATTAGACATCCTCCCATTTTGGTGCTATAGATCTCACTTCCTTGATCTACACTACCATTTGAAAATCTAGTGATCCATTGGTTAATCATCAATACAATTGGTCGATTCATATGCTTTGATCATCCATACCACACTAGTTTTTGCCGAATATCTATAATAACTTTCACAAAAGATGATATACCCAAGGATCCATTTAATTTATTCTAAATTATGGACGAAGGTAAGCTTTTTTGGAATACACTTGTTTTATAAAATTGTTGGGTACATTTTTATTCATCTTGTTGATGTCCTGATCATGATTCTCTCAAATTCATTCATTGAATGATCAAAAATCCTTGAGTGGTCCTTATTTCAGGTACCTTGGGTATGGATAGTTCATTTAATGGTTCTACTCTTTCGAAAGGTTCATGGATTCTTCTCCCTAAAATAAGGATTTTGGAAATTTTTTATGGATTGAGGAATGGATTGGACGGCGATGGTCATCATAAGTTGCCTGGTAGAAAGGTTGGGTTGAATACCCTAGATTATGTTTCAACATATTCTCATGTTATGGTTGTTTTATATTAGTTAATTGTTTATGAGTGTTTAATTGGTAAGATTCCAAAAATAAATTAATTTCTAGGATTAAATAGTCTATGTATTTTAGTGATGTTTCAGTCGACTTTATATAACAAGAATAATCAAGATATGACACCATTTATTCATGTTGGGGATGGGTGAATGCTGAAAGTAGTCCGAGTCCCAGAAGGATAAGTTTGAATCCTAATACGAGTAAAATATTTATTTTTTGGATGTTAATGTCTTAGGCTAGGTATATAGGAATAATATTTGTAATCCTAAATGGTGGCAGTATATCATTCCATGGTGGAAGAGGAAGTTGGATGGGTCTAGAACCCCTTGGGATCTTCAACACAGTGAAAAGGATTTAGATTCCCAATTAGAATCAGAGTATGATAATGAAAAGCATACAATAATTGTTATTGGGTGAATATTGAGGAATGGTAATGAAGGAAATTTGGGTTCAATAAATTTTCCAATACACCAAAAGAAAAAACAGAATAAATGAATATATTACTCCAACCGTATAAATCCCTTGGTCACCAGATTAGTTGGGAATATAATAAATACCATGTTAATGGAAATAATAGATTCCATAGTGGGTTTGAATGTGAACTCTATAGGTGAAATAAACAACTCCTAGTGATGAGGTTGAGTTTTCTAGGGATAAGGTTGTTGATATTAAATGGTTGTTTGAATTAGATGCATATAATGGGGTCCAAAAGGAGGCATGAAAGGAGGATACTGACCTGATGCTCCTTCTTCCTTCAAATTAAGGGATGATAATGAAACATTTCAATATAAAAGTTTCAAATCTGAATTGTGAAAAAATTTATTAGATATGGACTCGATTAGATCTAAATAATGAGGTAATTGATTGGATAATAAAATATCAGATATAGGATCATTAAATGAATTGGGGGAAAATATATCTAGGGGAATATATTCGAACCTATGACTTTTTTTCCTTCTATTATAACGATCTCATCAATAATGATCCATAGAAGTCGGTATCCTCAATCTCATGGAGATTACATAGGATGATTAATTCAATCATTTTAAAGGTTTTATGGAATATCTTGATAATTTTCTATGTGGTTTGAAATTTCGGGAAGCATGTACATTTTCTGGGTTCTCACATTCACTCCCATGTGTTTTCTGAAAAAAAAATTAAATTTTTATTTCTAGGATGTAAGGAAAAATTTATGAAAGATGGAATAAGGAAAACCACTAAATATATATTGTGATAGGTATGCATTATTTACAATACAAATTTTGGTTTTTTATATCTATATTATACTTTACCAAATTTTTTTCATGTTCCTAGTCCCCTATGTCTTATAAATTAATGATCCTTATGAATAGATTATTGTTTTTTATGTTAAAAAATAAACAAGAAATTATTATTATTATCTACAATAAAATAAATTATAAGATATATTAGAGTATTTATAAATATACTTCTTGAAGTAAAATTAAAAGAGCATATATAACTAATATGGAACTTTGGATTAAATATTAGTTAATTTAAATATTTTTATTCAGTTTGGTTTCAAATTTAAATTTGAATCAATCTATTGACTAATATAGAATAGATTACGCAACTTGTTGAAATCCCACATGTTAATATATCATGAATAGGGATTATATATGTTTTAAACACATCATTTTTTATATTTCATGTTTTAAAAAATTCTTAAATCCAAAATATTCTAAATTAATATATTATTTATATAATAAATTTAAATGTAGTACATATTACACCATTTGGAATGTTATTTTGGATGTATAGAATAAACCATATTATAATTTTAGAATGTTTTTGTAAGATATTTTTCACTAAAAAATGTTCCTAAAAATTTAATTTATAAAAAATAAAATTTTCACAAGCTTCAAGGAAAAATATTATTGGAGAAAATGGTTGTTTTTATTTCCATACAAAGCAATTCCATACTAGTATTCCATAAATAAGAAAAATGGGTTCTTAATGAAAAATATAATATTTAATTCATTTATATGTTGTGGAAGTATCCCAATATGAACATAACATAATGAATTATTGAATTTTTCCACTATGATATTGATCATGAAACTAAGATTTGATACAATATAGATGTTAACCAACATGGATGTATATTATGTCACAATTGGTGGATATGAATCTTATATTTTTTGTATTCTTAGACCTATGGAAAAATATAATTTAGTTAACATGAACCTTTTTTGTGACATGGTTAGTTCCTCATAATCACCCTAATTTTTTATGTTAAACACTTAAACTCTCACTTTTAAGTTTCAAATAACCTGCATCATCTTACATTAAATTACCATAGATGATGAATGTATTGGGGGACATAGATTTATGAGCCACTTAGTTATGGTTAAAAAACTAAAAAATTGAATTACTGGAAACTTCACTTCATGTATTTCTTCAAAAATTATGCAGAAGAATCTCAATAACAAAGTCATCTCTGAAATGTTCAAAACTACAAAAAAAATAATTAAGTCTTTTTTAACAAATTCCATACATAAGTTCCATGAATGAACATGTGGTCAAGGATCTATTGTGAAGAATATAAACACTTATTCTTAGGTTACCCCAAAAACAATCTATGGATTAAGGGACTTGTGAAAAAATACATTTTTAGTCCCTCATTTATGTGATAATTGAGCCTGATTTCAATGCATCATGATCCTAGTCCAAAAAATTAGAATCCATAACTTAAAAAACAATAATCAATCACCAACATACCCCATGATCATATGTGTTGTACATAAATTGAATACCCCGATTTTAAGTCATATCATCTTTATGATAGAGTGCAAACTTGACACATTTATTCATGACCCTTTATCAAAGTTATAAAAACTACTTAAAAATATATCCTACCTTGGTATATCAAATGCAATCTATAGTTTTTTCTTGTAAATTTTTATGAATATTAATTATTATTTACTAATCTTTTAGATAGTACATAAATGTCAGTTTCTTATATATAATCCCTACACAAGTCATGCACCCCTCTTATGTAATCTACATTTAACCATCCAACACTATTATACCTCTAATGACCATTAGGAATTTTTTACATAAGATAAAATCATGTATTTGAGGATTAAAATTCTTATTTATCTTAGTGGAATTGAGAAATATTTTGGGAAGTAAGTTGAACAAGTTACTGGTCCTACATAATTTTAATTATTCCCCCATTGGTTCTTATCTCTCATAGGTCCGGTCTTATTTCTCCGTGTTTTTTCACTGAATGGAAGGAGGTTGTTATAAATGGGATAACATTATGATTTAATCACAACACAATATCAACTTTTTAATCTGAATTCAAGCATTAAAGGACCGCAAACTAGTATAAGACCCATGACATCACTTAACACATTTATCAGGGAAATTTATAAAGGGATGTTCATGATTATTCTGAACATTAATCAATGGATTAAATATTTCCATCCAATGGTCCCAGTATCATAATATTAAAATAAAAAACACCATGTTCTTGGTTTTATAACCATAAATGTAATGCCATTGTTCCTTATCAAAATAAATTAAAATTTATGAAATACCCTACTATATCAATATTAAACTATTACAATAAACTATGTAGGTTTTGATTCCTTTCATAAGGATACATAGGAAGCCCCTTTCTTGGGAACAATCCCCAAAAAAATCACCTAAAAATAGTTATTAACAAACAAATCAATCACTTAAATTGTAACACACCATGCTTCCCCAATAAGTTTCTTTTTAAATAATTCAATAGCTGGCGATGTATATAACACCGAGTTAAAGCACATCAGAACCTATAAAACAATCCATTTAAAAATATGTTAAGAATAATATTAAAAAAATTGGAATTTTATATATCCCCTATAATTTTAAAATTTATCATCTATGTTTTTTGGACATAATAAAAGGACAAATTCATTTTTTCATATAAAAGTAGCATTTTTTCAAAAAATTATTTTATCACCATTTAATGAATTTTTTTTTAAAATATAATATTTAAACCTTTTATATATTATATTTGAAAAAATAAAATTCTTCTCCAGAATAGGGACACAAAATTTTATTTTGGATAAAACATTGGCGATTTTCTGCTAAATTTCATTCTTTAATGAATATTGAAAAATACTATATTTTAATTCAAAAATGCTTTATCATATAAATTATTTTTACAGATAAGTTATATTTTTTATTTTTTTAAAGTATTATTAGATTATAATTTTTATCATTTAATATAATTTTGGTCATTGGAATTAATTTTATATTTAAATTAAATAGTAACACATGTTAATCATTAGATAGTTTATACTAATAAAAACATGTTTTCTGGTATTGATAATATGAATTGATTTTCATTTAATTTCTGCTAATTCTATGTTATGAATTTGTAAAAATGGATTCCATATTTAGATTCATAAGGTCCAAATTGGTTAAATTGGTACCCTTTTTTGGACATTATGAATTGTAACTTTAGTAATTATTTTTAATTACCATGGTTAAAGGGTAAATCAAGTAAATAACAGTAATAAATAATATTAAAATAATATAAAAATAGTATAAAAAACATGTCCAAATCCTATTGGATGATATAAGGATGATACATAGAATCTTTTGGTTGATTTTACAACCCCATTATCCACATGGGTGTGAAAATGACAGATTATAATAATTAATTTAAAGTAAAGGGAATATAACATAAACATGTATGTTATTGCTAAAACAATTTCCAACAAAGTTATATAAGTGATATCTTAAAATATAAATAGTAATTTTAAATATTAAAATTTTTCATACATAATCATATTTTATTTGTATTTTTTTAGATATTAAATAATTAAATTTATCTACGACATAATAATAATGCATTGTTTTCCTTATTAATATATGAATTAAATAAATCATATTATAAATATTATAATAAATTTAATTTAAACGTTTTTATTCTATCCAATAATTTTATGGATGATTAGTACATATTATATTTGTTACAATTACATTGGTTTTAAGGAATCAAGTGTTTATGAATTTAAAAAAATCAATTACTAAATACTGTCAAAATTGACATAAATGAGTTTCTTAAACAAATAAACATTTATTAAATGGTATAAAAAATCTAGAAATATAATATTCTTCCAGCTAAATTATTTAATAGTAAAAATTTAATTAAAGATCCAATTTTGGTTCTATTGGGATTTTATAGTTTCTATATAATTCTTATATTATAAAAATACAAGAAGACACAATAAGATAGAAATTGTTTATAGAAGCATTAATCATAAAACATAAGGTTAATTTCATGATCTAAACATTTCTAAAAATAATTTTATTAGATTATTTCTACCCATAATTATCTTATCCTTTAAATATATTACATTTCATCTATGATAAACTAAAAATCAATTTATAATAAATTATCATTTCATGATTTTCCTAAAGTGCCCCTCATCTCTCTTATAAAAGGTCACTTCTCCTTCTCTTTAATTCACACTTAAAAAATCCATTTGGATAATCAAAAACCTACCCAAATACCCTCCCAAAATTTCCTTGATTAATTATATATTCCAGCCTTTTCTAATGAAACCAACTTAGGGAGACATATTGTTAAAATTAAAAGGAGACACACGAAGACGAGTTATTCATTTTGTCCCTTCTTTCAATGTTTTTTTCATCCACTTCCTCTTACTATGTTGTTACCATACTAAACTAATAACTCCATAATATACTATATTCATATAATTTTTTATGATTATGGGACAACAATATTCTTCCTTTTACCCATAATTTGAAAAACAATTCCACCATGTGTGCGGCATACATCTTACCATCTCCACGCCATGGTGTAATTTGTTATTCCACATTACATTATTTGGATGGGTATAATGATTTGGAAAATAGACATAAATAATATATATCCCATTATTATGATTATGTATAATTAATATACCATCCACTTCCATATCATTTAAACATTAATGGAATGATATCGTTTCTCGTGCTTACATATGGCCCATCGTCTCCACGACGTGATGAGATTCACTCTCCACATTAACCATTCAATAGTGACTATACAAAAATATATATGTTGTGAATTATTGTTAAATATTTGAAATTATAAGACTAATATATATATATATATATATGTATTTATATATGTTTCATTCACTTACTTCCATACAATAAGAAAACCGAAATAGTATTCATTCGTACGTACCACCTACCATCTCCATGAACAGTGTATTCCATTTCACATAACTATTCATCATATATATATATTTATATTATGAATATATATGATATATAAATCATATTAAAAATTATTTAAGTAATAAAATCATTATATAAAAAATATAATCAATAATAACTAATCAAAACACGTATGATAAACAAAGCACCTATTACCCAAAATTCGGCATTAAAATGGATTGATATTAAATGGGTAAAATAAATTCATAAAATAATCACATATGATATCATTCATATTATTATTATTTTGATATAATTTAATAATATGTTTAAAAATATTATACATGGGTTTTGGACATGTACATAGAGTATCAGTCCAATGTTAAAGTTTAATTCCTCAATATCATTTTTATATGAGATCGTTTATTTATAATGTTTACCAGAAAATAATTATCATCCATGTCCATGTTTGCAAAAAATGTTTTCAAAAAGAATATTTTAAGGTTTAATGGACAGTAATATTTAAATATATCATGTTTTTAAATGTTTTAAATGTTTTAAATGTTTATTAATCGAAATCTACTTAATTAATGTCCATGTTTTCAAAATGATTTTATGAATTTATGTATATGGACATGATTATTTTAAAATGTTAATTTATTTAAAAAGTTTCAAATTGGTATGGGAAACCCAGACTAAAAAATATTTTTTAAAATACTTCCTTTATTAATTATGTGACTTCTAAATGATTTCATGAAAAGGGATATTTCTCTCTAAGAGTTATATATATTGTTTTCTACTATTCCAACATCACTTATTAGATATTATTCTTGATTGAGGTTGATTAATTATAATACAATCTTACATATTGTATTGAATGGTTTATGATATGATTGACTATGGATGTGTTTTTTTATACCATTGATGGATTATAGTTAAATTATTGAAATTCATATGCTAGTTTGAATATGATTTTTTTGTTGATTTTGTTTTTCCCATTTCATAAGGGGAATGAATTGGAATTTTTAATTATCGGACATGGCCCAGTATAGTCCCTCAATGCTTCGATAGTCTCATGAGACAATAATGTTTGGGTTTTGGCTAATTTTTTACCCAATTGGGTATTGTGTCTTAACTGAAGCATTGATGGTATGTTCAAGATGTCACGTATTAAGCATTCCATCATTATGAGATTAGTTTTTGATATTACATGTGATTATTTGAAAAGTAAAATATACTTGTGGTTTTTTAAATGTAATTTGTTGAGTTATTCTTGACATATTTTCAGAATATAAGGTTTTGAAAGGACTATGTTTTAGTTTTGTACATTGATATGAAATTTTAGTCTTATTTGTGACAACTTCTGATATATTGTTTACCCTTAGTGAGTATCTGAGCTCACTACATTATTATATTTTGTCTTCCTAGGATTACAAGAATTGTTTTATGACTGATATGTAGGTTTATGATAGGGGAATAATGGAGTTATCAATGTATTATCTATGTTGTGTTTTATGTTAAGATGTGTGAGGTAATGTTCATGTTTGTAATATATTTTCAAAGTCTGTTAAACTGATCGGTCCTTTGGTACATGATTCATTGTATCATGACTAAGTATTAAAATTATTAAATGGATTTAGGCTTCTGGGGTTGGGGAGTTACATTTCGTATTAGAGTAAGTTTATAAATGACCTTTGAAATAGATTTAGAAAACATAGATTAGGGATCATAACCCTAAGATAGACTTTCATAATAAGTACAGAAGGACCCCAAGAATATTGGTAAAGTAGGGATTATGTGGATATTATATGAAATAAATCCCTATCTGGATACTAAAAGTGGACATGGTTCTGGCATAGATGTACCTCAGGATGAAAAAATTTACATGGTGTTTCATGCTTGATTCAGGATAACTGGGCACATGACAACATGCCTTACTTCACAACTAGTTTCAAACTCCAAGGGGATATGATTATGATAATTCATATTTTCCTTACAAACTATTATGAATGATTTATGAGTAAATATTTCCTCAAAGATACCATATTTATGATTATGGATTAGATATTCCTAATATTTTCAATCTAGGTTAAGTATTTTACTAGTTTAGAATTATAAAATATGATGCATGACCTAATCTAATGTATACCATTGTTTAGAAATGGAGCGTAGTGGAAAGAATGGAAACCGAATCGCACACATAATCCTTGTATGGAAACCCTCTTATGAAAGATAAATATAGTGGATTTTGTGATGTAAATTGTTCTAAATAGCTTATAATCATATTGGGATAGCTGACTCAGGTTATGAATAACAACCTCACCTGTATGGATCCCCCTAATCAATAATATATATGATCAATGCTATGCCACTTAATGAGAGAAAACCCTAAAATATTAAAGGGGACTACAAATCCATTTTTTTCTAATAAATGGATATGTTCATTTAATAATATAGTTATTTCTTTGGGAAGTAATAAAAGGGAGAAATATTTCATTGTAGTTTACCCTCTCTTAGGAGTTGTGAATCAATAGTGGTCATTAATTCAATGCACAATGGAGGATGAATAAGTTTCAAATATTGAATATAGAAAGTTTAAATAAATATACCTCTAGAAATAATTTCCTCATGAATAAAAAAATGATATTGAAATCAAATTTTTTAGTCTCCGGAAAAGGAGGATAAGAATGCCACAATATATGAGGATAATTTTACAAGTTTAGAAAAATATGATGCAGAATACATACATAACCCATGAAGTAAGATTAATCGATTATTTGAGGGGTTAAAACTAATCCTTCAAAGAGTGCCGGTCTCCCAAAAACTATCATCATATGAAGATATAGTCTCATGTTCCATCAATAAAGAAAAGGAATCATCTATGTCATATGACATTAATGTAAATAAGGAGATGAAGATGGATACTAATAATTCTAAGAAATTAAACAATGTAAAGGGGAATAATAGAAGGGTTGATTTTCCATCCTACAATTAATATGGAAATACAAATCCAAGATGATTCTTATTAGGGACAAGATCCTATTATAAGTGTGGATAAAAATGCACCCATGCTCGTGATTGAAATGGAAATAAATAAGCTAGTAATTTTAAGTGCTTCAATTACAAGGATATGGGACACTATGCACATAAATTTCCTATGAACCATGGAAATATAACATAGAAGACGAAAATGGATCATGGTCAATATTATGTTGTTACTATGGTCGAAGTGGAAAAATTAATGTATTTTTTTGGATTCAAGAATTATATTCCAGTTATAAGAATAATGCTATATATATATATGGGTTGAACCATGGTACTTTTTGTTCCTATTAAGGTCTTATTATGCTGATGGAAATCATATATTCTGTATGTGACAATAATAGAAACATTACGTTGTTTGGGGAATCTGATGTTACAATTGATATTAGAAATTTAGAGACCTTTTAGATAGAGTTTGGACATAGTTATTTTGGATAACTCTACTATTTTGAATGAATTATGATGATATTTAGATAGTATTTTTTGTGGTTAAACATTTCATAAGGTTATTTCTATAATGTTATAATAATATAGTTTGAGAAAAGATACAACCTGCAGGATGGGAAAAGAACCCATCATGTTAGACAAGGCTACATGAATCGAACCCACAACTTTAGTGATATAAAGATTTATTTCCTAACATTGGACTACCGTAATTCCCTAGTTATCATTACACAGTTTTCATTATTTAAATGGTATATGTCTATATTTTGATCCTTATATGATTAAGATAAATAGAATATTTTTTTGAGTTTTTTTATCTTTAACGAGAAAGGTGAGTTTATGGTAGGAATTAGTTAATTGATGAAAAATTACAAGTAAAATAAGTATGCATCATTGTGTTCTTAGTCCATGAAGTAATTCATAAACTATTGGAATAATAATATAAAACTAAAAATGATTTCCTTGTACATATTTTTGTGATGAATCAAATTATCCCATGGATCATAAGAGATTTATGGCTTTCCTAATGTTAACTTTATCCTAATAATATTTACATCACTCTCCATCAGAAGATGATGGAGAGATTTTTCTTTCACGTCCAATTTTTTCTTCATAGAACCCTATTATGTGTTATTTCTGGTAAATACCCCACACAACATTCATTATTTTAAAATAGAGGTCTCATTAATCCATTTTTCAATGTGGGATTTCAACTATGATATTTTGAAATGTTCAAACCATAGTTTTCAATCCTTATTTTAAATTATGAGGAAGATATTTGTTAAATTTGGGGATAATATAACACACAAACCATCCATTGTATGATTTCTTTTTAAATAATTAAGTAGCGTGAGATATATGCAATACCGAGTTCAAGCACACCACAACCTATCATAATTTCCATTTAAAAAGAGGTTATGAATACTATTAACCACATTTTGAATGTCATATATACCATATAATTTCAGCATTAATTTTTTGTGTTTCTTAGAAATAATAAAAGGACAAATTCAATTTTTTAGATAAAAGATGTATTTTTTCTGAAATGTAGTTTTTTCTTCAATTTAATAGATAACCCTTTATAAAAAAGTATTTGACACTTTTGTATATTCAATTTGAAAAAAAAAATATTCTTATTTTGAAGTGGGATAAAAAATTTAGTCTGTAAAATTTTTTGTGTTTTTTGATAACTTTCATATTTTAATGAATACTGAAAATTTCATCATTTTCATTCAAAACTTATTTTTCTTCTAAATTATTTATATAGGTAAATTATATTTTTATTTGTTTTAAAGTACAATTAGATTATATTTTTTCATTTAATATAATTTAGACCATTTGAAGAAATTTTACATCTAACCTGAATATAAACATATGTGAATCATTTGATAGTTTTTACTTCATAGAAACTCACTTTCAAATTTTGAAAAAGGGAATTGTTATCAAATTAATTTCTTCCCATTATGTGTTTTGAATTTTGAAAATGGATTCTATATTTGGAATCATAAGGTCCAAATTGTGTAAATCAGTTCCATTTGTTATTAGAAATTATGAATAGTATCTTATGTAATTATTTTTACTTACCATGGATATAAGGTAAATCAAGTAAATAAGGGTAAAAAATAATATTATAATAATATAAAACTACACTAACATGTGCCCTATGTAACGTCCTAGTTCTGGGATGCTTCTTAGAGGTGCCCTGTACCTGGTTTTTCACATAGTCTCAAGCACATTTCCCCCAATGTCAGAGGCTACCGCCTAGCAGTGAGGGCATCGGGTGTGATAGTGGGGAAACTATTCCAACATTTGTAGAGTAATGCAGCGGAAATAAATAGATAACAATAGCGGAAGAAACAACAACATGAAATAAGTAAACAATAGTAGACTGAAGGAAATAAACAATTAGAGAACATATATAAATGATACGTGAAACATATGTCTATGAAAATAGCTAAACAAGTCACAATACTACAATATAGTATGAAAACAATGTTCAAAGAAAAAAATAAACTCTAGCATCGCAAGCCTCAGATTTTTCCCTTTCCCTCTAGCTCCACAACAATAAAGTACCTAAAGTAGATTAGTGCTTTCCCTTTTCTATACCAACAAGAATATAATTTTTTTGGTCCCAAAATAATGTCCCAAATCGGTTGTGAGATGATTCCCAGTAGGCAACCTCCCAAATATTTAGGCCTAATAGTCGGTGAATATATATGGTAGCCAATAAGAAAAATGAAGTAGTAAACATGGAAGTAATCAAAATAAAAGAATCCTACAGTTTCAATTCCATTCATTTTCATATATCAAGTATGCAACTAATTAAAAAAAGTAACCCTATGGGAATTAATCACAGCCTAACCCATATGGTTCAACCAAACAAAACCAAGAAACCCTCTCGGAATAAATGATAGTAAAAACCCTCTGGTTCAGCATTATCAAAGTCTCTCTGAGGAAGAACTCATCGTCAATTCCCCCTACGGTCACATATCATAAACTATATAAACTTTGTGGAAGAACTCAATGTCCAATTCCCCCTATGGTATGGAAATGTGGTACTAAAAACACTCAGAGGGAGCACTTGCATCCATCCCCCCCTATGCTCTTCCAACGTAAAAGTTAACAGACAATCAAGTGAAGCCCTCAGCATCCATTCTCCTTTTAGTATACTACAACAGGTTTCCATAGTCCTGTGTAAGTCAATTATGAACAATGATGTTCAACAGCCAATGTAAACCACTAGAACTACTTAGATTAAAACTTTAAATAACTACTTGAATAAACATCGACAAGCATATTACTACATAAGATAATATCCCTTTATCCTAACAACACTAGGAATAGAAAAAACAAGTAGCCTATTCATCAAATCTATAACACATGATAAATATCAAAACAAGAATTGGAAACACATCCATAGGATAGAAAAAACCATATTCATAATAAAAAAACCTCTACACAGGAACACAAGGAATAATAGGCCTTAACACGGCTAAAAATAGTTAACATGAAATACCTCGTTCTATGGTATTGGAAACTTTTGCACAAAATATTAAAAGAATAACTATGTAAATGCACAAACCACCCACCTCGGCATTGTACGATTGTTATACTCTGTCATTGGCCCTTGAATCAACATAGAACACAATAGATCTATAAAAATGTCAAAAATATTCAATCAAGTATTTCTCACGAAAGGAGTGAAATTAGGAAATGAGGCTCTTGAAGAATGAAGAACACACCTTGGAGACTCCAACCCAATCCACGATAGTTGAATTGGAGAATAGATGGCAGGTCGGGTGCTCAGAGAAGAATCATCTGCCTCAGTCGCTCCTGGATGAGACATGCTGAGAAGGATGGGTTTTTTGTGAACGAGATGTGACCCCAATCCGATATAACATTTAAAAAGAAAAGTACACGGTGTTTCTTTTAAATGAACATGGAATGTAGATTCCTTAATTATGCCCTGCATTAGGTAGTCTCCAGGTCACCCCACACGACTATGTACTTGTACGAAACATGGCCAGTACATGGTTAGCTGTGGAAACCAGGTAGATTGTGTTTAATTCAATGTACAAGGTGTGTACTCCTTAAATTTCCATAAAAAGTACTATTTTCCTCATAAAGATACTAGAAAACAAGATTAATACATGAAGAGTAGTTCTGGGTTCTTACAAACCTCCCCCCTTAAAAAAATTTATACTTGAATTTCCCTAGCAAGGCGGTGTAGAAGAAGAATCCTTGAACAGCTCTGGCCACTGTGATTGTACATCGGCCTCCCTCTCCAAGGTATCATCCTATACTTTCCCATACTGCCATAGCACCTATACCAGAGGAACATACCGACCCCAAGATCCTTCACGTTGTGATCTATGATCTGGATAGGAAGCATGATGAACGATGCATCCACATTTTTCTCAAACTCCTCTGGTTAAAAAACATGGGATTAGTCTAAGAAGTAACATAGTAGTTGAGAAGCATGGAAGACATAATGCATTACCCAGTACCTCTAAGGTAACTGCAATAGATAGGAAACCGACCTGATTTTCTCCAAACCCAAAAATGGTCAAATATATATTGGTGAAATATTTCCCTATCTCATTGTCCTCTTGTGTCCCAACCTCAGCATGACACATAGAAAAACATGTTCTCCGACATCAAACTCTAGAGGCCATCATCATCAGTAAACATAGGACTTTTATCATTAATGTATAGTATCCATCCTCTTGTGAATAAACTCCACCTACGATGTGGTATCCAGGACAAGATGAGGTCCCATCATAGTTGTCTATCCTACCTCCAGCTAACATAGGGGTGATCGGAATTGCCTACCGTACAAAGCCTCAAATGGTTCTATCTATATTGTTTCTAGAGAACTATTATTTTAGGAAAACTCTACAAGAGTTATGTTCCTCTCCCAAGAACCTCCAAAATATTGGATTCAGGCACAAAGCTTGTCCTCTCGCACCCGAATCGTATGCTCATACTGGACATCTGTCTACGGGTGTTAATTTGTACTCAGAAGTACCTGTGTACCCAACACCCTCTGTAGTCCTTGCATGACCCAATAAATAAAACAAGCATCCCTATCTGAAATGATGGTGATTGGAACCCTATGTAAGTTCACAATCTCCTGAATGTACAACATCCCATCTAATCACATCTAAATCACTCCTTGATATGTGTTCGGAAAAATGGTTTTAGAGCTAGGTTCCACACACCATGTACATTGAAGTACACATTGTGTACCCAATTGTCGCTGGTGACCATGTACTGGCTATGTAAAAGCTGAGTACTTGGCTATGTGGGGTGACTTAGAGACTGCCTAAAGCATGTCCCTATAAAGGTATATAAATGCCCCATAATATTAAAAGACATTCCATGGAATTTTCTATTTAATTGTTATATAGAAACGAGGTCGCGTCTCATTTACATAAACCCCTCTTTTTCAGCTTGTCCCATCCCAGAGAATCAGAGTCCAATGAATCTTCTATGATCCCCTGACCTACATTCCATTATATGATTCAATAGATATTGATTGTGTTCGGATCACTGCTGTGAGTTATTTTTTTATAGAGCCTCATTTCCTGATTTCTCTCCATTTTTGATATATCCTTGGTTGAATCATTTTGACGTTTTTATAGATCTACCACATTCTAGGTCGATTCAAGGGACTATTATGGAGTATAATGATCTTAAAATGTTGAGGTAAGTGGTTTGTTCCTTTCCATAGTTAGTCTTGGAATTTTATTTGAAAAAGAACCCCATATCCAAGAACAGGGTTTTGCGTGTTTAGGGTATTTATCCATGTCAATGCCTGTTATGCCTTTTGTTCTCGAGTAGAAGTTATTTTATTATGAATAGGGTTATTTTCCATGCAATGGATGTTTTTCCAATGCTTGTACTGATATTGATCGTTTGGTCTATCTTTTCTAATTTGGCTACTAGTTTTTCTATGCCTAGTGTTGTTGGGATGGAGTGATATCATCTGATGTTGTTACATGCTTGTAGCCATTTCTCCAAGTAGTTGTTGAATGTTTTTAGGCTAGTAGTTCTTATGGTTTAATTTGGATTTTGAACATCGTTGTGCATGATTGGCTTACACAGGGCTGTGGGAACCTGGTGTAGCAGAATATAGGGAGAATGGATGCTAAGGGCTTCTCCAAAGTATCAGTTTACTTTTACGTTGCGAGACCACATGGGGGATGGACATAATAACTCACATAGAGTTTCTGTAGTCCCATTTTGTGAGACAAAAGGGGAATTGGACATTGAGTTCTTCCTCAGAGGGTCTATAGTAACCGATACGAGACCATATGGGAAATTGACGGTGAGTGCTTCCTCAGATAGTCTTTTCTAAAGATAAACTAGAAAGGATAAAATTTTATTACTACCCCAAGTGTTGCATGTGTTTGTTTGGTTGAACAAGAGAGGATAGGCTATGAGTACTTCCCCGAGGGTTATGTTATTTTAATTATCTTCTTACTTGATATATGAAAATGAATTCAATTAAAACTGTAGTATTGTTTACTTTTGAGTACGTACATGTTTACTACTTCATTTTTCATATTTCCTCTCAAATATATTCACTAACTATTAGGAACAAATATTTGGGTGGTTTCCTAATGGGATATGTCTCATATTCTTTTTGGGTATTGATTTGTGTCCCAAATTGATAGTATTACTACATGTATAGATAAGGGAAAGCACCATTCTACTTCAGGCACATGATTGCTGTGAATCCTGAGGGTATGGGACCAAGATGAGGCTTAAAATGCTTCTGGAGTTTATTTTTTCAATTGTACATTGGTTCAATAATGTATTCCTGCATTGCGAATTGTTTTGTCTGTTTCCATAGACATATGTACCATGAATCGTTTATATGTATGTTCCAGTTGTTTATTGCCTTCAATCTTCTTCTGTTTACTTATTGAATGGTGTCACTGTTTCCGCTGTTATTATTTGTATATTTCAACTTCATTAATCTTCCAATGAGGGAATAGTTTCCCCATTATCATGCCCAAGACCCTCGTTTCTAGTCGCTGGCCTCTAGAGTTTTGGGAAATGCACTGGAGGCCATGTGACCAACTGGGTATGGGGTACCTCTAGGCGGCACCCAGAACAGGGACGTTACAAAGTTGTATCTAAGGGATTATTTTTTTCTTGAAATACTCATTGGAGCATATATACATGGATATAATGGAAAATGTAGTTTGTAATAAGATGTTCCTGAGAGTAGCTGACCCACATATAGGGAAAATATAATTTTCCTCGTTTATTGCTATTTGACTAGTTTTGAAATTATTACAGTTGATTTGATTTCACCGTTGGGTGATTCCCATGTTTTGTGATATTATCATTGATATCATTGAGGTTCAATTTCTATTACAAACCGATGAGATGAGGGTATTCCATCTCATTCCTCATATATGCACTAGTTAGAGATCTCGTGTCGTGCACTCTTACCCTACCATTTAGGGTGCATTTGTGATTTCATGTTGTTGTGATAGATATTGTGCTAAATATGCATGATGTTGCGAGGTATTCCTTGGTATAATAACTTATATTCGATAAGGTAGTTTATTGGGTAATTTTTTTGAATGAACTCCAAACATTGTTTCTTGATTTGTTATGGGCCCTCATGTATCCAAATTTGGTGGATCATTGCACTATTATTCTTGTATATGACATGTATAAGATTACAAACATTGATTCGTGGGGAGTATGGGCCCTCACAAAACATAATTTGGCACTTTAATGTTTTCTTCAGTATTTTTATGGGTTCTGGAGTAGTTTTCAAAGATTACTGTCCAAAAAAACTTGAATACACGGTGTGTAATGAACAATACACACCATGTTTCCTTCTGTTCGGGAAGGTACTGTTTTTCTAAAATTCATGTAGTGTACTTTGTGTACACTCCCTATAGTCTCTAATGTGTTACTGCCTGTGTGTATTGAGATGCAGGGTTTTGAAATATTTGGTGGAACACGATGTGTACCAGATGTACACTCCATGTGTATAGACCATGTGTCCGGCTGTGTGACCAATGACATGGGTGGATTATTGGTAGTTAGTATATGTCGTGTCTGGAACAAACAAGCCATGTAGAGTCAGTCGTGTAACTAGCCATGTGACTAACAACATGGGCCGTTGAAGTTCTTTCTTGTACACATCATGACTCGAACAAACACACCGTGTAGTCTTGCTCTAGGAGAACTGTGTAGGTTAGTCGGGTAGAAGTACTCCGGTAGGGGAAAACAATTCAAGTACATGTCGTGTCTTGAGAGGACATGTCGTGTGTATGGGTTGATACATGACTAGGGTTGGTATGAGTACACACCCATGTGAAGGATTTAAGGAAGACTCCGTGTAAGAGTCGTACACACCGTGTACCCCTATTTTAAAAAACCATGAAAGATTTGATTTCCTGTTTCCATTCTTGGACTTCTATGTTTTAGTCCCTGGTAATATTGAAATAAAGTGTACCCTTGACCTTGCATTTTCATGCCCCAGATACGTCCTCTAGTTTTACACTAGATACAATTATATGAACAGACACCAAACACAGTAGATTAGGAACTGCCAGCAGATCCTCCAGTTGTGCCCATCTTTCCTACATCTATCATTCTAGATACAATGTCGATGCACAGTTCCATGAGGGATTCTTGAGATTTATGCAGTCCTTCTAGAGAGTACCACATATTGAACTGTCTATGGTAGAGTTTACGTGGTTCTTTCAGCAGTATCATCCTCCCACCCTCAATAGGGATGAAGGAATTTAGGATGTGATATCATTGTAAGAGTCATTTATTTCGATATTCGATCATCTAGTGACACCTACAGAGTGGTAGGTGAAGCTCACTATGTACATGATTCAGGATTCCTCCAAGATATGGTGGGATGTGACCTCACAAGCAGGATGCCAACATGATATGTCCTGGGATGACTTTCGTCATACCTTCTATGATTACTTCTACCTAGACACATTAAGTGCTGATCGAGCCCGAGATTTCATGATTATAGGAGAGGGTACTCATTCCACCATGGAGTACTCTTCATGCTTCATAGAGCTTCATCACTTCACACCCATCCCATGAGGTGATGAGTTATTCCCGGCAAAGATGTTTGAGGATGGTCTTAGGCATGACATCCAATCACATGTGAAAATCTTCATGTTGACTTCAATATCCTCTATAATCATCCAAGCGCTGATCATGATGTGAAATATGAGGGATTATGGAGTTGTGAGCCAGAGCGGCTCAACATCCGGAGTTAGTTTCCCTCATACTGACAGCAGGAAGTGCTGTAGGGAATTTGTGCATGGGGATCCAAGGAAGCGGGATACTTCTTATAGTATCTAGGTGGAATGAAACTAGTGTGGGAATGGAGGGCATACAAATCAAAATTTCCCAAGATACCCAATGGAGTGCCACTGTTGCGGCAAGATGGGCCATCTTCAGCGGTTCTGTTAGTTTTTCTCACAGGTACCTGGGGACAGGGGTTCATCTATGACTCCATGTTCATGAGAAGCACCACCAGTTTCCCATTAGTCAGCGAAGTGATGTTATTTTTCCTTTTTAGGCTGAGGAGGAGGTCACAGCCATGGTAGCCGGTTGGTTGGCTTTTAGTGAAAACTAGGTGGATCAGCTCAGGCTGGTAATGTAGGGTCACTGGGTAATGGAATAGGCTAGACATTTGCTGTGGAGCATACATAGAACGAGCCGGATCCCATACCCTCTATTGTTCGGGTTACGATCCTAGTTTCCTCATTTTTACCTTTTTCACTTTTTGATATAGTGGATTACCATAGTATCATATTTTCTGCTGTTGTGGAGAGCCTTGATCTCTGTATCATTACTTCTACTGATTTCTTGACAATGGACACACTGTTGGGGGAAAGAATGGATAGTTAACGTTAGTGAAAGGATTTCCCACTTGAGGTTGGTGGGTGTCAATTCTTAGGGCACATATATTTCATAGAGAAGACGAGATATCATGTCATTCTTGGAATGTACTTGTTAGTTCCCTTCTAGGTTTTTGTAGACTACTATTTTCATACGGTGAGTATCATGTCACCAGAGGGAAGTTTGTTATTACATAAAGGTGAATAGTATGTCAATGCGAGTAGAGAAGTACTTGAGCTTCATGGGTTAGGAGGAGATACATCCAATATTTCTAGTCTATATCTCGATGACCAGAGGAATTCACAATTGGAATTTCTTCCATTGGTCGATCTTTTCAGGTATGTCTTTCTAGAGAACTTTTTAGGTTTGACTCTGGTGAGATAGGTGTATTTTTTAATTGAGCTCATTTTAGGAGTTGCATCAGTGTTTATTCCCCCTTATATGATGGCTACACTAGAGTTACAGGAGCTTAAGAAGTAGTTGGAGGAGTTGGAGGAAATGGGTTTAATCTAACCCAATACATCTCATTGGGGTTTGTCTGTCCTTTTTGTGAAGAAAGGAGATGATACCTTCATACATTTTGTGGATTATCGTATGTTGAACCAGTTTCCATTCAAGTACTGATATCCCTTGCGGAGTATTGATGATGTAATTTTTCATCTTGGTGGATCCGAGGAGTTATTGAATATTTAAATGAGTTATGATTATCATCAGTTGCACGTTAGACCATCAAATATACCTCTTACAACCTTTTAGATAAGGTATGGTCAATACGAGTATGTGGTTATTATGTTCAGTCTCACAAACCCACCTGATGTTTTTATGGCACTGATGAACTGAGTATTCCATCCATACATGGATTATTTCATGGTAGTTTTCATGGATGATATCTTGGTGTACTCTCACACTCAACACGACCGAGCCACACATCTTGATATAATATTGTGTACACTGAGAGAAAATCATCTATATTCTAGGCTCTCAAAATGACACCTTTCGATGGACCAAATGCACTTTTTGTGTCAAGTAATCTCAGAGATAGGAGTGTCAGTATGCCCAGAGAATGTGAGAGAAGTAGGTTCATGGGATCATCTGAAGAACTTCTTTGAGTTACAGAGTTTTCTAGTTCATTCCGGATACTAGATACATTACATATAAGACTTTTCATGCTTATCAGTGCCAATTATGGGCCTAACTAATAAGGGTGCGATGTTTTTGTGGATAAATTCTTGTAATTCAGCCATCCAGGAGCTAAAAGGGAGGATTACTTCAGCATCGATACTAGTATTTCTAGAGTTAAGAAAGAGATATTCTGTGTACTATGATGCATCTGGTATCATGATGGGAGAAGTTATTATGCATGGGAAAGGAGTCATGGCATACGGTTCTCGGTAGATGAGGCCATATGAGAGGAATTACCTGACACACGATCACGAGTTGGATTCAGTTGTTAACGCTTTATGATGTTGGATATATTATATTATCGGAGATAATTTTGTGGTTTTAATCAATCAAAAATGTATCAAGTATATCATTACATGGTGCGATATGAATTTTATACAGCAATGTTTGGTTGAGTAACTTTAGTCCTTTGATTTTGAACACACCTACACGCCTAGGATAGGAAACACACTTGCTGATGCATTGAGATGGAGGACTCAGAAATAGGAAGTTTCGGAGGACCGTAGTGTGAGGAAGCTTATGGAACTGTTCACTGAGATGCACTTAAAGGGGAACAATAGATATGGGCAGACATTTCATTCTTCTGTAGCTTTTACCTCTACTCCACATTATTGAGTACGAATGAAGTAGCTATCATATTCTGAATGCCTTGTCCTACAATAGAGTGTGTCATGAGAGGATCTATTCTAGGATGGACCATGGGAGAGGATGAGGTCTTGCACATTCACGGCCGTTTATGGGTGTCTGAAGACATACCCAAGGAGCTAGCACATGACTTTCATTCCCCAGATTGGGAAGTTCATCCTGGTGTCACCAAGATGTATCGAGATCTGCATCATCACAATTGGTGGCTATGTGGGAAGATAGATGTTGTTGGGTTATTCATGAGGTGTTCCACCTGTAAGTAGATGAAGGTGGATCATCTGTGACCAGGTTTTCTTTTTCAGTAGTTACCCATTCTTGATTGGAAGTGGAATGATATCAGGATGGACTTTGTGACAGGATTACCAAGGTTTCTTCAAGGAAATAATGCATTTGGGATTATCATTGAAATACTCGTGAAGGATTCACACTTATTACCAATCAAGGATACTTTTAGTGTTGATGAGCTGGGAAAGTTGTACATTCAGGAGATTGTGTGCTTACATAGGGTTCCACACTCCGTCATTTCAGACAGGGATACTTGTTAATCTTCTCGTGTAAGTTAGGGACTACATGGGGTGTTCAGTGCAACTGTAATTCTGAGTACAACTTACCACCCACAGACATATGTCCAGTCTGAGTGTACGATCCAGGTGATGGAGGACGATCTTCGAGCATGCATCCTTGATTTTAGAGGTTTTTGGGAGAAGCAAATACATCTTGTGGGGTTTTCCTTCAATAATAGTTTTATTGAAACTATTCATATGGAAGCAGATGAGGCTATGTATGGATGGAATTGTCGATCACCCCTATTTTTTTAGAGGTTGGTGAGGCAGGTATACAGGGAAGACATCTTGTCGAGTAGACCACAAAATTGGTGGAGTTGATTTAGAAGAGGATGGCTACTGCACAGTCCTGAAAGAAGTCTTATGTTGACTGATGATGATGACCTATGGAGTTTGAGGTCAGAGATCTGGTATTCCTACATGTCACACTAAGGTTGGGACACAAGAGGATTAGGAAACATGGAAAGCTTTCATCGAAATATGTTGGACCGTTTGAGGTTTTGGAGAAAGATGGGTCGGTCGCCTATCAGGTGTAGTTACCTTAGAGGTATCGGGCTATGCACGACGTCTTCCACGTTACTCAGCTACAAAGTTACTTTTCTGACCCATATCATGTTTTTAAACCAAAGTAGGTTGACCTAAAGTTTGAAACATCGTTTGAGGAGCATCCTATCAAGATTCTTGATTGCAGCTTGAAGGTTCTCTGTGGACGGTCTATTCCTCTAGTATGGGTTCTATAGAATCATGGGAAAGTACAAGATGAGACATAGGAGAGGGGGGATGACGTACAATCAATATGGCTAGTGTTGTTCGATGATTCTTCTTCTACGCCACCTAGATATGGAAATTTGGGGACAAATTTCATTATGGTGGGTTGTTTTTAGGAACCCAGATCTTCCATTCAAGTATAAATCATGTTTTCTGGTGTTTTGAGGAAAAGAAGGGTTTCTATAAATTTAAGGAGTACATGTTGTGTAATTTAATACTATTGGATGATATATGGCCAACCATTAGAATCCATATGTTGATTTTAGAACCCCATGGAGCCGCTTGAGTGTGAAGATGACATGTTATAATAATTAATTTAATGTAATGGGATATATAACATAAACATATATCTTATTACTAAAACAGTTTTAATTAGAGTTATATAAGTGATCTCTTCAGCAATAAATAGTAATTATAAATATAAGAATATTTTTTATATCATGGTATTTTATTTTTAGTTTTTATATATTAAATAATTAAATTTATTTAAGACACAATAATGATGCAATATATTCCTTATTAATGAAGGAATCAAATAAACGATATTATAAATATTAAAATAAATGATATTTGAACGTTTTTATTCCTTCCACACATTTCAGGAATTATTATGGAATATTATATTTTATTTAATGCCTTTTTTTTATGTAATCATGTTTTTATGACTTCAAAAAAATAATATAATAATATTTCCAAAATTGACATAAACGTGTTTTTAAAAAAAAATACTATTTTACTTAATGATATAAAAATCCTAAACATCTAAGATTTGTAAAAATGAATTATATAATCTTAACAATGTAATTAATTATCCAATTTGGGTTCTATTATAATTTTATAGTAACTATATTGTTCCTATATTATAAAAATACTAGATGACATGTTAAAAGTTAAACTGTTTAACTAAGTGTAAATCCCAAAAGATGAGGTTAATGTCATAACCTAGACTTGTTTAAAAATAATTTTATGAGATTATTTCAACCCGTACTCATATTAGAATCTAAATAAATCAATTTTGAAGTATTCGAAACCAAAAATCAATTTATAATAAACCAACATTTTTATTTTTTTAAAGTGCCCCTCGACTCTCTTATAAAGGGCAGTTCTACTTATCTTTAATTCAAACCTCCAAAGCCCTTTGGATCGGATGAATCCTTCCCAAAACTCCACTAAAATTTCCCAAATTCTTCATAGAGGACACCCTTTTTGATTAAACTCATCTTAATGCGACCTTTTGTGAAAATCAAAAGGAGACACTAAAAAAGAGGTTACCGTTTTATCCCTTCATTCAAAGTCATTTTCTCCTTCAACTTCCTATTACTATTTTTTATAGTAATAAACTAATAAATCCAGAATCTAATACATGATGATATTTTTTTTTATGATTATGGGACAACAATATTACTCCTTTTAACCATCCTATAAAAAACAATTCCACCATTCATGTGTACGTAGGACTTACTGTCTCCATGATGTGGTGAAAATTTTTGTTCCTTATTAATTTATTTGGATGGGTATAATGATGAGTAAAATAGAAAAATATATTTAATATGACATTATTATGATTATTTATAATTAATATAACAACTATCTCCATATCATTTAAAATTAGAAGTAATGATATCATCGCTCGTGTGTACGTACGACCAACCGTCTCCACGATGCGATGAGATTCATTCTCCACATTAAAAATTAAAAAATTATAATTTTTTTTATATTATGTCTAATTATGAAATATATGAGATAATTATTATAATATATATATACACAAATTCCATTCCCATACTTCCATACAATATTAAAATGGAAACAGTGTTCATGCGTACATACAGTCTACCATCTGCATGAATGGTGTATTTCATTTCACATATCTATCTATAATATATATATATATATATATTGAATATATATGATATATAAATAATAATATACATTATTGAAGTATTTAAATCATGATCTATGTATTCTGATCATGAATAACATGTCAAAATTCATACGTTAAACAAAGTTATTATTACCCAAAATGTTGGATTAACATGGAATTGTTAATAAATGGGAAATATAATGTCATAAAAGAAACATATATGATATCATAAATAATATTTTTATTCTTATACAAGTTAATAATATTTTTAAAAACATTATACATGAGTCTCAAACATGTATGGAGTGTATCAGACCTTAGGTAAGGGTTAATTCATCAATCTCATTATTATCTAAGGTTGTTTATGTGTATGTATCAACTAAGAAATATTTATCATCCATGATCATGTTTCATAAAATGGATATAAAAAGGAATATTTTAATGTTTTATGGAAGGAACCATTTATCTATATCAACATTTTAAAAGTTTAATTATTTTTTCAAAAAATATATTTAAATAATGCATGTGTTTACAAATTGATTTTAAAAATTTATTTATATGGAAATTATTGTTTTTAAATGATAATTATTTAAAAAGAATCAAATTTGAATTGGACACATTGATTAAAAACTGTCTTTTAAATGGCTTAATTTGTAAATTTTAATACTTTTAAATGATTTCATGAAAAAGGGATATTTCTCTCAATGTTCTTTACATATTGTTTTCAACTATGTCAACATAATTTATTGAATATTATTCTTGACTGAGGATGATTTATAATAATAAAATCATTCATTTTTTATTGAATGGTTTATGATATGCTTGACTATATATGTGATATTTTTATTCAATTGTTATCTTATAGTTTAAGTACTCACATTCATATGTTAGTTTTAATATGAATGTTTATGTAGGTTATGTTTTACCCCTTTCATAAGTGGAATGCATTGGACTTTGTAAGTGTCAAGCAGGGCCCCCTATAGCCCCTCAATGCATCGGTAGTCTCATGAGACAATTATGGTGGGGTTTTGGATAATGTCTTAACCAATTAGGATTGGTGTCTTGGTAGAATCCTTGACTATATGTTTAAGATGTCATGCATTATGCATTCTCTCATTATGAGATTACTTATTAATTATAAAGGTGATTGTTAGTCTAGTAGAATATTCATGTGAATGTTTAAATAGAATTATTTGATTTATTATTTCCATATTATTCTGAATATAATGTTATAAAAGGCTTCTGTTTTAATGTAATACGTTTCCTTAAAATATTATGCTCATTTGTGATAGATTTTGTTGTATTATTTGTACTTAATGAGAATCTAAGCTCTCCCCTTTCTTATGTTTTATTTTTCATAGATTCCGAGATATTATTTATGATTGATATGTAGGATTATTCTTTGGGAATAATGAAATTATCAAAGTATTATATGTAAAAAATTGTGATGTAAAGTTCATGTATGTAATATATTTTCAAATCCTACTAAACTGGTCAGTCCTACAGAACAAGATTCCTCAAATCCTGCCACTATATTAAAATAATGCACCAGATCTGGGATTCTAGTGTCGGGGTACTACATAAAATGTAAAATACTTCCTAAATGGAATAAGACTTTTTAATAATTAATTTATAATATAGGTTCATGAATAATAATTATTTACCACTCATATGATTCCACAGGTGGTGAGTAAATGAATCCTTAATTCTTTTGGTTATTAAATAGTAGATTATATTTAAAACCATAACCCTTGTTTAATGTTAAGAAACTCTTGTGTGTAATTCATTATTTGGTATCCTACTAAATAAATACCCTCGTTCAAATCATCTTCACTAATGATGAGTTGGTGTACTATTATACCAACTATTTCTGATCTAGTGGAGTCCTCTTTAAATGGTTAACCCTATTTGGATATTATGAAGATACATAGTAACTTTATGTCTCATTGGGAGATTTATACCCCAGTGTAACCTATAAAACGTATTCTATATAAAAAATATATCATAACCATAATCATTCAGTGAACTCTTGAGAAAACACATATCTCATATTCATGGTACTTTTGGAGACATGATAATAAATTAACCTACTAGTGGAAATGCTTTATCCCTTGGATTAACTAGTTACTAGCTAGATGAGTTTAGAACCAATGGTGAAACGACAATATATCTAATGTCTCATTTCTGATGATCTAATAAATTAATTCTTTAACGATGATCCCATGATATGATATCTATACAACCATAAAAATCATGCACATCGAATCCCTCCACACCTCCTGAGATAGAATTAAAATAAATAGGTCCCTCTTATTTGGATGTAAAATTTATAGTAACACTAACACATATGTACATATGAAATGATTATGAAATTCTTTATTCCATGACTATGGGACGAAATTATGTAATTTCTTCATCCATTTCGTTTTTTATTTATCAGTATCCTTCATAATGGGTGTTCACCCTTCTAAGGAGATGAGAAATGTAGTAAAAAAATCTATTATTATGGTGAAGGATTTCAAGAACATACACATAAATTTATAAGTCTTAGACTATATGATATACTTCATTGTGGGATTCTTTGAACTATTATTGTATTTTTTTTATAAATTTCTAGAAGAAATGACTAATCCTTCCCACATTGTATTAATGTAATTAAACAAAAAAAAGATAAAGAATATGAGAATGTCATAACCATTGTGACATATTAATCAACCATGAATAGTGGTTCATGATTCTTGACTAATGTGTAGTTTATTTTTACATCCCCAAAATTACAAATGCCTTTAAGAAATCATCAATCCACCATGACTCCCTATAGTTTTGGAGTAATCCAAAAAGTTACGTATGGATCCATGACTCACTACCACCCTCCCATGTTACATCGTACATATTTCAACATTAAATATACTTCCACTAAATCTCTTGGGAACCACTACCCAATCTCTCCCACTAAATGTATTTACTAATTAATGGATAATGATCTTGTCCAAGAATAAATGGATGGTTTCACATTCCAGAAATGATCAATTATTTTAGAGAACATTGAGGGGATACGTCTCTATAGGTTGGCCAGGTGGCCAAATCATATCATGGGGTAGTAAACCCTATCAAATTCTCGAATCATTTTGAGAGTGTATCCCATGAATATGATATCACCCACCTCTCATAATTTTTTGGTGGTCAATGAGTTTGTTACTCATGTTTCTTTGATCCCAATAAGATTCACACTCCCTATTATACTCAAAAATGAATAATATAACCACTATCGTACAGACAATAGATTATACTCAAGTCTTGACCATCTAAGCCCACACACCTAAGAGGAAGCATCATGGTTGATATGGAAAACTCACACATCATTAGGATATCACTTCATCAAGTGATTTGAATACACGTAAGTCTCACATTTTGATGAAAATTAAAAATTAATTATAAATCACAATGATGATGGTTATGAGTCACCGACCCCCCCCCCCAAATAAGTTTTTTTAAAACCACAAAATATAACGTTTACCAACTAGTGAGACTTAATAATTCATAAGAAATCATTAAAAAAAATATCCCAAAATGTAAATATTCATCCCAAACGAAAAATACACTATGGAGGTCCTCCCCATAAAAGATATATATCGGTATGGAATCCGACCCCATAGTTTCAACAGTGATTACCAATATGTGGAAGTTCAATTAATTATATATTCACAAGCAGAAATCATAGGATTAATTATAATATAATAGTAAATAGGATATATCCTAGAGTTACTATATAAAATTATATATATTGGTTTTGGAAGAAAGATATTAATCCCATTCTCTTATAGTATTGATGACCTAATGAATGGGTTGGTGTCTCTAATCTCCAATCAATTAAAAAAGGATTTATTCACTATAATGGAAACCACATAAAATAAAACATCCTAAAAATATTTCTAATTATAATTTGTATTTTTTCACTATAAATTTATGTGCTGATTAGAAAAAATAGATTCACTAATTCAATGATCTCCTTCCATTCCAATACTAAGTCATTTGAAGACACTATCTCTATGGTGAAAAATGTGAGATTTATACTGATCACAAGAGTTTGAAGTATATTTTCTCACAAGAAGAAATAAACATAAAGCAATGATGATGGCTCGATATAGTCATGGATTATTATTGCACTATACACTACCACCTAGTGAAGGAAAATAAGGTGTCATATTCTTTTAGTAGAATAAATAATGGAGTTTTGAACAAGATGAGCGTTTAAAGGGATCCTATTTACATGGATCTAGTAATGATGTATATGGGAATAACCATGGAAGGTGAAACATCAATGATATTTTAAATGGTTTCCTAAACATCTTTAATAGAAAGGATAATGTTTTCTTAGACCGGTGATGAAGTGTTTCAAAAGATAACTAAAGATGTGAATGAGGGGAGACAAAGTGAATTTGAGTATGAAGATGGAATTTTGAAATTGTGGAAGAGAATTTGTGTACCCGATATACCAGATCTAAAAAGTGAATTATTGGATGATGATCATAGTTCCAATTTCTCTATACACCCTAGTAGCACCAAAATGTATAGATATTTTAAAGAAACTTTTTGGTGGTACCACAAG
The DNA here is from genome assembly GCA_963277665.1 of Viscum album. NCBI lineage: Eukaryota > Viridiplantae > Streptophyta > Magnoliopsida > Santalales > Viscaceae > Viscum > Viscum album. The sequence goes on along the minus strand of OY728126.1, from coordinate 2,045,934,391 downwards.
AAGAGGAAGACTGTGCATTTTGTGTCAAGATGTGTGGTTTTTCAACAACTGAATGCTGGAAGGAAATAGACTACAGGAGTCAAGAAACCTCTTCCCATACCTGAGTAGAAATGGGATAATATTACGATGGAATTTACCATGGATCTACCCGAGACTCCTAGATGGAACGATGCAATATGGGTCATTATTTATCATCTTCCCATGTCGGCCCATTTTCATACTATAAGAGAAGATTTCCCACTTGAAAGTCAAGAAAGACTATATATTAATGACATTGTGAGACTTCATGGAGTACACCTATTGATTATTCCTGATCGTGATCCCCGATTTACATCAAGATTTTGGAAAATTATTTATAAATCCCTAGATAATGAACTTCGTTTGAGCACTGCCTACCACCCTCAAACTGATGGACAATCAGAATGGAATATTCAAACCTTATAAGACATATTGAGATCATGCTCAGTTGACTTCAAATGTATGTGGGATCAATATTTACCTCTGGTAGAATTTTTCTATAAAAATAGCTTTCATTCAAGTATTTATATGGCACTATATGAACCATTATATGGAAAGAGATGTCACACACCAACCTGTTGGGATGATGTTGGTGAATGAAAACAAGTAGTCCCAGAACATGTGGAGTAAATGATGGAAAAGGTGAAGGAAATCCAAAACCACATCAAAGAAACTTAGATTAGATAGAAGCGCTATGCCGATAACTGAAGTAATGATTTGGAATTTCAGGTAGGATATCATGTTTTTTTGATGTTATCTCTATTTAAGGGAGTTATACATTTTGGTAATAAGGGAAAATTGAGTCCTAGGTACATCATACCTTTCAAAATTCTAGAACTAATTGGGGCTGTAACTTACCATTTTCCAATGCCACCAAGTCTCTCCAAAGTTCATGATTTGTTCCACATATCAATGTTGAGAAAATACATGTCTGGCCCAACGCAGGTACTCACCTATGGGGAATTAGAATAGTAACCCGATCATTCATATTACAAAGCGTCTATCAAGGTTCTTTATTAAAGAGTACAATTACTGAGAAACCAAACGTCACATCTGGTAAAAGTTCTATGGAGAAAAAATAATATGGATGAGGCAACGTGGGAACCCAAGGGACATATGATGAAGAACCACTAAAATCTTTTTATGTAGTAATATTCTAAAAATTTCGATGACTAAATTATTTGAAGGAGGGGAGAATTTAACAACCCAAGCTTCCACTATATGAATCTCTTTGAATAATACACTAGCATGTGTTTTATGAGACTTCGAGTTCTAACACACCACAACCAATCAAACTAGATGTTATGAATAGTAATACCCACTTTTTGAAATTTTATAAATTTTTTCATTCAAAATGGACTTCATTTTTCGATTCGGAATTTCGAAATTAGCTTTGGGTGAAATTTTGGTAATTTCCTGGAAAACATTCAATTTTATATGAATAGTAAAAAACACTGAGTTATAGTTTAAAACCGATTTTTTATTTAAATAATTATTTATTTTATTTAAATATATTTTATGTAAAAATAGATATGTAATACCTGTATAATTTCAATGTAATTCATTGGAGTCAGATTATCATAATTTTAGTGTATATAAAAGTTTTGTTAAACTTATCACCGTCTTTTAACCACCTCCTAAGAAAATTTGAAAATTCACATAAAACATAATTTTACTACTTTTGTGAGTGGAATTTAACATATCCAAGAGATAGGGCTGATATCAGTAAGTAAAATGTGGTTCAATAAGATGGAAATAATATTTGGTGACTCGTAGCTTTTTACTTTAATTTACCACATTTAAAATTAAATAGGGTAATTAAAGGTAAAAAAGTATATTATTATTATTACCCTAACACACGTACTAATTCTATCGGATAAGTATAACTGGTCCAAGAACAACCTTAGGAATAAAATATGAACCTCTTTGGTCCACATGGATTAGATTAGGACATTTATTTTTATTTAATTGTAAGAAGAGTTAAAAGTGTTACATTCAATGTTTAATAAGTAAACCATTTTTAATATTGGGATAAAAATAACATAAATTCAACTATAAATATTAATTATAAATATAAAAACATTTCCTACATAATTTTATTTTATTTATATTTTTTAGACATTAAATAACTTAATTTATTAATGACACAATGACGATGTTGTAATTACCTAATTAATGAAATATTAAAATAATTGATATTATAAATATACAGATAAATTTAATTTGATATTTTTTATGAATTCCACTAATTTTCAAGGTTAAAATGACATGATAGGGTTGGTTAGATGAATTTTTCTCGATATAATAATGCTGTTATGAATTTAGAAAAGAATAAAATAACAAATACTATCATAATTGACATAAAAGAGTTTTTTAAACAAATATTATATAATTGATTGATATTCTATTACTAGAAATCTATGGTTCAACCAAAGGACTTATATAATGATAGGTGTATCATAAATGAACCACTTGGGGTTCTCATGGATGTATATATTATGTTTATTAACCATATAATATAAAAATACAAAGAGACATGGTAATGTCAAACTATTTAACTAAGAGTTAAATCTAAAAGATAAATTTAATATAGTGACCCAATCCAATATAAAACCTGTTGGTTGAGTTTTTTTTAATGCATCCCCACCTTAGACATAAAAAAATTCATTATTGAGACATTAGAAACCGAAAATGAATTTATTATAATATGATATTTCTAGCTTTTCCTAAGGTGCCCTCGCCCCTGTTATAAAGAAGAACTCCCCCTTCACTCTAATTCACACCGTAAAAGCCATTTGGCTTGGCCATCCCCTGCCAAAATACACTCTCAAATGTACTCACTTCATCCTAGAGGCCTTCTTTTAGTCATAAAGCCAACCAATGGAGCACTTTTGATCAAATTAAAAGGAAAAACGTGAAGAAGAAGTAAATATCTCACCACCTCTTTAAAATTCCTCTCTCCTTACACTTCCTTTTTCTTAGTTGTTTTCATTCTAAAATAATGACTCCATTATCTTATATAAAATATATTTTCATTATAAATATGGTAAAACCAAATTCATTATTCTATCCATCCTTTGAATGACATGTAACCATATGTGTGTACGTACGGCTTACCATATCCACATCGTGGTGTAATTGTTATTCAATACATTATTATTTGGATGGGTATAATAATGATGTGTAATTGATGTAAATAATATATATAACATGATAATGATTCTTTATATATGATATAACATCCAATTATATGTTATTTTAATATCAAAAGAATGATATTGTCACTCATGTGTATGTACTGATTACCGTCTCCACAAAGGCGATCAGATTCATTCCACATCATATCCATTGAAGACTAATATTCATTTGATGATTAAAAATAATGTGTAAATACTTGATATTATTTTCGATATGAATACGATACATCCCATTCATAACAAATATGACTCACAGAACAATGAATATAAAGGAAAACGAATCTGTTAACACCCGTAATGACGATTATACAATGTTATTATTGAAAAAGAAATATTAAAAGATAATATATGATATCATATTAATACATATGATTCTTGTATAAATTAATAACAATTATTTCACCATTATATAGGAGTTTAACCTACCATCAACCCTGGATAAGTACAAGGTAAGGGTTAATTCTACAATCTCTTCATTATCCAAGATTATTTATATGTAATTATCTACTGGGACCTCTTTATCATCCACATCCATGATTCATAGAAATGTATTTCAAAACATTCTTATTATTTTATTTATTATGGGTTAAAGTCATTTATAACCATTTCTTACTTTTATAATATTTTTATAACGGAATATTTCCGTCATTTTCTAAACAAAGTACATTTTGACCTTTTCGAAAAATTTACGGTAAGAATGTTTTTTTAACTTATAAAGTGGGAACAGAAATTTTCCACTATTATAACATCGTCAAAGAATACCTTAGAAATTTATATGAATATTATAAAAATAAATTTTATATATTATAATTACGTTACATTAAAATGATTTCAAAATAGAAAGTGATATTTCTATAAAAAGTTTTGATTTCATATATGTCAACATTCTTTGATGGATTCGATTATTGTTTGAAGTTGATTTATTATGATACAAAACATCTATATTATATTGATGGTTTTGTGATATGTTAGACTGTGGATCTGTTATTTCATACCATTCACGGTTTATGGATACTTTATTGAAATTTTGTATGCCAGTTTTAATACGAATGTTTATGTTATGTTTAAACCTTTTCTTATGAGGAATGCATTGGATTTAGTAAGTAACAGGTGGGTCCCACTATAGCTCCTCATTGCATTGGTAGGCCTAATGATACAATATAGTGTCTTGCCACAAGGCCTTGACAAAATCTTATTTGTAGTGTTGGAACAAGGCCTTGACTATGTGGATATGAAAGTCTGGCATTATGCATTCCATCATTATGAATGTGGCTATTGATATTGAATGTGATTATTTGACTAGTAGAATATCCATGTGAGTAAGTAAATGGAATTATTTTGATTTATATTTCCCATAGTATGATGAATTTTATGTTGAAATGGATTTTTTTAGTTTTATACATTGTAATAAATGTTTATGCTTATTTATGAAAGTTTTCTCTATATTGTAATCCTTACTGGGCATCCGGGGTCACCCCTTTCTATGTTTTATTTTTCTCAGGATGCGAAAAAGTATATTATGACCACCTGCAGGGAGTCTATGGGATCTCAGTGTTTTTTATGGAAACAATGTTGTAATAGTTTTTCATTTTATGATGTAATGTAAACCTTATGAATGTATCTAGTACTTCCAAGGCTAATAAACTAATATGCCTTTCGAGACTTGATATTTTTTATCATGCCAATGTTATGTAATAATGCACCGACTCTGGGTAACTGGGCTTAGGGAATTACATTTTGTGTGAGAGGAATTTTAGTACAAGCATTGGAATCTATATTTAGATAAACTCTGATTAGAGCTCATATCCCAATGATAGACTTTGAGGATTAGTATGAAATAACTTCCTAGAATTTTGGTAATGTAGAGATTTTGTGTGTTTTCCATGAAATACATCTCTGTCTAGATATGAGAAGGTAGAGTCGGATCTGGCACAGATTTACCTAGGGTTAAAACCCGATAAAACTACTTTGAGCTCGACTCGAACTGGAACTAGTGCAAGACAACATGCATTGCTGCACTCTTGGTTACAACACTCCCGGGGGATATTCTTAGTATAATTCTCATTTTATTTACAAAACATTATGAAGGGTTATTAATATATACTTCCTCAGAGAAAACATTTTTATGATTATAGATTATATCCATAAACTATACAATTTATGTTAAGTGTTTTACAAGTTTGAATTTATGTATTGTGATTCATAAACTAGTCTAGTTTATGCCATTATTTAGAAATGGTGACTAGTGGAAGGAATAGAAACTATATTAATGCATGCACTCCATGTAGGGATTTCCCTCCTAATCAAGATAAATATAGTGGAGCTGGTGAATCAACTAATGCTGATCTGCTAATCACCATACTGGGATAACTCACTCAGGTTATGAATAATAACATTACCCATATGGTGCACCCTAATCCACAGCATGGAGGATCAATGTTAGATTTCATCGTGAGGAAAAAACCACAAACATTCAATGGGGGTACAAATCCATTAGTAGCTGAGAAATGGATAAATTCCATAGAGAAAATATTCCATGTCGTGGGAGGTAGGAAAGGGGAAAAAGTACTCATGGTTGTTTACCACCTCACCGGAGATTCTAATCAATGGTGGTCACTGATTCAAAATAGAAAAGAAGATGATGAAGTATCAAATATGGAATATAGGGTGTTTAAAGAAATTTTATTTTAAATTTTTTTTCCTCCTGACTACTGAGCAGATATAAAATGAAAATATTAGAGTCTGAGATAATGGAGGATGAGAATGTCGCAATGTATGAAGCTAACATTACAAGGTTAGAGAGGCATGCTGCATATTATCTACATAACATGAGAAGTAATATTTATTGTTTCTTTGACGAGTTAAATCCATTTATCCATTGAGCATTAGTCTCACAATCCTTCTTGACGTATAAAGATATTGTCTCATGTGCTATCAAGACAGAAAAATAATTCTCTAGTTCATACTACATTAAAGCAAAGAAAGAGAAGAAGAGATCTGCTGAACACTTTGGAAATGTAAATAAGGTGAAGAATGGAAGAGATAAATATCTATCCTTTAGTAAATGTGGGAGGAAACACGCTGGTACTTTCTTGAAGGTTACGGGAGTATGTTATAAGTCAGGTGAAAAAGGCCACCAATCTCGTGATTGCAAGGGGAAGAAAGAGGTTGTCTATGTTGAATGATAAAATTGTAGAGAAAGGGGTAATTATGCGAATTAATGTCCTAAGTGTTAGGGGAACATATCTTAGAAAAGACCAAGGGATCAATTCCAAGTTTATTATATCAGTACTACTGAGGTTGAAGCTCTGAAAGAAGTAGTGGTAGGTAATTTAACGGTTTCCTCAAGCTTAGAAAATGTTTTATTTGATTCTGGATAATAAAATTATTTCATATCTTCCCAGTTTTTTAGGAAAATTAGATATTTTCAATTTGATTTAATAAGGAAGTTTTCAGTCAAAATTCTTAAGGGAAGTATCATCGCAACAATGTTTTGTGAATCAGTCCCCATTAGGTCATATAAATGTTCTTTATTTTCTGATCTCATCATCATACCCATGACTGAATTTAATATAATCATCAGTATGGATTTCCTTTCAGACCATGATGCAAAAATTTATTGTAAGAAGAAGGATGTTACTATTTTGGATGATGATGATAAATCACACCATGTATTTAGAGCAGAATCCTCACCACCTAATTCTTATCATGATCCACCCCTAGTAGCTCAACTAAATTCAATTACCTGGGAGGAAAATAATGAAATAATTATGGTTTAGGAAAAGAATGTTCAAATAGAAGTTGTACATATTGTGAAAGATTATGTTGATGTGTTTCCAGAAGATTTACATAGACATCATCAAGAACGCGAAATTGAGTTTTCTATTGATTTAATTCCTGGATCAAGGACCATATCGGAGACCCCTTATAGAATGGATTCAGTCGAATTAGTGGAACTAATGAAACAACTAGAGGAATTTAGTAAGAAGGGATTTATTCAGCCTAGTTTTTCTCCATGGGGACCCCCTTTACACTTTGTTAAGAAAAAAATATGGATCTATGAGGTTGCTCATTGACTACAGGGAGACCAATGCTATAACAATTAAGAATAAGTATCCCCTACATCGCATTGATGATTTATTCGACCAATTTCATGGAGCTCAATAATTTTCAAAGAATGTCCATCGATCTGAATATCATTAGTTGTGTGTGAAGAAGGAAGGAATTTCGAAAACAAGATTTTAAACTAAGTAAAGGCATTATGAGTTTACAGAAATGTGTTTTGGACTGACTAGTGCTCCATATGTCTTCGTGGATCTAAGGAATAGAGTTTTCAAGGAATATCATAATGACTTTTTGGTGCTATTTATTCATGATATCCTGGTATACTCCAAAATCGACGAAGGTTGTGAAAATATCATGTGCATTATCCTAAAGGCTTTGAGAAGAAATGAATTATATGGGATGTTTAGAATGTGTGAATCTTGACTTCATGAGATTTCCTTAGTTGGAAATATTGTCTCTAAGGATGGAATCTCTATTGATCCTTCTAAGACCATGGAAATCCATGAATTCCTAGTAATGAAGAGTATAACTGTGTAACACAGTTTTACTAGTTTATCAGGTTATTATCGGCATTTCGTCCATAATTTTTCCTGATTGGTTAACCCATTAACCAAGCTCACACGTAAAGTGGTTAACTTTTTTTTGGAAAACATATTGTGAAGAATGTTTTGAATAATTGATGAGAATATTTTTCAATGCACTTATATTGACTCTACCTTTGGGGAATGATGAGTTTGTTATTTATAGTGATGCTTCAAAGAAAGGAATTGGTTTTTTCCTTATGCAGAATGATAGAGTTATTTCCTATGCATCACGACAACTAAAAATTAATGTGAAAAACTATCTTAATCATGATCTTGAGTTAGCATCTGTAATCATTGCTTTCAAGATTTGGAGACACTGTCTCTATGGGGAAAATGTGAGATTTATACTGATCACAAGAGTTTTGAAGTATATTTTCCCACAAAAAGGACTCAACGTGAGGAAAAGGCGAAGACTTGAACTACTCAGGTATTATGATTGCACTATAAACTACCACCTGGGGAAGGAAAATAAGGTGGAAGATGCTTTGAGTAGAAAATATCATAGAATTATGAACAAGATGAGAGTTGAAAGAGATCTTATTTACATGGATCTAGTGAGGATGGATATGGGAAAAACCATGAAGGTGAAACATCAACGATTTTTCAAATGGTAACAAAATCATCTTTACTAGAAAGGTTAAAGAGATATCAGACTAGTGATGGAGAGTTTGAAAAGAAGATTAATGTTGTGAATGATGGGAGATTCAGAGACTTTGTGTATGCAGATGGAATTTTGAAATTTCGGAAGAGACATTGTGTTCCCGATATTCCTGATCTAAAAATGGAATTTTTGGATGATGCTCATTGTTCCAAAATATCCAAAAACATTCATCATATTATAATACATGAATGTAAATGGGTTTCATAAACATTTCATTATATCATAACCCATGGAAAAGAAATGGATTTCAGAAACATTTCATCAATTCATTATAAAATAACTTGTGGAAAAGGAAAATATTTCCTAATACACATTTTATCATAAAAACCCATCCAGAGAAAGAATACTTTTGATATTATTTGATCATATTCCCATTAAATATTTAGCAATATCAATGGCTTTCATATATTATGGAAATTATTTTGAAAGAACACATGGAATATTTCTTGAGGAAAATATCCATTTGAATTTTAAATCAGTTATTTTAAATCAAATAATTTACAAAATATTGTAGAAAAAAATATCTTTTAAAATACACTTATAAACATAAAGAGTCTGTTTTATTAATTTATAAATCACGATAGTCTGAAATACTATTCAGTCAACACACATTAAAATAAATATTCCTTTCATATTTTTGGTAATTATTCTACAAGAACTCATTTATAAAAAGAAATAAATATTCTATTTAAATAAATTTTTAAAAAATGTAAAATGTGGGAAAAATTTAATTTAAAAAATCATTATATAATATTAAAAAATAGTTAAATGTTTTTTTAGAAAACATGGTCATGAATGTGAAATTATTTTCAACCAATGAGAGAAATACGATTGATTTTTCTTAAAAACATTCGTCTAGTATCTTTAGTTCATAATGAGAGTAAAATGGAAGGAAAACAATTATTATCCAAAAATAAATAGAGGAGAATAAAATAAATGTGTTTCAAGGGAATAATATAATATGAATTAATCATTGTATACCTAATCATAAACTATCTCTATAAGCAATGTTATTATAAAATTTATTTTTTCACTTTGTTATCTTTAGAATCATTATCCACATGATAGAATGAGACCTAGAAAGACATATATATCCCCTAATTTTCATGATAAAAATCATTAAATAAATTCATGTTCGATATATAGGAAGAAATAACATGCGAATATGTCATATGTGTCCCAAAAATAAAATATATACTGAAAATCCAATACCTTATGTCTCGATTCCCTTCATACACATTCGAACCACCTATATAATAAATTAGGTTTATTATATATCTATTACAGATCCACATTCAAAAATTCACACACAATTATATATATATATATCATTCTATATATGATTAACTTATAACATATTATCACTAGTTTATTAACAATTTTAAACTAAAATCATGTTTCGTGTAATAAATACTTCATTCATTCCAGGTATTTTTTATTTTGGTATTTTTACTCCTTTAAAATATATCATGGTTCCATTATATAACATTTTTGAACCATGATATTAAGATCATATATAGTCATTATAAATATATTTATAGTAATCCATAAAAGTTATTTATAGAAAATTAATTGCACGGTTCAAGGAGATAGTAGGTCATACGCATAATTAAACATTGTTTCCATTTTCATGGCATATTGAATGAAATAAAATTAAATAATATATCAAATTTTCAGAATAAATTTTATTCCATATATATCTTATATATTAAATAAATATTTCCTTGTTACCATTAATGTTAAAATTAAATGAAAAATTTATGACATCACTTCGTGGTTGCGGCAGTCCACACATACACACGTTTCACATTACCATTTTACATTTGTTTGAATGGTAAAAATTTATATGTGATATTATATTTATGGTTCTATAATTATGTCATTAATATCATATAAATCAATTAAATTCATTATTATATCCATCTATTCTAGGTTATGATAGAAAATTAATTACATCAATTCGTGGGGAGATAGTCCACCAAACTCATGATCTATAGTTGCATTTCAAATTTAATGGAAGTGATGATGAATATGTTTTAATCCAACAACATAGGAAAATATAATTATCAGGTATATAAATATGTTATAATATTTTCTAGGTTGAATAATATATGAATATTGTGGATGAATAAATAAAAGAATAATGCATGGTTAGGAGTTATGCATCTTCTTCAGAGAGACCCTTTTCATTTATATTAAACGCCTTCTTAAGAGGGTTTCATAATAAAAATAGGGCTATTAGATTATGGTGAAAAAGTAAGAAAATTAATTTTTCAAACCTTGAATGAAAAAATGGATTTTGGGAGTGTGAATAGGATAGGATAGGGGTTGTCCTTTTATTAGTGTGGAATTGAACCCAATTGGAAAGTACTTGGTTATTTTGCCAAAGAATGAAAAATGATAAATTCCTTACCATTAAAAATTCTTCCAAATGAAATTAGAATAAAATTTGGGATATTTAAGATATTAAATATGTCCATACAATAGGATTTTTCCAATTTTTATAGGAGAACATATTGTTATCTTTTTGTTAAAAGCCATGTATACTATTTCTAACCATTAACACAATTATATTTTTTTACTATTTTTTATATTCATTATGAAAATAAAATAATCTAAAATTATTACATAATATTATATATTATTTTTAAAAATATATAATCCAACATACCAAATTATATTAATATAATCTTTATCATTTAATTTAAAATCAAACTTCCATATGTGATGAAAAAAAAGTTCTCTAAGGAAAAGCCATTCATTATTATAAAATGTTTTTATAAACAATTTCAACACAGAACTAATAAAAATAACATCAATAGTATTAATAAAAATATAATTGAAAAGAATTTACATTTTAAACAATCGTAAATATAAATATAACTTTATAAATTCTCCAAACAAATAGTTAGTTTTCAATAAAAATAAGTATTTTTAATATTTATTGAAAAAGTAATCCTTTAAAAAAATTCTAAAAATTCACCCTAGGATTATTATTGAAAATTATATATCAAAAGTTAAATCAATTTTTTTATAATAAATTTTCAAAAAATTTTAAAAAAATACTTTTCAAATAAGTGAATATAATGCGATGAAATAACTATTTAGAGATATATATTTTTTAAACATAAAACTAAATTTTACATGAACCATTCCTATAATTACATTAGATGAATGATAATTCTTTTTAATTTAATATATAGTATATAAATTTAACTAAAATCATTCTCCAATAGTAAATAATTTAATTTATTAAGATAATATAACTTCGTGTGCATGAAAATAGTTTTCTATAAAATAAAATACTTTTATTTATAAATAACTTTTTATTTTCATTTGTAATAATATGATATAAATGAAATTATTTTATTTATTTGTATAATGTATAATTTTATTAATATATTTAATCCAATTAAAAAACAACAATTTAATGAAATTTATATTTTCTTCTTGTTTAAATACTACTAATAATAATAATAATATAATGGTTTGTAAATATTTATTGTTATGTGTAACAAAAGATATCATAGAAATTAAATTTATTTGAAAAAAATGTTTCATAAAATATGAGTGTATTACATTCTACCGGATATTTAGTTAAATCCTCCAAATTAAAAATTGTTCTCGTGGGGTTTTTTATTTTAAAATTCCCTTGTGGAAAACAGACCTCATAAAAAGGGTCAACAAAACATGTTCATGAAAAGAGGGAAATGAAATTATGATGCTCATCTTTAATAATACATAACCATGTATTAAAATTGATGAATATTTGCGGGAAGTGAAAATATGGACATGTAAAATAAAAATAATGCGAGGAATCTAATATAGAAAAATAGAGAACATGTTTAGGAATAATTTAATGACTATAATTCAAAAAAATTTGATGGGTGATAATACTATTCATTCATCAGAAATATATGTAAATGAATAACATTTTTCTTTCATGATCGGTTTCATACTATTGGTTAATTTTATTTGTAAATTTATATAACCTAAGATAATATACTTGAGTACAATATAATTCTTTGGTTGGGATTTGATAAATTTTCAATTCATATCTAACTCTAAGAAATGAAGATGAACTTTTCATGCCGGAAAAACTAACATATCACATGATCTATAAAATAATGACAATTCATTAATTTTACCTCTAGTTATCAAGAAAACATATAATGTTAGAGAATATTTTTTCGAATATGGATAAATCATAATAAGGTTAAATAATTCACTAATACTTAAATACTCATCTAAGATGATAATGAAGCATTCAATAAAAGGTTAATCTTAAGACCCCTCTAAAATTCAAAAATTTATAAGTAATGTCGCTAAATATCCAAAATTAGCATAATAGTAATTTTAATCACTTACAAGGTCTCATACAAAAATTTATATTTTATAATCCATTCCAAAAAAAATTTCATAACAAAAATATATATGATTCCAAATGATAATTACCCTTTTATTCTTTAAATAATATCATATCATCAATTAAACCATTTCCATTAGAATTTTTGTTTCTTCCTTGTACCAATAGATGATCTTAAGTTGATTTAGAATATAAAATGGGATTTTTTTATTACCAAATCTATATAAAGAGAGATTATCAATACATATAATCACCTAAAGTTATACTAATAGATGAACAAATATATATTCATAGTTATCCTTCATTCAAAATAAAAATTTAAATTCCAAACTAAAGAGAGAATATCGATACTTATGATGTGTTTCCCCCAAGAAAGAACATAGTTTATTATTTTTAGCACGACTTGGACCCCCCAATACACCCAATAACAAACTTAATGGTTTTAAGGACTACATTTTCACAAATTATAATATATTGATACTAATTATTTCTTCATAATTCTTTTCATTCACAAACCAATGTTCTAAAATGAGTTGTAAATTTGATGTAATGGTATAAATTTTGGATCTAGTTGCTTCTGTAGTCTTGTATAATACATAAAGAATCATTCATTTTTTATTTTTATCAAGAGCAAAGACAATGAAAAGATGATGTTTTTGAGTATCCCCAAAAAATTAAAACATGAGTAAGGATAGAATGCAAATATGTGCATGTTCTGGTATGCTAACACTTTAATATATAAGTTGGGAGTTTGAATAAATATACTTTTAATTTTCAAAATTTCTCAATAGAATTGGTTCCTTTTGAATAGAAGATTCAACTACCAAATTGGAAAAAACTACATCTATAATGAATATATACTTGAATATTTTGATTTCTCTAAATTTTTACGTGATTGGTGTTTCTAAATAATCATAAATCAAGTAATAATTAGGAACCTAAATCTAAAATGTCTAATTTCCCTCTTGTGAATGGAAAAAAATTAGTTTTCTCATGATTTATACACCTAGAATCAATTCTTCATGTTCTTCATGAACCCAATATTCAAAGGACATTACATTATAATTTTCATTAGAAGTTTGTGTGTAACATTATTCTTCTATCAATTATGAGTAATGTAAAACCTAAGTGGGAATATGTTCCTTTTCTATTATAATGATTAGTAGATATAAAATCAAGGATGAAACCTCAGAAGTCATTATCCCTATTTTTTTACACAATTTCTCATGTAATGGCTGTGTGTAATGATGTGTATGATGTTTAGATGAATTTTATATTCTAAGAGGATAATTAAGTTCTTATAATTCAACAAGAGAATCTTCATATTTTCCTTTTTGTGATTAGAAACCATTTTAGGTTAGAATGTTTTGTGGAGTGGAGTTAAAAAAATTTGGATTAATAATTTTTTAATTTTTTCACCAATATAATCTAGGATGGTCATTTTACTTCAAACTTGATGTGGTGTTGTCAATGTTGGGAGAGGAACTCTATGTTTGAGATTGTTAAAAATGTTCTTCCATTAAAATGATATCAGGGTTGAGAATAGAGAAGTAGTGTGATAATATGTTTTGAGTGTCAATAATAACTTACTTTGGTCCCTAGAAATTCTGCGAAAATTTTGACTCACCCAAATTTACCCAAATTTCAAGGGTTAATTGGTCTCTTGTAGTGTTGCTTGGGTTGTTTAATCCTCAGTGACCTAAACAGAGACCACCCCAAACATACATTCTATGGATTATTTTTGGCTATGAAGTATAAAACATTATGTTTATATTATATGGGTTTAGATATGAACTAAGTGACCTATGTGAATTAAAATTTTTAGAATGGGTTTATCATAGGTTTCTACAAGGGAAATATTGAATGATATTATTTTTAAATTAGTTCAATTTCATTAACCCGGTAAGGATTCATTCAATGAAATCAATATATCATCATATCATACTAGTTTAACACCTTCCCATACACATGATAACCACCTATAAATTTATATGATCATTTTAATAAACACTCCTTGGAAAAGGATCTCATAAGAACAATCAATGAATGGTGATAAAATTAAATCAGTAAGAGGAAGAGGGGAAATAATTGTATCAAGAAATAAAATAAAAGGAATTATTAAATATTTATGGAGGGAAAAATAAAATCTAATACAGACCAGTTATACTCACTTGTATCAACCAATAATAGGTTTACTCCACAATTGATACTATTCTCTGAAGGTAAGTGGAATTTTGACTCATATGTGCGAAATTGATGAAGTGAGAAATAAGGAAATAATGATCACTCCACAGATGTATGATGAATTTCACAAGTATTGTTGTGAATAAGATAACACTATGAAGAAGTGGTATCATCATGATCTGAAGAAGAATATAATAATAGTATAAGAAGAAAATTTATTAATAAACTAAGGTGAATTGAACAACATATAATTTGACATATGTGATTACAATATAAATTTTGTAGCGTAACATTAAAATTAAGACAACACACAAAGATCCTAAATTATCCTCCACCACTACCTCAAATAGGAATTTTGGAATCTTTTGGTAGATCTTACAATAGTGGAATTAACACTAATTACTAGTGTAAGGCCTAGGTGGGTGAAAAGATAATTGAGATAAGACTTTTCCTCTATTGAAAAAAATAAAAGAACACATGATTCCACATAATAGAGGTGCCTAAATAACATTATAAATGGAATAATTGGGGGTGGATATAGAATAAGAAATCAATCTATGGATTTCTCATGGAATATTATAAAATTTCATCCCACATGGATGTTGGGTTTTTTATATATGGTTGAAATATCTGTCTATTTTATTTGGGCCACCAAATCTGCCGCATAATTTCAACTTCAAATTAAACAACCTGTAACTCCCTCAAAAAATAAGAGTTATCTTTGAAATATGATTAATTAAATGATACCCATGACATTATCTAACTCTAGTTAACTGTTGAGCATCATTATTCAGCGATCTTGGCCCATATATTACTTTTACTAGGATACTGTTCAGTTCACATTGTCTAGAATGTTTTTCAATGAAATACCACTTTAGTCTTCTCATACTGTGATTATTTAAGTGATTTTTAATAATTAAATATTCAGAACAAAATAGATCCTAAAAATTAAATATTAAATTCCTTTCAAGATCTATGGGGGTTTTATAATGTGTTTCAGAACATACTATGTAATAGTGCACATTACTCAAGCATTATAATCATGATTTGAAATAATTTTCAAATTGTAAATTGAACAAAAAATGGTGTTTAAGAATAATGAATCCCAATACTATTATACTATATATATGTAATATTAGACTCCTTTGGTTTCAAAGTAATGATCAATGGTGATAGCTTATGAAATGAGGAGTCACATCCTGATAATGTTTAAGAAATAGACTACTATTGTAGAAGATTTTTGTAATTGTATAAAAGGAATAATTTCCTTACGAAACATATTATAATAGAAATTAACAAAATAGAGTAAATTTGATAAATTATATAAATAAGGATGATACTAAAAATGAATAAAAAACTATTAGTTCAATAGAAAAGGGCATATGAATGATAATTATCATAATTTATTGTTTATGAAATACTATGATGACAAGGATAAGAGGTATAATAAATATATGAAAGAAACATTGAGTGATTCATATGAAAGTTCATGTGAATAATAATCAGGTAGAGAATAAAAAATGATATATCCAACATTTAAAAAAAACACATATGAGGTATCTAATTTTTCCCTAACATCACCTATTAATATCTCTAACATATGTGGAGATGCAAATAGTGATTATAGAATTTATAATAAATAAATTTTAGAATATTTTAATATGTTAGATGATATTTTTATTTTATTTAATGTTACATATGATATTTTATTGAATAACCATGTTCCAGTAGATAGTTTTATGGATGATATTACTATTCATAAGGATAAACATTTTCAGTTCCTAAAGGAAAACATTGAGATGAAATTATCCAATGAGATATTAAATATGGATTTCAAAAGATTTAAAAATTGATGAAATACGTAGACCTAGACTCTTGGAAATAAAAATTAACCGAAATTTACTACTAGAATAGGATATAATCTATGACTGGGAAGGATCATTAAAAATAATTCTATTCGTAGATCCGATTCTCATAATTGTATTAATTTTTTTTCTTCTATAATAAATAGTGTTTTTATCTCAGAGAGCATTAATTTTATTTTATAGTATTCGAGTTAAATAGTTATGGATTCAAAATTATTGATAACTAACATTTATATACCCAATTATATTTGGGTACGAAATTGATTTTTGGCCTAAATTTATTTTCTTGGAAAACTGCTTGAAGAGTTATAGTTAAAACCTATGGAAACTGGAAATAATATCATCCAGACAAATGATTGGATATTATTAATGTTTCAAGAACCAAAAAAGTTGATTTTGGATATGTCACTTTTGGTGAAAATTAATAAGGGAAGATAATTGGTCTAGGAAAACTCAGTAACTCAAATTCTATTTTAATTTATAAATTTATATTTATAGATGGATTGGAATAAAATATTTTTAGCATTTCTCAATCATGTGATGATAGTTTTCATATTATGTTTTAGAATAATGACTACAATGT
This sequence comes from Viscum album, assembly GCA_963277665.1. Classification (NCBI taxonomy): domain Eukaryota; kingdom Viridiplantae; phylum Streptophyta; class Magnoliopsida; order Santalales; family Viscaceae; genus Viscum; species Viscum album. The sequence continues at coordinate 2,045,916,868 of OY728126.1, read as the reverse complement.
TTTCAATATTAAAAACTATTTAATTTATACTTATTTATGAAATGATAATGATCATATTGTTAATTTAGATTCATTTTATCTCAAAACATTACATGTTTAATTGTGTTTCCCTATGAATCATGGATTTAGATTAGGTTACTAGGACATTGAAATATTCATTCACATATAAATCAAACAAGGAAATGATTAAATAAGGATCTATATAGTCTATAATTACCAAATAAAAAATTATATAGCCCATGCCAAAATGGGAGACAATTGAAAATCACATTCAAATCAAGGAAAGATTTTTCAAAATCTCAAACTCTAGAGATGGTTCATTTGGATTGGATTATATCCTCTATGGTTTCGAGAATAAATGGGAATAAATTTTATTATGTTTTAGTAGATTACATTTCTAGATATACATGTGTACTATTTGTAGCTCATAAGTATAAGGCTTGTTTGTATTTTACTAAGTATTTCAAATATAAAGAAAATATTAGTGGACTTTAGATAAGAAACAATAGAATTGATCACGGTCATGAGATTGAAAATAAATATTTTGAATCTTTTTTCTAATAAAATGGATATAATCAAATCTTTTAATCTTTTAAGACCCAACAACATAATGGCTTAATAGAAAGATGAAATTGAACCCTTACAAAATTTCCAGATCGATGCCTAATGAGTATGATTTACCTATTTATTTTTGAGGAGAGAAAATAAATATTACTTGTTACATAATAAATAGATTTTTAATTAGACATATTTTAAAGATAAATCCTTATGAGTTATGGAAAATAAGAAAACCAATGATTTATTACATTATAGTTTTTAGTTTCAAATTCAACATTCACAACACAAAGGATAATCTTGAATAATGTCTTTCCTAATGTGATAGAGTGATTTTTCATGGATATTCAACATTATATAAATCATATAGTGTGTCTAATAAAAGAATAAAACTTATGTAGGAATATGTACATGTCAAATTTAATGAAATGGAACGACATGAGACTAATAATCCATTAAAAACCAAAAATATGATATATAAAATCTAAATATAAATTGAAAACCTTATAAAAGTTCTAGGTAGAAAGAATTTAAATCGAATAGTGCTGAGGAAAAACCCATATCGGAACCTAATGAGGATAATGATTTATTTATACCTTTATTTCCATGTACTATTATTACTTATAAATATCATACCTCAAATAATAAAGTTGGACATCTAGATAGTTGAATAGAAAATAGAACTTATTTTAGAAATTTGGTTTAACATCAAGCTTTCTTGTCATATATTAATCCTTAGAACATCAATGATTCTATTAATGATGAATTTTGGGAGTGGGAAACGAAAGAAGAATGTATTCAATTTTACAAAATAGGGGTTTGTAACTAATAGATATACCTAAATACACTTTTTCCATTAGCACTATGTTCTTGTCTAGAAACAATTTTGATGATTTAGGAACTACATTCATAAATAAATATATATTGGTTGTATAAGGATATATTCATGAAGAAGGAATTGTAAATGAGGAAAACATAAGAACATTGGAATGACCTGAATCCAACAAAATGTTTCTTTCCTATGAAACACAATTGAATATGAATCTATATCAAATGGATGTCATGATTTAATTATTAAATGGTTATATTGTTGAGGATGTTTTTGAGAAACAACCCCTAGATTTCAAATTCATCATTTTCCATACCATGTTTTCAAATTTACAAGATATTTATTTGGTATAAAAAAAGTACCTAGAGATTGCTATGATATTACCATATCATATTTTATTTCTAAATGATTTAATAAAGTCATAGATAATCTTACTCTATTTATAAAATGATTTTGAAAAGTAGTTTTATTTGTACAAATTTATATTGATGATATAATTTTTGTAACTTAAATAAATTAATTATGTAATATTTTTTAGAAAATTATGAAATGTGAATTTGAAATTAGTTTAATGTGTAAGTTAAAATTAATTCTAGGTTTGGATATTTTTCGAAATAAAGATTAAATTATTTTAAATCATATTAATTACACTGAATATATTCTAAAACATTTTGGTTTGGGAAACATAAAATGTAGTGATGCTCCCATGAGTAAAACATTTAAGACAGATCTTGATGAAACTATGAAATCCGTTGTTCAAACCAAATAGAAAGGTATTGTTATAAGTATACAGTAAATAAATAACAGCTGACTAGATATAATGTTTAGTGTGTGTATGTGTTCCCATTTTCATGAAAATCCAAATGATGTATATTTACATACAATCAAAATAGTTTTCAAATACCACAAGGGTAAAAAAATAGGTATGTTATATCCTAGAGGATAAGTATTTGATTTTGTGATATATTTAGATTTAGATTTTAGTTAAAGTAATTTAGATAAAAAAGAACCTTTGAAGCATGTCAGCTTTTAGGAAATTCACCGGTTTACTTGTGGAGAAAAAAGAAAAATTATGTTGCACACTCTACTGCTGAGGAAAATTTTATAGTTATAAAAGGTTTTTAGGAATAAATTTTGTGGGTGAAACATATTTACTATATTATAGAAATCAATTTAGACATGTCCCTATAAATATTGACCAAAAATTGTGATACATATATCTATGAATCTCGCATCTCATTCCATGAAAAAAAATTATTAATATAATACATCGCTTATTGAGAGATAATTTCAAAAAAGATGATATAACTCATGAATCAATTGGAAATAACCATAATCTAGTTGAAATAATTACAATGACTTTGAATTCAGAGTGATTATTCTATATCAATGATGAAATAGGAATGATAGAAATTGTTTTATCCTATATCTTCAAATTTACACCATTCGAAGATCCAACGATATAAGACCAACCATTGAAAGATCCACCATTTGAAGATCCAATGTTGGAAGATCCACCTTTGGATGATCCACCATTGTGTGATATACCATTAGAGATCCATAACTGGTGATATACCATTGGTAGATCCACCATTGGGTGATCCACTATTGGAGACCCACCAATGAGGTATCCACCATTAAGTGATCCACCCTTGGTGATCTACCAAATGAGCCCCTATTTTACTTAAAACAATAAAAATTTTCCATGTTTAAATTTTTATTAAATTTATTTATGTATATTTTATTATATTTTATTATATAAAATTTTAAAATGATAAAATCAAACCTCAAATATGATTTTTAGGATCCCTCATCTCAGACCTCAGTTCGAACCTTTCAAATTTACTTCTCTCCCAACCTCCAACCTTCCATGTTCTCATTATTATTCCTTAATTCCATTTCAATGAGGATAGTGAATCATTACTATATATAATATCATGAAGGATTATGTAATAGGAAGAGTTCATGATGATAATATAGTCATGCATCTACAATAGTATAACCAAATAAACGGCAACTTCCAGCTCAAGATTTCATTACTGAAAAAGTGGTAGATGTTGATTGGATGATTTCAAGTACGTATTCAGTGATAAATGTGATTCATGACCAGGGATTGATTTAATGGTTTTAAAACAAATGTATAACATTCATTCCAGGTTTGTTTCACCAGTTCTAACAGAATGTATAATATTACATTAGTGAGAAGAAATATGTGACATTAAGTATGATTAAAAGAAAATAAGTATCATTTTTATCAAATCAATAGTCAAGATGCATAAATTTACAACACACATGTTTATTTGATAAATATCAGGGTTCTATCTCAAGTGATATAGAGTTTTTCATTGATGAGAATGATCTTTTTGAGGTGACTTGAAATGGTATAGTGAAAAGGCCTATTTCTATATATCTTTATGGTGAGTGTAAAACCCTTTTTAAATAATATAGAAGATGGATTGTCCCTGGAAAGAGTACTTTAGCACAAGGAGGTTCTATGACGTTTTTCCATTATTCATTATAAAAATAGTGGATATACTGAACCTACATATATATTTAGTGGTATATATCAGAGGGATGATAATTCATTCTTTTATATTAAACTCTTTCATCTATTATAAGATTATATGAGTAATGTTGGAATAAAATTCCTTTCTTGATAATGAAAAATATTTTTTAGAAAAATGTGGGGTTTTTTTAGATATATTAAATTTAATAGGATAAAGGTAAATTGGAATCCATTTTTAATGAAATGGTTTATGGATAATGGAATGTTATACGAAGATTTAATCATTTAAACATACTACATTACATATAAATATAGTTGACCTTTACATAGAACCAGATGATGTTTTTATTTATTCCATTGGGGATGTGAAAGAAGTATATGGGGAGGTATATGAAGAATTAAATATTTTAGGTGAGGATGTGAGTGACCCAGATTAGGTCAATATTCCATAAGTATCCGATGGAGATGTTATCCCTACTATTTATTTTCCTTCTAGAGAGATATTTTTTAGTGAAGGTGGATACATGGAGAATAATGTCTCTAGAGAAGAACATGTTGAACATTATTCTGAATTCTCAAGGGAAGTAGTGGGTGTTTAAGATACATATGAAGGATCTTAAGATTAAAATGGTGATGAAACTCAAGATTATGAAACTTATAATGACGATGATGATGGAGATGATAGAGAATATTCACAACAATCTCCAGTTGTTTATATTATTGATTGGTTTATAAATGAATATATACTTGGTTTTGTTCAGCCTGATGTTTTTGCTAATTTCTTTAGTTATTATTCAAGATAATCTACATGGGAGGGGGGGTAATTAAGATATGATATTAAAATATTGATCCTTAGAGATAAACCAAGTAATTCATCCAATGTTGTGGATGATGCACAATCCAAATGGGATTCATCCCCTTTTTCTAAGGTGTTAGGCATCTCTTAACCAAATTATGATGGTGAGGTAGATGTTAGTGATGATGGAATCCATGGAATTACACATGATCATGGAGAAATTTTAATTATATTTGATGGAAATGGTCCTGAGGTATCTCAAGTGGAAAAAATTGATGATGCTAGTTAGTTGGAATCTTTTCCTTCTTATGTTCTTACTCCTATATCTAAGAAAGTAGAGGCTATTTTTCTAGAGTAGATTCCTTCACATATACATGATACACCTCTACATTTACAATATGATACTAAAGACGATTTGAAATATTTTAGTGTGAAGATTCTTTTTTATTTCATTAGATTTATTAAATAACAATATCATATAATAACATATCTTAGTGAAGTAGATAAAAACATTTCTTCGAGTTAGTTATCATCCACATTCTGCCTAAAATGAAATTTAAGATTTAATAATTTTATATTAAGAATATGATATTCGATTATTACATTAAATCAATTTATAATATCATGTAATAGGTGAGATCATGATATAATAAAGGTGAAACAAAACATTAAGAGAGGTTCGAAACCTTACCTTTAATTGTTGTCTCTACTTACTCAACTCCACTACCTATATCTTTTATTGATGCATAGATGATTATAGTTATTGTAATAGAATAGTTGAATTATATATTGGGTGATCTAACTATATATCATCAAGTGGTTCATTGGTAGATCAGGAAATATGGGGATAATATCAATAATTTTCTTATTGTAATGCCCCAACCCCAGAATCCAAGAGTCGGAAAATTATTACGTATCATTGGCATCATCACAAAAGATCAAGTCATAAAATAACGATTAGTTTAGTAGCCTTGGAAGCACTAGATACATTCATAAGGTTTACATTACAACATAAAATGGAAAACTATAACAACATTATTTCCATAGACAACAATGAGATCCCCTAGACTATCCCGGAAGGTAAGTCATAATATACTTCTTCGCATCCTGGAAAAATAAAACATAGAAATGGTTGAGCTCAGAGGCTCAGTAAGGAAAACAATATTTCGGAAACATTCATAAATAAGCATAAACATTTAAGGAAATGTATAAGAATAAAACAAAATCTTTTTAAACTTGATATTCAGCAAAATTTGGAAAGGATAAAATAAAATGATTCCATTTACTTATTCAAATAGATATTCTAATAGTTGAATAATCACATGTAATATAAATATCCACATTTATAATGATGGAATTCATAATTCCAGACATTCATAACCACATATTCAACGCCTTGTGCTAAGACAACGAATAAGATTTTGTCAAGGCCTTTTTCCAAGACACTAGTTTGTCTCACGAGACCTAAAGATGCATCGAAGAGCTATAGAGGGCTCCACCCATCACATACTTTGTCCAATTCATTTCTAATATGACACAGATGAAATGTAATATTAACTTTCATATTAAAACTATCAAACAAAATTTCAATATTTAAACGACAAACCATGAATGGTATAAAAATAACACATCCACAGTCAAACATAACTCATTCAATACAATATAGAAGATTTTATTATATTAGATCAACCTCAATAAAGATAATAAATTATATTGAAATAGATGAAAATAATCATCAAAACTATTTGAGTGAAATATCCCTCTTCTTCGTGAAAACATTTAAAAGTATCATTATTTATCATGAAACATTTTAAAATATATTTTTGAATAAAAGTGTCTCATACCACTTGGAAACTTTAAAAAGGAATTTTATTTTTGAAACAATAATGTCCATATAAATAAATCCTTGAAACCATTTTTAAAACATGGACATTAATGAGAAATATTTAGTTGAATGAATCCTTAAAACATTTAAAATGATATTTTAGTTAGAGTTCCTAACCAAATGAGAGACACTTGAATACAAATAATGGAGGTAATAAAAACATTATAATATCATGAGAATAAATGGATTGATGATATACTATTTCATAGAATATTATATACACCAAAAAAAAGATAATTGGCGCATAAAAACAAAGAAGACTCAATGGAATGTAAGTTGAGATGAAATCCCATATAAATAATGTATCCTTAGATTAAGGATAAATCAATGAAATAATTATGTGTGAATAATAAAAATACACTCAATATGATTGTATATTCTGTGTAAAGAAATCATAGAACATTCAAACATATTCTTTTAAAAACAACACCAATGAATTGGATGTTTAACTCAATGAATAGAGATTGAGATAAAATTACTCTTATTGGGTACATATCGATGAAATGAGAATTTATCAATGGAGTGATAATGTGTATCAAAAGTATATCCATAGTAAGGGGCGTGGAAATTACTACACAAATAATAAATAGTTATTCTACTCATAATCATGGAGTAAAATAATCAATGAATTATGCGTATAGCCAAATGAGTAGAAATTGAAATTTGAAATTCCCTTACAAATTTGGTAACTTACGAAACATACAAACCATAAAATATTGATCATAAAATGAAGATTTAATTAATCATAATTTAAATTATATCACACAAATAATACAATTATTTGGCATTACATAGACCACACAAAAGAAAATAGTGGCAGTATGGCATTAATCTCACAGAAATAGGAAGTTAGATGAAAACCCTTACTTCAATGTAATCATTCAAGTCAAATGGCCAAAAGTTAATAACAAACAAATGAATAACAGAATACCATGAATATAAATAAAATCCTAATAATATATATATCAAATGACAGTACACCATACACCACATATAATAAATAAGTTGTGAATAATGGAAATCTCACAGAATTAAAAGGGGGATACGATACCCCTTACTTTGTAATTTTTCTTGGTTGAGGGTAGGATAACCTATTTTATAATGGTGAAATATTTGTTATTAAATTATTCATTAATTATATACTTTAATTTTATTTCATATATGATTTTTTAACATTTGAGTTTTTAATAATATCTTAGTATTATCGTCGTTTCAGGTGTTAACAGATTCATTTACATTATATAATTTGTTACATATGTAATGTTTTTTGTTGATAGGATTTATATTATTCATATTAATAATTATATTATGTATTTAAAATTTTTTAATCATCTAATGAAAATAATTCTTGAATGTACAATGATGGGGGGTGATTTTCATCGCGTTCGGGGAGACGGTAATCCATATGTAGGCACGAGCGACAGTATCAATCTATTGATATTAAAATAATATATAATTGGATGTTATATCAAATATACAGAATCATTATCATGTTATATTTATTATTTAAATCAATTAATCATCATTATTATACCCATCCAAATAATAATGTATTGAATAAAAATTACACCACGAAGTGGAAACGGTAATCCCTACATATGCATGTATGGTGACATGTCATTCAAAGGATGGATAGAATAATGAATATCATTATACCATATTTATAATAACATAATAGTTCATAGAAGATACTGGATTTATTATTTTATAATGGAAAAAATAACGAAGGAGTAAGTGGAAGGAGAAAGGAACATTAAAGAGGTGATGAAATATTTACCTCTTTTTCGAGTTTTTCCTTTTGATTTGATCAAAAAGTTTCATTGGATGGCTTTATGACTAAATTAAGGCCTCTTGGATTACGAGAGGATAGTTGAGAGGGTATTAGAGAAGTGGTTGGATGTGGAAAATGGATTTGAAGGTGTAAATTAGAGAGAAGGGGGAGTTCCCTTTTACAAGAGGGGTGACGAGAACCTTAGTAAATGCTAGAAATATTATTTTATAATAAAATAACTCTCCATTTATAATGGCTCAAAAATTAATTATTTAATGTATAAGGTATTGTTGGGTCTAAAAACACTAAACCAATAGGTTTTAGAAAGGTTTGGGTCAGTATATTAACCTTATGTTTTAAATGTAACTCTTACTTAAATACTTTGACATTTACTATGTCTCTTTGTATTTTTATATTATATGTTTAATAAACATACTTTATACTTCCAAGAGAACCCCAAATGGTTCATTAATGACACACATATCCTTAAATAAGTCGTTTTTTCGATCCTTAAATGTATATTAATAGAATATCAATTTATAATATAATATTTGTTTTGAAAACTAGTTTGTGTCAATTTTGACAATATTTCGTATTTTTTTTTCTAAATTCATAACTACATTATTACTTCGAAAGAAATTAATATAACCAACCTTAACATGTCATAGTAACCTATAAAATAATATGAATTTATTAAAAGACTCAAATTTCATTTATTTGGATATTTATAATATCAATTATTTTAATATTTCATTAATTAGGTAATAACTGCATCCTCATTGTGTCATAAAAAAATTAAATTATTTAATTTCTAAAAAATGTAAATAAAATAAAATTATATAGGAAATATTTCTATATTTCTAATTAATATTTATAGTCGAATTTATCTTATGTGGAACCATATATTAAAAATGGTTTATTAATTAGACTTCGATTTTAACACTTTTCACTCTTCTTTGAATTAAATAATAATAAATGTCCAAATCTAATCCATGTGGACCTAAAGGATCATATTTTATTCATAAGGTTTTTTGGTCTAATTAAACTTATCCCATAGAATTAGGACATGTTTTAGGGAAATAATAATATCATTTTACCCTTAATTACCCAATTTACTTTTAACCGTGGTAAATAAAAGTAAAAAGTTACTATTCACCAAAAATTATTTTCATCTTATTGACCCACATATTACTTATTGATATCAACCTTGTCTCCCAGAATTTTGAAATTCAAATCACAAAAGCAGTAAAATTACGTTTTGTTCAAATTTGCAAATGCTCCTAAGAGGTGGGTAAAAGACGGTTATGAAGTTCAATAATATTTTTATATATCTAAAATTATTTTAAACTGACTCCTAAGAATTAAATTAAACATATATATGTATTATGTATCTATTTTGACTTAAAATAAAATTTTATAAAATAAATAATTATTTAAATAAAAATTCGGTTTTAAACTATAACTCAGTGTTTTCCACTTTTCATCAAAAATAGAATGTTTTCAGAAAAATTCCTAAAATTAACACTTAGAAAATTTAGATATTCTTAATCCATAAATGAAGTCCATTTTGAATGATAAAATTTAAAAAATTTCAAAAAGATGGTACTACTATTCATAACGGCTTGTTTTATTGGTCGTGGTGGGTTAGATTCTCAAAGTTACGTACAATGAAAGATATTAAATTATTCAAAGGAAAATGTACCATGGATGATTGAGGTGTTAAATTATTCCCCCCTTTTAGAAATTACGTCCTCGAAATTTTTAAAATTGGGCTTGGTAACATAATTGAAAGTCACACATTGGAAAAAGAGTCAATAAAACTATCACATTAAAATAAAGAAAGTGAAGTACAGAGGTCACCCAAGATAACCCATAATAGGATTTAATGTAGGAAATCATGGATATTGAAGATAAACTAAGTGTCACATTATAATGGAGTGGGATAGAAAACATGATTAGGAGAAAGTTAACAACAAGAAAACCCCAGACTTGTGATGGTACAAACGGTAATTAGTTTCCAGGAAGGAAAAGTAAATGGACAACATTTTTTTGTTTTAAATTACATTTCATAAAGATGAGGAATTTATTTATGAGATTGACTAAGAACATGACGAGATATACTTACTTTTTTTGTAGAGATTCATTCTTTAAAAAATTTCTACCGCTATCCCATTTATTTCAAATGATTAGTATTCAAGATGACTTGGTCACACCGGAAGAGCTAGAATTAACATATAGAGAATCAAATGATGCAAGAAGGATAAACTATATATTTACCTTTTCTTTATAGATTAATAAAAACCAAAATTGTTAGTACATGATCTGAAGATCCTCTAAAAGAATATTCCTTTAGAGAAAGAATCACTAATCTGAATTTCATAAATTAAACCAATAATACCAAAAAGTTAAATAAATACCATTCAATAAACAATTATACATAAAATCCTTCAATATAATCCAAACTAATATTGAAACCCAAAACATAGAAGAATATGGTAATGTAGTCTTCCACGTTAAATTGTATCTATAAATGACATCAACTACTCTTAAAGTCACTTACTTAAAATTAATTAACATAATCGCATATTCTCTATTATAGGTTAATAATTTCCATAAATAACCCAAATCACAATAAATCCACAATAAAATAATAGATAAAAATCCACCATTACTCTTCAAATGAAATCCCGTAGTATTTTATTTTTCTTAGGCTTATAGTGTTCCCATCATAGAGAATGTCTTCCAAAATAACATTTATCAGATAATCACTAAATCATTTTCCTATACTAAGGATATTAATTTTATAAGATAGAAGATACCAAATCAACTTATTATTGATCCATAAAAATATTTAAATAAAAATAATGTGTCACACTAACCAGGGACTTCACGTAGCCCAGTGGTTGGTGATAAATCCCAATCACACTCGGGTTGTGGGTTTGATTCCCACATCTTTGTCCGATAAGACAGGTTGTCACACGGTCTTCATGTTCTCCTTTTTCAAAAAGTATATTTTATAGCATTACCAAAATGAGTTAAATTCCCAAAATTAACCATAAAATAATTTAACCACAAATGTTATCTCATACCTTGCATTTTCATCCCAGAATATAATAACATGTAATTTCCTCAAACCCAATGATCATATAAAACCAAATAGTTATTTGTAACTATTTCCACAAGAGAAAAGATAATCCCTCCTCAAATATCATTTTCACATGTATAACTTCAGGGTTCCAAATACAAGGGAAATTTATTCCAATGTAATCCCATCAACAAGGAGCACTAATACTTTTAAACATTTATCTAACCATTTATTTCCACGTAGCTTCTTCTTTGACCATGAAAATATCCTATAGAATAGGGAATTCCCTCGGTTAATGGCTAGGTCTGCTACATTTACGACAATTGACTGTAAATGGATTCTTGGGACCATTTTTATTTTCTTCTATAGTACTCTCCATTTTTCCTTAGTAATTCTTTACTTTATTTCCTTCTTCCCCACACATAAAACATTTCTTTGTTCTATTGAGACACTGTCCCGGGTGTCTCCTTGCACATTTCATACATGATAGTAATTGAGGATTCTATTCTCCATGGTCTCTACTACTGGAGCTCTTATTATTCATCACCTTTATATTATTTGTTGAGTCTGGGAGTTGGTTAATAATGTGTTGTTGATCATATTTTTGGAAAACTATTTGGCATTAATATGATATCTTTTACGCCTATCAAAAATCCATTTTATTGTTTATTTCCACCAACGTTCCCACCTTGTACATCAAGCTCAATGTTACAATGACTTCCTTGGAATCCAGCCATTGACTAAAACCAGAAAGCATTGTGTGAGTAAAATTGGTCATAAAATCATTTAGAGAATATCCGGAAACCATATTTTCAATTTGAAACACCTTAGGATTATCCAAGGTCATTTATTCTCATCTTATATTTAAATCATTCAAATCGGTTTGTCACAAAAATTGAATTATCCTAAGCATATCCCCATGAGTATCGTAACCAGGAGTGCAACAATTCTGGTTGTTGTGCCCCAGTTCCCATTCAAGTCTAGCTCAAAGTAGTGTTTTCAAGTTTTTCCCCTAGTTACATATGTGCCAGATCCGCCTCTACCTACTCGTATCTAGACAGGGACGTATTTCTTGGAAAACTCACAAAATATCTACAATGCCAAAATTTTAGGAATTTATTCTATACTAATCCTTAAAGTCTATCTTAGGGCCATGTGCTATAATCAGAGTTTACCTAAATCTAATTTCCAAGGATTGTACTAAACTTCCTCTGATACCAACTATAACACCCCAACCCCAGAAGCCCAGAGTCGGTGCATTATTACGTATCATTGGCATGATCACAAAAGATCATGTCTTGAAATACTGATTAGTTTTGTATCCTTGGATGTAATATATACATTCAGAAGGTTTACATTACATCATAAAATGGAAAACTACAACAACATTTTTTCAATAGACAACACTGAGATCCCATAGAATATCCCTAAAGGTCGGTCATAATATATATTTCTTCCCATCCTGGAAAAAATAAAACAATGAAAGCGGTGAGCACATATGCTGAGTAAGGATAACAATATAGTAGAAACATTCATAAATAAGCATAACAGTTAAGTAAATGTATAAGACTAAAACAAAATCCTTATAAACTTTATCTTCAGCATAATATGGAAAAGATAAAATCAAATAATTCCATTTACTTATTCACATGGATATTCTACTAGTAGAATAATTACATGCAATATCAATAGCCAATGTCATAATGATGCAATGCATAATGCCATACTTTCCTAACCACAATGTCAAGGCCTTGTGCCAAGACTACAAATAATATTTTTTCATTGCATTATTCCTAGACATTATTATGTCTCATGAGTCTTATTGATTCCTGAAAGAGCTATAGCAGGCTCCGCCCATCACATACTAAGTCCAATGCATTCTTCATAAGAAAAGGATGAAACAAAATCTGGTCATTCGTATTAAAAATAGCATACGAAATGTCAATATTTTAACCACAAACCATGAATGGTATAAAAATAGCACATCTAAAGTCAAACATAACACATTAAATACAATATGGAAGATTTTATTTTAATAGATCAACCTCAAAATAGAATAATGAAATATATTAACATAGATAAAAATAATCATCAAAACTATTTGAGAGAAATATCCCCCATTTTCTTGAAAACATTTAAAAGTCTCACTATTTATCAAGAATCCATTTAAAATAGATTTTTGAATCAAAGTGTCCCATACCACATTGATACTTTTAAAAGGAATTTTAATTTTAAAAATTTAGTGTCCATATTAATAAATGGTTAAAACCATTTTTAAAACCTAGTTATTAATAATAATGATTTATAAGAATGAAAATTTAAAACATTTAAAATGATATTTTAGTTATAGATCCTAACCATATGAGAGAAACTTGGTTAAAAATAATTTATGTAATAAAAACATAATAATATATTGTGAATAAAGGGATTAATGATTTAGTATTTCAATGTACAGAATATACAACAAATAAAAGTGAATTGGCCCATAATAACAAAGAAGACTCAATGGAATGTAAGTTGAGATGAAATCCATTATAAAGACCATATCCTTAGGTTAAGGATAAATCAATGACACAATTATGTGTGACAAATATAAATAATCTCAATATTTTTTTATACTTAGTGCAAATCAGTCAAAGAACATTCACACATATTCCTGTAAAAACAACACTAATGAAATGGATATTTAACTCAGTGAATAGAGATTGTGTTAAAATTACTATTACAGGGTTCATATCGATGAAATGTGAATTTACAATGGAGTGATTATGTGTATAAAAATTATATCCCCATTAAGTGGAGTGGAATTTGCTACAAAAATAAAAAATAGTGATTTCACACATAATCATGGAGTAAAATAATCAATGAAGTTTGCGTAAAGCCGAATGAGTAGAAATTGAAAATGGAAATTCCCTTACCAATTTGGTAACTTACAAAAAATACATACCATGAAAGATGGATAACAAAATGAAGATGTAATTACTCATAGATTAAAGTATATTACCCAAATAATACAATCACTGGGTAGTACATACGCCATACAAAAGGAAATAGTGGCGGTATGCCATGAATCTCACGGAAATATGAAGTGAGATGAAAACCATTACTTCGTTGTAATCAATCAAGTCGTATAGAAAAAAGATAACAATAAACAAATTAATCATAGAAAAACATGAAAATAAAGATAATCATGATAATATATATATATCAAATGGAAGTATATAATACACTATATTTAACAAATAAGTGGCGAACAATGGAAATCTCACGGAATTAAAAGAGAGATAAGAAACCCATTATTTTTATTTTTCCATGGATTAGGGTAGTTTAACCTCCTTTATAATGGTTAAATAATTGTTATTAAATTATACAAGATTCATATACATTAATATGATTTCATATATGATCTTTTAACCTTACTTTTTTAATAATATCTATGTATTATCGTTGTTTCAGGAGTAAACTGATTCATTTTACTTAATATGATTTGTTACGTAAGTAATGTTTTTTTGGATATGATGTATCTTATTCATATTAATAATGATATTATGTCGTTAAATATTATTTTTAATCATCTAATTAAAATTAGTCTTGAATGGATTACGATGGGGAATTAATCACATCACGTTTGTGCAGATGGTAATCTGTATATACATACGACCGACAATATCAATCTTTTGATATTCAAAGAATATATAACTGGATGGTATATAATATATACAGAATCATTATAATGTTATATTTTTTATTTAAATCAATTGCACATCATTATTATACCCATTCAAATAATAATGTTTTGAATAACAATTACACCATGACGTGGGGACGATAAGTCGAACGTACGCTTGTATGGTGACATGTCATTTAATGGTCTGAGAGAATAATCAATATGGTTGGACCATATTTATAGTAACATCATAGTATATAGAATATATTGGATTTATTTTTTTATAATGGAAACATCAAATAAAGAGGAAGTGGAAGAAGAAAGAAACATGAAGGAGGTGATGAAATATTTACCACTTCTTCGGGTTCTTCCATTTGGTTTGATCAAAAGGGATATATAGGATGGATTTATGACTAATGTAAGTACTCTAATATTAAGGGAGGATAATTGAGAGGATATTTGGGCTCGGTTTGGCCGAGCCAAATGGCTTTGAAGTAGTTAATTTGAGAAAAGGGGGAGTGCCCTTTTATAAGATGTGTGTGGGGAACCATTGGAAAATCTAGAAATATTATTTTATAATAAAATAATTTTTCGATTCTAATGGTTCAAAAATATATTATTTAAATTATAAGGTGGGTATGGGTCAAAAACCACTCAACCAATTGGTTTTAGATAGGTTTGGGGCACTATATTAACCTTATCTCATAGATTTAACTCTTAGTTAAATATTTTGACATTTACCATGTCTCTTTGTATTTTTATAGTATATGGTTAAAAAAAATACTATATACTTCCTAGAAAACCCTAAGTTGTTAATTAATTAAACACATATCATTATATAAGTCTTTTTTTTATCCTTATATTTTTAGGAATAGAATATAAATTATTAGTATAATATTTGTTTTAAAAACTCTTTTATTTTAATTGTTAAACTATTTGGTATTTTTTTTCTAAATTCATAAAAGAATTATTAATTTGAAAACAATTCATCTAACCAACCGTAAAATGTCATATTAACATATAATATTAGTGGAATTCATAAAAAGTCTAAAATTACATTTATTTGGATATTTATAATTTCAAATGTTTTAATATTTCATTAATTAGGTAATTATTGCATCGTCATTGTGTTATAAATAAAATAAATTATTTAATGTTTAAAAAATATAAATAAAATACTATTATGTAGGAAATATTTTTATATTTCTAATGAATTTTTATTATAGAATTTATATTATGTATAACCCTCTATGAAAAATGGTTTAGTTATTAAGATTTGAATTTAACACATTTAAATCATCTTTGAATTAAATAATAATAAATGTCATAATCTAATCCAAGGGGACCTAAAGGATCATATTTTATTCCTATGGTTTTCATGGTCAAATTAAACTTATCCAATAGAATTAGGACATGTGTTAGGGTAATAATAATATCATTTTTACCCTTAATTGCCCGATTAACTTTTAAACGTGGTAAATAAAAGTCAAAAGTTACTATTCACCAAAAATTCTTTTTATCTTATTGAACCACATTTTACTTACTGATATCAACCTTGTCTCTCTGATTTTTGAAATTCAATTCATAGATGTGGTAAAATTATGTTTTATTTAAATTTGTGTATGCTCCTAGGTGGTGGGTTAAAGACGATTAAAAAGTTCAATAAAATTATTATATATCTAAAATTAGTATAAACTGACTCCAATTAATTACGTTGAACCAATATAGGTATAATGTATCTATTTGGACCTAAAATAAATTAAAATAAAATAAATAATTATTAAATTTTTTTTTTAAATTTTAACTCATTGTTTTTCACTATTCATCAAAATTTGAATGTTTTCAAAAAAATACCAAAATTTCACCCTAATCTAATTTCGATATTCCAAATACAAAAATGAAGTCCATTTTGAATGTTAAAATTTATAAAATTTCAAAAAGTTGGTATTACTATTCATAACCCCTACTTTTCTTGGTCGTGGTGTGTTAGAATCTCGAAATTGTGTACAATTCAAGCTATTATATTATTCAATGGGAAACGTACCATGGTAGATTGGGGGTGTTATGTAACATCCTGGTTCTAGAAGCCTCCTAGAGGTGCCCCGTACCCTGTTGGTCACATGTCCTCAAGCGCATTTCACAAATGCCAGAGGTTGCCGATTAGCAGCGAGGGCCTTGTGTGTGATAGTGGGGAAACTATGCCCTCATTGGCAAAGTACACAGTGGAAGTAAACAAAGCATGCAATAGAGGAAGCAGTAAATATCCAACAACACTAAATATTGGAAGACTAAAATAATAAACAACAAGAGAACACATGTATATCGAAAATGATGCATGATAAGTATGTCTTGGAAAGTAGCCAAACAAGTCACCATGATGAATACAATACTAAACCAAAGTACAAAAGAAAAATAGAAAAACAACTCCTCATTATCGTAAGCCCAAGATTGGCCCCATTCTCTCCTGTTCCAAAGCAATAATGTACCAGATGTCGAAGGGCGATTCCCCTTGTCTATACTTGTAATAACATTGACTATTTGGGCCCAAAAGCATGGCCCAAACAAGGTGTGAGACTAAATCCCAATAGGAAACCACCCGAATATATGTTCCTAACCATCAGTGTGTATATGGCAGGTAATAGAACAGTAAGCAGTAAATAGCAACCAGTATACAGTAAGCAGTAACTGGATGATATTCAACAGTGATCAATCCACAAAATAGCAAACTACAGTGAAGCAGATAGTTAACCTCAATAGGAACCTCGCTAGGATGTACTTGCAGCCTACCCCTCTAGTCCTATCTAAGAAGTTCCAACAACCCTCTGGGTAGTGCACTCAGCATAACCCCTCTGGTTTGTTCATAGGAAATTATAAGACTCTATGGGGAAGCTCGCTTGGTTAATTCGCATTATAGTCTAGGTTAGTCGGGGATTCTCTGAGGAATATCATGCGGTCTAACTCTCTTATATCCCCACGGTCTAGAAACTCTCTGACAAAGCTCACTCTGTCAATCCTTTTATAGTCTCAAGTTTATCATAGACTCTCTGTGGATAGTCACTCATTCAATTCCTCCTCTAGCCTAGAATGGTTTAAGGAAATTCAAAAAATAAAGACTCTTTGAGGAAACTCACTCAGTCTACCCTCCTATAGTTTATAATATCCAATACTCTCTAGGAACCACACTCGGTCCACCCCATGTAGACAATAATGTCCAAGACTCTCTGAGAAATCTCACTCGGTCTATCCCCATATATTCTATAATATACAAGACTCTATGGGAAGCTCACTTGGTCTATCCCTTATAGTCTATAGCACCAGGTCCACATGTTCACATCCCAGTCATTGCATAATAATTCTATAATGCCAAACTACACCTACAAAGCTACTTGGATAACCTGTCTACTGAATAACAGGCATGTCAAGAATATCATTATACCCTACGTTCACAAGGCATGGAAAATAGGAAAAACAACCAAAGGCTAACAAGACCCAAAAGTCATAACAAGAACATGTCATGGTAAAAACAACCAAGCCAAACAATTATCCACAAACATGATCAAATTACCTCTACATAACCATCCAAGCATTGAAGGAAATCAACAAGGGAAAACGGTAAACACGCAATACCCCATTCATGGGTATTGGTGGAATTTTCACTAAAACTCAAGAACTTCGAATGGTAAGGTACGAACCACATACCATGATGTTAGGCGATCAATATACTTGAACCATGAGCCTTGATTCTCCTTAGAACGATGTAGATCTACGAAAACACACAAAAATTTCAGCCCATGATATCTTGAGGAAGAGGGAAAATCATGGAATGAAACTCAATAAGAAGGAAGAGCTCACCATTTCGGTTCTTATGCAATCAACAGCAGTCAATTCAACAAACAAACTGAGGCTCGAGGGCTCAGAGGATGTTCAAGGCCAGACAGAATCTCTCGTTCAATGAACCTGTAGAAGAAGGTGTTTCTAGAAATTAGGCGCGACACTGGTGCGTTTAATAAAAAAACTACACAGCGTGTACATTTGGGGTACACGGCGTGTGCTATGCTTTTCCATACTCCTCTTTAAGCAGCCTCCACATCTCCCCAATACACCGTGTGTATGGCCCGGACACAGCCAGCACACGACCTTGCACGGAATCGAAGTACACGACGTGTACTTATAAATTACATGGTGTGTAGTTTGAAAATTTCCAGATTTTACATTTTTTTCTAAAAAACAGACAGAAAAGGAAAAACATACCTGAAATATATATCCGAGTTCTTACAAACTTCCCCCCTTAATGAAATTCATCCCCGAATTTCCCTAGTGAGGCATAATAGAAGAGACCCTGAACAGCTCCGGCCACTGCGATCGTACATCGGCCTCCCTCTCCCAGGTCTCTTCTTGTACTCACCTGTGCTTCCATAGCACCCGTACAAGAGGAACAAAACAACCATAGTCAACCTTCATACTGTGATCGACAATCCGGATAGGATTCTCCTCAAACGACGCATCTGCTTGAAGCTTAACCTCATCGGGTTGAAAGAAATGAGAGGGTTTAGAAAAGTAACGTTGCAGGTGAGAAACATGGAAGACGTTGTGCATAGCCCATTACCTCTGAGGTAACTGCAACCGATAGGCAACCGACCTAACTCTCTCCAACACCTAAAATGGCCCGACGTGCCGTGGTGAAAGATTACCTTGTCTTTGAATAATCTTGTGTTTCAACCTCGGTGTGACATGCAGGAAAACCTGATCCACAACCTCAAACTCCAGAGGTAGTCTTCGTTGATCAGAATAAGACTTTTGTTTAGACTATTCTATATCCATCCTCTTCCGAATCAAATCTATCTACTCTAAGGTGTCCTATACAAGATGAGGTCCCAGCAAAGCTGCCTATCCTACCTCCAGCCAGCACAAAGGGGATCAGCATGGCCTACCGTACGAAGCCTCGTATGCTTCCATCTAAATAGTAACCTGAAAACCCCTTTTATAGGAAAACTCCACAAGACGAATATGCTTCTCCCAAGAACATCCAAAGTCAAGAATGCATGCTCGGTGCATATCTTCAAGCACATGGATCATACGCTTAGACTGTCCATCTGTCTGGGGATGGTATGTTGTACTGAAAAGTACATGTGTACCCAAAGCCTTCTGAATCCCCTACAGGAACCGAGAAGTAAAACGTGCATCCCTGTCTAAGACAATGGAGT
This sequence comes from Viscum album, assembly GCA_963277665.1. Taxonomy (NCBI): domain Eukaryota; kingdom Viridiplantae; phylum Streptophyta; class Magnoliopsida; order Santalales; family Viscaceae; genus Viscum; species Viscum album. The sequence continues at coordinate 2,045,896,570 of OY728126.1, read as the reverse complement.
GTGGAACTCCATGAAGACATACAACATCTCAGATGTACAACCGTCCCAACTGATCAACACTGAAGGTCTCCTTGATCAGTAAGAAGTGTGCGAACTTCGTAAGCCTATCAACGAAAACCCAAACAACATCACTCCCTCGAGGTGACCTTGGTAACCCGGTCACATTGTCCATCATGACATCATTCCACTTCAACTCAAGAATGGGTAAATGCTGTAAAATCCCTGCGGGTCGCTGATGCTCCGCTTTCACCTGCTGACAAGTAGAACACCTCATCAAAACCCAGAAACATCTTTCTTCATACCTAGCCACCAGTACTGGAGGTGTAGATTACGATACATATTGGTGATGCCAGGATGAACTGCTCGAACTAATGAATGAAAATCCCACATCAGCTCCTAGCGTATGTCTACTAGCACCCATACACGTCCTTGGAAACACACGATATCATCCTCTCCAACTTTCCATCTATGAAGAGGGTCCTCTCCTGACACACTCTTCTACATGACTAGGACTTCTGAGTCTAATTGTTGCCTCCTCCGTACCCAATCAAGAAGGGGTAACAACTACAGAAGAAAGAAATGTCTACCCCTATTTGTCATGCACCTCCAGATACATCTCAGAGAATAGATCCATAAGCTGCCACTTACTACTGGCCTCCTGAACTTCCTGAATCCGAGTTCTCCTGCTCAACACATCAGCCACTGGGTTTCCCATTCTTATCGTATAGGCAAGCTCAAAGTCAAAGGTCTGAAGATACTCAAACCACCTTTTCTTTCTCAGATTTTGATCTCGCTGCATGAAGATGTTCTTGAGACTCTTGGGGTCGGTGAAAAACACAAATTGCTCTCCCAGAAGGTAATGTATCCAACAACATAAGGCAATAACAATGGCTACCAACTATATATCATGCATCAGGTAGTTCTTCTCGTGTGGCCTCAACTGCTGAGACCCGTACACAACGACTCCATATCCTTACATAAGCAGAGCTTCCAGTCCGACAAATGAAGAGTCACAGTAGACTTTATATCTCTTTCCTGTCTCTGGAAAGATTAGTATCGATACTGACATTATCCTCCCTTTCAGTTCCTAAAAGGCTGACTTACTTGAATCTGACCATATGAACCTCACCCCAATCTTGATCAGACCTGTCAATGGTGCTGCAAGGTGTGAAAAGTCCTGTCTGAAATGTCTGTAGTATCTAGCCATCCTTAGAAAACTCTGCCACTCAACGAAATTCTTTGGATGCTCCCATGAAACTACAGCCCTCACTTTATCTGGGTCTATTGATACTCCTGTCTCTGAGATAACGTGACCCAAGAATTGAATCTAATCCATCTAAAAGTGGAATTTCAAGAGCTTGGCATATAGATGATTCTCTCTCAGTGTACTCATAACATTCTCAAGATGGGTATCATGGTCGTGTCGAGTGTGACAGTACATTAAGATGTCGTCCACGAAAACCACCACGAAGGAATCCATGTATGGGTGGAACACTCAGCTCATTAGTGCCATAAAAACCGTTGGCACATTCATGAGACCGAATGGCATGACCTTATACTCATATAGACCATACCCGCTCCTGAAGGCTGTAAGAGGTATATCTCATGGACTAACACGCAACTGATGATTACTGGAAGGGAACTAACTAGTCCATACCAAGAATGACATCATAGCCTATCATCTCAAGGACATTGAGGTCCCATAAGAAGTGACACCCAGTAACCTCAAGAGGGAACTCTCTGCACTGACATACAATATATGTCCTTGTTCCCAACGGTGTATCAAGAGTCAAAATGTCGGCAGACAAAAATATACAGAGCCCAAGGCTCTCCACAACAGGAAAAGAGATAAAGATATGTGATGCACCAGTATCAGAAAGAGATAAAGATAAAACAGAGGCTATTATGATCGTACCTCGAACAATGGAAGGATTATCAAAATCACACCTTAGAACAGAATTATCAAAGACTGAGAACAAAAGTGTACAAGATGAGAATAGGAGAGAGAAAATTTCATGTTTTACAAAACATGACTACACGGCGTGTATAAATACTAAATGGTGTGTCATCATAAGATAGAAACATGGGCGTGTACTTCTACCGCCTTAGGTCGTGCTACACCCCAGACTACACGGCGTGTCCTCTTAAGCTAGACACATGGGTGTGTACTTTTTCCACCTCTGGTCGTGCAACACCCTAGACTAAACGGTGTGTTGTCTACACACACAGTGTGTACATGAACTTCATTCCCTTTCCCGAGTTTTTTTAAATTGATAACCCACATGGTCCTCTTAACCCTAGACTACACGGCTTGTTCACAAGGACACAAAGTGTACTAGACAAGGTTTCTGCGACCCGTGTCATTAGTTACACGGCCTTCTACATGGCGTGTTCCGAATAAACATGGATTGTATTGGAGAACATAACACAGACTCTTATTGTTTGTGACATGGCTGGGTACCCAGAACATGGCTACACAGCGTGTTCATACGAAACATGGTATGAACTACACGAGCTTCCCTGACCCATGTTGTTAGTGACACGACCAGGTACGGGGCTCACTACTACGTGGCATGTAACGATCGTACACAGCGTCTTCCTGAAAACTTTTTCACCACCTCGTGTTTTTGCTCACACAGTAAGTGACATGGTTTAAAACTACATGTCATGTAGTCAAGTACACACCGTTTATTCTTGGTTTTTCTGGGAAGTAGCTCAGAAACTGCACCAAAGCCCAGAAATCACTAAAAAACAAACACGGAGGTGCCAAATTCTGATCTGTGAGGGCCCATACTCCCCACGAATCAAAGCTTGAAATCTTCTACATATAAAATTCAAGTGAAACAAGTCAATGATCTGCCAAACTCTAATTCATGAGGGCCCATAACACCTCAAGAATCAAAATTTATCTTTCACTTTTGTAAAGGTACAATACAAACAATTTCTCTATCAAACAGCTGGGATTCTATCAAAGCATCTTTCACAACAACATGCATAGTCTACACAATGTCTATCACGACAACATGCAATCACTAATGCACCATAGATGGTATGGAAAGAATGCATGGAATGTGATTTCTATAAACTTCCTATATTATTCATGATAAGGCATACCCTCATCTCATCGGTTTGCGACAGAAATAGAACCGCAATAGAAACAACTATAACAACACAAGGCATGTGAATCACTATAGGTGAAATCATATCAATCGTAATATATTAAAAGTAGTAAATTGCAATAAATGGGGTAGATTGTATTTTCCATATACATAGGTTAGATACTCTCGGGAACAAATTATTACCATGTACCGAATACGTCTGATCCCAGGCTAATGGATACAAATAGTAAATCAAGAGATAAGATTTTCCTCTGATGGCACTTTGTAACCTCCCAATTCCAAATGCCGCCCAGAGGCGCCTTCTACCCAGTCGGTCACATGGCCTCAAGAGCATTTCCCCCAAAGCTAAAGGATGTCGACTAGCAGTGAGGGCCTTGGGTGTGATAATGGGGAAACTATTCCTCATTGGTAGAGTACACAGTGGAAGTAAAAAAAGCATGCGATATCGGAAGCAGTAAATATCCAACATTAGTAAACTTTGGAAGACTAAAACAATAAACAACTGCAGCACACATGTATATCTGAAATGATGCACGATACATATGTCTACGAAATAATACAAACAAGCCACAATGAAGAATACAATACTAAAGAAAAGTACAAAAGAAAAACAAGTAAACATATCCTCGGGATCGCAAGCCCAAGCTTGGTCTCATGCTCTCCTGCTCCAAAGCAATAAAGTACCAAAATTCAAAGGGTGCATGCCCTTGTCTATACCTACAACAACATAGAATGTTTGGGCCCAAAATAATTTCCCAAACATGTTGTGAGACTAAATCCCAGTAAGAAACCACCTGATGATCTGTGCCTAACCGTTAGTGAGTATATGGTAGGTAATATTATAGTAAGTAGTAAACAACATCCAGTAAACAGTAAGCAGCAACAAGATGATATACAACAGTGATCAATCCACAAAACAGCAAACAACAGTGAAGAAAATAGCTAACCACAATAGGAACCCCTCTGGGAATTACTCATAGCCATCCACTCTAGTCCTATCCAAGAAGTACCAACAACCATCTGGGTAGTGAACTCAGTGTAACCCCTATCCTTTGGTCATTTGAAATTATAAGACTCTAGGGGGAAGGTCGCTTGGTCCATTCCCCTTATAGTATAGGGTAGTTGTGGAATCTCTGAGGAAGATCACGTAGTCTAACCCTCTTATAGCCCTAAGGTATAGAAAATCTATGAGGAAGCTCACTCGGTCAATCCTCATATAGTCTCAGGTATATCACAGACTCTCTAAGGAAGGTTTCTCTATCAATTCATCCTCTTTCCGGGAATGTTTTAAGGAAATTAAAACAAGTAAAGACTCTCTGAGGAAGCTCACTCAGTCTACCCTCCTATATTCTATAATATCAAAGACTCTCTGGGGAGCTCACTCTTTCTACCCCCTTTAGTCTATAATGTCCAAGATTCTCTGAGGATACTCACTCCGTATATCCCCATATTGTATATAATATCCAATACTCACTGGGAAGCTCCCTTGGTCTATCCCTTATAGTCTATAGTACCATGTTCTCACGGTCCCATGCCAGTCGGTGCCTAATAATTCTATAAGGACAAAGTACACCTATATAGATACTTGGATAACCAGTCTACATCATAATAAGAATGTCAAGAATATCATTCCATCCTATGGTCACAAGGCATGGAAAATAGGTATAACAGCCAAAGTCTAACAAGACCCAAAAGTCATAACAAGAACAAGGAATGGGAAAAACATCCAAGCATAGAAATTATCCACAAACATGATCAAATTACGTCTACACAAGCATGAAAGTAAGGCATGAAATCAACAAGGGAAAAATGGTAAACACACAATACCCCGTTCACGGGCATTGGTGAAATTTGCACATAAAACTCAAGAGCATAGAATGGTAAGGCACAAACCACCTACCATGATTCTAGGAGATCAATATACATGAACCAAGAGGCTTGATTCTCCTTAGAACAATGTAGATCTACAAAAACGCACAAAACAATCAACCCACGATTTCTTGTGGAAGAGGGAAATCATGGAATGAAACTCCAGAGGAAGGAAGGGCTCACCGCTACGGTTCCAAAGCAATAGACGATGGTCGATTCATAATACAGTTGGAGTATAGGGGTCTCGGAGGATGTTCATGGCCGTACGAGTTCCCATAGTCGAAGAACCTAGAGAAGATGGTGTTTTAGTAGATTAGGCACGACCCTAGTCCATTTAATGAAAAAAATCCATGTCGTGTAATTCTTGGGTACACGCCGTGTACTATAATTTATTGTACTCCGTGTTAAGCAACCTCCACATTGCCCCTACACTACGTGTGTATGGCCTGGACACGGCCATCACACGGTCTTATGCGGCATCAAAGTACACGACGTGTGCTTATAAAGAACATGGCGTGTACTTTGAAAATTTCATGATTTTCCTTTCTTTTCTCAAAAACGGCCAGAAAAGGAAAAACATACCTAAAACGAATATCCAAGTTCTTAAATGTTACAGTTACGGTGTATTTAGATGAACATATACAGTATAGAGTGACTATTACTAAAGGCATAAAATACTAAATTTCCATTATTTAGCTCATTATAATAATAAATTTATAGAAAAAATTTTAGGATGCCTCTTATGACTAGGAAATTAAAATTGAATGTGATCTAACTTAAATTTTTCGCCCTTCCTCAATATTTTTTTCAGGGATATAATGTACTTCTTCACTATGATAGTTAGGTGGAAAAATAATAACTAAATGTTTTCAATGTGATAAGCCTATTTATATGTATCTAGGACTGTAGTTGTGGCTACTGAATCCATTTCAATTTATTTTAACAACTATTCAAATTTCTATTTCACCTCTGTCTCCAGTTTAAGTTGTTTGGCACATCAGGACAATTGTATTTTTTGATTTTCCTCACACTAACTCTGTACCCTCGACCACAACCTATGTTCATCCTATATTGGGAAATGGAAAATATTATATTGATCCAAATCATAATTGAATTGGGATAAATTATAATTCATATTATACTTTTATATGGAATTTAATTTCCCCCGTATTAAATTTTGAAATGCAATACAATGACTTTTCTATCTATTAAAGATTATTTGTTCTTCATCTTTATCTCTTTACTTTTATTTATTGTATTATCATTTTCATAATCACAAAATGGGGAGTATTTGGGGATGGAGTTTATTAATTTTTGATAATATCATTACATGTATTTAGATTATTAATTGAGATGTTATGTGGATCACATTTAATGTTAATCATTCCTATTTTATATTCATATGCCTTAATATAAAATGGCATGATTTCTTATCAACCTAAAGAGACATTGTTTGAACCTCATTATTTTAATTAGCACAAATCAGGATGATTATTTTCCAAAAAAGATCAATTTTTTATTATAGTTAATCTATTTCAATGTAATTATCTGATCAAATTTATTAAAGTATTGATTTAAAATTAGTTCAAGAGATCTATCATTGATAGTGATGATCTAACATTAGTTTAACAAGATATATTATTAGATTATATGTACTATCAGAATATGCTACTTATAGATATACAATTTACAAAATATACGATTAGTTCATCATATCTACTTGAATTTCAACACATCTACCATTAGTTCATCAAGATATACCAGTGAACTAGATCTATAACAAAACCAAATCTACCACCACACTAGATCTACCACTGGATTATTTATAATTGAATGATGTATCATCATAATTATTCATCCTTTATACTTGATTCTCATCTATTTAAGATGATGTAAAATTATATGACTCTTACATTAGAATTAGCTTCCTCCAGTTAGTATCTACCAATAGTGGGGATCTACCATTGTTGATCAGATTCATAATTCAAATTCAAATCCGTAAATGTCTAGTTTATTCAATTTCATGCATTCATTCCCAAGATGGATTTAAGATTCAATTTACTTAAATTACTCAATGGATAAATTAAATACATAATCATATATTCTTATTTTGGTGCCCAAAAATCGGATCCAGGATTTTGTTATTCTAATTCTTCAATAGATATTTTTACCTTAAAAACTATATATTTTGATGGACTTCCTCATGCACGTATGCACGTGAAATGTAGAAATGTGTGTAGAAAGCATATCCAATAAAAAAAATAGTTTTACATTAATATATATTACATATTTCATATGTTGAATCACTTCTAGACACATATAGAGATAATATTAAAGGATTTTCTAGACTCTATGATACTCGATATTCCTACACTTTTTAAAGAACCTATTTGAGCACCTCATAAACAAAATATGGGGACCTTTGAAAAATAAAATCTTTTTAGACTGAGAAACACCTCTTCTTTAATTCATTATTTATTTAATCTACATTTTTATGCTTTACACTTGAGTAGTGTGTTGTATTAACCTGTTTATCTATACACATTATCTCTTATACATAACTAGAATTTTCACGACACTCTCTCTAAAATTCCCTATTTTTATTCCTATGAAAACTATTGATGAGGTCATGTGTGAAATTTTTACTGTTTTTATTCCATCATATAGCTATAGATTATTATTTTTCTTGGACATACATCTGTGATGTTGATTGAAAATCCGTAATCTAGTTTTTTAATTAATTTATTGTTTAATGAATTGTTTTAGTAGAAAGTGATTACTAAGTGGAGGGGATTAAGTCTTAGAATGATACTGGACCTCTTTTTTGTATACCACTATGTGATTTATTACTTATTTGTATATTTAAACATAAAAAATATTTTTTTATTAAAACTATAATAAAAATTTTACTTTGATAGTTAGTCTTAATTTTTTTATATAATGTTTTTGATTAGTTAAATTTATTTCAAAAGATAAATTTATCTCAATGATTATTTTATCTAAGACTTAGTATTACTTATGAGATATTATTTGATTGAAAAAAATTGAATAATTATTCAATTTTTTTATATGTTTGTTTTTATTAATTTCAGGCATTTTGTTTTAAATTCTTTTAAACAACAATTTTTATTGGTAACTCAATTCATCCTCCTTTTGAGATAATTACTTTAAACCACAATATTATTACATAGTGTTAATAAGTTTAATAAAAATTTGAAATACATTTTTCAAATTTCAATTCAAATAAGCGGAGGAATTTAATTTAAAATTAATCCAAATATCATGATGACTAAAAGGGTTTCCCACGAAAATATTTTCATAAGTATAAAATGTGATTATATAAATATTAATTAGATAATTGATTACAATGAAATAAATTGGATGAATGATAATATAAATTAACTTATTATACTTTTCAAACAATCTTTAAATAAAATTCAACTTTACAAGTTCATGAAAAAAGACGGCAGTTTTCAATTAAAAAATGGAATTTTTTACTATTCATTGAAAAATTAATCTTTTTTGAAAATTATCAACAAATAACCCTTAGATAATATTGAAATTTTAATTAAATAAATGAAATAAATTTTTTAAAATTAAATTTAAAAAATTGTAAAAAAATAATATTAAAATAATTTCCAAATGTGTGACGAAACAATTTTTTTGAAATATCCATTTAATAAACATGAAAGGGGATTTATTTATTTTCCATGTGTTGAGAAAATATTTTATAAAAGATAAAACATTTAATTGAATATATTATATATAAATTATATTAAATTAACTTACTAATAGTGAAAATATTCATATATATAGCTAAAAACACCTCATTCACATCAAAATAGTTTTTTCAAAAAACATTCAATTTATTTTCAAATGTTTTTTATTTTCATTTCTAATCAATTACAATCAAATGAATTTATTTCATTCATGTGAAAAAACTTATTTTTCGTAATATATATAGGATTATTCATACCCACTATTTTAATGGGTATGTTATAATAGTCAATTTTAAATTATAATAATAATAAAATAATATGGTTTACTAAACTTCGTTGTTTAATATAACACAAGATATCAAGGAAATTAAATTAATTGAGACATATTTATTATAATATCCTTGTGTTACATAAATATAATTTTATCATAGTGATGTAGGATTATATTAGATGAAAATATTTCATATTTTTATGGGGAAACCGACTTTTTAGAGTGTTATTGAAGGGGTGGTGAGCAACCCCTTATATATGTTGTGAGAATGACTTTTTTTGACTATTTCGACTTAATATAATGGTATAGCATTTTATAAATCTCACCGTACAACAAAATTGATAGATAATGTCTTTATAATAGTTCATATTGGTTATCACCACATCCTCCCAATTCTATATATGTTTTTATCAGGTTTTAATCCCTTTACCCAATAATTTATTACTTTTACAATATTTCCTTTTACCAAAATTACTTGTTATTATCTAAGGTAAAATAATATTTACTCATAAACATAGGATAGAACATATTAGATATTTTTGACCAAGAAATTATAATATTTAAATAATATTTTTTTATAAATTTTCATAAGTGTTAAAAATTAATTTAAATATAATGATTGAATAATATATTAAAACATTTTTTGAGAAATATATAGTTTTATTTCTAAAATATTAATCATTTCTTTCTAAAATATGATAAATAGTTTAAAATATATTATATAAATTGTATAATAAATATTTTTTTAATAAAAAAAATTAAAAAATTTCAATGTCGTACTTATATTCTAATAAATGAAATAAAATCTACAGTATTATTAAAGATGGTATATTTCATTATTCAAATATTGTTTTTAAAATAATTCCAAAAATTAATCTTAATATAATATTAATTTTAACAGTTATGAAATAAATTTTATTTTTTTCAAATAAAAGTAATGCATTCATAAATTAAAATTTTAAATATAATTATTAATAAAGGCTCGTTATATTGTCAATTCTATGATAGTTTATGATATGTTGTTTACCTACTATAATAGGCTATAAGTCATTGAATTACCCTCCTCTTAAAAATATCATCCCATAAATTGGGTTATAAATTGTCTATTTATTATGTTGGGAAATTACTTCTTCAATTCAACTTCATTATCATCAACTTCCACATCTAGTTTGGGATTTCTCCCAAGGACATTCACCTGTCATTTCATTCCATTATGCAACACTTACTCATTATTGTTAGGAATATGGACAAGCTCTTCGTTATATAAAAAATCAGGATCCAACATTATTCCCTCATATATGATAATATTAATTGGATTTTTCATGTATTTCATTTATAATATAATAAGGAATATATCATGTACTTTGTGAAATGTTGCGTTGAAAGTCCGATTAGTATGATAAAACTCTTATTATTTATTTTATTTCAAAAGGACTAATGTATATAGGTCTTAACATCCATTTAAATATAATCATAAAATTATAGTATATTTGGAAAACACTAATAAAACATATCTCCCACATGAAATTCCTATTATTTCCTTTGATTATTATAAAATATGTTTTCTCTGTTTTGAGTTTCATTAATATAATCCAGAAGGTCCCGTGATTTAATAGTTGTCTCCTCTACAAACTCGGGGCCATCTGGATTTCGTTCTCTAAATTATTATTAATAGGATGAAGTATGAAACCTATTCCCATATGATGGTTTATAATGTTCCATATGGATGATCAAGTGGAAGCTATTATTCTATGTAAATTTAGCTAATGGTAGTTACTGTTCTAAAGTCCAAATATGTTAAGAGAACATGTTATCAACATGTCTTATAATTTCTGGATAATCCATTCAAAATTCCCATAAATTTAGGGTTTGAAATTGATGATTAAATTTAAGTCAATTATGATAGACCTTTGAAGATTCTTTGATAATTTTTGGGTGAACCGAGGGTCATTATCAGATACAACTGACAGTGTTTCCCCATGTAGCCTTATGATTTCATTAATATAGAGTTGGGAAATGTAATCAAGGGGTTGATCTTCTTCTATTTCATAGAAATTATCATAAATAGAAAAATGATCAGGGATTAACCATATATAATCATTCTTCCTTTGTGTATTTGAATGTCTAGTGACATTGTTCATTGTAATATTGTCCCACTCCCATATAGGAATAGGAAGATATTGAATAACTCGCTTGGGATATTATCATTAAACCTTCCCTTATTAGAAAATCGAGCATCTAAAAACATATTATGAAAATTTTCATATCTTAACATCCGACAATATAAGTTATCTTAAATCAATTTAAATCCTTGTTCTACCATGATGTATAGAGAAATTGTATCTCTATGATTTATTTAGCAGTTCCCTCAAAAACTATGGTATGGATAAATTAGGTAACCAATTTTCAATCATTGAAACACTATCTCTATAGATAAAGGTTGTCAATTTAGATTAATTTACTATATTAAAAATCCTTTTTAATCATTTCCATTGAACTAATATATCTCAATATTTTGTAATAAATATGGATTAACAATTTCATGGAAAGGTAAATATGGATCCTATTTCACAAAATAATGATATATATCTTTAAAATATCTTGTTATATAATATCTTTGCTAATCATCACCATTGATATAACATTCTTGTCCCTCTTAATCAATACATATTCCACATAGTTTACCTCCCCAGGGTCATAGTGTATCATGAAATATAGTACTTGAGTAGATCCAAAAATCTTTTTCATCATGTTGATATCCTTAAGAGGGAAACAAGAATTCATACTCATGGGGTCTTTATATATATATGACATCTATTAACATATTAGAAGTGTCACTATATTTTCAAAGAAAATATTATAGCTTCTAGCATATGTTCAGGAGTTTTATATTTCTAATCATGTATTTTCAATTTCATTGATGCATATAATATCACCCTATCATTATGCCTATGTATACAAACTAGTCCTTTATTCGATGCATCACTGTATAGAAAAAATACATACATACCTAATGGTATAAAAAAACTGGAACATCAATTATTCTCCCCTTAATCTCTTAAAAATATTCCTCACATTTATTTTTCAGTGTAAATTTAACCCCTTTATATGTAAACTTGGTAAAATGGTTGTCCAACTGGGTGCAATAATGGACAAACCACAAATTGAAACATTCTAGTCCCACAAAACATTGAATCTTAGTTTTTTTCGATTGTGTTGGAAAATCCTTGATGATAATTTTCATTTATTGTTTGATATATATTACATCTTTTATATAATATAACCAAGGTGAGAAACATCATTGAGTAAAATTCACACTTACATATTTCCCATTCAATTCCTTTTTTAAGGGACAGTAGAAATATTTTTAGATGACTATCATGAGCTTCATAGATCATAGAGTATATCAAGATATAATTAATGAATAACCCCAAAAATTTATCAATATAATCATTGAATATTTAGTTTATGTAATTTTTAAATATAGATTGTGCATTAGTTAATTCAAGAGAAATTACAATTAACTCATAATTTCTATACCCAATTAGAATCGACAACTTCTGTGTATCATCCTTATTCACCCTTCATTTATAAGAACCAAAATGAAGATCAGTTTTTAGATATTAGTAGTCTCCATCATGTTGATAAAAGAAGTCATTAATTAGTGGTAAATAATACTAATTATATATGGTAATGCTATTGATATTCCTAAAATCAATGGACAATATCATACAACAATCATTCTTTCTTCCTTAGTAATACAGGGGATCCAAACAGTGAACGACTATGGGGTATAAATCCCTTATTACACAACTCATGTGTCTCTTTATTTAACTCAAAAAATCCACTATCTCCATTCTATAAACATTTTTAGATATATTATTTTCATCAAGATTGACTTCAATGAAAACTCAACATCCCTCTCTAGTAGATAACAACATAATTCTTCTAGAAACATATCATTGTTTTTTTTGTTCCATTGGTACATCCACTCTTCCTATGATATGTTCCTTATCTCTCAACCATTTTTAATCTTAATCTCCTCCCATATATTCATCAAGGAGAGATAATAAGGGAGGATCTATTCATTATTTAGAATATGAAGTTTCCCATTTAATTAAAAGGGATTCACCTTCAGATTCTTGAATCATGATATCCATATAATGGAAATAAATTTTTTCATTAAACATTCAAATTAAATCTATATCAACGATCTTATAAATTTTATCCATAGGTAAAATAACCAAATTTGAAAAAATGGTTTTCCAAAACATTATAATTGAAAATTCCTGCCATATCTTTTGTTCAATAACATTCCCCCTCGTTGTCATAACTAAAAACTCACTTACATGGGAGATAAGGTAATATTTAATTTTCATAAATGCGAAAGAAATAGAATAGTTTAAAGATAAATAATAAAATAAAATATTATCTATATTTGAGGCTACACTCTATGTACCTTCCCAAAATCATAGGGACTTTGACTTTTTTCTATGGTAATTGAAAACTATATCCTTCCTTCCATGGTCTTTTCTAATGTAAATTCCCATAATGATTAGGGAATAGGAACATATAATTTCCTTTATCATTATTGTTAAATAATTTCACATTAATATATTGTGACTTTACATTAAATTAATGTGCTTGGTTGAAATATTCTCCACACTTGTAACAATCTATTATTTGCTTCCCATAATCCATATGGTCTTTCAATTAATAGTTATCTCATATAAAAAATATCATCCTTCTATTATTCCCTTTTTTCACTTTTTATCTCATTTTTCTCAGCCGAACACTTCTTGTATTGACCATGACAATCAATACCATTAATATATGGAAATTTTGGTGGTGGAGGTGTTTGGAAGAAGACTAGAGGAGTATGAGTGTATGAGATGTTGGACATAGAAAATACAACCACATATAGTTCTATGGTGTAGAGCATGGGGTTGTGTTGTAGGGGAAGATGATATTCATTAGGACAACTATCTATAATGATGAATGGGAGTAGATGTGATTTTAGAGCTATATATATTTTTTAGAAAGCTAAACCATGGATATCGGTTGCAATATTGACCCCTATCGGTAGCTAATGGTTATGCTATGGAGACCCCAGTTATAGTGTGGTGTCTTACGTGTTAGTTTTTGGTGGTTCAACCATTTTAATGGTAATTTAACCATGGATATGGGTAATGGTAAGGCCCCCATACATTTTTATGTCATATGGTGTATGGTCCCTGGCTGCAATTTTGTGTTCTATAACGTTTTTTCATATATGTTTTGTGTGAGTAGCCCTAAAACATGAACATGTATTTGGCCAGCATATTTGTAGCATGGAGATGTAGGTTATTCCGTGGTCCTCCATATTTTTAGAAATTCATTGGTATAATAGTGGGAGATGTTCTATTGTATTATATTTTTTTGGACATTTATAAATTATAAAAGACCCTCAAATCCTATCATTATTCCATAATTTTCACATTTATTAGGTGACCAATGTGCATCCCAATATGGTATTTCCACAGCCTTTTGGTGGATATTGACGCCAACCATGGAATATCAATCCTTAGTGGTTTTATGAATGTCCCTTCTCTTACTTCTCCATACTGTATTCTTATTCTTCACCTAGAGATGGGTTCTTTCATGGAATCATTGGATTTTTTGTTGGATTGGTAAGGTAATAACTTAGCTTGATGTGTTCTAGATTTGTCAATTCCTTATTCTTAATGATTAACTGGGTGGTTGTTCCCTCTGGATTTATCCATTAACATAGAATATGAAATCCCCATTCGAGAAATGTGATCCCTTGTTTTTTATCTATTAGTATTATACAGTAGGGTTTATGCTCTTATTAATCATTATATAGATAATTTTCTTTCAAAAAATGAAGATAATTATTTTTCATTTTAAATTTGAATGAAATCAAATTATTTAATGATACATTTATATTACTGATATCCTGATTGTATATAATTTATTGCATTCAAAAATCATGGTTGTTGTGGTATTTTTAGCACTATAATTGTTGTGATTATAGAAACAATGTTGAGTTATTTTATATCCCCTTTAATAAAAATGTATAACCACATATATTCTTGAATTAAATTTGTAACACATGGAAATTATTTCTTGTTTTATAATTCCCTTGAAATAAACAAGTGAAAGTGATGAAAATATCCTTTCAAAATACTGAAAACATGTGAATGATGGGAAAAGTTTCTTGATTTGTGATTATGATAATGGGGGAGGTATGTGATGGGAAGTGGTTGAAATTATTTGGTGCTGATTTTTATTTATGATAAGTGGCAGTGATGTGTGGGAAGGATGCACTGGTATGTTTGAATGGTTTGAGGAGGATATGATGACGAGGATGGTTGGGGTGATGTTTTTTTGTACTAGTTTCATGGGAACTTGAGTAATGAAATTTAAATTATGAATTGAAATGTAATGGGTTACAATAGCTAATGAAGATTGAATTAGAATTGGAATTTTCTATTAGATGTTTTTTTGATAAATGTTAGTCAAACGGGATGAATTAATGAAATTAAGGGATGAAAAATTAATGGTCCTAATGAATGAAATCATTTGGTTAGGGGAAATATTTAAATTGTCTTGAATTATAATAAAAGGTGGGATCTGTAATGTGGCATGTTATGTGGTACTGTTGATTTTGAAGTGGATGAAGAAGTGAAATATGATGTGAGGTTTTGTGGTGATATTGTTAGACGGTCAGTGGTCATGTTGTGAACCCATAGCTAGGGTTTATGTGTTGTTTTATATATGTACATTTTATATTAATTTTTAATTCTATATGCACCTCACAAATTTCTATCACTCTATGCTGACAAAAATGTTTTTTGGGGTGCTTTTATTAACATCCCAGTGGTGAGGATGGATTCTTGGTTTCCCTCTATAACTTTCCCTCTCATCAAGGTGAGTTAGATATTCATGGGTTATGATGGCTTGAATTAAAAAGTGAAATATTTTTTGTTTTTAAATGAGATGATGGGATGGATTATGGTGAGGGATATTCATGTTAGTAAGAGTGTGTGAGGTATAATTCCATCATGTTCATGGTACCCTACAATTCTAGTTATGGATATGATGTTATGTGATATCCCATGTGACTTTAAGAGAGATGTGGTGAGATATGATGACCCTAGTGTCTTTTGGTGAGATATTATTTGATGTGATGGACCATGTAAATTTGTTTGATAAGTGATGAGATGTGATGTAATGGACCAGGTGTGCTCAAGAATGGGTGTTTTATAGAAGATATAGAAGGGTTGTGATATATGTTTTTTGTGTATCAAAGAGGCATCCCAAAGGGAAGGCGACGTGGGGAAACATCATCGATATACTTCATATAATGTTATTATAATTATATGTGTAATTTAGTGAGAGTGAATTGGTGAGTATTATATTTGTTCGTTTACTAGCTTAGGTGTTGTTGGTTCTGTAATTCTCTCATGGGTGCATTAGTATGCTCTTTTTCATTTGTACATGGGAAATTATGGGTATGATCCTTATGAATATACTTTGAGTCCCACACTATGTATATACAACTATTTTTAGGACTACATTAGGAAATTTGGGATAGTGAAATACCTTTTTAACTCAAGCATTATAGATTTTATTATATGGTTTCCTTGGATATTGTTTTGGGTATATACATTAGAGATTATTTTATTTTTAAAAATTATAAATAAATTGTTGGATGATTTTTGGTCACATAATTTTAATTTATTTCATGGAGTTGATTTATTTTTGATATCCTATCCACAAATAATATATTATAGAGGGTAATAAATCTCATGTTCTATATTTTTTTTATCCTTGGTTCGTATCCCCAACCCAGATCCTATTGGATTTTTAACATGGGGGTCCATTACCTCTACTCCTTCATTTTTATCTATGGAGGGGTAACATTGGAGAAAGGAATTCATAAAAGTGAGGTATGAGAGGGTTTTGGTTGAGGGATAAGATGATATTTAGTGTAAGGAACAATTTGGATAGCATGGTGTGGTAGGTAAATGGTGTTAGTTGGTTTTTTGAATGATAATGGTCGTTGAATAATTGCTAGGACTAGAATTTTTAGCATCCCCATGATTTCCCAAAAGGAATGTGATCCTAATAAACATCCAAGAGAGGTGGATTTAGTATCATGAAAGGGTTATTGAAGTTTTACATTCAACATGATTGAATTTTTTTCTTGTTTTCAATGAATGATTTTTGGAAGGAAAAAGTGAATTAAATAAATATTAATAAAATTACATTCTTCTGAGTTTAGGATGTTCTAAATTTCATCCTCAATTAAGGATCCTAATAATTATCCACAGGTGGTTCAGTAAGTATAGTTTTGGTAGGCTAATTTGGTTGAACATTGAAGGGTTGATAGGTTATGAAAGAGGATTAGTGGAATGGAATCAGACATTTTTATTACATATCTTTACCTGACATTTTACAAATAGAGGATCTTTTAATGTTTACTACCATTGATATAAGGTTCATAATACATGAAAATATAAAAGTTTAATCTACTACACAAGAACTAAATATTTAATTATCATCCTCTACACATTCATTTCATCTCATGACCTTCAGGCATACATCAATGTATGGTTGAGTAGAAGGCCCTGTAAGGGAAAACAAGTGAAACAGTTTACATGTGTATTTGAAAAATATCAATAAAAACATAAGATATTTCATAAATTAATGATAAAGAGACATATAATAATAAAAATATCTTGAATAGAAACTTGAAAATGTATCTAAAACATTTAATTTATTCATTAATAAGCATATAACCTAGGTCCATCCCCAAGGTGTCATAAATATTACCAAGGTTATCCACCAAGGTATCTTAAAACTTGTACTCACTGGAGATTAATTTTATAACCCAATGCATTGGAGTGCTATCAGGTAACACACATAATATTTAATTATTTTAATTTTATACACATATATCCTAATCATATATTTTGTAAATAACCAATAAGAAATAAATGAAATGGGTTTCATATCAAAATCTTGGTGTTTTAAAAAGTGCATAAAAATGATCATTATTTCATTAATGACCCAATTAAATGGAATCTGGGTTTTATGTTTGTAAATTAAAGAATAAAATAATTACATTAAATATATTTATGAATACATCTGAAAATTAATGAGGTTAGTGTATTCACATAATTAAAATGAAGGAATTTAATTAGAAAAAGAGATAGATTTTGAGATGCAAATTCTACAACATAATGGTTTTGAAACATAGTTTTATAAAACATAAAAAAGAATGGGGAATATGGTAAAACATTCCTAAAAGAATCATAATATAGTATAAGTATAGAAAAAAATGTAAACAAAAACATGGTGTGGAAATTTGAAATACATTCCACATAAAAGCGAACCTGAAAGGAAAAGAGAAGTTGATAATTTCCTTACCTCGAAAAGTAACTTCTAAAACATGAAGATCGACACTTTGTGGATTTAGGGATGCTTGGGATAAAAAATTGGGATGTAATACTATCATATCATTATGTAGAAATACTTTTTAATGAAATAAAACAATTTAATGAGTGGGTATTTAAAATAAAATAGAGGGAGTCTTTTATTAATTTATAAGGACTCATCATTATTGGTATTTGATAAACTATAGGGTTTCCCATGGTATTTGAAAATAGTATAGACCAATTGGGACACCTCATATCATATTTTATTACTTAATATCCGATCATAATTATTAAATTATGAGTACTTAATTAATGATGTCATTATACATACCAAAAACTCAAACATGTATTTTTACTACTCAACAAAAAAACATTTTATAAAAATCACCTAAATTCTATATTACCCAATATTGATATTCTGAGTTAAAAAATGACATTTCTTTTAACTTAATAAATCTCTACATATGATAAATTTTATTTTTAATTATATAAATACATGATTACTAAAAATAATAGCTCATAGAAAATGCATAGTGACATGCATAGTGAAATTTTTGACACTTGAAAAAAAATTATTTTAGATTTTTTTAATTTAAAATCTATGTTCTTATAACCATATTTCATAAAAATAAATATTATTAATTAATCCTTTTCATATGATAATTTATTTATCTCTAAATAGTACAATTTTGACCTAAATAAACAATTTATCTAATTCCATCGTAATTTTTAAACAAAACATTTCATAAAACGGAAAGGACGAAATAAAAATATTACTAAAAAATTAATATTAAATTTTATGTAACGAGGTTGTTGACACATAACCACTTAAAACACCCTTATTCAACTTAATGTTAAGGTGTGCGATCATGATGGTCTCATGGGGTGGCTCCAATAACATCACTTGAGTGGTAATATCTACTAACTTGAACTTATCTCTTATGCAATTTCATTCAAGCTTAACATGGTGATTCTCAGTTTGGGCATGGTCAAAAGAGAAGCCTATTGACACTACCTCCTACCATAGATCTGAAAAGTTTTCTTCGTATGGGCCGAGTCTGTTGGATGAGGCCATCAACTCTTCTTTCGGGATCAATTATCCATTATCATATCTATTTATAAGAAACAATTATAAAGTTTATTGTTGTTTCCAACAATCATATTAGAAAATGATCAATTTAGCCAATAATCAAATAATGATCAAAAACGGATGGTCACATATCATATATACATATATTTTTTTATTGATTTTTAAATTTTAAGTAATATATTGTCCTGAAATATAAATATTTTTCAAAGGTTTGGGTGGTTACATTCATCACCCCATAGGAGACTTCATCCATAAAATTTCATCTTGTACCCTCAGATTATAAAATATGTGGATAATTGCACATCATAGTATTCTCTATTTCTCACATGGATTCTTCATATTTGTGGTTCCTCCACTACACTTTAACAATTTCGGTAGTCTTGTTTCGTAAAAATGGTCTCTATAGTCCAAGATCCCCACTAGCTACTATTCCGAAGAGATTTTTTGTTCTAGTTGTACCACCTCATGATTTAGTACATGTTAATGGTCATGTATACACTTCCTTAAGATATATAAATGAAATACATCATGAAAATAAGCTATATTTGGACGAAGTGCAAGCTTATTGGACACTAATCTTATGCGATCAAGGATTTCATTGGTTCCAATGTACCTGAGACTGAGCTTCCCTTTCATTCCAAAACCCATGAATCATTTAGAAGGAGAAATTTGAGGGAATAACTTATCACCCACATCAAACTCCATGTCCCTTCGATGGTTGTCAGCAGAGATCTTTTTTCATATTTGAGAATCCTTAATGTGTTTTTGGATGGCATGAACCTTTTCTATCTTCTCTTAGTAAGGATTAGTCCCAATAATCAATCTCTCCCAACCAACATCCCAAGAAGTAGAAGTTCTACATCACCTCCCATATATGGATTCATAGGGTACCATTTGAATTATTGAGTGTAATCCTTTGTAGAATTATAACTCAACTACTTGGAGATGTTGATCTCGTCCACCTTTAAATTCCATTGAGCACGTTATGACAATGTCCTCAAGTGTTTCAATAGTCCATTCAGATTGGAATTTAGTTTGGGGTTGATTGACCATACTGAAATTCAATTTGGTACACTGAACTTGTTAAAGACTTGTCCAGAATATTTAAGTGAAACTTGGATCACGATCACATAATATAGAAATTGGGACTCCATGCATCCTTACCACATTCTTTTCATAAATCCTAGAATGTTGATCAAGAGATAAATCTTCGAGAATTGAGATAATATGGGATGTCTTGGGGAGATCGTCCACTATAACCCATATTTCATTATTTCCATTAGACGTTATGTGGAGAAAAGTTTCAATGTCCATTGTGATATTGTCCAACTTCCATGTTGTTATAGGTGGAGGTTGTAATAACCCTTTTGGAAGTTGTTGCCCAACCCTCACTTGATGACATACCAGGAACCTCATAGTGTAATCTACAATATTTCATTTCATATTATCCAACCAATAAGGATCATTATGGTCTCACTATATTTTCATGCTTCAAGGATTTATAGATAATGTAGAGATATGTGCTACATCCATACACTCCGTCATTATTTCTGGAATATATGGAACACATAAACATGTATAAAATTTTATAGCACCTTCTTGATCAATATTAAACTTTGGAATCTTCCCATACTTCATAGCCTCAAAAATATGGTTTAATAAAGGATCATAATTTTGATATTTCTTGATATAATATAATAATGAATTTTGAAAAATTATTTGTGTTGTGGTTAATGACGTTCCTTCCCTTAAAATTTACATGTCCAGTTTTACTAGGTCGTTGATTAAAGGATATAAGGGAAACCACATCTTTTATAGAAATTTTTTTTCATTACTACTTAATGAATCAGAAACTTTGTTTTATCTTCTTGAATGATATTGAACTAAATAATCATAGTATTTAAGAATTTCTAACCATCTCCTCTATCTCATGTTCAATTCCTTTTTCAGGAACGTATAATTTATACTTTGATGATCTGTGTATATATCACACTTCTTCACATTAAAGATATTTCCTCCTTATATTTAGATAAAAACCAACTGCATCCTGATCAAGATCATCCATATTATAATTGTACTCATGAGACATTACTTACCAATATATATAAACATTTACCTTTTCATTTTTCATGAGGATGCATCAAAGCCTTTTTAGAGATGTATCGCTAGAAATAATGAACCCTTCATTGATTACAGGTATAGATAACATGGGTGCAGTAACAAATCTCTTCTTCAACTCATGGAATAATTATTAACATTATTTTGTCCATATGAAATTAATACCTTTTTGAGTTAATGTGGTTAATTGAATAGAAATCAGTGAATGGTTTTTCACAAACTATTTATAATATCCATATAATCTAAGGAAACTACAAATATTAGTTACTGTTGTAGGATGAGGCATGTCCTCTATAAGATTTGTCATTACAGGGTCAACTGGTATTGTTTCACTGGTTACATTGTTCCACAATAAATAATATTGTTGTAACCAAAACACACACACTCCAATAATTCCAAATATCATCTCCATCCTCAGAGTTTGAAATATATCCCTTATATATTCTCCGTGTCCCTCCCGAATTTAGTAATATATCAGAATATCTTCAATTAAAATGGCTTCAAAGTTATCAAGAGTGTCTTTAAGGACTCTATTTATCAAATACATATAAATATCATGTGCAATAGTAAATCTGGGGGGCATAACAACAAACTCATAATTCACATGTCTCGATCGGAAGGTGGTCTTTGAAATATCTTTTTTCTTCCCCCTAAATTGATGATATCCATATCAATGATTAATCTTGTCGAATAACTGATCCCCATGAACCTAGTCAAATAAATCATCAATTCTTAGAAGTAGGTACTTATTCATTACATCAATCTCATTCAGTTCTCTATAATCATTGCATAACTGCATTGATCCATCCTTATTCATCAGGAATGTAATAGGTTCTCCCCTAGGAGACACCCTAGGCCAGATAAACCCCTTATCCAAAATCTCTTGGAGTTTCTTCTTTAATTCCTCTTTCTCTACATTACCCATTCTTTATAGGGATTTTAAAATTGGATATCAATCTGGCATGTGTTAAATGGATCACTCTACCTCTCTATTTAGGGGAGGGGTAGGTAACTTCTTCACGAAACAATTCAATGTATTCCTAAAATTATGGGGACATTATCTATCCTTATACACTCATTTAATTATTCTTCTTTACTGATCAACTCCATAAATAAGACTATTGGAGGTTCTTCTTATTGAAGATACAGTTAAGATATCTCTCATTCGAAGATAACTATTGGTTTTCCATTCAAGACTACTGATATTTCCTTTCTTCTATATTTGATTGTAAAATTATACTTTGAGTTCCTGTACATCCCTATTATAATGTTTAATTCTATAATGGGAATGACTACATGATTTAATATAAGATCATGATCACTAATGTAAATAATAGAGTTTATAAACATTGTTGAATCTTGAATAATCCCTCTATGAGTCTTAACTGATAACTCACCTTTCTTTAGTTCGGAAATTGTTTTTATATTCTTTTCAGACTTGTATGAAATAAAGAAATGTGTAGAACTAGAATCCAACAAATTAATTTCTAGATTTGAGAGAAAAAAAATATTTCCTACCACCACATCATTTGGAGCTTCAACATTAGCTATCATGATAGAAAAATCCGGACATTTCTCCCATTTCCTATACTGAGGCTGCTGGTGATTCTCCATTACTTACCTCAGATTCAGAATGTTATTGGAAAAGTTCCAATGAAATCCACACATGATGTATTGGAATTCAGGAAGGGCCTTCACCATATTCTCTTTGTCTCTAGTGTTGAAAAGTTGAGGATTCACCTCACACTATCAATTCCATGTGATATGGCCATCCCTTCCATGCTTGTATCACTTACCTCTCCTGAGCAGGTAGTTACCAGAATGCTTCTTCACACATTTAATAAATTTGTAAATTTTTATTTTCATTCCACCACTTCCCTAATCAACACTCATCCCCATGCATGGTTCCATTGATATCTTATTTTCATTGGATTTATGGGACCATTGATTCTTAAGTAACTCATGTTTGAACTTCATACAACTTCATACAATCTCCTCATAGATGCCCTAATCCTGGTTGGATAGATTCTTCGGTGGATATGGGATTATTCCACTGATGAAACCTTACCAATAAGATCTATGAAAAATTTATCGGGGTAATGTGAAAGTATTTTGAATTTCATTTTGTAGATTCCCACATATTCCTTCTCCTTATGCTTCATCTTGAGAAATTCCTTCCCCCATTTCATTCTCATCAAAAGAAGGAAATACTTTTTGACGAAGATCCAAATGAACTTTTCCTGCTCCATAGCTTCAATATGCCATCATGGAATCATGTTTTTATTCAGCAACCACCACATATCAGCTTATCCCTCTATGTAGTAAACAACCATGGTTACTTTCTCTTATTCATAAATATTAACTATAGAAAAGATATTTTATATTGTGCTTATCCATTGTTCTACAATCTGTGGGCCAAAAGATCCTCTAAATGTTGGTGGTTGTTGACATAGAAAAGACTCTATATAATGTTATTCCCTTATTGGTAAAATTGGTCTCTCATCTTGATCCATGTTATTTCTCATAAATTTTTTCATTTTTTCATTATTATAATGAATTATTCCATTTTGGAGTCTATAATAGGACTGTCAATGCATGGTCCATTGCAGTGAATATTTTCACAGTTCCTCATATTTCTCTCCATTTTATGAAGAAGAAATACTTATTTAAAAAATAATTTCATTTAAGAATATTATAACTCTAAGGGATTTTAAAGACATAAAACACAATTCATAAACACATTATTCATTATCAATAATTACATATTTTATAAATCATTCATAATGGTTCATAAATATCATGGGATTAACCAAACATATCCCCCCAGAGTGTCAAACTAGGATTGAATCATTGATAATTTTCAATCATTAGTCCTCATTAGAATCTATCTCAAATAAGTCTTTTTAGGGTTTACCCTTATATACATCTATTCTAGAGCCACATCCAGATGATTGTATACAGATATTTATTTGTTTGTTCAGAAACCACGTACAAAATGTATCACCAAAATAACAATAATTTTTTTATATTTAGACAGTAGTATTGGGTTCTTCCTAAAATTTTAATTTTAAAATTACTAAAAATAAAAAATATATCCTTTGATAACAACTATGGAATCCTGACTTTTTGTTACATATCATTACATGACCTTTTACAAACAAAGGATAATTTAATGTTTTTTATCTTCGAAAAAAGGTACATAATGCATGAAAACTTAAAGCATTATCCTATTAAAAAATAAGGTCTTATTGATGGTTAATCCTATGTACATTTTTTTAATCTCATGACCTTGGGATGTACTTCAATGGAATGGGTGAGAAAAAGGACCAGTATGGGGAAAAGTGAAACAGTTTACATGTAAACATATACAATATCAATAACAACATGTGGAATATCATTAATGAATAATAAAAAGGAATATAATAATAATAATATCTTTATTAATAACATAAAAAATGTTTCTACAAATAATTAATTTAGTCATTAAGAATTATATCACCTAGATCTACACCCAAGGATTAAAAACAATTCGATGGTTATTCATAAGGCTATCAAAAAAATTGTCATATCTAGATTTTTTTTACCCAATACATTGGAGCGCTATCAGGGAACACCCTTAATATATCATTATTTTCATCTTATCCACATAGATAACAATTAAAAATTTCATAAATAAACAATAGATAAAAAAAGAAATTGGTTTCATATCAACATCATGGAATTTTAAAATTTGCTTAAAAATTGATCATTATGATATTTATAACCCACAAAAATGTAATGATGGTTTTATGTATGTCAATTATATAATATAATAAAAAATATTTATGTCTTTATTAATTAGTCTAGTATAAAACCCCAAGGTTTTAAAAATAAATTGAAATGCATGAAAATGTTGTTTTATATGGATATTTATAGCTAGCCTTTAAACATATTTTTTTCACCTCTATATATTTAATTTCGAAAAAAGGCCATCTACAATTGTGTTCAGTATGTCATTTGGAGTCTAATAGAACCAATTTGATTTTATTTTAATAGTAACATACCCTTTTGAATGAAAATATGAATAGTAATATGACCCTAATTAATAGTAAATTGTATTTTAATTTTATTTTCTTAAGAATTTAAGATAATGACATCATGGTTATTTTTTCAATGTGATATAAATGCAGTTATAGAATTAAAATTGTATCTTTTTGAATAATGTATGATTTTATTAAAAAAGTAGATTAACAATACATAGAAAAATATTTTTTTTAAAAAGGAGTTCATTTTAGAATTCTAGATGTAAAAAATGGTTTGGGTGAGTTTTTGGGATTTTTCTGAAATCATTGAATTTTTTGATGAACAGTGAAATACAGTAAAATATCGTATAATAAAATTATCAGTTAAATAAACAACTACTGATATTATAATTGATTTAATACCAGTTGTATCGAAATCAAAATCCATTATTACTATTTGGGGTGACATTAATTATGACTAATCATATTCTTGATCAAATATATTATAATAATGATTAAAATAATGAAAAATACATCCTCCTCTCCCCTATAAATACCACCCTCATTCACCTATTCCTCCCACACCTTCCAAGCCTTGAGCCTAACCTAAGATCAACCAAATATTCCTCCCAAGGATCTTCCCCATGTCCTAGAGCATCTCATCTCACCAAAAGGCCAAAACCAAAGGCTTTTGTGTGGATCTGAATGGGAAGATATCAAGAGGTAAACATCCTCTTTTGTTTCCTTTATTTTATTTTCATTTTCCTTTGTATTCATATGATTTCCTCACATACCAATCACCAAAATTAATGAATGACCCAATATATTAAATTTTCTAGATTTCATATTCTTTATGGAAGACATGATATTATACTTCTTCTCCTCTCTAACTTATTCAAGAAATTAAAACAGCATCTATGATTTTTCGATTTACAGATATCTAGGACGATGTGATTTTAATTTCTCTTATATATTTAAATACTCATCATTAATGAATTTTTATGGTTGTAACAAATTATAGATTATTTATTATTCCATATATAAGGTTCTAGAATCATTTGGTACACATGTTATTAATATATGAAACAAAATGAGTTCATTATGATCGATGAATCGCCAAAATGACCTAAAAAATATCCATAATGATATATCTTATGAATCATCCTCATGTTAGAAATTACAATGAAAAATGGTATAATTTATAGTACATATTTTTTTCATTCCAATTCTAGAGTTTAACATCCAATCCACATGAATATTCATCGTGAACCAATCATGGGAACCATATAAAGAACTCACCCAAAATAATGAAAGGAGCAAAATACTAACAATTAAAGCGAGAAATGATGTAATGAAATAATCATATAAAGTATTATAAACATCAATATGTTTCTTGTCAGATATTATTAACACTCTTTTAACCATTATACCAGATGATTAACCAATTTATAAGTGAGACAAACCCGAGGTAAGGGAATTCTAAACCCAATTTCCATTCTTTTAGTTAACCTGAAACTTCATTATTTTTGTTGTAGTAAAACTATTTGTGTGATGAATTATGATTATATTATTTTTAATTATGTCCATTTATAGTCTATATTCATATTCCTTCAACTATATAAACTCTCACTTCAATTATATTACTTTTTAAGGGGTTTTAATTCTAAAATCCACTTTTAAAAATTATTGTTTACATGATCCAAAAGAAATGTTTTTATGAAGTTATTCATGTTGTATGATTATTTCACGGTTCTTGGGAATTGTTTATGATGAATTATGGGACCTATATCTCCCTCCAATGCATTTTGTATGTGTATGTTGTAGGGCGGTCTTATGGTTTTCCCAAGTGTAACTCTGATGGTAACACAAATTCTAAGGTAGACATGAGGGTTAAAAATTATAAGGTAGCTGAGAGGGTTACAAGATAATGTAAGTAATGCCCCAAGATACCATAATGGTTCTATTATTGTTCTTATTTTTGTGGGGATATTCAACAATTCACATGTTTCACAATGTATGTATATATGGGTTACAAGTTTGTATTTTGAAATTGATTTCATATGTTACAAGTATTCATGGTCTAATTTGTTATTCCTACTTTTTATATCCCTTACTGAGATTTTTGTGCTCATCCCATGTTTTTAAAAAAAATTCATAGATTTTAAGGATGTTTAGTGAAAATAAGGAAGACAATTTAAATTCTTGAATAATTGTCGATGAAAATCATTTTTTATTTGAAATGATTAATATTTTGGATGAAATGAATACTATTTTTATGCTATCCACCCATTATTAATGTGAATTTTTATGAATGTTTTATGTCCCAAATCTCTAAACGTCTATAATTTAAAAGATCCTCACTATAAAATTAAGTGATTTCTTAAGTAAATTCGAGATTATGAAATATAATAAGGTCGAGTCCTTAGAGTTGGTATCATAGGATTGTTTAGATAACTTTAGGGGTTAGTATGATGTTAATATAATACCATAAATGATTTTCACTATATTATTAATTTAAAATGATTTAGAATTTAATGATTACCATGTTTCTTCAACTATGATATGTTTGTTTGGAATTGTTGTTTGTAGAAGAAACTGGGAAGCTGAAGAGGAGAGACAGCAACAGAAAGACATCCTTTCAAATCTGTAACCTAGAATGGTAGGGATTGAAGCCGAGTAGTCTGTGATTGCAATTTCCCAGCTAACATAGGAAATAAATGATGGTGGAATCCATGGAATAGAATGGAAAAAGTAAAAAAAATATAACCTAAAAATAGTGTAACATTTTATAAGACAAAATCCTCCTTCTTTCAATGGATCTCCTAACCCAGTTGCGGTTGAATAATTGATTAAATCCCTTGAAAAGATATTTTATGGTATGGGTTGTTCAGATAATCAAAAGGAAACTCTTTACATTTATTGTTTTAAAGGTGAAGCTGATCGATGGCGGTCAATGGTAAAGAATGTCAGGGATATAATGGATATTGTAGCTTTATAGTGGGTTGAATTTAATAGTCTTTTCCTTGAAAAATATTTTCATAAGGTGGTGTGAATTAGGATGGAGAAGAAATTCCATGAATTGATGTAGAAGGATAAATATTCAGTGGTTTTTTATGAAGCTAACTTCACCCAAATAGAGGGGTATTCTCCAAATATCATTCTGGGTATTGATAGAAAAATCAACCACTTTTACTCAGGATAGAAGCCAAGGTATTGAAGGGAGTTGGCCTCCAGTGAAATCAAATGTTATGAGTATCTTGTCCGATTTGTTGAGACGATAGAGATAGAGTTTTCCTATGATCAAATTAACTTTGAAAACAAGGAGAAGAATATGTTTATATGGAAAGTGGTGGGCAAAAATCAACCAAAGAAATATGATGGTAAGAAAATTTAGTTCCCAGTTTGTGAAAAGAGTGAAATGAAGCACCCTGGGGAATGCCTTACCAAAAATGGGAATTTTTTTCAATGTGAGATGTTTGGAAATATGGATCGAGTTTATAATTAAAATAATCGTATGACTAATTACGATAAGAAAACTATTAAGTGTTTTAAATGTGGAGAGATTGGTATTTATGAAAATTCCTACTAAAAGAGATATCAAGATGATGATAAGAAGCTTGAATATAAGTAGAAAGATGTAGTGAGATCCTTTGTGACTACATCATTATATTTCAGGCCATCCAATAATGTTATATACGATACATTATTAGTTTACTCAAAATTTTCTAATGTTTTGTTTGATATGGGGTCTAAAAATTCCTTAATTTCTGATAATTTTTTAGTTAAATTTGAAATATCACCTCAACAAATGAGATTAGAACATATTACTAAAACACGTGGGAGAAATATTAAGGAAATTTGGAATTGTAAGAATCTTTCTATTATGGTCTGTGAAAAAACATTACCTTCAAGACTTGTTGTTTTTCCCTTAGTAGTGTTTTATTTCATTTTGATAATGGATTTCTTTTCTGTTTATCATGCTAAGATTGATTGTAGAGCAAAATAAGTTGTTTTTCAAAAAATGATTCATTTTGTAAACAATAATGAACCCATAAAATTGATAAGTTATCGGGAAGCTGAGAAACAACTGAAATATAGAAATGAATGATATATTTCTCATATTGTTGAAAATAAGGGAACTGTTTGTATTAATGATTTTCTAGTGGTAAATGAATACCTTGTTGTTTTTCCTAATGAGTTACCTGGTGGAATATTTGATCAGGAAGTAAAATACAAAATTGACTTATTTCCCGATGCTAAGACAATTTCAAAACCACCATATATAATGGCTGAAATGGAAAATAATGAATTGAAAAATCATTTCTAAAATTTTCTTGACAAAGGATTCATTTTTTAGCACATCAACATGAGGTACTCTAATTTTGTTCCTTAAAAATAATTCTAGTACCATGAGAATTTTCATTGATTATAGAGCATTGAATAACATCACTGTTAAAAACAAGTATCCTTTCCCACATATCAATGACTTTTTTATCAGCTCCAGGCAGCTCAGTACTTTTCCAATATTGAATCGATATCTAAATACCATCAGCTGAAGGTAAAGGAGGATGGAATCTCAAAAATATATTTTCATACTAGTGATTAGAATTAGGAATTTTTTTCAGGCCATTTGGGTTAACTAATTCACCTCATGTATTCATGAATCTTGTGAATAGAACATTTCATGATTTCTTAGATAGGTTTGTGGTTGTGTTAATTGAAAAAAATTGGATATTTTCTAAGATTAAAGTGGATCATAATAAGATATTATGGGTTGTTTTTAATACCATAATGTAAAAGAAACTTTATGGGAAATTCAGAAAGTGTGATTTTTGTTTGCAACAAAATTATTATTTTTGACACATTTTAAATAATGATGGAATAACAATTGATCCTTCCAAAATATTGGTATTTCATAAATGGAAAATACCCACAAATTTTATGGTGATTTTATTTTTTATGGTAATGGTAAGGTTATTACTGATGGTTTGTTAATAACATTACATGGTTATCTATCACTCTAACTAAGTAAATGTGAAAAGTGATTAAATTTATTTAGAAAGAATAGTTTGATGTCTGTTTCTAGGAACTGAAGAAGATATTGGTGAATGCTCTGGTTTTGGATTTGCCTTCCCTAAATGGTGAGTTTTTCATCTACAATGATGCGTAATGATCATGTAATTTTTTATTCTTCAATACAACTAAAACCCCATGAGTTAAATTATCCCACACATGATTTTGAATTGGAAGCTATGGTTTTTTCTTTGAAAATTTTAAAGAATCACCTATAAGGAGCGTAATATAAAATATATACTGAGCATAATAGTATAAAGTGTATATTCATTCAGAAAGAATTAAAAATGAGGTAGATAATATGGCTTGAACTGATTAAGGATTATGAATGCATAGTCAATTACATTTCGGGAAAATCAAACAATATGGTGGATTCCATGAGTCAAAAACATCATACATAATTAACCATGTTACTTTGGGAAAATGGTCCCATTATTAATGAATTAATGAATTTTGTCTCATAAGATGTCGGTACAGAAGATGCATCTATTTTGTTTTAGGTTTTAGTGCAATCATCATTATTAGACAGAATTAAGAAAGCACATAAGGAAGACTTTGAGCTCTAGAAAAAGGAAGAATCTATTAAAATTTGTAAGATTCCAGAATTTTACATCGATTAATATTATGTTTTAAGATTTGAAAAATGGTTTTTCGTGCCTTTTGATTCCCATTTGAAGAAATATTAGTTACGTGACGAACAACATTCTCCATTTTCAGTTCATCCATGCAATAATATTATGTACAGAGACATTTGGGAGTATTACTGGTGGGATGGAATGAAAAGGGATATTGCCGATTTTACCATGAAATATCTTACATATCAATAGGTTAAAGCTGAGAGGTAGTTACCAAAGGGGATGCTTCGGGCTAATCTAGTGCCAGAGTGGAAGGGGGAGAATGTATCCATGGTTTTTTGGTGGGACAACCAATGATTTCTCGATGTAACAATGCAATTTGGGTTATTATTGATCGACTGAGAAAATATCCATATTTTATTAATAATCATGATACATGTTTGTTGGATCATCTTTCTCAATAGTACCTCAAGAAAATTCCAGGTTAAATGGAGTTCTTCTCGGCATTGAATCTATGATGAATCCCAAGTTCACATCTAATTTATGCAAGGGCCTTTAATAGTCGTTGGGAACATAATTAAATTTCTATACAGCTTTTCCTCCCTGATCAAATTGTCAGTCTGAATGAACGATTTAGACATTGGAGTATATGCCTCAAGCCTGTTCAATGGACTACTAGGGATTTTGGGTTCAACATATTTCTTTAGTTGATTTTTCTTATAATAAAAATTTTTATTCTAGTTTACAGATGAAACATTTCAAGGAATTGTATGGGAATAAGTGTATAACTCTATATTTTTTTGATGAAGTAATGGAAGGGTATTTAATGGGACCTGAATTAGTAGAAGAAGTGGATGAGAAAGTTAAGATTATCCAGCAGCACATGAGAATAGCATAGAGTGGGCAAAAAAGTTATTCCAATAAAAGAAGGAATGACTTATCTTTCAAATTAGGGGACTATGTTTACCTTCAAACACCTCCTGGGAAAAGTGTTATTCATTTTGGTAAGAAACGAAAGCTAAGTAGGTGGTTCATCAGTCCTTTTGAAAACTTAGAGAATGTTGGACCATTTTCATACTGAGTAGCCTTACCTCCTAATTTGTCTCAGGCACCCAGTTTTTTTTCCAGGTTTCTATGTTGAGACGGTATGTGAAATATTCATATCATGTATTAATCCCTAAAGCAGTTCATCAAGAATAGAACCATTCTTATGAAGAGAAATCAGTTTAGATTCTTGATCAAAGGGAACATGTATTGCTAAATAATTTAATCCACCATGTAATGGTTTTTTGGAGAAACCACATGGTTGAAGAAGAAATAAGGAATTATGAAAATGCTATGAGGTAAAGGTACCCTCAGTTGTTTAATGAGTATATAAAATTATGAGGGAACAATTTCTGAAATATGGGGATAATGTGACACACCATGGTTTTAAAAATAAATTTAAATGCAAGAAAACATTATTTATTGTTGTTATTTATAACTAGCCATTAAAGCTAATTTTTTCACTTATATGTTTTAAATTTCAAAAAACAGTCATCTACAATTGTGTTCATCATGTTATTTGGAGCTGATGGAACCGACATAATTTTTTGTGAATAGTAAAATAACCTTATGAATAGTAATTTGACCATAATGAATAGTAAATTTTATTATTATTTTATTTTCATAAGGATTTAAGATAATCACATCTTTGTAAATTTTTCTATGGGATATAAAAATATTTCTAGAATTAAAATTGATAGATTTTGAATAAAGTATGATTTTATTTAAAAATTAAATTTATAGTATTTAAAAAATTATTTTAAAAAATGGAGTTCATTTTTGAATTCTAGATGTTGAGAAATTGTTACAGTGAATTTTTGGGACTTTCCTAAAATTCTTGAATTTTTTATGAATAGTGAAATATGGTAAAATACATTATATTAAAATTACTAGTAAAATACACTATTTATGACACCCAATGTAATGTAAGT
Source organism: Viscum album (assembly GCA_963277665.1). NCBI lineage: Eukaryota > Viridiplantae > Streptophyta > Magnoliopsida > Santalales > Viscaceae > Viscum > Viscum album. The sequence goes on along the minus strand of OY728126.1, from coordinate 2,045,863,316 downwards.
CCACATAGTTCGATCTCACACACCAATATTACTATTTGGGGTCACCTGAATTATGACAATTAATAGTCCTGAGAAAAAAATTTATAATAATGATTAAAATAATGAAAAATACATCCTCTCCTCCACTATAAATACCACCCTCATTCACCTCTTCCTACCATATCTCTAAATCCTAGATCATTAACTAATATCTACCCAATACTCCTCCCAACGATCATTTCCACATCCATGTGCTTCTGGTCTCACCAAAAGGCAAAAAAAGGCCTAATGGAGGATCTCAAGGAGAAGATATCAAGAGGTAAACATCCGTTTTTGTATTATTTCTTTACTTTTCATTTTATTTTATATTCTTATTAATTCCCCAAATACCATTATACAAAAGGAATTATGATCCAGTATCTTATATATTCTATATTTAATCATGTTTATGGAAGACCGTATATTATACTTCTTTTCCTCTCCCACTTATTCAAAAAAATTAAAACATTGTCTGTGATGTGTCAATTTACCGACATCATGGATGTTGTGATTTAAATATCTTTTACTTCCTTGAAGACTAGTCATGAAACCATTTTTATGGTTGAAATGTATTATTATTTATGTATTATACCTTATCTATGGTTCTGGAATTATTTTATACCACTGTTATTAATTTATTAAACAAAATGATTTCATTACGATCGAAGACTCTCCAAAATGACCTAAACATATATTCATAATGTGTTATCATATGAATCATCGTCATGATAGATTTAAATATGATAAATGGTATAATTTATTGTACTATAATTAAATTCCATTACAATTATGGTGTTTCACTTCTAATGGACTATAATTTCCATTGTTTACCAATCATGGGAACAATGTAAAGAACGCACTCAAAACAATGTAAGGAACAAAATAATTACAATTTATGGTTGAAATGATGTCATGAAATGGCCATATAAGGTTTTATAAACAAAATAATGTTTCAGTAAGATATTAATAAAACAATTCTAACCATTATACAATAATTTTATAAAATATTATGTAAGACAAACCTGAGGTAAGAATATTCTAAACCTAATATTTATTCTTTGGGTTAACCTTCTACTTCATTATTTATGTGGCATTAAATTTTTTTTGAGATGAATTATGATTATTATATTTTGAATTATGTGTATATACAATTTATATACATATTACTTCAAATATAGTAAGTATCACTTCAAATATATAATTTTTGAAAGGGGTTTTAATTTTAAAATCCTCTTTTAAAGATTTTGTTTTACAAGATTAAAAAGAAATGATTTTATGAAATTATTCATGTTGTTGGATTATGTTCTGGTTCATGGGCATTGTTTATTATGAAGGGTTGTATCTATATATCCATTAAATACATGGGGTATTTTTATGATGGAGGTCATTCATATGGTTACTCCAAGTGTAACTTTGATGGTTACACAAATTGTATGGTAGTAGTGAGGGTTAAAATTTATAAGACAGTCGAGAGGCTTACAAGATTATGTATGTAATGTCCCAAGATACCTTTATGGTTCTACTTATTCACTTATGTTTTTTGGGGATCTTGTGGAAATATCATGTTTCAAAAATTAAGTACATATGGGTGACATGTATGTCTTTTGAAAATGATTTCATATGTTACAAGTATTCATAGACTAATATGTTCTTTCCTTCTTTTCATATACCTTACTGATCTTTTTATGATCATCCAAGGTTTTTAAATTACTTTCATATGTTATAATGATTGATTATAAAAATAAGGATTAAAATTTAAATTATAGAATATTATTCATATAAATTTATGTTATATTTGTAGAGTTTTATATTTTGGAAAAAATGAATATTATTTGTATGGTATACACGTTGTATTAATATGTAATGTTATTAATGTATTATGCCCCAGTTTTTTAAATATATAAACATGTAAAGATACTCAATGTAAAAGGAATTTATTTCATAAATAAATTGATTGTTAAATAATATAAAAATTCCAGTTCCTTAAATCTAGACATGAATGATGTTTGGGTAATGACAAAAAAAATTAAAATAATTTCTTGAGAAAAATAGAGTTATTTAGAGAAAAAAATTCATCAGCACAACTGGTCGGAAACATAGTTTTAGAAAACATTAATAAGAGATTGGATATTGGTAAACCATTCATAAAAGACTCATAATAGATTATATTTAATGATTAAAATTTAAATAAGGAAATTGTATTGAAATTTTAAATACACACCAAATAAAAGTGAACTTGAAAGGAATAGAGAAGTTGATAATTCATATTCCTTGAAGAGTAACTTCTAAAACTCAATGATCGGGACCTTGGGGGATTAAGGTCCCATATGGAGGACTCCATTTTAGGTCATACTATAATATAGTCATGTATAATTATTTTTTAATGAATTTAAACTAAGGAATGGGTTGATAATATAGTAAATTAGAAGTAATTTTTTATTAAATTCAAAGGACACCACAATAGTCGTATTTGAAAAACCATGGAATTTACAATGGTATTCTCCATTTTTATTGGAGACATGAGACTCCTAATATAGTATTTAACTACTAAAGAGTCTATCATAATTATTAAATCATGGTTACATCATTAAATATTTCATTTAATAAACCAAAAATTAAACTGTATTTTTATAATTCACCAAAAAAACATATCATTTTATTAAAATTTTATAAATTCACTGTAAACATATACGGATTTTCTGAATTAAAAAATTAACATTTTTTTACCTTAATAAATCTCAATATATGGTATATTTAATTTTTAACTATAAAAATACATTATTATTAAAAATAATAGCACACATAAAATGCATAGTTACATTCACAGAAAAAATTTCAACACAAGAAAAAAATATTTTATCATTTTCAATTAGAAATGCGTGTTTTTATAAAACTATTTCATCATAATAAAAATTATTAATAAATTTTAATTTTAATATGAAAATTTATTTATTTCTGAAAATTACTATTTTTACCCAAAAAATCAATTTATCGAATTCCATCTCAACATTATAGAAAAATTATTCTTAAAACAGAAATGATTAAATAAATTTTTTATTAAAACAACAGGATTATATTCTATTTAACTAGGTCCTTGACAAATAACCCCTTAAAACACCCTCATACGACATAAAGGTAAGGTGTTCGATGTTGATGGAATCATAGGGAGCCTCAGATAACATCACCTGAGTGGTAATCTCCAAAAAACATGAACATCTACTGTAAGAGATTTCGTTCAAGATTAACAAGTTTAAGCTAGGATTGGGTTTTCTCTAGATCGATGAATGCTGATGATAAAACCTTCCCAAGATCTAAAAAATGGGATTTGTATGGCTCATTTTTATAGGATGAGGTAATTGACACTTCTTTATTCATTAACTATCCATTATCATTTCTATTTATAAATAATAATTATAATGTTTATTATTTTTTCAAAGAGTCATATTAACCAACAATCATATTAACTAGTGGTCATTTAATGGTAAGAACATGATTTTCACATTTCACTTATACTTATATATTTTTATTGAATATGACTTAGTAATGAATAAATTTTTAGGAAATAAAATATTATTCAAAAGTTTTGGTTGTTACATGTGGTATACGGTGTTGAGTATCTTTCAACAGTAGTATTTGGATAATTATGAGGACAACATATTTAATATTGAGAATAAGATATGGTAATTGGATATTGAGATAAATTTTTTTTTATATTATCAATGTAATGGTAATGAGTCCCTTAGAAAGTTATTCATATGCGTGGGGCTTTGCGTTAGTGGTGGTTGTTGTACCATAGTGATGGGAATGAGGCTGATGTTTCATGGGCCAAATAATATAAATATTTTTTAAAAGAGTTATTATCATTGTCCATGAATTTAGTGAAGAGGAATGATATTTTATTCCTTCATAAGAGGAGCATATATTTGAGAGTGTATGGGATCAAGTTCAAGGGTATTTTATGTTTAACCCCACACTATTTTGCTGAAGTGATGTCCTAAGAATGGTGACATGAGGTGGTGTTTCATCCTTATATCTATTATAAAGCCACATATTTTAAATTTCAAACATATCTTTAGGATTTTAAGAAGGTATAACTGAATTATCCCATGTACATGTGTGGAATTTTACCATGATAGGGGAACTAGCAACGTTTCTTGAGTAGAAGAGTTTCCAAAGTAATGTTTTGGGTGTGGGGTCCTTTAAGGTTCCAACTAGTAGGGAGTCATCATTAGAATCTTATTTTATTGACTTATAAAGATAGTGGTTTCAATTATTTTCATGTGAGATTTGGGATAGTGTGTTCTTTTATATGGAGTTCATGGGAATCATCGGGACCAATTTCTTGTGGTCTTTTAATATCAGTATCATTCTAGTAGACAATTTCTGCATTAGGCTTAGTGATAATTTTTAGGGAGATAGTTTCCGTAGTAGATGCATTTGGATTATGCTCCACCAAGAGGAGATTTAGATGATATAGGTTTAAATCAGGAGTTCCTCATATATTGAGTTATTGACCCATGATTAACCATGTATATGGCCATCTTTAGAGAGGAGTTGGAGTTGGGTGTGGTCAGTTGCATGCAGTGGAGGAGGCAGTGCCAGAGGGTCTAGAGTTAATTATAGATGCATTTATCTTTCCACCCACCATTGTTTGTGTTTTTTTAATTTAAGAACATCACACTCCTTTGCTAAACCTGTACTAGTACATGCTCTGGTACATTTGTAGAGAGGCCAGCCATTCCTCTACTGTTGACTACTGTAGTCAGGGACCAGACTGACTTGTTTAATGTATTATAGGTGTGTGTAATGATGATGGGACCTCCTCAGTCACATAGGGATATTTTCAAAATATATTTTTACTCATACTATTTCATTCTTACAATCTCCTGATTATACATCATTCATACCCATATCTCCTTCTTTTGAAGAATATTCAAGTTCTAGGATGTGGATGACTTATTTTTACTTTTTAATGGAGAGTGGAGTTGTTAGGTGTTCAATAGATATGTGGTCCCCCTTATTTCCATGATACATTATTTATATAAAATGTTCATAAAAATTAGTATAATATTGGTTTCTATGGTTTTCATTTAGTTTATTTATGTTTTTTACATGGAGTTTTTGACACTACCCGTCAACATGATATCAAGTTCTAGAAATATCTACAGCCCAATTCTTCTATAATTTTGATGGTTCCTTATCATATAGACCCTTTTGAGTTGTTGGAGTTAATGATTTAGATAAATGATTTGATGTTGAATGGTTTTATGTGGACTTATGTATCATAATGGGGTTAGTATGTTGTTATTCACTAAAAAAGAGAATGGATGTCATAGGTTGTGTATAAACTAATGAAGGTTAAATCAAGTGATGATCAAGAATCATTATCCTATTCCAAAGATGGATGATATTTTTTAATAGTTTATGGGATGAGGATGATATTTTAAGATCGTTCTATAGTATGGGATTCAAAAATTGAGTTTGAAGGAGGGTGATATCCTGAATACTTCCTTCAGATTCTGGTGTGGAAATGTTGAGTTCATGGCACTGTTGTTCGGTGTCATAAACATACAACATCTGTTCACGGGTCTCCTAAAATTTGTGTTATACGAGTTCCTATTCTAGTTTTCAGTCATGTTCTTCGATGACATCTTGAAATAATCAAGTTAGTGGAGAAGTAATTTGATCATCTCTGAGCTATATTGTTGGTTCTTTTATGACACATTCTCTATGAAATGTTTTCTAAGTGTAATTTATGGACATGATAGGTGAATTTAATATGAATATTTGTTCATAAATGGTGTGGTCATAGACCCATCAATGTTAGATTCATTTTTTTCCTTGGGACGCACCCATGAATATGGTGGAGGTTCACAGTCTCCCATATATCGCAAGATATTATGATAGGTTTTCATGTAATTTCCCATATATTTATTGATTTTGATGGGTTTAACTCGGAAATACTGGTATTTTATCTAGATTGATAGGTTTTAGTTAGTGTTTGAATACATAAAGGGTAAATTGTTTAGTGTTATGGTGTTCATCCTTCTAGTAGAGGGGGTTTTGATCAAGTTGGTTAATTATGAATTCAATATGGGATTGTTATGTTTCCTGGTATAGAAGAAAAAAATGATATCTATTGATTATCTGTAGTTATTCCCCCATGAAAATAAATATTCCAACCATGATCTAGAGCTTGCATCAGTTGTGTTTTAAATGATGTTATGACTACATTACCTCACTGGGGAGTAGATTATTGTATATTCAAATCATAAGAAGTTTAAGAACATATATTCTCATCATGATATGAATGTGTGGAAAATACAGGTGGATCAAATTTATTTAGAGATATGAAATTGAGATGTCATACAGATCAGAAAGGGGGATGTTTTGGCGGATGCATTGAGTTTGAAATCCTAGATGGATGTTTTTCAGGAGTCTAGAGATTCTTGGAGGTAAATTGAGGAGTTGGAATCCAATAATTAATATTCAAGGGTTGTTTATGAATGATATTTCTTTTTCAAAATGATATTTTAGTCTTCAATAATGTATCAAGTGGAGTAGTCTCAATGGGGTGACTTAGAGTTAGAGGTGATGTGCAATTAGGATAACCATTGTGATTGTCTAGAGGGATGGTCTTAACATGATGTTGTTTCAGGAGAGTATTTTTTTCTGATGGCTATGAAATATGGATTAATTCATGAGATTTATAACTTTCATTTGGTGGTACACCTAGTAGTATTTAATAAAAAATGTGGATTAATGGTATATTTTTGGTGGCCTATGATGGAATGGGTAGTGGTGGAGTTTGTGGATCGATGAATGGTTTCCAAGTAGGTAATGATGGAGAATCATGTTTTTAGTGGTTTGATACAACATTTAGATATTCTTGAGTAAGAGCGGTTTGACATCTCGATTTATAATGTCTTAGGTTTTCCATGATCTCAAGGATGTTTTTGATGCTGCCTGGGTAATCCTGGATCAGTTAATGAAATCTGATCCCTTCCAATCAATCGAAGAGATGTGTACCAATGATGTTTGGGTATGTTTTTTTATGGATTATGTGGTGCCTATGTATGGAATCATGATGTCCCTTATCTCGGACCAGAATACTCATTTTACCTCGTGAGTCTGGAAGATATTTTAGTATGTTATTTCTACTCATTTATTCCTTAATAATGATTTCCACCCTCAAAGAGAAGAGAATATTAGAGAAAACTCTCTAGAAATATGAAGATATTTTGCAGGCATGTATCTCTAACTTCAGTATATCATAATAAAACACTTTCCTCTAGTTTGGTTTTCTTATAATACCAAATATTATTGATCCATTGGAATTTCACTATTTGTGACTTCATTTGATAGACAATGTCTCTCACCATTATAATAGGCTATGGATGGTGAGTCAGTATTTTATCATCTCAATGTGGTATAGAAAATGATGTATAAGGTTTAGGTTATCCATGAGAGGATAACAGAAGCACATAAATAGATGATGGCTTCTATAATTCACTAGATTATTCCACTATAGTTTTCAGTTAGAGACCACATGTTATGGATAGTCACCCCTCTACATGGTCAGTGGATGTTTTCAATGGAGAGTTAGTTATAACAATAAATTATAGGCCTTTTATGGTGTTGGGTAAGGTTGTTATGATGTCTTATCGTTTATCACTCTTGAACTGATTGTACCTCATTCATGATTTCTTTCACATTTCTCATCTTCTTAGGTATCTTCTCTGTCACGACCCGTCCTCGGGGCCCGTGTCGTGACTACCCCAAGCCCGCCTCCCATAGGCCAAGGGCTGGCGACTAGCCCCAAGGCGTAAATCCCGGTAAAAAGGAAAGGCATTGCCTTTGTAAAGTAAACAAGCACCACAAAGTAAGGAAGCAGAAAAGTAAACACTAAGTGAAAACAGAGTACAACTATAAGTGCGGAAAATTACGTGGGCCAGTATACAAACCCAAACTGAAAGTAAAATACAACTCGAAAGGAAAAACAGCAACTGAAAAGTAAAAGCTGCTACGCTGAGCTGTCCACTGGAAATCCCACCTGAAGGGTGGGTAAAGATAGCTCCACTGCACCGCGGGTACCGCCGTCCGCTCCGAGCTCGTCCCGCTCAGTGGTCCACCTCCAGGTACCGTCCTACTCTTCAAGCCTCAACCACGATCAACGTTGTCCTTCGTCTGCAACCAACACAACGTAGTGCGGGCATAACCCATGCAGGGGTGAGTATAAGATACTCAGTAGGGACCCCGAGACCCCCGAAGGTCTCCCAAAATTCCCAAAGGATAAACCACAAAGGAAATATACAATCACGAAGTAACAACCGACACTGCTTAGGTATATGCCCATACATATACCTAAGTCATCTATCCCAATATGCTCCAACCTCTGAGCCCAAGTACAACCCAGTCCACATAGGAAAGTATTCGTATTCCACACAGGAAAGCAAAACGTAATCCACACAGGACTGCACAACACAATCCACACAGGAAAGCAACAGGATTCAGCTCCCACTGGTATACTTCTTCGAAAGACAATAGAGATGATCACTGATCCATCTAAGTTGTCAGACCCACAAAGGATCGATAGGTACTAACCCCCGCAAAGACCCATACAGGATCGGACCCACACAGGATCTGTCGGCGCTGGCTCACACAGAACCGCTGAGCGCTGACCCACACAGGATCGAACCCACACAGGATCGGTAGCACTGATCCACATAGGATCGCTGAGTGTTGTAGTCGTCGTCGTTGAATCCACTGAGGATATCTGCATAGTCCTGGTCGCAGTCACAGTAGCCGTCGCAGCCAGCACTAGGGTTCCCGCACATAGCAAGCTCGTTCGGGAGGGTCCGCTCCACGAGCCAAGAGGCTGATACATCAACTGTCACATAGTCCAGAGTTGATGTATCCAAAAGTTCTGTATCGTCATCAGGAACTCAACGTCGCAGACGGCACGTCGATCGGACGCCCGGTCTGAGAGTTATTGGCTTTTTCGTCCCCGGGGCCCGGTTGGTTTTTAAGGCAAAACCAACCCGACCGTACTCCACCTGCATCCTAACCTCGGGCGGAGTATTCCAAAAGATCCGTCTCACTAATAGGAACTCAACAAAGTTGATGGCACGTCAATCGGACGTCCGTACCTCAAGAAATGAGTGTTTCCGCTCCGAGGGCCCGGTTGGTTTCGTATACGAACCAACCTGGCCGAACACAAAGTATGTTGAAACCTTGAGTGCGATATACCGAAACGACCGTCTTGATCCAAGGATCACATCACCGCTAAAGACCCGTCGTTTAGAGGTCCGTAGCCCGAGTTATGGGCATTTGAACCCAAACTATCCGATAAAGGGGGTTTCGGGCCCAGACCGACCCGGCCCGAGACCCCCCGGTCAGCCCGAACCGGGTCGACCTTTCCCGGACCAGGTCGGCCCGGCCCGGAACGGAGAGGCCCGGCTGGGCGTGGCCCGGCCCGGCCTGGCAGACCAGCTAGGCGCCGGTCCGCCTCAGCGCAGTGCGCCCAGCGCGCTGCCAGTTCGGCTTCGGCCGAGCTGTTGGAAAAAAATAGTGGGGCGCCTGCCCCCCTTGTGTAACCGCGGACCCCCCTAATAATGGGGGGCCGTTGATGCTGGCCGGGGGAATTTAATTCTCCTGGCTTTCTCTTTTCTGGCCGGCCCGACCTGGCCGACCGACTCCTTCTCAACGGGACCGGTTGTGGTCGGTCCCCTTCCGGCTCCGACACCGGCGGCCCAGCTGGCCGCCGGTCACCATGCTCCGCCGCGGCCCGGAACCGGCAGCGGCCCTTGTCATCCGGCGCGGTGCGACGGCACCGAGCCCCTCCATCGCGGCTCCGCTCCGGCCGCGGCGCCTTAGACTTCTTTCGACGCGGCGCGACGGCGTCACGTTCTTGTTCGACTTCTCGGAGTGTCGCGACGGCGTCGCGCAATACTTGCCGAGTGATTCTCGTGTGGTGCAACGGTACCACGCCATCCCGTTTCATTCACAAAGAAACAATCATGAATATAGGAGGGGGTTAGGCCATGTTTGTGTGGTCCAACCCCCTCTCGTTAAACGATAACATTTTAGTTGATTAACCACGAAGTTCGACATGCTAGAATCAGGAACAGAAATAATTTAATAAAATAACAATAATCCCCTACCTCGGTTCAGGAATGATGTTCGTCAACGACCCACGGAAGACGAGCATCGCGGAGGTCGGGCGTCGCGGGGAAAGAACGTCGACGTCGCGAAGTGAGGATTCGATGTCGTTGACGGTGATTTCGTCGCGGAAAACCGTCACGGAAGAGACGACACGGAAGAAGAACGTCACGTCGCGGATACGGCGTCGCGGTAGAACCGTGTTCTTTGGCGGAGAAGTTCTTCGTTGAAGAATGGTGTTCTTCTCGTTCTTCGTCGAGGAAGAAGAAGATTAAGAACGCTTCCCAATCCTCTCATGGTTGCAAAAGAAACTAACAAAAATAAAATAAGTCCAATCCTTTATTTACACATCCTAACCTCTTTAAATTTCAAAAGTTTGAAATTAAGTAACTCATCTTAATTAATAACACAATTTGTCAAATTAATTAGTGTGGAGTTATTGGGGAGTTTAAGGGAAGTTGAAGAGTTAGGGCTTGTGTGGGCCCCACCACACTTTATCCTCTCAAGGGAGGTTATGTGGATGTGGGCCCCACCTCTAAACCCCTTTGGGAGAAAATAACCAAAAAAGATAAAAATAAATTGAGTTCCACAATTTATTTAACTTCTTCTAATTCCCCCCAAAACTAACTCTCATCCCGCATAAAACGCAACCTCAGAAAAGGTCTCTTTAAGCGAATATCGGTGCTGCGAGTTCATCGGTGCCATCAGATTTCAATTCCGAGCACTGGTTCAAAGGATAGGAAAAACCCGCTCATTTGTTCACTGAACGTACACGAGCCAAACTTCGGAAATTGATTTCAGGCACACCGGGTCTCGGAATCAGGTGCCGTCAGAAACCGCGCTCTTGTAAAATTCAAAAGAAAATTAAGAAAAAATTTCCCTTGAATTTTACGGGTCTTTAAATTACTCCCACCTCAGGGATTTATGTCCCCGTAAAGATAAATCAAAACTAGGGAAACAAATGAGGGTACTGATCACGCATCTGAGCCTCCCACTCCCAAGTGCTCTCCTGGAGGTTCTCGTGCTGCCATCTGATACGCACAAGAGGAATCGACTATCCACGTAGGACCCACTCCTGTCGATCCTCGATCTCCACCGAGACCTCTGTAAAAGTCGCCTCATCTTCAACGTCATGCTCCCCATGGTCAATGATGTGCATCGGGTCGTGCACGTATCTCCTCAGCTGAGATACGTGGAAGACGTCGTGCACCCGGTGCAACTGAGGTGGTAGAGCCAGGCGATAAGCCACCTCGCCAATCCTGCTGAGGACCTGGAAGGGTCCAATGAAGCGCGGGGATAACTTGCCGCCATGGCCAAATCTCCGTAAACCACGTCGAGGTGAGACACGCAAGAAGACGTGGTCTCCATCCTCGAACTCTAGTGGCCTCCGCCTCCTGTCAGCATATGAATTCTGTCGGCTCTGAGTTGTCCTCATCCGCTCCGGGATGACCTGGACCTTCACTGTCATGGCCTGGACCATCTCTGGTCCCACAAGTGCTCACTCCCCAGGGTCTATCCAGCACAAAATAGATCTGCAAGGTCAGCCGCACAACGCCTCGTACGGTGCCATCCCGATGGTGGAGTGGTAGTTTTTGTTGTACACAAACTCCACCAAGGGTAGATGGTCCTCCCAGCTACGACCAAAGTCGAGGACACATGCGCGGAGCATGTCCTCGAGAGTCTGAATGGTCCTCTCCGTCTGACCATCCGTCTGAGGATGAAAGGCTGTGCTCAAACATAGCTACATCCCGAACGCCTCCTGCAACCCCTTCCAAAGCCGGGAAGTAAAGAAAGCATCTCGATCGGAGACGATAGATGATTGCACATTGTGAAGCCGCACAATCTCCTGAATGTAAAGGTGTCCCATGCTCTCCACTGAGCCCTGCTCTCTGATGGGTAAGAAGTGAGCCGACTTGGTGAGTCGGTCGACAATCACCCAGATTGAGTCGTGACCTCTGGAAGTGTGGGGAAGTCCAATCACGAAGTCCATAGATATGTCGTCCCACTTACACTCCGGAACCTCCAAGGGTTGTACCAAGCCTGCTAGTACCTGATGCTCAGCCATCATCTGCTGGCAGGTGAGGCATCGAGAAACGAACTCTGCCACAACCTTCTTCATGCCCGACCACCAGTGCTGTCGTCTGAGATCCTGGTACATCTTCACCACTCCAGGATGTACCGCCAAAGGAGAAGTGTGAAACTCTCTTATCACCTCCTCTCGTAAAGCGAATGGTACCATGGTACATCCTATGAAATGGATGTCGTGATCTGCTCCAAAGGAAAAACCATCAGGTGCCTGTCCTGAGGATATCTGTGCACACCGCATCTCACAGTCAGCGTCCCCACGCTGTGCCTCTCTGACCTGCTGTAGAAGTGGAGGAGTGACTGTGAGAGACTGAAGAAAGGCTGTTCCATCTCTATCCATTAAGGATATCTACAAAGAGGCTAGCTGCTCTGTCGCCTCCTCAAGTAGCTGAATGCCCGTCCTCCTGCTGAGGGCATCAGCTACTACGTTCCCCTTCCCAGGAGTATAGACTATCTCAAAGTCATAGTCCTGGAGGAACTCGAGCCATCACTGTTGTCTTAGGTTCAGGTCCTTCTGCGAGAAGATGCACCTAAGACTTTGATGATCAGGAAAGACTGTAAAGCCCTCACCCATCAGATAGTGTTGCCATGTCTTCAGAGCGAAGACCACTGCTGCTAACTCCAGGTCATGGGTAGCGTAGTTCTGCTCATGCGGCCTCAACTGACGTGATCCATAGGCGATCACTGCGCCCTCCTGAATCAGGAAACATCCATGTCCGGTCCTTGATGCATCGCAGTAGACTACATATCCTACTCCCTCCTCAGGCAACCTCAAGATAGGGGTGCTGGTCAATCTCTGCATCAGCTCCTGGAAGCTCTGCTGACATCTGTCTGACCACACGAAGGGTTTCCCCTTCTTCGTCAAAGTTGAGAGTGGTGCTACAACTCTGGAGAAGTCTGGCACAAATCTCTGGTAGTATCCTTCTAGACCCAAGAAACTCTGCACCTCCGTCACGCTCTTGGGTGGATCCCAAGCTAACACTGCCTCGATCTTCATAGGATCTACTGCAACTCCCACCTCATAGATGACGTGTCCCAAGAAGTGGACCTCACGTATCCAGAACTGGAACTTCGAGAGCTTACCATAAAGCGGGTTCTCTCGGAGTGTGACTAGTACAACCCGTAAGTGGTATGCGTGCTCCTCCTCAGTCGTCGAGTAGATCAAAATTTCGTCGATGAATACCACGACAAATTGATCGAGGTATAGCTGAAAGATCATGTTCATGAGGGCCATGAACACTAATGGAGCATTGGTTACACCAAAAGGCATAACCAAGAACTCATAGTGGCCATACCGACATCTGAAGGCCGTCTTCTGCACGTCCTCGTCTCTAACTCTGAGCTGATGATAGCCTGACCTATGGTCTATCTTCGAGAAACACCGTGCTCCCATGAGCTGATCAAAGAGGTCATCAATCCTCGGTAGCGGATATTTGTTCCTCACTATCACCTCGTTCAGGCGACGATAATCGACACACATTCGCAAGTTCCCATCTGCCTTCTTGGCGAACAATATCGGGGAAGCCCAGGGTGAAACACTGGGTCAGATGAACCCCTTGCCCTGCAAGTCCTCCAACTGTAACCGTAGCTCTCGAAGCTCAGCGGGGGCCATCCGATATGCTGGAGTCGATATCGGGGTTCTCCCGGGGTACATGTCAATATAAATGTCTACCTCTCTACGAGGAGGTAGCCCTAGAACGTCGTCGGGAAAAACGTCCGCAAACTGATCCACCACTGCAGGAAAACCAGGACTTCGTACGTCAACTGCTCCTAGGATGAGGATAGCTAACTGATGAGTGATGGGCTGTCCTCTCCTCCACGGAAGTCCCTCCTCTGCTGCAAAGGCTCCCCTCTCACCGGTGAAGGTGAACCTGCTCCCGTCGGTGTGTACATATCGTACCTTGCGCCTAAAACAGTCAATCTGTGCATGGACCATAGATAACCAATCCATGCCCATGATGACGTCGTAAGGCCTCGACGCTGCTACAAGAAGATCCCAGCCGAAGCTCTCACCTCCTAGAGTAAGATCACACTGCCAGCACGAGGGTGTAATCGTTGAGTCTGCTCCCGTAGGAGTCTCTAGCCATAAGGATCGAGCCAAAGGCTCTGTCAGAATCACCGAGCTCCGAACAAGGGCAGCGGCTATGAAAGAGTGACTTTCTCTTATGTCTATATGTACTGCAACAAGGGTGGAATAGACACAGATAGTACCTCGAATCATCTCTGGCGCACCGTGGTCATAGGCCTCCGCTGCCTGGAGCTGTGCCTGTATCTGCCCGCCAACTCCCTGTGGTCGGGGTGGACCTCCTGGTGGTAGTGGTGGTAGAGCCTCAAAGCGTCGCCCACCACCTACTACTCGGCCAGCTCCTCTGACTTAGCCGAATCCTCCCTGTGGACCGCCACGGTCAACCCTCTGCCTCTGTCTCGGTGGTCCCCCAACCGTCTGCTGCTCCTCGGCACGGCGGGTCGGGCAGTCACGAGCCATGTGGCCCTGCCCGCTGCATGAGTAGCACTCTCTGCCTCTCGAAATACTAGATCTGCGCTGTGTGCCCCGCACTACTGAGCTAGTGTCCTGAGGTCGTTTGCCTAAGGGTCTGGTCTTCCTAGACCCAAGGGTCATCCATCGACTGCCTACTGCAGAAGACTCTGCTACGTGCCGCCCTGCGGTGGGTCTCGGCGCTGGTGTAGACTCAGTAAGATAGCTCTCGATCAAAAGGGCCCGCTCCAGTACTCCTGTCTGAGTCTGAATGCTGAGGGAGATCATCGATGCACTGATCACATGTCTCAATCCCTGCTCGAAGGTCCGGGACTGGATGAATGGGTCTCGTACCATGTCGGTCGAGTAGCGCGAGAGATCTGTAAATCTCGCCGAGTACTGAGCGACCGTCATGCTGGCCTGCCGCAGCTGAAGAAGCTCTTGAATGCGCACCTCATGGAGGGTGGCTGGGACGAACTCCGAGCAGAAGAGGCTCTCAAAGTCCGTCCAAAGTAGAGATGCCTCATCGTGCACCTAGAGCATCAAGCTCCACCATCGTCCTGCTGCTGCATGCAGTAGGCTCACCACGAGGATCACCATGAGGTCTGCTGATGTCCTCAGTAGCCTAAAAACACGTACGACTGCCTCCAGCCAGTCCTCGGCTGCCTGGGGGTCCGTCTCCCCATGGAACCTAGGCGGTCGCTGGCGCTGGAACTCATGCAATGCGCTGAGGCGACATGCATTGTCAGCGGCTGGTGTTGGAAGTATCAGTGGCTCGGCGGGTAGTGCTACCGCCGGTGCCACTACTGACAAAGGGCCCTGCACCGAGGCCTCATCACTCGGTGGGCTGTCATCACGCTCGACTCTCGAAACCCTAGCTGGCTGCCATAGTGGGGCCATCCTGAAAAGGAAACAGATGCGCCACGGTCAGAACAGTATACCTGGTGAGCTGATACAAAGTAATAACAAAGAAAACTTGAAATGCACACGCAATCAATGATTTCATGCATTAAGTCGGAAATCATAAGTCAGGGTCCTGGTGTACGGATACGTCGGCCGCCGCACCAACACTGGACTCCCTGGACTGATAACCACACTCAATATGCTAAACATTATTGCTTCACATAGAAAAGATCAGAGTTCGCGGTAGAACCGAACTCCTTTGATACCAATTTCTCACGACTCGTCCTTGGGGCTCGTGCCGTGACTACCCCAAGCCCGCCTTCCATAGGCCAGGAGCTGGCGACTAGCACCAAGGCATAAATACCTGTAAAAAGGGGAGGCATTGCCTTTGTAAAGTAAAAAAGAACCACAGAGTAAGAAAGCGGAAAATTAAACACTAAGTGAAAACAGAGTACCACTATAAGTGCGGAAAAGTAAGTGGGCCAGTATACAAACCCAAACTGAAAGTAAAGTACAACTTGAATGGAAAAACAACAACTAAAAAGTAAAAGCTGCTACGCCGAGAAGTCCACTGGAAATCCCACCTGAAGGGTGGGTACAGATGGCTCCACTACACCTAGGGTCCCGCCGTCCGCTCCGAGGACATCCCGCTCAGTGGTCCACCTCTAGGTACCGTCCTGCTCTGCAAGCCTCAACCACGATCAACGCTGTCTGTCGTCTGCAACCAACATAATGTAGTGCGGGCATAGCCCGTGTAGGGTTGAGTATAAGCTACTCAGTAGGGACCCCGAGACCCCCGAAGGTCTCTCAAAATCCTCAAAGGATAAACCACAAAGGAAAGATACAATCACGAAGTAACAACCGACACTTCTTAGGTATATGCCCATACATATACCTAAGTCATCAATCCCAATACGCTCCAACCTCCGAGCCCAAGTACAACCCAGTCCACACATGAAAGTATTCGTATTCCACATAGGAAAGAAAAAAGTAATCCATACAGGATAGCACAACACAATCCACATAGGAAAGCAACAGGATTCAGTTCACACAGGTATACTTCTTCGAAAGACGATAGAGATGATCACTGATCCATCTAAGTCGTCGGACCCACAAATGATCGATAGGTACTAACCCCCGCAAAGACCCACACAGGATCTGACCCACATAGGATCTGTAGGCGCTGGCTCACACAGAACTACTGAGCGCTGACCCACACAGGATCGGACCCACACAGGATCGGTAGCACTGATCCACATAGGATCGCTGGGTGTTGTAGTCGTCGTCGTCGAATCCACTGAGGATCTCTGCACAGTCGTCGTCGCAGTCACAGTAGCAGTCACAGCCAGCACTAGGGTTCCCGCACACAGTAAGCTCGTTCGGGAGTGTCCGCTCCAAGAGCCGAGAGGCTGATACATAAACTGTCACATAGTCCAGAGTTGATGTATCCAAAAGTTCCATATCGTAATCAGGAACTCAACGCCGTAGACGGCGCATCGATCGGACGCCCAGTCTGAGAGTTATTGGATTTTTCGTCCCCGGGGCCCGATTGGTTTTTAAGGCAAAACCAACCCGACCGTACTCCACCTGCATCCTAACCTCGGGTGGAGTATGCCAAAAAATCCGTCTCACTAAGAGGAACTCAACAAAGTTGACAGCACGTCAATCGGACGTCCGTAGCTCAAGATATGAGCGTTTCCGCTCCGGGGGCCCGATTGGTTTCGTATACGAACCAACCCGGACGAACTCAAATTATTCCGAAACCTTGAGTGCGATATACCAAAATGACCGTCTCGATCCAAGGATCACATCGCCACTGACGGCGTGTCGTTTGGAGGTCTCTAGCCCGAGTTATGAGCATTTGAACCCAAACAGTCCGATAACGGGGGTTTCGGGCCTGGACCGACCCGGCCCGAGACCCCCCGGTCGGCCCGAATCGGGTCAACCTGTCCCGGACCGGGTCGGCCCGGCCCGGCTGGGCTCGGCCCGGCCTGGAAGACCGGCCAGGCACCGGTCCGGCTCAGCGCAGCGCGCCCAGCGCGCTGCTAGCTCGGCTTCGGCCGAGCTGTTGGAAAAAAAGAGGGGGGCGCCTGCCCCCCTTGTGTAACCGCGGCCCCCCCTCATAATGGGGGGCCGTCGATGCTGGTCGGGGGAATTTAATTCCCCCAGATTTCTCTTTTCCGGCCGGCCCTACCTGGCCGGCCGGCTCCTTCTCAACGGGACCGGCGGTGGCCGGTCCCCTTCTGGCTCCGACATCGGCGGCCCGGCTGGCCGCCGGTCACCATGCTCCGCTCGGGCCCGGAACCGGTCATGGCCCTTGTCGTCTGGTGCGGTGCGATGGCACCGCGCCCCTCCATCGTGTCTCCACTCCGGCCGCGGCGCCTTCTACTTCCTTCGACGCGGCGCGACGGCGTCGCGTTCTTGTTTGACTTCTCGGCGTGGGGCGACGGCGTCATGCAATACTTGCCGAGCGATTCTCGCGTGGTGCGACGGCACCACGCCATCCCGTTTCATTCACAAAGAAACAATCATTAACATAGGATGGGGTTAGGACATGTTTGTGCGGTTCAGACCCCTCTCGTTAAACGATAACATTTTAGCCGATTAACCACGAAGATCGATATGCTACAATCAAGAACAAAAATAATTTAATAAAATAACAATAATCCCCTACCTCAGTTCAGGAACGGATTTCGTCAACGACCCGTGGAAGACGAGCATCGCGGAGGTCGGGCATCGCGGGGAAAGAACGTCGACGTCGCGAAGTGAGGATTCGAAGTCGTTGACGGCGATTTCATCGCGGAAAACCGTCGCGGAAGAGACGACGTGGAAGAAGAACGTCGCGTCGCGGATACGGCATCGCGGAAGAACCGTGTTCTTTGGCAGAGAAGTTCTTCATTGAAGAATGGTGTTCTTCACGTTCTTCGTCGAGGAATAAGAAGATGAATAATGCTTCCCAATCCTCTAAAGGTTGCAAAAGAAACTAACCAAAATAAAATAAGTCCAAGCCTTATTTTATTTACACATCCTAACCTCTTTAAATTTCAAAAATTTGAAATTAAGTAACTCATCTTAATTAATAACACAAGTTTTCAAATTAATTAGAGTGGAGTTATGGGGGATTTTAAGGGAAGTTGAAGAGTTAGGGCTCGTGTGGGCCCCACCACACTTTATCCTCTCAAGGGAGGTTATGTGGATGTGGGCCCCACCTCTAACCCCCTTTGGGAAGAAATAACCAACAAAGTTAAAAATAAATTGTGTTCCACAATTTATTTAACTTCTTCTAATTCCCCCCAAAACTAACTCTCATCCCGCATAAAACGCAACCTCGGAAAAGGTCTCCTTAAGCGAATATCGGCGCTGCGAGTTCATCGGTTCCATCGAATTTCAATTCCGACCACCGGTTCAATGGATAGGAAAAACCTGCTCGTTCGTTCACTGAACGTACCTGAGCCAAACTTTGGAAATTGATTTCGGGCACACCGGGCCTCAGAATCAGGTGCCGTTAGAAACCCCGCTCTTGTAAAATTCCAAAGAAAATTAAGAAAAAATTTCGCTTGAATTTTATGAGTCTTTACATTCACAATGACTCCCAAGTCATTAACATGGGTGAAATGGATAGAGAGGATGATATGATATCCACGGAGTGTGGATTGGTGAACCCAGATCACCAAGATAATGTTATGTGTGGATGGACCATTCATTGGGTTCATGTTTCATGGATTCATTGTGGCCTGTAAGAAAGTACATGGGAGAGTGTGACACAAATTCATGCCTAGTACCCATAGTTGTTTTGATTTTTGAATTTCACTATTTTTATATGATGATGTGACTTTAGGATATTTATGTATTTTTAGATGGGATTTTTTCTTGATAATGTTATGTGTGATTAAAAATTAATGAAACTAAATCATTGAAATCAAGATTCCAAATAAAGACATGTTATAACATGGAATGATTAAAACCATGTAGGAAAATCTATGTTTTTCAAAGTGGATAATATCATTACAAGGGAGAGGTATTTCCATGATTTTGTTTTATAGGGAATTTTGTGTGATGGTATTGGTGATAATTTTTTTTGGATGTGTGGTGGTGGAGGTGGGGGTATTTGGATGTTATGTGAAAATGGAAGTTTCTAGAGGATTGTAAAGTGGTGTTGTGATGTTTGTGTGCTATTACATTTGGTTATTGAGTTTGGATGGTGGTTTTGTTCTGTTTTAATGAGATCCCTCAGTGGTATCTCCTAGGATACTTTTTTGGACCTATTAACCCCTTTCATTTAGGGTTTGTTCTGATTTTAGAAAATGATAGTAATTTAACAGGTTACTATCGTAATAATAGATAAATTATTGCCTATTAATATGTGATAATCCTACTGTATTTGTTATCCAGAGGAAGTCATTAGGAGATGGATAGTAGAGGATAGGTTCGAGTTGTATAATCTTACTAATGGAAATTCTACATTGTGGATCATAGGGTTATTCTATATGGGTGTCTATTGCAGTGTAAGGGGTACAATTGTGGCATATCAGGTTGTTGGATGTGTTTTGGGAGAAAATTAATCTTCTAGGTAGTTGAATCGTGGAAATTGGATAAGGATTATCATCATCTTGGATGGTTATGGTTTCAATGTGAATACAACGATAGCGGCATGGTGTCCGGGGGGTCAGCTTCTTGTTGTTCTATTGTTTTGAGGGTTGTTGTGGCATGGATATGGGCAAAAAAATATCCCCCATCCAGTTTTTAGGGTCCAAAAACATATAAATCCTTGAATAATCATGGTTTATCCCTAGTTTTATTGATCTACGATGTAAGAGTATCTACGATACTCGAATGTAGTTATGAATAACATCACTATGACATTGGGTTATAGGATGTACTGGGGTATTCTTTATTTTCATCATTTATTTGGTGGTGTGGTAGGAGTATTAATCATGGTATTATATTTCATAAAAAATCAATAAATTTTAAAACCCCATTAAACCATATCACTCTATCATATTTTCACTTATTAATTATGTGACCGAAGTGAAGCCCAATGAGTTATTTCAAAGACAAATTTGTATCTTTAAGACCTGAAGTTGGTTGATAGATCCTTCATGGTTTCAACCAAGCCCCCTCTCTAATTTCTCTATATATTATTTTATTTCTTCACCTAGATAATGGGGTTTCCATGGAATCATTGGTTTTGGTGTTGTATTAGTAAGGAAAAAATGTAGGATGATTTTTATAGGTTTACAAATGTGAAATTCTTCGTTGTGGTGCTAGATGGTTGTTCTCACTTACTTCAAACTTGTGAAGTGAATAAAAACATCAATTTGAGTATTTATCCTTCATTTCTCATTTATTTGTATCATATGGAAGAGGTTATTCATATATTTATCTTTTAGAAGATAATTTTCATCATCATAATGATTATAATGATTTATAAATTTTAAATTTAAATGGTAAGGGGAATGAAATTTCATAACTTATTTATTTTTAATATTAAGAATATTCTGATTGTACATACTTAATACCTTGCAAAAAATCATTGTCATTGGGGGATTTTTTTTATGAAATTGTACTTTTAGAGATTATAGAAATATTTTATTTATTTTCTTAACATAATTAACGAAAATATATATCCACTTTTAACAAGGTATTATATCGGTATCCCATTTTAATTTTTGATTGTGTTATAATTTCAATGAAATAAATTATTGAATTTGATGAAAATAATTTTGATAATTATAGAGAATATGTGATTGATATCAAAAGTGTTCTGATGTGGGGTTTTGATATGGGTGGATAATATTGGACTTGTTTTTTATAAGGTGGTGATGTGTGGTTATGTTATTTTGTATTTATGTGTGGTGAAAATGTTCCATTATTAAAACAAGGATTTTGGTGGATGGGATGAAGAGGTTGGTTGAATTGATGTATTGTGTTATTCTAGTCTCTTTAGTATTAATGGAATTAAATATAAATGATACATTCAAATTGAAAGGGTTAAGATGGATAATAATTGTTTATTTAAAATCATATGTGTGTATTTGATGATTTTTTATAAATTTTAAATAAACATACTAAATTAATGAATTGAATAGGCTCTGATGAATTTAATTAATAAAATTCATTGTTAATGGGAAATCTAGAAATTGGCTTGACCTAAAATGAATAGTGTAATGTGGAATGTAGCTTGTTGTGTGGTGTTGTGCAATGAGTGGTGCTAGTAAAAGTTTTTTATTTTGTGATGATTTATTATGGTTGGTTCTCATGTTATGAACCCATAGGTTAGGATTGTGCGTGGATTTATATGTATAAATTATAAGTTCCTTTTGATTTATATATGATCATCACCCTTTTTATGCACCCTATGCCAACATAAAAAAGGTTTTGGGTGTTTTTTCCAACATCTGGATCGTAAGGATGGATGGTAGGTTACCCACTCTCCCCCACTCTATCTTCCAAGTGAGTTCCGTGTGAATGAGTTATGATGGAAAACAGTAAAAAGAAATAATGGTGGGTTTTTATAGAGATTATGATATGGTTTGTAGTGGGAGTTGTTCATGAAATTATGGTGTAATGAGGATTTCTTCATCCATGTTCACTATACCCTACTATTATCATTATGGTTTTGATTGATATGATGGACTAGGTGTCTTCGAGCAAGATTTTGTATGATGTCATGGACCATGTATCTTTTTGTGAGGTGTGATGTGATATGTTAGAATAGCTTTATTTGGGAAAATGTGATGTGATGTGATGGAACAGGTGTGTTTGGTCAATGTTATCATAAGAGATTGGTGGGAGCTTCATAGAATACTTCATTAGGGAGTGAGAGAGGAAAATCAGCGGAAAAGTACAGCGAGGTAACCTCATCGATGTGCTTAGTATTATCTTATTATACATTGATGCATTAATTGGTGAGAATGTATTCGTGAGGATATTTTTTGACCTAATTAGCTTTTTTGGTTTCTTCTGTTGTCTCACAGGTTCGTTATTATTCTTTTTTTGACATGTGTAAAAGAATCATTGAGAATGATCATACTAAGTATACTTGTATTCTCAGCCTATGTATATGCATATATTGTAATGTTTCTATAAGGAGTTCATAGACTCTTATAGACATTGGTTACTTGGGAATTTGATCTATTGTTGTGTGTCTAGCTTATCTTTTTTTATGGTTCCTATATTCAAGATTATTGAATTTTTTTCACATTATACATTCATTTTGGGATGGTTTTTGTTATCTTTGTTTTATATTATGTCATTTATTTGATTGATCATTTATATCATGCCTATTAATCATATATTATAGTGTGTAATGACTCCCATATGTGTTAATTTTATTCCCTCAGTGCTTATTTCAAACCTGGGGCCTACTAGAGGTAGGAATTGGGGGTGATTATCTATCTTCGATCATGGTCATCCCAAGAGTGGTACCAATAGAGGGAGGAGTTCCTGATAAATATACTCATGATTCCCCTAGAATAAATAAATCCAATAGGACACATTTTATTTCTTAATATTGATTGATACTATATCCTTATATGATGAAATGGTCTAAGAGTCTAATTCCCAGTGAAGTCTTGGGTTTAACCGATCAAATAAATGATCATTCTAAAATTCAATTATATGTAAATAGTTTGAAATATTAAAAAAAATTAATCAATGTATTAGTCAACATTTTCTTCCACCTTTTTCCTATTATTAAATAATTTTCATTCCATTTATTCTATTTTCTCATGTTGAAATTATTTTTCATAGAATAACTCATAAAAATTTCACATTACATGAATTATAACTCATCTTTCTCTTTAGTGTTTAGAATTAGAGAACAAAATTTTTCCAAATCCCCCATTGGATGATATACTTCCATGTTGTTTTTTTATATTTCACAAATTCCCAAAGAATGAATGATCTATCTAGGGACTTGATCTTGTTTTAGCAACCAATGATTTAATAGATCCACAGAATATAGTAGGTTGTTATCACATGATGTTATCCAACATAGTTACCAAATTTAGCTGATTATTAGGTCAATATATATTTAAAGGAATATTTTTCATGACCTGGTTCAACTCCCCTAATATAGTTATATTCCTATAAGCCTAAGCTGCACCATTATTAACTTATACTGGGGGGAAATCCACTCATTGACTATATCTATTGATGAGGTTCCCTTTTCTATCATTAGTCACCATCTTTCTACATTGGCATAATCATATTTACACCATGATATTGTACTGTAAAATATAATTCTTATTATGTTCTCTATAGTATTCCTTTAAAAAATTAGTGTTTATTCATATTAATTTTACTATTTAACTAGATTCCTCTAAACATAGTTCCTAACGTTCGTACTAAACTAACTAAAATATAAACTGTAATATCCAAAAATCTAGAAACACATAGCCAAATATTGGTTTAAATTATTGGTATATAATACAAGAGTTATCAAAGGATCAAAAATTATAGTTATAACATCCGAAATATCAATTTATACTTATTTTTATGTTTCTTCACATATTTATGAATGCAAATAAACAGATTCAGGTTAGTTTGGTGTTTTTAATGAATTAAATGGCTAAAAGGATGGAAATTTTTACTACAGGAGTGGTTAATACCATCAATGATTATTTACAAAGTGAATAGATTCTGGGTGGAGGACATGCATATACATTCTAGACATGAAATAAAATTCTAAGAAAGAATTTTAGGCTAGCACCATGACATGGTGAGTCATAAAAGTTCATTATATTGATAGCTAGGGTCGAATATCAATAAGGCCTTCTTCTATATTATCAACATTTGAAAAATTTATTCTATGTGTTTCATATTCAGAAGTACAAGACAAATCCAATAGATATGCTCGACTATGCAGATTTTGTTCTAGAACTGGATGAATATTTTGACGAATGACTTGTTCATATCGTGAACCAAAATGAAAGGAAATTTATGGAAAGACTATTCCTATGATATGTGATCATTGTAAGTATGGAAATTTTTATGAAGTGGCATGGGAAATAGAGATTTAAATTTGGGTACAGTGCCCTTAATTATTCGTCCAGACCTCTATTGAAGCATCTCAAGGAATAGAATTCATTATAGGTGTATTTGTAACATCATCAATATTAATTTTTTTTTCCAATTTTCATGTTTTGTCACAAATTATTTGTGTAATTAAATATACTAAGGCTTGTTAGGGGTGTTTCGAGAAGGAAGAGTCTCAAAGGAGAGAAATTATAGATATATGATTGATTTACATCATGAATGAGTACTTATGACATGAATGTTTGTACATATGAAGCTAGGAATCTATGTTCAGTTCATGTAATAGAATCATGATGAGAATGTTAAAATCATTATGTGAACATGATTTGGGATTTGAGGTCTAGGTAGTGTGTTTTGGCCTATCAGAAAATCCAATAGTTCACTGAATGTATCCTAAATTCACACCATTAAAATATAATTTTTCATTAGATTTAAATCATTGAGTTCTTAGTTGTTTCTCATTCATCAGTTCACATATTCCTCAAATCCTTGTCTTTTTATAGGCGATTTTGGGATCTCCTCTCCCCTTTTAACTAATCTCTATGATGCTCAAATTCATATCAGATCCCACACGTCATATAAAATATGATATTCATTAATAATTATCAATTATATCCTCTTCTCTATAATAAAAATAAATTTTTTCTTGAATGTTTTTGTCTAATCTAACAGTTTTGGCTTCATCTAAAGAGGTTTGTTATTATCATTGATAGAATATACATTTATATTCAGGATTTTTTCTTATAAAAAATTATTCGAACAAGACCGTTGTCAATATTAGTTCATCCATGGAGATCTTATGTTGACCTAACCAATTTGGTTGTGCTTTTTCTTGTTACAAAATACTTGTGCTATAAATGCTTCATATCAAGAATGGTTCTAGGATCTGATGTTTATTTAGGACACGGACGGTGACCCTTTAGTTGATCATATTTTCTTCAATATTGTTAGAAATACCATATCATTAGAACTTGTTTTATATGTTTATTATCCTGATTATTTGCATCTGTGTGCATCCCTAGAGGCAAAAATTGTTTTTGGGATCACTTGTAGTGTGCATGCATATCCCTAGGAAACCTATGTTTTTGTTTCCTATAAATGGGTTTTTATCATTATCTGGATTGATTATTTTATATTATGTTTGATCTACCATCTGTATCTTATGTATTATTTTTTTATTATTCAATAATGAAGTTGAGTTTACACGTTGATCCCCATAGACTATTCCCATGAGGGGGGATGCGTCAAATACTTGGTCAAAATGATTTTGTTAATCCCTTTAAAATATATATTTCAATCATGTTTCTTGAATATCCCATCAAAGTTTATATGTTATATGAATGATCATTTTTCCTTATAGATTTGACCTGAAGCAGGTGGAGCTAGTTTCTAAGGACCTGACATATATTTGTACTTTTTTGATATGATGTTTTTAAAACCTTACCCTATTTACTATCATTCCATGAACATGTATTTCTTATTAACTCATGTTAACAGTCATTGGTTGGGTCTTATTGAGTCTTATAATCACACCCAACTTTGATATTTCGGTGTTCTTATAGATTTAATGAATAGGGATCTAGTGAAGGGAATGTTCCCTATGATTGATTGTTGGGTAGGTTACCATGAGGATGCAGATGATAATAGATAGACCTGGCGCTTATTGCTGGTATTTTTTTGTTGGGTTACTCATATGTTGGATCATTTGGTTGGGTTTGGATTATTTACATGAAAAGACATATCATTTCTACATTTTCTTTGTTTTTTTATTCTATACTAATGGTCATTAATATATATTTTAGATAGTTATTTATTTTAATCTATTATTTTATCATACTTTTACGTTACCTTGTACATTGGGGATTGTCTCTCCATGGTATTCCATAGGTCCTCACCAATAGTCGGAATCATCTTTCATATGGGGAGGTACACATGAGGTCATGTGACATCCCTAGATTAGACAAGGTGTTTCATTTCAGGTTATTATATTAGTATTCTTGGAATAAAAGGTACATACAATAAATATATTTTAAAAACATAATATACAACATGAACATATTACGAGATAATTATTATCCCTTCCATAATTCCCTAGAGAATTACACATTTTTGTACTCTATGTGTCTTATGGAAATGAAAACTTGTAATAGTGAGCTAAGATTATCAGTAAGGATATTCAGGAAATGAAATTGTTAATAACAAAAACATGGAATAAGTGATATGGCAGGAAAAAATAAATATCAAGAATTCATAATCATATTAAATAGTGGGAATTATATATCTATAAAAATAAATGAAAATATGGATAAAATGTAACAATTAATCTTATACTAATGGAATTCATAAAATTTTACATAAAATCATGTTTTAAATGACTTATTTTAAGACACTATACCGATATGGGATTCGGTATACACCAAAACCAACATCATCTTTTCCCCTGATAACTATCAAATCATTGTGGGGAAATATAATTATAAACCCCGCCCATCACCTGATTATGTCTAATTAATTCAACATAAGAATCAAAACTATATTTCATAACATTCCCTATGGAGAGTCCCAATGAATATAAATATCTGTATCTATATAATGAGAAATATGAAAATAAAATAAATCTCCTTTAAACAATTAATTTTGATATCGATGAAAACATCCCTTAATCAACTTAAATGTTTAGGGGTATTAAAAAATATTACAGGAAGTAACCTAATGAGTGAAATATAATAGAAAGTCTAAATTCAATGTAGTGGGTCATCCATAAAATATATAAATTGTGTTTAATAGTTTTAATTTATTTTGACACCAAGAAAATAGATGGAATAATCTACCATCTTGTTTCATTAATATCTTGTTAATATTCCAAATAAAATATCTCGAGAGTGTCAATCCAGGTGTTCAGCCTTAGGACCACTCAGTAAGACTTTGGGAAATTATTGATTCAATTATCAACAAATTATTTCTATTTTGATTACCAATACATGTATATATTCCATAGATGAATCCACATTCATGTATCTAGATAGGGATTTATTTTATAGAAAAATATACAGACTCTTAATTTAGCAAAACATTAAGATGGTTTTTCAACCATAGAAATGATTTTTTTTTAAAATGGTTTCAGTAATTCTTGAATCAAAAGGATATGAGTGGAGGGGTAAAAAATGCACTTATAAAACCCTTAATTTTTTTTAACATGGTAATAATTATTCCATGTTAAATTATTACCTTATAAAATAAAATATTTGGTAAATATAACATGAGTCCCAAAGAATGATATTTTAGATGAAAACACCCACCTATGGATTGGGTAGAAATAAAAACCTATTTAAAGAGTGGTATAAAATTTTTTCATCAAATACCATAAATAATACTCATTTAATGATATATCATCTCATATAGGTAGCATATATACCAAATGAAGTAAATTATATGCATAATAGAAAAAATGTCTGAAAGAGAGGAATTAGTGATGAAAAACCATCACATCTTTTCCTAACATACACAATATAATTTAACCACTTATATCACTGACATAGAAATATTAATAATTTAAATAATAAACATAATGATATATATTTTCATAATGAATATTCAGAAAAAAACATTATAAATAAAAATCAACATATTTTATATATCGAGTGTTTATTGTTTAGATCATTTTTACTAGTTTCATAATAGAAATGTTTTTATTAATTATTATTACAAATATAATATTTAACAAGTTATTAAATTTAGTTTATGGAAAATTTATAATAATTTTGAGTATTAGAATTCCATCTATGAGTGTTTTATTCATTATCCTCTTTGATGAAATCAATTAAAAGCATGTTTCCATTATAATTGATGATTGAAGTATTCTTTATTAATTAAACAATTATATAATTATAAAATTTATATAACTGAAATGAAATATTTATTTAAAATTTTATATCACTAATTATGTTCATGTATTAATTCATTATATAAATTCATAATATTTTTTAAGTATGTGGTTAAACCAACACAAACATGAACAAATCTTAACTCAATTAATTATTATGATATGGAATTCTTTTAATATCATTATAAAAAAAGAATAATTATTTTATTTAGTATTAAATATTGTGGTATATGAAAATATTATGGATTTAGATTAATAATTAATGGATATTAAAATATTACATAATTTGAATAAACTATTTTCCTTTAAGTAACCATGATTTAAACAATTGAATTAATGATGATCATTTATAGATCATATCAATAATAGGTTCTTATATTTTTAATAAGAAACCATAACTCCATAATAAAAATAATAATAACACTTTAATATAATCTTATATCCTTCATTGAAAGGTATTGAAGGAAAACAAAACATGTTGTAATGTGGAGGCGGTAGTCCTTAGAACGCATGAATAATAGTGTTATGTTTATTAAAAGATATGGTAAATGTGGTTACTGATTCATTACACAATATAAAAACATTTATAATACTATAAATAATAAATTCATCATATAATATAGGAAATAATATCTTTTAAATTGTATAATAAATAGAAAATATGTCAGTGAAATGATACAACTTATGTTGAGAACTTTTAGTTTCTCATGGAGGATTAATTCGAAAAAATGGATTTGGATAATCACTTATGAACATAATATTATGATAGTGAAAGTGGATTATAGAGTAAATAAAATATAGTTTAATTAAGAAAACGAATAGTTAGAGTGGTATTTAAGGGGTAGTAAGAGGCTCATTTTAAAAGTGGTGAGAATACTATTTTTGTCAATATTTCAACTTAATATAAAGGGAAAAGACGTAAAACATGTCTAGTTCCCTCAATATTGAGAATAAATATATTTTGGAAGATATATGATTGAAAAAACCCTCATCCACTCAATTATATACCGGTTTTTATCATGTCTCAATCTCTTTATGCATTGAATTATTAGTTTTACCATTTAAGATGTTACCTTGGAAACTAGATTTTACCTAATGTGATTGAATAATTATGCCTAAAACTAAGGTTCTACTTATTAAATATTTTATATAATTTGATTCAAAATTTGAAATCAATTATTTTTCATCTTATATGAGTGTTAAAGTTTAATATAATTTTAATAAATGTATAATACATTAAAACAAATTGAGAAAAATATTAGTTGAGTTCTAAGATATCAAGAATTTATTTTTAAACTATAATAAATATTTTAAAATACATAATATAAATTATATACTATTTATTTCTTTAATAAAATGATTTTATAATTTTCTAATTCCTTATTATGTACTAATAATTTCATAAAAGTCAATGTATTATTAAAAACACTATATTTCATTATTCCAAAATCATTTTATTAGAATAACTGAAATATTTACATTAATATAATACCATTATGATGAAATAAAATTTATTTTTATTTTATTAAATTAAAATTATGACATTAATAAATTAAAAATTTTAATATAACAACAAATAAATTCTCATTGAGATCTAGTTGTGTGATAGTAAAGCATATGGTGTCTTCCTACCATAGTATGGTCTATGATATTACACTAAAATGATTTTTATTACAATTATGCTATCCTAAACATTATCAAGTTGTTCCATAGAGGGATATAAATTTATCTTAATAAAAATTCTAACCTTCTCTATTACTATATGGATTTCCCTAACTTCTTTTACAGAATTTTGAAGCAGAGGGTTAGTGCATTTAAATAAAATTCATCATTACCCAAAATTACATCATAATATTTATCTTATTTAATCATAGTAATAAAATTTATAATAGAAATATCATGTATATTATCCCTTGATGCATGAATTTAATTGAGATATCCCATCCTTCATGTGAATTATACATGCATCTTGAAAATTTATTTAGATTTTTATTCATCAATAGATTATTTCTTTAATCATTCTAAGATATAAAAGATTTATTTTCCCTATTAATATATATTTTCCTTAATGAATTCCAAGAGCTCCATCCTCTACTAGAACATTTTTGGTGTTTCTTTACCACTTCTTTCATCATCTTCTCTACTGCCTTATTCTTCTTTATGTGAGGATATTTTGGGCTAATTTGATTTAGTTATGAAATATGTTGGCCCTTCATCATCCAAATCATATTTTCCTATTTCACATTCTCCACTAAAAGATATGTTACCATAATATGATAATAATATACCCTTATTTTTTTTGGAATACTTATTATATTTTATGAATTATCTCTCATTGCAACATATTTTCACCATTACTCTATTAAAGCATTCATTTTCATATTCATTTTTCTTCATTGGAAATTTACTGTACACATATACATGAAAGTAAATTTATCTTTGTATTCATCTTTTCAATGTTAAATAATTTTTTAGAATAACAATATAATGACATTGAAATCCAATACATCACCCTTGAGATTGATTTCTTTATTATGAGAATTTATTTGACTTAATGTGGTTAAAAATATTATTTTCTTAATGATCCATCCTATTCATATATTTTCCTTTTCTCCCTATAGAATACCCTCTATTAATATATTATGTATTCGAAACAGTATATATTTTAATGATGGTCCACTCATCCAGTTATTGATCATCAGGTGTATAAATTCTTCATCAAATTTATCCATGAGAACTAACATAGGATTGTTTAGTATGGTAGAATCATCAAGAATAAATCTATATATTTGAATTGAACATATAATTTTGTACACCCAAATAATGAACACGTCCACAATTTCATCTTCTACAATAAAAATATCCTGAAATTGAGTCTGATGTGTTTATACTTCTGACTCTTTCACATTATTGTCTCCCCAATTGTTATTATGAAGTTTCCTCTACATTTAATTTGTTTCTTTTAACTTCATGATTAATGTCTACTCCTTTTGTAAGTTGGATGAAAGTAATTGTACCTTTAAAAATCATATGATATTCAACATTTAATTTTAACAATGGTAAAAAAGTGAAGATTAAGGGGGGAATTTTATCAACACAAGCTAAAAGTGCTAATAATGATATGTTTTATCATTTCAAAAAAAGAACTAATATAAGGGAAACCTTTCTCACCTATTTTGTTAATGATGATAAAGGTTCCTCTTTATTAGAACATTTCATAGTGCTGATAAACTCTCGACCATTAACAGCATGAAAATAGTTCTCATAAATTGCATATTGAATAATTTATTTTATAAATAAATATTTATATGTATTTAAATAATATTTATAATATAAAAAGTAAATATATGTAAATATAACATATTAATGTGATTTATATGACATTTAATAACAAATATTTTTAATCTTATTTTTATAATTATATATATATAATTAATAATTATTATTAATATTCAATACATTTATATAAATTAATTATAAATTCTTATATAATTAACATAAATATGATATATTAATATTTTAATTAAAATAATAAATAATTTAATATATTAAAATTTTTATATAAAATTTTTATTCATATTCAAATGTATATATTGATATTCATTTTAAATACTTTTAAATATATGTTCATGTATCTGTATGTATATGTATGAATGTTTATATATGTGGTTGTATGTGGTTGTATGTATGTACAAGTATTTATTTTTTTTATTTGTATGCGTGTGTTGTGTCGTGTGTGTGTTTTGGGAATATGTATGTTTTTGTGTGAACATGTTTGTATGTGTGTGTGTGTATGTATATATATATATATATATATCTATATGTATGTTTGTATTTTTGTGGATGTACATGCATGTGGGTGTGTCTATATATGTGTATGTGTATGTGTATGTGTATGTGTATGTGTATGTGTATGTGTATGTGTATGTGTATGTGTATGTCTATGTCTATGTCTTTGTGTACGTGTATGTGTATTTGTATCTGTATGTGTATGTATGTGTGTTTGTATATGACATGTGTATATGTGTATGTATGTGTATGTATCTTTATGTGGCATGTGTATGTATATAAAATATGTGTATATATGCATATTTTTGTGTATCTATGTAGATGAGGGTTTAACTATAAATATATATATGTGTATATAGGTGTCTACATGTATATGTATGTGTATATATATTCATGTACATGTATGTAAGTGTATTTGAATATATGTGCATGTGTATAAATGTGTGTTAGTGTACGTGTATGTGTATGCTTAGTCAAGCATTAATATGTATGTGTATATGTATGTATGTGAAAGTGGATGTATAAGTATGTGTGTATATATATATATATGTATAAATGTTTTCGCATGTATGTGTACATATGTATGTCATTGCATATATATGTGTGTATGTGTATGGGGTGATGTATGTTTAGGTGTATGTTAATTTGTATGTTTATGTGTTTGTGTATATGTATGTGTATGTGTATGTGTATTTGTATGCATATGTGTATCGTTATGTGTATGTGTATGTGTATGTGTATGTGTATGTGTATGTGTATGTGTATGTGTCTGTGTATGTGTATGTGTATGGGTATGTGTATGTGTATGTATGGGTATGTGTATGTGTAATTGTAATTGTATGTGTATGTGTATGTGTATGTGTATGTGTATGTGTATGTGTATGTGTATGTGTATGTGTATGTGTATGTGTTTGTGTATGTGTATGTGTATGTGTATGTGTATGCGAAAGTGTATGTGTATGTGTATGTGTATGTGTATGTTTATGTGTATGTGTATGTGTATGTGTATGTGTATGTGTATGTTTATGTGTATGTGCATGTTTCTGTGTATGTGTATGTATTTTTATGTAGTATGTGTATGTGTGCATATCTTTTTCAATATATGTGTATGAATGTATATTTATTTTTATGTATATCAATGTTTATATATATGCGTATATATTTGTGTAAGTCTGTGTATATGAAAATTCATGTGTATATATATGAATGTGTGTGTGCGTGTATGTGTACATATGCAGGTATAGGTGTATGTATGTGTGTACCTTTATGTGTGTGTGTATGTATGTGTACTTGTATGACTATGTGTATGTATGTGTGTATGTATGTATGCTTATGTAGTATATATATGTAATCATATGTATATGATTGAATGTATTAACATGTCTATGTAATTATATGACAATATATTTTTATACATGTGTTTATGTGTATGCATATTCATACACATGTGTATGTGTATGTGTATGTGTATGTGTATGTGTATGTGTATGTGTATGTGTATGTGTATGTGTATGTGTATGTGTATGTGTATGAGTATGTGTACGTTTATGTGTATGTGTATGTGTATGTGTATGTGTATGTGTATGTGTATGTGTATGTGTATGTGTACGTGTACGTGTAAGTGTATGTGTGAGTGTATGTGTATGTGTATGTGTATGTGTATGGGTAGGTGTATGTGTACGTTTTGGCGATGTGTATTTGTTCGTGTAGGTGTATGTGTATGTGTATGTGTACGTATATGTGTATGTGTACGTGTACGTGTATGTGTATGTGTACGTGTATGTGTATGTGTTTTTGTATGTGTATGTGTATGTTTATGAGTTTGTGTTTATGTATGTGTATGTGTATGTTCATATGTGTATGTTTATGTGTCTATCTATATATGTATGTTTATTGGTATGTATATATATGTATATGTATGTGTATTCCTTGGTATAAGTATGTCTACACGTGTATGTAAGTCAGTTAATTGATTTAATATTATTTATTCATTTTTAATATTTCACTATTTTATGTATTTTCTATAATTTAATAATTTTTATTATTTATTAATTTTTAACATATATTCATCTAATATATATTTTCAATGTTTTCACTTTTGATATTTATTTACACATTTTTAAATATTTATACATTTAAATAAATATTAATATTTTAAATTATTATAAAAAATCTAAATAATAATAATTTATTATATTTTTCACATAAAATCAATACAATTCGTACATATAATGACCCAAACATTACATACATAGGTATTGCATCAAAATTGACGAATATCCATTACCAAATATAACAAATCCACGATAAGACCATAAAAGTATAGAGTCTTTAGTAACTGTGAAACATAAACCACTAGTTCATAAGACATCTACATTTTCTCCCGCTTATTCATTCATAACTAGACCACATTTTTGACATATCTTACATAATACTATTCCTAACAAAATGGGGAAAAGAAACAATAGAATATGAGAGCTCAGATGCTTAGTATGGGTAAACAAAGGAGATATCAATCATATCATAATCATAAGATGTAAAAACACAATAGTTGAACATTTTACCCAGTATATGAAAGATCGTGATATCATGCCATGTGATAAATCATAGTTGTCAAAAAAAAATCAATTAATGTAATGCCAAAAGTCATAACATAAGATTAGTAATTTTGTGGCATGCACATAAACATAGAAAATCATTTCATATTAGTCATGGCTCACTGCCAAGATCATCATAGCAGACAAAGTCCATTACTGAACTCAGTTCACACCTTGTTCCATCCCTGTACTACTAAACTGATATCATATCTCATTCCATCCATGTCAATCTCTTGAGATATATATGTACATGTATTTGTATGTATATGTATGAAAGTGTATATATGTGGTTGTATGTGGTTGTATGTATGTACAAGTATGTATTTGTTTTATTTGTATGTGTGTGTTGTGTCGTGTGTGTATTTTGGGAATATGTATGTTTTTGTGTGAACATGTTTGTATGTGTGTGTGTGTGTGTGTGTGTATATATATATATGTATCTATATGTATGTTTGTATTTTTTTGGATGTACATGCATGTGTTTGTGTCTATATATGTGTATGTGTAAGTGTATGTGTATGTGTATGTGTATGTGTATGTGTATGTGTATGTGTATATGTATGTGTATGTGTATGTCTATGTATACGTTTATGTTTATTTGTATCTGTATGTGTATCTATGTCTGTTTGTATATGACATGTGTATATGTGTATGTATGTGTATGTATGTTTATGTGGCATGTGTACGTATATATACTATGTGTATATATGCATATGTTTGTGTATCCATGTAGATGAGTGTTTCACTATAAATATATATATGTGTATATATGTGTGTACATGTATGTGTATGTGTAGATATATTCAGGTACATGTATGTATGTGTATTTGAATATATGTGCATGTGTATAAATGTGTGTTAGTGTACGTGTATGTGTATGCTTAGTCAAGCGTTAATATATATGTGTATATGTATGTATGTGAAAGTGGATGTATAAGTATGTGTGTATATATATATGTATACATGTTTTCGCATGTATGTGTACATATGTATGTCATTGCATATATATGTGTGTATGTGTATGTTTTGATATATGTTTAGGTGAATGTTAATTTGTACGTTTATGTGTTTGTGTATATGTATGTGTATGTGTATGTGTATTTGTATGCGTATGTGTATGGGTATGTGTATGTGTATGCATATGTGTATGCGTATGTGTATGTGTATGTGTATGTGTATGTGTATGTGTATGTGTATGGGTATGTGCATGTGTATGTATGGGTATGTGTATGTGTATGTGTAATTGTATGTGTATGTGTATGTGTATGTGTATGTGTAGGTGTATGTGTATGTGTATGTGTATGCGAAAGTGTATGTGTATGTGTATGTGTATGTGTATGTGTATGTGTATGTTCATGTTTCTGTGTATGTGTATGTCTTTTTATGTAGTATGTGTAAGTATGCATATCTTTTTCTATATATGTGTATGAATGTATATTTATTTTTATGTATATGAATGTTTATATATATGCGTATACATTTGTGTAAGTCTGTGTATATGAAAATTCATGTGTATATATATGAATGTGTGTGTGCGTGTATGTGTACATATGCAGGTATAGGTGTATGTATGTGTGTACGTTTAGGTGTTTGTGTATGTATGTGTACTTGTATGACTATGTGTATGTATGTGTGTATGTGTATGTGTGTATGTATGTATGCTTATGTAGTATATATATGTATTCATATGTATATGATTGAATGTGCTAACATGTGTATGTAATTATATGTAAATATATTTGTATACATGTGTTTATGTGTATGCATATGCATACACATGTGTATGTGTATGTGTATGTGTATGTGTATGTGTATGTGTATGTGTATGAGTATGTGTACGTTTATGTGTATGTGTATGTGTATGTGTATGTGTATGTGTATGTGTATGTGTATGTGTATGTGTACGTGTACGTGTAAGTGTATGTGTGAGTGTATGTGTATGTGTATGTGTATGTGTATGGGTAGGTGTATGTGTACGTTTTGGCGATGTGTATTTGTTCGTGTAGGTGTATGTGTATGTGTATGTGTACGTATATGTGTATGTGTACGTGTACGTGTATGTGTATGTGTACGTGTATGTGTATGTGTTTTTGTATGTGTATGTGTATGTTTATGAGTTTGTGTTTATGTATGTGTATGTGTATGTTCATATGTGTATGTTTATGTGTCTATCTATATATGTATGTTTATTGGTATGTATATATTTGTATATGTATGTGTATTCCTTGGTATAAGTATGTTTACGCGTGTATGTAAGTCAGTTAATTGATTTAATATTATTTATTCATTTTTAATATTTCACTATTTTATGTATTTTCTATAATTTAATAATTTTTAGTATTTATTCATTTTTAACATATATTCATCTAATATATATTTTCAATATTTCACTTTTGATATTTATTTACACATTTTTATGTATTTATACATTTAAATAAATATTTATATTTTAAATTATTATAAAAAAATATAAATAATAATAATTTATTATATTTTTCACATAAAATCAATTCAATTCGTACATATAATGACCCATACATTATATACATAGGTATTGCATCAAAATTGATGAATATCCATTACAAAATATAACAAATCCACGATAAGACCATAAAATTATAGAGTCTTTAGAAACTGTGAAACATAAACAACTGGTTCATAAGACATCTACATTGTCTCCCGCCTATTCATTCATAACTAGACCACATTTTGATATATCTTACATAATACTATTCCTAACAAAATGGGAAAAGAAACAATAGAATATGAGAGCTCGGATGCTTAGTATGGGTAAACAAAAGAGATATCAATCATATCATAATCATAAGATGTAAGAACACAACAATTGAACATTTTACCCTGTATATGAAAGATCGTGATATCATGCCATGTGATAAAGTATAGTTGTCAAAAAAATCAATTAATGTAATCTCAAAAGTCATAACATAAGATAAGTAATTTTGTGGCATGCACATAAACTTAGAAAATCATTTCATATTAGTCATGGCTCATTGCCAAGACCATCATAGCAGACAAAGTGCATTACTGAACTAAGTTCACACCTTGTTCCATCCCTGTACTACTAAACTGATATCATATCTCATTCCATCCATGTCAATCTCTTGAGATATATATGTACATGTATTTGTATGTATATGTATGAAAGTGTATATATGTGGTTGTATGTGGTTGTATGTATGTACAAGTATGTATTTGTTTTATTTGTATGCATGTGTTGTGTCGTGTGTGTGTTTTGGGAATTTGTAAGTTTTTGTGTGAACATGTTTGTATGAGTGTGTGTCTATGTATATATATATATATATTTGTATCTATATGTATGTTTGTATTTTTGTGGATGTACATGCATTGTGTGTGTCTATATATGTGTATGTGTATGTGTATGTGTATGTGTATGTGTATGTGTATGTGTATGTGTATGTGTATGTGTATGTGTATGTGTATGTGTATGTGTATGTGTATGTGTATGTGTATGTGTATGTGTA
The DNA here is from genome assembly GCA_963277665.1 of Viscum album. Lineage (NCBI taxonomy): Eukaryota > Viridiplantae > Streptophyta > Magnoliopsida > Santalales > Viscaceae > Viscum > Viscum album. The sequence continues at coordinate 2,045,824,862 of OY728126.1, read as the reverse complement.
TGTGTATGTGTATGTCTATGTCTATGTGTACGTGTATGTGTATTTGTATCTGTATGTGTATCTAAGTGTGTTTGTATATGACATGGGTATATGTGTATGTATGTGTATGTATGTTTATGTGGCATGTGTATGTATATATAGTATGTGTATATATGCATATGTTTGTGTATCTATATAGATGAGTGTTTCACTATAAATATATATATGTGTATATATGTGTGCACATGTATGAGTATGTGTATATATATTCATGTACATGTATGTATGTGTATTTGAATATATGTGCATGTGTATAAATGTGTGTTAGTGTACGTGTATGTGAATGCTTAGTCAAGCATTAATATGTATTTGTATATGTATGTATGTGAAGGTGGATGTATAAGTATGTGTGTATATATATATGTATACATGTTTTCGCATGTATGTGTACATATGTATGTCATTGCATATATATGTGTGTATGTGTATGGGTTGATGTATGTTTAGGTGTATGTTAATGTGTATTTTTATGTGTTTGTGTATATGTATGTGTATGTGTATGTGTATTTGTATGCGTATGTGTATGGGTATGTGTATGTGTATGTGTATGTGTATGTGTATGTGTATGTGTATGTGTATGTGTATGTGTATGTGTATGTGTATGTGTATGTGTATGTGTATGTGTATGTGTATGTGTATGTGTATGCGTATGTGTATGTGTATGTATGGGTATGTGTATGTATGGGTATGTGTATGTGAATGTGTAATTGTATGTGTATGTGTATGTGTATGTGTATGTGTATGTGTATGTGTATGTGTATGTGTATGTGTATGCGAAAGTGTATGTGTATGTGTATGTGTATGTGTATGTGTATGTGTATGTGTATGTGCATGTTTCTGTGTATGTGTATGTCTTTGTATGTACTATGTGTAAGTATGCATATCTTTTTCTATATATGTGTATGAATGTATATTTATTTTTATGTATATTAATGTTTATATATATGTGTATATATTTGTGTAAGTCTGTGTATATTAAAATTCATGTGTGTGAGCGTGTATGTGTACATATGCAGGTATAGGTGTATGTATGTGTGAACGTTTAGGTGTTTGTGTATGTATGTGTACTTGTATGACTATGTGTATGTATGTGTGTATGTATGTATACTTATGTAGTATACATATGTATTCATATGTATATGTTTGAATGTGCTAACATGTGTATGTAATTATATGTAAATATATTTGTATACATGTGTTTATTTGTATGCATATGCATACACATGTGTATGTGTATGTGTATGTGTATGTGTTGGTGTATGTGTAGGTGTATGTGTATGTGTATGTGTACGTGTGTGTGTAGGTGTATGTGTAAGTGTGTGTGTACGTGTATGTGTACGTGTATGTGTACGTGTATGTGTACGTGTATGTGTATGTGTATGTGTATGTGTAGGTGTATGTGTACGTTTTGGCGATGTGTATTTTTACGTGTAGGTGTAGGTGTATGTGTACGTGTATGTATATGTGTATGTGTATGTTTATGTTTATGAGTTTTTGTTTATGTATGTGTATGTGTATGTTCATATGTGTATGTTTATGTGTCTATCTATATATGTATGTTTATTGGTATGTATATATATGTATATGTATGTGTATTCCTTGGTATAAGTATGTCTGCGCGTGTATGTAAGTCAGTTAATTGATTTAATATTATTTATTCATTTGTAATATTTCACTATTTTTTGTATTTTTTATAATTTATTAATTTTTAGTATTTATTTACTTTTAACATATATTCATCTAATATATATTTTCAATAATTTCACTTTTGATATTTATTTACACATTTTTAAATATTTATACATTTAAATAAATATAAATATTTTAAATTATTATAAAAAATATAAATAATAATAATTTATTATATTTTTCACATAAAATCAATATAATTCATACATATAATGACCCATACATTACATACATAGGTATTGCATCAAAATTGACGAATATCCATTACAAAATATAACAAATCCACGATAAGACCATAAAAGTATAGAGTCTTTAGAAACTATGAAACATAAACAACTGGTTCATAAGACATCTACATTGTCTCCTGCTTATTCATTCATAACTAGACCACATTTTGACATATCTTACATAATACTATTCCTAACAAAATGGGGAAAAGAAACAATAGAATATGAGAGCTCAGATGCTTAGTATGGGTAAACAAATGAGATATCAATCATATCATAATCATAAGATGTAAGAACACAACAGTTGAACATTATACCCTGTATATGAATGATCGTGATATCATGCCATGTGATAAAGCATAGTTGTCAAAAAAATCAATTAATGTAATCCCAAAAGTCATAATATAAGATAAGTAATTTTGTGGCATGCACATAAACTTAGAAAATCATTTCATATTAGTCATGGCTCAATGCCAAGACCATCATAGCAAACAAAGTCCATTACTGAACTAAGTTCACACCTTGTTCCATCCCTGTACTACTAATCTGATATCATATCTCATTCCATCCATGTCAATCTCTTGAGATATAAATCATTACCCAACGAATTGGAGAGAGATATCAGTCACACCCATCTTATAATGATATCATTTTTACGTGTTCCACAAAACATAAACCATTCTTCACAGCATAACCAAATGAATTAAATGGGTTTCTTAACCATCATTCAATCATAACATAAACCATATAAAACAAATGGATTTCATATATATCAATCTACCATAAACATAATCAAACCATATGAATAATAGGGATATTATACATAAACCATAATAGTCTAAAATAATTCCATCTTAGATGGAAAATAATTTTGATAAAGCATTTGAAATTAATTCATGAGAAAAATATCATTTCTTCTAAAAAAATCTTCCTTTCAAAATCACACAAAATTTTAAAAGAGAATAAATTAATTGAAAAAAACCTGAAATTTATTTATGGCATCTTCATGGAAATTAGGCATTATGAAAATGTAAAAATTTGTTATGTCTTCATAGAAATAAGGCATTATCAAAATCATTTTCGATATAAGTTAAAAGAAAACATTCTACTCATATTTTTCCCAGAAAAGTAAAAAAATACCTCATATAGAAAATGATAAAAGATTCATTTCATACTATTTAATAAATATTCACCAATGGGTAAAATTAAATATAACCAATTTTAGAATAATAGAAAGAATATTTTGAAATACATAATTAGAAAACAATTATATGGATGATAAATATACCTTAGTAAATACTAATGTATAAAAAATCATGAATAATAATGAGATGGAAAAATTATCTCTCACCAGAGGTATGATATTGTTCCTATGTATATGAACCTCTTGTATACTTATTTAAATGATTTCATTTACTTATTAAGGAATCCTAGTCATAAAATATGATCTTATTATCATCTGTTTGTTAGTAACATTATTAGTCGTCCATTGGGTATTAACATCTTTATTTTCATACTCATGTATTGTCGAATAAGTTACTCTTATTATGTTATAGTTATATAATTTATCGAATTATATTATTAAAATATATGAATATCATATTTATTCATTAAAACCATTTATATAATCATAGATTAGTGAGGATCATGTAGAATGGATTTCATCGCATCATGGAGACGGTAGGCCGTACGTACGAACGAGTGATGATATCATTCCCATAACTGTGAACTGGTATGGAAGTGGATGGTAAATATTTTGTTATAAAATTCATATCGTGTTATAATAATAATATATATATTATTTTTTTCATTGTATCCAACCAGTTAAGATATTGGTGAAAAACATATTACACCACGGTTTGGAGATGGTATGCCATACGTACGCATGTGTGGTGATTTCATTTTTCATAGGATGGATAGAATGTGGAATATGGTTGTTTCATAATAGAAATAAAAAATTTCACTATATAATTAATAATTTATTACTTTATAATGAAACAAATCATGAAGAGTATGTATAAGAATAAATAATTTTTAATGAATCCGTAGAGGAGATTACCACTTCTTGAGTGTCCTCCCTCTAAATCTCCTCTTCAAGGCACAAGAGATTTTCCTTTCCGAAGACCAGAACCTCAAAAATGTAAATAGAGAAGTTTATTAGGGAAATGGTAAGGGTATTATAGAGTTTGAATGCTAAAAGATAAGTGAATAGGTGATGAAAGAGGTTCCCTTTTATAATTGAGGTGAGGGGATGTTTTGGAATATCTAAAATAATTAATTTATAATAAAATAAAACAACATTGAAATACCACAAATTTTTACTAATTTCTAATTTTATATGATATATGTTTTTAATCTCATAATGTAATAAATTTTATACATGTTTTATATCCATTTAAAGCGTATCCTTTTAATTTATCAATTAGTAATTCAAATTCATTTTAACATGGGCAAAAAAAATATTTCAATATTCATATGGTGAAATATGTTCTTTTTTGATGTAAATTAGATAATAAATAAATAATTTATAACATTATAGAAAATATAATTATTAATATATACATTAAAAAAATATTTTATGATTATTAAATAATTTAATAAAACATTATTTTGACAAAACAACAATAGTGACAATTTTGACAATATTCTATTCTTGGATGAAGATATATGTTATCATCGAAAAACTATTTGAATATATCATTATGTGGTCATGTTAGTTTATATATGTCATTTTATATTATAAGTATAAAAAATTATATTTATTTAAATATTTATTAAAAACATTAATTTTATATTTCAATTAATAAAATAATTTCCACATCTGTTCTGTGTAATTATTTAATACACATATTTGCACAATAAAAAATAAAAATAATTTACTATGATAACGATAAACATAATATAATTCATAATAATACATGTATTAAAATATATATTCTGGAAAATCCATCATTAAAATGTGTATACTTATTAGAACATGAATGCGACAAGTTTAACATAAATATAAATAATTTAATATATGCGTCATAATAGCATCTATAAGGCTCAAAATGGTATATATATTGAAACTTTTATTATTATTGTCTACATACACTCGAAAAATAATATTTGGTCAAATTTTTGTATCTTTTAATGGGTTTTATCATTTAAAAAAATTAGTTCATTTATTTTTCATCAATTAAATAATTTCTCCATCATCAATATATAAACATTTAATGTAATTATTTTTTTAGATAAAATAAAAATAAATTATGAGGATAAAGAAACAAAATTAGAGTAAATATTATTTTTCATTATCGAATTTATTTTCTTTATAACCATATGTTCATAATTATTTAGATATCAAAATTTGAGTAATATATATTTAATTTTTCATTAAATAATATATATTAGATTTCCTAATCCCATACAAGTGGTTTGAAAAGGGTATCACTTCAACAAAATGATTGTTTAGGTCTAAAGTAACAAATCTAATCACATTAGGACAAGTGTTAATGTAATTTTATAATATTATTTTTACACTTAATTACCCGATTTACCGAATAAATATATTAAAAAATTTATTGATGTTTTTATTCCTATTGCCTAAAAATATAGGAATGTAAATAACATAATTTTGAACTAATAATTCCAAATATGAAATCCATTTTTAAAAATTAAAAATTTAAATTTCTCAGTTATTAATTTAAAATAAATATCTTTTTCAGAATGAAAAATGAGTTTTAAATGTTAAAGCATTGCAAAAGATTTAAATATAAAAACATAAAAATTCAATATAAAATTAATCATATGATGTAATTTTTGTTGAAAGATAAAAATATATTATATTTTTAATATAAAAGTATTAAATAATATAAATTAACAAAATAATTTATTTTGACGATAAAAGTGGTTTTTAATTATAATTTTCTGTCTTTTTAGTATTCATTGAAACATAAATGGTATCCTAAAAATATAAAAAATTTAGCCAGAGAAAATTTTTATATTCTTTATCAAATAAAATGTTTATTTAGTAAAATATTAGATATAAAAGTGTTAAAACTAAATTTAAAATGGTTGCGCCTTCAAAATTTGTCAAACTACATTTTTTATGAAAATTAAATCTCTTATCCAAAAAAAATAGGATTTGTTATTATATCATGTCTAGAAGACATATAATATAAATTTGGAACATTATATTGAATGTATTAAACATATATTTAATTAATAAAATATATTAATATTGATTTTATTATTTTATTATCCTACTTATTTTCATTTACATTGTTTTTTTTGAAAAATGTTAATATTGTTCATACTTTAAATTAGAATGACTAGGTTATAATGTAACATAATAATATTTAGTATTTCTGTTATAATTGGACCTATTTAAAATTAATTCTATTAAATGAATTTGAAATTGTGTTCAACACAATCCAAGCATAGTGTTGCGTATAATGCAAGCTAGGCTAGTGTTGCGTATTGCGCAAGCTTATCTTAGTATGGCGTACAACGCAAGACATCAAAGAAATATAAAAAAAATCTTTATCAAAAAAAAATATATTAGGGTGTAACATTATACCCCCTTAAAATTAATTTCTCCCTCAATATTCTTTGGGGTAATAAAAATATTTTATACTTGAATGGTTCATTCATAGAAACCCACAACAAATAAAATAATACTAAAACTTTGTTTTAATAAAGGAAAGATAGAATCATAGTAGTTAACAAAATAAGCTCATCGTTGGGTTTCCACATAGAATAACATAGGGTGGAAGTGAAAACATGGATATATTTGAAAAATACTACTATCATTTTCTTATGGAGAGTGATAGATAAAATTTTGAGGAAAACGTTAACGATCACCAAGCAATAAATATGTGATGATCTAAGAGAACACCTGATTCATTAGATAAGAAGGTAATAGGATAATTTTTTGGATTTTTAGATCATTTACCCAATGATTAATAACATTAGAATAAATAATTACATGATTTTATAACAATCAAACCATTGGTGGTGCCTTGAAAATTTTCCACTTCATCTATAATTCACTGAAATGAAGTTGAAATTTTCATTCTTGAAGTGTTAGCAGATCATGCGATCCATAAATAAAATGACGGTTCATTCTATCTTCCATTATCACAAAAATTTTCAGTAAAAGTAATCAAATATGAATAAGTCCACCTATGGTAGGATAGTAATTTATTGTCACAAACTTCATCTGATGTTTAACATAATCATTCCATAAATTGATAACCTTACAATCCTTCTGAAAGCTAAAAATCCAAAACTACATGAATGTTTAACTCTCTCGGCTTTACATTTATCCCCCACATATCATAAAGTACCTTCTCATGGTCACATTCGAAAAATTGGACACATTCATCATGTATTCTCTTAAGTCATGGTAATAACTTTAATAATCATATATCCTTATTGAAAACATGCATGCTTCCTTTTTGTTATGTCTAAAAAGATGTAATCATCATCCATGATAGCACAACCCACATGTTCATAATTACTTAACTAGTTCCAAGGCAATCAATATCGTCCAATTTAATTATTCCAATCCCAAAAAATATTTATCCAAATTTCAATATCTCAATATCATGTACATATTAAAGGTTATCCTTCTAGTAATATTGTGTTTTCCAAAAAAAAAATAGTTTATTTCCTCAATTTCATTTTATGGTTAAATGTACCATTCAGCATAGGCTTTCTAGTACATGAGAATAACTATATATGACCACTACATTGATATTACAATATTCCATAATACTTCAAAAGAGATTATATAACATTATTTGGGGATCCCAGTACATACACACTCAATAATTCCCCCACATCATTGTCATTATCAACATCGCCAATATTGATTGCATGTGATTTTTCTTTTTCAATAGCCTTAAGAGAATTTTGACATCAATCATAATTGATTACCTTGGGATTAGGTCATCGGTTAACATAATTCCCCATTTCCTTGCCCTTGTAATGTTGAATTATGGGAGTTTCAATCTAAGTATCATTTTATCTATTCACAACATTATATAACTTTTTCCAATTACGTCCGCACTCAATTGTCTGATAATCATATTTCAACAATTTAATAATTTACGAGTCAATTTAATACAATCTCCCCCATGATTCTTTCTAAACGTTGAACACATGGACACCCTCTTCTTATTTTCACCATTGTTTTGAGATTTTCCTTTGAAGAACATCTTTTATTTCTTGCCGAAACTTTGAGATTGGTATGTAATACAAATTACAATTTATACCTTGAGAGAAAAATACGAAATATATTCATTTCATCTAAAGTCTCTTATAGATAATTACCTTGGAATACCTTGTTGCATACCACTGACGAATCAATCAACGTTAATTTCAGGTTGGATGATACAGAGAGAATGATTCCTTGCAAGTCTTCTAAAATTTTCCTCGCATATACCAACAGACTCAACGTCATTTTTCATATGCTCTAGAATATAATTTCACATAATAATTTGAGAAATATAAGGAATTTAAATATTGAAAAATAAGTTCTTGAACTCATCCCATTCCCAGGATTCAATTTATCTAGCTTCCTTGTGTTATTTATTAGTGTCCACCACTGGTTCGCATCACCTACAAAATGATAAACAACCAAAATGATTTTTTTTTGTTATAGTAAATGAAGGATTGAAAATACATTTCAAATGATACTAATCAATTATTCTGAAACAGGTGGGTAAGAATACACAATGAAAGAAGGTGGGTGTCACCTCATGAAAGACCCAATAATTTTATTCCCTTATCTGTTCACATGGAAGTCCATAATGATTAATATCTCTTGTGAGTAAAGAAAAATGACTTTTAAATCATTATCCCATAACATTTCATTATTTAGGAAGAAAATCCTTTCATTTCCCATTTCATGGATCATTAACATGATTCCTTCAGGATCCATCCATTATATAAAATCCCAAAAGAATAGTGTGATAGTAAAAAATCATATTAATAAAACTACAAATTCAAAGGGATGTACATTCAATCTATAATATGATAGGTTTAATAATAGGTTAATACTGATCATTACCATGATTAAATTATAGTACCCTGTTTTTATATATATCAATAGAGTCATCCGTGGACATATCATTAGAAATATTTCAAAGGATCTCACTAATGTTTTCTCATCCTAGTTTCCACTGGTTAACTATAAATTTCCTTTGATACCAAGTATAACAACCCATACATTACATATATAGATATTACATAAAAATTGAATAATATCCATTAAAAATATTAAACATTCAGGATAGTAAAATATAGGTTTAGTTTGTTTAGAAACTGAGAATCATAAACAACTGGTTTATAGGACATCTACATTATCTCAAACTTATTCATTCATAACTAGTCTAATTTTTTACATATCATACTTAATAATCAACTTCAGAACCTACGGATATGAATGTATGAGATAAGTATCTCAATATGGGTAAACAAGTTAGATAATAATCATATTATAATCATTATTCCTAATAACATAACATTTTCCAATCTTATACTTAAAATGAAAGATCGTGATATCATGCCATTGGATAAGTCATAAAAGGTCATAAATATTAATGATTGCAATCCCATAAGTCATCACATATGATATGATTTTTTTTGATTACACATAATACTAGAATATAATTTCATGTTTGTCAAGGCACACTGTCAAGACTATCATAACTAACAAAGTCCTTTACTAAACTCAGTTAACTCCTCATCCAGGCCTATACATCTAAACTGAGATCATTATGAATTATAGCCATTTTATATCCTAGGATATAAATAATTACCTATTGTATTGGAGGGAGATATAGGTACCACACATCTCATAATGAAATAATTCTTACATGTTCCGTAATACCCAAATCATTCATCATAGCATAACCCAAGGAATAATATGTGTTTCCTAATCATTATTCCAACATAACTTAATCCATATAAATCAAATTAATTTAATAAATATAATTACATAATAAAAATAATAAAATAATAGGAATAATAGTGATAGTAAACTTGAATGATAACCCTATTAAACAATTCCGTCATAGAGGAAAAATTATTTTTATAGAACACTTGAAATTAATTCTTGAGAAAAATATCATTTCTTCTTCAAAAAAAATTTATTTTATCCAAATGACATGCAATTTTAAAAAAAATTACCTCATTTAATATAATAATTAAATATTATAAAAGACTATTAATGTAAATAAGGCTGTATGGAAATAAAAAAAATACATTCTTGTCATATAAGTTAAAAGAAAACACTACCCTCTTACATTTTTCAAAAAAGTTAAAAAATACATTGTATCGACAACCACAAATTATTCCTTTCATACCATTTAACAAAGACTAAAAAATGGGTAAACATTACTAAAATCAATTTTAGAAGAATAGAAAAAATATTTTTTAATACATAATTAGGAATCATGGATTTGGATGATAAATATACCCTAGTAAATACTTACAAATAATCCATCCGGGATAATAATGAGATTGAAAAATTATCCTATACTATAGGATCGATATCCTTAGTATATATTTGAGCCACAAGTATAAAGATTTATATGATGTCATTGACTTATTATAGAATCATCGTCATCATATATGATCATATTATTATCAATTTATTAGTATCATTATTACTCATCAATCATGAATTATCTTCTTTATTTTCTTACGCATGTTTTATCGGATAGGTTCATCTTCAAATGAAATAATTTTATAATTTAAAGAATTATATTTGTATTATATATATATATATCATATTTATTCATTAAATTCATTCTTATAATCATGACTTAATGTTGATATTGTATAATGAATCACATCACATCTTGGAGACGGTTGGTCATACGTACGCACAAGCGATGATATTATTCCCGTAATTGAGAAATGGTATGGAATCAGATGATATAAAGTTTGTTTCACAGTACATATCATGTTATAATAATCATATATAAATATTATTTCCTTAATTATATCCATCCATTTAATATGTTGGGGAAAAATAGATTACACCACAGTGTGGAGCCGGTAAGTCATACATATGTATGCATGGTGATTTCATTTTTCATAAGATAGATAGAATGTAGAATATGGTTGTTTTATAATAATAATAAATTTTTAGTATATAAGTTATAGTTTATTTATTACACTGTAAAGAAATAACTAATGAAGAATATGTAAGAAAACAAATAACTTGTAATGAATCAGTAGAGGAGATTACCTCTTTTTCGGTGTTGCCCCGCTAAATCTCTTGAAAAAGGAACTAGAGTTGGACTTATGAGAATAAAAAACATCTAGAATTTAAATAGAAAATATGATAAGAAAAATTTTCAGGGTATTACTGATATTGAATGCTCAAAGTTAAGTGAATAGGTGAGGGAGGAGGTTCCTATTATAATTGGGGAGAGAGGAACTTTTGGAATTTCCAAATGTATTAATTTATAATAAAATAAAATCACATTCAAAAACCACAAAATGTCATGATGTTTAGGTGTATATTTCTTAAGGTTTTAATATCCTCAAAAAAAATTACATGTATTTCAATCAATTTTAATCATATCATTTTAATATATCCCTTAGTAATTCAATTTCATTATATCTAGAGTTACAAATATTTCAATAATAAAATGGTAAAATACTGACTTATTTGATATCAATTAAATAATAAATAAATAATTTAGAATATTTTATACAATATCATATTTATTATAAATTTAATAAAAATTATTATTTTTAAATAATTTAATAAACGATTATTTTGACATATCAACAATAATGTCGATTTTGACAATATTAAATGATTAGATCAAGATAAGATGTTATACTTGAAAACAATATTTTTATTTTATCCCTAAGAATTCAAGGTAATGTATAAAAGTAATTGGATGTATTAATTATCTAAAATTATATTTAATTTTATATTTTTAATATCATTAATTTGAAATTTCTTTTAATAAAATGATTTCAACATCAGTTTTGTGTAATATTTTATACAGTTATTTGTTGAATAAAAATCTAAAATATAATACTATGATGAATATAATAAAACTATAATTAAAAATAATACATTTATTAGAGTATATCATCAATAAAATCCATCATAAAAAATGTTATACTTTTAAAAACATGATTGCGACAAGTTTAACATTACTTTAAATAAAATAATATAAGTGTCATAATATCGAATATAAGGTTCCAAATATTATATATATAGACCCTTGGATTATAATTTTTGATATATAATTTATAAATAACAATTTTTCATGTTTTTCTGTCTTTTAGTGGTTCATATCATTTAAAAAAAATAGTTTATAGAATTTTACATCAAATAAATAATTTTTGCATCGTCAATATATAATCCTTTAGGGTAATTATTTACATCCCAAAAAATAAAAATAAATTACCATTATAAAAAAAGTTATCTTTCCTATTAATATACATTATATAATTTATATTATGTATAAAATTGTATTAAAAATTATTTATTTATTAGTATTTGAGTATTAAAATTTTAACTTTTATTTAAATAAAATATCATAAATATCCTAATATCTTCCATGTGGATTTCAAAGGGTATAATTTAGATAAAATTATGGGTTAAATAAATATTCACTAATCCAATCACATTAGGATAAGTGTTTAAGTAAATTTATAATATTATATTTACCATTAATTACCTGATTCACCTTTTTACCTTATTAACAAAAATTACTGAAATTACTATTTATAATGTCTGAAAATAAAAAAAATCACTTTTAATAATATGGAAATAATAATTATAAATAAGGAATCCATTTTTAACAATTAAAATCATATAATTTTATTTATTTAAATTTAAATTAATCATGTTTTTGAATGAAAATGGGTTTTAAAAGTTAAATCTTTGCAAAAGATTGAAATGATTTCACATCAAAATTCAATGTATAATTAATTACAATGATATAAAATATATTAAATGTTAAAAATATGTTATATATTTATATGAAAACTATTGAATAAAATGTTTTGAAAAATAAAAATTATTTTAATGAATATTTGTTTCAATTAATAGTTAGAGTCTTTTTACTATAATCAAAACAAGAAAGTTATCAGAAAAATTTCAAAAAATCAGCCGAAGTAATTGTTTATATCCCAATTCCAAATAAATTTTTTATTATAATAAATATAATATATAATATTGTAGAAACTATATTTATAATGGGTGCACCAACAAAATGCGGTAAGAATATATTTTTTAAAAATTAGTTCTTTTTTTCCAAAAAATGGAATTTGTTCTTATATCATGACTATGAAACATATAAGATGAATTTAAAAATTTATATTGAATATATTGAACATATATTTTATTTATAAAATCTGTTAATACTAATTTTATTATTTTATAAAATCAGTTATTTTCATTTAAATTGTTTTTTAGAAGAAGGTTAATATTGTTCATACCCATAATTATATTGAAAAGGATATAAGGGAACATAATAATATTTATTTTTTCACTTATACTAATTCTTGAGTGAAATGAATTCCATCAAAAGAACATGAAACTCTGTGTAACATAATCCAAGCATAGTTTTTCATATACCACAAGCTAAGTTGTTGTTGTGTATTGAGAAATCTTATCTTGGTGTGTTATACAACATAAGAAATCAATGAAATTAAAAAAATCCATATCATCAAAATATCAGGGAGTTACAATACATTAATAATTTTTAATAATATTTTTATTTATTTATTCATTTAAATTAAATTTTTATGTGTATAAAATTCTTGCAATTAATGTTTTGTATTTAATATTTTAATATATTTTTATGACTTAATCAATTTTATTTGAATATTTTAAATATTATTACGTTTTATATTATCTTTTCATTTTGGTGATATAATAATTTTTAATATTCATTCAATTTATTAATTTTTCAATATTTATATTTATATATATATTCACTATGTTTAATGATTTTACATATGTTTGAAATTTATAGGATTAAAATTTATTAATCTTCATTTATTATGTTTTAATAATTTTAATTTTTTTGAAATGTATATAATTGATTCTAATAAATAAATTTTAATATCAATATTTTTTATAGTCAATATAATCCATTTTTAATAATTTAAAATTTATATAAATAATATTATCTATTTATTTGTTATAATTCATTTTTTTTTCTCTAATTTGTGAAATTAATGTTATGAATTCAGTATTTTAAAAATATTTTTTTAAAATTATTCAATTTTATTTATTCATTTTTAATATTCTTTCATTAAATATTATCGATTCATTATTTTAATTTATTATTTTTTAACATATTTGGAATTAATTTATTTATCAATATTTAATTATAAAAAATTATTTTTTATGCTTTAAAACATTAAATATGGTTTTAATTAATATGATTAAAATTTTTTCGATTCTATTTATTAATAAGTAATATTTTAAAAAATCATGAAAATTAAATAATTCATTTTTTTAATTTTTTTTTAACTTTTCATTATTTTATCATGTTCTTACAATTCAAATAATTAATTTATTATTTAATTTTTTATATAGTTATTTTTTCTATTAAATTTTATTTTTTCGTCTCTAATATTTATTCATTTTATATTAGACATTAATTGTTAATATTTATTAATATTTATATGTTTTGGAATTTACTAATTTTATAATATTTATTTATACATATTTTTTACTATGATATTTTGAATATTTTTTAAATTTATATCAATAATATTTATTCAAATTTTTGTAAGTTTTCACATTTCAAATATGTTTGAAATATATATAATTAATTTATATGAATTTATTTTGTAATAATTTTGTGATTTAAATAGTTAATAGTATTCATTTTTAGTAATTTGGTTTTTTGTATACTTATTATTATTTATTTATTCATTGTTATGTGTTTTTTAGTTATGTAATTAATGTTATTAAGAGATTCTGCAGACAGAGTGGTTGGTTGATATGTGGAAATTAGTGATGGTATCAACAATATGGGGAATTCCTGGTGATAGTAGAGGGTACCACAGGACATGTTGAAGAACAAATATTGTGTAAGATAGGCCGTTGTGGCGGTGTTGATGATTATCATGCAGGACGACGATGGGTCATAGAGGAGTGTAGGATAACGGCGGGTCATTACAGAAGATCTTCAGTGGATAGAGTTGGTGGAAGTCATCACAAGATAAGAGGATCAACTCTGTTGGTTCGTGATTGATGGGTAACTTAGGGTATTGACATATGGGGCATGCAATGAATAAATAAGGATTGATGGGTGGGCTATCCCCCAAGGTGCTATGGAAAGCCCTTCCAAATATTTTGTCTGGAATGTGAGTTTTTGAATGTAATGGTAACCCAAAAAGACATATATAAGTATTTCATTGTAGTAATTTTATTATTTATATAATTAATTTAATTTATTGATGTACTAACTTATTTATTTTTAAAAAAAAAAAATATCCACGCCATTTTAAGCACTAATAATAGTATGGTTTATCATAATTAAAACCTAAGTGATGTTAAATACTACTTTTATTAGTTCTTTTTTAGCACTAAGAAATTTTATGGTTAATCAATGCTATGAAAGAGTTGACAAAAGTAGTATTTATCATTTATTATGTTTTTAGAGTACATAAAATAATCTTTTATTGACTCATTTCAGTATGTACTGATAAAACCATTCATGGTCTATAAAACAACAATAAAATCACATATTCATCACACAACACTTTTTTTAAAATATGATGCCCTGGTCAAAAGACCAAAGAACTAAGATAAATAATGTTAAAACTTATAGAAGTCGAAAGGAGATGAATGTATTACAATCATTCTGGTGAAGAGTGGTGAATTCAACCAGAAGGATCTCTATACACGTGTGATTTCTATCAACACCCTTATTGGAAAGACCATCTGCCACTTTATTTTCCTCTCTGTATGTGTGAGTGATAATATGATTGAGCCATGATATGTAATGAAGGAAGAGGATCCATTTAGTAGTGAGGGTACACACAAATTGAATTGTTCGTTGTCTAAGTATAAGGACCCGGCCTTATAACATACTTAATATTGAATTAAAGGAATAATTCACATTGAGGATATTTTCAGGTTTAGAGTCTTAGAGAATTTGTCCATAACTATTACATCTCAAAATATTACAAGGTTGTCATTTCTACACAGATTCCATTTTTTTCATAAAATAAAAACTCGTAAAAAAGAGTCATGTCTAGTTCCATGTTTTAGACAGCATGACTTTTCCTTGATCCCATCCTTAAACCTACTCATCTTTAAGTCCTGTGAAAGAATTTCAAAACATGGGATGAGAATAAAAGGCACAGTAAGGGTTATAAAACAATGAATGAAAACATTTCTTCATAAATACATACAAAACATGAACTCTTTTACTTACCTCATGAAATCAAATGATTTATGAAAGACACATAGAAATCATAAATAATAAAGGTAACTTGTGGAATCCATACCATACTTACATTTTAGATATCATAGCTACATAGAGAGTTACTTTGAAATAACCATAACAGTATATTCCAAAAATCTCTTCATAGAAACATTCAAATTTACCTCCTTCATGTTACCCAATGCATTAGAGAGCTATCTCGGCCTCACCCACCCTAGGTTTATCACGGAACAACCTGTATATGTAAATAACTCCCAAGAACCATAACATGATCATAACACATAACATAAGCATAATGAGACTATAAAATTTTCACATTGAAATAATAAAATATAATTTAAAGATAAATCCATTTTCAAAATCATTTTCAATACAAAATACATAAAAAGAGTATATGGCATTTATTTTTCCTTTTAAAAACATTCCGGCTTGTTAAGGAAGCCAAAGATCAAATAATACTCGAGGCGGCAGAAAGGTCGTTTTCACCGCTTACGTTGAAAGAAAAATTCCTTTTTGTCGTTTAGTAAAACTCTTTATAGAAAAATATTCCCTTTGAAAAGTCATGGGTGTTTATACACTGTATAAAAGAAAGTCGTTTATTAAAACAAAGTATGCCTCAAGGAAAGGAGATTGAGACGATGTCCCTGACCTCATGTCCGACTAGACTCGATCGTTCTTTAATCTCATGAATAATAAACTAAAGTTAATTTCTACTTTATTAATATCATTTTTAAAGTTTATTATTCCTCTTATATCACTTATTACCATGTTATAAACATTATGCAATCATTTAAGTTAATAACGTTCATTTTGTCGATATTTGGTACTTGAGAAAATATGAACACCTAATATTTACAAGTTGTCCAAGTGGTCAAAGTTTCATTATATTCATAATGATATTAATTATTTGGATATCATATATATCATATATATATCCGGTATATACATGTTTTTATAATAGTACGTAACATTTAGAGGTAAGAAATTAAATGCACCATTCATGGAGACGGTAAGCCGTACGTACGCATGAATGCTACTTTCATTTATATTTATTATTTTAATGGAAATAAAACATAATGATACATAGGAATATTATAATTTCAGTATAATATCATATATAATATCATTAACTCCATCCTTTATACATCCCACAGAAGGCATTAACGAATAAAATCACTTTGAGGGGGCGGTAGTTCGCGCTTCCTCAAATGAGATTATCGTATTTACCGAATATGGAAACAATAATGTCATGATATAAATAGGAAGTACAAAAGAATAAGGAAATCATAAAAATAATATATATCATATATAAATACAGTTCCTTCATAATGGCCACCATGATAGGTGGTAAGATGTAATTGAATAATCGTTGTTTCGTGAGGCGTTAGTTTTCCATCCACAGAAATAGTACGTTCTTCATCCATTAGATGGAGTTGTGTGTAATTGTAGTTTTAATACTTATCATAACAACATCCTAGAATATTTAGGATACTGGTGTTGTTACAAAATAAAGGTAATAAAAAGAGTTTAAGGGTTGGAGAAATAAAATAAAAGAAAACAATTTTAGAGAAATTGTTACATTTAATTTGTGTAACATCCTTGGGTTTGAACCAAAAGAACTTCTTGAGGGGCCTTTCGCCTAACTTAAGGCTTCTAGGAGGAGTACAGGGATGTGGGGAGTGTAATTGGGAGAGTTTGGATGAGCCAAATGGCATGAGAGGTGTGAGTAATTGGTTAGAAGTGGTCTCCATTTATAAGGGGGAGGAGGGGCTCTTTAGGAAAGTGTGAAACTGTTATATTATTATATAATGAAATTTGGTTTCTAATGGTCCAAAAATCATTAAGGTCTAAGATAAGAAGACTCATAATCTAAATAAAATCATCCAATAATAATTGGACGTGTTTTGGATAATATTTTAATCAATATAATCTTATTTATGTTAATCATTTACTAATGAGGTAAATACTGCATCATTATTGAGTCCTAAATAAATTAATTTATATAATGTCTAAAAATTATAAAAAAAACTACCATGATATATTAAATATTTTTATATTTACAATGAATATTTATAGTCGAAAATAGGACTTGTATACACCAAATAATAAATAATTACTAAAAAACTTTTGTTTATGTCTATTTTGCCTTCACTTAAAATTAATTGATATAAACTGTCATTTTCACTCACAAGTAGATCCAATGGGTCCCAAAATCGACCCATAGATGCCCATGGTCGGCAATCACTCATACAATAAGGTTTGGACAAGTTTTAAGGTAATTGTGAATTATTATAATATTCTTTTGACCTTGAATTACCCTATTTACCTTTAACCGCAGTAAATAAAAGTCAAAAGTTACTATTCACAAAAAATTATTTTCATCTTATTGAACCACATTTTACTTCTGAATAACAACCATGTATGTTGGATTTTTGAAATTCAACTCACAGAAGTGGTAAAATTTCATTTAAATGAAAAACTAAGTTTTTTAACTTCCACTAAGTGGTGTCACTATTCATCATACATTGAATTTTTTCAGAAAAATACTAAAATTTCCGCCTAAGATATATTTAATATTCCAAATTCAAAAATGATTTCTATTTTTCCAAATTAAAAACATAGAAGTGGAATTAATTAGTTTTAAAATTAATTCCTGTTATCAAAACAAATAGCATGTTTTTAAGAAACAATAACTATCAAAAGATTGATACTTGTTTATGTCCAATTTCAAGGTGAAATTAATTCCAATGACCGACATTGGATTAAATGGTAAAAATATATTTCAATTTAACTTTAAAACCAACTAAAAAGATAATTTAACCATATAAATAAATTAGACTAAAAGGAAATGTTGAATTAAAATAATGTATTTTTCACTATACATTAAAACAATGAACTTTATCAGATAAATACAAAAAAATTACCCAATTAAAATTTGATGTCCCCATTATAAGTAATTATTATATTTGGTCAATTATAATGTATTAAAGTGACCAAAACTATATTTAAAGTGGGTTCTCCATTAAAAGGCATAAATCAGCCTTTTAATGTAAATTATGCTAAAAAGTAGACTCATTCATATTTTAAGACTCTAACTTTTTATTGGATAAATGTAAATACATTTAACAATCATGTATAAATATATTGTAGTTGGTTTTTTTCATTCCTTCCAATAAAATGGCTAGGAGTTAACTACCATTTAAAATAATAATATTATATTATTTGAGTGCAATTTAAGATTCCCAAGAATCCTGCTGTTGCTTATCGGGTACGCTATCGAACATTGAAACGCCTTTAAAGTTAAACTAATATTTAATTAAAAAATATTAAAAAATATTAAATAGGTCTTATTCTTCATTTACCTGGGATGTTACACTAAGAGCTAGAAAAATGGTTGTTGAATCACTTTCAATCTAAAAATTGATCCATCCTTTTTGCCTTATCAAATCATCAACATTGATTGTGATGAACATATCTGATTCAAGGGTGGAGAAATTTCCACAAAAATAATAGCTACATTAAATATTGTCTACATTGTGGTTTCTAGATATGATTCCACACCCATTAGGTCATAGGTTCCCTTTTTATTCCCCATCCACATTAAGGTTTATCCATCCAGGAATAGGTGGCTACCAGAATAATTCCAGTAGACCTTTTGGTGGGATGTATCTTCCTTTGATCTAATGTTGTATCAGGATACAAAAATACTTAATGTAATTTTGGGAAGTACCTTCTGGCATTGTTCCAACCTCTGAGATTAAAATGCAGATTTTTATTAGAGATGCACGAAAATAGAAGTATTATTTTTGTGCTTAATTGAATTTTTTCATACCAAATATGATTCATAGGTTTAACTACAGAGGAAATAAATATTTACTGAATTTGGGAGAGGTATCCATGGAAGTCCATTTTTGATGATACCATCCAATAGAATCCATACCTATCCATCAATAATAAAAAATGTCAAAAATGAATGCCCATAAAGTAGAAGTAGTTGCCCAAGATAGAAATAGGTGATTAGTGTCTTCTCTGTGTTGGTTACACATGAAACATTTGTAATAATGTTTTATACAAAAAATCTTAAGATTTCAATCAGTGGGAATTATATTATGGGCAGTCATCAAAACTAGAGTGTTTCCTGAGGGTATAACCATTTTTTTTAAAAAAAATTCATTAACCAGGAAAAAGAATTAGTGTTGTCAGTGACATTATGTCTATAGTAAAGCTTGGAATTTAGCACACCATTATGAACTAGTTCCCAAAATATGAAATTATTTGTGTTTACTAATGTATAGTTATTTATTAGGGAAGATACATCATCTTGTAAATCAAATTTAGGAAAACTCAAACAATCATTGATGGTGATGTTTAAATTTGTGGAGAAAGGGATGGGATCAAACATGTTACAGAGTGGCATTCCATTTTATGTATCTAACCAAAAAAAGAAGAGATGAATTCCCATTGACAACCCATCTAGATTTAGCTATGATTTTTCAAAAAATATGATTGATTGAAGGCCATATCGATGATTCAATATAAGAAAGTTTTCCTTTTCTAAGGATATTGTAGGATCTATCATGAAGGAACTTATAGGTCTGTGAGTTTTTTTCATGATATTTCTTTTTTGATTAGCTTGAAGGGGTTCATTGAAATGATTATGTTTTTTAATACCTATCCCCCCATTACCAATGGCAGTGAAATTGTTTTCAATTTAATAGTTACAAATTTCTTTTCATGAGTGCTTCCACTCTTGAAATTGTTTTCTGATTCTATTGATATTTTTTAATAAGTCAGCTGGCCATATGTAATCCATCTTAGAGTACACCATTTCAGAAAAAATGGTGTGATCGAAAAGACAAAATCAACCTATCATCAATAGAGTTTTTCCCTTCCATGAGGATATTCGATTACTAATCTGGTAAAAAAATGTTAGAGAAGTAAGTGTTTTTGACTTCCCTCAGAAGATGGTACCCCATGATAGTTAAATAGAAATAATCCTTCCTTTATCCCATATTCATTCATGAAATATTTTTTTCTAGGTTCAGGTAAAATTTTACCAATTAAAATAAATTATTTGTTCTAATTTATGAATTGGCTAGAGACATGCTCATAATGGGAGAGGACAACATTAATATTTTTTTTCTTTTTCCAATATCCTTGCAGAAATAAAATTATATCATCATCATATAAAGGATGTGAGGAACTTTCATATATCTACTGTCAAATAATGTCTTTATGTTACACTGATTAAAAGAATATGTGATAAGCCTGCTAAGGTAGTCCTCGACAATAACAAAAAGGATATAAGAAATAGGGTCCCCCTTTCTTACACCATTTGTACATGTGAAAAATATCTTAGGGGAACCATTGATTAGGATAGAAATGTGAAAAGAGTTAAAAATGTATTTTATTTTTCTTATAGGGTTATCATTAAAGTGAAATCTATATAAGAGTTTTTAGGTGAAACTCCAATCAATGGTATCAAAATCCATCCTAATATCCAATTTAATGGAAATACTTCCACCTCTTTGATTCTTTTTTAAAAAGTTTCTACTTTCAGGGGAAATGCATATATAGTCCTCTATATTTATCCCTTTAAGAAAACGATAATTATTCCTATCTATAATCTTGTTGGAAATATGTTCCATTCTCTTTGTTAAAATCGTGGATATAATTTTATAAACAATGTTAATAAAATAAATGGGTCTTAAAAGGTGATATTTTGAACCATTTTACACTTTAGAAATGAGGGTATGAAATTGAGCATTTATACAATAAGGTAGGTATCCATTATTTAAAAAATATTTAACAAGGCAACAAACATCATTGGCAAAATTGTCCCAATGATACTGAAAAAATGCATTAGGGAAACCATCAAGGATAGGGGCACTATCAGGTTTTAAACTAAAGACCACTACCTTAATTTCATCGTCAATTGGAATACTATTCAAATGGTCATTATCATCATCCCCAATCAAGAGAGGAATGATAGAAGGCTTGATATCCATATCCTGAGAAGGGTCGTTAATGAGGTTACTAAAATAGGTAGTGACATGATTTTCCAAATTCCCCTAATTTTCAATGATGTTATCCACCTCTTTAAGTAAGGAAATAGGTCTTCTAGTCTTTCAAGCCCTTGGTAGAGCATTAATGTATTTTGTGTTTCCATCACCATCTTTAATGCAGTTGAATCTAAGATTTTTTTCCAGATATTATCCTTTAATGAAAGAAGAGTTTTAAGTTAATTTATAATATCTATTTCTTGAGTTGGATCTGTAGTAAAGTCATTTGGGGTTAAATCGGTTTGAATCTAGTTTAGGTCATGCTTTAGGGAGATAATTTCAATATCAGTATGTCAGATTTTGTCTCTGAACCAGACATATATTTTTTGTTTTAGAATTTTAAGCTTCATAATGAAGAAAAAAACATCATTTCATTTAATTGTGTTCCAATTATCCTTGAAAATCATTTTACAATCTAAGACTATGTTCTAGAAATTATTTACACTAAAAGGAAGAATAGTTTTATTGTCTCTAGATTTTGGAAACATCAAAATTGGATGATGACCAGAATTTTGTTTAGGAAAAGTAATACTGGAGATGGTATTCCATTTATCAAGATCTTTGAAATTTGTTATGGCTCTATCCAGCTTACATGATAAAATTTTATTACGTTGTCTTCTATAACAATTGTATTTAGCACTAACAAGACTATTCTCCACCAGGTTTTTATCCTCAATACAGTATTTAAACTCAATAGTTGATAGATTAGAATGTAATTGTCCTAATTTTTCACTTGGTTCAAGAATAGCATTAATCTCACCAACAATAATCCAAGGATATTGAATAGTGTTTTTAAGAGAGGATATATTGTTCAAAAGAGTTTTTCTATCTAGATATCTATTGCATAAATACACAAAAGTACAAAATAATTAATCCACATGAAATTTTATTTCACATGTTAAGGATTAATTATCATCATTACAAATATGGATATTACTTATAGAGATATGAGGAATTATCCACAAGGAGTCACAAGATCTATTGTTAGAAGTTTCACATATAAAATTATAACTATATTTATCTACATTATTAAAACTAGACGGTATGTTAATTTTAGGCTTAGATATAGAGAAAAACATAGGTTTATTTATAAATAAAAAAATCTTACAAGCTGTGATGGTGTCAGGGTTAGTAATTGTAACGCCCGACCCCAACTACCCAGAGTCGGTGCATTACTTCGTAACATTGGCATGATCACAAGAAAGATCAAATCTCGAAAGACCGATTGGTTTAGTAGCCTTGGAAACACTAGATATATTCATAAGTTTTACATTACATCATAAAATGAAAAACTACTACAACAACATAATGTTTCCACAGTCCACACTATAATCCCCTCATAATATCCCTGCAGGTCATTCATAACTTACATCTTCACTTCCTGGGAAAAAATAAAACATAGAAAAGGGGTGAGCTCAAATGCCCAGTAAGGATAACAATATAGCGGAAACTTTCATCAATAAGAATAAACATTTAAGGCAATGTATAACTAAAACCAAATCCTTTTAAACATGAACTTTCAACATGGTATGGCATAAATAAAATGAAATAATGCCATTTAATTATTCACATGGATATTCTACTAATCGAATAATCACATGAAAAAATCAATAACCACTTTCATAATGATGGAATGCATAATGCCAGACTATCATAACCACATAGCCAAGGCATCATGCCAAGACTAAAAATAAGATTTTGTCAAGGCCTTGTGCCAAGACACTAGTTTGTCTCATGAGACCTACTGATGCATCGAGGAGCTATAGCGGGCTCCACCCGTCACTTATTAAGTCAAGTGCATTCCCATATGAAAAGGTTTAAACATAACATAAACATTCGTATTAAAACTAGCATACGAAATTTCAATACTTTCACCATAAACTATGAATGGTATAAAAATAGCTAATCTACAGTCAAACATATCACAAAACCATCAATACAATATAGAAGTTTTGTATCATAATAAATCAACTTCAAATAATCTTAAAATCCATCAAAGGATGTTGACATAGATGAAATCAAAATTCTTTTAAAAGAAATATATCCTTTTATTTTGAAATCATTTAAGATCCATATAAAATAAAACATTTTCTTTGAAAATATTATTATAAGATTGTAAGGAAAGCTTTGAAGATTTTATAACGGCGTAAAATAACCGCACCCGCCGTATAAGTTAAAAAAACATTCTTACCTCAATTCTGTCGAAAAGGTTAAAAAGGACCTTGTTTTGAAAACGACGGAAAGATTCCTTTATAAACCTCTTATAAAAAGTCAAAAAAGGGTATAAATGACTTTAACCCATATTCTTGTAAATAGTAAAAATCTTTTGAAATAGATTTTTAAGAAACATGGATGTGGATGATAAAGAGATCCCAGTAGATTATTACGTATAAACAACCTTGGATAATGAAAAGGTTGTAAAGTAAACCCTTACCTTGTACTTTTCCTTTGTTGGGGTCGGTTAACCTCCTGTATAATGGTGAAATAATTGTTATTAAATTATACAAGAATCATATACATTAATATGATATCATATATGATCTTTTAACATTGCTTTATTAATAATATCTTAGTATTATCGTCGTTTCAGGTGATAATCGATTCGTTCTTCTTAAATGTTTGGTTATATAAGACATGTTTGTAATGGATAGATTAAATCTTATTCATAATCAGAATGATATTAACATTATTTTTAACCCTAAAATGAGAATAAGACTTTAATGGATACGATGGAGGATGGATCTCACCGCGTTCGTGGAGACAGTAGTCCGTACGTACGCACGAACGCTACTTCCATTTAATTTTTATTTTAAAAGAATTGAATCCAAATGATACATAGGTATATTACTATTCCAGTATAATATAATATTTTATATATGTTACTTAAGTTCATTAACACCATCCTTTATACGTTCCATGTGTGGTATGAACGAGTCATATCATTTTAAGGGGGCGGTAGTCCGCACTTCCTCAAATGAAATTATCGTATGTATATACAACATGAAACGAATAATGGTATGAAATAAAATGTAATTACAAAAGCTTATATATAAAATATATATCATTAATATCATATTTAATTACAGTGCCATCATAATGGCCACCATAAGAGGCAGTAAGATGTATTTGAACAATCATCGTTTCGTGAGGCGTTAGTTTTCCATCCACAGAAACATTTTGTTCATCATCCATTAGATGGAGTTGTGTGTATGTGTAGTTTGAATCCATCTTATAACAACATCCTAGTATATTGAGGATACTGGTGTTGTTACAAAAGAAAGGAATAAAAAGATTTTGGGGGTTGGAGAAGCAAAATAAATGAAAATAATTTAAGAGAAATCGTTACCTTTAATTTAGGTAACTCACTTTGGTTGGAACCAAAGGAATTCTTGAAATGCTTTCTGCCTAAGGGGAAGCTTCAAGGAGGAGGAGAGGGATGTGGGGAGCTTATTTGGGCAGAGTTTGGACGAGCCAAGTGGCTTGAGAGGTGTGAGGAATGAGTAGAAGTGGTCTCCTTTTATAAAGGAGAAGAGGGGCTCTTTAGGAAAGAGTGAAAGTATTACTTTATAATATAATTATATTCGGTTTATAATGGTCCAAAAATCATTGAGGTCTAAGATAAGATGACTAATATTCTAAATAACATCAACCAATAAGAATTGGACAGGTTTTAGATAATATTTTAATCATTATAATCTTATTTATTTAAATGATTTATTAATGAGGTAAACATTGCATCATTATTGTGTCATTAATAATTTAAATTATTTGATGTCTAAAAATTATAAATAAAATATCATTATGTAGGAAATCTTTTTATCTATCTAATGAATATTTATAATCTAAAATCCAACATGTATAACCCTATGTAAAAATTGTTCTTTTAAAAGATGTAAGCTTATGCCATTTTTGTATTCATTTTAACTTAATTAAAATAAAGTGTCATTATCACTTACAAGTGGATCAATGGGGCCCCAAAATTGACCCAAAGATGCCCATGGTCGACCATGTATCAACCAATAGGGTTACGACACGTTTTAGGGTAATTTAGTATTATTATAATATTATTTTTTAACCCTTATTTACCGGATTTACCCTTAACCATGGTAAATAAAATATTTACCGCAGTAATTATTCAAAATGTCTAAAAATAAAAGTTACCTATTTACACAATTTGAACATCCTGATTCCAAATATGGAATCCATTTTCCTAAATTCAAAACACAGAAGTGGCAGAAATTAATTTAAAATTAATTCCCGCTGTCAAAACAAAAAGCGTGTTTTTAAGAGAAAATAACTATCAAAAGATTGACACTCGTTTATGTTCGGTTTAATTGTAAAATTATGTCCAATGACCAAAATTATATTAAATGGTAAAAATATATTCTAAATATACTTTAAAACCACTAAAATTCATAATTTATCACTATTAATTATTTTGATTAAAAAAGTTGTTTTTAATTAAAATTTAGTAATTTTCACTATTCATCAAAATATGAAAGATATCCGAAAAGTACAAAAATTTCACCTTAGGCTAAATTTGATATTCCGAATACAAAAATGAAGTCCATTTTAAAATATAAAATATATATAACTTCAAAAAGTAGGTATTACTATTCATAACAGCTAGTTTGATTGGTTACAGTGTGTTAGAACTCGAAGTTGCGTACAACACACGCTACTGTTTTATTCAAAGGAAAGTGTACCGTGGAAGCTTGGGATGTTTCATTTTAAATTTATGATGTCCCCATTTAGTCAAAAAGTTTAAAATATTTTATTTAAAAAGGTTTCACTATTAGAAGTTGATAAAAGTGAAATACTGAAAATGAATCTGTTCTTGCAATATGACTAAGAAACTCATAATAGGGATTCTAAAATTATAAGGATTATATAAAGTTCAAAATGTAGTTAATACTATTCATGACCTCTTTTAATGGTGTGATTGAACTCGGTGTTGCGTGTAGTGCAAGTTATTGAATTATTTTTAATAAATAACAAACTCTGAAATCCTGGGGTGTTACATTCTCCCCTCCTTCAATAAATTGTGTCCTCGCAATTTGAAATTGTTCTTCGAAAATAAAAGGTTGAAAGTAGAAAATATATTTGTGGGAAAACCCACATCGGAAATTGGGTTACTAAAATTTAGTCTTAATATGAGGAAAAGATAAATGAAAGGGTCACCACCAAATTATGATCTTGATTAGGAGAACATTGGTGGCAATTAGAGACATATAATTGGAGGAAAAACGTAAATATTTATAGGTAGTGATTGAGGTAATCAATCACAAACAAGTATAAAATTGAGGTCCTTAAACTCATCAATCTATGATGATTTGATGTACCATCGGTTCAACAAAATATAGGGTATTGGGACAACACATTTTTGACATTTCAAAATATCTTAGTTGAAATCCCACATCGAAAAATGAATTAATGAGGCCTCTATTTAAAATAAAGAGTGGAAAGTATGAAGATTACCGAAAATAACACATACTAGGGTTCCATGTAGGAAAATATGGATATGGAAGAGAAATCTAACCATCAATTATCTGATGGAGAGTGGTAGAGAACATGGCTATGAAAAGGACAACAATCCCAAAGCCATAAATTAGTGATGATTTAAGGTACCATCTAGGAAAACATTTTTGTTCTAAGTTGCTTTTCTTAATATTGAGGAATTTATTTATGAGATTGGCTAAGATAATAAGGAGATATACTTACTTTATAATTAGAGTTTTATCCATTAATAAATTTCTACCACAAACTCATCTTTCACTCTAAAAGATAATAGAATGTAAAAAAAATTCTATTTACACTATTCGTATAGGGTTCCAAAATAAACGAATTTATAATTCATCTACATGATCTTTTAATAAAAACTAAATTATTTAATCCAGGACATCTCGTGGGCCAGTGGTAGGTGATACACCCTTGTCGCCCTTCGGTTGCGGGTTCAAGTCTCGCAGCCTTGCCGGACGCGACGGGTTGCCGCCCGACCTCCGTGTTGTCCTTTTATGGCAATCCAAAATAATCCAAACTAGAACTATCCAAAATACTTCTTTCCAAACTCACAGTCCAACATTTATAAGGAAGGTAAACATAATGTAGATCCTTTTTACCCCGTAATAGAATTTGAATACCTTCATCATGTATTACCATATTCCTTATTGATTACATTTATGCTCCCTTATTCCATATAGAATGCTGGATATACTTCATTAATCCAAAAATGTTTTAAACCCCAACAATGATGGAATATACAAATCATTAATCAGTTCCAAGGTAGTCAAGAATATCCAATATAATTTATCCAAAACAATCACATATTATTCCAAAATCACTACCTCAGTATCAGAATTATATTATGATTTATCATTCTCTCAACCATATATTTTCCAAAAATTTATCCTGCTATTGAGTCACTTTTCTTTGTTCCACACAATCTCAAGTCCTTAATGAAATAATACTGCAGTACAATCCTTATATACTCCATAATTATTATAACATGTACATTGTTGATACAACACTCAATTGACATAATCAACATAAGAACTCTAATCATTCCTCTTCATCTGTGGTAGTATCATAACTTGATTATTATCCAATAACATCATTTGCGGCATAGTCTGATGACTGGGACACAGGTTCGTGTAGTGTCCAAACTCCTTGCAAATGAAGCATTGTACATTTAAAACCATTTTCTTACCGTTGCAGTCACGTACGTTGTGCCCTTTTCCTCCACACTTATAACAAACTCCCATTCCTTTCAGGCAAGTTCCAGGGTGTTTCTTTCCACACTTACCACATATGGAAAAATTCTTCTTTTCCCTCTTCCCTTTATCCATCTTTCTCTCTTCCATCCTTTTCTTCTCTTGCTTCCCTTCAAAGCCATAGGACTCAGTAAACTCTTTAATTATCTTATCAACACATGATATTATTTCTTCATATGATGATAATACATGGGAGACTATTTCTCTTATAAATTCTAGCTTAATACCATGAGAGATATGATCCTTCCTTCTCTTTGAATCATGTGCATTTCTGGAGTTATCATTCCTTCTACTGGGCGCCATTTCTAAACAATGGAATAAACTAGATTAGTTTATGAGTCAAAATACATAATCCCATACTTATAAAACACTTAACATAAATTGAACTATTTATGGATATAATCCATAATCGTAAGAATGTTTTCTTTGAGGAAGTATATACTCATAATCCCTTCAAAATGATTTGTAATGAAAATGAGAGTTATCCTAAGCATATCCCCCAGGAGTGTCGTAACCAAGAGTGCAGCAAGGCCCGTTGTCGTGCACCAGTTCCCGTTCGAGTCTAGCTCAAAGCGGTGTTTTCAGGTTTTACCCCTAGGTACATCTGTGCCAGAGCCGCCTCTACCTGCTCGTATCCAGACAGGGATGTATTGCTCGGAAAACTCACAAAATCTCTACAATACCAAAATTCTAGGAAGTTCTTCTATACTAATCCTCAAAGTTCATCTTAGGTCTACGTTCTCTAATCAGAGTTTATCTAAATCTAGCTTCCAAGGTTTGTACTAAACTTCCTCTGATACCAACTGTAATGCCCCGACCCCAGCTACCCAGAGTCGGTGCATTACTTCGTAACATTGGCATGATCACAAGAAAGATCAAATCTCGAAAGACCAATTGGTTTAGTAGCCTTGGAAACACTAGATATATTCATAAGTTTTACATTACATCATAAAATGAAAAACTACTACAACAACATAATGTTTCCACAGTCCACACTATAATCCCCTCATAATATCCCTGCAGGTCATTCATAACTTACATCTTCACTTCCTGGGAAAAAATAAAACATAGAAAAGGGGTGAGCTCAAATGCCCAGTAAGGATAACAATATAACGGAAACTTTCATCAATAAGAATAAACATTTAAGGCAATGTATAACTAAAACAAAATCCTTTTAAACATGAACTTTCAACATGGTATGGCATAAATAAAATGAAATAATGACATTTTATTATTCACATGGATATTCTACTAATCGAATAATCACATGCAAAAATCAATAACCACTTTCATAATGATGGAATGCATAATGCCAGACTATCATAACCACATAGCCAAGGCCTCGTGCCAAGACTACAAATAAGATTTTGTCAAGGCCTTGTGCCAAGACACTAGTTTGTCTCATGAGACCTACCGATGCATCGAGGAGCTATAGCGGGCTCCACCCGTCACTTATTAAGTCCAATGCATTCCCATATGAAAAGGTTTAAACATAACATAAACATTCGTATTAAAACTAGAATACGAAATGTCAATACTTTCACCATAAACTATGAATGGTATAAAAATAGCACATACACAGTCAAACATATCACAAAACCTTCAATACAATATAGAAGTTTTGTATCATAATAAATCAACTTCAAATAATCTTAAAATCCATCAAAGGATGTTGACATAGATGAAATCAAAATTCTTTTAAAAGAAATATCTCCTTTTATTTTGAAATCATTTAAGATCCATATAAAATAAAACATTTTCTTTGAAAATAATCTTATAATCTTGTAAGGAAAGCTTTGAAGATTTTATAACGGCGTAAAATAACCGCACCCGCCGTATAAGTTAGAAAAAACATTCTTACCTCAATTCTGTCGAAAAGGTTAAAAAGGACCTTGTTTTGAAAACGACGGAAAGATTCCTTTATAAACCTCTTATAAAAAGTCAAAAAAGGGTATAAATGACTTTAACCCATATTCTTGTAAATAGTAAAAATGTTTTGAAATAAATTTTTAAGAAACATGGATGTGGATGATAAAGAGATCCCAGTAGATTATTACGTATAAACAACCTTGGATAATGAAGAGGTTGTAAAGTAAACCCTTACCTTGTACTTTTCCTTTGTTGGGGTCGGTTAACCTCCTGTATAATGGTGAAATAATTGTTATTAAATTATACAAGAATCATATACATTAATATGATATCATATATGATCTTTTAACATTGCTTTATTAATAATATCTTAGTATTATCGTCGTTTCAGGTGATAATCGATTCGTTCTTCTTAAATGTTTGGTTATATAAGACATGTTTGTAATCGATAGATTAAATCTTATTCATAATCATAATGATATTAACATTATTTTTAACCCTAAAATGAGAATAATACTTTAATGGATACGATGGAGGATGGATCTCACCGCGTTCGTGGAGACAGTAGTCCGTACGTACGCACGAACGCTACTTCCATTTAATTTTTATTTTAAAAGAATTGAATCCAAATGATACATAGGTATATTACTATTCCAGTATAATATAATATTTTATATATGTTACTTAAGTTCATTAACACCATCCTTTATACGTTCCATGTGTGGTATGAACGAGTCATATCATTTTAAGGGGGCAGTAGTCCGCACTTCCTCAAATGAAATTATCGTATGTATATACAACATGAAACGAATAATGGTATGAAATAAAATGGAATTACAGAAGCTTATATATAAAATATATATCATTAATATCATATTTAATTACAGTGCCATCATAATGGCCACCATAAGAGGCGGTAAGATGTATTTGAACAATCATCGTTTCGTGAGGCGTTAGTTTGCCATCCACAGAAACATTATGTTCATCATCCATTAGATGGAGTTGTGTGTATGTGTAGTTTGAATCCTTATTATAACAACATCCTAGTATATTGAGGATACTGGTGTTGTTACAAAAGAAAGGAATAAAAAGATTTTGGGGGTTGGAGAAGCAAAATAAATGAAAATAATTTAAGAGAAATCGTTACCTTTAATTTAGGTAACTCACTTTGGTTGGAACCAAAGGACTTCTTGAAATGCTTTCTGCCTAAGGGGAAGCTTCAAGGAGGAGGAGAGGGATGTGGGGAGCGTATTTGGGCAGATTTTGGACGAGCCAAGTGGCTTGAGAGGTGTGAGGAATGAGTAGAAGTGGTCTCCTTTTATAAGGGAGAAGAGGGGCTCTTTAGGAAAGAGTGAAAGTATTACTTTATAATATAATTATATTCGGTTTATAATGGTCCAAAAATCATTGAGGTCGAAGATAAGATGACTAATATTCTAAATAACATCAACCAATAAGAATTGGACAGGTTTTAGATAATATTTTAATCATTATAATCTTATTTATTTAAATGATTTATTAATGAAGTAAACATTGCATCATTATTGTGTCATTCATAATTTAAATTATTTGATGTCAAAAAATTATAAATAAAATATCATTATGTAGGAAATCTTTTTAGATTTCTAATGAATATTTATAATCGAAAATCCAACATGTATAACCCTATGTAAAAATTGTTCTTTTAAAAGATGTAAGCTTATGCCATTTTTGTATTCATTTTAACTTAATTAAAATAAAGTGTCATTATCACTTACAAGTGGATCAATGGGGTCCCAAAATTGACCCAAAGATTCCCATGGTCGACCATGTATCAACCAATAGGGTTAAGACACGTTTTAGGGTAATTTAGTATTATTATAATATTATTTTTTAACCCTTATTTACCGGATTTACCCTTAACCATGGTAAATAAAATATTTACCGCAGTAATTATTCAAAATGTCTAAAAATAAAAGTTACCTATTTACACAATTTGAACATCCTGATTCCAAATATGGAATCCATTTTCCTAAATTCAAAACACAGAAGTGGCAGAAATTAATTTAAAATTAATTCCCGCTGTCAAAACAAAAAGCGTGTTTTTAAGAGATAATAACTATCAAAAGATTGACACTCGTTTATGTTCGTTTTAATTGTAAAATTATGTCCAATGACCAAAATTATATTAAATGGTAAAAATATATTCTAAATATACTTTAAAACCACTCAAATTCATAACTTATCACTATTAATTATTTTGATTAAAAAAGTTGTTTTTAATTAAAATTTAGTAATTTTCACTATTTATCAAAATATGAAAGTTATCCGAAAAGTACCAAAATTTCACCTTAGGCTAAATTTGATATTCCGAATCCAAAAATGAAGTCCATTTTAAAATATAAAATATATATAACTTCAAAAAGTAGGTATTACTATTCATAACAGCTAGTTTTATTGGTTACAGTGTGTTAGAACTCGAAGTTGCGTACAACACACGCTACTGTTTTATTCAAAGGAAAGCGTACCGTGGAAGCTTGGGATGTTTCATTTTAAATTTTTGATGTCCCCACTTAGTCAAAAAGTTTAAAATATTGTATTTAAAAAGGTTTCACTATTAGAAGTTGATAAAAGTGAAATACTGTAAATGAATCTGTTCTTGCAATATGACTAATAAACTCATAATAGGGATTCTAAAATTATAAGGATTATATAAAGTTCAAAATGTAGTTAATACTATTCATGACCTCTTTTAATGGTGTTATTGAACTCGGTGTTGCGTGTAGTGCAAGTTATTGAATTATTTTTAAGAAATAACACACTCTGAAATCCTGGGGTGTTACAGTAATACCCTGATAATTCCAGTAGATAATATTCATTTATACTTACACATGGGGATGTGCCCCTTATTTTTTCGACGGATGGAGTTCATTCCCCATTTTTACTTCCATAATTTCTTTGGAGAGACATTGTTTTCCTCTTTGTTTTTTCCCTTGAAGTACATGGAAGTGTTTTGATAAAGGTCATTTATTTTCATACATATTTATCCCCCTTCCTATTGTACTTGCATGCCCTTATCATATTGATTTATATCCATCCATCTCATTAAATTTTTTAATGAGTTTTAGGATGATGGAGTTTATGAATGCAGTGATCATCGCAGGTATATGCAAGGGCCTTTACATGTCTAGCATACTTCCCTCAGATGTAGGCTGCATATATGTGATGCCATTCCTAGGGTTCTTAAGATCTTGTGTAGTAGGATGCAAATTGGGATTGTGAGTATGACTGTGTAACTCAGCATTAGTATTTATTACATATCCTTTCCATATTTTACTGTCATGAGATGCACATGTCACTTTTGCAGTATTCTATTGGTTATCTCGTATGGTTTCCTCCTCCTATATAAAATCTATATGTCCGTTTTCTTCTGCAATACCTTCGTGTGGTTTAAGAGTGCTGGAGTTGTGGACAATCGTGTTTATCTCAGTCATATTCTTGGGATCCATGTGTGTACCCTACGTATTTCCCTTAGGTGTAGACTGCAAATGTTTTTCATCATTTCTAGAGGTTATTCGACTCTATGGAGTATGAGGGGAATCTAGCTTGTGAGAAATGCTTCTTAACTCCTCTGTTCTAGTGTTCATCACATCTCCATTCCCCATTATGTCGTGAAGTGTTTGAAGTCTTGTAGGTCTGTCTTTAGATTCACTACACACTTTTTCACTAATATCTTACAGTATGAATCTATTGGGGTTTCATGTGTCATCAACAGATGGAACTGAAGGCACAATGAATATGTTACTGAAATTTAGTTCATTGGAAAAAAATAGCATAATGGACTTAATATGTTCGGATCCAGAGTCTAGAGGTATTTCTAAGATTACTAAATCAGAATATGTTCCATTCAATTAAGGATCAAGAGTCCTACAATCCAATGGGTTATAATTGTTAAAAAGTGTCCTTTGAAAAATATGATTTTCATCTATATTCACATCATTTCCTTGCCATGAATTTAGATTCATCTCAGTAGTATCTACTTGGATGGTAATATTGATAGTGTTAAGAACCATGGATTTTATTTCATCAAAAATTGACTCCTCCCCTTTATCATGTTCCTACATATCAACAATATCAGTTCATGTTGGGGGGACATTTGAGGTAGAAGTATCATCACACTTCCTAATACATTTTCTTCGTTACATTCTTCACAGCCTTTTTAAAGCCGGATTTATTATCATTTTTCCTTTCCTAATATATGTCCAATCCTTCTCACTATGAAGGTGTGATTTCTTTTTTTATCACAAGACAATTGATAACAGTATGACCAATGATTCTTCAATAATCATAAATGGGGGCCTATGTTCATACTCAATCCTTGCCTCTGTCCTACATTCCTTGGAATTAAAGGAAATGAGATGAGGCAATTTTGACTCGAGGATAAAATCCACCATGACTCGCCCATATTATCCCAATTCACCATTCAATGTTCTAGGATAAATATTTAAGAGGATTCCTATACAATAGGTGTGATCATTTAAAATTTTAGGGTGCCAAAATTTGTAGCTTAGCCAATGAAATCAAATCCATATCTATTCATTAGAGTTTGTATCGGTTAAAGGATTGAATGAAAAATACCATGTGGATAGCCGAAGGACTCCTGGTTTCAGATGTATATTTCCATGTTTCTAGACTCTATCAAATTCTTCTTGTGAGTACATGATAATGTGAAAATAGACTATCCTGATTGTAGCTAATTTATAATTGGTGAATCCCCAACAATGGCCAATCCTAGGTATTATCTCATTAGTTGGCCACAACATGTAACCCTAAAGATAAGAAATGTGACCAAATAGTTGAGATGCATTATAAAAAATAAGTAATTTTTTTGATATATATTGTTAGAGTGAAATATTTTTATATATACTCTTATATTTATCTATTTGTAGGAATCTATAGGTTTATTATGAAGATTTATTGTTACAGAGAGTGAATTATCTCCCATTATGAATGTATTACAACAAAATTAATGAGGTATGATATGTGATATATTGTAATAAAAAAATAATTGTTGTTATACATTAAACTCATATAATTATTACTCTTTACATTTTCTAACATGGTATTGATGGAATGAAAATTTATATCACATGTGATGACTATATGTACATATATATAATGAATATCCATTTCAGCTTCTCATATCATACATTTGGTGTATTTATTATTTATGTAAAACAAGAATATTATAAAATCAAATAAATTATATATGAATGGAAAATGGATGGATTTCAATCATATGACAAATGTGTATAAGGATATGTGAAATAATTATTAATGTTTTCAAATGATCATGCATATGACCCTTCTAAAATAATATGTCCATGTTTACATTATTCTTATTCAAGACTAATTAGTATAGAGATGTTATAACACTTGAACTATAACTAAATATTTGTAAATTAATATTGTTTGAAAAAACCTATGTAATTACTGAATGTAGTTGTTGACTAAGATAACACAATTTTTTTTGTTCTTTTGATATTCATAAAACTGTGAAAAATGATGAATACCGTATATATGATATGATTACATATGTGAATAATTACGATGATCATATTGAGGAAATGAATAAGACAGTTGCATTTAAACATTGTAGTTGTCTGAAACTGTTTCAAAATAGAAAGAGTTGTGAAAAGACATCATTGTATGATGGTTGTACTAAATATACATCATTGAATTCTATAAATACTAATATAATATAATAATTTTCAATGTATTGAGTGAAAATATCTTTACTGAATTACATTCTATATTGAATGACATTCTACTAGAAGATAACGAGCTTCCTTTCCAATCAAATGATGATTAAATAATTTTACATTCAATGGGGTTGCATTCCAAAAGAATACATGTCATTCAAAATGAATTTATACTGTTTCATAAGGAATGTGAGTCACCTTAATTATTCCCAAAGTTTTACGTGTATCAATGAAATAAAGATGAATCATGTCATTTGAAATTCTTATTTTAAATTATCATTCCATCATTTATGCACTTATATGGATTTGAGAAGGATGAAAGGCAATTGACGTGGTATGGATATACAAGAATTAAAAATGGAAAACTTCATCAACCAATATACCCCCTTTAGTGGAAGAAAACTGATAATTAGTATCCTAAATTTGGAAGCATTCTATGAACCCTTCATCTTGCTATATATATAGACCGAGTTATTCAATTTGGTTTACAAATAATCACTAATTGTACATAATTGTACATGGTCATTTATTTTGAAATTTTTTAAATTTCCACCATGGATATGCATGAAGTGAAAATACATTTCTTTTCATCTATTAATATTAGGGAAAAAATAGCCCGGTAATGATATTTTGGTTTATTTGTACCCATTGATCGAAGATTTGAAATTAATGTGAGACTATGGTGTTATAGTGTATCCTGATTATGGAAATAAAGATTTCATGATGAATGACATGTTTTATGGGTTAATAAATGACCTTACTTCTAATGGTAATTTTTCTAGATATATAATTAATGCAACTCAATCATGTACCATTTGTTAAAAATTAACACACTCAATTTGGTTGAAAAATTCCTTGAAGACTACGTTTCTTGGACATCATAAATTTTAACCCTGAGGATATAAATACTGATCTAAAATTATATAAATCTATGAGAATTCAGAAGTAGTTAC
Source organism: Viscum album (assembly GCA_963277665.1). Classification (NCBI taxonomy): domain Eukaryota; kingdom Viridiplantae; phylum Streptophyta; class Magnoliopsida; order Santalales; family Viscaceae; genus Viscum; species Viscum album. The sequence continues at coordinate 2,045,787,080 of OY728126.1, read as the reverse complement.
AACATTATATCTATAACTAGTGATTAATAATTTTAGAAAGTAAAGGATATGGACACTAATTTTGGTAAATTATTTTGAAGAACATTATCAAACCGGTAGGAAAAATCAATGATATTTTTATTTACCATACCAGAATTGTTTTTGAATCTAATACTTCCTTTATTTAATGCATGTGGGGAAAAGTTATGTGATATTTGTAAAGACCCAGAAATTTCAAGGAATTTTTTTTCATAAATACTTTTTAATTTTACTAGTCTATGGCTTCTGACGGCACTTGATTCTGAGGCCTGGTGTGCCCGAAAACAATTTCCAAAGATTAGCTCGGGTACTTTCAGTAAACGAATGAGCGGGTTTTTCTATCTTTTGAATCGGTGCTCAGAATTGAAATCTGACGGCACCGGTGAACTCGCAGCACCGTTAATTTCATAGGAGGACCTTTACCAAAGATGCATTTTCACTGGAGAAGAAGTTAATTTTTTAAGGATTAATTGAGAGGTGAATATAATTGTGGGAACATTTTATTATTATAATTTACGTGGTTATAACCTACTTGGGGAAGTTAGGGTGGGACCCACTAACATCCTTTCTACCCATGTGAGGATAAATGTGAGGTTGGTCCCACATGTTCCCCAACCCTTCACATTTCCATAAATCTCATAATCTCCCCCTTTAAAACCTGTTTACTCCCTTTAAATAAGTAACTCTCCCTCTCTCCCTCTTTATTGCAAGCCAAAACACATTTTAATTAATTAATTGAACTCTTCTTTAATTAATTAAGTGTTTGAATTTTGTAAATTTGAATGCATGGAATGATTTAATAAAATAAGGGAGGCCTTATTTTATTTTTGGGTTAGCATGTTGTGTTGAGATTTTGGGGAGAGAGCTCTAGTTTTATTTGAAGAACTTCATCCTCAACGAAGAACATCAACTCTTCGACGAAGAACATTGACTTAGGGACCCCGGTTTCTCCGTCCTCTTCTTCCTCCACGCCAAGGGAGGAGACACCAACATGGGAAATTTCCAACGACGTCACGCCTTTCAAACTTCTCTCTGGGTCAAAAAGGGGAGACGCCACTTCCTCCTCGAACGCTGTCCGTCGACGTCTATGCACCTTGCGACACTGTCAAGCGCGACGCCCAACCTTCGATATCTTTTGTTGAGGTAGGGGTGTGTATGGATTGAGTAATTATTGGTTTTCCTTCCGTGTTGTTGTTAAACTTAAACCGCTTGTTATCAGACTAATGCGGAAGGAACCAGACCAAACTAACCCGGTCTGATTCCTCCATCGTTCTTGTGAATTTTTGGAATTCTTCTACCGTTCTTGAGTGGTTAATCAAGCTATATTTTCGGAGCCAATTGATGGCCCAAGAACATCGTAAATGGCCTCATAGTGTCGGGGAAACCTAGAAGCAGATGTTTCATAGAAATTGGATCATCAGAATGAAGAAAGGACACCTCGGGATGCGTGCTGGCCAGAGGCGTCGTTTTCTGAAAAATTCCAGAATACACAGTGTGTGGTCCATGACCAAACGATGTATAGTACAAGCGTACTATGGCTTATATTATCATAAATTAGAAAAGTAACACAAGGCGTGTGACACTAGACACATAGCATGTACTCTCCACACTGTTAGACAGAGGAGACTTCGATGGACATGGCGTGTATTTAGGAAAAATACACAGACATGGACAAAAATACACAGCCAAGTAACACGGCGCATATTCTCTTCATATAATGGTAGAAGCGGCTTCACGATGCTCACTGTGTAATCTGGGAGATACACGGACACGGGCAGAACCACACGGCCAAGAGGCACTGTGTGTACTACCTTCACCATGGAAGAAGTGGCTTCGTGAGGACTCAGCCTGTATTCTGAGAATACACGGACACAGGGTGGAGTACACGGTCATGTACTCCACCACATGGCTTGACATGGCCAGCACACATGAAACTGACCCTAGAGGTTTGGACACGACTTGTAACAATACCACATGCCATGCACTTAGTTATCTACACGACCAGCCCTGTGACACGGGCCTTTTCACACGGGCAGTACCCTGTGACTGATGACATGGCGTGTATCGCTTACCTACACGACATTTACTTTAGGGAAATGGATTGGTCGTCTTGTTCTCCGTGACTTGGGCACATTTTTCTTGGATTTTCCCCTATGACGTGGGATGGAACTACGGGATACATCAACTCTGGACTTCATGATAGTTGATGTATCGATCTTGGACTCCAGGAGAGGACCCTACGAAAATCGAACGAGTTGTGTGCGGGAACCCTAGAGTTGATTAAGACTACGACGACGATGACGACTGTACTTGGATCCTACATGGGTTTGGTAGTGAGATCGATAGTACTAGGATCCTCCGTGGGTTCGACAGTGATGACGACTGTACTAGGATCCTTCGTGGGTTCGGCAGCGATGGTTACAGTACTTGGATCCTATGTGGGGTCAAAAGTGACGAATACATTACATGGATTCAACGTGTGTTCGGCCAAGGAGATGATTCAGAGGCTACATCTATTATCTCCACCCCACTTCGTGAATAATATAAATTTGTGAGTTATGTCTTGACTATCGATCATTATCAATGATGTAATTGACTTGCTCTCCTATGTGGACTGGGTTGTGCTTTCCTGTGTGGAATGGGTTGTACTTGGGCTCGTGAGTTGGAGCCGAACTGGAATTGATGACTTAGGTATATGTATGGGAATATACCAAATTATAGTTTCTTGATATCTTGTGTTTATATCTTTCCTTTTGGTTTGTCATTTGTGTATTCTAGGAGACCTTCGGGGGTCTCGTGGTCCCTACTGAGTATCGTATACATAGCCCTGCACGTGCTATGCCCACACTACATTGTTTTAGATTCAGTCGACAGACAGAACTGACCGAGGTGGAGAATTTTGGAGCGAGACGGTACCTGGAGGTGGAACACTTGGAGGGACGTACACGGAGCGGATGGCCGGACCCGAGGAGTTGAGGAGACCATTTGTTCCAACCCTTCATGTGGGATATCCAGAGGATAACTCAGTGGTTGTTGGTTTACTTTACTGTAGATGTTCTTTCTTTACTGTTGTACAGTAATTTCAGTTGGGTTTGTATTCTGGCCCATTTACTTTCCATCACATACTTTTGTACTCAGTTTACTTATTGTTTACTTCAGCTTGAGTACCCTATTGTGTTTGATACTTATAAAAAGGAAATGCCTTCCCTTTTATCGGGGTTTATGACTTTGGTGCAAGTATCCATCCCCTGGCCTGTGGAAGGCGGTCTTGGTGTAGTCACGGCACATGCCCGAGGACGGTTTGTGACAAATTGGTATCCGAGGAGTCGGTTCCACCACAGAACTCTGGACTGATAATTTATTCTCCGTGAAACAATAATGTTTAGAGCATTGAGTGTGGTTATCAGTCCAGGGAGTCTAGTGTTGGTACGGCGGCCGACGTATCCGTACACCCGGACCCTGGCTTCTGATTTCCGACTCAGTGCCCGAAATCATTGATTGCATGTGTGTTTCAAAAGTGTTCTTTGTTATTACTTTGTGTCAACTCGCCAGGTATATTGTATTATCCGTGGAGCAACTGTTTCTATTTAGGATGGCACCACGAAAGCAGCCAACTAGGGTTCCCCGTTACATGCAAGATGGCAGCCCACCGAGCGACGAGGCCTAGGTGTAGGTCCCCATTACAACAGAGACACTAGCGGTACCTCTATCCACTGGGCCCCCGATACCACCAGCCCCAGCGGTGGAGAGTACACGTCGCCTGAGTGCACTTCACGAGTTTTAGCATCAGAGGCCGCCCAGGTTCCGTGGAGAGATGGATCCTCAGTCATCCAAGGATTGGATGGAGGCTATCATTCATGTCTTCATATTAGTAGGGACACCAGCTGACCTCATGGTGATCCTTGCAATGAGTCTCCTGCACACAGCAACAGGTAGATGGTGGATCCTGATGCTCCAGGTGCACGACGAGGCATCTCTACTTTGTATGGACATCGATAGCCTCTTCCACTCGTATTTCGTTCCAGCCACCCTCCATGCAGTGCACATCCAGGAGTTACTATAGCTGCGGCAGGGCAGCCTGACAGTAGCCCAATACTCGGTGAGATTTAACGACCTCTCACACTACTCCACGGACATGGTACGAGACCCATTCTTCCAGGCCCAGACCTTCGAGCAGGGACTGAGGCATGAGATCAGGGCTTTAATGATCTTTCTCACCATTCCGATGTAAGAATGAGTAATAGAGCGATCCCTTCATGTGGAGAGATTCCTTGTTGAGCCTACGCCAGCAACAAGGCCTACCGCATGACGACACATAAAGGAGTATTCTGCAGCCAGTAGTAGACAGACGACGCAGAGGTCCAAGAGGACTAGGCCATCTGGTGGCCGACCTTAGGGTACAAGTTCAGAGGTGCGTGGCACACACAGTAGAGCCTGTCCTACGAGAGGCATACATTGCTATGCATGCAGCGGGCAGGGCCACATGGCTCGTGACTGCCCGACCCGCCATGCAGAGGAGCAGTAGACGGTTGTGGGAACACCCATGCAGAGGAAGAGGTTCAAACATAGCTGTTTGTAGGGAGAAGGCGGACGAGGAAGAGCAGCTGGCCGAGCAGTGGGTGGTGGGCGAAACTTTGTGGCTCTACAACCACCACCAGGAGGAGGTCAACCCCGACCATAGGGAGCTGGCGGACAGAGGTAGGATTTGCTTCTGGAAGTGGAGTCTTACGACCACGGTGCACTTGAGATGATTTGAGGTATATCTGTGTCTACTCGACCCTTGTTGCAGTTCATATAGAAACAGGAGTGGGTCATTCTATTATTGTCGCTGCCCTTGTTCGGAGATCGAAGATTCCGACGGAGTCTTTGACTCGATCCTTATTCCTAGAGACTCCTACGGGAGAAGAATCAACGATTATAAACTAGTGCCGGCATTGTGAGCTTACTCTAGGTGGTGAGAGCTTCGGTTGGGATCTTCTTGTAGCGGCGTTGAGGCCTTACGACGTCATCTTGGGCATGGATTGGTTATCTACAGTCCATGCCTAGATCGACTGTATTAGGAAAAAAGTGCGGTGTGTCTGGACGGATGGGAGCAGGTTCACCTTCACCGGCGATAAGGGAGCCTTTGCAGCACATGATAGACTTACATAGAGGAGAGGGCAGCAGATCACAAATCAGCTCGCTAGTCTCATTCTCAGAGCGGTTGATGTGCGGATTCTGAGTTTTCCTATTGTGGTGGATCAGTTTGCGGATGTTTTCCCTGATGAAGTTCTAGGACTACCTCCTTATAGAGAGGTATAAATCTATATTGAACTATACCTCGGGACAACCCCAATATCTACTCTAGCATATCGGATGGCTCCCGCTGAGCTTTGAGAGCCACAGGTACAGTTGGAGGACTTGCAGGGCAAGGGATTCATAAGACCCAGTATTTCATCAAGGGTTTCTTTGATTTTATTCACCAAGAAGGTAGATGAGAGATTACGATTATGTGTCGACTACCGTATCCTGAATCAGGTGACCGTAAATAACAAGAATCCACTCTTGAGGATTGATGATCTATTTGATCAGCTCAAGTGAGCATGATGGTTCTCGAAGATAAACCTCAGTTCAGGCTATCACCAGCTCAGAGTTCTTGATTAGGATGTGCAGAAGATGGACTTCCGGTGTCGGTATGGACACTATGAGTTCATGGTTATTCCCTTCGGTGTAACCAATGCTCCATTAGTTTTCATAAGTCTCATGAATAGGATCTTTCGGCCTTACCTCGATCGATTTGTAATAGTCTTCATCGAAGACATACTGATTTACTCGACGACTGAGGTGGAGCACGCCTACCACGTGTGAGTTGTACTGGACTCACTCCGAGAGAACAAACATTATGGTAAGCTCTTGAAGTGTCAGTTCTGGATTTGAGAGGTCCACTTCTTGGGGCATGTCATCTCTAAGGCAGGAGTTGCGGTGGATCCTGCGAAGATAGAGGCAGTACATGCTAGGGAGCCACCTAGGAGTGTGACGAAGGTGCATAGTTTCCTAGGTCTGGCCGTATACTATTAGAGATTTGTGCCAGACATCTCCAGAGTTGCATCATCGCATTCTTCTTTGACAAAGAAGGGGAAAAACTTCGTGTGGTCAGATAGATGTCAGTAGAGCATCTAGGAGATGAGGAGGAGATTGAGCAGTGCACCCATCTTGAGGCTACCGGAGGAGGGCGTAGGTTACATAGTCTACTAAAATGCATCATTGACTGGACTAGAGTGAGTCCTGATGTAGAATTGGGAAGTGATCTCCAATGGTTCATGATAGTTGAGGCAGCACGAGCAGAACTACGCTACCCATGACCTGGAGTTAGCAGCAGTGGTCTTCTCCTTGAAGATATAGCGACACTATCTGATGGAAGAGCGTTTTAAAGTCTATTCTGACCACCAGAGTCTCAGGTAAATCTTCTCACAGAAGGACCTGAACCTGAGGTAGAGGCAATGGCTCGAGTTCCTCCAGGACTATGACTTTGAGATAGTCTATACTCCTGGGAAGAGGAATGTAGTAGTAGATGCTCTTAGCAAGAGATCAGGCATTCAACTACCTGGAGAGGCGATAGAGAAGGTAGACGCGTTGCAGATATCCATTGTGGATAGAGATGGAGAAGCCTTTATATTGTCTCTCATAGTCACTCCTCCAATACTACAGTGGGTCAGAGAGGCACAACATGGGGACGTTGACTGTGAGACGCAACATGCTCATATTTCCACGGGGCATGCACCTGATGGATATTCTGTATTGGGAGAGCACGCAATACTCTTTAGGGGATGTACCATGGTTCCCATTGCATTACAGGAAAGGGTTCTGAGGGAGTCTCACACTTCACCTCTAGCGGTACATCTTGGAGTAGCAAATATGTAACAAGACCTCATATGACAGCACTGGTGGTCAGGTATAAAGAAGGATGTGGCAGAGCTCATTTCACGATGCCTCACCCACCTGCAGGTGAAGGTGGAGCACCAGGTACTGATAGGCTTAGTGTAGACCATAGAGGTCCTGGAGTGGATGTGGGATGAGATATCCATGGATTTCGTGACAGGGCTTCCACGTACAACCAGAGGACACGACTCCATCTGGGTGATTGTCGACCGACTAACCAAGTCGGCCCACTTCCTACCAATCAGAGAGCAGGGCTCAGTGGAGATCATGGGATGCCTCTATGTTCAGGAGATCGTACGGCTTCATGGTGTCCCATCGTCTATCATCTCGGATCGAGATTCTCGATTTACATCCCGGCTTTGGAAGGGGTTGCAGGAGGAGTTTGGGACACAGTTACGCTTGAACACCTCCTTTCATCCTCAGACGGATGGCCAGATGGAGAGGACCATTCAGACACTCGAGGACATGCTTCGTTCATGCGTCCTTGAATTTGTTAATTGCTGGTAGGATCACCCACCCTTGGTGGAGTTTGCGTACAACAACAGCTACAACTCCACCATCGGTATGACACCATATGAGGCATTGTACGGTCGACCATGTAGATCACCTCTGTGCTAGACTGACCCTGGGGATTCTGCACTCGTATGACCACAGATGGTCCAGGCTATGACAGAGAAGGTGTAGATCATCTAGGAGCGGATGAGGAGTGCATAGAGAAGACATAAGTCCTATGCTGACAAGAGGTGAGGACCACTAGAGTATGAGGACGGTGACCACGTTTTCTTATGGGTCTCACCTCGACGCGGATTACAGAGAATTTGTTAGGGAAGAAAGTTATCTCTGCGGTTCGTTAGAGCATTCTAGGTCCTCAGCAGGGTAGGCGAGGTGACATACTTCCTATCCCTTCCTCCTCAGCTGCACTGGGTGCATTTCTTCTTCCACGTATCTCAGCTGAGGAGATACATGCACAACTTAACACACATCATTGATCACGGGGAGTTGGGAATCGATGACGAGGCGACTTTTGCGGAGGTCCCAGTGGAGATCCAGGATCGACAGGAGCGGGTCCTATGTGGGTGGTCGATTCCTCTTGTGCTCATTCTTTGGCAGCATGGGAACCTCCAGGAGAGCACATGGGAGCAGGAGGCTCAGATGCATGCATAGTAACCTCATTTGTTTTCCATGTTTATGATGTAGCTTTACGGGGACATAAATCCTTGAGGAGGAAGTAATGTAAAGACCCAAAAATTTCAAGGAAATATTTTTTCATAAATACTATCTAATTTTACGAGTCTATGGCTTCTGACGAAACATGATTCTGAGGCCCGTTGTGCCCGAAATCAATTTCTGAAGTTTATCTCGGGTACGTTCAGTAAACGATTGATCGGGTTTTTCTATCATTTGAACCAGTGCTCGGAATAGAAATCCAAGGGTAGCGGTGAACTCGCAGTGCCTGTAATTTCTTAAGAGAACCTTTACCAATGATTTGTTTTCACAGGAGAAGAAGTTAATTTTTTTGTGGACTAATTGAGAGGTGAATAAAATTGTGGGACAATTTTATTTTTATAATTTAAGTGGTTATAACCTACATGGTGAAGTTAGGGTGGGACCCACTAACATCCTAACTACCCATGTGAGGATAAATTTGAGGTGGGTCCCACACGAGCGCCAACCCTTTCACAATTACTTAACTCTAATAAATTCTCCTCTTCAAACTTGTTAACGCCCTTTAATTAAGTAACTCTCCCTCTTTCCCTCTTTATTGCATGCCAACACACACATTAATTAATTAATTGATACTCTTCATTAATTAATTAAGTGTTTGAATTTTAAAATTTTGAATGCATGGAATGATTTAATATAATAATGGAAGCCTTATTTTATTTTAGGGTTGGCATGTTGTGTTGATATTTTGGGGAGATAGATGTAGTTTTATTTGAAGAACTTCATCCTCAACGAAGAAAGTCGACTCTTCGACGAAGAACATCGACTCGGTGACCTCGGTTTCTCCGTCCTCTTCTTAATCTAGGAAAAGAGAGGAGGCACTTACGCTGGAACTTTCTAATGACATAACGCCTTTCAAACTTCTCTCCATGAAAAAAAGGGGATACACCACTTCCTCCCCGAACGCTCTCCGTCGACGTCTACGCACCTTGCGACGCCGTCAAGCGCGACGCCCGACCATCGATATATTTTGTTGGGGTAGGGGTGTGTTTGGATTGAGTAATGATTGGTTTTACTTCCATGTTGTTGTTCCTATTAAACCGCTTGTTATCATACAAATGCAGAAGGGACCGGACCAAACAAACACGGTCTGATTCCTCCACCATTCATGTGAATTTTTGGAATTCTTTCACCATTCTTGAGCGGTGAATCATGCAATGTTATCAGAGCCAATCGGAGCCCCCGAAGACATCATAAACGGACTCTGGGTGTCGGGGAATCCTAGAAGAGGAAGTTTCATAGAAATCGGATCATCTGACAATGAACATACATCTCGGGGGGTATGCTGGCCAGAGGTGTCGTTTTCTGGAAAATTCTAGAATACACGGCCTGTCCTCCAGGAGCACACGCCGTGTAGTTCAAGCATATTGTGGCTTCTGTTATCGGATGTTAGAAAAGTAACACAAGGCGTGTGAGTCAAGACACACATCGTCTACTCTCCACACTATTAGCCAGGGGAGAAATCGATGGACATGGAGTGTCTTTTGGGAAAATACACGGACATAGACCGAAATACACTAACAAGTAACACGGTGTGTATTCTCTTAATATAAAGGTAGAACCGGCTTCACGAGGCTTGGCATGTAATCCGGGAGATACAAGGACACGAGAAGAAGCACACGGCTAAGAGGAACGACGTGTACTACCTTCACTATGGCAGAAGCTGCTTCGTGAGGACTTAGCGTGTATTCCAGGAATACACGGACACGGGGTGGAGTACACGGGCATGTACTCCACCACACGACCAGGCTTGGCCAGTGCACATGAAACCTACACTAGAGGTTTGTACTTGGCGTGTAACCTTACCACACACCATGTACTTTCTTATCTACATGACCATCCCTATGAAACGGGCCATTTCACACAGGCAGTACTTGGTGACTGATGACACGACATGTATAACTTACCTACACGCCATGTACATTAGGGAAATGGCTTGGTCATCTTGTTCGCCATGACTGGGGCATGTTTTGCATTTTTTTTCACCTATGACATGGGATGGAACTATGTGATACATCAACTTTGGGCTTCATGACAGTTGATGTATCGATCTATGACTCAAGGAGCAGACCCTCCAGAATTCGATGGAGCTGTGTGCGGAAACCCTAGAGCAAGCTGAGACTGAGACGATGATGATGACTGTACTTGGATCCTACGTGGGTTCGACCTCGAGAATGATTGTACTAGGATCCTCAGTGGGTTCCGCATCGATTAAGACTATACTAGCATCCTTCGTGGGTTTAGTAGCGATGGTTACTATACTTGGATCCTATGTGGGTTCGGCAGTGATGACTTCTGTACTTGGATCATATGTGGGTTTGGCGGAGGAGATGATTCCGAGGATACATCTATCATATCAACCAACTTTGTGAATAGTATACCTGTGTGAGCTGTGTCTTGACTTTCAGTCATTATCAACATTGTCATTCACTTGATTTCCTATGTGGAAGGGGTTGTGCTTTCCTGTGTGGACTGGGTTGTACTTAGGCTCGTGTGTTGGAGCCAAACTGGAATTTATGACTTAGGTATATGTATGGGCATATAAATAAGTATAGTTGGTTGATACCTTGTGTTTATATCTTTCCTTTGTGGTTTATCCTTTTTGGATTCTAGGAGACCATCAGGGGTCTCGGGGGTCTCAGGGTCCCTACTGAGTATCGTATACTCACCCCTACACGGGCTATGCCCGCACTACGTTGTGTTTGATGTAGATGACATACAACACTGATCACGGTGGAGTCTTGTGGAGCGGGATGGTACCTGGAGGTGGACCACTTGGCGGGACATACATGGAGCGGACGACCTGACCTGAGGAGCTGAGGAGACCATTTGTACCCACCCTTCAGGTGGGATATCTGGAGGATGACTCAGTGGTTATTGGTTTACTTTACTTCAGTTGTTCATTTTTTACTGTTGTACTGTACTTTCAGTTGGGTTTGTATTCTGGCCCATTTACTTTCCATCACTTACTTTTGTACTCAATTTACATAGTATTTACTTAAGCTTGCGTACCCTGTTGTGTTTGATACTTATAAAAAGGCAATGCCTTCCATTCTATCCGGATTTATGCCTTTGGTTCTAGTCGCCAGCTTCTGGCCTGTGAAATTCGGGCTTGGGGTAGTCACGACACATGCCCTAGGATGGGTCGAGACAATATTGTCATTATAATGTTACTTAATGAAACTAGGAAAAAGGATGACATTAACTACAGGTTATATAGTAATTATATGGGATACAATATTATTTGGTTCTTTTATAGGGTGAATTTCAGTCTTTTATACCTCAAATTTCTTTTAATCATTCCAAGAAAAGAGAGTTATTAGTTTTTTAAATTATTGAAGGATTTAATTTTTTCAGAGGGATATTCATAAAACATCAATAATATTGTGTCAATGAAGGATTCTAATTTAATGCACTCAAAATCACATGAATGTCATTTTTTAAGGAAGTATATAATTCGTTTAGATTTATATTTTATTTTACCTAAAAATATTAGTCATCAAATTTCCATGATATATTTATTATACATTGCTTTATGTTGTAATGTTATAGCCCTAGAAAAATTTTAAACAATGGAAAATGAAATTACTGTTAGATAATATAAATAGATGATATTATTTATGCCATCACCCATTGATATGATGGTTCACTTGGTTAGATAGATCCAGGTATGTGGGCATATATATTATTGATATATGTACCCCAATTAATAGTATATGATGATTTTGAAATGGTATGTTAAAAAGAAGAGTCATCCTAAAGGTTATACTATATGGAGATATGTTGTTGATGAAGTCATTGAATTATACACAAACTACATATCTGTTGTGGAATGAATTGGTCCACCAAAATCTCACCACACTGGGTGACTTATGGGTTAAGTAATTTTTGAAATAGATGTTGTTTCATTTATTATTATAGTGCATGAGAATGTTCTGATATAAATTTTACATAATATTTTAGTGTCTCTTACCTATGCTGAAACCCATAAAGTAATACACATAAATTTTAATCCATTGTGGAATTAAATCTAGATTTCCAATACACATAATTAAAATTTAAAATGATGGTTTCAAGATAATGTTTTGAATGTGTCAACTAAAAATCTGAATTCCATTTCAGAACAACTTTAATGTCAAGCCATAGGACCAATATTGAATGTATTATATTATAATAACTATTTAATTCGTGGTTATATATTATATATAAAGGGACATGATGAATGTGGTATAATGAAAAATAGTAGAGTTACACTTATTGTAGATGAAATGTTTGTTTCCAGTACCATTGAAAGAAAACAAATTTATACAAATATGAATTAATTTTTCATTATTGAACAAATATGAGAGATGGATTATACAATATTCTATGATCTTATTTTTCAATGCAAATGTGTGGATAATAGCTGTACAGTTAGAATTGACTAATTGGTATCCCATAAAAGGTATTTTTGTTAGGATGGGTACAAGAACAGACCATTCATAATGGAATCACATTTAGTTCAAGTATTTTTTATCTATAATCATGCATACAGAAAGTGGTAAATTGTTCTATATTAGACTAAAACCAGTAAAGAGTTATATGTCCTTGAAACTAACGGAATCCCTTTCATGGGAAATCACAATCATTTTTCAATGATCCCAATGTAAGTGAAGTTTTATATGTCAAAGGATTCAATAATGAGCGGATTTAGGTACTCATTAGATCCTTTTATCCTTAAAGAAATCTGAGTTCAATAATTAGGATTTATATATTTTTTGTAATATAAATTGTGTTACATCATATTATTTTCTATTCAATAATATATATAAATAATATAAATTAAATGTTCAACCACTTTTGAAGAAAATTGTTTTTTTACATGTCGATGCTCCTAATGATGAGGAACAATATGTTTCTCAACATGTTGATTACCTCAATGTAGAGGCACAAAAATGTTTCTCCATATTTCATTGCTACCAATCACAATAAATAACATATTGTTGATTTTGAAGAAGAGAAAATGTTTTATGTTGAACAACCTATGTCTTACAAAAATAGAAACATCGTATCCTGAAGGTGTTAAGAGAAACTACTATGGTGGGAAATAGTTTCATCAAATTCGAATTTGGATGGAATGAAAATGGTCATCTTGTTAACCGGAAAAGTCCATTTTCCATAGTTAGATTGGGGTTACAACTCAAATTCTCTAACTGAATGATTTATATACATGGAATAATGTTTTCCCCTAGATATGCTACTAATTTGGTGATACATTTGGTTAAAAATATGACATAAATTCTTTATTTTACCAAAACATAAACAATTAAACATTAATTTATGCTTCAATTTCCTTTATATAGTGCATTTATATAAGATGTATTATAAATAATTTTTTTTACTAATGGTCACTAGAAAGGCTCTTAGAGGCTTTCAAATAATTATTAAGAATTATAATATCAGGGAGGATAAAGGAAAAGTAAACACACACCCACCAGAGATGTATGCAAACATGTTAAAACATGTAAAATATAATGCATATTTTAGTCATCAGGAGGAGGAATTGTTCATGTAAATTCACATTGGTAATACGTAACATGACATTAAATTATTAACAAACTTAATTATGAATTATTAATTTATTAAATTAATGGTGAGTTCGGAAAAATTAGTTTGCAACAAAACCAATGCACTCCTACCATAAATAAAGGACAGGTTACGCTTCACTTCAAAAAATGGTATGAAATTTAAATATATAGTTATACTTTAATGTGACATGAAACTAAAAATTAATTTTTTTCCTTATGTTTTATGAATATTGGTGAATCAAAATAAGTGGAAACTTCCATACTACATCATGTGATATATTAACAGGACCATGTACATAAATATGGAATAATAGTATTTTAACATACACAAAAGGTATGGGAATCATGTGAAAGAATTGAATAATAAAAAATTTATTCGTTATATATGCATTACAAAATAGTGATTACTAATTTTACTATATTTTTTATTTGGTATTTTCCCAAGAATAATTATTATTTGGAAATGAAAAATGACATATTTTAATTTCCATGATTTGGAAATAATAATATGGTCATGTTAGAGGTGCTGGTTTTGGAGTGTCACTCTAAACATATTATGAGAAAAACACACACTTGGGGAAAAAGATAAAAAAAATAGATGATATGTCGACAATGATTACTTATATAGAAGATAAAATTAAATGAAATTATTAGTTTTTATAGAATGCTTTGGGAAGGAATACAAGTGAAGAAACTACACAAAAACTACCTATATATGATGACCCCCAACTGTGAGGTGAGCCACTACCCTCAAGGTTCATCCTTACCAAAGGTAACCAATTTTTTCATAACTATTTCAATGAAATATGAATCTAGAATACTATGATACATTTCTTATACAAATATTATATATAGATAAAATGATTGTGATTTATATCTTTCATCACCCATTCATCATCTTGTTGTGAGGGGTGTAGTGTACAATAACGAAATAAATGTTCTATACCCAAAAAACATGACAAATCCAAGTGAGGGTAAGGATTCACATAGATCATGAGATGAGAGATGGTATACTTGTTCCCCAAGATGATATGGATGTTCACATGGTCAAACGTTCTTTTAGAACATTCACAACAAGTTCAATTGATCTAGTGAATGAACATTCCAACAATGAGGTATTCCTTTCCAATTATTTTTTTATAAATATCAATTACAAGTATAGAAAAATTTTGATAAGCAAGGAACGTCATTACATATGGATAAATGGAAGGAGAAACATAAGGATGAATAAAAAAAAGTCTAATGTATATAAAAATCAGTCAAAATGTCCATTATATAGTACAATTAACCTGCTAGTTTAAATTCTATATTTACAAATATTTCATGTTCCTATGGTTACAACATTCAAATATCGTTAAACTAGCATCATTGATTTTGAAAAAATAGGATTGTACGGCTATAAAGACATTCGTGGTCATGAGAATGTCGATGAAATCCTTAATCAAGGATGGCGAGGAGTTTCAGTTGAAATTGTATACATGAGGTCTGTTTTCATAATTTTTTTCACCAACATTCGATATGCTTAGTTAATAACCATAAAATAATATTCATATATTTATTGGAATATATAATACTATATTTGAAGGCAAAACCTTGTGAATAAAAATTTGGACTCAATAATTCCCACATCACATATAGATACAAAAAGGGTTATAGGAAAAAGAATAATATTCATTAATAGTGGAAAAACTAGCTATAGTGATTGAAAACATACATACATGTGAAAAAATATTTTTAATACCCATGATTCTAGCATTAATTAAAATTCCATAATAAATAGTGGTATCATTTATTAGTTCTAAATATAATATCTAATAAAGGTAACATTTATTTGGGTTAAAAGAAAACTGATATAAAGTACCCTTTATGACAGTTTTCCTTAATCATTGTTAAAGACCAATGTTTATCAACACTTTTTCGCAGCACTAATAAAGGGTTGCCTTTATCAGCGATGAATTAGTGTTGATAAAGGGTTTTCCCATGCGAATTCATCACCAATCATATTTATTGTTTGTATGAGGACAGTTTATAATCATGGGAATTACTTGAAAACCATGTGTCATGGTTATGGGGGTCAACACCTGAATACACCTATATCCTAACATAGGGGTCGTACATTCTGGCCACTCCACTATCGGTCCCACCTACCCAGTGTTATGTCGACCCATACATGCCAGCTTGGGCATGCCTATACGTGAAAAATATCCCCATTTTTTATATACAACAACAATAAAATTAAAAACATAAATAGTAAAACTATTAAAAATGATGTATGACCAAAAAATTTAAAATGAATAAATTTTAAAAATATTAAAAAAATTCTTAATACAATAATTATTAATAATAAAACTAATATATAAAAATAATAAAGAGAAATAAATTGAATATATTATATATACTTTTTAAAATGAAACAAATTTAATAACTAAAAAAATGAATATTAAAAATGAATAAATTAACAAATTTATTAACAAAATATTTAATGAAACAATTTAAAAATGAATAAATTTAGTACATACATACATACATACATATATATATTATTTATAAATAGTAATAAATTATATATATTCTATATAAAAATAAAAAGGGAATAAAATGTAATATTTGAAAACATATTAATCTATTATTCAATTTTAAATAATTTTTAAATCTATTATTATTTTAACTAATTTTTAGTCATTTTTAACCCGCATATATTTAATATTATTTATTCATTGATATTGTTAAGTGTTTGTTTAATATTTTAAACATTTAAATATTTTAAATATGTATTTTTCAAAAAAAATAGTAATTTATTTAATGTTATTTTTTTATTCATAATTAGTCGTTAATATATTTAATATTTATCAATATAGATAATATTTCCATAAATATAATTTATATAATATGAAATGTGTATTATTACAATATATAAGTCATATATTTATTGAAAAGGATTTAAATTTAAAAGTAATATTAATTTAAAATTAATATTAATTTAAAACAATTTGACTAATTATATCAAGTAATGGACATGTAATTAAATTTCATTTGTTTTTCATCAGTTTAACTTATATCAAACATGTGTTACATTAATTTTATACATATATATATATAATTAATGAATTAATATTTATATTTATAGCACACACACACATGATATTTATATATTTTATTAAATTTTTAATATTTAATAGATAATTATATTTTTAACATAATTTATATAAGAAATATTATGTTTCAAATCACTAAATTTTATTCATTTTTTATATTTCTATTCAATCTATTCAATTTATTACATTTTAATAATTTGTTTAATTTATTCATTTCTAATAATATTTATTCAAAATTAATATCTGTTATTTTTTATATATTTTTTTATTTATTCATTTTCAATCATTCATTATTCATTACTTTTGTAATTTCACCCATTTTTAATATTTCTTTAATAAAAGTATTCATTAACATTTAATGTTTTAATATGTTGTAAATTTATATAATTAATAGGTATTGATTATCATTTTAACATTTTTATTTATAAATATTCATTTCAATTTTTTAAATAGTCTATACAATTAATAACCATTTATGCTTCTACAGAGGGTGAAGAAAATATGAATGGAAGGTTGATTCATGTATACACAAATAAGAAGAAAATCATGTGGATTGAAAAACAACACCTAAACTTTGTTAGAGGATTCAACCACAAGAAAATAGTTGTGATAGAGTTCATGCATACGTGGTACAAGATTTCCTATCAAATTGATGATTTTATCAGTGAAGACCTAATGAAAAATGAAACAACTCTATCCTACAAGTTATTTAAAGTAATTGTGTCCAATAGGTTTAAGTTGGATTGTAATGATTGTGTAACTTACTACAGTGTGTTATGGCTTTGTTGGACTTCATTGTTTCACTCATTTTCCATAAAAGAATCTTTTAATAAAAAATGTATTTTCCTGGAATACAAACTATTCATTTTTTAAAATTATTCATTCTTAATATTATATTTTACATTAATATAAATTTTGTATTATATATTTTTATTGTTCAATTTAATATATATCTTAGTTGTGTTGTATATATATTTATATGTACATTAATTCCACACTCGCATTTACATAATTAATGCAATATTATATAGAAACACAAAAACTTAATATTTTGATATTTTATAACAATTTTAAAATTTATGTTAATGTCACATAATTTATGATAATATATATATATATATATATATATACTAATAGTTGGGGGAATAATTGAATTCATAGACTCACACACTCATCTCAAGGGAAAACCTAGTCTATAACTCATAGTGATAGTCTAGATTAATGTCTAATTTTATTTATAATATATATATATATATATATGTGGAAAAAGTTCCAACCATAACCTATGTCACCCCTAATCGGGTGAGGTACCTCTCCACCACTAACCACAGCATGACCCAACCACAATTCCAGTCCCACTATCAGGCGAGACCCCTTTATTTAGTTATTTAGTTTTTCTTTGATGTTTTTTATGTTTGTGCAACCTTTATTCCTTTGGAGATCCAATATGTCTCCCTACATCACTGAGATCCATCACACACAGCCTCCCTCCCATGGTAGTTTCTTCTTTAGAGATCACATGCCCACACCTAACATTTTCCCATGCTTGATATTTCCATCTCACATTTTTTCCCACAATTGTCACCGTCTTAAAGCCTCAGTCATTCCCACCATCAAATAACAACACCTTTGGTCTGTGAAGACTACATAAAAAACCGATACCCCATACGATTGCATAGACACCACAGTATGGATCAAATCATCTCCCCTCTAAAGCTACTCTTGTCCCTCAGATCACTCGACCCTCCCATTGAACGTATTTTCCATTCCACCCCAACCATCTGACAAGGGCCCCTTAGTTAACCACCTATGGAGAGAATGACCACAATTTCTAATGGAATAGTCATCCACCAGAGATCATATCTAATTTAATTGCTGGGGAGTGTTATAAATGGTCATTGGGATTTGAACCCTAACTTCTAGGTTACAGTATTTTGGGGTGTTCCACAACATGTGGTTATCAAGTCATATAATAGAAATGTAATCTAATTATTATGTTATGATTTTAATCATTAAAATGTTGTTATCAATTTCTAATATTATTTATTCATTTTTAATATTTATTAATATTTTTTTATGAATTTAGTCATTTGATAATATTTATTTATACATATTTTTCTACTACATTTTAATATTTTTTATATGCATTTATATTTATTTCAATATGAATCTAGATTTAATTTTTTAATAATTAATAAATCGTATCTATTTTTAATATTTACAATTTCCTCTAATATTTAATTAATCAATTTCACTAATTTTTTGAATTCATTGATTTATGATAATGTATCGATTAAAAATGTTAAAAATATATTTATAAAATGATAGTGGAACCAAAATCATTAAAAATTAATATATTTACAATATTTACTAATCAAAAATTTATAACTTTAAATAAATATATATAATTTTTTTAAAAGTATTTATATAATAAAAAATGCACGGTTATATGTTCTTATAATTATACAATGTGTGTGTGAGTATAGGTTTGAAAGCCAAACTATACCCACAAATTTTATTAGAAAAATGTAATAAAAATAGAATGTATTATTGTGTCAAATAAAGGGGAAACACATATCCATGATTGAAACTACATAAGAAGGACCTCTTCAACATTACCAAAGTCATGATCCAAGTTATCAGTGTCATCAGTATCATCACATGTTTTCCAATTTGATTGTTGATTAAAGAGCTACAAATATTTTTCCCTATGTTCTTTCTTTTACAAAGAAAACTTCTTAGTGGAATCATGACCACATTCATGGACTCTATTTTTTGGTTTTTGGACTCCTCTCGAGGTTTTGGGTTTTTTCCAATTGTCTTCTTTGTCCTTGACAATGTCAACAGACTGCATCATGTATTGATTTGGCTGCTCAGTACCCCCTCCATTGACCTCATTCTCTAGGGACATGGAAAAGGTACAATTTTGATCTTCACCCTCTGGTTGTTGCGTGGAAAGTGGGTTTTAAGGATCCTCCCTAGTGTTAGATCCATCAGTATTCTTATTCAGAGTGTCAATCAGTGTGGATGCATGCACACCTCTCATTGGAAACCTAATATTGGGAGAATGCCTTTGTTCGATAAATGCATAAAAGACCAACTGGAATCCATCATCATGAACAATTTTATCTTTCACCTTACTCTTAGCTGATGTATGAATACCTTGCCACATCTCAAGATAAACATCCTCTTTTATATATTCCGCAAGACCAGACTGTTGATCCTCCTCCTTAAAAGCAAGACTATCCCAATTAGTACCTAATTAAGGGGGTTTGACCACCTCAGTTGTAGGTCCCTTCTTTACCATATATAAAAAGGAAATCAATATTCTAGTATTATCATCACGATCACTCCAATTCATTTTTATGTCAGGGTACACCATATTAGATTTATTCTCAGTGGCAGTCACATTCATTCCCTTCATTACATTAGGACAAGAAACATTCTGCATCTTTGCTTCTTAAAGAACTTACCCTATTCATGCCCTCTGACTGAGTTGAAGGAGCATACAAACGTTTTCCTACAGAAAAAAAAGTAACGACCAATGGACCAAAAATTGTCCCAAAATTGAGGTAACTTCACATACTCAAACCTCATCTCATAATCTTCATCATTAGTATATAATACTATTTTTTCGATTAGTTTGGAGATTATATCAAATTAATCAAGGAGACATGCATAACTACCAAACCAATCTAATTTAGTCTATCTATCCATTTTAATAAGGATTCCAATGTCCAATTATATTTCATGAATAAATTGTGGATACCATAGAATCTAGTTTAGGTTATGAACCATCTCCCACATTTGAAAAGATAAATATCACACCTAGAGGAGATTAAATCAATAGTCCCATTTACGGTGATGAAGAGATCCCGACTTGATAACTAACAGTCTAAGACCCCAATCTTACATATTTAATTCCTTAGAAGGGAACAAGGAATGAAAAAAATACGGCCTAATGAGATACAGTTCCAATCCAAGAAGCCACAAACTGCAGAAATATGTGGCATCAGATCACTGCTTCTTCATGGTGATGAACCCTTTGTAAGAATGAGATAGGAAATTAAGGAATGATTTTCCATTTCAACTATCTCTGAGATCACAAATCGATCAAATTTTACATGATAAATAGATAGAATTAGTTGAATTCCATCAACATTATTATTCATGAAGAGTGAAAATGATCGACTAGAGCTCATTCTAGTAGAGGATCTTACTACCCCTCATTTAGATAGAAGGAAGAGGGAATGATGTTTTTTATATCAGGAACCACTACATACATTCATACGTCCTTCAATATATATCTATTTTTCACTGCCATGAATGGCTGAGACCCAACAAGATGAACATCAACCATCGCCCGAGCCACCACCTCACCAAAAAAGTATCAAATCTATAGACCTCTTCCACCACGGTGCAGATTCGAGTAGGATATATCATAGACCCAACCCGAGGAACATTAACCGCCAACCGAGCTATATCCTCACTAATGAAAATATCATATATTTGGACCTCAGCCACTATGGCTCCACCTAGAGTTGGATTTATCACAAACCTAGCCTGATGCCCATCACATACCACCTAAGGCTAATCCTCACCAAAATAATTCTCATATTTTTGGACCACGACCATAACAATGCTACTTCTATCCGTATTTATCGAAAAATACACCATCTATACAAGGTCAACACCACCAACCATGCAAAAGAACAATAAGTAGTGGGGAACCTTCAAATTAGAAGAAAAGGATGCCTTTAGTAGGGGTGAACCCTAGTGCTCCTCGTAATGCTGCCCGATGTGAGAGCTCCCAAACACTTCCATCTCTTAGTATAATCTAATTATAAAACTATATTAAATGTATTTAAATAATAATATTTTATTATATTTTATAATTATTTTGATTTATATATTGAAAAATGTATATATAATTACATAATATATTTATAATAATATAGAAATATTGATAAATATATTTACCAATATATATTTATAACTATAATTAGAAATGTATATCTATAATTATATTTATAAATTCATATTTACAATTATATTAGTATATTTTCAATTATGAAAAAAATTATTTATTTATAATTATATATAATTATATAAAATTCTATTTATATTTAGAAATTCATATTTACAATTCATTAAATATAGTTATAATTATAAAAATATTTATTTATAATTATATATATTTAAGCTATTTAAATCTAGTAAATATATTTTTAAATATTAATTATTCTGGTATCTCTCAATGTTTTTTGAGAGTTGATAAAGACAGGTCATTATAAGCACTTTTCTAGTGCTTATAAGGATATTTAGTTACCAAAACTATAATTAACGTGATGATAAAGACATGTCTTTATCAATCATTATTATCTTATCATTGATAAAACCCCTTTTTACCGGTGATTTTTTAAAATCACTAATAAAATCATTCATGGTATTATAAATTTAAACCAAACTGAACTGATTTCTGTTAGGACATTCAAGCTATTGTGAATACCCATATTTTCCTATGCTCCCCCTCAAACTTCTCTTTGAAAAATCAAAACTCTGAAATTCTATAAAATAATAATAATATTATTCCAATCTAATTTAATAGTTTCTCTATATGTTCATTTATATGTGTAGATCACCTCCATTAGCAAACCTAATATGGAATCATCGCACGTAGACATCTCATGCATACCTGGTATAGCTATACTCACATTTTCACCATTAAACACAATGTTATCTTCTTATATGTTCATGGATAACTTATGATTATTCTTCGTGCAACTTATTTCCCATGGATTATCCTTTTTTTCTATGTATATATATAATATTTCGTTTTTTCTCCCCTTTTGTAGGCTCCATTCATCATAATGTAGTAATATAATCAACATAATGGTAAATATATTACACATAATGCTTCAAAAAAAGTAGAGTGTTTGATTATTTTAATTATATGGGATTGATTTTTTGTTTTTGGGGAATCAGATGAGCCAATGACAGTTCATTAGGTGTTTTTCGGAAAAATGGTGACCTATATTTTTAAGTCTTCAAATGTCCCATATTATATCAATTGCTCATTAATTTATTTAGATCTTCAAATTGAACATTCATAAAATTTGGCCACTAATAAATAATTATCACATAAACTTTCCTAGTCCATCCATAATATGAGGTAATTTTGGAGTAAGGTCTTGGATCACGAATCATTTTTATTTGAATTCTTCTTAGCATTTCCTTTTAGAATTACAAGACATTCTTTCACATTGAGGTTTGTATTTTTATATTTATACACTCTTATAGATTCATAAGGGATTTAAAAATCTCATTATTTCCATTTGACATTTCTTTAACATCACAAAAAAACATATTAATGTTAAAATTGAAATTTTTCATATGAATTAATACATATAAATATATGTTCATAACATTTAGAAGCTATTTTACATTTTATTTTACCTTCTCTTATATATTCCCAAATCATTCTATTCTAAAATAATAAAATTCAATTAATTATTCTCCAACAATAAATTTTCCTAACTTATAGAATGAGATAATTAGAAATTATATTTTAAATATTTGACACACAATATTAAAATATTTTGTCTCTTTATCGATATTTGAGGTCTTTAAAATACAATCCTTATACTCTATGTTTAGTAAAATATAAATTTTATATTTTTCACCATTTTCATCATTATTATCTATATCACAAGGGAACTCATCATCAATAATTTTTTTTAAAAATAACCCACCCTCTAATTTATATAATGCTTCTAATTCAGTATCATAATCACCACATTTTCTATGATATAGTTTAGAGAAAAAATTTATGTTTTTGACTTGTTTGAAATTCCCATCCATTCTCTATGAGGGAATATTTTAGTTTTACAAAAATATAGTTTTATTCTTATGTGATATTCTTGATAAATATAATTAAATTTTACTATATATTTTTTTAAAAAAAATTAGAAAATTGTTTTTGAAATGTTAATTATATCCACATATAAATCACTTTAATTGAATGTTTTATTGTTAATTTTATTTTCCATTTCAAATACTCCTTAAAATATGTGTCAAAAAATTGAGGATGTATAATAAATATATAGTTATAAGTTTTTCATTGAATTTGTTTGAGGTTTCATTATAGAAATTTGAATTGTTTTGATTTTAAGCATTCATGAATCTATAATTAGACTGTTTTTTATTTTTTTCTTATAGCTTGATAAACCAAGACCAATAGTTATGGTTCAATGGATTTAAACTCAAAATTTTCATTAAATTATAGGGTTTCAAGATAATGTGATTGGTCCCAATCAATGTTTTCATCTTATGTAAAAAGATAAATTTGAATCCTAAGAATCATGTTAGTAAAACACCACGTGACCCTCCACATACCATCTGAGGAAATGAAAAATCCTCAACTCCCCCTTTTGTTCATTTCAATTTTTCATTATATTTCAGGAAATTATCTCTCTATTTAATCATATGAGATATCATCAAAATTTAACCCACGAGAGATCTTATTTTGAAAATTACAAACTATCAATTCTTATCTATCCCGAATGAATGACGATGTGGATGAAAGGACTATCTGTTTATTCTAAAACTCTATATACATATCATGTAAGGTAGTGGTTTTAAATCATTAGTACAAATGGGTTTTTAGTGAAAAAATGACAATCCACTACATGTTCCAGTCATGCTTCCTATTCTAATAAATTAAAATAAAAAAATTCTTCATATATTCATCGATTACTTGTAAGAAGAACCAAAAACGTTTTTATATTTCCATTTCCATGAATATTTATGATATGATTTTTTGAAAAAAAATCGATAACCTCATGTTTAGTTAAAAATTTCTGGTTGTAGGTGTAATGAAACAAATCTTCTCAAAGGAATGGGTCATCATTATTTCAATTCAAATACCTTAAAAGGCTATATTTATGAGTCTTAAAATGTCCTTGAGGTCACAAGAGTGTTTAGGGGTCATTCGGATCTCAGAGTTCTTGGAATGGAAAAAATAACTCGGCCACAAAGTTTACCTTAAACGTGCTACCTGGGGCGCACGCTCATACAGCTTCATGTAGAGTCAACTTTACACTGTACGGTTTGTCTACATCTGTGTGGGTCTAGGTGAACATCCATAAGGCCAGTTGAAGTTTCATGATAGATGGTAAGGGGATGGTTTGTGAATGGTTTTCATACCGTGTTCCTAAACAGTGCTACCCAAATTTTTCTTATGAAATGACCATATTACCCCTCTTAAAATCATAACACTAGTTACACTTTTCTCCTCCATTTAGTGGAAAACCCCACTTCTCTACGTCATCTTTTAGATCATATATCCTCCCATGTTTGGATAAACTATGTCCCCTCCATCCGGTATCCAATCATCGATATGAAAGAAGCGTTCGGTAGTACAAGGTATGGCTAACCATACATATTCTTCTGGTATAATTTTTTCTTTCCATCCATTGCATTATTCATAGGTAATATCATAGGCATGATTTTCAATGCATTGGAAAATTTCTCATATCTATGCACCCCTACTTCAAATGTAAGGTAATTATGAGTTGAGGCATCATATACGACCCTAAGGTATGTGGTCATGTAGTTTCCCTTTTCAGTTTTGATTGCTTTGTATTAATTCCATTGTTCCATATTCCATCCATTGCTGAGAACGTATGTTTTGTAAGATCCTTCATGCCTTAATGAACCTATTTCCTTCATATTGTTTAATTGGTTCTTGTTTAGAAATTTAAACCGCAACCATACCCATTATGGATACCCATAGCCTAACATCATTAAATTGGTCATTTTGGCCAAAAGGATCAAAATGTTGGGAACCCAACTTAGCTCCCAACATGGATTTTAAATGTAATTTTCATTTATATATTTGTAATTAAGGTATTAAAATGGTCCTCAATGGGTCTTGGACCATTTAGAATCAGAATTCTCCAATTGATAAATATAGTTGATAAATGGCCTTTCCCTTGAAACTTAAGTCTTATAATTGGATTTTTAATTTGTAGGAAAATTGATTATTTTGGTTAATATAATATATATAGGGTAATTTGGTCACTAAAATTTTTCAGGAATTATTTTTAAATGTAAGGGATTCAGGGGATTGAATGGCCTTTCCCTTGTTTATGTTTTATAGAAATTCGTCCATTGAACTGAATTTCAAAGTTGTAAATGGACTTGATTAATGGATGGTGAACCCTTGACTTCATTAATGAATTGATTAAATGATAAATGTTAAATTTTATTACTTTAATGGATTGAAATTTGTTAAAATAATACATGATAGGTTTTCCTCATGTTTCATGTTATATACATGAGAATTCCTTGGTTATTTGGAAGGCTTGACAACGAGACATAAGAGGTAATGCCTTATGATCATCATATTTAATATGAACGTGATTATAATATGTAACTGAAATATATTATAGATGGGAGATAATTTAATATGATATTTATGAATATTATATGGCTTTGTAGAGGTTGAGTATGATGGTAAGTGTTGTGTAGGGCATGGCGACCTACAATCCCCCTTACATCGGTGTTGGTCATGGTAACACTCACCACTACTTCGATATGGGAGATTGAATTTTTAGCACCAAGTTGCATCTAGAGTGTTTACATGGAATGAGAACCCACCATCCTGTGTTCTAGGTTTGAAACCCCAACTCTATTTGAATGTTGGGCTTACTAATAATGAGTAGAGCTTATAAACTCGAAGATAAGAGATAGATGCTTGTGTGTTACCTCCTGGTCCACTCTAGCAATATATACATGTATGTGTGTGTAGCTATATTCTATATATATAGTGTCATTTTAAAACATAAAATCCATCATATGAAGAAGGTATACCCACCAAGTGTCCTCTAAGAGCCTGAGAAGAAGTGTATTTATTTATTTATCATTGTTTTACTTTCTTATATATACCTGCACACAACTTATTTATGAGTGGATACTAATATTACACATAGACACCTTTTGTGGGACCTACTGAGATTTTTTCTCACACCATACTAGGGCCACCCTCGAAACCTGAGAAGATATTTTGACTTTAGGTAGGCATAGGGGAATGAACCATTTTATAGGCTCCATATTTATATTTATTTTGATGGAGTTTGGGAGCGGAGGATCGAGTAGGAGCTCAGTATGCTAAGAAGTAGCATTTTTCAATAGTTAGTTTTCACATTTGTACTAGAATATAAGGAACACACACACACACACACACACACACACATATATATATATATATAAGAAACTACAATGAGGATTTTTTTATTTTATTCGTTTTTCAGTTTACTTTCTTTCTACCACTTGGTTGTTTAGTTAGTTGTTATTCTTATCATGTTTTTTGACCTTGCTTTTTTATTATTCATATTCTGTTATTTATCTTTTAATGTATCCATTTTCCCACTCTTACATGAGGGCATATTCTCCACACATTACTCCCATTACACCATTGAGGCTAGTCTATAGCCTCTAGCATACGAGAGGCACACTTGAGACTATATGAACCACCAGATTGAGATTCAACATAGGTTGAACCTTGTTTGGGACATTAAAATGTGGTACCATTGGGGTTCTATAATTGACATACAATTTTTAGAAAATATAATGGATATTGGGAATTATTAGGGACATAGTTATAAGTTGAGTCTGAGCATCACGAACTCATGTATGAGGTAATCACAAAGATTCTGTAATTATGATTTTTAATTATTTTTCTATTTATTGTTGATATGATTCCACAGCTAGGTGATACATATGAGATGTGATGTTATTTATATTTATTTAATTGAAATTTTTATTTCATTACTATATCTATATTAAATAAGGTCTCTACATTATATCGGGCATCAATATGGGCATAGTGTGATGGATACACCATGAATTTTTCTAGGAATCTTGTAATTTTTAGTGACTATAACATGTTTGGTAATTATTAGGCCTTGTAATATATTAAAGTATGCTGACATGTCTTACAGAATCAAGAATGTTAAATTCTGTGAGTTTAGTGGTTGTTAGTCTATGATTCATATGGTACATGGGACCTTATGGGTCGTAAAATGGAATTCCATATAGCTCAACCTTTATAGGGAACTTTAAATAAATGAAAAGCAAAATTTAAATGAGTATGAAATCCATGTGAATTCTATATTTAGGTTAATAAGATGTATAGACCCTTATGAACTAGTAAATTGAATATAATTGGATGAAGACAATTCAAATATTTCTAATTATTACATGATCAATTTATTTAAATGGAAAATGACCTGTAACTTGAGAAAAACTATTTATCACCTACCTAACCTAGTAACACGACCAAAAATTGGCATTGGTAGTGTCTAGTGTGTGTTTCTTTATTCATATGGTCTGTTTCGTTATCCACATACCATCTAGACCTTCATTTTGATGCAGCCATAGAGATGTGGTCCATTTATAAGAAGAATTGTTTACATGTAATGGTTTCTTAAATACAATATTATTAATTTCCTGAATATATTTTTAGATTTACTTTTTTAATTGTATCATTATTTATCAACAACATCCTCAAGTCGTCCACCCCAATGGTGACAATAATCATGTACCTGAGGTAGTGGGATGTGGGCCTCCAGTAATTCCTACTGTATATCAACCTATGAAACCTCTCCCATTAAAAATTTAGATATTTATTCCTAGTTTCAAGAGGTTTTTATGTGTATGAATTAGTGTATTCTAGGTGGATTTCAACCTACTATAAGTGTAATATAGATGAGTTGTGACTTTCAATAGTAGAATCCTCCTTTTTTCATAGGGTATGGTGGACCACATATGGTGGAATATTATGTTGAGGTGATCCTATTTATCTTCAAACATGTTGAGAAGCCTCTAGAGTGGAGGGTCAATCTAGAAGCCTAAATTATACATGATTTGGATAGGTGGTTATAGGGTGTCATCACCAATGATAATTTTCAATGATAGATGGTTTGGGATGAATTTTAGATCATCTTCTATGACTAATTCTTTCTCCAAACATGGACGAGTGATAGAGATTTAGAATTTATGAACCTACAGCAGGGGACCATGTCCATTATTGTATACACTTCCCATTTTAATGAGCTACAAGATTTCAATCCATCTCTAAATTTTTTTGATATGATGTCTGTTAGGTGACTTGGGGATGACATATGTTACTCTAAATGATCACATTTTAAGTTTTTTAGGCTGATGATGATTTCTGAGATCAACAAACACACCACAATTACAGATCTAAATATGAAAGAGGATGATGATTTGATCTAGTTAGGTTGTAAAAATAGAGCTTCTAGTGGATATTTTTCTAGGTGAATGAAATTATTTTACATATCTATGGGTGGTAGAAGTGGTTAGGATCCTCTAAAGGGTAGCTCTTTTCTATTTTAGCAATGAAGAATTCCAGGGAACATTAAGAAGCATTTTCGGAAAGATCTATTTATGTGCATTGGATTGGGATGCATTAACCATATTTATCATTTTTGTAGGACAATATCAACAGTTCCTAGGAAGGAGGATCTACACCTATATCTAGGTCAGGATATGAGTCACTAGGATCATGAAAATTAGGTAGATGGAATACCGCTAGACCTTTTTTCCAAGAAGGATGATGGAACCCATAGGCTCTTCAGGGATTACTGTATGTTTAATCAACTCAAGATTAAGAATAAATTTCCAATTCCATGAATAAACGAACTCTTTGATAAGATCTAAGGAGAGGTGGTTTTATCAAAGAAAGATCTAAGGTTAGTCTATCATTAGGTGAATGTAAGGAATTCAAACATACCTCACATTTCTTTTAGTGGTAGGAATTGTTCCTAATAGGACTTGGTTATTTTATTGGGACTCATAAATGCACTTATTTTAATCAATGATATTATGAATTGGGTATTACAAATGTGTTTATATTTGTTTTTAATTTTTTTTCCATTGATGATATATTAGATTATTCCCATTCAAGACAGAACCATGAATCCCATCATGAGATCATTCTGAATACACTGACAGAGAATTAGATTTATGTTTATCTAAGTGAAATCCACTTCTAGATCAACAATGTCCACTTCCAAGGTCATATCAACTCAAATTATAGAGTTTTAGTTGAACAATAGAATGTGAGAGATATAGTTTCATTGAGAATCCAAAGAATTTATTTGACATCAAGTGTGTCTTGGAGCTTATCAGATACTACATGCACTTCATCTGAGATTTCTCACACCTTGTAGAGCCGCTTATGGGTTTGACAATGAATGGTGTTGAATTTGTATTGTTTGAGGCTTGTAAAGTAGCCTTTTAGGAGTTTGAGTAAATATTGACATCAGTACCAATGTTGACTCATCCATATCAAAGAACGAGTCATAAAATATACTATTATACATTACGTATTAGGGGTGGACCTATTCGGATGCAGGATGAGTGAGTCATTGCATATAGTTCTCATCAGTTGAGCGATCATGATTGAAATTACTAAACAAACAACCTTGAGATCATTACTATAGTTCATGCCTTATGTTGTTGGAGACACTATTTTGTGGGAGATTTTTTTCCTCTACACTGACCATAAAAGCCTAAAATACATATTCACACAGTGGTATCTGAATCTCAAGTAGCATAGGTGGATCAAGTACCTACAATCAAATGATTTCAAGCTTGCCTATACTCCTGAAAAAAAAAATACAGTGACCAATTCTCTAAGATGAAAGACTCAAAAACATATCGATATGGAGGCAAATGATGACAAGAAGATAATGCAATTATTTCAATGATATGTATTTTGAGGTTCTGTAGGACCATTATAAGATCATCCTCTTATCTATAGCGGTTTCTTCTACTCTTCTAAAATGTGTAAGATCAAAATATCTATTTGATCCTAGAGATCATGTCCTGAGAGAATGAATTTTAGATGATGATACATATTCTATTTTTCCATTGAATGAGGATGATACCTTGTTGTTCCATGGGCGTGTATGGGTGTCGACAGACATTAAGGAGGAGATTATATATTAATTATGTGCCTTAACATTGATTGTTCACCCGGTGCTTCAAAAATGTATCAAGATCTACAATGTCTATACTGGTGGCCTAGCATGAAATGTGAGATAGCTAGATTTATCAATCTATGTTCCACCTATCAGTATTTGAATGAGGAACATCAAAACATGATAGAGATTTTACAATAGTTTTCCATTCTTGAGTGGAAATTGGATGATGTTTCAAAGGACATAATTACTAGTATACCAAGATCACCCAAGGCAATGACAATGTGTATGTTGTCATTGACCATCTGACGAAGGTCTTACACTTTTTACATATGTGACATACAATCTAGGAAAATGATCAAAGATTTCTATACATCAACGAGATTATACATCTTCATGATTCTCCTCACTCTATCATTTCGAGAAAAGATGCTCATTTAATGTCATGGTTCTAGAAGGGGTTGCAGAAGTACTTGGTTATATAAGAACATTTAAGCACAACATATCACACCATGAATGATGGATTGATAGAGAAAACAATTAATGTTCTAGAGGACATGCTCTGTGTATATGTTCTCGACTTTAGAGATTCCTGGGAGAAGCAAAATCATCTTGTTGAGTTTTCATATAACAACATGTTATAGGCTACCATCACGATGGATCTGTATAAACAATTATATGGTATACCATTCTTCTCTCCTCAGTTCTTGTTATAGGAAAGGGAAGTATATTTTCATAGGCCGCATATCGTGCAAGAGACTTCATAATAGTTCTAGTTGATCAAAAAGCATATGTCGACTACAATGTCTAGACAATAGTGTTATGAAAATAGATGCTAGTGACCTCTCAATTTCATGTTCATCGTCATGTTTTTCTTGAATGTGTCTCCCAGGTTCTGGCATAGATTTATGAGGAAGAAGGTTAATCTCTTACTAAGGTTTATTGGAAAATTCCTGGTTGTGAAGAATATTAGACCTTTGGATAACCAATTCACACTTCATTAGAGATATGGATCTATAAATTATTTCCTTCATGTATCTCATATTTTTAGATACTATCTAGACCATAGTCACAATTTTCATGTGGATGAGTTTGAATTAAATATGGATGCATCCTTTGAGGAGTATCCAATGTGTATAGTTGATCAGAATGTAATGACACTCTGAGGAAGGTTTTTTCCTCTTGTACAGGTGACATGAGATCACAACCATGTATATGATGCGACCTAGGAGTGAGAAGATGATTTATAATCTCATTGTCAAGAACACTTCACTGGATGTACCACTTTGCCATTAGAAGGCCAAATTCGGGACGAGATGCTTTAAGTAGGGGAGGTTGTAATGACCTGACTTTTCACAATGGTATGTATTGTTATTTTTCAATTCAAACACCTTAAATGAACCTGTTTATGAGTCTTAATCAAGTAATACAGGTC
The DNA here is from genome assembly GCA_963277665.1 of Viscum album. NCBI lineage: Eukaryota > Viridiplantae > Streptophyta > Magnoliopsida > Santalales > Viscaceae > Viscum > Viscum album. The sequence continues at coordinate 2,045,754,814 of OY728126.1, read as the reverse complement.
AAAAGATTATATAAGGGTCATCTGAAACCCATAGTTCATGAAATGGGAAAAATAACTAGGTTGCGCGGTTTACCAAAACCATGCGTCCTAGGGTGCACCCTCGTGTAGATCCAGGCAGATGCGCCTGTAGGTCATTCAGGTTTTCTAAAACAATGTGGACCTATGTTAATGGTTGGGTTTCCATCAATAGTTTTAGGACAATGTTTTAGTTTATGGCTCTAAAATAGTGCACCTAAACTGAGCAAGCCCTATTTTTGGGGTGCAATGACCATTTCCCCCATTTTATAAGTTGGTAATTTTTATTGATTTTGATGGAGCTTCGGAGCAGATGATCAATAATACACTAAATATTTTATGAAACGACTTTATAATTTTATTATTTTTTCACTTTTCTAATATCATTCGATGCAACCATATATGTATTAGACACTGCCTTGAATATTTTGTTATTTTATTTAGTTGTTTAGTTAGATTTCCTTCCGATACAAGGATATTTAGTTAACTAGTATGCTTCCACTATTTGTTGCATCTTCCTATTGTATTAAAATTCCACAACTCTTTATCTTTTCATATAATCATTGTTCAACTATAACTAACGATTATATTCCCCCCATTTGTATTACCCTTACACACACACTTCTAGTTGACAACCTTTGGAATATGTGGAAGCATGCATAAGGCAATGTGACCCACCAGATTGGGATTAAAGATAAGTGGGTCCGAGGTCGGGATGTTACAGTTAGAGTGAAACAAAAGTCATGGTATAAAATAGAATGTTTGATATCATTATTAAGTTGGCTAATTTATATGATTTCTCATTCATATTTCCCATGTTTTGTAATTTTTAACTTGTAATAGTTTCTTCACCCTACTGATTGCATTTAGAATTCATTCCACATTTATTAAAATTTTGTATAAAATTATATTATTAATGTTGTTTCTTAGTAGTTTGAGAAACAACCACATGTTTACTGTAACAATCCGACATAGGTTTCCCTCAAAACTAGCACCCGAACCAATCTGTCACATACCCGAAGGGCATTCCAAATCCCCATAGGTTGGCGACAAGAACCATAACATAGAAAGAAAAAACCAAGTGAATGATTTCAACCAACTTGAATGAATAACTGGAATACATATATAGAGAAAAAAAGTTACAGTCAAAAATTAACAAAATATATATCCCGTAATAGTAAGAAAACAATGTAATCAAAACAAATATAAAAGTAGAGAAAAACTCCAAATGGAAAGTCTGGCTGTAAGGGATTCAAAACCAACAGCTACCCCAATTATGGAATGGACAAAATCCAAACATATCACCATCAAATAATCATCCCATATGAATTGAACCTTGCCACCTAACTACGACATCATGCCTTTCCTGCACTAGATTAATAACAAAGGTCTACATACCACCAAAGTAGTGCATAGGGTGTAATCTAATAGGATCAGTAGGATCCCACCCAGGTGTTCTATAATAATTCTCTGTATAACAATAGATGTACGTTAATTTAAAATTTAAAACATGGCATGATAAGAATTAAATATGTTTTATAGAAATCATGGTAAACATTCCCTTTTGTACAGTTATTAACAAAAGTAGGAATATCAGTTTTGAAAGAACTATTTTCATATCATTTTACACAGTCATAAACATGCATATCAAGGATAACTCAAATGTCCAATCCATACAAAACATAAGAAAAGGTATCAGAGCACCAAGGAATACTACAGGTCTAGGCAGCGGACAACTCGTACCAAAATAATCAGGTGCACAATACTGATCCTAGAAAAAAGGTCCTAGGAGGAAGTGTAGAAACCCAAGAGTAGTCCCCCCAAAATGTCAATATTAGTCATCTAGAATAGTGTTACTATATAACAACAGGAACCCCCATGAAAAACCTCGATAATAAAAAAAATATTTGATGGCCTCAAGCTAAACTAGCCACTTAAGTTCCCATGGTAACCCATGTGCTCTTTTTCAAAAACCCATTTCATTTGTATTAATAACATTGAAAACCAGTTATAACCTCCTTATAAAAATCCAGGGAAAAGCATTTTTCTTTCAAATCCCATTTTCAGCAAACACAACAGTCATGATAATTTCATAAATAAATTTATTATGAAATAGCAATTAGGATCAATAACATAGCCTTGATATGGAACCACCTACCTCAATGATCGGTTCATACATTCCCACAACAGAAAACAAAATCAACAAAACCCAAAAATGTCATCAATGAAGGTCCTAAAATCAAACCCAAACCTCAATGTATTGATTGAAAATTGATGACAATGGATTGAAGGATAGATGAAAGAACACGTAGCTCAAGAATGAACGTATTATCAAACACAACTTTCCATGGAATGACCTTCGAGGAAAGGTAACCCAACAGATCTATATGGGGATAATAAGAAACATCCAATTTGGATCAGCGGATCCAAAAATTCAAGGACAGGGTGACGTCATGATCACTATAAAGGAAGAATTAGAGAGAATACTTACTCGAAGAGATTCACTGTAGAAGCAACGATGAACCAGGGCCGATCAGATTGATTTGGAAGGTGAGATGCCTCTAAAAAATACATAGGAGTAGTGTAGGGATGATATCCAAGAGGTTTGAGGAGAAAAATGATGAGAAAAAAAAACACATGACTTAAACATGGGCGCATGCCAGGTCACGATGTGTACCCCTTGGTCACGACGTGTTGTCCACACTGGCTTTGTTACAAAAAAACCACATCACCTCCGATTAAAAACCCTGTACATAACCCCTACATGAAATGTAAATCAGGTACACGATGTGTACCTACTCAGTACCTATTCACAACTTGATCCCCAATTCACGACATAAATCATGAAATCAGTACACGACATGTACCTCAGGTACATGATGTGTACATGTTATATAACCCAAAGTATACCCATAAAATCACATCTAAGGATTTTTAAAACTGGAAGGGAACTTAGAAAAAGAGAAAACATACCAGATCAATGTAATGGGATATTATAATCTCCCCACCATAAAGATATTCCATCCCCGAGAAGTCATTTGGATGTTGTACTCCCTGGAAAAAGATGAGGCCACTTCTCCCTCATCAAAGACTCCCTCTCACAAGTCTCATGAGAATCTGATCCTTGATTACATAAAACACTATCCAATGGAATTAACTTTCCATGAAGGAATTTCACTTTTGATTCAATGATCGAAATTGGTATTTCAAAAACCGAAGCATGAGGTTCAAACACATTTTCTTCCCAACTCATAATGTGAGTGGGATCAGGATAATATTTCATGAACTGAGATATGTAGAATGCATAATGAATTCCTATCAACTGAGCTAGAATTTCTAACTGATAAGAAACCTTCCCAAGATATTTATCCATATCCAATGGTCCAACATTTCTGAGGGAATACATTCTATGTTTTCTAAGTGGACACTCACCCAACCTAGGAGAAACCTTCATGAAATCCCAACCACTAAATAAAAACTCCAACAGACGATGCCACCGATCTGCATACTATTTCTATCAACCCTAGGCTACAACCATATGTTGTTACACCTGTTGAATCTTTTTCGATGTCCCCTAAACCAAACATTGTCCAACCAAAGAGACTCCTCCCACCTATTCCCAACAAAGAGGTGATTTTCATGGGGGACCATACAACACCTCGAAGGGTGGAAATCTAATCTAACGATGATAAAAGTTGTTGTAAATATACTAAACCATTCACATATGTCTATCCCATGATCCATCAAAATCCAAGATGTAGGCATGAAGCATATCCTCTAGGATCTGAATTACATGATTTGTCCAGCCATATGTATGTGGATGGTATGATGTGTTCAACTTGACCTGAGTCCCCACCGACTCTTGAATACTCCTCCAAAACCTTGAGGTAAACCTAGAACCGGTTTCTGAAACAACGGAAGAAGAACTTCCATGTAACCTCATGATCTCATTCATATACAACATACCCAGTTCTTCAACTTTAGTGGTGTCATTGATCTTAATGAAATGATTAGAATTCATCAACTGATCAAAAAACACCCAAATAGCATTTATTCCTCTTGTAGTATGTGGGAAACTAACACCCAAATAAATAGAAACCTCATCCCACTTCCAAACTGGCATCAAGATAGGTTGAAGAAAACTATAGGTCTTCAATTGCACTACCTTTATTCGTTAGCAGGTGTAACAACATGACACATAATACGCAATGTCATTCTTCATACCCAGACACCAGAACCGTCTTCTAATGTCATAATACATATTTATATGACCTAGATGAATGGAACATGAATATCTACTACATCTAAAAAAACCGAACTTCTCACATATGTGTGGATAACAACTCGCTTTTCAAAGTGAAGTATGCCATCTGAAGAAAGAGACCAACCAGAAAAGGTCTCCCCACTATAAAGGTTTACCCAAATCTTCTGAAACTCATCATATTGTTGTTTAATTTTCAAGTTAAACTCCCATAGAGATGATGATAATTCTAAACTGGTTAGAACCATCCATGAAACATCTTCTTGAGAATCCACATGCAATTGAGTTAAAATCCCCATAAAATTCCTATAAGGCCCCAGCCTTAAACCTTACTTAATCTTGAGTTAATACAAGATTACACATTGAGGATATTTTCAGGTTTAGATTTTTAGAGAATTAGATCATAAAAATTGCATTACATTCCACATTTAAACAAAGTGGTTAAATAAAAGACTGTATTCATTCTTTCCATCAACGAAAACATATTTAAAATAAAACATGGATTCTTTCTGGACACATCCTTGACACTATCATCACATCACGTACCTTTCCCTTGACCTATGAAAAATATTTCAAAAACGTGGGATGAGCATAAAAAGATCAGTAAGGGTTATAAAAAATATAGAAAGGAAACATGAGTTCATATATACATAAGAATGAAATCATACTTTACCCATAAAACATAGGCACTTTAACATAGCTCATAAAATCATGAATAAAACATAAAAAATCATAAGACATAAAAGGTAACTTGAGGCATTAATAACATTCTTACGTAAGGAGTAACCCTCTTGGTTACGTTTTGGAATACCCATCACAGTATATTACCTAAATCTCTTCGGAGAAACCTTAACGTTTCACTACTTCACATTACACAATGCATTGGAGAGCTATATCGGGCTCACCCGCCCTTAGTTTATCACAGAACCACCCATCTTCATAACAATGCCCAAGAACCATAACATAATCTTATCACATAAAACATGCATAAAGGAAACACAACATTTCCACATTTCAATAACAAGATATCAATAAAACACATTGATATAAATACACTATGAAAACCATTTTCAATACCAAAATAAAAGAAAAGTAAAACATGGTATTTATTTTTCTTTTAAAAATATGGTATGTCTTGTAGAGGAAGCCGAAACTCAAATAATGGTCAAGGCGGTGGAGAAGTCGTTGTCGCCGCATACGTACAACAAAAACATTCCCTTCTGTCGTTTAATAAACAATTCGTATAAAAAAGATTCCTTTTTAATAACCGTTAATTTAAAAGGGGTTTATACACCGTATAAAATAAGGTTGTGTATAAAATAGAATATTCCTCAATGAAAGGAGATTGAGACGAAGTCCCTTACAAAGACGGTATCCCTGGTTTAAGGATAAATCAATTACATAATTATGTGTGACAAATGAATACACCAAATATATGTGGATATTAAGTGTAAAATAATAAAAGGTCATTCACACATATTCAAAGGATTACATATTCAATAACTACATTTTGAACCCAAAGAAATCGAAATTGGGTTAAGAAGTTCCCTTGACAGCCTAACGGCGTCACATCAAAAAAACGGTATCTCATCACTTGGACATAAAATTTACATCAATAAGGATATATGAGAACATTTCCCAACATAAAAATAGGTAAATTAAAAGACCCAACAAAAGAAGTCTTTTAAAAAGAGGAGGGTGAAAGGTTCCCTTACCAACCTGGGTATCTTTCGAAACATATGCCCCGTGAAAGAAGGACAATACAACATTGATTTAAATACTCATAAACGAAAGTATATTACAGAAAGAGTAGAATAATGGTTAGTAAATACATCACTCAAAGGAAATTGTGGCAAATGTATCATAATTATCATGTGAATAAAAGTGAGATGAAAAATCCATTACGAAAACTCGGCAGCCTAACGACGCCACTTAAAACATCCAAAAATGGATTGATGAGATCAAATAGGGTCTCTAATCATATTAAAATAAAATGTACATAAATAGGAATATAAAATAACATCCCCCATAATAACAAAGAGGAGCTTAAAATAAGTTACATAAATGAGAGTACTTAAAAAGAAAGAGAGAGGTTAGATCTCTTATGAAAATTCGGCAGCCTAACGGCGCCACTCAAAACTTCCAAAATGGATTGACGAGAGAGAATAGGGTCTCTCATCACATGAAAATAAAAATTACTGTAATATTAATATAAAAGATCATCCCAATAACAAAAATTATGAGCTTTAAAAGGAATGACATAAAAGCGTGTACTTAAAAAGAAAGAGAGGAGTAGGATCCCTTACCTCGGGTCCGACTTGACTCGATCGTTCTTTAACGTCTGGAATAATAAACTTGAGTTAATTTATACTTGATTAAGAACCATTTTAAAGATTATTATTCCTTTTATATCACTTTTTTCCATGTTATAAACATTATGTAATCATTAAGTTAATAATGTTTGTTTTGTCGTTATTTGGTTCTTAAGTCGAAAGTGGACTTCTTACAATTACATGTTGTTCGTGTGGTCAAAGGTTCTTTATATCCAGAATGAAATTAATGATTTGGATACCATATATATCATATATATCCAGCATATACATGTATTTATAATATCACATAATCATTTAGATGAAAGAAATGAAATGCACTGTTCATGGAGACGGTAAGCCATACGTATGCATGAACGCTACTTTCATTTCTATGTCATATTAATGGAATTAAAACTATATGAGAGGTATGTATATTTTAATTCCATAATTATATTAATCATTTAGATGTAACGTACCTCATATATATACATTATATATATGTACTCATTATAATACATTACATGTGGGGATAAGAAATGAAATGCACCGTTCATGGAGACGGTAAGTCGTACGTACGCATGAACGCTACTTTCATTTCTATCTCATACTATAATGGAAAGAAAATAATAATTATATAAAGTTATATTATAATTCTAGTACAACATCAAATATAATAACTTTAAATCTATCCTTTATACGTCCCACATATGGAATTAACGAATCACATCACTTTGAGGGGGCGGTAGTCCGCACTTCCTTAAATGAAGATATCACGTTTACCCATAATAGAAACCATAAAGGTATTCCATAAATGAAAAATACAGAAGATTAAGTAAAAAATAAACATATTATATATCATATATAAGTATAGTTTCATCTTAATGGACACCTTTGAAGGTGTTAAAAGAATGTTGAACAATCATCGTTTCAGGAGGCAGAAATTTTCCATCCACGGAAACAGTATGTTCTTTAACCATTAAATGTAGGTGTGTGTAAGTGTAGCTCGAATACTTCTTATAACAAAATCCTAGTACATTGAAGATACTGTATTTTTAAAAAAATAAATGAATAAATAGTTTTTAGGGGGGTTGGAGAAGCAAAATAAAATAAAAGGACACAAGTGAAGACATTACCTTAAAATCGGGTAACTCCATTTGGTTGGAGCTCAAATTCTTCCTTGGGAAGACTTCATCCCAAAGTGAGGCTTCAAGGAGTAAGAGAGGGAAGTGGAGAGACAAAATGGGCAGGGTTTGGACGATCCAAAGGCTTTGGGAGTGTGGGTAAGGAGGTAGAGGTGGGGGCCTTTTATAAGAGGAGAGGAGGGGCACTCTTGTAAAGTTACAAAATGTTACTTTATTTTCAAAAGAGTTTAGGATTTTAAAGGTCCGACATTGATGTATTTCGAGGATAAGGTGATAAGGGTTTGAAATCCACTCATCCAATAGGTTCTGGACATGTTTAAGTCTTAGATATTACATTATCATTCCATTTTATTTAAATCGTTAAATAATGAGGTCATCACTGCACCATCATGATGTCATAAATAATATAATTTATTTAATGTCTAAAAATTATTAAAAAAATACTATGATGTAGGAAATCTTTGTAAATTTCCAGTTAATATTTATAGTCAAACATATTATTTGTATAACCCCATGTAAAAATTGTTTTAGTAAAACATATCATGTTTGTGTCATTTTTACATTAACATTAAATAAAAAGATATTTATGTCATTTCCCAACCAAAGTGGCTCCATGGGGTCCCGAAGTTGACCCATGGATTTTATTGGTCGGCCATGACACATCCAATGAGGGTAGAACATGTTTCTAGGTCATTTCATTTTATTAAAACATTATTCTTACCATAAACTACACTAATTACCTCTAATCGCGATTAAAAACTTAATAAGTTACTATTCAACAAAAAATTATTTTTATCCCATTGAACCACATTTTACTTCTTAATGACAACCATTTATGTCAGATTTTTTAAATTCAAAACACAAATATGGAAAATTTTCATTTAAACAAAAAAATCAGATTTTATAAGTACCACTTAGTGGTTTCACTATTCATCAAAAATTGATGTTTTTTAGAAAAATCCCAAATATTCACCCTAAGATATAATTGATATTCCGAATTCAAAAATTAAGTCTATTTTACAAAATTCAAAACATATAAGTCACATTAATTAATTTAATAATTAATCCCCACTGTCAGAGCAAATAGCGTGTTTTTATGAAACAAAAGTATCAAAAGATTGACACTAGTTTAAGTTTGATTTCAAAGTGAAATTAATTCCAACGACCACTATTGGATTTAATGGTAATAATATATTCTAATTTCACTTTAAAACCAATTCAAAAGATAATATAATCATATAAATAAATTAGATTAAAAAGTGGGTTTGAATTAAAATACAACATTTTACACTATTCATTAAAAAATGAACTTTATCGGAAAGATACCAAAAATTTACACAAAGTAAATTTCTATGTACCAATTCTTAAGAAGAGTTTTATTTGGTCCAATATAATGTATAAGAGTGAACAAAACTATATTTAATGATGGTTCTCCATCAAAAGGCGATAAGTGAACCTTTAGTGAAAACTAGGGCATATACGCCTAAAATTGAATTCTTTCCGTATTTTAAGCCTGTATCTTTTATTGGATAAATGTAAAAACATTTAAAAACATATATAATCATATTTTTGTTATTTATATCCATTCCCGCCAATACAACGGCTACATGTTAACTACCATTTAAAATAATATTATTTTATTATTAGAGTGCAACGTAAGATTCCCAAGAAACTCGTTGTTGCGTGTTGGGTACGCCATCGAGCATAGAGTCCCCATTAAAGTCATATTAAAATTTTATTCAAAAATAAGGATAAATATGGAAATGTCATATTCTTTATTTACCTGGGGTGTTACAATTCCACTCTCCCTTCAATTCCAAAACATCTTGTGATGGTAGCTTCCTACTTAGAGCATCTACAAAAACATTCACATTCTCTGGGGTGTAATATATGTCTTAGCCAAATGTCCAAATTTATATTATCCATCACCTATATCTAAGATTCAAGACATTTTGGGAAAATATATAGCATAGACTTTTATGATCAGATAAGATTGTGAACATCTCCCCAAAGAGATAGTGCCACCAAAACGTAAGCTCGTGCATCCCCACAATATGATCTAAATCAAGAGTGAGGTATTTCTTATATTGAGGTTAGAGTTGATGAGATACATAAGCTACCACGTGATAATAATACATAAGCACACATCCCAAACCAACACTATATGCATTATAGAACACCACGTACCCCATACCTGGATTGGGTAAGATTAGAAAAAGTGTCGATGTTATAAGTCATTTCAATCCATCTAATGATAACTAAAACTTTTATTCCCAAGAGAATTTTAATGACATATTGGTAAGAGAAGTCAAAGGTAATTCTATCTTAGAGAAATCAGTAATGATCCATCGGTAGTATCTAGAAAAACGACAGAAACATTGAATTTCAAAGACATTATGTGTTTTCTTCCATTATAAGACATCTTTTAACATCAATGGATAAACTGATAAGCCATCCTGATAAATTCATTACCCCAAGAAGTTCCCTTCTTGAATCCATAATCAAAATTTTGAAAGATTTCCATACAAATAGTGATTTCTCAAAATCTATAGAACCAATCTATGATGGGTGTCATGCAAAGGCTCTAACATTTAATAAACTAGAATATCATTCATGAACACTGCCACAAAAGTGTTAAGATATTGGTGGAATATATGATTCAACAAAGACATAAAAAATGCAGGAGCATTAGTTATACCAAAAGTCATAATAAGATATTCATAATGGCCATAACTTCTCTTAAAGGTCTTCTTTGTTATATCAAACTCATGGACTCAGATCAAATCATAACCCGACAGAAGATGAATTTTTGAAAAACACTTTTCTACTTTTAATTAATTAAAAAATCATCCACATGAGGCAAATGATATTTGTTCTTAATCGGTACCCGATTTAACTTTTTATTGTCCAAAAATAACCGAAGTGAACCATTTTCTTTCATAGAAAAGGGAAAAGGGGATGCCCAAGGTGAAACACTAGGGAGAACAAAATCCTTCTCTAATAGGTCATCTAATTGAATCTTGAGTTCTTTTAACTCTGTTGGAGACATATGGTAAGAGGTCATTGATATTGGTTGTGATCCATGCACCATGTCAATTGTAAATTCTACCTCCCACTTTAGAGGAAGACCAAAAAATTCATCTGTGAAAATTTTAGGAATGACTCGAAACACAATAGGAAGATTGTCAAATGAAGAAATTTCATCCAGGTCAAATACAACAGAAACCAAAAAACTCAGGAGCTTTGGGTGGGATGAGAATGTATGAACTAACATCATGTCCCACTCTCCCTAAAAACACATGCGAGTTTCCATTTGTAGAAAGAGACAAAACCCGCTTATGATAACAATTAACCTCATCTAAATGAGAGAAAAGCCAATCCATATTGATGATGATTTCAAATAGATCCAGATCAATAACAAGAAAATCTCATGAAAAATTTGTGTCAACTATTGTGAATAAAAAAGTCCAGCAAGAACCCTGCCCTTTGTTCTTACGAGGACGTGTCAGTAAGTACATTATAAAGGGAATATGTTTTGTTGGAATTTTAAGCATATCAATAAAATGGGCAGATATAAACGAGTGGGAGGAGCCAATATCAAATGAAGTAGTAGATACTGAAGCCACAATAAGGAGCGTTCTTATCACTATTGATGGTACCAAATCAACATCCATTGGAAACTCATCTACTATGTTTAAATGATTCACTCATGAGGCCTATAGATGGATCCTAGTAGTCTTTTAAGCTTTTGACTGCACTGCAGTAGCCTTTGAAGCTAACGAACCTTGACCATAATGAGGTGTATTCATAACCTGCTAGAAACTCTGTAAATGACCATCTAGTCCATATCTATTTCACATCATCACATGTATTGGACAAGAATGTCTAGTGTGACACCCCTTGTCACACTTTTATTATGTTAGAGGCAAAATGTTTGCTTAAACGGATTGGGTAGAGGAGTATTACTACTATGATCCACCTCCACCACTCCTTCGATGGTCCATCCACTAATTCTTATTCCTATGTATGCCACTCAAGACATCACAAGTTGGAAGAGAAGAGGTGGTAAAACAGACCATTCCTACCATGATTATCTCTACCAGCATTTCTTTATACACTATCTCTGTATAGGTATAATAATTCAATATGGACAACTCAATCTAATGTCCAGTCACAAACCCTACAGGTACTCATGTGCCTTCAGCTGGTCATTACTTATCACATCTGATGAAAAATGGACAAGCACAAAAAAATGGTTGGTGAAGCCTCAAAATAAATGCTCTCCTTACTTCAATGATAGGAACTCTATATATTTTTCCAATATCAGAGACTATTGATAGAACTGCTAAAAGGATAGGGTTTTGAAACCCTTCCAATCCATGCTCACATGTCTGTCTTCCTTGAACATAGTTTCCCACTAATGTTTTCCGTACCCCTCGAGTTTGAACATTGCACACTTCACCCAGATTTTCTCAGGTGTCTCCAGGAAGTCAACAATTTGGTCTATTAGGTCTATCCATTCCACTAACTCTTTAGGGTTAGTTATTCCTTTATTCAATGGTATCTTAACATGAAATAACTCTAGAGATCAATATTTTTCTCCTCCACCTCTATGTGATACTTCATCCATTTCATTCTGTACTCCTGGTGAATCATGTTCAATAGAAAAGATTGTCGTATGAGAGTCTCGATGATATTAAGATCCAATGGTGGATTCCCTTGATGGGAATAAACTACATCTTCCAAAGGAACCTACAAGAAGATGTCCTGGAGGCATACTGCTGCATACCAAAACATAGGAATGATTAAACAATGAAAAAATATAAATTCAAACTTGCAAACCCATAAGAAAAAGGTAACATTTTTAAAAGAAAAACCCAACACTAGAGACATATATACCGATATAGGATTGTAACTTGAGTCTCGTTACAATAATATATGGACATGAATTTATCGTATCATACCACCCAAGTCCTAAAAATCCTATATTTAATCTAGAAAATATCCCAAGAAAATGATTCATGGGGATAGACCTCCTTTGATACCAAAATTATACAAACCAACCCATGTTTCCCTCAAACCCGACACCTGACCCGATCTATCACATACCCGAAGGGAATTCCTAATCCATATGGGTTGGCAACAAACACCTGGGCATCGAAAGAGAAAACCGAGGGAACAATTTCACCCGACCTGAATGACCACAAGGAATATAAATATAGCGAATGAATGGGACAATAGACGACTAAATATATATATATGTATATATACATATATATTCCATTACTTTATGAAAATAGTGGTAATAAAACAACTGTAATAATATCTAAATACTCTAAAAGGCATGTCAGGCCGCAAGGGACTCAAAACCATCATCTACTCCAATAATGGAATTGAATAACTCCAAACATCTCACCATCAGCTACCCATACCAGCTAACATGAAGCTCACTACCTTTGATTTAACTACAATATATGATAAACAATGGTCTATGTACTCCAAAAATCAGTGTGCATAGTGTGAGCTAACATGATCAGTCGGATCCCACCAATGTGTTCCATAGCATGTATCTATATAAAAATACCTTTATGCTTATATAAAATTTAAAACATGGAATGAAAATCATTAAAGACGTTTTATAGAAAACATGGTAAACATTACCTTTTCCATAGTTCTAAAAAAGTGGGTATATTAGTTTCAAAGTAAATTTTCCATTTCATTTCCCATAAGTCTAAACATCCATATCAACGGTAACTCAGAAATACAAGAAATACAAAACAGAAGCACAGGTATCATAACACCAAGGGATACTATATTTCTAGGTAGTAGACAAATCATTCCAAAATAATCATGTGCACAAAATGGATCCTAGAACAACTGGCCTAGGAATTACGAGAAAACCCCAAGAGTAAGCCGGAAAAAATGTTAATATGAGTCTCATAGAACAATAAACCTATATAAAAAATGAAAACCCCAAGACAAACCTACATGATAATAGCAATAATGAATAATGTCTTCAAGATAATCCTTCCATCTACATACCCAAGGTAACCCATGAGATTTTTTTTCACAAACCCTTTTCAAATTATTTAAAACCATTAAAAACAATTTGGAATCCATTTATCAAAATCCAGGGAAAACAATTTTTCATTTAAATCCCTTTTCGAAAAACACATCCATCATTAAAATTTCATAAATAAGTTTATTAAGAAATAGAAATCATGCTCATTGTCGTAGGCTAGAGATGAAACCACCTACCTCAATGTTAGGGTCACACACGCCCTCAACGGAAACCAAAAGCAACGAAACCCAACAATGTTATCAGTGAAGCCTATAGAATCAATCCCAAACATCAAAGGATTGATTTAAAATTAATTATAATGGATTTTTAGATAGAATAAATCCCACATACTTAAAGAATGAATGTTCGCTACACCACAACTTTCCCATGAGTGGCCTAAGAGACAATATATCACATTGGATCTAAATGAGGACACCAAGAAACATCCGACTTGGATCATAGGATCTGATAACACAAGGCTAGGTCATTATCATGATAAATATCTCAGAATAAATAGGGAGAACACTTAATTGGAGAGATACACCATAGAATCAATGATGAACCAGGGTAGAACATATAGATCATGAAGGTGGGACTTCTCTAAAAAACATGTAGGAGCAGTTTAGGGACGAGATCCAAGAGGATCGAGAGGAAAAAATTCCATGTGAAATATAAAAATTCATGACTTAAACCTGGGGGTGGGACAATTGACTATATGTTACCCTTGTTCAGGTTATCCAGTCCACGCTAGATAAGTAACACCAAAAAACCTGTCACATCGGATTTAAAATCCTTTATTTAACCTCTACATGACGTGTAACTCAGGTACAATATGGCTACCTACTCATTACCTACTCACAGGATGATCCCCCATTCATTACAAGAATCCTAAACAACGTACATGACATTTATTTCATGTACATGATGTCTACATGTTCTATAACCTTCAGTAAACCCAAAAAATCACATATCGGATTTTTAAAACCATAAGGGAACATAGAAAAAGAGAAAACATACCTGGTAAATGTAAAAGGATTTTACATTTACTACATGTTTTCTCTTTTTGTATCACCCTTGTGTATAATAATTACTAATCATGAGTCATAACATATAACATTCAAATTTTGGATCACCTTATTAGAATTAACTCTAACTTTCTTCATTTATAATAAATAACTTATGTTTTTTTATTTATGAATATATATATTTTATCAAACTAATAAGATGGTTATGAATAGAAAATGGAAAAAAACATATAATATGAGAAAATATTATGAAGGTGTAAATAAATATTTCCACATGTTTTCAACAGAACATCCATAAAAACTTTCTAAAATTACATCTCATTGCTTACATTTTTTATTCAAGGAAAATAAATCTAGAAGTGTTTTAATAACATTTGATTTCACAAAATAATTATCAAATATATTAATGATAGAATATACAAGTGGATAAATTGATTTCACACAATGATTGGGATTATATTTTTTTATGAATTATTTGATTTGAATACCAATGTAAATAATGACCAATATTGTATAGAAAATGGGAATACAAAATGAATATGACATTTGAAATTGTCCAAAGTAGTTTGAGATGTTAAATAGATGTCATAAAAGATTATTGTTTATCCATTGTACTAAATATATAATATTTTCAATTGTATTGAAGTCATGTAATTTTAAAGCAGGTAGTGGATGCAGAGATACAACATTTATAGAAATACATTATCTCCAAAATGATATTATATAAAATAAAAATGAACTTCTTTTTCAAAGATAAGACACCAAATTAATTCTATGTTTAATTGCAATGATTTATTAAAAAACTACATTCATATCTAAATGATTTCACATTGTTTCATATGAAACACGAACCACTCAAAAAATTTATTAAGTGTGATCTGGATCAATATAATAATAATGAATCAAGTCATTCAAAATCAATATGATACTTTATTATCATTACATGGTTAAAAATTTAATATGGATGTTAGGAAACTATGTGACAGTTGACGACAAATGAATTGAAAATGATTGCTAATTAGAAACGATGTAATCCAGAATACCATTCTCAGTGGACGAATATTTATTATGAGTATCCTGAATTTGGAAATATAAGATAAAATCCCATATTTGTAACACCTCGACCCTTGTTACCCATAGTCGGGGTATTATTACATAACATTTTCATGAAACAAGGAATCATGTCCCGAAACACCAATCAGTTTAGTAGCCTTGGATGTACCATATACAATCATAAGATTTAAATTAAATAATGAAATAAAATCATCAACCACAATTTTTCACCATGGAACACACTTATATCCTTAAACTATCCGTACAGGTCAACCATAAAATATTTCTTCACATCCTGGGAAAAATAAAATGTAGAAAAGGGTGAGATCAGATGCTCATTAAGGATAAAAATATATCAGAAACATTCATATATCTGAATAAACATTTAAGGAAATTTATAAGACTAAAACAAAATCCTTTTAGTCTTAAACATCATCATAATATGGAAAATTTAATATCAAATAATTCCATTTAATTATTCACATGAATATTATACTAGTTGAATAATCACATACAATATCAATAGCCACTTTCATTATAATGGAATGCATAATGCCATACATCATAACCACATAGTCAAGGCCTTGTGCCAAGACTACAAATAATATTTTTCAAGGCCTTGTGCCAAGACACTAGTTTTTCTCATGAGACCTACTTATGCCTCGAGGAGCTATTGAGAGGTCCACCCGTCACTTAATAGGTCTAATTAATTCCTCATATGAAAATGTTTAAACATAACATAAATATTCATATTAAAACTAGCATACAAAATATAAATACATAATCCATAAACCATGAATAGTGTAAAAAACACATCCACATTAAAACATATCAAAATATATTCAATTAATCATGGAAGATTTGTAAGATAATAAATCAACATCAGACAAGTTTAAAATCCATCAAAGGATGTTGACATTAATGAAATTATAACTATTTGAAATAAATACCTCTTTGTTTATTGAAATCATTTAAAAGTAACATAATTATAGAAGAAAACATTTATTTTGAAAATATTCTTATATGATTGTATTGGAAGCTTTTAAGATGATATAATGGCGGAAAATATCCCCACCATCCGTATAAGTTAAAAAAAGACATTGTTACCTTAATTTTGTGGAAAAGGTCATCATGTACCTTGTTTGGAAAAGTACGGAAAGATTCCTTTGAAACCATTTTATAAATGGTCAAAAAATGCTATAAATTAATTTAACCCATAGTCTAGAAATATTTAAAAACGTTTCGATGTACATTTTTATGAAACATGGATGTGGATGATAAAGAGGTCCTAGTAGATACTTACTTAAAAACAACCTCAGATAAAAAATTATTGTGAAATTAACCCTTAACTTGCACATTTCCTTAGTCAATGGTCTGTTAACCTCCAATATAATAGTTAACTCTTTTTTGAATTATAAAAGAATAATTTACATAAATATGATATCATATATGATCTTATAATATTGTTTTGTGAATTAATATTTTATTAGTATCATCATTTCTGGTGTTAACTAATTCATTTTCCATTATATGCTTGGTTACGTAAGCCATTTTTGTTATGGTGAGGATTTATTTTACTAATATAAAGAAGTACATTATGGTCATGAACATTATTTTTAATCGTAAAATTAAAATTATTCTTGAATAATTACGTTGTGGAATGAATATCATCACGTTCATGGAGGTGGTAAGCCATACGTACGCACGAGCGATAATATCACTATATTGATGGTGAAATCATATGTAATTGGATGTTATATAATATATACAGAATCATTAACATGTTATTTTTATTATTAAATCATTTATACTCATTATTATACCCATCCAAATAATGAAGTGTTTGAATAACTAACTACACCGCGATGTGGAGACGGTAGGCCGTACGTACGCACGTATAATGACTTTTTAATTCATATGATGGATTGAATAATGAATATGGCTGTACCATTTTTATAATAACATAAATGTATATAGAAGATATTGGAGTTATTATTTAAAAATGAAAACAATAAAGAATTAGGGTGTGGAAGAAGAAAATAACTTGAAAGAGGTGATGAAATATTTACCTCTTCTTCAGGGTCTACATTTTGATTTGATCAAAAAAGCTCTTTGGGATGGATTTATGAGAAAAGGAAGGCCACTAGGATAAAGTTAAGAATGTTGGGAGGATATTTGGTCAGGTTTTGGCTGAGCCAAATGGATTTGGAGGTATTAAATTAAGAGAAGGATAATTACCCTTTTATAATATTGGTGAGCGTCACATTAGAAAAATCATGAAATATTATGTTATAATAAAAAAAATTCGGATTATAATGGATCCAAAATAATTTATTTTGATGATAAGGTGGGGACGGGTCGAAAAAATCTCAACCAATCTGTTTTAGATAGGTTTAGGTCACCATATAACAATTATCTTTTAGATTTAACTCTTAATAAAATAGTTTGACATTTACCATGTCTTTTGGTATTTTTAAATGATATGGTTAATAAACATACTATAACAGGACAATAAAATCTCATTTGGTTAATTATTAATTTATATAACCTTATATAAGTCATTTTACTGAACTGTAGATTTTTAGGATTATTATATCAATAATTAATATAGTATTTGTTTTAAAAACTCAATTATCTCAATTTTGACACTTTTAAGTATTTTGTTTTTTTGAAAATCATAAAAGCATGATTACTTTGAAAAAAATATTTAATCGACCATATCATTTATTATTAACCTATAAAATTATTTTAATTCACAACAATTCTCAATATACATTTATTTGGATATTTATAATATCAATTATTTTAATATTTCATTATTATGGTAATTACTGCATCATCATTGTTTCATTAATAAATAAAATTATTTAATGTATAAAAATTATAAATAAAATACCATTATGTAGTAATATGTTTTCTTTATAATGAATATTTATAGTTGAAATTATCTTATGTATAACTCTATACTAAAAATGGTTTAGTTATTATGTTTTGAATTTAATACATTTAACTCTTCATTATATAATATAATAATAAATGGCCTTATCTAATCCAAGTGGACCAAAAGGATCATATTTTAGTCCTAGTGTTGTTTTTGTTATAATTAAACTTATAAAATAGAATAAGTACCTATTTTAGGGTAATTATAATATCATTTTACCCTTAATTACCCTATTTACTTTTAACTATGGTAAATAAAAGTCAAAAGCTGCTATTGAAAAAAAAAATTATTTTCATCTCATTGCACCAAATTCTATTTACTAATGTAAACCGTGTCTCATGGATTTTTGAAATTAAAATCATTGAAATGGTAAAATTATGTTTTATACAAATTTGTAAATGCTCTTTCAAGGTGGGTAAAATATGGTAAAAAGTTAAAAAACATTTTATATATATAAAAATATTATAAAATGAATACAATGAATTGCATTGAACATTTATAGGTATTATGTATATATTTTGAAATAAAGTAAATTAAAATATTATAACTAAATATTTAAATAATAATTCAGTTTTAAATAATTACGTAGTGTTTTCACTATTCATCAAATATTGAAATTCTAAAGAAAATACCAACAAATCAGCCTAAGATAATTTTGATATTCCGAATTCAAAAATGAAGTCCATTTTGAAAAATAAAAATTATAAAATTTCAAAATGTTGTAATTACATTTTATAATGGCTTGTTTGATTGGTCATGGTGTGTTAAAACTCTATATTGCGTACAACGCAAGATACCACATTATTCAAAGGGAAACGTACCGTGGAACCTTGAGGTGTTATGTTCTCCCATCCTTAAAATAATTTCATCTTCGAAATTTCTAAAATATTACTACATAAAAATGATTTGGGTGGTTCTCCATCATAAGTTTCCTGGGTTCCCACATTGCCTCTTCCATATTATGTTTTTTCCCTAGAACTTTTAACAGACGAGTTTTATGGTTTCTCAGCACTTGTTCTCTGTTATCATGAATCTTGAAAAGCTATTCACAATTAGACAGATCAAGATCTAGATCAATTTTTTCATTGGTGAGTACATGCGTTGGGTAAGGTATATATTTTCCCCACAATGATATGTGGAACACAACATGAACTTTGAAGAGATTTGGAGGCATTACCAAACAATAAGTAGCAACTCTAATTCTTTCTGGAATTTTGAAAGGACTGAAATACCTAGGACACAATATACCCTTCTTACTGAATCATATAACACCCTTCCATGGAGATACCTTCAAGAAAACATGGTATCCAACTTGAAATTCCAGATCCTTCCTCTGATTATCGACATAGTTCTTTTTCCTACTTTTGGATGCTTTGATGTGGGTTTGGATAATCTTCACCTTTTCCATTGTTTCCTCAATAAATTCTGGGCCTATGAGTTTTCATTGACGAACAATATCCCAACAAGTTTGTGTGCATCATCTATTTCCATAAAATGCTTCACATGATGTCATCTGAAAACTTGAATGTAAGCTATTGTTCTAGGAAAATTCTACCAGAGGTAAATATTGACCCCACATACCTTGAAAGTCTAGTGAGAAAGATCACATCACGCCTTTTAATGTTTTAATAGTCTATTCTAATTGTCCTTCTGTTTGATGGTGGTAGGTAGTTCTCAAACGAAGATCAGTATCCAAGTCCTTCTGAAGACAAATCCCAAATTTTGATGTAAAATGGGGATCGTGATCAGAAAAAACTGATAGGCGTATACCATAAGTCTTACAACTTCATTAATATATATTTCTTCCAGACATTCAAGTGGTTAATCTTTTCTTATTGCAATAAAATGAGCATACTTGTTAAGACGATCAACACAGAACTATATTGCAGCATTCCTTCTAGGAGTCTTTGGTAGCCCCATGACAAAGTCCTTCGTAATATTATCCAATTTCCACTCAGGTATGGGAAGAGGTTTCATTACTCCTCTAGGTTATTGCCTCTTAGCTTTCACTTGTGAAAAAACTATACATCTTAACAAAAAATATGAAATCTCCCTCTTCATGTTGTTCCACCAAAAATGTTTCTTTAAATATCTATACATCTTGGTGCTCCCATGGTGTATATGGAAATCAAAACAATGATCATCATCTGATAATTCTATTTTTAGATCAGGTATGTCGAGAACACAAAGTCTCTTCCCTAATTTCAAAATTCCATATTCGTATATGAAGTAACTCAATCTCCGATCATTTATAGATTTAGTCTTCTTTTGAAACTCCTCATCATTTGTCTGAGAACTTTTTATCCTTTCTAGTAACAATTTTTTGGAAACCATTTGAAAAATTATTCATGTTTCACCTTCCATGGTTATTCCAATATCCATCATTACAAAATCAATGAAAATTGGATCCCTTTCAACTCTGATCTCGTTAAAAACTCCATGATCTTTTCTAATCAAAGCATCTTACAACTTACTTGCCTTCCCTGGGAGGTAGTGTACTGTGAAATCATAATCCTGGAGTAGTTCAAGACATTTTATTTTCCCCATGATGAGTTCTTTTTGTGGGAAAATACAATTCACACTCTTGCGATCTGTATAAATTTCATACTTTTCACCATAGAGATAGTATCTCCAAATATTCAGATAAATGATTACAATTGTTAACTCAATATCATTAGTGTGATAGTTTTTCTCATGAATTTTTAGGTGTCATGATGCATATTCAATAACACTATCTTTCTGTATAAGGACACAACCAAGTCCTTTCTTTGAATCATAACTATAAATAACAAACCCATCATTCCCCAATGGTAGAGTCAAGATATAAGCATTAAATATTCTTATCTTTAGTTCTTCAAAACATTATTCACACTCTTTGGTCCAAAAAAAATTTAACTCTGTTACGTGTGATCTTGGTTAATGGGTTAGCCAATTGGGAAAAATGCTAGACAAAACGCCGATAATAACCTACAAAACCAATAAAACTACGTACCTCAGTTATAGTTTTCGGTGCTGGCCATTCTTGGATTACCTTGGTCTTTGAAGGCTCAATATAGATTACATCCATAGAGACAATATGGCCAAGAAAATAAATCTCTTTGAGCCAGAATTCACACATTCTATACTTCCCGTACCTGCCTGAATGACCCGAAGGACATCATTTATATTGATTTTTGATAACCCCCCTTTCACGGGATGATGGGGAACCCTTACATCGCTTGTAGGCTCAGAGATTACATGGCCAGTAGTCTTAGGAGATTACAAGACCTAAAGGTCTTAGGGAATTAATCCAGACTATATACAAGGAAATTCCCCTCCCCAGCATCTGCATCTTAATAGTAGCTCTCCACCTTTTCATGACCATCTGGTTAGGCTTCTCATGCAACCATAGGTCGGTATTGATGGAATATTCATACCCTCTTATTCTGAAAATCAATGTTGGTCTGCTCTGGTGAGTGCACCTACTCTGAATCCTTTTCCCATACAATTCATTTCTTCTATGGGTTTTCAGAATAGTGCACAAGTGATTTTCATGATCTTTAATGATTTTTGAGTATACCAAGATATCATCCATAAATACCACTACAAAGTCATCAAGATATTCCTTTAAAACTCTATTCATTAAATATATAAAGACAGAGGGTGGATTAGTCAATCCAATAGGCATTACTGTAAACTCATAATGCCCGTACCCGGTTCGAAATGCTATTTTCAAAATGTCTTCCTTCGTAAACACAACTAATGATATCCCGATCGAAGGTCAATATTTGAATAATATTGAGATCTATCAATTTGGTCGATTAAATCATCAATGTAGTGTAGGGGATACATGTTCTTTATTGTTATAGCATTGATCTCCCTCTATTCAGTGCACAACCTCATGGATATGTCTTTATTCTTAACAAAAAGGATAGGGGCTCCACATGGAGATGCACTAGTTCAAATGATTCCCTTATTACTCAATTCATCAAGTTGTTTCTTTATTTTCCCTAATTCCACAGTGGCCATTCTACAATGGGTCTTCGATATGGGACTTGAACAAGAAATTAAATCAATGGAAAACTCAATTTCTCATTCTGGGGGATGTCTAAGAAAATCCTCTAGAAACACATCAATATATTATTGTACAGTAGGTACTTCCTCTAATCGATCTTTATTTACCTTAACCATAGTTATCTCAATCTCTTCGTCCCCAATAATTGAATTTAGTAGAGTTTCTAGCGGTGGATCTAGATATGAATCAGGTGGTGATGTTTCGGTTCTAATGATAAGGTACTCATTATCATTTTCGAACATTGTAACCTCCTTCTTCTTACCATAAATTTTATCATCATGGTATGAGATCCAACCCATTCTAAGGATTATATCAAATTAAATCATGTGTATGACAATAAAATCAGCAGATAAAGAACATTTACATGCCCTAATGGGAAATAAATCAAAATAAATTGTTTTGATGATACTTCCCATATAAGTTTTGACCGAAAACTCCCTTGTTATGTCAAATTGAAAATATATAATTTTCATAGAAAACTGGGAAGATATAAAAGAAAGTGATGATCCAGAATAAAATAAAATTTTTTCTATACTTGAGGAAACCATTAAATTTCCTTCCACTATGTCTTTCAGAACATCAACCTCAGCAGTAGTGATCTCATAATCTTGGCCTTTCTTCATTGGGTATTTCTGAGGTATGTTCCCTTGGCACTTAGGACCTTAATTTTCATAATGTCCCTTTTCTCTAAAATTGTAGCATTCATCATTGACATCATTTTTCTTTCCATTGCAATCACGTGCTTGGTGTCCTTTTTCACCACACATGTAACAGACTCACATTCCCTTCATGAAAGTACCGGGGTGATTCTTACCACATTTATCTCAGGATGGATATTCAACTATACCATTCATCCCCTTACTTCCATTTCCAGAGTGATCTACAGATATCTTCTTCTCTTGATTTGCTTTTAAGTCATAAGAGTTAGAGAATTTTGTTTTTGTCTTGATCGTGCATGAAACAATATATTCATATGATGAGAAGGATTGTGAGACTAATGCTCTATGGAGAAATGGATTTAACCCATAAAATAATCCATCAATCTTACTCCTTGGGTTACATATATAATATATTGCATCCCTTTCCATCCTTGTAACGTTAGCTTCATACCTTGTGACATTCTCATCCTCCTTTTTCATAAGACTTAGAAATAGACTTTCCATATTCGCTCGATGGTCATGAAGAAAGTATTTTTATAAGAAATTTTCTTTAGACTCCCTCAATTACATGTTTGATAATTCTTCATCTTCCTATGTGTTTTGGATTAATGACCACCATTGATCTGCATCTCCCATGTGGTGATAAACTGCCATGAAAACTTTTTCCCTTTCACTAATCCCCAAAGAATGAAATAATTTCTGTAAGAAATTTATCCATTTCTCTGCTACTAATGGTTTTTTACTCCCATTTAATGTTGGAGGTTGTTGCCTCATGAAGAGATCTAAAATTGATCCACCACATTGTAGATCAGGGTGCCCTATATGGGTATGGTTATTATTCATAACATGAGTGAGTTGTCCCAGTATGGTGATAAGTTGATTAGCACCAGTTACATCACCAGCTCCGCTATAACTATCCTGAGTAGGAGGGAAATCTCTACCTAGATTTTATGTGGTGATATTGTTTATATTCCTTCCACTTTGTGACCTTTCTAAAAAAATTGAATACACTAGATTTGTTTATGAATAAGAATAAATACTTCAACACTTGTAAAACACTTAACATAAATTGAAAAAATTAATGATATAATGCATAATCATAAAAAAATATCTTTAAGGAGGTATATACTAATACATCATTCAAAATGGTTTGTAAAGAAAATGTGAATTATCATATGAATCTCCACCATGAGTGTCATAATCAAGAGTGAAACAAGGCCCATTTTCATGTACTAGGATACCCCGAGTCAAGCCCTAAACTCCATGTGAATGTTTTCACTCCCAAGTACATCGGTGCCAGAGTCACCTCTACCTGTTCGTATCCAGATAAGGATGTATTTCATGGAAAAGACCCAAAATCTCTACATTACCAGAATTTATGGAAGTTATTCTATACCAATACTCAAAGAATGTCTTAGGGTAATATGCTCTAAAGAGATTTAATCTAAATCTAGTTATCAAGGTTTGTACTAAACTTAATCAGATGCCAATAATATCTCCCCCACCCCAATTACCCAGAGTCGTTTCATTATTACAAAACATTGGCATGATACAAGGAATCATGTCCCGAATGACCGATCAGTTTCGTAGCCTTGAATATACTGGATACATTCATAAGTTTTACATTACATCATGAAATAAAAACATCAACAACATTTTCCCCATTGACCACAATTATATCCTTAGCCTATCCCTATAGGTCAACCATAAAATATTTCTTCACATCCGGGGAAAAATAAAACATAAAAATGGGTGAACTCAGAAGCTCAGTAAGGATAACAATATAGTGGATTCTTTCATAAATAAACATAAAAATTTAAGGCAATGTATAAGACTAAAACAAAAGCCTTTTAAACATAAACTTATGCATAATATGGAAAAGATAAATTCAAATAATTCAATTTACTTATTTTCATGGATATTCTAATAGTCGAATAATGACATGCAATATCAATAGTCACTTTCATAATGATGGAATGCATAATGCTAGACTTCACAAACACATATTCATGGCCTTATGCCAATACTACAAATTATATTTTTTCCAGGACATGTTCCAAGACACTAGTTTATCTCATGAGACCCACCGTTGCATCGAGGAGCTATAGTAGGCTCCACCTGTCACTTACTAAGTCCAATGAATTCCTCACATGAAAAGGAATAAACCCAACATAAACATTTGTATTAAAACTAGAATACGAAATGTAAATTCATTATCAAAAAACCATGAATAGTATAAATATAGAACATCCACATTTAAACATATCACAAAACCTTCAATACATTATGGATGATTTTTATTATAAAAAATCAACTTCAAATTAGTTTAAAATCCATCAATGGATGTAGACATAGATGAAATGAAAAATATTTGAAATAAATACCTCTTTCATTTTGAAATCATTTAAAAGTTACATTATTTTAAAAGAAATAATTTTTTCTAAAAATAGTCTTATAATCTTGTATGGGAATATTCGATAAATATATAATGGTAGTAAATAGCCTCGCCCGCCGTATATGTTAAAAAAACATTCATACCTTAATTTGGTCAAAAAGGTCATAAAGTAACTTTATTGGAAAATGATGGGAATATTCCTTTCAATCCATTTTATAAAAATTCAAACAAGGGTATAAATAACTTTGACCCATAGTCTAGTAAATAGTAAAAATGTTTTGAAATACATTTTTATAAAACATGAATGTGGATGATAAAGAGGTCCCAGTAGATACTTATATAAAAACAACTTTGGATAATAAGGAGATTTGTGAAATTAACCCTTACCTTATACATTTATTTAGTCGATGGTATTTTAACCTCTTATATAATAGTTAAAACATTTTTATTAAATTATAAATGAATCATATAAATAAATATGATATCATATATGATCTTATAATATTTTTTTGTTAATAATATTTTAGTCGTATCATCATTTCAGATGTTAACTGATTCATGTTCCTTTATATGATTGGTTACGTAAGACATGTTTGTTATAAATAGGTTGTATTCGATTCATATATAGAATGATATTAGGTTCATAAATATTATTCTTATTCAAAAAATGAAAATTATTCTGGAATGATTACGATGGGGAATGAATCTCATCGCGTTCGTGGAGACGATAATCCGTACGTACACACGGGCAATAATATCGTTATATAGATGGTAAAATCATAGGTAATTAGATAGTATATCATATATACATAATAATTAACATGATATATTTATTATTTACATCATTTATCATCATTATTATAACCATCCAAATAATGAAGTGATTGAATAACAAACTACACCACGACGTGGAGACAGTAAGCCGTACGTACGCACGTATCGTGACTTTGTCATTCATATGATGGATAAAATAATGAATATAGTTGTACCATTTTTTTTAATAATATCACATTATATATAAGATACTGGATTTATTATTTTAGAATGAAAAAAAAGAATGAAGAAGTTGAAGAATAAAATAACATGAAAGAGGTGATTAAATATATACCTCTTCTTCGGGTTCTTCGGTTTGATTTGATCAAAAGGGATCCATAGGTAGGCTTTCTGTCCAAATGAAGGACTCTAGGATGATGAGAGGAACATTGGGAGGATATTTGGTCAGGGTATGGCCGAGACAAAAGTCTTTGGAGGTGTGAAATTTAGGGAAGGGGAAGTACACTCTTATAAGAGAGGTGATGGTCACTTTTGGGAAATCCTAAAATATTATTTTACTAAAATAATTTTTGGTTTCTAATGGCTCTAAAATGATTTATTTCAAGTCTAAGGTTGTTATGGGTCTAAAAACTCTAAACCAATAAGTCTGATAGAGGTTTGGGTCACCATATTAACCTTATCATTTATATTTAACACTTAGTGAAATAGTCTGATATTTACGATGTCGCTTTGTAGTTTTATATCATATAGTAATAAACATATTATAACAAGACAAGATAATCTCATGTGGTTAATTATTAATATAGATATCCTTATCTATGAATTTTTTCTAAACCATAGATTCTTAGGAATATTATATATATTAATAATATAGTATTTTTTTTAAAAACTCATTTATGTCAATGTTTACATTATTTAGTATTTTATTTTCTGAAAATAATAGAAGCCTGATTACTTTGAAAAAACTTTAT
This sequence comes from Viscum album, assembly GCA_963277665.1. Lineage (NCBI taxonomy): Eukaryota > Viridiplantae > Streptophyta > Magnoliopsida > Santalales > Viscaceae > Viscum > Viscum album. The sequence goes on along the minus strand of OY728126.1, from coordinate 2,045,727,151 downwards.
TTAAGAAACCCTAACATGTCATATTATCTTATAAAATTAGTGGAATTTATCAGAAGTCTCATTTTTAAATTTTTTTGCTTATTTATAATATCAATTATTTTAATATTTCGTTATTAAGGTAATTACTACATCATTATTCTATCATAGATATATTAATTTTTTTAATTCTAATAATAATAAATAAAATTCTACTATTTAGAAAGTATTTTTATCTTTCTAATAAATATTTATAGTCAAATTTATCTTAGGTATAACCCCATATTAAATATGTTTTAGTTATTAAACATTGAATTTAACTCTTTTAACTTTTCTTTAAATAAAATAATCATAAATGTCTTAATCTAATCCAAGTGGAGAAGAACGATCATATTTTATTCCTATGTTTGTTTTTGGTTGAATTACACATATCCAATAAAATTAGGACATCTTTTATGGTAATTATAATATCAATTTTACACATGATTACCCAATTTACTTTTAATCGTGGTAAATAAAAGTCAAATGTTACTATTCACCAAAAAAATATTTTCATCTTATTAAACCACATTTTACATACTAATGTCAACAATTTCTCTCGGATTTTTGAAATTCAATAGACAGAAGTGGTAAAATTTTGTTCTATGCAAATTTGTAAATTCTCTAAGAATGTGGGTAAAAGACGGTAAAAAGTTCAATTAAATTTTATATATCTCAAATTATTATAAAATTACCCCAATGATTTTCATTGGAAATATATAATAATTATGTATCTGTTTTAACCAAAAATATATTAAAACAATATAAATAATTAATTATATAAAATGTGTTTTTTAAAGAATAACATGGTGTTTTTAACTATTCCTAAAAAACTGAATGTTCTTAGAAAAATACCAAAAATTCACCATAATCTAATATCAGTATTACGAGTTAAAAAATGAAGACCATTTTGAAAATAAAATTTATGAAATTTCCAAAAGTGGGTATTACTATTCATAACGTCTAGTTTGATTGGTCGTGGTGTATTAAAAGTCCAAGTTGCGAACAACACAAGCTACCACGTTATTCAAAGGGAAACATTCTGTTGAAGTCTGGGGTGTTACAATATTGTTTTATTTATATATTTAATACATTATTTTGGTTTAGAGAGTATTAATCATAAAAAATAACATATTATGCTAGAAAAGTATAACTTAATACTATAGTTATGTATGAAGTAAAAATACTTTATGTTTTCTCTTTTAATATTTCGAAAAAAACAACATGGTAATGATATTGAGGTCAATTTGGATATATTGATTGAATATCAGAAATTGATGTGGGATAAAGGTGTTAAAACGTATGATGCACAATGAAGTTAATAATTCACATTGAGGGCACTAATTTATGAGATGATAAGTAACATTTTTTGATATGGGAATTCTTTAGGCTATAGTGTTAATGGAATTTTGGGTTGTCCGATTTTTAAAGTACTAACATGATTAGTTTTGTTGATTTTTTACATATTATGTGTTTTTAGAACATTGAAAATTTTAACATTTTGATAAAAATTTCAACCATAATTAAAAAATTTAACTCAAATACATGGAAATGTAGAACACCATCTCTACCAATGGTTGATCAAATATTCAATACTGTAAAATATATTGACACAATTTTTGGTAAACCATTTACAAAAAGCATACTATATCATTATGGAAAAAATGTTCAATTTTTATTGAATTACCATAATATAATTTTTTACATGCCAGATATTTTATTTCTCTCAGTCGTTTAGAAAAACTTTTATTTTGTAGTCTTTATGAAACATTACTGATGGTTCTTGAAAAAAAAACAGATGACATAAATACTATGATGGACATGATTTAATTTTGGATAAGGGAATGGTTGGCCCTTGTTAAGGGTAAAAGGAGTACTACTCTTCCTCTAGTAGCTTACCATGTATCGAGATAAAAAATCATTTTTTAAATTTTTTTAATGTTGTAAAAGTTATAAACGTTTTTAAAAAAAATATCATGAGGGTCTTATGAACTACAAATTTGATGTTGTAGGCTCTAAAATCAATTGACAGTCATGTTTTTATGTATGATTTGCTGCATAACACTTTAGATTGCATTGTTACATAATATGTATGATATAAATTAACCTGAAATTTTTTCTTTTTCAAAACCAAATTTCGTAAATTTATATACCCCACAAAGGTTCCAATCACTAATAAAGATATTTTAGTCATAATATCTGAATTACATACATTCATCCCATCATCATTATTTAAAATAATTGTCCACCTAATGGTTCACTTGGTTATAGAGGTTGAACTATGTGATAATACTCATTTTAGATTGATGTAACCCATTAATTGATATATGATTAATTTAAATGGGTATAAATAATCGATGTCAGCTAGAAGGTTTTATTGTAGATAAATATATTTCGGAAGAATCTATTTTTTTGGCAAGGAAAGATGATATATTAATCGCGAAGGTCAGCAGTTACACAGTCATGAATCCAAGAAGGAAAGTGATCATGCTAGAGATGATTCATGCCGGACGTGCTGAAAGAAGCCAGGTGATGGGATGCTTCATTTATGTCCCTTTTAATGAAAGAGAAGGAGTAGGTTGTGATGATTTTACTGAGAGACCCGATGTTCATCATAACGGGGCCAAAAGAATGTAGGCCTCCATAATTAATCCCGATAGCGTTGATGATGGCGATACAATAAGATTCAATGTGAATAGATTTTCATCCATGATCTTTTGCGAACGTCAGCCCGACAAGGACAACGAAGGCTTCAACAACAATGGGCTCCCAGAGAGCGTGGTTTGATTCATGTTTGGCAGCAATGATTTGACCATGAAAATCTCATGCCACATGTCCAATTCTGACAATTCCATCCATAGAGAGACATGAATCAACGTCAATCTTGAGGATCCCTTCTGGGGGAGGGTACCAACTTGAAGCAGTTGTGTGAGTGCCAGAGAGCCCATGACGGTCAGAGTCCTAGTTCCACCCCTCAATCCAGGATGTAGCCCGTTCAATCCAAAACCTAGGGGCTTTGCAATGTGATTAAAGATGAAGTCATTGTGTCTCACCCACATGATCCATTCCATGATGCACAATGATGCAACTTTGTCCACATTGAAAGAGGATGACCACAACATTAGTAGTGTCAGAAGTTCTGGGGTCATATCCAGTATAAGCTCCAAATCAGAGCTCCAAAATGTCCAGATCTCTTCCACCCACGGGCACTGGGTGATCGCATGCCAAGGAGATTCGAGTACACCCGAGAATATGGGGAATTGCTTGCCATTCATGACATGTCGGAAGGTGAGGAAGTCCATAGTGGGAAGAATACCTATGCAAACCTGCCACCAGAAAAAATGGATTTTTTGGGGGACCATAAGATGCCAAAGGGTTTTCCAGAGCCCTCCACTTTTCTCGATTTGAGTATCGAGAGAAAGCCTGAACCCCAACCTCACTGATAAGATTCCGAGAAATAATTTCTCCAAAAGGAACAGTCTAGCCCTGTATCCCTCACACAGGGGATGCTAAGAATGATCCTTCTGTCCATTTCATTGCACCATGAGTGGATTTTATCCATAAACCACCCAGAACCATGATCATTGAACAAGTATAAAATAGTGGTGTTCTCATAGCTAGGTATCACAGGGGAGGTAGGTTTCAAGCCCTCTTTATCAATCAGTTATCCACCTATCCAAATATTATTTTTCATACCATCTCCAACCCACCAGCCCATCCCTTTATTAAGTAAATTTCATGATCCTAGAGGCTTCTCCATTGAAAGCTGGGGCGGGGTCCAAGAGAGGAGTTTTGGAAATTCGAGTGGGGAATGTATTTTTCACGATGAATCCACACACAAAGATAAGATGGATGAATCATGAGGTTCTAGAACTGTTTGGCCAAAAGAGCATCAGTAAAGAGTCAGAGGTCTCGAAATCCCATTCCGCCACCTGTTTTAGGGGTGTAAAGTGACTACCAAGCAATCTAGTGAATTTTCATTCTGCCATTATTATGACCCCACCAAAATTTTGTGATGTGGGAGTGGATATGGTCAACATGAATACTAGGAATCTTGAACAGGGACATAATATAGTTAGGGATGGACTGAAGAGCGGCTTTGATGAGTGTTTCCTTACTCGCTCTACAGATTCTTTTCAGAGTCTATCCTGGTATTTTTTTCTCGATTCTATCCACCATAGATGAGAATATTTTTTTGAGTGACCCTCAATAGTGGGAATCCCAAGGTATTTGTTATGTTTTTCAACCATTTGAATGCCTGCAGTAATACAAATGTCTACTCTCTTAGTCGGTGGGAAGCCAGAACTGAAATAGATTTCCGACTTGGCAGGATTAATCACCTGTCTAGATGACCTCTCATAGAGGCGGATCACCTGACAGATAGTGAGGCATTCATTATAAGTAGCTCTGCAGAATGGAATATAGTCTTCGGTAAAGAAGAGGTGTGAGACATGTGGGATGGCCCAACAAACCTTTGGCCCATGTTTCCCTTTTGAGGATGTGGCCAAGAAAATGAGGTTAGAGAAGACATCAGCCACTAGGATGAAGAGAAAGAGGGAAAGGGGATCTCCTTGGCGGAGGGAACAGGTGGGTGAGAAGCCTTGGGTGAGTCCCCCATTAATGTTAATCTAAAAAGAGATAGAAGAAAAACATTTCATGATAATATCTGTCCATTTGGGGAAGAACACCATTTTTTTCATGACAACCTAGAGAAATTGCCATTCCACTCGATCATAGGATTTAGTCATATCTAGTTTCCAGTCCATAATACCTCTTTTAACAATAGATCACATTTTCATACAATGAAACACTTCATGGGCCATGATTACATTATCCGTATTAAGCCTATTTTCTACAAAAGCACTTTGATTTTCAGAGATAATAGAAGGTAACCACGTGCGTAGATGATTAACCAGGACCTTTGAGAAAATCTTGTAGGATACGTTACAGAGGCTGATAGTCCTGATGTCCTAGGACGCAAGGGGATTCTTGATCTTTGGGATGAGTGTGAGAATTGTCTCATTAATAGAGAAAAGGTTAATTTACCCAGCCCAAATTCCATTCATTAGCATGCATATATTAGGGTCGAGAATGATCCAGTATTTCTTAAAAAATATAGCTTGGAAGCCATCAGGACCGGGGGATTTTGTGGAGTGGATTTGTTTGAGAGCCTAAAGAATATCATAGTCCGTGTAGTCTTTTGTGAGCTAGCGGTTAATCTCGTTTGTAATCACATGTTTGATGAACGAATCAAACTCTGACGATAAGATGGAATCTCCAGTAGTGTAGAGTTTTTGGAAATAACATAAAATAATATCGTGGATACCTTCAATGTTGGAAACAGTTCCCCCATCAGGGTGGGTGGGGACCGAAATTTTGTTTTTGCGGCACCTAGCAGAATCCTTCGGGTGAAAGTATCAGTTGTTTGCATCCCATTATTTGATGTGGATTTGTCATGTCTGCATAGCCCAGAATCATTTTTACATGTTAAGAGGCACATCTAGGTCAATTGAATAATATAAATTTTGGACTGAATGGCATCTGTTGGGTGTCGGGCAAGAAGGTCGGTGAGTTGTCGCTATAAGGAGTTACAAAGCATGTCAGGTTGATGAAATTTTTTATTGCTCCATGACCTCAGATTAGCAGCCACCTGCTGGAGGTTAAAATTGATGTCTTCACTTCCACCCTTCCAACACGATCGAATATCTTCTTCACACTCTCAGTTTTTGGCCCTGAAGCTTTCAAAGAAGAAAGGCTTCCCACCTATTGAGATAAATCCACTATGAGAAAATTTGATAGCGATAGGGAAATTATCCAAACAGTTCGGCGCCAAGTGGGAGATATGAATCATTTTGAAGATGTTAGTCCATTCCATCGATCCCATAAATCTGTCCAGACACTCAGTAATGCATGTGATTTATGTGTTCCCCCGAAACCAGGTAATGGGGCTACCAGCAAGGCCTAGATCAACCATGTCTGTCCTAGGAATCTCATCCCTAAAGCCTGACATCGAGGCTATGGGCTGATGTTCTCCTCTACGTTTTTCATTCTGCAACAGAATCTCATTAAAGTTTCCACCAAAGTGGACAGTGCCTATAATTCCTTGTCGTAATGAACAATAAAGTTCCCAGTACAACCATTTATCATTTTGGTATGTCCCTCCGTAAAGACCCACAAATGTCTGATGAAGAGAGAGGTCATCATAGATGGAATCAGCCACACGATGTGATGAGTACGAGATGATTCTGACATCAACATTGTCCATCCAATGAATACCCATTCCCCCTGAGTGGCCTTGGTGGGGAACCTGGAACTAACCCTGAAATCTGAATTTTAGAGCAATAAAATTGTTTTCCTTGTTATCTAATATGGTTTTGGACAAAAAAACCATATCTGGGTGACTTTGTGTGAAATGGCATTAGAGCATCCGAACCGTTCATGGGTTTCCAAGCCCCAAACAGTTCAAACATCGGTTTTTAATTACTCTAGGTCGGGTTGGGACATACCCGCCTCTGCCTCTCAAACATCATAGAACTTTCCATCACCTACCGCTTTCCATATTTTTGGATGGCTTCCAATTACATGACAATCCTCCAGTCGTATTTTATGTTCCTCGGGTTTCACATCAATAGGACCACCACTTTTATCAACATGATTAACCCTTTTCCATGTCCGTTGAGTAAGGGTATTTGATTCCTTTATCCCAATCATATTGGTTTCATCCATGAGGTTGATACCTGGAGCAATAGACACTATACTAGGAGCAGGCTCTATTGATTTGATGCAAAGTTTCCTAGGTTCCGAAACCGGGTTGGGTGGCTCCTTACCTTGGGACATTGGTTCGAATGGTGATGAGACGCTATCTCTCAAAGACACAGGGACCCGACTTGAGAAAATGGTCAGGTCCAAACTCTGACTCGCATGCTTGTCCCCACTTTGGGCCCCATCCATTGTGCTGCACGAAGGCCCTCCTTCCACCCTCTTTTCATTTTGATTGTCTCCAGAAAAATCCGGTCGTCCTAGCATGATGACAGTGTTGAGTTCTGGATCAGTTCGCTTGGAGAAGGCCTTCGCTAGTAGCTCACGATCCTTTTGTTTTTCTACCTCAGAAATGATCACAGATCCTACTATTTTTTGCACGTAGCCAAGGGCCATATTGCAAGATGATGTTGCCTTTTTCATTCTCCTTCATCGAGTCACAAACATTCTCGAGATGTCCAATGCACGCACCAAAAAAACAAAATATTTGGATTCTTTCAAATTTAAAATAGATCTAGGCATTAGAATCATAAATTGATAAGAACATACCCCTCATTAGTGGTTGTGTCACATAAACTAAGGATCTATTCCTCACCACTTTTCCCTAGTGGATGGGATCAGATTGATCCCTGTCTAGAAATTTTCCAATTCGTTACCCAATTTCCCGCAAAACACGTTCTTTTCTACCATGAAACAGGATTCCTTTTATTCGTATCTAGAAAGGTGAAGAAGTCAATTCAATTTTTTTAATGTCGTACCTGCCTCTAAAGTCCTCCATGAGAATGATTTGATTATCAAAAGGCCATGGTCTACCTTTGAGCACCTTTTCATTATATTTTTTATTGAAAAATTCCAATACAAGAAAAACCCCTCCCACTTCACATATGGAAATTCCATCATCCATTCTCCATAAATTTTGCAGTGTATTTTTTATGGCCTCCTTGTTGAATGAGCATTTGGATAAAAATTTCCCTACTACCAGGAGCGACATGCGATGTGACAAAAAGGAGTCTTTGTTTTTTTGTGTGGTATCATAAATTTCTCTTTATCATTCAGTGAAAGGTTGTTCCACCAATTAACCAATTCAGATTCTATGACTACAATGAACACCGCCTCAACATAATCTCCCAATCAAACCCTTGATGAGCCCACAACTCTCGCATTCAAAACTCCACAAAGTGAACAAAACATTCATTCTTCTCAAACCAGCAACTCGTTACTATTCCGTCGTGTAGTTGTCCTACACAAAGCCACACCTTGCAGACCGACTCTCCGCACCAGCCCTTCCATGCGGTCCAGCCCCTGTGCGGTACAAAAAAATGAGCGTTGGCCCCTATGCAGACCGCACTAACGCGTTAATGAACCAGCATGAATCCACCCCAGCGCGACCAGCACCTACGCCCTCATGAACCTGCGTGAGCCTGATTCTTCGCGTGCCCAGCCCTACATGTGAGTATCCCGCATAATATGATCCAAAAAATAAATGGAACAGAGAACCAGCTCTCCGCACAGGCCCTGACACGCGGACTATCCCCTACGCACTCAAGCAACCTACGTGAGTCCAACCCTTCACACGTCCAACCCAGAACGACTAGCACCTTTGCACTCAAGAAACCTGCGCACTCAAGAATCTTCACACATAGGGAGGGACGAAAGTGATGGCCCACCATGATGTCGAGGAGACGAAATTTCTGGACCGATGACGTTGTAGATCTGATGTCCGGAACACCGTGGGTCTACAACTGCAACCGCCAAAGAATGAAGGAGTCATAGATCTGGTGTTGGGAAGCCGTAGATCTGCAACCACCAAAGAAGAAGAGGGCCCGTGAAGATGAAGATCCACACACCGGCTGCTGGGAAGAAGAAGATCCACTCACCGGGATGCCACAGGAAGATTGCTGCAAAACCTCAACCCATATGATGACCTAGGATGAAGCTCTCACCGCAAGAGAGACTCACTGGAAAAATCATTGTAATTTTTTACCAATTACATATCAAATATTGATAGCACTGATCTCCCAAATAATTATTACATCATACGCCTTATGGGTAAAGGTATTCAAGGAAGCTATGTTTTTACAACTAATATTATTGATTATGTGAAAGCTAGACTTTTCTTTTTTACATAATAGTTCTTATGGTTCTCTATACATTGAATCCAACAATGCAATTCTTAGACATTCGAATCCATCAAGAGATAGAGAATGGATATCAAAAACATATTATATATTGATTATTGTATAGTCCGAATATAATATTTATAAGGATAAATATGAAAATCTAAATTCAATTTTTGAAAGACTTTGATGGATATAAGGGGACCAAATTTAAATGTTATATTTTACACCAGTTTTGTAATTAATTACTATATATTTTATATTGAGGAACTATATGAAAACTGTATAATGAAAAACAGTGGAGTAAAATTATTCATGTTTATAGTTCTATGGATAGAATTATAATTTACCTATATATGTCATATTTTATCATCATAGAATAGATATAAATGTTATTTAATACAACTTTTTTAGGTGGAAATTTTCTATTGAAAATAGGTTGACAGTTGGAGGGATCTGTAAGTGTATGAATTGGGATTTGAGATGGTTAATTTTAGTGTGGAAGATATAAGAAGGATCTAGTAAAAATGGAATCACAGTTAGTTCTTGTATTTTATGTATCATATCTAACAATAAGAATTTTTCAATTAAGTTGATTGAAACTAGAAATTGTTTTGTGTGAGATGAAAATTAAATTGAGGATGACCCTTTCATTGGGAGATCACAATCATTTAATAGTAGTCCCAATATTGAAAATTACATATACATTAGAGGGGACTAGAAAATGAATCTTTTGATACTTGATAGAGGATATGAAAATAATTAAACATTCATGAAGAAAATATATTTCAATGAGAATGATAAACTGTTTTTAATTTAATATGATTTCACATATTATATTATGTTTTTTCTAATTCATTTTTATAATATAATTTAAATTTTTGACTACTCAGAAAGATAATGAATTCTGAAAATAATGATGTTACTTATCCAGAAGAAGAATAAATAGTTGATATGAAAGTTGAAAAATTCTTAGGGGATAAATAAAAAAGTTGATGAAAATAATTTTCTTTTGTAGAATCTCTTTCATAAATAAAATTACAAAGGAAATGTGCCAGGATATAAAATATAAGGTTGGCTAGAATCAACACAAACATCACGTTGACCTCAAATAGTCAATGTTAATTAGTTATATTTGAAAAAATGAGAATGCTTGTGCTAATATGAATAATTATGTGCCCCCATGTACATCATGTATTGAAGGAAATCATTTGGAAATATATTACGGTAATGTTATAACATACTTTCTATATTTACTCATATAATAATATAATGAGAATATGATTCTATTTTCATTATACCTTGAAGTGTTTATTTATTTTATTTTAATTATGTAAGAAATATGCCTTCATTTATTCTGTAAAAGATCACATAGGCTAAAGGGAAATTTTACAATGAAACATATCATGTATGCTAAATGGGAAACTATAACCACCCCCACAGTTTACATATAACAATATTTTAACATAGGATACATTGGAAGCATTCCATATTCACCACAAACAGAAATCATTTTAGGTGTAGTGTAGTTGATAATATTTCCTTTGAAATTATTTTTTTTACAAACTATTAATCGAAATTGATAATTTATGAAACATAAAAAGATTAATGGAATTTTAAAAAAATGCATAAAAACCAATATACCCATAATGTAATGTATGAGTGGGGTACGCTGAACATGAATATAAAATTATATGTATTTTAAATCTAAAAAAGGTTTTATTTGATATGAAAAGACATATTTTCTTTGATTATATATAGATTGATGAATTATAATCCAAACACAATTATATCCCCCATAATCTTCTATAGAAGGTGGCATGAGTAATAACGACGGTAAACTAGTTGATGATAATATATGATAATTATAAAAAACAAGGGTATGTATTACATAATAGTAATTAATTTTTATTAATTAAAGTTTTACATTAAAATATCTATCTATGTTTGTATGTTTTTTATAGGGTTTAAAAACAATAGTAATCATCACTGTACTTGAAGAAAAACAAATTCCTGTAGTACCGAAGCAATTAGAAGAATATGGTCATGTTATATGTGTCATTTCTAGAGTGTCACCTAAAATATATTTTGAGATGAAAAATATATATTGAGATATATATGAAAGGATGAACGGATTATGGGGACAAATATATTCCTTGAAAGATAATATTTTATAGAATAGTGTAGGGGGTCATTGTATATAAAAGGATCAAAGAGGACCATTATTTGAACAATGATCAATACATTAAGATACTCATTACCCCACTATCTTTGAATATATATATTCCACCAAACACCTACCATAAATAGGATAATCAATTTTTTCATTACCCTTTTTTCCAAAATACGAATAATATAAATTTTGATAACATTATATAACTAAAATTATATAGGGAAATGTTGTCTGTGTTTTTTATATATAAAATCAAAGTAATTTAAATGGTATAATGAGGTCATTTTATAATACCACAAGAGATATTCTATATAAAAACTAATCCCCAAACATTAATTTAGAGTGGGGATTAAAGAATCTCACATGAAGAAATTTTAGTTTCCTTTTTCACATGATGATCTGGATGTTACAATGATCAATGATATTATTGGATCATATTTATAATGGAAAAATAATCATGTTATGATACATGAGTTTTGTCATTATTATTATTTAAATATGAATTCCTATTAACAGTGGATGAAAAAAGATCTAAAATCGGTTATGGTATTTTAGAGGGGGAAGTGGAAGGTCAGATCTAGAAGTTCCAATAAATCAACCAAGAAAATAGAATGTCCTTTTATAAATACCATATTCCCTCCAGTTTGATTGTATCATAAATTAAAATTATGTGTTCATATATAAATAAAATTATAATACGGATTTATGTCCTATTTTATATATGAATTAGAAATATTTTGAAATTTCATTAGAAATAATGTATTTCTGTAGTGTATAAATGATATTATCATGTCAGAATGATTGGGAGTCTAAATTCTAAATATATACAGGAGATAAGTTTTCAAAATTAGTCTTTCAAAAAATGATTTATTATGTTCATTGAAATTAATAACTATTTATATTTTCTAAAAAATGTATATTAGTATTATATAAAGAGAAAACCCTTTAATGTGTGATTTTGATTTATTAATCCTTGTACAGATTCTTTATAAGAAATTGTATTAGAAATAGAAGAAATAGATAAGAAAAAATATGATATAAATGTGGAATTTTAGAGGAAAGTAATGATCAAAGGTGTATTCAAGATTTCTATAATTGATTGGTAAAACAATGTAATATAATTATATAAAATATATTCTCTTTTTGTCATTAGTTATTTTTCTAGTTTTTTGGGAGCACTAGATTCTGTTTGAAATCAATTTGGTCACCCCGCAAGATTATTTATTGGACTCAATGCATGAATTTCCATAAGAATTTACAGAGATGACATGTATTTAGAATTTTTAGTGAATTTCAAAAAATATATTATATATTAAATTTGGATTATTTGTTTAAATTTCGGTTTTAACACTACCTTTTTTATTATATAGAAGTATTTAAATGTAGACTAAATCATCGAATGAGGTCATTTATTCTACATAACAAGAATTTGGATTTCCTCAATGAGAAATAGATTAGGGTTAATATAAAAAAAATTATCTATCAAAACATATTTCATAACAAGTTACTTATTTTTGATAATGTTACTATAGTGTCTGAAATAAATAACAAAAATTAATTTAGATATTATGTTTACAAATTTATGAATGATAGCATATACCATCCTAATTCTAGCATCCCTAAAATATTAATTTATGAAGGTAATTAAAATTCCATTAAAAATATTTCTCAAGAATGTGTTTTTTTATATTTTATTACCAATATTTTGATTTCTAAGAATCTATGTACTCAAAAAATATGTAATTTTTATTCAAAAGAGTAGCTTGAGTCCATGGTGTCAGAATGTTTGATGAAAAAAATATTTAAGTGATTAAATATTAAATTTTTGTTCTAGAGTGGTATGTGAATGTAGAAATACATTTTTGATGTAAAAAATTAGAATTATAATTATTATATATTATTTTTGACAATTTTATCTTGAAAATCATAATTTTGGTTCACACTATATGAATTATGAAAGAGCTATTAACATGTTCAATGATTCTCTTTGTCATGAGAGATTATAATTTCAGCCTACAACTAATATAATATAGATAGGTAATTGGATCAAGAATGCCTACATACATAAGGAAAAGGTGACATCCTACTACTTATTTACATAATTATATCATCATTTGATCTCTTATTTTAAATATAATGTTGTTTTTATTACTTTTGATAAATAATTAGTTTATAAAAAATATTTTTTTAAGAGATATTTTTCTTTCAACTATCTATAATAAGAAATTAAATTGAGAAAAATATCATTTTGGGTGGAAGAGGAAATTGTATGTTTTCTGAACATGATGTGAAATGATCCATCTACCAAGGGAATATGAAATATTTGAAGGAGAAGTATATCTTCCAAAAATATATATTATTAACATTTTCATGAATTTTTTAGGAATGAACCACAACCTACTCAGTAAAAGCATTATTAAAAACATGGTGATTACAGTATGAATTTAACTATACGTATTTTAGTTTTTAATTTAATTTTTTGTAAAAAAAAATCACATAACCATAACGGAGAAAACAAATTCATATTGATTAAATAATTTAAGAATGTGATCCATAAGTCATTTGTGATTTGTATGAAGCATACAAAACTCAATTCGATATAAGGTATGTCTGATATCACTCAAAGTGGGTGTTATTAGTTTCAAATTGACATTTTTGTTCAAAACACATGTGACATACTCAAAACACAGCAAGAACATCCATATTATTTTCATACATTATAAAAATAACACATAAGTAAATTGTACCATGTAATAATAAAATGCACCTCAATCTGATAAATTTTGTTTCTATTATGTCTCAAAGTGTCTATTTTTAATTTATAATAAATCCTTTATAGGAAAACACACAAAACATATTCAAAACTGATGAAACACATTCATATTATCTTTATACTATTGAAAAAAATACATTGGCCATTTAGGTTGTCTAGGAATCAAGCACATCACAGTATATTATAGTGTTTCCAATAGAACTAAAAGTGATTATTTATAGTTTAAATTGGACGTTTAGGTCAAAACAGATGCCACATACTCAAAACTGAGAAAAAACATTAATTTTTTTATACTTTAGAACAACAACATATATCAAATTTTTGATGTGTATGAGTCATATTCACTAAAATCCAATACATAGTGTTCTCAGAATGGCTCAATGTGTTTGATTATAGTTTATAAATGAAAACTTATTTCAAATCACACTCGACATACTCAAAAATATGAAAATTAATTTTCCTTTTTTATGATAGTTGAGTAAAATTATTTGTAGGTAATTTATGATATGTAGGAATCAATTATGTGTTCTTCTAACACATGATTTCATATGTATAACTCAATTTTAATGTTTTCAATGTGTATGTTCTATTTCTGTAAAAAATGTGCATCACATATCGAAAATAGAGAAAATAAGATCATATTGTTTTCAAATATTAAGAAAAAAAATTATAATTCATCTATGAAATGTAGGAATCGATCACACATAAATCTATCCAAAAATATGGTCTGTATGACTTGAGGTTCGGGTTTTCAATAAAAATGTATCAATTTACATTAAAAATTCACATACCAATACTGATAAAACGAACTCATATTGTTTTATAAATTTAGGGAAATGATTAATAATTCATTTGTGTCATGTATGTATTGAACATAAATAAATACAAGAAACTATATTGAAGGAATGAATCAATGTGTGTGTGTTTTGAGAATAGAAGTGTCATTTTAGTTTAATACCTTTATCATATAAAGAAAAATAATCAATCGATATTATATTTTTTCAATATTTAGGAAAATTTTCCATAGTTCATATATGACATGTAAGTTTCAAACGTACAAAAATATGATAGGTGATGTGGCAAGTATAAAATGAAGGGAATATTTTTAGTTTAAAACTGATTGTTTAGTTCGTAGAATGATTTAATGACTAAAAATGATAAAAAAACATTCATATTGTTTTGATATCTTAGAATAATGATCCAGAACACATTTATGTTATTTAGGAATCAACCACACCTCAATCCAAGACATGTTCTTCCCAGTGTTACTCAAAGTGTATTTTTTAAGTATGGAATATACATTTTTACTCAAAATAGACAATATAAACTCACAACTAATAAAACACATTAATATTGTATTAATAATTTAGGAAATGTTTTGATATGTCATTTATGATGTGTCAGAATCAACCACACATCTATCGAACACACAATGTTGCTAGTAAAACTTGAAGTGTTCTTGACCCATTATAGAAGTGACATTTATGTTTAAAACACATGTCACATAGAATAAACTGAGAAATTGTGATCATATTGTTTTTTTACTCTAGGAAAAAAATTAGTAATTAATTTTTGAAATGTGGGAATTTTCCACAAATAAATTTGACATGTGAGATTCTCAGTATAACGCAATTTTCGTATTTTAAATATAAGTGTATCAATTTAGTTCCAAATATATCACATAGATAAAATAGATAAAAATATATCATCTTATTTTCAATATTAATTAAAATTATCCATAATCCAAATTATATGTTTAGAAATTGAATAAATGAGAATCAGACAGATGATGTGGAAGGCATGAATCGAAGTGTGTGTTTTCAATATAGAAGATTCATTTTTATTTAAAACGTGCATCTCATTTTAAAAACCACTAAAATGAGAACATATAGTTTTAAAATGTTAGAAAATTATCCTTGATTCATTTTTTTATGTGTAAGAATTGAGATCATATAAATCAAACACATGATGTGGTCAGTATTACATATTGTTCATTTTTTTAATATAAAAGTGTCATTTTTTTTTAAAACAGACAACACAAATCTGAATATGAGATAATGATCTCATATTATTTTCCAAACTTATGATAGTGATACGTAAATAATTTTTGATGTGATGGAATTAGTCACATGTAAATCCAACAGACATGGTTTTTCTCATGACTTGATGTGTGAGTTTTCATTATAAAAGTGTCATTATATTTTAAAACATGATTCACATAGCCAGAACAAAGAAAACTAGATCATATTGTTTTCAAAAAAAATGTCAAATGATCTGTAATTAATTTGTGACTTGTTTTAATTGATTACATTTCAATTTGACCCATTTTATGTCAGGTATGACTCAAAGAATGTTTTTTCAATATAAGAGTACCACTTTAGATTAAAACATGTATCACATAGCAAGAACCAAGAAAACAAGATCATATTTTTTCATACAATAGAAAAACTCTCCATAAATCATATTTAATATATAGGAATTGGCCAAATATCAATCTGTTTCATGATTAACTAATAATATCATTAATATATATATATATTTATGTATGTACACAAAAAACAAAAAATATAATTTGTCATATGTAGATTATATAACATTAAAATTAATTTTTTTTCGGTTTATATACTGTTGATAAAATAAATAATTGTTTCATTATAGGAAAAAAAATTCATGGAGTTTCATCTTTGGTGAAAGCCTGCTATTAGAGTTTTTATTTTGTATATTGGCGGTATTGTTCGGATTAAATATAATTTTAATATCAATATAAATATTGGTTTATAAATTATGAATTGAATAGATATTTCAATGATATATTTTTATTTCAAGCTTAATTTATGTATATTAGTATTTTTAGAATATTATGATTTTATAATGCTCCTACTAATTTTTAGTAGCTGCATGGCCTTTATCGGGTCTAGTAAAAGCACAGATATAGGATCCCTTTATCAATGATAACATTTAGCGTGGATAAATGGGGGGGGGGTGTAAAAGTGATTTTACGATAAATTATGATGTCCCCAATAATTATAACAATAAAAAATGATGAGAAAGGTTCCCATAATGAGTTCTAGAAAAATTACGGGGAAACACCCCCATTATCAGCACTTCTACACACACTTGTTACGGTCAATTCCTTTTACCATTTTGTAGTTTTTCAACACATTTTTTCATAGGAAAATGTCTTCTTCAGCGTTGTTAAAATAATTATCATTTTTAGAGGTGGGAAAAACCCTTCAATTTAGTCATATTAAATATATTCACATTATATTCATTACTTATTCCATTTTTTATGTATTGTTGGTTTTTCATTTAAATTGATTTGGATTCACAATTTCATTTTGGATTTAATGAATGTATATCTAATAAATCTACAAAGCATGATGATATTTATCAATTCATAAAAAATTATATGAAGAATATTACAAATGAACTTCATGATATACATTGTATATTTTTTAATGAAAATTTTGTTATTATAGAGTGGTGTTTAAATGGTGTTAAAATCATGGAATATGGAAAATCCATGAGCACAAGAAGTTCATTGAATTCTATATGTAAATAATTTTAGGTTATATGTAATAATATTTCACTATCAAAACATATATGATAACAATTTAATTATTTTTTTCAATTTTTATATATTTATTGAAGCAATCTAATGGATAATATTGTGGTTATTAATTTTTAAAATTTAGGAATGATATATTATTACATCCACAAACTAGAATCGCTAAATAGGAATATCTAATGATAATGAAAATTTTATTAAATCTTTTATTAATCATTTATCTATATATATTTTCCAAATCTATGCCTGTAATAAACATGTGAGATATACTCTCATGACCATGTGAAATTGATGACCGATCAGGGTGTGGGTGAAACATAATAAGACACTGTAAATAGTTTCTAAATAAAATTCCATTCAATGAAATGGTTCATGAAGGAAAAATAATAATAATAATCAAGTAGGTAAACAAAGAAGGTTTCATTATTTAATAATACTCAATTTAATAAAATTTATTATTTGTTTTAAAAAGATTCCTATTTCCATAAAAAATTACTCAGCCAAAGATAGTCATCATAGCCATATATAATAGGGGACATTGGTCAGAAAAAAAGGGATATCATTACATGTCTCCAACCGATATCGGACATGTCATTTCCAACTATCCCAAAGACAAGGTCACCAGTCATAAAACATGGTGCATTAGTCGATGAATCCGATTAGGAATCCAAAATCCATGTTTGACCATCCAATTCTTGATATAAAACACAGTATCAATACCCCTTGGGTTCAAGATCATCAGCACCTACCCTGAATAATTATTGTAAACTTGGGAACCAAGAGCATCGGATTGGCCCACCAAAACCACTGAGTGGATCATCGTTGAAACATCCCCAAATGATTAATCACAAGTTTGAAATCATGTATAATCATTACCTAAAAAAAACTATGACGTATAACGTCAATTATGACTATCCATAACCATTCCATGAATAGTCATTTCCATTTCATTCAATATTACCACATTCCATTACTTCCATTATATAACACCAATTTCATAATCCAACCATTTAATGATTTATTCAATCGCATATTCATTAAAATTCTAAAAACCCTTTATCAAAAAAAAAACACAACATTCTTAATCATTCCCATTTCCATTCAAATTAAAAAAAATTACCATGGTCCCAAAAGACCATTAAATTAAAACATGGATCAATAAAATCCAACCTATTTTTCAAATGTCAAAAAACTCCAAATCAAACATTTTTCATAACATTTTTAAACCCACATTTAAAACATGGGGTCTTTCCATTTGAAAATATAAAAAGGTCCTATAACTTGTTATTCCATTAAAATAACTTAATGGGTCAACATACTCGTATTTAAATTTAGAAAATTTAAATAAAATTTAAATCCATTTTAAAAACCATGATATCAACACATCACATCAAAATAAGAACCATTTCAAAATATGGGATTTCCCTTTCGACATACCAAAAACTGGTCTAAACCTAAAGAAATCATTGAACACCATTTCAAATTTCCTATAGGAATTTTAATAAAAACATGACACCTAAAACATTCAACTTATAAAGGTTGTCACACCCCACAGGTGACTATATGACCGGTATCACATCACTAATGATCCAGTGGGACCTGTGGATGGTCTAAGCTATCCATCCAATGCCAGAACCATATTATTAAATTAAGGGAGAAATAATAAAACATATGGTATCTAAATATTTTACTGAAACTGACATATATAATAATTATTAAGCCTATGGGTAAATATTTTAGACCACTTAACTCATTAGATAATACTTTATTTACATTTCAAAATTACGGACGCCTTAGGATGGCCCATCCAAGCATTGTCCAAACCCCATGACACCCAAACAAGCCATCCACCATCACCCAATAATTAAAATCCATACAAAAAACTACAATTAAATAATTATAACATTTATACTTAATTTTATAACCGAAACCAGATAAAGAATAAAGACGAAAAACATAATGGTTTCTCATCTATCAAAGAAATCGAAGCCAATCACTCATCAAAAACCAATGGAATAACCCATATAACGCTCCAGTACAAATACCTAATAGATGATACCGAAATAAAAAATAAGTTAAATCCTTATTAAAAACATACAACAATTTTCCATGGTCATAAAACTTATTGAAATTCCAGGATACGGAGTTTGGAATCTATCCTATGATATCTAGTACTCATGCCAACCAAAAGCCCCATTAGAAATAGTAAATTCCATAATGATCTATTGTGATAAACAATAATACCAAAACACGGGGATCCAAAAAATAGAGGGAATAAGAATATGAATTGAGGGAACCTCAGGAGGAAGATAACTCACCTCCAACACCAAGAAACACCACAAAAACCTCGCCGAAATAAAAGGGAATAAGAGTTGGATGTGTGTGGGAACCCCATGGTCTGTGAGAATAAAAAGGATGAGGAATGGGCTGAGTGTCTAAAAATAAAAGGGTAAAAATGGGTTCATTCTCCATTTTTAATAAAATATCTGCATATATAGGGTTTGGTTGTATGATTTTCCAAATTGTGTTCCAACCGTACAATTTACATTATCCAATGCCACTAGTCTGATGGTTTAGCCACACTATTGGAAACACCATGATCAAACCATGATCACCCCTAGTATCCAAAACCCCTATCCTAGAATAGTTGCGACACACTGTTTGAAAAACAATGCACCTATAATTCTTCTAGCACCAACTCCTTTCAATAACAAGTTGCACAGTTCTTTTGAAACCAAACACATTTCATGAACCATTCCTCAAACCTCCTCACCATCTCATGGTTTCACCATTTTCCACACATGTTATACATTAAAACCTGATCTAACCAGGAAAATGAATCTATTCCTATTCGAAAATAATTGAAAACCTTCTAAACATCAAGGTGTCCCATGGATTTTACTAAACATTGCACTCCAAAATGTAAAACCTTTCCCAAAAAATTCCAAAAATAATAAAACATAATTGGAAGTATAAAAAATAATCTAAGAACCCATGATACCACTTGAAAATCATTTATCATCTAAAAATAGGACATTCATGAATTTCAACTCTTATAACTCCATTCAAAATCTGAATTTAATATTTTACTTGTCCAATATCAAAAATACAAAATCTATTATAATTTTCAACCCACCTGGATGCGGGCTCATACAAAATCTCGACCATAAAACTTATCATCCTTGAAAAGCCTCATTAGTCATCCAACTACACCATACTACCTTCATCGATCACCAAATTTTAACCAACAACATCATCAAGCTTTTGATTTTTTAAAACACTACAAAGCACAACATCTAAATCAAGTCCATCAAGTGGCCAAAAACCTGAGCTAAGAGTCATTACCAGTTCTAAACAGCAAGATGAATATTACCAATGCACATTAAGTGTAAACATTTATTACAAAATAATGTGATACCTCATAAATATATGGTGATATCTACCATAATCCACCATAATCATTAGCTTTTAACTATCATGTTTCAGATACATAACACATTTTCTATCAACAATCCCCAACTAACCAGAACTCATTCTACCACCATGCACCCGAATCAATTCCAAACCACATTGATCTAGATTCTATCTCATTGTAATCCCATATTATTACAATTAACTCTCAGATAGGGACATTCCAAAACCATACAAACTTATCCAGTGGTGTCCAAACTTGATCTACTTCTAATAAAAACATTCATCTCTAAACCAATTATCATATTGGTCATACTTCACCACTAGTCTCGCATTAGAATAACTTATAGAATTTAAGAACACTACTCATGGTATTTTACTATCATCATAATTCTTCCCCAATTGAATCAAATCCTATTTCAAACACCCAATACCCCTCAAACATGAGTGTCTTACCTCCATAACTGATTCCTATCCCCTCACCATAGGAGTGTCGTCACAACCAACTCACCAACAACCTCAAACACTATGGACCATGACGTAACCCCTGATAAACCGTGTTTTCAACATGTCTATACTTAGAGATCACATAAAAGAACAAGTGAAACATCAACCATCACACATTCCCAGCATCCAAGAATGTCACAAATGGAATTCATCAGCATTTATTCCATCCCAAGGACCTCATTCAAAAATAGTCAATGTTGCACATCCCATCACATAGCTCCACATATACCGCTCCTTATTTGTAATCTCCGAGAGGATTCATATCCAACCAAAATAATTTAGGGTATCTTGGAGCATTGTCATTTCCCTCCCATCCACCCTATATAATGTACATTAATTGGGAAAGATAGTCACTAATAAGAGTATTCTAATATTTTGTCAATGAACACCACTGTTGCACATCCATTTCTGATTCCACATGTATATTAAGGGACATATAAACCCAATACATGGTCATGATACACCATTCTTATATGCTTCTCATCACATATACATAAATCTTCAACATTCTCATAGCTTCTTTCCCTACACCAGCACCTCATGAGTTTTCTCTCGTAACGTTCAATCCACAAACCATATGACACCTCATGTCCCATCTCCTCATTCCTAAAATACCCATCAAAGACTTAATGGGTAAAAATAATTAGGTAACCAAACCAGATAACATATTTACATCCACAATGAGTTACATGTCATTAAAATTTGTGTCACAAGCTCCATCCATTGGCCATTTCTACCCTACATGCCCATCACAACCATTATAGATCACCCTTGGTTATTTTAAAACAAAAATAAACTCACCAAACCAAAACCACCAACCTGACCAATGAAGACTTTATTATCATTCAAGACTCCCACTAAGGTCACCTTTTCTTTCATAGTGTTCCAAAAGTCACACCTAGAACTAACCAAGATATGATCCTAACCGGTACTTCCCACATTCTCTAACAATCATTAAATCTCCATGTGTAGTACATACAAAGAAAAACGGACACCTCCATGTTTCTCTCCATATGGAAATACCAGGTATACCTAAACTATATGTTCATCTTCTGTAGAAATCCTACAAACCTGGAACCACATACACTTGAGATCCACTTCCACTAAAAATCAAACTCATAGACACCAAGCAAACTCATCTGCATATCCATTACATAGACAAGAACCCAAATTAACATGAACCTCTATAAACCAACAAAAAATATGATCATCAGGAATAAATCTATCTTTCTCAAAATAGAAGTCATACTAAATTGAATAACCTATCCTAGGATACACCCATAATTTACTATTACCAAATATAAAAACATTTATCCCTACCATACAAAACTGAAAGAAAACATATCCTTGAGGAATATTTCACCGGTCACCCTCAAATCCATAAGATATAAACTAAAAAACTAGAGTTACATCAAGAAGGTCACTAGAACTATCCACCCATGGTCTATTCTATCTCAGATAATTCCACAACCCATGGAGAAAACAACATGCACCCGTACCATTTTCAAACAACCTATACAAGTCAAAACACCAACATATAGGGTCTCATTCCATAACGGTGACATATACCAACCCAATTACCACAATTGGGGAATTCATCCCCTCCATGAATCTGTACATTAGACCGCTCTCGAGTGGACCCTTGCGTACTATCAACCTTTCACCAAAACCACCCACTAGGGTACAAGTATCACATCATTATACCATATTGAGCAACCAGGTTCACTGAACCCACTGTGAATAAGGACCACATCAACGTCCTCAATGAGTGTATCCTCATGGATCCACATAACCATCAGTAATAACGAAATACATGTTCTCACACACTAGTAGGACTGTGAAATGTGTATCTTATGTGCCCATCATATTTTAAGAGATGCCTCAAGTCCTTACAAAAAAAGAATCAAAACCAAGTAACATGCCTCCTTCCAACATGCAAAGTGACTAAAATCCCTAAAAACCAATAAAATAAAGACAAAAAGTACATTGATTGACATGAAAACCATAAAAAAACATATCATCTCAAATCGATAACAGCAATCCATTCCCTTGGTAACATTTAATTCCTAAAAAAATAGGTGTTCAAGATGAACCATCCTAGTATCCATCACATGCTCAGAAACAGGCCTATATATCCTACAAACCTAACCCAAAATAGAAATATAACATGAACACAAATCCTCTAATACGACTTTGTAATGTCCCAACTGGGTGACACTAAACTAAAACAATAATACAGTTCACCACAAGATCTGATGCACAAATAATCATATTACATAGGCTTTGAACTAGTAGTGGGGGTCTAAAATGGATCTTTTAAGAGACTAGAACATAATTTCAATGTTTATAACCAGAATAAAAGAACCAAATATCATACATATAATAGTACATAGGAAGAATAATTAAACTAAAACTATAACATGTGGAAATAAAATGAAATGGTATATAGACCTGAAATGTTATATCATAGCTACAACCAACTACCCACTAGGCTAGTTATAATTCAATTAATTATAATGAAATATCAACCATTCTATACTACATCACCGTGACAACCCATCCATCCACCTGATAGAACTGGAGAAACATTACTCGATCATCCAATACTCAACATGAGTCTCAAACAAAGCATGTTCCTATAATAAACATGTGAGAGATTTTTTGGGTACCCTATTAAAATGTAGTGATGACGGGTTCTAGTCTGGTGAATGGATATTCTTGATGGTTAGCCATCTGATTTATACTCAATTCTGGTGATGTATAAAACACAATTTTTTCCATGTTTCTTATTCATTTTTGATTATTTTATTTCTTTATTTCACGACGCCGATTTTGGTCTCTTGAAATATTTCTCCAAGAGGTGGCTCTGGAGATAGGGTTTAATAGTCATGGTGGTGGATGCCTCAATCTGTTGATTCCTTTTTTGAATCCATATTCTTCTTTGGATCCTTGATTCCACAAATCTTATCCTGGTTGGATTTTCACGGTGGTTATCAAAGAGTTTTGGGATGTGAATTCGAGTAGTTGATCATGTTTTATGAGGATATTCTATATGGTGACATAGTCCCTATACCAATGATCCTAGAGGGAATGATATTAATTATGGATTGTGGAGTGTATTCTCTTCATGTATTTGATAGATGTGGAAAACTATTTTCATCATAGATAATGTTCATCGATTAAGGGTTTTGATGATCTGTGGTGTTCAGTTTGAGTGTTTTTTCTATGGTTATGATAGTGATTTTATGTAGATGATGATGGATTTCAATGGTCTCCTTATCAGAATCTTGTGTGAAAATGGGCTGAGGATGTTTCCCTGGTGATGATTTTTGTAGATTGAATTTTGAATTTTGAAATGTGAAAATTGATTTTTGAATTTGGGTTTGTCGGGTTGTATGTGTGGTAGTGTATGGTTTTGTAGGTTTCCACTTTACCAAAAAAAGTCTTTTTAAAAAAAATTGTACGGAGTGTTATGTGAAACTCCATGGGTCACTGAAAATAGTGGTTAATGAAAATACCATTCAGTGTCGTGGGACATTGCAGAACACGAATAATTATAGACTAGATGGTAAATAATGCATGTTTTATTAAATAATATTATTTAATTTAGTCTCTTATTTCCTTTCTTCCACAAGGTTACACATTTACATAAAAACTTCCTTGGCATAATATGGTCTTCTGAGCCATGTACAACATGGGTCACTAGATGAAAAAAATGAGTACTAGTATAAGTACTAAACTATAATCTAGTTTTTAATGTCAAACCATCCCAACCACAAGTTTAAAAGTTTGAAAAAATCAGAGCATCAGTCCATGATTCCGTCAATTAATTAGAAGTCCATGTTTTTCCATGAAATCAATGATATGGAACACTATGTATATAACCTTGGATTTAGGAGCATCGTTCCTTCCCCTGTATATTTATGGTGCACTAGAGTTCTTGTAACATCAGTCTAGACCACCCAGAACTATGGAGTGGAGCAACAGTCTAGCATCCCAACACCACTAATCATATGTCTATAATCATGGGGAATTATTCCATGAATCCAACTAAGACTGAAAACATAATTTCTGACCATCCTTATCCATTCCAATAAGAACTATTAATGTTTTATACAATATTCCCATGGTCCACTACAACCATAATAAAAAACAAATTTATAGTCAAAACTTTTCATCATTTAATCAACTAAAAATTCATTAAATTTTCTGGAAACCCTTTAATAATAAAGAACACCCTTTTAACCATTATAATTTCATCTCTATATCAAAAATTTTATCATGGTCCCAATGGTCCATTAAAGGAACACATGGATCAATAAAATTCAACTCACATTTCAAAAGTCACAAAATAAAAAATAAAACATTTTCACTAACATTTCAAAAAAACCCTTTAAAGCATAGGTATTTCCCTTGAAAAATAGAATATGGTATAAGAATATACTATTCCATGAAAACCAAATAAATATTCACCATTCTCTCATTTCAAGGAAACGTATGAAATCTAATTTAAATTTCCGTGAGGATGACACCTCACTTCAAAACAAGAATCATTTAAAAACATGGTATTTCCATTTTAAAATACCAAAACTAGGTCAAAACCCAAGGAACACATTGAAAATAATTTCAAAATCACCATAGGAATTTTTTTACAAACATAACAAATAAAACATTCTACTTTTAAATGTTACAACTCCCCATTGGTGGCTAAAGGTCCAGTCTCACATCATCATGTATCCAACGGGGCCAATTGATGGTCCAAGGTATCCATCCAACTCCAAAAAAAGTTCTTATATTAAGAATGAGAGTATTAAAAACATGTTATCTATGGAATATACCACAAAAAAATAAAAATCAATTATTAACACTATGGGAAAAGCTCTTAGACCACCATCCTCATTAGATAAGTGTTCTATTATGTTTCCAAAACATAGAGACATATCAAGGCCCATCTAAGAATCATCTAAACACATAATCATCCAATTGATCTCATTATTATTAACCAAGACTTATCCTCCCACCAAATAATATGAAATCATTAATAATTAATTCATTAACAAAACACAACTTATTATAAAGATGAAAAAATCACTAGGTCCTTGTCCCAAACTAGATGTGTAACATCCCAGGTATATAAAGAATAAGAAATATTTCATATTTATTAATATTTTTGAATTAATTATTAATTTTAATTTAAAAGGGTTGATATGTTCGATAGCATACCCAATACACAACAACGAGTTTCTTTGAAATCTTATAGTGCACACTAATAATATAATATTATTATTTTAAACGGTACTCAACTCCTAGACATTTTATTGGTAGGAATTATCAAAACCAAAAACAATTTTATTATACATGTTTGTTAAATTTATTTACATTTACCCAATAAAATTTAGAGGCTGAAAATGTGAATAAATCTAATTTTAAGCATAATTTTCAATAAAATGCAGATTTATAGCCTTTTAAATGTGAACCCTTATTAAATATAGTTTTGGTCACTTTAATACATTCTATATGACCGAATAAAATCCTTCTTTAGAATGGGGAAATCAAAATTTACTTGGTGTAAATTTTTGGAATTTTTCCGACAAAGTTCATTTTTAAATGAATAGTGAAAAATATTGTATTTTAATTCAAAAGTGCCTTTTAATCTAATTTATTTATATGGATATATTATCTAATTAATTGGTTTTAAAGTGAAATTAAAATATATTTTTACCATTTAATCCAATGTTTCTCATTGGAAACAATTTCACTTTGAAATTGGACTTAATCAACTGTCCATCTTTTGATAGTTATTGTTTCTTAAAAACACGCTATTTGTTTTAACAACGGGAATTAATTTTTAAATTAATTAATGCCACTTTTATGTTTTGAAATTTTCAAAATGGAAATAATTTTTGAATTAGGAATATCAAATATAGCTTAGGATAAATTTTTGTTATTTTTCAGAAAAAATTCAATTTCCTATGAATAGTTAAACCACTTAGTGGTAGTTAAATAAACTGAATTTTTCATTTTAATAAAATTTTTTCACTTCTGTGAATAGAATTTCAAAAATCTGACATACATGGTTGTTATCAAGAAGTAAAATTTGGTTTATTTAGATGAAAATAATTTTTGGTAAATAGTAACTTTTGACTTTTATTTACCGTGACTAAAGGTAAATAAGGTAATTCAACGTTAAAAGAATATTATAATAATTCAAAATTACCATAACAGTTGTCTTAAACTTATTGGTTGAGTAATTAACGACCATGGGAATCTTTGTGTCTATTTTGGGACCAATTTTTTCCACTTGGCTGTGATAATGACAATTTAGATTAATTAATTTAATGTAAAGGCCAAAATGACATAAACAAAAAACTTTTAGTAATTAATTTTTATATGGTGTTATATAACTCTTATTTTCAACTATAAATATTATTTGGAAATCTAGAAGAAATTTATATATCATGGTATTTATTTTATAATTTATAGACATCATATAAATTAAATTATTCATGACACAATAATGATGTAGTATTATTCTTATTAATAAATGATTTAAATAAATAAAATTATAATGATTAAAATATTATACAAAACATGTAAAATTCTGATTGGATGATTTTATTTCGACCATGACTCATCTTATCTTCAAATATAATGATTTTTGGTCCATTATAAACCAAATATCATTATATAATAAAATAATAGTTTCACACTTTCCTAAAGATCCCCTCTCCCCCTTATAAAAGGAGACCACTTCTAACCAATTCCTCACTCCTATCAAGCCATTTCTCTCATCCAACATATACCCAATTAATCATTAAAAATACCTATACTCCTCATAGAAGCCACAATTAGGCATAAGGCCCTTCAAGAAGTCATTTTGGTTCAAAGAAAAAGAAGTTACCCAAATTAAAGGTAACCGTTTCTCTTAAATTGTTTTCTTTTATTTTACTTCTCAAACCCCTAAGCTCTTTTTATTTCTTTTCTTTTGTAACAACACCAGTATCCTAAATATAATAGGATGATGTTATGAGAAACAATAGAACTACACTTACACACAACTCCATCTAATGGACTATGAACATAATGTTTCTGTGGATGGAAAACTAACGCCACATGAAACGATGATTGTTCAATTACATCTTACCGCCTCTCATGGAGGCCATTTCGATGGAACTGTATTTATACATGATATATATTATATTTATTATTTCTTTATCCTTCTGTAATTCCCATTTATATTATGCCTTTATGGTTTCCATAGTGGATAATACGATAATCTCATTTGGGAAAGTGCGGACTACCGCCCCCTCAAAGTGATTTGATTCGTTAATGCCTTATGTGGGACATATAAAGGATGGAGATAACTATATTATATATGATATTATACTGGAATTATAATATACATTTGTATCATTATGTTTTATTTCGATGAAAATAAGAAATAGAAATGAAATTAGCGTTCATACGTACGTACGACTTACCGTCTTCATGAACGGTTCATTTCATTTCTTTCCTCTAAATGACATGTACTATTATAAATACATTTATATACTGGATATATATGATATATATGATATATAAATCATTAATATAATTCTGGATATAATGAACCTTTGACCACATGAACAACATGTAATTATAAGAATTCCATTTTTGACTCAAGTAACAAATATCGGCAAAATGAACATTATTAACGTAAATGATTACATAATTTTTATAACATGGTAATAAGTGACATAAAAGGAATAATAAACTTGAAAAATGTTCTTAAGAAAGTTTAAATTAACTTTAGTTTATTATTCAGGAGATTAAATAATGATCGAGTCAAGTGGGACACGACGTAAGGGATCTGACCTCCCTCTTTCTTTTCAAGTACTCTCTTTTATGTCATTTCTTATATGTTCCTTGTTATTATGTTGGAGGATGTAATTTTATATTAACCATATTGTAATTTTTATTTTCACATGATGAGAGACCCCCTATTACTCTTATAAATTCATTTTAAGAATTTTTATGTGGCGCCTTTAGGCAGCCAAATTTTCTTAAGGGATTTCTTATCTCACTTTCAAATCCGTGATATTTTCATTGTTCTCCACTTATTTATTGTATGTGTTGTATGTACTGACCATGAATGTATTCCATGTTTAATAAAATTTAATTTATGGTTAATTAAATATTCATTTTATGATCCTTCTTTCATGTGGTGCATGTTTCGAATGTTACCAAATCGGTAAGGGAACCTTTCACCCTCCTCTTTTTAAAATACTTCTTTTTGTTATGTCTTTTAATTTACATATTCTTATGTTGGGATATGTTATTATATATCCTTATTGATGTAAATTCTATGACCATGTGATGAGATGCCATTTTTTATCACATAAACTCATTTTCTTAATTTTAAAGTGACGCCGTTAGGCTGTCGAATTTTTGTAAAGGGACTTCATAACCCAATTTCAATTCTTTGGGTTAAACTTCTACTTGTTGATTATGTCGTGATATAAATATGTGTTAATGACCTCTGATTTTTTTACACTTAATATTCACATATATTTGGTGTATTTATATTTTTCACACATAAATTATGTCATTGATTTGTCCTTAATCTAAGGATACCGTCTTTATAAGGGATTGCGTCTCAATTTACATTCCATTGAGACTTCATTATTTTTATGCACCAATTCACTCTTATATGGTGTATATACTCTCCTCTGACATATTATATCATGATTCCTTTTATTCTCACGATATTATAAAGTTATGATTAAATTTTATTCCTCAATTATTTGTATTCAAGCGTCTCTCATTTTGTTAAAAACTCTTTAACTAAAATATCATTTTTATTGTTTTAATGATTTATTATACTAAATATTTATCATCAATATACATGTTTTCAAAATGGTTTTGGGATTTATTTTTATGGACATTAATGTTTTAAAATGATAATTTCTTTAAAATCATCAAAGTGGTATGGGACACTTTGATTCAAAAATCAATTTATTAAATTGTTTAAATGGTTATGAAAATTGTTTGATAAAGCATTGTTTATTTCAATAACATGATATGATATATTGTGATTGGAATGTGGAAATGTTATCTTTCCTTTATTCTTGTTTTATGAGTTATGTTATGGTTATTTGGAATTTTTTACGTATACGAGTGGTTCAGTGATAAACCTAGGGTGGGTGAGCTCGAGATAGATCTCCAATGCATTGGGTAATGTGACAAAGGTAAATGTGAATGTTTATCCTAAGAGATTTAGGGATTATACTGTGATGAGTATTCCAAATGTGACTCCCTATGTATTTTTGATAGCTACAATGTAAGTATGTTATTATTTCCATATGTTACCATTATGATTTATGATTTCTATGTGTTTTTCATAAATCTTATGATTTTGTAAGGTATGTTATGATTGAAAAGTATTGGTTTCATTGATTTGTAATTATTGATGGGAAAATGTTTTCTTTCCTTATTTTATAACCCTTACTGAGTTTTTTATTCTCATCCTAGGTTTTTTAAATTTTTTTCATAGGACTTAAGGATGAATAGGGTCAACTAATGGATCAAGGAAAACTCAAGCTGTCTAAAACATGAAACTAGACATGTTTCTTTCCAACATTTTTTATTTTATGGTAAAATGGATACTGAGTAGTATTTTCTACATGTAATATTAATGTTTTTATGTATTAGTTATGGAATAATTCTCTAAAAATCTAAACCTGAAAAGATCCTCAATATGAATTATTCTTTTAATTCAAGATTATGTAATGTTTTATGGTCGTCTCCTTATAAGAAGTGATCCCAATTTCTCACCAATGAAATGTAACAAAACCTAGAAAACATTACAGTAAAGATACCTAATAGTATATATGAAATTTAAATATAAATTAAATTATTGAATAAAATCAAAATAAAATTCATTATTGTAACTTACCTTAACGAAATACCATGAAACAAAGTGAAGAATCCATCTTAGAACCTCCCCTACACCAGATGACCAAAATCCCAATAAGAAATTGAATATTCCACTATGTTCTAGTGGAATTCTAAAAAATAATTAAATATTGAGATCCCATAAATTATATATTAAAAGAATAGGAATATAGGGAACCATGAGAGGATGAGAACTCACCTCAAAATCCATGAAAATTCCAAGAAAACACCAGCAAAATTAATGAGGAGAATATCAGAAAGGGGTTTGGGAACCCTCTATTCTATGAATATCCAATGAAATAAGAATGAGTGGAGTGGATAAAAAAATTAGGGGGAATTTTGGTCAATTCCCCCTTTTAAATGAAATTTGGGATGGGGCATAGTTTCCCAAATCATGTTCCAATAGTTTGGTTGGCTCGGTCCAAAGCCAATACTCACATAGTTTGGCCACATGGTTGGACAAACCATGATCTAACAGGGATAACCCCTACTATCCAAAAACATAATCCTATAATGATTGTGATTAATGGTTTAAAAAACTATTTTCCAACTGTTCTGTCAACCCTTCCTACCTTCTACAATAAGGTAGCTTCTTGTTTGAATAAACAAGAAGCATGTGCACCATGACTTAGAACCTCAAAATCCTCACATATTTCCCCCTTTTTCATCATAATGTTTACCCTGAACTATACTCTAATCCTAAATCTCAGTCATAAATGGTTAAAAATTAACATAAAACCAAATTAACATTACGGTTTCACATGATTTCTCCTAAATCGTGCATAAAAAACCATGAACCCCTACAAGAAAACTCTAAAACATTCAAAACATAACCGGAAGCCCCCAAAACTCATTTAATCACCTGATATATCACTCAAGAATAATTATTTATTGTGACCATATAATTTTACATGTAACATTACATTATTTTAAGCATAATTATACATTAGAGTACAAGACAAGGATCATGAATTCCTGCATATATGATGACTACATACATAAAACATAAAACATGGGGCTAAAAAACATATTTAGTTAATATCCATAAATATATCCTTACATCCTTTGAGACTTTACATATTCATAGGGTACCCCAGGGAACACATGAAAATATGGATGAGCTAAAAATCCTATTAAGCTAAAGAACATATGAATACAGCTTAAGAACATGAGTTACGATTCATGGCATAATTATATCAAAAGCCTAGAACATGTGAAATCATATCATATAAACAGGTGATTATATAAATATGGAATCCTATATATGAGTAATAAACATAAAACATTTCATTAGTAAGATTCCTGGATAAACTCAAATCCCATTTCCCATAGTAGTATGGTTCCATTATAACTTCCAATCGTGTTTCCCATTTTAGTATGGGTCAAGGAAAACCACCAATGCAGTTTCATGTCGCATATCATGAGAAATAACTATACCCAATGCATTGGAGATCGATATAGGTGAAACCATTTAAAAGTTTTCATGAATACTCTTTTCACATGAATAATCATACCTAATCAACCACACATAAACATATGGTTACCCACTAAGCGAATTGGATATCACAATCATGAAATAAAGCATAACTAATGGGAGTATTGGGAAAGTGTCCATGAAATAAATGGGTTATAACATACATGGAATTTAATAAGGTAAAATTGGAATATAACATGGTATCTTATATAAAACATAAGTGTTATCATATAAGAAATGTATTGGGAAAACATTATCATTAAACCATTTTTGTGCGGTTTTAAGGAAATTACTATGGAGATTTTAAAATAGAAAAGTGGAAAATATTTTATTTTTAAAAATTATTGAGTTAATAAGGATTTAATACTAAACATATAGATTTTTTAAAGACAATGGTGGCATAAAAAATTGGATATAATTTACTTTAAATAGGATAAAAATCCTGGAAGTTCCCTAAAAACATGTTTTTTTATCGAAATGTCCTAAAGAGGGAATCTTTTAAAATCATGTATATCACAAAAACAAAGTTATGGAAGGGTATTCATAATAAAATTTTGTAAAACTACACATAATTTATAACATGTACATAAACAGATAAGATAAGTCCATTTTTATATAAAGAGAGACTAGGCAACCCGAAAGAACAAAGAAGGATAGGGTATAATTCGTTACAGATTTTTGGCATGGTATTAGGTGTACCTAAGAGGTCTTGATAAAAGATGAAAATGATTTATAATCACTTATACATCATGATGGATATATGTAGGAGGTTAAACTTCTTACCCCATCATTGTTATTACACTTAAAAAGGCATTTCATAGAAGAAAATCTTGATTTAAGAGTGAAATGGAGAGGATCATTTACCTTAAATATGGCGGGGTCATCCATTTGTTATCAACGACCTGAATAAAAAAATTAGGTTTTTTATCTAAAAATTAAAAAACCTAATATATATGTAATTTATTTATTATAACCTTTTTTATTTCATTCAATACCTTTTTGATCAGTTATAAGGTTCAATTTCATTGTTTGTGTCAGTTTGCCTGCTATGTTTTTAATGATCGTTTGTTGTTCGGATAAATATGTATAATGAAACTGGATGCAATGAATTTAATTTTTATGTTATTATTTAACATAAAATAGGTTAAATGGTTATAATAGTTAATTTTTTTTTGGGAGTGAAGATGAATTATTACGTAAAACCTTAGTGATAATGTGTTTGGTTAATCAGTGGGTCTGATTACAACAAACATGTTTTGATTTATAACATATTACCTTTTGAAAAAAATAGGATTGCATAACCTTAACTATGATATATTAGATATATAATAGTATGGTTAAACCATAACACAAATTGTTTCTTTACCATAATTAAAGATGATAGTGTAAATTGATAAATGGTTTCCCTTGAATGTGCTATATCAACACATCTCATACGGTGTTTTCAATTCATTCAAATAAAATGTGGGGAAAGGAGAGATAATAATAAAATATAAAATTATAATCACATAATAATATTTCATATATGTTATTGGGCTTATCATACCATTTGGGTGAAAATGTTGAGGAAAGAAACTAGAAAAGAAACGAACTTAAATAAAAGAATTGGAAATAGGATTTAACCACATGATTTTATCTCCATTGAGGAACTCTTAAGGGGAGAGGGTTGGGTATTTTGAAGA
This sequence comes from Viscum album, assembly GCA_963277665.1. Classification (NCBI taxonomy): domain Eukaryota; kingdom Viridiplantae; phylum Streptophyta; class Magnoliopsida; order Santalales; family Viscaceae; genus Viscum; species Viscum album. The sequence continues at coordinate 2,045,692,739 of OY728126.1, read as the reverse complement.
GTATAGGGGATGTTAGACATGGGGTGATCTCTATGATATATTTGTGTATAATATTTTCATGGAACAAGTTTTCAGAGTAGTGAATAGAAGAGGAAGTGAGGGGTGTTTTTATTGTAGAGGAGATGAGGGTTTTCATAATATTATAATCATTAATATATTATTTCTTCACATGATAAGAAATAGTAAATATTACATGACTAGGAATAGTAATAAATGCATGTGATTTTGAAATAATTTTGCTTACCTCAGTATATCAACATCAATGACTCAATAAATCCATTAATTTTCATTTATCGTAAATTATCGTATTTTACTATTTACCGAAAAATCTAGTGTTTCAGAAAAATAAAAAAAATTCACCGTAACCATTTTCTGATATGTATAATTATAAAATGAAATCTAATTTTCAAAATTAATTTTCTAATTATTATTAATTTAATATTTAATTAAAATCACAATTTACTCGAAAAATCACAATTTTAAAACATTTATTTTTCTTATTCCAAGATATAGATATATCGTACTTCAACATGAATATTATTTGTATAATATCATTGTAAAGGTTACTATTCCTCATGTTATATCACTATTAATAAGGATATGTTACTATTCATAAGGGTATGTTACTATTCACCAAAAATTGAGTTTTCCTCATTGGAATATAAATAATTTACTGATAGCATGTGTGTATGTTAGATTTTCAAAATTTAAATCACACAAGTGAAAAACATATGTTTAAAGGAACATAGAACTTATTAGTTCATTATGTATTTATTTCATGTGATTATGAAATATGAAAAGAATTTCCATTGAAAAAAACTAGGACATTACATTCTTCCACCTTATGAAATTTCACCCTCAAATTTTTTTTTACATTCTAATCCAAAAATTGTTGTGTGTAATTTTCCTTCACTACCTCCTCTATTTCCCATGTGGACCCTTTTTACTTGTTTTTCTACCATTGTAATTTGACCTAGTGAGTTGTATTGTTACGTAGACCATTTTCTCTAGTATCCCATATTTTCACTGGTTTCTCCTTGTAAGAAAACCCATCTTCCAACTATACCACCTATGAAGATAGAACATTTGAAGATCTTGTATGTACAACATTAAGAGGGATAATGAGAGAAATCATGTACATTCGACATGGTAGGTGGAAGTGCTAGTTGATATGCCACAAGCATGACTCGATCAAGGACCTCAAATCAGATGATATACATGGTACATAGGTTTCCTTTCTTTCCAAATCTCATGACATTTTTCCATGGAGATATGAATAGAAATACCATGTATCTAACTTTTTACTCAAGTTCTTGTTGACTTTTATTAGCATTACTATTCAGTCGAATTTGCGATTCCTTGATATGCTGCTGAATGGTTTTCACCTTCTCCACCATTTCATCGACCATTTCATGTTCTAGCAGCTTACATTCACGGACTTCATCCAAACACACCGGTGTTCTGCACCTTTTCTCATAAAGGGATTCATATGGTTCCATTCAGATGCTCGAGTGGAAACAACTATGGAAAGATAATTCAACCAGTGGAAGATGTTGGTCCCATCCTCTTTTGAATTCCATATAAAACACTCTCATCAGGTCTTCCAGTCTAAATAGTTCACTACGATTGGCCATCAGTTTGTGGATGATTGGTCGTATGGAATATCATTTCAGTGCTTGGAGAATGTTGGAGGCATTTTCAAAACATTGAGGTGAATCATGGATCACGATTGGATACAATATATAGTGTTACTCCATGGATTCATACCACTTATTGGATGTAAATCCATGCAAGTTGATCCAATGAGCAGTCCACTTGAATAGTGATAATGTAAGATATCTTTGTAAGATGGTCCACAACGACCCATATAGCATTGTTTACTCTAGATGTCCTTGGAAGTATAGTGACAATGTCTATGGTATTGTTCTCCCACTTCCATGTTTGTATGAGTAGTGTTTGAATCGTTCCTTTAGACTTTTTCCTCTTATCATTCAATTGTTGACATACAAGGAACTTTGATTTATATTCAGAAATCTCACTTTTCATATTGTCCCAACTAAAATTTTCTTGGATATCTCAACACATATTTGTGCTCACTTTGTTAGTATTGAAGGTTTAGCTATGTGTGTCTTTCAGATGATCCTTATTTATCTCTGGATCAGATAGTACACATAATTGTGAGAAAAATCATAAAACTCATTCTTCATCAATCAAGAACTCAAAGGATTTCCCATTTTTAACAGCATCCTCTATTTTTAGAATCTCCACATATTTTTTTGAGCATCATTTAATATCTTCATAAGGGATAATTGAGAAATCATTTGACAAATGATTGAGGATGTTCCTCACTTAATGATTCCCTTGTCCATCCTATATATATATAGGAAGATCCAATCCCTTTAAATTCTCATAACTGATAAAGAAACACGATCCTTTCAACTTAAAGCATCATCCACCCTTCATTCCTTACCCAGATGGTAGTGGATTGAGAAGTCATAATCCTTGATGATCACTATCCATATTCGTTGGTTCATATTAAGCTCTTACTGAGTGAATATATATTTTAGACTCTGGTGATCAATATATATCTCACACCTCTCCCCATAGAGATGATGATGCCATAATTTCATCACAAAGATCACAACATCCAACTCTAGCTCTTGTCTCAGATAGTTTTTCTAATGGATTTTTTATACCTTGAGGCATAGTCTATCACATTATCTTTTTTAATCAGCACATATCCTAATCCATTCTTTGAAGCATCATTGTACACCACAAAGAGTTCTCCACTTGTTGGGAGTGTGAGTACCAGCGCCGTGAGAAGCCTCCTTTTCAACTGTAAGAAACAGACTTCACATTCCTAATTCCAGAAAAACATTACTCTCTTTTTTTTCACCATGACCTTTTGGAATAAAAATCAGGATGTTTTCATTATACACAATTGATAATACCTAGCTGGACCCAAAAATCTTTGGATCTCCATTACAAAAGTTGGCATAGGCCACTCTTTAGTTGCATTTATCTTGGAAGGGACCACAAATATCCCTTTTTTGGTGATAACATGCCCCATGAATGATACTTCCTCCATACATAACTCACAATTATCATAATTTTCATACAACTTATCCCTTAAAAAACTCATTAAAATAGTATTCAAATGCTCCACATGTTCCTCCTTTCTTTTGGATTATATCAGAATTTAGTTGACAAAGACTACCAAAAATTTGTCGAGGTAATACCTAAAGACTATTAATTACGTTAGTGAAAATTTATGGAGCATTTTTGAGTCCAAAGTGCATCAATATGTACTCATAGTGTCCATAACTCATTCGAAAGGAAGATTTGAGAACATCTTCCTTCCTCACCTTAAATTGTTGATATCCCGTTTGAAGTTCCACCATAGAGAAATAACTGGCCCCATGAATATGATCAAAAAATCATCTATCTATTGTAGGGGTAATGATCCTTTATCATTATTTTATGGATCTCACAATAATCAATGAAAAAGAGTATGTATCCATTCTTCTTCTTAATGAATAGGACAGGTGCACCCCATAGTAAATCGTTCGGGTGTATAAAAACCATCACTAGATTCTCTTAGAACTACTTCTTCAGCTCTTCCAACTCTATGATGGCCATTCTATAATGTATTATTCCTATATACAGATATCCAGGAATAGGTTTAGTTTATAACTCATCATCACGATCAGGAGGAAGACCTAGAAAGTTTTCAAAGAATACATCAGTTTATTCCCTCATAGTGGACATGTCTTCAAGAATCATTTTCTCCTTTGTCCTAATCATTTAAGCTACAAATGCTTTCACTTTATGTTGCAATATAAACATGTCAGACAACTATTCAAAAAAAGATTCATCTTTATCCGTACACATGTAATGAATCTGAGGCTGCTTCAGGATGTGATGAGTGATCTCCCTTTCTCGACAGTTAATGTTGCCCTTGTATAAATATAGAAAATTCCGGACCAAGACTGATTCGAACTCCTCTAAAGGAATAATGATGATATTTTATGGGAGATTAATTACACAAATTTTAACCAGTGAGGAGTTATAATCCAAGGATGAAATAATTTTCCAATTATCTATTCTCATAGATAACTTTAACTCTATATTTTCAGGTGGTGTTTGAATAGTTCTACTAAACATTTATGATATGAAAGAATGTATAGAACCAGAATCGAATAGTATGTTCTCTATTATTGAATGAATAACTTGCATACCTGTCACCATATCATTGTCCAGATCAACCTCAATAGTAGTGATAACATTAGACCTTCATTGTTAATACCAAGAGTAAAGCAAGGCCCATTTTTGTGTACCAGGATACCCCAGGTCAAGCTAGAAACTCCTTGTCAATGATTTCACTCCTTGGTACATCTGTTATAGAGACTCCACTACCTGTTTGTATATATACATGAATTTACTTTTTTAAAAAACCACTTACTCTATACTTACCAAAATAAAGGGGTGTTTTATTATTCATTTTCCCACTCTTAAGGTTGTCACTAAACTTCTCTATTCTTAATATCCAAAACAACTAGTACATCCTATAATACCATATATAGATACCCTAGAACTTACATGTAACATTATATGATTTTAAGAATAATTATTCCTCATATTACAAGACAAGGATTGTGAAGTATACTGTCTTTGATGACTGGATACACAAAACATAAAAAATGGGGATAAAAACAATTATTTAGTCAAAATCCATAAAGAGATCCTAACTTCCATTGAGCCCATACATATTCATAAGGTTAACTTGGGAAAAAATAAACAAAGGGATGAAATACAAATCCCAGTAAGGGAAGGACCATAAGAATACAGCTTAAGCACATGAGTTAGGATTCATGACATAATGATATCAAAAGAATAGAACATATGAAATAATATCATATAAACATGGTTTCATATTAATATGGAATCATATTAAATGTTTCAGAAACATAAAACATATGTTCAATACGATTCAAGTCTAATAACTAATCTCTAATCCCAATGTAGTATGGGTCAAGGCTAACCGCCAATCTCGTTTCCCATTTTATTACGAGTCAAGGCTAACTACCAATCCAATTTCACATCACATATCACGAGACATTACATTAACCAATGATTGGAGCACTATTTTTGTGCACCCATATCAACATTTTCATGAATATTCTTTTCACAAGTATAATCATAAATAATCAACCATACCTAAATATAAGGGTACCCATGGAAAGAATTGGGATCCACAATCATGACATAAAACATAACCAATGGTCATATCCTGAAAGTGTCCATGAAAGAAAGGGGTTAGAACATAAATGGATGCTAATAAGGTAAAATAGGAATATAAAATGGTATTTGATGTCAAACATAAGTAAAAACATATAGTAAATGTATTTTAGAAACATTAGCATTAAAACATTTTTTTGTGATTTTAATGAAAATACTATAGAGCTTTTAAAATAGAGAAGATGAAAATTTTTATATAAAACCAGAATTTAATAAAGAAGGTTTTCATAATAAAAATGATGATTTAATAAATAAAATTATGTCTTAAAACAGAGGAATGAGTGCACTTGATAATCGATAAAATTTTTGAGATGTTCCATTAAAAGATGTTTTCATATCAGAAAGTTCTATGGAGGGAAACTTTTAAAAACATGTATATCCCAAATAAAGAGTGATGGACGAGTCTAAATTTTTTTTTTTGTAAAAAATAACAATATTTAGAATATGTACATAATCTGATCAGATAACTCCAATTTGATATAAATAATGATTAGGAAACTAAAATGAAAAAAGAAGTTTCAGGTAGAATTTGTTATGGATTATCAGCATGGGATTAGGTGTAAATAAGAGGGCTTGATAAGAGAGAAAAGGGGTTTATAATCACTTATAAATCATGAGGGAGATATGGAGGAGTTTTGAAATTATAACCCATCATTTGGGATTACACATAAAACGACATATCATAGAGGACAATCTTGATTTGAGAGTGAAATGGAGAGTATCCCTTAACTTCAATATTGTGGTGTCTTCCACATGTTATTAATGATCTGAATAAACAAATTAGGTGTATTAATTGAAAAGTCTGGAACCTCATATATATGTCATTTATTTGGTATAACATTTTTTTTGTTAATTCAATAATTGTTTTATTGGTTATAAGGTTCAATTTGGTTGTTCGTGTCCGTTTGCTAGCTTGGTTATTAATGATCAGTTCATGTTTAGATAAATATGTTTACTAAAGGAATTTTTAATGAATTTAAGTAGTATGTTATTATTCAAAATCCATGAGATTACATGAAAATTATAATTCCTTTTTTAATGGGAGTGGTGATGAATTATTACGTAAATCCTTAGTGATAATGGTTTTGTTTAATCGGTGGGTTTGATTACAACAAACCTATTTTTCATTATAAATTAATAACATTTGATAAAAAAGGATTACAGAACATTATCATAGATATATTGAATACATAATACTCTAGTAAAACCATAAAAAATGGTTTCTTTACCAAAATTAAATATTACAGTAGAAAATGAAAAACACTTGCCCTTTAATGTGCTAAATCAACACATCTCAACCAGTGTTTTCATTTCGTTCAAATAAAAGGTGGGGAAAGAGAGATAATAATAAAATATACCATTAGCATAAGAAAATTATAGTACAAATATTTTACTGGATTTATCATACCATTTGGGTGAAAGGGGGTGATCAAAGAAATAATAAAATAAAAGAACTTAAATAAATGAATTGGATAGAAAAATTTCCCTCTTGAGTATATCTCTTTTGAGAACCTCTTTAGGGGGGAGGTTTGGGTATTTTGAAGAGGCTAGGGGCTGTTGGATGTGTTAGAGGAGCTTGGAGAAATATTTGGTCTGAAAATTGGCAAGGAACACGTCATGATAGTAGTGAAGAGAAGAGAGAGTGGGGGTGGGGGATAGTTGAGTGGAGGAGGGTATTCATAATATTATAATCATTAATTTATTATTGCTTCACCATACAAAAAATAGTAATTATTCCATGACCAAAAATAGTAATAAATTCATTTGATTTCAAACCAATTAGTATTACATCAGAATATCATCTTCAATGAATCAATAAATCTATTATTTAGCATTTATAGTAAATTATCGTAATTTACTATTCACCGAAAAATCAAGTATTTCAAAAAAATCCCAAAAAATTCACCCTAACCATTTTTCGATGTGTTGAATCCAAAGATGAAATAAAATTTTCAAAAATTATTTTTTAAATATGATTAATTTAATATTTAGTTAAAATATAAACTTACTAAAAAATAACCATTTAAAAAAAATTATTTTATTAATCCAAGATATAGGTATATTGTACTTTTACTTGAATATTATTTATATGATGTAATATGTAAGGTTATTATTCATTAGGGTATATCACTAATTATAAGGCTATGTTAGTATTCATAAGGGATGGTTACTATTCACAAGGGTTGGTTACTATTTACCAAAAATTATGTTTTTCTTATTGGACTCCAAATAACATACTGATCGCAATAGTGTATGTTAGTTTTTTTAAATTCAAATCACCGGAGTGAAAAACTTATGTTTAAAGGTACAACGGAGTTAGTAGTTCATTATGTATTGATTTCATTTTATTATGACATATGAAAATAATTTCCATTGAAAAACATTGGGTCGTTACAACACTCATATCAAAACACGAATTTTAGGAATTATAACTCTGAGAAATATATTTCAATTAATAATTAATGATTTTACATGTCCAGTAATGAGAATTAAAATTCCATCATAATTTTGATCCACCCAAAAATGTGATATTTGTACTAGTATGATTCAAAATGTGTGTTTTAGTATAAAAATTACATTCTTTTTATAAATATGTTTCAATCATTGAAAAACATGAAATAAATCATATAGTTTTATTAATTTTGGGAAAGTATCTATATGCCAATTTTGATGTATAAGAATCAGGCATATTAAAAAAAACAGTGTGATCAGAATGACTCAAATTACTTGTTTTTTTGTTAAATGTGTCATTATAGTCTAAAATAAAAATAAATCAATGGAAAACGAGTAAACACAAACATAATTTCTTGAAACATTTGGAAAATGTTCCATATGTCATTTTTAATGTGTAAGAATCGATCACAAATCCATCTGACACATGGTGTGACTCTTATGAATAAAAGTGTGTGTTCAATGTTTAAAAATTAAATTTTAGGTAAAAATGATTCACTAATTGAAAAATGGGAAAACCAACTCTAACATTATTAATAATTTATGAAATTATCCATTATTTATTTATTATGTGTAAGAATCAACTGCACATCAATATCACCCAAATTGTTTCCAATGTTACTAAATGTTCATGGTTTTATTTAAAATGTATATTTTAGATCAAATCATATGTCACATAATAAATAAATATAAAATCAACTCAAGTGGTCTTCATACAATAGGAAAATGATCCATATGTCTTTTGAGTTGTGTAAGAATTAACCACACATAAATCTGACACATGGTGTGACCAGTATGACTCAAAGTGTGGGTTTTTTAATTTTCATTTCGGTTCAAAAGAAATGTTACATATTCATAATTGAAAATATAAATTTATATTAATTTTACTCTGTTGAAAAATAATTCATATGTCATTTTTGATATGTAGGGATTAGCGAAAACTGAATCTGTTACATGTTATGACAGATATGATTCAATATTTTCAATTTCAGTTCAAAATTTTAATTTTATCTAAAAAATTATACGCTCATTGAATACCACGTAAAAATTATTATATTGTCTTGATACTTTTTTATTATGATTTATAAATCATTTTTGATGTGTATTAATCATCCAACTGTCATTATTACACAAGGTGTGTCGAGTACGATTTAAAGTGTGTGTTTTTATTTTAAAAATGGCCTTGTAGTTAAACACATTTTTTAATCAGTTAAAAAATTACAAACATAATTTAATTTTATTGATATTTTATGATAGTTATATATTAATCATTTGTAATGTATGTGAAATTTTCAAATTTCAATCCAACACATGGAGTGGCTGGTATGAATGAATGTGAATATTTTTTTAAAAAAATTTCCATTTTAGATTAATATAAATATCATACATATAAAAAAGATAAATTTTGTTTTTATTGTATTGATTATTTAGTAAAATTATTTATAAATCATTTCTAATATATATGAATCCACCGAATAGTATTATGATACTTGGAGTGGCTGATAAGACTCAATGTGTATACTTTCAGCTTAAAACATACATTTCTATAACGCATTGTTCCATATTTTTCTTTAATAAAATCATTCTAGTATTAATAAAATATGACTTGTTTTTTTAATCATTTACATTCTTTTCGTGATCTATGTTGGTTTTTTCTAAACTAGAAGTATTATCATACACTTTTGAGAGTGGTTTGGGGTCTAAAAACAATGAAACATTAATTTTGTTTGAACTTTTCAATTTTTTTGATAGAGTGTATATCCCAATACAGTTTTACAAAATAATGGATGAAATGTTTGTTTTATTGTATTCATTTATTATATTTTTTATATAAATATAATTAAAATTTATTTATTATATGCTGATGTAGTGTCTTGTAATTTTAATAACATACTCTTATAGTATAGATTTTATCAGCATTAAGAATATCCCAAAAATAAGGTCACTTTATCAGTGCTTATATAGTGTTGATAAAATACCTCATCTTTTGAAGGCCCTTACAACATTAGATATTTTTTATCTATAATGGAGGAAATCACTTCTGTTATTAAAGAACATATCTGCAGTAGTGTGAATTTTAAAATCAGCTTCGAGTTTTGGTATTCTTTTTATCATGTAGTATACTAGGTGTCCAATATTTAAGAATATGTACACCAATAGATGTTTCAAGTATTATTAATTATTATTACTAATAAATAATTTATTAATTTAAAATTACTCAACCAAAAATAATCTAATAACAATAAAAAAGATACCCTTTAAATAAGATATATTTTTTATTAATTTAATTGTAACACAAATTTTTTGAATTAAAATTTGTGTTACAAAGTTATATTAAAATGCTAATAATTATATATATTTGTGTAATTATTGATTAAGGTTCTTAAATTATAATTATTCTAATATAACCAACGCCAAAAATACATTGTTAAATACAAAATAGAGGTATGTCATATAAGAATGACTCTAAAATAAGTACTTCTTTTTGAAATAGTTAAATTTTATTATATTTTATTATTTACTATTTTTTATAATATCTATTAATTCGATAAAATTTTATAATATTAATGGTAACAATTGGTGAAAATAAAATAACCCCATAACAATTACCCTGAAAACACCCACCCCAAATTAGGTACCCAAAAATCCATAAAAATTTGTGAAATCCATTTTTGTTTTGTCTTGGAATTCCTCGACGGAGAAAAACATTCATACATCTTTCATATTTATTCAATACCAAAACCATATTAGTAATATGTCTATAAAATGATTTGATAAATTTAAAATTATAATTTTTTTAATCTAATGGAATTAATGTGTCACAAACTGATCCCAAGGATTAGTGTGAACCGACCTTCCATTTGTCTAATGGAATGGAATTTTAATTTATCCTTCTTCAATTAATATATATCAATTTCAATCCATCTATATTCCCATCACTTTTCATTAATATTCATTCTAAGGAAGATTCTTATTTCACCTTGATTCAATCATTCATTAACCCACTATAAAAAGGATAATATTTTTCTTCAGCCATGGATGAAGCTAAGAGGATGGAAAATTCACTTGTAGAAGTTATGTTGAAGGAAAAATAGTTATATCTTACACTATTTTGACAAAACACATATAGAATACACATTTACCTACTATTAGTTTAAATCCTTTTGGATCATTATCAATCACAATAAATGAAGCCTTTTTTGAATTATAGGCAGTTGAAGGTGACACATATTTTGTAATTTAATATAAAACCTTGAAAAGTTTCCCTTATGCTTTTATTGTTCAGAATGTGTAAGAGGTTATCAATAGTAAACATTTACATCATGTGATCTCTTATCTTTCCATTGATGTATTTCTAACCTGCCCAATCTATTGTAGTTGGTAGCCTTGATCCAACTACTTAGTACATTATTCATTAATAAATACCTTATCACATCTAGATTGTTATTCTACATTAAAATGCACGTGACAATTTCCTAAGGACAGCTGTTGCATTAAAGGGTCATAGCAGATCCCTGTAATGATGAGAACAAGGAATTTCTATAACACTGTTTTTGAATATATGTTCTATGGCAGCATGATAATCTTTGAGGGACACAAATACTGCAGGACATTAGGGGTGAGGACTCATTAAACTATGAGGCACCTTCTCATGGTGTGCTCCCATGGTAATATCCAGGATGATATTATGAGAATGAGACCCGCCAGTAGGAAATCCTAATTTTATAGTGTCATTTGATGTTCTTACCCACAGACATATGTATTGGACCTTTGACTTTAAGATTATTATTAATTGGTATTATAACTCACACACTTAGATGTATTGACGAAACCTGTGACGACAAACTATTTGTAGTGAAGTAGGATATGTTGGGTGTGTCACAAGTAATTCTTCATTAATATATAATGTGAGAAAGGATTTGTCCCATCTGTTCTATAAAAGAAGTAGATATCTCATTCCCTTTGATGGAACTGATATAGCCTAAATAATTCCATCGCCATGGTAAGGTATGGGAGAGATCAATTACAGAAAATCAAAGAAAGAATAATCTATCACTTGAGTTGATGGAACTAGCATGCAACCCACATGATTCGAGATATCGTGAAAGAAGAATTTTATTACACGGTAAGTGTTCGTATGAGGTGACACATCAATGCGGTGTCAACTTCATTCCCATGGGTTCCTTCACCCGTTTGTAGATAATAATCTTGGTCTTTAGGAAAACCCACCTAATGACCACGAGAAAGAGGCCAAGAGGGTCACACACTATGTGTGTCCACGTATCTTAGATAAATATTAATTTAACAAGTTAAATAAATATTATTCCCGATAGTGGTTTAATAATTATTTAAGGATGCCTGATCACGTTTATTTCGACAGTAGTTATTCGAGAGAATATATTGTGGATGAAATAATATATATTTATTAGCGAGTAATGCAGTTACATTTAATTAATATATAAATAGCCATTTCTCAACGACTAATAAATGTGGTAGAGGAAATAATGAAAAATGGAATATACAAGTACACGGCGTATATATGGAATATACATTCTATGTAGTTTTATGGAAAACGAGTACATGTTGTGTATTATTGATTACACGACATTTAGTTTTTCCAGTCGGGATTTTGAGGAAATAATATCGTTTTATTAAATGATATTTATTATGATCAGCATGAGTGCATGTCAATGAATTAATGATTCGACATGGGGGTTATCAATAAGAGTTAATGAAATAATTAAAACGTGTAACACATTTATTTATTGTCATAACTCTATAACCTCAACCTTGATTATAAATATTCTCACAACCCAAAAAATATTCCCCAGTCGTTGTGCACAAAAATTATGGAGAGTTCTATCAAGGCCGAATGAACTCGTTCCTCTAAGAACGCTCTCAAGACTGAGAGAGATCCCCCACCACCAGATCAAGGTGATCAAAGGTGGACATCGCAAGAAAATGTTCTTCCATGCTTGCACCTGGAGATCCCTTCAGCGATGTCTAGAGGTACGTGGAGCACGTGTGGATCACTGCTCGAGGAATCCTACACATGGATTATACAACGCAATGATAGATCACATCAGACCGTGACTAGAGATATCAAAGAATAATGAATTCAATCATCATAATTATTGTCAATTAATTTAATTAATTATAACCAGAATCTAATGATCCAATATCCGTGGTTCCAGGACTCCCTCTTTTGTTTTTCATTCTTTATTCTATTCTGAAGATTTGACGTTTTACATCGTTACGAATCTCGGATTCATCATTGTTAACATTGAAATTAATGTTGGGCACTCCCACCAACGCGCTTCTACTACGCCAAAAACCAACATGTTGTGTTAGAGGGGTCATATCATTGATTATAATTATTTAGTAATTTGTTTGTGATTTATGCATTTAATAAATTAGTTGTTTCAATTGAAGTAAATCATTCTTTAGAATATGAATCTCAAGATATATTCCTCCCCTCTCATTACTCATTCACCTTAATGAAACAAATTTTTTAATTTATATTGATTAAAATAAAATAGTGGAACTCATCCGGAGGTTCCAAACGTTCCTAGCCGTACAATACCATAATACACAATGTGTATTCAGAAGCATACGTTTTGTAATCATGGTTCAATGTATTGGACTAGTCTACCAAATCAAGTTGTGTATTGGATCCTATCTAAGTCATTTATGACACCGTGTGTTGACCAGGAATAGGTGGCACACGATTCTTGGAGTACACATCAGGTGGTCCACTGAACAAGGTGTGTAGTCCCTTTTGGCTAGGATTGGAAAATGTTTCTCGTACAAGGCTTGCCCGGATAGAAACTTTGTAATGCGGATACAACAAGGTGTTTGTCCAACTGAACACGCTGTGTACTCTGAAAATTTCCTGAAGTACATCAACACGCCATGTCCCCGGGAGTGTACTTTGGATGGACGGTGAAGAATATTACATGCCGTGTAGTCTGAACTACACACATTGTACTCACCCAAATTACACAGATTTATTAAAATTTATTATATTATACAAACCCTTGAGACGTTTACCATAGTGTAGGCAAAGAGTTGTGGCACAACACGTGATAAGTGTTATATATATGTGTGTGTTTAATTTATCATCTGCGTTATGAACAGGAATTCACTGGGTTTCCACCACGTTACAAGTTACATACAAAAACTCTTTTAAATGAATTTATTTGTTTAAAATTACAATGGATGATAATCTCATGGAAATTTAGAAAAATGGATTAAGATAAAATGATTGATTAATTAAATATAATTAATTTATTTGAGCACGATTTATCTTAAACAAAAAATATTAAATAATTGAATGCGAGTTTTATTTATGCCTAAATATCATTGCATGTATGGATGATCATGAGATATAACAAGAACATTGTATGTGAATGGTTTCTTTAATTTATTTAATTAAATTAATTTTGTTGGCATGTGAGCCTTCTCCTCATCAATATGTAGGGCATGCACGCCCAAGGATTCTGTTTTGTAAAAATACCTCTTTCACCCCTCACCTACGTGTGAGATAAATGAATATGTAATGGATGGAGCTCCCAGGCAAGTGGAGGCGTCTCATGCAAAGATCGAAGACGAAACCAATCCAAGGAGATGCAAAGGTGGATAGGTGGAAAGCCGTAAACACGAACCCGAAAGATTCAAGGTGTTTCTCCCCTAGGTATTGGGTTTTTTATCAACCGCTAGATAATCTAACCAATAGAACAAACTAATGATCATATCATTTATTTTATTTTTGTCTTTTTCATGGTTTATTTATTATGGGTGTGTTTTCAGGATCACACAATTAATAAATTAAACAAGCGTGCAAGATGGAACTAAAATGAAGACCGGAGTATGTGTAGATATTATCATAGAAATGGTTAATAACTTAAGCGTATCCCACTGAATATTAACAATCATGTAATCAAAGATAATAAAATCGCAATTTATGTATAAGGATAAAATCTCCCAAAGAAATATTAAGTCGGTATAGCATTTCATAATCATGGTTAGAATCGAACCATAGTTCAATGTACCTGACCAAACCTAGTTGGGGTGATTTCAATTATTGGGGAATTCTAATTCAAGGTTTTGGGTTGACTAGACATGGATCACATCAAGGGTTGACTGCCACAGTAGGACTTAGTGTAACCAAGAGGCAAAGGATGAGGAAATCCAAATTAAAGGATTTCATTAGTGGTGAGTCCACTTAGTGGGTAAAGGAGATGCGAGTTATTGTAGTTGGAATTTAGAATCCCTACCTAAAACCCTTCATGTTGCTTGACTAACCCAAGTTGGGGTAATGTGAAGGGAAATATGGATCCTTGCCACAAGAATACTCGGGAAACAGAATATTCTGAAGTCAATGGTGATGGCTATTGGATTTCAATAAAATAGTGGGAGACTAATAAATATTAATTTATTTTTTTGTCTCATTTTTGTAATAGTGTACTAAACCTCTAATCATCATAAATTGTAGAAACAAAAATGAAATGACTTCAAACATATCATTGCGAACCATACTCGGAAAGGAAATCCTTCTCACCAGCACCAATTTTCATGAGTGGAAAAGGCGTTTAAGCGTCATCCATCGCCACGAGATGAAATTTTATGTAATGTGAGAGGCTGTTCCAATTGCACCTAGATCAAAACTTCTTCCCATAACTCAACAGGTAGATATTTACATGGGGCATGACAAAACCGCAGTCTTTATGGTGAATAAGAAAAGGAAGGACAAGGCAAAGGGGCCAAAGACTTATAAACGATTTGAATCCCCTGAGCATCATCCCTCCAAGAAGGGGAAGATCCAAAGGTGGGGAAAGGAATGGGAGACAATTTGTTTTTCATGTTGCGAGCAAGGCCATTAAAAGAGGAACTGAACCCAGAAGTGTCGGGATGCTAATGGTGTGTTCGCTATCAAGTGCAATCTTTCTATTTCTACACATTGGGTATTAAATGTAGCTTGTGGGGATCACATGTATATTCGAATGCAGGAACCAAGTAGATTTAGAATGATTTCCATAGGAGTGGTGGATCTTCAAGCTGCCAATGGCACAAGGCTGGCTGCGTTGGCTTTTGGTGACTTCCACATCTCATTTCCAACTGGGATGATTTTTGGTTTTACATAAGGGTTATTATGTTCCTATTGTTACAAAGAACATAATTTATGTATTTTTTTGGATATAGATGTATTTATTTTCATGTTTGAAAATAAGGGTTGTCTCATTTATAAGGAAAACATATGTTAGGGTATGGCTCATTTAAATAATAGTTTATAAGTATTAAATTTTGAAAACCAAGTTTTGGAAATTGATAATGTAACAAACTCACATGACTCATACATCACACAGTTGTGGCATCACCGTCTCGGTCATGTAAATGAGAATCAGTTGATAAATCTCAACCAATATGGATATTTAGACTCAATTGAGCTAAAAAAACATTATAGATGCCACACTTTTTTACAAGGTAAAATGAACAAGCCGCATTTCGGTGGACATGGTGAAGGGGAAACAGATCTTCTAGGATTGGTGCACATGGATGTATATGGACCATTTCCTGTAGAAGCTAGAGGTGGACATTCTTACTTCATTAGTTTTACTGATCATTTTAGTAGATATGGATATCTATACTTAATGAGGAATAAGTCAGATGCCTTAGGAAAATATAAGAAATTAAATAATGATGTAGAGAATAAGCATGGTAAGAAGATAAAGAAACTTCAATCGGATCGATGTGGAGAATATCTGAACCAAGAGTTCATCGATCTTCTATGGGAGTCTGGGATTCTACCTCAGCTCACTCCTCCTTATACACCATGGTGGAATGGTGTTAGTGAAAGGTGGAACCTCACCTTGTTGGAAATGGTGAGGTCTTTGATGATTCATGGAGATCTTCCATTATCCTTTTGGGGATATGCATTACAAACTACAACATACACATTAAAACGAGTTCCAAATACAGCGGAAAATGTAATTCCATTCGAGTTATGGAATGGAAAGAAACCAATTTTGTCGCACACACATGTTTGTGGATGTGAGGAATTTGTTAAGACCTTCTTAGGAAACATACTATCACCCCAGGGCATGAAGTGTATCTTTATAGGATATCCTAAGGAAACTAAAGGATATTACCTATATAACCCTTTATAAAAGAAAGTGACTGTCGCTAGACACGCCGCCATTCTCGAGAGGTACCACATCCTCAAAAAGGATAGTGTTAGAAATATTGACTTCAACGATGTTGATGCTCCAGATATAGATTAGTTAGTACAGGAACAAGTTCCATAGTTCCCCGTGGAAGAGGATCCAGAAACAGAAGTTCTGCGCAGGAGCTCAAGAGAGGTAAGGGAAGTAGAGAGATTTGGTTTCCTAGTCACCAAGGATGGTGAAAATTTATTGTTGGAAAATGATTAAACTCTATCCTACAAGGAAGTAGTAGAAATCTAAGAAGCTGAAATATGGAAATAAGATATGAATTATGAGATGGATTCCATGAAGCAGAACTAATTCTAGGTTCTGGTCGATGTGCCAGTTGTTGTAAAGCATGTTGGATGCAAAAGGGTATTCAAGAGAAAAATGGACATGGAAGGTCACATTAGAACTTATAAAGCATGGATAGTGGCTAAAGGATTCAGAAAATGTTAAGGAATGGACTATTATGAAACCTTCTCACCGATTTCCATGTTAAAATCTCTAAGAATCATACTTTCCATAGTAGCTTACAATGACTACGAGATTTGAAAAATGGATGTCAAAACAGCATTCCTTAATAGGAACCTTCAAGAAGATGTCTATATGAGACAACCAGAAGGGTTTGTGACACCAAGTGAATCTAAACGGGTTTGCATGTTGCAGAAATCCATTTTTGGATTAAATAATGTATCCATGTCATGGAACATACAATTTGATGAAGCCATAAAATAATTTGTATTCATTACGAAAAAATGTGAGCCCTGTGATTATAAGTAGTTTAATGGGAATTTTATCATTATCTTAGTAGTATATGTTGATGACATATTGCATACTGGAAATGATGTACCGGTCTTAGAGTCAGTTAAGAACTAGTCGAACTAGTGTTTCTCCATGAAGGACTTGGGTGAAGCAGCCAACATTTTAAGGATAAAGATCATTCATGATAGATCCAATAGGCTTATTGCACTATATCAGTGTACATACATTGACCAGGTACTAAAGTGATTTAGAATTGTGAAATCCAAGAGGAGATTAGTTCCAATGTCACATGGACTACATGTTTTTATGAAAATGTGTCCACAGAAACAACATGAAAAAGATGGAATGAGTAAGATCACATACGCTTCTGCTATATGATCCATCATGTATGCCATGTTATGTACCAGGAAGGATGTTGCCAATGCATTGTGCATGGTAGGCATATATCAAGAAGATCTATGAGAACAACATTGGACTTCTGCTAAGACTATCCATAAGTATCTAAGAAGAACTTAGGATATGGTCTAGGTGTATGGAGGAGACAAGGAGCTTATCATCAGAGGATATGTTGATGCTGGTTTTCAGATAGATCATAATAATTTAAAGTCGCAATCTAGATATGTTTTCTATCTCAATGGAGGAGGTGTGAGCTTGAAGAGTTCAAAGTAGCCAGTTGTTGCTGATTCTATAGTAAATTTTGAATATATAGTGGCTTCTGATGCAGCCAAAGAAGCCTTCTAAATTTGGAACTTTGTCCAGGAGCATGATGTGGGACCTATAAGTAAAGACCTAGTCACATTATACTGTGATAACACTGCATTGGTGGCTCTTGAAAAAGAACTAAGGTCACATCAACGGACAAAGCACATACTCTGAAGTATCACCTCTTGAGGGATTTCTATTAGAGGGGTGAAGTTGCAGTGAGAAGAGTTTCCACGGAAGATAATGTGCCATATCCTATGCCAAAAGGCCTATCTCAGCTAAATCATGAATATCATGTGAGAGCTAGCGGGTTATAGGTTGTTATCAATTGGATGTAGTCTAAGTGGGAGTCTGTTGGAGTTGGTGGCCCAGAACCAACTAATTTGTACTTTATTCATTAATAAATACCTTATCAAATCTTGATTGTTCTTCTACATGAAAATACATGTGATAATGTCCTAATGACATGTGTTTCATTATACGGTCATAGAAGATCCCTGCTATGATGAGAACCCGGAAGTTCCATAACACTGTTCTAGAATATATGTTCTATGGTCGGATGATTTTATTTGAGGGAGACAAATAATATAGGCCATTAGTGGTGAGGAATAATAAATCATTGGGGCAAATTCTCATGGTGTGTGCCCCTGGTAATATCTAGGAGGATATTATGAGAACGAGACACGACAGTAAGAAATCCACAATTCTTTAGTGTCATTGGATGTTCTTATCTGCGGACGTGTGTATTGGTAATTAGACTTTATGAATAACATTAATGGGTATTAAAACATATACACTTAGAAGTATTGACGAACACTAGGACGAAACACTATTTCCTGTGAGATAGGATATGTTGGTTGCGTCAAGTGTAATACTGCATTAATAGATAATATGATAAAGTATTTGTCCCTTCTGTTCCAAAACTGAAGTATATATCTCATGAACTTTGATGGAACTCATATAGCCTAAAAAAATCCAAGGCCATGGTAAGGTATGGGAGAGTTCAATTCTAGAATTTCATAGATCGAATAATCGAACACATGGGTTGATGGCACTAACATGAAAAATGCATGATTCGAAATATCGTGAAAAAGGGATTAAATTACACGGTAAGCGTTCGTATGAGGTGAAATGTCAATTCAGTGTCAACTTTTTTCTCATGGGTTCCTTGACCGATTGCTAAACAGTAATCTTGGACTTTAGACAAACACGCCTAATGCCAACAAGAAAGGGGTGTAGAGGGTCACACACTAAGTGTTTCATGTATCTCAGTTATATATTAATTTAACAAGTAAGATAATGATTATTCCTGACTGTGGTTTAATAATTATTTAAGGATGCTTGATCACATTTATTTAGACACTAGTTATTCGATAGAATATATTGTGGATGAAATAATATATATTTATTAGTGAGTAATGTAGTTAAATTTATTTAAAAGATAAATATCCATTACCTAAGGACTAATAAATGAGGTGGAGGAAATAAAGAAAAATGGAAAATAAATGTACACGCCTTGTAATTGAATATACATGTCATGTAGTTTTATGGAAAACAAGTACACACTGTGTATTAATGATTACACGGAGTGTAGTTTTTCCTGTCGGTATTTTGAGGAAATAATTTCTTTTTATTAAATTATATTTATTATGATCAGTGTGGGTGCATGTCAAGGAATTAATGATTCGACTGTGGGTATTTAAATAAGAGTTAATGAAATAAATAAAATGAGTAATGCTTTTATTTATTATCATAACTCTATAACCACAACCCTGATTATAAATATACTCACAACCCCAACACTCTTCCCACGTCGTTGTGCACAACTATTCTGGAGAGTTCTCTCAAGGCCCAATGAACTCCTTCCTCCAAGAATGCTCTCAAGACCGAGAGGGATCCACCACCACTGGATCAAGGCGATCGAAGGAGGACATCGAAAGTGATGGTTCCGCCACTCTAGAACCCGGAGATCCCTTTGGTGATGTACAAAGATACGTGGAGCACATGTGGATCACCGCTAGAGGAATCCTACACTTGGATTCTACGACGCAATGAAAAATCACACCAGATCATGACCAGATATATCAACGAAGAAAGAATTCTATCATGGTAATTCTTATCAATTTACTAAATTAATTAGAACCAATATATGATGATCCTATATCTATGGTTCTAGGACTCCCTCTTTAGTTTTTCTTTCTTTGTTCTATTATGAAGATTTGGCATTTTACATCATGATGGATCTCAAATTGATCATTGTTGACGTTGAAAGTAATGTTGGGCACTCCCAAAAATGTGCTTTTTCTATGCCATTGAACCTACACAATCCATTTTGAATTTAATTTTATTTTGACTTACCCACCTTCTATCTATATTTATTATCATGAAAACTTGATGAATTCCTTACATTTACTACATGTTTGTGTGTTGATGGGATTGATTCAAGCCATATACAATATATGTGTTGTAGCAATATACATTTCATATTACCGTGGATGTTGTGTGTCCTTTTTATGTCTGATTCAACTGTATACTCTTCTAGAAATATGTTTGATTTCGTTTTACCATGTGATGGTTATGAATAATATTTTATACAAATCATTAATGTGTCAAATTATTATTCATATGAGTGTTACATATGAACTAAAAAAATTATGATACATATTTAATTTTGAAACAATTTTATGGATAATATAATTTTTAATTTTACACTACTATGGAGGAGGATTTTAACCTTGCTAGAAAAGATATTTTGAAGCATAAGAAAACACTATGAACATAAATAATGATAAAAGCGATTAGCGTTTGTCAGTGCTAGTAAAATAAATGATAAATGGTTCATTTATAAATGAAATTATGAGAACTGATAAAGTGTTACATTATCAATGCTTTTACTAGTTATGATAATGGATTCATTTATCAGTGATTTTACTAGTGTTGATAAAGTATACCTTTATTTGTGATTTTACTAGTGTTAAGGAAGTCAATGCAACTATTGAATGGCAACAATAGCCTTATAAAAACTAATCAAACATGAATAAAAATTTATAGAAGTACATATAAATTAAAAATTATATTAAAATAATAATATAAAATTGAACTATCTTTTCAATTCAAAATTTACATAATTATATTTTCATTAATGATATATTTACAATTAATCAAAAAAAATACAATTAATATACCAAATTATAACTCTTGAAGAAGTGTTTCCCCAAAAAAACTATTTAAAAAATATTTCCTTAATAATAAAACAAATGTTGAATTTAAGAAAATTAAATAAAAAATGGAAAAAATAATTTTAATGTTATATAATCCAAAAATAATGAATTATATTGTTATTTACAGTATATATAATAATAATACTATCAGTTAATCATTCACTATATTAAATTTTTTTTCAAAATCTTTAAGTCATAAATGATTTATCGATCATTTTAACATGTTAAGAACAAAATATTTGATCGCTTTATATATTTATTATAATTGACACACATTTTAAAATAATAGTCCACTTTTATATTGAGAACATGCATTCTGAGTCGTATCAGTCATACCGTGCATCATATTGATGTTTAGTCGATTCCTACATGTGAAAAATTAATCATGGCTCATTTTTTGAATAGTTTAAATCAATCCATGATTTGTTTCTTATATTTGGAAATTTGATGTTCATTTTAATATAAAATGACACTTTTATATTAAAAACACACATTTAAAAGTCATATCAACCACATCATGTTTCTGATTGATTTGAATTTGATTCCCACACATTAGTAATGAATTGAGGAATATTTTAATAAATATGGAAAATAATATCATCTCATTTTCCTGTTTTTTGATATGTTATGAACATGTTAAACCGGAATGACATTTTGATATTGAAAACACTCACTTAAAGTAATATCGAATGCATAATTTATCAGATTGACATGAGGTTTATTCCTATAAATCACAAATGAATTATGGATCACTGTATTGATGTTTTAATTAAATCAGAGTATGTTTTCTCAGTTTTAGATATGTGACACACATTTTAAAAGAAAATGGTCTTTCTTTATTAAAAACACGATCTTCATGTTATGCCTTCCATATCATCTATTAGATTTACATGAGGTTGACTCCAACAACCCATAAATGAGTTATGAATCATTATCAAATTGTTTGAAATTAATTAGAGAAATTTTTCTCAATATGGATATGAGGTACAATTTAAACTAAAATGAAACATTTGTATTGAGAACACACACTTCAAGTAATACCTTCAATGTTGTGAATCTGATTGATGTGTGGTATATTCATACAAATCAAAAATTATTTATGAACTGTTTTAATAAATATTGAAAACAATATAATCTTTTTGTTATTATTTTTAGCTATGTGACATGAGTTTTAAACACAAATGAAACTTCTGTATTGTAATCATGCCCTTGATGTTATACCCACAACATCATGTGTCATGTTGAAATATTGTTAATTTCTACACATTACCAATAAATTTTGGATTATTTTTCTAAAGGTTTATAAAGAATATGAAAGTGTTTTCTTAGTTTTTAGTTTCTATCATTTCATCCTAACGAAAATATTAATTTTGATCAAAAAAAATGTGATTCGTGTCATACTAGAAAAATCATGCATTCGATTGAGCTTCGGTTAATTCCTACACATAAAAAATAAATTGTGGATTGTTTTTATAATGTATCAAGACATTCTGAATGTGTTTACTCATGTTTGAGTATGTGTAATTTTTTGAACAAAACTACAAATTTTAAAATAAAAAACTTTTATTCTTACATGTCACATCATTTTCCATAATGACATACTATAAATACCTACATGTACCAAATGTGATATGAATCATTTAACTAATGATTAAAAAAATTCATAATGATTTTATCATTTTGGGGTATGTGAAATATGTTTTAAACATAAATGCAAGTTCTATATTGGAACATCACACTTCAAGTCACAACTTCCAAATCATCGTTTGTTTTAACATACAATTGATTTACATATTTTTTAAATTAATTATTAATTATTTTCATAATGTTTATAAAATAAGATATTTTTTTCATTTTTTTAAAAATTTAATATGATTTCTAAACAAGAATGACACTATTGTATTGGAAAAAAATCAATTCGATACATACCAACCGAATGGTTCCTCATATTTAAATGAGGTAAATTCTTACATATTACAAATGAATTATGAATTTTTATCCAATTTTGACTATAAAAAATCGAGTTTTTTCTTTGTTTTGGATTTCTGAATTGAATTTAAAACTGAAATGAAAAATATATATTGAAAATAATAATATTGAATCATAATGGATATATGGTGTGATGGATAGAAAACTTTTCGATCCATACAAGTCAAAAATGAATTATAGATCATCATCATAAAGTATCATGATAATATTAATTCAGTTTATTGGTTTTGATTATGTCACATGTGTTTAAAATATAATATTATTTAAAAAAACATACACATGGAGTCATATCGTGCCCAACGTGTATCCGATTGAGGTGAAATTGATTCATACAAATAAAAAATGTGTTATGGTCCATTTATATAATGATTTGAAACTATATAAATTCATTTTTTTACTTTTAAGTATGTTTCTTATATTTTAAACTGATCCATCAATATTTAACTAAATACATACACGATGAGTCACACCGGATACACCATATTTTCGATTAAGATGTGATTGAATTATCAATATAAAAATAAAATATAGATCTTTATTCTAAAGTATCAAAACAATGTGTATATTTTTAATGGTTTAGATTATGTCACTGGTTCTTTTCTAAAATGGTAATTTTGAAATGAAAACACACACTTGTGTCATGGCAGACACACTATGTATTTGATTGAGGTTCAGTTGATT
The DNA here is from genome assembly GCA_963277665.1 of Viscum album. Taxonomy (NCBI): domain Eukaryota; kingdom Viridiplantae; phylum Streptophyta; class Magnoliopsida; order Santalales; family Viscaceae; genus Viscum; species Viscum album. Next base: position 2,045,668,429 of record OY728126.1, on the reverse strand, counting down.
CCCATGTATCAAAAATGACATATAGAACATTGTACTAATGTATTAAATCAATTTTTATGTTTATTCTTTTTTTAGTGTGTGGTTTGTGTTTTAAAATAAAATGGAAATTATAAAATAGAAACATATGCTTTGAGTTATATTCAGAAAACTAAGAATAGGATTATAGTAAAGATATTTGATGTGTGGATGATTCCTACACCATTCAAGAAAATGTTCTCCCAAAATATTTTGGGATGTCATACCTTTCCTTCAACTATATAAAAATCCATTGGTAGATGATAGCTTATATTTGAACTACAAAGTCCATCTCATAAATGAAATGAAGAAAATTAGTGCTATTGTTGAATTTTTTGATTCAACCTTTTAATTAAATTCATGTTTCAATAACAATGTAGTTTCCTCTTACTTCCAAAAGTAACATGTTCTCGCTTTTTTTTATGGATAATAGGAAGAAATGTATAACTTCCCAAAATATCTAGGTAAAAAAATAAAGATGTATTAGATAAAATGATAAGGAAATTAACTAAAAAATATTGGATAAATTTATGATTTTTAAAAAATAAGTAGTTATATGTTTTCTTTTCATAATGATTGTATATGTTATTTAATAATTTCCCTTACACAATTTTCATATTTTTATCCACAATGTCCATTATCTCATGAGTACAAGCAGTTTTGAACATGTTACTAGCTCTATCATAATCTGTAGAGCATAACCCTCTATAATACTACTCCATGAGGTATATATCAAAAAAAAATATAAGCATTACCATAGTAATTCTTTACATTCAGATTATATATATAAGGCAATATCCTCTACTAGAGCACAAAAATAATAGGTAATCACCTAAATTCAATGTCAGAAATCATTCTGTCACCATATAATCTTCACACTCATCTCTAAAAAGATTTACATATTCTACTGAGAACATAGGTTGTTGGAAATATTTTCATTAACAGTAAAATATATAAAAACAAACTAATAATAAATATTTTTAATGATTTTTTATTTACATTCTAAAATTACCTATTCATGGATACTACTATTTTGATGGTAAATGGTATCTTTCATAAACATTTGAATGTAATATCCATAATTGTTGTCATTATCTTGCTTCAGACAATATAGAAATATTGAAAAAAATATGTTAATTGTTTTGATATACATATTTATAGTTATATATAATTGCTTATAAAACAATATTTTCTATTTTAAGAAATAAATAGGTCTTCTATGTTAATTCAAAACCCTCATATCATGATTTATCTTATATTTATATTTCTTCATATCATAAAAAAATACATGATAAGACATAAAATTAAACTTATAATTTTATTTTTTTCTATATAATGATGATTAATGTATATTAAAAATTCACGATGTTCATTATGTGTGGTTAGTGTTATGTAAATCCATGCATTGGTTACCAAAAATAAACATTTGGTGTATCCATACTGACTACGATCAAAATATAGTTCTTCCGAAAAAAATCATATAGGTAATAAAAAAAGAAAAATATATTTTCTATGAGTAAATTGGAAAATTTTACATATGAATTATAAGAATAAATAATAGTATGTTTTCTTTTATTTTATACTCAAATTTCTCTATTAGTTCATCTATTATCTTCCCAATTTCTTCTATGTCCAATATTTTTTCATTCATATGATACAAGGATTAATGAGTCCAGATATTTCATCATATGGATATCAATTTATATATTAGTGACATATAAGCCTATAGAAAATATATATTTTTATTTACTATAATATATATAAGAGAAAAGTTTTTGGAAAAATGTAATTTGAAAATGTTCCTAATGTATGTATTCATAATTAAGTCTTTCTACCATTAAAAAAGATAATCTCATTTATACGCTATAGGCCAACCATCTATATAAAGGAATCTCCAAATATTTATTTTTCATAATGAATTTATAGAATATTTCTACCTTTTAATGAGTTGTATATATGATCATGTAATTTTAATAAATGTGGTAGTGGAACTGGAAAGGAGGAGATATTCCTGGAATGCCCTTTTGATTTTTTGGTCGATTCGCTAGATTTTATTGATATGTCCTTCCATTTCCCCATCTATTTATCCTTCACTAATACCATACCTATTTTTAGTTGTTTTAACCAATTGTTAAAGGTAATTAATTTTAAAAAAATTGTTAAGGAAATACATAATGTATCATTATAAGATTACACCACATTATATGAAATTTACAATAGCTTCATTGACCGTCATAACATCCAAATCATCATGAGAAAAATGAAACTCAATTTTCAGCCCATGAGTTACTTTAATATCATCTCACTTTTGATATTTAAGGAGTTATTTTTTTATAGTCTCTTAAAATATTATGCAACATACCCCACACAAAAAGGATATGTGTTAGTGTTGATATATTTAAATAATATAAAACATTTTCATACACAATTTTAGTAATATAATTTTATTGAGTGTAGTTTGATAAATATTTAGGAGAATGGGTAATGAATAAATTTATTATATATATATGCCAAGTGATTTTGGGAGAATGTATAGCTTCAAATCCCATGGGGTTATTTGGATCTTTATATAATGATATTTATTCCACCGCTAGGTTTCATCTATATTTTCTCATAAATTGATCCACCGAACATGACCATATAATAATTTGTTTCAAAGAATGTGTCTTCTCCAAATTTCCTTTAATAGTCTCATATGTCTCACTTTACCCCTTTGCCTTCTCAAAATATTTTCTTAGTGACAATCTAAAAACTGAACTACGAACATGACCATATTGTTCTGTCCACATCAATGCTACTAATATTAGTTTTTCATTAGGAATTCTTGGTGACCATTCATGTTTCAAAAAATTATAAAAAACATATGAATATAGATTTATAATTTAATGTTAATCTCTTCTAAGGTATAAAATATTACTATTATGTCACACTTACACATCCTTCCTATGCTACTTGTGTGTTTTCATCTTCTAGTTCATAGTCTTTACTTACATATTCCTCATTCTATAACACATGAAATTGGATGAAAGTGGCTTCAAAATTTTATTCATCAATATGCATATAAACAAAGTAATTGTGATGTTTTATATAAAATAAAAATTCTATTATATATATATATAATTCATAACATTTTCTTTTCAATTAGAGAATACCCCCTCCTTAATTTATGGTATGGGTATATTGGTTTTTATGAAATTTAATTATTTTCATTGCTCAATTTATATTCCATAAATTTAACAATTTGAAAAAAATGGAAGAAATAAATAATTTTAAAAAAAATTCTTATCATATATGTGGAACCTAAAATGTTTTATCATCATGGTGACTAATGAAAAAAATTCCATGTATCATATTTTATAATTCCCTCATACATAACTGGTCGGTGTCGCTTTACCTTCCCCAATATCCCTAAGATGATGCTCTTTATGAAGTGTCTAGAATCTATCTTGAGTATTTATGGTGGATATTGTGATATATTTCTTATGGAAAACATATAAAATAATATAAATATTCATGGGAGAATGAAAAATAAATTACTGTTTCATTATATAATTTTTTCTATAAAAAAGAGAAATGTTATTATAATAATGCCTTAATTTTGTTCAAAAGGGTTTTCTTTAATATAAGTTGGATATTGCGCCCAATATAAATATCAAATGACACATTAATTCTTTGATTGATCCTGTAATAACTAAGGAATAATTACTTTTTAGGGTGAAGAGGTTATCTACCATGATTCCATCAATCCTAAAATTGTATTCCCTTGATCATTGCCCGGATAATTTTATTTAACATAGTGATTCCACTCCGTTCTTGTTTTCGTTATTAGCTTATTGTCGATATGATAATAATTTTGAATTTTAAACATCAACCATCTATTCATTTTCATGATTGGTAACATCATTATGTACATAAATCATTACCTACATGAGTTTTCAAAAAATTATTTTAGATTTTGTAAATTTAGTAGAGGAAACATAATTTCATAAGGAAAATTAGTGTATATTAAAAAATCATTAACCTTTTCATTGAATTATTTTTTTAATTAATGGATTAATGGATTTGGATCCTTTCTCATGCATCTGAATTCCCTAATCTTGATAACCCTTAACATTCAAGGGAATATCTACATTGTGACCACTATAAAATTACTGAGATCTCCCAATAAAAATATCAACCTCAATTGAATTTTTAACTGATCTTGTAGTTGTTTTTTCACCATCTGGACAATTAAAAAATTATTTTATACATGATATGATACAAGAAATACATGAAATACATGTGATTCCATTATGAACAAATCGTTATTATAACCCACTACATTAAAATTTACCTTTACAAATCCCCCTTCAAAGACTAGAACTACACTCCTATTGTCAACCAATTTTCAATGGAAAGTAAGAACATGAAATGTTTTAAAATCCCCATGTATATCCATTTGATAATTCCAAAATATGAAATATTCATGTATTTTGTATTTCTATCGTTAAAACCAAATACATGAATCAATTTCTTCACAAGTGTACCTCAATTATTTTTAATCATAATTTTGTTATTATTTTTCTTATTTATTGGAGATATAACATCAACTTTCAAAACTAGTGTAACATATGACATTTAATGTTTTCCACTTGGAAATCCATTGATGTTGTTTGAAAATTGAAATTGGATCGTTAGACTACTCCTTAAAAAATGATCTTCGAACTTTTATATAAGGTATTTATTATGGATATTTGATATCCATACTTTATCCCTTATTGGATTTAAATATCAAATAATTACATTGTCAGCTTAATCATTTACAGAAACCACTAAAATATAATTTAAAATTTAAAAGGGGACATTTCCCCCACTATGTGATGGTAATTGTAACAACATATATTCTAGAAATCCCTTCACCCATAAAGAATCATCTATAATGTGATTTTGGATGACCGATGATGTAAAAACCTAATAGCTAAATGGTACAAAATTAAAAATCTTCTTCAACAATATATCATTATATAATACAACATTTTGGACAAATTTGATTCAGGAGGTAACCTTTCAAAATCATTATATACCTTTATATGGGGTGCAACAATCTGTAATGGATATGACCACAATTTTTACCCTATCTAAAAAAGTGAATCACATTTTTGAACATTATATCAATAGCTATTGTGGGAATAACATCTATAATTTATATAATAAGACTAAAATCTCCCTATTCATGATTAGAAACTTCACCAGGTCTATAAATTTACTACAAATGGATTTGAAAAACAATTAGTTTCTTCTTATTATATATCATGCAATTTTATGTAGAATGTAATGTAATGAAATTCAAATTAAATCTTGTATAAAAACATTGATGTCATGTGATTTAAGACCACATATGTTCAAATAATACATTGAAACAAAATTCTTGATATTTTATGAATACACTTGTTGAACTTTTACAACATTATGGAAATTGAATTTTTTTAACATTTCTTGTTTGGATAGAGTGAAAGAATATGGAGGATGAAAATTCCATATTTCACCCCTCCCTAGTGCCAAAAAATTACTCACGCAATTGACTATCAATTTCGACCTACCCTTGTTGCATTCTATTTTTTGTCCTGAACATTTAGTAATGTTCTAATAACACTATCAAATATATTTTTTACATATGAATGACCCTAGAAAATGTATGGATTAATGAATTATCCATTATGATAATTTAAATAAAATTAATTTCATTTTCTAAATCGATCTCATACGTGATTTCTATATGGATATACCTAAAAAGAGTCAATACTTTTTACTTTCGTGAATAGTTGATCACTTGTTAGTGGGGCTGTTGTTATACATTTGTTCTGTATTCCAACCAGATGTTGTCCATGATTGGAATTTATGTCCTTGAGGTAAAAAAAAATTATTTACTAAAAACACTATACATAAAGAATGATTAAAACAAATTGAGTGTTCATTCTTCACAATTGGGACATGCTGAAATTTCATTAATTCTTTAGACTCACAAAATTTCCTAATCAGCAAATTCTTTTATGATCCCATAAAATAATGATTTCAATTTGAGTTTTTCACTTCTATGAGCACCATACAATATAACACATCAATACTACATAATTTTTATGTCATCGATTAATTGATCCAAAAAACATCAATTTCATTACCAGGTTGTCATAGTCCAGATATGAAGACCATTCTTTATTACTGCTAAAAAACATTGATAAAAAACATCATATTCAAAAGAGATCAGCCATGGACATGGGAATAAATGAAACCAATGACCCCAAAATTTATTAATAAAATTAAAGTATACAATGAAAGGTTTAATACTGTCAATAATGTATAAAATTATCACAATTAAGTAAACAAAAAGGGTGGAAAATTTGATTCTTTCTTGGTCCTGTATTCCAAGAATATCATCCCCTTCGTTTGGATGTCGACCTCACTGACATGTCCTGAACCATTTATGGACACAAATGTTTTACTAGATTAAAATTCAATTGACCCTTTCCAAGTGGATAATATCCTTAATTTCTAAGTTAAATCAAAAAATTCGAATATTGGATTGGATCTAATTCCATCTTAATGATTATTGGATAACTATTTCTACACTACTACACAATATTGAAAATAAATAATTATGGATTCATTAAAGAAAATGTGACTTTTTTTTGAGATAAGTACCATTTTCAAACTTCCATTGTAAGTTAAACAATGTCCATTTCCCCATTCTGGTCCTTTGCAGGTAAAAGATTCATTTTTTTGTTCATGGAATCTCACATTCTTCATACGCGACCTTTCAAAATGATACATAAGAATTATTCATTAGATAATTCAAATATGGTGGACTTGAAGACTCCTCCTTCCTAAAGTAATAAACACTCGTACTAATTGGGTTCTTGACATATAAAGGGTAATCCTATAGCAACATTCATACTCGAAAACCAACACGTATATGGATCAATGTAGATGGAGTAGGCACATATGAGTGATACTCATGAATTTTGAATTTCTGAGGTCTGACCAATTGGAATCCTACATCATCCACTAGGTTTTTATTACATTTTCCACTCAACTCTTAAATAACTATGACTCATTGGGTTTACCTATTAAAGGAATCCAAACCCATGTCACTAACCAGGTTAGTTCCATTTCTATTTGACTTATTCGTTTTGTTTTCATCAATATCATAGACTCCATGAGTTCCAATGGAGAAATTGCGGCCAACAGAATGGGAATTCTACATAACATTTAGAATATAAAGGTTATTTATTTTTTATGGATTTGATGTTGTTTCAAAACATTCTAGGGTCTCCATTCATTGTGAGGTAGAATATTTCATACAGTTGGAACCCATACCAGAAGAAAAGATAATTTCATGATTACCCTTATGACTCTTAGAGTTTACGTTTTTTTTTCCACACCATAAATGTTGATTACCAATTAAATGTACCTCATTTTAACCTTCATCTTGATAAATTAAAGACCCATCATTATCTGTCTCCTTCACATTACAAATATGATTATCCCCAAAATAGAGGGTATGCTGATCTAACAAATCAAATTTAGTCTATGAATCCAACTATTGAGGGGATTCCAATCCATCAATTTGGTACAAATCTATTGGTGTATGAACCTCTAGAAGATCATCCCATGTTTTAGAGGGGACAATGTTTTCTTCATCTGGGAAAAACACATATTTCATTGGTTCATTATCCTTCCAATAAATTTTCAAGATGTTAGTTTAACAGGGACATGTACAGCACCTCTTATGGACTTCATAGACCTAAAATACATATCATCTTCATTAGGTGGATTCTTTGTGATAGTATAATCCTTCCCCTTTGAATAACTAGTTTAGTTACTAATCATAGGTCAATTAATCCAACACATCCCATTGGTAGCGTTCCCCCAACATGTATCCAATGTGTGGCTAACAACCATAGTAGAATCAAATAAGATGTATGTTGTAACACCCCAGGTAAATAAAGAATATGACATTTTCATATTGATCGATATTTGTAAATAAAATGTTAATATTAATTTAAAGGGGATGCTATGTAACACCCGAGACTTTTATGTTATATAAATCATCAAAGGGATCTTTTTCTACACAACACTTTCTTGGCTTGCTTTACACGCAATCGCGACCTTCCTCGATAGCTTGCGTCGTACGCAATACCGAGTTTCACTAAACAACAATATGCTATTAAAACTAGCCGTTATGAATAGTAATAACCACTTTTGGAAATTTTATAAATTTTATTTTTCAAAATGGACTTCATTTTTGGACTCAGAATATCGAAATTAGCCTAGGGTGAAATTTTGGTATTTTTCTGAAAACTTTCAATTTTTGATGAATAGTGAAACCACTAAGTGGTAGGTTAAAAACTGAATTTTGCATAAAACTTAATTTTACCACTTCTGTGAATGGAATTTCAAAAATCCGAGAGACATGGTTAATATCAAGGACTAAAATGTGGTTCAATGAGATGAAAATAATTTTTTGGTGAATAGTAACTTTTTACTATTTTTACTGCGGTTAATAGTAAATAGGGTAACTAAGGGTAAATATGATATCAATATTACCCTAACACATGTCCTAATTCTATTGGACAAGTGTAATTCGACCAAAATCAAACTTAGGAATAAAATATGACCATTTAGGCCCACTTGGATTAGATTAGGACATTTATTATTAATTTATTTAAAGAAGGGTTAAAATAGTTAAAATCAATGTTTAATAAGTAAATCATTTTTAATATGGGGTTATACATAAGATAAATTCAATTGTAAATATTCATTAGAAATCTAAAAAGATTTCCTACATGATGGTATTTTATTTTTAATTTTTAGACATCAAATAATTTAATTTATATATGACACAAAGATGATGCAGTAATTATCTTATTAATGAAATATTGACATAATTGATAATACAAATACCAAAATAAATGTAATTAAAGACTTTTTATGAATTCCACTAATTTTCTAGGTTACTATGATATATTAGTGTTGATTTAAGCAACTTGGTTCGAACATATAATTCTGTTATGACTTTCAAAAAAATCATATATCAAATAGTGTCAAAATTGACACAAAATAGTTTTTAAATCAAATATTATATTATTAATTGTTATTTTATTCCTAAAAATCTAAGGTTCGGCCAAATGACTTATATAAGGATATATATATTAATAATAAACAATTTGGGGTTCGTTTGGCATGTTATAGTAAGTGTATTAACCATATAGTGAAAGAAAACAAAAAGACACGGTAAAAGTTAAATTAATTAACTTAGAGTTAAATCTAATTGATAAGGTTAAAATAATACCCTAAACTTGTTTAAATCCTATTGGTTGATAGGATTTCTACCCATCCCCACTTTATTTTCGAAATAAGACCCTTTGGAACCATTATAAACCGATTTTGACTTTAATATAAAATAATATTTTGAGATATTCCTAAGGTGCCCCTCTCCTCCCTTATAAAAGGGCACCTCCTCCCCCTCCTCCTCACACAAATTTGAGCACTCAAGCTCTTCCAACCCCTGCCATTTTCTCCTCTCCACTTCCCTAGAATAATCCTAGAGGTCCTGGTCTTCTCCAAAGACCAATCTTAGTTCCTTAAGTGGAGGATTCAAAGAGGCGTTCCAAAGAAGAGGTAATATCCATTACCGATCTTTTCAATTTCTTTCTTCTTCAACTTCTTATTCTTTATTTGTTTCATGATAAAGTAATAACATCAGTATTACTTACATACTGATATGTTATTATAAATATGAAACAACCCTAATTCACCTTCTATCCATCCTACGGAAAAATGAAATCACCGCGCGTGCGTACGTACGGAATACCGTCTCCACGCCGTGGTGTAATTTATTTTCCACCATCACCTTACAAGGATGGGTATAATGGTGTAATGAGTAACTATATATGATTATTATTAAGTAATATTGATACTGAAATAATATATATATATAATCCAATACAATTCCATGATCATAGGAACGATATCATCACTCGTGCGTACGTACGGAATACCGTCTCCACGATGTGATGCGACTCGTTCTACATGATCTTCATTTCATAATGATTATATAAATGAATTGAATGGATGAATATGTTATATACTACACTAATACCATTCTGGAAATGAATTATCTATAACCTAAAGATAAGAATAAGAATTTATTCAACAAAACACGCATAAGAACAAAAAGTTATAAAGACCCGAGTAACAAGTAACAATGAAATATTACTAACAAGAAGCTAATAATATGACCATATATGATATCATATCAATATGTATGTTTATGGAATAAGTCAATAACATTATTTAAACCATTATACAGGAGCTTCGGACATGAACAAAGCAAATCGGACCTAAGGTAAGGGAAATATCACAATCTCATTTTTATCCGAGATTGTTTATTCGTAAGTATTCACTGGGGTGTATTTTATCATCCACATCCATGTTTCATCAATATTTAATATTATTTCCATCCACCTACAATTCTTTAAATCCATTTTTACCCTTCGGTGAGTTTTTAGTAATATGTATGAAAGGAATCTTTTGTCGTACGAGGTACTTTTTGACTTTTCCGACAAAAGTACGAAGAATGTTTTTTTTAACTTATACGGCATGGATGGATTTTTAAAACATTATTTCCAAGAAGCTTACTTTACAATTTATCAATTTTATTTTTAATCAACTTCTTTTATTTTAAAGTCGTATGACATGTTATGAAAGGAAAAATGTTTTTGAAGTAGAAAGGATATTTTCCTCAAGAATGGAGTTCAAGTATTTTATCAAAATTATTTTCCATCTAATATAATAAAAGGGTTCTGTTTTTATCCCTATTATTACATGGATTTGATTATGTTGTGATGGAAATATTTTTATGAATTCCTTTATCTTATATGAATTGTTTTATGATGTCATGATGTTTCAAGAATCCCATTTTTGTTACATGTGTTATGCGATGATGTATGTTTTATGATTATGTGGCACACATAAGAAAGGATTCATTATAAGATGGGTGGGACCTATATCTCCCTCCAATGCATTGGGTAAAGATTTTATATCTCATGAGATAGACATGGCTGGAACGGAAGGTTATTTCGGTTCAGTGATACAGGACTGAAACGAGGAGTGAACTCGGTTCAGAAAGGGACTTTGTCCACTAAGATAGTCTTGGCAATGAGTCATGACTAACAAGAAATGATTTTCCATGATTATGTGTGCATGCCACAAAGTTTCAAGTTTTATGTTATGATTATAGGGGATCTCATTTTCACTTCTATGATTTATTCCATGTTAAGATATTATGATCTCTTTTGCAGGTTTTGATTTTCATAAAGATATGATATGATTTTTATTTCCTTTATTTGCCCTTGCTGAGCATTTGAGCTCACCCTTTTATGTTTTCTTTTCCCCAGGTCAGGAAGATGGATATTAAGTAGAATATGCTAAAAGGGACCCTAGATATGATGAAATAAATGGGAGACACTGTAGAAGATTTATGAACCAGTTGTTTATGTTTCCCAGTTTCTAAAGACACTATACCTATACGGTCCTTTGTGGTTTTGTCATATGTGGTAATAAGTGTGCTTCAATTTTGATGTATTAGCAATGTATGTAAAGTACGGGTCGTTATAGTTGGTATCAGAGGAAAGGTATAGTCAACCTTTGGAAACTAGGATGTGAAAGCCTTAGTAAGAACCCTAAGGATAAGTCTAAGCATAGAACACAATCTTAGAAATGGCCATGAATAACCTAGGATAAGACCATAAGCATGAAAATTTTATTCTTGAATTATGTGGTTTACTATTATAATTAGTGTTGCTCACACTATTCTTCCTGGTTTTAGTCAATGGATGGAACCCGAAGGAACCGTGTTAATGCAGAATGCGATGGGAAATGCAATGATTGTCCCCCTGAGCAACCAAACGATATGGGAGCTGGAATGCAAAATCTTGTAGCCATGCTCACACAACTTTCTCAAGCTATGAATCATGCAGGATTTCCAAACGAGCAAAGGAGGGAGCAACATTCTGTTGAATCCTTCATGATGAAGCGTCCACCTTCTTTCAGCGGGTCTAATGATCCATTAGTTGCTGAACAATGGATTAGTACTACTGAAAAGATATTTTCAGTTCTTCAATGTTCTGAGCATGATAAAGTCATCCTAGCAGTGTATCGTTTGGACGGAGATGCGGATCAATGGTGGAATCTTGTTAAGAATATGAGGCAAAGGGATGAAATTGAGTCTATGGAATGGGACGAGTTCAAGAACTTATTTTTCAATAAGTACTTCCCTCGTATTCTCTGAACAAAGATGGAGAAAGAGATTCTTGAACTGAAGCAAAGGTATGATGAATCTGTTGGTACTTATGAAGCAAATTTTACAAGACTTGCAAGGTACGCTTCTGGTATTATTATCCAACCTGAGAGTAAGATCGATCGATTCTTTAGTGGCTTAAAACCAAGTCTTCTAAGGGCGTTAGCCATAAGGGACTTTAATAGCTACGAGGAAATCGTTCGATGTGCTCTCAAAGTCGAGATGGAGATTGGAGTAACCCATCAGTCACATGGGTTTGATAAGAAGAGGGAGATAGAATTCAAAGGAAACTCAAAAGAGCACACTGAAAAGAAGATGACCTTTCCATTATGCTCAAACTGTGGAAAGAAACATGGAGGGAGTTGTCTTAAAAGGACAAGTAAATGTTTTAAATGTGGAAAAGAAGGTCATCGGGCATTTGAATGCCGTGATAATGGGAAGAAGATGTCTAATGACGCAAACAAAGGAAGGGATAAACAAAATGAACCTACTATACTTCAATGTTTCAAGTGCAGGGAGATGGGGCATTATGCCAATCAATGCCCAAATCCAAGGGTTGATGATGATGGTCGACGTCAACAAACTCTTAAGGCTAAAGACAAAGGAAATTCACATGCAATTTCTATCAGCGATGTGGAGTATGATAATGATGTGGTGAAAGGTACACTTACCATCCACTCTAAAGTATCAAATGTTTTATTTGATTCTGGATCCACCCACTCTTTTATTTCTGAAAAATTTTCTAAGGGTATCACCGTATTACCTCAACAATTAGATGTTGAGTTAGCTGTGACCACACCTAATGGCACATCAATCGCATCAAAAGTTTATAATTCTTCTCCGATCGAAGTTTGTGGGAAAGTGCTTCCTGCAAATCTTGTGATCCTTCCTGTAGTGGAATTTGATGTGATTCTTGGCATGGATTGGCTTTCTCTACATGGAGCTCATATCAATTGCGAAAGAAGGGAAGTCACATTTCATATTCCAGATCAATCTACGATCGTATACCAATGCAAGGATGAACATAACCTTCCAGTGGAAATTTCTTCCATCTTATGGGTATTGATTCCACTAAATGAAGGTTATTTATCTCAAATGGTTGGTGAGAAACTCACGATTAAGAATATGCCCATTGTACAGGAGTTTGATGATGTCTTTCCAGAGGAATTGCCGGGTCTTCCACCAAATCGTGAAGTTGAGTTTTCAATAGAACTCGTACCGGGTGCTTTTCCTATTTCAAAGACACCTTATAGAATGGCCCCAATTGAGTTGCAGGAATTGAAGAAGCAACTCCAAGAGAATCTTGATAAGGGATTCATTCGCCCTAGTGCGTCACCTTGGGGAGCACCTGTTCTATTTGTTAAGAAGAAAGATGGATCAATGAGACTCTGCATTGATTATCGAGAACTTAACAAGATCACTATCAAGAACAAATATCCTCTCCCACGCATTGATGACTTATTTGACCAACTACGCGGAGCTCAATACTTTTCCAAGATTGATCTTCGTTCAGGGTATCATCAATTAAGGGTCAAAAGGGAGGATATACCAAAGACGGCTTTCCGTACAAGGTATGGACACTATGAATTTATAGTGATGCCATTTGGTCTTACTAATGCCCCTTCTATCTTCATGGATCTAATGAATAGAGTCTTTAGAGACTATCTTGATCAATTTGTGGTAGTCTTTATAGACGATATTCTTGTCTATTCAAAGAGCAAGGAAGAGCATGAAGATCACTTGAGAATTATATTGAAGACCCTGAGAAAGGAGAAGCTTTATGCCAAATTTACCAAGTGTGAATTTTGGCTTCAAAAAGTTGCATTTTTGGGTCACATAATCTCAAAATAGGGGATATCTGTGGATCCAGCAAAAACAGAGGTTATCGAAAGATGGTCGAGACCAACAACGGTAACTGAGATTCGAAGTTTTCTTGGTTTGGCTGGATATTATCGACGTTTTGTAAAAGATTTTTCACGATTATCTAATCCACTCACCAAGTTGACTCAGAAAGGAGTTAAGTTTGTCTGGACAGAGGAATGTGAAGAGAATTTCAAGGAGTTGAAAAGAAGGTTATCCAGTGCACCTGTGCTCACACTTCCTTGTAGTGGAGAAAGGTTTGTGATCTACAGTGATGCATCCAAGAAGGGATTGGGGTGTGTTCTTATGAAAAATGATATGGTGATAGCTTATGCCTCACGACAGTTGAAAATCCATGAGCAAAATTACCCAACACATGATTTGGAGTTGGCTGCGGTAATCTTTGCATTAAAGATTTGGAGACATTACCTTTATGGTGAAAGGTGTGATATTTATACTGATCATAAAAGTTTAAAGTATATTTTCACACAAAAGGAGTTGAATATGCGTCAAAGAAGATGGTTGGAGCTGATTAAGGATTATGACTGCTCAATCCATTACCACCCTGGGAAAGCAAACAAGGTGGCAGATGCATTAAGTCGACAAGACCATGCTAGTTTATCCATGATGAGGATCACAAAAGATCCAATATTTATGGATTTACAAAGGATGGATCTTGGAATTATAATGGACAGGGAAAAATCTTATCTTTCTCAAATGAATGTTCAACCATCTATACATGTGAAGATTAAAGAGGCACAGAAAGAAGATGCCGAGTTACAAAAGAAGGTGAGAAATGTTCCTGAATTCAACCTTGATTGTGATGGGATAATAAAGTTCAGGAATCGGGTTTGCGTTCCTCCCATCCCCGAATTAAAGAATGAGCTGCTGGATGAGGCTCATAGTTCATCATTCTCTATTCATCCTGGAAGCACGAAGATGTATAGGGACCTGAAAGACTACTTCTGGTGGGATGGCATGAAAAGAGATGTTGCTGAATATGTCTCTCGATGCTTGGTTTGTCAACAAGTTAAAGCTGAGAGATAGAAGTCTAAGGGGATGTTACAACCATTACCCATACCCGAATGGAAATGGGAAAACATCACTATGGACTTTGTCACAGGACTTCCTAAAACATCCAAAGGCAATAATGCTATCTGGGTCATAGTTGATCGTCTTACAAAGTCTGCACACTTCATTGCTATTAGAGAGGATTTCTCTCTAGATCAGCTTGCCAGGATATATGTAAAGGAAGTGGTAAGATTGCATGGAGTACCACTTTCTATTATATCTGATTGAGATCCGAGATTTACCTCGAAGTTCTGGCGAAGTCTTCAGCATACTCTGGATACAGAGTTGAGTTTCAGCACTGCTTATCATCCCCAGACAGACGGTCAGTCTGAGAGAACAATTCAAACCCTAGAAGATATGTTGAGAGATTGCTCTATGGATTTCAAAGGAGGTTGGGATCAACACCTACCTTTGGTGGAATTTTCTTATAATAATAGCTTTCACTCCAGTATTCAGATGGCTCCATATGAAGCTCTCTATGGAAAGAAATGTAGGACTCCAACTTGCTGGGATGAAGTTGGGGAAAGAAAGCTATTAGGACCTGATCTCGTTGATGAAATGGCAGAAAAGGTCATATCTATTCAACAACACATAAGAGCAGCTCAGAGTCGACAGAAAAGTTATGCCGACAACCGAAGAAAAGATCTAGAGTTTGAAGTGGGTGATAAAGTGTTCTTACGAATATCTCCCTGGAAGAGGGTTATGATATTTGGAAAGAAGGGGAAGTTGAGCCCTAGATATATCGATCCTTTCGAAATACTGGATCGTGTTGGGAAGGTAGCTTACTGATTGGCGCTTCCACCGAATCTCTCTCAAGTTCACGATGTGTTCCATGTATCTTTCCTGAGAAAGTACATACCAGATCCTTCACATGTACTCAGCTCAGAAGTTGTACCGCTGGAGCAAGATCATTCTTATGAAGAACAGCCGATAGAGATTCTGGATCGTAGAGAAAAAGTCCTACGAAACAAGACCACTCGCTTGGTGAAAGTTTTATGGAGAAACCACCAACTTGAAGAAGCTACATGGGAGCTTGAGGATATGATGAGGGAGAAGTATCCTCATCTGTTTGTTGCAAAGTGACGAATTTCGAGGGTGAAATTATTTTTAAGGGGGGTAGAATGTAACACCCGAGACTTTTATGTTATATAAATCATCAAAGGGATCTTTTTCTACACAACACTTGCTTGGCTTGCTTTACACGCAATCGCGACCTTCCTCGATAGCTTGTGTCGTACGCAATACCGAGGTTCACTAAACAACAATATGCTATTAAAACTAGCCGTTATGAATAGTAATAACCACTTTTTGAAATTTTATAAATTTTATTTTTCAAAATGAACTTCATTTTTGGACTCAGAATATCGAAATTAGCCTAGGGTGAAATTTTGGTATTTTTCTGAAAACATTCAATTTTTGATGAATAGTGAAACCACTAAGTGGTAGGTTAAAAACTGAATTTTGCATAAAACATAATTTTACCACTTCTGTGAATGAAATTTCATAAATCCGAGAGACACGGTTAATATCAAGGACTAAAATGTGGTTCAATGAGATGAAAATAATTTTTTGGTGAATAGTAACTTTTTACTATTTTTACCGCGGTTAATTGTAAATAGGGTAACTAAGGGTAAATATGATATCAATATTACCCTAACACATGTCCTAATTCTATTGGACAAGTGTAATTCGACCAAAAACAAACTTAGGAATAAAATATGACCATTTAGGCCCACATGGAGTAGATTAGGACATTTATTATTAATTTATTTAAAGAAGGGTTAAAATAGTTAAAATCAAAGTTTAATAAGTAAATCATTTTTAATATGGGGTTATACATAAGATAAATTCAATTGTAAATATTCATTAGAAATCTAAAAAGATTTCCTACATGATGGTATTTTATTTGTAATTTTTAGACATCAAATAATTTAATTTATATATGACACAAAGATGATGCAGTAATTATCTTATTAATGAAATATTGACATAATTGATAATAAAAATAACAAAATAAATGTAATTTAAGACTTTTTATGAATTCCACTAATTTTCTAGGTTACTATGATATATTTGTGTTGATTTAAGAAACTTGGTTCGAACATATAATTCTTTTATGACTTTCAAAAAAATCATATATCAAATAGTGTCAAAATTGACACAAAATAGTTTTTAAATCAAATATTATATTATTAATTGTTATTTTATTCCTAAAAATCTAAGGTTCGGCCAAATGACTTAGATAAGGATATATATATTAATAATAAACAATTTGGGGTTCGTTTGGCATGTTATAGTAAGTGTATTAACCATATAGTGAAAGAAAACAAAAAGACACGGTAAAAGTTAAATTAATTAACTTAGAGTTAAATCTAATTGATAAGGTTAAAATAATACCCTAAACTTGTTTAAATCCTATTGGTTGATAGGATTTCGACCCATCCCCACTTTATCTTCTATATAAGACCCTTTTTAACCATTATAAACCGATTTTGACTTTAATATAAAATAATATTTTGAGATATTCCTAAGGTGCCCCTCTCCTCCCTTATAAAAGGGCACCTCCTCCCCCTCCTCCTCACACCAATTTGAGCACTCAAGCTCGGCCAACCCCTGCCATTTTCTCCTCTCCACTTCCTTAAAATAATCCTAGAGGTCCTGGTCTTCTCCAAAGACCAATCTTAGTTCCTTAAGTGGAGGATTCAAAGAGGCGTTCCAAAGAAGAGTTAATATCCATTACCGATCTTTTCAATTTCTTTCTTCTTCAACTTCTTCTTCTTTAGTTGTTTCATGATAAAGTAATAACATCAGTATTACTTACATACTGATATGTTATTATAAATATGAAACAACCCTAATTCACCTTCTATCCATCCTACGGAAAAATGAAATCACTGCGCGTGCGTACGTACGGAATACCGTCTCCACGCCGTGGTGTAATTTATTTTCCACCATCACCTTACAAGGATGGGTATAATGGTGTAATGAGTAACTATATATGATTATTATTAAGTAATATTGATACTGAAATAATATATATATATATACTCCAATACAATTCCATGATCATAGGAACGATATCATCACTCGTGCGTACGTACGGAATACCGTCTCCACGATATGATGCGACTCGTTCTACATGATCTTCATTTCATAATGATTATATAAATGAATTGAATGAATGAATATGGTATATACTACACTAATACCATTCTGGAAATGAATTATCTATAACCTAAAGATAAGAATAAGAATTTATTCAACAAAACACGCATAAGAACAAAAAGTTATAAAGCCCCGACTAACAAGTAACAATGAAATATTACTAACAAGAAGCTAATAATATGAACATATATGATATCATATCAATATGTATGATTATGGAATAAGTCAATAACATTATTTAAACCATTATACAGGAGCTTCGGACACGAACAAAGCAAATCGGACCTAAGGTAAGGGAAATATCACAATCTCATTTTTATCCGAGATTGTTTATTCGTAAGTATTCACTGGGGTGTATTTTATCATCCACATCCATGTTTCATCAATATGTAATATTATTTACATCCACCTACAATTTTTTAAATCCATTTTTACCCTTCGGTGAGTTTTTAGTAATATGTATGAAAGGAATCTTTTGTCGTACGAGGTACTTTTTGACTTTTCCGACAAAAGTACGAAGAATGTTTTTTTAACTTATATGGCATGGATGGATTTTTAAAACATTATTTCCAAGAAGCTTCCTTTACAATTTATCAATTTTATTTTTAATCAACTTATTTTATTTTAAAGTCGTATGACATGTTATGAAAGGAAAAATGTTTTTGATGTAGAAAGGATATTTTCCTCAAGAATGGAGTTCAAGTATTTTATCAAAATTATTTTCCATCTAAGATAATAAAAGGGTTCTGTTTTTATCCCTATTATTACATGGATTTGATTATGTTGTGATGGAAATATTTTTATGAATTCCTTTATCTTATATGAATTGTTTTATGATGTCATGATGTTTCAAGAATCCCATTTTTGTTACATGTGTTATGCGATGATGTATGTTTTATGATTATGTGGCACACATAAGAAAGGATTCATTATAAGATGGGTGGGACCTATATCTCCCTCCAATGCATTGGGTAAAGATTTTATATCTCATGAGATAGACATGGCTGGAACGGAAGGTTATTTCGGTTCAGTGATACAGGACTGAAACGAGGAGTGAACTCGGTTCAGAAAGGGACTTTGTCCACTAAGATAGTCTTGGCAATGAGTCATGACTAACAAGAAATGATTTTCCATGATTATGTGTGCATGCCACAAAGTTTCAAGTTTTATGTTATGATTATAGGGGATCTCATTTTCACTTCTATGATTTATTCCATGTTAAGATATTATGATCTCTTTTGCAGGTTTTGATTTTCATAAAGATATGATATGATTTTTATTTCCTTTATTTGCCCTTGCTGAGCATTTGAGCTCACCCTTTTATGTTTTCTTTTCCCCAGGTCAGGAAGATGGATATTAAGTAGAATATGCTAAAAGGGACCCTAGATATGATGAAATAAATGGGAGACACTGTAGAAGATTTATGAACCAGTTGTTTATGTTTCCCAGTTTCTAAAGACACTATACCTATACGGTCCTTTGTGGTTTTGTCATATGTTGTAATAAGTGTGCTTCAATTTTGAAGTATTAGCAATGTATGTAAAGTACGGGTCGTTATATGCTATGCTCGATGGTGTACCCAATACGCAACAACGAGTTTCTTGTGAATATGACGTTGCACTCTAATAATAAAATAATATTATTTTAAATTGAAGTTCACGCCTAGCCGTTGTAATGGCGGGAATGAACGAAACTAACTAAAAAATTATTATATATGTTTGTCAAATATTTTTACTTTTATCCAATCAATTTTAGAGGCTTAAAATGTGAATGAATCCAATTTTAAGCATAAATATTCTAATATTCTTAAAAAGGTCGATTAACCACCTTTTGATGGCGAACGCTTTTTAAATCCACTTTTTGAAAATTTCATATTTTATATTGGACCAAACAAAATTATTCTTCAGATTCAGGACATCAAAATTTACTTTGTGTAAATTTTTGGTATTTTTTAGATAAAGTTCATTTTTAATGAATAGTGAAAAATGTTGTATTATAATTCAAAAACTCTTTTTAATCTAATCTATTTATATGATTAGATTATCTGTTGAATTGGTTTTAAATTCCAATTATAATATATATTTAACATTTAATCCAATAGTGGTCAATGGAATTAATTTCACTTTGAAATTGGACTTAAACTAGTGTCTATCTTTTAATAGATATTTTTTCTTAAAAACAAGCTATTTGTTTTGAGGGCGGGAATTGATTATTAAATTAATTAATTCCACTTATATGTTTTGAATTTTGTAAAATGGACATCATTTTTTAATTCGGAATATCAAATATAGCTTAGGGAGAATTTTTGGTAATTTTCTGAAAAACATCAATTTTTGATGAATAGTGAAACCACTAAGTGGTAGTTAATGAAACTGATTTTTCTTTTAAATGAAACTTTACCACTTCTGTGATTTGAATTTAAAAAATCCTACATTCATGGTTGTCATTAAGAAGTAAAATTTTGTTCAATGGGATTAAACTAATTTTTTGGTGAATAGTAACTTTTATGTTTATTAATCGTGATTAGAGGTAGTAGTGTAGTTTAAGGTAAAAATAACGTTTTAATGATATGAAATGACCTAGAAAAATGTACTAACCTTATTGGATGTGTCCTGTCCGACCAAGAAAATCCATGGGTCAACTTGGGGACCCCATGGAGCCACTTTGGTAGGAAAATGACATTAATAACTTTTTAATTAATGTTAAAATAAAAATGTCACAAACATGAGATGTTTTAGTAAAACAATTTTTAAATGGGGTAATAAAAGTCATAATTTTGACTATAAATAGTAATTGGAAAGATAAAACGATTTAATACATCATGATATATTTTTTATAATTTTCATTCATTAAATAAATTAAATTATTTATGACACCATGATGATGCAGTGATTACCTCATTATTTAACGATTTAAATAAAATGATACAATAATGTAAAATCTAAGACCTAAACTTCTCAAAAAACCTATTGTATGGGTGGATTTAGAACCCTTATAACCTTATCCTTTATATTTATAATTGTGGGGAATTTTTATCTGAAAATAATTTTTTAATAAAGTATCTTTTCTTAACTTTCCAAGAGTGCCCCTCCTTTTCTCTTATAAAAGGCCCCTACCTCTACCACCTTACCCACACCTATAAAGCCTTTGTCTCGGCCAAAAACGGCCCATTTAATCTCTCCACATCCCTCTATTCATCATTGAATCCACACCATTGGGCATAATTCTTCCCAAGGAAGCCTTTGAGCTCAAATCAAGAAGAGTTACCCGATTTTAATGTAATGTTTTCACTTGTGTTCTTTTGTTGTATTTTGCTTCTAAAACCCTATAAAATATTTTTATTCCTTTATTTTGTAACAACACCAGTATCTTAAATATACTAGGATGTTGTTATGTGAAGTATTAGAACTACACTTACAGACACCTTCGTCTAATGGATAAAGAACATACTATTTCTATGGTTGGCGAATTTCTGCCTCACGAAATGATGATTGTTCAATCTTCTTTTAACACATTTAATGGTGTCCATTATGATGTCACTATATTTTTTATATGATATATATGGTATATATGTTTTCTATATTCTTATGAATTTTATGTTTAAAACATTCCTTTATGATTTTCATGTTGTGAAAATGCGATAATTTCATACCAGGAAGTATGGAGTACCGCCCCCTCAAGTGATGTGACTCATTCATGCAATACATGGAATGTATAAAGAATGAAATTAATGAAAATATGTGACCTATATAACATATATATTATAATTTAATTATAATATATATATATATATATCTCAATTATTGTTAATTCCATTAATATGACAAAGAAATGAAAGTAGTGTTCATGCGTACGTATGACCTACCGTCTCCATGAACGGTGCATTTCATTTCTTTTTATCTCCAAATGTTATTGAGTAGTATAAAATAAAAATGTACTGGATATATATGATATTTAAATCATTAATTCTATTCTGGAGATGATTTACTTATAACTACATGGACAATCATTTTCAAACAAGTTCATTTTTGACTCATGTTCCAAACATCGACAAAAATGTCTAATATGAACTCACATTATTAATCCATTATTATAACATTATAATATATGATATAAACTGAATAATAATCTTTAAAATATGACCTTATGAAATTATAAATTGACCAAATTTTATTAATCAGTAATATAAAGAAACAAAGAAGACATGTCAGACTTGAGGTAAGAGATCCTACTCCTCTCTTTCTTTTTAAGTACACTCTTTTATGTCATTCCTTTTAAGCTCATCTTTATTATTATTGGGATGTTATTTTATATTTATCCTACTTTTATTTTTATGTTCATATGGTGAGAGACCCTATTTTCTCTCATCAATCCGTTTTGGATGTTTTGAGTGGGGCCGATAGGCTGCCACATTTTCGTAAGAGATCTAACCTCTCTCTTTCTTTTTTAGTACTATCCTTTATGTCACTTCTTTTAAGCTCCTCATTGTTATGATGGTGGGTGTTATTTTATATTCCCCTTTCTGTAAATTTTATTTTAATATGATGATAGACCCTATTTTATCTCATCAATCCATTTTTGGAAGTTTTAAGTGGCGCCGTTAGGCTATTGAGTTTTCATAAGGGATTTTTCATCCCACTTTTAGTCCCGTGAGATTTATGCTACATTTTCAACAATTTCCTTTGAGTGGTGTATGTACTTCCCATTATTATACTCTTTGTGTAATATAATTTAATTTTTGGGTATTTACATATTCATTTATGACCCTTCTTAAATGGAGTGTACGTTTCGAAAGTTACCCAAGTCGGTAAGGGAACCTTTCACCCACCTCTTTCTAGAAGACTTCTTTTGTTATGTCTGTTAATTCACATACTATTATGTTGGGATATGTTCTTATATATCCTTATTGATGTAAATTTTATGTCCAAGTTATGAGATACCATTTTTATCTCTCATCAACTCATTTTCTGAATTTTTAAGTGACGCCGTTAGGCTGCCAAATTTTTGCAAGGGAACTTCTTAACCCAATTTTGATTCTTTGGGGTAAATTTGTACTCCTTGAATATGTCGTTATATGAATATGTGGGAATGAACTATTATTGTTTTACACTTAATATCCACTTATATTCGGTGTATTCGTTTGTCACACATAATTATGTAATTGATTTATCCTTAATCTAAGGTTACCATCTTTGTAAGGGACTTACTCTCAATCTATTTTCATTGAGGGATATTTTTTTTACAAACAACTTTCTTTATACATTGTATAAACCCCTTTGAATTTTACTTTTATTCAAAAGGAATCTTTTTTATACGAATCATTTTACTAAACGACAAAAGGTATGTTTCTTTTAATGTACACGGTGACAATGACCTTTCCTCTGTGGTGAGTATGATTTCATCTTTGGCTTCCTCAACAAGGTGTAATATTTTTTAAAAGTAAATAAATACCATATAATATTTTATGTATATTGGTATTTAAAATGGTTTTGATAATGGATTTGATAAGTCAATATATTTAATTGATATATTGTGATTGAAATATGGAAATTTTTCCTTTCATTTATAATTGTTTATGTATTATGATTTTTTAATGGTACTTGGACATTTTTCGGGTGGTTACGTGATAAACCATATGACGGGTGGTGTCGTGAATACCAGGATGGGTGGTTACGTTATAACCTCCAATGCATTGGGTATGGAAGTCGGTCGTATGGCTATTCCATTAAGTATGTGTGGAAGTCGACCGTATGGTTATTACATTTAAGTATGTTTATGTACCAAGTTACCTTTATATGTTATGTGTTCTTTATATCGGTTTTATGGTAATATTTTGGTTAAAAAAGGGTAAGTAATGATCTTTTATTCAGTGAAGAGTTTATTTAATACTTCATAAAGGTGAAAAGTATTACTTTGATAAAGTATACATGGTTAACTTGTTGTTTTGAAAAACTAACAGTATTCATTCTCTATGTATCCCTTACTGAGATTTTTATGCTCACCCCATGTTTTTTTGAAATGTTTTTCACAGGACTTAATGTGGAATAGGGTCAAGGATGGGATCAAGGGAATGTCATGCTATCTAAAACATGGTACTAGACATGTTTCTTTTTAAGAGTTTTTATTTTATGGAAACATAGAAGAAGTGTCTACTTTATAACCTTTTGAGAAGTAATAGTTATGTCCTAATTCTATAAAACTCTAAAAAATGAAACGATCCTCAATGTGACTTATTTATTTAATTTAATATTAAGTAAGGTTTAAGGCTGGGGCCTTATAGTTGGTATTAGAGTTCAGTTTAGACAACATTAGGGATTTGGAGTTTTTGTTAGACACATGGTTAGTCCCTATATCTATTATTTCAGTTAAATCCTTGTTTTATAACTTTTTTCAGGGCAAGTAATGTCAGTTAAGAATGGAAGGAGAAGTATCTCAAACGACATTCCTATATATTCCTGATAAATTTCTTGTAATAATTATTGCAAAGTCATGATCGGATGGTTGTGAAACATTTTCTAGCATACAACTCACATGCAAGAAGTTGTTTGAGATATAAAACACCTCCACTATACCTCGTTATCATCATGGATCATGGGTTGTATTTAGACAAATACTATTTTCACAATATTCTCATATTTTCCAGAAAGGTAAATATTATCAAGGTATTTTCAAATATTTTACATTATCACAAGAATTTGAAGCATATTATGATTTTAAAAATGGTGCTCAGGAAGGAGACCCTTATGCAACCTATTTATATTTTCTTATAAAATATAGTCTCTCAGCACATACTTATGGTATTTTAAAAGGACCAATAATAGAATGTTTCAAATCAAATTCTGTCAGACTATTTTATAGAAATCATGTTTTATCAGATGTTTTGGAATTATATGGCATACATGATTATTTTCCAAAACTGTTTTTCTGTGAACACCCATATGACCCATGTTGTAGACGATGTATTTGGATGGAGGAATAAAATGATTTTGGAGGATCTCTAAATCATTGTTGTAATGCATGTGACTTCTACCTACGTGAACAAGATGACGATGATACCGACTGGATGCCATGATCATGGTATGCTATTATTCATTTTGGGAATCGTTTTATTATTTCTTATGGTGGTGAAATAAGACTTAATGAATTATGATGTTGAGATCATAATGAATTTGGATGAAAATTAGAGGTATAAGCAAACTATTGAGGTTAAAACATGTTAGGGTTATTTTTGGAGTTTTATAAAAAGGAAAACACGCAGACCGTGTGACAACCCGTCATGTCGGGAAAAGCTGCGGGAATAAAACCCACAACCAAAGTGTGAGTGGTATTTATCGGCTACCACTTGACTACGTGAAGTCCCTAGTTTTTTTGACCAATTCTTTTTAGTTAGATGATTTTTTGAATTAAGTGTATGTTTATTTTGGGTTACCTATGAAAATTATTAACCTATCATAGAGTATATATGATTAGGTTAATTACTTTTCAATATGATACTTTAAGAGAAACTGATGTTACTTGGAGATAAGTGTTATTTTGTACCATGGAAGACTATGTGATTAAATCCTTCAAATATTTGGGTTTCAATCTTAGTTTTATTTACTTTGAATTATTTGACGGACAAATTGTTTATCGAATGGTCTTCGTTGAACTTTGGGTTTTGTTGGAAAAATTTTGGAGATTAAAAATAGATTTTCTTTTTATAAAGGGTTATCCTTTTCTGGATTATCTGATCTTGTACTAACCTTTTTGGTTTTGGTTTTGGTTAAAGTCTAAAGACATGGGAAGTATATAGGTCTCTTTTTGAGAAAATATGAGTTCATGTAAGAAATCTAGTAAAAGTTGAAAGTCATCATGGAAGGTAAGTATGTTTCCTTATGTTTTAGTTAAGCTCAAAATAAATTACTCAATAAAAAGTAACTAAAAAAATATGTTGTCCGTTAACTTTTCCTACTGGGGAATCCAATACCGTTTAACCCATCACAAGTTTGTGATTTTCTGTTGGTTAACTTTCTCCTAAACATGTTTTCTATCACACTCCCTCAGAACATGACCCTTTTTTTTTCTTCCATATCCATGTTTTCATACATGGAATCATATTATTGGTTAACTTGGTTGAACTTTGTACTTCCCTTTATTTCTTTTAAAGTGATAGTTTAATTTACTCATTTTCTGATGTGGGGCTTTCAATGAAGTTTCTGAGCCCAATTTTAAAATTGCGAGGACGGAATTCCCAAAAGGGGGGAAGGATGTAACACTCCAGGTAAATAAATAATATGAAATTTTCATATTGATCCATATTTGTGAATAAAATATTAATATTAATTTAAAGGGGATGCTATGCTTGATGGTGTACCCAATAAGCAATAATGAGATTCTTCAGAATCTTACGTTGCACTCTAATAAAAAAATAATATTATTTTAAATGGCAGTTCACGCCTAGACGTTGTAATGGCGGGAATGAACGGAACTAACTAAAAAATTATTATATATGTTTTTCAAATATTTTTACATTTATCCAATCAATGTTAGAGGATTAAAATGTGAATGAATCCAATTTTAAGCGTAAATATTCTAATATTCTATATATGGTCGATTAACCACCTTTTGATGGCGAACGCTTTTTAAATCCACTTTTTGAAAATTTCATATGTTATATTGGACCAAATAAAATTATTCATTAGAATTGGGACATCATAATTTACATTGTGTAAATTTTTGGTATTTTTCCGATAAAGTTCATTTTTTAATGAATAGTAAAAAATGTTGTATTTTAATTTAAAACCTCTTTTTAATCTCATTTATTTATATGATAAGATTATCTTTTGAATTGGTTTTAAAGTCTTATTATAGTATATTTTTACCATTTAATCCAATAGTGGTCATTGGAATTAATTTCACTTTGAAATTGGACTTGAACTAGTGTCAATCTTTTAATAGATATTGTTTCATAAAAACACGCTATTTGTTTTGACGACCGGAATTGATTATTAAATTAATTAATGCAACTTATATGTTTTGAATTTTGCAAAATGGACATCATTTTTGAATTCCGAATATCAAATATAGCGTAGGGTGAATTTTTGGTAATATTCTGAAAAACTTCAATTTTGATGAATAGTGAAACCACTAAGTGGTAGTTAAAGAAACTGATTTTTCGTTTAAATGAAACTTTAACACTTCTGTGATTTGAATTTCAAAAATCCGACAAACATGGTTGTCATTAAGAAGTAAAATTTGGTTTAATGGGATTAAAATAATTTTTTGGTGAATAGTAACTTTTAAGTTTATTAATCACTATTAGAAGTAATTAGTGTAGTTTAAGGTAAAAATAATGTTTTAATGATATTAAATGACCTAGATACATGTCCTACCCTTATTGGATGTGTCATGTCCGGACAAGACAATCCATGTGTCAACTTGGGGACCCCATGGAGCCACTTTGGTAGGAAAATGACATTAATAACTTTTTATTTAATGTTAAAATAAAAATGTCACAAACATGAGATGTTTTACTAAAAAAATTTAAATGGGGTTATAAAGTCATAATTTTGACTATAAATATTTATTGGAAATCTAAAATTATTTCCTACATCAGGATATTTTTTTTTATAATTTTTATACATTAAATAAATTAAATTATTTATGACACCATGATGATGAAGTGATTACCTCATTATTTAACGATTTAAATAAAATGAAAAAATAATGTAAAATATAAGACCTAAACTTGTCAAAAACCAATTGGATGTGTGGATTTAGAACCCTTATCACCTTATCCTCTATATTTATAATTGTGGGACATTTTTTATCCGAAAATCATTTTATAATAAAGTATCTTTTCTTAAATTTCCAAGAGTGCCCCTCCTTTTCTCTTATAAAAGGCCCCCACCTCTACCACCTTACCCACACCTCTCAAGCCTTTGGCTCGGCCAAAACCTGCCCATTTCATCTCTCCACATCCCTCTATTCATCATTTAAGCCTCACCTTTGGGCAGAATCCTTCCCAAGGAAGCCTTTGAGCTCAAATAAAGAAAAGATACCCGATTTTAAGGTAATGTTTTCACTTGTGTTCTTTTGTTTTATTTTGCTTCTCCAACCCTCTAAAAAAATTTTATTTCTTTATTTTGTAACAAAAACAGTATCTTCAATATACTAGAAAGTTTTTATGTGAAGGATTCGAGATACGCATACAGACACCTTCGTCTAGTGGTTAAAGAACATATTGTTTCTGTAGTTGGCGAATTTCTGCCTCACGAAACAATGATTGTTCAATTTTCTTTTAACACCTTTAATGGTGTCCATTATGATGTCACTATATTTTATATATGATATATATGGTATCTATGTTTTCTATATTATTCTAAATTGTATATTTAAAACATGCGTTTATGCTTTTCATGTTGTGAAAATGCGATAATTTCATACGAGGAAGTGTGGACTACCGCCCCCTCAAGTGATGTGACTCGTTCATGCAATACATGGAATGTAAAAAGAATTAAATTAATGAACATATGTGACCTATATAACATATATATTTTTCTGGAATTATAATATATATATATATCAATTATTTTTAATTACATTAATATGACAAAAAAATGAATGTAGCGTTCATGTGTACTTACGGCCTACCGTCTCTATGAACAGTGCATTTGATTTTTTTTATCTAAAAATATTATGGAGTAGTATAAAATGAAAATATAAAGGATATATATGATATTTAAATCATTAATACTATTCTGGATATGATTTACTTATAACTACGTGGACAATCATTTTCAAACAAGTTCATTTTTGACTCATGTACCAAACATCGACAAAAACGTCTGATATAAACTCACATTATTAACAAATTATTATAACATTATAATATATGATATAAACTGAATAATAATATTTAAAATAGGTCCTTATGAAATTATAAATTGACCAAATTTTATTATTCATGAATATAAATAAATGAACAAGACAAGTCAGACTTGAGGTAAGGGATCCTACTCCTCTCTTTCTTTTTAAGTACACTCTTTTATGTCATTCCTTTTAAGTTCATATTTCATATGATTGGGATGTTATTTTATATTAATCATACTGTAATTTTTATGTTCATATCCTGAGAGACCCTATTTTCTCTCATCAATCCATTTTGGAAGTTTTGAGTGGCGCCGTTAGGCTGCAGAATTTTCGTAAGAGATCTAACCTCTCTCTTTCTTTTTAAGTACTCTCCTTTATGTCACTTCTTTTAAGCTACTTTTTTTTATGATGGGTGATTTTATATTATATACCTCTTTCTGTAATTTTATTTTAATATGATGAGAGACCCTATTTGATCTCATCAATCCATTTTTGGAAGTTTTAAGTGGCGTCGTTAGGCTGCCGAGTT
Source organism: Viscum album (assembly GCA_963277665.1). NCBI lineage: Eukaryota > Viridiplantae > Streptophyta > Magnoliopsida > Santalales > Viscaceae > Viscum > Viscum album. Next base: position 2,045,638,601 of record OY728126.1, on the reverse strand, counting down.
TTCATAAGGGATTTTTCATCCCACTTTTAGTCCCATGAGATTTATGCTTCATTTGCCACAATCTCCTTTGAGTGGTGTATTTAATTCCCATTATTATACTATTTTTGTAATATAATTTCATTTATGGGTATTTAAATATTCATTGTATGACCCTTCTTCAATGGAGTGTACGTTTCGAAAGTTACCCAAGTCGGTAAGGGAACCTTTCACCCTCCTCTTTCTAAAATACTTCTTTTGTTATGTATTTTAATTAACATAATATTATGTTGGTATATGTTATTCTATATCCGTATTGATGTAAATTTTATGTCCAAGTGATGAGATACGATTTCTATCTCTCGTCAACTCATTTTCTGAATTTTGTAGTGACGCCGTTAGGCTGTCGAATTTTTGCAAGGGAACTTCTTATCCCAATTTTGATACTTTGGGGTAAATTTGAAATCCTAGAATATATCGTTCTATGAATATGTGTGAATGAACTATGATTTTTTTACACTTAATATCCACTTATATTTTGTGTATTCATTTGTAACACATAATTATTTAATTGATTTATCCTTAATCTAAAGATATCGTCTTTGTAAGGGACTTCATCTCAATCTCTTTTCATTGAGGCATATTTTGTTTATACACAACTTTATTTATATAGTGTATAAAACCCTTTGACTTTTACTTTTATTCAAAAGGAATCTTTTTTATACGAATCATTTTACTAAACGACAAAAGGTATGTTTCTTTTAATGTACGCGGTGACAACAACCTTTCCGCCGCCACGAGTATTATTTGATCTTTGGCTTCCTCAACAAGCCGTAATATTTTTTAAAAGTAAATAAATACCATATACTCTTTTATATAATTTGGTATTGAAAATGGTTTTGATAATGGATTTGTTAAGTCAATATATTTATGTGATATATTGTTATTGAAATATGGAAATGTTTTCTTTCATTTATATTTGTTTATGTATTATGATTTTGTAATGGTACTTGGTCATTTTTCAGGTGGTTACGTGATAAACCATATGACGGGTGGTGCCATGAATACCAAGACAGGTGGTTATGTTATATCCTCAAATGCATTGCGTATGGAAGTCAGCCGTATGGATATTCCATTAAGTATGTGTGGAAGTCGACCGTATGGTTATTCCATTTAAGTATGTTTATGTCCCATGTTACCTGTATATGTTATGTGTTCTTTATATGAATTTTATTGTAATATTTTGGTTACAAAAGGGTAAGTAATGATCTTTTATTTAGTTAAGAGTTTTTTACTACTTCATAAAGGTGAAAAGTAGTACTTTGATAACGTATACATGGTTTACTTGTTGTTTTGAAAAACTAACAGTTTTCATTATTTGTGTATCCCTTATTGAGCTTTTTAAGCTCACCCCATGTTTTTTTGAAATGTTTTTCACAGGACATAATTTTGAATAGGGTCAAGGATGAGATCAAGGGAATGTCTTTATATATAAAACATGGAACAATACATGTTTCTTTTTAAGAGTTTTTATTTTATGGAAACATAGTAGAAGTGTCGACTTTGTAATCTTTTGAGATGTAATAGTTATGTCCAAATTCTCTAAAACTCTAAACCATGAAAAGATCCTCAATGTTAATTATTCATTTAATTCAATATTAAGTATGGTTTAAGGCTAGGACCTTATATATGTTTTCTCATATTCAACATCAATTTATATATCATTGTCAGAAGTAGAAAGTGTAACCTATTTAATTATGGGGAACTATGATAAATATCCAAAATCATCCCTATAAAATTTCCAAATTTCACTTACTTAGTTCCTCTATCAAGTTGAATAGGAGTTCCTATTATTGTAGTGATGTCGTGTAGATATTCCCATGCCACATGACCCAATTCAGTCAATAAAGATGAATCCAAACCTAAGATAAAGAATTCCATTCCCATGAGAAACTAAATTCCAAATACCATTCACGGATATGAAACCATATGGGAATCAAGAAAAAAATCCATTTCCCCTTGCTCTAATCATGGAATATTCCAAAGTGAAGAGACATTGGAAGAAAAATAGACAATGATAAAAAAACTTCCAATAAGAGAATCCCTAGATAATCTAAATTCGACAAACCAAGTCATCGAGCTTATAAGGGGTCTCTCTTTTTGGAGTGACAAGCCAAGGAATTAGGGAATTTTTACCCCCTTACAATATTTCAGAGAATGATTCTAAAATTATATCAACATGATCTAAAGATCCCTTGCAATGTATTATTCGAGTAAAAGTATCCATGAATGATACTAAAACCATCTTGATGAAATTTGATTTCAGATCATTGGTCAAATCAAATATTCTATTCCAAATCGATAAGGATTCAACCTTCCATAGTTTAGTCCTTGAAGCGAGGGTGCTTGTTGAGAAGGTTTTTTCAACAAAAGGGAATGACTAAGGAAATGTATAAGAACCAAGATTAATAGAAGCCCTAGACTCCATTATCCCCCTCCTAGTAAAATTATATATAATTAATATAATATAAATTTTAAATGTATATAATTAAAAATAAATATAAATGTATATAATTATAAATAAATACTTATAAAATTGTTAATAATTTAAAAAATTGTAAATATATATATATATATATATATAAATTTCTATAATTATAAATAAACAGTTAATTTTTTGATAATAAATATATTAAAATTATTTAGAATATGTATTTATAAATAAAATAATAGATATAGAAATTTACAATTGTAATTATTTGAAAATTTATTTCTAATATATTTATAAATATTTGTATACAATTATAAATATAATTTTATAATTTTATATATATTTATTAAATGTGTGTGTGAAATTATTATATTTATATACAACATATATTCGATATATGTTTAATTGAACAATGCCACTATATATTATCAAATGAATGTTAATGAAATAAATAATAATAATAATGAATAAAATTAAAAATTGTCTAAGTGTTTTTAATTATATCGATTAATAAAAATATTAAAAATAATATTTATGAATACATATGTGAAAATGAAAATGAATTTATATTAATAATTTAATTTACAACCATACTAAAAAAGTTAAACATTAATGAATAAATATGTACAAAAAAATATTATAAGTTTATGAAATTACAAAAAATATTGAACAAAAAAATTGAAAAATAATTAATTTAAAAAAATATTGAAAATTAAAGAATTTTAGTTATAAAAAAATAATATTAAAAATTGATAAATTTAAAAAATATTAAAAAGTAACAAACTGTATATATTAAATAAAAGTATATAAACTCAATAAAATTTAACCATTAGCAAAATAATATTTATTAAAGTTATTACATTAAAAAAATTAAAATATATATTAAAATTTTAATAAATTACAAAAATATTACGTGTGTTTGTGAGTTCAATATAAAAATGCACTAATTACGTTTATGTATGTTTGAAATTAATTTAACACAATGTTTATATATGTTAACTTGAAAAAACAAATCACATTTAATTAAACATCATTTCCTCTATAAAATTAGTCAATTTTTTAAATTAATATTAATTCATAGTTATAAATAGTTTTTCACATAATATAAGACATATTTAATTTAAAAATAAATCTTTTGTTTTATATAAATCATATTTATTGAGATATAGTATGTATTGATATATATAAATAGAAATATGAATATATTTCAATATTAAAAATAAATAAATATATTAATATATAATTATATATAAAAAAATTAAAATTGATGAAAAATATTTAAATTATTTGAATTATAAATTAGTCGAAATACAATTTGCATTATCAATAAATAACTAATATAAAATGATTGCATTTTCAAAATGTATTAAATTAAAATTAAAATATGTACTTCAAGGTGGAATATTAGAAAATCAAGTTAGAGATTAATTTGTTTTTAATTATTACATTTTATTAATTTTCTAAATTTATATTTAATATAAACAATTTACTGTTATTTATAATTAATATATATTTATATATATATATGAAATTCTATCTTTTTTATTAATAATTATTTCATTAATATACTTGTTAATATTTTACAATTTAATCATTTATGTTTTTTATTTTTGTTAATTATTAAATTTTACTCATTTTATATATTTTTTATTTAATATAATCTATTTATAAATTAATATAATTTAAATATATTAAATTTTTTCATTTTATAATATCTACTTCATTAATTTTTTTAATATTTTTTTAATTGATTCAATTCTTAAATTTTTTTGTTTAATGTTTTTAAATTAAAATATTTTTACTATATATATACATTGGTGTATATTAAACAAATGTGCCAGTAGGGTGAGTTTGGATGTTGGGTCCTATAAATTTCCATAGGAGAAAGGGCATGTGTGGCCCATATGTAGATGGGTTGGCATTGTATACAGGGCTAGCGGGCCAACATGTGGAGGCACCAGACTATTCGCCCAATGTGTGTGAAGGGGTATGTAGGTGTCGATCTCCCCCATCCAAGGCACATTGTGATAGAAGAATACTCTTAAATATAATGTTCAACTAAATATAATTAAGAATTACGATATGAGATGAAGCCGCAAAAGGCAACCTTTTATCAGGTTCAGATAAATGTGCTAGTAAAGGTCACACTTTATTGACTCTACATGAAAGTGTAGATAAATATAGGAATTTATTAGCTCTTAAGAAAGAACTGATAAGGGTTTCCCTTTATCAGATCTTTTATCTAGATATGATAAAGGACACGATTATATATTGTAGGTTTTTTAGTTATGTGATGATGGTAGGAAAAAAATAAAATGATATTACCTATTTTATAGGTAAAATCGGCTTATATGATTTTAGACGCACAATATATTTGATAGGGTAACACTGAAAGAGGTAATATATTTTTAACAATTTTTTGGTTTTCCTATTTAAAAAATAATGTTACTCATATTGTATCTATATAACACTAGATTTTTAGAATATTGTTATAGACTCATAAGACACAAAATTACAATATATATATATATATATATTGTTCATGCTAATTAATTTATGTATATTTTTTTAATTTTTATTATTTTTATAGTTACAAAAAGGTAAAAACTTTTATGTGAACATTATAGTTGTAATTTTTTTTAAAAACTTATTTTTAAAAATTTATTTCACGTCAAATATGATTTTTTGACAATTATTCCTTACATTTCTTATATTAGTTTTCCATTATTTGTGTCTTAACATGAGATTTAATTTAGAAATAAATCTAAATGTTTTCAGAATAATGTTAAAGTGTTTAAAAAATAAATATTAATCATTTATTTTTTCGAACAATATTGTCTCTATACAGTAACACTAATCTAAAAAAATTTATAGAACTTATTACATAAAATAAATTATAACATGATTCTTTGGTTGTTGCAAAATATCCCATAGATTCCATATCCAATATATTTAATTCATATTCTCCCTACAATCATATCTAGGTTTTGAATATTAAATGGATTTATAATTAGTACAATAAGAATAATGGGGTTAGTAAGTTGGTTATTTTTCTATTGGGAGGAAAATTAATTTAAAAAAATTGGAATTTCATTCTTTACCGCATTGATATCTCTCTCTAAGAAACAATATAAAACCTAAAGGTAAATCGCTACAGTCATGTCTCACAAAATGTCTTAAGTGTGAAAATTGGTACCCATTATCGCTTTAAACTTCCCAAACTCAATTATAATTTTTTCCCAATTTACAACCTTCTTATATACTACATTCAATGTTTCGTATCTATAATGGGATAAACCATTGAGTGATGGTAGCTAAGGTTTTTTCTTCATCCTATTTGGAAATAGAATACATTAACTTATATGTAAATTTAATTATTTATATATTTATGGATAGGATCATAGATAATCCAATGGATAATATGTCAAAAATAATAAAAACAATGGAATGCTACCTGTTATAATTAACATTATAAGGCCCATGGTATATATCCTGGAAAAAATGTAGTGGTAAATTTCCCTCTTACTTTCCCTACTAAATATGACGTCGTTATTGGTATTGGATAGTGTTGAAAAAAATGTTATTATTCCACAGTTTGATTATCTGACATAATATATTCCGAAAAACCAATGAGCTTTGAAGTTATCTCATACTATAATTCTTATATATGATTTTTTATAACAATTTTGTTTATTTGTTTTTTTAATGTATTAATTTTTTTACATTTTCAAAGAGAAATATGATTTTGAAACATATTAATTTAACTAAAAATTGGAAATATATATTAATATATTCATTAAATGTCCAATTTAAAAACTAGATTCAATTATATTAGGGAAGTGTCGATGTGTTTTAACTATTACTTCTAGATGGGGTTTAACTAAGTGGTAATGTTCCCCAATAATTATAAATCAAACATAGTTTTGAATCTTGGTAGGAACGATTTAACATGATATTTTGTAGTTCTACTGGTCTATAGGTTTTTTGATACTATAATGTGTAATGTATCAAGTTACTGTAGTAATGGTATTATTAATTAGAAATGGGATTTTGGGACATGTAATAGGGATTTTTGGGTGAAAAACCTACGGGACATTAATTTGAAAGCCTTATGGAAATGTGTTGTAGAAGATCTAGACCTAGTACAATGTGGGATAGTACAATAGTGGTGTGTCATCCCTAATTATGATTATAATTAATTTGGATCCAAATTATTGTTTAACAAGGATCTGGTTTGCATAGGAGGCTCAAAAAGTGTTTTTGGCTATTTAGGGTAAACTGTGAGAAGAACCATGTTGTGGTGTATGTTTTGTATGCTTGGGAACCACATCTATGAAAAAATATAGCCTGAATTCCTATGATAGAGAATGGTATCAGGAATATACCATTGCATGTTCTTCCATGTACCACAACTAGATTGGTATCACCATGCTATAGTGAAGGGTGTGGTGAGTCAAAAAATTGGAAATGCATTGAGTCCCCTCTTTAGTGGAAGGTTCTGTTGGGTTTCCTATGATATGAATGTTCAAGGAGAAAATGACCAATGTGGGTGTCAACACATGATGGCTTCAGTTATATAGTTTTTAAATGGCCATTTTTGCCACTAATATAGCATAAGGAGTTACGATTCTTAATATAAATGCATGTGATCCTCAGCAAAGGATGTTTAATTTATTTTTAATTTTTTCAATTCTATTTATTGATTGGTCCTCCTCTTATTTTGAGATTATCATATTGAGATGAATTTTAAATGAATCTAGGGTGAAACCATGGGTTTTTCTTCATCATTAACCAATATCCTAGGGTGATTCCTTCCTTTAAGGGAGTTTTAGGATGATCATGGATTATGGATATCTTGGGATCTCATTATAAGTCACATTTCTAGGAGTGACAAGTTCTATTATTTTACCCAAACAAGATCAACCCTTATCAGTGGTTTTTATTTTTTCAGTTATATTGTTCTACCCTATTATATTTATTTTCTTTTTAAAATATATTTATAGATTCCTATTTATAACAAATTAGAATTAGATATATAGACCATTGGAGTGTGTTTCTTATCTAGTTGTGTGTAGGCGGGATTTGGGACTCCACTCTTGGAAAATCATAATGTTGAAGTCAACATATTTGAGATTGTAATTTATTTACCATATAGTGAACTTTTATATGTTTATTTCAAATATATTTTGTTTTGTTCTTATGGGTTTTGATACCCATGATTTAGTTTAATCACATGTGTGTTTATCCCAACTGATGTCATTCAGATCCTCACTCCTAGTTATAAATCTTTTTCATATGGGAAGGCATGAGGGAGTATATATATCACTCCATATTAGATGGTGTGATTCAAATATGGGCGTTAATAAGTGGTAATAATTGATATTTTTCCTTTTGTTTTATTCTTGACTATGTTTATGTAATGGTAGAAAGGAGTTAGGCGATTGTGAACATGGGTAGGGGAGTCACATTTCTGCATGCCTAGATCTTGTGTAATGAACATATGAGTTACGGGTGATGAAACATTTGTTGTCACTATGGAGTTATAATTTTATGATGGCCCTGAGACTATTGTGTTGGTATATTTTATGGGATTTGGGGGAAGTCGTATATCAAATATAGGAATATAGGATCACATGTCATAGATACCTTTTTCTTTTTATGCATAGAGATTCACTTAATTAAATTTATTAATTTATACTTAGTGTTTCTGTATTATACTGTGATGAATTATAAATTATTTGAAAATGATACTTATGTTATTATATGTCTATTAATATGTCTAACAAGAAGGAATTAATAACTATTACTTATCATTTAATATTAATATGAGGGTTATTACTTATCATTCTGGATATCATCATAATATTGGTTTTCCATAAAAATATCTTCTATGTGCCTACAAACTGAAGATCCCAAATTTATTGAGTGTAATATTTGTGTTGAAATGGTTTTCAATAAAATAGTTTTATAAAATGTAAGTGTAAAATTAATTTATGTTTGGTGTTCTGGATTTGAATTATTTTTTATAACCATTCACAAATTGGAATAGATGTTTTAATTGAACGAGTTGCTTCTAAAGAAGTAACAATATATGTGGCGACTGTAGAACTGGTCTATAGTTCAAAATAACATGTTTCATTGGTTATTTGAGGTTGAATAAAAAGTCTACACCATCATAATGAATGTAATATTGGGGTTTAATTATGTAATTTAAAATATAAAAATAATTAGAGAGTTATTTATTCGATTTCTATCATTGTAGGTAATGAGGATTTGGGTTATGTTTTATTAAATAGGTTGTACTTTAAGAAAATTAACAACCATTACAAGATTGATGATAAACCGCACCACTACTGAGGTGGGAAGGTTTTACCTTGACCAGTTATCCTAGAGACTAAGTGGCTAGATGACCTCAAGGAATTCCCACAAGGGGAACAAGTATAAGATATTTGGCAGTGTGCCACCATGCGGGTCAGCTTGAGGAAGAATCTAGCACGGGGGTTCCAACGACCATGGAGAGTACAAGGTATCTAATTTCTGAGCCACTTTATTAGTATATTTTATTATAAGGTTTCAGAGAATAAAAGTCCATTTCAATGTGGTAAAATTCTGTTTTTTCATAAAAGAACTCCTACCATTGGATATGTCCATGTGATGATCCATGCCATCTGTTATCTCTGCTCATCCTCTTCTCTAGAAATCCATCAAAAGACTACTTTTCACTAGGATCATCATAATCAATGTCAATGGAATATCAATCTATTCCTCTAGTAATTATTTGACAAATTTAATATCTATGTCATGATATAGCCCTTTTCTAATCAATTTGCGTGTTTTTACATAGATGAAAATGATGAAAAACCATGAGATGAATGTCATTATTTTATATGTGGTGTTGTTGACATGTAAACTATATCATGTGTTCATGAATGTTATGAGACGATTCAATAATGTATGGATATGTATGAATTTTGTTGGTACTGAATCCATCATATTTATTCTATAATGAACATCCGAGTTGTTATTTTGGTGTGTATAGCTTATCTATCGTCTGAGAGCTCATCACACAACCAGGGGAATTATTAAGAGATATAAAGTGTAGTTGAATAAATCTATAATTGAAAAGGAGGATTTCATAGACGTCATCCAATAATATGACACTCCACTCGATTACATGTTTTTTATGAATATTAGTGAATCTAACTTGAGAAAGAGTTTGTGTAGACCATAAAAAAAGATACCTGAATTCAAAGATTTGTTTATTTAGGTTGTTGTGAAAATGATTCTCATTAACCAAACATAATAATGTGAAACTTTTAAACTTGTGTGTTTTAAAGAACTATGGTTATGAAAACACAAGTTCAAAAATTCATATGATTTCATGAATGAGATGCTCATTCTGTGAAATAGTAACACAAACTAAAAACCATGAAAACTATCATTAATGTGAACAACCTATGAAGAAAAGGATATAATATCATCCATGAGTCAGGTTTATGTTAATTAAACAGATTATATATTTTACCTATATAAAGTAGAATCCATTTTTAATGACTCAAACTTCTTATACTATCACATAAGGAACATAAAATATGCATGTAATGATATCAATGCTTACTACAAGTTTGAGGTTCAGTGATACAATGTGTATGTTTGATCCTTGGAAAAAGAAAATATGTGTCACATTCTTGTGCAATTAGCATAAGGTTTCATGTTGGTAACAATGTAATATAGTGGCATCACTCATGTAATTGAAGGAATGACTATGTGGAATCAAACATTTTATAAAAAGAAAAATAGTGGTTGATCATTCTATTTTTGTATGCATAAATAATATACAGATGATGTTAAATGAGTTTAAAACATGAAACATAAGAAGATTAAATTATTTGTATATTACCCATGATTAATATATTAATAGGCATGCACATGCAATGTATAGTGTAAAAAAATGTGTGATAGTATGCATTTGTATTGGACTTCCGATATATGTCTGAAAATTACACTCAAACTCATTTGAGTTTGACCAAGGAATACCAAATGATCATTTGAAGAAGGTAACAAAAAATATTTGTTTTTCATGATGGTGTAACATTATGTTGTTGAATATTGAATTGAAAAAGTAAACATATTATTGTGCAATTGTTATTACACAAGAATGACCACAAATAAAGTGGGGAATTACAAGGATTAATTTTTTTATGTGATGATGAAAACTACATGCATGAATAATACATGATATTGATGTATGAAATAGTTGTGTTGAAGCAAAATTATATTTTTTAGTGTGGAATATAAGAAGAAAACTTGATGTTTATTGATATAATTTCAGTTTTTATTTCTATTACTACAACAAATTGAATTAGGAGGGTTGTATTATATTATTCGTGATAGTATAATAAGATGCCTAGCTAGAAGTTTTGTATATTGTATTCAGTTCTAGTCGAAGATTTTTAGTTTATTTGAGAACATGAAGAATCAATTTATTCTATGGGGCTCGATAAAGAAGATCTATTTTGTGTTGTTGAGGAAACATGGAGTTATTGTGATCATTTTAATTTTGTGAAGTGTTTTATTTGTGAAACACCAGTTGGAATATAGTACAATGAACAATGATGGGATTATTGTATAATTTTGGAAAAGGTTCATACCTACCCATAATGGTTTTAGGCTGATTCATGTGCAACCCACTTGTAATTTTTTTTATTGATTTCTAAGGGAGAATTTGTCCCTCAAATCATCCCGTACACTGTATGGATGCAATTACCCATGTCAGGGGTAAATTCTGTAAAAATATTATGTGTTGTTCTTAATTTTCTTTATATATTACATGTACTATAATTTTTCTTGTAAAAAAATATGATCCATTCACACTTACAGGTGAATATGTTTGAATGAAAAAGGTATAAAAGAAAGGAAAATAAATATAGATAAAACATTTGTAAACTAATTCACCCCCTCCTAGTGTACCTGCCTAATCCACTAGACACTTCAATTGGTATTATAAAATAGGTTACACCTCTAATTGGATCTATCTTTTTTCCTTAGTTTCTTATATCAGACATATATAAAGTGAAACTTTGAATTTGATGAATTGATAGATTTATTTCATATATAAAGTTCCTATCTTATCTTTAGCAGTGCCAAAAAAGAGTTTTTTTGTAATAACATTGAATAAGGGATAAAATAATGTTTCCCGAAACCTTAAAAGGGGATAAAATAATGAGTCATGAAAGATGAGAATTAATTTGAATAAGAAATAGTCTTCAACACAATCTAAAAATAATCAGAATGGTATTCTATCAACAATAACTGTTAAATGAGTTGATAAAGATCATTTTCATGAGTATGGTACATGCGACAATGATGAAAAATTTAATAAATCACTCATTAACTATTTTTTAGAAATAAAAGCCTCTCTGAAGAATTTTCCCATCAAAATTTTCACTTACATATTTCCTTTTATCAATGTTCCATTGGATGAAGAAAAAATAGATTGAAAAGGAATTTGAGGACATGGATTAACCATTGGAAAAATAGTTTCAAATATGTAAACTTCTCTCACTAATTATTGATTCCAAAGATGAAACTATAAAACTATTTAGTAATCATTTCTCTTATAATGAATAATAATTGCAAAGAAATGAGTGTGATAATGAGGTAACCAAAAAAGTTCATAATGAGATGATTCAAACAATTAAATAATCTCATGAAGTAACCATATGTATTGAAGACTCATATTTGGAAATAAACTATAAGGATGAAAAATTAATCCTAACTAAATATTAAAAAGAAAATTATGTATTTCATTGAAATGAAATATTCACTTTAATTGAAGATGAATAACAAAGGACTTCTTGGGAGATGGATTTGACTAAAATAGTTCATACAAAAATGACTTGTGACTTGGAGAAAATACACAGAACCTCTGTGAATGTTAAATAACATCACCTAGAAGGTAAGAAAAATATAATTTAAGATTTAAATAATTATCTGCAAATGGAGAATCAATTTCATGATTACCAATTACAGATAATTCTGATTCAACGGAAATTACAACTAAAAATTTGTAAGGATGGGAAACATTTTCACAACATGAAGTGTCTTGAAATGGAAGTAAATTTAAAAATTATTATGAAAAAATAATTAATGAATTCCTATAAATAATATTAATATTTGGTGAAATCACTTCTAGAAGAACACTCTAAATCTAAAATATCTTGAGATGGAGGTTAATTTCCAAAATTATGAGAACATTCAAGAGGAATCTTAAAAAAATGAAGATATCAGAAATGCTACAAAGTGTAATTTTTAATATAGTCTTATATATGAAAATAATAATTCATGTGGTAAGTAGGGATTGAGATTAATTGATGATAAAAGTATTGAATGTTCATTGAAATTGGTAACCCTTTTTCCATAATATATTTTTAGTAATAATATTCTTTAAACTTCTAGTACAGGTTCCCAAAATACATTTGGAAAAAATGTGTGAATTTTATTGAAATTAATTCAATCAAACCATTAATGGTGTATATGAAGAAGAGTGTGAATTCTAGTTCCCAATAAAGATATTACATGAAAAATCATTCTATTGATAAAAATAACAAGATATAAAATCATTCCAACTGGTCTCACAAAAGAAGAAATCATCATTTTTTTGATATTTTTTGTGTTGTTGAAATTGGGTAATTGGGCTATTGAATGATGGCATGACATGTCTATGCATAATAATTATAAAAGGATATGATTAAGGGGGAAAATATCAGATGTCAAGAACAATCCTATATAGTTGAATCATAATTCACTAATGTAGAAGAATTTTTCTATCGATAATAGATTCCAGTGTCATGAAGAATTTTATGAATATTAAAAAATGTGTGGTCAAAATTATGATAAGTTATGGTACTTACTAAATATACACTATGAATATGCTGATATGATTATAAAATCACTGAAAATGAAGGGGTAAGGTAAAAAATTATAAAATAATTCCATGGGGCATAATGATGTGAATAATGTTAAGAAAACAATGAATAATGATGCATAAAAGAAGCATAAGGATATGAATGTCAAACTCATATAAACATACATCTACTATGGAATAATATTCCATATAATGGACAATTACAAATTGGTTTTAAACCCCAATGCTAGTTGAAGGAAGATGAAGAAGAAAAATAAATTAATACAAGAATCAAATGTAATGGTAGATTTGTTGCATGAATATCAATATGAAAAATTCAAATTTCATAAAAGGTTGTTTAAAAATTATAATCCTATAATTTATAGAGTTTTTTATAGAATGTGAGAATTTTACGGACATATTGCTAATAAATTCATGACATGGTATCCTGGACAAATAGAACTAGTTAAGAACAAAGGAGAATCAACAATGGATTCTTATGTTAGAAATGATACTATGAAGAAGGATTCTAAATACAAGAATAAGTGTTAGAATTTACCAAAATATTGTTTAGTGATGTTTCCGGAGCTTCAAGAATTGGATAAAAAAATCGGTCACGGATAGAAGAATGAAAGTTCAATACATGCTAACCTTAAAAATAATTTTCCATCAAAGAAAACAGTCGGGGAAATCAAGAAGACAAAGTTTTACTTACATGATAATATTTTTTAAGTAGAATAATGATCAGGTATGATGAGTTTTCATGAATATAGAGAATCATTGAAATGATTTTCTAGGTTGAGAGGTAACTCTCATCCCGACTGTTTTAAAAAATCACTAAAGAACCACCTTATTACCTAGTATATATTTTGTTTTCTTCTTTTATACAGGGAATTAAATTTGAGTCATGTCTTCCAAGGGTATTCATGGAGATTCCAGAAGATACGAGTGAGGTGAAAATATTATACATTATTTTGGATGTTATGCATCATGGAGTTATTTATTTCAATTGATGATAAAATTACTCTTAAGGATCATTCATTAAGTGAGTAAATAATGATGTAGAATATAGATGAAACATATCCCTCTAGTGCGAGAAAATATGAACAATTATTAGAGTTTAATATCTCATCTTGTATCAAATTAATATTTTATGTTCTAGTAAGGTATTTTTCTAATAATTTAGAATTTTGGAAATTTTAATTTTCATAAAAAACGTATGTACACCTATCTTAATATGAATAGAATTTCTGAGTACGAAATGGAGAAACGAATAATTTTATGATAAATTATAATGTAATGATAAAGGGGAAGAAAATTATTACAATTGATTGATTTTAATTTGTTATTCGAATTAATTACAAGGTATTTTTTGAATAGATTCTGAAAAACCCATGAAAGAAGGATTCATTGTTGGAATCATATTATGAATTTTTTTTGGATAACTATGATGTCTAACCAGAGGACTCTTGTTTTCCACAACATTTTATCCCATGTATACGTAGAGATAATTAATTAATGACTCATTTCTTAAAATTAATATTCATTCCATTAATCAAGAAGTCCAATTTAAATTTTTGATAAATGGAATATCTTATTAAATGAAGAGATTGAAGGAGAATGAAAGATTATTTTTGTTGTTACCAAATGAGTTGAGATGAATTATTTCCTATACTAATATATTTGGTCTATATTAAGTAAGGGGTTGAATAAAAACAATGACATTGAAATTAAATTTTTTATTTATAAAAAAAATATAATGGGAGATATTTAAGAACCCTAATTTATTGAAAGATATATTTGGGATGTAAATTTGTTAAATACAAATGTTAGAAAAATATTCAATTTTAAATTAATTCAAGGTTATTTTTATGCCTTGGAATTGTTTATCAAAATTTTTCATGAACTATAAAAGGTTATTTAATTAAATAATTTACTTCTAATGAAAAAAAAATAAATGTGGTGACTATAAAGCTGGTGTGTAGTTCAGAAAAATTCATTCCATTGGTTATTGGAGCGATTAAAAAAAATTACATCATCGGGAAGAATGTAATAACTAGTTTTTATTAGTGAATTTTAAATAAAAGAATAATTAGAGACATTTTATTTGAGTTTTCTATTTTCACTTAAATGAGGACGTGTTTAATGTATTTTTAAAATGGGTTTCATGTTATAAAAAATATTAACCATTAAAAGCTAGTCGGGGGACCCACACCACTGTTGAGGTGGGAAAGTGTACCATCAACAAGACAGTATGGTGGATGAGTGTGTAAAAGAGGTAAAAACATTATCAATGAATGAAAATGTATATTTAGAGTGGTGGTGAGACACCATGAGGGTCATCACAGTAGTAGAGGAAAATATAAGGCGGCGCTAGAGGGAGTAGGGAGTTTGGAGTATCTTATTTCCAAGGAACATTATTATCAGATTTTACTATAAGGGAGCTAATATTATAAGGCTATTTTGATGTTGGAACATGTAAATATTTCTCCTAATTAACTCCAAACATTTTATCTATCGAATTCATGATCCAGATCTTCCATTCTCTTTTACATGTCTTCTTCTCCAGCAATCCATCAATGGACTCTTATTCAACTGGATCCTCTTAAGCGATGTGAAAAGAAGCTCAATCCTTACTCTAATCATAATTATAACAATATAATAACTCCAAAATGATCTAAACCACTTTTGGCCCATTTTCTAGTTTTTAAGAAGATTAAATTGGTGGGAAAAAGTTAGATGAAATTTATTGTTCAAACTATGACGATGTTATAATGGGAATTGTATCTTATATATATTCATTTTATGAACAGTTAAAATAATTGATATATATCTTCCAATTTAAGGGGCACTATGTTGGTCGTATTAATTATATAAATACTATTTGAGTAGTTCATTTTGTATGGGTAGCTTACCCCTCATATGAGATCTCATCACACATCTAATAGATGTATTGATAGATATAAAGAGATAATTATTCACCATTTATTTGAAAAGGTAGATTCCATGTTTTTCACCTATTATTATAACATTCTACAAGTTCGCATGATTTCATTGCATATCAATGAATTAATATAACAATAAATATTATAAACTGCATTAAATAAGTTATGTGAATGAGAAGGAATTTGTATTTTGGTTCTTAAAAATCTTATTCTCACTAAAAAATTATAGAAATTTGATACTATAAAATTGGTGTTTTTTAAATATTTTTATGTGAATATCAATTTCACAATGTATCGTATTTCATTAAGGAGAAGTTGATTCTGTGAAATAGTCACATGAAAAAATATCCTTGAAAAGTATCATTCTTATGAAAAACCCATCACATAAAGGATGTTAGATTCAATATTTAGTCTACATTATAAGAAGTAAACATGATATATATTTTATGAACACAATCAAAATTTATGTTTTCATGACTCATCCTACTTATAATATTACAGAAATAATTTAAAATGCGCATGTAATGACATCCAAGAATACTGAAAATTTGGGGTTAAGCGATACTGTGCATGTGTTTGAGTCTAGAGGATATGGACATCAATGTGACATTCTTTCACAATTATCTTAAGGTTTCATTTTTGTGACATAGTAATATATATGAATCATTCATGTAATTTGACGGAATTGATAAGTGGTATCTCACATTTCCATAAAATAAAAACAGTTGCTGGTATAAGTATTTTTGTATAAATAATGAATATATAGAAGACATTTTTCGAGTTGAATCCATGAAACATAATAATCATGCATGTTTTCCATATTACACAAAATTCACATATTGACATGCAAGGAAAAGAAATGGATAGTGTGAAGGAAATTGTGATAGTATGTACGTGTTTCCGTCCTATGATACTTGTGTGAAATTTAAAATAACACTCATTTTAGTTAGAAAATGGTTGATCAAATAATATTTTGAAGATGGTTAATAAAAATATTTTATTTTCAAGAAGGTGTAAGATTATGTTTTGAATAAAAAAACTCAGAATGAAAGAAAGTGTTTTCCATTTGTTATTACTCACACATAGAAGATAAATAATTTGGAGAATTTCATGCATTAACTAATTACATGTGATAATGATAAACACATACAATAAGAACACATGATATTTATGTGTGTAATAATTATGTTTAAGTGATGCAATATTTATCAATGAACCAAAGAAAATGACCATTTGAAGTTTATTCATAAAATTTCTTTTGTTTGTCCTATTATTATAGTGAGTTTAATTAGAGGTTTTATACTCAATAATTTAAGAGAGTAAAATCATATTAATACCTTACCTTGTTTTTGTATATTTTAATTGTCAGTTGAAGAGATTATATTGAAGTGAGAAGCGTAAAAATCTGTTTAGTCTCACTGGTTTAATGTGGAAGACTAGATCTGTATTAAAGTGGAAGCATGAAGTTCATGTTATCTTTTACATTGTATTATGTGTTATATTTTTTAAGCATTGGTGGGATTATAGTGAAAATAACAATTTTGGGATGCTAGTATAATTTTTTAAAAGGTTCAAACCTACCTGAAATGGTTTCCAGGTGATACCAGATCTTCCCAGTAGTAATTGTTAAGGGATTTATAGTGGAGAATCAACGTATTGGGTCATCTCAATCATAGTAAAGAAGTTTTCACCCACATAAGCAGTGAATATTGTAAAAATATAGAGTGTTTTTCTTCATGTACATTCTCTCTGACATGTATTATAATTGTACTTGTAAATAGGAATTACCCATTCACTCTAACAAGTATAGTGTCTCGAATAAAAAATTTGTAAGGGAAAAGAAATGATAAAATGGTAAAACATGTGTACAGTGATTCACCCATGATCTCAGTATACCTACATGATCCTATAGAAAATTCATAAGATAAATATGTTTTTATATATAATTTCTATGTTTATTATTGTAATTACAAATAATGTCGCATATATGTAATCTAAAATGACCATCGATGGAAGTAGTTCGAAATTATTTTTCTTAGGAAGATAGTCCTTTGAATTATATAGTGGTTTAAATAGTGAAACTGACATAACCATTAATCTTCCACATAGTTCATATTCTAGGTGTAAGTGTTTCTAGAAAAATGGATGATTATGCTCATAACATCTAGAACTAGGACTAACCCTTATCCACGGTTACTGGACTCCCTGAGGAAGATGAGGATTGCATTGAAATTATTCAAGGATATCTTAGATCTAATTGAGACCAAATATGATCAAAATTTATGGTTGGTTTCTTTAAGGATTTAGGGAACCAATAAGAGGTGGTGGGGTGTCTTGGAAAAGGGGATAATATGTTAGGGTGTTTCACGAATGAAATTTATGGCTCTTTTATTTAAATAATTATTTCATGGTGCATCAAGATGGACCATTATCAAGGGTTTTTGGAGCATCGGTAGGGACTGATGTCAGTATATAATTAATTAACTCATTTTATAGAGTTATATCAAATAAATCCTCTTTATTCTGTGAAAAAGGAGAAGAAGGAACAATTATTCTAGGTTATGAATCTCCTTGTGTTGAGGCATCATGTTAGGAGAATTAAAATATTGACATACATGGAGGTCCTTCAAAAAAATTTATCAGGGAGATATTGGATTATGAAACATTTATTTTATTTACATCATCATTTACTGTACCGATGAGTGTGTTCCATGATACTATTGTTGGTTCCTTTTTTGAAGAAGTCGACGAATGAAAATATTAAATAGGGTGGTTTTAAGAAATTAGAATAGAGAAGGGTTTATTTAGAACCCTCTATGGGTGAGGTACATCCCAAGTGTTTCAATTATGGATAGAGTGAGAATTACCATCAATTTTATCCAATACCATAGATCAATATTCTTGTATGTGGTATGAAATGACATATTTAAAAAATTTATTTGTGGGTGTTGTTGAAAGGATCTCATAGTTGTATGGGGAATGTGTGGACTATGACCAAGGGAGTTGGATGAGGTCCTCATCATCAACCTTTGACCCCACAAAAAAAGTGACCTATGTTAGTTATAAACCATAGAGAAAAACCTTTGGAGCTAAAGAAGACATAGTGTGTACAGTGTTGAGGGTTTCAAATAGTAGTGGAGAAGGACTATCGTCTATTTATGGTATGTTATTGATCAAATCTTCACTGTCTCTTGACATGTTTAATACATGGTATTCCCATTAGTTTATATCTTCTAGATTTATTATCAAACATGAATTTATAATCTATATATATTTTGAATTTATATCTCTTGATACAACCTTGTGGATGAAATTTGATCATCTTCATCGATATCAATAGTATCCGATTGTATTATTCAACAATAGATATCAATGGGATTTCAGGATCGCTGAAATTCCTTTTTTGATGCGATCAATGAGATAGAATGACTAAATAGTTATCATAAACACATCTACCTATATAGAATACATTAATCCATTTATATTCCCATGGGGGAGATGTTTGTGATGACCAGGGAATGGGATGTTGGAGAAGGAATGATATGACTATTCATTATCCATTTTGGAGCTATTACAACACAATTTGCTGAATAAGATCATTTTGTAAGGCTACTAGTAACTCTCTCAGTTTTTACTTCTAGTGGTGGACCTTTATTAGGATTGATTCCCATAAAATATCTCAACAAAAACTCATAATATATAATTTAAATTCATGATCGATCTCATATTACGAGTGGATGTTATATTCATTCCTCCACATTATATGGAACTAGGTATGTTGAAGGAATTCATTGTACCAATTGATTGTTTATAGGTGAAGGCTTTTATTTGGCTGAGTATATCTCCATGGGGTTCTATATATTTTTTAATCAATAAGGAGGATGGTAGTATTTTGTTGTGTGTGGACTAAAGGAAGCTAAACTAGATGACATTGATGAATCAATACCCATTTATGAGAATTGATAACTACTTTGATTAGTTGTGAAGAGCTAGGTGGTTCTCCAAGATTTACATATGTTCATGCTATCCCCAGATACGATATAGAGATGGGATATTCCCAGGATATTGTCAAAGAGTATATATAGAGTATACATGTTTCTTGTAATTCCATTTGAGTTGAAAAACGTTTGCATAGTGTTCATGGGTGTCATGAACATGATATATCTCAAATTCGTTTTTTGGGATTTTGTGACGATATCTTCATATACTCAAAAACCACAAGAATTCATAATAAACACCTGGAGATTGTGTTGACTGCCCTTCATTTCCATTGACTCTATTACAATATTCCAAAGAGATACATATGGATATATAGATCTTGTTTTCCTGGGAAATTGATCCCGTAGCTGGGAAATTATTTGGAGTCAAAGAAGGTAGAGGGTGGGTTGTCGTAGACCTAATGAAGAAATGTATTTTATCTTAGGATTTTCCATGATTTACATGGGTGTTATAGAAGGATAATTAACCAAATAACTCATATGGAATCTCTTCTAAATGGGCTTACAAAAAAGGGAGTGATGATTGGGTTGATAAACTAGTGCAGATAGGTCTTCCATTACATGACTGGAAGATTGATCAAAATCCTAATCATAAAATTTATAGATACAAGGATTTCATATGACGTTTTTCATGATTCTAGTAGTGTTGGATTAGAAGATGTGCTAATATAGAGGGATAATGTAGTACATTATGTGTCTTTAAAGTTATGACCCAATGAACATAACTACCCTACCGTGACATGGAGTATCCCTTTTTTGATTTTGATCTAATGTTTTGGATCCATTATATCTTCAGCATGGGATTTATTGTTTAAATAGATCATAATATAATGTGATATACAATTAATATTTTATCCCTCTATCTGAGGTGGATTGTTTTGGTAGAGTATCTATAGATGGTCTCATTTTAGATGTATATTCTCCAAGGAATGTTTACATCATTGTAGATATAATTTCTAATAAAATTATAGTGAAATAGGTGGTTAGAGATTGGAATTCGTAGGAGGAATTTTATCAGATGAGTTTGATTACTGTGTGTATTGGGGATTCATCAGGGTTTTATGGAATTATGATATGTTTAATTTTACTTATAATATATTTTTTAGTAAACTAGGTAAAGGTTATGTAGGAGTCAATTATCATGTACCTAGTGATGTGGGAGTGCATGGTGAGGGATGATGTTATTATTGGGTGGTCCTTATATGATGAAGATATGATTTATATTAATGGGAGAAAATTTGTTCCTTCTTTCTTGAGGTATGAGTTGATGAGATAATATCATGTTTTTAAATGATAATAAAATCCATGGTTGATGAAGATGTACCACAATATCTGATATCTATTCTAGTGGTTAGGTATGTTGTGAGAAATTTTCGATATTGTTTCATGATGAATTATCTTCCAGAGTATAAAGGATGAAAAAAATAATCCAAATGGGATTTTTAAGAACTTTTATAGAATAATTGGATGTGTGATGTCATGGAGAAAGACTTCATGATGCAGTTTCCTAGAACCCAATGTTATTGTGATTTCATTTGGTAGATAGTTGATCAAATGATTAATTTGGAACATTTATAACCAATCAGTGTGACCGAGCCTAATGATGAGTTGGGACAACATTATGTATATGATATTTTACAACATTATGAAGTGCCTTCCAGTTTCAAATCAAATAGTGATTCCTATTTTATATCAGAGTTTTGGAAAGGTTTGAAAAACAATTTAGAGACTATGTTGACACTAATTAAGGAATATCATCTGAAAATGGATGGATATTCAAAGAGGATAATCTATATATTAAAGGATATGGAACATTTTGAGGCTCTACAAGGTTGTTTATGTCACTCACCATTATGTTTTCACAAGGTGGATGAGGCAGTAGTTGTTTGGATGAGTATAGTGAAAGAGACCTCAAAGAGAATAAAATAAAGAAGGAATCAATTTGTTATTTCTATTGGTAAGAAATGTTCATATACCAACTAGAGGATATGGACCTCAATGTTTTCTATGGGTGCCTAATTTTTCTTATTCATGTCACCTCAATTGAGGAATAGTCATCAATGAAATCATGAGATGTTGGAATCATGGTTTTTTTGGAACATTTGAAATCATTGAACTCATATAAGAAAAGAGAAACTCTATGGACATTCCTTCATGTTATAGAGGTATGTATAATTAATTCCATGTTTCATAATATATGTGGTATATGACCAACCCAACACATTTGATTGATTTTGAGGAAATTGAGTTAAAACTAGATTCATCATTTGTAAGGATCCTAGTTTTGATTATAGACAACAACAAAAGGGTGTTGGTGGAGAAGTATATATTTATTTTTGAGTCATATGGATACATTGATGGATCCAAGAGGTGACATTGGATTGGGAGTATAACATTCAAGATTAATGGCCCATGTGTTTTGAGTGATGTGGGTAGAGGGACTTATCAGTGATGATACTTCATTATATGGGTATTTGTAACATCCTTAATTCTTTTGTTATGTAATGTTGATCACTGTAATGTTTTAACAAGAATCCGAGTTGAGATGGAGGCTTAAAATTTTATTAGTATAGTTAGGGTATACCACGTGTAGTGTCACTCTGTGGTGTAGGCAATTGTTCATGGAATCCACTCGTGTAAAAAAGGCTATCAGTAATTATTATGGAAGGGAATGGACTCAAGAGGGTAGCACTGTTAGTAATCATATCGACCAAAGTGAAATTGGACTCACAATGCGGTGGTGAATGGTGTGGTGAGTCCAAAAATGGTAGTGTATTGATCCAAATCCTTGGTTGGTGGCCATGTTTTTTTATTGGGTTGGGTATGTTTAATGCCACCATGGACATGTGTAATGTCCAAAAATTATCCAAAGGTATAGGTTATTTAATTTTTGGTTTAATTAATTTAAACGGACCTAGTAATGATTCCTAAGATGGTATAGGTGGTCTCAAGTGTGCCTAGGGATTGTTTTATGTCCGAATTCGTGATATGGGAGGTGAAATACTAGGATGAAAGTAAAAGGAAATTGTGCAGCCTAGTCCACATAGTTCCCCTAAACCATGTGGTATCAGACCATGGGTTGTAGAGTGGAACAAATTTTGTCTACAACGATGTTTCTCGGGGCACCTGGCCATGCATCCACATGTAGATTTTAGGAAGTGACGTTCCATATTGTTCTGGAACAATTTGGTAAACTATGTGGCCAAACATTGTGACCCTTACTTTGGTGGTGAAAAAACAATTTCACCGATAGTGGTTTAGAATAACTCCCTCCTCTTTCTTTTCTCCCATATCTATTATGTTTCTACTCTTCCTCATAGAGCGCGAGCTCCCCTCCTCATTGCCATGATGTTTTGATCCTTCACCGTCATTTCTTCACCATTTCATCCACTATCAAAAGCTATGGAACCATCTCAATAAAATATACCAATTACACCCTTCTATTCTATGGTTTCTCCTCTATACGTTGTTGTAATTTTTTCTGACATACTCTTTCTCTATATAAATGGTTTTGTTAAATCTGTCGATTTCTTCACTTTTAGGTATAATCAAGGCTCTGAAACAGGTGAGTGGATTATTTCTACGTTGAGGTTGGGGATCTATGACATTCCTACTCATTTCATCAGTTTTTAAATATTGTTCTGTTGTGAAACATGATAGATTATTTTGTTGTCACTTTATAATTGATTAAAAAATTAATTGAATGGTTTAAGCTTGTCCAATGTGACCCTCAACTGTAGAAAAACCTAAATGTGGGTGTTCTCTTTGACCTAGAAACTCCTTTTGGGTGTGATTATCATAAATAGCCTATATGACCATGATTCATAAATAGAAACCTCATAGATTTTTGTGGCACCATTCTAAAATGTATTAAATTTATGGAAATGAATAAATATGAATAAAAAATCATGAGTTAGATCATTTGAAATTTCCTAGTCTTAATTCATTTTGTTTGGCCTCATGTGTAACAACATAATCCATTATTCATGTATTTGACACTTTATCATTCTTTTTTCTAATGCTTATAATTAATACATACTACATTACTTGTGACTTATTTTCATTGTTATGACTAAAGCATTAGGTGAATGCTTATAGACTTTACCCCTGTTTCAGGGATATTTTATTCCATGTTATTTACCCCATGGTCAGGCTACATGGATCCTTAGGCTTTCCAATATGGGAAAATTGATTAACATGAATTAAATGGTGTGTTGTCCAAACTTGTTTACATGGAAAATTGAAATTCCATTGTTGACATGTTTTTAGAAACATGATATGAATTTTAGCTTATGCCTCATCCTCATGATATTATTTTATACATCTGTTGACACCGGAGAAATAAATATCGGAAAAATCACTAGGGAAGAATGAACTAAACCTGGGTGTCACCTTCCCCATAAAAATAAGGGATGAAGATTATGGTTAAAGACTCACAGATCACATGAGCCAAAGAATGAAGATATCATGACCATGTCAATGTCACATGAAGGCTCCACACAAGGTTCATGAACCACTAATATTCACATGGAGTCCCATTAAATAATCACTATTTCACTCACAATGGGTCTATGGACAACGGAATAGGCACCCTTGGGCCGTGTGGTTTTTCATTAACAAGTGACTACAAAACCACCAAAAATCCATCTAAAATAAGGGGGTTGACATTTCAAAGGTATAGAACCCCAAAATACACCATTATCTTGCATGATATCATCATTGGGATGAATAAAATCACTTTATGATATTCAGGCCAACTCTTAAGAACTCCAATCCTTCTTCACAGAAAATAAATGAAATAATTGAAAAGAGGTAAGAGGTGTCTACAGTCATTAATTGATATGCGACAAATGCCCTTGGTGTCATGTGAAACATCGAAAAAGCAAAATGACATGCCAGCTTCACCGCACAGATGTCTCTTAGTGAATTCAGACAACCCCACAACTCCTCATTAATGATGCATACTTTTTACTTTGAAATGCTTGCACTACCTCTGGAAAACAATATTGGTCACCTAAGGCATCATCTAAAAATTTAGAAAATATCTTAGATATTTTTCATGAAAACTTGCATGCTAAATTACCTTTGTAAAATAATATAAAGAAAGTATAATGGAAAGAGGTTAGAGGGGTTTCCGGTCATTGAAGCACATGTGGCATTCCCTAGACAACTCAAAACATGTTGAACGTCCTTGATGATATGTCTACGACATCTCACAAAATCCATTCATCTTGTTAGACTCACATTATGGAAGTATATTAATGTGCCTAAACTACTCATTAGTGTGACCACACAACCAAGAAATGACATGTTTATAGAGGGACATTCTAAAGTGGAAAATCAAGCCATGGCCTTGATGTAATCCCTGATAGAGTCTCACGAATCCGCATAGTGTCGGGTCTGATTCTTCAACTCTAGCCTGGACTCATGGCAGATTCACCACACAAATCGGAAAGTAATTGAAGTGTATATCCCTATAAATAACCAACTCAATCCAGAAAAATGGATGAAATCTGACTGCTACTATGCACACTAGACACTCAAACTCTTCTATGGGACTCTTGGAGCATCTAATCACATAACATGCGAGATTTCCTTCAAGTAATTTATTGACATGTAGCTGGAGTATTCATGTTATAGATGTAGAGTACTTTCCATGATCACACGTAGTTAACTTGAAGGACCTCTGGTGGTTTAGGTGAAGATCATTCCCCGAGTCCACTAGATCACACGAGAGTCATGTTGAATATGCACTAAACAACGTCAAGGCATTCACAATATAAGGGAAAGATCTAACATCAATGAATGAAAACTAAAGAGGAAGTCTTTTGTGTCACCCTTCGTGTTCTTTTCATGTCTAACTGATAACATAAGAAAATAATAGGGAATGACTCAAAAATATTGAATCATTGCTTTATTATGTCATCAGGATCACATGAAGTACTCTAGGTGTGCCAAATCTAGTCACGCAATCTCCTCATAAGCATCACTTTGGATTCACAAACACTCTAGGACTATCACTCAGGAATCACGATGTCATTAGGATATGCCACCTAAAATCTGTAATAGTTCCTATTCATGTCAACTAATATCCCATTAAGAGGTGTAGATGTGATGACCGATCTTTTACGACACCCCCAGGGAAAGTCAACGAATACTCTAGATTCAGTCCAGACATGTCGATGAGGACACACGGTGCCTCCCTAGAGTATTAGTCAAGACACGCGATGCTGCTTGAGCCATTCCACACTATCTCTTGTGGCACCCTTTATATGTGTTGGGCTATGTTATACGATGGTCCCCGGTCATGATGACTATGTCATGAGATATCCTCTATATGAGAAAGATATGTCACAAGGGAATCCTATGGCTCAAAAACATTTTATATCCATGGTGCGTAAGCCCCAAATACAGTTTAAAATCCATATGTATACCCCGAAATAATGGGAACTACAAGAACTCTGATTCCCACCATATCTGAGTTATGCAGGCCACCTCCTCTCGAGGACTAAGTTCCATATCAACCATCTAGGGTGATTCTGGTATCCCAGTTCATTTCTGTAGGAAAATACATTGATTAATTGAGATTCATTGTTTACCAAAATGTGAATACCTCATGTGGGATTATGGAGTTGTAATGACCACATCATCAGCACTATAGACCTCTATAATGGTACATGGAAGTCTTAGTGTGTAAGCCCTGACATTAATTGAATTAAATGACTATGATTCCCACCCTTCCCAGGTTATGTTGGATGCCTGCTCAAGGCCCTTGTTCGATATCAAACACTAAAGGGGTTGTTCCAATACCCAATCCCCCATTTATATATTCCATGAGACTGATAATTTTTCCCCATATTTGTCAAACCTAGAATCGTTCATGTGGGCCTAGAGAGATGCCAAAAACACCTCACTAGATGTTATGAATACCCATAAACAAGGGAAATCCTAGTGTGCAGGACCCGATGGGTTTCATGGAATGAACAACCCTTATATACAAGTGTATATACCATGAGGTTATTTCTGATGATATGAATGAACTGTGTTCATTTTGATTCATACAATAACCGAGATATGTGGGATTCACCATAAGGGCTCCGTCCATTTCACATAATATCAACCACCGTCTTATATGATAGCAGATTTAGAAGAACGTGGTTATATGACACGAGAATATATGTGACCTCTCGTTCCTATAAGACGATGAAGATCCTCAGATACATACATATGAATTCAATGAAAATATCACGGTCATTTTCATTTAAAATAGATTTATCCTATAGTAGTTTTGTTAGGGTTACCAGCCTAATATAGGGATTAGGAAGAGATTCAGGAGAATATCATAAATCTATAAGGGAGTCCGAGTGTTGGAAATAATCCCCACTAAAAGTGTTTGATGAAACAAACCTCCCTTCTTCTCGACCAATTTGAGTCCCTTAGAGTCACTAGGCCTGAAAACCTAGATGACCGCCAACCTTTGGAATGTAATTCCATACCCATCTGAACATGGTAGAACCATTGGGATTTTCATGGAACTGTAAAAATGATAACGCAAAGAATGAGACCAATTTCAATCTATGAAATCCTGAACAAACAAAAATGGTGAAACCAATGAGAAAATTTCCAATAAAAAAATTGTGTAATAATACATCGATCCATGTTTATTGTCCCTCATATGAACACAATGCTCATAGGCTCAACGTGAATCTCTTAGGACACTTTGTTTTAAAAACCATGTATACAAAATAATGAGTAAGACCAGAATAAACAAGGATTCATGTCTGTCGATGCTCATGTTAATATGTCCACGTGGGTAGAATGGTCGAATCGGGAAATATCAGGAAGATTTTGTTAACCATGTATATCTGATTGAGAATATTATTCCTATGATATTCCAGTAGTTTATAAACTTGTACCTTATTATCTACATGACTATAAAATCCCAATCCAAGAGAATTTCTTCATCTTACATTCCACATTATAGTAACTCATTTGTTGTTACAACCCTTCTGGGACATAAGTCAACCTCAATTGCCCGAAGACTCCCACAATAGTTATTAAATACGATGATTCGGAAGTACCACTGATATGGTACAATCCCAACCAAGGAGGTTGCGCATGAGATTCTTCAGGCACATAAGCTAGAGAGTTCACATTGCATGACAACGATAGTTGCTAAGCTCATAGCCCCAGTTTCAACGACATGTGGTTCAAGAGTCTATCCTCGAAGTGTTATAACCACCACCTTCAATATCTGATGAAGGTGGATCTGGAATCCCAATATGTATCCTTTTCGGTCCAAGTGCTGGCGATGAAGGCACCTATTAATCGTTGTCACCAAAATCATCCTACTAGTACAAATTAGTCACCTAATTGGGGTACTATCAGACACACAGTTACATCTAATGCACATGTAGGGGCCCCATGGAAGACTCATCAGAGGAGGAGGCAGTTGAAAATTTAGTGGAAGGCTCAAATTCCCCCTCATAATAACAATTCTTTCCTACATACTCGGGTAGCGATAAGAAAAAAGGCTCATATCACTTATCACTTAAAACAAGTATATGGGCATATTCCTACAGTAGTCATGGGGGAAGCTCGTACTCTTATCCCAATACCAAAATCCCATTGGTGTACCCTAATGGTACACGTAGGATAGAAGTGGGCTCATATCCCCACTTTGATCAAATATTTTTATCAAGATACAATGGAGACACAGAATGTGAATGTTTATATCCCTGCACAAATATTGTTGAAATGAAAATATATTTTTGAAACCGATGATGTGTTCTATCATCATATTCCGACACTATCATAGATAATGGGATAGGTTCATACTCCTATAACTACATATAGGATGACTCAATACTATGATCATCATTATCATGTGGTCGTTACAAGGAAATCATACATTTTTGATTATGGACATGGGAATTATATGAATTTTCCCATGAAAGGAGAGGCATCAGAATAGGATCATATTTTTGTTCCAACTAGGGATCAACATGTGAGAGAAACACAAGAATCAGGATAGGGGAACATGCCTATCAAGATTGTCTAGTGGCATAATCTAAAGTCCCATGATCGGGGCTATATCTTATTTCTGGTCCAGGATAACCATGTGACAGGGGAACAAGCATTGGGATAGGCTGATATTTTTGTTAGTGAATCATCCCAACATACTCCATTAGATCACATTATTAAGGAACATATACATACTTATTCTGATGATTGATTCCACCTGCATCATTCCAAGCCAGTACAAGAGGGGGCTCATATTCCTTCTCACATTCTAGATGTCCGTCAGAATATTATATCATGGATTGAATATCCAGGCTAGGATCACATTCCTATTCCAACTAGGTATCACTGGGTAAGAGAAGAAAATGGCTCTGTGGAGGGTCATACTCATACCAATAAACGACATCAGTATATCCAAAAGGCTCAATATCAGTCTCATACTCCATTATTGATTGAGAATCACCATGTGAGAGTGGAACATGCCTCTGAAAAGGATCACATACCATTCCAAAATAATGAAACTTATCATAATATTCCATATTCTTCTCAGTTGTGGTCTCCAACTCCCATGGATCCTAACGGATACATAAAAGATACAAAACCCATCATGCAACAGGTCCACATCCCAACACAATTATAAAAGGCATCCTGTCATATTCTGACCACGATTCAGAACATGTCCCATATCCACAACCTACTCAATTATAGTGTACTTTGGTCTATTAAAGACACATTCTCAATTATAGAAGGGTCCTTAAACTGTTCTATCAAAGCAGAAGCAGAATGTGTTCACTGTCACAAAATTCCTCCTTGTGTTATTGTGGGGATGGATAATAGGGACTCTACCCCTAACATCCACCATGGTTAATTTCCCCTAACAATATCTCATAAAGGAATTGAAATCATCCCTTTGTCTAGAATGTTGCATATAGATAGGTGAACCACTCACTGCCACCTTCATAGAATGAGGTTCTCAAAGCACCATGGTCAAAAATATATGGTTCGATGTAAACTTCTGACAACACTCTATTCCTGTCAACATGTGACCTTCAGATCCATCTTCTAGGGTCTTACCAGATAGAGGCTTGTGAGTACACCAAGGAGGAGGATGAAATTCAAATATGGAGATAGTAATCTGGAAACAACTTCCCCATTATTGTATGTCTCTTCTATAAATCCAGCAATGAGTTCCTAAATGAGCTGGAATTGGATTGAATTCCTTACCTACACCAGAATATGTGGGATACTCATCATCAAGAAACGGATCGATATATCCCATACCTATGATATGAGTGTCACCATAAGAAAATCAAGATAGTCTATTAATATCTCAACCAAGATACGTTCTCAATGGCCTAAGATCCACAATTGGAAATTCACAATGTTAATCCGCGACAGTCTTACCCCCATTGCATCAGAACGCTTCGACAGATGATATCTGAAGACACGTTTGGAATCCACATTCAATGATGGGGTGGTATGCAGAGTTACACTTTTCTACTCCTATAGAATTTTATTTCCTATAAAATATTATTTCATTAAAAATCATAACCTTAGTAAAAATCAGGAGACTAGGTAATGATCAAGCTATATTTTCACTAAAATAGAATACCACTGCTACAACGGTGACCAAACACCATGAATGGGGAGGTATTATAGATAATAGGAAATCAAAATTGGACCCTCAAGATAATAATTTGATCTTACAAAAATGATTTTGCAATCACCCATAAAACAACTTGTAAGGAACAATACTAATCATTGGTGGCTATCACACCCAGCTCCGATGCAGGAATAGTTTCACCACATTGCAGAGGCCACTGGAATAACTGTAATAAAGTCTATACAGAAGAAAACGTGGCCCTATAGACTAAAGTAATATCTGACACCACCTCCACCCCTCAATTCATTAATTCTAGAGAGGATCCATGAACTACCCCTAGTTACATTAGGTGCACCTCCAACCTGCAGAGATGGTGGAATTTATATCTCCATCACAATGTTTAGGAACATTGTGTTGAAATAGTGGGTTCCCTAGACCCAACTATGTAGTAATTTTGATTACTGTATCATGTGTATTGTTAGATATGTGTGATGATATCTTACCAATATAGTGCAGACCTTTCTGTGTCCACTATAATAATGGTAATGTCCAATGATTAATTGTCGTGTCAAGAGGTTATAACATATCCCATGCTATAATGAGAGCCTTGAGATACAATGAAATTGATCATAAATATATGTTCTATAGTATAGATACATCTTATTGACTGTAAATAGTAGATGTCTGACTATCAGGTGTTGGGGGCTCATAAGCATAGAGACTTATTCTCATGAAGTTCTCACTTGGTGATCTCTAGTAGTGAGATCATGCAGATAGACCCCTAAAAAGGAACACCACATGTTTTGGGTGCCATTGGTTGTTCCTATCTGTGAACATGTGTATTGGTCTCCTAACTTGAGACCATTACCAATGTATATCATTTAATTATGTACTTTGATGCAAGGTGAAATCCAGGGCTGTAATGTTGTGGCGAGGTAGTTTGTGTTGGGTGTGTTGTTGGTGGTATGACATTGGTTGAATGGTCCAGAAAGGATTTGTCGCTTCCATGTTTAGGAAGTGGTATATCTCAGGCCTGGTAGATCAGGATGGTGTCAACTTCATAAGTATTTGGACAAATTAATAGAAAGGAAAATCCATCCGTATTGATCAACAAATAATAAAGCAAGATAAGGACGATTACACAAGAGTGTGTCATGATTTTTGAGATATTTAATGATAAATAGACTATAGTACATAGTCAATGTTCGTAGGTTGGTAGTCATTGTAATGACTATCTTTATCTCTTTAGGGGCTATGATGGGTTGCTAGACCCCACTCTTGTTCTGTGTATTTTATTCACTACTATTGAGATAACGGCCTAAATGTTTACACACAACAGGGTATTCAAGAATCCACAACAATTCAGTGGAATACGAATATTGGACATGGTTGGCCCCACCACTGCGGTCTGAGTGTTGTCCAATGTATTGATCACCTAAAGAATTAAATAAATTCATTAATATTCATGTTTTGAATATTTCTGATTATTTAATGTATTTACAAGTTTAGTATATACGAGAAAATATTAATCGAAGGAATATTATTTTAATATTCCTTGTTCGTTTAATATTAAGCTGGATAGCGAGTCGAGTTAAATGACTTCAGTTTTATCACGTAATATATTTCATATATATTACATGTATGTGATAAAATAAATAAATAATATTGACGCAGTTTTAAGTCATCATAGTTTTTGATTTTGTGGACATGGAAATAATGGGGGTCGGGGAACCCAACTGGGTAATTTCCACAATCCTCTATAAATAGTGGAGAGGGGATCAAGTGAAACTACTATTCATGTTATTTTGGCTATACCTCCTCTCTCCTCCATTCCTCTAGAGATAGAAGCTTTCGATCTGTGCTCGGATCGAGTTTCTTCTCATGCATCGTAAGATCGACGATGTAGTGATTGTCGGGACATCGAATATATCGTCAAAAAAAAGGGGCGGCCCATGGAATGCAGAACATAAAAAAAATTCGAGGGGTCCGGCGGACCCCTGTCTCCCACGGGGCGTATGCATCGCCGCCTGCTTCTCCTCCTCCAGCGCGGTGCAGGGATGCAAAACCGGGACACCGACCCACTTGGCTGTCGTGACCCAGCCATGCACCAAAGAACCCTCCCAGCTATCATATGACGGTAGGCCCGGCATGACGCCGCCCCCTTCACCCAATTGGCTACCTCTGCTACTCTCCGCCTCCACAACATCTGCCACCACCGCTTGCATGCCACCCTTCCCCGGACACTGCCGCAGCAGCCTTCCATGTGCACTGGCCTTTATGCAGCGCGCTGCAGCTGGCCACTCCCGACGGACCCCTGTCTCCCATCCGGTGCACCGCTGCAGCACCAGGACACCGCCAAGCCATGCCGACAGCCCTTCACGGCTTCCCTGTGCGGGCTCTTCTTCCTCGAGGAGCTCCACTAGGACATCCACATGGAAGAAGCAGATTCCTCCCGGTGAGCCGCCTCCGCCACCCATCCGAGCCACTGCCGTAATGGGCGGCTGCCCACCTATCGACCTCTCAGGACACTGCGCCCTAGTGCAGCCACACTTGATCGGCCGCTCCTCAGGCCAGCGTCGCCACTCGCCCTGGACCTCCTCCACCTACCGTAGCGCACTAGGCCGAGCCGACCTCCTCCACTATCGGACAGTCTAGGGCCTCCACACTGTCTGTTCCAGCCTCACTGCTACCCAACCGGCCTCCACCACCTCCAATACCGAGGGTCGACAATCTCCCTACACCCACCAGGTGCACTCACGTTAGACTCTCAAGATCCCCGATGCACTACAACTATGCCCCTAGATGACCCTCCATGGACCCGCATGCTAACCGGCCTTGCGCAAGCACATGAAGCGCCTCTAAATGGGGCGGTCTTCCTGGTTCCGTGTGCGCAGGTAGCATAACTGTGTCCTGCCACCCATATCAGCTCCTCCTCGTGAGCACCTTGGCCAACCTTACCCAGCCACCTCTCGGTCCATCTAACAGGCAGGTAACCCTTGACCCGTGTTTAGCTAAATTAATTAATATAATTTATTAATTTAATTAATTAATATATTAATTGTAGTGAAAATATATGTTAATACCTAAGGATAAAATTTATTTAATTTTTGAAATTAAATTAAATTAATTAATTAATTTAATTTTAATTATTAAAATTAAAGTAATTATATGACCGATTATTAATTAAATTATTTTAATTTATTAATTCATTTAAATTAATTAAATTAAATAACCCCCATACTTATTTATGCATTTTATTTTTATCGTGTTGTAGTTACCCGAATACTGGTCTTGAGCACCGACCCCATTTGTCTGCTTTTAATTATTTAATTAATTAATTAATTAACTGCATGCGATGTCTGTAAATTAATTTAATGACGGTCTATGCATCGAATATTTTTCGGTTAAAAAGTGTAAGGACATGCCTGTCAAATTTATTTGATGTACATTTATACCCCAGTCCCCCTCGCCTGCACACGAGTATTCCTGTTCCACGGAC
Organism: Viscum album; assembly: GCA_963277665.1. Classification (NCBI taxonomy): domain Eukaryota; kingdom Viridiplantae; phylum Streptophyta; class Magnoliopsida; order Santalales; family Viscaceae; genus Viscum; species Viscum album. The sequence continues at coordinate 2,045,604,162 of OY728126.1, read as the reverse complement.
GGAGTGGTTGCAAAGACGTGACGTGGACCCCGCCAAGATGCGGCGGTACTCCAAGACATAACGTGGACTTCTCCAAGACTAGGCGATGCTCTAGATGAGAAGAATACATACAACACTGGTTGAGATGCAACTAGTGTCATGTTTCGACACATGTATGATGCCCCTTAGGTCGTGTAGATTCTCAAGACCAGTCGGGTGGTAGTTTACCTTTATGCATTTATTTATTATTTTATGAATATTAGAATAGTGTGAAAAATACATAAAATAATAGATAATAAAATGCATAAAGAAGCAGCGTATGTTTTTCTATTAATGTTCAGTTGTGAGAGAGACAATATAGATGAACATGTTTAATATAAATGGATGACATTCACCTAGAGAAACCAATAAAACCCTCAAAGAAAATATTAAGTCACAACATGCCTTCCATCATTCGAGTTTGAACAAAACTGTGTGATTGAGTGCCAGTTCATGCCTTAGTTGAGGGTGCTCTTACTACCAGGGAGTTCTTATTCATGTGGTGGGTCGACATAACTAATATTTCATCATTGAAATAGCCTTAGGTAGATTGATTGAATTTTAGAGGCAATCATTGAGTAAATCAAAAAATGATTTTTGAAGCTAGGACTTCACTCAACATATCAAGGAACCATGAGCTAATGCCGTTGGCCAGCCAAAAGTCTACCTTAGATCCTCTCAGTAGTGGATTTTCCATAGCATGTAGACTCTGAGGGAGGTCCAGGGATCCTTGGAACCAGAATACTCAAGAGTATTCTGATTCTAGTACAAGGGGGTTCATAGAATTCGAAAAATTAGTGGGATACATTTAATGATTAAATAATCAGTAATTTCACATTATGTAATCACATAAATGTACAATCCGCTAAAGTATATTTGTATATAATGGAAAGAAATACCATAATAAAACTGCGATAAACATTGGAAAAAGTTAATTTCCAAACAAGCACGAAATTCCATGTGTAGTCTACGCGCTTGTGCACAGTACTACCATAATGGAAATTCAAGGTGCTTGTGTCCCAACATGTTAATCCACCTTAAGAAGCGACGGTGTAAAACTGCTTAAAGGAGACTCGTGAATCAAGAATATGATGGTTCTATCATAATTATATCATCAACGTATGATGTTATTTTCGGTCGCTACATCAAGACATGGATGTTATTACTTGTAGTCTCATCTCCAAGATCCTTTCGAGGAGAATGCGAAGCAAGATTTGAAAGTGATGGTTGCACTCAGATTTTGTAAAGTGAAAGATAGTTCACAATATTTCATGTCATCCAATTATTATGCCTTTTACACACAATTAATATAGTTTCATTTAAAGGTACAAACGAACGTCATAGTGTAAGCACTTCATTACCTTTAAGATAAATATTCGACATGTAATAAGAATATTGGAGATAATTCCAAATTTTACTCTTATGGAGAATATATTGAATGACAAGGTGATGAGGCTTATGGAAAGTTACGCAAAAGGAACCTTCGTCATGTCCTTCAATGAAAAGTGGTTGGTTATTTAATAAGTGGTTATTTCCATTATATAATGAAATAAATTCATGGAAGTTTAAAGACTTAAAAACAAGAAGTAAGTACACCCTTCGCGTTCAGTTTATATTCATCAATTATATTAATGTTTCTAACATACTTCTTGGGTATTGAATATAATATGCCAATAAAATATGTATTTAAATACAGTAACCAAGTAAGTAGTAAAACATTACAAGAAGTAAAGTTTCTTCTTCAACCAGCTGGGAAAGGGTGATTCCTTTGTCAGCGGGGAGAAACACATAACATCTAATTTCCAAGTGTTTTATTCAAGATGAACTAGTTGTTGAGTATAACCAAAACATTTATCTCACATGCCATTTTGGTTTAAATGAGGCTCTGTTCCATGTTATGGAATGAATTTTTTTATGGTAACATAATCCACAAAATAGTTCAGTAAATCTTAAATCAAAGGCAATACATGATGAATATAAAATGGAAGTCCTATCCAATTGTGGAAAAAAGATTCTTTGTCATGTAAAACTAAAAGTGGATATAAAAAATATACCATGTATGGTATTTATGCTCGGCATAGCTAAACACCTATGGTTTAATTGAAATCATTAGTTTAGATAATGAAACCTTTAGAAATAAAGGTATGCCACAAGGCATCTGAGGTAAGTTCAACATGAGAGTGTGAGCTATTCCAAAGAAATCTAGAGGTAAATATACTTCATAATATTTCTTTAAGTCATTAAGGAATTTACCAATGAAGTATATGTTTGGACATAAGATATGAGTTGCTTCAAATTGGTAGGCCGAAGAATATCTTGACCAAGCTATCATTGATCCTGATAATGTATCGTGGAGTAATTCCTAAACGCATGTTACCTTATCAAAATCACCATGTTGACGTTTACAAGGAGGATTGAAGATAATGTATTGCATATTAACATTGATCAAGAAACATTTAGCATGGAGAAATTACTAAACGCATATGTTACACATCATAGTTATGATGTATGTTGTATCAATGTTGCAACTTGTGGAAACTTCCATCATATTTCAAAATGTGATTTGCAAATAACAATGTTAACTGATAACCAATATACCAACTAAAATGAAAAATGGATATCATACGAGTCATAGTATGATGAAAATCGATTATGTCATAAATCAGGTGTTAGGATGCTAAGAGTTTGTTAATAAATAAACAAACATGCATTAATATGAACACATGGTGCATCTAAGTAATTATCCTAACAGTTCCATAGGATATTACATAAATCCCTAAGATAGATAAAATGTAGTCATGTATTAGACTACATTTTATTCAATGTTGCACATCTCTATTAGAGATAGTTGGAGATGAATTGAATTGGAATTAGTCAATGATCAAGATGCACAAATGGTTGGCATATGGAACAAGTTCCACAAGTACATTTGGCATAGGAATGTTCCTATGACACATATGGAGTAGGAAGAATGAAACCGTGGTGATGGTATTATATTCACAGTGGCCGGTGATAAGTCATTCATTAAAGAATAAAAATTCCTCTCTATAAGTAGTATATCGAAATAATCTAGGATTGAAAAGATCAATTAAAATTCAACAATGGAGTCCATGTATCAAATTGGAATGGGGATTTTAAATTGAATACTGCGGTGGGTATTCAAATGGAATGATAGATGGATGGTACAAGTATGGTAACAATAAGGCTCGATTGGTTATTCAAGTCGGTTCGCCTAAATCTATTATAATTTTACTTGTATCTAAGATCATTCAATTGGGCATTTGATGTCATGATCGTCTTTCATGGAAGGTGTTTATATGACACAACCAAAAATGGATGATGACATCATATAATGCCAATAACGGTGTCAAGTTACTGAAATGAAGTTGAGGATTAAAGTAAGAAACATGATCTTGGAACATTCATTTTAAATGAATCTTTTCCTTGTGTCTACCAAAGGTTAGTTGGAGCGCCAATGTTTTCAAAGTGAAATATGTTTGGAAACATATAGAAAAAACATTTTGATCATACAGTTAGATAAGATCAGGTTAAAAGAAATTCCATAATGATTGACTTCAAGTAGAAACCTATGTTCTACAGAACAAGATCCATTGAGGTAGATCCAATGGTTTCTTGGTCCTAGTCAATCGTACATAGAGTGACATTGTATTGAAAAACACAATTTGAAACAATTCAAGTTCAGGATTGTTGCCAATGTCACATGGCATAATCTCTTCAAGTTAATATATTCTAAACATAGGAAGAGATTAAATATGTTAATTGATACCATATGCTTTAGTGATGGATCAATCACATATGCCCTATTATGTAAAATAATTGATACTTCTAGGAAAAAATTTAATATAGGAAGATATCAATCATTTCTAGGAGCACTGCAAGTGATGCAATCAGAACTATCATCTTGTACTTTGGTAAGTACTAATGATATGTACCTTGAATATGGGGAGGAAGGTATACTAGTTATGCTGGGACACATACTAGTAGTCCGTAGATAAATTTGATTTAGTATCACAGTTAGGAAAAGAAGATGAGTGAGTCAAGATCATAAAAGATAGTGGTAGTCATACCTACAAATACCGAGTATGTTGCAGCATCTAAGGCAGCTATGAACCCATTATAAATTGCAACGTTTTGTTCCAATTCTTGGATTTTCAACTCATGGGAAAAGAATTATCATAATGAGAATTATGATATTCTTACTAGCCATGTTTTCAAGTTATGACAATGAACAAAGTGATATACTTGGGGATACCCTATTTTGAGAAGTTCTACTCAAGAATATGAGGTCGCATATAGCATATATTCCACGTGGAGAAAATGTGTCAGGCCCAACAGTTAAAGCCATTAGTCATCAGAAGCATGGTATTTATCATGTGAGTAGCTAGAAATATTAGTTTGCATGTTCCTTCTAGGGCAAGTGGTAGTTTTGAAATAGTGGGTTCCCTAGACCCAACTATGTAGTACTTTTGATTATTGTATCATGTGTACCATTAGATATGCATGATGATATCTTACCATTATAGCGCAGACTATTCTGCGTCCACTATAATAATGGTAATGTCCAAAGGTTAATTTTCTTGTCAAGAGGTTATAGTAGATCCCATGCTATAATGAGAACCTCAAGATACAATGACATTGATCTTAAATATATGTTCTATATTCTATATACGTCTTACTGACTGGACACAGTAGATGCCTGACTATCAGGTGTTGGGGGCTCATATACATTGAGACTTTACTCATGAAGTTCACACTTGGTGATCTCTAGTAGTGAGATCATGAGGACAGACCTGTCAATAGGAACACCAATTGCTTCAGGTGTCATTGGTTGTTCCTATCAACAAGCATGTGTATTGGTCTCTTGACTTGAGACCATTTCCAATGTATATCATTTAATTACGTACTTTGATGAAAGGTGAAAACCATGGCAGTAATGTCGTGGTGAGGTTGTTTGTGTTGGGTGAGTCATTGGTGGTATGAAGTTGGTTGATGGTCAATAAAGGATTTATCGCTTCCAAGTTTAGGAAGTTGTATATCTCAGGACTGGTTGATCAGGATGGTGCCTCCTTCATAAGTCTTTGGCAAAAGCATTAGAAAGGCAAATCCATCTGAATAGATCAATAAAAAATAAAGCAACATAAGGACGATGACACAAGAGTGCGTCCTGCATTACGAGATATTTAATGACAAATAGACTATAGTACATAGTTAGTGTTCGTTTGTTGGTAGTACTTGCAATGACTATCCTTATTTCTTTAGGGGCGATGACTGGTTGGTAGACCCCACTCATGGTCTGTGGATTTTGTTCACTACTATTGAGATAAGGGCATGAAGGGCCACACACAACAGCAAATTCATGAATCCACACCTATTCAGTGGAATAGAAATATTGGACATGGTGGGCCCCACCACTGGGGTCCGAGTGTTGTCCAAAGTACTGATCACTTAACAAATTATATAAATTCATTAATATTCAAGTTATGAATATTAGTGATTATTTATTATATTTACGAGTTTAGTATATACAAGAAAATATTAATCAAAGGAATGTTCTTTTAATATTTTAAATTCATTTAATATTAAGCGGTATAGGGAGTTGAGTTAAATGACTCGAGTTTTATCACGTAATATATTTCATAAATATTACAAGAATGTGATAAAATAAATAAATAATATTGATGTAGATTTAAGTCATCATAGTTATTTATTTAGTGGACGTGCAATTAACGGGGGTCGGGGAACCCAACTAGGTTATTTCCACAATCTGCTATAAATTTATGAGAGGGCCACAAGTGCAACTACTATTCATGTCATTTTGGCCAGATCTCCACTCTCCTCCCTCTCTCTAGATAGAGTTTATGTAGATCCGTGCTCGGATCGAGTTTCTTCTCACGCATCGTAAGATCGATGATGCGATGATCATCGGGACGTCAAATATATCATCGGATCGCCACGCTAGCACCTGGAGTTCGAAGATCGGCATTTCGGTGGATTTCTGTTGCACATGTGGATGATCTAGAGGGATCCTACTATGGATCCTTTGTGCAATGATCACCAGGGACAAGTTATAGTCGACAACAGCTTCAGATATGAAATGGGTAACTTTTCTGTTTATGTTTGTGCTTCTTACAATTTACACGAGATCCTCAGACCCCTCCGGGGCTCAGATTGTCGGTGACGACAATTTTCGTCCTCTCACTGACAAAAAATTTAAAATCCCTAGCCCAACAGCTTCTACTGTGGTCCCCGGAAACCTAACACATTGTCCCACAAGAAGACCTTTTAGATGTTAACAGTGAATCCATGTCATCCTCACTCTAATGGGATATGGGAATTTGTATCTTTTTAACCATCCTAGGAATCATCGACTCCCTCATTGGAGTCATCAGATCATCAATAAAAACCCTCTTCATTAACAACAATGGCTCCAAATGACGACCAACCTATAGGCTTGGGGTAATTTTAATCATCATCATCAATGTAGAGAGAATTAGTATTCTCTTGGTTAGGATGAAGTAATCAATGGTCGGAATCCCACATATTCCTCCCACTGTGAGACACACCTTCGTTGGTTGTGGAATTCTTGTCAATCACGACCAGAAACTCAATCAAGGACACTATTCATAAACTAAGAGGGGATGAATGTATGGTGAAGGAAATCAGACCTTGTTGGGGCTGCCTTCCATAACTACCCACTAATGATAGGGTTTGAAATAACAACCCTGATGGAATCTATTTAGAATCAAATCGATTCACGGAATACATTGGCACAACCATAATTACCTGATACGCCTCTTTAAACATCATCACAATCAATATTTAAGATAATAATCAATATTAAAATATTGATGTAGAGTGCAACAACATGGAATATGTATCCCAGGTGGAGGATAACCTAGACACAACAAATGTGGTTGCATTCACCCGGAACCAGAGAAGGCTCCAGAATTTGACATCGCTGAATAATGAACTGCAACCTATCTAAAGGAATAATGGAAAAGATAAAGTGAAAGATGTGAACACAAGACAATTTCTATATGTATAAGAACCATTTTAACAATACTAGAGTGAGATATGATATATCTAACAACTCAATGAGGAGTTACATAGGGGAATCATTCCCATTGGGTATCTCCTCTAGCTGGAGGTGATAATTCTCCCTCCTAAAATAGATATAATAGAAATAGAATTATTTGAATATTAGGTGGGATCCAAATATAGATGACTAGTATATATAAATTAAGAAGCTAAAAATGATTAATAATTCCCTCCATTGGGAGAACATCCTATCCGAATCCAGGGTAATCACTCATTCATAGGAATAATGGAGAATTAATGGGAGATGAATGTTAGACAACCACTTTGGTCCCCGACTAGTTCATGTGGATGGTAGGGGGATCATATAGTAGATCCCCACATCTACTTACCACCATTGAATCCATGTCCAATCGAATCGAATTCATGAAGGATGAAACACGCATCTGAAACCTAAAAGGAAGCAACACCTCGATGTGGTAGATGATACCCAACCTAAATGCAACATCATTAACCCCATAGTTTCCATCTTTGATGGTACAAGAAACCCTAAAAACCATCTCACACACATCGTGTCATGATATAGCCTGATGATAGGCCCTCGAGAACAGTAAGAGGAAATAAATCTAAGGTATTTCATAAAAACACTAATAGGACCATCCGTTGTTTGGTATAGTAGTCTACTAGTAGGATTTTTTGCATGATGGGAAGTCCTTCATCATTAGTTTTTTTATATGTTCATATTAAAGTTGAGGAATATGATGACCGTCGACATGAAAAAATACAAGAATTGTGAGAACGAGAGGGTGTCTGATTTCATACTGAGATGGAAGGGTTTGGGACTATTCACTTAGCATCCATTTCTCATAGGAGAAACTACTAGAATATTGTGATGATAATCTTAGGTATGAGTTAGAGGAAACCCAAATCCCTATGAAAATTTAGGAGGATTTGAATTGTTCACTGAATTTGACCTACGTCTAGAAGAGGCTAACTAGTGAACTCAATCCATGTGTTGACTCATGCTCGCATCCTAGGGGAAGAGACAAGGAATCGTGGAAGTTGCAGTTGTTTCCCTACATCTCTCCAAAGTACCCATCCAACTACCTAAGAAAGCTTCAAACCAACATACACCTCCAGCTAAATAGTGGCATCCTCATAACCGCCCTCATCCAAAAGCAAAGAGAATCCATGGTGACCCAGGATTTGAGGAATGGATGAACAAAGTGTACTACTTCCAAAATTATGAAATCCCTGATTATTTATTTGAATCCATGGATAAAAACCATATCACACTACCATAACCCAAGTGGCATAATGAATTAAACCTCGCTGATCATCCTTTTTACTTCCCTTCCCATAGAAGGATGGGTCGTTACATCTTGAAATGATTCATATTTAAGGGTTTCCTTCAAGGAATGGTTGAATATTGGCATGTGACATTAGAAAATACTCTCGAATTAGTGGAATTAAGAACTATCACCTGGTTAGAAGAATGAGATGTTTGAAAAAACGCTCCCGCTAAGAAATTAAAAACTTTTGGGAACTGGATGACTCAAAATTATGTTGATAATGCTCATGGAATTCTGAAGTCATAATTGTGAAAATTTTTAGTATCTCCACCACCAAAGAATAAGACTCCAGATATATCTCCCAAGAGTGGGTGTGACCACTAAAAATTGTAAGAGATATAAGAGGAAGAAACATACACTCCGCCAAATAAATCCATAACTCTTCCTGATTTCATCCCAGAAACATTATCAACATTGGAATCGTCTCACCTTACAGAATCCTCATTATACAAAGAACTCATATTTGGATCTTTCAACACAATACACATGAGAAAACCCTTTTCTAATGAAGTTTATTTCCCTGAATATGGTTTTATCGCATATAACAGGGTAATGGGAGGCCATTTGCACTACTCTAAGGATACAGGTGGCAGCACAGACGGGCAAAGACTAGTACTCTGGTCATATCCACACATATGATATATACGCCACCAAGAGTCATGGAAAAGTTCTCCATCGTGACCAAATAAGGAAAGGATGGGTCGTGGATCCCTCCAGCAGTCACCCACAACTGATAGTCATGCATGGCCTCTTTGAAAAGGTTTAATCTGATCAACATAAGAAAAGGGGAAGGCCAACAAAATGAATTCCACTAGTAGAGGATACTCCATTGAATAGAGTACAAGATCATGGTCAATACACCCCAGACGCTCCATCCCTTGAACCAGATATCCAACTGTATCCTCATATTGAGAAACATATAACTCAAGTGAAAAAGTACAATTCTATGAAATAAATAGCTACAATCCCATCCAAGGTCACAATCCTTGATGATATTATTCTTTGAAAAGAACATAAAGAGGAACTCTTTGATTCCCTAGAAGTAAAATTTTAATTTGAGAAGTAATTCAATGCTACTGAGGTCAATAAAGTGGAGATTCTCTCTTTTCATGTCGTTATCTAATTCACCGGCCACGATCAGGGGGAGGCCGTCCAAGGGTACCTCAGACCCCTATATGTTTCGAGTAGACTCAAGAAAGTAAATGTTCAAATATTACTTATTGATAATGTGTCTAAGATTAATATCATCCTATTTTAGACTATTTAAAGTTTGGGTTATGACAAAAGGGGCTTATCCCCTACAAAGGTGACAATTGAAGGACACGATAAGTGGAAACAAAGCCCTCTCGGGAAGATCATGCGTAAGGCCTAATATAGGAAAATGGCATCTAAAGTCGGGTTCATGGTTATCCTATAATAGACCTCATATAATTATTCGATTAGAAGGCCTTGTCTCCATAGCCACAGGGTGGTTCCATCGAAATTCTATCAATGTCTGAAATACCCCATCAATGAGAAGGTCTACATTATACATTGTGATAACTCTCCCTTCGAAACCTATAGAACGACATATGCTAAAACATACATATATAAGAAAAGAGGTACGAAACTAGTAGTTGATGAGGATACATAGTTTACAGCTCCTAATGGATTAGGAGATTCCCCCATCAATCCCTGGAGAATGATCGATGACAATTATGTGTTCCCTATTGACAAGATTGAGATAACAAGAGATAATGTTGTTTCTCTGAGTGGTCTCCCTAACCCTAATATAGATGGAGAGGCCCCCAATATTCCATATTCACTTGAATATGTCTCCATTGACACAGTAATGGATGAACATAATCTCAATAATTTTCCTCAAACATTTGAAGAAGGCATATCCACCACCATAGATGAACTCAGAAAGATAATCATGGGAACAAAAGAAGACACACAACTTACTCTAATTTGTGTTTCCATGCCCCTGAAAGAAAAAATATGTACATAAAATTTCTAAAGTTGGACTGATACGTGGTTTCTGGGAACTATATTGAAATTCATAGATTGGATACAGATGTGGCAACATGCCATCTCTGACTGGTCAATGAGCATTGAGGTGTCAAGTAAGTAGTAAAGTGAATGCACCCTCTTCATTTCACCAACATGTAGGTCAAAGTTGACTACTTAATAAAATAAAAATTTGTACATGAACAGAAATACCTGATATAGATTTCCAAAATCATCCCCATTAAGAAGAATAATGGACAGATTAGGTCAGTATTGACTTCAAATACCTTAATTGGCATTGCTCAAAGGACGAATTCTCATTACAGATCATAGAACTCTTTACCGATGCAATTACTGGATTTCATGCCCTTTCTATCATGGATTAAAATTCAGTCTAAAACTATAAAAAATTGCCCCATAAAGATGATTAAGCCCATGAATTCATAGTGCCTCATGATATCTTCTACTACAAGGTCATACCCATTGTGTTGATGAATATTGGAACCACTTATCAATGCACCGTGAGATGTATCTTTAATACATTTTAGGGAGGATAGTTGAGTGTAATATCAAGTACATGTTTCTAAATTCAAAATAGTGATTTCATCACTTCATAATTATCCGAAAAAAATTTCAAATGCTATAACAACACAGTCTAAAGATGAATCCACTAAAATGCTCTTTTGGGGTAGCATCAAAAACGCTTGTTGGCTTTGTGGAACACCACCAAGGTACTATGGTCGACCTAGAGAATACCAATTAAATCCTGAAATAACACACCTAGGAATATAAAATACTTGAGGGGACATCAAGGGAACCTCACCTATATTCAGTAATCTTTATCCATCCTATATGGAAATGATATCCCTTTCACGAGGCTAATGAAGATAGGTGTCACCAATCAACAGGTTTATGATTGCAATAATGAATTCAATATACTCATGTAGTATTGGAAGCAACCATAGGTTTTAATTCTTCTAGGTTAAGGAAGGACAATCATTTTATATGTGGAAACCATTGAATTATCATTAGGTGACCTTCGCCCATTGAAAAATGATGTGAGAATCGAGAACAGTCAAAAAAACATCAGTCGAACCATGCTAGGTACTAAGACATGATATTTTTATGTCAAGAAGAACTACATTGAAATCATCATTACAGTGATAAAGATAAGGAAATACATGAATCACCATTAAGTCCATCTGGTCCCACGTATTGACTGAAACAAGTACATCCTTTGCTTCCCCATGGTGAATGGGAACTTAGATCGATGGATAGTCATCCTACAACAATATGACATCCAATTCAGATCATATAAGTCTGTGAATGGAAAATCCCAGGTTGATTTCCTTATAGAACAACCTACCCTAAAAAAACTTCATAGGACACCAATATCCTCGATGAAGAGTTATTGTATTCCCATGATACTCCCTAGGGATGTGAGATATACAATTATGGAACATCCTAGATTTAAATCAGAAGAATAATGTAAAACCCTATGTTCTACTAGGTGGGTTTAGGGATTGTATTTTTCTCTCTTTAAAAATTAATTTTTCCCTACTCTTTCACACTATCCGAAGGTTTCACAAATAACAAGTCTATGTATAAAGACCTCATTGCTCGATTGGAACTCACTCTACAGCTGCACATCGCCTACATGAATGTGATTTTGGACTCAAAACTATTGATAAAAAAGATCAATGGTGAATAGTCCATTAAAAAAGAGTCCCCCCCACTGAAAATATTTGCGTATTTATTGATGAATTTCACTTTGATCCCATATTGCAATATATTCCCCGATCATGGAAATCTTGAACTGATGGACTGGATAATGCAGCCACCATCCTTGAAGACCATGATTAGTATGAAGAAATGATCTGTATCACACACTAGAGAATGGCCTCATCAATCATTGTATATGTTATGAATGAAATCAATTAGGTCATCACCTCTCAATAGGTTTCTATACTTGTGACCACCCATCAATGGATGCAGCCTATAATAGGTTCTCATTGGTAGGGGACTCTCCCAATATATCATTCCAAAAGAAACAGATTCAGTACCAAGTAGTATTATTTCATTGTGAATGATGTCCCAAATGATCAAAAAATCCTCTATAAGAATATCTTTAATGGGGTACTCCTTAAGTGAACAATGTAAAGCGAAGCCCATAGCATTATAGAGTAAGTCCATGCAATCTCTTGCAACTCCCATGAAACTGGGACCATGCTATCCCATCAAATCTTGAAGATGATATATTACTGGGATGACATGAAAGAAGACTATTTGGAATCCACCATAAAATTCAATACATTACAAATTCATTGAAACTTCATCCATTTGCCCACGAAGTTTCTATACACAAAAAAATATTACTGGACATTTTCCATTTGGTGAATGGATGTCATGCAGACATATTCCCCAGCCACATCTAAGAAGTTCTAGTATATCTTTACTTCTAATAACTTCTTTTCCAAATGTATTGAGGAAATACACATCAAGGAATCCAGAATGAATAATAAATACCAACATTGTGAAGCACCATATCATCACTAGGATTGGAGTCCCTCATAGAATATTGATGTACAATGGAATAATCTTCTATTCCACATATTTGAAGAAGCTATATGAGGATTATAATATATAGTCCAATCACTCATCCCACTATCGTGCACTAGTAAATGGATATATAGAGGCCTTCAAGGAGACTATATCAAATATACCACAAAAAATTGTAATAAAGGATAATAATTCATGGCCAAAAATCTCATCCATGTATTATTGGACACCCATACCACCATGTATAATAATACACAAGAAATTACATACTCACTAGTGTATAGTACTGAGGCAGTGCTACCCAATGAGGTCCAACTACCCTCACTTTGAATAGTAAAATGTAGAAATATCTTAAATAAATTACAATCTTAAAATGGATGGAAGGGTAAGAATAGATGGATGAGGAGAGGTTTCACACATTGAAAAATATGGAAATCCATCAATACTAGATTATACGAGCCTTCAATAACAATTTTCACCTTCTTTCATTACTAAATGGAGAAATCGTGTGGGATCTCAATACCCCATTGATACTAGGGAAGTATACACTGAAACTAGAGCCCATGTGGGAAGCACCTTATATCATACACAATGACTATCATAATGGAGCCTATTTTTTGGCCACCATGGATGGGGAGCGCATCACCCCACCCACCAATGTCTGATTCCTTAAGAAATAATTTTTATATATGTCTTACAAACGAGAATTCACATTAGAGTAAGCACCGCCATTATTCCTTGTTATATGAAGTTAAAATACATGTAATTTCCCTTTCGGACCACATGAATTTAAACTATCAAATGTTTATCCTTAAAAAAGACATTAAAACGTATGGCCATTGTTCTCACTGCATGACATGAAAACAAATAGATCCCTAATATTCACCTCTCTTAACTTGAAGTCACCCACATCCTTACCCCAAGTCATTAAACTGCATGGAAATATGTCCTTTCAACATTATATTAAATTGCACAGACTCTCCAAAACGTTGTGTGGCTTGATTATAATTCTTAATGAGATATGTTGGGATACCTTGATCCCATGATCATGGTCCATCCACTTCATCAACCTGAATTCCCTCGTCATATCCCACTTTTTTCTCTGCACTGTATAGAAATCCATGTCGATCCTTGTTTCTAACATCGATCATAACTCATGTCACCATAGGAATTGGGGAATGGAATTAACCTCATAAGTAATTAAAATATGTACACCTCAGTCCCTTTATAGTCCTATATTCATGACCTTGAAACGCATACCATGAGACCTTACCACATGATGTTACAGTTATTCATGAACTAAGTGCAGTTTGATTCTAATTTTCAAGACATATGTAGTGACACCTAGCTTTCTACTACTAAGCCCAAACATAATTCTCCATTAAAATTATGGTGGTGAACCTTCATCTATAATAGATTATGTACAACTAAACATGGTTTCATGAACTACGTGTAGCTTGATTCCAACCCATACATGTTATGTAGTGATTCTTGGATCTCCAATCCTATGCCCAACTATAGCTATCAATGGAAATGTCTACCACATATATGAATGGGATATACCTACATATTGTATTTACATTTCCATAACTATGTGGACATTGATTCCCAACCAACCATGATTCATAGGAAAACCCCTAAGGTTCATGCTCGACACTTCACAGGCATAATCTATTCCATCATGTTCATGTCAATTTTCCCTCATCCTTACCACATGATGTTAATCTACATGGAAGTAAGTCCTTACCAAATGAAATTAAACTATATGGTAGTAATTCCTTATTGTATGATGTTAAACTACATGGAATCACATCCCCACTATATGATGATAATTTGTGTTGACCATCTCTGACATTTCTATTCCTTATCAATGGACCAAAAGTGAGTTACCCTGGTCATCCAGAGTATAGGGTGCTTCTACCATATTTTGAAAACACCTCAATCCACATGCGACACATCAGATCTCATATGCCCCATATTACTACAAGTGTTTCATTTAACATTATTAGAGAAAAATAGATCACTCAGATGACCATGTTATTGATCCAAAAAGGATATAGACCAACCAACCAACAACATCACTATCTAATATAAATGTCCTCCTTATTCTCATGATCTTGAAATCACAATGGAAAAACCTATAACTTCATTTTTATTTAGGTTATCCCAAGAACAACCCCCCATATCATTTCATACGATTTGAGGAACTTGAATCATGGCTTAAAATGATTCAACCCCTTGCTCAGAAAACATTCAGAGTACTCTTGACCCTGGGTATCCTAATTAGAATCATGTGAATCATCTCGCATAGTACTTCCATATAATTAATCCCCTTAAAAATACTAAAATTTGGTTAATGTTTTATAACCTTATACCCTAGCACATAATGGTCCAAATCGAAAGAACATAAACTAAAAACGAAAGAGACATAAACCTTTCCATTCAAAAACCTCCAAAGGGATACCTGAGTAATAGTTGAGTCTCTACCTACTAATCTATTAATCCTTATATTTTCATAAAATGTTATAATGAAAACCTAAATAATTAAGAAAGATCATATGGTCTACTCCGTAGCTAGTGTAAAAGCTAATATATGCTCATTCGACCCCATTTTATTGGAAAAAATAGTGCAATGATTTATCACATCTTCTCATCATGAGAATATGTTCGATATATGGTGGCACAACCATAAGGGTTATCAAACACTTATTGGATCATACATTTTCCATATATCCCACTTCATGATCTAAATCTTCTCACATTGTCACGAACCATTAATTTCCACTTATAAATAAAAGAGATCTCTCGGCTCGACCATGCTACTAACACGGAAGGGAATGGGACCACCGACCAGAGAAATATTTTCCTAATATATCGAGATTTCTAATTCATGTGAGTCTTGTGTCATCATGATAGAAAATAGGACCCCATTGTGTTTTAAGATATACTCAATGTGATTGTCCCATATATTCCTCAGGAGATTTGAAATTTGGACTATGTTTCACATTCTCTATATCAGAATATCTGATAAGATCTGATATCATACATGTTCTTTCACCATTTTTTACACACTTTCAATGCTAGAATATGAACCTTCATTCAAGAACTTTTTAGTGTCCCACACCTCATGATTCAAAACCAAAAGGTGCAGGGCTCAAGAAGTTCAATTACAGCTATGTTTCCCTAGGGTTACATAACCTATCCTAGATATCCTTCCTTCTAAACCAACATAATCATTTCAATTTTTGAGACTTAAAAAATATTTCATATCCCCTATAAAGGAAAAAAGATATCTCAGTTTAGTTATTCTTCCTACATAAAAGGGAACTGACCAGTAACTCGAGACATCTTGGTCCAACATAAAGGTTCCCCAAATCCTAGTGATACTCAAACAACATCATGGTGGAACCTGACACCACATAGTGTTAAGGGAAATACCAAACATGTGTAACCCATACCATGTTACACGACTCAGACTTCTGTATTGTGACATAGGTCACTCACATCTGAACTGTAACACCCGAGACTTTTATGTTATATAAATTATCAAAGGAATCTTTTTCTACGCAACACTTGCTTGACTTGCTTTACACGCAATCGCGACCTTCCTCGATAGCTTGCGTCGTACGCAATACCGAGTTTCACTAAACAACAATATGCTATTAAAACTAGCCGTTATGAATAGTAATAACCACTTTTTGAAATTTTATAAATTTTATTTTTCAAAATGGACTTCATTTTTGGACTCAGAATATCGAAATTAGCCTAGGGTGAAATTTTGGTATTTTTCTGAAAACTTTCAATTTTTGATGAATAGTGAAACCACTAAGTGGTAGGTTAAAAACTGAATTTTGCATAAAACTTAATTTTACCGCTTCTGTGAATGGAATTTCAAAAATCCGAGAGACACGGTTAATATGAAGGACTAAAATGTGGTTCAATGAGATGAAAATAATTTTTTGGTGAATAGTAACTTTTTACTATTTTTACCGCGGTTAATAGTAAATAGGGTAACTAAGGGTAAATATGATATCAATATTACCCTAACACATGTCCTAATACTATTTGACAAGTGTAATTCGACCAAAAACAAACTTAGGAATAAAATATGACCATTTAGGCCCACTTGGATTAGATTAGGACATTTATTATTAATTTATTTAAAGAAGGGTTAAAATAGTTAAAATCAATGTTTAACAAGTAAATCATTTTTAATATAGGGTTATACATAAGATAAATTCGATTGTAAATATTCATTAGAAAGCTAAAAAGATTTCCTACATGATGGTATTTTATTTGTAATTTTTAGACATCAAATAATTTAATTTATTTATGACACAAAGATGATGCAGTAATTATCTTATTAATGAAATATTGAAAAAATTGATAATATAAATACCAAAATAAATGTAATTTGAGACTTTTTATGAATTACACTAATTTTCTAGGTTACTATGATATATTAGTGTTGATTTAATCAACTTGGTTCGAACATATAATTCTGTTATGACTTTCACAAAAATCATATATCAAATAGTGTCAAAATTGACACAAAATAGTTTTTAAATCAAATATTATATTATTAATTGTTATTTTATTCCTAAAAATCTAAGGTTCGGCCAAATGACTTAGATAAGGATATATATATTAATAATAAACAATTTGGGGTTCGTTTGGCATGTTATAGAAAGTTTATTAACCATATAGTGAAAGAAAACAAAAAGACACGGTAAAAGTTAAATTAATTAACTTAGAGTTAAATCTAATTGATAAGGTTAAAATAATACCCTAAACTTGTCTAAATCCTATTGGTTGATAGGATTTCGACCCTTCCCCACTTTATCTTCGAAATAAGACCCTTTGGAACCATTATAAACCGATTTTGACTTTAATATAAAATAATATTTTGAGATATTCCTAAGGTGCCCCTCTCCTCCCTTATAAAAGGGCACCTCCTCCCCCTCCTCCTCACACCAATTTGAGCACTCAAGCTCGGCCAACCCCTGCCATTTTCCCTTATCCACTTCCCTAGAATAATCCTAGAGGTCCTGGTATTCTCCAAAGACCAATCTTAGTTCCTTAAGTGGAGGATTCAAAAAGGCGTTCCAAAGAAGAGGTAATATCCATTACCGATCTTTTCAATTTCTTTCTTCTTCAACTTCTTCTTCTTCAGTTGTTTCATGATAAAGTAATAACATCAGTATTACTTACATACTGATATGTTATTATAAATATGAAACAACCCTAATTCACCTTCTATCCATCCTACGGAAAAATGAAATCACCGCGCGTGCGTACGTACGGAATACCGTCTCCACGCCGTGGTGTAATCTATTTTCCACCATCACCTTACAAGGATGGGTATAATGGTGTAATGAGTAACTATATATGATTATTATTAAGTAATATTGATACTGAAATAATATATATATATACTCCAATACAATTCCACGATCATAGGAACGATATCATCACTCGTGCGTACGTACGGAATACCGTCTCCACGATGTGATGCGACTCGTTCTACATGATCTTCATTTCATAATGATTGTATAAATGAATTGAATGAATGAATATGGTATATACTACACTAATACCATTCTGGAAATTAATTATCTATAACCTAAAGATAAGAATAAGAATTTATTCGACAAAACACGCATAAGAACAAAAAGTTATAAAGACCCGAGTAACAAGTAACAATGAAATATTACTAACAAGAAGCTAATAATATGACCATATATGATCTCATATCAATATGTATGATTCTGGAATAAGTCAATAACATTATTTAAACCATTATACAGGATCTTCGTACACGAACAAAGCAAATCGGACCTAAGGTAAGGGAAATATCACAATCTCATTTTTATCCGAGATTGTTTATTCATAAGTATTTACTGGGGTGTATTTTATCATCCACATCCATGTTCCCTCAATATGTAATATTGTTTCCATCCACTTGAAATAGTTTAAATCCAATTTTACCCTTAGGTGAGTTTTTAGTAAAGAATATGAAAGGAATCTTTTGTCGTTTTTCCGTACGAGGTACTTTTTGACTTTTCCGACAAAAGTACGAAGAATGTTTTTTTTAACTTATACGGCATGAATGGATTTTTAAAACATTACTTCAAAGAATCTTCCTTTACAAGTTTTCAAGTTTATTTTTAATCAACTTCTTTTATTTTAAAGTTGTATTGCATGTTATGAAAGGAAAAATGTTTTTGAAGAAGAAAGGATATTTTCCTCAAGAATTCAATTCAAGTGTTTTATCAAAATTATTTTCCATCTAAGATAATAAAGGGTTATGTTTCTATCCATATTTTTACATTGGTTTGACTATGTTGTGATGGAATTATGTTTATGAATTCCTTTATCATATATGAATTGATTTATGATGTCATGATGTTTCAAGAATCCCATTTTTGTTATATGTGTTATGCGATGATGTATGTTTTATGATTATGTGGCACACATAAGAAAGGATTCATTATAAGATGGGTGGGACCTATATCTCCCTCCAATGCATTGGGTAATGATTTTATATCTCATGAGATAGACATGGCTGGAACGAAAGGTTATTTCGGTTCAGTGATACAGGACTGAAACGAGGAGTGAACTCGGTTCAGAAAGGGACTTTGTCCACTAAGATAGTCTTGGCAATGAGTCATGACTAACAAGAAATGATTTTCCATGATTATGTGTGCATGACACAAAGTTTCAAGTTTTATGTTATGGGGATCTCATTTTCACTTCTATGATTTATTCCATGTTAAGATATTATGATCTCTTTTGCAGGTTTTGATTTTCATAAAGATATGATATGATTTTTATTTCCTTTATTTTCCCTTGCTGAGCATTTGAGCTCACCCTTTTATGTTTTCTTTTCCCCAGGTCAGGAAGATGGATATTAAGTAGAATATGCTAAAAGGGACCCTAGATATGATGAAATAAATGGGAGACACTGTAGAAGATTTATGAACTAGTTGTTTATGTTTCCCCAGTTTCTAAAGACACTATACCTATACGGTCCTTTGTGGTTTTGTCATATGTTGTAATAAGAGTGATTCAATTTTGAAGTATTAACAATGTATGTAAAGTGTGGGTCGTTATAGTTGGTATCAGAGGAAAGGTATAGTCAACCTTTGGAAACTAGGATGTGAAAGCCTTAGTAAGAACCCTAAGGATAAGTCTAAGCATAGAACACAATATTAGTGTTTTAGAAATGGCCTTGAATAACCTAGGATAAGACCTTAAGCATGAAAATTTTATTCTTGAATTATGTGGTTTCCTATTATAATTAGTGTTGCTCACACTATTCTTCTTGGTTTTAGTCAATGGCTGGAACCCGAAGGAACCGTGTTAATGCGGAATGCGATGGGCAATGCAATGATTGTCCCCCTGAGCAACCAAACGATATGGGAGCTGGAATGCAAAATCTTGTAGCCATGCTCACACAACTTTCTCAAGCTATGAATCATGCAGGATTTCCAAACGAACAAAGAAGGGAGCAACATTCTGTTGAATCCTTCATGAGGCAGCGTACACCATCTTTCAGCGGGTCTACTGATCCATTAGTTGCTGAACAATGGATTAGTACTACTGAAAAGATATTTTCAGTTCTTCAATGTTCTGAGCATGATAAAGTCATCCTAGCAGTGTATCGTTTGGAAGGAGATGCGGATCAATGGTGGAATCTTGTTAAGAATACGAGGCAAAGGGATGAAATTGAGTCTATGGAATGGGACAAGTTCAAGAACTTATTTTTCAATAAGTACTTCCCTCGTATTCTCCGAACAAAGATGGAGAAAGAGTTCCTTGAACTGAAGCAAAGGGATGATGAATCTGTTAGTACCTATGAAGCAAATTTTACAAGACTTGCAAGGTACGCTTCTGGTATTATTATCCAACCTGAGAGTAAGATCGATCGATTCTTTAGTGGCTTAAAACCAAGTCTTCGAAGGGCGTTAGCCATAAGGGACTTCAATAGCTACGAGGAAATCGTTCGATGTGCTCTCAAAGTCGAGATGGAGATTGGAGTAACCCATCAGTCACATGGGTTTGATAAGAAGAGGAAGATGGAATTCAAAGAAAAATCTAAAGAGCACATGGAAAAGAAGATGAACTTTCCCTTATGCTCAAAGTGTGGAAAGAAACATGGAGGGAGTTGTCTTAAAGGGACAAGTAAATGTTTTAAATGTGGAAAGGAAAGCCATCGGGCATTTGAATGCCGTGATAATGGGAAGAAGATGTCTAATGATGCAAACAAAGGAAGGGATACACAGAATGAACCTGCTACACTTCAATGTTTCAAGTGCAAGGAGATGGGGCATTATGCCAATCAATGCCCAAATCCAAGGGTTGATGATGATGGTCGATATCAACAAACTCTTAAGGCTAAAGACAAAGGAAAGTCACATGCAATTTCTATCAGCGATGTGGAGTACGATAACGATGTGGTGAAAGGTACACTTACCATCCACTCTAAAGTAGCAAATGTTTTATTTGATTCTGGATCCACCCACTCTTTTATTTCTGAAAAATTTTCTAAGGGTATCACCGTATTACCTCAACAATTAGATGTTGAGTTAGCTGTGACAACACCTAATGGCACATCAATCGCATCAGAAGTTTATAATTCTTCTCCGATCGAAGTTTGTGGGAAAGTGCTTCCTGCAAATCTTGTGATCCTTCCTTTAGTGGAATTTGATGTGATTCTTGGCATGGATTGGCTTTCTCTACATGGAGCTCATATCAATTGCCAAAGAAGGGAAGTCACATTTCATATTCCAGATCAACCTACGATCGTCTATCAATGCAAGGATGAACATAACCTTCCAGTGGAAATTTCTTCCATCTTATGGGTATTGATTCCACTAAATGAAGGTTATTTATCTCAAATGGTTGGTGAGAAACTCACGATTAAGAATATGCCCATTGTACGGGAGTTTGATGATGTCTTTCCGGAGGAATTGCTGGGTCTTCCACCAAATCGTGAAGTTGAGTTTTCAATAGAACTCGTACCGGGTGCTTTGCCTATTTCAAAGACACCTTATAGAATGGCCCCAATTGAGTTGCAGGAATTGAAGAAGCAACTCCAAGAGAATCTTGATAAGGGATTCATACGCCCTAGTGCGTCACCTTGGGGAGCACCTGTTCTATTTGTTAAGAAGAAAGATGGATCAATGAGACTCTGCATTGATTATCGAGAACTTAACAAGATCACTATCAAGAAAAAATATCCTCTCCCACGCATTGATGACTTATTTGACCAACTACGCGGAGCTCAATACTTTTCCAAGATTGATCTTCGTTCAGGGTATCATCAATTAAGGGTCAAAAGGGAGGATATACCAAAGACGGCTTTCCGTACAAGGTATGGACACTATGAATTTATAGTGATGCCATTTGGTCTTACTAATGCCCCTGCTATCTTCATGGATCTAATGAATAGAGTCTTTAGAGACTATCTTGATCAATTTGTGGTAGTCTTTATAGACGATATTCTTGTCTATTCAAAGAGCAAGGAAGAACATGAAGATCACTTGAGAATTATATTGAAGACCCTGAGAAAGGAGAAGCTTTATGCCAAATTTACCAAGTGTGAATTTTGGCTTCAAAAAGTTGCATTTTTGGGTCATATAATCTCAAAAGAGGGGATATCTGTGGATCCAGCAAAAACAGAGGTTATCGAAAGATGGTCAAGACCAACAACAGTAACTGAGATCCGAAGTTTTCTTGGTTTGGCTGGATATTATCGACGTTTTGTAAAAGATTTTTCACGATTATCTAATCCACTCACCAAGTTGACTCGGAAAGGAGTTAAGTTTGTCTGGACAAAGGAATGTGAAGAGAATTTCAAGGAGTTGAAAAGAAGGTTATCCAGTGCACCTGTGCTCACACCGCCTTGTAGTGGAGAAAGGTTTGTGATCTACAGTGATGAATCCAAGAAGGGATTGGGGTGTGTTCTTATGCAAAATGATATGGTGATAGCTTATGCCTCACGACAGTTGAAAATCCATGAGCAAAATTACCCAACACATGATTTGGAGTTGGCTGCGGTAATCTTTGCATTAAAGATTTGGAGGCATTACCTTTATGGTGAAAGGTGTGATATTTATACTGATCATAAAAGTTTAAAGTATATTTTCACACAAAAGGAGTTGAATATGCGCCAAAGAAGATGGTTGGAGCTGATTAAGGATTATGACTGCTCAATCCATTACCACCCTGGGAAAGCAAACAAGGTGGCAGATGCATTAAGTCGACAAGACCATGCTAGTTTATCCATGATGAGGATCACAAAAGATCCAATATTTATGGATTTACAAAGGATGGATCTTGGAATTATAATGGAAGGGGAAAAATCTTATCTTTCTCAAATGAATGTTCAACCATCTATACATGTGAAGATTAAAGAGGCACAGAAAGAAGATGTCGAGTTACAAAAGAAGGTGAGAAATGTTCCTGAATTCAACCTTGATTGTGATGGGATAATAAAGTTCAGGAATCGTGTTTGCGTTCCTCCCATCCCCGAATTAAAGAATGAGCTGCTGGATGAGGCTCATAGTTCATCATTTTCTATTCATCCTGGAAGCACGAAGATGTATAGGGACCTGAAAGAGTACTTCTGGTGGGATGGCATGAAAAGAGATGTTGCTGAATATGTCTCTCGATGCTTGGTTTGTCAACAAGTTAAAGCTGAGAGACAGAAGTCTAAGGGGATGTTACAACCATTACCCATACCCGAATGGAAATGGGAAAACATCACTATGGACTTTGTCACAGGACTTCCTAAAACATCCAAAGGCAATAATGCTATCTGGGTCATAGTTGATCGTCTTACAAAGTCTGCACACTTCATTGCTATTAGAGAGGATTTCTCTCTAGATCAGCTTGCCAGGATATATGTAAAGGAAGTGGTAAGATTGCATGGAGTACCACTTTCTATTATATCTGATCGAGATCCGAGATTTACCTCGAAGTTCTGGCGAAGTCTTCAGCATACTCTGGATACAGAGTTGAGTTTCAGCACTGCTTATCATCCCCAGACAGACGGTCAGTCTGAGAGAACAATTCAAACCCTAGAAGATATGTTGAGAGCTTGCTCTATGGATTTCAAAGGAGGTTGGGATCAACACCTACCTTTGGTGGAATTTTCTTATAATAATAGCTTTCACTCCAGTATTCAGATGGCTCCTTATGAAGCTCTCTATGGAAAGAAATGCAGGACTCCAACTTGCTGGGATGAAGTTGGGGAAAGAAAGCTATTAGGACCTGATCTCGTTGATGAAATGGCAGAAAAGGTTAGATCTATTCAACAACACATAAGAGCAGCTCAAAGTCGACAGAAAAGTTATGCCGACAACCGAAGAAAAGACCTAGAGTTTGAAGTGGGCGATAAAGTGTTCTTACGAATATCTCCCTGGAAGAGGGTTATGAGATTTGGAAAGAAGGGGAAGTTGAGCCCTAGATATATCGGTCCTTTTGAAATACTGGATCGTGTTGGGAAGGTAGCTTACCGATTGGCGCTTCCACCGAATCTCTCTCAAGTTCACGATGTGTTCCAAGTATCTCTCCTGAGAAAGTACATACCAGATCCTTCACATGTACTCAGCTCAGAAGTTGTACCGCTGGAGCAAGATCTTTCTTATGAAGAACAGCCGATAGAGATTCTGGATCGTAGCGAAAAAGTCCTACGAAACAAGACCACTCGCTTGGTGAAAGTTTTACGGAGGAACCACCAACTTGAAGAAGCTACATGGGAGCTTGAGGATATGATGAGGGAGAAGTATCCTCATCTATTTGTTACAAAGTGACGAATTTCGAGGGCGAAATTCTTTTTAAGGGGGGTAGAATGTAACACCCGAGACTTTTATGTTATATAAATTATCAAAGGAATCTTTTTCTATGCAACACTTGCTTGACTTGCTTTACACGCAATCGCGACCTTCCTCGATAGCTTGCGTCGTACGCAATACCGAGTTTCACTAAACAACAATATGCTATTAAAACTAGCCGTTATGAATAGTAATAACCACTTTTTGAAATTTTATAAATTTTATTTTTCAAAATGGACTTCATTTTTGGACTCAGAATATCAAAATTAGCCTAGGGTGAAATTTTGGTATTTTTCTGAAAACTTTCAATTTTTGATGAATAGTGAAACCACTAAGTGGTAGGTTAAAAACTGAATTTTGCATAAAACTTAATTTTACCGCTTCTGTGAATGGAATTTCAAAAATCCGAGAGACACGGTTAATATCAAGGACTAAAATGTGGTTCAATGAGATGAAAATAATTTTTTGGTGAATAGTAACTTTTTACTATTTTTACCGCGGTTAATAGTAAATAGGGTAACTAAGGGTAAATATGATATCAATATTACCCTAACCCATGTCCTAATACTATTTGACAAGTGTAATTCGACCAAAAACAAACTTAGGAATAAAATATGACCATTTAGGCCCACTTGGATTAGATTAGGACATTTATTATTAATTTATTTAAAGAAGGGTTAAAATAGTTAAAATCAAAGTTTAACAAGTAAATCATTTTTAATATAGGGTTATACATAAGATAAATTCGATTGTAAATATTCATTAGAAAGCTAAAAAGATTTCCTACATGATGGTATTTTATTTGTAATTTTTAGACATCAAATAATTTAATTTATTTATGACACAAAGATGATGCAGTAATTATCTTATTAATGAAATATTGAAACAATTGATAATATAAATACCAAAATAAATGTAATTTGAGACTTTTTATGAATTCCACTACTTTTCTAGGTTACTATGATATATTAGTGTTGATTTAATCAACTTGGTTCGAACATATAATTCTGTTATGACTTTCATAAAAATCATATATCAAATAGTGTCAAAATTGACACAAAATAGTTTTTAAATCAAATATTATATTATTAATTGTTATTTTATTCCTAAAAATCTAAGGTTCGGCCAAATGACTTAGATAAGGATATATATATTAATAATAAACAATTTGGGGTTCGTTTGGCATGTTATAGAAAGTTTATTAACCATATAGTGAAAGAAAACAAAAAGACACGGTAAAAGTTAAATTAATTAACTTAGAGTTAAATCTAATTGATAAGGTTAAAATAATACCCTAAACTTGTCTAAATCCTATTGGTTGATAGGATTTCGACCCTTCCCCACTTTATCTTCGAAATAAGACCCTTTGGAACCATTATAAACCGATTTTGACTTTAATATAAAATAATATTTTGAGATATTCCTAAGGTGCCCCTCTCCTCCCTTATAAAAGGGCACCTCCTCCCCCTCCTCCTCACACCAATTTGAGCACTCAAGCTCGGCCAACCCCTGACATTTTCCCTTATCCACTTCCCTAGAATAATCCTAGAGGTCCTGGTCTTCTCCAAAGACCAATCTTAGTTCCTTAAGTGGAGGATTCAAAAAGGCGTTCCAAAGAAGAGGTAATATCCATTACCGATCTTTTCAATTTCTTTCTTCTTCAACTTCTTCTTCTTCAGTTGTTTCATGATAAAGTAATAACATCAGTATTACTTACATACTGATATGTTATTATAAATATGAAACAACCCTAATTCACCTTCTATCCATCCTACGGAAAAATGAAATCACCGCGCGTGCGTACGTACGGAATACCGTCTCCACGCCGTGGTGTAATCTATTTTCCACCATCACCTTACAAGGATGGGTATAATGGTGTAATGAGTAACTATATATGATTATTATTAAGTAATATTGATACTGAAATAATATATATATATACTCCAATACAATTCCACGATCATAGGAACGATATCATCACTCGTGCGTACGTACGGAATACCGTCTCCACGATGTGATGCGACTCGTTCTACATGATCTTCATTTCATAATGATTGTATAAATGAATTGAATGAATGAATATGGTATATACTACACTAATACCATTCTGGAAATTAATTATCTATAACCTAAAGATAAGAATAAGAATTTATTCGACAAAACACGCATAAGAACAAAAAGTTATAAAGACCCGAGTAACAAGTAACAATGAAATATTACTAACAAGAAGCTAATAATATGACCATATATGATCTCATATCAATATGTATGATTCTGGAATAAGTCAATAACATTATTTAAACCATTATACAGGAGCTTCGGACACGAACAAAGCAAATCGGACCTAAGGTAAGGGAAATATCACAATCTCATTTTTATCCGAGATTGTTTATTCGTAAGTATTTACTGGGGTGTATTTTATCATCCACATCCATGTTCCCTCAATATGTAATATTGTTTCCATCCACTTGAAATAGTTTAAATCCAATTTTACCCTTAGGTGAGTTTTTAGTAAAGAATATGAAAGGAATCTTTTGTCGTTTTTCCGTACGAGGTACTTTTTGACTTTTCCGACAAAAGTACGAAGAATGTTTTTTTTAACTTATACGGCATGAATGGATTTTTAAAACATTACTTCAAAGAATCTTCCTTTACAAGTTTTCAAGTTTATTTTTAATCAACTTCTTTTATTTTAAAGTTGTATGACATGTTATGAAAGGAAAAATGTTTTTGAAGAAGAAAGGATATTTTCCTCAAGAATTAAATTCAAGTGTTTTATCAAAATTATTTTCCATCTAAGATAATAAAGGGTTCTGTTTCTATCCATATTTTTACATTGGTTTGACTATGTTGTGATGGAATTATGTTTATGAATTCCTTTATCATATATGAATTGATTTATGATGTCATGATGTTTCAAGAATCCCATTTTTGTTATATGTGTTATGCGATGATGTATGTTTTATGATTATGTGGCACACATATGAAAGGATTCATTATAAGATGGGTGGGACCTATATCTCCCTCCAATGCATTGGGTAATGATTTTATATCTCATGAGATAGACATGGCTGGAATGGAAGGTTATTTCGGTTCAGTGATACAGGACTGAAACGAGGAGTGAACTCGGTTCAGAAAGGGACTTTGTCCACTAAGATAGTCTTGGCAATGAGTCATGACTAACAAGAAATGATTTTCCATGATTATGTGTGCATTCCACAAAGTTTCAAGTTTTATGTTATGGGGATCTCATTTTCACTTCTATGATTTATTCCATGTTAAGATATTATGATCTCTTTTGCAGGTTTTGATTTTCATAAAGATATGATATGATTTTTATTTCCTTTATTTGCCCTTGCTGAGCATTTGAGCTCACCCTTTTATGTTTTCTTTTCCCCAGGTCAGGAAGATGGATATTAAGTAGAATATGCTAAAAGGGACCCTAGATATGATGAAATAAATGGGAGACACTGTAGAAGATTTATGAACCAGTTGTTTATGTTTCCCCAGTTTCTAAAGACACTATACCTATACGGTCCTTTGTGGTTTTGTCATATGTTGTAATAAGAGTGATTCAATTTTGAAGTATTAACAATGTATGTAAAGTGTGGGTCGTTATATGAACTATCCATGTTGGACCAACATCCATAGAATTTCTCCCTCATCCACATTCACCCCATAATCCTATTGTATCCCATAGAAAATAGTGGAGACCGTCTTTTCTGGGCCATGATAACTACAGATAAGTTATTTTACCCACAAACATAGGGAATACCCACCATGTGAAAAAGGAATTCCAATGCTTGTGAACCCTAGCAGTACCATAGAGGAACTCAACACCCAATAGTGCTTTCAATCAGCATGATCTTATTACCCTATATTCCACAATGGAATGATATAAAAGAACCTAAACTAAATTACATTTAAGTTATTTTGAGGCCCACTACATGGACTCATCAGGTTGGGATTTCATTTTTCTAAAATGAAAATAACTAATTCTTCAAGACATATCTCTTTCTCAGATGATCACTGCACAAATTAGTCATTCATGTTCATTCAATATAATATAGTGGACCAACATCAAAAAAAAATTCCATAATAACAAAATAACTTGAAAACATACAGATCATGCACAATACACTAAATATGTTTATAAATAACATTTAAAAGGAGGGATCTTCTCATGTTGGATCTTGTCCTGTGGACGTACGGGAAAAAGTATGGTTGAAACATTATGCCGCCATCATGGAAACTACTCATTAGATTCATTAAGACCAGAAAGACTATACTCTAATAATTCCTCATATTGATGTATTTGGTTAATAGATTAAGTCATTACATCCGTAACATGATGTTGTTCCTCCTCCTTGGTGAAAACATCATGCCTGGACATATCTACAAAATTTAAGACACATAGCTGTTCTAACTAGGTATTTTCCAATATCTGCATCAAATAATGAAATTGCGATAAATCTATCTAAATATTCTTGATTTCATATTTGAGATAACTTGTTTGAACCATCCTAGCATTAATTGCATCCTGGTGAGAAGCAGCCTCCATCACTCATTGGGTATATTCTTTCATAGCTTCACTCCAGTTTTATTTCATTGTATAGGTAGCATTGAAGTACATAGACCTCAAAGACTTTGTCAAAGGGATTAACAAGGGGTAGTTCATAGTTGAGGTATATGAATGATTGAGCAGAGGGAATTTGTGTGCAAGTTCATGGGAAGAACAAACTATCGGTGAAGGCTTTCGGCCAGGGTTTGTGGTGGAGGCTTGGGACAAGGGATACCAAAATGGTGCTCTAGAAAAGTGAGTGAATGATGGAATGAATTATCCACTACTCCCATATATATAAGTAGTCCATGGGATAAAAAATTACATCTGGAAGACCAAACGTCACACAATCCATTATTTTGTGACACCATTAAAGAATCTAGTGGTCATTAGTTTTCCCCAGAATAGACTACCAGTCCCAAAGACGTCAATCTTTATGGGGAGAATTTATTGACGCCCACTAGATCATAATCGAAAAAATCATAAGGGATGAAATACATTAACATGGTTCTTACCATCCCCATAATAAAAAGGGTAGAAGAGGATGGTAATAGGCCCAGAAGAAACATGATGTAAGTACTCAAAAGAATGTGACCTCTTCAAGGTAATGCGAAGTATCCACGCAAGGCTCATGAACAAAATAAAGTCCCATATATTCTATTTTTTGGAGCCATATTTCTCTCACAATGGATCCCTATACAACTGAATGGGTTCCGCAAGGCCGCATGGTTTGTCATTGGTAAGCGCCTAACAAACCACCGAAAATCCTTAGAAAATATACGGGGATGAAACTTCAAAGGTAAATCCCCTACAGTCATATAGATCACTCTCTAGATCCTCATTGAGCGGAATAAAATCCATTGATGATATTTGGTTCAACTCATATGACCTCAAATCCATTATCACTTAAACGAATGAAATAAAGGAAACGAGGGAGATGGGTTCGTGGTCACTGATTGACTTGAGACACGCTCCCCTGATGGCACGTGAAGTATAGAGAGACCTCAGTGACATGTCATTAGGGATGCACAAAATTCCCCAACTATATTTGGATAACCACACAATTCCCAAAGGAATGATGCATAGTTTTGTCCATGAAATACTTTCACAACCTTATGAAACCCATATTGGTAACATGAGGAATCATCCAAAAATTGATCAAATATCATAGAAATTGCTACTAAATAGTTTCATACCCCATGAAAATTGTAAATAATGTAAAATAAAGTGTGAAGGGGGGAGGTGAGAGGGGTTTTCGTTCACTGAATATCCTGAAACACACCCTCGACAACCTATAAAATGCCTCAAGTCCTTAGTGACATGTCTGTTTCAACATGAAAAATCCATTTGCCTTGTCATCCTCATTGCATTAAATTCATCTAATGTGGTTGGAAAATTCCTCTGCATGCTAAGACTGAATGAATGGAATTTCTCAAGATCCCTCATATGACTCATATTGGTCACAAGATGCATCATAAAAAAAGGAAAAATATCCTTGAAAACACATATTCAATCATGAAAGACTCATGTACTTTGTTATATAAAACAATGGAAATTGAAATATATGAGGTGAGAGGTTTTTTTGATCACTGAATGAGTTGTGACATGTCTTTATCACTCGTAGAATGGTTCTATGATACCCAAAAGAAAGTCACCTGAGGTATTATATTTGTCACACAATAGGAATTTAGGTCATGCGAAGGCCTTTAGATGTGTTTAAGATGGCAAGAAAAAATTTATTCAACATCACCATGTGATCTAGTGAGGATGTGTTTCCAGATGGACTTTCCAACATGGAAAATTAGGCTATGTCCTTGATGTTGTCCATGGAAAAGACTAGTGAAGCTGTGTAGTGCAAGGTCTCTTAAATTGAGTCTAGCCTGAACTCATTATAGATACACAGAAAAGTCCATGAAGCACTCAGTGTAGTGATTCCAATAACATCCCCACTCCAACATGAAAAATTATTGAACTCTGCCTCTACAACAAACACTAGATAATAATCCTATTCTATGGACTTTACTGAGAAACTGATCACATAACCGGCCAACTTTCTATAAGGTAATATATCATATGGAAGTTTGAGAATTCATGTTCTAGATGCAGAGTATGTCACATGATCACACATATATAACATGAAGGACCTCTGGTGGGTTTTATGAAGAACATTCCTCAAGTCCACTAGATGATGTGAGACTCAAGATGAATTGGAACTATAAAATTTCTATGCGTTCACAATATAAGGGCTAAAGCTATAACCAAAGATAAAAACCATAAGTGGAAGAAATGTGTTATTCCCCTCATGTGATTCACATGTTCCATTCAAATACATGAGATTTAACCAAGGCATGTGTCAATAATATTATGGAATTCCATTGTTATATCATCTGGATTACCCACAGTACTCCAGGCATGCCAATGTAAGTCATGCAGTTTAATTGTGGTCATCTCTTTGATAAATTGGACACTATGGGACTATCACACAAGACTCAGGATGTCCTACATATGTGTCTCCTTACTAATATAATGGTGAAAATTATTTTTAGCCCAGTTCCAAACTAGTGGTCCAGCTGTGATGACTGAACCTTCATTACACCCTCTGGGCAACTCAGCGGACACACGAGATGCCCTCTAGACACGTCATCCAGGACTCAGAGTGCCTCCCATGAGTGTCAACCATGACATGAAAACCCCATGGGGGATGCAACATTGACTCTTGTGGCACCCTTCATATGTGTCAGGCTAGGTCATGGGATGGTCCCTTGACCTGACAAACTGGGTCATGTGATATCCTCTTCTGAGAAGGCGTTGTCACAAGGACATCCCATGACTCAATAAAATTGTACATCCTTGGTGTGTAAGCCATGAATACATGGAAGCCTTAGTGTTTAAGATTGATATAAAGGGAACTACAAAAATTATGATTCCCTCCATATATGGGATAAAAATTCAACCGCCACCCAAGGTTCGAGTTCCATATCAACCATCAAAGGTGAACCCAACATCCAAGGACCATACTCAAGGAAATGATGTCATTTATTTGTGATCCATTTTTTACCACAATGAAAATAGATCACATGATCTTGGGGAAGGGTAACGATCACATCAACTTCATTATAGACCAATATAATGGTACAGATCATCCTCAATGTGTAAACCCCGACATAAACTGAACTATGACGAATCTGATTCCTGACATACCCAAGATATATAGCATGCTTTCTCAAGCCCCGAGATCTATTAAATTCACCACAAGGTTTGATCCAATACCCATGGTCCCAGATATATACTCCCTGAGGATAATAATTTTTCTATACCATTTTTCTCAAAGATATCACACCTCATGTGGGCTTAGGGAGATGAAACGAACACCTCATCGGATGTTATGAAAACAGATAAATTTGGGAAATACTAATTTACAATCCGTGATGGGTGGAAAATTATGAATAACACTTATATACAAGGTATATACCTTGGGGTAAGTCCCAATGACGTGAACGAACTATGTGGTTTTTGATTCACACAACATCTAGGGTACATAGGACCCCTCAAAAGGGCTCAATCACTTACTCAAAATATCATCAAAATCCTTATATGATAGAACATTTACAATCACTCTATTAAATGTATTAAAAATATAACTGGCCACCCATTGCTGGGAAAACAATGAAGAGCCTCATATACATACAGATAGATTCACGGAAAAGATCCTAGTCTTTAGCATATAAAATAGAATTAATCTATAGTTATTTTGATTGGGTATGTAGTCATATATCAGGATTAGGAAGAGATTAAAAAACATATATTAAATCTATATGAGAGTCCCAGAGCCTGCAAAAATTCCTCTCAAAGGAATGAGGTCAACCAATGTGAGTCCCTAAGTGGCAGAGGGCCTAAAAACCTAGATGACCGTTTGCCTTTGAAAATCAGTTCAGTAACCGGCTACAGATGGGGGATCCATTTTGAGTTTTAGGGAAGGTTGAAAATGGTAATGAAATTAGAGAGACCCATTCCACACCATGAATTCCAATATAACAACATGTGATTATTTTTCTTTTGATACTGATTATTCTGTTATTGTTGAATTAAATTGTATAGCTATATTTATGGAGAGCATGTGATTTTAGATGTTCTTTTTTCAAAATGTAATTATAAATATATTCCTCTTCTCATGATGTGACTTGTTTGATATGGCTCACCTTCTACAGACTGATATTAAACATGGGTCTTGAGAAAATGATTACTTGGATGGACTCATCATGCATGGTTGGAAACTCTTGACATTCTAAGTGAGACACTTTGAGATCCCATGTATGGTATTGTCGGGTGGATTTCATTATACTCACTATTGAGGCCAGTTCCTCAGCGAAGAAACTAAGAATGGACCCATTTGGAAAGATGAAAATTCCATGTCTCAAGTGACACCCTTTACCATGTTTGAGATACTTGTTATGGGCCCATAGTCACCATGTATTAAGTGATATAAGGAATGTCGCATGGGATTCCTTGGATGAAGATGATGAAATTTATTATATGGGATGTTCTTTAGCAACCCTTGGGATTCTATTTAGACTTTGATGGATGAGATCATACTCCATGGTGGAATTAGATGGATTTTTTGATTTCTCATTTCATATATGATAAATCTTTTTAATTAACAATATTATGTGATCATTTATGATGACATGTTAGTTAGACCCCAAGACAAAGCGCAAGCTTGGGGGGGTATGACTTCTAGTACATACATGGTTACTTTGGCTGTTGTATATGCATTATTCCTTCCACAAGTAATTCTTTTTCATAAACCTGACATAGGTAAAAGCAGGTGGTATGGATCGAGTGTCATTTTAGGAATATAGACCAATGTTTTTACTTTTCATTCATTATTACTATGACCATATATAACAAGGAACACTGTTGTATATATATTGCACAAAATGGATTGGCCTAGACACCATGGGTGTCAGAGTATTGAGGTTATATCTCACACCCTACATGGGAACTGTTTGGAACCTGAGTAGACTATATAATGTCAAAAATGGATAAGGGGAGGCATGTGGTTTTAGATGGTTGATTGGTTTTATATTCTAGGATAGAGCATAGGGGAAATGGCTGAGCCTGTGCTTGAGATTATTGTAGTATATGTTTTTATATGTTTTTATATTTTATAGCATGTAGTATATGATTTTATCCCCATTTCACCATACCCACATTTTAATGTCTCATGAAATCAATATAATATTTTGAATTGATTATTATTCTTATTCATCTTTCGTTTGATTACTTAACTAGCAGGGTTTTTTACATTATCTTTCACTATTCTCTTCTTATTATCATGCATACATTATTTTTTATATATTGGTTATCTTTATGATTAAACTGATCTATGTGGTCATAGTCTCCCCACAAACACACCCTAGACCCTCACTACTAGTAGGAATAATATGAAAAATGGAGAGGTGTTCTTGAGGTACTATAGACCCCATCTCAGGGCACTATTGGGTGAATCCCAGGGTGAGATGCTAAAATGAGGTATTAGAGACTCATGTTTTTGAACAATTTAGGTATAGAAAGAACACCAGGAAACTAGAATCTGGAATTTACCTAGTGATTAGTTATATCTAAACCATGAATAGGGGGAACCCAAATAACCTGGGTTGGGGAATTAATGAAATTGAATTTTCCATTTGTGGTTGATATGACTTCAATTTTGGGTGAAACACTATATTTACAGTGTTGTTGATATTGATATGATTGGAATATTGCTTCTTATTATTTAATCGAAATGAGACGAGGGAATATTAAAATCATGCATCATACTAGGCATAATAATAATTGAATTTTCATGAATTATTCCATTTCATATTCACTTTATAGCATAAATTTTCTGGTTGTGTGTGATTGTTTTTGTTCCTTTGTTATTGATCCTTGTAGTTCCTATTTTTTTATTTATAAAAAAATGTTCCAATTCACCTAAGAAGAGCGTGTTATAGAATTGGGAAAAATGGAAACCCAAATAAATTTTATATGGTGTGTGATCCCTTAAAATATGGTATAGTGATCCACCAATTTAAATTTCATAGAAATGGGATTTAATAAATGAATGTTTTATCATTAATTCCACCTTTTAATAAAAAAATGGTCCCTTTATTTGAGAAATGTGATACCATGATCCTGACCCTACCATGGGAATGGGATTTAGTCAATGTCTTTGGTGTCTCTTCTATGACCTTCTCCATCCTATATAGACCTAGATTTTGGAGTAGCCTAAGGATTGTGACATATATATATATATATATATATATATACTGGATTTGTACTTGTACATATTTATCTTCTTTTCTTATATGTTTACCACCATTATAAATTCTATATAAGGAGTGACCTAGGAAATTGTATAGCGTTGCCACTTCGATATCCTAATGTTTTACACCAAGATACTAGTGATGAGCACACTCTAAAGGTGGTGGGCTGGGATCCTCCAATGATACCTTAAATGGTGAAACCTAAGGCACCTCTTGCTAATCATCTTCCACATAGCCCTGATGCCCAATTTCATGTATTTTTCTTCATATTTATTCAATCTATTCCGTGTGATCCCTGGCAAGGCCCATCCATGGAAGAGATGTCTCAGGACTTCCAGCAGCAATATACACCCACCTTCTATGGGGAAGGTGAAACTCATGGTTTTGAGTTTGGGTAAAAGGATATGTTATTTATATTGACCATCTTGAAATGCCTCCATAGTAGAGGGTCAAGCTCACTACATACATGGTATGGAACTCCATCAATTGTTGGTGGGAATCCCTTTCTTAGTCTTAGAGATACCGATGTATGACAAGAGAAAAAAATATACATATTTTTCTAACCACATATAACAATATACATTGAGGGAAGATCATTACAGGGAGTTCTTTCATCGGCAGGAGGGTTCTATGATAGAGCATGAGTATTCTAATCATTTCACCAAGCTCATACATTTTTCTACATTTTGGACCGGTTCTGGGAATAATACAGCGATGAATTAAAAGGCTGGTATTTGGAATTCTATAAGGTTGTAGGTGAATTTATTCGGGTTTACCACCATTATAATGATAGTTAATTGGGTCCTAATTATTGTATGAAATGTTATAGAAGTTATTCATGTGATCTAGGGTGATTAAATGATGAAAAATCTTGATGGATCTTCTAGTAATAGTAAGTGAAGATTTCATATTGTACATGGGTGAGGTGGTATCTAGGTGAACCATAATGATTATATAGTTTTTTCACCCGTGTGTAAATCCTTTTAATAATAATCCGAAGTACACAAGCAACCCAACCAAATTCCTAGCTTGTAGTTGGAAATATCACCTTAAATGCTTCTCCCTTTATTCTCCACCAACGAACAATGATATGGGATTCATACTGCCACAATTGTTTGTTATGAGATTTTTGACTCCATATCGGGCTGGGATATGGTCTTATCTTGGAAGATTAGCCTAAGGTAGTGGTGGTTGTTTCTGAGGTTGTTAGGCCCTATATCTTCAACATCAGTTGAGTGGATCTACTCAAGCTAGTCAAGAAGCATCTCAGGTCCACAATTCAGGCCATATGTATGTAGTATAACCATCTCCATTGGAGAATCATCCAGGGTCTTCTATAGTTAGTGGTATTATTTTGGAAGAATCTACCTTAGTTTCATACCTTTTTGGTATAGGGGAATTCCACTCTTTCATTTCTACAATAGTCTTGGAAAGCCTTGCTCTACTAATTGAGTAATTTTGTGGTGATATATCTCTTTCCATGCCATTGGGGGTCATAATAGGTAGAATAATCTTGTTTTATGTGTTCCCCGTGAGATTGGTGGTTTCTAATTTATATATATGATCTTTTTACTCAACATGAATAGATTTTACATCACACATGGTATGGATAGTCTCATTCCTTATCACGCCCATGTGGAATTCTATCAATGTCGGGATTCATTTTCATCAGTTAGGGGTAGAACATATATTCAAAAATAAAAATGGGATATCCTAGAAAACCAAGTGGTATCATGTAAAATTATCTATGAAGGTCGATATATCTGTTAGCCAGTATCTTTATGAGCATATTGGGAATGAATTAATTATAGTTCCCTCATATAGTGGATCATTTTGGGGATGTATTCTCTAAATATTTCTCAATATTTCCTCATTAGATAGAGATTGAGTTCACTATTGTTCTTGTACCATGTACAAGACCTATGTTTAATCCACCATAATTGATGAAACCTATAGAGCTACAAGAACTAAAAAATAAAATTTATGATCTTGAGGCTATGGGTTTTATCAAACCCAACACATCATCAAGATGTTCGCCTGTACTTTTTGACAAAAAGAAGATAATACAGTTTGACTCTATATGAATTATAGACGGTTGATCCATTTCATAGTGAAGAATAATTATCCACTACATTCTCTATATGACCTCTTAAAGTATCAACATATAGAAGATATTTTATCCAAGATCAGTCTGAGGTCAGGGTATCATGACATTTGTGTGAGACCAGAGATAAACAATGTTCAATATTCCATAGCCGGTATGACATGTACATGTACATGGTTACACCATTCGGTTTGAAGAAGATTCTGATTGAATTAATAGATTTAATGAATTAGGTCTTCCATAAAAATCGTGATTCCTTTTTGGTAGTCTTAATAGATTACATCTTGGAGTACTCACACTCTAGACATGACCATGACAGTCAACTTGATAACATGATCAGTACGATTAGAGAGAACATGCTTCAAGAGATTATAAATAAATGCCACTTCTAGATCATTAAGTTTCACTTCATGGGTCACATCATATCTAATGTAAAAGTATCAGTTGACCAAGAGAAGGTGAGCACCATGTTTTCTTGGAAGTATCCCAATAATGTGTTTGATATACAGAGTTTCTTAGGGCTATGAGGCTATTTCAGGTGATTCATTCGGGACTTCTCCTGCATAGGAACACCTATTATGAAACTTAATAAGATGGGTGTATAGTTCCTATGGTGTAATACTTGTTAGAAGTATTTAACAAGTTAAAATATACACTCACTTTGGCACTAATTCTGATTCTGATAGATCTGGGATGATGTTATACTGTCTAGTGTGATGCTTCAAGGATCAGACTGTATTTTTTTATGTAGAGTGATTGATTCATAGCAAATGGGTGCCACCAGGTGAGGCCCCATGAGATGAATTATCCATCTCATGATCTCGATATCTCATCCATAATATATGATATAAACTATTTTAGGAACTATCTATTGGTTGAGAGATTTGTTTTTTACACGGATAATCAGTCTCAAATATATCCCTACAAAGAAAGAATTGAATTTTAGGTAGTGTGAGTGGATGGAATACCTGTAGTCAATTGACATTGATCATGCATAAAAACATAGAAAGGTAATTAAATAGTTTATTCCACAATCCAAAGAACATACATACAAGCCAATCAGGAGGCCAATAGTGTGTTAAATATGATGGGTATGTTTTTTGAGTTTCATCTACTGGTTCTAGAATAGCATAGTAAATTAGTTTTAGAATCTTTGGCTGTAAAAAATTCTCTTATAAAATTTATTTGGATTCATTAGTTTTCAGATTATGAGGTCCTTGTTCTGAGGGATAGCATTATAGAAGAGAACCCACCTCTTTGTTAGGTTGTTGATGGCAGTAAGACCCAACACTAATGTGCGCATCTTTTTTTGCATACTGATATATGAGAAGATCTGATGAGGGAATCTGAAGACACTATTTTGGTAGTTCATCCAAGAATTTCAAAGATGTATAGGGATTTATTTCATCATACTATTGGCCATGTATGAGAAGGTAGATATAAGTCTTCATCACTCAATGCTCGACTAACTAGAAGGTGATGTTAGAGCACCAGTCTCCTACATGGATTCCATAACCCGTATATATTACTGACTGGAAATGAAGTAACATCATAACAGATGTCATGATGAGATTTATGAGATCCCCTGTAGGTAGTTATGTATAATGGGCAATCTTCCATAGGTTGAGCAATGTTTTGCACTTCCTACCGATCTGGGATTCCTTATCTATTGACCAGTTAAAAATTATTTAGATTCAAGTGGAAGTGAGACTACATATTTTTCCCCATTCTATTATTTTGGACTGAGATTCCCAATTCACATCACAGTTATTTCATGGTTTATATAAGGAACTTTGTTCAAAGGTTATCTTGTGTATTGTATATCACCCTCAAACATATGGGCATTTTGAGTGGAAAAAATGAGTTTTAAAGGATATTCTATGGGGCTCTGCCCTTTATTTTAGTTGTTATGGGGTGAATAATATTCCTATGGTATATTTTTCCTAAAAAACCATTTAAAAAAAGATTCAGATGAATCTTTATGAGGCCCCCAATGGTAGAATTTTCCATTCATACCAGTGTTGGTGATAGTAATCTAAGGTATCTCAACTGGTCCCTCATATCATTCAGGAGAATTCCGAAAAAGTTTAGGTGGTTCAGAAGCATAGAGATAAAACTTAGTTTAGGAAGAAGTCTTATACTAGTCACGATCATATATCTCTAGATTTATAGGTGGGGAAATGTGTATTTTATCATGTATCACCTTGGATGTGTCATAAACGAATTAGGAGACATGTAAAGTCATCATTGAGATATATTGAGTGTTTCAAGATAGTGGAGAGAGTGAATTCTATAGCCTGTAATTTTCTGTTACCTCAAAGGTATATTTCCATGCATGACGTATTCCATAAGTCTCAACGTCTATAGTTTCATTCAAAAACATCTCATTATTTTGACCGTGAAAATTTCAAGATAGAGGTATATGTTTCCTTTAAGGATAATCTAATTTATATCGTCGATCGAAGCATGATGGTTCTTTGAATTAGGTCAGTTACTCCAATCTGAGTGATATGGTAGAATGGACTTGTTTTGGATGAGATATTGGGGCGTGAAGTTGATGTACATGCATAGTGGTTAAAAAACTTCTTATATGATGTTCCACTGCCATTGGAAGGGAAATTCTAGGATATGTTTTCTAAATGAGGGGAGGTGGTAACACCCGGGATTTACCAAGAGGCATGGACCATTAACATTTTTATTTAATTCCTGCAAATGTCCCATGTAATAATACCAATTTGGTTAAAGGAGGTCCCAATTGTGTCCAAGGATAGTTCGATGCTTAGATCCCTAAAATGGGAGGTGCCAGACTAGGCCACATTGTTAGAGGAAATTGTGCAGACTAGGCCATATGGTTTCCCAAAACCATGCGGTAGTAAATAGTGTGGTGTAGAGGGACACATAGTTTTTTTAATAACTATGTGACTCGGGGTGCATGATCAAGTGGCCACATGTCACTTTCAGGCAGTGAGGTTCTACACATTTGGTGCACAGTTTGGCCAAACATGCAGCCAAATCATGCATCCCCTCCTTTGTGGGTGAATAACCCATTTTACCCATAATGATTATAAACTCCACCCTCAGATTTCTTTTTTAACTTATAAATATGGTTTCTAAACTTCCTCAAGGATAATGATCTCCATTTCACACTTCCATGTGGTTTTGATCTTTTACCCTCATTTCTCAACCATTTCCATTAACATTGGATGCTTTAGAACCCTCTAGAAAATCCCTACCTTCATCACCCTTCTGTTTCGTGATTCCCCCTCTATCCATTGTGAAAATATGAAATGATGTCCATTTTCCCTATTATAGGTGGTTGGATAAAGATCTTTATTTCATTCTTGTTGGGTCAAATCACTTCTTCATAAGAGGTGAGTAGAGCATTGCAACATCAAGGATGTGATTTTATGCCTTTACCACTCATTTCGTCATTTTTTAAATATCATTCCATTTTTTCACATGCCATATTTATTCAATATAAACTCATATTTGTTTAATAAATTAATTTAATGGATTTAAAATTTCCATATCGACCAAAGAATATTACATAACATACCCATGGGTGTTCACCTTGGCCTTGACAAACACTTTGAGGTGTGGTTCTCCTAAATATCCTAATGTTAATACATGATAAATTAAACCACCATAGTTGTTCATTTCACCTTGTTTAAATGTTTTAAATTTATTTAAATGAATTAAGATGAATAAAGAAACAATAAGTAGATCATTTTTGAAACATATAGTCTTAATTCATATTGATTGTGCCATGTGTAATGCCATATTCCATTATTCATGATTTTGATAATTGTTCATTCCTTTAGCCAATATTTTTACTTATTCCATATCACGTACCATGTAAATTATTTTCAATGTTATTCATAATTACATTTTTTAATT
Organism: Viscum album; assembly: GCA_963277665.1. Classification (NCBI taxonomy): domain Eukaryota; kingdom Viridiplantae; phylum Streptophyta; class Magnoliopsida; order Santalales; family Viscaceae; genus Viscum; species Viscum album. The sequence goes on along the minus strand of OY728126.1, from coordinate 2,045,562,481 downwards.
AATATCACATCTATCCCATGTTTCATAAAAATTCCATGTCTATTTCATTACCCTTTGGGAATCCTACTAGGATCCTAATTCTTTCCACTTTTCCAAAATTTGTTGGATTGAATTAAATGGTATGTTGTCCAAGAGTGTAAGATTGTACTATTGGAATGCCAATGTTGAAATGTGTTTAGATACATGATATTCCTTATAGATTATGCATTGGTACCATTCTTTGTTTTTATACTTGTGATTCTTTATTCATACAATAAAGATTGTTCCATTGTTGTTGGCTTAAATTGTAAAGTTTGATTTTGGGCGAGCATGTGATATTGAGATGCCCTTTTTTTGAAATGAAATTATAAATATATACATTGTCTACTGACTTTCATTGTCTGATATGGATAACTTGCAGTGGGTTGGGAGTGCACATGGTTCCTGAGTTATGGATTCCTTGGATGGACTCACTGTATAGGGTTGGAAACACCAGATGTACCAAGATCGATACCTTTTCCTCCAATATATGGGCTCAGAAAGTGGATTTACTTATACTCGTGAGTGAGTCCAGTTCCCAAGGGGTGAAATTTTGGATGGTCTAATTTGGAAAAGTAGATACACCATGACTTTAGTTATAACCAATCACCTATGTGAGATACTTGGTATAGGATCAGAGTCACCATGTCTTGAGTGATACAAGGAATGCCGTGTGGGATTCCATGGATATGCTCACAGAAATTAGTTATTTTGGTAGTTATTTAGTGAACATTAGGATTATTTTTAGATTTCAATGGATGGAATTAGACTCAATAGTGAGAACTGATAGATTATTTTATTAATAATTTCATATGTGATGCATCTTTTGTAATTATCATTATATTGAGAACATGTATGATGACATGTATGATAGACCCCAGCTGAATAAAAATCTTGTGGGAATGGATTATTTGGTTTCCATGCTTACATTTCACATTGTATGAATGTTATACCTTAAAAAGTACTTATTTTTAGACATCTGAGATTGGTCGATGTAGGTGGTATGGATCATGTGTCCTTTTTGGAACCCAAACCAAGGTGTTTACTTTTCTATGGGTTATTTATCATCACTTATTTATTAGGGCACACTATATTATATTTATTGAATGAAATCGATCAGCCAAGAATATATGGGTTTTATCCTATTGAGATTATATGTCACAACCTTCTTGGGTGTCGTTTGGTACATGAGTATACTTTATGATTGTAGGAATGGAAAAGGGTAATCAAGCAACATCTGATTGCTGATTGTTTTTAAATTACATGATAGATTGCAGGGAATTGTACCGACCTTCTTCTAAAGATTATTTTAGAAGTAGTTTTATTCATTTTTTATATATTTCTAGAGCATGAAGTGTATTATTGTATCCCCAGTTCCCCATACGGACCTTTTGTAGAGCCTCATGACATCATTATAATCTTTTGTATAAATTATTATTTTTATACATCTTTTGCACAATTACACAACTTCCATCATCATTTACACTATATTTCATTATTGTCTTATTATTATTATGCTCCCACTATTTATTATTTAGGGATTACAGCTATGTTTACACTGATCTATGACGAAATTTTATCCCACATATACACCATTGGCCCTCATCAATAGTTGGAATATTCTGGCTTTAAGGGAGGTGTGTTTGAGGTCTTGTAGCCACTGCCTTGTTAAACTATTGGGTGGAACCAGTGGAGGGACACTACACCATAGTGGGAATGACCACATCATGGTGGTGACTATTTAATTATTGAAATATTTAAGTATACCACTAATATATCTAAGGGTGTTTTTATTATTAATAGATTCAAGTCTGATATTTCATAATGGGTTTTTAATTCCAGTTGAATTAGTTTAACCTCTATTAATATATTGGACATCCTTCTCTTGTGATTTCCTCGGATAAATATGTGTTTTAAATGAATCTATGGTGAAAACCAAGGTGTTAGTACATTATTGACTCACTTCCAAGGGTTATTTTTCCTCTAGGGGATTATTAATGTTGATCAAAGTTCATCGGAAAATAAAGCTCAATTTTATAGTAATTTTAAAAAATAGAGATAGGTTATCTTGATTGACTATACCATGATATAACGCAGACATTGTATCTCATTAAGTATTTGATATGGTTCTACCCAAATTGTTGTATTCAATTCAGGAATCTAATTCAAAAACAATTGTTATGTTAGATTAATATCGGTTCTAGGAACTCTTGTGGGATGATATTCATCTTGGGGTGCATAGTAAAGACCTAGTAATCTAATATTGGAATATTTGGACATTGAAAAAGACAAATTTTAGGTTATAAGATTAATACCATATATATCCCTTTGTATATGATTTTTTGAATGTTTCGGTGGTATGTTCTGGGGTGAATTATGACCCATTATTTTGTTTTATCGCATGTTTGTGAATGTGTATCCCATGAGACCGATGTTTTACATTGATCACATGTATGTGTGTATCATATGTGTCCCTTTTTTGGTTTTGGCCAAATTTGTGTGTGTTTGTGGATATTGATACTCATGATTAATTTTCTATGTTCTTACCATACATGTTAAGGCCTATTGTGTGTAAATATCTGTCCTCTTGAGATTTTTGTTGTGGTAGAAAATTACATTGGATTGTTTTCCATTAGATATCCTTAGAGTTGGAGAATGAACGACATGCGATGATAATGATGATATACTGAAATATAGAGTATTGGTATGTAAAATTTGTGTTTTTCAAAATGACGTGTTGGTATAAGATGGTTGTGCAACCTAACTGGAGTTAGTTGTAAGAGTATGATTGAATTTTGTCCAGAACCATGATAGATATGAGGCTTGATTACCATAAAGACCAACATTATTCTAATTGGATATATAGATTCTCAAGTACAAATGAGTTATCCTTAAGATAAAACCATTATCATGTCTTTTTTATGACTCATCTTCTTGTATAGAGCTGAAACATGTACTACCGAGAGTTCCTAGTAGCCTGGTTAGCTTAAAGAAACTAAGTTTGTTATTTACATTTGTTTTATTAAACATTTATCTATTTTCATAAAATACATATCATATAATGGTTAAATGATGTTAATTATGAATTGGTGTTGTCATATTGGTTTTATAATCACACTATACAATGGAATATCGATGCATGAATAGACTTCAGGATTATGGATCCATGAAAGTTCAAGTTCCCATTTAAAGAGAGTTTAGGAGATTAAGAATGGGGTTCAGAGGCAGTACTAGTATAGGTTATACCATATTGACATAGTTTATTTATTTTAATGTTTTTTCTATTAATCTGATTTGAGATGCCAATTTTGGGGTCCATGGTGTATTACATGCAAAAATTGTTATTATTTTCATGTCATATGTTATAGAATTATTATTATTTAGTTCTATTATTTTATTTGGTAAATTAACTTATATAATTTTATGATTATGTTGTTAAAATTTGAATAATGAGGGTATTTCCTCCCCAATAACTATGTTTGTAACCTCACTTATAGTTGAAAACATCTTTCATATCGGGAAGCATGCATGAGGATAATTGGAACTCCGACTCTGACTAGGTGATTTGGGTTGTTGCATTACAAGTGGCCTGAGTAATGTTGGTTGGAAGTGGGATGATCATCAAGGGAGTAGTGGTCGTGTGAAAATTACCTAGATATTTAGAGTATATAACAAAGTACAAAATGTTTCATGGTGCAAATGATTTCACCTAAGTTACACTTATCCTCAGGAATCCCTCCTAATATTAAATTTAGTCAAGGAGAAAACAGAACCCAAGGGACTTGAGGCATGGGGGGTGTCATATTAGAAACATTTTTAGTGTTATAATATTAAATTCTTTGGTTTGACATAAGTCATGCAACAACTGAAGAGGGACACATAGTGGTGAAGGTTGTATAAGATTAAGCTTTGTAGGATTAACTCTATACAAGAGTGTGATTAAAAACTCTATTAAAGAATGATTAAATCCATTCATTGATATATTATAGTGACTTTTCTTATAATTCAGATAAATTATGAGGGTTATTCGAGGGAGGAGGGTCACAATGCAAAGAGTTTGTTGTATGGTGTAGGGTTCTTCGGAGGTAGTTCCATCGAGCTACTCCTGGTTGTCGGTTGCACTATGATAGGCCCGTCTATTCTGAGGTGGTTGGATATGATTCCTTGGTATACCTTGGATGGGGGAATTATAACATTGTGAGGAGGATGATAGTACAATGTTTCCATAGGCTATAATTTCAACATTGTTTCTTCTAGTTGAGGTTATTTTTTTGTGTAGTGGCCAGATGTTCCATTCTATAAGGGATGTCCAGGGATAGGTAATTATACCATGACCCATATGGGTTACATAATTTTGGTATACATTTTCAATTTTTAAATTCCAATGGATGGATGGTCATTTATGAATTTAAATTGAATACCCGTTTGATTTTCTTTATTTATAGAGAATTCATACAAGAGGCTCCACTTCCCATTATCTTATTTCCTTGAACATAACATTTCATTGTTTCTCAAGTGATATTTCATCACTCATTAAATATATTTTATCTTTTTCTAAAAACTTCCATACTTTTTATTTTTCCCATTAATTTAGTTTATTTGGGTTTTTATATTTAGTTATAATTCCACTTATGAAGGGTGGAATATTATTTTTCTCATATTTTTTTTACTATTGTTTAGTTAGATGAGAATCCAAAAAGACGAAAACATGATGTTTTTTATGTATCATATAGTTAATCCACTATTCTATATTATTTATGGTTTTTATGAAATTTTATTTTAATTGATTGTTTAATTGAGGTCAGATTTTATGGATTTTATCTGTTATGGGATATATGGTGTGTTGGGATTCATAAAATCCCATTTTAATGAGGTTTTTATATCATTATATCATCTTATGAGATATTAATTACTCAAATCTATTGATTTTATTATGGAATAAAAAATGTGATTAGTTTTAATATTTATTCAAATTGTTTTGTATTTTATTAAAGAGTTATTGGTATAGTTAGGGCCTCATGTGGATAGTATATGTCTGGTTGATCATGATTGATATTGTGGGACAAGAATTTATTATTAATAGTAACACTAATTGAGGTAGGTGCCCCAAAAAAATACCAATTCTTAAAAAAAATCTTATGTATTAGATATATGGTTTCTCCACCTATGTGATATCACTTTATGTTTAAATTATTTTTTTATTTTGACCTCTGTGAATTGAATGAATGTTATCTAAACCTCGAGAAGCCCATAACAATTAATTATGATTCTTCTGTCCCTAATTTCCATGGGTTTGACCATAAATTTTTTTAAATGATATATATATATATATTATCCATATAGGGGTATGACTAATGGGACTTTGGATTAGACCCTTTATTCACCTCTACATAAGGATGGTAAAGGGTTTCAAAATGATTTTCCTAGTGGTACGAAATATAGAATCTAGATTTAATATATAATATATGTTATATATTATTAACGTATAAGGTGATTTAATGTCCTCCATCGGTATGAGAGAATCTTGATGGGTTTATTAGGGGATAGATTATTTGTTGGTTGTGTATAAGAAGAATGAAATAGAATGACCATAGAAGTATGGTGGTTGGTATTCCACCACTTCTGTTGTCTACGGATATTATAGTGCTTGTGTGGTTAATTCGGAAATGTTGTAATGATTACTTTGTTGAGGGATTGTATTCACATTGAGCGATGGGGTTTTTCACTATTGTTTGGAAATGAGATATAGGAACCCCATGGGGCGTATGGACCTTTCTGTGACCTAGGGGACTAATGTGGGTTCCATAGTCCTATGTTAGCCAAGGAGTAGATGATAATGTGGGTGATAACTCAATTTTATCATAGTATTAATTTTATGGTAGGAATTGGTTATGTTCTAATAGGTCTATCTTGGAAAAGTATAATAGATTTGGAGAGTTTATAACCCTTGTGATGTATAAGGATATCCAAGTGTGTATTTTTTTCTTTTCAGGACTTATGATATTTGGTGATATCTGAGAGTTCCGCAAATACCCATGGGGACTTTATATATTTTAAAAACCCTAACATTATCATACATAATTAAATGATTTATAACAAATATTTAATCAGACTAATACCCACGACATATTAGGGTTAGTGTTTTATATATTTAGAAGAACCCATTAAATAACATAACCTATACCAAATGGAAATTTTCCAAAAAAAACTTATAATGAGATAAAAATGTTTTATTCACGGATAAAACCTCATATTTTTGCGCTTTTTGTTCATAAATTTTGTGTCCCACCCTTTATCCCTATTCAAATAATTTGAGAATGTGGGATTAGAATAAAACAAAGTAACAAGTAAATATAACTGAAAAAATTATAAGATAATAAATGATATTAAGATGAACATGTGGGTAATATAATATTATTAATTAATGTGAAAATAACATAAGAAAATAAAACCCAAAAATACATGGATCATACATCATTAATAATGACATAAATATTTAGATATAGCATGAGAAGTGAGGCATAAGAATAAAGGATGATGAAAAAATTATCCCAAGACAAGTAAGATAGACTATGTATATGATTTAACATATAAATGTTCCAAATGTAAATGATATATTCTTAATTAGAAAAATTAATTTTTTATATCAAGGCTCACTACCAAGACAATCATCACATAGTAGACAGAGTCCCATAGTGGATTGGGTTCACTCTCCAATTCCTTAAATTATATGTATTGATATATAAATAATTACCCAATTTATTAAATTGGTGTATAATTTTGGTTCCGCTAGATATATAACTAAAAACCATACATATCTGTTCCACATATAAATGAGTACATTTATTACACTATTTTTCTCTTAGTTAACTCTTGGTAAAGAAACATGTTTTATGAAAGCATCCAAAAAACAAGATAACAAACCATCTAGAGAATGGGAATGATATAATTATATAATATATATGAAAAATAAAAAAATCTTTAAAGTATATAAAAAAGGTATATATTTCATAAATGAATTATAAAATCACATTGAAATGTAAAAATAAATCCCCATTACATTATTAATAAATATTATTCAAAAATGTAATAATTTATTAAAAATTGAGAATAAAAATTAATTTATAATACTAAAAAATACTTTAAAGGAAATCTCGTAAATAAAACTAATGATAATAATGGAATAATTTATCATATGATAATTATTAAAAAAGTCTTTCTTTCACACATTTGTAAAGAATGTTAAATCCATTATAAAATGATCCTAAACAACCATAAAAGTATAGATAAGGAAATCCATAAATCAATATAGAGATTATGGAAATAGAGAAGAATTAAATAAATGTATTTTTAGAGATAATTAGTATTCAATATCCCTAAAAATTTTATTTATAAAAAGATGATCCTGATTTATATCTTATTTTAGAAAAAAAACATTATAAAGATTTTCACAAGTGGGTTTAAAATATAATATGGAATTGATTGTGTGATAGAAATTTAAATACTCATAAAATAAGAGGACTTATCATATAAATAACTAAAAAGAATTATATATTTGTAATATTATAAGAATATAGTAAATTAAGAAGAGATATTCCATAATGAAAGGAAATTTAGGTAAGAATCCTTCAACCTAAATTCCGGACTCATGAAGTTAATTATTTAATGGTAACAAAATAAAATTTATTAATTATTTACATACATAGGAAAATTATACATTATTTTATTATTATTATTATTTATTTATATTTATTTATCATCGGGTATTATGTATTCATTAGAATTTATTTCCAATCAATCATTTTGACGTTATCAGATTTACAGTTCGAAAACCACTATAGTATAATAGTAACTATTAAATATTCTATTATAATGGTTCCATATGCTCCAGAATTTTGGATTAATAAATTTCATGAAATTATATAATATAATGAGTTATATAGGTTAAAAGATAGTTTCCCTTAAAATAATATTCGTAAATAATTTAGATTTTTACTATTAAAAAATAAAAAATGTTATCTTTTAATATCATTTTAATGATTAATAATTTACAATTAAAAATTATAATAATTAAATAAATTAAATAAAACTATCGTATGAAATCATAAATTAATTAGTTTGAATATAATTAAAATGTTATGTTTATAAAAATATCATCTTTTACATACGTAGCGTGGAACTACTACTATAAGTAATGTTATTCAAAAGTGTTCAAAATGGGAAAACTAAATAAATATTTGAGATTTAAATTTTTTTATATGTAAATAAAATATTAATTTCGGGTTTCTCTAAGTGATTAATTAAATTATTGAAATTAATAATATTATAATTGAAATGGAATGATAATGTTTTAGAAAAACATATATTTTTATATAGTAAAGTCTTATGAAAAAGTGTTCGGTGAGTGGTAATTGGTGATATAACATAATGAATAGAAAAATATTATGTGAATACCATGATAATACAATAATTCAAATTCAATAACAGAACATTAAAAGTATATTTAATGAGGAATATTTTTAAATAAGGAATTAATGAGTTTCGATCTCTTTCATTACAATTTAAATTTCCTCCTTTTGAAAGAATATTAAGCCTTGATGAATAAAATTTATTTCTTGAAAAATTTATTCGGAATGAGGAATTTTAAGATTAGTTTAGAATATAAAAAAATTAAAGATAAAATTAATCTTTATATTTGTTTTGGGTAGGGTATAATGAGTTCAGTTTCATAGACAAAATTTGAATGTGTGTATGAACATAGATAGTCTTTAATGTTCAATAAATTAATTTATAAAAAGGAAAATAGATCATAAACATATAATATATGATATTATAGACCACAACATATCACCATTTGACTTAATTTATTTATTTTTGTTATAAATAATTTAAAAATCAAATTCACTTTAAAGTAATTTTCAGGATTATTCGTGTAATATTAATATGAGAATATATAGATTACTATGGAATTTATATTAATAAATTATTATAATTTAATAACTATAATTTTTATCACCAAAAAAATGAAACCCCAGATTTAATCAAAATTTAATCATTTTATATTTTCAAAAACAACCGCCATTGTACATTCTCTTGCATGCATAAGCACTATATTGGCACTACATGAGTTTTTTTGAGTTATAATCTTATTATTTAATATTAAAATAAATAATTAGAATATTTATAATGTATTATTCATAGATATTATCATCTAAAACAATTCATTATATTATTTGATTCAATTAATTTTATGATAACAATTTATACTTTTCTTACACATTCTAATCACTCGATGAATATTTGAATAATTAAATTGTATTATAATTTTAATATTTATTAATATATATATCGACATAATTTATTATTAATAATATTTCTCATTTTATTGTAGTATATACTAATCCATTCTAGAATTTTATCTCAATGAATTTAATTTTTGACTTTTCTATTATTGTGTAAGTATTTTGTCCATACCAATAAATGTTTGTAGATTTATCTTGACATAAAAGTTAATTTTTTTTACTTAGATAATATTTATTTGATATTATAAATAATTTATCATATAATATATGTTAGATAGGTTTTAATAATATTATATACCATCTAATACAAAATTATATGACATAAAAGTAAAATTCCACTAGAAATTAAACTATAATTTTAAATAGAATTTAAATTTAAAATTAACACTCAACATATAACCACGTCAAATGAAATTATTTAATTTAAAAATAAATCATTCAAAAAATCTATAATTTAAATTTGGATAAAAATAACATTTATCATATTTTATAGTAATTATTTACCAAAATGATAATATACATTATTTTTTCAATTTACTAATATAAATTATTTTTTAATTATTTTTCCATAGAAAGTTACTTCCAAATAATTATTACATGAAATCTCATGAAAATTTTATTAAAATATTTCTAAAATTTGTAATGAATAAATTTTTAATAAAAACTCATTATATATTAAAATAATTTTCTATAACAACATTTGTTTTCTAAACCTGTTCTTGTTTCATACCTTGATACAATTATTTATATTATTATCACAATAAAAGATATCATTATAGGTCTATAAAACTAACATAAATATCAATAAATTAAAAAATTGAATTATATAATTCATTTAATAAATAATAATTAGAATTAATGTAACACCCAAAGAATTTTCAAAAAGATTTATTATAGAATTCATAGATCATTAAGTCACTACAAACACCACTTTTTTGTAACCTTGTTAAGTAAACCTAATTTTTTTCACTTCTGTGATGTGAATTTTGGAAATCTGAGATACATGGTTGCGATAAGTAAGTTATTTAGAATCCGATAAGATAAAATTAATATTTAGTGAATTTTAAACTACCCATATGAATAGTGAAATACCCTTATGAATAGTAAATTACCATTAGGATATGCAATTTCAATTTTAAAAATATGAAATACATGGTTGTGTTCAAAGTGATATTTAGAGTCTGATAGAATTAACTTAATTTTGGTGAATAGTAACCTAACCTTATGAATAGTAACCTACCATTATGAATAGTAAATTACCCTTATGAATAGGAATATGAGTCTTATGAATGGTATCCATACCTTTAAATGTATAAATGAATTTAGACACCGTAAAAATGAAGATGAATATTTTAAGTGTTTATATATTTCAATTAAAAAATGATTTAATTAAAAAATTTAATTAATCATATTTAGAAATTTATTTTTGAAAAATTGACTTCATTTTTGGATTCAACACGTTGAAAAATGGATAGGGTGATTTTTTTGGGATTTTTCTGAAATAAATGAATTTTTGATGAATAGTAAAATCTGATAATTCACAATAAATGCTAAATAATAGACTAATTGAGTCATTGATGATGATCTGCTGATGTAATCCCAATTGGTTCTAAGTCACATGCATATATTACTATTCTTGGCCATGGAATACTGACTATTTGTTGTCTTGAGAGGAAATACTAAATTAATGAATTTTATATTAAGAAAACTCTTCTCTCCTCCACTATAAAACCCCCCTTCACTCCCTCTTCTCTTCACTCCTCTCAATCCTTTTTCCTTGCCAATATTCTGCCCAAATCACTCCCCAAGATCCTTCCCCACGTCTAAAAACTCCTAGCCACTTCAAAATTCCAAAACCTCTCCCCTGAAGAGGTTCTCAAAGGAGGAAGTCTCAAGAGGTAAATTCCTCTTTCAAATCCCTTCTTTTCTATTAAGTTCTTTTATTTTTGTTTATTTTCTCACCTCCCTTCATCAAAATAGTATGATAAATCTAGTAAAATACATGTAATGTAATGTTTTCATGTTAATGGTATATATTCCATTATATTCTCTTCCTTCCCCACATTTATTTGAACGAAATGAAAGCACCGTTTGAGATGTGCTAATTTAGCACATTCAAGGACAACAGTTTATCAATTTCTATTATAATATTTTAATTCTGGTCATGAAACAATTTGTGTTATGGTTTAAACATATTATTATTTAATATATCTTTTTTTTATTTCTGAAATCCTTTTGTACAATTGGTATTAAGTTATAAAGAAAAACATGTTCATTGTAATCAAACCCACCATTTAGCCAAAACAATTGTCACTAAAGTTATATATATAATAATTCTACTTTACTCTAAGTAACCCAAATAAATTTAAAACCATGTAATCTTCTGGATGTTCGCTAATATAATATAAATTCATTTCTAGACAACCACATCCATCTTATATATTTATCCAAACTTGAATATAAGTGAACCGATCATTTAAAATCAAGTAAGAAAATCCATCCAAAACAATAAAATTGAATCCATTAAAACCAAAAAAATGACGTTTAATGAACTTAATAAGGTTATACCATATCAATTAAATTTTAATGAGGTTCTGGTCTTATTAATTAATGAATCTAAATTTGATTATTCTGGTCGTTAAGAACAAACAAGAACACATTCGAGCGTATGGTAAGGGATTGCTCAACACAATTTTCATTCATTGAGTTAAACATCTATTTCATTGGTTATATTATTCCAAGAACATGTGTGAATGAACTATGATTGTTTTATTCAGTATATACACTTTTATTTTGTGTGTTTATTTTTTTCAAACATAATTATGTCAATGATTTTTCCTCAATATAATGATACATCTTTGGTAAGGGATCCTCTCTCTCACTTTTATTCAAGAATCCACCATATCGTGTGTGATTTTTTTAATTTCTAATGATGGGATATGTTTTCTCATCTGAACTATACATCCCTTATGATATATAAATCATGGGATAACTTTTTATCTCTCATTAATCCCTCACATGAACACTCGTTACGAAGACGAAATATTTGTAAGGGGTTTTTCTCATCTCACTTTCAATTCTATGGGATATCCATTGTTCACCTTTTATTTCTTATATGTGTTATAATTGTACTACCATTTGACATATGGCTCTCATTATATTCATTTTATTTTGTGAATCTTTAGGTGGTTATTAACTCTTTTTCATACGACTCAATTGAATACCACACGGTAACGAGCTTTGTCTCAATTTTCACTTCGTTGTGACTTGCTTAATAATTGTGCACCTACTATTTCTTATGTTGTGTAACTACTGCCCATTTGATCTCACTTTTCAATTGAAATTATATTCCATTTTAATATCCATATTCTCATATCATGGATATTTTTATTTTCTAAGCCGTATACCATTTTACATACTGTATTTATTTTGAATGTTGTTTTGACTGTGGCAATGTTGATGAATCCATATCCTCTATTCTATACGGATAATGTAAATAAATATTGCCCTTTTATTGTATATATTTATAAATAATTCTTGGATGTAGAGGTGGGAAGGTCCCACTATATCCCCTTTATGCATTGGTATGTCTCATGATACAAAAGAGTTTCGAGACAGACCCTTCGAGTTTGTTTCCAAAAATCAGACGGGTTTCTACCCATAGAACTAAACTGTTTTTACGGTATTATGGTTCATGTGCCAGATACATGATGTCCAGTTAATAAGAATTATCTTTTTTCATTTTCAGTTATTATTATTATCCATGAGGTTTTCACTTTGAAACAATCTATGGATGTAGTTTCATTTTCAGTTTATTAATTTCATTAGTTGTTCATTTATTCACTGTGCCATTTTGATTATGTCTGATTAATTATGTTAAACTTATTATTTTAATCATGATTCCACTACTTGTAACCCTTAATGAGTGTTTCAGATCATCCCTTTCATGGTTTCCCTTCAATAGGTTATGAAGGTGAGGTCATTTTTGAGTGCTTGTGGATGCAGTTTTTGTTTTTCATTAAGTATTGTATCTTGTAACCCAATCCAATGTAATTGATGTTAAATCTATGTATCTAGTTTCTTCAAGACTACTAAACTGATCATTCCATCAGAATTTTTATTCTTTCTAACCATGCCAATATCATAAGTAATGCACCGGCTCCTTTCTAGAGGGGTCGGTGTGTTATAGTTGGAATCAAGGGATGTTTAGTAGGAAACGTGGAAAATAGAGTAGGAAATATATAGTATGGAACAAATACCTAAGGTAGTATTTAAGGATAAATATACAAGAACATCCTGGTATTTTGGTAAGGAATAGATTATGTGGATATTTCAATTAATACATCCCTATCTGGATATGAGCAGGTAGAGGCGGCTCTGGCACAGATGTATGTAGGGGTAAAACCTGAAAACACCGCTTTGAAGTAGACTCGAATGGGAACTGGTACATGAAAACTGGCCTTGCTGCACTATTTGTTACGACCCTCCTAGGATATATTTTTTGGATAATTCACATCTTCATTACAATCCATTATGAAGGAGTATAATGTAAATTTTCTTCAGAGGATTTGGTTTGGATAACTATTGAAAACCAGAACTTAACAATAAAAAATTTACTTAAACAATACTAAGAATGATTTTTTTTCTTAATTTTTAGATGGACAAGGAAAGTACTTGTCTTCTGTCTCTTCCAACATAAGTATTAGAGACCATAGTGGGAAAATCATGTGTAGAAAACTACGATAATTTTGAAAATACTTTTTTATCATGCAAAACCCTCTACCGAGTATCCAACACTCCTCGTGTACTCCAACCTCACCATGGAGCAGGTTTCATACCTCATGATGAGTGCACAATTCCCGTTCTATGTAAGACAAGGTAAATACATCGAGGGTATCTTTAAATTTTTTACCATAGCTAATAATTTATTTTACCTTGGGGACTTTGAGGATGCTATACAAGTGGGTGACCTCCGGGCAGCATATCATTGTCAGATTTTGACCTATGGACTCTGTGGTCGAGTTTTGGACTTTGAAGCCCCTAAGAACGGGACTAACTGTTTGCATTATCAGTATTATGTTCATACTGATGTCACTCATCCTAATACCTAAAATGATTCTCTGAATCTGAATTCAAGATGTCCACATGCGTTTGACCCTAGTTGTACAAGTTGCATCTGGACCAAGGAGACAGAGGAATTTGGAATCGCTTTGGGGATCCGTTTGTCTGGAAGCTGGGGAAATCCCTAACATCAGTGAAATATATGAGGAGTAATTTTAGAGGATGTCAGGAAGTCCAAACTAGTTTTTTTTGAAAGGGAGAAAGAGATTGTGTAATTTCTTGAGTTTTATAAATAATGTCTAAATGAATGATGTTGTATTCTATGTTTTGATATGTTTTTATATAAAATAATAACATGGTTTAAAATGGATTTTACATACTGAATGTTGATTTACTAAAAAAACTTAAATATAAGATATGAGTCAACCAACCAATATTTTATCACTACCTACCGAGTTATTGGAGACTATAATTTTCAAGACATGCTTCGAAGAGGACAAGCCCTATACAAACTTATGCATGACATGTAAACTAATCCATCAGGTATCGAATTGTCCAAACAATATCCATATTTTCCAAGGAAGAAATCTGGTCTATTACCGTATTTCATATGCAGAATTTTCAGCATATAAGAAAGGAAAGATGTATCATGAAGCTCTTTTTCTATGTTTCACATTGGATGATAACTACCGAGCTGTGGGTAAATTTTTAGAAGCTTCTTTGGATGGTGACCATCGAGTGGCCTACCTATTCCAGGTCCGGAGTTTTAGTATGTATTGATAAATTTATGACATCAATATCTTAAATAATTTTGTGGTGCGTGGGAATTATAGGGATTTAGTCCATACTAAAATTTCCGACCTCCACACATCGCATGCCTCTCTATGAAAGGTCGAGTGTTTTAAGCACAGTTTCGACCCTAGCTGTCTGCAGTGTGTCTGGGCTAAAGAAAACAAGAAAATGAATAAAACATTAGGCATCAACTAGAGGTCGTCATCACCATAGCATCAATGGTATTCCCAGTAAAGGGACTTCGAGAGTGATGTGTGTCTATTGTTGCATATGGTACAGAGAGATTGAATTCTTTGAACTAGTTTTGGTGGTTTGGGGAAACCATTATCCTTGTTTTACTTTTTAAACCAGTGTTTATATAATAATATAACTTGTTGTATCGTCTTTTTGTTATCCTTTCATCGGTTATAATTTTGAATGAGTATCACTATGTGAACATTCATAATACATTTTCAGATCGAAGGAGAAACCAATATTGTATCTCTTCCTGTATAGGTACTGGAGATTACTGCAATCATAACCTATGAAGAAATGTACCTACCTCTCGCAAACATGGAAAAAACATGTAAACAACTATATGAAGTGACAAATAGTCCATATATTCTCTGCACATGTTAAGAGAATGCTTCTATTTTCTATCGCATAGCCATGGCACAATTGGTCGAGTATAGGTATAGAGGAAAATACCATGAAGGGCTTTTCCTATGTTTTACCCTAGGCCGGAACTACACTACCAGGTTATGTTTTCAAGAGGCTACTTTGGAGGGAAACCTTTGTGCATCCTACATATACCAACTCCCCAGTTTTAGCCTATACAACAATGTCTATGACTTAGATTTCCTCAGTCGAGACATAGTTCCATGAGTTCTTTGTGTGTTGGTCCATTCAGACATTTCCAAACTTTCTACCATTAGAGCCTCCCTCTAGAAGGCCGTGTGTTCAATGCCAGAGTTCAACCCCTTCTATATGTGGTGTGTCTAGGTCAGAGAACTAGAGGAGTTGAGCATCAATTTGGGTTTTCCGCTGAATGCACATGAGGATCCTCTACAATGGGAGATGTGGTAAGAACATCAGGGGGCTTTCTTTTGTGGTTATGAAATGAATTGTGAGGAAGAAATTATTCGAAAGAGGGAATAATGTAACACCCTAAGAATTTTCAAATAGATTTGTTATAGAATTCATAGATCACTAAGTCTCTACAAACAACACTTTGTTGTAACCTAGATAATTAATCCTAATTTTTTTCACTTATGTGATGTGAATTTGGGAAATCTGACATACATGGTTGTGATAAGTAAGTTATTTAGAGTATGATAAAAAACCTTAATTTTTGGTGAATAGTAACCAACCCTTATGAATAGTGAAATACCCTTATGAATAGTAACATACCCTTATGATCAGAAATTTGAATATTAAAAATTTGACATACATGGTTCTGTTCAGGGTGATATTTTGAGTCTGATAGAATTAACTTAATTTTCGGTGAATAGTAACCTAACCTTATAAATAATAACCTACAATTATGAATAGTAAATTACCCTTATGAATAGGAATATGACTCTTATGAATGGTATCCATACCCTTAAATGTATAAATGAATTTAGACACCTTAAAAATGAAGCTGAATATTTTAGGTGTTTATATATTTCAATTAAATAATGATTTAATTAAAAAATGTAATTAATCATATTTAGAAATTTATTTTTCAAAAATGGACTTCATTTTTGGATTCTTCACATTGAATGATGGTTCGGGTGATTTTTTTGGGATTTTTCTGAAATACTTGAATTTTTGATTAATAGTAAAATACGATATTTCACACTAAATGCTAAATAATGGATTAATTGAGTCATTGATGATGATCTGCAGATGTATGCCTAATTGGTTCGAAGTCACTTGCATATATTACTATTATTGGTCATGGAATACTCACTATTGGTTGTCTTGAGAGGAAATAATAAATTAATGAATTTTATATTATGAAAACTCATCTCTCCTCTACTATAAAACCACCCTTCACTCCCTCTTCTCTTCACTCTTCGCAAGCCTTTTACCATTAAAATATTCTTCCAAATCATTCCCCATGATCCTACCCCACGTCCAAAAGTTCCTAGCCTCTTCAAAATTCCAAAACCTCTCCCATTTAGAGGTTCTCAAAGGTGGAAGTCTCAAGAGGTAAATTCCTCTTTCAAATCCCTTATTTTCTTTTACGTTCTTTTATTTTTGTTTCATTTCTCACCTCTCTTAACAAAAATAATATGATAAATATAGTAACATACATGTACTAAAATTTTTTCATGTTAATGGTATATATTCCATTATTTTATCTCCTTTCCCCACATTTATTTGAACGAAATGAAAGCACCGTTTGAGATGTTCTAATTTAGCACATTCAAGGACAACGATTTATAAATTTCTATTATAATCTTTAATTATGCTAATGAAAACATTTGTGTTATGGTTGAACCATATTATTATGTAATAAATTTTATTTTTTTATTTCTGTAATCATTTTGTACAATTGGTATTATGTTATAAAGCAAAACATGTTCATTGTAATCAAACCCACCATTTGACCAAAACGATTGTCACTAAAGTTATATATATAGTAATTCTACTTCAATCTAAGTAACAAAATTAAATTTAAAACCATGTAATATTCTGGATTTTCACTAATTGACTATAACATAATTTCTTGACAACCACATCCATCTTATATATTTATCCGAACTTGAATATAAGTGAATCGATCATTTGAAACCAAGTAAGAAAATGATTCGAAAAAAATAAAATTGAATCTCTTAACCCCATCAAAAAGGACATTAATGAACTTAATAAGGTTATAAAATATCAATTAAATGTTTATGAGGTTCTGGACATTTTAATTAATGAAGCTAAATTTGATTATTCAGGTTTTTAAGAATAAACACGAACACCTTCGAGCGTAAGGTAAGATATTGCTTAACTCAATTTTCATTATTTGAGTTAAACATCTATTTCATTGGTTAAATTCTTCGAAGAAGATGTGTGAATGACCTATTATTGTTTTTCTCTATATATACACTTTTATTGTGTGGGTTTATGTTTTTCACACATAATTGTGTCATTGATTTTTCCGCAATCTAATGATACATTTTTGGAAATAGATCCTCTCTCTCATTTTTATTCAAAAATCCACCCTATCTTGTGTACTTTTTTTTAATTTCTAAGGATGGGGTATGTTTTATCATCTCCCCCATAGTTTCCTTATGATATATAAATCATTTGATAACCTTTTATCTCTCATTAATCCCTATCAAGAACACTCGTTACCATTCCGAAATATTTGTAAGGGGTTTCTCCCATCTCACTTTAAATTAGGTGGGATATCCTTTGTTCACCTATTATTTATTATATGTGGTAAAGGTGTAATTCCATTTGACATATGTATATCATTATATTGATTGGATTTTGTGACTCTTTTTGTGGTTATTAACTCTTTTTCATACGACCCAATTGAACAGAACACGGTAATGAGCTTTGTCTCAATTTTCACTTCGTTGTGACTTTCTTAGTAATTGTGCACCTGCTCTTTCTTATGGGGTGTAACTAATTCCAATTTGATATCATTTTTCAATTGAAAGTATATTCCCTTTTAATATCCATATTCTCATATCTTGGATATTGTTATTGTCTAATCCGTATACCATTCTACAAAATATATTTGTTTTTAATGTTGTTTTGACTGTGGAAATGTTGATGAATCTGTATCCTCTATTCTATACTGATAATGTAAATACATATTGCTCTTTTATTGAATATATTTATAAAGAATTATTTGATGTAGAGGTGGGTGGATCCCACTACAGGCCCTCGATGCATCAGTAGGACTCATGAGACAAAACAGTTTGGTGACAGACCCATCGAGTTTGATTCCAAAAATCAGACGGGTTTCTACCCATAGAACTAAACTGTTTTAAGGTATTATGGTTCATGTTCCAGATACTGACGTCCAGTTAATAAGAATTATATTATTTCACTGTCCGTTATTATTATTATCCATGAGGTTTTCACTATGACAAAATCTATGGATGCAGTTTCATTCTGAGTTTATTAATGGCATTAGTTGTTCATTTATTCACTATGCCATTTTGATTATGTCAGATTGATTATGATTCAATTAGTATTGTACTCATGATTCTGATACTTGTAACCCTTACTGAGTGTTTGATCTCGCCCCTTTTATTGTTTACCTTCAATAGGTTATGAAGATGATGTCATTTTTTGAGTGCTTTTGGATGCAGTTTTTGTTTTTCATTATGTATTGTATCTTGTAAACTTATCCAATGTATTTTTTGTTAAATATTTGTATCTAGTTTCTTCAAGACTACTAAATTGATCATTTCTTCTGAATTTTCATTTCTTATAACCATGAAAATATCATAAGTAATTCACCGGCTCCTGTCTAGAGGGTTCAGGGTGTTACAATTAATGTTAACAAAATATATTTATACTTTTAAACCATTTTTATAGCATAACATAAACATAGTAATATTAAATGTAAAATGAGTATATAATTTTGTTACATGATATCATTTGTAACATCAAATATATATATATACATTATAAAATACATATTTTTGAAATATATAGAAACTCGTAACATGAATATTTACTAGATATAAAATTTATATATTATTTAAAAAACCTTTGTTATCACATTATCCCCTCTTAATATTAATTATTTTCAAAAAAAATGAATATTATCATCTGAAAAAATTAAAATATATTTATATATTCACATTCCAATGAAGTTGACAGGGTTTTACAATTGAAATTTCATTTTTATAGTCTCAATGGTGCATCCGACTAAGTCCATGATTTAACTATATTCATTATAAGGTTTCAAAATTATCAAAAATATTCTTCCAAAAAAAGAGATAGTTTGGTTTAAATGAGTGTGAGAAATGTTGTTCAGTTAAATGTAATTATGGAATTTGAACATGCAAATTTGAAATATCCTTTTCAAAATTTCTTCCATAAAACCTCTAGGAATAATCTAAGTATAATTCTTGAAAATCTCCCCTGTGGAAATTCAAAAAACTTTATAAACTCCCCCGTGGAAATTCAAAATCCAACTAATAGAGAATTTTTTTTAAAAAAATACGAATAAAATATTTTAAATAACCATAATAATATTTAATATTTGGAAGATAATGTCATATGTTGTAATATAACATTAAACTGAGTTGTATTTTTGAAAATATAGAAGGATCACATGAACTATATACTGTAATAAAATTATTTGGAAGGGATAAGAGAGCCATGGAATATTTACAACAATCCATATTAATAAATAAAATCTAATTTTTTGAAATAAATATTTAAAAAATAAAATTAATTATCTACTACCAAATTAGAACATGATTATTAACATCCAAGAATTAGTCATTGAAAAAATACAAAAAATATATAAATTGTTCCTAATTATTCTTAGTTAGTTCTCTATATTTCCAATGATCAATTAAAACAATTCTTTTTGATAAAAATATTATGAAAATAAATCATAAGAACCCATCCCATGAAATATTAAAATAGAAAAAAAACTTCACTAGACCAACCTTTTATTCATTTTAATTATTTCATTAAAAAATCATAACATAAATAAAACCTTGATATTCAAGAAAATATTCACTTTAAAATTTTTTAAAAAAGGATAAACATGATCACATGTTCTCCAAAAATTCAAGTGAATTTTATTTAGAAAAATTATTAACAATTTTAAAATAATTTTCACCCTAACTAATAATTTATTATATAAAATCCTTATGAATGCATGATCCTAAAAATACATCAAAATTATTCAAAAATAAGTTTAATCACCTTGTATTTGTATCACATCCCGACCCCTAAAGTCCTAAATTCTTTCAAACATTTGTTGGCAAAAATATATTTATATTTTCCCAAAATAACCATGTTTACCATAAAAAAAGTAAAACTACTCCTAATGTTTATATATAATTTAATCAAGTAGTATTCCTATTCCCAATAAAAATCTATCAAAATTTAATTATCCACCATAAAATAAAATCACAAGAGTCTTTAAAAGGGTATCCAAACCATTTAATTTGTGATAAAACATAAAATGATTAACACATGATGGTACCTAGAAATCATAAATTATCCTTAAGTATAATATACTAACATATAATGTTATATTAACCCTTCTGTATTTATATCATTAATGAACCGAACATAACAATCCACAATTTCAGGATTTATAAAACATATTTCATCACTTATAATCCAAGGATATTTTTAGTTTATAGTTTTATAGTTTCATAAATAAACCTGACATAAAAACCCATACCAAATGGTAATTTTTTCTTACTAAACAAAACACATTAATTAACATGTATTATATATTCATGGATAAAATATTATATTAATATATTTCACTTTATAATCATTCATAACAATCTATAGGCCTGATAAAAATAATATAAAAATGTGATATGGGCATAAAATGATCATCTAATGGAGAACATATTCTATAATAATCAAATAAAATATTTTTTTATAAGATGAACACATGTTAATGAAAAAATAATCGAGGTACATAAGAATAAAATTTGTAAATAATAACCTATATAACATGGATCACTAATCATGAATCAAAATATAAGGTTTTCAATATAAAATATAAAACAAGTCATAGTGACACAAGATCATAAGACAATTATCATAATCAAGAAAAACATAACTTGGGAATGTGAAATAAAAAATAAATTTTAAATAAGAATTTGGATTAAATATAAGCATAGAATATTTTTTAAGGATTTCTTTCAAGACCATCATCACATGGTTAACATAGTCCCATGATTGATTCATCTCACTCCCCATCCTCATTCACGAAAACTCAGGGGAAATAAACTATTATAAATATCATAACATGTGATATAATAAAATTACAAGGAAGTGACTATATTATAGAAATTATAATCCTAAAAAAACAAGAGAAAATTCCACAGAAATAAATATTAGGACATATATATATAATATTAGAGAAACATTATCAAAGAATAATAGATATAACTCTTTGAATGGAAATTGGGTTAATAATCCACTTACCTCAAATCCCAACTACCAATGTTTGTTCTTTACTTCATATATAAAAAAATTATTTTATTAATTCACTCATTTAAAAACCAAATTAAATTTATTATTACTATTAATAATATAGTTATTTTTATTACTTATACTATATTTCAGTCATTTATTTTCCAGAGTTATTCATTTAATTAAATAAATATTAATTTCACCGGTGATTTTAGTTTTTTTCAGTCCACAATTCCAAAACAGCTTCAATATATTAATAAAAATTTAAAATATTTATAATATTGTTTATTAATATTTAAAAATATTAATGTTAAGTTTTATATAATTCCAAAATATGAACAGTACAACAGTTTATAAAATTGTTACCATTCATTTAATCTTCCTCGATAAGCATGTTTCTAATAGTAAAAAATGATTATAATTGTATACTATCAATTTAATTATTAGGATGGATATTTAAACTAAATAGAACTATAATAACTAAGTTAATTTTATTTTATTTTTATATTCAATTATTAATTTTTTTTGATAATAAAAATGAATGAAATATGTTTATGAAAACACCATCATTTATTAAGTTAGCATAAACAACAATGGTAAGAGATGTTTTTAAAATTTATTTAAAATAAAGGAACACCCAATAAATTTTTTTTATGAAATTTTAGACAATAATAAAATTTATTAATTATGTTTTATTTTAAATAATACTTATTTTATTGAAATGATTAAGAGGAGAATTTATATTAAAAGACATTGTTTTTGAGAAACCTATATTTTGAGAAAATAAAAGTAATATGAAAAAGTGTTTAGTGATACATAATAGATTTTATATCATAATTGATAGATAAAATTAATAAAGATAAAATCATTTTATAATCATTGGTGTAAAAAATAGGATGTTTAATATAGTTTTATGGATATTTTATTTTAAATAATAATGGGAAGATTTAGTTAAGAACCCTCACCGTACACTTTTAATTATCTCCATTGGATTGAACCTTAAGCCTATGGATAAAGTACATTTTGGATAAAAATACCTTTATTGACATTGAAGGATATGTTTTATATAGTTACATTGGTATAATGTGGATAAAAAACCAAACCCTAGATGATTTTCAAATATAGTAGATTGATTCACCTTTTATTAGAATAATTCGTTGAATTTTTGAAACAGTATTGTCATTATATTTTAATAATATAGTTTTTAAAAATTTTAAATGGATCCTAACTATAAAATATATAATACTATAGAGATTAACTTTTCTTCATTTGACTCATGATAATTTTTATGATTTTGTATTAATTTAATAATCATTATGCCATTAAATTTTCATAAAAGCGTTTTTATGGATGGTCTCATAAGTCTACATTGAAAAAATTCCAAATAACTATGAAATTTACATTTTAAAAATTAAATAACTTATCACCTAAAATTTATAACACTAAAAATTATACAACATATTAATTAATCATAACATTATCATTTCAAATATTTTAAAACTTTAGCGATAACTTTTCTCTTATATACACATGTTCTATATCGACATTGCTAAATATATTTGGATATTTATAATATTATTTAGTATTTAAAGTAAATTAATAACAAATATAATTCATTATTCATAACTATTATCATATAAATCCATTTATGAACATATTTTTTTGTATTTATATAATGATAAATTTTTTATGATTAGAATTTTTATTTTTATTACCATACAAATGTTTTGGGTAATCATATGGGAAAATAGATTTTTCAATATTTTTAAAATTCAAAAATATAAATAAAAAAATATTTGTAATGAAATGTATCATTCATGTCAATAATTCATTTATAAATGCTATTATATTATCTCAACGACACAAAAATTTTCATTTATAATGTTTCATTAGAATTATGCCATCACCAATAAATTATTCCATGTTTATTATGACATAAAAATTAATTTCCATTAACTACCTAAATTAAATATGTCAACTTTAGTATTTTATCATTATTTACACATTGAAAAGGATTCTATACTGTTATTTATCGTTTTGGATAGAAATACATTAATATGAAGTGATGTTCTACTTGAATTTAAACAATAAAATTAAATATAATTTAAAATCAAATGTACTCTTAAACATACATCCTCAAAAAATTGAAGTATTAAATTTAATAAAAAATAATTTAAAACATAAAAAAGTATAAATCCAAATAAAATATGTATTTATAATATTTTATAGTAATTTTTTATCAAAAAACTGACAATATATATCCAAATTTTCTATTTATTGGCATATTTGTCTTGCATTATTTTTTTAAAAACTACCTTTCATATATAAGGTCTATTAAATTCATCTCTTAAGAAAAAATTGAAACAATTGTAGAAAACGTGTATGTATGGGGACATGAGCCTATAAACTAGCCCTCACCTCCAAAACCCTTACAACCCCACCACTAATGGTGTGTAAAACAATTCCATACAAAATATTTGGACATAAAGACTCAAAATATATTTTATTCAAATAAATCTAAAACAAAAAAGCCAATATATATTGAATTAAATTTTTTTCAAAATAAATTTCGTTTTAGAAAATATATTTTTACTTCATACCTTTATGAAATTATCTTTATTTCAATGATAATAATAGATATCATCATAATTTCATTGATTTTTCATAAATATCCATGTATGAAATATCTAATAATTAAATATTTCTTTAAATAATTAAAAATATGAAATTATTTTCAAAAAATACTTCTTACCAATATGTAAAAAATATTTTAGGGTATAAAGTAAAAATAATTAATTTAAAATGGTCTTTATTAAATTATTAATATCTATAATATCATTAGTTATAAGAAATAGATATATATTCTTTGTAATATTAATATTTATAACATACATATAAATTTCTAACATGAATATTTAATAAATAATAAAATCATATATTAGTTAAAAATATCATTGTTGTGATAGATATATCATTATATTAGCGAGTGTGGTATATCCCTTTGAGGATATATGATATATAGTGATACGAGGGATGGTCATTTATCCCACTAGGATATTATTATATATGGTAGTATTTTACGGGATCATTTATACCCTTGAGGACTTATGATATACAATGATATATGGGGCGATACTTATCCCCTTGAGGACTTAGGGTATGTGATGAAATTATAGGGGGCCTCTTATACACCCCTGAGGAACAATGATATATTGTGAAATTTTAGAGGTCCTCTTATGTAACACCCCAAGATTTCATAGTGTGTTATTTCTTCAAAATAATTCAATAACTTGCAGTACATGCAACACTGAGTTCAATAGAACCATGACTTACCAAAAATCCATTCAAAAGAGGTTATGAATAGTATTAACTAAATTTTAAACTTTATATAATCCTTATAATTTTTCCATATTATGAGTATCTTAGACATAATGCAAGAACAAATTCATTTTCAGTATTGCAGTTTTATCAACTTTTAATAGTGAACCTTTTTTAAATACAATATTTTAAACTTTTTGACTAAATGGGGACATCAAAAATTTAAAATGAAACATCCCAAGCTCCCACGGTACGCTTTCATTGAATAATACAGTAGCGTGTGTTGTACGCAACCTTGAGTTTTAACACACACCACAACCAATCAAACTAGCCGTTATGAATAGTAATACCTACTTTTCGAAATTATATATATTTTATATTTTAAAATGGTTTTCATTTTTGGATTCGGAATATAGAATTTAGCCTAAGGTGAAATTTTTGTACTTTTCGGATAACTTTCATATTTTGATGAATAGTTAAAATTACTAAATTTTAATTAAAAACAACTTTTTTAATCAAATTAATTAATAGTGATAAATTGTGAATTTGAGTGGTTTTAAAGTATATTTAGAATATATTTTTACCATTTAATATAATGTTGGTCATTGGACATAATTTTACAATTAAACCGAACATAAACAAGTGTCAATCTTTTGATGATTATTATCTCTTAAAAACACGCTTTTTGTTTTGACAGCGGGAATTAATTTTAAATTAATTTCTGCCACTTCTGTGTTTTGAATTTAGAAAAATTGATTCCATATTTCTAATTAGGATGTAAAAATTGTGTAAATAGGTAAATTTTATTCTTAGACATTTTGAATAATTACTGTGGTAATATTTTATTTACCATGGTTAAGGGTAAATCTGGTAAATAAGGGTTAAAAAATAATATTATAATAATTTAAATTACCCTAAAACGTGTCCTAGCCTTATTGGTTGATACATGTTCGACCATAGGCATCTTTGTGTCGATTTGGGGACCCCATGGCGCCACTTGTAGGTGATAGGGACACTTTATTTTAATTAAGTTAAAATGAATACAAAAATGACACAAGCATATATCTTTTAGAAAAACAATTATTACATAAGGTTATATATGTTGGATTTTAGATTATAAATATTCATTAGAAATATAAAAAGATTTCCTACATAATGATATTTTATTTATAATTTTTAGACATTATAAAATTTAACTTATTTATGACACAATGATGATGCAGTAATTACTATAATAGTGAACAATAAACATAATTGATATTATAAATACCCATATAATTATAATATGAAACTTTTAATGAATTAAACTAATTTTATAGTATAATATGATATATTAGGATTGATTTAATTGACTTTTTTAGAAGTAATCAATCTGTTATAAGTTTCACAAAAATCAACTATTGAATAGTGTCAAAATTGACATAAAAGAGTTCTTAAAAAATATATTATATTATTAATTGATATTAAATTCCTAAAAATCTATGTTTCATCTAAGAGACTTATAACATGATAATTGCATCATTAATGTACCACTTGGGGGTCTCTTGGATGTATATAGTATGTTTATTAACCATATTATATAAAAATACAAAGAGACATTGTAAAAGTGAAACTAATTAACTTAGAGTTAATACTTAAAGATAATGTTAATATAATTACCCAAACCTGTCTAAATTCTATTGGATGAGTTTTTTTAGACCCATACCCACCTTAACCTTTGAATAGTCAACTTTTTAGCCATTAGAAACTGAATATGAATTTATTATAAATTAATATTTCTAGCTTTTCCAAAGGTGCCCCTCACCCCTCTTATAAAAGGGCACTCCTCCTTCTCATTTCTTCACACCTTCAAAGCCTTTTGGTTCGGCCAAACTCTGCCCAAATACTCTCCCAACTTCCCTCACTACAACCTAGAGTCCTTAGTTTGATCAGAAAGCCAACCTACGAACCCCTTTTGATCAAATCAAAAGGAAGAAACCGAAGAAGAGGTAATGATTTCACCACCCTTTTCCAAGTTCATTTCTTCTTCCAATTCTTATTCATTTGTTGTTACCATTATAAAATAATAAATCCAGTATCATATATATACTGTGATGTTATTATAAATATTGTACAACCATATTCAGTGTTCAATCCACCCTTTGAATAACATGTCACCATACGTGCGTACGTACGGCTTACCGTCTCCACGTCGTGGTGTAATTGTTATTCAATATAATATTATTTGGATGGGTATAATAATGATGTGTAACTCATGTAAATAATAAATATAACATGTTAATGATTCTGTATATATTATATACCATCCATTTATATATTATTTTAATATCAAAAGAATGATATTGTCGCTCGTGCGTACGTACGGACTACCGTCTCCACGAACGCCATGAGATTCATTCTCCATCGAAACCATTAAGGTATAATTATCATTTGATGATTTAAAAATTATGTTTAAGGACTTGATATAATTCTAGATATGAATAATATACAACCCTTCCTTTACAAACATGTCTTATGTAACAAAACATATAAAAGAAAACAAGCAAGTTAACACCTGAAACAACGATAATACTAAGATATTATTATCAAATTAATATTAAAAGATCATATATGATATCATATTAATGTAAATGATTCCTGTATAATTTAATAACAATTATTTCACCATTATACAGGATGTTAACCTACCCCAACCAAGGAAAAGTACAAGGTAAGGGTTATTTCACAATCTCTTCATTATCTGAGGTTGTTTATACGTAATAATCTACTAGGATCTCTTTATCATCCACATCCATGTTTCTTCAAAATGTATTTAAATTTTTTTTTACTATTTACAAGAATATGGGTTAAAATCATTTATACCCTTGTTTGACTTTTTATAAGAGGTTTATAAAGGAATCTTTTCGTCGTTTTCCAAACAAGGTGCTTTTTAACCTTTTCGACAAAATTAAGGTAAGAATGTTTTTTTAACTTATACGGCGGGTGCGGCTATTTTCCGCCGTTATAAAATCGTCGAAGCTTCCCTTAGAAGCTTATAAGATTATTTTCAAGAAAATGTTTTATTTTATATGGCTCTTAAATGATTTCAAAAATAGAAAGAGATATTTCTCTAAAAAGTGTTTTGATATCATCTATGTCAACATCCTTTGATGGATTTTACGCTTATTTGAAGTTGATTTATTATGATACAAAACATCTATATTGTATTGAAGGTTTTGTGATATGTTTGACTATAGATGTGCTATTTTTATACCATTCGTAGTTTATGGTGAAATTATTGACATTTCTTATGCTAGTTTTAATACGAATGATTATGTTATGTTTAAACCGTTTCATATGGGAATGCATTGGACTTAATATGTGACGGGTGGTGCCCGATATAGCTCCTCGATGCATCGGTAGGTCTCATGAGGCAAACTAGT
Organism: Viscum album; assembly: GCA_963277665.1. NCBI lineage: Eukaryota > Viridiplantae > Streptophyta > Magnoliopsida > Santalales > Viscaceae > Viscum > Viscum album. Next base: position 2,045,533,470 of record OY728126.1, on the reverse strand, counting down.
GTCTTGGCACAAGGCCTTGACAAAATCTTATTTGTAGTCTTGGCACGAGGCCTTGGCTATGTGGTTATGATAGTCTGGCATTATGCATTCCAACATTATGAAAGTGGTTATTGATATTGAATTTGATTATTCGATTAGTAGAATATCCATGTGAACAAGTAAATGGCATTATTTCATTTTACTTTTTCCATACTATGTTGAAGTTCAAGTTTAAAAGGCTTTTGTTTTAGTTATACATAGCCTTAAATGTTTATTCTTATTTATGAAAGTTTCCGGTATATTGTTATCCTTACTGGGCATTTGAGCTCACCTCTTTTCTATGTTTTATTTTTCCCAGGAAGTGAAGAAGAAAAATATGAATGACCTGCATGGATATTATGTGGGGATATGAGTGTGGATTATGGAGACATTATGTTGTTGTAGTAGTTTTTCATTTTATGATGTAATGTAAAACTTATGAATATATCTAGTGTTTCCAAGGCTACTAAACCAATCGGTCTTTCGAGATTTGATCTTTCTTGTGATCATGCCAATGTTATGTAATAATGCACCGACTCTGGGTAACTAGGGTCGGGGCGTTACAGTTGGTATCAGAGGAAGTTTAGTAAAAACCTTGGAAGCTAGATTGAGATAAACTCTGATTAGAGCACGTAGACCTAAGATGAACTTTGAGGATTAGTATAGAAGAACTTCCTAGAATTTTGGTATTGTAGAGATTTTGTGAGTTTTCCGAACAATACATCCCTGTCTGGATACGAGCAGGTAGAGGCGGCTCTGGCACAGATGTACCTAGGAGTAATACCCGAAAACACCGCTTTGAGCTAGACTCGAACAGGAACTGGTGCACGACAACGGGCCTTGCTGCACTCTTGGTTATGACACTCCCAGGGGATATGCTTAGGATAACTCTCATTTTCTTTACAAATCATTATGAAGGGTTTATAAGTATATAATTCCTCAAAGAAAACATTTTTATGATTATGGATTATATCCATAAATAGTTCAATTTTTGTTAAGTGTTTTATAAGTATGGGATTATGTATTTTGATTCATAAACTGATCTAGTTTATGCCATTGTTTAGAAATGGCGCCCAGTAGAAGGAATGAGAACTCCAGAAATGCACATGATTTAAAGAGAAGGAAGGATCATATCTTTCATGGTCTTAAGCTAGAATTTATAAGAGAAATAGTCTCCCATGTATTATCATCATATGATGAAATAATATCATGTGTTGATAAGATAAGTAAAGAGTTTACTGAGTCATATGGCTTTGAAGGGAAGCAAGAGAAGAAAAGGATGGAAGAGAGAAAGATGGATAAAGGGAAGAGGGAAAAGAATAATTTTCCCATATGTGGTAACTGTGGAAAGAAACACCCTGGAAATTGCCTGAAATGAATGGGAGTTTGTTATAAATGTGGAGGAAAAGGGCACAAAGTACATGACTGCAAGGGTAAGAAAATGGTTTCAAATGTACAATGCTTCATTTGCAAGGAGTTTGGACACTACGCGAACCTATGTCCCAGTCATCAGACTATGCCGCAAATCATGCTATTGGATAATAATCAAGTTATGATACTACCACGGATGAAGAGGAATGATTAGAGTTCTTATGTTGATTATGTCAATTGAGTGTTGTATCAACAATGTACTTGTTATAATAATTATGGAGTATATAAGGATTGTACTGCAGTACTATTTCATTAAGGACTAGAGATTATGTGGAACAAAGAAAAGTGACTCAATAGCAGGATAAATTTTTGGAAAATATATGGTTGAGAGAATGATAAACCATAATATAATTCTGATACCGAAGTAGTGATTTTGGAATAGTACATGATTGTTTTGGATAAATTATATTGGATATTCTTGACTACCTTCGAACTGATTAATGATTTGTATATTCCATCTTTTTTGGGGTTTAAAACATTTTTGGATTAATGAAGTATATCCAGCTTTCTATATGGAATAAGGGAGCATGAATGTAATCAATAAGGAATATGGTAATTCAGGATGTTTCAGTGTATTAAAAGAATACATGATGAAGGTATTCATATGCTATTACGGGGTAAAAAGGTTCTACATTATGTTTACCTTACTTATAAATGTTGTACTGTGAGTTTGGACAGAAGTATTTTGGATAGTTCTAGTTTGGATTATTTTGGATTGCCATAAAAGGACAACCCGGAGGTCGGGCGGCAACCCGTCGCGTCCGGCAAGGCTGCGAGACTTGAACCTGAAACCGAAGGGCGACAATGGTGTATCACCTACCACTTGCCCACAAGATGTCCTCGATTAAATAATGTAGTTTTTATTAAAATATCTTGTAGATGAATTATAAATTCGTTTATTTTGGAACCCTATACGAATAGTGTAAATAGAATTTTTTTAACATTTTATTATCTTTTAGAGTGAAAGATGAGTTTGTGGTTGAAATTTATTAATGGATAAAACTCTAATTATAAAGTAAGTATATCTCCTTATGATCTTAGCCAATCTCTTAAATAAATTCCTCAACATTAAGAAAAGTAACTTAGAACAAAAATGTTTTCCTAGATGGTACCTTAAATCATCACTAATTCATGGCTTTGGGATTGTTGGCCTTTTCATAGCCATGTTCTCTACCACTCTCCATCAGATAATTGATGGTTAGATTTCTCTTCAATATCCATATTCTCCTACATGGAACCCTAGTATGTGTTATTTTCGGTAATCTTCATACTTTCCACTCTTTATTTTAAATAGAGGCATCTTTAATTCATTTTTTGATGTGGGATTTCAACTAAGATATTTTGAAACGTCAAAAATGTGTTATCCTAATACCCTATGTTTTGTTGAACCGATGGTATTTCAAATCATCATAGATTGATGAATTTAAGGACCTCAATTATACACTTGTTTGTGATTGATGACCTCAATCACTACCTATAAATATTTACGTTTTACTCCAATTATATGTCTCTAATTGCCACCAATGTTCTCATAATCGAGATCATAATTTGGTGGTGACCCTTTCATTTCTCTTTTCCTCATTTTAAGGCTAAATTTTAGTAACCCAATTTCCGATGTGGGTTTTCCCACAAAGATATTTTTTTATTTTCAACCTTTTATTTTTGAAGAACAATTTCAAATTGCGAGGATGCAATTTATTGAAGGAGGGGATTATGTAAAACCCCAAGATTTCATAGTGTGTTATTTCTTCAAAATAATTCAATAACTTGCACTACACGCAACACCGAGTTCAATTGCACCATTACTTACCAAAAATCCATTCAAAAGAGGTTATGAATAGTATTAACTAAATTTTTAACATTATATAATCCTTATAATTTTTCCATATTATGAGTATCTTAGACATAATGCAAGAACAAATTCATTTTCAGTATTGCACTTTTATCAACGTTTAATAGTGAACCTTTTTTAAATACAATATTTTAAACTTTTTGACTAAATGGGGACATCAAAAATTTAAAATGAAACATCCCAAGCTTCCACGGTATGCTTTCTTTGAATAATACATCAGCGTGTGTTGTATGCAACCTTGAGTTTTAACACACACCACAACCAATCAAACTAGCCGTTATGAATAGTAATACCTACTTTTCGAAATTATATATACTTTATATTTTAAAATGGTCTTCATTTTTGGATTCGGAATATCGAATTTATACTAAGGTGAAATTTTTGTACTTTTCGGATAAATTTCATATTTTGATGAATAGTTAAAATTACTAAATTTTAATTAAAAACAACTTTTTTAATCAAAATAATTAATAGTGATAAATTTTGAATTTGAGTGGTTTTAAAGTATATTTAGAATATATTTTTACCATTTAATATAATGTTGGTCATTGGACATAATTTTACAATTAAACCGAACATAAACAAGTGTCAATCTTTTGATGGTTATTATCTCTTAAAAACACGCTTTTTGTTTTGACAGCGGGAATTAATTTTAAATTAATTTCTGCCACTTCTGTGTTTTGAATTTAGAAAAATGGATTCCATATTTGGAATCAGGATGTCCAAATTTTGTAAATAGGTAACTTTTATTTTTAGACATTTTGAATAATTACTGTGGTAAATATTTTATTTACCATGGTTAAGGGTAAAACTGGTAAATAAGGGTTAAAAATAATATTATAATAATACTAAATTACCCTAAAACGTATCCTAGACTTATTTTGTGATACATGTTCGACCATAGGCATCTTTGTGTCGATTTGGGGACCCCATGGTGCCACTTGTAGGTGATAGGGACACTTTATTTTAATTAAGTTAAAATGAATACAAAAATGACACAAGCATATATCGTTTAGAAAAACAATTATTACATAAGGTTATATATGTTGGATTTTAGATTATAAATATTCATTATAAAGATAAAAAGATTTCCTACATAATGATATTTTATTTATAATTTTTAGACATTAAATAAGTTAATTTATTTTTAGACACAATGATGATGCAGTAATTACTATAATAGTGAAAAATCAAAATAATTGATATTATAAATACCCAAATAATTATAATATGAAACTTTTAATGAATTAAACTAATTTTATAGGATAATATTATATATTAGGATTTATTTAATTGACTTTTTTATAAGTAATCAATCTGTTATAAGTTTCACAAAAATCAACTATTGAATAGTGTCAAAATTGACATAAAAGAGTTCTTAAAACAAATATTATATTATTAATTGATATTAAATTTCTAAAAATCTACATTTCGGCCAAGAGACTTATAACATGATAATTTCATTATTAATGGACCACTTGGGGGTCTATTGGATGTATATAGTATGTTTATTAACCATATTATATAAAAATACAAAGAGACATTGTAAAAGGGAAACTAATTAAATTAGAGTTAATACTTAATGATAAGGTTAATATAAGTACCAAAACCTGTCTAAATTCTATTGGATGAGTTTTTTTCGACCCATACCCACCTTAAACTTTTAATAGTAAACTTTTGAGCCATTAGAAACTGAATATGAATTTATTATAAATTAATATTTCTAGCTTTTCCAAAGGTGCCCCTCACCCCTCTTATAAAAGGGAACTCCTCCTTATCATTTCTTCACACCTTCAAAGCCTTTTGGTTCGGCCAAACTCTGCCCAAATACTCTCACAACTTCCCTCCCTACAACCTAGAGGCCTTAGTTTGATCGGAAAGCCAACCTAAGGAGCCCTTTTGATCAAATCAAAAGGAAGAAACTGAAGAAGAGGTAATGATTTCACCACCCTTTTCCAAGTTCATTTCTTCTTCCACTTCTTATTCATTTGTTGTTACCATTATAAAATAATAACTCCAGTATCATATATATACTGTGATGTTATTATAAATATTGTAAAACCATATTCAGTGTTCTATCCACACTTTTAATAACATGTCACCATACGTGCGTACGTACGGCTTACCGTCTCCACGTCGTGGTGTAATTGTTATTCAATATAATATTATTTGGATGGGTATAATAATGATGTGTAACTCATGTAAATAATAAATATAACATGTTAATGATTCTGTATATATTATATACCATCCATTTATATATTATTTTAATATCAAAAGAATGATATTGTCGCTCGTGCGTACGTACGGACTACCGTCTCCACGAACGCGATGAGATTCATTTCCATCGAAACCATTAAAGTATAATTATCATTTGATTATTTAAAAATTATGTTTAAGGACTTGATATCATTCTGGATATGAATAATATACAACCCTTCCTTTACAAACATGTCTTATGTAACAAAACATATAAAAGAATACAAGAAAGTTAACACCCGAAACAACGATAATACTAAGATATTATTATCAAATCAATATTGAAAGATCATATATGATATCATATTAATATATATGATTCTTGTATAATTTAATAACAATTATTTCACCATTATACAGGATGTTAACCTACCCCAACCAAGGAAAAGTACAAGATAAGGGTTATTTCACAATCTCTTCATTTTCCGAGGTTGTTTATACGTAATAATCTACTGGGATCTCTTTATCATCCACATCCATGTTTCTTCAAAATGTATTTCAAAACATTTTTACAATTTACAAGAATATGGGTTAAAATCATTTATACCCTTGTTTGAATTTTTATAAGAGGTTTATAAAGGAATATTTTCGTCGTTTTCCAAACAAGGTGTTTTTTAACCTTTTCGACAAAATTAAGGTAAGAATGTTTTTTTTAACTTATACGGCGGGTGCGGCTATTTTCCGCCGTTATAAAATCATCGAAGCTTCCCTTACAAGCTTATAAGAATATTTTCAGGAAAATGTTTTATTTTATATGGCTCTTAAATGATTTCAAAAATAGAAAGAGATATTTCTCTAAAAAGTGTTTTGATTTCATCTATGTCAACATCCTTTGATGGATTTTACGCTTATTTGAAGTTAATTTATTATGATACAAAACTTCTATATTGTATTGAAGGTTTTGTGATATGTTTGACTGTGGATGTGCTATTTTTATACCATTCATAGTTTATGGTGAAATTATTGACATTTCGTATGCTAGTTTTAATACGAATGATTATGTTATGTTTAAACCGTTTCATATGGGAATGCATTGGACTTAATATGTGACGGGTGGAGCCCGATATAGCTCCTCGATGCATCGGTAGGTCTAATGAGGCAAACTAGTGTCTTGGCACAAGGCCTTGAAAAAATCTTATTTGTAGTCTTGGCACGAGGCCTTGGCTATGTGGTTATGATAGTCTGGCATTATGCATTCCAACATTATGAAAGTGGTTATTGATATTGCATTTGATTATTTGATTAGTAGAATATCCATGTGAACAAGTAAATGGAATTATTTCATTTTACTTTTGCCATACTATGTTGAAGATCAAGTTTAAAAGGCTTTTGTTTTAGTTATACATAGCCTTAAATGTTTATTCTTATTTATGAAAGTTTCCGGTATATTGTTATCCTTACTGGGAATTTGAGCTCACCCCTTTTCTATGATTTATTTTTCCCAGGAAGTGAAGAAGTAAATTATGAATGACCTGCAGGGATATTATGTGGGGATATGATTGTGGATTATGGAGACATTATGTTGTTGTAGTAGTTTTTCATTTTATGATGTAATGTAAAACTTATGAATATATCTAGTGTTTCCAAGGCTACTAAACCAATCGGTCTTTCGAGATTTGATCTTTCTTGTGATCATGCCAATGTTATGTAATAATGCACCGACTCTGGGTAACTAGGGTCGGGGCGTTACAGTTGGTATCATAGGAAGTTTAGTACAAACCTTGGAAGCTGGATTTAGATAAAATCTGATTAGAGCACGTAGACCTAAGATGAACTTTGAGGATTAGTATAGAAGAACTTCCTAGAATTTTGGTATTGTAGAGATTTTGTTAGTTTTACGAGCAATACAACCCTGTCTGGATACGAGCAGGTAGAGGCGGCTCTGGCACAGATGTTCCTAGGAGTGAAACCCGAAAACACCGCTTTGAGCTAGACTCGAACGGGAACTGGTGCACGACAACGGGCCTTGCTGCACTCTTGGTTACGACACTTCCGGGGGATATGATTAGGATAACTCTCATTTTCTTTACAAATCATTATGAAGGGTTTATGAGTATATAATTACTCAAAGAAAACATTTTTATGATTATGGATTATATCCATAAATAGTTCAATTTATGTTAAGTGTTTTATAAGTATGGGATTATGTATTTTGATTCATAAACTGATCTAGTTTATGAAATTGTTTAGAAATGGCGCCCAGTAGAAGGAATGAGAACTCCAGAAATGCACATGATTCAAAGAGAAGGAAGGATCATATCTTTCATGGTCTTAAGCTAGAATTTATAAGAGAAATAGTCTCCCACGTATTATCATCATATGATGAAATAATATCATGTGTTGATAAGATAAGTAAAGAGTTTAATGAGTCCTATGGCTTTGAAGGGAAGCAAGAGAAGAAAAGGATGGAAGAGAGAAAGATGGATAAAGGGAAGAGGGAAAAGAATAATTTTCCCATATGTGGTAACTGTGGAAAGAAACACCCTGGAACTTGACAAAAAGGAATGGGAGTTTGTTATAAGTGTGGATGAAAAGGGCACAAAGTACGTGACTGCAAGGGTAAGAAAATGGTTTCAAATGTACTATGCTTCATTTGCAAGGAGTTTGGACACTACGCGAACCTATGTCCCAGTCATCAGACTACGCCACAAATGATGCTATTGGATAATAATCAAGTTATGATACTACCACAGATGAAGAGGAATGATTAGAGTTCTTATGTTGATTATGTCAATTGAGTGTTGTATCAACAATGTACTTGTTATAATAATTATGGAGTATATAAGGATTGTATTGCAGTACTATTTCATTAAGGACTAGAGATTATGTGGAACAAAGAAAAGTGACTCAATAGCAGGATAAATTTTTGGAAAATATATGGTTGAGAGAATGATAAACCATAATATAGTTCTGATACCGAAGTAGTAATTTTGGAATAATACATGATTGTTTTGGATAAATTATATTGGATATTCTTGACTACCTTCGAACTGATTAATGATTTGTATATTCCATATTTTTTGGGGTTTATAACATTTTTGGATTAATGAAGTATATCCAACTTTCTATATGGAATAAGGGAGCATGAATGTAATCAATAAGGAATATGGTAATTCAGGATGTTTCAATGTATTAAAAGAATACATGATGAAGGTATTCATAAGCTATTACGGGGTAAAAAGGTTCTACATTATGTTTACCTTACTTATAAATGTTTGAATGTGAGTTTGGACAGAAGTATTTTGGATAGTTCTAGTTTGGATTATTTTGGATTGCCATAAAAGGACAACCCGGAGGTCGGGCGGCAACCTGTCGCGTCCGGCAAGGCTGCGAGACTTGAACCTGCAACCGAAGGGCGACAAGGGTGTATCACCTACCACTGGCCCACAAGATGTCCTGGATTAAATAATGTAGTTTTTATTAAAAGATCTTGTGGATGAGTTATAAATTCGTTTAATTTGGAACCCTATACGAATAGTGTAAATAGAATTTTTTTAACATTCTATTATCTTTTAGAGTGAAAGATGAGTTTGTGGTTGAAATTTATTAATGGATAAAACTCTAATTATAAAGTAAATATATCTCCTTATGATCTTATCCAATCTCTTAAATAAATTCCTCAACATTAAGAAAAGTAACTTAGAACAAAAATGTTTTCCTAGATGGTACCTTAAATCATCAGTAATTCATGGCTTTGGGATTGTTGGCCTTTTCATAGCCATGTTCTCTACCACTCTCCATCATATAATTGATGGTTAGATTTCTCTTCCATATCCATATTTTCCTACATGGAACCCTAGTATGTGTTATTTTCGGTAATCTTCATACTTTCCACTCTTTATTTTAAATACAGGCCTCTTTAATTCATTTTTCGATGTGGGATTTCAACTAAGATATTTTGAAACGTCAAAAATGTGTTATCCTAATACCCTATGTTTTGTTGAACCGATGGTATTTCAAATCATCATAGATTGATGAATTTAAGGACCTCAATTATACACTTGTTTGTGATTGATGACCTCAATCACTACCTATAAATATTTACGTTTTTCCTCCGATTATATGTCTCTAATTTCCACCAATGTTCTCCTAATAAAGATCATAATTTGGTGGTGACCCTTTCATTTCTCTTTTCCTCATTTTAAGGCTAAATTTTAGTAACCCAATTTCCGTTGTGGGTTTTCCCACAAAGATATTTTTTTTATTTTCAACCTTTTATTTTTGAAGAACAATTTCAAATTGCGAGGACGCAATTTATTAAAGGAGGGTAGAATGTAACACCCCAAGATTTCATAGTGTGTTATTTCTTCAAAATATTTCAATAACTTGCATTAAACGCAACACCGAGTTCAATTGCACCATGACTTACCAAAAAGCCATTCAAAAGAGGTTATGAATAGTATTAACTAAATTTTAATCTTTATATAATCCTTATAATTTTTCCATATTATGAGTATCTTAGACATAATACAAGAACAAATTCATTTTCAGTATTTCACTTTTATCAACTTTTAATAGTGAAACTTTTTTAAATATAATATTTTAAACTTTTTGACTAAATGGGGACATCAAAAATTTAAAATGTAACATCCCAAGCTTCCACGGTACGCTTTCTTTGAATAATATAGTAGCGTGTGTTGTACGCAGCCTTGAGTTTTAACACACATCACAACCAATCAAACTAGCCGTTATGAATAGTAATACCTACTTTTCGAAATTATATATATTTTATATTTTAAAGTGGACTTCATTTTTTGATTCAGAATATCGAATTTAGCCTAAGGTGAAATTTTTGTACTTTTCGGATAACTTTCATATTTTGATGAATAGTGAAAATTACTAAATTTTAATTAAAAACAACTTTTTTAATCAAAATAATTAATTGTGATAAATTGGGAATTTGAGTGGTTTTAAAGTATATTTTGAATATATTTTTACCATTTAATATAATTTTGGTCATTGGACATAATTTTACAATTAAACCGAACATAAACAAGTGTCAATCATTTGATGGTTATTATCTCTTAAAAACACGCTTTTTGTTTTGACAGCGGGAATTAATTTTAAATTAATTTCTTCCACTTCTGTGTTTTGAATTTATAAAAATGGATTCCATATTTGGAATCAGGATGTCTAAATTGTGTAAATAGGTAACTTTTATTTTTAGACATTTTGAATAATTACTGTGGTAAATATTTTATTTACCATGGTTAAGGGTAAATCTGGTAAATAAGGGTTAAAAATAATATTATAATAATACTAAATTACCCTAAAACGTGTCCTAGCCTTATTGGTTGATACATGTTCGACCATAGGAATCTTTGTGTCGATTTGGGGACCCCATGGTGCCACTTGTAGGTGATATGGACACTTTATTTTAATTAAGTTAAAATGAATACAAAAATGACACAAGCATATATCTTTTAGAAAACCAATTATTACATAAGGTTATATATGTTGGATTTTAGATTATAAATATTCATTAGAAATATACAAAGATTTAATACATAATGATATTTTATTTATAATTTTTAGAAATTAAATAATTTAATTTATTTATGACACAATGATGATGCAGTAATTCCTATAATAGTGAAAAATCAAAATAATTGATATTATAAATACCCAAATAATTATAATATGAAACTTTTAATGAAATAAACTAATTTTATGGATAATATGATATATTAGGATTTATTTAATTGACGTTTTTTGAAGTAATCAATCTGTTATAAGTTTCACAAAAATCAACTATTGAATAGTGTCAAAATTGACATAAAAGAGTTCTTAAAACAAATATTATATTATTAATTGATATTAAATTCCTAAAAATCTACGTTTCGGCCAAGAGACTTATAACATGATAATGTCATCATTAATGGACCACTTAGGGGTCTTTTGGATGTATATAGTATGTTTATTAACCATATTATATAAAAATACAAAGAGACATTGTAAAAGTGGAACTAATTAACTTAGAGTTAATACTTAAAGATAAGGTTAATATAAGTACCCAAACCTGTCTAAATTCTATTGGATGAGTTGTTTTCGACCCATACCCACCTTAACCTTTTAATAGTAAACTTTGGAGCCATTAGAAACTGAATATGAATTTATTATAAATTAATATTTCTAGCTTTTCAAAAGGTGCCCCTCACCCCTCTTATAAAAGGGCACTCCCCCTTCTAATTTGTTCACACCTTCAAAGCCTTTTGGTTCGGCCTAAATCTTCCCAAATACTCTCCCAACGTCCCTCAATACAATCTAGAGGCCTTAGTTTGATCGGAAAGCCAACCTAAGGAGCCCTTTTGATCAAATCAAAAGGAAGAAACCGAAGAAGAGGTAATGATTTCACCACCCTTTTCCAAGTTCATTTCTTCTTCCACTTCTTATTCCGTTGTTGTTTCCATTATAAAATAATAACTCCAGTATCATATATATACTGTTATGTTATTATAAATATGGTACAACCATATTCAGTGTTCTATCCACCCTTTGAATAACATGTAACCATACGTGCGTACGTACGGCTTACCGTCTCCACGTCGTGGTGTAATTGTTATTCAATATAATATTATTTTGATGGGTATAATAATGATGTGTAACTCATGTAAATAATAAATATAACATGTTAATGTTTCTTTATATATTATATACCATCCATTTATATATTATTTTAATATCAAAAGAATGATATTGTCGCTCGTGCGTACGTACGGACTACCGTCTCCACGAACGTGATGAGATTCATTCTCCATCGAAACCATTAAAGTATAATTATCATCTGATGATTTAAAAATGATTTTTAAGGAGTTGATATCATTCTGGATATGAATAATATACAACCTATCATTTACAAACATGTCTTACGTAACAAAACATATAAAAGAAAACAAGCAAGTTAACACCCGAAACAACGATAATACTAAGATATTATTATCAAATCAATATTAAAAGATCATATATGATATCATATTAATGTATATGATTCTTGTATAATTTAATAACAATTATTTCACCATTATACAGGATGTTAACCTACCCCAACAAAGGAAAAGTACAAGGTAAGGGTTATTTCACAATCTCTTCATTATCCGAGGTTGTTTATACGTAATAATCTACTGGGATCTCTTTATCATCCACATCCATGTTTCTTCAAAATGTATTTCAAAACATTTTTACTATTTACAATAATATGGTTTAAAATCATTTATACCCGTGTTTGACTTTTTATAAGAGGTTTATAAAAGAATCTTTTCGTCGTTTTCCAAATAAGGTGCTTTTTAACCTTTTTTACAAAATTAAGGTAAGAATGTTTTTTTACCTTATACGGCGGGTGCAGCTATTTTCTACTGTTATAAAATCGTCGAAGCTTCCCTTACAAGCTTATAAGAATATTTTCAAGAAAATGTTTTATTTTATATGGCTCTTAAATGATTTCAAAAATAGAAAGAGATATTTCTCTAAAAAGTGTTTTGATTTCATCTATGTCAACATCCTTTGATGGATTTTACGCTTATTTGATGTTGATTTATTATGATACAAAACTTATATATTGTATTGAAGGTTTTGTGATATATTTGACTGTGGATGTGCTATTTTTATACCATTCATAGTTTATGGTGAAATTATTGACATTTCGTATGCTAGTTTTAATACGAATGTTTATGTTATGTTTAAACCTTTTCATATGGGAATGCATTGGATTTAATATGTGACGGGTGGAGCCCGATATAGCTCCTCGATGCATCGGTAGGTCTCATGAGGCAAACTAGTGTCTTAGCACAAGTCCTTGACAAAATATTATTTGTATTCTTGGCACGAGGGCTTGGCTATGTGGTTATGATTGTCTGGCATTATGCATTCCAACATTATGAAAGTGGTTATTGATATTGCATGTGATTATTCGATTAGTAGAATATCCATGTGAACAAGTAAATGGAATTATTTCATTTTACTTTTGCCATACTATGTTGAAGTTCAAGTTTAAAAGGCTTTTGTTTTAGTTATATATATCCTTAAATGTTTATTCTTATTTATGAAAGTTTCCGGTATATTGTTATCCTTACTGGGCATTTGAGCTCACCCCTTTTCTATGTTTTATTTTTCCCAGGAAGTGAAGAAGTAAATTATGAATGACCTGCAGGGATATTATGTGGGGATATGAGTGTGGATTATGGAGAAATTATGTTGTAGTAGTAGTTTTTCATTTTATGATGTAATGTAAAACTTATGAATATATCTAGTGTTTCCAAGGCTACTAAACCAATCGGTCTTTCGAGATTTGATCTTTCTTGTGATCATGCCAATGTTATGTAATAAGGCACCGAATATGGGTAACTAGGGTCGGGGCGTTACATCTTATCTCCATGAGGGTATATAATACATAATATGATATGGGAGGGTTTCACATATTCTTGAGTAATTTTGATATATGGTGAGAAGTAAGATGGTTTTATATCCACTGAGGAACATATGATATATGGAGATATTCATGAGGGCTTATACCGTGATGGATTTATGAAATTTGGTGACATTTTGTAGGGTCACTTTTCCCCTTAAGGAATTATGAGATGAAATGATATATTTTAGGGTATCTATTCCCAACAATGACTGAGGTTATATGATGGTACTATTGTTAGATTGCATATGACCCCTGTTTTTGGTTATGTTGTATGAATAGAGACACCCAGACACTATCCAATGAATGTTTGGTCACTGTTGGATGAAATGGAAATTACCTATGGTTGTGACATGTATTTTTTGGGGTAGATGTTTATTTATTATTTTTGAGATTAACACATTGTATATGAACTGTATATACTGGTTATGTTAGATACTATTTTTGTGGTGGCATACTTAGTAACACAGAAAGCATTTTAGAGAAAACATTACATATTTGTACTTGAGTAGAACTTGTGATTTTAGAAACATGTAGGGGAATGGACTAAAATATATTTTGTTTGAATTTTAGGTAAAAATTATTTAGGAAATTTTAATGGAATGGGACTTAAGATTAGTTTTTGTTTTTTTCAATTTTTTTGTAACTGACAAGAAAAAAATAAGTTTTTTTAATATTGTAAAAAAATGAATGAATTAATAATTCCCAAAGGAGTATAAAGTGATTGATCTTGAAAATATCCCCAATAGTATTAAATTTAAAATCCTAGGGTATGAAACCAATGATGAAGTAAATTACCAGCTTCTATGTTTGTTTTCCATTGGATGGAAAATAATTCAACACATTGTTTCCCTCGTTCCATATATAAATAATATTTTTACACTAGGATGGATCATTCTTCTATAAGACGTGATGATATAGGTTAAAATAAATTGATTTAGTTATTAACTATTACTAATATGAGAACCTATATATAAATCTAATTCAATCACTAAGGGGATGATACTATTTAAATTATAAAGTTATAATTTAGTACACAAGGCCTTTGTTTCAGCAACGAGAATGTTTTATTCAACATAGTTTGAATAGTATAACATTACAACTATTCCCCACTAATACTGAATAGTACGTCCAACGTGGCTAATATCTAGGAGATAAGAATCATCCTTGTATATTATAGAACCCTGGCAGTTTCCTTCTATCTAACCTAGTGCCTAATGTTTTTCCTGTGTGTATGAGATTGTAGCTTGATCATACCGGATATATTATTACTAATAAGATCATGAAACAAAGGTTATTTCATATTGATAAAAGAATTAGATCAATGAAATTAATCTAGCTCTGAGATTCACTTTATAGGTCCTATCTCTATAAACAATATTGTCATTGTACATATACCCATTCACCCAAAAAAATGCTTCGGTAATGAAACTTTTGATATTTGGATTTTGTAGCCTAAAAATTAGTAAATTGTAAAAAAATTATCATGAAAACGTTCCAAATATTAAAAATGAGTATTATATTACATAAATACCGTAATATAAAATGAAATATATTATCCCATTTCCATTTGGAAAAATATATAGAGTAGATTCTTCATTTGGATTCACACAAATTTAGCATTTTCATGCTACAAGATAACTGATTTTCTATAAAACATCATCATGGGGAATGGAAAATATCTATATGAACCACATAATATAGTTAATGTAAATGGAGATATATTTTTACCAAATACCATTATCTCTTCCATTAAAAATATTTTTAACATCGATGATCCTATAGAAATCAGACGAGGTGAAAACTCTAGAAAAATCAGTAGTTAACATAAGGATATAAGGACCATTTAATATGTTTATGGAAGGGTGAAGGGACTGTTATTCTATATCCGAGATAGAATCAATGTAGGTTGGGTGGTCAATTTCGTGTTTATATTAAAGGTACAAGACTAGGAACCCAAAATGAATAAGAATAGAGTTATATTAAATATATATATAAAATTTGACCTTCCATCTTCAATAATCAACATGGAATCAAAAAATATGATTATAATGGGATCCTAAATGGTTTTCTATAACTAGGATAACATACAATAATTTACATACCATTTATATGCATATTTCATAACATAATAGAGAGAATATTGGACCAAAGAGATTTTCTTAAAACATATATTTAGGAAATACATAACAACATTTAGTTTTTGTTCTTATTAACCATTCTAAATTTTAATACCACCATAACCAATAGGTGTTGATATTCTAGACCTGCTATCCAACTGAAATCAACCGTTATTTTTTGAATACCTTATGAAAGTATTAAAGATGTTTTCAATCCTTCCAATAACCATTATGGGGGTCCCAAATGACATAAATAATGTGTATAAAAAATATGGTCAATATAAAATTACCCAGAATGATCCTACCCAAAAGTACAGAAGTTAAATCATTAAAATGAGTATAGGACTGGTAATTTTTTATTTATATCATCAAATATCTGGGTTCTAATCCTTTTGTTTGATAGTGATAACCCAGAATTCCATTTTTTAGTTCCTCCAGGAAATTCCAAGATGATATTCAATTAGTTTAGCATTCCTTCTTAAGAATTTTCCAAAAAATTAAATACTACTCTTATCAATGTTAATGCATTACTCCGGGGAGGTCTTGTTGGTTTCTAACTAAATCATGTTACATTTGATGTTATAGCACCCTATTTTAACATGTGATGTGTTTCATTAGATTACCCGACTTGATATCTTAATTACTATTTATTTTATTGAGCGTTGGGATGACTGAATGATCTATATTTATTTTGTATTAGTTTGACTCTAATATTAGGTTATATTATCCACATGGTATCCTTATAGACCCTTTATTCGATTCATAATCCTATGGAATTCAAGGAGGTGTTAGGAGTTCGTGTGGGGAGATGATCCAGTGACTATTGAGTGAGTCACATTTGGGTGTTACAATGTGCAATCATTGAAGTTTTTATATTTTTCTTATTATTTTTTATATGGTAGAGTAAAGATAGAAATACATAATAAATATGTTAATTTTTATATAATTTTCTTAAATAGTAACATTATAAGTTGAACATGACATTTTCAGAGAGTTAAAAGTTATTTTTCATAGTTTTTGATCTTACAATTGAGTTGATTTTTATTTGGAGAGAAATTTTGGATTTATTGATTTTTTGTTTTTCCCTTGGCCTAATAAAGAAAGATGAATGAATTCATGAATCATATCATGCATTTAGGTTCACATAACGTCATCATGCTAGTATGTGATTGGGATACAAGTTCTAGAAAGAAAATATTTTTGATTATTTAATGTTTCAGTGTTAAATATTTTATATTTTCCTACATAACTTAATGGTGGAATTAAAACTAACTGAACCATATAGATATGACTATATAAATACATATCATTGTATGTAAATATATTTATTTATTTTCATGTCTCTCATATTGATCATCTACAAAAATTTTAGTATATAGTTTCCTGGTGAGGATTAGTATTATTGGGAGGGTAGGGGGAATGCATATGGGATTCTCAACATGTATTAGAGACATATAGTGGGTAAATTTGTGTTTGAGTTGTCTAATGGTGTCTAATATGAAGGCATTGATGTTTCTATATGAGGTATGATCTATTGGGGTTTGGTGATGGGATATATGTGAGAGCCTAATGACATTGACATGAAAATCATGATGTTTGAGATTCATGTTCCATAATTGAGTAGTAGGGAATCATCCTATTATATACCATGGTGAGTATTTTTTTTATAAGGTAAGTCCAAGAAATGGGTTATAACATTCATTAGAGTAATATTAGATATTGAAATCACTGATATATGCTTCATTTTATAGATAAAAACCCTATGTGATGTGTGATAGTGTATCCGGTTAGTCATGTAGATTCTATAGGTATTATGATTATGAGAGCATGTGCGATGTTTCTATTGTGTTATTTATTCTATTCATGGGAGGCATTATCACCGCCCGACTAGGGGAGAAAATTCATTTACTTATTTTCTAGGATATGGATCATTCTGGATGAGGTTTGAGTAGAGGGCCGATTAATATTTTCATATGTTGGAGGTCCAGGAGAATTTTGAACCTTTGTGTGGGTAGCACCTGATTAGAGGAATCTATACCACCTATCCAGTGTAACTATGTGTCATGTCCTAGTGTTGGAAAGATGCTACCACAGAATTTCGGCATGGTTGGTAGAACCATGTGGTTTGGTCATGCGGTCAGATCTATCATAGGCAGAAGCTACCACAAGCATTGTGCATGGTGCAAAAAACCTGACAGGTTGGTCTTGTGGCCAGTTCTGGTATGGACAGTGCCTACTACATTGTTAGTGTATGATTTGGTAAACTATGAGGCCAAACCGTGTGATCAGCCCAGGTCATTAAAATAATTGCACCCCCGTTATTCTCTCTCTCCTTTTAAATCAAAACATTGGATCTATCCACTTGGTTCATTTTTTGAACATTAATGGTTCTCCCTAGACCCGTATATGTGTCTCTTTATCCTCCATGGATCCAACCATGAATTTCCAATGATAGTTTGTAGGGTTTGGGCACCTTTTATCCTTTATGTATTCTCTTCTCATTATACATTGGTTTTTCATTGGGTGTTCCCCTATTAGATGAACCATAATAGTTAATGTTTTTATTAGGGATGATCTTTCATTGGATATAGTGTATTTGAAAAGTCTATTGGTATTTGATCCATCTTCTCTGAAGGTTTCATTGCGTAAACACTCCATTGAGGTAGGTGGATCCATTTGTTTCCTTTATTATTAATTCCATTGGTACGTGGGTTCTTAAAAAAAATTAAACATGATTCACATGTTTTTGAGGTCTTTTACTACCCTATTATAATGTTTTGGGATTGTAGATTTTGATTAAAGTAGGATTTCAAGTGTTTTATTAATTATTCCTAGGAAAATGTGCACATTAAGTGTTGGATAAAATTCCTTATATACTTTTAAAATGATATTGGTTTCCTTGAGATTTGTCTAGCCTTTTTTTATGTGATAACAACATTTTAGACCGTGGGATTAGAATTTTGTATGTGAAATTAGGGATTTTATGGCTTTTGATTTTTTATGGAATGTTTTTTGGGATGGATAACATTTATTATTTCATCAAAATTTCTTTTAGAACTATGTAATGGATAATTATGGCATTACATTGGATGTGGAAACTTCCACATTTGCACGGTATACACACATGGATAGGCACACAAATGATGATGGAAATGCTTAATCTAAAAACCCATATTTAAAAACATTCCCCCTTTATCTTTCTATCCCTACTTCATAATCATGGTCTTTAATTAAGATACTCTTTGTCACAAGTGACTCTAATTTGGTTTTAAATGTTAGGCTTAAACCCACGGCTCGTTTGGTAATTTAGAACAGATGGTTTGTTTCCAAATGGAGTGAATGCTTGTTTGGATCCATTAGACATTTTTAATGCTTTAACATGGTTTTTGAAATATAATTGGAAGTGGATTGGGATTTGGAACAAAAAGTAAAATTTGGAACTATGTGTATGAAAGTGATGTTTTGGAAATAGTTGGAATTAATTGTGCGATATATTATAATTGATTATGTTAAAGTCCCAATTGGTACTATATGTTGTTTTAGAAATGGAATGTGGTTTTAATTGCGTAAATTCCTGGTTGGAAACATTGAATGTTTTTGAGAAATTTTTTATATGATTATGTTATATTTATTCTATTTTGGAAAAATTCTTGATATGATACGTATATATGGGTAAATCCTATTGGGGATTACCCAATATGGGTTATCATATAGGTGGTGTCCGTGTTTTGGGTAGGCAAGTGCGGTGATGGAAGATAAGGTGAGTCAAGCATGAGAGGGAATCCTACTTACATAGTATACTATTACCAAGTGTTATATGGTTTCATTTTGAGGGTCAAGTGGCTATATCATTCCAAACCTGATTAGAAGGGTTAGAACACAAAGATTTCATGAGAGGCAAGTTGGGTTGTCCCACTGGATTTGTTAGTTGAGGGTGTCTAGTTGGTTATAGACTCGGGAGCTTCACTATACATTGGCAGGTGGTTCCAAACCAAGTATTTCCAGGGGTCCTTCTTGGGATTTTTAGTAAATTCCAATGGTAACTATTTTTTTTCCTTGTTTACTTATTATTTAAATTGTTTTTTAGTTTTCACTGCTTATTTTTTTTATCACAACCTCATTTTATTTTTATTTGTCTTATGTATTGGGATTTGGTTTATAAATTGGAATATTCCTTGAAAATAATAAGGTTTTATGTTATATTTTAATAATGGAAAATTTTATTACATATTAATATGTTAGAACCCAATTTTTGTAACTGTATTTTCAAACTGGTGTTAATAAACTATTTTTGGGGAAGTAAATGGTTCGATTATTTGTTGGTTTCATACTAAACTATTTATCTCACATCCTACTTATAACACATAGTGTTGATAGACCTAATTTGTGGTGAATTTTTAGGTTCTTATTCAGGTTTTGAGTTTCAAACGTGATTTTGGATCAATTCAGTCTTGTGGATGATGGTTTAATTTTGATAACATGCAGAATATATTGGTAGTAGTTTAGTCCAGTTTTCTTCTCTTTGGTTGTATCTTGTACCTCGATCAGTTGTGTACTTATATTTTATTAGTTGTTTGTTATCTATGAATTTAATTTATTTATTTTATCAAAACTTATTGGCCTTAAAATATTTTCCTTGGTTTATTATTTTATGCCTGACACAAGTTTCCAGATCGTGGGTATCAGGAACACCGTTTGGGCCATGCCACAGGCTAGGTCAGGTGTTGGGTTTGATGGTATCCTAGACAGTTTCATGAAAAAATGGTATAAATGGAGGTTATTTGGTGTCTGGGGTGTTTGGTAGATTGGATACAATGATTTTATGGGGCTCATGATGTAGGTCATGGGTCGATGCCTGATCCCCACAATTCATGGAAAACCTGAGTTTCCAGGGGTAGTCCATGAATTGAGAACTTGTCTTAACTAGGTATGTTTTGGATTGACAAATGAAAATTGAGTATATTCAGTGTCATGTTGTGACCTCACATGGAATAGTGACCCATGTGTAGTCTATGTCCATAGTTCAACAAACTATTATTTGTTAATTCCTACATGGGGCATGGATCACTACAATGTTGCAGTGTTATACATGACTACTAGTTCCTCCTCCCAAAGTTTGGTCTTGAGTCATGATTTGTTTTTCTTCTCGAAGGTGTGAGAAATTTTCTAAAATGAAACTATTTTATGGAAATGAGATATTATATCTTTCAAATGGGTTTGAAACTGGTAAAATGGGATTTAAGAAAAATGTGTTTTGGATTGAAAATTTGGTGAATTCATGGGGTTTTAAGATGAAATGTTAAGCATGGACATTGGTACTAATTATGAAATTTATTATGTGTGTGGGTATGTGTGTAAAGTTCATGTTAGCACATATATATGAAAATGTATTTACACATATGTGACAGTTCATAGGATTCCTTGGTTATCTATTTGATATCAAAGGCTTGGCCTTGTTTTTTCAATGGGATTTTGAAGCAGGACATGATTCTTAAAATTAAATTTTATTTAAAAAGTGTGATTCTATATTTTGAAAATGGCCTTGGAGGAATGTTTTTTTAGAAATTGAAATGGAAAAGGGGGTTTTGAAAATTATATTTTTGGTTGTGTTGGTATTCTTTTTTTTTGAATGACTATTGTTTTGGCTTGAGATGTTTCCTTCAAATGTGTTTTGGTTTGATGCTGGTGTGGATTTGTGTTTTTTGGGTTGTTTAAAATATTCCAATCATAATGGTACCCAAATTATCTAGTGAATCATGCCCAATTTTTTATTTTTCTAGATTTGTATTATTCATGGTGATGGATGTCCATTAGAGGTAGTGAAGTGACATGAGGATGTATTGTATATCATTAGATTGTGGGGAGCTCCCAAAGCTGTTAGAGTTCATGTTGTTCTTGGTTTGTTTGAAGGTCCATATTTAGACTAATGGTAGTTTTCTCCCATAATCGATTCATGTTGGAATGATGTGGGATGTTCATTATTCCATATTTTTGGATGGATTTTAATTGAGGAGGTGAAGAGGAAGAACTTGGAAGAGATCATTAGTATTTATCAAGGATAGTGGATGGTGAAGGCCTATATTTACCAAATTAATGATATTATCTCCTTTTATATGGAGGAGGTGTTATATAATTTCATAAATTCTTCCCTTTTCATAGGTAGTCTTTATCCGAATATTATCGAGAAAGACCTCTCCTTTAAGGATCATCGTTTTTGAGATGTTATAAGATGAAGAGTTTTTAGCAGGGTTTATTTCCATACACCAACCAGTTGGTAATATGTCATATATATTTTAATATTATGGTTCCCCATCATGATATAGGAGTGTGATAGAGGTGCATGTTTCTGAAGAGCCTACTACATTGGGTATGATTTTTAATTCATCAGATCATTCACTTGTGGGCCACCGGTGTTGCTGATTTGGGAATTCAATACCATATTGTGTTAATCCTCCCAAGATTTATAATCATCATGGCCATCAAATTCAACTGTAATGGATTTATAGGAACATTTTCATAGAGACATATCCTAGATCAGAGGATGTTAGTGCTTGAATATGAGATAGTAAAGGCTTCAGTCAGCAGGAGTCTAGCCATGGGCCTCAGAGTGAATCTAATGGACAGTTTGGATTTTTAGGGATTATGTGGAATGCATTATATCATTTTTCACCCATGTAAAAGTGGATACATTCAAAGTGTCCTTATTATAATTCCATTGTAGTATGTATATTTTATCACTATAAATCATGATGGACTTAATCTATCACAATCTGAATGATTTTTTTTCATATGAATAAAACTATTTAAATCATTCGTTCTTCTTTGAGTGTTCTAAACCCCTATGTTATCTATTATAGGTTTTATTTTTTAGTTGTTATTGTTTTCAAATTTTGAGGCATGTGGAGTGTTGAATAGTAGCTTGTGTGAGGGTTTTTTTTCTCATTCTAGTAATTTCTGTGGAACTACCTTATCTGATTGGAGTTCCATTGTTCTTTGTTTTAGTAAGGGTGTTGATTGGTTAGAGTAAATAATTTGAGTTAGATATCAGGGTCCCAGTTTACTAGGTCAGTTCATAGTGTGATTCTAGTCTCAATTTTGGTGGTGTTTTTTGGGTTTTAAATATTCCATGTTAGTTTAATTCTTATGGTTCGGATAAAACCCAGTGTTCTAGCCTCATTATTATTGTTTTGGTTATTCTTGATTGGATGGGTGTGATTTTTGGAGATAAAGTTCCCCTTAAATATCATTATTTCATTCAGTTTTCGTCGAACGTGGACTCATGTTTGAATTATCTTTTAGTTGGGTGACATTCTGGGGGAAGAACCTATTTTTAGAGGGGAGAATTGTCATACCCCGACCATGGAAACACTCTTATTTCATTCTTATCTTTGTCTTGGATCATTCTGGTTGAGGTTCAAGTTGATATATGGTAATAGTTTATAAATATTTTGAGGTTTGGGTGAATTTTGAACCTGTGCATGGGTAGCACCTGATTAGTGCAAAACATGTTGCCCATCCAAGGTAACCGTGCAGCAGGTCCTGGTTTTGGACAGAAGATACCACACTATTTGAGTATGGATCATCAAACTATGTAGTATATTCATTAGATCATCCCTATCTTAGGGATAAGATATTGCACAGTTTTTGCAAGGTAGCACAAACCGTGCCTGTTGGTCATGCGGTCAGTTCGATTTTGGATAGTTTCTTCTAGATGGTTTTCACATAGTTTGGTAAACCATGGGGCTAAACCATGTGATTGGTCGAGGTTATTAATATCATTAAAACCATTTTTCTCCCTATATTATTTTTAACACAAACTCGGGCCCCCTCTTATAGGGTCATTTTTAGAACACGAAGGGATATCCCTAGCCCATTCTCTAGGGACCTTTGTCCTCCATGGATACAACCTTGAAGTTCCAATGTGAGTTTTTAGGGATTTATCTGATTTTTATCCTATTTATGTTTTTAACTCTTGATAAAATATTTTTTTTTTCATTTGGGATTTCTCTCTCGGCCAAACCCTAATGGTTAGTGTTTTTGTTTAGGTTGTATTCACTTTGGATCTATGGCGTGAGAATGGTCCATGGAGATTTTATCCCCATTTTACATAGGATACATAGCATCAGCACTCTATTGATGTAGGTAGATCCATGTTTATCCTTAACAAGGGATTTCATTTGTGATTAGGTTATTTTAAATAATTTTTATACATGATTAGCATGCTTATGAGACCTTTTCTTAGCATATTATGATGTTTTGGGTTTGGTATATTTTTTTTAAAAAATAGGATTTTGTGTAATTTTTGAATTATTCCTATGTAAATGTGTGTTTTACGATTTTTTTAAAATTACATGTATTATTTTCAAATGATATTGGATTTTTTAGAAGTATATTGTTTCAATTTTGTCATAATAACATTTTTATATTGTGGGCTCGACATTATGTGTGTCAAATATGTGATTTTAAGTCATTATGTTTATTTATGTCTTGTTTTATCATTTGTAAAACAAGCAGTGTTTCTTTAAAATTTATTTTGGAGATATGTTATGGATACATTTGTTGTTAAATTTGATTAAGGAGACTCTGTGATTTCTTGGTATGTAGACATGGATGCGAACAAAATGATGATGTCCTTGCATATTCTAAATCCTAGATGTTAAAACATTTCCCCTTTCAACTTATCTACCTATTTCAAACTCTTTTCATTTCATTAATAATGTATTTTTCACAAGTGACTCTAATATGGTTTTAAATGTTATGCTTGAACCCAATGTCCATTTAGTACTCTTGAAGGGATGGTTGGTTTCTAAATGGAGTGAATGCCCATTTGGAACCATTATACAATTTTTATTACTTAATTTGGGTGTTGAAATGGTTTTTGAAATTAAATTTTATTTTAAGTGAAAGTCACATTAGGAATTGTGTGTACTAAGGTGATGTTTTCGAAACAGTTTGGAATTAAATTTTTGATATGATAGAATTTTTAGTGTTTAAGGACCAATTGGAACATTATTTGAGGTTGGAATTGGAATGTTGTTTTAAATATGTAAATTCGAGGATGGCATATTTTAATGTTTTTCAGAATTTTTTAATAAGATTATGTGGTATGACATCCCGGTTGGAAACTTTGATGATGTGGAAGATACATTAGGGGAACTCCTATTGGGGATTATCCTATTTGGGTTATTGTATAGGTGGTTTTCGTGTTTGGTGTAGGAATGTTTGGTGACTACACGTAGCGTGATTCATGTGTGCAAGATAATCCTACATACATATTATACAATTACCACGGGGTTCTAGTAATCATTTAGATGATTGATTGGACGTTTTTTCCAGCCCTGATTAGATGATTTTGTAACCCTCAATTTTCTAAGTGGTCGGGCGGGTTATGGCATTAGATTGGTCAGTTGAGGGAAGCGATCTGGTTATATACTAGAGAGATTCACCATACGTTGATAGGTGGTTCCAAACAATGTATTTGTAGTGGTATCTGTAGGGATGTTTATGAAATTCCCATGGTAGAATTTTTTTTTGTGTTTTTTTACATCCTATTATAATTGCTTCTCCATTTACACATCTTATTTATTTTCCCCAGAACCCGATTTTTTTTTCCAAGGCTTTGGTCCTGGAATATGCTTCCCAAAATGATGGATTCTTTGAAAACAAAATTGGGGTTGTGTACTATTTAAAAAATTAAAAATTTTATTTATTATTAAAATGTAAAAACAACATTTTTGTAACTTTATTTTCAAACTAATGGTTATGGACACTTTTAGGGAAAGGAAATTATTGGATTCATTTGTGATTGGTGACTAATCTTTTTATATCACGCCCTACTTGTACCACTCAGTTATGATAGACCCAGTTTACTTTTTTAGGTACAACTTCTTGTTCATGATTTATAGTTTCAACTGTCACATAGAGTAGTTTGTTTTTGTGGATGACTTCGAAATAGTGGTCACTTGCATACGATGTTGGTAGAAGTTTAGTTCATCATTCTTCTGTTTTGTTGTATCTTGTACCTCAATCAGTTGTGTATATTTATGTGATATTTTTTTCATTATTTATGTGTTAATTTTATTAGTTTTATCCTAGTTTATTTGGATTAAATAAATCCCTTTTGTATAATATTAGGTTTCCAAAAATAGTTTCCACCATGTGGGGAATGGTAATATACTTCGGTCCATACCGCAGATCAGGTCGGTGTTAGTTTGGATGGAATTTTCCTGGTTCATGACATTCTTGAAAATATATTCGATTAGTAGTGTGATACTAGGATAGATTGGATGTGACTCAATATAGAAAGATTGGTATGAAAGGGAAGGCATTGTGGTGTATTCCTTCTTGGGTATTTTTGCTTCATTAACCAAGTATTTTGAACACTTGTTAGATATTAGTTGGATTGATACTATATAATAATGGATCAAGAGGGTGATATTATGCTCAAAAAACAAGTTATGTTCATTGGATTGACCTATTCATGGCCTATGAAAGGTGATCATGGTGATTGTATATTCATTATTTTTCCCATATGACATGTTAAACATTTTAGTAGGTGGAATTTTGGAAATCTATGTGATAGGAAGATATGATTTGTGTAGATCATGTATCCTTTGGGGGAGGTCATAGTGACTTATTGAATTGCCTATGTTTTCATTTGATACCCTTTGAGTATATCGATAGTATAGTGTGGTGAATGTTCAATCTCTTGAGTCCGTTTCTGGTGTTTATCCTTTAGGGGATCCAGTTTGTTGTGATGGGGTCCATGAATCCTTACTTCCCTAAATTCATGGAGTTAGGCTATGTATGTCAATGGGATTAGTGGTATATAACCCATGGGGGGATCATATATTAAATGTTAGTGAAATCTATGTGACATCTTATAAATATAAATAATATAAGTTAAAATGGTGTTTTTCCTAGATAGAAATAAATTTGTGCTTTAATGAAGGGGATACTCTAGGGATTGGTCAAGTGTTTTTTCAGAAATGGGAACCAATTTATCAAGGTATGATTTATGCATGATATTAGGTTTCAATAGAAAGACAGGGATGTGACAATGTGGTCATAATGATTTTTTCTATGGAAAGTGGCCAATTAATGTAAGAGATGGTTTGTGACCATTTATGAGATGTGCAAAATGTGTGGACTTTATCATTTGGTCTCATGAAATACTAAGGGAAAGAGAAACCTTTATTTTTGGATATGGTTTTTGTAGATTTGATTAGAAATTATGGTATAGGAACCAACGTGATCATGAACACTATACTCTAATGGTAATGGGGAATGTCTTGGATCTGGAGTAAAATTAAATAGGTCAAATAATTCAATGTTTGATCATTTTTAAAATTTGACTACAGTTTGGGGGATTTTTTTTGTGTTATTGGAAGTAGATCTATTCTTTATATGTGAAACTATTTGAGATATATTGGAATATATTGTGAGTAACAACATTTGGATGATGGTGGATTCTAGAAATGTTTTCTCTAACTAGTCCATTGTAAGGACAATTCAATGGTGGGAGTACAATATGGAATATTTAATTATGTATTTATCATTATGAGTAGTATTAGTAAACATTAGATGTAAAATTCTAGTGGACCCAGCCCAAAGGTGGTTCTTATTTGATGAAATTTCATGGATAATAGCAATTTTATTGTGCATAAAAAATATACAATACCCATATTTGGGTATTTTTTGATAAATATTATATGGATTAGTATGTTTGGTTGATTATGGATGAACACTGTGGTAGATGGACTGGTAGTGTGATCATGTCCAAAAAGAGTTGTAACATAGGGGATAGTTTGATGTCTGTCATGATAGAGAAAATATTCATGTTAAGGGTATCGTTTTATGGATCATATTTTTGTTTTTGATAGATTGGTTAGGGGATTCTCAGGTTTGATGTCCGGTGAGTGATAATTTGGTTTTATGATTTGAATTCAACTAAGGGGGTATGATTTGTATGGTTTGGGAAATCATGAATTTCTCTCATAGTGGATAAATATCATAGTGTTGGTGGGGCTATTTCACACCATGATGAGTGAGTTGGACGGTTTTTAGGAGTGTTCAATAAAGTAGTGTACCATACATGGTGATTGAGTGTGATTTTGTGTAATAGTCCAGTGATAATAAAAATGATAAATTTTAAGAATGCCTAGTTTTATGATGTGTTGGAGCTGTAGTTGTTAAGGTTTTTGTATTTTTCAGGATTTTGGGAGTGTGGGGGGAATAGACATGACCAGTCAGAAATCAAAAATTTGAATGTGTATTGGGTATCAGGGAACATTGTGATATGAGTAATACCTGAGGACACTTCATGGGGATGAAAAGTGTTATGGTGTAGTGTTTTTGATGACCTATGTCATTATGGGTCAGTAAAAGAATGAAATATGTATATATTTGGTCTTAGAGAATATCAATTTTTTTGAATTGGTTATTGGATAAGAATTCAAAAGTATAGAACAATGCCAAGACGTATTTATAGATGTGTTTAAGGGATAGAGATGTTTCATATGTGATGAAGTTAGTGTTGTAATGGGGTTATGAATACTCTACTATAGATTTTTGGTGGGGGGGAAATCATTATGAAATGTATATGTGTTTCGACATGGTGTCAGTTTTGAGATAATTCCAATTTTTAAGGAAGTTATAGGGTTTAACCATGATGGCTGGGGATAAAATAAAATACTATATAAATCCAATTTAAATGTTTAGTATGGACCGTTGTTCATATTACGGATGAGGGGAAACATAATATGTCATTGTTTCATGAGAATGGATATTTGGGGCGGGACAAGGACCACATCTTATCCACAGAAATTATGATATTGTGGTTCCCAGTTGAAAATAATCATGTGTAGTGTAATACTACATCCTATGAATGGATATACATAACTGCATAATAGAGGAATTTCAAACCATGGTGAAGGTTAAATTGTATTAATCTATAATGGAATAACTCTGGGATGCATGTGATTAAATAATTTGTACACCCTAGAATAAAAACATTCTCTATTGATTAATGGTGACACAGTAACAAAGTTGGATTCATTATAAGGGTAGTTTATATAAATAATCTCACATCACAATGGTTGGGTACCACCATGGTGGGTTTTGAGGTAGTAGTGTATTTAGGATACTCTAGGTGGTTGGTAACACTATAAAGAACCTAATCATGCCCTGGTGGGTGGTCTCAATTATGTGATGTAAACTGGAAGAGGAGATTCAATATAATGAAGAGGGTCATGTGAAACATGATACATTGTAATTATGTGTGGTTTTTGGTTGTTATAAAGGGTTTCATACCATTCCTTTACTCATTCGGCCATGCATTGTGGCTTTGAACATTTCATGAGAATGCTTACATTAGATACATAGTTAATATATGATGATAATATTTTAATGCTTAGGTCATATACAATTTTGGGAATTTAAATATAATATTCCCATTGAGATTTATTCATTTTTGGTTAGTTAAATTTTTTTATGCCAATATTTTATTAACATCATATTTTCTCTTTAAAATAGATCATTCTTGATGACTCAGGTGAAATTTCTCAATGGAATTGGGATTGGTTTTCTCTATTACGAACCATATCGACCTTATACTTTTTTTTTTCATCTTAATAAAGCTTATGGGAATTATTTATTGGGAATGACTCAACTGATTAATGGATGAAACATCTTTTTATGATATGGATTTTTGTTGTTATGATAGAGAAACTTCTAAGAAGATGAATTCACTATGTATTGTGTGGCTTCATTGAGGAGAGTAATTGACCAAAATTATTCTTCATTTTTCATAAAATTGATATTTAATTGTGAGATGAATAAATTTCAACTAGTATTACTTTTTAGGTAATGGGATTGGGGGTGTGATGAGGATATCCAAACCCCATTACTTATGGGTTTTTCATTGTTTCACCATCTGGTGAAATATTATTTTGATTATATATAATGATTTTATTTTAGAAATAAATATATGTTTAATTATGATATTGATTCTAATTATTATAAAATTATTAGTGTTTTGTTGGTATAGTTAGGCCCTCATTTTGATGGATGATGGATGGTTTATAGTTGTTGACATCAGTGTCCAGACATTTCTTAGAGGGAATAACTATTATTTTGGTAGGTGGTCCATAAAAATCACAACAAGGATTATGAATTTTATTATGAACTTGTTATAGTAAGTCTCATAAATTATGTTGTCAACCATGAATTTATATTAAATTATTTATTTTTACCTTTATGAATAAAATAGAAGTGTTATAAGCCACATGGGACCCTTAGACTCAGATCTTGATCCAACCATCCCATATTTTAGATGGCTTCTCCATTGATAGATTTATGTGATATATTTATGGAATCTAGAGGGATAAAATCCAAATATAGAAACATAGTTGAACTTGATATTGGAGTCTTTATTCACCTACATATAATGGAGGGTAATGGATTGGGAATTGTCCAGCTAGGAGTATATTGCATGGAATCATAAGTTACCTTCTAACTACTTATCATGATTTTTAGCATGTCGAGTGACTGTAATTTCTCTACTACAATGAGAGTATTTGGGTGGATTTACCATGAATATAATTACATATAGGTTTGGGTATGAGGGTAATAACCTAGATTGACCATGAAAATGAGGTTTTTATTTTTAAATCCCTTTTATGTTATGTTTATATAATATTTCCTATGTGGGAAATTATGGAATAATAAAAACATGTCTATAGTGAGGGAAACTAATCCTATTAGGAGAAGATATTTTACCTCAGACTTTTGAAATGGGTTAAATTTAACCGTTTGGGGGTTTTTGTCCTTGATGCCACTTATTGGACTAGAGTGGGTTCCCCAGTCTTGCATTGACCATGGAGGGGATTAGCATGAGGTAGCTAACTCACTTGTACCATAACAACAATGTGGTTTTTCAAATAGGTTATCTTGATGAGTGGCCAAATTAAATAATATATATCAGTTTTAGATGAGTTTATAAACCATGAGATGTATGATATATAACAATATATATTAGGAACAATTATCCACTCACGGAATTATGATATATTGTGATATTTAAGTGGGATAATTATCCCCCTAGGACTTATAATATATTGTGATATTCAAGAAGGATGTGTATCCCAATGAGTAATTATGATATATGTGGATATTTGGGAGGGTCTCTTATCCAACCAAGGTCATATGATAAGCGGTGATATACAAGAGGGGTGATTGTATCCCCAACGAATAATGATATATGGTTTTATAAAGGATGTCCACTTATCCCCTTGATGAATTATAATATGTGGTCATATTTAGGAGGGTATATATCTCCCATAGGATGTATTTAATATAGAGATATTTGGGAGAGCCACTGATCTATAGGAGTCATTATTATATGTGGTGATACTCAGGAATGAATCTTATCTCCTTATGGATTTATGATATATGATGATGTTTTTCGATGAAACGTATCTCCCTAATTAATTATCATATATAGTTATTTTATATAGGATTACATATTATACTATTTAATTATGATATATAGTATTATTAAGGAGGTTCTCTTATCCCCCGATGACTCATAGAATATGGTGGGTTTTGGTTGGAAGATATTAAAACCTTGGATTTCATTATTTACCATGTATAGAGACACCCATAAACTTGTCAGAGTAGGTATAGTCACTATTGGGTAGTTGGGATGGCACTCATGGCCATTATTGGTATTCTGACGCACGCCTGTCGTAGGGCGTGGAAAAATAATTATTTCCTAAGGTAAAATGTAGTAATGTGGTTGACCTAGGATGTCTCCCGAAGAGGAGTGCACACAAAATGGTTTATCACTTTAAAATGGGGGTAAAAATGTTGTGAAAGGAAATTTGAAATTGAAATTATTGAAAAACTATGAAATTAAAAGGGTGATTAGGTCGGGGTCGGTTTCCTAATTATAATGCTATCCTAGTTCAATTTAATTCAAACTTCTTCTTCTTAGTTGATTAAAGTGAGTTTTCACAATCGTTTCCTCTCACTTCCTTGGTGAAATTGTTATTGTGAGAGAAAACCTTACCAAGATATTGGTTTGGTCAACTCTCCTTCCATGTGTAAAATAGTTGTATTGAATATCCTTAATTTAAATGGGCAATACCCGATCGGGTTTTGTTTATCCCAAACAATCAAGAACATTCACTACACCTTTTACACGTACTGACGATCGTCGAGTACTTCATCACTAATTCCTGGTTTATTCCATCGTATATAAACCAGAAATTAGTGGAGGGAGATATTGATTATTTTACCAAGGCAAAAATAAATAATGGAATTAATATTCAAGAACGATCGCACTTGATTATAAAATCCGCTATAATAAATTGAAAACAACTTTGAAGAAGAAAGAAATTTATTCAATTGCGTCCAAGAACTCAAGCATTACAATGTAGAAAACCAACCCTTCCCCAATCACTCCAAAAGATTACCCCACCATGGTAAGGGTAATCGAGTTGAATGGGGAAGAAGAAGGCATTAACAAACTATGAAAAAGTAAATAAATAAAAGAGAAAGCTGAAAAGTTCTCCTTTTGGTGTCCCGGAAGGAATGAGGTGGAGAATGGATGCTTTGAGAGGGTGGAGCTCTCCTCCTTTTATAGCCAGAATTCTTCCCCCGAATGTCGACGCGTTTTAGCCCCATTAAATGACATCTTCACGCGTTGATCCCTTCATGAATGCTGTTCATAATTACCTTGGCCGTGTCCCCTCAAAATTTCATCGGATTTGGAAATGTATTCCGAGAGTTATGGCCGTTTTACTATGAGAATTTATTCTGTCCAGTCAGACTCGAATTTCACAAGCTTTGGGCCCACAATGGATGAGTTATGGATCCCACATCAAAACTAGGTAGAACTGAAAATAGTTTTCTTGAGCCAACTTGTGAGCTTCTTTTGAGCTTCCATATGGCCGATTCAGATTTTGGTCCAAATATATTAAATGAAGCCCCGGATGTTTAGAATCTGAAAAAGAACGAATTTTGCAATTTGGATCAGTGTAGTTAATGTTTTGGCCAAACTACCGAAATAATTTAAAACTGTTAAAAAATCCAAAATGGCCAATTTTTACTATTCAGCTCAAAATAACACCATTATCATAAAAATGAAACAATTTATCTTAGAAGAACAATTTTGTGGGTTTAAAACAATGTTATTCAATATAAATTAATTGAAAATATTTGCTCTATCAATTCCCCCACACTTAGCACTTGGACTCCTGGACAAGTAAAAATCAAATCAAATCAAAATCAAAACACATATCAATGAGATAAATCAAATCAATTTCAAGAAACAAAAAGATATCATGCCTCAACAAAAACTGTTATTTCAAGTTCTCCATTTATGATTTTAATATATTTCCACTTCATTTCTTATCCCATGCACACAAAACACCTACCTCACATTAATTTTCTCTCATCTCACAGATGTAAAGGCTGAACAAGGCTTTTCTCATCCAAACTCACAAAAGAGTCACCATAGGTTTGATAAATTCCTAATTCTCCACCTGATGTGAGTCAAGGACATGTGTTTCTCATGAGGACTTTTCAGGGTTGTTCTGTGGCTTCCGGTTGGTAGGATTTAGATGTTAAAAGTTCTGAGGCCGAAAAAGGAAGGCTTGGCTCTTATTGAAGCAGAATTGAAAGATTCTAGTTTTCACTAAAATATGGTCTTCCTTCACTTCCCCTTTGTTGAAAATAGGATTCATCATCATTCAATCAGCTCAGCAGCAAACATTTCAATCTTTTCAAACATAATTTTTTTTAAAGCTCCAGATAGGCACAGCTTTCTTTTGGAAGCTCCAGAAAGGCACAGCTTCTCTTTTGGAAGCTCCAGAAAGGCACAACTTCTCTTGTCATAAAAGCTCCAGAAAAGGCACAGCTTTCAACAGAATAATTTTTCAGCATCACACACATCTCTTCCACAATTTATTTTCCACCCAAAGTATAACCTAATGAGGTAGTACACCACAAGACATCTTCCACCACATTTAAGTTCAACTAGATCATGCAATTTTACTTCAAGAGCAGGTATGATAGGGAAAATTGGCTTGTAATGTGGCTAACCTAACAGGCAATTCATGGATACTAGGGGCTACAATGAAGGATAAATGTAATGGTGGGCCATAATGAAAAGGATTATTTTGAAAAGGGGGCTTCAAACAAAATAAATGCCTCAATCATTTAAAACACACGTACCCCAACCCTCAAGTTTTGAAAGGAATAAATCAAATTCTGGTTAAAGCAAGCATGGTCTGGTTCTATCATGAAATGAGGTGAATGAAAAGAATATGATAAAAATGGTTCAGAAGCCTCACAGGAAAGTTATTTCAAAGATATAGACAGTGAAATATGGCATGAGATTCAAAAATCAGTGTACTTTTCATGAATTTCCAAAATATTTGAACTTGAAACAAAGTTATTTCAGCATTAATTTAAGATCAGTTTCATGAAATAGACTGGTTCACTTATTGACATGGGTTTCAAAAATTGTATTGATAATCATTTCAGCCCAAAAGTTTTAGAAACACACAAAAATTTGAAAACACACATTTTTTTTATTTTTTATTTATTTTTGAAAACAAATTTTTTTTTTTTAAAACAAACATCAAATAAAAATCCTATACTACAAAGGTTCCCTCCCCCACACTTAAATGATGCAGTGTCCTCGATGCATTCATGTGGATTTAACATGTAATCTAATTTTCAAATTAATCACAACATCAAGAAAGTGTGAAAGAGAGGTACAACCTGATTTATTTGTAGTGCAACATTTAGTTAAGCTTCCAAGTGTTGCACTCTGAAAACCTATAAATAAAATAACAAAAGAAAAAAATAAGATATTTATTGAAAGAAATAAAAATAGAAATAGGATGAGAATAGAAGGATAAAACTTGGTTTAATCCCCCAAGTGGGCCCTGGGTTTTGACTGCCTCCAGTGGGGCAGTTCTAATGGGTTATCCCCAATCTGATGGTGGATGAGGTTTCTTTGATTTGAACCACCACATGTGGCACTTCCTAGATTTCATTTCATTGTTCATGTTGAGGAGGACTCCATAGATAGAGTACACTAGATCCACCCCCTTCGCAATGAGGTACACCATGCACGGTGGGGGTAGGATGAAGTACAGAACCTCCACCTCTTTTGTTGCTACTTGTGCAACCATCTTGTCTTCCAGTGCTAGCTTCATGGGGGATTCGACCCCCTGTATTATTTCCTCAGCCTTAGAAACTTGGATATCTTTATGATTGGGCTCCTCCAGTAGATATTCCATGACTTCCGGGATCTCCAGGTGTTCCTCAACAGGTTAATCTTCTTTTGTCTCTTCATCCTCTAGGGCATAATAGGAGTCATCTGATTCTGAAAATTCAAAACAATTGGGAGTTATACTCAAATTAGTTTCAACAAAATTAAAAGAATTTGAGTTAAAAAATGTATCATCTCCCTGAGTTGGTTCAGCTTGAATCTCTTCTTGATTTGAAAGTGCCTCTTGGAGTTGATTATTGATGGATGTAGGTAGGTAGTCATGCTCCTCCACCTCGAGTTTGGATTCAACTTCATGGATGTCTTTAGTGAAATCTGGGAAGACCAGTGGCACTTCCTTTTTGGCCTTGAATCTTTTCAAGTCAACTTGGAGTTCATTTACCATGACCATCAAATCTTCTGGTGAGATCCATGTTGTTATGCCTCTTTCCACCTGCTTGAACATTATCATTAGTGCATCGACTCTTCGTTGGAGGGCCTCCTCTGTGTAGACTTCTTCTTGCACCTGTGAGTAATTGTCATTCCATGTAGAATAATAATCATTTGAATTCATTATGGAAAGATTTTTTTTGTGTTTTTTTAAGAAAAAAAAATGTCAAAAATTTACATAAATAATGCAGCACTACCTCCCTGGCAACGGCGCCAAGTTTGACGCACGCCTGTCGTAGGGCGTGGCAAAACAATTATTTCCTAAGTTAAAATGTAGTAATGTGGTTGACCTAGGATGTCTCCCGAAGAGGAGTGCACACAAAATGGGTTGTCACTTTAAAATGGGGGTAAAAATGTTGTGAAAGGAAATTTGAAATTCAAATGATTGAAAAACTATGAAATTAAAAGGGTGATTAGGTCGGGGTCGGTTTCCTAATTATAATGCTATCCTTGTTCAATTTAATTCAAACCTCTTCTTCTTAGTTGATTAATGTGAGTTTCCACAATCGTTTCCACTCACTTCCTTGGTGAAATTGTTATTGTGAGAGAAAACCTTACCAAGATCTTGGTTTGGTCAACTCTCCTTCCATTTGTAAAATAGTTGTATTGAATATCCTTAATTTAAATGGGCAATACCCGATCGGGTTTTGTTTATCCCAAACAATCAAGAACATTCACTACACCTTTTACACGTACTGACGATCGTCGAGTACTTCATCACTAATTCCTGGTTTATTCCATCGTATATAAACCAGAAATTAGTGGAGGGAGATATTGATTATTTTACCAAGGCAAAAATAAATAACGGAATTAATATTCAAGAACGATCGCACTTGATTATAAAATCCGCTATAATAAATTGAAAACAACTTTGAAGAAGAAAGAAATTTATTCAATTGCGTCCAAGAACTCAAGCATTACAATGTAGAAAAACAACCCTTCCCCAATCACTCTAAAAGTTTACCCCACCATGGTAAGGGTAATCGAGTTGAATGGGGATGAAGAAGGCATTAACAAACTATGAAAAAGAAAATAAATAAAAGAGAAAGCTGAAAAGTTCTCCTTCTTGGTGTCCCGGAAGGAATGGAGTGGAGAATGGATGCTTTGAGAGGGTGGAGCTCTCCTCCTTTTATAGCCAGAATTCTTCCCCCGAATGTCGACGCGTTTTAGCCCCATTAAATGACATCTTCACGCGTTGAGCCCTTCATGAATGTTGTTCATAATTAGCTTTTCCGTGTCCCCTCAAAATTTCAGCGGATTTGGAAATGTATTCCGAGAGTTATGGACGTTTTACTATGAGCATTTATTCTGTCCAGTCAGACTCGAATTTCACAAGCTTTGGGCCCACAATGGATGAGTTATGGATCCCACATCAAAACTACGCAGAACTGAAAACAGTTTTCTTGAGCCAACTTGTGAGCTTCTTTTGAGCTTCCATATGGCCGATTCAGATTTTGTTCCAAATATATTAAATGAAGCCCCGGATGTTTAGAATCTGAAAAAGAACGAATTTTGCAATTTGGATCAGTGAAGTTAATGTTATGGCCAAACTACCGAAATAATTTAAAACTGTTAAAAAATCCAAAATGGCCAATTTTTACTATTCAGCTCAAAATAACACCATTATCATAAAAATGAAACAATTCATCTTTGAAGAACAATTTTGTGGGTTTAAAACAATGTTATTCAATATAAATTAATTGAAAATATTTGCTCTATCATATTCAGTGGATAATTTTTTACTTAATATTTCTTATAATATCACATTGTACATGCATTGTATATACTTTTTATGTTAGAGAAACAATTAGTGCTAGACTATTGAGTAATAATCACACTCTACATAGGTTTCCCTAACACATTGGTACCTTAGAGGACCTCATCAATGTAGACACATGTAGGGTAGAGACATGACACAGATTGTGAAAGGATTGACCTTGATCTATGTGATCAGTGAAGCAGGGGGGGGGGTGAATCAGGGATATTCTATTTTCATAATTTCATTATTATTAAACAAATTCTTCCAACAATTAATGTGTTTGGACATTCCTAAAAAAAGAACACAAACACCACCACTAAAAACAAGGAATTTTCATTGATAAATACTAAATAATATTACCTATTCATTGGAATTAGTTTGAAATCATCCAATACCAAAAAATTCACAAGAAATTTTTTTTTTTTGATACTACAAAAAAAAAATCCTTTAACATGCACTACACTAATCATAAAATAGTGCAAATTATTTATATGGAGATAAAAGATACAAAAATTCATTTCATAATTTTTTTTAAACCTTCACAAGAATGATTTAATATATGTTCACTACGATACATGAATATCATCACAAATTAATTTATTTCAATTACTTATTCTTATCTTTCATTCCTATTTCCAAGAAAAAACAATATTCAATATATTGGATATCTATCTATGGGTTTGTATGGAATAGTCTATCTGGTGTCTATCCCGTTAAGTATAACTTATGCCTTTATATAAACTGAAACTTTTTTACCCACTATTGATCTGCACAAACCTACATTCTTACTTTATTATAACACTAATATAGAGTATCTTTCTGGTATCATTTTACTGATGAAACTTCTATAAAATTGAATTTATCCTCTAAAAAAATCATCTAATAATATTTTCTACAGATCATTTGGTCAATACCAATTGTTAGGGAATCATGGTCGAATAAAATTTTATCCAATGATTGTTCCAAAAAACATTCCAATAATATATTCTCTTATTCAATGATTCACATCATCCATCACATGTGAATTGTGTTACACCAGGTTTTCATGAACACCACATTTATATAGTAGTGAATAAAGGATAAAATTTAAGATGTATAATTTATTTTCCCACAGAATGAAAACATAAAAAATTTTATTCTTCCACTCATAAGAACATCAAGAAATTATTTTAAGGAATTATAACATATTATTCAGGTTTCTTGAAACTCCCACTGGGGATATTATTTCAAATTTACCTAACCTCTATGTTAATAAACATCCTAAAACATCATTAAAACTAGGAGGGAACCATAATATTCCTCGTAGATTTTATGAATGTTTAATTGTCACATCTACATCATCACTTTTTATTCTTTATGAACAGTTTTTAATGTCCTCAAATATGACAAAATATTAAATAATTACTTATATTCAAGTAGAATCTCACCAATGATCCTTTAGAACATTATAGAAATATTTTAAATGTACTTACATGAACACATCCATAGAACAATGACATGATAAGAAAATATTATTTTGTTCTGTTAATATACCATCCTCTATCTTATGATCATTATAAAGGAACATACATTTGATGCATTCAATTAAAAAACTATATCTGATAACTCGTAGATGATATCAGATATCGTCATAAAATATAAACCTCTCAAACTTAAATATTTACATCTAATGAAAATTGTACACATGTTTAATCTAATATAATGA
This sequence comes from Viscum album, assembly GCA_963277665.1. Taxonomy (NCBI): domain Eukaryota; kingdom Viridiplantae; phylum Streptophyta; class Magnoliopsida; order Santalales; family Viscaceae; genus Viscum; species Viscum album. The sequence continues at coordinate 2,045,494,193 of OY728126.1, read as the reverse complement.
ATAAAATATTATTGAAATAGACCATCAGACAGTCTTCGTCTAATTGGACATCATTAGATGCCATTCCTCAATATCATCCTATTGTACCTTTACAAATATTCTCTATCTGCTTCGAATGGCCCGAAGGCCTTCCATTTGTTTTATTATAGATAATATCCCTTTTAAGGGTTGAAGGGGAACACGTACATGACCCGTAGGCCCAAGGCACAAGGCCCAAAATGACCCACAATACATGAACCAGAGCCCTAGAGGCATACCATGGCCATTACATGACCCGTAGGCCCATCCCACTAGAACGGACCCTCCCCAGCGTCTTGCATCATTGATCTCTTTAGCTCCACACCTTGCATTTCTGATCGGCTAGCATTGCCCCGTACAAAGTTGTACGGTGCCTGCTCCCGATAATGGCTGTCATACCCTCTCATTCTTCCAGTCTGGTTATCTCTTCATCTGGTGTCTTCTACTCTTGTTGCTCTGATCCTCTTCTGGGGATTATTTTGTGTGAACTGGGCTACTCCATGGTCTACGTGACCCAAATGCCCTGTATCCTGAAGGCCTTTGATGACCCGAAGTCCCTGCAAACCCGTAGGCCCAACCTGGTGACCCGAAGGCCCAAATTGGGTGAATAGTTCTGGCTACTACAGTGCCAAACGGTGACTGATACAGAACTGCTACAGTGACTGGTACAATAACCGAGAAATTCACCTCCACCAGGTTTTGTTTATCTCATGATCATTCATAATGATCGAACAGAAACTTCATAGTTTTTAATGAATCTTTATATATCAAAATGAAATTAGTTATTAAATTTTAGAGTGTGCTTAGATACCATTACACAGCCTACTCAGCTACACATTTGTCGTGCATTGAAAAACTGATTTACCTGTGCATAGAATGAAATGAAATGGTGATGGCCTAGTCCATCCTACAATAATGATATTGACCGATTTGGGCCTAGCCCACATGTTTTTTCCCTAGCTCATTCCCTCAAGCATACTCCAGGAAAAGGCCTTATGATGGGAGAGGTATCCACACCACCTTGAAAAGGGTTTCTTTCTACTCCTCCTCCTTCGATGTGTGATAGGCATAATCCACCCCCCCCCCCAAAGAAGGGCCTACCATACTTGTTGGAACAACAAATGGACATAGTCTCTGATACCATTTGTGACGGCCCAGTCCAGCCAATGATCATGATATTGTCCGCTTTCGTCCTAGCCTTCACAACTTATCTTTTTATGGGCTCAGGCCCTCAAGAATCCCCCTGGATAAGGAGTCAAGATGGAAGAGATATCAACACCACCATATAATGGGGTGACTCAAGATCTTCCTCATTCAACATGGGATATCCCTTATTATAATTTCATGGATCCATATTCCACAAAACTGGGGTTCGTACCTAGTTATCCACATGGCCTCAAGAACCGTTCAACAAATGCCAGAGGCTAGAGACTAGTAGTGAGGGCCTAGTTTGTGATAGTGGGGAAAATATTCCATCATTGGAAGAGTGTAACACAACCTAATAAATAAAAATATAATAGTGGAGGCAGTCAATATCATACATCTAAAATAAATAGAGGAGGAATGATAATATAAAAACCAAGCATCATTCTGTAAAAATAATGATGTTTCATTTTATGTTCTAAGAAAACATTCAAAATAATTAAACTATATAAATCCAAAATAGATGTTCAAAAAGAAAAAAGAAAAAAAATAAACTAATAAGCATCGCAATCCACAGTTCTGTCCTATGGTCCATGTCTTATAAATAACATCTCAAGTACCTATAAAAGATAGATTTCCCTTACCGACACCTGAATCAATATAATATCATTAGGCCCCAAAGCATGACCTAAACAGGTTGTAAGAAATGAATCCCAGTAGGCGACCACCCAAGATTTGTGCCTATCTATAAACATGTATATGCAATAGGTAGTACACAAAAAGGATGAACAATAAAATAAAAAGTTCTAAAAATTAAATAATCCCACAAGTCCTATTTTCAATTTAGATTCATTATGTTCAGTTCAACCATTCAATTTCTTTGAATTATATAAGTCTCAAGATCCTTCCTAAGCCTATCAATCTCTTTTATAATGAATTATCAACAGATTCATCTGAATGCTATATAAAAACTGAAGTGAAGACTGAATATAAGATTGTTCTTTTGCTTGGTAGACACGCCATAAATTATTCCATTCCAAAATTTAATTCGACACCTTTCCCTCGGGGATAGAAAACCCCTATCCATAGGCATAACAAATCCTCAACCACAGGCATAAAAAATCCTTGCCCATAAACATAACACATCCTAACTCGCAAGCATAGTAGTCAATAGGGTGAATCTCGGTATATCGACTTTTAAGAATAAAATAAAACACTTATTAATTAATTTATTACATGGTAAACATAATGAAAACCCTCATGGGAATCATAAAAAATAATAATAATGTAAATTAAACTATCACAATGAATAAATAGTTATACTCACATGGGTAGTTTATTTATAACAAGAAAACATGTTAATTAAACTACCACGAGGCTTATGAAATTGTAATCTCATGTGGGTATCATTAAATTTATCAATTTCATTTTTATTAATCCCGAAAAGTGGAACAAAGGAACACCTATATGCATCCTAGGGAAACATACACAAACAACAATTCAAGGGAATCACTCCAATGGGGTGTCCCTAATTCATGGAAATCAACATTACGCATGAATAATCACATGTAATAAAATACCTAAACATCATTTGGCAATAAAAATGGTAATTTTCTAATCAACGATATACCCTAAACATGGAAAAAGGACACTATGAAACATATGAACAACTTGATATTGAGAGAAAGGCATAATACCACCTACCTTGTCATAGTAAGACTCTCCTTGTCCAGTATCAACCTTCAATTGAAGCTTCAATGATGTAGATATACAAAACTATGATAAATTCGCAACCTTAAATAAAATCATCGAGAGAAATAATCACAATGAATGGATTAATAGGAATTGTGATCTTACTGATCGATATCAAAAGAAATCAAAAACCATGGAATCAAGGTTTTGATGATCAATTTTGAAGGGATTGAAGGTCTGATGCTGATTGTTCATCAGCCTGTGCGAGACATTGTCCGTTTTCAAAAAAATGACACTACTTCCCAATTTAAAAAATAAAATGATGTACACGGTGAGTACATGAGACTATATGTTGCGTCCGTATAGTTTCTGGCCATACCATTACATGGTCATGTACTGCAATTACATGGTGTGTAGCATTACATTCATGGGGGGTACCTATATTTTCACAACATGTAGTTCCAAAGCATGTCATTTAACATTCCTACACTAGCCCTTGACATATTTTCTCCTATTTTCTTATGTATAAACCGAAAAGGAAAGAACCATACCACAAATAAAGAACAATATTCTTAACAAAACCATCACACAACATAAAAACTGTGTGTGATAGATTCAATGTAATGAAAGTCATAAAAATTAAGAGTATGACCTTTTTACAAGAAAATTAAATTATCATCCACCCATGAAGACAGAAACATAAGAACAATAAAACATTTTCAAATTCTATTTTTCATCAAATAATATTTTTGATAAAACTTTAAAGTAGTAGAGAATAAAAATTAAATAAAAAACATCATCTAATAAAACAATTTATGGACTGTTTCTAGAAAATCAAAGAAAAATATCTTCATCAGATTAATTTTTTTTGATAACTAAACAAAATAAATTGAATTAATGTTGGACAAAAAAAGTCAATACTTTTTTATCATTTTTCATAACAAATTCTTATTTCATTAAATGACCTTAAACTATCATAAACCCAACAGTATCCCCCATTGGATTTTTTTTAAAACAAGGAACATACCTCAATAAAACATTGTAACTAATGTAGTGGATTAATTATACCACAATTATAAGCGTATGTAATATATCATAGCCTTGGAAACATGTATTAATAAATAGTAATAAAATGTTGCAAAAAATTAGTGTATTTTTGACACACTGTATAAGTGAATTCTTTCTTTCACTGGAATATTCATAATAAATAACTTCATCCTTCAAAAAAACATTCCAACATCCAAAAAAAGTACTGATAAATATGTTCAACATACTAAAATAACATCTCACCCCTTTAATGAACACCCATAAATATTGTCCTTCCATAAATAGGTATAACACATACCATTTAATATATTTATGTTTTAAAATCCCCCCCCCCTTTTAAATACTATCAAAATGCATGATAAAAGAGGGGATATATATCATATACAATATCCTTTAAGTGATGGAGGTAGAACTCCCATTAAAATCAATAGATTATGATTTTTTTGTTTTGGAAATGTCTTTGTGAAAATATAATCACCCTTATGTATAATAGGAAAAAACTAAAAATTCAGTTCGATATTCTCCAAACTCTCACAGATGATGTGATATTTTATTTCAATGTTCTCGAAATAATTTTATTTCACATTATTTTTAGTGAGATTTATAATAAATTGATTATAAAAACACCAAGTAAAGGGATAAAAATTCATCAAAAAAAGTCTTCCAACTATGTCTATATCCACATAAGTTATGTTATATATTTAGTGGATTCCACATAAACAAAATCATTCATGATGATATTTACTGAATATTTATTAATTTTATACCATACCCCCCAACCTTCACCCAAAAAACTCCACCATATTTGAATCATTTTAAATAAACAAAACATTTCCTATATTCATCTATATAACCAATAAAATTCAATATTCCTTGCTTTTTCATATTTATCATCCAATTTGTTGTTCTTATTATAAATTTGATAATTCTTTTTATTATTATAATATGATATTATTTTTGGATATTTGATATTCTACAGACAATATAACAACATACAAAATATTTTCTTTTGAAGAAGTTAGATTTAACAAACACACAACCAAAATTTTAAAATTCTTAGGATTTGACTCCTTCACATCCACATATTTTTAAAAAAAAATCCACATGAAATTAGTGTGTCAAATGACATTAAATATTCTATGTCAAACTTTCATGGATGTTCCATAAAATATTACCCTAGAGATTGAAAAAAATATTTTTTTTTTGAGATTAGTGTGATAATAAATTATTTCTAATTAACCATCATGCAAATTTCAAATAAATTATTCATGTTATAAAAAAACATTTAATATGTTTCTTCATTATTAACTAAGAATATGACATCATTATATTAAATAATCATAATGAAGGAAAAATATAGTTTTTTATAGAGGATAGTATTAACTATTCATTTATTAATGTTCATATTCCTTATTTAAGTATCCAATATTGAATTCCATCATATTTGATATTACCTCATCCCATAAAAATTCTTTCTTAACTTGTGAACACAAATTTCATATTTACCAATGATGAAGCCATATGGTTATTCAATACATAGCTTTTCATCAATATCTCTATTAAGAAAATATGATATGATATCCATCTAAAATATTTTAAGTCTCTTTTATGCAGTTATATAAATAATGATTATAATAGTTTATAATATTTACACTAGATTAAATGTCTCATAAAATTCATTACCTTTAATTTTTGAGTACCTTCAAGATCTATCCATGCCTTATTTATGATCACTTCACATATTTCATTCAACTTATTTCAAAAAACCCACATTGTACCAATAACAATCATATTATTTGGTCTGGGTAAAATTCAACATTTATTGTTCTCCTTAATATGATCCATATTATCATTTACAACATCAACCCAATATTAATTATATAAATATTTATTAGAATATTTTGGAATAACATACGAATATTGAAGAATGTTATACTAATATTGATGATATTATTGTTTGAATCAATATTCATTGAGCTACTAGCCTATTTCAGACATAAAATTCCATCCTCTTCTGAGGATGGGATGAAATTGTTTTCCCACATCACAGATGATAGCTGAGTCGGAATCATCATCAATATAAAATTTACCATTTTAACAATCATTAAGAAAATTTTAATGTTATTCAACTACATCCACATCATCTTTCTTTCTTCTATATATGAAACTATTTGTAATACTTGTTTGATAAATAATTGTAAAAATTTAAAATCAGGATATTGAAAAATATTCCTCATCACTTTTTTATTAAACATGTATCCTTTTCAATTAGGATGGTTTCAAAGAAGGATTTTATAAATACCTCTCCAATCAAACATCACAATATTATCACACATGAATTTTATAATGAAAGGGTTTTCCAAAACCCCTTTCATCCTAAAATATATGTCTTATTCTTAATAAATATCTTAATGAGTCATATTTATTTTTTTGTATAGAAAAATATATTCTAAACATAAAATTTTTCATTGATTTTTTACATCCAAAATTATTGGTATGTATCATATTCTATCAACATTGATCATTCCCTCTCCAATGTACACATATTTTTTATTTCCGAAAACCAATTATACTATGTTGTGTCTGGTTCACTATACTTATAATGAAATATGTGATTTTCAATTCAATCTATTAACTTATAGCTTTATATTAACCACTATTATCTATTTAAATCTTCTTTATTGAATATCCATATTATTTTTCTATACTTCCCTGAAAAATAGTAATTATTTTGTGAGTATCTTATTTATTTTTTTAAAAAATCTGTGTACTATGAGTAAATTCATCATCTTAATAAATAATTTACTTTTCTATTTTTTTATTATATACTCATGGTCCAAAAGATATTAGAATATAACATATCCATGAGATTAGTTGAATGTATCACAAATTTTTTATATAGTATGATTATAATCAGTTATTTTTTTAAAAGGTAACAACACTAATATAATCTTCTATGAAAGTTAGGGATGTCAAAAATACCTAATCTCTTTGTTAGATTCCTCATATTCCATTATCACATACCCCCCAAACATTAATTTCAAATCTTTATTTTCTTTCATCATGCTAAGATAACATATTCTTTGAGAATCAAGAACATTAAACAAATTTACCTTTTTTCATTGGCCTCCCATTAAAAAATTCCAATATTATATTATCTTAGTAAAAACAAAACTTTTTAAAACTGAAATTTTTAGCATCATCAATTTTTTTGAATCACCATGAATTTTTTTTTATCCCTTAATCAAATACGGATATTTGGTTTTTAACTTTTCATAAATAGTGATAGTAGATCCAAAATAATTACTTATGAATCTGTCATCATTTCAAAAATTCACTATAAAATCTATTAGATATCTAAAATTCATTTAAAATATAAAATAATCTATCATATGAGAAGAACACCCATTGTCCAATATCCAAGGCTTTTCTCATTTCGTAGAATTGAGTGTTGTTTCAACAACATGTGTCTTTTCTTTGATATTTTTTTCTTCTATTGTGGATTTTATCGATTTTTAGAAAAACCACATTGTGTTACTAACATGATAATAGATCATTAGGAAAGATTTATTGGACGATTGAATCATTGAAAAGTAGATTCTGAGTGTTGGAATAAATTTACAATATTCAAAATGACTTTATAAAGATTTCATATTTGAGTGTGTTGAATCCGAGTCACAATTTTCATCCAGTTAATCCTGGATCCACTATAAAAAATATTAAACTTAAAGATATTTTTTGTATTAAAAAATCCTCCAAAATAATAACAATTACAACTGAAATTATATTTTACTCCATAACAAGCATACTATTCAGAGTTATGTACTTTCATTTTTATCATCTTTATTTGCTTATTATTTTGACTTTTTCATCACAAAAAGTTTTTATTAATTTAATTTATTTTCATATTAAACTTTTATTTATTCTAAACATAAACATACTATCATGTAACATTGTCTTTCAGACCATAGAATAAAGCATTAGAATCGTCAGGATTTTAAACTCCACTTTTATAGCTAAATACAAGGTATTTTTAACCCCCTTTTTCTTATAAAAATATACAATATTCTTATAAACATTTTTTGATAAATTTTTATTGACCTCTATTATGATTATAAATCTCATAAATTTTCACAACTCATATGACTATGTTTTCAAAATTTTCAACTCCTTTATTATTTTTAGAATGTTCTTGTTGACCAAGACCTAATTATTCCAAATGCCATTTTATCTTTTTATCATGAATGATTATAAGATTATTTAATTCATTAAGATGTTTCTTCATAACATAAATCTATTTATTCAAATTTTATTATTATTTAATAACTGAATCATGATTATTTGTTATAACATTTTCTTTCTCTAATAACTTATTCTCTCATTCAAGTCAACAATATGTGGATTTCATTCCATAAACTCTCTCCTTAACATAAAATATATATAATTTGTTTTTCATATTAATATTCAAAAATACATATTTTATCACATCTCTATTTTTTATAATTCAAATTGACAAAAATAATATTTTCATCATCATCATTGAAGTCATCATCATATTCTGTACATTCATTATATTCCTCATGATTAGACAACTAGTTACTCCTGTTGGATATATATATCTTCTTATATATTCAAATATAAATGAAATATGATTTTGATTACTTATTCCTAAGGAATATAATTGATTTGTTATGAGGGAACTAAACCCTCACTTCTATATTTGGTGCTAAAAAGATCATCATTCCATTTCTGGATTTGATATCGTGGATGTTAACCCAATGTTCACCATACAAACATTAAAAATCATAAAGAAAATATGTGATCACATGAAATGTCATGGTCCATTTTGGATTATATTTTTATAATGCAAATAGGAAAATAATTCATAAACCACAATCATGAATTCACAGAATTATTTATCCCACATTACCTAGTATTTTATATTACATATTAGGTCATTAACATATCCCAAAAAATTCACCACATTAGAAAAAATTCTAGTAAAATAATTTAATAACTATTTTTTAACCTGGAGAGTAATAATCATATAAAGATTGAGAGAAAATGTTCAGTATGGGTAAAAAAATAATTAACATTTTAATGGAATCAGTGAGCATAAGAAGAGTATAAGGGTATAATGATATAATCATAGTTGGTGAGAAGAAATAGAAATATTCATACAAATAAATACCTATGGAATCAATCATAAACAATGTTATAATGATTTATAGAAGTAAATATTCATAAGAATTAATAATCACGAGTGTCAATATTGATTAAATAAATAATTAAAATCAGATAAAAATTTAATAAAAATATGTCGGTCTATTTGGAAAATTATCTTCTTAAGCCATTTTATATTTTTTTAGAAGTTACTATATCCTAGTTAAATTGATACAAGCTCCCTCAATATTTTCTCTAATGATAACAAACATTTTCCAATGTATTGAGCCACTATCTTGGAGTAGCCATCATATATGATATATTCGGCTTACCCGATGTTATCTATGGTATCTTTGATATATGTTATAATGTGATCCCCCAGATATATATGTGATCACCCATCATATAAGCTATATCTGTCTCACCGAATGCTATTTGGGAACAACCATTATATAAGCTATATCTAGGTCATGTCAAATCATGTAGGATTAATTAAATAAAACTAAAACAGTAAATATCATTTTGTATGAATTACTAATGATATACATGTATAATGGTATGTGTATTCACCATTTAAAATAAATTATGTTTTCAAAATCAAAATTATCTTTAATGGAGGAAAATTTAAGATATGTCCCTTACATTGAGTCTAGACTTCCCATGTATGTCCTTAAAATCCTATATAATAATTTTATATCAATTATTTTATTTCTAAAGAACCTTATGAAGGATTAATAATTTATACATAAAACTTCTATTTTAGTATATTTTAATGAAATTTTAAAATAATTATTCAATTATGTCTATGTAGTGTGTTTTTTGGACGTTTGATTAATTGTTTTAAAAAAAAAATTGATGCGTTGACCGAGGCCAGAGAGGTAATTATTACATCATCTAAAGAATAATAATTACTAAATAATAATAATTTTTATAAATAAATTATTATTTTAAAATCATCCATCATTAATGGTTATGAAAAATTAGCTACATTACAATCATGGAGATGGTAGGTTGTATGTATAGATGAGTAACAATTCAATTTTTCAATCATCATCATGGAATGAAGTTATGTTCCATTTTATATGATTAAATAATGATAATAATATCATAAATATAATATTATTTCCTAAAATACACTTTTATTATATAATACATATCATGTGGTGATGAAAAAAATAATCGCATTGCCCTGTGGAGGCGGTAGTCCACACATACGCATTAACGATGTAATCATTTTTCAGTGAGTGGAATGGTAAGATATAAAAATGTATATTATATTTAAAAATGATAAATATTTTATTAATAAAATATTTATTTCATAAATATACCATGTATTATTTAAATATATTCTTATTACCTTCCATGCAACACATTCGAAAAATATGATTCATAACATTTCGTGAGGTGGTAGTTTGTTGTACACAAGTGAAATGCTATCATATAACCTGTGGAATGGAAAGTAATAATTTATATGTCATATCATATATATATTGTAATGTCCCAATCCATCTCACATCTCAGATGGTGGCTGGACCAGTGGGTTACATGACCTCAAGCACATCTCCGTGGATGCAAGAGGCTGCCGACTAGCAGCGAGGGCCTATATAACATGTATGTGGGGGAGGCTATACCCTCATAGGTAATAGGTAATACAAAATGGAAGTAAAAAAATTAATAATAAACATGGAAGAATATAAATTAATAAACTAATGCAAAAGGAAATATATTATCCCAACTGAATACATAATAAATGCAGAAGATGACAAATGAAACTAGGTACAAAAAATGATGTCAGGCCATGAAGTCTCTCTAAACTGAAAGTACATAAAAGAGAAACCCAAGAATTCTATCAAATAAATAGAAACAACACAATGAAAAAAAAATTAATCATGAGAAAGGATTGATCCTCTCTCCCAGTATTCATCCTAAGAAGCAATAAAAATAAAAAATTAGAACTATCACACTTCCCTTTGTCAGTACCTGCAAACATAAAATCAACTTTGGTGTCAAAGACACCAGATATAGGTGTGAGATAAAATCCATGTAGGCCGACACCCATGATTTCTAAACCATTCCATTTCATGAAATTATAAAATGATGTGTTCCAATATATAACAATTTTATATAATTAATTAAGTATAATGAGAAAAATAACTCAGCACGTGTTCCAAACGGCACCCGTCCCTAATAACCTACTTCCACCTTAGCCGGAAGTCTGAAAGGACTTAATGTAAGAATAATACACATGTGAATATAAATAATTCCTAGAAAATCAATCTAAAACAATGAAGAGTAATCCCTAAAGCTTATTATTTAAATTTGGGTCCATGTCATGTGACATCCATGTATGCTTCAACATTCCATAAAAGTCTCACCAATCTCAGGAGGCTCAATGTGAAATTAATATAAACCATCACTGAATCATTATTAAGTGTTCAAGCTGAGAGTTGGAGTCTGATCATGTCCTAATGTTTTCTGTATAGTACAGTTGTTAAATTATCCAATACCACCGAGCTTGTGCATGGAAAACATTCAAAAGTACATGTATTGCTCAAGGCATCACTTTACTCAGAGTCCGTCCTGATATCACAAAAAGGGTTTGAGCACAATCTAAGGCTGACTTAGCCACATTTCCAATAGATCCATCCCGATGTGACCTTTTTGGAACCAGTATCACTCATAAGTGCTTGAAATATCAGGGGAAGTCTCGGTACGACAAAGTCAATGACACCACCACTAGTACATAGATGTAACCAGTAAGGAGCAGAGGGTCTATGCATGGAACTTAATACGGGACCCACCTTCATTCCCTACCATGAATTTAATTAAATTTATTAAAGCACCAGATATGACAAAATCATATGTTTTTTGATCTTGAAACTAAACAGGAACACCTATGCATCACATAGAGCAAATTAACTATTTTAGTAAAGAAATATTAACAAGGAAAAGTACTGCATCAACATAAGTAGATATAATGAACATAATAAAGTTATCACAACCAACTACCTATGGTCAAGAAATTTCAATGTTCAAAATTAATTACATTTATTTTTAAAATTAAAATAAAATTTTACAAAATTAACTATTTCAGAATAACAATCTTAACATGTCAAAGTACTGCATCAACATAAGCAGATTAATGCACTTTTAAATAAATTAATTAATTAGAACAACATAAAACCAAATATCCAACAATTTCAATATCATAATTAATCTAAATTATTTATTTAAATTAAAAATCAAATAAATAGGCTACCAACCCATGAATCTAATTAAATTGAAAACCCGGATTACGGAAAGTATACAGACAACATCGACACATCCAAGGGGTGTACTACCATGTTTCCACAATTCAAAACTATTAATTCATGATCAATATGGATAAAAAATAGAGGAAACAAATAAATTAAAAAAATTGGTGATTTTGAAAAAAGTTGGTAGGCACTAACTAATGGTACTATGATACGTTTTTATAAATCACAATGAAACGGAGGGAAATAGAGGAGACACCCTAAATTATTGTCATAGATGATCCAATGATCCACTGTAAGATTTTATTTGTCCAAAAATAGAAGAAGACACATGCTTTTAGAAACCCCAAAAATAGCGTAAAATCATTCCACGATGAACTGTGCAAAAGATAGAGAAGATGATCATATGATTCTTGGTGCATGCAATAAGCCTTACCAAGAGGATCACAATGCCCCTGACTGTGAATAAATCGGATGAAGAACGTAGGCATGACGATCTCACAAAGGGATAATAAGGTGGTGTGCACCACCAAGGGAGGAGGGGTGCACCACACACATGAGGGGTAGAGTGGAAGAAAAGAAGTAATGAAAAAGGATGAAAACAAATAAATGAATAATGAATAAAAGAAAAATGAATATAAAATAAAAAAATCTAAAATTAGAGGGAAGGAAAATAAACATAAAAATAATAAAAATGGTTAGATCCATTTTTAATAATTTTATTATTTCTCCCATTAACGCTTTTAAATTTAATTATTTAATTTTTTTCCTTTTCCATCTCTTTAAATTTTTTTGAAAGAAATAATCATTTTTAATTAATTTTAACCCAAACGTTGCACTAGGGTGCGATTTAAAATCATTACATAAATGTTGAGAAATTATTTAATTAATTTAATAGCTACCTGGGTCTCGCAACAGGGTTCGCAAAAGGGTTCCCTGGGACGCTTTAAGAATTTAGACAAAAAAGAAGGACCGCACCATAATTTAAGTCGATATGTTAAAATAATTAAAATAATAATTATTTAATATAACTAACCAATGGCACCATTAATAATTTAAAAACGAAAACCATTAAAAAATAATAATGTTCAGCAAATAAATTTTGATTACACATTGGCATTTAATTGTAACATTTAATAATATCATATTTATTACATTAATCGGTAATTATTTATACTGCGACACAATTTATTAATTGTGAAAACACATTTTTATTTTTTTACAATCAATGAAAATAATATTTCTAATTATAAAATTATAATTATTATTTCTAATTGTCCAACATAATTATTTAACCCAAATTTATTATCTTCAGGAGCGATATGACCAAATATCTAATGCTTGTAAAGGTTATACCCTATATAGTGCAAACCCCAAGTCCTGGAACTATTTGTGGTCTCAGATTTCTCATCTGACGGACCATTTTTGAGAAAATAATTATTTATTATATAAAAAATTGAATAATTAATTTTTTTACAATAAATATGGAATTATCATGGGTGAGGGGGACAAACACCTAATGCAAATCAAGGTTTTACTATAGCTAGAGTAATCCTAACCTTCCAGACCTAACGGTGATCTCAGATTTCTCAAACGATGTACCGTTTGAGAGAAAATAATTATTTATTATATAACAAATGGAATAATTAATTAATTTAAAATAAATATGGTATTATCATTTATGAGGGTGCCAAACAACCGATGCGAGTTAAGGTTATGCCCTTAATAGGGTAAACTCAGCGTTCCCGACCTAATTGTAGTCTCAAATGTCTCATACGATGCACCGTTTGAGACACACCGTTTGAGATTTATTTAATTTTTTTTGAAAATAAAAAAACACACGTATGAATAAAATAAACTTAATATTTTTATTCTATCAATGTCACAATGTTGACTATCGGAACAAAAGTTCTAACCCTTGGTTTTAAAATAGGCCCGCCCTACTAACGGAAAAAATATTATTTCTTGCACATTTTCATTCTGTTAAAAACTTGGAACATTACATATATAAGTATAATTTTGTAAAAATAAAATACATATACTTTAAATGCATCAATATAACATCCATAAGAGGGGATGACGGTAAATGAATTATATTTGTTCGCGAGGCGGTAGTCTGCCATGCACACAAATGATGGTTTAATTTCTATTTTAATTAAATAAAACATGGATTTAGGTTATTACATTAACATAATAAAATATCATAATATAGTGGAAACTAGTTTTATTATATTATAATAATTATAAATTTTTTTATTGATGTGGAAGAACAATGAAATAAAAATGCATAGTTAAGAATGATACCTCTTTTGGGGAAACCTCTTTTGGTTAGAAAAAACCATTCATTGGATGTATTAGGATAAAAAAAATTCCCTAGTTTGTGGGAAGTGGTGTATAGAAAGGATTATTGTAGGTATTGTCTATGAAAAATTTGTTTTTAGATATGAGGAGGAGAGGATAGAGGGTAGCCTTTTATAAGTGATTTGAGAGGAAAACATGTAATTTTTTAAATTAAAAATGTGTACCATTGTTTTTCACATGTAAAAATATTCTGAATAGACATTTATCTATAAATAGATATTATAAGATCTAAATATTTCCATAAAATTGTTTTAATAACTTGTTTTATGTTTTTTAAACCTTTCCATTTTAGTTTTTCATCCCCCCACCCGAAAATACTGTTTTCACCTTAAGAATAGTAAAAGATTATTATTGTTTTCAAATTTAGTTACAACAAAAAACATAGATTAAATTATTTTTATATATAAATAATTATGATTAAAAATATTTAATTCATTTTACCAAATTAAATTCATATAATTTTATGAATTTAATTTGAAGATAATCCCTATATACTTGACATAAAACTATTTTCTCATGAAATGTATACCCCATGCAAATAAAGATATCATTTTAGCACCCTGAAAAATAATCATCATTTTAATCATTTAAATTAATATTTATTAATATATAATATGTAATTATAATTTAATACGTTCCTCATTATTTATTTTTTAATTATTTAAAATAGAGAAACATTATGCACTTTAAAATAGTTTTAAGAAAATACCCATTATAATGAAAAAAATAAACTAATAAATTATTCTTGTATAAAAAATATTAAAAAATATTTAATTGTTTTAAATATAAATAAATATTAATTATTTTACTTGTAATAAAATTTAATTTAAAATTATACTTTTAAATTAATTAATTTATTGGAATGAAATGATATTTTTACAAAAATACATATTTTTACTCTTCATTAAAAAATAAATATTTTCTGATAAATCCCACAATTCACCCATTTATTAAATTTTATATAGTGATTTTGAAAAATAAATTCATTTTAGGGAATATAATTTCTAAAATTTTGTAAAATATTTATAATATTTTCACAAAAAATAAATAAAAATCATTTTTCAAGAAAAAATATTTTTGAATAATAAAATGAATTTACTAAATACTTATTAATTATTGACTAGGAATTTATATATAAATTAATATTTATTAGTTAATATTTATATATATTTTATAAACTACTTGATATTATTCATTATTTTTAATTAACAGCATGGCAATAGTAGTCATATTTAGAATTATATTATGTCATGGTGTATTTAATCTTGGTGTTGAAAGTCGTGTATACTATAAAGAATAAAATTATTTTCAAAAATCCTTGGGTCTAATGCTGTCCCCCATTATATAAATTTCATCGTCACAATTTTAAATTAATCTTGTTAATTAATGTTCGAAATTTTTTTATTTTTTGAAATCCCAAATCATAAAAAGGTATAGTAAAACTTCTCCTTGGTAAGAGATAAAAGGAAGTATGAGGACCATTTGTAATAAAACATAATAGGTCTCCCAATAGTGTAAAATTAAAGGGAGGTGAAGATTTAGAGGTTGAAGAAAATATAAATACTTAAATAATTATGTATATAAACATAGACCTTTGATCACAATAATGTTATTGATCATGATAAATTCAACTTCTATAAAACTACAAACTAGAGATGTGTGAAAAAAGAATCATTTTATTAGAAATGAACATAAGAGGATAATATTTTCATTTTTAATATAATTTTATTAGGGTTGAAAAATCTTATACCATCTAGACAGAGAACATAAGAAAATATTCATACTTTATATTTTTTATTACACCATTTAATCAATTCAACAAGAATCTCATATTTTTTTCTCTAATAAATGAGATTTCAAGATGAAAATTTCTTATATGAATAAGTAATGTAAATACTTCATATGCCATTTATCTAAAAAAAGATAATTGTTCTATTATATATTTCATTATAAATTAACCAAAAGAATTGTGTACTTGGTAAGATAATTCCAAAAATAAATTAACCTTCATAATATAAAATAATATATTATCCATAAAAATTAAATTGTAAAAACCAAAATTAAAACTAATTTGTTCCATAAATAAATAACCCTTTACAAAAAATATTTCCATTAACCTCATAATTAATGATTATTTTAACCTTGATATTTTTGTCTTTCCTATAATCTTATATTCCCAAAATTAGAGTGGCCTTCTTCTAAAATAGAATTAACCACTTAGTCACTAAATAAATTTTGAATACCATGATTTTATACACGACAAAATAGTGGTTCCCAAAATCACCTCAATGCCCATGATTATATATACTCTAAAAGTTATTTGTTCTTTTAACTTTTTTCAAAAAAGGTAAATTAATAATTCACATTATACAAAAGCTTTACATATACATCAACCTAATAAAATGTTTATTAAAGGTTCATTAATAAATTTAATATGTCATCATAAAATAACCACAAAAATGGCTTAATAAGACATTAAAATTAAGATAATCATTAAATACATAACCCTATTATGGTATCCCTTTCACATAATATATCCTCACCTGAAAACATCCCAACCCCAATGTTTTCAACCCCTTTTTTTGGAACAAACTATAATTTCCCAAAACCTTCACTCTTGAGTTTGATGCAAAAAAAATTATTTATTTTACTTTTATCCTTGATATTGATCAAGGTGACCCTATTTTCACCATCCAATACATATAAAATCCAAAATAGAAAAATTATATAACTTATACACCAAATTATTGTTTTTTAAATTTTTATATAATTAATAAAAACTCTTTCATAATAAATACTTATGAAATAAAGGGAGTAGTATTCCCACGTGACCTGGCTTTTCATATTCTATATTATGTATTCAATATCCCCCACAAACATCATAACATTAGAAATATTTTTAATCACAAACAATTTAATCATTATTATTTATAACTGAGAAATATGAAACATATGAAGGGATGGAAAATATAATTAGTAAGGATAAACATAATAATTAATAATTGAATTTCATCCGTAAGAATAACAAAAGCATAACAATATGATGATATAATAAATGTACAAGAGCATTAAATAAGAAAATTCATAACCATCAATACCTAAATAATCAATCATGAAATAAGTTATAATGATTAAATAATGGAATCATTCATAATAATAAATGATCATAATCAATGAGATTTCAATCATGAAGAAATAAATCATTAATAACCCATAAAAAGAAAAAAAATTGTGTTGACATCCTAGGAATATTATTTTGATGACCCATTTAAACCCAAATAATAAATAGCTAGAGCCTAGGTAAATTAATAGGAGAAACCCTATGATAGCTCCCTCTTTATTTCCTAGAAAGACATGTAATATTACCCAATGTATTTGATCAATATCTAGGAGAAATCGTTGCATAAGCTACATTGGGTTCACCTAGAATGATCTGGGTGCAATGATCCTATAATCAATATTCGGATCACCTGACACTATCAAGATGCACCTATTATAAAAGCTATATTGGGATAACCCATGAGATTTAATGGGCTCAACCCATCATATATACCATTTCCATGAGACAATACGTGAATACAGTTCCAAGATATTTCAATTTATGAAAAATTTCATAAAATGTTCATTATTCCATTTATTACATCATTAATCCATTAAAAATAAACCGGTTCCATGATAGTCTTTTGAAACAATCATTTTCAATCCAAAAAAATTATAAAATTTTTATAACCTGAACATATCCTAGTGGATCATTACTAACATAAATGGGTTTGGATGTTGATGAATGGAAATAACATTAAAATATCATTAAAATAATTCTTGAGGAAAATAACCATTTCAAATTGAGTACTATAAATTGATGTTATCCTAGATGGAAAATAATTTTGAAAGATAACATGGAACATTTCATGATGAAAATATTCATTTCTTTTTTAATTATTTTTAAAATATAAAACATTTCCATGCATTTAATAAATTATTTTCTCTGAAAATAAACATTAAAACATAAAAATGATAATTTCAAATCATTGAGTGGTCATGAAAGCAGGAAATTTTATTCTCATGCGGAATACACTAAAATAAATATTCCATTCACATATTTATAAGAGACGTAAAAATGTACCTAGTTTGAAAAATGATAGGAAGACACCATTTATGACATTTTGTAAAAAAATTAAATAATAGATTCAAATTAATTTAAAATATCATAAGAGAAAATGAGAAAAATTATTCAATTTGTTTTATAGAAAACAGATATTTTGAAGAAAAAGTTTTTTCAACGAAAGAGAGTAACAAAGTTAAATTTTTAAAATTAAATTTTATCAACCATTTGAATTACGAAATAGTGTAAAATAGAAATATTACTTGATAATTTCTTGAATAAACAGAGTATATGATAATGAAAGAGGATATATACATAATGATCCAATGTGATGTCCAAATTTAGGTGCCACATACAGGTTCCACACGCCAGTTTTTCGAGAGACCTCATGTGTGATTCCCAATACGAGTGAGGTTGCCGAAAAGCGGTAAGGGTCTAATATGTAATATTTATAGACATTACCTTCTTTACCAATGAAATATAAAAGTGGAAGTCTATAAACAATAGTCAACTGTACAAAAAAATAACTTTTTATCATAATAAAAATATTAGAATCCAGAGTCAAGGGAGTAGAAAATGATTTATACCAATAGAATCTCCCCTAAAAACGATTTTATAATCATTTGGAAAAGTTCTAGGAAAAATATATATAAAATGGAACTCTCATATGTACCTTCTTTACATTAAAAAATAAATGTAACATAGTTTCCATCCGTCAATATGTGACTAATCGAGATATTATGATCAGTAATCCTCCTGTATTTTCTAATATGATAGATCAAATCCCATGGTGTACTAGAATTCTAGAAAACAAAATCACCAAGTACATTAGAATCCAATTCCACCTCAAATATGGAAATTTGGGACGATTGCACAAGGTCAGTTCACAAATAACGGACGTTACCTCTGTTCTAATAGAGTTTCAAGGACCGTAGAAGGTACTGAATACAATAATAACTAAAACTATACTATTCTGCACATGAAACCCCTCGAATAAACCCTAACAAAAAATATCCATCATCATTAAGTTGTATCTTAGTGTTAGGTGGTTTCAAGTAGACCCACATTTCATGGATGTTATTTCATTCTTTATTCAGGACAACACTTGGGTTAATACACAGTACCAATTCTAAATTAGTTCATATAGGAATGAGGTCTCAAAGATACTATACTAATTATTTAACTTGGACTCGAATCAATTAATTATAATATAATTTTCCATCACACACATTGTTTTTGGCCTCCCAAAAAACCCAACACCCTACAACATAAAATCATACTCTGAGCATTAACCTCCACATCATTTTGGCATACCCTTGGAAGAAATATTCAATGAACTTTGAGAATGATCCCCCAAAAACCAATAATACCCATGAATTAAAAAAAGGTTTTAATTTTATTTCACCCATTCCATTATTAACAATAGGTTCTGACACGATTCCAATTTTGGATCCACTCAACTCCATTAGTGAAAAGAAAGATACACCCCTTTCTACTACAAATTTTCATCGGTGGGAATGAAACTATTCCTCAAATTACAAAAAATGTATTTTTTCCTTAATGGGTTTTTTTAGCAATATATATTCGATTCCCACTCATATTTTTCTCTAAAATCATGTATTAATTCTCAATAATCGCATCTCCAGAACCGTATGTATTTATAGAAAAAAAAACATACCCATCTAGCTTATTACATCTTATGATACTATCATAGTCGTTCTCCTACTGATGATCAAGGATATAATTAGTAATACTGGGAAACATACTATCATTGATAAATCCTAATTGTAGAACAAGGTATCCTAGAAAAAAATAGTTCTCTAACAAAATTACCCCTTCTTAAATTTAATGTCAACGTAATCCACCAGTAAGAGAAACTTTTGTTCAAGAATCTATAAATGATCAATCATATATCGTGAAATCCTCATAGTCATTTCACATAATCATCCATTGTCCTACTATCATCACCCATCAAAATTCGTATTATCCTCAACTAAAAATACTTTCCTTTAATGATTTCCCAAAAAATATTGTCATACAAACATTGTGTGGCTTCAGAGATACTTAGTAGGTTAATTCCTCCCTCATCAATTGGCTTGCCTATTATTTTACATAAATCTAAATGACATATTCCACATTGGTTAGAATATCATATAAACATTTTCATAAATTTATCAAGATGCTACATAGTCAATTTTTGTGCCTCATGATAGATGGAATGTGAATTCGTATTGAGGTGAGAATGTTGTTCACCAGAGTCATGTGTTCTCCAAATGATAGGAAATTATTTTTTGTTCAATAAATTAACCATATTACATGATAAATGATTCCTTGAAATGATTCCTTGTTGATTCAACAATCAAACATAGTAGCACCGAGATAGTCTCTCAGGGTATGCCACTATTGAAATCCCAGTTTGTTTAGAATAATCCAACCATAGATATCTAAATAAATTTAATGAAATATATACAATACAATTCTATTAGTTGACCCATTTTACACATAGATTTATATATAATATCATTAATTTATATTGTCCTCTTATGGAACTAAGATAAATATTTATATAGAATTTGATATCATCGGTAAAAATCTGAGGTCATATAATGCAATTCTAGGACCTGGTTTTATAATGTTAGACACCCCATCTCCAAAATTACATTTTTTATTATCAAAAGTGTGTCCTAGGATATAATAAAAAGGATTGGAGAGATAGGGTCAACTTGTCATAAGGCACGCACATTATTGAAAAATCAAAATATTTTCACCATTAAGGATATGCAAATCTATAAGGTAGCCAAGAATAAAAAAGGGAATCATAATCAAATTATATGAAAATGAATTTCCTTATGATTGTGATAATGAAACTCTATTCTAACAAGTCATATTCTTTTTTGATATCCGTTTTTATGATAATATCAGATCCAAAAATAATTTTTCAGATATGATTCTCCATTTCTTTTCTATACCAACTATGTCATGAATAATAAAAAATTTAATAAATCCATGTTCCTACTATGATATATATTTGAATCTTCATATTTAATATTTTATATAGGTGAAATTCCATAATCTTGTATGAAAAAAATAAATTTATTCCAGTAATGGTTGGTAAGAGAGGGATTCTGAATCTATAAAACTAAAACCACCCATGAAGCACACATTTCCCACCAATGTTACCCACCATTAAAATAATCATGCACAGCTTCCTTAACATGCTCCCTAATAATGACACATACAGCCATGAAGATTGATCCGAGAATCCCATCCGGCCCAGGGGCACATTCTATATTCAGGATCAACACCACCCCTTTATTTATTCCTCATACGAAGTAAGTTATGTCTCAACATTGTCACATTATTTCAACAGTATTGGGATGAACTACATAAATCTCCCATCCCTTAAAACCCCATCTATTCTTTTCCCATTAAAAATAACTGGACCTCCTAAAAGTACCAAAAATCGATTCGGAACTGGGTTCCCTTCTACATCAATGTAACATCCCACCCATGATTATTGGCTTTTGTAGAGAAAAAATTGTTACTTGGCCATATGAATAATCCCCATGAAGCAAAATGATTGAAATAAATGCAGAGGGCTTCAATGAAATGTGGGAAAAGTTTCAAATTGGAAATAAAACAACCACCACAAAAAAACACATCCAAAACTGTTAAATGATGCATGATAAAATTATAAGACATCTCAATGTATAACAAATCAAAAAAACTATATTAGAGTAACATGTGGTAACCAATATCCCCATTAACTACAAAATGGAAGAAAAACGATAAAAATATCAAGAGACTCCAAAGGCACTACTGAAAATATCTCAATAGGGTCCATGATACAACTCCGCCATCCAACCCAAAGTATCATGAAGTACCCTTAATGATATTTGATAGATTCCCTTTACATGTATCCCAAAAAAAATATGAAAAATCACCAATGATTCAAAAAAGTGGTTATTAATGAAACTCAGTTAGCATTCCTCAAATAAATTCCCCACTCATTCCACTATGATAAATAATGTTAGAAAATTTATGTGAGATTTTTATGTATAATAATTATAAATAGTTAATTTCATAGTAGAAAACAATTTCCACCCCAAAACAGTTTCTGAGGAAAGAAACCGAAGAATATTTTAAAACCATTTCATAGACATCCATTTTGGATTACCCATTCCATTCAACATATCAATATATCCACACATGCATTAATAGGTGATTGTTCCACACTAATGATTGTTTTTTCTTCAATAAACCAAGTCGTTATAGGTTAACCCATTCCATGTTTCATTAATCCTTTGGCACTGAGCATCAAGTCATATATCAACCATGCCTAATTATAAACATGAACAAAAAACCACCTAGTATTCCCAAAAATCCATGCCAATATAATTATTACAAAAACATTTAAATAAAATAACATTTTTTTTTGAAACCCTTTTCACAGTATTTTTAACATGAATCGCAACAAATAACAATTTTAAAATCAGCATGTTATAATGATTTATAAAATCACTTTGCACAAAAATATCACAGTTCCACAATCCATCTCTAAAGAAGGTTTGTACCAATATATTCACAAAAAATTCTCAATAAATATTAAGAAATCAATAAATTTTACATAAATAATTCAAATTAAATGAATTATTAGTCATGATAAAGTTCAACTACATTGGGAATTATGGATAAAACAATGAAAGTCACTAAAACATCAACAAATAGGGGGTTGAATATTTAAAAACCAACCATAGATTTCGTTACCGAACATCAACATAGCCATATATGATCATAATTGGAATTAACTATCATATATATATATATATAAAGAACTATATATGAATTTAATATATGGAAGATATGTATATCTATGGAAAACGACCCGACATGAAGAATTATAAATGGATTGGAGCTTCAAAGGACTATGATTTTCCACCAAATTGCTTCTGAAACGAAGGGGAAAGTCTCTAAATCCTTTTTGAAAAATAAAATCTATTATAAGGTCGAAATTAGTGAAAAATGTATGATTATTGGTGAAAAATAGTTAGATATTCTATTTTAGGATACAATATGTAACCGTGGAAGGTTTTTTGGGAAGAGTTAGGAAAAAAATGTGGAAATCATGTTCTGGACACTTTATCATAGTGGACCTCACATATATAAATATCATGATTATTCAAAACAAGATCTAATCATTCAAAACCCATATGTTACCCTATGACCAATTAATCCATGGTGTTTATAGAGTTTGACCAAACTGTTGGCCTCCCTAGAAGCCCTTATTTCACTTTTCTTGGTTTCTTGTAAGAGTTTCATAGTTTTTACTAACCATGCTCGAACTAAGAACCTCCATAAAAGTTCTAAAAAATTTAAAATTGATTCTAGACCCTATTATACATCAAACAACCGCTTAATTTTTTTTAAAAAAAACATGATTTTTGGGTTACTTGAAACCAGGGGTGCTACAATCTCCCCACCAACGGCCTTTGTATCCCCAAAATGTAGAAATAAATAGATATCATGAATGTTTTCAGGCCATTTTTCAACCATTTCATTCTATTGTTCCCAAGTATAAACATAAATAAAAAAACATTTTACATGAAACCCACATTACAATGATACTTTTCCCACACAAGACTATTTATTTCCTATCAACAGTATATACCGACATAAGTACAAACAAAGTTCTCATTTCTAGGTCATTGTAATCCCATAAAATCTCATTTCCTGGATCAAGTGGATAAAGTTTCAATCGAGAAATGTTGAACACAATATGGACTAGATTGAATTTTTGGATAAATCCCAACCTATATGAAGCCTTACTGACCTATTCAAGAATATGGCTAATGTATCAAGAAGATAACATTGTGTGCCTTCCAAAAATATGATTTCCTTACCATGGATTCATTCTAAAGAACACAGGGTCACTCAAAAAAAAATCCATTATAGAGGATCAACATATTTTTTTGGACATTGAGTCATTTTCATTATCATCCTTGTCAAATAAATCTTCTTCATTTCCTCTTGGGGGTAGCTTATCTCAACTAGTGAAGCCTCTCATATTTCCACCCAAAAAATTGGATAATGAAAAGGCCAATATACAATGAATAAAAAAGAACCTTATGTATCGAGCCCTAATTACATTTTTTATTTGAGAACTCCACTAATGGTATATTCTCCTCCCATGAGGCACCAATGTCCACTACACAACCTTGTAACATGTCTCCCGATGTTTATATAATCCTTTAGGATTGTCCCTACATTTGAGGGTGAAAAGACACACTCATTGGAAATTATGTACTAATGGAACTCTATAAGGATTTCTAGAAACAAAATGTAAACCTCAGGTATCTTTCTGACACTATAAAAAATGGTATGACATGCCTCTTTATGCCTTCTCAGATATAGATTTTTGAAAAGTCCTCCACTGCATGAGATTGACGACTAGGGATGAAATGTGATGACTTTGTGAGTCAATCCACTATCAGCCAGATAGCATCATGCTTCCAAACCATTATTGGGAGACCTATTAAAAAATAAATCAAAATATATTCTTATTTCTGAACATTAATTGATAAATAATGTAACATAACTGATGGCCATTGATTCTCTACCTTAACATAGTGACGATTTATTCATCATGAGATAAACTTGGACACTCATAACTTCATAAAGATCCACAAAAACTATTATTTCAGTGCCTTGAACATATTTGGTATTCCAGGATGAACATACCATCACAAATTGTGGTATCCATGAAGAATTTATTCATAAAAATCCATAGGTATAACTATTAGATCTATAATGTACAAAATGGAACACACATCCATCTTCCATCCTTAATGGTCTCCCCACCATTAATTTTTGACATCATAGAAACACATTTTAAATTTGATGTCTATGTATCATTACCTATTTCTAGAATAAAAATAAAAAATGAAACTATAAATAAAACATCATCTTTACCTTGGTCTTCACATTACTGGTTCTTGTTTACTAAGACCAACATCAACTGCCACTGATACATAGATTCATTTTCCAATTTTGCATATGAATTTCTTCTTCATGCATCTTCCACCAAATTTCCATTACCTTTTGTATACATCATGTCAATGTCAAAAATTTATAGTTACTCTATCCATATTCTTTTTCTTTGGTTCTAATACATTTGTGATAAAATATGTTTCAATCACTTATGATCTATAAACACCAGAAATTTCTCACTAAATAGGTAATGAGGCCTTGTTTTCAAGGCGTAGACTACAAGAAATAAATCAAAATAATTCATTATGTATTTTTTCTCATGAATACAAAACTTAATTGTGCCATTTGAAAAAATGACCTCCCTGCATGAGAAAACATCACGAACTAGATCTTGAAGCATCATAATACACCACACATCCTTGTCATGATTTCAACAATATCAATATCAGTGCAGATGTATGGTGAACAATGAGATCTTAAAAATACTTATAACATTTATTATTTCATTGTAATGGAAGATTAGTTCTTTTCAGGGATTTCTTTTGTGCATCTACTTATGAAAAATCATGAATAAATCATTGATAATAACTAGCTAGACCAAGGTAACTATTTATCTTAATGAAATTATAAGGTGGTTTCCAAAAGAAAACGACCTATGTATTTTCTAGACCAATAGAAACAACTCTTTAAAAGATTAATCCCCATATTAAAAAACATATTTCATCTAAAAATAACACCTTTAATGTTTTTCATACAATCAATTATCCCACATTATTCAAAACAATATCATCATGTGTTGCTCATTCGCTTCCCTTGAACATGAATATTCCAATATGTCATCCACCCAACCTATAACGACCTGACCTTTTCTTACATTACTATTACATCATTTCAAATATAAACAACATAATAGTTTTACACATGGAGGATCCAGAGGTTTAGTGTCTTGGGAAAACAAGTACAACATCAAGCATAAAAAAATTCATTTAATCTCTTCTTCTATAGCTTCTTAGTAGCACTTGTCCTATCTTTAGTACATGTAGCCACCTGATGATATACATCAAAAGGGGTGAGATAAAATCCTAGAAAGAGGATAGATAAGAACAATATAGCATGGGGTGAGCAAAATCATGAAGAATATATTGAACATCATAAGAGCATAAACAATAAACTTGAAATGTGGGAAAACATAAAAATGAAACGTCATGTCTTAGTGGTTAACTACCACACATACTTGTGAACAAAGCTAGCATCATGTTCACGCATCATTTCACATTTACTCATGAGATTTATCACTTTACCCAATGCATTGGAGTGCTATATAATTCTGGGCGCACCCGTCACATTTAAACATTTATATTGCGCTATATAATTCCGGGCAGACCCGTCACATCATAACATTATCATTATCATGCTTGCCACATATAACACATATCAAACATGTACATAAATAACCCATGGAAAGGAATGAGTTTCATCTCATAATAACACATTCATAAGCTTTGGGTTCCCAAAAGAAAGAGGGAACAACATACTTGATATAAGAACCATCGACCTTGAATGAGAGGTAAAAGGTGTGATCTTGAAAGAAGAGTTCTTTTGGAAAACATTTTGATGGACATAAAAACCAGTTAAAAACATGTATATCCCAGAAAAGTAAATTAAAATATGAACAAAAGACCTTTGAGGAGTAACCATATCAAAAATGGGGTGAAAGAGGGAGAACCCGAAGGAAGAAAATTGGGTTCGAGATTTCCCCTTACCTTGAACTCGAATGCCTCCTTCTCTTTAATATCCTGTATAATGACATTATATTCTTTAATTTGAAATTACAGAACCTTTTATACATTAATAGGTTTCATTCTGGTTTCATTAGTTCATATTATGTTCCTTTGGATTACTTATAGAGTTTAAAAACATTGATCAGGAATGTTCGTTTTCATGGTTTTCTTGAGCGGTCCACTTGTGTTCTTAAATTGATGTTTGGGTAGATCATGGGTAAACAACAATAACTTATATTACATGTTATTAATGATATTACAGAATCTTAAATGATTTTATAATGAGTTATATTAGATCCATGTGGCCGAATCATTAGATAAGAATTAAATAATGATTATTTGGGCTAATTTGAGCGGTTTTTGGATCACAACCAAGTCATTTTAACTTTTCACTTAGTAGTATGGCCATAGGTTATTTCCAGAACTTAAAATAGAACATAATACATATAAAATATTCTGTTTCAACCATAAAAATGGTTTCATGACCAGATTTGAAGGTAGAAATGGAAGAAGAGAATATGTCGTTTTTGAAGGTGATAAATTATCACCATATGAACAACGTTCTCTTTAATAAAATAAAAGGAAGAGGGAAAGGGTTTGGGGTGATATAATATACCATTAGATTCATAAGATTACATTATATTTATAATACTGGTGTTACAAAACAATTTTGATGAAGATAGGTAGGGGAGATCAAGAAAGGAACTTGAACTTGAAAGGAAATTAAAGGAGAAGAGGGAGGGAAATTACCTTTAGAATCCTCCTCTTAAGAACCTCTTTAAGGGCCTATGCTTGGTCTTTTGATAAGACCATGAGCTCTTGGACGTGGGGAAGGGGCTAGGAGAGACGATTGGGAAGAGATTAGACAATTCTTGAAGCTTGAGAGGTGTGGTTTGGCAAGAGGAGGGGGAGGGATTATTTATACATGAGGAGGGATGTGTTTTTGGCATAAATATTAAATAAAATAATGTATCATAAGTTATACTTGTAATAGTAGTTTTTTGACATCCTAAATCATATATTAATATAATAAAATTCGTTTTAGGCTTTAACTCTTCTTTATAATCCGGATTCATTACTTTATTTAAAGGAAAGTGAAAGAAAGAGAAAAAGACACTTTAAGAAATCACCTTTTTGACTTTAGGCTTTGGAAAGTTCTTTTTAGGTTTGAGAATTGAATTTATTGTATTTCAAGGAAAAATTTATGAAATTTAATATGTTTTGGACGAAACTAAAGTTCTAGAATGTTTATTTCATCATTACATCATTAATGATGCAATTTAGTGTACACCGATTATGCGAAAAACTTTATTTTTTTACTATTCAACCGAAAATTGAAGTATTTCAGAATAAATCCAAAAATTTACCCCTACCATTTTTCGACGTGTAGAATCCAAAAATGATGTCCATTTTTCAAAAATAATTTTCTAAATATTATTAATTTAATATTTAATTAAAATCATAATTTACTTAAAAAAACAGTTTTTAAAATAAAAACTGATTTTGCAGTTCTTTCAAAAATTACTTATGGTCTTATAAAATAATATAAAAACTATTAGACATTGATTCAATAATTTATGAATATATTTCAGGAAAATAAAAATTCTTTTAAATTAATTAATTATTTATAATTAATTATTTTGACATTATAAAAAAACCAAAAACGTTTACTAAGGTCAAATTATCACTTTTTAAGATGTCTAAATTTTATTTTATTATTCATACGTAATGTTAATCTTATTTAGTATTCATAAGGTTCATATTACTATAAGGGTAGGTTACTATTCATAAGGGTAGGTTACTATTCACCAAAAATTATTTTTGTTTCATTAGACTCCAAAAACTATCTTGAACACAACCGTGTATGTCAGATTTTTTAAATTCCAAACATAGGGGTGACAAAAGTATGTTTAAAGGTAACTTATCACTTAGTAGTTCATTATTTTGTGTTTTTATGACATATATATAAGAAGGGAATTTTCCATTGAAAAACTTTGGGTTGCTACATTCTTCCCCCCTTAAGAAATTTCGCCCCCGAAATTTCACTTTACAAAAACAGGTGAGGGTACTTCTCCTTCATTGCCTCTTCCGGTTCCCAGGTTGCTTCCTCAAACTTTTGGTTCGTCCACAACACTTTGACAAGGCGGGTTGTCTTGTTGCGTAGAACCTTATTACTTCGGTCCAGAATTTTTACAGGCTGCGCCTCATATGAGAGATCATCTTCCAACTGTACCACCTCCGAGTTTAGTACATGTGTGGGGTCTGGAATGTACTTCCTCAGTAGTGATACGTGAAACACATCATGAACTTGAGCCATATTCGGTGTAAGTTCCAAACGATAGGCCAAGGCTCCTATATGATCAAGGATATCAAAGGGGCCAATGTACCTTGGGCTTAGCTTCCCTTTCTTCCAGAATCGCATGACTCTCGTCCATGGAGATATTCGAAGAAGACTTTATCTCCAACATTGAACTCCAAGTCCCTTCGACGATTGTCAGCATAGTTCTTTTGCCGACTTTGAGCAGCTTTGATATGTTTCTGGATGATTTGAATCTTTTCTGTCAACTCTTGAACAAAATCGGGACCAAGTAGCTTTCATTCTCCAACTTCATACCAACAGGTTGGAGTTCTAAATCGCTTCCCATAAAGAGCTTCATACGGAGCCATCTAAATACTCGAGTGGAAGCTATTGTTGTATGAGAACTCAACCAATGGGAGATGCTGATCCCAACCACCGTTGAATTCAAGAGAGCATGATCTTAACATATCTTCAAGTGTCTGAATAGTCCTTTCAGACTGGCCATCAGTTTGCGGGTGATAGGTCGTGCTAAAATTCAATTCAGTACTCAAAGCATGTTAAAGGCTCCTCCAGAATTTAGAAGTGAACCTTGGATCACGGTCAGAGACAATCGAGAGCGGAACACCGTGCAATCTCACTACTTCCTCCACAAATATCATTGCAAGTTGATCAAGTGAGAGGTCTTCCAAGATAGCGATAAAATGGGCAGTCTTGGTGAGTCGGTCAACCACAACCCATGTCACATTATTTCCTCTTGATGTTTTCGGGAAACCCATGACAATGTCCATAGTAACATTTTCCCATTTCCACATGGGTATAGGCAATGGATGCATCATACCTTTGGACTTTTGCTGGTCAGCTTTAACTTGCAGACATACCAAGCACCTTGATATATATTCCGCAATCTCCTTCTTCATGTTATCCCACCAGAAGTGTTCTCAGAGATCACGATACATCTTGGTACTTCCAGGATGAATAGAGAAAGTTGATCTATGTGCATTATCCAATAGCTCCTTATTTATTCCGGGTGATGAAGGTACACAAAGACGCGTTCCATACCGAATCACACCATCATTGTCGATATGGAACTCTTACAGCTTCCCTTCCTTTGCTGCATTTACCCTCTTTTGTATCTCCACATCATCCCTTTGTGCTTCCTTAATCTTCTGTTGGATGGATGGTTGCGAAATCATTTGGGCAAGGTAGGATGTATCCCCTGCCCTTACGATTTCCAAATCCATCCTTTTCATATCCAAGAAGATAGGGTCTTTCTCAATCCTCAACATGGATAGAGTAGCAGGTTCTTTCCTGCTTAGAGCATCAGCTACCTTGTTCGCCTTTCTATGATGATAGTGAATAGAGCAATCGTAATCCTTGATTATCTCTAACCATCTCCTTTGACGCATGTTGAGCTCCTTTTGTGTGAATATATACTTTAGGCTCTTGAGGTCAGTGTATATGTCACACTTCTCACCATAAAGGTAGTGCCGCCATATTTTCAAGGCAAAAATCACGGCTGCCAGCTCTAGATCATGCGTCGGGTAGTTCTGCTCATGGATCTTCAATTGTCGTGAGGCGTAGGCTATCACATTATCATTTTGCATGAGTACAC
The DNA here is from genome assembly GCA_963277665.1 of Viscum album. NCBI lineage: Eukaryota > Viridiplantae > Streptophyta > Magnoliopsida > Santalales > Viscaceae > Viscum > Viscum album. The sequence continues at coordinate 2,045,462,734 of OY728126.1, read as the reverse complement.
AACCCAATCCTTTCTTTGAAGCATCACTGTATATCACAAAACTTTCTCTACTTTTCGGTAGTGTGAGTACAGGTGCAGTGATCAGCCTTCTCTTTAGCTCCTTGAAGCTTCCCTCACATTCTTCCGTCCATACATACTTTACCCCTTTCCTTGTTAACTTAGTTAGCGGGCTTGAAAATCCTGAGAAGTTTCTCACAAAACGTCGGTAGTACCCAACTAATCCAAGAAAACTACAGAGGAGTCATGGTATTCCAAGAATCACTATGTATATCTCCACTCTTCCAATGAGAATTATTATACTTACCTCTTCTCATTGAAGCATATGATTTCTGTTACACAGAAGGTGTTTCCTGGACACCTGACATTGGAGCACTATGACGGTAGTGATGAAGATTCCAAATATGATCAAAACTATGGAATTCTCTGGGTGGTTCGATAAAATCTCACTTTATATTGGTTAATGAACCACATTAAAAACATCTAGGGATTATATTGGGTCTTGGTGGATCTTTAATTAATCATATGGTCTAATTGTAAGGTTTTCCACCTCCTTGAGAATAGGTGTACCTATTACACTCTCTATAAGAATTATTGTTCTCACATCTATAATGAAGATAACCATACTTACATAAATTGTATTTCCAGTAGTGAAAGATATTGTAAAAATAGTATAAGGATTCAATATTGGATCAAAGGTCTAAAAATCCTAATCAATTCATTGAACCAGATGTTGGTTTGCTTGTGGCTCAGGTTCAAACACATTCTCAACTACCCCTCCCCCCCTAGTTCCTTCAAATTCAACCCTATTCCAATTTTTATAATCATAATAAAACAAAATTTATTATCACTCTATAGAAAACAAAGGCTTATAAATTAAAATATACAATATCAAAACTATCACAACAAGGTTTTCCCAAAATTATATTCCTTGCATTTTCAACCATTTTATAAAATTTCCCCATTCATTAGAAAATCATACCATTTTCAAAACACCACAACTATTCCTTTTTCAAAATATCACATTTGAAAACAATGTCGTCATTTTTAAAAAATTGGAACATTTGCACCAAATACTAAATCATAACCAAAAAAATTAAATATGAAATCATAGTGGGAATTTATATACCTATAATGAATTTCATTCCCTTTTCATTGACTAAACCCATGAAAATGATATTAAAATTCATATAAGTTTCTAAAAACACTTATGTACCCAACTCCCTCGTAATATTAATTTTATCATAAAAAAGTTTTCAACATATTTTTATGGAATAAATTTAATGTCCCAATAATCCTACACCTTTCTACCATCATCACTATATAATTAAACCAGAATTAATGTCAAATAAAAGACAAAATTCCCCTTACATTTTTCCTAAAATGAAATACAGTCCAACCAAGAATGATTCTATTTGTAAGTCAATGTCAAAAAAATATAGTTCCACATGTAAGTCAAGGACTGTGAATTTTGATAAAATTTGTAATTCATGGACCAAATAAGATGACACCATTTGTTAGATACTACCCCTAATAATTTTCTTAAGTTAATGAAGAATTGCTACTTGGCCTAAGGCATCATCTCCAAGATGGAAAAGGCTGGAAAAAATTCCAAGGGCTCCAATGCAATTTGGGGATGATTTTAACTTTTGAAATAAATAACCACAACCAAACCTAGAATACCCAGAACACTATATATTATATGATAAAAATGTAGTTCAACTTAATGTAAAACAAACCAAATTAATTATATAAGAGTTACAAGTGACAAACATGGTCAATAGTAATTACACAATGGAAGCCAAAACCAGAAAAATCTCAAGTGTCTCCAAAGACACTACTCTATAGCTCTTTATAGAATCCTTGCTCCAAATCCACCATCCATCCCAAATTATTGTGAAGAACCAAAAAATAAATGTTATATCTTCCCTTTATATATATCCGAATAGATATTATCTGAAAAAACACCAATGTTCCAAATCAGGGGCGAGTAAGGAAACTCATTAGACCTTCCCCAAATGACTTCCATAATCATGAAACTAGTACCAATAAATTTATCTCATATATATAAAACAATTTAGAATCATTTATATAATAATATTAATCTGTTTCTAATAGAAAAATGTATCTAATTAAATCAACTAAAGAAGTCTTTAAAAAAATTTCGCAAACATCTATTTTCCATGCCCATTCTATTACACATATCAACATATCCACACAAGCATGCCAAGGTGGAAATTCCATAATCATGAGTTGTTTCTCATCGATATGCCATGTGATTATTAGGTAACCAATACCATGTTCCATTACACCTTTTTCACTGATTACCGTGTCTTATTTCAATCAGGCTTTATATTAAATATTAAACGCCATTATCTTTTTTTCTCAAAATATTTTCCAATTCAATTATTCCAAAACCATTTCAATAATATAATAATTTTATTGACAAATATTCCAAATAAATCTTTTTTCAATGAATAAAAAGTGGAAAATATTTCAAAATAATTATTTTAAAATCATTCATTGAAGCACATTTCACACCAATTTCACACTTCCATAAACCATCACTAAGGATGGTTTCTACAGATATTTTCTCAATAATTTCATAATAAATTTTAATAAAAGTAATCAATTTCATATAATTCAATCATTTTATAATAATAGGAATCTAAATCAAAGCCACCTACCTCTAGAATTACGGAGAAATCATATAATAACATTAAATCTTCAAGAGAATGAGGTTGACTCTCTAAAAATGTACCATAGATCTCATTACTTAACATTAAAAAAAATAATATTTCATCATAATTGGAATTTAATATCATAGATATATACCCAAAGAACTATATCTGTTAATCCATGATTGGCAAGAAAAGAAGATATAAGTAAGATGACCAAGAATGAAGACATACCAAGGGAATCAGGCATCAGCGCACAATGATTTTCCATTAGATCAAAATCAAATCTAATTGAAGAGTCTATACAGCCTTTTAGAGGAATAAAATAATATTTAGTGTTGAAAATAGTGATGAAATATAATCTTATAGGTGAATATGAGTGATATGTAAATTTTTAGGATCTAATGTTTAACCATGCACAATTGGGATTCATGGTTAGGTAAATCATACTCTAAACTTGCACCAGCCACTAAATCAAGGATCAAATTGAAAATAAAGATTTTATAATTAGAGAAAATATGGTCCAGCACTATAGAAACCCCCTATTATACTCTTCATCGTTACTCATAGTTTTTTAAAATGTTTGTCCAAACTGTGCACCTAATGATGCACCTCCCTAGAAGCCCCAATTTCACACTACATGTTTTCTGGTTGGAGTTGCATGTTTTATACTAACCATGCTCTAATATTTCACCTCCATAAAATCCCAAAAAAAAATCAAAAAGTATTTCAAAACATTCTAGACTTTACCCATCCACATTACATAATTAAAAATCATGATGAATGCGTTATAAATATGAAACCGAGGGGGGTACACTAAATATCCCCCAAATAAGACCATAACCATGGATAAAATTGATAATCATGTATTATAATAATTCATTACTAAAGTACTATAAAATATTTTGGTTACAAACCCACTTCCTTAGATATAAATCCATTGATCTTTCCTAAAAAACCAACTAAATCTTCCTTATTTTTCATCTAAAAGGATTTTATTATCCTGAATGGAGATAAATATATCTTAATCCCAGTTATTCTTAATCATTTCTTCATGATTATCAATTTTAATTTTATAAACATCCTGGTTGGTATCGATATTTTAACTGTTGGAATTCCACTCCAACAAAGCTTTTCTCACGAATAGAAGATTGTGAGACAACTCCACCAAAGTGTTGTACTCTATCAGTTTAACCCATGAGACATTAAAAATATGTGGAATGTCCCCATTCCATTTATAGCAGCTTGAATAAATAAACCAGTCTAATCTTCCGATTTACTTTTTTAAACTCGCCACAATGGGGAGTGATCCAACAAATAACTATTCCAGTGTGTAACATAAGATCGAGGGAAGGAGTTTATACCTCATAGTTTTGAATGGAACATATCTGACATACTCTATATCTGTATTAGCTGTTTACGATTATTAATACATTTAATTATACACCCATTGAATCTCATAATCAATATGAAATAATAATCCATAAAATCATTAAAATACAGTATGGATTTCAAAGAAAAATCAATCTGCATTTTTTCTCAGAGGCATCAATGATAGTATTGAATTCCACACAAACAAACCAAAAAACCCCCTTAATGGTTGTTGGAATGGATTTTCCAAAAATAAACTCTTTATAAAAATTCACAATTAGCACAAATAATTGAGAAAATAACAATTATACCCCATTGATTTAACCCTCACGTAATGCGATAATGAGAAGCATCTGCCTATTCCAGCTTGACATTCATGTTCCAAAACATTTATATGTGTGGGTTTTATGTTATTACTTGCACATACAAATATAACCCTATACTCATTTAATAAGAAGATATATGATCCGAATTTATGTTGGGTTCTAGAATGTATGACCCAAGATATTAATAGATAACAAGTTCCCTCTATTCTCAAATTTCCAAACATATGGAATTTGATATCAAGATAGATATTATTGAACACTAGAAGATATAGGAATAAAACCATAAGAAGAATCTATACTTGTGCCTGTGATGATCAAGGGAGCTTATTTGGATCATGATATGGTTAGAAAAACACTTATTTATTTGAGATAAAGATATCTTTTAAATAAAAACCTACTTAACATGATGGTAATCCCATTGGGAAAGCTGTGTACGGTATGAGTACAACTCATTAGGCCCCTAATAATAAAATGTAATGAAATATCCAGTCTATTGTTGTATAGGATGTTATAAAAATAAAAACAAAAAAGTGATAACTTAAACAGGATTCACATTTACTTATTCATTAATTAACCTCATTGTCCCCCAAAATCATAATGCGACTATAACTAATTAGACCTACTTCGGCCCATTCAAGAGTCTGAACCATACTATATAAGAATTTAAAAAGTCATTATTTTAAGAGATTTAATTATTTAATTAATTCCAATTTAACATTCATAAATCATGATCCTAAAATAGTGTTCTTTTAGACCATGTGTATTTGGATTAGCATTCCATGACACAAATATCCATGATCAGACAAAAATAATTATATATATATATATCTCTCTTGAAGTCTTGTAGTATTAGTTGGGAACAACATGGTTATTTGGAGTATCATTCCTTGACATAAATCAAATTTATTAACCATTCAAAAATATCACATATCATTGTTCAAAATTTATAACTCAGTTATATGGAATATGAATCTTGTTATACCAATTCATTTATAAATCACAATTGCGGTCCATAACATTTATCATAAAGAACATGACAAATAATTTACCAATTAATCCATTTTTTTATTAATTATTACACATCCCATTAATCATTCAAGTTTAAACCAATTAACCCATTAAATCCCATTATCCATCAACTAAAAAAGATTGAGTTTAATTTCATACACTAATTATTTAATTTTTTAATAAATCATAATTCATCATTTCATTATATTGACACATCACATGGGTTTCCATCATGTTTAGCCCCATAATGTTTAATATGTAAAATGGTTTCTATGAAAGGTTTTACTATTTACAAGAAATAAATTCATTATTTTAAATTTAAAATAAATGTCAATCCATTGCAACATAGAGGAATAATTAAACACAAATTATCATAATAAATACTATGGGAGTAATAAATTATAAAAACATAATAAAAGATCATTGATGAATGATCAAAAAAATTTAACCCTTAATTGGATGTATTACAGTCGAATTCACAATAGCGAAGAACATCTAGAAGAAATCCAAGGTTAAAGATCCATTGAAACAAGATTTATAAAAAATTAGATCAAAAAAATTATAGTGGAGTAAATAATCCCTCATAAGGGGATGAAATATGTTCGAGATAGAAATGTAAAGGAGGAAGAAAAAATCATACCAAAGTTTCAAACATATTCCACAAGATCATTGATTTGGAAGGGAATGTGTTCATGAGGCCATAGAACCCTATCTAGAGCCTCCAAAATCATTGAAAATAATATTAGGTCAAAAGTGTGTGATTAGGGATAAAAAAATGTGGTTCAAAAAGTTTTAAATAAATTTTCAGGGGTTTAATATTCACTATAGAGAGTATCTTGGTAGGGGCACATAATTTTCCAAATCTTGCACCTTAACCGTGTGCCCTAGATAATGGGGTGAATCTTTACTCCTCGATGGGAACACTATTTCCCAAAACATGTGACATCAATTAAAATATCCTCTATTTGAGGGTGAATATATTTTGGAGGAAATCATCATGGTTTGGACAAATCATGTCCCACATCCTGTGTTTCCAAAAAGGGGCTCATAGTTTCCTAGGGAAAACTGTATGGTTTTCCCTAGGAATGAAGCAGCTGTTCACAACCCCATGGGCTTCCAAATTTATCCAAATTCACCCAAAACAAACTGAAAAAAAAATAAACATATGATCAAAAAGAGTAATGGATTACATAAAAATGAGTGTGATACATCTCAAGATATTTTAGGGTCTTATAATATCTCTCTTTAAAACAATTCATCCCTGAGATGTACTCCCTATCACTAATAATCTTATGTGATAAAAAGGTTGGGATATTGGGATTGCATAACTACTTCGCTATCCAATTATTATCCCTAAACCTAGACATTATTCCACAATAATTTTTATAATGGCCTAGTATTTCATTGCAATTGTTTCTAATTATGATCAATAGTACAAATCGGATTATTCTTAAATGATGCATCTTCCCCAAGCAGAACATCCTCAAAATCAATTACATGAGAAGTTTTGGGGTGATGATGTCAAATATATGACATGTGAAAAAAAATCATGCATATCTTTGTACCTCTATGGAAGAGAAAATCAATATTATATCAATTTGATATTCTATAATTCCTCAAATGGTTCAACAAACCTAGGTTCTAATTATCCCTACCTTTAAATCCTACAATAATCAAATCTCGATGAAACAAGAAATAACATGCAATCATCCACTATAAAATGAAGTGGTCATAAATATTAATTAGCATATGTCTTTTTAGAACTCTTCACTATGGAAATACTTTTCTAATATAGCTAATACTTATTTGATATCTTATATATGATAATGAATTCTTATAAATCAGACCCACCTACCTTCATTTGACACAATTGTGATCATAATGGTCCACCATAATGTGTCTCATATGGTTCCTTATGAATAGTTTCCAAATAAATATTGTTATTATTGAGGTAAATGAGCATTAATTGATTCTCCTTAGACCCACCAAAATAAATGATTCATTCTCTCAACATTTCCTTTATCACTTGAATAATATGCTCAAATGTCCCTAAATTTGTGTGTGGAATTACATACATAGAAAACCATGAAAATGAATGAATATAATAATCAATGTAAGATGTTTTATGTGAAGAGAAAATCATAGAATGCAACTATTATCTATGGAAACCCATGCTAACGAACATTCTATTGAATGTATTTATCACCATATTTTTCGATCATGAATGTATCCCTAATGGGAATAAATCTAGATACATTTTTTAATAGGTATAGAGTCACCCAAATCACGTCATTATTATGGGTGATCCTCATAAAACCCACAAAAAAAATATATGGTATCATCTTCCTATTTTTATTGGGTAATGTGCCAATAATTTAGTAAATTAGCTAGTAATTGATGCTCATCCTTCACTTGCTAGATGGTATAGAATAATTTCACAAAACCTACAATCATTATTTTAATTCCCAACCACCAATACTATCCACATATGTCCTGATACATTTTGGTTCAACGAGGGTGAACTACCCACATCAAGGCATGAAACACATGCATCAACTACTCATTCACACACATAATCTCAACAACATTGTTTTAGACCAAGATCATCCCATCCTTATCATTAGTACACTATTAAGGTGACATCATACCTTGAAGTCTTTAAATTTAGGCCATACTATATGGATGCTCATACTACCTATACTCTATCTAGATCATAAGTATAGACTCAACTAATAGGAATATGAGTCACATAATCTCCTAGTACTACTGAACCTCAATATGCACCTCATCTAGAGAATTCACATCTTCCACTCACAACTAGACTCCAAGACTACCTGAGACTATGCCTTCAAGATCAATTCTTCAAAAAAATTGTTTTTATTTCTTGGTGTATATGATAAATCACAATTGGGTGACTATATATATATTCCACCAAACTATATGTCTGGAGATTCAAATATCATTTGGAAAATAAGTTTTTATTGATTTTTTATCAGTATAATCTGTAAAATTTTCACCCAATATGTAATTATTCCAACACATCAAGTCAAAAATCATTTCGTATAACTCAAGATCATGTGTTGGGAAATTATGTTCATGTGCACTCAACTATCAAAAACAATACACCATGACATAATCCCCCAAAATCAACACTTCCACTATTCCGCTCCTAAATGCATCACAAAACAAGGAATACTCCTCAAACATCTTGGTTAGGATGAATGTAAATTTAGCAGTGAATATCCTCTTTAAATCCTCAAATGAACTACCATATGATCCAAACCATTAAAGATTTATCCCATTATTGGTCAATCCAAAAAGTGGGGCTTCCAAATTGTAAAAGTACAGGAGAAACCCTTAAAAAAATCTGACCAACCCTATAAATATTAATATATGGAAAACATTCTTGGGATTATCCTAGGAAAACACTGCTTATACTTTCTCTAGTTATAATGATACAACTTCTATAGAGATGATTTTACCAATGAAATATAAATTTTCAATCAAGAATTCACACCTAGATAGATTTTAGTATAGCAAAAGAACTCACATTATACTCTAAATGATATCTAGATGTTGGGAATGATTTTCATGAGTCTTGGAGTTCACCATGATGTCATCCAAAAAACAACCACTCACAGATCCAAGTACGTATGAATGATTTGGTTTATCAAGGCCAAAAACACAACCAAAACATTATTTATACAAAACTTACTCATGATAAAAATGTATATGCCATTTCTAATATTTAAATAATTTCGTAATATATTATATGCTCTAAATATAAATTGATGATACCCTAATTTCAATTCATTCTTGGTGAATACTCAATCTCCTCTCAACTAGACAAAAAGCTCATCAACATGTAAAATAGGATATTGGTTGTTCACTGTCATCTAGTTCAAAATCGGTCAATTAAATCATAAACACAACATCCCATTAGCATTCATTGAAAAAAAATTAGAGAACCCCAATATGACTTATCCAGATACATAAATTCCATATAAATTAATTACTCTAAGTGAGTCTTATGTTCTTTAACATCTACAGTCTCCAATCGGTAAGGTGGAATGGAAACTAGTTCAATTCCCATTTTGAGATCAATTATTAACTAAACGCCACTCTCAGGTGGAATCCTAGGGATGTATTTAGGAAAAATGTCCTAAACCTGGTCCACCACAGGAGGAAATACACTTTATACATAGATCTATTATAAAAAAGTGGTGCATCCTTGGAGATGATTTCCAAAATTTGTTGATGTATTTTCCCTATACATAGTACATAAATATCACATTATCCATGATTAACATAACTATTACCCTCATGATATATAACGGTTTCTCTCCTACATTAAAAATCAATGTGGTTTTGGTACGATAAAAGCCAGTTCATACCCAAAATCAAGTCAAAAAATGACATTTAGAGAATGTATAGATCACAAAACAATTGATACATAAAAATATAAAGAGAACTTCTCTAGAATAAACATATGTCCCTTGACTACACTATCATGGGATTACCACATAAATTTTTCTAATCTCTCCTTCCTCAGTATCTCTAGGTAAATGTGTTCTATGAACTTCTCCTGAAATCCTTTACATACCATGTTCTATAGCTGTATTTTTTAGCCTAGATAACACACCATTTCTTCACTGATTCCCACAAAAAGTAAGCGGCCAACATAACATTTTTCCCTTATATAAATTTTAAAATCATCATGAATGGTAGGGATAAAATAAATCTAGAATACAAATGCCTCTAGAACACCCTATCCAATTAAGGTCAAAGGGTGACTCATGTGGAACTGTCATACTAGTTCAAATATATTCTGCACATCCCGCCTTGGATACATTCCACAAACCATATAAATTACGATATGTTTTCATGGAAATTAAATCACACTTCTTCACATTAAACTATTATAGAGTCTAGTTTAATTTATGGAGGCCCATTTCCATACTTGTAATCCTCTTATCCAATTAAAATAATTCACCATAGAGTCATGTATCTACAATTCCAAACAAAAATCCTAGGAAATAGAACACATCTTTATAACATTTACTAAGAGGGATTCAAATAAGGCTATAACAATTCACCCCATAGTCCACTACACCGTAAAAAATAAAGCACTATCACTTTCCTCAACCACCCCTCACTAGGGTCATGGATAAAATTCAGTAAAGTGATTTCATATTTCAATTTTTTCATTGGAAACTCATTTTATTAATTTAATATTATCATATTTATCATCATTTCAACCCTTAAAATTCTTCATTATACACCATTTATTTTTGAAATTAACATGTGATGAAAATAATTTTTATTTTAACAACCCCCCAAAGCCCTATTTTTCCAAAATTCCTAAAACGATTTGTGTCACAGAAACTATTGAGTGCCTATAATTTTTCATGTATAAAGAAATCCCTTTCCATGTTGGTCCAGGATAAAAATGTCAAAAAAAAATCACACAACAAGTGGATCATCCAAGGTGAAAAAAATTCAACACTAACAAATAAGTAAGAACAACAATATAACCATAGGTATGTATGTTTTTCCCCACACATGGGTTAACTACTCCCATGCACAAGCTCATGACCATTTAAGAACTTATTATAATATATTTTATACCACCCCAATCTAATTGTATAACTGAATATAAAATAAAACTCCTCTAATACCAGTTGGTGGAATCTTGAACATGGTTCCACATACTTGCTAGCTGATCTAATTCACCATATGACCTCATTTGAGCCTCCTTATATAAAGAGACTAAAAACTATTAGTGTGGGTCTGAAGATTAATTTTAGGAGACTATAAAATCTTCATAAAAGTATCATAACAACATAATTCTATAAATAATATCAAAATGATAATAAAAAAATCAAGATAATAATATTACTAAGATAAAACCAAAATCAATATAAGACCAATACCACATTAATAATTCCAAAATAGGTAAAATGACCATACATAAAGAAGTAGATATTTCATTCCATATAAGTGTCACATTTGAATTATAAAAAATAAATAAAGACACGCTAACAACTACCATGTGGGTCCGGATATCATGTATTGTTCCATAATCCATGTTCCATCATGAATCCCAACTCATCCATCAAAGTAAGGACTCTTGCCCATATCCTATTATGCTAACATGAATTCTATCCCGGTGACGATCAAGAAGAATGTGTATTTTTTGAATAAATACCCATAGGCCACCACCAATAGCATCTAAATCAATATTTTTTCTATAATAGTGAATGTCGTATTATAATGTATAAACAAAAAATTAAAATGAAAAGAGGCTTGGTATGTAATTATTCTTTAATTAACCACATAGGCCCCTGGGTTTATGGTGACATTTTAACCAATCAGACTTGCATTTTCCTATTCCATAGATTGAACCAAAAACCAAAGGAATTTCAAAAATATTTATTTCATGGGATTTAATTATTCATTTAATTCCAAATTAACATTCATACATCGGGTGCCTATAACAACATCCTGGCACCCCATGGGTATTTTGAGATGTATTCCTTAACACAATACGCAGTGATCATATGAATATATATATATATATATATATATATGGGGATAGTGCAGTAGTCTGGAAGCCCATTGGAATTTAATGTATAAGTGATCGACTGAGAACTCATTGATCAACCATTCACAAATATCACATATCATGGTTCCAAATTCATTACACATTTTTTCATCCACTTTTATCATGATATAATGATTAATTTTTCCAAAAAAACAATGGTACTACAATTTTATCAAAAGGAATAATATAAATAATATAATTACTAATCCATTTATCATCATTTTTTTCTTATCCAATAAATATTTATAGTTTAAAACAATTAACCCCTAAATACCATTATTCAAGAGTTAATAAAGATTTAGTTCCATTTCATACACCGATTATTACCCTTTTCACAAATAAGTTTTTGTAATTTTAATATATTGGAAAAAATGGGTTTCCATCATGTTTGGTCTCATAATATCTAATGGTTCTAATGAGGTTCAATAATTGTTTCCCCATTTCATGGAATTTAATTAATTATATCAAATTTAAATAATATTTACCAATGTGGACACACAATGAAAAAATTACGCACATATGATCATAATAAAGAATATGTTAATTGAAAATTAGACCACCTACCTCAATATCATTGAGGAATTATCACCAAATAAAAATCTTTAATTTGACGTAGAGCAGTCTAATTCATACTGATAATGACATTCTACGACCAGAAACTAAGATCTTGATCAAATGAAACAAGATTCTTAAATACCAAGATATAAACCAATTTACAACATAAAAAATAATCCCACTATAGTGGAAGAAATATTAGAGATAGGGGATTCAAATTAAAATGTAAAACTCTTACCATAGAGATAATATTAATCCACCAAATCATTGATTCTCAAATGAAGGTTATTGAGGAGCCCTAAAACCCCCTCAAGAGCCACTAAAATCACTGGAAATCATGTTATTCTTAAATATTTAGATTAGGGACATAAAATAGTGGATTGAGAAATTGTAAATAAATATTTGGGTGTTTAAAATCTTAGTAATGTCGTTCCTAGGTGGGAACACATTTTTCCAAATTGTGTTCCTTAACTATAGGCCCCTACTCACGTGGGCAATAGTAACTCCTTGGTAGAAATATGTCTTCCCAAACAAGGACTAAACCATGAATACCTATTCTATCTAAGAGATAATTTTGTTTTGAGGAAGTTCTCATAGTATGGTAAAACTATATTCCACCTCTTAGGGATCGAAAATGGGCACATGATTTCCTAAGGAAAATTTCATACTTTTCCCTAACCATGTTTCGACAGTGCACATACCATTGGGATACTATATTTCAATAAATTCAAAACCCCCAAATGAAAAAATACAAAATAATTTGATTAAAACAAGGGTAAAATAGTGCATGAAATTTATTAGAATAAATATAAAAATGTTCCTGATCTTACATCAAATAAATTCCTTCAATGATAATTCAAGAATAAAAAATTCTAATAATAATTTTATTGAAGTATAAACCCTTACCAATTTGGTAACATTTGGATCATTACTCCCATGATAGAAATAAAATTAAAAGAAATAGCAAAGATATAAATATAAATAGATTTATAGTATAAAATATCTAATTGTTTATATATATGCCCCACAAAAGAATATTGGTATATAACCTAACACATGGCCCAAAGAAGAAAACTTTTGAGGATCTACCCTTACAATGATCATAATGTTGAAGTGATATTATGGGAATAAAATATAAATACACATAAAAGAATTGGAAACACCACATAATATGACAAATATTCGTTACACATATAATACTAGATTATCAAATACAATGAATAATTAATATAACCCAATGAAAATAAATTGAGTTATGAAATTCTTTTCCACGTGGTAACATTTAGGTCCACTCCCTTAGAGAGAAATAATTTTAATTAAAACATAAAATTTCATTTTGTATGAAGGATTAATAATATTAAAAGTAAAAGGGAATTAATAGACACCATATAAAATAAATTAGGTGCATAAAATTACAATTTTATTTAATGAAAGAAAGTTGAGACGATGTCCCTTATCTCAAGTCCATACATTCGATATATGTACTTTATCTCTTCTTTAATATAAATATATCAATTATTTTATTTTTTATTAAACATTTATATAATTTTTTTATCTTTTAAATAAATCATTTTATAATTAATTTTAATGGAATATTTAATTAATTAATTATATATGTCAACGCCGTGTGTTTTGAGAATAATCAGTTCCCTATTTCAAAACTGCTTTAGTGTGTTTTCCAATGTCAAAGACATAATTATTATATCACATTAATGATAAAAAATATAATATAATTATCATTTGTATAAATAAATTAAATTTTAAGGGTCATCCATGAACAATGGTTATAGAATGTTAACTACGTTATAATCATAGAGATAGTAGGTCGTACAAAAGCATATGTGATGTTTCAATTTTACAATTGTTATTAGAGAAAAATGATAAGCAGTATTTTATGTTGTCTAGAATGAAAATAATATTAAAAAATATGATATAATTTATTTATACACACACACACAGATATATATATATCTCTTATGTTATGTGGGGAAGAAAAAAATAGCATCATCACTTCATGGAGGCGGTAGTCCATAAATAGATATGAAAGATGTTATCATTTTTTTAGTGGGGGAAAAGCTTAGAATGAAAATGATTTATTATGTTCTAGACTGATATATAGTCTATTAATGTAATGTTTACGTAATATATATCAAATTTATTCCATAAAATTATCCTTATTCCCTTCCATTGAAAGTGTCAGTAAAAATGAATCATGTCACCAAATGTGGATGTAGTATACCATACATAATAGCAACATTATCGTATCCACAACAGAATGGAATGTAATATGTAAAATATTATATAATAATTATATAAGAATAATTATTTTAAAAATAGAATATATATTCATTAAAAATTTCATTATAAAAATCCTATAGAGGAGGAAATTAAAAACATACTATATCTATTAATGAGGTTGTTTTCTGTTGAACACATGATTTATGGTTTCGTTTCCCATTTGATGGAAGACGATATTTATTTTTTATGAAATTATGATAATAAAATTGTTGCATATTAGAGATAAATATAATTATATCAACATTATTAAAGAACATTTATAGTAGTTGGAAGATGATATAAATTAAAAATTATGTAATAAGAACAATACCTATTCTTCAAAAGACTTCCATAGATTGGAACAAAAGTCTATAATAATATTGTTTTATGATCAAAATATGGGATATAAATCTTGGGGTGGGATTTAATGATGTTATTTTTTCAGGACATGGCTATGAAAAATTGTTTTTATGGTGTGAAGAATTTAGTATAGGGGGTGTCCTATTATAAAGAAGGTGAGTGGAACACCATGATAAACCATGATTTAAACAGTACTAGTCTTTATGAACACCAATAAAAATAGATGATAAATGTCCAATTTATCATCCCTAAAATAAGAAATAATAAATGGTAACATTTATGAGTTCATTTATAGCACTAATAAAGGGTAAACATTATTAGTGTATTTGTTTAGAATTGATAAAGGGTAAACTTTATCAGCACTTTTCTTTAGTGGTGAGAAAAGATGCCCTTTATCATCATTTTATTATTATCCTTGATAAATGTTACACTTATTAGCACTTTAATTTTATCACTAATTATGTGTATCTTTTATCTGTTCTTTTTAGAACCGATACAGGTCCAAGATGACATGAAATAATTAAACAGACAAAAATTGTATAAACAAAAAATATTTAAAAAAATTGAATAATTTAACAATTATTGATAAAAATGTATAAATTGAATTTAACATATATAAATCATATATATTATTATATAGTATATATTAAATATATAGATATGTAAAACGAACTAATTAAGAAAAAAATAAAAATTATTGAATTAAGAAAAGAATTAAACATTTTATTAATGAAATATTTATTGATAAAAATGAGTAGATTTAATATATAAATATATAGATTGTAAATATTAATAAATAGTATATATAAAATATATAATTGTATTAATGTATAAAATATTGCCAAAATATGATTTATATAATAAGAAATATTTATGCTTTATATTGTATAAGTTATATGGTTAGTGAAGAATATTTTATAATTGAAAATTATAATAAATAAAAAATACTTAATAATTGCATCGAGTAATGGATATAATTGAATGCCATTTTATTTATCAATTGTGAAAATATCAGTAGTGTGTTATATTGATTTAGAATAAATATAATTTATTGTTTTATTTTTATAAACAACAGACACACACACAAATATTTACATAATTAAAGAAATATTATCTAGAAATACATTCACCTAATATATAGGTAATTTATTAACATTTTAGAATTTATTTTAGAATTTAATTATAACATGATAAATTTAATATATTATGTATTTAATATTTAAATGTAATTTATTTAATTATATTTTATTTAAAATGGGTATTAATTAGTTTTTTATTCTATATTATTTATGATTAATTTTTTTTGGAAAATTTAATCATTTTCTAAGTTTTATTTATATATTTTTACATACAATTTTTTAATATTTTATATATTTATTCATCTATATTTCAATATACATCGGTATATTTTTAATAAATTTTATTTAATTAATAAACATAATTCTTCTTTCAATTTTTTTAAACTATACTCAATTTTTATTATTCACTTTCACTCATTTTTATCATGAATTCATATAATATTATATATTCATTAATAATGTTAAAATTATATTTGTAAATATCTATAAATAGATATATTTCTAAATGTATATTTACTATATTTATATATTTATATACATATACTTATGAATAAACTAATATAATTTTTTAAAAATTATTTATATATTTATAATAAAGAATTATATTATAATAAATAATAATATAATTATAATAAATTTATTAAAATAATTATAAAATTATAATATATTTATTTAATTAACTAATA
The DNA here is from genome assembly GCA_963277665.1 of Viscum album. Taxonomy (NCBI): domain Eukaryota; kingdom Viridiplantae; phylum Streptophyta; class Magnoliopsida; order Santalales; family Viscaceae; genus Viscum; species Viscum album. The sequence goes on along the minus strand of OY728126.1, from coordinate 2,045,445,793 downwards.
TATTTACTATATTTATATTATTATATATAGTTATTATATATATATAATCATATAAATATTTTTAATGATATTAATATATAAACATATAAATAATATTATATGCAAATTTATTTGTAAAATTATATATTTAAATAATTATAAAATTAAAATAATTATATCTAAATGATGAATTTGTTTACTATAATCATATTTATATTTATATATACTTAATAAATATATATTTTTATTTATATATATATATTGATATGAATATATTTATAATTATAAAATTATAATAAATAAATTTAAATAATGAATATATTTACTATATTTATATCTATATATGTTTATTAAATATTACCATATATATATATTTATTTATAATTATAAATAAATAATTATAATGTTTTTAAAAATGTATCTATATGTCTATAAATAAATATATTTATTTATTTAAATAATTATAAATTTTAATATGTAAATATATAAATATATAAATACATTTCTTTTTTGTAATTGTAATAATAAATTATTTACCAGCGCTAAAAAACATAAATGAATATTCCTCCTATTAGCACTTATTAATTTTGCAATGATAAAAAAGGATACTTATGAGATATTTTTAGAGGCGTTGATGAAAGTTTCACTAGAATATTTAATAACCCTCAACACAATTGAATCAATCATGATTTCTCAAGATATTCATGAATTCCACCTCATATCCACACTTATCCTAAAATAATAAAACATAGAATCAAGTCCCAAATTAATCCAAGGGTCGAATCCAATGCATAAAGGAATCAAGGCTCAAAAAATCTATGGCACAAATGAATCCATGATTTCACACACTATATCTTGAATTCTATATGATGAATAAAATATCCATTCTAAGGTATGTTAATTTATATCTGTCTCCACATTAATTTTTCTTATTTAGTGGTATCTTTTTTGGGTTTTTTTCCAATATATATTTCATTTCATCATTCATCGCTGCTTTCATGCTTGATTGATTTTTACCTGCCTTCCTCTTCATAATGAATACTACCATTGAATATTACACATATATTTCTAATAATTTCAACTATAATTTAGTTTAACATATATGTGTCAAATGTCTATATTTTAAACATCATATGAAACATTTTTCTCCTAAAAATATCTTTCTATTATACATTTAGTCATTATAAATTATAAAAAACATCTAGTAAGATATGCCTAAATTTAATATACAAAAATGAAAGACTCATAAACCATCGTTTATTAATTTTAACCACATGGTTTATTGTATTTATAGAACTATAAGCTTATAGTATTCATGTGATTGTATTAATATTTAAGGATTTATTTTTGGGAAAACTTGTTTTATACTTTATACATATCATCTTGGATATATTGGAGGGTTTTTTTAGTTTTCATTGACCAGTTATTCAATAATTTGTGTTTCAAACATGTAGTTCCCATGAAAATAGTTTTTTTAAAAAATATTTATTAAAAAAAGATGTTATATGTTTATTTCGATGTAGATATATCTTGATTAGTAGATGATATGAGTTTATTCCTTCCCCTGGACAATTTTATTTCACTATAATAATCTTACATGAAATATAATGGGGGTAATATAATTATTTATTACTTATTGAAAAGAGAATAAATGTATGGATTCCATATTTTCCCATTTAGTTGAAATATAAAATCATTTTTTCATATAATTATTTTCTCATTCTATTCTATTTTTATTTGGACTTTATAATAAATTTGTATCTCTCTAATTTTATCATCTGACATTTTTCTTTTTTCATCTAGTAGATGTTCAATTGCTTTTATCATTCTTCTTCCAATATAATGTTGATCATATCTTATAACAATTAATTATTTAATTTTCTGGGTTATAAACTCAATCCCTTTCCTGTAATATTCCCATTATTGAATTGTAGTTAGATACACATTATTATAATTGGAGAAATTTTCCCTGAATTCTAAATTCATTTTAATTTTAATCATACATGTTTGGAGAGTATCCAAAAAGTCAGTAAATTTTTTTAAGAACATCACTATTCATTTATTTTCATCATCATATTCATCAATATCCTCTTAAATATTTCTAAAAATTCCTTATATATAAGTGTCTATTTCATTAGAAATGTTATTTGGGGTATTCATCAAATAAGTTTGAGAGTATTCATATTATTCCAAGAAAATTTAATTATTTAAACTACTATTAAAACAATATAGATTTAACATCTGTTTAATGTAAACACAACTGATTTGTTGAATTTAAAGAAAAATAATTTCTTTATTTTCATAACTTGAACTAAATGAGTAGAAGTGTCAAAATAACCAATGCATTCAATTTTGTGAAGCATTATATTACATATCTATCTTTAAAAACATGAATTTTTTCATTAGAATCATACATGATTCTAGAAACACATTTTCAAAAAATATGTTTTCAAAATTTAAGAATGATTATAAAGATGGATGTATTATTTCTCATAATATAACATGTTTTATCATTAAATTTTATTTTCTAAAATATAATATATTTTGAATCCAATTTTTCTTTAAATAACATGAGATCATCATCTATTGTTAGACCAATAATAATTTTTTAATAATTTAATTTATTGATCTCTATATATAATAAAAATGATGGATTTGAAATATATTAATTCACAATATGGATGTTTCTTATTTCTAGATCTTGTACCCTATTTAGGATGATGTCACGAATAATATTTAATCTCTACCATTATATCATAACTAGATGAATCAATAAATATATGGATATGAGAAAGAATTTTATTCTAATTATTTATATTATTTATTCATTAAATAGTATATATCTGTAGATTCGAAAAAGATATTAGATTCTATGTGAATTATTCTATATATTTTATTATTATTTTCCATAGTAAAAAAGATTATTTAATTATTTTAGATTCAGTTTTAGATCTTTTAGGAGTAAAAACTCTAAAAAGAGAAAATATTCAACATTATGTATGATAATAAAGGGTTAGTTTCTTCCTTAACAACTATTTTTCTTAAATAGTTATTATTACAATTTTATAGGTGAGACTCATCCACAATATCTTCTATGTTCCATTAAATACTTTGATTAGTAATAATCTAGAATGATCACAGATAACTAATATAAGACAAATTTTGGTTATAATATTTCATAAAAAAAGGCGGATCTTCACAAGAAATATGTTATGGGTCTCCAGCAATATACTGTAATAATAACAATTCAAGATAGGAATCTGATGAGGATGAAAATTGTCTATATCATTCACATTTTTATGAATTAATTGGATAATACCTATCATAGTGGAGTAGTTATTTTCCTAATTTCAATTACCCATTTCCTTTAATGTATAGTAAAATTATTTCAAATACTCCAATTTTGTGATTCCCATTTTTGAATTATCGACAACATTCATCATTGATAATGAATATATTATGTGTATTTATTTATTTATTGTTAAAAATGAATATTTTTATACCTAATTGTATGGATATGAATTGAAAATTGATGCACCAAAATCATTTGAAAAATGAGAATTAATATGGAGTTATGGAGTTTAATGAGTTCACAATCGATCATGAATACATCCCTTCTAATATCCTTTGTCCATGCTCAAATTGTTGTTATTGTAGAAACATTATTCTGAAAGAGATGGAAGAAGATATTAGTTTTCATTGAATAGATCATAGCTATTAATTTTGGGATAATCATGTGATAAAACTCAATCATGTCATCGATAAGGATAATTATATGGTTTATGGATCATTTGGTATCAATACTAGTGTAATTGATGATGAAGATCTAATGGAAAATTGAAAAAATAAATTTAAGTTGACGTTCGTGACAACCAAATCTGTTTGAGAAGTAAAATAGCTATTCTAAGAGATATTTGTCTACCATTTTTACCAAATACACAAAATTGTTTTCTATATTGATGTTATATTATTTAAAATGTGGTTACATATGGAACGACACTAGCATTAAATAATTACTTGTTCTTCAAAATGTTAATATACTAGTAGAAAATGAACATTCGTTTTAATCGTATGATCCTAAAAAAATCTACATTCAATGGGATTGATATCTAAAAACTAATAATACATTTCCAAATGATTTCATATTTTTTCACAATGTCCAAGAATAACTCATATAATTACTTATGAGGGGAATATATCAATTCAAGGACAGTGAATCAATCCCGTTAAAAATTTTATGTCAGTTTCCTATCATTCTACCAATTAGATGACTATATGGATGTCATGAACCATTGAGAAGATTTATATAGAGAAATGATATAGTAATTAAGGATGAGAATATATATCATCCATCATATTCTCCTTAATGGAAGAAAATTGATTATGAATACACTAAATTTGGAAATGTGTTAAGAAATGATCATATTGTGGTTTTGTAGATGGAAACAATAATTTTATTGTAAAGAGCTATATTAAATATAATTTTTGTTTAAGGAGTACTACTAAAAGTACATGACCTATTATGTTGGTAAATTATAACATTTAGTAAAGGTTACGCATGAAGGGAAATAACATTATTCCCTCAAGACTTTTATTTTGACCAAAGAAACCCGAAAACGATATTGATGTCTATTTGGGTACATTGATCAATGATCTGAAATTGATGCAGGATACATATGTTAAAATTTATTATTATCAAAGAAATAATGAATTCACATTGATGGTCATTTTGTATAGGATGAAAAATGACTTTTCTACTTTTTTTAATTTTTTAGGATATTGAATTAAATAATTGTTGGGGTGTCCCATTTTTGAATAGTGGACACAATACATTTATTTGAATCATTCCTCGAAGAATATATTTTTAGTAAATCATATAACATTACATTAGTGAGAGAAATACAAATATCGGACAACAAAATTCGATGGAAATATCAAAAAAGGTATAACACCATCTCCACTAATCAGTTAACAGATTTTCTATAAAGTAAAAGATTTTGAAAATATTTTAGGTAAACCAGTTTTGAAAATCCTTAATAAAAAAGGTTGAAAGAATAGATCATTTTTGTTTGAATTACAATATTTTTTTGGCATGACATAAATTTTCATGATCCCATGCATGTTGAAAATAATTTATTTTATAGTCATATTTCCATGTTACTAAATGTTATTAGTAAAAAGAAAGGCATAATAAAGGCTAGGATGGAAACTAATAACACGGGGATAATGGAAAAGTTGACACCAGTAAAGGGTAAAGGGAATAATTTTCTTCCTCCATAAGATTAAAATATATAGATAATAAGAATTACAAATTTCACATTGTTTTAATAGTGTAAATGTTCTATAAGGGTATTCATAAAATATCATGAAGTCATATGAATGAAAAATTTAATGTTTATCTGACTAAATTCACATGACTATCATGTTTTGGGGAAATATTTGATGCCGATTGATTTACAATTCATTTTTTATAAAAATTTATGACATAAGTTAACCAGAATTTTCTTCTTCTTCAAATCCATTTGCAGTAAATTTATAGAACTGATGAAGTTTCCAATAATGAATAAGGATTTTTATGTCATATTTTATAAATTAGTGATGATATTCCCACCATATTTATTTTATATAATGGTTTACATGATGGTTCACATGGTTAGAGAGGTTCAATTATGTGGTCATATCCATTATATGTCGATGTATCCCATTGAATGATATATGATTATTTTGAAATGGTATTCCACGAAACCATGTTATCTAGAATGATTTATTGAATAATGATATATTATTGTTGAATTTGTTGAATTGTGTACTGATTACCTATCAAATGTTGATATCATCCATTTCCCAAAGCCTTGTCACAACATAAGCCTTATGGTTGAAGTGATTTTCGGAAGAGATGTTGTTACAATTAGATACACATTGTAGGAGGAACCACACATTTTACATAATATTGATCATTTTGAGCCATATATTGAATCCCAAAAATAAATTATTAGATATTTTAATCCATCTAGGGTTGAAATATGGATATAAAAAACATAATTAATAAATATGGTTCATAAATCAAATTTATAAAGAGTTATCTAAAAATATATTTTCAAATACAGAACAGTGATATGGATAGCCAGGGGAATGAATGTAAAAGTTATATCTTACATTGGATTTCTAATCAATGGTTATACGTTTAAAAAAAAGAACATGATGAATAAAGTACAATATTAAATAGTGGAGTTATGATTATGGTGGAATCAATGCACATATCTAGTTCTGAGGATAAAAATTCAATTTTATATAAATACGGAATATTTTTTCATTATTGAATAGATATATAATATCATGATATAACATTTCATGTTCCTGTTTTCTATTGGCAATGGGATTAAAATAAGAGTATATTTAAAGTTGATGAAATGATCTTTGCGAAGGTAAATTAATTTGTGTAGTGGGAAAAAGATAATGCATTCATAATAACATCACAATATATGAAATTATTTTATGTTATAGATATAATAAACATGAATTTGTCAATTTTTTTTGGTGACTAAAAAACTACTGGTTGAGATGAAAATTCAATTGATGATGACCTTTTGTTTAAAATATCACAAGTAGTTCATTCTTGTAATAATTATAGACAATGTATTGTATGTTAATGGGTACCAAAAATAGGGGATTTAGATTCTCAATAGAGGATAAAAATCTCTAAAATATTTTAAAAAGGAATAATAGTTCAATTAAAATGTAAAAGCATATTTAATAAAGTATGTTTTCCCTCATAAAACTATATGATATATACTATAATAACATAATCTATATTAAATTTTTGAGTTCTCATGTTGAAAATGTGTTATTCACATCCTTATTTTACTAATACCATGGAAGAACATTATATAACAAAGAAAACACAATTGTAAGATTTAAAGGTAAGGTTATGATATTATATATCCATTTATATGAAAAACTATTTAATAAAATATAGATTTAATTTTCAATATTACAAGGAGATTTTGATGGTTTACGATTATTTATGTCTATCATTCCTTCCTTTTACACAAAAAATTCTACAAAAATCTTATCCCCAAAATCACTTTTACCTTAGTAGTGTTTTCATTTATCACATTACATCAAGTTACCCCAACTTAATTTATAAGAAGAGAAATGATGATTTCTCTACTAAATCATAATGTAAATCATGATGTTTTCATAGTAAGATCATTTTTCACAGAATTAATTTATTATTTTATAACTATTATTAATTAATTTCTTTTTAATTGTTCATATATGAATTTTTATCTTATACATATGGGTTATTTTTTTCAAGTTGGGGTGGTTTGTTTTAAGATGCTCAAGCTCATGAGAGATTGTACATTTATTCTGAATTTAAGATAATGCCAATAATGAAATGGGTCAAGATTTCATACAACCACCATGAAAAAGTTGAATTTCTACTACTTATTCGATGAATTTTGTAATAATTATATCAACCATTTTTAAGTTAATTTTATTATCATATATTTATAATAATTAATATTTTTTATAGATCTTATTGGACATTGTTTTTTTCGTTAAAATATCAAAAAAAAAAAAAAAAAAAGATAACATGTTCCTTTAGACCATTGTTACCTGGGTTTCTATTTCCTATATTTTTCAAACATTTAAAAAATGCATCTTGAGTTGATGTTCAATGTCATAAGACATTTTTTTGTGGTTAAATATCATGATGTAAAGAGATAATAAGATTACATTACTATTTAGGTTTTCAACAATGAGAAAGGGTTTTCACCTAGGAGAATCTACTCAATATGCACTGTTGGTAGTTAAGAAATGATTAAAAAAAGAATTTATTGTAACATTAGAAATTCAATTTTTTTTATACTTTAATAAAATGATCCATAATTCATTTTGGATGTGTAGGAATCACTCCAACCAAAATAAGACACATGGTGTGACTGGTATGACTCCATGTTCTTATTTTTATTTGATACTGTCTTTAATTTTAGTAAAAAATCAACCTACATATTCAAAACCATGAAACCAAATTCATGTTGTTTTTATACAATAGTAAAATGCTCAATAAGTAAATTTTGTTATGTTGGAATTAGATAAATCTTAATTCAATAGAAGATGTGCCCATTATGACTCAAAGTATCCATTATCTGTTTAAAATTGACATTTTAGTTCAAAAAATCACACTCACTAAAAAGCTATAAAACATGGATGGATTGAATTGATTATTTAGTTAGATATTTTAGAATTGTTTTGTGAAATGTATGGATCAGTATCACATAATAAAGTCACATTATGTTACTAATATAACTAAAAGTATAGGTGTTATGATTAAAATGGAATTTTAGTAAAATAGATAAGTTACTTACTCAATAACCTAGAAAATAAATTATGGGTTTTTATAAATTATAAAAATGATACATAATCCATTTTGGAAATTTTATGAATCAATTGAACATAAATTTGGTTCATGGTGTGACCTGTATGACTGCAAATGCTTTTTTATTTAAAATTTACATTATTTTCAGTAAAAATAGAAACTGACATAATCAAAACTAAGAAAACTATTTCATATTGTTTCAATACATTATTAAAATTATCTATATGTAATTTTTGATTTTTATGAATCGGCCTCAAATCAATTTGATACATGACATGATAAGTATGAATTAATGTATATATTATTAGTTTAAAATTGATATTTAAGTTTAATAAGTGTTAGTCATTGAATATCAATAAAATATGCTAATATATTATTGATAATTTAGGAAAACAATTAATAATTAATTTTTCACTTTTATGTACTAGTGTAACATTAAAATAAAAACTCATGTGATTGATATAATTCAATGTTCATGATTCCTGTTTAAAATGTTATTTTATTAAAAAGGACAAGTGACATACTCCAAACTATCAAAACAGATTCATATTTTCGATATTTTAGTAATATGATCCCGAAGTCATTTTTGATATGTTATAATCAACCACACCTCATATGATGAACATTGTGACCGATATGGTAATAAGTGTGTCTTTTTATTTAAAATCAACCTTATTTTTATTAAAAAATTCCCATGAGATACTCAATACCATTAAATGAATTCATATTGTTCAAATAATTTAAAAAAATTATCAATAAGTCATTGTTGACATGTAGGAATCATCCAAACATCAATATGATAAATGATATGGTTGGTTTAATTCAAAGTGTTTGTTATTAGTTTAAAAATAACATTCTGGCACAAAAGAATGTCACTCAATAAAAACTAATAAAACACTCATATAATGTCTATAAAATTTTGGAAATATATTCATATTACATTGTAATTTTCAATAATCACTCTTAACTAAAACTGAAAAATTATGTAAATAGTATGAATCAATGTGTCTGCTTCCATTTTAAAATGAAATTTTAATAAAAAAGATAAATTAATGTACACAAAACTGATAAAAATCACCATATTGTTTTGATAAATTAGTAAAATGATATATATGTCATTTTGGATGGGTTGTAATTAACCTCGCCTCAATACGACACATGGTGTGACCGTTATAACTCTATTTACATATTTCTATTTAAAAATGAAATTAATTTTATTAAAAAAGATAATTAACATACTCAAAACTAATCAAATGCATATGGATTATTTTGATACTTTAGGAAAATGATCCATATTTTATTCTCTATATGTAGGAATTAGTTTCACCTCCATATGATACATGATGATCCCATTATGACAAAAAAATTTCATTGTTAGTTTAAATTGTTATTTTTGTACAAAATGTGTCACTAAATGATATCCAGTAATGTACTTTTAGATTGTATTGAAAATTTATTAAAATTATTCATAAGTAATTTTTGATGTTTATGAATCACTATCACAAAAAACTGATATAGTATATGACAAGGGTGACCCAAAGTGCATGTTTCTAGTTAATAATGTCATTTTACTAAAAAAGTCAAGTGATGTAATGCAAAAATGTGAAAATACCTTATGTTGTTTATAATTTATGGAAATTTACAACAAATTATATAGGACATGTAAAAATTATCCTTCCCATAATTTCATACATGGTGTGACTAGTATGACTCAAAGGGAATCTTTTAATTTCAAATTGACATTAAATTTAGTACAAATGACAACTAATATACTCAAAATTGAGAAAACATATTCCAATTATTTTGATTTCTTTTAGAAAAACAAAATCCTTAATTCATGTTTGATGTTTAAGAATCAAACACACATCAATATGATACATGATGTTCCAAATATGAATAAAAATTTAGTTTATTAGGGAAAAATTTATTTTTTTAGTTCAAAAATTATCACTCACTAAAAACAAATCTAGGACACTCGATTTGTCTTGATAATCTAGGAAAATGATTAATATTTTATTTTTGATGTCTATGAATTAGTCTCATATCAATCTGACACAAGATGTGACTGATATAACTCATTTTCACGTATCTAGTTTAAAATTACATTTTTGTAATAAAGAAAAGTGATGTACTAAAAAAAAGATAACACATTCAAAATGTATTGATACATTTTGAAAATTATCCATATGTCATTTAGGGTGATTTAGAATTTTTCAAAACTAAATCTGATGCACTATGTTACTGTTATGACTCTATATTGTTCCTCTCAATATAATTGTGTAATTTTAGTTTAAAATTTTCATCATCTCCCAAAAAATGAGAAAACGAGCCTAGTTTGATTTCTCAAAATATTATCTATTATTACTTAGTTAATTTCCTCATCATTTTTATCTTAAAATTATTTAGTTAATTTTCAATGTGATAATTATATAAGATGAATAATAAACAATTTAATATGCAATAATAAATAAGAACTCAATCGGAAACACAGTTTTCTTGGTATGGCTCAATGTTTATTTGAACATTAACAATTTCTATTTAATTTTTATATTTATATTATTACTATCATTCAAATTTTTTTCTGAGACATGTGTATTCCTTTTCTCTAGAAGGGGTGATTTTTTGAGAAAATAGCATGAGTTAGGGCAAGGGAAAAAATATAGATGAAAATGTTTAATATATGTTATTTTTTTACTTACTCACGTAATAATATAAACGTATATATAAAGTCTATAGTATTGTATTTCTTTATTAATTTTGTAAATTTTATATCATTTAAATTATATATTGGTATTTGATTTGGATTCCTTCTAATATTATTTTTGTTGTTGTAGTGTGATGTTCTAGTACAATGCAATATACCTCTCCATCAGTTATAAATAGAAGCACTAATAAACTACCAATTTATCATCACAAAATAAAATCGCTGATAAAAACACCTTTATGATTTATTTTTAGCACTGTAAAAATAATAGTTTTTTTAATCGTGAAATTAGAGTCAAAACTTCTCCAGCATGAATAAAGGCCAATTTAATTACTAATAATGGCAGGTTTAGCAGCAGGGGTGAATTTTGTTTTTGAAAATAAAATGTTGTACCCATTTTTCACATAAATAAGGATAAAAATGGAAACTTATAGATAAATTGACATTATAAGGGTGAAATATGTCCATAAAATTAATTTTAGAATGATGTTTATATCGTTTTAACTATATTTTTTAGTTTCCACAAAATAAACCCATTTTAATCTTTATAGTGGTAAAATATTTTTACAATTATTATTATTCGTTATAAACAAATATTATGTTTACCATATTACATAATATGAATTAAATTGATTCAAAATTGGAAATTCATTTTACCAATTCAAATTCCCATATGTACAATAATTTAATTAAAAAATAAAACCCATAGACACGATATAAAATTGGTTTGTCAGGAAATTTATTTTTCTGGATAAGATGATTTTATATTAACAATATGACTATCAATAACCACTGTATGAATTTTAATTATTATTTATTGATATATAATATATAATTTTAAATTAAATCATTCCCCATTATGGGGTTTTTTTGTTAATTAAAATTATGAAATATTATAAACTTTAAAATAGTTTTCCAAAAAAACTATCTTTAAACACTCAAATATATTACTATAATATTTTATTAATATAATAAAAAGTTAATTAATTTGAATAAATTTTTATAAATAAAAATTTTATTACATTAAATAAAATTAAAATAATAATTTAATTATATATTACATAATATATTTGAAGGAAACTATAGTTTTACAAATGTAAGTATTTTCACTATTCACCAAAAAGTCATGATTTTCCCAAAAAAATCATTATAAGTTATTATTTTATTTCTGATAAAAAAATTGAATTTTATTTTATCAAATAAAATTTCTAAATTTTTTCAAAAATAATTATAATATTTTCCCAGAAAAAAAAGGAATAAAAATAATATTTAAAGAAGGCATTTTTAAAAAAAAATTATTTATTTAAAAATTTATTGATTGATTACTATAAATTTAACAATATATTAATATTGAGAAGGAAATATATATAAATATAAATTCAATAAGGTATTTAATACTATTCATTCCAACTAATTTAACTGTCAATTTAGAATGGTCATATTTAAAATAATATTATTTCATGGTTCAATTAAATATGGTGTTACCTGATTTGTAGGAAATTGAGTATAACATCCGTTTTCTAAATATTGTGTTTTTTCTTTAATATCAACTTAATCACATTAATTACATTCCTTTCCTCCAGGAATAAATTTCAAAAAGATGTAAAATAATTATGCATCCAAATCATTTCAGTTGTAAGAATGATTTAAAATTTACTAGGCCACATTTCACCTTTTTTGATAAAGACATAATTTCATCAATTTGATTACTATCATTATTTTCTGTTTTAGATTATGTAACATCTTTTTGAAGATATTTCAACCACATTATGTTCTTGGATTCATTAAAATAAATCTATCGATTAGATTTTCCTTTTTTCTTCAAAAACATTTCTCTCTTGATTTCATATTTTGGGAGAGTTATATGTAGATCATCTAGAGAAAGTGTTCCAGGATATTTATATTATAAGGACGAAACAATGGAATAAAATTTATAAATAAGAATTTATAGGAAATTTTAATTTTTTTAAATAATTTTACTTCTATCGAATATATGTTATAGTTTTTATATTGTCATTTACCATTTTCAATAAAGCCCAAACATATTCATTATCACCCATCATAGGAATTGAGTATATTAATTTATAGATTTTTTATTTTTATTTCTTTACATTGATATTTCATTAATATATATTTTTGAAGTTATTCTAGATTCAATTATACTTTCAAACCCCTCTAACTATATAAAAAAACATTTTAGGTAGGGTTAAAACTATATCGTTTATATATATCTTGTCACTCTCTCTATTCTTCTTATCAGTAGTTATTAGAGGAACTCCCTCAGTATAAGGTGCGAATGAATAGGTAGAATCCTTAATAAATTCATATAAAATGAACATATGATAAGTTAACATTCTATATTTACAAATATAATAGTTTTTATTATTTAATACAGGAACCCCATGTCTATTCATCGAATTATGTCCATCCATAACAACTTCTATTTTATTAATCGTTCATCAAAGATTTAATGAAAGGAAAATTCCCTTCAGATACCACTTGAAAAGACATATAGGGAACTTTATGATCACTGTGAGGGTTAGAGGGTGAATTATTGATCATTTATTTTAACAATTTATTTCTTATGAAAAAACCATCAACCCATGTTAAAAACATATTCCTTTGCCGATAAAAAGTACAAATGAAAATTCCCATAAACAAAACAATTTTCAAGGTTCACCACTCAATAATATTAAATATTCCTTCCCACCATTTGTAAATATTTTAAGATAGGCCAATCGACTAGAAATTAACATTTGTATGTGGTTATAACAAGAAGGGGAAATCCCTACACTTACTGTTCATTATAATAAAAAATAGTGGATGTGATTTAGGAATGAATAAAATATGGGAAAAAAATATTCATAAAAACTATTAAAAACATTCAAATATATGATATAGTATAATTATTTTCTGATACTTGAACTTCATCTTACACTCCCTCCTAACAATTACTTATTCTTCACTTTCTTTCCCAAAAGCTGGTAAGAAATATATTATTTATGTCAGATATCCTTTTGATGAGTTCATCTATAATACTCTATCTGGTGTCTATTTAGTAAATTCTTTTCGGTTCCATTGGGTAAAAAAAATCATTCAGACCCTTTTTTCCTCTAATCACACCAGCATTATAATCATTTGATACCAACGATATTAAATATCGGTCGAGTATACATCAACAAATGAAATATATCTCAAATGGAATTTTTCCTCTATAATCCTTTCATATGATTATATATACACATAATCTAAAACATACCAATTGATATGAAATCTCTATCTTGTAAAGGTATGGCTGATGCTACTTTCAACTGACTATTTGATCTATATTTATCATATTTATCACATCACATCACTTCTTTTCATATGAATCGTGTTACAAAAGATGCGTATTAACATCTATTTATATATTTTCTCCTGAAGAATAAAAGGTGGTAACTCTAATTTATTATCACACTCTATATAATCATAAAAAAATTTAATATCCCAATTAGAACAATTTCCCTGGATTCTATTTTGGATTTAAATAATATTCTTAAATCTTATATAATACATAAACCCAAAAAATTTACCCAACCATCTTTAACCTTAGAATTAAATAACTCAATAAACATTCCTTAATTCCTATCATGAACGTTGATCTTCCATCATGATTTAATGAATTTTGAATGATCATCTCTGCTTCATGACACTTTATATCATTATGAATTTTTCATAATGATATTAAAATCTATAAAACATTTTTGCAACACTTTAATTACATGAGGCCCAGAACAATGTACCTACACAACATCAAAAGAACATTTTGAAATTATCATCCAAAAAAATTCTATAATATGAAGAATTTCATTATAACTCTTCTTCTATTTCGTTAATATAACATCACCTATACAATTATTTTCACATAGAAACGATTATTTGAGGAATTTAACCAAAAAAATATGTGTGATGACTAAGAGTGTTCTGTGTGATCACCATGAGGAAACATAACATTCTCAACATCATACATCTATATTTGGTACACATTCTACACAAGTATCAACTCATATGCTCACACTAATTATGTTTCAATAGATCATCTACTAGTCGTCATTAAATTAGACCTCATCTAAGGACATTACTCAACATTTTCAATTTTTAAATCAATAACATTCATCTATCAGATGATTGATTTATATGTACAGATGAAAACTATATATATTTGAAGGAATATTTTTGTAGTGAAAGAATATTTGGTGTTACGGATACAAAGTGCTCTCATTATCCCTTAAGCATCTTGATGAACTAGTTTTATACCACATCGAAAAAATATTTTTTACCTTTATGAATCATGCAAGGAAGCCAACTACTAGAAAAATTGGCTACAACAATGAATCTATAGCCATAGTTTCAAAACATTGTCTATAGGTGGATATGACCATGATAATGTGGCCAATAGAATTTTTTTTAAAACATTGGCTATAGTTCTTTTTCAGAGGATATATTCATGGTTTTGAAAAGCGTGGCTATATCTCACACCTATATCCACAGTTATGTGGCCTATTCGCACAGTTTTCTAATCCGTGGTTATAGGTCTCCCACCCTTGCGTAGGAGAAAACATTTCCCGCAAAAAATTTCATGATTAACTATTTCCATAGGTTTTTAGGATATTTCCATGGTTTTTAATAATATATATAACATATTATATAGATGTATACACAAAATCATTGGTGGTGTAGTGGTTAGTATACTGGAACATGAAGGGAACGTGATGGGATCAAATCCAACTAGGGAAAAGTAATTTCTAGGCTATTGACATGGTTTTCTTGGTCTATAGCCATGGTTAACACATTGAAAATAGGGCCCTAGTGCCACAATTAAAACAGTGGCCATAGTTCAACTACCACATTTGACAATGGAGACATCTATTTTCCATGGTTTTACAAACCATGGAAATAGGGCACCTATATCCATGGTCAAATCGGTGGCAATAGTTCAGACCGTACTACAACGATGATAGCACCCACAATTGGAAAAAATTGTGGACATATCCTACGACCATGTTTTTGGGCCTAGTGCCATGGTTTTGAACCTTGGAAGTATCCTTTTTTTCTAGTTGTCACCCTTTACCAGTTTGAAAACACTGTCTGAAATATTTTTTCTACTCAACACACTAAAAAATCTAACATTGAACATTTAACATAAAAACAAAATTATCCCCATTTTGGATACTTCTTGTATGATGTGATCTTTCATAAATCATAATTTTTAGAAACTAGGAACATAAATTTTTTTCCATAAATAATAAATCCCCAAAATATATGCTAAATAAAAAATTTAGTGACAAGAAAAAAATACACATAAAACATAATTGGATTCATCTATCAGATAGACTATGTATAGAAACCCTAGACATAATTATCTTTTATATTACTTTTTTTGTGGAACATAACAATGTATGGTGATTTTATATTATATAGAAAAATACAGTACCTTATTAACATATTTCATAAAAACTTATAGCATCATAGAAACACATTTAACTCTTCCAGTCCTAGCTGATTGTATTTTCTAGTTATCATGGATGTAGTTAGTAGATGTGATTATATAAGGCTTAGGTGAATCTGATGGTTATTTTAAAATTTTTATTTCATAATGGGATGTGTATGATTTATCCAAGATAGGACGTATTAGTATATTCTTGATTCATGCGATATTTTTTGGATAGTTTATTTTGTTAAAGCATGTGAGGTGTTTTATTCTATTTTATTGGCTTTCTATCTTGATTAAATTTTATTCTAATGATTATTGGGATATCCAATTATATATTATTTTCAATATTTGTTGTTCTACTGTGAAATGAGGGTATAATATCACCATTGTATCACCATAGGCCCCCACGGCTAATCTTCAACCTCTTGCATTTGAGGAGGCTTTCCTGATGTAATGTTGTGCTCTAATCCATTTACTAAAGAGTGAGCTAGATTCATTGATACATTAGATAACTCAAATATTTATTTTTGTTGGGATAAATTGTTTTTAAATAAATTTTGAGGTCATAATAGAATTTTTATTCAAATTCACAATGGTTTGAAAAGATTTATAAAATTTTGAATCCAATTACGGTCATATTTTTTATGTTTTCAAATCATTCTTTTATAATTTAATTTATAATTACTTTTCATTATTATAGTCTCTATACAAAATTTTATTTATAATTTTTCTAAAATTTCATTAATAATTATTTTTTTAATTGTCTCAAATGAAGTTTCACATGGTAAATAAACATATAAACAAATTCAATGTAAGTCTATCATTGTGTGGTATATTATCTTATGGTTTCTATCTTTTATTTTTGGATGATTCCAATTGTCCATTTATAAATAATGGTTGAAGAAGTTATTCCACCAAATCAAGATATTAATATTTATAAAATTATTATATTTTTGTGTATAAAATTATTGGTTGTGGTTTGGGGATGATTTTAAACATTTTGTCTAATGTTATTTCATGATTCAATTATCTCTTACATAATAAAACATCAACAGGTTTTCAGCTCTCCACTACTCAATTTCGACTTAAAAAACTCCAGGTTTGATTAATTCAAATATCTAGTTTCCATTCCAAATCCAAAATCCCTAAAAATGTTTTTCTCTTAATGAAACACCCACCAAATATACGGTTTTTTATTTACAAATATTTGATAATAAAAAATATTTGATTGAAAATTCTATTCTTGTTGGGTTGTTTTGGTGGGGATGAGAGATTTTATCTATTCATGTGATTTTATCTATGATCAAACCCTTATAATGTATTGGACATGTGGATCTCTATTAAAAGATCTATAATTTAATAATCTAGAACACAATGATATGAATTTTATTTCTTGTGTGAATTTATATATTGGCATATAGTTGTTTCATTATCTGAATTTGGAAATTTTAAATCCATAGGGTTTGAAAGATGGATTCATAAATACTATTGGAATATAGATGATAAATTATGGTAATTATGTATTGTACACATTTCCATAAAAAATATTGATATATGGATCAAGTGTATTCAAACACCACATTTAAACAATCAATTGTTTTAGGAGGATATTAAGACCAGAATATGATAATTCCACATAATGACTAGTTAATAAGTTAAAAAGATGAATCTAAAATGTATTTTTATAAATTATATATGTAGTGTGTGTTTCTTCAATTTTTTTTAAAAAACTAGTCACTGGTAATGGACTTCTAAAAACCATGAAGATTTTTATTTAACAAAATATATTTGAAATTCATTTTTTTATATCTATATATTTTTTATTTTATTTTTGTATTCAACAATGAGGAATGATTACGATGTGGAAATATTTCCTAATTATAATAATGAAAAAAGTAGAGAGTATTTTTATTATTTTATTTGTATTGTAATTTATTCTTTGGATTTGTGGGTTTGGAGTACATATGGCATTTTTTTTAAAATTTTAGGGACATATTTAATTTTTTATTTGTTATTTATTTTTATTAATATTATTCTTGTAGTATTTTTCCCATAATGACTTGAAATATATATTTTAAATTAATTTTTTATATCAAATATTGGGCTTTATTTATTAGTAATATTTGAATTATATATCATAATATATTTTAAATTCAATAATTCAAATTCAGGTTTCATTTAATAATAGAATCTAATAAAAACATTTACATTTAAATAATATTTATAAAATGAATATTATATATAATTACCTTAATAGTTATAATAAATAATTTTTTATTAGTGATTTTAATATAATCATGTATTCTTATATTAAGAAAATCCATTAAAATTTGTAATAATTATTTTTATTGGTTATAAATATTATAAATAGTTTTATTACTTGGAACATATTTTTGTTAACATTATTTTAAATAGATAAATAAGTAGTATGACTATTTTTTAAAACATATTTTCTTACAAATATTAGTATGTATGTATTACTATAATTATATTAGAATAATGTCTTCTACCACTATAGCTTTTATTAATATAGTTTTTCCAAAAAAATTGTGTCAATGAAATATATAAGTTATTCAAGTGATTTAACAATATAATATTTAATTTTATAAATAGACCTGACCTTGTTGGAGAAAATTTAATATTTTTGGTTATGTTATAAAATTGTTAATCTAAGGTGTGAAAATGTAGTCTTCCTTCTACTCAAATTCCTATTTTTTATCAATAATAAAATGGAATTGAATAGTGATATATTCTTGATCATCAAACATGAAGAAATAATGAAAAATATAAAAAATTACAATGTTCTTCATTTGTCAGACCTCATGTTCCTTACTAAATTTTGATTTCATTTTCCCCATGGTAATTCTAGTAAAAATAAATCAAAAATCAACATGGAGTTATCTTAAGAATGAATTGAAGGATAACTCAATGGTTTTCCAAGATCACTCAAAATTTTTCTATGATAAACACACTTTAATTTATAGTCCATATATAAATTACACTAAGATGGCCATTATTGTGATGAGATGCATATATATGATAAATATGGAACGCAAATTCTGAACATCCTTGACCTCTATTCTTTCCTGGCCCCAGAATTTGATATTTTAAATCCATATCTACTCATATATACCTATATCTATGGATACACATCAAAGTGTAAATATTGGTATCATGAAACCATTTTTTTAAGAATCTCACTGACTAAAACCCAAAATATTAGTTTATAATTGATTGTGGAGTGAACAGAGTTTTTCAGCATTATCAAAATATTCAGAGCATATGTCTATTTTTGTTTCATAACCACATGACACTAAAAAATAAAAAGCTACACTTCATGGTGAAACTGAATCCCTATATTCCCTCAGGTACCTAATTAAAAACACAATTGGGTTTCTTATTTGGTGGATCTCCTCCACCTCAAAATGTTCATAAATTTACTTCAACCACTATTAAATGAGGCATCTACATCATAATAAAATAATTTATCTATAACACTACCACCATGTGTCAATGATATAGTTCACATCAAAATGTAAATAAACGCTATAGAATTTATTTTCTTTGTATCTTAAATAAAATCCCAAAATCCTAAAACTCTTCAATGATCATACTATCAATTAATATAATATAAAAAAGATTCTAAAAAACCATTGAATGTGTTAATTAAAAGAAATATTAATATCATGCCTCTAATGTGAATGTTATCAAGACATTTCAATATATTATCAATTTTTTGGTAAAGTACATTAACTATTAGGGAAAAATAAATTCCATTATGACTCTGTATTAGTAAATACCATCTCACAACCCCCTTAGAAAAATTAACTTTGATATGGGACTCCCCAAAAATATATCAACACATAACACCACTCTATTGATTAACTTCATGATTTTCATCTCTATTATTAAACACTCATAAACTAACCCCAAAAACCAGTGACACATCCAAGGCATAAAAAATCATGTTCCTTGTCCAAAATTTAGAATAAATTTTTTTTTTGTGTATACTAAATTAATTAACATGTTAATATAAATTTAGGTAAAATTCATTGATTTCTATTATATTAGTATGATTTTACATTGAGGAAGGTAATCATCTACAACATCTCAAAATAAATATGGAGAGAAAATAATGATTCGGAAATTTCATTACTAGATGTAAGGTTATAATTCAATCCATTGAGATCCAATTTTCAAAGAAGAAACTCTTATAGATATATTTAGAAAACTATTAGGTTGATTTATAGACAATTTTAATCCTATAAAAATACTATATATATATCAATAAATTTATAATAAATCACAATTAATATAATATTCAATTCATTGAAAAAAGGTAAAGTCTCATGTAACACATCCACCACCGATTAAATAGCCATGAAGGGTTATATAGTCACTGTAAATTTAAAAAAATAGTGTCATTATTACTTGGTCTTAATATAGTTTTGTTTTAAGAGGCACTTCCATCAATACCTCATCCTCAATAACAACAATATAGTCATACCATAATCATTGAATAAATAATTTATATAAAGAATAATGTAACTATACTTTTGATGCAAGGAATAATAAAATATATTCATTTTGAACTAACAATAATTTTTGGTATATTTTTTAGAAACTGATCATAATATGATAAATGAAACCAAGATCAGGAATCCCAATGAGATATGTATTGATGATCACATCAATAATGAAAAATACTATTGGATATTATGGAACACTATTCCAGATTACGTAATCATAAATAATTACTCTTGATATTTGATGATGATGTTGAAGTGGTATTGGAGGGTCCAAAGGAAACATGACCCAAATGTTTATAATACATTTTAAAGGAGGAGGATGGTGAAATGGATGAAAAAATTTATTCATGGGTTTTTGGGGACTCAAATACAATATATTTTTTCAATCACACCTAAGATATCATTATATCATTATTTAATTATCTAGTTAATGTCCTAATTTCCACTACATCCCTAGTGATAGTGTTTTCAAAATTATATCCTTCTTAAATTCAAACTAAATGGTAACAATTAAATAAAAATAATGAAGATGATCCATTTTAGGTTCTCATATTGGTTCATGAGATCATGGATTACAAGTCTACGATATTGGTATGATGGAAGTAAATATACCATACAGAATCCTATTTGGAAAAAATATCTGATTTAAACTTCTTTTATGTTCGTCAAACTAATGTAATTGAATGAAGGACCATAATCTAATTTTCTTCTTGGATATGTATGTCAATAAATAGGTATACCCAAATGAGTCCAACCCAGGAAATGATCAGTGTCCCTGATATTACCATTCATGATTTAGAGACATGAAGAATTGAACTGTATAATGCACAAAAATACAAATAACTTAATTCAAGTCAATGTAGATATTCTTGGGCTCTTATTAATCTAATGGAATATTTGGTCATAGTTACATCACATTGTTTGTATAAAAACCCCACATGTCCCAGTTATAATATAATTGATTCGAAAATTCCACAATCACCTTGAAGTACAAGGGTTCTATCTTCATAATTTCTGAAACACTGTGTTTCTAAAGCCAATGAGCTGGTTAATAGTACAAGATATTTGAATTTTGATTAGAAATATAGTGTGTTTAACAATTATTCTATGTTTCACTCATGAATATTAATATCTAAAACAATATATATGTCAAAATAAAAAAGATAGGTTTTCATAGATAATCTAACAAATATATTAGAATTTGAGGCATAAGGCACTCACACCAATGTATATGGTGGAGAAAAAACAACTTTTCTCCAATATAGATGAAAATTTCTTAATATCAACCCATCTATTTTTACTATCCTAGGGATTGATCGAAGTGTGGAAAGAACCTTGGGAAGGTTTGGGATGAGAACCTAATAGATGTAATATTTTCATTATTTTTTATATTTATATAAATGATTTAAACCGTCCCAATTTATAAATTTTACGTTATTTTCACCATTTTATATTTTTTGTTTGTTTTGTTCAAAAATTTGAAAATTCATTAAATATGTAATTATAACATATTTTTATCACTTTTTTAATTTGAGAATGACATTTAAAATATTTATCCAATCAAATCGATTCATTTTTAAGGTTTCCATAATTTTACGAAATAAACTTCTTCTTTAATTCCCAGATCCAATTCAAATATTCAGATGAACAAAAAACCCTATCAAGTCAAAAAATATTTCTGGCCAACATAGTGGACCCTTGTATAGTAAATGAGGTTTCACTCAGGATAAATTAGTCAAATTTAAGTGATTATAATTGGATTCGAAATATAAATCAAGGAAATATTTTTCCAATAAATATCATTGAGATTTTTTCTCATTAATGCAGCCAGTAGATAGTCCAATATTGAAGAAGATTTAAGAGATCCTTTTCTAAAAAAAAGTGACCCATTAATTATCTCATTGCCTATTTTATACACGTCCAAAGAGTTTTTGATTATTAGGGATCATAGAAAATTCATTTTCGATCATCTTATAATAAGGAACCATGGAGTGATTCACCCATATGGTTGGAAGAACAAGAGACCACATTTAGAGGAAATATTCTAGAGGAAAAGTTGTTGCACCCATGTAACACCCTAGTAATTTGTTTTATAATTTTAAATACATTATATTATGATATATAATAATTTAAAATTAAGTGATTTAATTTATAAAAATACTTATAGATAATTATATTTCAAATTTTTATATTTCAAATTAATTTAAAATTAATATTAGAAAATCAAATATAATTTTGCAGTATAATTTTCTAAAGATAATGTTTTAATATGAATATATTAATTTGATTATTTTATAACAGAAATCATTTTTGTCAAAATATTATTTAATTAAATATTCTAAATACAATATATAATAAATATTTTAAATATTTAGTTAAACAATATATTATGATATGAATATATATACATTTAATATGACACACATGATTTTATGGTATATTCTTTCTTAAAGAATATCAATTCATTCGGTGCCTTATTATTCAAGAAACCCTGAGTCTCTATGAGTTTTTTTATATGTGATATTTATAACATATCCGTTAAACTTATTTTTTCCAGTAATTTGATTTGAATTAAAAAACACTGACATACACAGTTTCATTTAATAAGTTAATTTGTGTCTCATAGGATCAACATAATGTTTAGTGAATAGTAACTTAAACTTAAGAATAGAAATGTAACCCATATGAATAGTTAAATGATTCTTATGTTTATTAACCTCACCCATGAATGTATAAATAAAATTTAGGCACCTCAATAGTGAAGATGAATATTTTATAATTTAATATTTAAGTGTTGGTATTTTTGTGAGAAAATAATTAATATTTATTATTTGATGATTAATAAATTTATTTAAAATAAAATAAATTTTCATAATATGTATTCATAAATTTATATTTTTATGTATTTTTATTTTATTATAAACTAATGATACCTTAGATTATTTTTTAGGGTGTTATAAAATGAGTTATAATTTTAAAAATAGTATATTTGTAGAAAATAAAGATTTTAATAGAAAAATAAATTTCAAATATTTAGAAAATTATATTATTAAAATAGATTTAATTTTTAGATTCTAAACATTAGAAAAAGGTTCAGGATATATTGTGTATTTTTTGAAACACTTGAATTTTTTGTGAATAGTAAAATACAATAATTTATGGTACAATACATTATAAGAAAAAACACTATTTTTTAAAAAATGGATTATGTTAGAAAGAATTTTTTAGAACTAAACTGCTCTTATATCTATATTTGGTCACAAAAAACAATGCTATTTCTTTTATTTAGAAAAATAATAAAATAATGAATAAATTTTGAGAAATCACTCCTCTTCTCCCCTATAAAAAACCACAGCCACACCCTATACCATTCACTCTTCCTTACCTTGATGCATTTAAATGTTATTGAAAAATAATATTTCTCTAGTCCCTACCCAAACCTAGGAGCCCTTTTTCATTCAAAAAGGAAAATACCCTTTCCTTTAATGAGTTTCTCATGGAGGTTATTTCAAGTGGTAAATCCTCTTCCATTTTAATTAAATTTATTTTAAATATATCTTATTTTCTTATTCTATCCTAATATACTCTTTAATATAGATCTTCATAACTAAAATATCATGTATATATTATAATTATATCATGTTAATGTAATAACGATAATCAATCTCCTTAATCACCCCCATTTTTTTATAAATGAAATAATCATCCGACATGTGAACATTTACAACCTTCATAGACGATGAAGATTAATTCTTCAAATTCATCTTCAAATAAATTCATGAATAAATTTAAATTATTTAGAAAAACTAAAAAAATTATTATAAAAACCTCTTTCTGTTTTTTATTTAACAAATTTTGATAATACTAAATGATAAAACAAAATTAATTCGTTATGATAAATATTTTCTATAAATAATCTAAACGATCTAAATGACATAAAAATGACTAATCCTTATACCATGTAAAAAACGTGATATGAATAAAAATTAACACTTTTTATTTTAATTAATAATATATAAATTAAATTATTTATTATTATATCAATTCCACATGAACTTCTATAATCATACACAATATGCTGATTGTGAAAACCAAGGAAACAGATTCCCTTGGGAAATAAATTTGTATCTTATAACTCATCTAAAACTCTATAAATGAACATAATAAAATAATAATAAATAAAATAAATTTATAGAACGTTTTTAAATAATTTATTAAAGGATTTATTCATATTATTCAGTACATTAAGATCATGTTAAACATACATATGGGAATAAGGTAAGGTGTTTTTCATCCCACTTTTCATTCCATGGGATTCCCATTTTTTCCACTTATTTCATCAATGTGGGGTTTTTATGCTAACATATGAAATATAATATCATTAATATATTTATATTAATGGTATTAAATGATTTATTTTATGATTATTAATTTTTGGTCATGCGATTCGACTAATTAAAATGTAGTGATGGACTTCATCTCAATTTCCATTTCCTTGAGACATACATGGTACTGTGTGCCTAATAATTTTTCTGTGTTATATCTACTACCTCTTTGAGATAAATTTTCATTTGAAATTAAATTCCAATTAAATATACAAATTATTTTATTGTGTATATGATTATTTTATAATTTATATTCCTTTTTACATATGATGTTTATTTTTAATATTATTATAACTTTGAAAATATTGAAGAATCTATATCCTCTACTAAATATTGAAATGGGTAAGCATATTTTTCTGGACATTAACCATTGAAGAAGAATTATTTGTAAATGCATTGATGGGAATGGCCCACTATATCTCCTAGATGCATCAATAGTTCTCATGAAACAAAACAGTTGGTGACATACCCTTAGTGTTTTTTCCGAAACATAATCAGATATGTTTCTACCGACATTCATTAAAAATAACGATGGAATGATGGTTGATGAGACATATGCACGATTTCCAAATAATAAGCATTATATTTCTTCATTATGGGATAATTACATCAATGAGGGTTTCACAATGACCAAATATGTGGATGAATATTCATTCTCAATCATTGATGGTGTGTGTTTTTCAATTATTCACCATGAAATATTGATTAGGGTTAAATTATTAGGATTACATTTTTATTGTTCCAATATTCCACTATATTCAACCATTACTAAGAATTTGAGATAACCCATTTCAACTATTTTTCATTCCTAGGTTACGAAGAATAGATAATTTATTATGTTTTCAAGGATGCAATTTAATAACTTCTCTAATGTATTGTATTTTGTTTTCCTTCCCAATGTAAAATGGGTTCCCTGTATGTATCTAGATTCTTCAAGACTACTAAATTTATCGGCCCTTCAGGATATGATTTATTTTACTCATGTGAATCTAAAAAAACAATGCACTGACCCTGCCCTTCTATGGTCATGGCGTTAGAGTTGGTAGAAATTTTTTTTAGTAGAATCCCTGTGAACTAGATTTAGAAAACACATATTATGATGAAAACCCATATGATAGAATTTGAGGAAAATTATAATATAACATCCCAAAATTTTGGGAAGGTAGATTTTATGTGGGTCTTCCTAGGAATACAACCCTCTATAGATCAGAAAAGTGTATGTGGTTCTAGAAATAGATATACCTTGGAGTAACAACTCAAACATAGTGTTCTAGGCCTGAATCAAGGTATCCTGATAACCAACAATGGGTCTTACTGAACACCTGTTTTGACACTCTCAGGGGATATGCTTAGGATAATTCACATTTTCTTTACAAAGTATTATGAACAATTTAAAGGTAAGTAGAAACCACATTTATAATTATTGAGCTACAGTATAGACATCATTGTAGTATATATGTTTTCGTCAAAACTATATAGTCTATAATATTAACGGTTGCAGTGTTTCTTAATTCCAAGGAAAAAAATTCAGAATTTTTTTAGTCTGACAAACGAATTATGAGGATGTAATTATATTTAGTGGGGAATAAATTAATTCCTTAGTAATTTTTTTATAATTTTAAATACATTAATCTATGAAAAGTTCTAATTTAAAATTATTTGTTTTAATTAAGAATAATACATATAAATAATTATATTTCAAATTTAACGATTTTCAATTAATTTTAAATTAATGTTATAAAAATGGATTCTATTTTATAGTATATGTTTTTGTAAAATTATATTTTAATATTAATATATGTAATTGATTATTTTTATTATTGAATTCATTTTTATAAAATGATTACTTAATGAAATATTTTCAGAACAATAAATATAAGTTTACTATTATAATTATTTTGAAAAATAATCATTTATGTTACGAATGTGGTCACTGTAAATAAGAGACACCAAGATTTTATGATAGGTTTCTTCTTAAATATTTTCAATTTATTAGATAGATTATTAAGAATGAAACACTATGTCACTATGAAAAAAAAGTTGTTTATATGAGATATTTAAAACCTAGAAGTTAAGCATAATACTTCTTCTTCTTTGATTTGAATTTCAATAAACAAAAATACACAGTTGTTTTCAGTGAGTTATTTAGAGTTTGGAAAGATCAACTAATGTTTTAGTGAATAGTAACATTCCTTTATGAATATTAATGTTACCCTTATGAATACTAATGCACCCTTATGGATTATATTAAGACCCTTTTTAAAAGAAACATCTCCCATGAATGTATAAATAAAATTTAGACACCTTATAAATGAATGTGATTATTTTTAATTCTAATAATTAAGTGTTGTAATTTTTGTGAGAAATAAATATATAATTACAATTTCATAATTAATAAATTTATTTAAAAATAAATAATTTTTAATAAAATTTAATCCCAAATAAATATTTTTCAATACTATAATTTTAATACAATCTAATGTCACTTTCATAAATTTCTCAAGGTGTTTTAAAATTAGTTATAATTTTTGAAGTTGTATTTTTAATGAAAATGGTGATTTTAATTAAAACATAATCATCCATTATTTGAAAAATTATATTCAAAAAATGGAGTTAATTTATGGATACTACATGTTGAAAAAATGGTTAGGGTGATGTTTTGGAATTTTTCTGAAATACTAGAATTTTTAGTGAATCGTAAAATAATGTTATTTATGATATAATACATTATAAGATAAATAACCCATTCTATGCATCACGAATGATGTAAGAAAAGTTTAGTTTGACCTCACATACAATTATTAGTGTATTTGGGCATAAGTATCCACACTATTTTTTGTCTGGATCAAAATAATAAAATATTGAATAAAATATTGAGAAATAACTCATCTCCTGCATTATAAAAACCACCCATCACTACCCAATTCTCTTAACTCCTATATGATTTTATGATTCAAAATGTTCTTCCAAAATAATAATACCTAGTTCCACCCCATATCTAGGAGCCCTTTTTCTGTTCAAAATACCAAAACCCTTTCCCTTACGGAGGTTCTCATGGAAGTTATTTCAAGAGGTAAATCTTCTTCTTTTTTCATTTAACTTCATTTCAATTTCTCATACATTCTTATAGTCTCTTGATATCCTCTGTACGATTGATCATGATTACTCTAGTATCACATATATACTATAATTATATAATTTTAATGAAATATCCATTATCAATATCCTAACTATCCATCTTTTATTTTATATATGAAATCATCATCCGAGAGGTGACAATTTACATCCTTTGTGGATGATGAAATTTCAATATTAAAATTATTCTAAAAATTTGTTCATGAAGCCATTATAATGGTTTATATAGATTGTAAAATTTATTATATGTCCCTTTTTATGTTTTACAATTAAAAAAATTTTATTATACTAAATAATAAAAAAATGAGTTCATTATGATCAATAACCCATGTTAGTAATCAAAACAGTTATCACTAAATGACTTATCTAGTGATTTTTCATCATACCATGTAACCAAATTATATAAATAATTATTTACAATGATTTATTTTCATTAATAACATATAAATTCAATTATGTATAATTATATCCACTCCACATAAACATACATACCCACACACAATAATGTTGATCCTGTAAATGAAGGAAACAAATGCTCTCCAATGATAAATTTGTATCTTATAACTAATACAAAACACCATAAATGAACATAATAAAATCATAATAAATAAAATACATGTATATAAAGTTATGAATTATTTAATTGATGGAATTAATCTGGTTGTTCAGGATATTAAGATCAAGTTAATAACACATTTGTCCATATGGTAGGGGGTTTCACTTCTCATTTTTATTTCCACGATATTTCTATTGTTTTCCACTTATTTTTGTTATGTGGTGTATATATCCATCAATTTGATATATATTATCATAAATATCCTTATATTCATTAAATTAAATGATTAATGAAATTATTATTAATTTTTTTCATGCAAATAAATTGATTATAATATGTCAAAGGTCATCTTCTTGATTACAATTTCATTTGAATTACTTGGTATTTTTCACAGAATCATTTTTATGTGGTTTATTTTCTGGTACATTTAGGTCATTTTCACTTGAAATTAAATTCCTATTAGATATTTATAGTTTTTTACAAATGATATCATTATTATCATTGACGTATACCCTTTTACACATGGTGTGTATTTTTAATGTTATTTTGACAGTGGAAATATTGATGAATCTGTATCCTATACATAATAAAAAAAATTGAAAAGTAATTTTGTTCTGAAATTAAAAAAATTTATAAGAAATATTTTGACTTAAGGTGATGTGAGGGTCCCACAATATCCCCTCACTACATCGACATGTATCATGAGAAAAAATAGTTAGTGACAGACCCTTTTAATTTGATTCCAAAACATAATAAGACTAGTTTTTACCCACAAAATTAAACTGTCTTGATGTTAAGATGGTTCATGTTGCAGATACATGAAATCCAAATAATAATCGTTCACTTTATTCATTATTTAGTTATTCAATTCCATGATTATTTCAGTATGGATAAATCTATAGATGCTCCTTCAATTTCAATTCATTGATGGTGTTTTTTCTTAATTATTCAACATTCCATATTGATTACGTCAAATTATTTAATATTTAATTAATAATGTTTCACCATTACACAATATGTAACCCATTCTATGAATTTGAGCTCACCCTTTTCTTTTTTTCCCTTCCTAAAGTTATGAAGAAGAGTTAATTTATTAGGTTTTCAAGCATTCAATTTATAGGCTTATATTATGTGCTATATTTTTTTATTTTTCCAATGTAATGTGGGTTCCTTGTATATATCTATTTTCTTTAAGAATACTAAACTAATGTGTCCTTTATCATATGATTCCTTGTAATCATGTTAATTGAATAATATAATGCACCAACTCTAGGATTCTGGGGACAAGGTGTTATAGTTAGTATCAATGAAAGCTTTGTAGAAAAAATTGGGAAATAAATTTAGAAAACATTGATTAGGGAGAAAAACACTATGATAGACAATGAGGATAATATTAGAATAATATATTAGAATTTTGGTAAGGTATATATTATGTGGGTATTCCTAAAAATAAATCCATTTATTGATACTACAATTGGATGTGGTTCTAGAATAGATGTACCTAAGAGTAACAACTCTGAAAAGGGGTTATGGGCCTGACTCAGGGTAACCTGGTACGTGACAACAGACCATACTACATGCCTGGTTTGACCCTCCCAGATGATTTGCATAGGATAATTTTCATTTTCCATTAAAACCACCATAAAGGATTTAAAGGTAAATATGGACCATGCTTATGATTATGGAGAAACAATATAGACATGGTTGGAGATTATAGGTGGTTTTCTAAACTGTAGTGTATAGAATTTTAATGGTACTCATGTTTCTTAATTCTAAAGAAAATTATTCATAATTCTTTTATATTCGAAAAATGAATTGTGAGGATGAAATTCTGTTGAGGGGGGAATAATGTAACCCCACAGTAATTTCTTTTATAATATTAAATACATTAAGTATGATAAAATAATTTTAAATTATTTTATTTAATTAATAAAAATTCTTATAAATAATTATTTTGAAAATTTGTATCTGTCAAGTAAATTTTAAACTATTGTTATAAAAACAAATACTAGTTTAGAGTATAATTTTGTGTAAATGAAAATTTTAATATGAATATATGTATTTGATTATTTTCATTACAGAATGTATATTTATCTGGAGATTATTTAATAAAATATTATAATAACAATATATATATATATTGAATATTATAATTATTTTAATAAATTATAAATTATAATATGATTATATTCAATGTTAATATGAATACCCATGAATTTATGTTATGTTTTTTCTTCAATAATTTCAATTCATTAGATATATTATTATGCATTAAACATTGAGTCTCTATGAAAAAACTTTTTTTAGGATAAAGTTATAAACTAGCTGTTAAAATTATTTTTTCTAGTTCAATGATTTGAATTTCAAAAAATGTTCATACATGGTTGTGTTCTGTAAATTATGTAGAGTCAGATATGATCAAATTAATTTTTTTTGTATATTAACCAATCATAACAAATAGTAATATTACACTAGTAAATAGTAATCCATCCTTATGAATGGTAATATGAACCTTATGAATTGTAACCTCACCCAAGCTAGTATAAATAAAATTTAGTCACCTTATAAATGAAATTGAATATTCAATAAATTAGTAATTATCTTTTGGTATTTTTATTAGCATTAAATATTTAAATACGATTTTATAATTAATAAATTTATTTTAAAAAATTAATTTTCATAAAATGTGTTCCTAAATTAATATTTTGTTGTCATGTGATATCAGTATAATCTAATGAGATCTTATATAATTTTTCTAGGAGTTATAACGATGGATATACTTTTAAAATCTATATTTTTTTTGAAAAAAATGTTGATATTAATTAAAAAATAAAGTTCTCATCATTAGAAAATGGATTTAATTTATTTATTCCACACATCAACAAATGGTTAAGGTTATGTTTTTGGATTTCTATGAAATACTTGTAATTTTTTACAATATTTAAAGATGGTAATTTATTGTATAATACATTATAAGATAAATATAATGTTCTGTGGATCATGGATAGTGTAACCAACCATTAGTTTCAACTCACATGCACTTATTACTCTATTTTGACATAAGAATAATTTCTATTTATTTTAATGATAAAGAAATTAAAAATTAATAAAATATTGAGAAATCACTCGTCTCCTTTACTATAATATCCACTCCTCACCCTATATTTTATTCACTCCTCAATGCCTTGAATATTCTCAATGCTCTAACCAAACACTCTTACCTAGTCCCTCCCAACTTCCATGGGCCATTGGTCTTGGTAAAATTCCAAAACCCTTTCCCTTTAGGAGGTTATTTCGAGAGGAAAATCCTCTTCTGTTTTCATTTAATTTCAATTCATTTTATCTTATTTTATTATTCTCTCCTAGTATCATCTATCCAATTGATCATGATAACTCTAGTATCATATTTGTAATCTAATTATTTAATTTTAATATATTAACCATTATTATTATCTTTACTCTCACTCTATTGTTTGATAAATTAAATCATCACCCGGGTGTTTCCAATTTACAACCTTCATAGACGATGAAGATTCATTCATAAAATTATTATTCAAAGCTATTATTGAAACAATTTTAATTTTTTACGAATATTGTAAAATTTATATTTTAACCCTTTTTATGATATGGATTTAATATATTTTCATTATTCTAAGAGACAAAACAAAAAGAGTTCATTATGATTAATAACCCCCATGAATAATCTAAACAACTATCACTAGTTGACATATCTATTGATTCAAACTCATAACATGTAACAAAATGATAATAATAACCATTTAAACATATATAATATTATTAATTATAGATAAATTCATTGTTGGTGAATTATATCCATTCCACATGGACTTCTTACTCACACACAATTAAGATGATTGCGAAAACCAAATAAAAAAATGCTCTCGAGCAATATATTTGTATTTTATAAGTCATCCAAAAGGCCATAAATGTACATAATAAAATTAAAATAAATCAAATATTTTTCAATAAGGTTTGGAATTATTTAATTAACGTATTTTATCTGATCATTAAATATATTATGATCTTGTGAAGAAATCTTTCACTTATAAGGTAAGTGGTTTCCCATCTCAATTTTATTTCCAGGAGATTTACATTATTCGACACTTATTTCTTATATGTGGTGTATGTTTGATGCCATTTGATATATAATGTCATATATATATTTTTATACATGTTATTAAATTATTCATTTTATGATTATTAATTTTTGGTCATGCAATATGATTGATTACAATGTGGCAAGGGACATCATCTCAATTTCCATTTATTAAAGACATTCATGGTATTGTTAACCAAATCATTTTTATGGGGTGTATCTACTACCCCTTTTGCACCATTTATCATTTTAATTTACATTCCTAATAAATATTAATATTCTTCTATAATGGATATGATTATTTTCTTAGCTGTATTCCATTTTATGTACAATTTTTATTTTGAATGTTATTTTAACTATGGAAATCTTAATGAATCTGTTTGCTCTACTGAACAGCGAAATTGATCAGACATATTTTACTAGAATTAACCCTTTGTATAAGAATGATTTATACTTTTACTGAAGTAAGAGCCCCTCAATATCTCTATAATGCATCAAAAGATCTCATGAGACAAAACATTTGTCGAGTTAACCTTCGAGTTTGTCTCCAAAAAATAATCATAATGGTTTCTACCTACACACATAAGTTATCATGATGGTATGGTAGTTCAAGTGTAACATTCATGATGTCCAAATAATAATTATTCTCTTTATTAAATATATATTTATTACTTTCAATGAGTTTTTTACAATGAAAAAAATTATGGATGCACTTTCATTCTTAGTTAACTGGTGGTGTGCGTTTTTCAATTATTCCCCATTCTATATTGATTATGACTAATTGATTACAACTAAATTAAAAAAAAGTTGATGCTTCCAATTTATGGAATCCTAACTATGCATTTATCTCACCACTTTCATTTTTTTTCTTACCACTATTTATGAAGAAGATAACTTTTATTGTGTTTTCAGGAATGATTTTTAATAGATTCTATTATGTATTATATTTGGTTTTATTTTCCAAATCTAGTGTTGGGTACTTGTATGTATCTAGTTTCTACAAGAATACTAAACTTATCATTCCTTTGAGATATGATTCCTTGTAATCATTCTAATGTAATAAAATAATGCATCACCACGGAGCTTGAGGGTTTGGGGATTTAAAAACAATTTTTATTCTATTTTTTATTTTTTCATTATATTGAATTGTTTTATTATGTTTGTAATTTAATTAAATTTATTTTATATAAATTGATATACTAATTTATTCATGTTTTCTTCCCTCTTTTATTTTCAATTTTCTTCTCATACTTCTCTTCTTTTCTTCATTCTTCTTCTATTTTTATTTTCTACTTGCATGTGTCTATTTTTATTCTTCTTCTTCTCTAAGTTTAATTTTTTTTAATATTTTTTTTCTTTATATTTTATTTATCTTTTATCCACCATGACATCTTAACCTAAAAATTGTGAGGAATACATGAGGCTTGGCCTGGGGGAGGTATGTCTGTATCTCATTTAATCTTCTCAAAAATTCAAATTTTTGATGGATTTTGTGATGAGAAAGACTTAAAGTGAATTGGTGTGGCAATCATCCAACATGAAACTGAAATCAAACTTATTTCTATTATTTAATCAATTATTTTCCTCCACTTATATATGATGTAATATCATTATATGATGGCGTTTAGCCATTATGTGGATGAAATGGAATATGATGGAGCCATCTCCATGGATACTTCACACACTTTATTGAGGTTCACTATCAACCGTGATTAAATGAGAAGGTGAAATTTATATTGATATTGTCATAATATACAAAAAACCAAAAAACATAATAATACTAATTCATTAGAGAATCTAAAAATTTATTTATCTAACATAATCTACACACCGACAATGTGAATAATGCAACCCACACAACAAACATCAGATTCCTAGTACACTATTTCAAATTTCATTCTGTTGGAATTTAATATTATTATTCATTTATTTCATCTTATTTTATTTCATTTGATCATTTTATAAAATTAAAAAAAACCCAACTATTTTTATAAAGTTAAAAAATAATTAAAATAAGTATCATAGGATAATTAGATTAAGTATATGAAAAAATGACAAAGATCATCAAGTGAGATTACACTGGTCAGCCTCTATGATACGTTCTAAAAATAAATTTTCTTTTCTCATTCCATATTAATTATGAGCATGCAAAATGAGAACCATTTCTAGAGAGATAATCAATGGTTTATTTTCTTTTACTATTTTCACAGTAAATAAATTTTAAATTATTAAAAACAATAAAAAAATTTCCATTGTGGTTTAAAATTATTTCTTTCAATTCATGGAAAAATTAATCACGTGTAAAAGAAGGAAAAGAATATTATTCTATGGATTACCTTCAAATGAGGGTCGATGATCAAATGATAATGGTTAAGAAGAGGTTGAGAGACATAGATATGCGGATAACATATTGATTTATTATTAGAATGGTTGATGAGATAAGAACCATCATGAAAATATTAGAGGCCAAGAATGAAGTTCAACATGTTTTACCCAATATCTATAGAGGAATCATGGATATTGAGGAAAAAATAAAGGAATATAAACATCTCAACCATTTTATGAACCAGATCCAAGATGAATATGATGGGCTAGAATTGATTCAGAATAAGTAGGAATTTCTTACTGAGCTATATGTTTTAAATCTACAGGATTTGGATGATTGATGGATTAAGCATGAGTTACATAAGGATATACCTAATGCATTAAAAGTAGAAGAGAAAGTACCATCACATGTCATTATATCCATGGAATATGAGGACACCACCCTAGTGGTCAAATTCAAAGAAATTATGGAGGAAGCTGAATACCTATCTCCACATGCCACCATCCAAATCCAAGAGTCACCCCCCAATAATTTAGTGGTATAAGAAAAAATATATTTGGGATATGAAAATATTTTAAATTATTTATATAATAATTTTATGTATTCTTTGAGTATCACTTTTTGTTGTTTTGAATTTTCGTATTTGGACAATTATTTCCATTCCTCATAGGAAGATTAATAATTATCACACGCATCTAATGTGGAACACATGGAGATAACTATTTACAATGAACATTCAGTTGTGGAAAGCTATGAGGAAGTCCATATTGGAGAGCTTGAGTAAAATGAGATAGAGGATTCTCACACTGAAATAGGGAATTCTATTTTACATTCATCATGATTGAATTATTTTTAATTAAAAAAATTCAATCCATACTTTTGAAATTTAAATTCATGAAGCCTATGTTGATCTATAATTTTAAAAGGAAAAATATTTTTACAAAGCAGCAACTAAGGGGGAGGATCATTCATACTTCATAAAATCAGTGCCATGAAAGATGTACTTAATTTTTATAGGGATCGATCTAGAATACATTATCCATGGATCATTCCACACGATGAAGAAAGAAACACAAGATGTGAAACTCTAAATGTGGTGGATAAAATCCATGAATATTTTAACTACTATGAGACTTTGGATAATAGCTCATACTACCCTATGTAGGTAGTAAAAATTTAGAGTAAACATTGGGGATTATACCAGGACTTTCCACTCTATTTTCATTTATGGAATTTAGATTCTAATTTCACTCTTAGGAATTATCCTAGAATGTATCCCACTAACTCTTATCATTTTAAACATAAATGAAAAGATCATTTTCATTAATGGAGTAATAATATTTTTTAGGTAAATAATGGAATTGGAAACCTCGAAAAAGTATATTAAATGGAACTAAGTATCATGGTAATGAGAGTTCACTTTTATTGATTATCTTTCAAACTCTCTACATTTTTTTAGTAATTTTTTTTTGAGATTTAAGGTGGAAATTTCTTGAAAAAATTGAATTATTCCTCTACTTGACTTATCTAGGAGACACAAGTTTCTTAGTAATGATTTTCTTCCATGTTTTAGATATTAATTTTATTGATATTTAATGAGAAAAATTGTGTATTAAAATTTTAATGTGAAGCATTTATATTAGAATTTGGACTAATTATTAGAGGGAATTAAATTATTTATGTAAATTAAATTTCAGATTGATTTTAAATGTTTCAAATCTATGGTATTCAAGGGTATTTTAATTTTTAATGTTAATCATTACTTGAGTGATTTTCCAATGTTACCTGTCACATTCCTAAGAGGATTTGGAGACCATGTACTTTCTATTCTCTTATTGAGAATATTCCATGAGTGATATTGGGAATTTCCACCTTCTAGAACATACATTAAAATTATTCAATGATAATACTTTGAAAAATCATTTTAAAAGATTAATGCACATCTTGAAACCCCCTTATCATTAAAGGCCGCCTATACATGAACCCTTCTTTATCCCATAGAGACTATAAATTAATTTGTTAGGGATGAGCTAGGTTTCAATCCATTTTTATCTATTCCTACCCATATCCTAGAATTGTAATAATATTTTTGATTTGATATTAGGGGGTGAAGGCATTTAGGAATAATGGGATGAAATAAAGTGTAAAGAAAAAGTGTAGTGATGTTAATTTGGGTATTAAAAAAGTGATCGGATTCATAAATTTTAATCTATTATTTACCCCTTTTTAAAAAAGAGATAATAACAAAATAAAAAATAGGTTGTGATGTGGGGAAGAAAAAAACAACCTCTACTAAACCAATGAATTTTATAATATGTTTTTATGTTTTTGATATACGTTTTATTCCGAGAATAAATTTTGAACAATAAAATAAATTTAAAATTTATTTTAAAAATGAGTATAAATGTAAAAAATGTAAGAAGGAATTGAAATAATTCATTATGATTTATTTGATCATAACCTTCATTTTCAATTTTGGGTGAAGTGGATGATACAAATTTAAAGGAGATAATTCCATAGATATTTTATTCCTGATATCATACACTATACATAAGATGTAATCCTCCACTTTGAGACTAATTATTTTAACTTCCATTCCTACCAACTATATTCCTCGTAGTCATATGAACCATTAATAAAATTCATCATGATATCATTTGGAATTTGTATATATAATTCAATGAATGTAGAAATGATTCAATATTATATAAAAGGAAAATTTATTAATGATATAAGAATTAAAATAATATAATTATTATCCAGAATGTAGAGTGAAAAGATTTAGATGTGAGTAAAATCAAGATTTAGAATGTTTGATAATAACGAATTGAGTAACATAAACTAATCCAAGGAGAAGTAACATCATTTTTCAAAGGGGAAAAATGAATGAATTGATTGTTTGTTCGAAAATTGAGAAATTAAATTTATATTTTATACATATTTTTGAAAATCTTATTAGACATTGATTTTTTTGATTTTATTATTTTGGAAGTTGAATATAGTTAATAGTGGTGACCTCTAAATTCCTATATTAGATTTTATTCCTGAGAAAAAGATTAATTTATGTGTGGGGGAATTTATATAGATAATATTTTCATCATTTGAAATATGAATTTCAAAGGTTCAAACCCTCCAAACATATCAACTTTTTATTATTTACATTAATTGTTTTTATTCATTGTGTGTTTTGGGATAAAATGTGAAAATTCCATCGTTATGTAAATTTAATATTTTTTATCAATTTGGTATTATAACCATAAAATTTCAAATTATGATCAAATTTGAGTGATTATATTGTTTAGTATTTATTAATGTTGGGCTTCAACATCTTATTTAGGACCTAGAGAAAATTCAATCATCCAAATTCCTAGAAATAATAAATCAATTTAAAAAAAACACTCAATATAACGTAGTGGACCATGCCTCAGTAAAGGAGTCATAACCAAGTATAAAGACATCCAATTGATGGGATTAAAACTATACTTTAACGATAAAATTAAGGAACATTTTACTGCTAACGATCAAGTATATTTTGTCTCATTAACGCAGTCATTGGATGATCCAAAATGGTGGATGATTTAGGGAATCATCAGACAAGAAAAGTATGACCATTAATTATTTCATAAACCATTTCAAATGTTTCTAGTGAATTCGAGATTTTTCGGTCATAAATAAAATTAAAATTTGAGAATCTTAAATTAATGATCCTTGGATTGATTTTTCCAATTGATGGACAGAACAAGGGCCACCTTTTAGATGATAGAATCATGTGGAGAAGCTGTTGTGCCCATTTATTTTATTCTTTTATATTTTATTCATATTAGCAATTAGTTTAATTTTATTCATTGTGTAATAAAGTTAAATTTCTTCTACATAAATTGATTCATTCATTTTTTACAATTGTTCCACCATCTATTTTTTTCTATATTGTTTTCATTAGTTTATTCTTCCCTTATTTTTCTTCAATTTTTTATTTTATGATTTCATATATGTTATTTTTTACCTTTTCATTATAATCCTAATTTTTTTAGTTTATTCATGTATTTTATTATTCTTTTTTTCTATAATGTCCATAATTTCTAATTACCCTAAACAATATAGGGTCACCGAGATGCTTTTCCTTGGAGAGGTAAGTGACAATTTAATTTATTTTTTAAATATGTTGATAAGTTTGATTAATTTTGTGATGATAAAGAGTAAAAGATCATGAGTGTGGTGACTTTACACTATGATAATTAAATATATCTCATTTATATTAATCTAAAATCAACCCACTTCTATTGGATTCATGCTATTCATATGATGGAGTTAAGCCATTTAGTTTATGAAATGACTTATGATTGATCCAGGTCCTTACAGATGAAACACCCTTGACCATGGTGTTCCATTAAACCTGATTACAACATTTGGGGGAATTTACATTACTAAAGGTAATCAATATTTCACAATACTAAAAAATTAATAGTAATTCATGCATATGATTTGAGAATTAAATTATCAAACCTAATTTAGAAACCAACAAAGAGAATAATGGAACCCATGATCCAAACTGAAATTTTCATGTACTTTAAATCAAATTTCATTATTTTTTCATTTCATGTTAGTTTTTTTATATTTCAATATATAATTTCATTTCATGATTTTAAAAAATTTTAAAATTCTGATTGCATTCAAGAAAACATAAAACCTCATTAAGAAGTATTTTAGATTAACTAGTTTATATAGGTGATCAAATGAAAAATATCTTCATATTAAAAGACCATGTCTATCCTATGTGTTGCATTAGGAAAATCAGTTATCTTTTTACACACACTAGGAGAGGAATTCATTTAGAACCAGATATTTTATTTCCTATTTTATACTTTATTTATGTTAATCAGTAATGATAAAATATTCAACAAAATATTAGAGCAAACCCTAACTACACATAAATAAAACCCTACTGTCTTCATATAAAAATTCCTAAAATACTCAATAAATGGATAAATAGAAGTTCTTCATGGTTAAAGTTACCCTTTAGACTCATGTGAGTTTTAATACAATGATATTTTCTATTATGAAATAGGCTTAATGAATCTCAATGTGGAAGAAGAAGTTAAAATAGTAACTCAATGTAGAAAAAAATTTCCCATACTAATCTATAGAATAATATGATAGAAATATTTTTATTCACTATTCATCACATTGATACTACTAATCCAATTAATTGAATACTATTTTTTATTATAAAAACTGGTAAGATCCCCTAAATACTATTTTACTATAAGGGATATCCAAATGTGCTCATTGAACTATCCTATATCACTATAGATGAGAATCATTCCTTATTCCTTGTGTGATTATAATATAATATGGTGAACTTAGATCAAAATTTAGGTGATGAGAGTCAAATTTTCCAAAAAAAAATCTGCTTTTCTTGGGAAATTTTTCTCTTAATTATTTTATATCCTACGTAAATCATTCATTTATTATTATATGGTAATCTCCAGAATGAAAATTTTAAATTACAAAATTCATGGTTTTGAGTTGTTTTATTCAGAATTAGGATTTTAATGGAAATACATTCATTGATTGAATGAAAAAATTAATTTCCTGGATGGCTTTAAATATGTGTTTTGTTGTTTAATCTGATATCTCATACAATAAGATATTGTATTTTCCGAATTTATAGGGAAAATGACAAAGGAAACAATGTGAGATTTTTTAGGTTGAATTTAAGGAATTTGATATTCTAAACATGAGGCATTTTCATCCTGCAGTGTATGTCTCTTGAACTATTCAAGCATCATTTCACAAGATCAAATGACATTAGGACTCAAGATAATTTCTTCAGTGTACCATCATAAGG
Source organism: Viscum album (assembly GCA_963277665.1). Classification (NCBI taxonomy): domain Eukaryota; kingdom Viridiplantae; phylum Streptophyta; class Magnoliopsida; order Santalales; family Viscaceae; genus Viscum; species Viscum album. The sequence goes on along the minus strand of OY728126.1, from coordinate 2,045,404,358 downwards.
ATTGTCCAATCTCTATCATAGGATATAAACTATGTTCATAACACATTAATCATATTTTTAGGATATTGTTTAGAATATCATGATTCCTTTCATAGAATCGTAATAATTCATTGAATCATATGGTTTCATGCATTTATTTATTGAAATAAACCTTCAGAAATTCGTATAAGAATTCATATTTAGATGTGGAATTCCTGATGGATTTTAAACATTAATTTTTTTAGATATTATAAATTAAACACTAACACTAATCAGATCCATTTATAGTCTAAACATCTTGATGATCCACACTAATATATTGGACCATGATATTCAAATAAAGCCTCATTATTCTAGGACACCTTCACCAAATGCCATGTACGAGACATAGACAAAACCAACATAAGCCTAATGAAAAATCATTCCAAAATAGCTTCAACACATGAATAACTATCTTAACTTAATAAAAATTATACATCCACTAAATCCATGATGTAATTCAAAATTTATAAAAAAATCCTTCTTTAAATTGTATAAAACATGATCATGATAAAAGTGTGGTGCAAATGGACAAATCGGTAAGCCATTATAAATCCATCAAGTCCCTTAAGATGGACATGATTAAGATATTCATCGAAGGAACAGTTCACTGATATGTGGGGGATTATTCTATAATAACCTTTGATCAATATCTCTAGTGTTATTTTCATTATTTTTTTCTTTTAATTTGACTCTAATAACATTTGTGATAGCACAATAATTTTTTAGTGGATAAGATAAAGTTACTCCCCTTTCCTTATTAATGAACTCATAATTTTTAATATATCTTGTTTTCCTCTCTCTATAATTGTTCAAACTATTTATAATATAAAATATTTCATTATTTATAGGTATTTTGAATTATTCTTCATTATTAACTATATTTTATCCACAAACAACTTAGGTTCTCTACACTGCTTCTGATCATGTGTAGCAAGATTATATGAGGGTAATTGTAGGTCTTCAATCACCATTCTTGGAGAGTTTACGAGATGAAAGATCATTTTAATCCCATAATCATGTTGAATTTTCTATGAGAGGAAAAGAAAGTGATGTTTCACATTGTTTGAGATAATATATTAGAGTATAATAATGGAATCAATATTTAAAAATGGTAGAGGGGATATACAAGGATAATACATGATTTACAAAGTTGAATTAAGAAAAAATCTAATTAAGTTGATTATTTGATATTATAAACTCACTAATCGAGAGAATAACACACACAAAACACCCTCCTCTCTAAAAAAAATCTGATTCTACAATTAATAAATTCCATTTGGGATAAAAATTTGGTTTTCTAATGGCACCATGATAGAGAATAAATCAACATGGAATCATTTTTAGGGAGGGTATTTTTGTGTATTTCGTTTTTTTTAAATGAAATCTATATATGGACATATCATGTTCATTTCACCAAACTGGTTTTAATCTAGATGTGGAATGAATTTTTCAAGAATGACATGGGACTCTAAAAATAATTGGAAAACAATAATGAGTATTTTTCATTTTCCCTTCCAAAAATACTTCATACCTATCAACTTATTCCAAAATATTAATTATATAAAAATAAAACATGGATTAAAATTTTGATCAATTAAAATGAACTGTAATGGAATTATAGGATACCAATTTACATAATAATTTTTAAATTCAACAAAAAAAGTAATTCAAAAATGATTTATCTTAGAAAGAGTTTGATCTAGCTCATACATAAGATTTATGTACCGGAATGAGATAATCTTAACTTTTATCTAGGTTATTTTTCAAATTTATTTAAAATTTAAAATTGAGTACATTATTATCTGACCAATTCATCTGAAAGGGCATTAAAATTTAAATAAAATTATTTTTTAAGGTGTCTATCTATAAACTCCATCCGACAGAAGTAACTATCATGGATGAGATTCAAATGGAATTCCTATAGAAATAATTCCCATTCTAGAAGAGTACCAATCAGTGTAATTAAATTTCTAGAATAAATAAATCTAGTGGTGAGACCTTTATGAATATTGAGAAATATTCAAGAATTTGGGCACCTGTATCCCACATCATCCATTTTAGGACCACAACATACTGGTATTATTATTCCATGGATTGATGGAAAATTAACAAAATATAATAACACAATTTTCTAGAGGAGAACTATTCTATAAGTCTCCTACTGATGTTTGATGACGTATTAATATGATTTCTAAAAATTATGATCAAATCAGTGGAAGGAATACAATAAGAGGAACACATGAGGTAAAAATATTTAATTAAAAATTACATTTTAATTAAATTAAACAACTAACTTCAATTTTGATAAAACTAATAGTTAATAATGTATAAGAAATAATACCAACTGCACCTCAAATGTTTGACCAACATTTCTTTTTTGGGGACCACTACTGTGAGGACTTCACTAAAGTCAAATAAATAAAAGATATGATTCTATTTACCATGTATTATTTCATCAATAATGATTAATCAATCTAATGTTCTATGAGTTTTGAAAAAGTCAATATATGGCTTGGAACCAAAACCTATGAAGTCCACCATTATTATAGAACATTCCACCACAAAATCTCAAAAGTTGAATCTATCATCCTATTATATGCTACCAAAAAGTTAAACCCAAATAACATTTTATGAAGTGATCCCTTAAAAACATGTGAACTATCACACCACACAGTGGACTAATATTATCACCAATGGATCTACATTAATAGAGATTCAAGTATTTTGAAACTATGTCATGTCTATCATCAGTCATTTAGAAAAAAAAATATTTTGGGTAATCTTCTCACTCATTCAATTCTTAAACCTAAATTACTAATAATATAAATTAAATAAAGAGAGGAATGGAGATGATATTGAGTGGAAACCCCAAAATTATTCTGAATATGGATGGGGAGAACAAACAAAAATTAATGGATCTATCCATGATAAGGCACATCCAGAAGAGATACATGTTAACACAGTCGTAATAAAGATGTATAGGGGAAAATACATGATGGAATACCTACATCAACCCAAACCTCCATTGAAATCAATATTATAACCACATAAGATAACAAATGAATACCCAATAAATCATGATATTCTAGATGTATTCCAAATGTTATAAATCAATATTACTTTACTGGAATCCATTTTAAAAATACTATATTATATGAAATTTATCAAACACACATGCAACAAAAAGGGGTGATTACAATGACATGAAATTTTAAAAAAATGTATAAATTTTTATTCCATTTCTACCCAAAAAATACCTAAAATATTCCATGACCTATCTACATTATATATTCCGTAACCTATTATAGAAATCCATTTTTTTAACATATTGTGTGATTGAGTAGATTCCTTAAAATTTATTCTTGATTAATTTTATTCTTCCTTAGGGTTAAGTAATCTCAGAACCACTAATGTCGTGGTGAAACATGGATTACAAAGAAATATCTATATGGTTAAAGTTATATAGGATTTTATGGTAAATGTATGATGATATTTTCCGTACTAATTTTGTCATGACCCGTCCTTGGGGCCCGTGCTGTGACTACCTCAAGCCCGCCTTCCATAGGCCAGGGGCTGGCGACTAGCACCAAAGACGTAAATCTAGATAACTGGGAAGACATTACCATTATAAAAGTAACAACAGACCACCGAGTACAAGCGGAAGTAAAACACTAAGTGCAAAGAAAGTGCTGAAAATTAAACGGGCCAAAATACGAACCCAACTGGAAATATAGCTACAACTGAACGAAGACATCAACTGGAAGAAAGGAAGCAGCTCCTGGGTCATCCTCCTCGGATCATACTTAAAGGGTAGGTCAGATAGCATAGCTCCTCAATGCTCTCTCTCGTCAACCTCCTCAGTGTGTCGTCTCGTCCTAAAGTCCACCTCCGGATACTGACTCGTCATGTGTTCCACCTCCGGGTACTGACTCGTCGTGTGGTCCACCTCTGGGTACTGACTCGTCATGTGGTCCACCTCCGGGTATGGTCTCGTCGTGTGGTCCACCTCCGGGTATCGTCCAGTCCTCGAACACTCGGCCTCCGTCAGCACTGCCCGTCGTCTGCAACCAACACAATGAGGTGCGGGCATAGCTTGTGCAGGGGTGAGTATAAGGATACTCAGTAGGGACCCCAAGACCCTCAAGGTCTCACTAAAACCAACAAGGATAACCACAAAAAATATCTCAACAGATAACCTCTACTTAGGTATATGCCCATACATATACCCAAGTTATCAAGTTACCCATCTCAATCTTGAGGTAAACACAAAGGTCATAGACTCAGCTCAAACCAGGATTTTCATTATCGAAACTGTAACTGCTGAAGAGCTCCGTCTCTGGGAGTACAGTGATCCTGTCACATCTCCGAGGTAATGCTCACTAACCTATGACTGCTAAGGTACTCCTCCTCTCAAGTACCGCGGGTCTGCCACCTATCACAGTAGTGCTCCTCCGCCATGGGTCTGCCACCTCACATAGTAGTGCACCCCCTCATAGCCTACAGAGGTACTCGTCCTATCGAGTACTGCGGGTCTGCCACCTCACATAGTAGAGCTCCTCCGTCATGGGTCTGCCACCTCACAATGTAGTGCTTCCCACTGGACTTTTCTAGTCACTTCGAATCGAATCAAGCAAGCAGTCATCAGGTCACAGCCAGCTACACGGTGTCCGTACTTCATACGCTCGTCTCTGGGAGGGTCTTCTCCACAAGGTACTATTAGATACTCCAAGTATCTCTATGTCCCACGAAGAATTATCTCAAAGAACCGCCTCGTCAAAGGGGTCTCAACGCGACAGACGACGTGTCAATCGGACGTCTGGTCTGTGAGTTACAAACTTTTTCGTCCCCGGGGCCCGGTTGGTTTCATGTGCGAACCAACACGGCCGTATCTCAACTGTACCACAAACTCTCATAGGGTATACTCAAAGGGACCGTTTCTCCCCGTGATCACCAACGCCGCTGACGGTTCATCAAACGGACGTCCGGTCTAAAAGATATCAGCTTTTCCGTTTCAGGGGCCCGGTTGGCTTTCGAGTGCAAACCAACCTGACCACACTCCGACGACATCCAAACTTTGAGCGGAGTAAGCCAAAAGTTCCGTCTCATCAAGAGGAATCCAACAAATTCGATGGTACATCTATCGGACGTCTGGAGCTCATGTTATGAGCGTTTCCGCTCCGAGGGCCCAGTTGGTTTCGTGTACGAACCAACACGACCAAACCCAAAGTATTCTGTAACCTTGAGTGTGATATGTCAAAACGACCGTCTCGGTCCAAGGATCACATCGCTGCTGACAGTGCGTCGATCGGAGGTCCATAACCTAGGATATGGGAAGAATACCAAAATGGTCCGAAAACAGCGGGTCTGGGCCCGTACCGACCCAACCCAACCCCCACTGGGTCGGCCCGAACCGGGTCGACCCGACTGGGTGCATCCCGGCCCGGCCGGCGCGGCCAGGCCTGGTCTGGGTGCGACCCAGCCTGGTCCGCCCAAGCCGGCCCGACTCGGTCGGGTGGCTCGCTGGCTCAGTCAGCGAGCCGGTGCTCCGCAGACGCGGCGCGGGCCGCATCCCCCCTGGATCCCGCACGGCCGCGGGATCCGCCAGCTCGCCGTCGCGACTTCATCTGCGGCGGCTTCTCCAGGCGGCATGTCGGGGCGCCGCCGCCTCCGGGTGGTCGGTCGGTGCCGGCCACCGCCGGTGGTGTACGCGGGCCACCGGAGTTGCTTCGGTTGTCCGTTTTCAACTCCGCCTGTGCCGATGCTCATCCCGGGTCTCGTTCTTCACTGCGGAAACATCAAATCATCTATATGGCCCGTTCCGTCAATGCCAGAAAATCCGCACGTCAAATGAAACAACTACAGAGTCTTCCATTCGCCTTTGCGGCCCCGACTATGACCACACTTTTGTTCTGCCTTGGCGGCGCGGCGCGACGTCTCCACACATCCTTGCAGCATCACTCCAGGTTCTCACGTGGTGCAGTCGCACCATGTCGCCATCTTCTGAACTGCAACATAATCAACAACAAGGGGGAAGAGGTTCGGCCGTGTCTGTGCGGTCCAACCTCCTCCCTTTATAATTATAGCAAGCGGCCATCAAATAGAAGTCGACGTACGACACAGAAATATTTCACAACAAAATCAATAAACATCAACATCAACCTACATGAACGAACGATCCGCGAATCAACCTGGAAATGGTTGGTCCGTGCTCGTCGTTCTTTTCTCAAAAGATAAGAGAACACCAAATAAATTTCCCAATCTTGAAATTGACGTCGCACATCGTCGAGTCGCGAAAGTCGAACGTCGCGGTAGTCGAATGTTGGGGTTGTCGGGTGTCGCGGAAGAAAGGTACCGCTTCCGTCAACGTCAGAAGAAGAAGGAGAACGTTGTTGTTGGCGTCGGTTTCCACGGTCGGAATCTCCTTCCTTATCACGGAAGAGGAAGAAAAAGGATTGGAGAAAATGTAGAGCGCTCTTCGCTGAGTCGGAAGGTCGTTCTTCGTTCGGAGATGATGTTCTTCAGAAGAGGGAAGAGCTCTCTCCCAAAATATCTCACACAACAAAACTCACAAAAATAAAATAAGGCCTCTCCTTATTTTATTATTTTTCCATGCATTGAAACTTTTTTAAAAATTCAAACACTTAATTAAATTAATTGAAGAGGTTTAATCAAATAATTTAAGATGTGTTTTGGAAAAATTAAAGAGGAGAGAGGGGAGAGTTACAGAAGTTAAAGTGGAGTTACAAAATTTAAGAGGGAAGTCAGTTATGGGAGGTCAAGGGGGTTATGGGAAGATCAAGGGGGGTTAGGGTCCCTTGTGGGCCCCACCTCCCATATATCCAGACATGGGAAGTTTGGTGGTTGTGGGTCCCACCAACAACTTCCCATGGTAGAATTTAACTCCCTTGGTTAACAAAATTAAAATTGTTCACAATTTTATTTATTTCTTCCTTAAACCCCAAAATTTAACTTCTCCTCCCAAGCAAACACACCTATGATAAAAGTCTTCTTATGCAAATACCGGCGTTGCGAGTTCATCGGGGTCCTCATATTTCAATTCTGAGTACTGGTTCAAAAGATAGAAAAACCCACTAGTTCGTTCACTGAAAGTACATGAGCTAATCTTCAGAAATTGATTCCGGGCACACTGGGCCTCAGAATCAGGCGCCGTCAGAAACTGCGTTCTTGTAAAATTACCTCGAAAATTTAGAAAAACATTCCCTTGAATTTTACGGGTCTTTACATTACTCCCACCTCAAGGCTTTACGTCCTCGTAAAGCTTTCACACAAACTAGGGATACAAAAGCGGTACTGAGCACGCATCTGAGCCTCCTGCTCTCATGTGCTCACCTAGAGGTTCTCGTACTGCCAGAGAAAGTACACCCGAGGAATCGTTCGTCCTTGTAGGATCTACTCCTATCGATCCTCGATCCCCACTGGAACCTCCACATATGTCACCCTGTCATCGACATCCAACACCCTGAGTTTAATGATATGTGAAGGATCACACACGTATCTCCTTAGTTGATATACGTGGAAGTCGTCCTGCACCAGGTGCAACTGAGGTGGATGCGTCAAGTGGTAAACCACTTCTCCTATCAAGATGAGGACCTAATAAGGTCCACTGAACCTCGGAGATAACTTTCCGCCTTGGCCACATCTCTGTAAACCTCGTCGAGGTGAAACCCATATAAGGACTTGATCGTCATCCTCAAACTCTAGAGGTCTCTGATTCCTGTCATCATAAGGATTCTGTCAGCCCTGTGCTATCCTCATCCGTTCTTGGATGACCTGGACATTCTCTAGCCTCACAAGAGCTGCTATGATTTCTTCATTGCCGATCAGAGAAATCCGGTCGCATCCCCTGGATGAAACACATTCGTTCTCTAATATAGTCAATCTAGACATGAATGATGTATTCATGTCATGGACAACGTCGTAAGGCCTCAAAGTTACTACCAAGAGATCCAACTATCACTCTTGCCTCCAAGGGTCAAGTCACACTGTCGGCATCAGTGTATGGTCACTGGGTCTCTTCCAGTAGAAATCTCGAACGTGAGAGTCAAGTCAATAGTCTTAACCAGAACCACTTAGTACCAACCAAACAAAAGGATAAGAAATCAAACTTTAAAAAAGGTAAGTGTCTTTATATTATTGCATCTCATGGTACAAAGACACAAATTTAACAACAAAAACATGGAACTAGATATACACCACTAGTTCCGCTCTTGTCCACTCGCTTCTGGAGCTCCGTAGTCCTAAGCTTCTGCTGCCTGAAGCTGAGCTCTCCCATGTGCACATGTTCCCTGCGGTCAGGGTGGACCTCCTGGTGGTGGTGGTGGCAACACCTCGAATCGTCGTCCACATTCAGCTGCACGGCCATATCCCCTCCCTCGGACTTCAGCTTTTAGCGGTCTACCTTGATCGAACCTCTGCCTCTTCCTGGGAGGTTCTTCATTTAATTTCCAGTCATATGTATGGTGGGTCGGACAGTCACGTGCCATGAGTCCAATCCCTCCACAGGAGTAACACTGCACGGTAGGTCTGGCTCTGTCATTCCCCTTGGTGCCTCACACTACCGACCCTGAGTCACGCGGTCGACCACCTATAGGTCTGGTCCTCTTGGACCTCTTCTTCATCTGTCTACTGCCTGCTACAGAAGACTCTGTCGCATGCCGACTAGTGGTGGGTCCAGCTGGTGGAGACTGCTCAACAAGGAAACTCTCCACTAAGAGGGATCTCTTCAACACCCCTGTCTGCGTCAGAATGCTGTGAGAAACAACAGAAGCTCTAATCTCTCACCAGAGCCCCATATCAAAGGTTCGAGCCCTAAATAACGGGTCTCATACCATATCTGTGGAGTAGCGCGAGAGGATTGTGAACCTCACTGAATACTGCACCACTGTCATGCTGCCCTGCCGCAGCAGATGTAGCTCCTATATACGCACCGCTCGAAGGGTGGATGGTACAAACTCTGCCCGGAACAGGCTCTCGAAGTCTGCCCATAGAAGTGTCGCCTCGTCATGCATCTGGAACATCAGGCTCCACCATCTGCCTGTTGCTGCTTGAAGTAGGCTGGCAGCAAGGATCACCATGAAATCTACTGGCGTCCCCACTAGCCTGAAGACTCTCACCATAGCCTCCAGCCAATCCTCAGCTACCTGCGGGTCCGTCTCTCCCCTGAAATTGAATGGCTACTAGCGCTGGAACTCATGCAGTGCGCTCACGAAACGTGCACCATCCGCTGTTGCGGCTGGTGGCATCGGTGGCCCAATGGGAAGTAGTACCGATGGTGCCTCCGCTGGTGCCTCAACTGGGATAGGGCCCTATACTGAGGCCACGTCGCTCGGTGGGCTGTCAGTACGAAAAACTCTCGGGGCTCTTGTTGGTCATCCGCAGGGAGGCATCCTGAAAGAAACAAACATGACACGGTCAAACGATTTATACCTGGTGAGCTGACCTAGTTTGAGCTAACTTTGAAAAACTTCTAGAAACACACACGTAATTAGTGTTTTCGTGCACAAAGTCGGAAATCAGTTGTCAGGGTCCTTGTGTATGGATACATCAGTCGTCCACACCAACACCAGACTCCCTAAACTGAAGGCCACACTAGGTACCCTTAACACTATTTCTTCACAGAAAGAAAATATCAGAGTTATAAGTTTTGCGGTAGAACCGACACCTCTGATACCAATTTGTCATGACCCGTCCTCGGGGCCCGTGCCATGACTACCCCAAGCCCTCGTTCCATAGGCCAGGGGCTGGCGACTAGCACCAAAGGCGTAAATCCCGATAACTGGGAAGGCATTGCCTTTATAAAAGTAAAAAAACACCACAGATTACAAGCGGAAGTAAAACACTAAGTACAAAGAACGTTCTGAAAAGTAAATGGGCCAGAATACAAACCCAACTGGAAATATAGCTACAACTGAACAAAGACAACAACTGGAAGAAAGGAAGCAGCTCCTGGGTCATCCTCCTCATATCCTACCTCAAGGGTAGGTATAGATAGTGCAACTCCTCAATGCTCTCGCCCGTCAACCTCCTCCGTGTGTCGTCTCGTCGTGAAATCCACCTCTAGATACTGACTCGTCATGTGGTCCACCTCCAGGTACTGACTCGTCGTGTGGTCCACCTCCGGGTACTGACTCGTCCTGTGGTCCACCTCCGGGTACTGTCTCGTCGTGTGGTCCACCTTCGGGTACCGTCCAGTCCTCGAACACTCGGCCTCCGTCAGCACTACCCATCATCTGCAACCAACACAATGAGGTGCGGGCATAGCTCGTGTAGAGGTGAGTATAAGGATACCCAGTAGGGACCCCGAGACCCTCAAGGTCTCACTAAAACCAACAAGGATAACCACAAAGAATATCTCAACAGATAACCTCTACTTAGGTATATTCCCATATATATACCCAACTTATCAAGTAACCCATCTCAATCTTGAGGTAAACACAAAGGTCATAGACTCAGCTCAAACCAGGATTCTCATTATTGAAACTGTAACTGTTGAAGAGCTCCGTCTCTGGGAGTACAGTGATCATGTCACGTCTCCGAGGTACTGCTCCCCAACATATGACTGCTGAGGTACTCATCCTATCGAGTACCGCGGGTCTTCCACCTCACACAGTAGTGCTCCTCCGCCATGGGACTGCCACCTCAAACAGTAGTGCTCCCCCTCATAGCCTACAGAGGTACTCCCCCTATCGAGTACCGCGGGTCTGCCACCTCACATAGTAGTTCTCCTCCGCCATGGGTCTTCCACCTCACAAAGTAGTGCATCCCACTGGGCTATGCTAGTCACTCCAAATCGAATCGGACAAGCAGTCATCGGGTCACAGCCAGCTACACGGTCTCTGTACTCCGTACGCTCGCCTCCAGTAGGGTCCTCTCCACGAGCTACTAGTAGATACTCCAAGTATCTCAAAGTCCCACAAAGAAGTATCTCAAAGAACTTCCTCTTCATAGGGGTCTCAACGCGACAGATATCGTGTCAATCGGACACTCGGTCTGCGAGTTACTAGCTTTTTCGTCCCCGGGGCCCGGTTGGTTTCATGTGCAAACCAACACGGCCGTATCCCAACTGTACCCCGAACACTCATAGGTTATACTCAAAGGGACCGTTTCTCCACGTGATCACCAACGCCGCTGACAGTTCATCAAACAGACGTCCGGTCTGAAAGATATCTGTTTTTCTGTTTCAGGGGCCCGGTTGGAATTCAGGTGCAAACCAACCCGACCGCACTCTGACGGCATCCATACCTTGAGCGTAGTAATCCAAAAGTTTTTTCTCATCAAGAGGAATCCAAGAAAGTCGACGGAACATCTATCAGACGTCCGGAGCTCAAATTACGAGCGTTTCCGCTCCGAGGGCCCGGTTGGTTTCATGTACGAACCAACATGACCGAACCCAAAGTATTCCGAAACCTTGAGTGCAATATGTCAAAACGACCGTCTCGGTCCAAGTATTTCATCGCTGCTGGCGGTGTGTCGATCGGAGGTCCGTAGCCTAGGTTATGGGCAAAATACCAAAAGGTCCGAAAACGGGGGGTCTGGGCCCGTACCAACTCGGCCCAACCCCCCCTGGGTCGGCCCGAACCGGGTCGACCCGACTGGGCGCGACCTGAACCGGCCGGTGGGGCCTGGCCCGGTCTGGGCGCGACACGGCCCTGTGCTCCCAATCCATCCCGGCTAGGCCGGGTGGCTTGCTGGCTCGACTAGCGAGCTGGTGCTCTGCGGACGCGGCGTACGCCGCGTCCCCCCCTGGATCTCGTGCGGCCGCGGGATCCGCCAGCTCGCCGCCGTGACTTCAACCACTGAGGATTCTCCAGGCGTCACGCCGGGGTGCCGCCGATGGGGTCCGCCAGCCACCAAAGTTGCTCCGGTGGTCCATTTTCAATTCCGCCTACACTAATGCTCATCCTGGGTCCCTTTCTTCACTGCAGAAACATCAAATCGTATCTACGACCCGTTCCGTCAATGCCCGATGATCGGCACGTCAAAAGAAACAACTGCGGAGTCTTCTGTTCGCCTTCGCAGCCCCAACTACGACAACACTTTTGTTCGGCCTTGAAGGGGCCGGACATCCTTGCCGTGTCACTCCAGGTTCTTGCGCGGTGCCATCGCATCGTGCCACCATCTTCCGAACCACAACATAATCAACAACAAGGGGGAGGATGGTAGGTTTTGTTTGTGTGGTCCAACCTCCTCCCTTTATAATGATAGCTAGCGGCCATCAAATAGAAGTCGACGTACGACAAAGAAATATTTCACGGCAAAATCAATAAACCTCAAAATCAACCTACATGAAAGAACGATCTGCGAATCTGTAACACCCGAGACTTTTATGTTATATAAATTATCAAAGGAATCTTTTTCTACGCAACACTTGCTTGACTTGCTTTACACGCAATCGCGACCTTCCTCGATAGCTTGCGTCGTACGCAATACCGAGTTTCACTAAACAACAATATGCTATTAAAACTAGCCGTTATGAATAGTAATAACCACTTTTTGAAATTTTATAAATTTTATTTTTCAAAATGGACTTCATTTTTGGACTCAGAATATCGAAATTAGCCTAGGGTGAAATTTTGGTATTTTTCTGAAAACTTTCAATTTTTGATGAATAGTGAAACCACTAAGTGGTAGGTTAAAAACTGAATTTTGCATAAAACTTAATTTTACCGCTTCTGTGAATGGAATTTCAAAAATCCGAGAGACACGGTTAATATCAAGGACTAAAATGTGGTTCAATGAGATGAAAATAATTTTTTGGTGAATAGTAACTTTTTACTATTTTTACCGCGGTTAATAGTAAATAGGGTAACTAAGGGTAAATATGATATCAATATTACCCTAACACATGTCCTAATACTATTTGACAAGTGTAATTCGACCAAAAACAAACTTAGGAATAAAATATGACCATTTAGGCCCACTTGGATTAGATTAGGACATTTATTATTAATTTATTTAAAGAAGGGTTAAAATAGTTAAAATCAAAGTTTAACAAGTAAATCATTTTTAATATAGGGTTATACATAAGATAAATTCGATTGTAAATATTCATTAGAAAGCTAAACAGATTTCCTACATGATGGTATTTTATTTGTAATTTTTATACATCAAATAATTTAATTTATTTATGACACAAAGATGATGCAGTAATTATCTTATTAATGAAATATTGAAAAAATTGATAATATAAATACCAAAATAAATGTAATTTGAGACTTTTTATGAATTCCACTAATTTTCTAGGTTACTATGATATATTAGTGTTGATTTAATCAACTTTGTTCGAACATATAATTCTGTTATGACTTTCACAAAAATCATATATCAAATAGTGTCAAAATTGACACAAAATAGTTTTTAAATCAAATATTATATTATTAATTGTTATTTTATTCCTAAAAATCTAAGGTTCGGCCAAATGACTTAGATAAGGATATATATATTAATAATAAACAATTTGGGGTTCGTTTGGCATGTTATAGAAAGTTTATTAACCATATAGTGAAAGAAAACAAAAAGACACGGTAAAAGTTAAATTAATTAACTTAGAGTTAAATCTAATTGATAAGGTTAAAATAATACCCTAAACTTGTCTAAATCCTATTGGTTGATAGGATTTCGACCCTTCCCCACTTTATCTTCGAAATAAGACCCTTTGGAACCATTATAAACCGATTTTGACTTTAATATAAAATAATATTTTGAGATATTCCTAAGGTGCCCCTCTCCTCCCTTATAAAAGGGCACCTCCTCCCCCTCCTCCTCACACCAATTTGAGCACTCAAGCTCGGCCAACCCCTGCCATTTTCCCTTATCCACTTCCCTAGAATAATCCTAGAGGTCCTGGTCTTCTCCAAAGACCAATCATAGTTCCTTAAGTGGAGGATTCAAAAAGGCGTTCCAAAGAAGAGGTAATATCCATTACCGATCTTTTCAATTTCTTTCTTCTTCAACTTCTTCTTCTTCAGTTGTTTCATGATAAAGTAATAACATCAGTATTACTTACATACTGATATGTTATTATAAATATGAAACAACCCTAATTCACCTTCTATCCATCCTACGGAAAAATGAAATCACCGCGCGTGCGTACGTACGGAATACCGTCTCCACGCCGTGGTGTAATCTATTTTCCACCATCACCTTACAAGGATGGGTATAATGGTGTAATGAGTAACTATATATGATTATTATTAAGTAATATTGATACTGAAATAATATATATATATACTCCAATACAATTCCACGATCATAGGAACGATATCATCACTTGTGCGTACGTACGGAATACCGTCTCCACGATGTGATGCGACTCGTTCTACATGATCTTCATTTCATAATGATTGTATAAATGAATTGAATGAATGAATATGGTATATACTACACTAATACCATTCTGGAAATTAATTATCTATAACCTAAAGATAAGAATAAGAATTTATTCGACAAAACACGCATAAGAACAAAAAGTTATAAAGACCCGAGTAACAAGTAACAATGAAATATTACTAACAAGAAGTTAATAATATGACCATATATGATCTCATATCAATATGTATGATTCTGGAATAAGTCAATAACATTATTTAAACCATTATACAGGAGCTTCGGACACGAACAAAGCAAATCGGACCTAAGGTAAGGGAAATATCACAATCTCATTTTTATCCGAGATTGTTTATTCGTAAGTATTTACTGGGGTGTATTTTATCATCCACATCCATGTTCCCTCAATATGTAATATTGTTTCCATCCACTTGAAATAGTTTAAATCCAATTTTACCCTTAGGTGAGTTTTTAGTAAAGAATATGAAAGGAATCTTTTGTCGTTTTTCCGTACGAGGTACTTTTTGACTTTTCCGACAAAAGTACGAAGAATGTTTTTTTTAACTTATACGGCATGAATGGATTTTTAAAACATTACTTCAAAGAATCTTCCTTTACAAGTTTTCATGTTTATTTTTAATCAACTTCTTTTATTTTAAAGTTGTATGACATGTTATGAAAGGAAAAATGTTTTTGAAGAAGAAAGGATATTTTCCTCAAGAGTTCAATTCAAGTGTTTTATCAAAATTATTTTCCATCTAAGATAATAAAGGGTTCTGTTTCTATCCATATTTTTACATTGGTTTGACTATGTTGTGATGGAATTATGTTTATGAATTCCTTTATCATATATGAATTGATTTATGATGTCATGATGTTTCAAGAATCCCATTTTTGTTATATGTGTTATGCGATGATGTATGTTTTATGATTATGTGGCACACATAAGAAAGGATTCATTATAAGATGGGTGGGACCTATATCTCCCTCCAATGCATTGGGTAATGATTTTATATCTCATGAGATAGACATGGCTGGAACGGAAGGTTATTTCGGTTCAGTGATACAGGACTGAAACGAGGAGTGAACTCGGTTCAGAAAGGGACTTTGTCCACTAAGATAGTCTTGGCAATGAGTCATGACTAACAAGAAATGATTTTCCATGATTATGTGTGCATGCCACAAAGTTTCAAGTTTTATGTTATGGGGATCTCATTTTCACTTCTATGATTTATTCCATGTTAAGATATTATGATCTCTTTTGCAGGTTTTGATTTTCATAAAGATATGATATGATTTTTATTTCCTTTATTTGCCCTTGCTGAGCATTTGAGCTCACCCTTTTATGTTTTCTTTTCCCCAGGTCAGGAAGATGGATATTAAGTAGAATATGCTAAAAGGGACCCTAGATATGATGAAATAAATGGGAGACACTGTAGAAGATTTATGAACCAGTTGTTTATGTTTCCCCAGTTTCTAAAGACACTATACCTATACGGTCCTTTGTGGTTTTGTCATATGTTGTAATAAGAGTGATTCAATTTTGAAGTATTAACAATGTATGTAAAGTGTGGGTCGTTATAGTTGGTATCAGAGGAAAGGTATAGTCAACCTTTGGAAACTAGGATGTGAAAGCCTTAGTAAGAACCCTAAGGATAAGTCTAAGCATAGAACACAATCTTAGTGTTTTAGAAATGGCCTTGAATAACCTAGGATAAGACCTTAAGCATGAAAATTTTATTCTTGAATTATGTGGTTTCCTATTATAATTAGTGTTGCTCACACTATTCTTCTTGGTTTTAGTCAATGGCTGGAACCCGAAGGAACCGTGTTAATGCTGAATGCGATGGGCAATGCAATGATTGTCCCCCTGAGCAACCAAACGATATGGGAGCTGGAATGCAAAATCTTGTAGCCATGCTCACACAACTTTCTCAAGCTATGAATCATGCAGGATTTCCAAACGAACAAAGAAGGGAGCAACATTCTGTTGAATCCTTCATGAGGCAGCGTCCACCATCTTTCAGCGGGTCTACTGATCCATTAGTTGCTGAACAATGGATTAGTACTACTGAAAAGATATTTTCAGTTCTTCAATGTTCTGAGCATGATAAAGTCATCCTAGCAGTGTATCGTTTGGAAGGAGATGCGGATCAATGGTGGAATCTTGTTAAGAATACGAGGCAAAGGGATGAAATTGAGTCTATGGAATGGGAAGAGTTCAAGAACTTATTTTTCAATAAGTACTTCCCTCGTATTCTCCGAACAAAGATGGAGACAGAGTTCCTTGAACTGAAGCAAAAGGATGATGAATCTGTTAGTACCTATGAAGCAAATTTTACAAGACTTGCAAGGTACGCTTCTGGTATTATTATCCAACCTGAGAGTAAGATCGATCGATTCTTTAGTGGCTTAAAACCAAGTCTTCGAAGGGCGTTAGCCATAAGGGAGTTCAATAGCTACGAGGAAATCGTTCGATGTGCTCTCAAAGTCGAGATGGAGATTGGAGTAACCCATCAGTCACATGGGTTTGATAAGAAGAGGAAGATGGAATTCAAAGAAAAATCTAAAGAGCACACGGAAAAGAAGATGAACTTTCCCTTATGCTCAAAGTGTGGAAAGAAACATGGAGGGAGTTGTCTTAAAGGGACAAGTAAATGTTTTAAATGTGGAAAGGAAGGCCATCGGGCATTTGAATGCCGTGATAATGGGAAGAAGATGTCTAATGATGCAAACAAAGGAAGGGATACACAGAATGAACCTGCTACACTTCAATGTTTCAAGTGCAAGGAGATGGGGCATTATGCCAATCAATGCCCAAATCCAAGGGTTGATGATGATGGTCGACGTCAACAAACTCTTAAGGCTAAAGACAAAGGAAAGTCACATGCAATTTCTATCAGCGATGTGGAGTACGATAACGATGTGGTGAAAGGTACACTTACCATCCACTCTAAAGTAGCAAATGTTTTATTTGATTCTGGATCCACCCACTCTTTTATTTCTGAAAAATTTTCTAAGGGTATCACCGTATTACCTCAACAATTAGATGTTGAGTTAGCTGTGACAACACCTAATGGCACATCAATCGCATCAGAAGTTTATAATTCTTCTCCGATCGAAGTTTGTGGGAAAGTGCTTCCTGCAAATCTTGTGATCCTTCCTTTAGTGGAATTTGATGTGATTCTTGGCATGGATTGGCTTTCTCTACATGGAGCTCATATCAATTTCCAAAGAAGGGAAGTCACATTTCATATTCCAGATCAACCTACGATCGTCTATCAATGCAAGGATGAACATAACCTTCCAGTGGAAATTTCTTCCATCTTATGGGTATTGATTCCACTAAATGAAGGTTATTTATCTCAAATGGTTGGTGAGAAACTCACGATTAAGAATATGCCCATTGTACGGGAGTTTGATGATGTCTTTCTGGAGGAATTGCCGGGTCTTCCACCAAATCGTGAAGTTGAGTTTTCAATAGAACTCGTACCGGGTGCTTTGCCTATTTCAAAGACACCTTATAGAATGGCCCCAATTGAGTTGCAGGAATTGAAGAAGCAACTCCAAGAGAATCTTGATAAGGGATTCATACGCCCTAGTGCGTCACCTTGGGGAGCACCTGTTCTATTTGTTAAGAAGAAAGATGGATCAATGAGACTCTGCATTGATTATCGAGAACTTAACAAGATCACTATCAAGAACAAATATCCTCTCCCACGCATTGATGACTTATTTGACCAACTACGCGGAGCTCAATACTTTTCCAAGATTGATCTTCGTTCAGGGCATCATCAATTAAGGGTCAAAAGGGAGGATATACCAAAGACGGCTTTCCGTACAAGGTATGGACACTATGAATTTATAGTGATGCCATTTGGTCTTACTAATGCCCCTTCTATCTTCATGGATCTAATGAATAGAGTCTTTAGAGACTATCTTGATCAATTTGTGGTAGTCTTTATAGACGATATTCTTGTCTATTCAAAGAGCAAGGAAGAACATGAAGATCACTTGAGAATTATATTGAAGACCCTGAGAAAGGAGAAGCTTTATGCCAAATTTACCAAGTGTGAATTTTGGCATCAAAAAGTTGCATTTTTGGGTCATATAATCTCAAAAGAGGGGATATCTGTGGATCCAGCAAAAACAGAGGTTATCGAAAGATGGTCAAGACCAACAACAGTAACTGATATCCGAAGTTTTCTTGGTTTGGCTGGATATTATCGACGTTTTGTAAAAGATTTTTCACGATTATCTAATCCACTCACCAAGTTGACTCGGAAAGGAGTTAAGTTTGTCTGGACAGAGGAATGTGAAGAGAATTTCAAGGAGTTGAAAAGAAGGTTATCCAGTGCACCTGTGCTCAC
Organism: Viscum album; assembly: GCA_963277665.1. NCBI lineage: Eukaryota > Viridiplantae > Streptophyta > Magnoliopsida > Santalales > Viscaceae > Viscum > Viscum album. The sequence goes on along the minus strand of OY728126.1, from coordinate 2,045,385,621 downwards.
ACTGCCTTGTAGTGGAGAAAGGTTTGTGATCTACAGTGATGCATCCAAGAAGGGATTGGGGTGTGTTCTTATGCAAAATGATATGGTGATAGCTTATGCCTCACGACAGTTGAAAATCCATGAGCAAAATTACCCAACACATGATTTGGAGTTGGTTGCGGTAATCTTTGCATTAAAGATTTGGAGGCATTACCTTTATGGTGAAAGGTGTGATATTTATACTGATCATAAAAGTTTAAAGTATATTTTCACACAAAAGGAGTTGAATATGCACCAAAGAAGATGGTTGGAGCTGATTAAGGATTATGACTGCTCAATCCATTACCACCCTGGGAAAGCAAACAAGGTGGCAGATGCATTAAGTCGACAAGACCATGCTAGTTTATCCATGATGAGGATCACAAAAGATCCAATATTTATGGATTTACAAAGGATGGATCTTGGAATTATAATGGAAGGGGAAAAATCTTATCTTTCTCAACTGAATGTTCAACCATCTATACATGTGAAGATTAAAGAGGCACAGAAAGAAGATGTCGAGTTACAAAAGAAGGTGAGAAATGTTCCTGAATTCAACCTTGATTGTGATGGGATAATAAAGTTCAGGAATCGTGTTTGCGTTCCTCCCATCCCCGAATTAAAGAATGAGCTGCTGGATGAGGCTCATAGTTCTTCATTTTCTATTCATCCTGGAAGCACGAATATGTATAGGGACCTGAAAGAGTACTTCTGGTGGGATGGCATGAAAAGAGATGTTGCTGAATATGTCTCTCGATGCTTGGTTTGTCAACAAGTTAAAGCTGAGAGACAGAAGTCTAAGGGGATGTTACAACCATTACCCATACCCAAATGGAAATGGGAAAACATCACTATGGACTTTGTCACAGGACTTCCTAAAACATCCAAAGGCAATAATGCTATCTGGGTCATAGTTGATCGTCTTACAAAGTCTGCACACTTCATTGCTATTAGAGAGGATTTCTCTCTAGATCAGCTTGCCAGGATATATGTAAAGGAAGTGGTAAGATTGCATGGAGTACCACTTTCTATTATATCTGATCGAGATCCGAGATTTACCTCGAAGTTCTGGCGAAGTCTTCAGCATACTCTGGATACAGAGTTGAGTTTCAGCACTGCTTATCATCCCCAGACAGACGGTCAGTCTGAGAGAACAATTCAAACCCTAGAAGATATGTTGAGAGCTTGCTCTATGGATTTCAAAGGAGGTTGGGATCAACACCTACCTTTGGTGGAATTTTCTTATAATAATAGCTTTCACTCCAGTATTCAGATGGCTCCTTATGAAGCTCTCTATGGAAAGAAATGCAGGACTCCAACTTGCTGGGATGAAGTTGGGGAAAGAAAGCTATTAGGACCTGATCTCGTTGATGAAATGGCAGAAAAGGTTAGATCTATTCAACAACACATAAGAGCAGCTCAAAGTCGACAGAAAAGTTATGCCGACAACCGAAGAAAAGACCTAGAGTTTGAAGTGGGCGATAAAGTGTTCTTACGAATATCTCCCTGGAAGAGGGTTATGAGATTTGGAAAGAAGGGGAAGTTGAGCCCTAGATATATCGGTCCTTTTGAAATACTGGATCGTGTTGGGAAGGTAGCTTACCGATTGGCGCTTCCACCGAATCTCTCTCAAGTTCACGATGTGTTCCACGTATCTCTCCTGAGAAAGTACATACCAGATCCTTCACATGTACTCAGCTCAGAAGTTGTACCACTGGAGCAAGATCTTTCTTATGAAGAACAGCCGATAGAGATTCTGGATCATAGCGAAAAAGTCCTACGAAACAAGACCACTCGCTTGGTGAATGTTTTATAGAGGAACCACCAACTTGAAGAAGCTACATGGGAGCTTGAGGATATGATGAGGGAGAAGTATCCTCATCTATTTGTTACAAAGTGACGAATTTCGAGGGCGAAATTCTTTTTAAGGGGGGTAGAATGTAACACCCGAGACTTTTATGTTATATAAATTATCAAAGGAATCTTTTTCTACGCAACACTTGCTTGACTTGCTTTACACGCAATCGCGACCTTCCTCGATAGCTTGCGTCGTACGCAATACCGAGTTTCACTAAACAACAATATGCTATTAAAACTAGCCGTTATGAATTGTAATAACCACTTTTTGAAATTTTATAAATTTTATTTTTCAAAATGGACTTCATTTTTGGACTCAGAATATCGAAATTAGCCTAGGGTGAAATTTTGGTATTTTTCTGAAAACTTTCAATTTTTGATGAATAGTGAAACCACTAAGTGGTAGGTTAAAAACTGAATTTTGCATAAAACTTAATTTTACCGCTTCTGTGAATGGAATTCAAAAATCCGAGAGACACGGTTAATATCAAGGACTAAAATGTGGTTCAATGAGATGAAAATAATTTTTTGGTGAATAGTAACTTTTTACTATTTTTACCGCGGTTAATAGTAAATAGGGTAACTAAGGGTAAATATGATAACAATATTACCCTAACACATGTCCTAATACTATTTGACAAGTGTAATTCGACCAAAAACAAACTTAGGAATAAAATATGACCATTTAGGCCCACTTGGATTAGATTAGGACATTTATTATTAATTTATTTAAAGAAGGGTTAAAATAGTTAAAATCAAAGTTTAACAAGTAAATCATTTTTAATATAGGGTTATACATAAGATAAATTCGATTGTAAATATTCATTAGAAAGCTAAAAAGATTTCCTACATGATGGTATTTTATTTGTAATTTTTAGACATCAAATAATTTAATTTATTTATGACACAAAGATGATGCAGTAATTATCTTATTAATGAAATATTGAAAAAATTGATAATATAAATACCAAAATAAATGTAATTTGAGACTTTTTATGAATTCCAATAATTTTCTAGGTTACTATGATATATTAGTGTTGATTTAATCAACTTGGTTCGAACATATAATTCTGTTATGACTTTCACAAAAATCATATATCAAATAGTGTCAAAATTGACACAAAATAGTTTTTAAATCAAATATTATATTATTAATTGTTATTTTATTCCTAAAAATCTAAGGTTCGGCCAAATGACTTAGATAAGGATATATATATTAATAATAAACAATTTGGGGTTCGTTTGGCATGTTATAGAAAGTTTATTAACCATATAGTGAAAGAAAACAAAAAGACACGGTAAAAGTTAAATTAATTAACTTAGAGTTAAATCTAATTGATAAGGTTAAAATAATACCCTAAACTTGTCTAAATCCTATTGGTTGATAGTATTTCGACCCTTACCCACTTTATCTTCGAAATAAGACCCTTTGGAACCATTATAAACCGATTTTGACTTTAATATAAAATAATATTTTGAGATATTCCTAAGGTGCCCCTCTCCTCCCTTATAAAAGGGCACCTCCTCCCCCTCCTCCTCACACCAATTTGAGCACTCAAGCTCGGCCAACCCCTGCCATTTTCCCTTATCCACTTCCCTAGAATAATCCTAGAGGTCCTGGTCTTCTCCAAAGACCAATCTTAGTTCCTTAAGTGGAGGATTCAAAAAGGCGTTCCAAAGAAGAGGTAATATCCATTACCGATCTTTTCAATTTCTTTCTTCTTCAACTTCTTCTTCTTCAGTTGTTTCATGATAAAGTAATAACATCAGTATTACTTACATACTGATATGTTATTATAAATATGAAACAACCCTAATTCACCTTCTATCCATCCTACGGAAAAATGAAATCACCGCGCGTGCGTACGTACGGAATACCGTCTCCACGCCGTGGTGTAATCTATTTTCCACCATCACCTTACAAGGATGGGTATAATGGTGTAATGAGTAACTATATATGATTATTATTAAGTAATATTGATACTGAAATAATATATATATATACTCCAATACAATTCCACGATCATAGGAACGATATCATCACTCGTGCGTACGTACGGAATACCGTCTCCACGATGTGATGCGACTCGTTCTACATGATCTTCATTTCATAATGATTGTATAAATGAATTGAATGAATGAATATGGTATATACTACACTAATACCATTCTGGAAATTAATTATCTATAACCTAAAGATAAGAATAAGAATTTATTCGACAAAACACGCATAAGAACAAAAAGTTATAAAGACCCGAGTAACAAGTAACAATGAAATATTACTAACAAGAAGCTAATAATATGACCATATATGATCTCATATCAATATGTATGATTCTGGAATAAGTCAATAACATTATTTAAACCATTATACAGGAGCTTCGGACACGAACAAAGCAAATCGGACCTAAGGTAAGGGAAATATCACAATCTCATTTTTATCCGAGATTGTTTATTCGTAAGTATTTACTGGGGTGTATTTTATCATCCACATCCATGTTCCCTCAATATGTAATATTGTTTCCATCCACTTGAAATAGTTTAAATCCAATTTTACCCTTAGGTGAGTTTTTAGTAAAGAATATGAAAGGAATCTTTTGTCGTTTTTCCGTACGAGGTACTTTTTGACTTTTCCGACAAAAGTACGAAGAATGTTTTTTTTTAACTTATACGGCATGAATGGATTTTTAAAACATTACTTCAAAGAATCTTCCTTTACAAGTTTTCATGTTTATTTTTAATCAACTTCTTTTATTTTAAAGTTGTATGACATGTTATGAAAGGAAAAATGTTTTTGAAGAAGAAAGGATATTTTCCTCAAGAGTTCAATTCAAGTGTTTTATCAAAATTATTTTCCATCTAAGATAATAAAGGGTTCTGTTTCTATCCATATTTTTACATTGGTTTGACTATGTTGTGATGGAATTATGTTTATGAATTCCTTTATCATATATGAATTGATTTATGATGTCATGATGTTTCAAGAATCCCATTTTTGTTATATGTGTTATGCGATGATGTATGTTTTATGATTATGTGGCACACATAAGAAAGGATTCATTATAAGATGGGTGGGACCTATATCTCCCTCCAATGAATTGGGTAATGATTTTATATCTCATGAGATAGACATGGCTGGAACGGAAGGTTATTTCGGTTCAGTGATACAGGACTGAAACGAGGAGTGAACTCGGTTCAGAAAGGGACTTTGTCCACTAAGATAGTCTTGGCAATGAGTCATGACTAACAAGAAATGATTTTCCATGATTATGTGTGCATGCCACAAAGTTTCAAGTTTTATGTTATGGGGATCTCATTTTCACTTCTATGATTTATTCCATGTTAAGATATTATGATCTCTTTTGCAGGTTTTGATTTTCATAAAGATATGATATGATTTTTATTTCCTTTATTTGCCCTTGCTGAGCATTTGAGCTCACCCTTTTATGTTTTCTTTTCCCCAGGTCAAGAAGATGGATATTAAGTAGAATATGCTAAAAGGGACCCTAGATATGATGAAATAAATGGGAGACACTGTAGAAGATTTATGAACCAGTTGTTTATGTTTCCCTAGTTTCTAAAGACACTATACCTATACGGTCCTTTGTGGTTTTGTCATATGTTGTAATAAGAGTGATTCAATTTTGAAGTATTAACAATGTATGTAAAGTGTGGGTCGTTATAGAATCAACCTGGAAATGGTTAGTCTGTGCTCGTCGTTCTTTTCTCAAAAGATAAGAGAACACCAAATAAATTTCCCTACCTCGAAATTGATGTCGCACGTCTTTGAGTCACGGAAGTCGAACGCCACGGTAGTCGAACGTCGGGGTAGTCGGTTGTCGCGGAAGAAAGGTATCGCTTCCATCAACGTCAGAAGAAGAAGGATAATGTTGTTGTTGGTGTCGGTCTCCATGGTTGGCATCTCCTTGCTTGTCGTGGAAGAGGAAGAAAAAGGATTGGAGAAAACATAGAGCGTTCTTCGCCGAGTCGGAAGGTCGTTCTTTGTTTAGAGATGATGTTCTTCAGAAGAGGGAAGAGCTCTCTCCCAAATTCTCTCACACAACAAAACTCACAAAAATAAAATAAGGCCTCTCCTTATTTTATTATTTTTCCATGCATTAAAACTTTTTTAAAAATTCAAACACTTAGTTAAATTAATTTAAGAGTTTTAATCAATTAATTTAAGATGTGTTTTGGAAAAATTAAAGAGGAGCGAGGGGAGAGTTACACAAGTTAATGTGGAGTTACAAAATTTAAGAGGGAAGTGAGTTATGGGAGGTCAAGGGGGTTATGTGAAGATCAAGGGGGGTTAGGGTCTCATGTGGGCCCCACCTCCCACATATGCACACATGGGAAGTTGGGTGGTTGTGGGTCCCACCAACAACTTCCCATGGTAGAATTTAACTCCCTTGGCTAACAAAAATAAAATTGTTCAGAATTTTATTTATTTCTTCCTTAAACCCAAAAATTTAACTTCTCCTCCCAAGGAAACGCACCTACGGTAAAAGACCTCTTAAGAAAATACCGGCGATGTGAGTTCATCGGTGTCCTCAGATTTCAATTCTGAGTACCGGTTCAAAAGATAAAAAAACCTACTAATTCGTTCACTGAACGTACCCGAGCTAAACTTCAGAAATTGATTTCGGGCACACCGGGCCTCGGAATCATGCGCTTTCAGAAACTGCGTTCTTGTAAAATTACAATGAAAATTAAGAAAACATTTCCCATTAATTTTACGGGTCTTTACAAATTTCTACCATCTCATCATAGAGTATGAAACAAGTAATTTTCACTATGATATAATTATCTATAGGCCATTTCATAGAATTGTCAAAAAAATAAATGTGAATAAGGGAAAAAATTCATTTAATTTTAGAGATATTATATTGAATTTTAGTATTATTGATAAAATTAAATACCTCCATGAGGATAAATATGTGTTCACATTAAAGAACATAAATTAACCAAGTTGTTTTGAAGAGGATAATGAAATGTTTAATGAATTCATTCAATTAGGATAAGCTCTAATGAAATTAGATTTCTCTAATTATTTTAAATTTGAAAAGTAACATAATCAGGACAGTGTTATGTTTTCATAAAAACTTTAAAGATGTTGATGAAAATTAATTTGATAACATTCTCAAAACTGTTACTAAAACTTCTACTTTACATGTGAATGTTGTAAGAATGGATCACAATGAGTGGAAATTATCATTAGAACCCCCTATAAACATGAATTTATGGTATTGTTATCTAATTTAAAATATTATTTTCTGGAGGAGGACTAGAAAATACCAATAATAATTTCAATCAATATAAAAACCAATCATGAGATCCAAATTATGAAAATTTTGAAACAAATCATTATGGAAAATGGTTGGACATTACGACACTTTTTGGGGATTATCCACACCACCTTTATGTAGTTAATTATTCTAGAATCACAGTTTAAACATTTCATAAGACACAATATGTGGCTCAATATGACCATCCTGGAGGTTATAAAAAATATTTAGAAATTTTTTTAGGATATTGAATCATATAAAATTTCATAGACTTAAATTGGGTATGTATGATTCAAACTCTCATAATGAAAATGGGAAATATAATTATTTATAATGAGAATAAAGATTGTGTTCACAAAAGTAGTTGGAATATCTACAGTATCCACATTGAATACATTAAAATTAATTATGTGACATGAAAAGGCCAAATCTCTATTCAATTTGTTGAATAAATATTATAAATTCTTATAGGTAATGGAAACAACTATTTTTTAAATTATTTTTTGTATTTATATATTCAAATATCTCTAGATGAAATAGACTATACTATATTCACTTATACCCTTTAGTAAATTTTATTACAATAAGATGACCATTTGTTATTGAAATTTAAAAGGTACTTTTCATTTATGTATGTTGAGTAGTTTTGTAGATTTTATTTTGAGATTCTTTAGGGTATTCCTTGAATATTTCACAATTTATGAACTTGTTTTCAGACATTTCATTAGAATTTGAGAAAATTATTAATAAAATGAATTTTGAAATAGGGGTTTTGAATTTTTAAAAATTCCATTTTATAGTAGATAAATGAAATGGGTTAGGCCACATAATTTTTAGGTAAGGGATTGTAGTATACAAGAATAAATTGTTTTCATTTTAAGACTACTTTACCCCAACAATACTTGAAATATTTGGTCATGTATAAGCCATGTTATATTTTATAGATGTTTAATTAAATAATTTAGAATGATTTAATTTCCCCTAAAATTCATAATTTATAATTTAATTAATTTTTTATTTGATCATTTATATAGGATTTATTTTAACAAGATCAAAGAATTCCTTATCCCAGCCAGAAAATTATATCCACCAGAAATGAATTTCTCTTTGAAATATTTTGTGATTCTTACAATAAAGTTGTAGGTCATATTTTTTATGACAATATTTATAAGCACCCAGAAGTGGTTGGATAAACTTCTCAGACCCTATACATTGAAAAAATGAATTTTACAATAACAAAAATGATTTTTTTGAATTGTTTTTCGATTATAGGAATTTTTCTCATATCTATTTTAAAGTAAAATAAAATTTTATTCTTAACATTCATCATAGAGATAACTTATTCAATGGATAATTAAATACAAAGAAAATTGAGTTGGAGGTTTTTTCTGCTAGACTTTGACTTGGAAATTAAGCACAAAAGGGATTAGAAATTCTATTTGTCGATCACATTAAAATATTACCTCAGAATATTAGTGTATTACTAGAAATTGTGATGAACTCATAAGATTTCTTCATTGGTGATAAAATATTCAATGTGATATAAGTTCCATGGTACACATGTTTGGTTAATTTTCTTATCACATCAATAATATCTCCCTTCTTTTCCAAGATTCAACCCTCTAAATCAAAATATGATTCAAAGTATTATGTTTTCGGAGACACATGATTTTAGATTATTTGAAATGACTAAGATATTATAACGTTCATCCCATAGGAAGAAATTAAATATGTGATTACATTTTGAATACATTTTCATTTGGAGGTCTTTTTGGACCATCGAAATCTAAAATGAAGGTTCCAGATGGGGGATTTAGCTTTCAATTTTTATAAACACAAATGATTCTTATAATGGTTTTCCAAACATCTGGATTACAATTTGTATTTTTAAAAGGAAATATATGACCTAATTTCTAGAATTTACTTTGAAATATTTTACTTTCGGTTATTAAATTTCATGGTCTCATTTCTAGAATATTTCGTATTTTTTTATTACTCACTGTGAACTATAACTCAATGTGTATTAAGAAAAATTAAAAAATAACTAATGATTCATGTATTTTCTAAAAAGAAATATTTTTTATATGTTTCGACTACCCCAATTGATAATAAATTACAATGGTACACACTTATTCATCAAGAACATGTAGGCTTTGATTATGAAATATGATGTAAATCAAAAAACCCCAACTGCATACAGGTACAAAAAAAAAGAAATGTAATGTGTCTAATAGAGATATTAAGAGGATTCTAGAGAATATCATATAACCAACCATGGAGGATTGGAGTAAAAAGATGTCGGATGAATTATGGTATAATATAACATACTGTAAAACCCCATTTGGTATGCCCCTTGTAGAATTGTATATCGAAATAACATTCATTTTCCTATAGATTTATTGAATAATTACTATTATGATGTGATAATGGTAATCAAATAGTATAGAAAAGTCAGAGAATAAAGGAGGATATAAATGATAAATAATGAAGAATTGAAAAGGGTAAATTTTTAGGAATAAATATGAACAATGATAAGTTTAAATATTTCTATGAAAGAATCATAAAAACTAATCATTAATAATAGAGACAATGTAATACTATTATCTCTAAGGATGATGCTCGTGCATTCTAATTTTTTTTTATGTGTATTAGGCTATACATAGGGAAAAAAGTTTTACCAGTTGCCATAGTTTAGATCAATGGAGTACATTTAAAGTATCCATTCCTGAAGAATGTACTATAAGTTCATCATTACCGTAAGAAAGTTTTGCAATGATCAAAGAGAGGATTTAAATATCATCCCTAAATATATTGAATAAATACTACTAGATGATGTCTTTCCTTCATAAAAATTTAGATGTTTTTAATTTGAAATATTTGTTCCTTGATACATTCTTGTTTGTGTTAATTAGAATTGTGTTTGAGATGAGTGTACTTGAGAAGAAAAAGTATCTTATGATTTTAATACATACATATTTTTTTATTTTCTATTCTGATTCTTTTTGAATTTAAATAAAATATATCACACTGCTCCAAATATGTATTCAAATGATTTATGTAAATTAAATTAAATATTTATCAAATAATTTTTCTTATTATAAGATAACATGATCCCAAATTTTTTACACTATATAGAAAATATAATTCTATAATTTAAGGTGTTCATTGGTTGCAATTGTTTTGAGATATAAATGTTTTTGAGTAAATATGGATATTGTTTTCATTGAATTTTTTTTAATAATATATATTAAAGTGTCAGTGAAATTATAATTGTGAAATTGATATTTCAAAATAAGGTAACAAGAATTTAGATCTTTATAGGTGGTAGATTTGAATTTGTAATAATGAACACCTTAGGGATCCAACTAAAAAAATATTGATATATTTTCTTTAAAAAATCGAATAATGAGAAGTTGGGACACAATAATTAATGTTTGGAACATTGGGAAATGGTTTCAAGATTAATTATAATTTTTTATATGAAATAAGTGTTGTGAAAAATGAATTGCAAAATAATAGCTTTTAAAAACAAAATATGATCATAATTGTACGAAATGAAATCATTTGGTGTGGGGAATATTGGAACAGGATCATGAATGGGGAAATCAACATATAAAAATGTTATTGACGTTTTATCAATGAAGTGTCAACTCAATTCCTAGTTTTAGTAACATATAATAAGGGGTTAAATTTAAGTTCCATTTTTTAATATTTAAATTCCACATGAATATATCAAATCATGGACTTTGATATCCTACATAAAATAATGTTAAACATTGAATTAATCCCAAAAAATAGGATAAATGAATCAAATAAAAATGTAATATATGACATTATTATTCTATGTCCAATGTAATTAATTCAAGGAAATGAAGTTACGTTAATAAATATAATTAACTATATTTTCATGATGGGTGGTAGTTTAAATATTGCGAGGTGATGAGAGATAAAATTTCCCAATTTTTTTTATACTTTTCATTCTAAATTACAACCATAATTAATTTGAATCCTAGGTGAATCATATATTATTAATTATATGGTGAACTCTAGAATTAATTTGTTAAGGGAAAAATCATTGGGTTTAATTTTTTTATTCCATATTTTTTTTAATGAAAATCAATAAATATACTGACTAATTGATATAATTTTTTAAAGGACTATAAATTAGATTTTTAATAATTTAAAATGTTAAATCCTATAATATGAGATTTTATTTTCATTATTTCATTGAAAATTGAAAATGGAAAAAATGTTAGTCTTTACTATGTTGAATATAAATAATTTTAGTGAAAAAAATAAGGGTTTTCAAACCATGAGAACGTGACTATATTTTATTATAAATCTTTTATTAGATCATAATACTTGAGGAATTTTTAAAATTTCATCAGAGCAGGATAATAAGGATTTTGCAACCTTAATCATAAGATTTAAAATTTTATTGTAAGAATTAAATCCTATGAACTAGAGTTTACCTGGTAGATCATCAGACATGGTAGATAATCATAAATACAGTTTTCATTTTATGGGGTCTTGACATTTTTAGATACACCAAATTTTGTAACTTCACATGGGAAATCAAGTCGAGTGTGGGACACAACTTTAACACTCTTTTGACAATTCAAATTCAACCATATAGATTTCTTCCACAATTTTATTTCAAGAGATTTAAGAAGAATGATCGATTCAATTTAAAGAAACTTTCAATGAAACATCATGTTGATCTGGATTAACATTTCACCTAGCTATTCAAATAAAGACACACTATTCTAGGAATACTTCACTGAAATCCAAATATGGTACTTGGACTATGTAAACTAAATTTCAACAAATAATCATCCAAAAAATGATGTCCATTAAAGATAAAAATATCAATGACATTTATTTATTGATTCCTCTCAAAATAGTAGAGAAATTGATTTTTTTGTGGAGGGTGATATATATGGAAAATTTAAGACACAGAGCTTTTTCAATCACAACTCTTTTCCATGACATGTTTCAAAGACATGAGGAAGGAAAATGCATTAGGTATAGATTAATATGTAACGAAATATTTCATAATTAATGGAATATCTAGTGGAATTATAAGAATCATGTGATACTCACATTGTTAATTATTGAAGCATACTAAAGACCCCAATCAGTCTTCTATAATATGAGGATCTACTCGCTAATATTTGGGGGATACATAAAAAATTTATTTCAATTAAGAGTTATAGTCAAACTATTTTAGTTTTTTTATTTTAATTCAATTATAATAACTGTGGTTAGGGAACACTAATAACATAATTCCATACCTAAAGATACCCCCAATCCCATGTTGATAAACTCCACTTATTTTTTAAATATTCCTTATGTTATTCTCTATTGAATTTTTCATACTATTTAGATGTTAGTATATTTACTTATTTATGTCCATTATTAATAATTATTCTATGTTCCCTATACATAATGCATATTACACATAGCTTTTCTATAGTACTTGAAATCATGATAAAATGGATGAAATGAGGGTGATTAGAGGTTTATGATAACTAATTTAGGTGATAAAAGGGGACATATGATCTTCATAATCAGTTATTCAAGACAAAATTTCTTATAGCGGATAATCAAGTGAGGTTTCATGTAAATATAGAGAAGTTATGAGTGTAAAAAAATTTCTTAATGATTTAACTGGATGTGTAAGAACATCCAAGTTTAGGAAACTATTTCTAAAATTAAATTGAATACCAATACAATACATCTTTAAATTTTTTATACCAACCCCAATAAATAGGATAATAATATACAAAAGACACTATTCTCTATGGAGGCAACATATGTCCACTATTACTAAATTTAATTTGATTTAAATGAATAATTTATGGAGACACCATAGAAATATGTACATCGTGTGGATTAATTAAAACATAGTAAAAAGATTAGATTCACTAATGGCATAAGGATGCATCGTGTGAATAGTACATATGGCATGGGAACCTCCACCCCTATTCACATGACATATATGCAAGTGTAGGATCCTATGTCAACAATCTTTAATAATCCCCTTAATAAGGAATGTGTATTGGAAATTCCATCATTATAAACTCAGTATGATAATTAGCCTTCTCATTCATATGATATTAAAGATGAAAAACATGATGTTTCTCTACCTACAATAATTCAAGGTGTCATGAAAATTATAGATGACCACGTACAAGTAAATCATTGAAATGGGGATGTTATAAATCCACTTTAATAATTATTTTCTTGTCATTTATCAAGTCTGAGAAATATTTTAAATTCCAAAAACAACATTAGGACATATTATATTATCATTACATTAAGATGTATGGCCCAGACCCCTTAGTGGTTATACCCCACCATGGAACCCCAAAAAAATAATGGATATAAAAAAATTTCAATCAACATACTTATATCTCATAACTCCAGAGTTGAAAGGAAAGTCCAAAAATGAACCATGTACCATTTTTAGGTTGTATTGTATCAAAATGGTTGTCCTACATTGATCTTGAACTCTAAAATCATTAAAAAAATTTAAAAAATGTCTTATACATTGTAAATAAAAATATCAAAATGTATGTCTCTATCACTCAATTGTTGTCAAAAACACTATCATTAAATATTATCACGATTGATAGAATAATTTTATTGTAATTATTATAATACATACATATAACATATATATTGGTTAAATTATTTAACAAAATATTCATATGATATATTTTTTTGTTGATAATACTGTTAACTTCTATAACAAACACCTATAATTAATATCTTTTAGTATATTATATTTTAAATAAAATATTATGTGTAATTATTTTAGTATTTTTTGGTTAAAATAAATTTTATAATTATTTATAGAAATTTAATAATATATGTGTCTTATTTATTAAATAATTGATAAAAAGATAGGATATATTAAACTTCAAAAAACTATGGATTTATTAAAAAGACATGTCTAGAAATAATTTAAAAACATTTTCAAACTACAAGAGAGGTCCTAAAACTCAAAGAAAAACATGTTACAAACATGTTTAAAATTTTTCAAACATTAAGTGATTATACATGAGTCTCTATAAAAAACTATCTATATTAAATTTCGATCGCACATCACTTTTAAATGGAATGGTTTACACAATCATTAGGGTTTATTTTTAAAATTTATCCTTTTATTTATGACATAGACATAATGATAGTTCTTTGGTATAGTGGGCCAGATTGGAATCCTAAAGTCTTTCCAAATTTTAGACATAGTGGTTAGAAGCATCTAATAATCCACACTCATATACGAATTATCCCATTTTTATACATGTTTATAGAAGTTTTTTATCCTTAATTTTAAAATGGAAACATGATGAATACTAAAATTATTAACATTATTAAAAATAAAATTGCACATTAAATGATAAAATTGAATATTTAGGTCAATAATTTATTTTGATTCACAATTTTTTCCATATCTTACATAAAACATCCAAATTTATGATTACCCATTTCATAAAAAAAATACTAATAAAAAAATTATATAACCAATTAATAGTTTGAATTTCTAATAATAACATGTAATTGTTCAAGTAAATATATTCTCATGATGGGATAATTTAGAATAATAATTCTTACGGATAGAGATTGTGATACAAATTTTCTCAATAATTACATTAAATTTATAATGTATAAAATCATATTAATAATATAAATGTTTCTGATAATGTATTAAAAACTAAAAAATATAACAATTAATTTATTGTTAATTAATACAAATTTTACTCCATAGGTCTAATAGAGGAATAACCCACACATGAAATATGAGATTTTATTTTTAATTTCATAATCAATGAAGATAATTGATATCATTATAATTTCACCATAATAGAAGAGATTAATCATTTTCACTTATTCTTAATCCAAAAAAAACATTAGGAGAATAAAATAATATTTTAATTAAATAATAAATGTTTTTTCGGTTCGGATAAGTACTATTAAAGAATAAAATAAGGAACCATGGAAAGAGAATAGAGTTGAGGATGAAGATAGTGACACATATAAGGAACCAAAATTTCTACATTGAATCAATAAAATTATCTCCCGAAACATGAAACAAAAGAAACCCACAAATCAATTTGATGAATTATTAGAAGAAAAATACATTTACAAGTGATTGAGAAAAAATTTCCAGAGAACTAGTTAATCCTTTTTAAAAAAATCTTCAGAAAATGTGACTCCACATAAAATGGGATAAGAATTAGTTCAAATAAAAAAATTACTGAATGAAACTATGATAAATATCCATTTCCATAAAACAATTAAGGATATAAAATAAGGAAAATTTTTACAGTCTTGAGGAGGAAGATTCATACATGTTAGAATATATAATTTATAGGGCATCACCCTACCAAGTCTGATGTGATCCTAACCTCAAATAAAATTATTATAACTGGTACGGATAGTGACATAAATGTCATAGAATAACATTTTAATCATGGTGAAGGTAGGAAAATTAAAAATGGGTAGTCACATTACCTATTAGTACATAATCCTCAATGATCTCATAAAATAGAACCTGAATATAAATTCCCACTATAATTCAAAAGAATATCATATTCAAATTCCTCATATGTGATAATGATAAATGAATCCCCCCAATAAAAATTTATATACATATATATGTGTGGAGAATAAAATAGGTTAGGACAATAAAAAATAATGATAACTAGAATGGAAGGCTTGAAGGTCTGTAATTGAATACTTGAGCTAGAAATATGCTACCAATCCATCAAAAGAGAATATTAATCAATACATTATCTAAGATGTATCATCTAGAAACTCATATATAATTACTAAATAATATAAATAAAACCATGCTGAAAATACACTAAAAATTACCACTCATCCCAATATCAATATTGAATATAAGGTTTTATCAATAAAAATAAGAGGTGAATCTTGTAAATAATATTTTTATACTCATTTAATTTTCTAAATATTAAAAACATATTCACTGAAAAAATAATCAAATCCTTCCATCCATCAAACTATATCATCTCTTGAGTTTGAATAAATAACATGATATGTAAAATTTAGAAATTGATCGACATCCTAGACACTAAAATTAAGATCGATGTTAACAAGAAGAGCCCTATCTAGAAAATAAATTCCCACATTATAATGGTAATATTCCTTTACAACATAAAAAACTAATGAAACATAAATATGAATATTTTTTAATGGATTTTATAAAATGGTTTAATCTTGTTCCAATAGATGAAAAAATAAATTACATGTCCACTTTATTCATAAAATCATCAAAAATGGGAATGGTTGGAATGGAATTTGTAAAGAATTCAAATTTATTTGTATTCATTCAAATTTGGTTTTCTAATGTATCATGTTTTCTTATTAATAATTTTTTTGAATATTTTTTATGTGGATGTCCTTTTAGTTCCATTCCAGACCCAAGAAAACAAAATGAATACCCATATTTTTTCATTACCCCTTCATTTTTTAAATGAATTGTCTCCCTATAAGTGTGGAATTTACCTTGAGAAATACTTATTAAAATAATCCCAATGTAAAATTACCTAATACGTTAGAATATATTATAACATGATTCTTAAAAGAAGTATCCAACAAAAATATTAGGGGTCCAAAGGCCTACTATGTTTTGGATACTTGGTTTATAAAATATATACACTAATATAAAATAAAAATCATTGTCTTAAACATTATAGTGTTATCATAGATCCCTATGAGATTTTATAACTACATAGGAAAATATATGGAATACATAATAAAATGTGTGATAAATAGGGTGTTTAATGAAATAAACATGACAATGAGGTATAACATATGAGTGAAATTGAATTACATGGTATTATAAAAGGAAAGACACAATAATAATTATAAAAAATAATGACATAATGAAGATGAAATTATAGAATCCTTTTATTATAGGAATTTGAAAACATCATAACACACAACACCTTAATCGTAACCCAAGACTCACTATCCAGACAACATAACATATCTAGATTGAGTCCCATAATATATTATGCTTACTCCCTAATCACATTCATATCAACTCAAGAGATATAAACGTATCCCAATTCATTGGAGTGATATTTTTTGGACCCCACCATAACATGTACATTCATATGTGTTCCACTAAAGGGAATAAAAAAGAAGGCATTAGAATAAGAAATACACATGGGAATAAATGAGATATATTATCTTACATTAAATAATAATCAAATGAATCTTCATAGTGATTTTAAAGAGAATATATAATTAAATATTGTTAACATCTATATTTGAATAAATAATAATAGGTCTCAAAATTACATTTCATTTTAAATAATCCTAATCTATTTAAGTGAATTTTGAAAAAAATGAACAGTTAAAAAATTGTTTTAGTGAATCAGTAATCCATATTTATTTAAGGATATAATTTTAAAGTATATATAAATCTAGTGGTCCACCAAAATTATTAACCCCAAAATCGTTCTCATTTTATGAAATATTGGTTAGGTAATAGACAGTAAAAGAGTGTTACATGAAAGGATCTAGAGACATGAAAGTTCCCTTAAACCCAAATTGATTTTAATGAAGGATTTGTAAAATGAATGAAATTCATGTATAATCCTAGAAACTAAAATAAATATAAGATATATTTATATATATTTACATACGTAACAGAATTTTAGATAGAATTTGGAAACATTCATAGTTTTTAAATAGAGAGATTAATTGAGTTAGATATAAAAATGGAATAACTGAAAGAAAATTAAGGTCTTGAGTGAGTTCCAAATCTGCAGGCCTGGATTCATTCCAAACATTCACTTAATATCATAAATGATAAAATTAGAATCATTAAACACATAATTGATATCATAAATCACATATATTATAATTACTACACATTTATATTATTTTATATTCATTTAATTTAGATATTGAGTCACTATTCAATGTCCCATGGTTGTTTATGTCATGTTTCAAAGGTCATATTTGATTTATTAAATTAATACCATCGGTATGATGTTGTTCTATAACTATAGTGATGTGATGAAATTTGTTATATGAGTTTCTACATGTTATGAAGGTTCCAAGAATCCATTAGTATTCATATATATATATATATATATATGATTTATAGACTATTGGTTTTGATGTTATTTTTTACAAAAAAAATATATTTTTAATTAAAACAATGAAAAAAAGGAAACAAGTTCAAGGTTTCCTAAAATAATGAATACCAAGAGAACCACCTGAGTCTATAATATATTAGTTAATAGGGGAATACAAAAATAGAAAAAAGATTAATTATAACAACTAAATTAACTGTTGAAACCAAGTATTCCACTACTTTATAGTTTTATGGTATTTTATGTGATATTTACACCTATAAATTTGATAAATTATTGGAAAAATAACAATGATATGATCTTGGAGTGAGTTGAAGATGAAATTTGTGATAGTTTCAATCCATTCAATAATATTATTATTTTCAATATATATTTACAACCTATTATGCATGGAACATGACTCCTATAAAATAAAATTACCATGAACATAAGTTGAACAATAGGTAAAGATCACTAGTCCCAAAGCGTTGTAGAAAAATACCACCCTGAAAAATAATACTATAGCTATAAGACCCATCAGCATTGAGTTTTAGGCCAAATAAAGGGGATCCCAACCAATACATTAACCTTTTATATCCACATTCTGTCCATGTGAATAAGTGACACAATGATTAAAAATATTCCTTATGGTCAAAGAGTTCTCCCATAGTTTGAGGAAGGGAAGAAACTTTACCACCAGACAACTTTCCCAAACATCCAGGTGGCATTTTGAACTCCGAAATCTTTCATGATGATTCTTATTATTTAATTATCAGATACTCCCAAAAACATTTTTGAATATAATCAACCTTGCATTCTTCTCTATACACCTAGCATCAACCTTGTTAAATTAGAGTTTATGGAACACACCAAAGTTTCTACCTCGTGACACAACCCCTATGAAAGAACCAAAAACAACCCATATAAGCGTATCATAATAACCATTAAAGAAGAGGTGAACTGTAGTTTCTTTTTTCAGGTTCGTGAAACATATGGTCCTCAAGGGAAGCTTGACCCCATTCTATTTAATCTCCTCATCCATAATATGTTTATGGGTTATAATCCTCCAAATAATAATTTTTTAGTTCATGGAAATATATTTTCACTAGATAATTATACTCCATGCCTTATGCTCTCATTTCCATGAAAATACTGATGATATACCTTTAATAAAAATTTACCAGTTTCAAAATGGATATACATGTTGGAGTAAAACTAATCATTAATTTTAATACTGTTTAATATAACACAATGATGTTGGTTGGGTACATAATTTTTGGGAAATGGGACGTCATCTAAAAGATATGTTTGGGGAAAGGAACCCTAAAAAACAAGCATGAAACCTGAACAATTTTGATCTTATAATCTGATCTCCCCACATTCTATATTATTGTTGGACATCTAAAAAGAAGGGTAATGTTCACAGGTATAGAGTTCATGTAACCAAATAACATACCCTTTAGTTTTCATATATTATTCTTGTACTTTTTTAAGAGTGAAACTGACTCAGCGATTCCAGACCTCAATCAATTCACATGTTAGATTGTCTTAAAGACAATGCATAATTAGAATAACATCCTTTATATTGATACCACCAAAACCCCATGGTTTATCTAGTATTTTCTATTAGTTTCAATGAAAATTCTTATTAGAGTGGGGAACCGAAATGAATAAGACCATGATTTTCTCAATATCCCAGATGATTGATTAAGAAAATTATAGATTGAGTGGAAATTCATTGTAATAGATGAGAGAACAATGTTCAAGAAATTGATCCTTCCACAAAAAGATAGAAATTTATTTTTTCAATTATTAATTCTATTTGAAATCCTCTCAAATAACTTGTAAATTTAATGAATAAGAATAATTCTAGGAGATATTGATGATCCTATATACTCAATAAGAAATACCCTCATTTTAAAATCAATTGAATCATTAATCACCTTATCAGACCTTCATGAGAAGTGTGTCGGGACATAGAAACTACTTTTATATTGATTAACAATTTTCCCACTCCATATATAATAACCATCCATGGTTTGTTAACGTAATCTAAGAGACTTCTTATTTCTGTTGAGAAATAAAACCATATCATCAACAAATAGATGAATATATACTTCATTTAAACTCATATTTATCTATATGGAAGAAACTACTATTTATAAAGAGAGTGAGAAAGATACATTCTAGGAGAATCCTCCACCAAGATAAAAAGGTTGGTGGATAATGGGTCCCTTTTCCAGAGACCCATAACCAATTTTAGGAAACCCCAATTCCTTCTCATAAAATAGATTAAAATGAATGTGGATACACAGAAGTAAAAAACATTATATTCCCCAAATCTAATAATATCATGCAACCCATCACCTTGAGAATGAAGTTCCATTCCAACATATCATATGCTTTTTTTCAATGTCAACCATGATGATAATGTTTGACCATAGTGCATGCACATTGACATTTCCTATAATTTCATGATAAATACTAATATAACCCTAAATTGGATACACATGATGAAACTTTGTTGTTCCCCAAAGACCCATTTTCGTAGGAATACATCAATTATTTTATTGAATATAACCATCAACACATTTTAAATAAAATTAAACATGGTAATATATATGAATTAGCCCAAAGAATTTGGGTCCTTTACATTTAGGATGTTAATCAAGGTAGTAGAACATGCCACTTGAGGGATAGCATCTATGCAAAATAAAACTATTATATCCTCCACAAGATTTTTCTTCACCATGTCTATTGCAGAAATATAAAGGGACCTAGGAAATCATCCAAGATGGGGAAAAAAATTTAATTGAGGGAGTTAGCTGCCATCCAAATCTCATTTTACATTGGTATGGATCTGATCATTGAGTTATTTTATTTGGTTAAAGACAAAGGTACAAAATTTAAGAGGACTACATTTTTTCTCGTGTAGCCCCTCTATAGACTACGATTAACAACAACAAGGAAGCATTTAAAAATTCCCACAACCATAACTCGAACAAAAATTTGATCAATAGTTTAAGAGTCATCCTTTATATATATTTTTTGTATGATAGTTTTCCTATTCTATATGATAAAATAATTAACAAACGGCATATTAATGTTACCCTCCTTGATACATGTTTCCCTAAGCCATGACCGGGAATCTCACTATTGTTCTATAGGCATATTCTCCATCTAGTTCTTGTATGTTAATAACTCCAACATATCAGCCTCTCAATCATTCTAGTTTTGAGACTCATGTTTCCCAATTTCCATATGTGAAAAATTTATATCAATCCAATAGAATATATTATTATTATTCCAAGTCTATAGGCCTCTCTTCAGGTGTATGTGTTTGTTAGGAAGTATGATCCATGAAACCCCATGCATGGGTCTGTCCCGAGATGTCTAAACATCTTTAATTATGTTTGGTTATGAGAATAGACTATTAGAAAAGAAGTGGAATTGAATCCATGTATTTGAATATTCCATGTTGATGTAGAGTGGAGACTAATTTTAGAGTTCACAAACACCCAACCTCTGAAGGAATTAAGATATCATAGGCTGAACATATGTGTGTTTTATAATTTCAATGAGAGCTATATTATTCTAATAAAACTCATTAGAAATAATTTCTATCATTACCAAGGGACAAGACCATAAGAATTCCAAACTAAAATATAATTTATTGGATATTCCATAAATAAGAAATTATTCTTACATCGCTATTTGATTAATTTAATGGTTGATTTATATTTTCATTTTTGATTAATCCTCTTCATTCATCTATTCTTAAACAAAGTATCAAGTACGAATGGATAAAGTAAGTGGTTTATTTCTCACATTTATGAATTATATTTTTCTCCTCTGTTTCATCCCATTTTATCATGGAAAATTCATTTGGACCATGATTTGATGCATAATAAGTATTTGATCTTTTCATGATAGTTCAACAGCATAATGAATAAATACCCCATGTGAGGTTCATGATAAAGGGAAAGATTTAGGTGTCACATAAGAGGGTTAAAATGCATATTGGTTTAGACTGATTTTCCATGTTCGTACCAGTTTGAATGGTGATTCTGATGTGATATGATGACGACACAACATGATGTGGATTATTTTCAGAAAATCTTGACCCTATTTTTTTCAATCGATGATTTGACGGACTGGTCAATCCCATATCGTAGATTCTCTATGTGAATGATGTAAGTGGTGGTAGATCTGAATGATATGTGAATAATCTACTTTTTCATTAAAATTCTATAGTACATAGTCAGTAATATGGAGATATATGTCATGGGGGAACCCCATCTATGATTCTATGGTTTTAGTGTAAGAGATAAAGGATCAAACACCTTATGGTCGATACCATAGTTCGTGTTACTTTTGACTAGAATATCAGTGATGATTTCAAAGAATACACCTGAATGATCATATCTAGAGACACATGCACTACTAGAGAACGCCGGTATAGACCGATACATGGACAAGGCATGGTATCTTCCATGAATTCATTACATGGTCATGACTAACTATAAATGGGAATGGAAAATAGTACAAGAACAAAAAAAAATGAAGGTCTTAGATTAGTGGAACATGTCATGTAACATACATACAGGATGGTTAATTATTTGAATATTATTTCATGACCATGTTTCCCATAATGTTGACTACTTTCTTTGAGGGTGTATTCCCTTGATCCATCCCTATGAGGGTGTTATATTCAATTATTTCCAGATCATAAGATATTTCTGATTTAGTTTAATATAGATTTATATAAACCCCCTCCTCAAGGCTTGGTATGTGATAATCTATCATATTTTCCCCGATCTGAGGTTCAATAACTGGCATGACCAACTGTACATGGCCATTGATCCCCTACAAAGAGGGTTAATCATATTGGGTTGTGGATAAACTCTATGTCCCTAAGTGTAATTATTGTATGTATATCATTATCTTAATACATCACGTGTGCACTTCCTTATAGAGATAATTTATGATCACAATATCTCTAGTGGACACCATTAGTGCTATCAGACTCAATGAGTGAATTGTCCTAAGCATGTGTGGTAACAGACTCTTAAGCATAAACATAGTTTTTAAATGTTGGTGTGACGTTAATTTTATGTATAGTGTGTCCTATTATTATATCCAGATGATTTATTTTATGTCTCATACAATGATTTACATAACTTATGATGTGAATTATATGCTTTATCCTTCATGTTTTGGGATTTTAGTGTGTCCTACATGGCCTTTTTATACTCCCCCCTATGTGGGATCTCCCTGCATTCATCATGTATTATAAAGGAGACCATCCATTTGATGGTCTTATTAGTGGACCAAGACTGGAGTAATCACAAATTCATCTTGGTATACCATGGTTTGTTCCATGAGTCACATTTTTCTATTGTCCCCTCTTATTAGTAGGTTGTAATCCATTAATGGTGTTTGAGGGATTTTATTTTCCCTTGATGCTTTCTAGTATTATTATTCATACTCTAATTGTGGTATTTATATGCATGAATTTATTTGGTATGAGTTTTATTTTAAATTTCTATATTTTATGTGCATGGAGGTGTGTGTTCATGTATAGGTACCTTAGGATATGGCATCCTATGTAGGTATTATACCTTCTCGGTATTGGCTTCTATCCTTAGGCATAATGGAGGTGGGTTGTGGTAGTCACACTCATCTTATATCCAACTAGGCAGGCCTTGGTGAGCCTATTTATTATATATTTGTGTCAAAGTATGTTTTCTATCATAGAAAGATTGTTTTTATTTATTAGGAAATATATTGGTTTGGTATTTGTTGCAAAAATGTTAAATGTTTCATGTTCAACTCTACAACAAAGGACTCTAGTGTTGTTGGAGTGGTAGATATATTCATACACTAGGGAAATGAGGACTTGCCTTTTGACTAGGTGCATGTTGAAATTGGTTTCATGGAAAACATTGGTACATGCATCACATAATAATGGGTTCGGTTCCATGTTGTTACCGAGTCATCTACATAGATATACTCTATGAATTTGGTATATATTTTCTATTTCATTATCTCTTTATGAGGATTTCCATCTGGGATTCGGTAGAAGGATATTGAGGAGAATCTAAGTAGCAGAGACTCTTTGATATAGGGACATGATTAGGAGGCATCATCATTGGTTCATTTTCCAGCCATATCTCCACACATCGAGTATCAGTTCATAGCCGTAGAACCAGTGGATTAGGCACACAAGCTTACCATGATTCATGAGTTCTAGCATTAGAATCCCCTCAATTTTATGATAAATCACGACACAAAAGCAGCTGAGAATTGAATCAAGGTAGTTTCATGTGTCTTTTGTCTCATTAGGACATCTATAGACCATATGGTGATCATTGCAACATGGTTTCTCTATGATTTCACAGGGAGTTAGTGGAACCCTATGGTTCTATCTTATGATGCGGTAAATATTTCATCAATATAGTTATATAATATTTTCTGTGATGATTAATGTCTAGTTATAATGTGATTAGTTTTCATCTAGGAGCATTTTTTGCTAAAACAAGGAATCATGACTATGTTTGTGTATTTGGAGATTTTTTTCCAATAGTTGAAAATACTCAATGGATATGGTTCAAGGAAAATTATTTGTTAAATAGAAATTTGAAAAATTCCACTGAAGTGGATATTATATAGTGTCATAACATTATTAATTCTTACAAATTCTATTGTTCTAGAGCATGATTTGGTGATAGAGAGTTTTCTGGCCGAGTAGACATTGGTAATTGGTACCAATAGTGGGAACATAGATACTATGTCATGGGAAGTAATATTTTAATGATTATGTATGGTTACAGAAATGAAATATGTTTCAATAGGATACCTTAGGACCTTGGTAATTTTGTTTAGGTCACTCAATAGGGTTATACTCATCTTATAGATTGGTGGTACTACTCTTGTGATTGTCAGAGGGATCTCACATGGGATTTGCTGACCCGTTGTACCATTGACGGATATATTGTGGATTGGAAACCTAGTAAGAGGTAGTTGTAGGAAAGGGGAGTTCTATAAGGTTATTTAAGATACTGAGGAGAATGTGGAGTAGCTATAGGTGGAATGCATTTTTACTGGTTTCCACCACCACCCCTAGGTGGCCCCCACCAGGCTTTTGGAACAGGTGGATATGAATAAGGGATATTAAATATTATATAATCCTATAATCTAGAGGATCTAGGGGTAATTATACGAACTATATCTATATTTTATACCTTATATATAGTATTAATTGACATTGGAATGATCCATCCTTTTCATTCGTCATCCCATGTTCGAGACGTAGAGGTTTTGGATGAGAAATTGGCTCTACCTTTATACATAGAGACACCTTCTAAAGATGAATAAATAGAAACACTCTTTTGATGAGAGGGTTATATAATTCATGGTTGAGAGAGTTTGACTTGGATTCCCATTGTGTATGTAATTATTCCTTAAAACATCATCTTAATCATGGACTGCTTATATAGCATTCATTCAAAAAAATTGTTTTTGGTGGAGGATGTAATGTTTCCTCATTGATGGGATACACTTTTCCTTCATAGGAGAGAATGTGAACCAGGTGGTGTTAGATGAAATGATATGTAGGTTAGTGAATATGATTTATCAAATTTTGGATAACATTTATCTTAGAGTTGCAGATGTTATGAATTATCATTTTCCTGATGTGGCGTCTAAGTATGAGGACCTCTTTTTGGAGGTTATTACAGGATTACCTCTCCATAAAGGGATAGAATAATTTTATTGAATAACACATGGTGAAAACACAAATATCATCACTGTAATAACATATGTCTTCCCATGATCATTGTGAGCTATGTGTGTGGCTAGAGGACTAGTACATAAAGGGTTTTGTTAGACCATGTTTTTCTTCTGGGAATACACCTTGTTGTTCTCTATGATGGAAGATGTAACATGATGTTTTTCATGGATTATTATTTCATAAAAAAGGTCACTATAAATAATAATTATCCACTACCAAGGATCTATGACCTCTTTGATCAGTTCATTGAGGAAAAAAATTCTCTAAATACTGACCTTATATCTATCTATAAATATATGCATGTACATGGTTACGATATATCACATGCGGCATTCAGATATTACCATTTTCACTATGATTACATAGTGAATCCTTTTAGTGTGATGAATTCCCTAGAAGTGTTAACGGGACTCATGAACCAGATCGCCATGCCATTCATAGACTAGTTTTTGTGGTCTAATCGATGCTATCCTAGTGTCCCTAATGTATAATGGGGGTTATGAAAGACAAATGAGGTTGGATCTAGACACACTTCTAGAGAACCCTGGGAAGTTCTCAAAGTTATTTTTTTGGATAAATGAGGTCCCCTTTGGGTGATGGTTATCTTAGATGACCATGTATTAGTGGCTCTGAAATGTTCAAGGTAGTTTTAACTTGGGAGCCACCCAAGAGCATGATAGAGGTGAGTATTATCCAAGGGTTGGGGGGATACTACAGTTTATTTAGGCCCAATTTCTCTATGATATTTTCTCATTTAAGTACATTGACCAGGAATGTGAATCCTTTGGTGTGAATAGAAAGGTTCCAGTAGTATTTTCTGGATTTTTGGTAGAGTTATAAGAGCGCCCCCATTTTGATATTGCTATAGGAGTGTGTCAAGAATTTAGTGTTCTTTGCTACTTCTATTACTAGGCATGGTTGTGTTAAAATGAAAATAAGGGACATGATTTTTGGGTCTCAATGAAGTCGAAACCACATGAGAAGACCTACGAGACACACGAGCTTGAGTTTGTAGGGGTAGACTTCATAGAGAAGGTGTGGAGACACTACCTTATAGGTGAGTTTTTTATCATATACTATGAACACAGGAGTGTCAAATATATCTCATGTCATATTGATTTTAACCTGATATATTGGTGATGGATAATGTTCTTTCATGATTATAACTTCGAGATAGTCTATGCACTTGGGGAGGGGAACCAGGTCTCTAGGGGAACTTTTTCTCGGTTTTTTGTCCCAGGAATCACAGTAATTAGCCTATTACAGTTTCCAATATTAGAAAAAGATAGTTCATCATATCTACTATCAATTTATGTTACCCCAATACATATATAGTCTTTTAGGGAGTCCTATCATGAGGATACCTAATTTGAGAACATAGTTAGATTGATATCATTTGTATGTTCTATTGATATATTTTATGATGGTGGGGGTACCTTATCCTTTTTTAGGATGGACTATGGTACCGGTGTAATTTCATGAATATGATATGATAGTGTTTCATAAATACCAATTGGATATACCTCATGGTGTGGAGATGATGTACTAGGACATTAGATGTCACTTTTGGCGGCCTGGAATGAAGAAGGGTGATGGGGACTTTGTCTCACGATGCATCACCGATTACTAGAAGAAAGGTGGGAACAAGGTTTTAGAGGGTTTTGATCAAACACATTAAATATTATAGTATAAGTGAAATGATATATTTATGGAATTAATTATGGGGTTACAACATATGTCCAGGGGAAATGATTAATTCTTTGTGATCATAGAATGAATCACCAAGTCGGCCAACTTCCTATCTTTATTTGAACATAGTTCTGTAGAGACCATGGGACTCCTCTTACATAAGTGATAGTCTAGATACATGTAGTCCCATAAATAGTCATTTTAGAGCATGATACAATATTTAAATAGATGTTATATATAGGATTACAAGTGGTCATTGTGACTATGTTTCATATTACAATGAAGTTTCACTCCCTGATAGAAGACCAGATAGAGAAATCCATTTTGGTCTTAGAAGACATATTACATGATTGAATGTTGGAATTTTGCGATAGTTAAGAGGATCATATAACTTTTTTAGAGTTTGCATATAGTGATAGATACTATTCCATCGTGGTATAGAACCATTGAAGGCATTTTACAAGAAACCTTGTAGGATACCACTTTGTGGGACTGATCCTGGTGTGTTGACACTCCGGGGACTAGAGTTATTGTGACATATAATAGATAAGGATAATGTCTTCTATAATAGGATAGGGATGGCATAGATCTATCATTATATGTCCAATTTTTTCTGATTAAAGAGTACCATAGAGTTCAAAGAGGGATATCACATATTTTTTAAGGTATCCCCATTACATGGACTACATAGGTTTGGGTTGGGTGGAAATTTTTCATCCAGTTTTATTGGTTGTTTCCAGACACTACATATAGTTAGTGAGATGGAATACTAGTTGTCTATAACTTCATAGTTGTACTTGGTACATGATGTATTAAACGTGTTGTAGCTATGTATATATGTGAATGACCTATCACATGCTATTGACAGGGGAAATATATACCACAACATTGGAGATACCATTTTAGAGTACCAAATAATGATTGAGGATTGGTAGGAGAGGATCCTTCATGTGTGAGAGATTAATTTTTTACATGTTTGGTGGAATCACATGAATCATCAGGAGAGTATGTTGAGTAGCAGGATCATATGTGAGATCAAAACCAACAACATTTTAAGAAGTAATATTATCATTTCATGATGAATATACCTACAGTGTGGTGAATTAAATAACCTTACTTTTTTAAAAGTAATGATTTGAAAAGTATCTAATAAAATTTACATATTTAGGAACTGAGACAACATGAGATTCTAGGGAATTATGATCCTAAAATTGATATTTTAAAAATACAAAATATATTAATACCAAACAAGAATAGTTTCGATAAATATTAGAACAACTAATTAGTAGAGTATGAGATAAAAATTCAAAGTTCAATATTATGTGAAAAATGTGTATTTTACCATAGGCTCGATATAACCATTTTCTAAAGTGGTCATTTGTGAAAATGATTTCACCAAAGGTAAAAATAATTAAATAAATAATTTAATTTTTTATATTTCAAGGTTATAGTGACCTAATGCACTCGTATATAAAGACCCCATTATGGTTGAGTCTCAAAGGTAGTTGCATAACACTAGATACATAGAAGGGATTTTTTGGAGAGATATTAGTGAATGAAATCTGATTAAATGATTATATTTGTACATCATGGTTCCTCTACACCAATGAAGATTGTGGATCTCAATAATGATGTCAAGTTCTTGGAACTATTCTTCAATCATAATCGACCCAATGCCAATGTTGGATTTTAGATTTATGTTTTTTCACACTATTTTATTATCTCATGTTTAATTTCTATTAATTTCATCAATTTTTATTGATTACCACATTTACTATTGATTTAAATTATGGTTGAGTTATTTTTTCATTATTGATTAATCCACTTTATTTTTCTATTATTCAAAATAATTGAGGCCAAAATGAAAAATTATAGAGGTTCATTCCTCACATTTCTTTTTTATGATTTTATATATTATTTCATCACAAATTTAACATAATAAACTCCTTTAGCCCACGGTTCAATGAATACTCTGTAACTGATCATTTCATGCATGTTCCTTGGTACAGTAGATCAATAAAATGGGTGTGGTTTGTGACTGACGATGTGATCTATTTTTGATGACAGAGGATGGTTGGAGGTAGATTATACCTAATCAAGGATCTTTATTCGTCCCTTTTTGGTTCTTGGATCTGATATGGTATGGTGAAAACACGGCTTGAGGTGGTATTTTCTACGTAAATTGAGACATAGTTTCTGATGAGTGGTGATGGGGTGGCTCAAAAACCCAAATCCGATTTTCTTTTTCGGAAATTGTTCAAAACAGAATATCGTATAACACATGAAGAAACTTCATGTTCTGGTAAATTCTATGATACACAACAAGTAATCCAAAGATACAAGCCACGTGGGAACTCCTAGAAGTGGTTCTAGGGTTTCAATGGAATAGATAATAATCACACAATGTGTTTTCCTTAAAACAAATTTCACAAACCATGGATGAAAAGAGTACATGTGTCTTAAAATATACATTTTATTTAATACTGTATTTATATTAGACTATGGATGTTTTTAAAAGGTTTGTATTGAATCAGTGTGGGGATATGGGGCCTAGAGAGCCTTATTGTAATGAAATTGAATATAATAAATATATTATATCGCGCATGCATAGTTTTAATGTAAACATGGATTAACACATGAATAGTGACACATATTGGAAATCATAGACTGTAGTTGTGTTCAAAACATGATGTTCACCCTTGGTGTGATAGAATGTCTGTTAGTGTCAGGTGCTTAGTTGATGGCATGTTGTTCGGATAGTTGGTGATATTTGTTAATTAAAATAAAATTATTTACTCCACCCCAACTTCTCATGTGAAAAATGGGATAGGAGGATCTACCCCTAGAGTAATGGAAATCCAAAGGCTAAATAAAATTATAGAGGAACCATTGATCCCCATTTTTTCATTCGATCATCAACATGTCACGTGACAATGTTTCATGAGTTTCATTTTGAACCCAATGCTTTGGTGTTTCATCACATGGTATGACGATTTAATATTTAAGTCTTGATCCCATGTTTCTTTTATTTTTTATTGTTTTATATCCTTGTTACAAATATTAGAGATCCTCCATGGGATAGATCAATGGGTTTTAGGTGAAATTGGGGTATTCTGGGTAGATCGTAGCGAATTTTTGTTCAATGTTCTTTATCAAATGTTGTGTAGTGGTAGAGAACATTTCACATGTTTTTATAATTTTGGGAAGATGTATTTTGGGGGATACAAACCATGTATGGGGGGAACACATCATGTTTTGTGACCACGTAATTTGGCCAAGGGACATTCCCAGACATGTTGTGTCACATGATAGTTCTGTGTGGAAGTAATAAACAAAAAGACATAAAATTTGGGTGTTGTACACGGTCACATGATGAGGAAATGACCAAGTGTATTGATAAAGATAAAATGACATGTACCACGTGTAAAAAATATGTTAAACACATGGCAGGTAAAACCGTGGGGTGAAGGATATGGCTAGGGCCTAAGTGAAGCAAAAAACACAATGTACACCATTTACATTCCATTTAAGATCACATTTATATCCATTCCATGCATTAGATTACATGACTAGGTTTTTATATATTGATGCATACCTTGTGTACCCTAGTACAAGTCATGCACATTATTGGGGAAATTCCTCCAAGCGTTTCACCTTATTGAGGACATAGATATTGACCTTCGTGTATCCTATCCTAATAATTTTTCTACATAGAGTGTGATGGTAGCCTCCACAATGGATTTTGATATATTATGTGTCATAAATTAGGAATGACATTGCAATAGCGGTGCATGACCATGGGTAGTGATCATAGTGGATCATTAGATAGGCTCTAGGGTCAATACCCTTCTATATTGCCTCATCCTATAGGTCCACTAAACTCATTAGGCTAGAATAGAGGTACTCCCCTCTTATCAGGTTGTGGGTCCCCTACCTATGGAAGTGCTTATACATGAGGCATGGAAAGTGTAATGTTACTTCCAGTGATGTGTGATCGATGATGGAATCTAGATTTGTTTATCAGAGTGATTTTTGGACATATAATCCCCATATAAACCAATTAATGATTTTACTTTACCTACTGTATAAAAATAGATAAAATTATCCCATAGTGGGAATGGGTCCTTTTCCCATAAAGTATTTATCTCGGGGTCAATACTCTCTTATCGTTCATTTTCGCAGGTCCCTCGTATCAACTTTATAATTAAAGATGGAGTTCCCCTATTGCATTATAGTGCATGACCTCTATACTAGTTAGGTAGATAGAGTCAGTACTCCCTTATGGTTACTAAGTGTGTTTCCTCTATCCATTGATCTGGTACTCTCATATCTCACATTTCCATGAGTTCTACAAATGTGATGTTATGGTATATTCAGTACACCCATATTATAATAGGGTTGGGTTCCCCTATTATGGGGAATGTACACCCCGGTTGTGATATGTTGATGGTCCCTCATTTCAATCATACAAGTAGTGGTGAAACTCACCAATGCACTAGGTGTAGGAACTCTATCTATAGAGTGGTACTACAACATCTGTAAGTAGTGGAGGAGTTTGGTTCCTCTATGGGAATTGGAGATCCCATAACTATAGATCATCATTTCATTTATAGGACTACTCCAATGATTATTCAAGAAACATAGTTAGTTCTCCCTCAACACGGTGGGGTGTAGGAAACCCCCTATAAAAACTACATAGGGTTCACATGATGGATTGGATTTAGTACTCCCTCCTCTGTGAGGCTACTACGAGGTGAAAACCCCTATATATTCTATATTTATAGGGGACTCATGTGGTTCATTGTTTTGTGAAGTCCTCCCAATACATTATTCCGTGGAGTGGGGACGAACTCTCCACATGAGTTCCTTTCAGATTTTGTGGGGCTCAAGAATGTGGTGATTGTATCTCTAGTGTTAATCCCTAGACAAGGACCATAAAATAATTTAATGATGGACCATGTTCTCTTGGATTATTACTATCTAGTATGGAAGATATCATAGAGTGTTATTTTACCAAATAAACATAACATTGGATCCTCATGTTGGATCATGTGGCTATTTGTGATGTCGGGTCCTCACAAGACTTTTATAATTAGATGAGTATATCTCGGTTTGAATCTTGGATTACCTATCGCTTTTAAGGTATCATTCTAAACAAACCACATGTATTTAGATGAATAGTCATTTATAGAAGTGGTGTTGTAGATATGTTGTTTCTCTCTTATTTTTGTTACATATTTTGGATTGGTTTAGTGGACTATTTCCTTTCAGTTTATCCCTATAATTTTGGGTTTTTAGTGTTCCTAATGTGTATATTTATACTCATCCGTGCACAGGATTTTCTCATACATGTCATGTCTTATACAAAGTATATTACTTTTGACAGAGTCCAAGAAGGACCCGAAGTTAGATAGAAATAGTGATCTTGAAACACTGAGGTCTATACTAGTGGTAGACCGAGCTGTGTTATGGTGCTTTCATTTATTAGTGGCCCCTCCTTTTGATAACGATGGATTCCTTTATTGTTTTTGGTGGAGTTTTATTTTTACCATTTGTACTTTCAGTTACTATATTGTACTCTAATAATGGGATACATGTATATATGAATTTTTATTTCCATATTGTTAAACATACACTATTTCATGGGGATGTACATGAATGTGTGCATATAACATCCATATGATAAGGACTTTGATATGTGTCGTATTTTTACTTGGTAATAGTATCCATACCCTGGCCTGTCGATGGTGGGATTGGGGTGGTCATGGATCGATACACTTTGTGTCAGGTGGTGAAAATACACTAGAAATTACATAACCAGACACACTAGAAAGGGTATAGTACATGGAAATGGCTTGGCACTCGGACAAAACGAATTCTGTTGCTCAAATTTTATACACCAGTGTGTCCAGATATATATAATAACATGAAAAGGAAAAGTGTCATGGAAATGATTTGGTCCATAATGAGTGGTACATGCCATGTAACATACACACGTTCCATGTAATTTTACAAAAATGACTTTAATATCAATTTCCCCTCAATTTGGAATAGTTTCTTTAATGGTGTGTTCCATTAATCCATCCTTATGAGGGTATAGTATGGAATTACATCCTAAGAACAAGATTATGATTTTCTCTAATGGGTTATTATTGGATTTAATTGTCAAATCCCCCCGAGATGCCCGATACAAGATCATTTATCATCCTGTTCCAAAGGAGGGTTATTGAAATATGATTGATCAACTGTATATCGACAATGATCCCCGACATAGTGAGTAATTCTAGAATGGGTTATTGGTATACACCATATCAGCACGTTTGATCCATATATATGTATCAATATATTCAGACTTATAACCCATACTTTCTTAGAGATCAACCTAATGTGCATGACATCTTTGATGGATGCCATCAGTGATACCAAACATTCATAATTAGTTATCCTGATACAGTGATGTTATGAATTCTCCAGAAGAATAGTAGGTTAGAAATACGATGGAGTCATTACCTTGAGACTTAGTTCCTACCAAGAGTATATGTGGATGCTTTATTGTATGTGTCATACTATGATTGATATATCTTATGATGATAATTATACTATATGCTTTGTTTTTTGGGATTTTAGATTTTCTTAATGGGTATTAGTATACTGACCCCTACAAGAGATCTTCCCACAGAAATCATGTCTTAGGCATTCAACTGGTAGTTTAATGGGGTTATTGATGGAACAAGAGAATATATCACTTTTATTAGTCTTAAAATCTTTGTTCATTCTCGGAGTCATATTTGATTATAGTTCCCTTGTACTAGAAGGTTAGACTGCTTCACAGTTTTGTTTGGCATTTTATTTGGACCTTTATGATTTTAAGTATTATTCATCATATTCTAATTTTGGGATTTATATTTATGCATGAAATTGGAATAATTTGGATTATATATTTTAGTATTGCATTGTCATGGTGGTGTGTGCGCGCATATAGGTAACTTTGGTCAATGACTCCCATGATAGAGTTATTCATACTCTAGGTGGGTTTCCATCTCCTTGCATATTTTTGGTAGGCTTTGAGTAGTCACACATAGATTATAGATACTCCGGATGGACCTAGCGTGTCGGATCCTGACAATTAACATAACACTAATCTAATGGTTTCATACATCAAACCTTATAAAAGTAGAAAAAAAATTAAAAATTAATTTTTTATTAAAACAAATTTTAAAAATCAATCAACTTTCTAGTAAATAGAAAAATTATTTATGGTTTCGTAAAATTATATTATAGTATTTATACCAACATACATTGGTTCATGAAACCATTTTACTAATGTTATATTTTAATTAAAAAATTTAAATTCATTATCAAATATTATTTTAATGAAGATAAACGTATATATTTTAAAAAAAATATAATAATTATTTCATTATTCCAAACATTTATTTGATCATATATAACCATTTTAATTGATTATATTATTGAAAAAATCATTATATTGTTTTTTAAGTATTAGATTCCTATTACACTAGCCAAATTACTATACCAAATGATTAAATTACTGTTACAATTGTCACATTTAATCATTCCTATAATAACCATATTCTGACAGTCATAATTCACATTACACTATATATATACTCTATGGTTTTCATACCTTATTATTAAATACTTCACTTATTTGGTTTTATGATTCCCTAAAAACCTTCCTCTGTTTTTATGATTCTTGTATATATTTTTACAATCATTATTGTTAGAATTATATTAATAGAAAATTCATTTTTTTTAGATTTCACATTAGTGTTTTCATTATTCTTTTTAATTTATCACCCTATAATACATAGGGATATTACAGTAAATGTTTTTTTAATGTTATTTTTAATTTCATGATTTTTTTTATTTTTATCCATTATAAAAAATAAAAAAATAATCATAGAGATTCTTGATTTCATTTACTAATGGAGGGAATTTCTGTGCCGTTAATTTATTCTCACACCTATGAAATTTAATAATTTAAATTTTATTTCAATCATTAAAGGGAAAATAAATTAGTAATTTTTTCTTCATTTCATATTAGGGTTCCCAATTTTCCTCTTCATACTAATTAATTTTCCAAAATGAATTTTTCTAGGTGGGTTTTATTTTTGTTTATATATTTTTCTCTATGATCCCAGATTTTCATCAATATCTCTTCAAAGGAGAGAAAATTATTCAAATATAACTCATTAATACTTAGTACATGTGAGGGATAAGGTATGTACTTCCACTATAGGGATACATGGAACACATCTTATACTGGGGACATTTTTTAATTGAGTGAATGTCAATATGCCACAACTATGATGAAATAAAAATATCAATGAAGCTAATGTAGATAGGAAATATCTTTCCCTTAGTACCAAACATCATGAATCACATCCATGGAGATATTAAAAGTAATAATTTATTAACAACCTCAAACACCGCATTCATTATGGTTATACGAAAAAAAATTCTATCAACTTTGTGATGCTCTGATGTGATATTAAATGGCCTTGACTATATCAATCATTTATTCCACTAGTTTGAGTCCAAATATCTTTTCTCCACCATCTTAATCCCAACATGTTGTTGTTATATATTTATTTCCATGATAGGCTTCATGAGGATCCATATGAATTATTTAGTGAATGATAATATTGTATTAGAACTAGACTAATGGAATAGGTTGGTCATAAAATCATTTGTAGTCTAATTATAATTTTATCTTCATATCCTTAGCTATCATGATTTTCTAAAAAGATTGGACATCGGTCTTAATAGGGTAATCAAAACCAAATTATAACTCTATGTTGAAATCATGTATTTATTTTTCTAGAATTTATAGGTAAATTTAAAATATGGATCAAATATAATTGATTATTTTATTACAAGAATCCTAACCTCTTATCTAATTTATATCCTTGAATATTGATTGTGGGAGAATTCATCCTAAATTTTAATAAAATGAGTAGAATTATTTATATAAGTCTTCCCCAAAGGATATTGAATTTCCCTTTGGTTTTTTTGGAAAGGCCCATTAGGTAAACAATGGAGATGTTATCCTATTTGCATGATTTCATGTTTAATGATTTCATAATCCCCTTGGGGAATCCTTTTCACCATTATTTTTTCATACAAAGCTCATTGGAGAATATTTTTCGATCTCGTTCATTGTATAATATCACCAATAGTGTTCTTGGAGATCTCAGTACATATTTTCATCCATTAAATACAGTAATTTCTATACATGAATCATTCAATATAAAATTGTTTATATCAATATTGGGTGGTTCACTTAGTCATTACCAAAATATTAAAACTCTTTCTTAAATATTGTAAACTTTGAAAAATTATCAATTCTTATAGCTTATACATTATACATTATTTCAACATCATCCCTTAGAGAATAATTATTATTGTCTTGAATGGATGGTTGAGAAATAAATTTATATAGTTAGGACGTTTTTTCATCCTTTATGATTTCCATTACCATTCATATCATTTATATGAAGACTGGATCCATCTCAATTATCATCATTGATAATGTTGACAGTTCTTTTATACATAGAGATTATAAAAATTTATTCTCTTTCCTAAGATGGTAATGGATTTAACATTCATAGTCCATGATCAACTATAATTATATTAATTGGAATATATTATTCTCTTTCTATGTTAATATATATTTTAGTTTCTTATGATGCATATATATTTCATACTTATCCCCATTAAGCTAATGCATTCAAATCATCAATGAAGAACATCACATATATTAAATCAATATAAAGAACAGGATAGTCATTCTCATGGAAATTGTAATAATTAATGTCATAGGATATCAATTTGTTGGTTTTCAGTAGTATATAACCTAATCCATTATATTATGCTTAGATTTATACCATGAAAAGTTACCTAATTGAGGGTAGTGTAACTACTGGTGCATTGATAAGACCCCTTTTCAATTATTGAAATTTCTCTTAGAATTGATTGTTCAATACAACCATAAATCCATTAAGAGTTATCTTGGTTTGTAGGTTTATTAATAAATAAATGTTTTCATAAATAAGCTATAGTACAAATCTAGTCCATGTAAATAGTAGTTCGCAATTGAAAATATTAATCGGTGACAATCCTCTATGTAACACACCATATCCAATAGCCCAGAATCGATGATTATTTTACTACATTATATATAGAACTAGGAATAACTTCTAGAATGAATGAATAGTTTAATATTAATTGGAGACTATATACATACATGATTCTCATAGTTTATAAGAAAACATTAATTATTATATAATATTACTTGTGATTAATTTATTGTTTATTATAGTAAATCACAAATTTCATTCATAGATCCTTTATTCAAATCCTATGGAATGGAAATCATAATAAAGGGTGAGATAGGATTCTCTGTAAGGACCATCATACAATAAAACTATCAGAAATTAAGTAAAACATGAATAATATTGAAAAGATAAAATATAATCAAATATCCATATAACCATTACTATAAAAAGGTTACTAAATATATAGATAATTGGAACATATAAATAATCATAGGGATAATAATAACTAATTTCATAATGATTTAATACATTGTTATAGAAATAATAATCATTCAATAAAGGCCATAATCTATGAAAGAATTTACAAAATTGTCTGCTATATACCAAATACCAAAATCAGTTTGTCCCATTATACTGATTGATGCATCGTGGGGCTATATTGGGATCCACACATAAATTAATATGTAAAATGAATTTATCATATGAATGAGAAAAAAAATAATCAATATGTACATTTGTATTGTAAAACTATAATATGAAATGTTATTAATTATCCAATCCATAAAAAAATAACCTATATATAGTAATATTATGAATAGTATAATAGGATTAAAGATATATTATATCATAATATTCACCAAATAGTATATACCTTGGTGAATATTCATTAAAAATAACATTGGAATATTTATTGATGCAACTTCCCTATTCATTTTGAAATAACATATTAAAATTAAAAAAGTATCAATTCTTAAGGATAACATTTTTTGTATGTAATATACTAAACATATAAAGGAATCATACAAAATGAGAATTTATGATGGAGGTAAATTACATTCATTCCCTAGAAGATAAAAAATATATACTTTGGACACTTTTAAGATGATCAAGACAACCTCAATCCAAAAATTGAGTAGAAGACCCCATTTATTGATTTTTTTATAATTAATTGAGGTGTAAAAATGTATTTAATATATCAATGGAGAATATTAAAAATTTTATATTGGAAATTTTATGGCATATATGGACATGGAAAATAAATGTTTTTGACTGGTAAGAAAAATATAGTGTATTTTTCTTAAATACATTAATTTTAGTATCATGATTACATAAAGTGGAAAAAATAAATTGAAACATATAATTTATAGAAATTACTAGATAAGAATAAAATATATTTGTTTTAGGATAAAAATAAAAAATATTTCATCCATAAGAGACTTAAACATAAGAAATCTGGAATAATTATGAGATTGTGAAAGAGACTTGTAACGTCATGTCCCAGGATCCACATATCGGTGCTCCTAGTTAGTTTGTTACATGACCTCAAGAGTTCCTCCATGTAATCTTGAGTATTCCAAATAGTTAATAAATGTCTAACACGTAATGTTGGTAGAGTATACAATATTTATTAAATAATTATAACAACAAAAATAAATAAATCATATAAAAATGATAATAAATAATAACCAATAATCAATAATAATTAATATAAGACCCACATCACGTGATGAATCATAAAATGGAAAAAGAACATAAATAAAAGTGGAAAATATTTTGTGCCATACTAGTTTCATGTTTCTAATGAAAACCTAAAATAAATACACATTAACATCTCCTAATAGAGTCCCAATATCATGTTTGGTTCACTCAACCATGCTCCCCCTAAGTCCCAATGCATTCATCTAATATAGGTATATTTCCCAAATCCTTACATACAATCATAAAGTCTATTAGGGTATCGATCAACTAGCCCATGTAGGGTGTGATTACACCTTAGTACACCACAACCATCGACGTCCAAATAAATATCTAATATTTAATATTGTGTGTAGTTATATAAATAATATATAATAAATAAAAAAAGTTCCTCTCATTTATTTACACTGAAATCTACAACATATGTGATTGAGTTCATGGGGATATCAAAACCAATAAAAACTATTTTATCATGTGGTAGAGCCTGAACCATATAACATAGGAATATCACAACTCATTCTATCATGATCTTTATTTCTCCCATTTAATTTCAACTTGATTTATGATTCCTTGGAGTAGCTGTTCAAGTACCAATATCTCATGCACCTGGATAATTAGTCCAATGAAAATATATATATATGGTTTGGAGAATGAATATATCACCCCCTAGTTATTTATAGAATTAGTTACTGACCCACACCTCAAGGGTATTTTTGGAATCAGTTATTAACCCATACCTCATTTTTCAAATTCATACGTCAAGGGCATGGATCATTATTCTGACATTCCATGGGTATTTCAAGCACCAGTATCTAACCTACACATCATTTTCCGCAATAAAAAAAATCTCATATATCATATAAATATCTAGGATAAATATTATTAACCTATTAATAAATCATTCACATAATGTTTCACCATTTCATTTATCAATATCAAACATGGAAACTTGTGTTAATCTCATATTATAGGATGAACAATTTCCCATTAAACCGTTTATAATTAATTATTCACATCTCATTACACCTTTAAGGATTATGTATTTCTCCATTTATATACCATTATAAATCATACAATTATTATTTATATCAATTATATTAAACCTTTAATAATGTTTTCACAATTCACAAACCATCATTTCTATGGTATTAACACACCACATGAGTTTCTATCAAATATATTCTCATAATCTCTATAGGTACTATGGGATTCTGAATGGGTTTCACAATCACATGGGAATCAATTAATAAATTCAAATTAAAATGAAATTATCCAACATAGAAAATAAATGGTACAACTGAAAATACCTTATCTGAATCAATAATATGTTAACTATCAAATAGAACATATACCTCATTATTATTGATAATATATATGTTAATTATAAACCTCAATTTGATATAGAATGGTTGATATCACAATAATAATAAAGATTTCAGATCAAAATCTAGGATCATGATCCAAAAAAATTATATCCATCCAAAAAAAGATTTAAACTAATTTCCATAAAAGTAAATCATCCCTCCCATAGGATGGAGAATGATGGGGGAGAGAGAGGAATAGAAATTTGGAAGAAATTATATATAATAGATGGTTTTTATGAACTCACCAGAGATTTGATAAACAATGTAAGAGGTATGAGGATCCTATAAATCCTCTCAGGAGCCTCCAAAAGAATTAAAATGCATGTTATGTTGAGTTGGGGTGATTAGATATAATAACTAGGGATTCATGATATTTTTTTAAAAAATTGGGATTTTTAAATCCCTCATGCACAATGTCGTGGGTGGGGGTGTGGTTTAGGAAACCATTCTCTCCTACTATTTGTTTGAATTGTTACTACTAAATGGGAACCTTTTATTTTAAAAAATATAATAAAAAATAAAAAAATTCGATATCAGGGTTTATGGTTTGGGGAGGGTTGTTGTAGAGTACAATCAATCTATTCCAAACCCCCATGGATTAAAAAGGGGTGCATGGTTTTCTCGGTAACACTGCATAAGTTTCCCTAATTGTGTGATAATTTTGAATAGCACATTGAGATTCCAAAAATTCTCAAAATTATTTTAAAATACATGAAATGAAAAAACCAAACAAGGTTTGATCAATACAATGGAAAAAATAATACAAGAAAATGAGTAAAAGACCCATCAAGAAAGGTTATTATCTTACAATATTCCCACGTTATAATAGGTTGTCCTTAAGATGTTCTCAACAGAATCACTAAACCTATAAGGTAAAAAGGTTTTTCCATTAGGAAAACATATCAGATTTTTCCCCCATGTTACATACTGAACACAACCATGCTTCCATAACAACCATTCTAGTATTATGGTATTTCCTCACTATAATTTCCAACTGAAATTCACAATGGGAATTGGATTATTTGGAAAGGACATATGCACATCATGATCAAAAACAGAAAAATAGATCACATGACAAGGGTCATTGTGATAACAATGAATCCTTGAAATATGAATAAACATCATTCATATAACTATACATCTATATAATATCTAATAGATATTTCATTGGTCCAATTATATCCATGGTCTCCAATAGTTTGAAAAACCTAGGAATTAAATTCCTTAGAATATGATTACTATAGTGAACAAATATTAGTAACACATGAAGGATTAAATGATCATCCATCATAAACACAATACTTCTAAGATTTTGATCATCATAATACTTCTATCGACTCTCTTTCATAGCTATCCTTTTCTTAATATACTAAATTATCTCTGATGTGTTTTCCATGAGACTCTATAGAAAAAACTATAACTCAAATAATCCATAATATAGCTGATCTACTTGGACAACCATAAAGGGCCTCATATTGTTCCATTTTAGTATTCAACTAATAATTGTTTTTATAGGTTTACTCAACGAGTGTTATTTGCATCTTCCAAGATACCAATGTCTAGTATGCATGTATGTTTCATGTCCTCTAGCACCTAAATAGTAAAATACAATTTATTTTTAGTATTTGATTATAAATACATACTAAGAAGTACATAGGTAACCAAAAACTTTTATAATACATCAGATAAGCATTTTATAAATTAAAAATACTAATCTGAAACTATACTGCATGTTAGCCCTTGAAATTGGACTATCTTTTGAAAATAAAGCTCACCCAATTGAACAATAATGAACGTTTTCATATATAGGAATTAAATGGACAACTTTTTTCAATTGTTCCACAATCACCCATATAAATAATTTCTTATGAGGCCTCCTCAGAAGAACCAACACAAATTACATGGTAACCATTTACTATTTCAATTTCGTAATGGGAAATGGATATAGAAACAACAGTGTTTTTTATTATCCACCTTCACCTACTGATCGGTGTATAATAATGTTACGTAACCTAATATATCCATTTTTTCATTCATATCCACCAATACATTCCACATAGTTCATGATGCATTTTGGCCAGGCAATGATTTTCGGACCACATTGATGCATTGAGCACATGTATCATCTCCTTAAACAAACACATAGGTCCAACAACACAATTCTAGATATATATGATTTCATTATCTTCTATAGTCTAATTGGATGTTTCATCCCCACATTCAACGATACCTTTCATGAAAAACCAATTTGGATAGCCATACTACGTATCCTTTATTTGATTCATACATATGGACTCACCTGATAATGATACAATGACCATTTTATTTTTCCATCTTGACCCCCAATATGAATCCCATAAAGAAGGGTCACAATTTTCCACTTAGAACTAGACTCCTGGTCTACCTGAGTCTCTGTCTTTTGACTCAAAGTGTATGAGGAACTATTTCACTTTCCTGGGGAATGAATTTTCTCAATTTCAAATGAATTCATATATTCTAACCATATAAACTATAGGATATTTTAATCTGAATAGAAAATAATTTATTTACAACTTTTTTGATCATCATACAATGTAAAATTTTAATCCAACAGGTAATTACAGAAAAATTTTATGGAATAAACAACCATAGCTAACTCAAGATCATTAATTCAATAATGTTAATCATGTGTATTTAATATTCAGGAAATATATGCTACACCTTGATGTTCCTGCATCAACAATACTTCAAGTACAATCCTAGGAGCATCAGAAAAAAAGGTATAATCCCCACCCAACTCGAGTTAGATCAAAATTGGTGTAGTAGTCACACACTTATTCCACTCTTGAAAATCATTTTCATATGATCCAAAACATTAAAAAATGATCCCCTTATTGGAAAATCATGAATT
Source organism: Viscum album (assembly GCA_963277665.1). Classification (NCBI taxonomy): domain Eukaryota; kingdom Viridiplantae; phylum Streptophyta; class Magnoliopsida; order Santalales; family Viscaceae; genus Viscum; species Viscum album. Next base: position 2,045,341,829 of record OY728126.1, on the reverse strand, counting down.
TTGTTCTTCCAATCTAGAAAATTCTTGGGTAAACCTCATTTAAAAACCAATTAATCCCAAAAATAATATGATATCAAAATCATTAATGGGGTTCTCCTATAGAAAAACTATCATAGATTTGTCTGGGTCAACTGTCACACCATCGTCATAAATGATGTGACCCAATAAATATAACATGTAGATCTAAAATTGACTCCCATATAGATTTTTGTACAACAAATTATATCTTAGTGTACATAAGATGATGTAAAAATGTTATTAATGATCAACAAGAGTCTTCAAGTACACCATGATTTCATCCAAATAACAACCAAAAACTGATTCAGGTATGGGTGAATGATTCAGTTATTCCATTCCATAAACACTATCATAGTATTAAAAATACCAATCAAAATCACGATGAACTCATATCAGCCATACATGATTATTAATGAAGTCTTATCATGGGGTATAACCCTCAACTAATGATACATCGACCTCAAGTAAATATTTTAGACCACGTAAGATCCTTTAAACTATCCAAATATATCCTCGATATATGGAAGAGGGTATTTATTCTTAACCATCACTTGATTAATTGTTGTGTAATGAAAAAATAAACACCACATCCCACTAGCCATCTTAGAAAAATAAACTAGATAAATAGAAGGCCAGATTCCTAAATAGGTATTTGTAAGCATGGGTTGATAGCCTACCTCCTCATTTTACTAACTCGGATGGCCTCAAGATTGAGATGTAAATCATTGAACCACACAAGAGAATGGGTGGAATGATGATTGTTTCAGCAATATTGTTCATAAAATAAACTGATTCTCTTTTTTTTGGAATATGAAAGAGTTGAACATGAGAGATCCAGAGTTAATTATCTCAAAGAGGGAGACATAAACACTGAGTTCTTATAGTCATGTATCAAAAAAATTATGTAGGGATCCATTTCAAACATTTTTATGTATGATGGGTACTTATATAATGGCCCATTTGAGGTGGGAGGTAAGTCTACATATTATTTCAAAAACCATAGATTTTGACTCTAACCCATCTATGAAGGGAGGGTATCTAAGAAGGTACTCCAAAATATTTGAGTACATTCGAAGGGGGGAATCTCTTTTAATCAATGACTTATACATGTAAAGTCAATATTAACATGAAATTTGGGAATCTGTGGTATCCCACAACCTAAATAGATCCCTAGAGTTAAATGGATTCCCATAATCATTCAATATTAGACCATGATATCTCAGCAATGAAAAAATACCCAAATAAATTCAGGAATAATTTTGTGGTAGTGATCTACTAGAGGGGTCAATGAATCCACTCACATTCATATTCCTAATGTATAATATCAAATATCTCTCTACCATTTTTGGCGGATTTTCATGTGCATGATATATTATATTATTATGGAATGTATCTTTGATTATAGAGTGGCACCCTATCTTCAGAAAATAGATATCTTTTGAGAAACATGTCATCATCAACAAAAGGAACCCTCATGTCATGGTTGGTACTTCCTAGTAATTTGTATAGACTATGATTACAAAAACCCATATATCAAACTTTCTTATAAATCATAACATCAAAAAAATGTCGAAAAAACCTAAATGGATCTTTATCTTTTGGGTTAGGAGTTTTATGGGATTATCCAATTAGGAAAGGGATATATTTTAATTTTTTTAGTTTCTTATTACTCTCAGTGTACAAGATGAAGAGAATATGTGGTTTTTTCAAAAAAAAAAATTGGGGCTTAGAGAGGGGGATCATATTTATCCTAGTATATTCATAATTCCTTGATATTTTGTATGTGTAATCATAGAAAATCATATACAAAATGAAACCATTCCATCCTACTAGTGCATATGTCATTGGAATTGGATCTCAAATATTTTGTTAATGGATGATTTGATATTTTCCATTAATGAAGAAAACATATCGATTAGAGACATTAATAATTTTTTATAATATTATTGAATGTGGATTGTAATGAAAATCAATAGAGGTAAGATCATCATTTATTCAATGAGGTTCTAATGTGAAAGAAGGGGGAGGAATATGGAATAATTTCTGGGTTTTTGTTCAAAAAAAATTTCTACATGGAGAACCTTGGAGCCTAGATCATTCTAGGAAGGATTTTTATCTACCACTTTGTGGGGGTGCTAAGTAAAATCCCACTTCACATTTACAATTATATAAATTGATTCTTGTAGTTCACCTATATAATCACCCCAGTCAAATGTTCCATCACCTATATAACAATATATGTGTTTTCAGTCTTAATGGTGCCAAAGGATATAGTTTTTAAAATTTTGGGGATCATTTCATGCCTTATTTGGGAATCTCATGATTAGTGGAGGATTCTATGGGATTCATGGAAGAGAACTGACAGACCGGTGGATGATTAAGGCTTTAATATTTGCATTTTGGCTGGAAAAATGTACTGTCATTAGGTCTGGCTAGTGTGGGGGGGGGGGTCCTGGAAGGTATAATCCTTTGGGGTTAGTTCACTCTATTGAAATATGGACATTACCTTTATGCTTCAAGGGGTAAACTATTATGATTATGTTGGGAGATTCACAATAATCTCCTAATTCTTAATCATCACTATTAGTTGATTATTGGTCATGGGGAGATCAATTTTCGGTCTCACAATTAGACTTAGACTCCCGTTGGATTCCTTATATGCCATATTCCATACAATTTCATTGAACATGAAAAGAATTATCAATCCTTTAATTATTCCATTCTCAATAATTATAAATTTGATATATATAACACCACTGATACCTCTGTAGATATAGATCGGTTTAATTTCAGAAACTCCCAATTAGTGGAGTTAGATAAAAAAGCATACATAACTTTCTTTTAGAATATTAACGGGATCCATAAATGAGGAATCATTACCTGATTCAATGATATTCCGATCATTTTTTCTTATGAATATTGGGACCTAAAAACCTCATTATTTCCATAGACAATGTCATCATGTAAAATGGAGTGAATATCATGTTGAAATGCTGGTGTTGTCGGGATTCCAAAATGGAAATAGAGGATCATATATTCTATTTAACTTAATGTGTGAATGCGTTTTGGTGGGGGTTTTGTCATTACTTCAAGATCGACAACCAACCTAAGGTTTGTGTGGATTTTCCTCAGAATGGGATTCATAACACATAATTGACCATATAGGAACATAAGGAGAGGAGTATTGTACTAACCATAAGATGATAATGCATCTATAATTCTAAAAACAAAGAATGCATTTAAGGAAAAGGATACTCAACCTTGGATATGAAATTATTTTTCTATGAGATTTACAATTGAACTTGGTCTCTCGGTGAAGTGGAGGTATTCTGGTTTTTCATTGAGATACATTATAGTGGGTAAAATAAGTCTTATCCCCTTTAGTGTTCAAAAACAAATGGGATGTATATTTTGGAATCCACTAGGGTAAAACCTCCAGATCAATTTCAAATATTCTTGTTATGAAGTCCTAATTCATAGTGTGGGAATGGTCTAATACCATTTAGAATTGGTCATGTCGGCTATTAGTAGATTATATGGTATTGGGGACTCTATCACGACTGAGGCCAATACTCTTATCAAAGGGTTGAATACACACATGGATCACAAATTCCATATTTCCACCATTGAAAAAGAGTAAAATTTGATACATAGATCCATGGATGGGAATATTAAAACCACTTGGGATATCACTTATCTAATTCAATGGTTTCTACAAATATTTACTAATGGTATGATTTTTCTACACACATGGAATTTAGGTAACATGGTTGAAGATTTTCTAACAACCCACAGTGACAGAGATAACCCTTATATGATATTCAAAATCATTAGGTCTCTTACACGAAAGTGTGTTAATTTGATTTGAGCCTTCATAATATATTTAAATTACATTAGACCCCCTTGGTATCTTATCCACTTGTGCCACACCTGTTCTCTCAATTTTCACAATTTGTTCATATATCGATTTCTTTTTTGTTTCATCGTACTCATTTAATAAAATAAAAAGATCTTTTAATCCAGTATTATGCACATGAATCCATTTTGGTGACATTATATAAGTTGGAATATAAATTGGTTTAGCTCCCATAATTAGGTCTATTATGAACTGAAAATATTTTTCAGGTGGCATCCACTATATGTTCTCAAGAAAAACATCCTTAAAACATTCCACTATTGGGGAAAAAGAAATCATGGTTTACATCCCCATCATTCAAAAAATGATTTGATAAATGGGAGTTGAAATCCATTATTTTCTGATGAACTTGCCCTAAATGTCCTGATAAGATATCCTATTCCCCATTATGAATGTACCTATTCCCTTAGAAGATGCAATGGTAAAAATATTTTGATAACACTCAATGGGGTATCAATACAATACTATACATTACATTCAAAAAATCAATTCAAAACCTAATATTTCATTTATTTAAAGATGTCGAAGAATATTATTATCGTCAACCATTAGGGACCGACCCTTTCATAGAGTGATTACTTTTGAACGTATGCCTAGCGGTGTGTCAGTCATTATAACCCCACTCAAAAACTCATCCTTTAGACTCTATCCATTCATAGTACGAGAAGATATAAATGAACATGAGGCTTGTGTATCAAAAAAATTCCTATAAATTCTATATGTGGTAGGAATTGTACCTATGAATATTGATTTTCTATCCTCGTTATGGAAAATTATCGGATGAACTCCACGAAACACTCTTATCCCTCTACCAATGATGAATTAAAAGTGATTTGTGCTTTAAACATTTCCAATATGAGAAGTAAATCCCTAAATTACCATTAACACTACCTCTACTAGCATGGAAAATAGTAGTTTGACTATCAAACTAGTAAGGTGGTGAAGACCACCTACACATACACTGGTTAAGTCTAGATCCAACATCACTAACAATCTATTGTGGGTTCCTTTAGAATATTTTTCGATATCCCATCATACTACAAGATCATCACTCCATCATTGGTCAGGATAAATGTATATGAAGGTTACTTATTCGAACTCATTGATGGAATATCCATGATGTAATATCCTATGAAACTGATCCTTCCATCTTGACTCTCTACTTCCCACTATTATGGTCAATGTTTTCATAGGGATTCTTCCTAACAATAGAATATGTATTTACATAGAATCCAAAATAAACCACTTATACTTCTCTAGAAGCCTCCATCAAGTTTGATTTATAAATTAGATTCCAATTCACCCCATCAACAAACTTAATCAACCAGATGATATTACCTATGAATTAATCTCACATTTATGACTACAAAGAAAAAATATCCAATAAATTTTTTCATACCCTACAAACATTGAGAAAAAGTGATACAATATAGATAATGGAACAACATATTCCATTATGGACATACTACCCTTGGTCAACCACATAAACTTTTATTCTCTCTCTCGTCTAACCCTCTCCAGTTAAAATTTTTCTAGGAACATGTCATTAAATAATTTACATACCATGTTCTCTATATTCACATCTCAGTCTTGGATATCCAAGCAATTTTTCTCCAATAATTTCTAAACATATGTTTCAAAAATTTCTCCCAAATGAATAATAGACTCTAAACGGTCATGAAATTTTGGGACTTGCTCAATCCATAACATAACTTCCTCTTGTCCACCCTCTCTAGTTTATGTATGAGGGTGTTTTAACTAGAATTCCAATTTCAATTCATACATATTCTACATAGACATCCCTATGTATCATTCAATGAACTATATAAAATGTGTGTTGTTCTCATGGAACTTCTCTCCCGACCTTTCACTAGGAATGATTGAGGCCTCTGGTTCCACTATTGGAGACACATTTCTAGGCACATCCTCCATTAATCCTACCAAAATTATTTATCATTGATGAATATGTATAAAATTAAAAAAATATTTCTCATTACACATAACACATCACAACATTTAATTTAAGATGTTGGATTTACATAAATTCAAAAAAAGCAATCCCTCAAACATTGTAAAATGGTAAAAACTAAGACACTATCACAACCCTTAACCATCCCTATTTGGGTTCATAGATAAAATAGGTTAAAACATTTATAGATTTTAAATTTATAATTATAAAACCATTTTACCCATTTCAAATTACCACATTTCTCTTAAATTTTACCATTTAAAATCATCACTTGTAACTATTTCTTTTAAATTAAAAAAGAAATAAAAAAATTTCATTTCACTAACTCACTCAAAACTTGATTTCCATTTGTAACAAAAATTAGTCATGTCACATAATATTCTGAGTTCTTAGAAGGATTCATGTATACTCATTTCCAATTCCATAATGGGAAAGAATTAATATTTTTAGAAATCAACCATATCACATAACAATTGAATCACCCTAGGTGAAATAACATTCAATTGTAAAGAAAACATCATGAAAAACGATCCCAGATGAGGTACTTGGGTTCCCCCTTACATTGGCCAGGTACACCAATGCATGATCTCAAGAAAAAGGGCCAATTCATCATATTATCTTTTATACCTTTCAAAAAAATTATTACAACAAAATGTTATTTAAAACTCTTTTGATACATCTTCAAAATACCCAGAATCATGTTCCACGTATTGATTCCTCAATCCGGTTCATTACATGACCTCATGTGTGCCTCCTCGTACATTAAAGCTGTTCAATTAGATGTGAGGTACAATTATGTAACATGTGTATACTATACACTCATTATCAAATAAGTACAATAAATTCAATGAATGAACAATAACCAATAACCAACCATAATGATTATAAGACCAACTTATCTTGATTAATCTATAATAGGGAAAATGAACATAAAAGTCCTAGTAGTACACTAGATATGGTTTGAAATGTATCCCATGTATTACACCAAAAATGGTAGACCACGTGTAGTACACAACTCAACAATCTATCACATGGACCTTTTCATTATCTAAACCATAAAATATGATGTGTATTCAGGTTCTGATCATGGAGCCCAAGTAGGGTGTCAAGGAGACCTAGTAGTGAATGACACTTGGTTTCTATAGAAATATCTATAGTAGTTTTTGAATTATTATAAATAATATAGTGTTAATGAAAAAAATAAACAACAATTACATTTAATTAGTCTTCAATAAACCAAAAGGTCCATGATTTCACAATGTTAAAAGAAGAAATCAAACATGATTCAACCCATGATCATGTTTGAACCATAAACAATAGGAATATCAAAATTCATTCTTTCATGATATTTAATTATCCATTTAATTTCTATTTCATTTCTAGTTCCTCAGAGAATTATCCAAAGTACTAATATCTCGGGAACATGTAATATTAGTCCAATACCAATATATTGGGGACTTAATGTATCATTCTGGAACTCCATGGGTATTTGGAACATCATTCTCTAGCACACAACTGATGGGTATTTGGTGATTCTATCACTAACCCATACCTCATTATTCACATGAATTCATAATAGGTATGATGAATCAGTCTAGAAACCCATGGTTATTTAATGCATCAGTCCCTGATCCACACCTTAGCATTCACATTCATAAATATAACATAAATAAATTATATATCAAGGATCAAAATCATTATCATTTTTAAAAATCATTAACATAATGGTTCAATATTTCATTTATTAATAACAAATATAAATTATTATTTCAATCACAATGAATAATATAAAAAGATTCCAATCAATCCATTTATAATCATTTATTTATATCTCATTAACAATTTAATTCTAATCTATTAATCCCTTTATATCCCAAGAAATAATGAATTTAGGATATATTTAAATTCCAATAACACGTTATTCTATTTCTTTACAACTCATAAATAATCATTTCATGTGTTTCTAAGAACCACATGGGTTTCCATAATATTTTGTTTCATAATCTCCAATGGTCCAATGGGATCGGTGATGGATTTCAAAATAACATAGGAATAAAATTTGTAATTCAATTTACAATCGAATTTACCAAAATGGGAAAATAATTGTTCAAATTAAAAAATGAGATCATAATCAGGACAATGTTAATTAGAAATTATACCACCTAGTTCATGATCATTGAAGAAATCTCTCCAAAATATAACCCTCAATTCAATGTAGAATGTTAAACATCACAACTAAAAAGAAAGATTTTAGATCAAACTATAGGATAAATATCCAATGAAATAGGACCCTTAAAAACCCATATCTGAAAAAAACATTATAATGGATGAAATCATCAATCTGAAAGGATAAATAAATGTGAGAGAGATTTGAATAAAATGAGGAATTGATTATATTCAATAGAGAGGTTGGCCTCATTAAACAGATCCTTGATTCACACAGAAAGTGGTTCAAAGATCCTAGAAATACATTAAGAGCATCCAATGGAAATATTATTCATGTTATTTAGTGTGTACATAAAAAGGGATAACAACTGGTTGTCATGAAATTTTAAATAAATATTCATGTGCTTAAAATCTGGATAGCATGGTTTCATAAGTTGGGAACATGTATGGGTAAACCATGAACCCAAACCATGTGGCCATACTATCTAAGGATCAAGGTTAATCATAAGTGGAAACATATTATCTCATATCAAGAACTAGCATTGAAAAACCCCTTTGTACGAGGGTTGACAATATAGGGAGGGTGGCTTCATGTTTTGGTCAAAACGTGTGCCACCTCGAGTGGCTCAAAAAGGGTTGGACTATTTCTTATAGAAAACTATATGTTTTACGAAAAATATTTTCCAAATATGAACAACCCCATCAGATTCAAAAAACAATTAATTAACCTGAATCCACCCAAAAAAATAGAAACAATGTATGAACAAAAACAAGGGTAAAATAATACATAAAAATGAATACAATCCACCTAAAAAGGTCAAGATCTTACAAAACCCCTACCTTTGGCCCATATTATGTTTTATGTGGTCTTATCCTCTTGAATAAAAAATAAAATACATCATAATTATATATAATATCAATATAAATTATTATAATATCATATATTTTCTAATTATAACATTTTGTTATCCATATATTATAAATTATTTATTAAATTCATCATTTACCATTGTTAACTAAATTTTTTTCATATATATTTAGGTTTTCTGGTTTCCACCCTTGTTCATTGATCATGGTTTAGTTTTCTACATAATTTTGATAATTATATATATATATATAATATCAATTATATATATATAGACAGATTAATCCTTTTAAGATAGATTTTAAAAAAACAATTACACAATTTATGGAGATGGTAGATCATACATACGTATGAACATTGTTTTCACTTTTAAATGTATTGAATAAAAGAAATATATATTACAATTCACCTCTATAAAATATTTATTTTATCATAAAAATCATATATATTCCTGAAATCTATCCTTAATACCGTCCATTTAAAAATAAAAGTAAATGGAATCTCTTCACTTCGTTATGGTGGTCGTCCAAACTTACGCACAAGAGACATTATTTTTTTCAAAATATTAGAAGGTAATTGAGTAGATGTGATTTTAGAATTTAAAAATAATAATTATATCTTAAATATCATATATATTTAAATATATATATGTGTTAACTCAATCATATATCCATCCATGAGAGGCGTCGATGGAAAACATATTACATAGTTTCGTGAGGCGGTCATCCCCTGTGCACCCAATAAACGGTTTCATTTACCTTTTTATTGAAGAGGAGATGGAAAAATATTCTACCAAAGAAATAATAAAATATTAATATGTGGAAGATACATGTGATATTATATTTTAATTATTAATACATATTTGAAATATTAAATAGTGATGTTAAAATGAAAGTGTTTCTTAATGATTATTACCCTTGCATTGAAAAAACCCACATTTGGATATCATATTAAGGACAATAGGGTTGGTCTTTTAGGAAGTCGAAAAATACTATAATATAGATAAGGATTATTTGGAGATATTTTTTAGGATTTATTTTATCTAAATGGATCACCTGTTGTGAAGGATTGATGGTAGGAGTTGTCCTTTTCTAATTGATGTGAGTGTCACAGTTGTAATTTTTTAAAATTTTAAAATAATTTAATGTCAATTAATTGAAAAAAAGACTCCAAATGGACCATATAATAAGGTGATATGGTTAGTTTTGAAATATAACAATCCAATTGGATTTCATAACATTTTTATTTCATTTTAACCAATATATTTTTTGGTTTAAACCGAGTAATCACTTTTTATTCATAACAGTAGTAATAATTTTTTTTAAATGTTTACTATTAATTACAAACAAAACTTAAGTTGAACATATACTAACCATTATTAATTTTCTAGTAAATAATTAATTTATTCAAATTCATTTCATATATGTGGATGACAATTACAAAAACTCACAAATAGGGTTGAAAAATAATTTCTCAATGAAAATGAATTTTTCAAGAATAGAATGATTTAACATTAAATGTATGACTAGTAATCATTATTATATGGATTATAATTCCAATAAGTTTATTTTTTTTTTAATTTCATTTAAAATTATCATCATAAAATTTTATTTTTAGTAATAAAAATGGAATAACAACATTCCCAAATAACTTTTTTGGGAAAAAAATATTCTTTTTACCACTAAATGTCAATATCATAATTTATAGAAAATTGATAGTCAATAAATTGTTAATTCAAGATATTATAAAATAATATTTTAAATAAAATGAGAATTTTATAAATAAAATATTTTCAATTATTTGTAGAAGCTTATTTCTTAGAGAAATTTTAAAAAATACATTCAAGGCATATTTGGACCTATCGATTTAGATTTAAATATTCATCCTATAAAAGTAATTTTTTTCTATGAAATATTAAAATTTTAATTTTATAATAGTTTTATTAAAAAATAATGTCACATTACTATAATTTATAATTATGCGTTACATTGTTCCCCCATAAATATTTCATCATTGAATTTTTCATTGATATTATTTTCTAAACAAATAAAGGTTCTTATTCTTCAAAACATCCTATAGTTCCAACATTGATTCATCCATTTTATGATTTCTACAAAGAACCACTACGATTTATGTTATTTAATTCTTCAATACTGGCTCTCATATTTGAAGAATTGGAATTTGGTCTTCACAGTATGATATATCATTTCCCAATTCCTTTTTTTCAAAGCTGAGAATGTTAGTTATGAAATGTATATACATAACAATGATATAAGGAACACATCATGTGATTTATAGAGACTTGATGGAATTTCTAATAGGTATTCTAAAAATCCAATTAATTACATATTTTAAAAATCTAATCTTTACATGGGGATTAGTTTACCATTCTTCCTAAACCTTTTAAAACCCTTCTATAGAAATGATTTCTCAAAAATATGATCCCACAGTCCATTCTCAAAATAATTCCACTGATTTTTTACATAAATTGTTCATATTCACTGAGATTATTTAATATGAGTCTGAATAGTATTGAATTTATTATTTTCTCATTATCAAGTTTCATGTCCTATAATATTATTTTCTCAAAATTCACACCAAAGCATTATAGTATGAAATCAATTTCTATATAATGCTTAATATGACAAAAATTGAATACATATATGGAATATATTGTAATAAGAAAACACTAAAATGGTAAATAAGTATCACACATACTATTTTGGTCAATATGTCAAGTCCTCAACATATCTTCTAACATTTGAATATTAATTTTTGTTAATCCATTAGTATGACGGTGATACGACATGCTCAAATAAATCCTAGTATCACAGTCCTTCTATAGTGTTTTCCAAAAAGTTGATTTAAATAGTGGATTACAATTAGATAAAATTTAAATTTGTGTTCCATGATGTCTTGAAACATCATTAATATCAAGAATTTAAAGGTTATAATGAATCAATCTCATCTTATAAGAAAAAATTATATTGATTTTTAATGGTGATCAACAATAAACCATATCACATCATTATTTCTAGGAGTCTTTAATAATACAGAAGAAATTTTGATAGTAATATCATCCAATTTCCATATAATATTAGGTAATGGTTTAATTAATTTTATACGATAAAGTATGTCATCCTTAAACTGTTGAGAAACAAATCATGTTGATACATAATCTGGAATTTACCACTTTATATTATCGAACAAAAAAATCCCAAAAACCCCCTATACATATTGGTTCTACCATAATGTATATGGAAATTCTTGCATTGATAATCATCCAATAATTATATTTTCATCTTACGTATAGATATAACACAAAACCTATTTTATTAATTTGAAAATTACACCGAAATATACAAAGTCTAACAATTTCCCATCATTCTTGAATTTAAATTCATTTTGAAAATTATCATCATCAGGGTCAAAACTTGTTATATTTTCCAAAAAAAATATTGTTTAGATATAATTTGAAAAGATAGTGATGTTTACCTTTCCATAAAAATTAACATATCATTATTTAAAAAATACATGAGCTTATGGTCACTGTCAAAACTCATTTTGTTCATAACTCCTTGATCATTATTGCTCAGTTACATCAGTTTCTTTATGTAACATCCCTAGGTGCTAGATTATTGAGAAATCATAATCCTGATATTGGCTAAGCCATATTCTTTATATCATTATGATGTCTTTTTATGGATATATGTTTTTTGACTCTAATTATCTACGTTTATCTAACATATATTTCTATAGATATATGTTCAACTTATTTTCAGATTAAATATTTTTGATTCATAAAAATGATCATGAGTGGTATAATTCTATTTATGATTCTTAAACATACTTAATAAATAAGCAATAACTTCTTCATTCTACTTAAGAACAAAATTGAGTCCCTTCTACAATGCATCACTATATATCACAAATACATTATTTCATTATGGTAGAGTCAATATAAAATTAGTAAACAATCTCTTATTCAATTCTTGAAAATATTCTTCCCATTTCATTTTCAATAATAATATAAACCCTTTGAATGTAATCTTGGAAAAAATATAAGAAAACTCTACAAATTATTGAAAAAAAATTCTATTATAACCTACCAAAAAAATGAAACTTCAAACCTTTATTATGATCATCTATGTACTAATTTTTTTACTACCTTTCTCTTAAAAATATAAACAGAGTCCAATCTTACAGACAATATAGCTATGAAAATAAATTTTTTGATGATAATATTAAAACTTGATAAATTTCCCAAACAAGTAATTTCTTTTATGAGTCATAAGAAGAAACTAAATTTTTTTCTCATGGTCTTAATAGGTTTTATAATACACCATGATTTCATCATTAAATACCAAAAAAATATCCAATATACTCAGTCATTATTCTGTTCATTATATCCATAAAAATAGTGGGTGCCTTAGTCAATCCAAAGTACACTTTTATTAACTTGTAATGACTATACCTCATGTGAAATATTATAATTCAAATATATTCATTCATTTATAATAATTGATTATACCTATGATGATGTTCAGTGTTTGAAAATGACTGAAATCCATATATTTGATTGAATAAGTCATCGTTGTGAGGTATAGTATATTTTTTCTTTATTATAATAAAATTAATTTTCCTATAATAAATGGAGAATGTCCTAGGTCCATCTACCTTTTTAATGAATAGAAAAGGTAATCTCGAAGGTGAGACACAAGCATGAATAAATATCATATAACACAAATTTTCTAGTTGTTTCTTCAACTCCACTAATTACATAGTTTCCATTCTATGGGGATTATATTATACATGACTTCTAATGGGAATAAATACATAAAAAATAATATAATGATCTTATGGATTTTTAGGAAAATCCCCAAAAAATAAATTAATCTATTATTATAAAATATTTAAATCCACAATTATAAGATAATTTTTTCTATATATATATATTGTGTCTACTCTATTTCTCGAATTGTATATTTTATAAGAGCTACAGGGAGTGGATCTCAGCATGAATCAGATGATGATGTATTCCATCTAATTTTATGTAATTCCACATCTTCATCATGGATCATAATTTCATTCCCTTTTAATTAAATTTTTTCATCACATTTTCAATGATAGTTTATACCAAGGATTATATCAAAATAAACCAAACTTATAATAACAAGGACTTATAATTTGGAAATATTATGTGTCTTAATGGGAACTTAATAACACATCATTGGTGTAGTGTGACTTCACAAGGAATTTTGAATGATATATTCATTCTTAATGTCCTATGGGAAAATAAAATTCCCCTGTAATATATGAAATATATAAATGATTTGGAAGTTCTAAAATCATATAATCATGGGATAAATTCATAATTATGATTATTGTTCCTTTTACCAAATCATTAGGAACTTCAACCTCAGTTATTTTGATAGCATAATATTGGAATACATCCATAGGAATTTTTGATGAAAATTACATATGATCTTATTAATTTCACTTTTATAGTTCCCCATATACTTATATTTGAATCATGGAATGTTGGCTACTTTATTCTTTATCATTCAATAATTAACCAGAATGAATTTCCCTCTATACATGGTGAAAAGTCTTATTCCTAAAATGAATATTCAACAATTCCTATTTACTCATTTATTACATGTTAGAAATACCTCCATTATATTATTTCCTTCATCCATATTTATGAATCTGGTGTGCTCAGCCGCCCTCTTCATATATTCTTTTCTTTTAACGTATTATGAATTGTAGAATTATTCCACTATCTAGACAGAAAAAGATATTGTTTCATCCTAGGATGATATAATTTGAGTTATAAGTTACCTTTCAACTGTTGGATTAAACATTTTAAATCAATGGTCAATAATACTCTTTGTAATATTTATGTTTTCTACAACATTACTTGCTAACCTTGTAAGGATGGATTCATAAAAAAACATTTCCATCATTGCTTTTTCTTAAACTGGGGAATTATCTATCCATATTCACTGATTTATCAATAGGAAAATAATTTTCGTTAAATTTATAATAAAATACATCCACGTGATTTCATATATTTCATCCTCAACCTTAGAGTTTTGAATTATTTTCCTCTATTTATATGCATTCCTAAAGAGATGATAACTTGAAATAACTTCATTTTATCTTTAATTACATCCAAAAGAATGAAATTCAATCTGTAAGTAACAAATCCATTGTTCATACGCAAATGGAATTTTAGTCTTATTGAATGATATAATATTTAGATGCATGAAACGATCCAAAAATTTTTCCCCACGTCGCGGATCGACAAGATACTCTATATGGGAATGGATATAGGTCATAACATGATTATGTTAGCCCAGTATAATTTTATATTATTCATATCTAACTATAAATCTTGATAAAAATTAATTATATTTACTCTATTTTAAATCTGTTTATGAATTTTGTTTATTTATAAAACATATATTCCTTCCACAAGGCTTAATCTCTAATCAATGGACTACACTAGATTAAACCATTTCATTATAAATCATAATGTATAATGTTGAATGTTATGAAGCAAAAGAAACCAATTGAGGAATTATTCATAATATGTCATTGAATCAGAATAATATAATCATTGAAAATATTATAAATATTGTTAAGTCATTCATAATGGTTTGTATCGAAATTTGAATTAACCCATTCATATCCCTTTGGAGTGTCAAAACCGGTGAGTGGTAAGGAAACATTCACCATGTACCAGAATGATGTCCAAGATATACTTGTCCAACTAATATCAAGGTTATTACCCAGATATTCATATATTCCATAACCATATAAACTTGAATTATCAAAATAGGTATGTATTTAATGAAAAAATACATAATATTTGTTGTATGAAAACCATTACGACATTATTCTACAAAATAGACAGATCATTTGAGTTTTTCATTGGGTTGTGTTCCATAATCTATGATTTCCAAATGCTTTTTCCAATGGTTTTTACTAAACATACATTGATACCAACTATATATCCTAACAATATTATCCTATCTAATGATGTTATTTTACTATATTTTCATAGAAACATGTAATGAAATCCTGAATCACTAAATGGTTTAAAAGTATTTGGAAACTAGATACATACGTGATTTTCACAATACATAATAAAACAAGAAATATAAAATAATAATAATTATTATTCCATTATTATTTCTTCAAGTAAATATTCAATTTCATTCATTGATACAATCATAATTTTTTAGGTAAAGTAAATCATAATAAATAGTTTTCTCAAAGGCCGAGTGACGAAAATAATATAATAGATGGTATCAAAAATTAAATAAAACATGAATAATAGGGTCAATAAAAACAATATCAAATATTACAAATATCCATTTCCAGAAAGGGAACTAAATCTACTGATAATATAAAAATATTATTTATCACATGTATGGTAATGACTACTTCATAAGGATTAAATGCATAATGGGAAACATCATAATTGTACCATCAAGGCCTTGCTAATAGATAACATATATTAAAAAGGTGTGGAGTTCACAAAATACCCAAAATGTATTTTTTTTCTCATAAGATCTATCAATGAACCAAGGGGATTTATAAAACACCAACTATCACATTTTAATCCATATTCATTCATCATGTAAAGCGCGTGAAACATAATCTATGTAAAAATTTATATTGGAAAATAAGAATATGAATTTTCAATAAATATAAAATAAAGAATCATAATCATAACCGATCCTATGTATTATGTTGAATGTTATGTTTTTATTAAATCCCCATTAAAGATCAATTTTCCTTAAAATAAATCTTAGTTTTCCTTAAAACCCTCATTTTTGTATCATTAATATTTATATAAAATAAAATGAATGGGAAATTTTTTTTACATAAATTAGCATAAAATATGAACTCATATTAATTTTATGATATAAATATCAAATACATTCCCCTATGAAGATTTAACACATAAACAATATCTAATAATAATGATATTGTAAAATAAAATATTACCTCTGGCATAACATCCATTTAAAGTGATTATAAACTACATTTTAATTAATTGAATATATTATAAATCTATTTAATAACTATATAAATACATATAATATCATATATGATACAATTATATAATTTTAATACCAATTTATAAAAAAATTTAAAAAAATCATAATTTTTTAGTGTTAACTTTTTTGTATTTCAAGTTAGTTTCGGTTTGGTGGATTTAGTCTTTGTAAATATATCACTAATAAATCATATCCATAATTTTAATAATTATATAATTAATATATATATTAGCTATATATATATTTTACGTACTTATGAATGTTTTTCCCTTTTAAACCGATGGATAAAAAAAGAATAATAGTAATTAAAATTTAAATAATTAATATAAGATCATATATATGTTATAGCTTAACTAAATATATCCTCACTACCATCATTTTGAAATTATAATGAAAAACTCATCACATCGCTTTGTGAAGTGGTTTCTCCAACAATACGAACAAGTGATATTATCATTTCTAGACCAAATGAAAATGTAAGAAGGTATATATGATATTATAATACCATAATTAAAAATATATCATAAATATAATATATATATATATATATTATTTCAATCCCTATATCCATCCATCAGAGGTGGTGATAGAAAACAAATGTTATTTGTTCGTGTGACGGTAGTCCACCATATACATGATTGATTGTTTCATTTACAATTTGATGAAAGAGTAGATAGATAAATATTATTACATAAACATAATTAGATATAAATATATTTTATATACTGGTTTTTTATAATGGTATTATTAAGACATAGTTGATGGTGGAAAATGAAGAAGTAAATATAATGAGCTTAGTGATGATGTTTACCTTCTCATAAAAACAACATTTGTATCTCTATGTAATAAACCTAGGGTTAGTATTTTGGGTTGGGGAGTGGATATAGAATATGGATAAGTATTTTAGGGATTTATTTTGGACGATTTTGGTAAAGATTAATGTCCAAATAGGTGATATAGAGAGAGATGAAGAGTTTCCCTTTTATAATTAAGCTGATGGGCACACTTGTAATTATTCAACATTTTAAAAAGTTATTAAGTCAACACTTTGAAAAAATGGATCCCAAATAACTCATAATCTATTTTCATAGTTATTCATTCAATATAAACTCAATAAACTAATTTTATGAAAGTGTATAGTATTACATAACACTTATCTTTTAAGGTTAAACCGTGACAATCTTGTTCTGACCTTATCCATGGTAATTTTTTTCTTCTATACTTACTATTTATTCTAACTAAAAACTAATTAAAACTTATAGATAATATTAATTATAGTGATTCTGAATAAATAATTTATTTTTTCAAATTTAATTCATAGAATTATTATATTATAATTTAAAAATAAAATCACAAATTGTGTTGAAAAAATGGGTTTAAAAATCATTTTGAGCATAATAAGATATTGCATTTACTACGTTACTATTAATCATCATTATATAGATTTAAATTATTTTAGTTAGATATATATTTTATATATTAAATTTATATAATTTTTCAATTAATATTATTTGAATTTTTTTTAATGGAATGTAATTATGTTTTAATAATACAATTTTCTGAAATATATCCCATTCTTACCTCTTAATGATATTATATAATTTCTTCTATAAAATTGATAGATAATAAATTTTAAACTCAAAATATTATAAATAAATTTATTAATATTTAAATATAAAATTTTCAATTATTTAAAGAAGATTATTTTCTACGGAAAAGTGTAAAAATATAATTTTGATCTATATTGACATATTATATTCATAACAATTATTTATACTACCAAATAATCTTTTTGTGCCATGAAATATTGAATTGTGAATTTTATTATAGTTTTATTAAAATATGATGTTCAATTATTATAATTATTTCTTTTTATTTACACTCAATCACCTTTATCATTCAAATATCAACAAATATCCATTTTTTAGTGAAAACCTACCACAATAATGATAGTTCCTTCACGAAAAAATCACATTTATTATTCTATTTGAATATATTATGCTATTTTAATGTATTAATCAAAATTCTAAAATACATCACATGCTCCTCATTAATTTTGTTGTATATTTCAATATAATCTATAAAGGCTACCACAAATCTATCAAGCTAATCTCTAAAGACTCTATTTATTATGCACATGATTATTTTTGGCGAATTAGGGAGTTCAAAGGGAATTACTACAAACTGAATATTCCCATATTTTTTGAAGGGTAGTCTTGGGAATATATTCATTTGTTAAAAATTAATATTTTATATCCTTATAAAAGGTATACCTTATTCAAGTATTGCGCCCCCAACAACCGATCAAAAATGTCAACAGTCTATGGTAGGGTATACTTGTTCATTATAATGATTTTTTTATTTCATGAAAATAAATATAGAACAAAATTACCCCCCACCCCATATTCTTGATAAAGAAAACCTGCACACCCCATTTTGAAGCACTCAGGCTTATAAAACCATTTCACAAATTATAATGTAATCGATTATTTAGTTAATTGGATTCATTAGTGGCTACTCTATATGGAGTCTTGAATATGTGTAGATATCTAATTATATGGCCAATCTAGAAATCAAACTCTATGTAACGACCAAAAATTTTATCAATTGATATACCCTTATTATAATTATTCCATGTAGTGTAAATCACATAAAATCATATAAATAACATGATAAAAACATTTTAAATATATATAGAATTAAATAAGAATTATTTCTATATGTTAATGAACATATACCGATGAAATAGTAACATTACCTTTAGAGTATTAATATTCCCCATATAAATAGTAAATTAGCCAATGAAATTGTAACCCCACATATGAAGTTATAAATAAAATTTGTTTATCCAATAAATATAACATGATATATATATATATATATATATATTATAATAAGTAAATAAATGATTGTGAAATGATAAATTAATAGTTGGT
This sequence comes from Viscum album, assembly GCA_963277665.1. Lineage (NCBI taxonomy): Eukaryota > Viridiplantae > Streptophyta > Magnoliopsida > Santalales > Viscaceae > Viscum > Viscum album. Next base: position 2,045,321,887 of record OY728126.1, on the reverse strand, counting down.
ATTTTTTATGTTATAAATATTTAAGTAAACTTTTATAATTAATATATTGTTTAAAAGAAAATTTATTTCAGTAAAATGAACTCATAAATAAATATTTTGTTGTAATGTTATTATAAAATAATATTGTGAGACTATATTTAAATTTTCCATGTGATACAAAATTAATTATAATTCTAAAATCGGTATTTTCCACGTAAGTAAATATTTTAATTAAAAATTAACTTTCCCATATTCAAAAAATTATTTTCTTAAAATGGGGTTCATTTTTTAATTCTAAAAGTCATAAAATTGTTTGGGATAATTTTCTTTTCTTTTCAATAATATATGAATTTTGGTAATTAATATAATACAATAAATTATGATAAATTAAAAAAACAAGAATAATGGAATCATAACTAAAATATGGTTTATTAAAGCTTAAAATGTAGATTTATATTTCATTATTTTAATATATTTACTTATAATTATGAAACTATTCTTAGTTTGGAGACAAAATGATGAATTAATGATTTAAATAATGAGAAAACACTCATATCATCCACTAAAAATACCACTCCTCTATCTAATCTCCTCAAGAATCTAATGATTTTATCCTTGCCCAAATTCTACCAGATACACATACCAAACCTCTCCCACAAATCCTAGATATCTTTATATCATAAAAATACAAAAATATTTTCATTAAGGAGGAACTTAAGGATGAAAAAAGAGAAGAGGTAAATTCCCCTTTCCTTTTCTTTTAAAATCATTTCATGTTCATCCTTATTCTATTCGTAACTCCCTAAAAAATTGAAATATTAATCTATTAACATATATATAATGTAATTTTTAAATTCTTATGTAACAATACACCATCAAACCCCATCTCCTCTACATTTGGTTTTAGAAATGAAAATAACTTTCTTGGGGTGTTACTTTATCGAATTTTAGAATGAAATTTTTTCATTTAACATTAAATCAATATTATAAATTCATAAAACATTTTTTATGGATATAAAAAATAATTATATATTTACTAACACCCTATTTTATTTTCTATAATCAACATATACACTTGATTCTAAATAATTAACAAAAACATCTCTATTTTGAGAAAAAACTGCCCAAAATAATGCAAATGATTATCACTACCATTATAGGTAAGGATTCATCCCCATAAAATATATCCTACTGATTTATAAATTAATTTTTCCTTATTTTTTTCAATTAGTATCTTATAAAGTCAATTATGTATTTCAACTTCCACTTTACATGAATTTCCATAATCTTATACAAGCGAATTGATCATGAAAACTAAGAAAACTACCACCCCTGAATGATGAAATTAAACAATACAACTTATAATGAAGTCCATCAGAAAACATAATAAAATTATAATAAAAAACTAAATATAGAAAATTTTTGGGACTTATTAATTAAAGAATATAATTTTATTATTCCGGAGATTTATATCAAGTGTAGAACTGTTTCTGACAAAGGGTAAGGTTTTCTAACCAAACACCATTTTTATTTTAGGTTACTCTCTTTTTTCTCTCTAATAAAATGTAATTCTTCATTATTTTTGTTTATATATTATATATTATGTTTTTATGCTCCAAAATCAAATTCCATCCTCATACCATACTTCATTGATGGTTAAATACATGTTTTAATGGTTCCATTCTGAAATTTTTCGATAAGCAGGCCCCATTACAGGGAACATCCCAATTTCATACCCATTATATTATTATTTCTATTATATAGTTTTAGAAAACAGTATTTTTATTAAATAAATATTTTTTTCATGAAAAAATATCATCCATAATTTTTTTGGTTCAACCAATTATTCCTCTTTCATTTTAATGGATCTTTACTATTTTCCCTTAAAACTGCACTAATGTGGATAAAGTATAAAGTTCCTTAAACACTATTTTGAAATTTTTTCATTTAATATAGATACTATTTATCATTTTAAATTCTTGTTTTCCTTTATGAATGACCTTCTATGTTATTAATACAGTCTTTTATTGTCACTTTTATGACATACCAAATTTTAATGCCTCACGATAATATTATGATACCCATTTTCATACATGTGTAACCCTTATTTTATGTTTTATTCCTCATGTGGCTTACATATTAATGAACGTGATATTGTGGGTGAACCAAGATATTGCAATAATTAATTAGGAAATGTTTAGTCTCATGAGGCTAATCTATTGGGACATGGATTGAACCTGATTCCTTTATGGGACATTGTCCAGTATGCAATATTGTATTGGAGGATAGCCTTGTATAATTTTATGTCATGTTATATGTGGATTCCACATTCCTATTATTCCATGATTATATTTTACCATGTTATACATGTTATTTTTCCTAATTACTGTTCATTATTTGTTCCCTTTTTGCCATCATAATATGCCTTCTAACCCATGTGTTATATTCTATACGTATGATTATTTCTTCATTGTAATTTTTTCTCATCCCTTTCAATCTTGTATTCCCCTGGTTATCCAAAACAGTTACATGATCTCAATATCAATTAATATCTCATTATAGATAATAAATAAAAAAAATTCTTGATTATTAATTATGTTCATAATTTTCCACGGAACATATACTTTACAATCTTTTTCTTGTAATTTTATGGTTAATAATTCTTAAATTCATGTAATGATAAGTGTAAAAGGCTAGAGTCTCTATAGTTGGTATTAAAGAAAGGTAAAGACACATTTGGGATTAGAATTATAAAATTATTTCGAAAGCCTTTAGAAGAATACTATGTATGAGAAACATCCCTAAATAATGTTTATTATATAGTAAGTGGTTTATAATGAAAATAAATCAATGTTTGGATAATACATGAGGATGTGTTTTTGGTTGGAATTTACCTCGAAGTAACAACTCTAACCTGTTGTTCTGGGCCAAACCCGAGTTAACCAAGTACAAGAAAATGGTCCATCAAATGCACCTCGTTAGACACTCCCTTGGGATATGATTTAGTAATTCCATAAAGTCATTATGAACCATTATTAATGGAAAAAAAATCGTATATGAATATATGTTAGGAAATAGATAATGTATAACCAAGATTGAATCTTAGGTTACTACTAGTTATGAAATACATTTATTTTACAGGATTATCCTTCCAGGATTAATTTTTAACTTTTAATATTCTTGTAATCTAAGTATTCAATTCCTTCATTATTTTTATTCATTTCTAGTTAATGTCCTCAAATAGGAGAAGTACCCTAAATTTATTTCACCACAGTATGTAAAATGAAATTTCGAGTGAAACATCTCACACGGGAGGAAGAATGTAGTGAATCAAAACATTATCAAATTAAATACTATTGTTATAATTATTTTATATAGTTTAAATAACTTAAAATTAGATAAAGATACCACCACAAACATTATAAATTTATATTAAATTAAATAAGAAATATTTCTAGAAGTTAATGAACCTATACATATGAAATAGTAACATGACCATTGGAATAGTAAATAATATAATTTAATAGTAACCTCACCTATGAAATTATAAATAATATGTTTTTATCCTATAAAAAAAATATGATATATATATCATGGAATAAGTAAATTAATGATTTTGAAATGATAAATTACATATTTGTATTTCTGTTAGGTATAAATATTTAATTACAAATCAATAATTAATATATTTTTTTAAAGAAATTTTATTTCAATAAAATTTAATCATAAATTAAATTTCTTGTCTTATCGTTTGATGATAGTTTTAGCATGCCCTAATTAATTTTTCAAAGTGTTACAAAATTTGATATAATTCTAAATTCGGTATTTTCCATGTAAATAATGATTTTTATAAAAATTTAATTTCCTATATTTATAAAATTTTCTTTAAGAAATGGAGTACATTTTTTATTTCTACATGTAAAAAAATGGTTATGGATAATTTTTTTGAATTTTTCAATAATACTTGAATTTTGGGTCAATAGTATAATATTAAAATTTTTGATAAATGATAAATACATGAATTATGGAGTCATAGATGATGTATGGCGGATGTAAGGCCAAAATATAGATTAATACGTCATTATTTTAATATATTTTTCGATGGTTCTAATACTATTCATAATCTTGATCTATAATAATAAACCAATGAATTAAATAATGAGAGAACACACATATCCTCCCCGATAAATACCACCCCTCTCCACATCTTATCGTCACTCCTCTAATGATTTTATCATTGTCCAAATTCTTCCAAATACTACTCCCAAACCCCTCTCCATATTCCAAGATATATTTTTCACATCATAATACAAAAACGTTTTACCTAACAAGGCTCTCAGTGAAGGGAGACATAAGAATTAAATCCCACTTTCCTTTTATTTTAATTTTTTCCATGTTATTTTATTATTATATACTCACTTCCCCTCATATTAATGGAATGATAACTATAATAACTTAAATACATTGGAATTTTATTATTCTAATGGAATTTCCCATAAAAAAAGTCCCTTCTCATCTCCCTTTTTTCTAGAAATGAAAATGTTGTTTGTGAGGTGTTATGTATCTCCTTTAAAGAAACAAAATTCATTTTCCATTAACACAATCAAGGATGGTCATAAAAAAATTATATGTTTAAAATAATTCTAATATTTTTATTATAGACAATGAAATTTTCTATAATCATTTTATATAAATGATTCAAAAAAATAAAACAAAGCATTGTTGTTGTGAGGAAAAACTGCCGAAAATAATCCAAATGTTCATCACTATCATTTTACCAAATTATTCATCCTCAAATCATATAACCATATTATTTATAATAACATTTAAATTTAAGTATGTTTATTAATAACATACATCTTGGATTATGGATTTCTATATCTATTTCCCATGAACTTCAATATTCTTATACCAAATAACAGATCATGAAAACTATGAAAACAAGAACTCCTGAATGATGAAATTGAACAGTATAACTCATAAAAAGACCATAACTGATCTTAAAAAATAATATTAAATCAATTACATATATAAAATTTTACTAAATTATTAAGTAATGTATTTAATTATATTATTTAAGACAAAATGATCATGTGAAGAACCGTTTCAGACATAAGGTAAGGTTTTCCACCCACACACCCATTTTTCTTTTGGGTTACTCTCTTTCTCTATATATTACATTTTAATGGATATATATTTTTGTTTAAATATAATTTAAAATTTTAAAATGTTATAAACTCATATATTCTTATTATTACATCCTTCATTGTTAGGGAAATAAATATTTTTAATGTTTCCTTCTAAAATATTCTTGATAAGAATGCGCAATTAAGGGGAATTTCCCAATTTCTTACACTTTATAATGTTCTATACATAATTGGTTTTAACCCAAATGGTTTTTTATTAAATAAATAATTTTATCAAAAGAAAATTTTATGTTTCATTTCTAGTTTTTTGAAACTATTTAAGCATTTTCGGTTTTAATGACTCTTAAATATTTTCCCTTATAATTTCACTAATTTCAATAATTTCTGATGCTTCATAAACACTCATTTCAAATGTTCTCACATAAGATGGAAAAAAATTATAATTATATATTCTTATATTATTTTATTAGATTCCATTTAGGTACAAAATTCATTCTTCGATAGATACTTTTATGATATAACCATTTGTAATTCCCTATGACATGATTATGATACCCATTTTATTTCATGGGAAACCCATATGTTATGTTTTATTAATTACGTATTATTCATCATGTGGAACCCATATTTATGAACATGTTATATTGGGTGATCTCAAATAGTTCTCTAATGAATGGGGTAGTGATTATTATCATGAAAAGTCATATTGGGATAAGTAGTGAATCAGATTCCTTCATGGGATTTTTCCACCCTATTATATAGTTGTAGAGGATAGCCTTTAATCATGTTTATTACATGTTATATGTTGTTTACACATTCCTTGGATTACATGATTATATGTACTGATGTTATACATTTATTATTACTTATGTTTATTTCTGATCCATTCCTTTTATACCATTATGTTATGCCTTCTAACCCATGTTTAATGTTCTATTTCGATGATTATTTCAATATATGGCTTTTTAGTTCAACCATTTTGTTCATTTATTCCCTATATTATCCTATAAAGTTATCAAAACTCAATGTATGTTTGAAGATCATTATAGTGATTAAATAAAAAAAATCATGATGTTCAATTATGTATCAAATCATACAAATACACTAGAATTTATGATACTTAGAATATAATTTGATGGTTAATTATGCATAAATTCATTTTGTGACATGTGTTGAAGTCTGGGGTATATATATTATATGATAGGAGTAATAAAATATAACACTTTAGTGAATCGATTGGTAGAGTCTGTCACAATTTCTAGGTTTTAAACCATGATTCTCTCTTATATAATTATCATTTTATCAAGATAAAATTTTTCATAATGAAATAATATCTAGGATTGAGATGAATTTTGACAATGAGATTAATCTATTTATATAGACATATAAATAAAAGAATATTTTTAAAAATATGGAGATTTATTTCCCTTCCATGGATGTTTGTGTTGGATTTACATAGATACCACCAATCTAGTCCCATTATGAAATAAAATTCATTAAAATAAACATAAGATTTATTGGGAGGTCAAGTCCAAAAATATTAAATGGGGAGAAGTTATATGATTGGGATGTATTAATTTACTAATTTTATTTCTTCCAATATAAATCAATTTCAATGTTATTTTATGGAGTATGTATAGTTATAAAAAAATTCATGATATCAATGAATGTGTATAATGTGAATCAAATTTTATATTCTCTATTCTTTAATGAATTACTAGTGGGCATGTCGCTACGTTATTATATAATTATACCTCAGCAATTTTGATAACAAAAACATTTCATTTAATGTCCTTGGAATTTTTTGCTAGTTATCTTTAACTGAAAATAGGTTGGATCATGGGATTTGATATTTTCTATATTCCTTATAGTGGATACACTAGACGACTAGCTGAGGTTTGATAAAAACCTTCTTTTTATCTATATATTTAGTAGGATTCTTTATTTTCTTCCAAAATTGATTAGATTGATTCCAATATAATGCACACAACAATCATTTAATAATTCATATGAGAAATTTTATGAGATTATTCTCCGATAATTTTGATACATTGGAAATTGGGTTTTCTTTCATCCTTCATGTTTATCCATTATTCATCCTTAATTATGATCCATGATATTATTTTTATCTCATTCCCATCAAGGACACTAAGAATCAAAAATCTCTATCTAAATCTAAATGGAACAACCAAAAATATATTCAATTTATTCAAAATCTCAAATCTCTAAATTTATTTATAGACTGAAATGTAATTTCATTATTAAAGAGGTTCTCCTAGCCTCCCTATTAAATGGAATAGATAGTTATGAAACATTTGATCCAATAGTTATTTCCTCATCAAATCTTGTAAAATCATCTTAAATTTTCATTAGATCAATGAATTTCCTCTTTGTTTTACAATGTAATTCTTGGTAAACATATTTATTGACAAATATTTTTTGAGTCATTTACAATGTATGGATTTGATTTCATTTTTTGGATTCATGTTATTGATTAATCCCCACTAGTGATCAGTTTCTTACTTATGTTTCTAGATGTAAAATATGAAGTTATCTTGTCCTGATAATTGGAATAAAAAATATATTCCCAATTGATTGATTCAATTTTTATAAGAAGAGGGGATAATAAGATCCACTAAATGTATGAGGCATTTTTTCATAAGGTAATAAACCACAATGTGAACTTTCATAGTAGAGGGAGGGAATTCCACTGAAGACAAGATATAACATGAGTTAGTTCATCAATTACTTCCTTGATGTTATTAGCTCCCAATCCCATTATCATATGAATCTCATAAGGGAAATCATACTTTCCTATTACATTTTTTGTTATATTGATTCCCCTTAATTCCCACAATTAATTTAAATAACGGAAACTTATGTATTATAATACATAGAAAAAATAATTATATAAAAAGGTAAACTATAAACTTAGATGTAATGACATAAAAATGAAATTTATTTCCTAACTTACGAGTTTCTAGGATTCAATATAGGTTATCCATGGTAATATTCTGATTTGGGTTTTAACCTAACAATCCATTTAATCCATTCATAATGGTTCAAAAATAACATATTAATTTATTAATTAAAATACAAGGGGTGTTTCAAACTAGGATTTTAGTAAACTATTTTCCATGAACTAGGTATAGCTCGAGTAAATACACAACTAGACCTTTTCTGTTTATTACCCCAAGGTATATTTGTTCTACACCCACAATTTCTTACTGTTTACTTACATGGATTTTCTTAATTGGAAACCACTCGCTCATTAATTTAAAATAATTGGAATATTTTACTATAATTATACTTATAACTAGAGTATCTAACAATGTATTAATATACAAATCAAAAAAATAAGTTGAATTTCTCTGATATCGACTAAAATTACTAAAGACTCTTACACATATTGTTAAATTATTCTCAACATAAATATCCATTAAACACTACCCATGTATACATATTCATATATTGTTAGGGAGAATATGTTCACAAAATATCAATAAGAATAAAAAATAAAAAATATTCATTGGATCTTTATATTGTGATCCTAGATCTCATTGGTATTCTGAACATACCTAAGATAAAATGTGGAATACATAAACAAATGAGATAACATATAATGCCTAGTAAGGGAATAAAAATCATAAATATTAATAAAATATGAGTGAAATGAAATAAAATGATATTATAAAAGGAAAGGCTCATGATTAATCATAATGAATCAAGATATATAGAATGTGTAATATTAAGATACTGGATTCAAAGAAATGTGGAAACATCCATGTAACACCTGAGAATTTTATGAGAAATTTTTTGTTTTTATGTTATATAAATCATCTAAAAAATCTTTCACTACACACAACACTAGCTTGGCTTGCTTTACATGCAACCACGACCTTCCTCGATAGCTTGCATTGTACGCAATACCGAGTTTCACTAAACAATCATATGCTATTAAAATATTATTAAAACTAGTCGTTATGAATATTAATACCCACATTTTGAAATTTTATAAATTTTTTCATTCAAAATGGACTTCATTTTTGGATTCGGAATATCAAAATTAGACTAGCGTTAAATTTTGGTATTCTTCTGAAAACATTCAATTTTTTATGAATAGTGAAAACACTGGGTTACAATTTAAAAACTGACTTTTTATTTAAATAATTATTTATTTTATTTAAATTTATTTTAGGAAAAAATTGATACATAATACCTATATAAGTTCAATGCAATTCATTGGAGTCATTTTACAATAATTTTATATATATAGAAATTTTATTGAACTTTTCACCGTCTTTTACCCACCTCCTAGGAGAATATCCAAATTCACATAAAACCTAATCTTACCGCTTCTGTGAGTGGAATTTCAAAAATCCGAGACACATGGTTAATATCATGGACTAAAATTTGGTTCAATGAGATGAAAATGTTTTTTGGTGAATAGTAACTGTTTACTTTTTTTACCACGATTAAAAGTAAATAGGGTAATTAAGGGTACAAATGATATTATTATTACCCTAACACATGTCCTAATTCTATTGGATAAGTGTAATTCGACCAAAAACAACCTTAGGAATAAAATATGACCATTTAGTCCCACTTGGATAAGATTCGGACATTTATTATTAACTTATTTAAAGAAAGGTTAAAATAGTTAAAATCAAAGTTTAATAAGTAACTCATTTTTAATAAAGGGTTATAAAAAGATAAATTAGACTATAATTATTCATTAGAGGGATAAAAATATTTCCTACATAATGGTATTTTATTTTTAATTTTTATACTTTAAATAAGTTAATTTATTTATGACACAATGATGATGCAGTAATTATATTATTAATGAAATATTGACATAATTGATTGTATAAATACCCAAATAAATGTAATTTGAGACATTTTATGAATTCCAATAACATTATATGTTAATAAGACAGGTTATTATTGATTTAATTAACTTTTTTCGAAATAATATTTCTTTTATGATTTTCACAAAAATCAATTACCAAATAGTGTCAAAATTGACATAATATAGTTTTTAAAAAAACTATTATATTATTAATTGTTATTTTATTCCTAAAAATCTAAGGTTCGGCTGAATGACTTAGATAAGTTTTTATATATTAATAATAAACAACTTTGGGTTCGTTTGGCTTGTTATAATAAGTTTATTACCCTTATAGTGTAAGAAAACAAGAAGACACACTAAAAGTAAAATTATCTAACATAAAGTTATATCAAAATGATAATGTTAAAATAGAAACCTGAACTTGTCTAAATTCTATTTTATAAGAGTATTTCGAACCATCACCACCATAGCTTCGAAATAAATCAATTTGGAGCTATTAAAAACCGAATATGACTTTATAATAAAATAATATTTTTAGTTTTTCCAAAGGTACCCCTCTCCTCCCTTATAAAAGGAAACCTCCTCCCTCTCTTCCTCACACCACATTGATCATTAAAGCTCGTCCAAACCCTGCCAAATTCTCTTCTAAACGTCCCTAGAAACATCCTAGAGGTCCTGGTATTTTTCAAAGACCAATTTTAGTGCCCTAAGAGGAGGTCTCAAAGAGGCGCTTCAAAGAAGAGGTAATGTCCGCTACCAATTCTTTAAACTTTCTTTCTTTTTCCACTTATTCTTCTTCATTAGTTTTTTAATTATAAATTAATAACATCAGTATCAATCATATATTGATATGTTATTATATGTGTGAAACAACCCTATTTCACCATCTATCCATCCTACAGAAAACGAAATCACTGCGCGTGCGTACGTACGGAATACCGTCTCCACGTCGTGGTGTAAACTATTTTCCACCACCACCGTACTTGGATGGGTATAATTATGTAAATAATGACTATATAATATTATTATAAATTGATATTGATTCTGAAATAGTATACATACACTCCAATACAATTCCATGATCATGGGAACGATATCATCCCTCGTGCGTATGTAAGGAATACCGTCTCCACGATATGATGCGACTCGATCTACATGATCTTCATTGCATGATTATTATATAAATGAATTTAATGAATTAATATGATATATATTACACTAATTCCATTCTGGGAATGAGGTATCTATAACGTAAAAAGAAGAATACGAATTTATTCGACAAAACACGCATAAGAACAAAAAGTAATAAACACCCGAATAAGAAGTAGTAATGAAATATTACTAATAAAAAGATAAGGATTTTACCATATAGGATATCAAAAAAATAAGTATGATTCTAGAATAAGTCAATATCATTATTTAAATCATTATACAGGTGGTTCTGACACTTACGAAGAAAATTGGACCTAAGCAAATGGAAAATCTCGCCATCTCATTTTTTATCCGAGATTGTTTATACTTCAGAATTTACTGGGGAATATTTATCATAAACATCCGTGTTTCCTCAATATGTAATATTTATATCCTTATACAATGGTTTAATTCCAATTTTACCCTTCTATGAGTTTATAGTAAAAGATATGAAATGAATCTTTTGTCGTTTTTCGTATGAGGTACTTTTTGACTTTTCCGACATGAGATCGAGAAGAATGTTTTTTAACTTATACGGCATGAATGTATTTTTTTAAAACATTATTTCCAAGAATCTTCCTTTAAAATTTTTCAGGGTTATTTTTAGTCAACTTATTTTAGTTTAAAATTGTATGACATGTTATGAAAGGAAAAATGTTTTTGAAGTAGAAAGGATATTTTCCTCAAGAATTGAGTTCAAGTGTTTTTTCAAAATTATTTTCCGTCTAAGATAATATATGGTTCTGTTTCTATCCCTATTTTTAAATTTATTTTATTTTGTTATGATGGAATTATTTTTATGATGTCCTTTTATCTTATATGGATTATTTAATGATGGCATGATGTTTAAGATTCCCATTTTTATTGCATGGGTTATGCTATGATGTATGATATATGATTTTGTGGCACACATAAGAATGGTTTCATTATGAGATGGTTGGGACCAATATCTCCCTAAAATGCATTGGGTAATGATTTATATCTCATGAGATAGACATGGCTGGAATGGAAGGTTAAACCAGTTCAGTGAAACAGGACTGAAACGAGGAGTGAACTCGGTTCAGAAAAGGACATTGTCCTCTAAGATATTCTTGGCAACGAGTCTTGACTACTAAGAAATGATTTTCTATGATTATGTTTTGTATTCCACAAAAGTTTAATGTTTTAAGTTATGATTATTGGAATTACATTTCACTTCTATGATTTATCCCATGTTATGGTCTCTTTTACAGGATAAGATTTTCATAATTTTACGTTCTTATAAATATGATATTTTTGATATTTCTTTTGATTACCCTTACTGAGCATTTGAGCTCACCCTTTGGTATTTTTTCTTTTCCCCAGGTCATGAAGAAGGATATTAAGTAGGATATGCCAAAAAGGGACTCTAGATATGATGAAATAAATGGGAGACAACGTAGATGATTTATGAACCAGTTGTTTATGTTTCCCAGTTTCTGAAGACACTATACCTATACGCTCCTTTCATGGTTTTGTTATATGTTGTAATAATCATGATTCAATTTTTATGTAATAACAATGTATGTAAAGTATGGGTCGTTATAGTTGGTATTAGATGAAAGGTATAGTCAACCATTGGAACTAGGATGTGAAATCCTTAGTTAGAACCCTAAGGATAATTTTAAGCATAGAAAACAATATTAGTGTTTTAGAAATGGCCATGAACAACTTATGATAAGACCTTAAGTGTAAAATTTTATTCTTGATTATGTGGTTTTCCTATTATATTTACTGTTTCTCACACTATTCTTCTTAGTTTTAGTTAATGGATGGAACCCGAAGGAACTATGTTAATGCGAAATGTGATAGGAAATGCAATGATTGTCCTCCTGAGAAACCAAACGTTATGGGAGCTAGAATGAAAAATCATGTAGCCATGCTCACACAACTATCTCAAGCTAGGAATCAGGCAGGACTTCCAAACAAGCAATGGAAGGAGCAACATTCTGTTGAATCCTTCACAAGGCAGCGTCCACCCTCATTCAGCTGGTCTACTGATCCATTAGTGGCTAAACAATGGATCAATACAACTGAAAAAATATTTTCAGTTCTTCAATGTTCTGAACATGATAAATTCATCTTAGCAGTTTATCGTTTGGAAGGTGAAGATGATCAATGGTGCAATATTATGAAGAATATGAGGCCATGAGATGAAATTGAGTCCATGGAATGGTATGAGTTCAGGAACATATTTTTCAATAAGTACATCCCTCGTATTCTATGAAAAAAGATGGAGATTGAGTTTCTTGAACTAAAGCAAAAGGATGATGAATCTGTTGGTACCTACGAAGAAAATTCTACATGAATTGCGAGGCATTCTTCTGGTATTATTTTCCATCCTGAGAGTAAGGTCGATCGATTATTTAGTGGATTAAAACCAACTCTTCGAAGGGCGTTAGCCATAAGGGACTTCAATAGCTACGAGGTAATTGTTCGATGTGCTCTCAAGGTTGAGATGAAGATTAGGGTAACCCATCAGTCACATGGGTTTGATAAGAAGAGGAAAATGGAATTCAAAGGAAAATCTAACGACCACACTAAAAAGAAGATGATTATTCCCTTATGCTCAAATTTTGGAAAGACACAAGGAGGAAATTGTCTTAAGGGGACAATCAAATGTTATAAGTGTGTAAAAGAAGGTCATCAGGCAATTGAATGTCGAAATAATGGGAAGAAGATGTCTAATGATGCAATCGAAGGAAGGGATACACAGAATGAACCTACTACACTTCAATGTTTCAAGTGCAAGGAAATGGGGCATTATGCCAATCAATTCCCTAATCCAAGGGTTGTTGATGATGATCAACATCAACAAACTCTTAAGGTTAAAGGAAAAGGAATGTCACATGCAATTTCTATCAGCGATGTGGAGTACGATAATGAAGTGGTAAATGGTACACATACTATCCACTCTAAAGTAGCAAATGTTTTATTTGATTCTGGATCCACCCACTCTTTTATTTCTAAAGAATTTTCTAAGGTTTTCACCATATTACCTCATCAATTAGATGTTGAGTTAGCTGTGACAACCACTGATGGCACAACAGTCACATCAAAAGATTATAATTCTTCTTCTATTGAAGTTTGTGGGAAAGTGCTTTGTGCAAATCATGTCATCCTTCCTATAGTGGAATTTGATGTGTTTATTGGCATGTATTGGCTTTCTCTATATGGATATCATATCAATTTCCAAAGAAGGGAAGTCACATTTCATATTCCAGATCAATATATGATCGTCTAACGATGCAAGGGTGAACATAACCTTCCAGTGGAAATTTATTCCATAATATGGGTCTTGATTCCACTAAATGAAGGTTATTTATCTCAAATGGTTGGTGAGAAACTCATTATTAAGAATATGCCCATTGTACGGGAGTCTGGCGATGACTTTCCGGAGGAATTTCCGGGTCTTCCACCAAATCATGAAGTTTAGTTTTCAATAGAACTCGTACCGGGTTCTTTGCCTATTTCAAAGACACCTTATAGAATAGACCCAATTGAGTTGTAGCAATTTAAGAAGCAACTCCGAGAGAATCTTGATAAGGGATTCATACGCCCTAGTGCATCACCTTGGGGAGCACATGTTCTATTTGTTAAGAAGAAAGATGGATCAATGAGACTCTGCATTTATTATCGAGAACTTAACAAGATTACGATCAAGAACAAATATCCTCTCCCGTGCATTGATGACTTATTTGACCATCTATGCAGAGCTCAATAATTTTCCAATATTGATCTTCGTTCAGGGTATCATCAATTAACGGTCAAAAGGGAGGATATACCAAAGACGGTTTTCCGTACAGGGTATGGACACTATGAATTTATAGTGATTCCATTTGGTCTTATTAATGCCCCTGCTATCTTCATGGATATAATGAATAGAGTCTTTAGAGACTATCCTGGTCAGTGTGTGGTAGTCTTTATAGATGATATTCTTGTATATTCAAAGAGAAAGGAAGAACATGAAGATCACTTGAGAATTATATTCAATACCCTAAGAAAGAAGAAGCTTTATGCCAAATTTACCAAGTTTGAATTTTGGATTCAAAAAGTTTTATTTTTGGGTCACATAATCTCAAGAGATGGGATATCTGTGGATCCAGAAAAAACAATGGTTATCGAATGATGGTCGAGACCAACAATAGTTACTGTGATTAGAAGTTTTCTTGGTTTAGCTGGATATTATCAACGTTTTGTGAAATATTTTTCACGATTATCTAATCCACTAACCAGGTTGACTCGGAAAGGAGTTAAGTTTGTTTGGACAGAGGAATGTGAAGAGAATTTCAAGGATTTAAAAAGAAGGATATCCAGTGTGCATGTGCTCACACTGCCTTGTAGTGGAGAAAGGGTTTTGATCTACAGTGATGCATCCAAGAAGCGATTGGGTTGTGTTCTCATGCAAAACGATATGGTGATAGCTTATGCCTCCCGATAGTTGAAAATCCCTGAGCAATATTACCCAACTCATGATTTGTAGTTAGCTGTGGTAATCTTTGAATTAATGATATGGGGGCATTATCTTTATGGAGAAAGGTCTGATATTTATTCTGATCATAAATTTTTAAAGTATATTTTCACACAAAAGGAGCTGAATATGCGCCAAAGAAGATGGTTGGAGCTGATTAAGGAATACGACTGCTCAATTCATTACCACCCTGGGAAACCAAACAAGGTGGCAGACACATTAAGTCAAAAAGACAATTCCAGTTTATCCATGATGAGGATCACAAAAGATCCAATATTTATGGATTTACAAAGGATGGATCTTGGAATTATAATGGAAGGGGAAAATCGTATCTTTCTCAAATGGATGTCCAACCATCTATACATGTGAAGATTAAAGAGGCACAGAATGAATATTTAGAGTTACAAAAGAAGGTGAGAAATGTTCCTGAATTCAACCATGATTGTTATGGGATAATAAGGTTTTGGAATCAGGTTTGTGTTCCTCCCATCCTATAATTAAAGAAGGAGCTGCTTGATGAGGATCATAGTTCTTCATTCTCTATTCATCTTGGAAGCACGAAGATGTATAGGGAACTGAAAGAGTACTTCTTGTGGGATGGAATGAAAAGAGATGTTTTTGAATATGTTTCTCGATGCATGGTTTTTCACCAAGTTAAGGCTGAGATACATAAGTCTAAGGGTATGTTACAACCATTACCCATACCCGAATGGAAATGGGAAAACATCACTATGGACTTTGTCACCGGAATTCCTAAAACATCCAAAGGAAATAATGTTATCTGGGTCATAGTTGATCTTTTTACAAAGTATGCACACTTCATTTCTATTAGGGAAGATTTCTCTCTTGATCATCTTTCCAGGATATATGTAAAGGAAGTGGTAAGATTGCATGGAGTACCACTTTCTATTATATCTGATCGGGATCCGAGGTTTACATCAAAGTTCTGGAGAAGTCTTCAGCATACTCTCGATACAGAGTTGAGTTTCAGCACTTCTTATCATCCTCATATAGAAGGTCAGTCTGAGACGACAATTCAAACTCTAGAAGATATGTTGAGAGCCTACTCTATGGATTTAAAAGGTGGATGGGATCAACACCTACCATTGGTGGAATTTTCTTATAATAATATCCTTAACTATAGTATTCAAATGGATCCTTATGAATCTCTCTATGGAAAGAAATGTATGACTCGAACTTGCTGGGAAGAAGTTGGGGAAAGAAAGCTATTAGGACTTGATAGTGTTGATGATATGGTAGAAAAGGTCCGATCTATTCAACAACACATAAGAGCAGCTCAGAGTCAACAAAAATATTTTGTCAACAACTGATGAAAAGACCTAGAGTTTGAAGTGGGAGATAAATTGTTCTTACGAATATCTCCTTGTAAGAGAGTAATGAGATTTTGAAAGAAGGGAATGTTGAGCCCTAGATATATCGTTCCTTTCGAAATATTGGATCGTGTTAGGAAGGTAGCTTACCGATTGACGCTTCACCGAATCTCTCCCAAGTTCACGATGTGTTCCATGTATCTCTCCTGAGAAAGTATATACGTGATCCTTCACATGTACTCAGCTTAGAAGTTGTACCACTGGAGCAATATCATTCTTATGAAAAACAGCCGATAGAGATTCTGGATTGTAGCAAAAAAGTCATACAGAACAAGACCACTCACTTGGTGAAAGTTTTATGTAGGAACCACGAATTATACGAAGCTATATGAGAGCTTGAGGATATGATGAGGGAGAGGCATCCTCATCTGTTTGTTACAATGTGACGAATTTCGAGGGAGAAATTCATTTTAAGGGGGGGAGAATGTAACACCCGAGAATTTTATGAGAAATATTTTGTTTTTATGTTATATAAATCATCAAAGGAATCTTTCACTACACACAACACTATCTTTTCTTGCTTTACACGCAACAACGGCCTTCCTCGATAGCTTGCGTTGTACGCAATACCGAGTTTCACTAAACAACGATATCCTGTTAAAATATTATTAAAACTCGCCATTATGAATAGTAATACCCACTAGTTGAAATTTTATAAATTTTATCATTCAAAATGGACTTCATTTTTGGATTTGGAATATCGAAATTAGCCTAGGGTGAAATTTTGGTATTCGTATGAAAACTTCCAATTTTTGATGAATACTAAAAACACTGGGTTACTATTTAAAAACCGACTTTTTATTTAAATAATTATTTATTTTATTTAAATTTATTTTAGGTCAAAATTGATACATAATACCTATATAATCTCAATGAAATTCATTGGAGTCATTTTATAATAATTTTATATATGTAAAATGTTTATTGAACTTTTCACCGTCTTTTACCCACCTCATAGGATAATTTCCAAATTCACATAAAACATAATTTTACCACTTCTGTGAGTGAAATTTTGAAAATCCGAGAGACATGGTTAATATCAAGGACTAAAATGTGGTACAATTCGATGAAAATAATTTTTGGTGAATCGTAACTTTTTACTTTTTTTACCACGGTTAAAAGTAAATAGGGTAATTAAGGGTAAAAATGATATTATTATTACCCAAGCACATGTCCTAATTCTATTGGATAAGTTTAATTAGACCAAAAACAACCTTAGGAATAAAATATGACCATATAGGCCCACTTGGATAAGATTAGGGCATTTATTATTAACTTATATAAAGAAGGGTTAAAATAGATAAACTCAATGTTTAATAAGTAACACATTTTTAATATAGGGTTATATATAAGATAAACTCGACTATAAATATTCATTAGGAAGATAAAAATATTTCCTACATAATGGTATTTTATTTTTAATTTTTAGACTTAAAATAATTTAATTTATTTATGACACAATGATGATGCAGTAATTATATTATTAATAAAATATTGACATAATTGATGTTATAAATACCCAAATAAATTAAATTTGAGAGTTTTTAGGAATTACAATAATTTTATATGTTAATAAGACATTTTATTATTGATTTAATTAACTGTTTTCGAACTAATATTTCTATTATTATTTTCACAAAAATCAATTACCAAATAGTTCCAAAATTGACATAAAATAGTTTTTAAAACAAATATTATATTATTAATTGTTATTTTATTCCTAAAAATCTATGGATCGTCCAAATGACTTAGATAAGGCTGTATATATTAATAATAAACCACTTGGGGTTCTTTTGTCTTCTGATAGTAATTTCATTAACCTTATAGTGTTAGAAAACAAGAAGACACGGTAAAAGTAAAATTATCTAACTTAAATTTAAATCTAAATTATAAGGTTAAAATAAAACCTAAACTTGTCTAAATTATATTTTATGAGATTATTTCGACCCATACCCTCATTAGATTCAAAATAAATCAATATGGATCTATTAAAAACTGAATATGGATTTATAATAAAATAATATTTTTAGTTTTTCCAAAGGTTCCCCTCTCCTCCATTATTAAAGGGAACCTCCTCCCTCTCTTCCTCACACCACTTTGAGTCTTAATGCTCATCCTACCCATGCCAAATTCACTTCTCCACTTCCCTAGAAACATCCTAGAGGTCCTGGTTTTCTTCAAAGACCAATTTTAGTTCCCTAAGAGGAGGTCTCAAAGAGGCGCTTCAAAGAAGAGGTAATGTCCGTTACCGATTCTTTCAACTTTATTTCTTCTTCCACTTCTTATTCTTTAGTTGTTTCATTATGAAGTAATAACATCAGTATCACTCATTTATTGATATGTTATTATATGTATGAGACAACCCTATTTCAACATCTATCCATCCTAAGGAAAATGAAATCACAGCGCGTGCATATGTACGGAATACCGTATCCACGCCGTGGTGTAATCTATTTTCCACCACAACATTACTTGGATGGGTATAACGGTGTAAATAATGACTATATATGATTATTGAAAATTGATATTGATTCTGAAACAGTATACATACACTCCAATATAATTCCACGATCATTGGAACGAAATCATCGCCCGTGCGTACGCACGGAATATCGTCTCCACAATGTGATGCGACTCATTCTACATGATCTTCATTGAATAATGATTATATAAAAGAATTGAATGAATTAATATGATATATATTACACTAATACCATTTTGGAAATTATGTATCTATAACCTAAAAATAATAATAAGAATTTATTCGACAAAACACGCATAAGAACAAAATGTAATAAACACCTGAATAACAAGTAGTAATGAAATATTTCTAAGAAGAATCTATGAATATAACCATATATGATATCATAAAAATATGTATGATTCTGGAATAAGTCAATAACATTATTTTAATCATTATACAGGAGGTTAGGACACTTACGAAGAAAACCAGACCTAATGTAAAGGAAAATCTCTCCATCTCATTTTTTATCTGAGATTGTTTATACATCAGAATTTACTGGGGAATATTTATCATCCACATCCATGTTTCCTAAATATGTAATATTTATATCCTTATACAATTTTTTAAATCCAATTTTACCCTTTGGTGAGTTTTTAGTAAAAGATATGAATGGAATCTTTGGTTGTTTTTTGTACGATGTACTTTTTGACTTTTCCGACATATGTTCGAGAAGAATGTTTTTTTAACTTATATGGAATGAATGGATTTTTTTAAAACATTATTTCCTTGAAGATTCCTTTACAATTTTTCAGGTTTATTTTTAATCAACTTCTTTTAGTATAAAATTGTATGACATTTTAAGAAAGGAAAAATGTTTTTGAAGTAGAAAGGATATTTTCCTCAAGAATGGAGTTCAAGTGTTTTTTCAAAAATATTTTCCATATAAGATAATATAGGGTTATGTTTCTATCCCTATTTTTACATTGATTTTATTTTGTTATGATGCAATTATTTTTATAATGTACTTTTATCTTATATGGATTATGTAATGATGGCATGATGTTTATGATTCCCTTTTTTATTGCATGGGTTATGCTATGATGTATGATTTATGATTTTGTGGCACACATAAGAATGGTTTCCTTATGAGATGGGTGGGACCTACATCTCCCTACAATGCATTGGGTAAATATTTATATCTCCTGAGATAGACATGGCTAGAATGGAAGGTTAAACAGATTCAGTGAAACAGGACTGAAATGAGGAGTGGACTCGGTTCAAAAAAGGACTTTGTATGCTAAGATAGTTTTTGGAAATGTGTCTTGACTACTAATAAATGATTTTCTATGATTATGTGTGTATTCCAAAAAAGCATCATGTTTTATGTTATGATTATTAGAATTACATTTCAATTCTATGATTTATCCCATGTTATGATCTCTTTTTCAGGATATGATTTTCAAAATGTTATGTTCTTATAAATTTGATATGTTTGATATTTCTTTTGTTTACCCTTACTGAGAATTTGAGCTCACCCTTTTGTATGTTTTCTTTTCCCCACGTTAGGAAGAAGGATATTAAGTAGGATATGTAAAAAAGGGACTCTATATATGATGAAATAAATGAGAGACAACGTAGATGATTTATGAACCAGTTGTTTATGTTTCCCAGTTTCTAAAGACACTATACCTATACGGTCATTTCATGGTTTTGTTATACTTTGTAATAATTATGCTTCATTTTTGAATTAATAACCATGTATGTAAATTATGGGTCGTTATAATCAGAGTACACTACAACGTGATAATAATTAAATGATCCCTAATGAGACATACTAACATGGAGGAAACTATCCTTGAATAGATCTGGATTAATCCTTAATCCCATTCAGCTTATCTTTAGAGATAGAAACGTTTATTAGTTCATTAAAGCACTATCTTGGAAGACCCATAAAAACATATATTTACATATCTGTGAATGATAATGAAGTCAATCATAAGGCATAACAATAATAAATACACATGGAAAATAATGACTTACATAATATCATCTAAAAAATAAATGGATATAATATAATGATTAAATAGAGAAGAAATAATAAAATTTTATGAATTTCATTATTTGTGTTGATTTGAAATAATGTTTTCCAAAACATCATAATCATATTTTTTAAATTTTAATACATTTCAATAAAAGTTTATATTTTACTAAATTTTATACCTTCAATGTTCCATGTATTATTTTGTAGATAAACTTCTTTTCCATGTAAATAAATATTTTTTATTAGATAGAATTATTTTTAACAATTGGAGATACATGTTTTTATAAATAATAGGGAAGATTAATTATTTAATCATATAAATATTTACAAAATCCTTGAATTCAAATTATAATGATGTCCATCAGAAGATGTTATATCATGAGAATTAGAGAAAATGCATTGTAAATAGGTTGTGATTCATAATGTTTGAAACATTATCTAATTCATCATATAAATAAATTTCATCTTACTAGAAAAGAAAAATATATATAAACCATAATGAATCTAGATACACTATAAATATTTTTGGATCAGATGTACATTGGAGACAATTCCTTTCATGTAATGAAAGAGTATTTATAGGTAATTTTCATCTACCTCTATGATTTTTAGATATGACCATTGGGAGTCTACTTATAATTATATGATATGTTTAAGGTAGATATATCTCTTTTTGGAAAGAAGATTTAATGTTTCCTTGATTATTTTTCCAAATATTTTCACTTTAATAGAACTTCATTGTAATCTTTTTAGTGTATTTTTCAAACCTCTTCCATGATGGGATATTTTCTATATACCTTCATAATTTTTAGTGTTTATAATTTTATATCAAATATTTCTGATCGTAGGTTTCCATGTATTTGATGGAACTATTTTTTCTAATATTTTTTATTGATCACTTTCATAAATAGGAAGAAATAATGGTGTATTATTTTAGTATTGGTGGCTTTAATGAAAAAATTATGATAGAAAATATGGTTTGGAATGAAATTTTGAAACCCATAGTCATGGTATTTTACATCCTTTAAAGATAAGGTAAATGTGAGGAAATATTTTTTAAATAATTTTGTATCATTATTACTTAATTTATAAATATTTTATAATTTTTTACATGATTCATTATTCTATAATAAATTTCTTAAGGAATGTTTACTTGATTATAAACTATATGTATCACTGAAAATATATTTTAGTTTTAAATTTCATAGGATAAACATATATTAGTAGGTTGAGAAAATTATTAGTTTTATTTGATAAAATAAAATTAAAACCCCTCTTGTAGTGTAATTAGTTTCACTTTTGATGATAAATTTGGTATTAAAGTAGGTTTAACTTCATTACCATGAATTTTTTTCTATAAATTGACACACTTTATATAATTTTTTCTATTTTTAATATTTTTTAAACTAACATATAAATATAAAAGAATATTATTTTTTATAAATATGGAGGGTCTAAACATTAATACAATAGAAATATCAATACAGTCACAACAATAATTATTTATGGTGCAGATTATGGGTCTTAGAGATTTCATATGACAAATTATGTTATCAAAACTTGAGATCATAGTTATTTTCTGTTATCTATAAACAATAAGACTCTAGAAAAAGATATTTTTTCCTTTAAAAATTTGGAAAAATTTTAATATCAACATAACTATCGAGCTAAAAAAATAGGTTCATTGGAAAAATAAAATATTGGTAATTTTTTTTCTCGTGATGTTGATCAAAATATTTAGAAAATGTTAGATGTTACTCAGTTTGGGAGAACTAAATTATTGAAACTAGAAGATCAATGATTAGATTTTATTATAAATAATTATATTTTCAACCTAGAGAACCTATTTTAATGTTTCATTAGATATTTATAATAATTTTAAATATATTAAAATCTCTTTATGAAACAAATAAGAATGTAAAATATTTAGTTGAAAAATTTACTGATATTATTCCAAGTTAATAGGAATCTAAGAGGACAACTATTGATGATACTAAGTAATTAAAAAATATTAGTATGTATTATTAGATTACCACACATATTAAATTTGATGATATTATAAAAAAAGATACTAAGAACGAAAAAATAGAGTACCATTTTCCTCTAATACAACTATTTTTATGAAAAATAGATAAGTAGATAATGTTTTCAAATCATCCTAGGAAAAAAATTTAGATCAAAATTGGTTTATCATTACAAAGTGTGAATAAAAATTTAAATCATACAAATAAAATGATAAATAATAGTTGCAAGAAATATTTCAGTTATAGATTTATGAAAATAATATGAAAATAAATGTGAAGAAGTATTCATTCTATATTATTTGTAATTAATGGAATAAAAATTTTCTCAGTTGCATATATTTTCTGATGAGGAAATGAAATATAATAAGAATATAAATTATATGAAATATAATTGGAAAACAATAATGAAAAGTTTGAAATCATATAACACATCGATTAAAATTGGAGGAGATATTTCTTCTACTAATTCATTTAAAATAAGTCGTAATGATAAAAAGAATAGTTTTTTTGTATGGAAATTCCAAGTAAAAATGAATACTACATAGGAAGGGTAACTATATAATATCTTAAAAATATAAAAGTGAATTGAAATTATCCTAGTTATTAGGGTGCAAATTATACGTCATTTTACTATTTTTAATATACAATATCTAAAGATAAGGATATTTTACATAGCTTAGATGAAATTTCACTATTTTATAATTTTTTAGAAAATAAAAACTTTAATGTTTCTAAACAAATTAAAAAAATCTAAGGCATAAACTGATAAAGAAAACCCCATAATTTCAATAAATTATATATAAATTTATGATCTCCCAAAACAGTTATAGAAATATAATTATAAATAAAATAGTGAGGACATATATTTACACATTAAATTAATTCCATAAATTTTACATTGAAAAACATTACTATAAAAATCTAATTCAACAAAGTATAATGTTGATTAAATGTAGATAAAAATTAAAACTAAAAGGATTATTGTATAGATTGGTTTAATAACCCAAAAAACACAATTCAAAAATTAGTTTTTTCCAAAAAGTGAATGATTTTAACTAAATTTCAGAGTGGTGGATATTGTAAAAATAAGTAATATTTAAATAGAGTTAAATAATTTGATTTTCCAAATCCTTAATTCTTTAAAAAAATAACTTCTATACAACAATGAATTTTTGGATAGACATTGATTCACAAAGTCATATTTTCTATCAATTTTGTACTCAAGGATACTTGGTTACCAAAAGCCTAACATTTGTTTTATTAATAGTAAGAGGAATACAAACATAAAAAAATATAGTACATGGATAGTAGTTATTCTCATAATATTTATGTTAATAATAAATTAATATATAATATTATTAAGATGAATGGTGGAAAACTCATGTTTGGTGATAATTAGAAAGGATATATCTATGGAAAATATAATGTTTATATTCTTTGTAATCCTTTAATTTAAAATGTTTCATTTTTAGTAATCCTTAAGATAAACATCATTAACATAATTCAATTATTTTATTATGGTTAAATTTTAATGTTCAGTTCTATGAAATATATTGTTCAATGCTCTGAAAGAAAATTTATTCATTCTACCAACATGATTGAAAAATTTTACTAACATAACATAGAAGATCATATAATCCATGTTTTTCGTTTCTTTAGTGAAGTGGACTATAAATCATGGTTATGGAATAAAATTTTTGGACATTGTATTTTTATAACATTAATAAAACATTATAAGAAAGGGTATATTAGATATCTACTAGATCTTTGGATTAATTCATATAATGTATATAATCCCATATCAATTTATAAAGAAACTAAAGTAATGATTCAAATCAATTAGTGATAACGAGGTTTCTAATGATTTATAGATAGTTCATATGGAATTTTTTGGTTCTATAAAACTAGAATATTTTGTGTCCAATATTATATATATGTTTTAATTTGATGAATACACAAGATATACCTGGGTCTATATTGTAGAAAAAAATTCATAGGACTTTTTATTTTAAAAAAATAATTATATAGGCCATGTTAAAAATAAGAATAATAACCCTTTATTAACACTTAATAGGTTCCAGTGGGGAGAATAGGTAAATTGGGAATTTGAGGCATTTTAAATAAAAATAGTTTTAACACTTAACTTATCATCTCCCTGATCACCTCCACAAAATGGTGTCATTGAAAGATGAAATAAAGTTATTCTTGAGAATACTAAAATCATTTTGATTAAATACTCAATTAATAAATTATTTTATGATGTAGTTAATACTTCTTTTTATACAATAATATTTATTTCACTTTATACATTTTTTAATATATATCCATACGATTTGTGGAAAGAATGTAAGCCATAACTTTGTTACTTGAGAGTTTTTTATGAAAAGTTATCACCCCTAATACTAAGTATAATCTTCATAAATTCACTACAAAATATGATGAAAGAATTTTTCTTGGAAATCATACAACTATGAATTTTATAGAGTTCTGAACAAAAAAATATTATTTTTTAAGGAAAAAGTATGCGTAAAATAAGATTAAACTGATCATTAGTTATTTGAACAACCTAAAACATCATATTATAATGTTATTCCATAATATTTTATCTCATTTTGTAATATTATTCTTATTAGAGAATAAATGAAGAAATTGTAACGTCCTGATTTTCGAAGCCGCCCAGAGGTGCTCCAAACCCATTTGGTCACATGGCCTCAATCACATTTCCCTGAATTCCATGGGCTATCGACTAATAGAAAGGGCTTTGGGTGTGATATTGGAGAAACTATTCCCTCATTGGCAGAGTAACACAGTAGAAGTAAAATAGATATAAAATATTGGAATCAGTAATAATCCATACAAAAGGAAACAGTGGAAGACTTGAATTAATACCCTAGATCACACACACACAAATATATATATATATATATATATATATGAATTATGAATGATACATATGTCTAGGAATACATCCAAACAAATTATAATGCTAGAATACCAACAGTACGAAACCAAAGTAAAAAATAGAAACATTTGACTGCTTCTCAGCATCGCAATCCTCAACTTTGTCCCATGCTCTCCAGATCCACTAAAATCAGGTAACTAATGTAGAAGGGTGATTTTCCCCATAAAAACCTACAACACTATAACTTGTTTGGGCCCAAAATCATGGCCCAAATAGGATGTGATACAACATTTGAGTAGGCAACCACCACAAGATCATTGCCTAGAAGTCAGTGAATATATGGAAGGTAATATGAAAAGGAATTCAGCAAACAAGGAAGTTCTCAATAGTAACCAATCCTACAGTTTCAAAGCATTCGGTTCTATATATCAAGTAAACATCTATTCATGAATAAAATCACAAATACGTAACCCTCAGGTTTAAAAGTTACAATGACTCTCTAAGGAAGCTCAGATGGTAAATTCCCCTTATTGTCAAAAGTGATATAGACTCTCTGATAAAGATTTCCCTTAGAGTCCAAAGTGTTTAAATGACTCTCTAAGGAAGCTCACATGGTGAATTCCCCTTATATTAAAATTTTTTTATAGACTCTCTGAAGAAGTTCACCTGGTCAATTCCCCTTACAGTCAACTATACCGGGTTCTCTCAACCCTGTGTAAGTCAACAAGCATAGCAATGCAATATAGCCAAAGTAACCCTAATGAACTACTTGGTTAACCATTCTACGACATATAAATCAAGTCAGATCAAATAATCACTCCATCCTATAGTACTAGGCATGGTTAAAACATCATGGAAACCTAACATGGTATACTGGACCAAACGGCCATATACAGTACATTCTTGGGAAACACATCCAATGCATAGCAAACAACCCTATTCAAATCCAATTAACCTGTATACAAGAATACACGCATGTTAGGAAATTAATAGGGTTAAAATGGAAAAGACACAACACCCCATTCGAGGGTATTAGAAAAAATTTCACATTAAACTCAAATACTTTCAATGGAATCGCATAAACCACTTACCTCAGTGTTGGGAGATCGATTTACCTGAACCTCAAGCATTGAATCTCCCAAAAACACTCTAGATCTACAAAAATGCTCAAAATTTTCAACCAATGAAAACATGAGAAGTATAAGGAATCACTGAATGAAGATCAATATTAAGGAAGAACATACTGAGGTGGTCCCAACGCAATCGACGACGGTCAAATTGGAGATCATATGCTCGGTCGGGGGCTTGGAGATGGTTCATGGTCGTATGAGCGCTCTCAGATGAACAGAAGCTAGAAGAAGGTGGTTATGTCCGTCATACACGACCCCATTGCATTTAATGAAAAAAAGTACATGATGTGTACTTTTATAAGTACATGGCTTATACGTACCTTCATGACCCCCCTCATTAAGTAGTCTCCAGGTCACAACACACATCCGTGTGCATGTCTGCCACACGGCCAGCATTCGGCTACCCTCGGTAACCTATTACACAACGTGTACTTCAAAAATTTCCAGAAATTCCACTTTTTCTCAAAAATTATCATAAAAGAAAAAAATACATGAAAAGAAGATACAGGTTCTTAAAAACATCCCCCTTAAAGAAATTTTTCCCAGAATTTCCCTAGTATGGCATCGTAGAAGATGAAAGCCTGAACAACTTCGGCCACCACAATCATACAACCACCTCTCTCTCCAAAGTCTTGTCATGTAATCGCCCATGTTGCCATATCACTCAAACTATAGAAACTAACTGGCCATGTATAAACTCCATACATCGATCAAAAATTCAGATTGGATGCTTTTAAAAAGAATCATCCACTTATAAATCAACCTCTTCAGGTTGGAAGACATGATACAGGTCTAAGAAGTAACATGAAAGCTAAGAAATGTGGTTGAAATCATGCATAGCCTGGTACCACTCAGGTAACTAAAACTGATAAGAAACCATCCCAACTCCCTCTCACACCATAAATGGACTGACATACCATTGCGAAGGCTTACCCTATCTCCTAATCCTTCTGTGCCCACACCACAGTGCTACATGTTGGAAAACCTTATCCCCGACCTTGAACTCCAGAGGCCGTCTCTACTAATCTGCATTTGACTTGTGTAAAGAGTGTGTAGTATCCATCATCTTCTGAATCAACACTATCTGCTCTGTGGTCTCCTGGACAAGATGAGGTCGCAGCATAACTCCCTCATCTACCTCCAGCCAACATAAGGGTGATCAGCATGACCTACCATACAAAGCCTCATAATGTTCACCTGAATAGTTGTTTTAAAACAATTATTGTATGAAAACTCCACATGTGGTTTGTGTTGCACCCAATAGCCTCCAAAATCTATAATACATGCATGAAGCATGTCCAAAAGCACCTAAATCATACTCTCGGACTGGCCATCTATCAGAGGGTGGTAAGCTGTACTCAAATGTACCTTTATACCCAAGGCTATCTGAATCCCCTACCGAACTTAAGAAGTAAAACAGGCATCTATATCTGAAATAATGGAGTGTGGGACACCATGTAAGCACACAATCTCTCGGATGTAATATTTTCCCAGCTCATCAAAAGTAAAGGTCTCCTTGATCGGCATGAATTGAGAAACCTTCGTGATTCTACCAATGACAACCCAAACTGCATTATTCCCTAGAGACGACCTCAGCAAACCCATCACGAAATCCATCACGACATCATTCCACTTCCACTCGGGAATATGTAAATGCTGTAAAATCCTTTCTCGTTGTTGATTCTCTTCCTTCACTGGCTGATAGGTGGAACACCTCATGAAAAAACATGAAACATCTCTCTTCATACCTAGCCAGCAATACTGATGGTGTAGATCACGATACATTCAGGTGACACCAGGATGAACTGGCAAATATGAGGAATGAATGTCCTACATCATTTCCTCGCGTATGTATATTGGCACCCATACGCGGCCCTAGAAATGCAAGATCTCATCCTCACATATGGTCTATCTAAGAATAGGGTCCCCTCCTGACACACATTATCGTATGACTAGCCCTTCAGAATCTGATAGTTTCCTCATTCGCACTCGATCAAGATGAGTAGAGGTAACAACTACAGTAGAATGATATGTCTGTCCCTGCCTATCTTGCACCTCCAAATGCATCTTAGATAATTGATAAATAAGCATCCACTCACTCATATCCTTCTAAACTTCGTGTACCTATGTCCTCCAGCTCAACGTATTTTCCACAATGTTGTGTTTCTTAGGAGTATAGACATGATCGAAGTCAAAATACTAAAGGTACTCGACCCACATGCATTGTCTCGTATTCATGTCACACTATGTGAAGATATACTTGAGGCTTTTGTGGTTGGTGAAAACCACGAAATGCTATTCTAGAAGATAATGTCTCCAACCGTGTAAGGCATTAACAACTACAGCCAACTCAAGATCGTGCAGCAGATAATTTCTCTCATGTGGCCTCAAATGTTGTGAAATGTACGTGACGACTCTTCCCCCTACATAGGAACATCTCCCATTCCAATACCTGAATCAACATAGTATACAATATATCTCTTCCCTAGAAATGTAAATACTAGTATCAATTCTGAATTAAATCTCCCTTTCAGCTCTAGAAAGGCTAACTCACAAGAATCTAACCACGAGAACCTTGAACCATTATTAGTCAAACCTTTTAGTGGTGCTACTAAGCATGAAAAGTCTTTTTTAAAGCACATGTAGTATCCATCCATCC
Organism: Viscum album; assembly: GCA_963277665.1. Taxonomy (NCBI): domain Eukaryota; kingdom Viridiplantae; phylum Streptophyta; class Magnoliopsida; order Santalales; family Viscaceae; genus Viscum; species Viscum album. The sequence goes on along the minus strand of OY728126.1, from coordinate 2,045,291,618 downwards.
TTAGAAAACTTTATACCTCAATGAAATTCTTCGAATTCTCTTAGGAAACTACATATCTATCATTATTTGAGTCTGGTGATAATCATGTCTTTGAGATAAAATGACCCATGAAGTGAGTCTCGTCCATCCAAAATTGTCATTTTGAGAGCTTCGCATATTACCGATGCTCTATTGTATAGGCAAAACAAGATCAAGATAGTTAACATGGTCATGTGAATTGTGATAGTTGACCAAGATATTGTCCATGAAGAAAACCATGACAGAATCCATGTATGGATGGAACACTTGGTTAATCAATGCCATGAGATATATCAGATGGTATAACAGGCAACTGATGGTTACAAGACCTTAAGACAATCTTCGAGAACTCCCTGGCTCCACGAAGTTGATCAAAGTTATCATCAATCCTTGATTGGGGTAATCGGTTCTTGACAATCAACTAGATCATCTTCCAATAATCCACAAAATTCCTAAATGTACCATCTTCCTTCTTTGCAAATAGGACTTTAGAAACCCACGGAGAAGTACCAGGTTAGATGAAACCCTTTTCCTACAACTCCTCCAACAGCTACTTGAGCTCCTGTAACTTTTTTGTATCCATTCTATAAGGAGAATTGGACACCAGGGCCACTCTTGGCACAAGGTCAACAAAAACGTCTACCGATCACTTCAGAGAAAACCCTAAAAAGACATTTGTAAAGATGTCCCTAAAATGATCCAACAGTGGTGGAAATTCCATCTATAAAGTCCCTTGGTTATTTAGATAAATACTATCATTATGGGTTGTAACTCCTCCCATCCAATGATGGTCGGGTCCCACTCTTCTCACTTGGACATCCCATTCACCCTTATGAAGAAACAATCCACCCTTTAGTGATGTGAAACTCACCCTACGAAAATAATTTTCAACAACTTCCTGGAAGGGAACTAACCATTCCTTTCTGAGAATGACATCATAGCCCATAATCTATAGATCATAGAGGTCCCATAAAATGTGACACCCACCATCCTCGGGAGGGAACTCCTTACACTAACGCAAACTAGTCATTCTAGTCCCCAATGGAGTGTCTGACGTCAAGATATCAGCAGAAGAAAAGATGCATAGCCCAATGTTCTCTACAACAGCAATAGATATAACATTATGGGAAGCCTCTGTATCTAAAAGAGAATAAGCTAAAACCGAGGCAACTAAGATCGTACCTCGAACTGTAGTGGGTATGCATTCCTGCTCCTGCTGGGACTGCTCCACTGCAAAAGTATAACATACACCATGGACCTGTGACCCTTCCTGACCACTTAAAGTAGATCCACCCTATTTTTGCTGATAACAGGGTTACTGGATTCCACGACCATGACCTCCAGCTCGGCCTGAACAGCCAAAAGAACACCAGTTCCTATGCTGGTGGGAAACTAGTTGTACTACTCCTGAATGAGGAGTCATAAAAAAACCCGTGTAACCATCTACTTGTGAAAATAACTAACATAAATGTTGAAGATGACCCATCTTGCCACAATATTGGCACTCCACTAAGTCACTTGGGAAATGTGTCCTTGTATGCCCGACCGTCCCACACTGGTAGCATACCACCTACCTACCTGAAGTTGCATCCCCGCTTACTCAGATCTCCATGTGTAGTCTCCCTACGGCACTTCATGATATCTTCTGGTAGAGAACTAACCCTGGATGTCGAACCACCATATCTCACAGCTCCAGAATCCATCAGATTATACTCTGTGATCAGCGACTGGTTGACTATTGAAGATATCGAAGTCAATATAAATAGGTTCACCTGAGATCAGATATCCTATCTGAGACCATCCTCAAACATTCGTGCATGGAACAAATCATCTCCCCCTAGAATGGGTGTATAGCACTGCAGGTTAGTGATGTGAGAAGAAAAATCCATAACATAAAGAGTACCCTACTCCAAACTCATAAACTCCCAGGCTCGATCATCACTCAATGTATATGGGTAGAATTAATCATAGAATATGCACTAAAAAATTTCCCAATCCATTTTATGCTGGTGTTTCTCCTATAAGATCACATCCCACCACCTCTTGGCGGAGTCTCAAAGCATGTAGGTTGGGAGCATGGACCTCCTCTCTAGAGGAATCTATATATGCTTGAGGATCATCAACATGGATTCTAGCCTTGACTCTGCAGGCTGGGATCCTCCTTCCCCTATGAATGTGGGATGATGCTGCTACAGAAAGACCCGCGTGAATTATTCTGTCATTGGGGCAGGAGGTTGTGCTTCCTTTATGGTCTCCATCATCCTCTAAAAGCCCCCACCCCCCTGAATTGAGCATTGAAACCCCTGTCAAGTATAACTGCTGGTTCCATGACTGGCACAACTGGAGGATCTTATGGTAGTCCCTGATCGGCCATATCCGATGTTTGGTCGCTACCCTGGAACTGGAAGTTAAACATAAGACGTCTCGATTTCATGACTCTACAAAGACAAGAAAAAACCATAAAACAATATTAACAGGGTCTGAAAACATAGAATTAAATAAAGGGAACAATGGATAGAAATCATTGATGTTTTCCAAATAATTGTTACAAGGCGTGTGTAAATCTTACACGGTGTGTTGCATTACGCCTTTCCCATGGGCGTGTACTTCTGCCAACCTAGGTCATGTAACACCCCATACACACGATGTGTTTTCCTAACAGATGGTGTGTACTTGACTTCTCTTCCCCTCCCTGATTCCTTATACACGACTAAGCTACATGGTTGTCCTAAAAGAAGACTACACAACATGTCCATGCCTGACACGTCGTGTACTAGATGAGCATCACCGACCTGTGTTGTTAGTGAAATGGTCGAATAAATGTCTCACACTACAAGACATGTTCTAGATGGACCTGGCATAGACTAGGAAATTTTTTTCCAACCCATGCTGTTAGAGACACGTCCGGTTACATGATTCCACAACACAATATGCACATCCTGTACACGTCGTGTCCGACCACAGATTATACTAACCACATGTATATGCCCACACGCCAACAACATGATTAGAGACTACATGGAGTGTACAAACTGTACCTGGCGTTTACATAAGAAAATTAGTTTCCTCCCAAACAAAAGAACACATGACGTGTTTCTAACAATACTTCTCATGTATTCTGGGGTTTGCAGGATAGTAAGCTTCTGAAAGAACTCTGGAACCCAGAAAAACACTAAAACAAACAATAAAGTTCCAAATTTCGATATGTTATCGCCCATACTCCATGCGAATCATAGGTTGGAATCATGTATTTGTCATAAAAAATGATAATAGTGCAATGATCCACCAAATTACGGTCCGTGAGGGCCCATAACACCTCAAGAACCAAATATTGGCATTCATTCAACCAAAACATTAACAATTTAACACCCTATCAAACAGATGGTATTTTTATAAAAACATCATTCACAATAGCATGCATATCTAGAACAGTATCTATCACAGAAACATGTGATTGCTAATGCACCCTAAATGGCACGGTGAGAAAGCATTACATGTTGTTTCTAGAAAGTGCCTATATGATGCATGAGATGGAATACCCTCATCTCATCGAGTTGAAACAGATATAGAACCTCAATAACATCAATAATAACATCACAAAACATGTGAATTACCCAATGGTGAAAATACAATCAATTTTTAAATTGAAAAACTGGAAAATCGCAATAAACAAGGTTGATTGGATTTTCCCTGTACACGAGTTAGCTACTTCCAGGCACATCTTATTACCAAGTAACTATTTCTATTCTATGCCTGACTATAGGCTCCAAATAGTAATTCAATAATATATTAATTCCTCTGATACCACATTGTAACGTCTCGATTCCGGAAGCCGCCCAGAGGCGCTCGGTACCCGGTTGGTCACATGACATCAAGTGCATTTACCCGAACTCCAGAGGCTACCGCCTAGTAGTGAGGGCATTGGATGTGATCATGGGGAAACTATGCCCTCCTTGGAAGAGTAACACAGTAGAAGTAAAATACATAAATAATAGTGGAAGCAGTAATAATCAATACAAAATAAAATAGTGGAAGACTAGAATTAATACACTGGGCACATATATATATATGTGTGTGTCTGTGAATGATGAATGATACAAATGTCTAGGAAATCAGCCAAAAAAATAAAAATTTTGGAATAGAAACAGTAGTAAACCAATGTACAAAAGAAAAATATATGATAGATCCTCAGCATCGCAAACCTCATATTGGTCACATGCTCTTCAGCTCCACAACACTAAGGTACCCGAAGTAGAAGGGCTCTTTCCCTTATCTAAACCTACTACAATATAATATTTTTGGGCTCAACATCCTGGCCCAAATAGGGTGTGAGACTAAATCCCAGTAGGTAACCACCACAAGATCTATTCCTAGTAATCAGTGAATATATTGTAGTTAAAAAGTAAAAGAAGGAAGTAAAAAAAGAGGTGCTCAGTAGTAACCAATCGTACAGTTTCAAATAATTCAGTTTTATATATCATGTAAATAGCTAATCAAGATAAAAATCACAAACATGTAACCCTCTGGTTGAAAATTTATAATGACTCTCTGAGGAAGCTCACATGAGCAATTAGGCACCTGATGTAAAAGTTCACATGCACTTATCTAAACCTGAATCAATAAATTCTGTTTGGGCCCAAATGCATGGCCTTAACATGGTGTGAGACTAAATCCCATTAGGAAACCACCACAAGATACGTGCCTAGCCGTCAGTAAATTTATGGTAGGTAATAAGAAAAGAAGGTAGTAAACAAGGAAGTACTCAGCAGTATCCAATCCAGCAGTTTCAAAGCCTTCAGTTTTATATATCAAGTAAATGTCTAATCAAGCAGAAAATCAGAAACACGAAACCCTCTGGTTGAAATGTGTTAGTGACTCTTTGAGGATGCTCACGTGGTCAATTGTGCTTATAGTCAAAAGTTATAAGGACTCTTTGAGGAATCTCACATGTTCAATTCCCCATATAGTCCAAAGTGTTTAAATAACTCTCTACGGAATCTCATACGGTCAATACCCCTTATAGTCAAACATGATTAAAGACTCTCTAAGGTAGCTCACACGGTTAATTCCCCTTATAGTCTACTATACCTGGTTCTCATGACCCTGTGTAAGAAAACATGAATAGAAATTCAATACAACCCAAGAAAAACTCAATAATTATTTGGCAAACCGGTCTATAGTATATCGAGTATGTTAGATCAATTAATCACTTCATCCTATATTACTAGGCATGGGAAAATCCTCAAGGAAAAATAACAGGATAAATAGGACCAAACAACCATTATATAGAACATGCAAGAGAAAACACATCCAATGAAAAGAAAACAACCCTATTCACATCCAATTAACCTCTACACAAGAATACAATCTTGGAACGAAATTAGCTGGGTTGAAACGGTAAACACACAATACCCTATTCAAGGTTTTTAGACAAAATCTCACATATAACTCAAAGAATTTCTATAGAAAGGCACAATCCACCTACCTTAGTGTTGGAATATTGATACACATGAACCTCAAGCCTTGAATTTCCCAAGAACATTGTAGATCTACAAAAAACGCTCAAAACGTTCAACATAGGATAACTTGAGAAAGATGATGAATCATAAAATAAAGCATTAGAAGAAGGATGATCTTACTCAGGTGGTCCCAGTGCAATCAACGGTGATAGAATCAGAGGTCATATGCTCGATCTGGGGCATGGAGAAGGTTTGTGGTCATATGGGTGCTCTCGAATGAAATAAAACTATAAGAAGGTTGTTTTGTACGTCAGACGTGACCCCGGTGCATTTAAGGAAAAAAATTACATGGATTGTACTTTATAAGCACACGGAGTGTACTTGCCTTCATCAGCCCCTGCATTATGCGGTCTCAAGGTCACCATACACTACCGTATGCATGGCTTCCACACATCCAACACCCTGCTACCCGCGATAACCTAGTACAAGGGGTGTACTAATTAACTACATTGGTGTGTACTTCAAAAATTTCTAGAAATTCCTCCTTTTCAAAAAACGGCCAGAAAATGAAAACATACCTAAAAAGAAGATCTAATTTCTTACAAAAATAACTTCTGAACATTTACATGAAGAATAAATTCGAAACGACATTGATGAAGAGACTTATATAAACATAAATAATCAGGAAATACTTATAAATAAACCTAGTGATAATAATATTGATTTTGTAGAACAAACAAAAATAATTTGATATATATTATGAAAAAAATATGAAAATTTCACTTTTTATCCGAATTATAATCAAAGACTATTGATGAAGATTTAAGAGATAATAATTGGATGAACTCAATGAGTTTGAGTTCAATGATGTTCAATATTTGGTAGAATTTCCTAATGATTTTTCTAAAATTAGTGCAAAATGAGTTTTATAAAATAAATTCAATGAATATAGAGTCATATTTATAAATAAAAATTGATTTGTTGCAAATGGTTATAATCAACCAAATGGAATATTTTATGAAAAATGGTTTTCTCTAGTGGCATTACTTCAGGTTTTTTGTATATTGTTAACATATGATAAATTTGTAATTTTCCGCTTTTTCAAATGGATTTGATGTGTGACTTACATAATTTGTATATATAGGTACATTTTTATGAATAAAAACCACATAGTTTTATTAAAATCATCAATAAAAAATTTAAACGTGCTAAGGTGAATGATGGACAAAAACATGACCTAAGAGCCTCCTATAATAGAGTAAGTATATTTATTTTACAAAAATTTTTTAAGGGATTTGTGAATCCAAATTTTTTATTAGATAACTATTTATGGAAAAAATCGTTTAAATTTACAGAAATGTAATTAAATTTAGTCTAAAAAAATAATATTTTATTTATTTCCTCGTAACTATTATTATTTTTGAGTTTCAAATGAGCATGTTGGGTGAATTAACCATTTTCCAAAGTTTTTTAATTTCTCTAAAGCCATAAGGAATTTGTTTCAACACATAAGTATATAAAATATATTAATATAAATTTTGATATAGAAATACTAAAATATAAGTACTCCAATTGGGACCTCCAAAACTATTTAAATTTATGAATTTGCAAAAAATTAATATTTTTTTTGAGAAATTATGAGTATTTTTATATATCTAAAATCCAGCTGAATAGATTGTATTTTTTCTTTGTTTTTATGTAAAATATATGAATAATATATAAAATGGTCCCATCTTAATGACATAAAGTGTAAAATATTGTTACATTATGTGAAATTTTATACTTCATAACATATTTTTTATTTAATTTTTTTGATATACTAATTATTTTCGATAAAAAATCGATAGAAAAGGTACATAAAAAATTATAATACCTATATAGAAGATGATGAGTCTTAATATTATAAAAAAACATAATAGTACTTTCCAATATTTAAGATAAATATATAGAAGTTGGAACTAGTTTTTCTTAAGTGTTTTAGTTGAAATAGACACTCCCTAGCATTGGTATGGGTTTTACTAAAGATTTTGTTTTGATAACTAAAGTTTAATATCAATAACCGAATACCCATCACAACACTCATGATATAAGAAGATAAATATAAGAAACCATTTTTTTAGGATCATAGACTAAAAAGATATATAAATTAATAACTTATTATAATTCAAGGATGACACATTAATATTTTAAAAAACACCATAAATATAGAATAATTTTAATACATTAAATAGATACTAGGAATGGTCAATGTTAAATTGTTATTTTTTTTCTAGTTATGTTTTCAGCCATCACTTTGTAATAACGACCAACTTAAAATAGTGAAGTATATAACTTTTTCATAATTTTTTCTTTTGTATCTATAAATTTTCTTGAAAAACCATTTGTTATAAAAGTTTAGGAATTTATTGTGTAAAATATATTATGACAAATATTAATTAAAAAACATTATTTTGGTTTGTAAAATTTTAAAAAACCCAAAAATTTCACATATTTTAATACGATTTCAAAAGAATGTTAAAAAATTTAACTCCAAAATAAAAAATAAATTTTTTACGTTTATATCATTATTTTTTTGTTTTAATTTTTTTATTTTTATAATCATTAAAAATGACATAATATATTGAAGGTTTCATCCAAATGAATCATTGACCGAAAGAAATATAAAAATTTAATGAAATATCAAATGTTCCAAATTTTTATTCTCATCTATGATGTATTTTCCTGATCCCTTGATCTCAAATTAAAAATTATTTCTAAACCAACAAATTTTATGATAATTAATGGAATCTATCATATTAAAAATACATATAACTTGTGGGAAATAACACTTTTCTCACAATATTTATTCAAAGAAGAGATCCCGATATTCTGTTTCTCTCTATCTGATATTTTCATGTTTTTCTGAACCTCAGATCATAAAAATCAAGATGAATGATATCTCTATTTATTTATCATTTAGGAATTTATTCCTAGAATGAACAATATAAAGATAATTATATTATAAATATGAACTATTCCTGAAATTAGATATATTTTTCCTTGGTTGGGATTCCTTAAGTACAGAATAAAATAAGATTATTTTTACTGCCCTAATATAGTAATATTTTTTATGACTATGAAAAACATAGTGAAGGGTATGGTATTAATGATGTATCTTCTCGAGCATTTTATAATTTATATAAGTTTAATATGAAGTGAATTTTTTATTTAGTTAAAATTCTATTGGATGTAGAATCTAACTTATTAACTTATATGTTTAATGAAAATACATTTATTTTTTAAAATTCAAAAGATTAATGATATCAATTTTCAAAATAAAAATAATTAAATATTATTTTTCATCTTTGTAAATTAAATATAATTGTTTTAATTTGGGTTAAAAATTTCCTCATCCCCAGAAAATGAGTCATAGACACATTGAGCGTACAAGATGTATATGAATTATAATTTTTTTGAACATGTGAATGCTTATTTTGGTGAAGTATATGATCAATTTTATTGAGGTTATGATGGTAGTGATGATAACACTTAATATTTTTCATTATTGAAATTGTATCAACAAGTATTTGGTATATTTTTTATAATTAAAATAATAATAAATGTACCACATATTATGAGAGAAAAAATTTACCTTATTGTAGAGGATATAATAAAAAAGATGAGATAAGTCTATGATTCTTATTAAAATAATTATGTTTAAAAATTAATAAAAAATATGTCTAATGATCAAGTTAATGGTATACAATACTAATTTGAGAAGAGAACAAATTTAAAGAATCTCAACCATTATCATGGAAATTTCCAGAGAAACTGTCTGATGGTGCTTTTATGGATTTTATGAAACATAAAGAACATGAAAATCTTTATTGTCGTCGTTTGGGTTTGATAATTAGAATTCTTTTTTTATTAAGGAAAATTTATATCATGATCTTTGAGAGCAATATTTTAAGAGGAAAAATGTTTAAAAGGAAAAGTAATAGGATTTTTCTATGGGTTTCCTCAAATGAATATATAAAATTCAATAATGAGTTAAAGATGCAACAAAGAGAAATTATTATATGTCTGAGAATATAGAGGAAATTTTATTAAAAAAATTGAGTGTATATTATTTTTCTATTTATGTAGGTATTTTGTCTATAGAAAAAATTAATGATGTTATAGTTGTTCAAAAAAAGATAAAAAATTAAAGTCACTACACAATCTTATCCACTAAAAGATTTAAATCATCATCGATAAAGAGTAGGTTGAAGAAGATTTATAAAATTGTTGAATTTGTAAAATATATTTTTTATTATTTAGAGTTATTATAATCAGTCTAAATTTCATTATCTATGAAATTTTGTAATTCTATTTTTAAATTCTAATGAAGAAGAATCATCAGAATAATAAAATTTTAAAATATCTGAAGTTGAGAATTTTAGAAAACCTATTTATGGTGAAATTGGTGATGATAATAAAATTATGTATATTTTAAATGATATTATTTTTATAAATTATGTGTATCTTTTTTCCACTATAGTATTATCTACCTTTACCTTCTTCCAATTCCTCAAATTTCCCACATAGAAATAACCTTATTTGGATATAAAATAAGATAAAATTCAGGGACTAGTTAATTAATATATGGGATGGAATCATGAATATTTTTCATGATAATGAATCTAGGTGTAATTATAAATAAGGGAAAATTGATTTGATTGAATATTAAAATTCAATGATACAACATGCAGAGCATGACATTCAGAATTTGGATGAAATTAAATATTTCATTAGAAGGTATAAATTGAATATAATGAATTTGAAATAACATATATGATGGAAATGGAAAATTGAAGTATATTTGATGTTTTATTATTGACTAATATTGGGATTTTGAGTATCGATAAAACCTATCTCAAGAATATTAGGATGTTTGAGTTGTAATGTCATTGAAAACAAAAGAGAAAAATTTAATATGATGTTTCATGGTATGAATTATGAATATTCGTTTTAAATACAAGGAAATAATATTTAATAATTTATAGATGATGTTTTTTACATAATTAAATAAGCAGGTTTTTTACAATAAATCATGGTGAAAGTAGAAAAGTACGATCAATATAAGAAGAAGTATTAAATATGAAAAAATTGTTTTATTAAAAAATTATATTAATGTTTCCAATTTACAAAACATAGAACAATATATAATGAAATAAAGTATAAAAATAACATGATTTATTTTCATGAGGTTGATGTTAAAAGGTTGAAATCAGTGTTAACTATGTGAAAAAAAATATCAATAAGATGTGAATATGTTGAAGATGATCATAAAACCCTCAGGGAGAATGAATGGTATATTTTTTCTCAGCATGTTTTAAATTTTTTTTTAATATATTGTTTAATGAAAAAGTATCCTAATGTTATTTGGATATATGATTCTTTTTTTATTATTTAAATTTCTTTTAGTTAATATTTGTCAAAATTATTTCAATTACTAATGGTTGAATTTCATTTTTTAAAAAAGGGATGAATTTTACTAATTTTTTTAATATATAATTTGATTCTATAACATTTTAGGTACACATTATTCAAACAATTAATTCATATTTTTTTAAATCACAATGGGGTAAAATGGTATAGTTGTTCTGGAGAAAATTATGAATTTTTGTAGTTAATGTTATAAATTATTAATAATGTGGTTGAACAAATATTAGAAAAAATACGAGAATGTAAAATTATATGAGACATTGCAAGTATGGTTTTTTCTGTCTTCAGGATAATCTATTTTACAAGTTATGTTTTTTGTTTTAAAAAAAGGGATAGATTGATGAGTCTAATTAATATCATGTATCACATTCTAACCTGATTTCAAAAATATTTATAAATTTATATAACATTAACTTTTTAATAAATTTTGTACTTCCCTAGTTCTAACTATGGTTATCTAGTAAAATTATTCATACATATAAAGAAATATCTTTTATGAAACCTAATTATTTTTCATAATCAGATGAAGTTGTTTAGATAATAAAATGAGAAATTACATACATTATTATATAAATAATTACAAATTTCGAGAACTAAAATTATAATGAATTTTGTTAAATGATGTTCTATCAAGATTATTGGATAAACATCATCATGTGGATCTATTGATGCTTTCCGAACTAACATTTATCAAATCCATCAGATGATGAAATTTCACTATATCTGATGAATAGTTCTATTCCAACTGAAAGGGATATAGATATTTTATAATGGTTTAGAAACATATTAGAAAATAATTAATGTTCTAAGCTGATTAAAAAACATAACAAATGAATTTTTCTAGGACCATTGTAGCCACCTCTTAGATCTCCAAATACAGCTTTTGTGAATTTACATATAAATACAAGATATTTTCTAGGAGGAGAGTGATTTTACATGCTGTATTATATATTGTTGCTGTGAATAGTATATAAAATAATGTTACAATATGTGTGTTTCACTATAATAATTTTTAATGTCTTATTCCTAAGGTATCCATTAGGGGATATTTTTTAAATTCTTTCATAATATCCAGTTTTGTAATTTTTTATGACCTTGATGGTTTTGGGATTTAAGGCATATGATGATAGTGGTGTGTCTGTTTTGGATTGTAAAGACCAAGAAATTTCAAGGAAATTTTTTTCTTAAGTTTTTTGGAATTTTTTGACTTTGTGGATTTAGACGGAACCTGATTCTGAGGCCCGGTGTTCCCGGATTAATTTTCTGAAGTTCTGTTAAGCTTAAATTAACACGCGTAAGCAGTTTTTCCTAAAAAAGAGGATTAACTCTTGAACGGTTGCTCGGATCAGAAATCTAAGGGCACAGTTGCGCTCAGGATAGCGAGATTACCTAGGGACGACTTAAGTTTAGTCGGCATGAGCCTCCTATGAGAAATCCCAAAATGGCTTAACCGTAAATAAAATAATTAGATAAATTATTTTATTTTTCAAATGCTTATAACTCACAAACGGTAGCTCGGATTACAAATCTGAGACCACCGATGAACTCGTGATGGCATGTTTTATTTAAGCAAATACTAACTTTTCCCGGTACAGGCCACCAGAAAAAGTTAGATTTTGGCTGCAAATAAAATAATTAAGTGAAAATTATTTTATTGTAAAATTCATAAATTCTAAACGATAACTGGGATTGAAAATCTGAGAGTATCGATGGGTTCCTTGGGGAGTTTTTTACTTAGGTAAAGCCTAACCTCGACTGGCGCGGGTCAAGGGTGACTGATAATAATTTTCCGAACTTTTTTTCGGGTACGTTCAGTAAACGTACGTGCAGGTTTTTCTATCATTTGAACCGGTGCTCGGAAATGAAATTCCAGGGCACCGATGAACTCGCAGCGCTGGTAATTGCTTAAGGGTACCTTTACCGCAGTTGCGTTTTAAACAGGTTGGGTTTTATTAATTTTAGAGTTTAGTTACGAAAAGTTAAATAAATTTGTTAAAACAAATTTATATCGAAGGAAGTTAAATCCTCCCATGTGTGGATATATGAGAGGTGGGGACCACACGAGCCCCAACCTCTCATCTTCCCATAACTCTCTCCAACCCCCCTTTAACACCCCTTCAATTTAATGTGCCAACCCTCTTCATTAATAAACTAAACATCTTTTAATTATTGGCACGTTTTCGAAATTCTCTTGAAATATTTATGCCAACTCTTAAATAAATGGTTATACTTTATTATTATGGGTGTTGGAATGATGTCTAGTGGGGAGAGACTTGAGAGAGGGGATTTGGGAGGATCGAGAGGACTTCTTTCCCCCATCGATGAATGAAAAAAATGTTGGTGCCAACCTCGACTTCTTCCTTCTCGATGTTGATGAAGCAACGTCGTCATCCCGCAGAAACATCAACTGAACAAAGATAGAATATCCTACCATCGTCAAGCGATCAACCTTCATGAATTGAGGTAGGGGCTTAATTTTGAAGTATGATAAATATCTCTGTGTTAATTCCTCTTGTTCTTGAATCTCAACCACGGTGGACAAACAAATATGGTCATCGATCCGCACATAGACCGTGAACCTTTCTGTTTCGTTTCTTGTGCATTAGTCGTCACCACATAATTAAGCGTGCTAAAAACTCAATGTTACGTTGAGAATACGGATGCGGATATCTCGACCTGAGGATCATGAATATGTGATTGTTATAATTTTCGGGTTTTGAACGAAGATACAGCGACCCACTAAAGGGGCGACATGGTGGTGCCATTTTGACGTGTGTTCAATGCATGAATTCGGGACGAAGAGGACACCGCGTGAAGGGCTGGTTGATAGTTTTTGGAGGTTTGGGTTGGAGGCGCTAAAACGTGAAGGAATTGATAGATTGGAGAAGAAATTTAAAGTTGATGATATAATAATAAAAAGAAAGGAATTAATTGTTGGGGTATGTTTCCAGCGCCCAAGAAGGGCTCCAAAAAAACGTGGATTGATTTGGAGTTAGGAATAGTAAATAAATAAGTAATTAATAATAATAATAAAATATTGTTGTTATTACTTTTGATGATAAAACACATTTTTGTCTGCAACTTCCCCGTATGACATCGGTTTTATGAACTGCCTACGACGGTGCGACCCTGATTTCGAGACGGACATTCCGAGTCCAATATTGAATGTCTTTTTCGTGTTTTTGGATCAGGTACACGAAGCGCTCAGAAAATAATAAATTTAATATTATTATTAAATCTCTGACTCGCCATTACTCATGCATGCGACGTCCGATTGGCTTTCCATCTGTGGCGATGTAATCATGACATCAATACGGTCGATTCAAGTCTAATGTTGAATACTAAATTCTGGATCATGGCTCGGGCCAACAAAACACCGAATTATAATATTATTATTATTACGGGATCTTGTTTCGGACATATCCCTCTCATACGGTGTCGTAATGTCGAACCATCTACGAGGTTGCGACCCTTGAATTAAGACGGATGTTTCAAGACCAATTTTGGATATTTAAGTCGAGGTCGAGGCGTGGGCCCCATGAGGCCCAGTTCGCGCGTCTTGAGGTGAAATGCATATTTTTCACCGTCTATCCGTTTTGGACCAATGGGTAGTCCATCTCGTGTTTTTTTTCATATGGATCGCAATGGTGTGACCGGTTTAATTAACCAATTTCATTTGAAGTACGACCGGGTTGGTTCGAACCCGAAACCAACCGGGCCCTCGGAGCGGAAATGCTTATATCTTGAGCTCTGGACGTCCGATTGACGTACCGTCAACTTTGTTGGATTCCTCTTGATGAGACAGAAATTTTTGCATACTTTTCCTGAGTTTTGGTTGCAGTTGGAGTATGGCTGGGTTGGATTGTACCCGAAATCCAACTGGGCCCCTGGACGGAAAACCTGATATCTTTCAGACCAGACATCCATTTGACGAACTGTTAGTGGCGTTGGTGATCACATTGGGAAACAGTCCCTATGAGTAAACCCTATGAGAGTTCGGGGTACAGTTGAGATATGGCTGGGTTGGTTCGCAAACGAAACCAACCGGGCCCCTGGGATGAAAAGGCTAATAACTCACAGTCCGGGCGTCCGATTGACACGTCGTCTGTTGCGTTGAGACCCCTATGACGAGGCGGTAATTTGAGATACTTCTTTGTAGGACTTGTGATAAATGGAGTATCGACCTGTAGCTCATGGATCAGACCCTCCGGAGATGAGCATACAGAGTACGGAGACCGTGTAGCTGGCTGTGACCGATGGATGCTTGTCCGATTTGATTCGGAGTGACTAGCATAGCCCAGTAGGGAGCACTACTTTGTGAGGTGGGAGACCCATGGCGGAGGAGCACTACATTGTGAGGTGGCAGACCCGCAGTACTCGATAGGAGGAGTACCTCTGTAGGCTACGAGGGGGAGCACTACCGTGTGAGGTTGCAGACCCATAGCGGTGGAGCACTACTGTGTGAGGTGGAAAACCCGCGGTACTTGACAGGAGGAGTACCTCAGCAGTCTTAGGTTAGTGAGCAGTACCTCGGGTCGTGACAAGACCACTTTACAATCCAGAGACGGGGCTCTTCGGCAGTTACGGTTCCGATATTGAAAATCCTAGTTTGACCTGAGTCTATGACATTTGTGATTACCTCATGATTGAGATGGGTCACTTGATAACTTAGGTATATGTATGGGCATATACCTGTGTAGTGGTTATCCGTTGATTTCATGACCTTTGTGTTTACCTCATGATTGAGATGGGTTACCTGATAACTTAGGTATAAGTATGGGCTTATACCTAAGAAGGGTTATCTGTTGTGATTATGCTTTGTGGTTATCCTTGTTGGATTTAGAGAGACATTGAGGGTCTCGTGGTCCCTAATCATTATCATTATACTCACCCCTGCACGGGATATTCCCGCACCTCGTTGTGTTGGTTGCAGACGACGGGTAGCGCTGAAAGAGGCCGAGTGTTTGAGGACTGGATGGTAGCTGGAGGTGGGTCTCACGACGAGTCAGTATCCGGAGATGGACTTCACGACGAGACGACACTCAGAGGAGGTTGATGGGCGAGAGCGTTGTGGATGCTATCTGTTCCTACCCTTTAGGTAGGATCCGTGGTGGACGATCCAGGAGCTGTGCTATCTGTACCTACCCTTCAGGTAGGATCCGAGCTGGACGACCCATGAGCTATTTCTATTCTTCCAGCTGCTTGTATTTTCTGTTGTACTTTCGTTCAGTTGTAGCTATAATTTTCAGTTGAATTTGTATTTTGGCCCTTTTCCTTTCCAGCACTTCTTTTGTACTTAGTGTTTACTTGCACTTGTACTCTGTGGTGTTTTGTTTACTTTTATAAAGGCAATGCCTTCCCAGTTATCAGGATTTACACCTTTTTGTGCTAGTCACCAGCCCCTGGCCTATGGAATGCGGGTTTGGGGTAGTCACGGCATGAGCCCGATGACAGGTCGTGACAAATTGGTATTAGAGGAGTCGATTCTACCGCAGAACTCAGAACTCTGATCATTCCTTTCTATGAAGAAATAATATTAAGGGTACCGAGTGTGGTCTTTAGTTCAGGGAGTCCAGTGTTGTTGCAGTGGCCGACGTATCCATACACAAGGACCCTGACTACTGATTTTCGACTTAGTGCCCGAAAACACTAATTGTGTGTGTGTTTCCAAAAGTTTTAAAGTCAGCTCAAACTAGATCAGCTCACCAGGTATAAATCGTTGACGGTGTCGCATCTTTTCAGGATGTCTCCATGCAAACAGTCAGTTGTAGTTCTGAGAGATTACTAGATAACGGCCCACTGAGCGGCGAGGCTCTGGTGTGGGGCCCTTATTACTATGTTGGCACCATCGGGTGGTGTACCAGTAGCACCAACACCTGTTGGGTAGCAGATGCCACCAACCTTACTAGAAAACTATGCACGCTAGCAGAGCACATTGCACGAGTTCCATCAGCAGCGGCCTATGAAGTTACGAGGTGAGGTAGATTCCCAGACAGCCGAGCACTGGTTGGAGGTGATTGCTAGAGTTTTCCACCTAGCTGAGACATTAGTAGAGTGGATGGTGGTCTTGGCTACTAGTGTTTTCCAGTGAATGACCATGAGGATGGTCCGCATAGTGATGAGGCTTCGGTACATGGACTGATGCCTGAGATAGTGCCTTCGGGTATTGTGTCAGCTATACATCACTACCTGTTGGTCAACAATTACGAACGGTGGTACCAGTAGATGACACATGTAGGCTTACTGCCTTACACATGTTCCAACATCAGATACCCTCAAGTTCTGAGGTGAACCAGACTCACAGGCGGCTAAGGACTGGCTTGAGGAGGTGGCTGAGAGTTTTCTAGATCTTATACAGCTTCGGCAGGATGACGTTTCGATAGCTGAGTATTCATCGAGGCGTACTGAGCATTCTGGTTACTCGATGAATACGATTCGATAAGTTCTATAGAGCTCGGACCTGTGAGCATGGTGTGTTTAAGATTATCCGAGCCAACACCTTTCCCCTATGCATTCCTACTTAGGCTAGGGTGCTAGAAAGAACCTTTGTGGTTGAGAATTATCTGCTAAATGGATGCAGTTAGTGAAGGTTAGCAGTGGGAAAGCCAGAAACTGGCACCTGTCTCGGAGACTTGGGCGTGTTAAATGTTTCAAGAAGAGGAAGTGTTAAGGACATATGAATCTGCAGAGTAGTAGACATGGAAGCAGAGCTAACAGTGTAGTATGAGGTGGTGTACATTTCAACATGTTACAACCACCCGTCTTTGTAGTCCCTGTCAGGCTCACGGAGATGGAGGGTAGGGGAAGAGAATAAATGCATGCGGTCACGGAGTCTGACCCAAGGGATCTAAGAATGATTTGAGGTATAGTCTGTGTCTACTATGAGCTTCCATATCAATAGACATAGGTACCAATCATTCCTTCCTTCCATGAAACTTGTCCCAGACCTAGATTTTCCGATTAAAACCGTTGACTTGACCCTCACGTCTGGAGATACCATTGAGAGGAGACTCGATAAACGCACTTATGACGACAGGTGTGATCTGACCCTTGAGGCGAGAGTTTCGGTTGGAACCTCTTGGTGACAGCGTCGAGGCCTTACGACGTTAGTTTGGGTATGGACTGGGCAATCCCAGTTCCTACACAGATTGATGGTATTAGGCAAAAAGGTTGTGGTTTACTTACAACGATGGTATTGGTTTTCCTTGGTCGGCGAAAAGGAAACATGAGGCAGCACAAGAACATCCAGGAGAGAACATGGGAGAGGAAGGCTCAGATGTGTGCTTAGTACCACTTTTTTTCCCCTAGTGTGTGTTGAAGCTTTACGGGGACGTAAATCCCTAAGGTGGGAGTAATATAAAGACCCGGAAATTTCAAGGAATTTTTTTTCTTAATTTCATTGGAATTTTTTGAGTGTGCAGTTTTAGACGGCACCTGATTCTGAGGCCCGATGTGCCCGGAATAATTTTCCGATGTTTTGTTAAGCTTAAATTAACGCATGTAAGCAGTTTTTCCTGAAAAAGTGGAGTAACTCTTGAACTGTTTCTCGGATCCAAAATCCGAGGGCACCGTTGCGCTTAGGATATCGGGATTACCCTTGGCACGAATTATGTTTAGTCGGAATGGGCCTCCTATGAGAAATCCCAAAAATGGCTTAACCGTAAATAAAATAATTAAATAAAATATTTTATTTTTCAAATGCTTATAACTCACAAATGGTATCTCGGATTAAAAATATGAGACCACTGCTGAACTCATGATGGCATGTTTTATTTAAGCAGATACTAACTTGTGCCGGCACGTGTCACACCTGTTTTTGTTTAGTCATTTCAATTATTTTATTTCACTTGGCGTCAGGTGTTTTTTCTTAAGTGCAGGTGAGTCCCGGTTTAAATTTTTAATGTTGGGATGATTTTATGGTTTGAGATAGTGCGCAAACACCGTACGCTTATGACACACAGTTCGCTTGGGCACGTGCTTTCCGCTTGGGTACGTGATGCCCGCTTGCAGTCCGTTTGGATACCATACGGCGTGAAAACACCGCACGATCATCCAGTTATAACATTATCTGTGTATATGTATGTTTATATTTTTATATATGTGTATATATTTGTGTATCTACATTGTATGTTTCTATGTTCTAACGTTGTGTGTATATATATATATAATGTATGTGTATTTATGTTTATCGTTGTATATATATATATATACACACATATGGTCGCAAATAAATATGTTTTAATGTTATATTATTCTGCGTATACTTGTTTATATGTAGGTTCATATAAGATTAAATGTTTATATATGTTATATATATGTATATGTATATATATATATATGTATTTATGTTTATATATGTTTATATATATTTTTTATATATGTATATAGGTTTATAATAAAAATGATTTATTATTATTTTTTTTATTTGAATACTATTCTTATTATTATTATTGTTATAATTATTAAAAAAAGAACCCTAATCTACCTAGCCCTGCGATGCACCCTCTCCCCTATTCCCCTCCCGGCCCTCTGTGCGCACGTCGGCGACCCGCCACCCCCCGTCTGACCCCATCGCCCCGTACGGTCCCATCCTGCCCCGCCGCCTCGCCGTCCAGCCTCCTCCCCTGTCCGGACACCTCTTCCCCTTGCCGACCGCCTCCGCCAGCCCACGCCGCTGCCCCCCCTCTCCGTCCTGCTTTGCCCTAGGCGCGCGCCACCTACGCAACCGGCCGCCGGCCTCCCTCCCGACTCACCCTCCTCCCGACCGTGACCTCGCACCTCCGTTCCACATCCGGTGCCTAGCCGACCTCCTCCAGTTTTTTCCCCTGTCCCGGCATCATCCAGCCAGCCCCACTCCATCACCGATCATGCCTCCTAGCTAGCTCCGGCACACCCCCACCCCCCACCACACCTTTGCCTTGCGGCGCTGTCCATCCGGCACACGATGCTTCTCTAATATTTTTTATAGACCTATTGAGGTTTTCCTTTTCCACAATTTATGTAATCAGTGGGTTTCCCATGATTTTCAGGTAACGATTCTTCAATTTCTTCATTGTTGGTTAATTTTTATTTAAGGGTTTTATGATTTTTTTTTAGTTGTCATCAGTTTATTTTGGGTGTTTAATGAATATAGTGCATTTTTTAATACCTTTGAATACTGCGTAAATGTTCTTGATTGAGTTTTAGATTTAATTCCATTTGTTAGTAGTATTTTCAAGTAATGTTAGCGTATTTTATTGTGAAAACCCATTTCAAACTATTTATCAGTGTTTGAAAATTGTGCAGTTAGTGTGTTATGAAGTGCAGAGAGTGCAGTTTACATTTTCACATGGTGTAAAATTGGTTTTGTCTTGAAAGAGGTTTTAAGTGAGCTTTGGACATTGAAATGCTACCTCATGTTTGAAAACTATTTAATAAATTTTCTTAGTGGATTGTTTAATCAGGAAAACGGTTTCTTGACTATGAATATTATTTATTTGATTGTGTAAGTGGTGCGAATTAAGTTTCAAAAAGGTTTGGTGTGTGTATGATTTCAAAATACGGTTTTGTGTTTTTTCTTTGTGAAAAAGGTTTATTTAAATTGTTTAAATGGTGCGAGTTGTTTTTTGGTAAGGTGTTGTTGTGAGGTTGGTTCTAAGGTGACGTTCTTTTGTTGTTTTAAAGATTCCTTCTAATTGTTGTTTAGTGCGTATACGAGTAGTGCGATGTGGGTTCGAGCTGCTGTCGTATGAGCTGCGTATTTAAGGTAGGTGATCCAACCATTCTCCATTTTGATTCAAACCTTGAGCACTAGAATGTTTTCAATCAATCCCCATATAGTATTTTCATCTCCATTATATTTATGAAAACCATCTCACAAGGTTATAAAGTTGGTTTAAATTTCTAGAATTGGTTTTAATGTTGGTTTATATGAAATGCATAGGTTCTTGGTAAAGATAAATTGAGTTCCTTGTGATGTGTTTGATTGAATTTGATGGTGATTGGGGTTTGAAAATGTAAAATTGGTTTGGTGTGTTTCTAGTTAACAAAATTATACACATCTGAGTTATTTTAGAAATGTTATAGAAAGGGTGATAGTTTGAAAATACATTTTTTCTTTTAAAAAGTGTTGTGAAAAGGGCGGGTTTGGTTTCAATACAAAAGTGTTTTATGAAGGATGGTTTCTATGGTGTTCCTCCAAAAAAACTAGATGTTCCATTAGATGTTGGCAAATCCATGGAGCGTTAGGTGCTCACATGGATGTGCCTCCAAATGAAAATGACACATTAAAAATATATTTTCTAAAAATTAGGTTTTTGATGAATGGTATGGTGTTAAAAAAAGGGAGCGGAAGCATGGTTGGCCCCGTTGGCTTTTGGTGTGAGTTGAATGGTTGTTTGGTGTAAAGGTCCATTGGAAATTTGAAAATGTAAAGGGGTGATTGTGTTGTATTTTGAGAAAGGTGGATGTGCCCGATTGGAAACCCAACCCTTTTGTGAAATGATTAAAAATTCTAATGTTGTGAAGGCCCGGTTGGCACCTTATTGAATATGAAAGAACTTTTGATGTGTGCATGCTTGCGGGGAATCTCTACAGGGGGGGTCTTCCCTTGAGGGTTGTCGTGTAGCGGTGTCCGTGTAAGGGGTTGGAAAGTGCGGTGAGATAAGTCACGTGTGCGAGGGCCTCTCAGTTATACAGTATTACAAAAACCACCATGGGTTCCTATACGTCTTATAGATTATCGAGTGACAGTTGCTTGATAGTCCTGATTAGATGGGTTAGTACCCCCTGGAGTCATGGACAGGCTAGGAGGGATGTGCCACTGGTTGGCTATTAGGGCGGCCAGTTGGTTATTGACTATGGAGTACCATGCCGACAGGTAGTCTGAATCTGAGTACATCCAGGGGTTTTCTAGGGATGTTTAGGATCACCCATGGTTATTGCTTACTTCTACTTGTTTACTTTTACTTACATTTGGTTTCCAGCATTTACTTATTACTTGTTTGACTTTTTCATAATGTGATAAACTTAGATTTGAAATCTAGTTCATTAGAAATTCATTGTTTTGGGAAAAATTGGTTGTGGCGTGTGTTGGGTTTGAAATGGTAAATTTGGATTATTTATCCTTTAAAATATGAAATCCCTATTTTCTATATTTTTATGTGCAAACTAGTGTTTTGGGATTGTTTCTGGAAGGTGGTTTTGGTTGGATCATGTGGGTTACTTTGGCATCCATACTGAGCATTTTCAATGATCACGCCTATATTATCATAACAGTTCCAACTTCAGCTTCTCGTGCAGGTTTTTGGTTCAACTGCTCAATGTTGGAGCAGTGTGGTTTTGAGTTGGGTGGTGACCTAGGAGGTCACAATGAGGTATGTCTGACTTATTTGTCTTTCTACTACCAGTTCTTATTTTTATCATCAGTTTTTATTTGTATGCTTATCTCTTTCGCATGGGCCAAATCGTTCCCAATGATTAATGTTTTGATGCCCGACACTTTTTTCCTTCCCGTGGGGATTGGGAACGCCCCTCGGGACATTCCGCGGACCGTCTCGGGTGATCGGCTCAGGGTCGACCCGTGCTGGTTCATGAAAAAATGGTATCCGAGGAGGCCCTTGATATTTGGGACCTCTGGTAGAAGGAGATTAGGACTGTCGCGGCTCAAGAGGTAGGTTACGTGTCGGTGCCTGATCACCACTGATCGTGACGAGACCTGAGTTACCAGGGTTAGTCCGGGATTTGTGTATTTTGTCTTTGGTTATTTTGGATTGTGGGATGAAAATGGGAGCGAATCGGTTCATGTTGCGGCCTCACATGGGGTGGTGACCCATGTGGAGTCCAAGTGCCCAGTCTAAGGTCCTCTTAGTGTTATGTCTTACATGGGGAATGGCTCACCACCATGTCACCGAGTTAAGTACAGACACTAGTCCCTCATTCTGATGTTTTATAATTTGTTGTGTTTCATTTTAAACTCGGTCTACGTGTGTGTGTGTGTGTTGAAAATGAATGTGATTTCGAAAAAAAGGGGTTTCTTCCAATTTGTTTTTGAAATTAGTAATGTGGGTTTTTGAAGAAAAAGTGTTTTGGTTCGGAACAATATGGTATGTGTTTGGATTTGGTAAGGAAAGAAGTGTTTCAACTTTGGCACTCCTTATGGAGGGTCACATGTGCGTGGGTATATGCGGAGAGTGCGTAGGGGGCACTTGTTTGCAGATTATGTGAGCGAGATTGAATGAATGCACATGTGACGGCTCATAAGGTTCCATAGGAGGGTTTTAAAATTGTAAATAAATGATGGTTTTGGAAAGTGATTTATGCTTGTGTTGGTATATGTTTGGCTTAAGGGCCTTTTGACCTTGACTTGTGTTGTTTCCTTGATTGAGTTTTGGCTTGATGCCGGTTTCGATGATGTTTCTCGTGTTGTCAAGAGTATGCCGCCCAGAAAGTTCGCTAAGGTTTCTAATGAGTGATGCCCAATTTTTAGTTCGTTTTGTATATTGGATATCTATCAAAGTAATCAAAGTCTGATAAGGTAGTTGTGTGGTTGTGGAATTTTAGTGGGTCTTCAGGTTGTTGGGAACTCCCAGGGTTGTTAGGTTGCGTGCCGTCTCAGGTTTATTTGAGGGTTCAGTTTTAGACAAGTAAAGATGAGATGTCTCATCGTCATTGGAGTTTTGGGTGTGATTAATGGTGTTCGACTTCCACGAAGGTTCCGCACTTGGCAAGGAGTGTGGGCCAGTGGAACCTGTCTCCATGAAACCATCCTCGTCAGTACCGGCTCATAGTTCGTCGGACCGCTCTCTTGTGTGCCACCAGTATGGCATGTCCAGACATTCTAATTCACCTTGCCACATCCCTTCGAAGTCTTGCTACCGTGTGGCTGTTCAGGCCACCAGGGAGAGTTCTGGAAGAAGCGCCGCTAATGAAGGAGTTACAGACCAGGATATGAAAATGCCTGACTGTGAGGCAGGAGATGCTTCAGCCATCAGAGCCCCAACCATAGGTCTTGGGGTGAAGCTCGCGCACAGTCAAGAGTTTCCGAGGGTGTGTAAAACCTCGATTCGGATTATGTTTTCATCTTTGTGAAGGGAAATATCCAAAGTTTCCTTGTTCTGTTCTTGTCACCGTTGTAAGCTCATCATAGTTGTGGTGATGTGATGAACTTGTTCTACCGTAGTCTAAGAGGTCTTATCTCTTCTCAGTGTGTTTTCAAATCGTTCGGTTCTCCTTGAAGGGTGATGGACCCGCGAATGAACGGGTCATTCTAATTTTACGTTGGGTCTCAATTTTGTGTGTTAGGGGGATGTGTGGTTTTATGAAATTAACATGCATTGTTTCGAGGTCCTTTGTGAGTTTGGGCTATAAATTCCCTAGACTATGGTTGAGGTGAGGTTTTTCTTCGGTCGGTGTGGGAGGGGCTGAGTTAATTCATTATCCTCGGGTTATTGGGTCGTTTTGTACCAAGCTTTCTGTTTAAGGCTCTGAGAGTTGTTCGGTATATGTGGAGAAATTAAATGTGTTCAGTTTGGGAGTTCCCGTGTTTCCCCCCCCCCTCCGGGGTGGTGTGTTCAAGTTTCAAGGTCTCCGTGTTAGTAGATTTCTGTGGTGGGGAGAACCCTCCCGTGTTCTCCCCTCATCCTCGGACAATGTTTGTACTTGAGTTGGTCGGGTGTGACTTGTGATGGAAATGGTCACCCCAAGCCTCTCAGTTTCTTCTAGTTTTTCCTGGGCATAGACTTGAGTTAAGATAACTATTGGCTTGGTGACTTTTTGGGGTCAGAAAGTGTTTGTGGTAGGAAGAATTGTCACACCCGGTTTTTTAGTCATTTTAATTATTTTATTTCACATGGCGTCGGGTGTTTTTGCTTAAGTGCGGGTGAGTCCCAGTTTAAATTTTTAATGTTGGGATGAGTTTATGGTTTGAGATAGTGCACGAACACCGTAAGCTTATGACACACAGTTTGATTGGGCACATGCTTTCTGCTTGGGTACGTGCATCCCGCTTGCAGTCCGTTTGGATATCGTATGGCGTGCGAACACCGCACAATCATCCAGTTTTAACATTATGTGTGTATATGTATGTTTATATTTTTATAAATGTGTATATATATGTGTATCTACGTTGTATGTTTTTATGTTCTAACGTTGGGTGTAAATATATATATAATGTATGTGTATTTATGTTTATTGGCGTATATATATATACACATATGTTCGCAAATAAATATGTTTTAATGTTATATTATTCTGCATATACATGTTTATATATAGGTTCATATAAGTTCATATGTTTATATGTGTTATATATATGTTTATATATATATATATATATGTATATATGTATTTATGTTTATATATGTTTATATATATATTTTTATATATGTATATAGGTTTATAATAAAAATCATTTATTATTATTTTTTTTATTTGATTATTATTATTATTATTATTGTTGTTGTTGTTATAATTATTAAAAAAAGAACCCTAATCTACCCAGCCCCACGTCGCACCCTCTCCCCCATTTTCCCCACGGCCCTCTGTGCGCACGTCAGCGACCCGCCGCCCCCCGTCCGACCTCGTCGCCCCGTCCGGTCCCATCCGGCCCCGCTGCCTCGCCGTCCGGCTGCCTCCCCTGTCCGGACACCTCTTCCCCTCGCTGACCGCCTCTTCCATCCCGCGCCGCTGCCCCCCCACTCCGTCCTGCTTCACCCTAGGCGCGCGCCTCCTGCGCAACCGGCTGCTGGCCTCCCTCCCGACTCACCCTCCTCCCGGCCGTGACCCTGCACCTCCGTTCCGCGTTCGGTACCTAGCCGACATCCTCTTGTTTTTTCCCCTATCCCGGCATCGTTCGGACAGCCATGCTCCATCACCGATCACGCCTCCTAGCCAGCTCTGGTGCACCCCCCCCCCACCACACCTTTGCCTTGCCGCCGCTGTCCATCCGGCATGCGGCGCTTCTCTAATTTTTTTTATAGACCTATTGAGGTTTTCCTTTGCCATGATTAAGGAAATCAGTGGGTTTTCCTAGATTTTCAAGTAACTATTCTTCAATTTCTTAATTTTTGGTTTATTTTGATTTAAGGGTTTTATGATTTATTTTTTTTGAGTTGTCATCAATTTATTTTGGGTGTTCAATGAATATAGCGCATTGTTTAATTACTTTGAATGCTACATAAATGTTCTTGATTGAGTTTTAGATTGCATTTAATTTCTTAGTAGTACTTGCAAGTAATGTTAGTGTATTTTATTTTGAAAAACCATTTCGAACTATTTTTCATTGTTTAGAAATTGTGCAGTTAGTGTGTTATGAAGTGCAGAGAGTGAAATTTACATTTTCACATGATGTCAAAATGGGTTTTGTCTTTAATGAGGTTTTAAGTGAGATTTGGACTTTGAAATGCTGCCTCATGATTGAGAAATATTTAATAAATTTTCTTAGTGGATTGTTTAATCTGGAAAACAGTTTCTTGACTATGAAAAATATTTATTTGATTGCGTAAGTGGTGCGAATTAAGTTTCAAAAAGGTTTGGTGTGTGTATGATTTCAAAAGAGGGGTTTGTGTTTGTTCTTTGTGAAAAGCGTTTATTTAAATTGTTTAAATGGTGCGAGTCATGTTTTGGTAAAGTGTTGTTGCGCGGTTGGTTCTAAGGTGACGTTCTTTTGTTGTGTTAAAGATTCCTTCTAATTGTTGTGTCGTGTGTATACGGGTAGTGCGATGTGGGTTCGAGCTGCTGTCGTATGAGCTGCGTATTTGAGGTAGGTGATCCAACCATTCTACCTTTTGATTCAAACCTTGAGCACTGGAATGTTTTCAATCAATCCCCATATAGTATTTTCATCTCCATTATATTTATGAAAAACATCTAACAAGGTTATAAAGTTGTTTTAAATTTCTAGAAGTGGGTTTAATGTTGGTTTATATGAAATGCATATGTTCTTGGTGAAGTTAAATTGAGTGCCTTGTGATGTGTTTGATTGAATTCAATGGGGATTGGGGTTTGGAAATGTAAAATTGGATTGGTGTGTTTCTGGTTAACAAAATTATACACTCTTGAGTTGTTGTAGAAATGTTTTGGAAAGGGTGATGGTTTGAAAAGACATTTTTTATTTTAAAAAGTGTTGTGAAAAGGGCGGGTTTGGTTTCAATACTAACGTGTTTTATGAAGGATGGGTTCTATGGTGTTCCTCCAAAAAACTAGATGTTCCATTATATGTTGCCACATCCATGGAGCGTTAGGTGCTCACATGGATGTGCCTCTAAATGAAAATGAGACATTAAAACTATATTTTCTAAAAATTAGTTTTTTGGTGAATGGATTGGTGTTAAAAAAAATGGAGCGGAAGCGTGGTTGGATCGGTTGGCTTTTGGTGTGAGTTGAATGGTTGTTTGGTGAAAAGGTCCGTTTGAAATTTTAAAATGTAAAGGGGTGATTGTGTTGGATTTTGAGAAAGGAGGATGTGCATGATTGGCAACCCAACCCTTTTGTGAAATGATTAATGATTCTAATGTTGTGAAGACATGGTTGGCACCTTATTGAATGTGAAAGAAATTTTGATGTGTGCATTCTTGTGGGGCATCTCTACAGGGGGACTTCCCTTGAGGGTTGTCATGTAGCGGTGTCCGTGTAAGGGGTTCGCAAGTGCGGTGAGATGAGTCACGCGTGAGGGGGCCTCCCACTTATACAGTATTACTAAAAACACCATGGGTTCTTGGGCGTCTTATAGATTATTGAGTAACGGTTGCTTGCTAGCCCTGACTAGACAGGTTAGTACCCCCTAGAGTCGTGGATAGGCCAGGAGGGATGTGCCACTGGTTGGCTATTATGGCAGCCAGTTGGTTATTGACTACGGAGTACCACGCCGGCAGGTAGTCTGAACCCGAGTACGTCTAGGGGTTTTCTAGGGACGTTTAGGATCGCCCACGGTTATTGCTTACTTCTGCTTGTTTACTTTTACTTGAATTTGGTTTCCATCATTTACATAATACTTGTTCCTCTTTTTGATAATGTGATAAACATAGATTTGAAGTCCAGTTATTTGGAAATTCATTTTTTTGGGAAAAACTGGTTGTGGCGTGTGTTGGTTTTGAAATGGTAAATTTGGATTATTTTTCCTTTAAAATATGAAAACCCTATTTTCTATCTTTGTATGTGCAAACTAGTGTTTTGGGATTGTTTCTGTAAGGTGGTTTTGGTTGGATCATGTGGGTTACTTTGGCATCCCTACTGAGCATTTTTAATGCTCATGCCTATATTATCATATTAGTTTCAGGTTCAGCATCTCATGCAGGTTTATGGTTCAGCTTCTCAATGTTGGAGAAGCATGGTTTTGATTTGGGTGGTGACCTAGGAGGTCACAAGGAGGTATGTTTGACTTATTTGTCTTTCTGCTACCAGTTCTTATTTTTATCATCAGTTTTTATTTGTCTGCTTATCTCTTTTTCATGGGCCAAATTGTTCCCAATGATTAATGTTTTGATGCCCGACACTTGTTGTCATCCCGGGGGGATCAGGAACGCCCCTCACGACTTGCCGCAGACCAGCTCGGGTGACCGGCTCAGGGTTGACCTAGGCTGGTTCGTGACAGCACGGGCCACCAGAAAAAGATAGTTTTTGGCTGCAAATAAAATAATTAGGTGAAAATTATTTTATTATAAAATTCATAACTTCTAAACGGTAACTCGGATTGAAAATCCGAGAGTATCAATGGGTTCATTGGGGCGTGTTTTACTTAGGCAGAGCCTAACCTAGACCAGTGCAGGTTGAGGGTGACAGATAATAACTTTCTGAACTTTTTTTTCGTGTACATTCACTAAACGTATGTGCGGGGTTTTCTATCTTTTGAACCGGTGCTCGGAATTTAAATCCGAGGGCACCGATGAACTCGTAGCGCCGGTAATTGCTAAAGGTGACCTTTACCGCAGTTCCGTTTTAAACAGGTTGAGTTTTATTAATTTTGGGGTTTAGTTAAGAAAAGTTAAATAAATTTGTTAAAACAAATTTATATCTATGGAAGTAAAATCCTCCCATGTGTGGATATATGAGAGGTGGGGCCCACACAAACCCCAACCTCTCATCTTCCCATAACTCTCTCCAACCACCCTTCAACACCCCTTCAATTTAATGTGCCAACCCTCTTCATTAATGAACTAAACATATTTTAATTATTTGGAATGTTTTCCAAATTCTCTTGAAATATTTATGCCAACTATTTAATAAATGGTTATACTTTATTATTATGGGTGTTGGCATAATTTCAAGTGGGGAGAGTCTTGAGAGAGGGGATTTGGAAGGACTGAGAGGACTTCTTTCCCTCATCAAAGAACGCAAAGAACGCTAGCGCCAACCTCGACTTATTCCTTCTCGACATTGACGAAGCAATGTCGTTATCCCACAGCAACATCAACAGAACAAAGATAGAATCTCCTACCATCATCAAGCAATCAACCTTCTTAAATTGAGGTAGGGGATTAATTTTGAAGTATGATAAATATCTCTGTGTTAATTCCTCTTGTTCATGAATCTCAATGATGGTGGCCAATCAAATATGGTCATCGATCCGCACATAGATCGTGAACCTTTCTGTTTCGTTTCTTGTGCATTAGTCGTCACCAAATAATTAAGCATGCTAAAAACTCAATTTTACGTTGAGCATACGGATGCAGAGATCTCGACCCGAGGATCACGAATCTGCGATTGCCATAATTTTCGTGCTTTGAACGAAGATACAGCGACCCACGGAACATGTGACGTGGCAGTATCTTTTCAACATGTGTTCAAGGCATGACTTCGGGTAGAAGAGGACACCACGTGAAGGGCTGGCTGATAGGGTTTGGAGGTTTCGGTTGGAAGCGCTAAAAGGTGAAAGAATTGATAGATTGGAGAGAGAAAGTTTAAGTTGATGATATATTAATAAAAAAAAGGAATTAATGGATGGTGTATGTTTCCAGCGCCCAAGAAGGGCTCAAAAAAATGTGGATTGATTTGGAGTTAGGAAGAGTAAATAAATAAGTAATTAATAATAATAATAAAATATTGTTGTTATTAATTTTGATGATAAAACACATTTTTGTCTGCAACTTCCCCGTACGACCTTGGTTTTATGAACCTTCTGTGGCGGTGCGACCCCGATTTCGAGACGGACATTCCGAGTCCAATATTGAATGCCTTTTTCGGGTTTTTGGATTGGGTACCCGAAGCGCTCGGAAAATAATAAATTTAATATTATTATTAAATCTTTGACCCGACATTACTCATGTGTGCGACGTCCGTTTGGATTTCCATCAGTGGCGATGTAATCCTGACATCAATACAGTTGATTCAAGTCTACTGTTGAATACTAAATTTTTCTTCATGGCTGAGGCCCACAAAACACCGAATAATAATATTATTATTATTACGGGATCTTGTTTCGGACATATCTCTCTCATACGGTGTCAGAATGTAGAACTGCCTACGAGGTTGCGAACCTGGAATTAAGACGGATGTTTCAAGACTAATTTTGGATATTTAAGTCGAGGTCGAGGCGCGGGCCCCAGAAGGCCCAGTTCGCGCGTGTTGCGGTGACATGAAACTTTTTCACCGGCTATCCGTTTTGGACCAATGGGTTGTCCATATAGTGTGTGTTTTCGTATGGATCGCAATGGTGTGACCGGTTTAATTAACCAGTGTCATTTGATGTACGGCTGGGTTGGTTCGAACCCGAAACCAACCGGGCCCTCGGAGCGGAAACAATTATATCTTGAGCTCTAGACATCCGATTGACATACCGTCGACTTTGTTGGATTCCTCTTGATGAGATTGAACTTTTGGCATACTTCTCCTGAGTTTTGGTTGCAGTTGGAGTATAGCCAGTTTGGATTGTACCCGAAATCCAACCGGGCCCCTGGAACGGAAAAGCTGATATCTTTCAAACCGGACGTTCGTATGACGAACCGTCAGCGGCGTTGGTGATCACGTTGTGAAAAATTACCTATGAGTATACCCTATGAGATTTCGGGTTACAGTTGAGATACGTCTGGGTTGGATCGTACAGGAAACCAACCGGGCCCCTGGGACGGAAAGGCAAATAACTCACAGACCGAGCGTACGATTGACGCGCCGTCTGTTGCGTTGAGACCCCTATGACGAGCCGGTCCTTTGAGATACTTATTTGTGGGACTTGTGATACTTGGAGTATTGACCTGTAGCTCATGGAGCAGACCCTACCAAAGATGATCATATAGAGTATGGAGACCGTATAGCTGGCTGTGACTGATGACTGCTTGTCCAATTTGATTCGGAGTGACTAGCATAGCCTAGTGGGTAGCACTAATTTGTGAGGTGGAATACCCTTGGTGGGGGAGCACTACATTGTGAGGTGGCTGACCTACGGTACTCGACAGGAGGATTACCTCTGTAGGCTATGAGGGGGAGCACTACTGTGTGAGGTGGCAGACCCATAGCGGTGGAGCACTACTGTGTGAGGTGGCAGACCCACGATACTTGACAGGAGGAGTACCTCAGTAGTCTTAAGCTAGTGAGCAGTACTCGGAGTCATGACAGGACCACTGTACACTCCAGATATGGGGCTCTTCAGCAGTTATGGTTTTGATATTGAAAATCCTAGTTTGAGCTGAGTCTATGACCTTTGTGTTTATCTCATGATTGAGATGGGTCACTCGATAACTTAGGTATATGTATGGGCATATACTTGGGTAGTGGTTATCCGTTGATGTCATGACCTTTGTGTTTACCTCATTATTGAGATGAGTTACTTGATAACTTAGTTATAAGTATGGGCTTATACCTAAGAAGGGTTATCTATTGTGATTCTGATTTTTGGTTATCCTTATTGGATTTAGAGAGGCCTTGAGGGTCTCGGGGTCCCTACTAAGTATCTTAATACTCACCCTTGAATGGGATATGCCCACACCTCGTTGTGTGGGTTGCAGACGACGGGGAGTGCTGACAGAGGCCGAGTGTTTGAGGACTGGATGGTACTCGGAGGTGGATCTCACGACGAGTCAGTATCCAGAGTTGGACTTCACGACAAGACGACACACGAAGGAGGTTGACAGGCGAGGCCATTGTGGAGGCTATCTGTACCAACCCTTCAGGTAGGATCTGTGGTGGACGATCCAGGAGTTGTGCTATCTGTACCTACTCATCAGGTAGGATCCAAGGTGGATGACCCAAGAGCTTTTTCTATTCTTCCAGCTGTTTGTCTTTTCTGTTGTACTTCCATTCAGTTGTAGCTAAACTTTTCAGTTGGGTTTGTATTCGGGCCATTTTCCTTTCCAGCACTTCTTTTGTACATAGTGTTTACTTCCACTTGTAATATGTGGTGTTTTGTTTACTTTTATAAAGGAAACACCTTCCCAGTTATCGGGATTTACGCCTTTGGTGCTAGTCGCCAGCCCCTGGCCTATGGAAGGCGGGCTTGGGGTAGTCACGACACGAGCCCGAGGACGGGTCATGACATGGACGATAGGAGTATTTCAATTATAATAAGACAAAGTTGTGTTTGATCTTAGTATCGAGGGATTTCTTATAATAATATAGACATACCTTATGGTTAGGTTATAACCAGGGAAATCCCAATTTAGTGTTTGTAAAATCCATTAAACTTAATGTTAACGTGTGTAAATATTTTATAAATATTTTTGTCATTGAGAATATCATTATAAGCTTTTATATAAAAAATTACACTTTTCATTAATCTACTATCAATTTATTAAAGAAAATTTAATTTTATATAAGAAATTTTATTCTCTAAAAATACAATTCTAAAAAAATCATCTCATTTACCAAAATTAAGAGGTTACTAAATCACGATGTTTCATTTTATATAATAGAATATAACCCTCTTATTGTGTAATTACATACTCATTAGATCTTATATTTTGAATCAGTAATCATAGTTCTCTAATATAGAGTTCAATTGAAAAATTCTTGAAAATGGGAAAAGAATTGGTAATAGAAATGAACCATTAAAATAGTGTTTTAAGGAAGACGTAAAATAATTAAGAAGAAGGAATGATTATTTTGTTTTTATAGGAACCAAAGGTAACCTAAAATGGTCATGAATAAGATATTTCATATTTCCTTAAATAATTAATCGGTAAATTAATTTAAAATAATGTAACATGAAAGGATTAAGGGATATAAAACATCCCCTTAATTTGATTTTATTTTAAGGATGTTATTGAAAAATGCATGCAAGGAATGTATGACACTAAAAAAAGGAAAATTAATCTTCATAAATATATAATACACACACACAAACACACACATATATATATATAAGTGTTACATATAATTAAATATAGAGGAAAATTGGTGGAGGGAAAAAATGCATAACCTTATGAAAAGTGGGTGGGTCAGCGGGTTCCCTTTCATCATGCATGGATTCATTCTGCCCATTCCCATAATATCCTAAATTATGAAATTTTATTTACTAAACAAATTATTTATAGGATAATTAAATTAAATTTTATTTTTGGATTAGATTATATATTTTTTAAATTAACTTATTTAAGATACCTAAACAAAATTACCTACCCCACTGTTTTTTGGGTCATGTGTCCAAGGTTGTATCAATTTTAGGTAATTATGAAAGTCTATATGGTTGGGTTCCATGTCATTAAAAACATGATGAAATTGATTTAATGAGTATATAGAAGATAAAAATTATTTTTTTCCAAAAATATTAATAAATAATCATAATAAATATAGTATCTTTTTTATTATTATATGTTTAGTTAAGGAATGTTTTCATACCATGATGAAAATAATTCAACACTATGAGTATCAAAAAATTGTTAAATAATAATTATAATAATATATAATTATTAATATCATTTTTAAACATTAAAATTGAATTCAATCCCATCAGGAATGTGGAGGTGTAAAATGAAATTCATAATTCATGGGGGCAGTGAAGAAACCATAATATGAAAAATAATTGTTTTAGAATCAATTGAGAGGATGGTAGAAAATAGATATTCCACAATAATTGTAGTAACTCAAGAATGGACCCATAATAATTTATAATATTTATATGAATTTTTCTGAACCTTGGAGAACAGTCGGTAAGAGAATCAATGGCCTGAATAGCCTAGTAGTGGTGAGTTTAAAAATATTAAAAAAAATTCATACATGCGTAGTTTCTATTTGAATGTGAAATAAATATCATGAAGAGTTTAAAATATATAATCCAAGTATGATGTTTAGTTTAAAACATTGGGTTTACCCTATGTGGGTAATAAAATTTGTTAGCATCAGGATTTCGATCAGGGGAGAGTAAGAGACATTGTGTTAATGAGGGAGCTTAATTTTTTAAAATAATTAAAATCATTATAACCTAGTTCCTCCCCTCCTCTAAATATTTTCTATGCACAAACCCAAATATGATAACCCTATCCTCCCCTCTCACCCATTGGAAATGACAGAAATGAGTCCGAATCGAATAATTGAGGTGTTTTTATCTCATATTTTGATAAAGATCAACATCATATCAAGATGAAGTAAGATCCATGTAAAATTCAACTATATACGGTTTGGTATTGATCCCATAACGTGGGGGGTTTTGTTTTTTGGCCCTGATCCCCTTTGTTTTTCATTTTATTAATGTTGTAGATCCTAAAAAAACTATTGGAGATCCCGCATTGGTTGATTTGTAAGTTTATATTAAAAACATTGAGAATATTTCATATTCGATGGTAATTCTAAATCATACTCACATTTTAAATGATGTGTAGTTGAGGGAGACATGTAATTTAGCCATTACTATTCAGAGGAGATGGTTTTTGGGGACTACACACCATGTACAATGTTTACACTCCGTGTAGTGTCACAACCTCTATGGCCAAAGGACATGGCCAAGGTTGGAAGTGTAACATTACATGGAAGTTTAAAAGTACATGGAAAAAGTAAATGGACACATGGTATGGTACATAATATTGTGAAGACTATATTGTAAGGTGGTACTTTACCCAGAACATGTTGTGTAGTATGAGATACATATAATTTAAGGGAAACTACCGGAAGGTACATGTAGAAGATGAATAAAAATTGGGGTTGGGTAAAGTGGGACATGATGCATACCACCTCTACAAATTGTTCACCCCAACATGGTTTAAAAAAGTGTATGCTGGATACAGGTCTAGCTGGTCGGGTTGGTTCACATTCCTTGTAGACCCCAGTTTATAATGTGTACTCATTATAGATCTTCATGATATTTTTCACCTTCCATATCTCCTCCTATGGATCTCAGATTTAGGAATATGTGTGTAAATTCCTATAAAGATTTCTAAATAGATCATTATGGGGGCCTCTATATCATACTATAAGATATGAGGCGTCATTAATCAAGAACGAATCTTGTGTAATGGTTTTTAATCTTGGTTGGTGATTTGGGTAGGTTAGAAGGAGGATGTCGGGGTCATTACCCTTCCCTTTTGTTTTAGGATGTCTCTCCCCAATACAACTTGGACAATTGGATAAGTGTCATTATTCAAGAGATGTTTTTGGACCAATAATCCTCTATGGCTTTGGGGTGAAGGTTTCACTTACTTGAATTCTTTAGTACAAACATGACTTCGTAAGTTGTGGGCATTTGTTTTATACATTTCTATAGTTCTGCTGAGTTTGGTACTACCTTGATTGATTAGGTAATGTTTTACCTAAATTATTTGAGTATATAGAGATATAACTCTCATTACATAGCATCATGTCGGCCCCATATAATCAATGGAATAATAAATGATAAACCCCCCTGTTGGACTAGGGTGCATGTCCTCTTTCCAGGGAGTTGGTACTTCCCTTTTCTACGAGGGCGTGTGTCATACATATGTGAAATATAGATAGAGAGGGTACTCCCCAATAAGTTTAGGTTGAGATTTATATATTCTAGGAGGTGGAAATCACCTTTTTTTCTGGGGATTAGTTTTTCTGTATGTTTAATTGTTATAGTGTTGGTACACTCATATCATACCAGGGAGCATGTCCTCCATCATAGGGTCAATACTCACCTATCATGTCAGGGTGAAGGTTCCACA
Source organism: Viscum album (assembly GCA_963277665.1). Taxonomy (NCBI): domain Eukaryota; kingdom Viridiplantae; phylum Streptophyta; class Magnoliopsida; order Santalales; family Viscaceae; genus Viscum; species Viscum album. The sequence goes on along the minus strand of OY728126.1, from coordinate 2,045,255,653 downwards.
TAGTAAATTAGTAGGAATAGTGATACTTCCTTACCACAACATGGTTTTATTCCTCAATCCACATATTAATACTCTACATTTCATGTTTGTGTGTCTTGAAATCCCTTGATTATTATTCCCATGTTGCACCAGGGTGCAATGCCTCACCTATGTAGTTGTACTACCTGTATGTAAGTAATAGCAGGGAGCAGGTCCTCCATTAGAGTTGGATGTTCCTATGATGTTGATTATAACAATAGGGAGTAATATCCTACACAAAATGTGATATATTATTAGTTAGGATTCCATGACCCCTCAATAGACTGAGGTGCATGACATTCTATACAGAAGTGAAAGAAGATTCACAAGTTGGTTAAGAGAACGAAATCCCAGAACTTTACGGAACTATTGAGGTGTGGTTCCCTCCAATATATCTTATTAGAGAAGATTCACATGGTGATTAGTCTATATAATTTCACCATATAATCCATGAAGTGGTCTGGGGGGCCTGTCCAATTGGTTTTCTTATAGAATAATGATGGGTATACGAAAGTGATGAAAGATCCTCTAGTGCTAGGCAGTTGAGCTAGACCCAGTAGAGTTGTTCTCAATTGAGTGTATTTATTAGAGGGTTTCCATATGTGATGGGGGATCTTAGGGAGAGTTTTTCTGGGTTTTTTATTATCTTTAGAGATTCAATTAGAATAATGTTGTTGGGTATGAAGTTGAAACCTCATGAGACATGGAGTTTTAGAAAAGTAAACCTAGGTGATTCTGGGAGACCTTGCAGTGCTTTCATGTTTGTGGTAAACACCCCTTCTGGACTGAGTATACATTTTACATCTATTCCCACACCTTATTTTTTGTCTCTTACCTTGGGAGGTGAATACACATAGGGTATACCAAATGCTGCACACATATAGATTATGGTTGTTAGAAAAGGTTACTCTCATCATAGGTGTGGTATGGCATTCATGTGTAGATCATATACACACCATTTTGAGCCACATGTTTTTTGATGAGGATACATCTTTCTAGGTTGAGTTGTGGGATAGATATTTTGGTACTCTATAGAATGGGATTATTTTTACAAAGTTGCCTATTCATGTGCAACTGAGGATTGTTCAAGATGGAGTTTCTCTATAGAATCACGCCTTTTAGTAAAATAAACATTCATTACATTATACAAAACTAAGGATCTTTAAGGTTTAGTGACTTGGAAACCAGGAACATAATACATGAAAACAACATAAAACATTCTTCTTAAACACTTGAAAGGATTCTCCTTAAGTTCATCAGAGGTTCATTACTGCATCTCATAACCTGGGGACATACATCAAAAGAAAGGGTGAGCAGATGGCCCAGTAAGGGAAACAAGCGGAACATTTTACATATGAACTTGAGATACGTCAATAAAGTCATTAAAAGAACTTTAAGGCATGAGAATGAAATCATGAGGCATATCATAATAAAATTAACATTTTTCATAACTTAAAGATGTGGCTATAACATTTAATATAGACAATCATGAACATATCACCAAGGTCCATCCCCAAGGTTTCATTTGAAAATTACCAAGGTTATTCACCAAGATATCTTGTAAATTGTAATATCTAGTGGTTACATCATTACCCAATGCATTGGAGTGCTATCAGGGCGCACCCTTAAATTTTCCGTTATTATCATGTGAGCCACATATATCATCTTAAATCATTTCATAAACAACCCATATAGAATAAAAGAAATGGGATTAATTTCATAATCATAACATTTTAAAAAATGCTTTAAAGACATGATCTTTACGTCACTTTAAACCCACGGAAGGGCAGAGCGGGTCTCATATATGTAAATACCAGATTTTAAAATAAAACATTTTGGTATATATGTGAATACACCTTTTGAAGAAAGATCTTTGAGTGTTCACTTAATAAAATAAAAGTACTATAGAAAAAGGGAGAGACATTTTGAGACGGAAATTCTGCAGCATAACAGCTATGTTTCGGGGTTTTAGAAAACATTGAAAAGAGAGGGGACATGGGTAAAACACTCATAAATGACCCATAAGACAGTAGAGGGACATAATATAAAGTATTTGAGAACATGGTAATGAAATTTGATTGATATACCATATGAAATGAAGAAAATTAAAGGAAGACAAAAATAAGATTTCTCTTATGATAATTCGGCAGCCCAACGACGTCACATAAACTTCAACAAAAATGAATTGAAAAGATCAAAATATGGTCTCTCATCATATGAAAATAACGGTTAAGTATGATAGATATAGAGATAATAACCCAACATAATAAAATGGAACTTCAAAGACTTAACATGAAAATAGATCTTGAAAACGAGAAGGGTGAAAGAATCCCTTAAAAATTCGGCAGCCTAACAGCGCCACTTAAAACTTCAAAATACTGAATTGAAGAGATAAAATGGGGTCTCTCATAATATGATCATAAAATATCAGTGTGATAGATATATAGATAACACCCCAACATAATAAAAATGAACTTGAAAGACTTGACATTAAAGTACAACTTCAAAACGAGAAGGGTGAAAGATACACTTAAAAATTCGGCAGCCTAACAGCGCCACTTAAAAATTCAAAATACTGAATTGAAGAGACCAAATGGGGTCTCTCATCATATGATCATAAAAGATCAGTATTATAGATATATATATCATACCCCAACATAATAAAAATGAACATTAAAGACTTGACAAGAAAATAGAACTTGAAAATGAGAAGGGTGAAAGAATCTGTTACAAAACTTTCAGCAGCCTAACGGTGCCACTTAAACATTCATAAAATGAAATGATGAGAGTAAGAGGGGTTCTATCATCATATTAGCATAATAATGACAGTATAATGAATATAAAATAACATCCTCCAACATAATAACATGGAGCATAAAAGAAATCACATAAAAGAGATCACTTGAAAAGAAAGAGAGAGGTCAGATCCCTTACCTTAAATTGTAACTCTTAAAACTCAATGGTTTGGACCTTGAGGGCTTGGGGGTACCTTGGGAGGACTCCTTGGGAGTTAAGGATACCAGAAATTCGTTGAAGATGTTTTTGGAGTCGAATGTATGAGAGGAGGGCTTGATATTTATAGGGAATGTGAGGGGACAAGGCATTAATGGCCAAGGGACTCCTCAAAAGTGGTTTTCTCAAAACCATGTGCTCTCCCATGATATTTCCCATGAAGTTAGGCCACATGGGGCCCCCAATACAATAATTAATCACCTTTGGTCGGCCAACCTTTAAAATATCTCATGAAATCATCATGACAAAGTTATGATGTCATTAAACATACCGAAAACCTAAAACTGTATTTTTACTATTCACTGAAAATTCAACTTTTTCAGAAAAATCCCAAAATTTCAAATTAACCAAATATAAATGCTCTGATTTAAAAAATGAAATCTATTTTATAAAAATAATTTTCTAAATATTATTAATTTTATTTTTAAATAAATACACTTTTCACCGAAAATTCATTTTTTTCAGAAAAAACCCCAAAAATTACCTTCACATAATATCGATGCTCTAAGTTCAAAAATGAAATCCATTTTATAAAAATAATTTTCTAAATATTTTTAATTTAATTTTTAATTAAAAAAAACTATTCACCCAGAAAAACTAATACTTGAATAATAATTTATGAAACCATTATTTAACCATTTTATTAAATCACATTACTTAATCAAGGTGCCTAGATTATTTTAATACTTTCTCTAAGTGAGGTTACGAATCTATTTGGTCACATTATTAATCCTAAGTATAAAATCACTATTCATAATTTACTATTCATCAAAAATCAAGTTGATCTTATTAGACGCTAAATTTTGTACTGAACATAATTGTAGAAGACCATTTTTTGGAAATCATTACACATTTTTATTTATTTAAGGTTTACATAAACATTTTTTAAAATATTCTTTCTCTAAAATTCACCAAAAATATGCATACTATATTTATCCAGACATTTGAAAAGTCCTAAACATTATCATAAGAAGAAATCCCAATTTTTATTTTAAATAAATGATTACACAAGGCAGTTACGGTCTCCTTAAATAGACCCTTATCATGCCAGTATAGGACCTAAGTGTAAGGTGTGCTACGGTTAGGGAATCTGAGAGAGGATCAACCAACATTGCATGTGTAGTAATTTCTATCAGGTTGAACTTCTCGTGAAGGCGATTCTGTTCTAGATTCAAACGATGACGTTCAGCTTGGGTTTGGTCTAGAGAAAAGTCCAGTGGTGCTACCTCCTTCCCAAGTTCTGTTAGATGGGCTTTGATCTGTCCAAGACTACTGGGCGAGGCCATCAAATCTTCTTTCTATAATAATTAACCCAGATTACATGTATTTAGAGACAAAAATCAAAACATTTAGTTTCCAACGGTCATATTGACCAATGGTCATATAATAGTTAAAACCCAATGGTTTCATTTTAATTATAATCATGTTATAAAATGAAACATTTTTGTTCAGTATAAAAATAAAATGAAATAACACATATAATTAGGAAACAAGATTTATTCAAAATTTCAGGTCGTTACAATCTTCCCCCATTAAGAAATTGCATCCTCGCAATTTTTAAAAATTTGGTTTTTCAAATTTCATTGAAAGTCCCACATAGGAAAAGGAGTCAGTAAAACTGTTACTTTAAAAGAATGAAAATGAATTACAAAGGTCACCCGAGTTAACCCACACTAGGATTCCATGTAGGAAAACATGAACATGGACGGGAAAACAAAGGGTCAAGTTCTGAGGGAGGGTGATCGAAAACATGATTAGGAGAAAGTTAACCATAAGAAAATCCCAAACTTATGATGTGTGTAAATGACCTTTGATTACCTAGTACGAAACGTAAACCAACCACATTTTTGTTTTACGTTCATTTTCATAATTTTGAGGAATTAATTTACTACATAGAACAGAAACATACTAAAATATACCTACCTTAAAGTAGAGTTTCATCCTTTAATAAGTCTCTACCAAATCTAATCTTTTCTCCAAATGATGAGAATTCAAAAACACTTGGTCTCATAAAAATCATAAGAATCATCTTCTAGAGAATCACATAATCAACAAAAGATTAACTATCTATTTCTTCAATCGTTAAAAATTATCCCAAAATCAGAAAGGGTAAGGTAAACAACTATTCAAAAAGAAAGAATCCCATAGGAATGAAAAATACTTTTAAATCTTCAAAGTTATATGGTACTACCAAAAGTTCATCATAGACCATTCAATAAATAACTGTTCTTAAAATTCCTCAAAATAAACAAAACTAAGATTGAAACCCAAATACAAGAATAATTTGATAACATAGTCTTCCAAAATAAACTTCATTGTTCATCTCCAAAACACATCAACCACTCCTAACATCTTATAACAAAATTAGGTAACCTAAACATATTTTACCCAAGATATGTTAATCATTTCCATAAGTAACCTAAATTACTATATGTCCACCTTAAATTCATCAATTCTATAAGTCAACCTTACTCCTCAATGAAAATACCGTAGTAATCTATTTACCTCAATCATATAGGGTCCCCAAAATAGTGAACGTCTTCCAAAATAATAATAATCTTTTAATCCCCTAATCATCTATGTCATATTAATACGACAATCATCGTATTTCCTATCACATTGGTTGTTGGGACATGTTCGTCCATTTCCCACCATTAATTAAGAAGAGAAAGTTTAATTAGAGGCTTAAATACTTAACCAATAATCATGAAAAGGAGTTCAAAGCATATAAGGATAACCGGTAGAAGAAAATTATACCCTATCTTGTGATCCCCTAGGTTTCAAACTAGGTTATCCATGATCATATATTCTTATGTCAATCTTTATTTTGTTTTATCCTTGTTCCTTTAATAATGGTTCATACTAATATTATGAATGTACCAAAGCATATCCCCGGGGAGTGTCATAACCAAGAGTGCAGCAAGACCCGTTGTCGTGTACCATTTCCCATTCGAGTCTAGCTCAAAGTGGTGTTTTCAAGTTTTACCCCTATGTACATCTATGCCAGATCCACCTCTACCTGGTCATATCCAGACAGGGATGTATTTGCTTGAAACCCCTTACTCAATACTCACCAAAATACCAGGAAGATTTCCTATATTTAAACTTTTCTATAGGGTTCTTCCTAGAGTTTTCATATCCTAATTTCCACAAATAACTAAACCATCCTTTTATACCAACTATAGAATCCCGCCTTTTTATAACATAATCTTTCATTACATTATAAAAAACTCTGGATCATTAAGGTTTAGTTTCTTCGAAACCAGGAATATAATACATGAAAACAACATAAAACATTCTTATTAAACACTTGAAAGGCTTCTCCTTATGTTCATCCTAGGTTCATTACTGCATCTCATAACCTGGGGACAAACATCAAAAGAAAGGGTGAGCAAAAGGCCCAGTAAGGGAAACAAGCGAAAAATTTTACATATGAACTTGAGATACATCAATAAAGTCATGAAAACAAATTTAAGGTATGAGAATGAAATCATGAGGCATATCATAATAAAAATTACATTTTTCATAACTTCAATATGTGGCTACAACATTTAATATAGAAAATCATGAACATATCACCAAGGTCCATCCCCAAGGAGTCATTTGAAAATTAACAAGGTTATTCACCAAGATATCTTGAAAATTGTAATCTCTGGTGGATACATCACTACCCAATGCAGTGGAGCGCTATCTGGGCGCACCCTTAAATTTTCCATTATTATCAAGTGAGCCACATATATCATCATAAATCATTTCAGAAACGACCCATATAGAATAAAATAAATGGGTTTCATTTCATAATAATAACGTTTTAAAAACTGCTTTAAAGACATGATCTTTACATCACTTTAAACCCAGGGAAGGGGAGAGTGGGTCTCATGTATGTAAATCCCAGAATTTAAAATAAAACATTTTGGTATATATGTGAATACACCTTTTTAAGAAATATCTTTGAGTATTCACTTTATAAAATAAATGTACTTTAGAAAAAGAGAGAGACATTTTGAGACGGAAATTCTACAGCATAACGGCTATGTTTCAAGGTTTTAGAAAACATTGAAAAGAGATGGGACATGGGTAAAACACTCATAAATGACCCATAAGAATGTAGAGGGGAAGAATATAAAGGATTTGAGAACATGTTAATGAAATTTTAAAGACATACCATATGAAATGAAGAACATGAAAGGAAGACAAAAATAAGATTTCTCTTATGAAAATTCGGCAGCCCAACGACATCACTTAAACTTCCTCAAAAACGAATTGACAAGATCAAAATAGGGTCTCTCATCATATGAACATAAGGGTCCAGTATGATAGATTTAGAGATCATACACCAACATAATAAAAAGGAACTTTAAAGACTTGACATTAAAATAGATCTTGTAAACGAGAAGGGTGAAAGAATCCCTTAAAAATTTGGCAGCCTAACAACGCCACTAAAAACATCAAAATACTGAATTGAAGAGATAAAATGGGGTCTCTCTTCATATGATCAAAAAATATCAGTATGATAGATATAGAGATAATACCCCAACATAATAAAAATGAACTTGAAAGACATGACGTGAAAGTAGAACTTCAAAACGAGAAGGGTGAAAGAACCACTTAAAAATTCGGCAGCCTAACGATGCCACTTAAAACTTCAAAATACTGAATTGAAGAGATCAAATGGGGTCTCTTATAATATGATCATAAAATAATAGTATGATAGATATAGATATCATACCCCAACATAAGAAAAATTAACTTGAAAGAATTGACATGAAAATAGAACTTGAAAATGAGAAGGGTGAAAGAATCCGTTACAAAAATTTCGGCAGCCTAACAGCACCACTTAAACATTCATAAAATGAAATTATGTGAGTAAGAGGGGGTATCTTATCATATGAACATAAAAATGAATGTATAATTATTATAAAAGAACATCCTACAACATAAGAACATGGAGCATAAAATAAATTACATAAAAGATATCTCTTGAAAAGAAAGAGAGAGGTCAGATCCCTTACCTTAAAATATAACTCTTAAAACTCAATGGTTTGGACCTTGATGGCTTGTGGGAACCATGGGAGGACTCAATGGGAGTTAAGGAGACCATAACTTTGTTGATTATGGTTTTGGAGTCGAATGGATGAGAGGAGGGATTGGTATTTATAGGGAAAGTGAGGGGACAAGGCGTTAATGGTCAAGGAACACCTCAAAAGTGGTATTCTCAAAACCATGTGCTCTCCCATGATATTTCCCATGAAGTTAGGCCACATGGGGCCCCCAAAACAATAATTCACCACCTTTGGTCGGCAAACCCTTAAAATATCTCATGACATCATCATGACACAATTATGATGTCATTAAACATACTGAAACCCTAAAACTGTATTTTTACTATTCACAGAAAATTCAACTTTCTCAGAAAAATCCCAAAATTTCACATTAACCAAATATCAATGCTCTGAATTCTAAAATGAAATCCATTTTATAAAAATAATTTTCTAAATATTTTTAATTTTATTTTTAAATAAATACATTATTCACCGAAAATTCATTTTTTTCAGATAAAACCCCAAAACTTACCTTAACATAATATCGATGCTCTGAGTTCGAAAATGAAATCCATTTTATAAAAATAATTTTCTAAGTATTTTTAATTTAATTTTTAATTAAAAAACACTATTCACCTAAAAAACTATTACTTGAATAATAATTTATGAAACCGTTATTTAACCATTTAATTGAATCGCATTACTTAATCAAGGTGCCTAGATTATTTTAATACTTTCTTTAAGTGAGGTTACTAATCTATTTGGTCACATTACTAATCCTAAGAATAAAATCACTATTCATAATTTATTATTCATCAAAAATCATGTTGATCTTATTAGACTCTAAAATTCGTACTGAACATAATTGTAGAAGATCATTTTTTGAAAGTCATTACAAATTTTTAATTATTTAAGGTGTACATAAACATTTTTTAAAATATCCTTTCTCTAAAATTCACCAAAAAATGCATTCTATATTTATCCGGACATTTGAAAAGTCATAAACATTATCATAAGAAGAAATCCCAATTTTTATTTAAAACAACGGATTACACAAGACAGTTCTGGTCTCCATAAATAGCCCCTTATCACGCCAGTATAGGACCTAAGTGTAAGGTGTGCTAAGGTGAGAGAATCTGAGGGAGGATCGGCCAACATTGCACGAGTAATAATTAATATCAGGTTGAACTTCTCGCGAAGGTGATTCCATTCTAGCTTCACACGATGAAGTTCGTCTTGGGTTTGGTCCAGAGCAAAGGTCATGGGTGCTACCTCCTTCCCAAGTTCTGTTAGATGGGCTTCGATCGGTCCAAGACTACTGGGCGAGGCCATCGAATCTTATTTCTATAATAATTAACCGAGATTACTTGTATTCAGAGAAAAAAATCAAAACGTTTAGTTTCCAACGGTCATATTGACCAATGGTCATATAATAGTCAAAACCCAACGATCTCATTTTAATTATAATCATGTTATCAAATGAAACATTTTTGTTGAGTATAAAAATAAAATAAAATAACACATAAAATTAGGAAATAATATTTATTCAAAATTTCAGGTCGTTACGTTCTCCCTCGATGGGGTTCCCTATGTCTTTGTTGAGAGGACAGTTTACATTCAGTTAATCCCTTTCTTGGTGTATTTAGGCTGCATAATAAGGATTCTTTTACTCACCGCTACACATTATTTTCCTGAACGTATTTTTTCTTTAGCACACCACATGTCATTTGATGGAGTCTATGGAGGACATGAGGTAGGGTAGATTAAGTTGATTTACCAACTGAGGTATTTACTAGAGATGGGATGAGGAGATTTCAGGTATTTTATTTTTGCAGTGGTCCACTCCTTCAAAGAATTTTTGATGATTTTAGAAGTTTATTTTATAGTTTTCATGTTTTTATCTATTTATACTTTTTGATCTTCTGTTTTAATCTGTTTTGGGATATATTTATTCAGGAATTTTAGTTTCCAGCCTCTTCAATCCTATGAACTATTTCATCAAGGTGGTTTGGGTGTTTGTGTATTTTTACTCAAGGAAAAGGGCTCCTCAAGTTAGTTGTTACATTGACACCCATTCCCATCCACTGGACCATTGAAATGGTGTTGGGGTAGTTATGGCTTGAGCCTCATCTTGGGTCGGGTTGTGAGAGATTGTAATCTGGTCATGTTAATTTCTTGGGATGTTGATTAGACTAATCATCTTAAAAATTATTTTTTTTGGGTTTTTATACTAATAGTGTTATTGTGTTTCAAGTTTGGATCTTATGATATGGGTTCTAGTGTTGGTGTATCATCTGGAATATCTATTAACCTAGACTCTAATGACATTATTTTTTTACTTGGTACATTAGGACATTGGATATAGGGGAAATAAATGGTACATTCATCATATATGAATGTGTTTGGTTCTCTTTCTTTGTCTTTATTGAGTAAGATTCCAAGATATACTCATTAACTATGGAACATCAACAATTCTATTTTAGGATTCAATTGGGTTGATATCAGGACATAGTTCCAAGGTGGTTTTTTACAGACAATCCTCCCTGAAAAGAGGCTTCAGTGCGTATTACTGGTTCAAATGCATTACCTGAGAGTGGTCACCAAGCTGAGCCACTAACAATTGAGCAGCATGTTGTACTAGTAGTTCAATTTGAAGATGTAGGCAAGATGATTGTGAATCAAATGTTCTAGAGGCAATGAAATCAGTGAAACCAAGGTGATCTAGACCTGTAGGAAGATAATGATGGGCTTGAGGTAGTCACACTATTTTTCCTCATAGTGAGGACACCTCCTGATAAGATGGTGGTACTATAAGAGATCCTTTTGTATGGTTCAACTATGAAATGGTGAATTTTTGAGATGTAATCCCATGATTATGTGACACTCACTTGGGTAGAGGTAATGGGACTCTTTAGGTAGGAGTTATACCCATCCACAATGAGGTCGGTATGTATTTAAAAGATTCTACATCATCATAAGGGTAGAATGATGATGGAAAAGTACTCAGTGAGTTCTACAGACCTGTCACATTAATCCTTGGATTTGGAGCGAGAACTAATCTTTATAGCTATAACCATTGAGCTGGGCCTCCTAATTGACGTCTGGGGAGGTTTTTTCTCCTTGAAACTTCCTACTTATTTGAGGGTTCTAGAGCATGCCCTTATCAAAGAGAGCATCATAATGGAGGGACATGTGTCTGTGTTCCTTAGTGGTGGGGACAAGTTTGAGCAATCTAAAATAGATGGAACATGGAAGATGATAGGATCATGGTTCAGGAAGCATACCCCTTCCTAGACTCCTGAACGTGGGCCTATAGAATAGGAGCATCTCCAAGGATCATGAAAATTTTAGGAGAGGTGGTGTTATGATTGCTATAGTTGATGATATCTTGATAGATATTCTCCGGCACATCAGGCTGCCGATAGGGAACTTGCAGAGGATCCTCTATGAAAAAGGAATCATTTGGAGTTGGTATTTATACATGATTGTGTATGTGGTAGAGGAGAAGATAGGGAAGAAAGATGTGGTATGAGGTTCATGGGGTTTCCACTGCCACTATCAAGTTTCCACACTTGACATAGGGTGTTAGGGGAAATGGGAATGTAAATTTGCAGGACATATAGTATTTTGACCCATAATCTATGAGGATAAATAAAGGTACACATAATTTCATTTCCAATTTATATAGTAGTAATTGTTAGGAATTGCTGAGAGGTACTCTTTTCTTTCCAATTTTTTCTCAAGGTTCAACCAGGGTGATGTGGGTTATCGAAGTAGAACTATAATAGATTAGTTCGACATAGATTTTAATTCAAAAGAAATAAAGGTCCTTCCCTCACATGGATTCATTTTTTTATGTGAGACTTATCTTTGAGGTGGAGTCACTACCACCCAAGGTATATAGTATCCAGGTGTGGTGCACGAGTCTATGTGAATAGTGTTTTTGGGATGGGTGTTGAGTTAGTGATTTGTAGACATATGGCCAAGTATGACCTAGTGGGATAGTTTGGATAACCCTTTTCTTCCATTAGTACCCTCAGGTTTCGGGAGTCAACTTTTTTATGTGAGACACTCGAGTAGGGACGTGATGCAGTTTGATGTACCTTTGGAGTCACGGTGAAGAGGGTTGATTTCCCCACTAAGTTGTGTTCTTGTAACATGATCGAAACTATGCAGGTGAGCAGTTCCACCCAATGTGGACATTTTTTAGGTGTGGTTGACTAGTTACTTATAATTTTGTGCTCAAGGTGAGGTTGAGTGCATGATTGTCTGATAAGGTCTTGGTATTGCTAGGTGAGTTTTTCTTCTTGATCATTTTTTCTTAGTGACCCTTGTATAGGAAGATCCTTTAACTGAACCATTATTTATAATTAGAGATAGAAAATGTGATGTTTTCAAAGAATGGATTAGTTTTCTACCATCCATTCTTAGTTTGGATGACACTATTGGGTGTGGAACTATTTTTGTTTTGGATTGATGTGTTATATATGGATGTTCAATGATTAAGGTCCAGGTGTAACCTAGTGTTTACTCTTGTTCAAACATATTGTGTTTCTTGGTACCTTCTTGTGCCCGATGTCAACCTTGAATGAAATTCACTTTAGGATGTTGTAATGAAGTTTATCAATGAGAGGATTTGGAATGTGGGGTTTCTCCTATATTGACTTCAGGTTTGTGAGTTGGTGTACCACTAGATCATATGACTATATAGGGACTGTGATTCATGGTTCTTTTTAATCTAGTGCAGCTAAGGAGATATGTTCTCACTTGTTGTGTAATTTTTAACTCATTAGAGATGGAAGTGAGTGTTGTTGGGAATTGGTGTTTAACTGAGTACATGCTGGGAAGAAGTAAAGGAACCCCTAGTGAGATCGATGGCATGAGAGTTTCAGTGTAGTGCTCTATCTCATGTCTCTAGTCCTAGACAATTTTTTATTAGGATGAAAATATTTAAAGTTGTAGTGGTGTCGGGATTTGAGTATTTACCTATAAAACTTTTGAATACGTATTAGAATATATTTAATGTGAGGGAATAAGTCATCATAGGAATCCATGTTGCAAATATCCTTAAAAATATAAAATATATTTTATGGTTCACTTGTAGTTTCTCTTATAATGTGGAATAACTCCTGAGAGGAGTTTTGGATTAGAAATATGAAGCCTCTTTTGAGATCATAACATCATGTTTAGCGTAGTATCAATATAGAATTTTTTAGCACCTGATTTTTTATCCAGGGAGAGTGGTTTATGGGGCATCAAAGAGGGATTTAATTGGTTTTAATTAATTAAAATAACTTTAACCTACATCATCCACATCCATTCATGTTATGTGTACATGAAACCAATGTGAATAAACCTCTCCCCACATATCCACCTATGGATTCATGGAAATGAATATGAATTAATGTGAGGTGGTGATGTAGATCTCAGTCTTAGATGTAAATCATCATTAGATCAAGATGAATAATGATAAGGGTGTCATTGTATACTCGATGCTTCGTAATTTCACCCAAAATGTAGGATGTTTTGAGTTTTAGTACCTAACCACCTAGTTATGCAGTTTTTTAATGTTTTAGATCCCAAAAAAAAATTCTAGAGATCCGTAATAGGTTCAACTACATGTTTCAAGGAAAATTGGGTAGAAGATGGTGTTTTTTATGGTAATCCCCAATTGGAATTACTTTCTACATAGTGTGTATTATAGTGATTCATGATGGGAATCCCATTCTATTTAGGGAAGATGATATTTTAGGACTTCATGACATGTACCAGGTTACAATCCATGTGGGGAACAAAACAAGGTTGACCAAAGACATGGCCAATGATGGTCGTGTAACCGTACATGGTCGTGCAAAAGTAGATGGAAAAAAGTAAACAGACATGGGTTCCGGATCACTAATATGGGAAATCTACAGGGGAATGTGGTCATTTAGCCTGAACATAATCTATAGTATAGGATACATGATGTGTAAGGGATACATTTTGAAAGTGTGTGTATCTGAGGAACATGGTCAAGGGTGAGGTGAATCATGGAACAATGTGTATTCCCTTTACATGTTATGTACCCCCTACTCAATTGAAAAACCATGTTATTTGGATACACATCCTAGTTATTAGGTGGGTTTTCAAGTCATTTATACCATATTCATTTTGTTTACTCCATGGAAAGATTCTTTATATACTCCTCCATTTTTATATCCTCCTCTGGAACACATATTCATTATTGTGAGTACCCTTTCCTAAGCCTTTTACATATAGAATGTGTTGATGGACTCTATTTCAGCATATGAGATATGAGTTTGCCTGAATCAATAATGGCATTTGTGTAGTGGAGCTTAACCTTGAGTGGTGATTTGGGTGTATAACTAGGATGATGACGGGGTTGGTACCCTTCCCTTTCGTAATTATATACATGTAAAGAGTCCTTGAAAAGTAGAAATCAAATGCTCCCTAAATGATGAAATAAATATTTAAAACTCATGGAAGTGATCATAACTGGAAAAAATAAATGTATTGTAAATAAATACATGTGGAATTTGTTTTTAATTAAGTAGTTAATGAATATAATTTTATCATCCAATACATTACGTAAATGTTCATAATGAATTATGTCATATGTTAAGGGATCTCACTGAACATAAAAATTTAATTAGGGTTACACTTTTTCTCTCATTACCTCAATTTATCTCTTTATTAGTCTAATATAAATCTATAATATTATTTTAATATCTTCCATGCTTATTTATTTATCACCATTCATCTTTAGTTAATGGGTAATTTTATGTTTTAAAACGCTACTTCTCAATTCTTCTCAACAAGAAAACACTCTTAAAGGGAAAACTCCTTTTTATTGCCTTTTTTCAATTACAAGTCATAAATTTTTTTAAAACTAACATGGTTTTTTAAAATAAAACAATTTATCATGGGAAACTATTTTAGTTCTTTTTTTATTTAATTCACACAATTATTAATTTATCCTCTTTAAATACAATTTATTCCTTTATATAAAATTATACATATGTGGCACATTTCTAATTTTACCTAGCCACTCTCTTTCATAGTCTTCCAAATACACAAGAATTTTCGATCCTTGGTTTTTATTTCATGGATAACTATGCTTAAAATCATTTAATAATACGGGTAAAAGGCTGGGGTAACTGTAGTTGGTATATGAGGATGGTCTACTTATTTTGGGGATTAAGACTAGAAATCGTTATTAAGACACCAAGGGATAATTCTATAACCATGGATAACCTAGATTGAAAATTATATAATCATAAGTTAGGATATAAATTTCATTAATATGTTTTCCCTTCTATATTCATAGTTCACTTTATATATTTCCATCAGCTACGTATTAAATACTGATAATTGTGTTTTATTTCACTTCATAGTTAATGGTGGAAAATAAGGTATCTTGTGCCAACAACCAATGATATAATATATGTGATGATTTCCCTTATGATCTGCCAAACATTATTAGAATGGAAGCCCAAGGAATCATCAATATAATGGTTCAACTTGATAAAATTGGGATTAATAACATTAATTTTGTGGTTAACCCTCCACCATAGAAATATAAATTTTTATTAGTATCATTTATATAAATAATACCACATATCATTTGTGTATTTTCTAATTCCCTGATCACAAAACAATAAATTAACACCATTTCAATGATATTATCTGTTCTCTAATGTCAAGAAGATTAGAATGTTGTACATCCTATTAATTGTTTTAATGTGGATGATAATCGGTGGTGGACATTGAAAAAAAATGTCTATAAAGGAAATTTTTTCCATTGATTAAGAAAGATTCATGTAAATATTTTTCAACAAATACATTTCCTAATATTTACATCTTAAAATGTATATGGTGTTCTTGAAACAATATGATGAGTAATATGTTTGTATCAGAGCATACATGGAAAACCATAAAATTCTGGAAACATTTTCCTTATGATTTTTTATGAACAATACTAGAAAATTTGATCACTTGTTTTGTGTATTATTGATGTGTTCACAGACATACATGGGAATTTGAGAATATAATAGCTTTGAACAAATTTTCCATTGTTCCCTTAAGGTTGAAATGTATATTGGAGTCTCCTTGTTGTCTCATGGACTCAGAGAAAAAAAGGAAAATAGAATATAATATGGGAGGATTAAATGATAAACTTCATGATCGAAATAAACCCCATAATCCATCATGATTAAAGTGTGTGAAGAGGCATATCGGGAACAATTTAATGGGAACAAAGAGATACTTAAAATGAGTAAGAGAAGGGAGTTAGGGTAATTATTGTGAATGTTATTTGATGATGGACACTAATGTGGATGAATAAAGGATCATTCATATCAACACCCAACCTAGTGAACATTGTTTCAACAATAATAGATATGGGAATTATGTTGCCCAGTTCCCTAAGATAATGGTTTTGGGGATAATCAATAAAAAAACCTGCAAAGCAACAAGTAAGGGAATATAATATCTTTAATTATGATGTGTATCCCGGCAATGATGTGGAGATAAGTAGAATGGTTATTCATTCAATAAAATAAAATATATTATTTAATTTTTGTTATATATATCCTTTCATATCTTACATGTTTAGTATAACTATTTACAAATCCTCTCAAAACATGAATGTTGAGTAATCGGAGAAAATAGTGAATGGGGTAATTTTTTCATACAAAGTATGTAACTCCTCCTAAGTTATGGTTTATGGACCACTCCAAAAAAACTTATATCCCTTCATATGATGTATCTTTATGTTATATTAGTAATGCATTAAATATATTTATATAAATCCAAACTTAACTACTAGAAAGGGAGATCAAACTTTACATACTAAGGCATCCTCCAATTTTTTACATATATACAGACGAGGACTAGTATTCTTCAAAATTATCAACTCAATTGTGGACATTTTTTCCTTATGATAAATCATATGTAGGTCAAATGATTGAGACAAAGGAGATGATCATTCTCAAATACATTCCCATTATATAGGTCTATACTTATGTATTTTCTGAATAATTCTTTAGTCTTCCACATAAATGAGAGGTTGAGTTATGAATTGATCTTATACCTTGATATATGAATACATAAATGAAAATTTATAGTATAGACTCTATTGAGATGGAGTAGATAAAGAATAAATAGTAATAGAATCTAGAAAAGGTTTTTATATTCTTGAGTGCATCACTCCGAGGGTGTGCTAGTCGTTTTCGTCATGAATATGGAAAAATTAATGGTCTATTACATTAATAATCATGATATCAAAAATATAATCATAAAAATAATTTATCCCATACTAAGGATAGATGAATTTTTCCATAAACTATGTGGGGATAAACATTTCTCTAATGTTAACCTTCTGTCAAGATATCATAAATTTAAGGTCAGGAATGACGGTATTCCCAACACTGCCTGTTGAATACATTATGGAAACTAAGATCTCATATTTATGGGCTTCATAATCAGTAATGCTCCAAAAAGTTTCAATTAGTTTATGAATACAATATTTAGATATTACCTAATTTTTTGGTGGTTTATATAAATAAATATTTGATATACTACAAGAAAAATGATGATAAATTAGAGCATTTTTACTACGTGACTAAGACCATAAGAAGGGAGAATCTATATAAAAATTTAATATATATGAGTTTTGTATGGGGAATTATATTTATTAGGTTATGTTATCATAAAAAAGGAATATATTTGGATCTTTATAGGACAATGGAAATCAATGTTTATCCTGAGAAAAGATCTGTAATTGAGATCTATAGTTGTTGTCATCTAGTTGGGTGTTACTGACTATTCATGAAGAAATTATCAGGTTTTAAAAACCCACTAACAAATATGAATCAAAAGGGAGTAAGTATTTCATAGACCAGGGAATGCGAGGACTGTACTAAAGAGCTAAAAAGATTCTTATCACTGCACAAATACTTATACTACTGAATATAGTGGAACTATTTTTTGAATAAATTGGTGCATTAGAGAAGGGATATGACTTAACATTGATGAAAAATATAAATTGATAGACTATGCCTCAATGCAGTTGGATGTTCATGTGAAAAACTATCCCATAATTGATTTGGATTTGGTGGTTGTGATCTCTGCACTGAAAATATCGCAGCATTATCTCTATGTGGAGAAGAGTGATATATATACATATCAAAAGAGACACAAATATATTTTTGCATAGAAGGACATTAATATGCACCCAAAATGTTGGTTAGATCTCATCATGAAATATTAATACTATATCCACTACTATACTAGTATAAAAAATATATTGGCATAAGATCTAATTATAAATGAGCCTATAAGATTATAAATGTTGAGATTGATAAGGATCCAATCTTCATAGACATAAAAAAGGGAGGATACGTGAATAAAAATGAATGAACATAATAATTCCTTTCAATTTTTCTACCAATTATACTTATTGAGATGATAATTTATTCTCAAAGGAATGATGTGGAAATTCAAAAGAGAATATAATCTATCCAAAATTTTAATTCCTCACAGTTTAGAATTTATGAGGAATGAGTCGTAAGATTTGGTTCATGAAAATGTGTTCCAAAAAATCCCAAGATATAGAGGTGATTTTTAATGATGCACATATCTTGATATTATCCATAGACTAAGGGATCACACAGATGTATTGTAATCTCCTAGACCAATATTAGTGAGAACATATGAATTCAAAGATACCTAAATATGAATCAATTTTCTAAGTATCTCAACATGTGAATGATTAAAGGTAAAAATTTAATGGGATGATGAAACTGTTACACAAACATACATTGAAATGGAAAACCATTAATATGGAATATGTTACTATAATTATGAATACACATAGGGGAAATAACTCTTTACGGTTAATTTTGTAACATTTTAGAAAGACATAATACTTTATTGTGATTTGAGTGGTCCTACCACTCAACCAAAGTTCACAAATATACATCCGAGAAGTGGAGAGGTGGAATAGATTAGAAATAACAATTGTACTCAATCATGATCCATGATATAAGTATATGTTCTATGACAATTATCTAACATTATATAAATACTTATTTGAAATTCAGTATTATTATTACCGCTAAAATGAGAGCAAATATGAGGACATTATTCAAACACTAGAATACATGTTGAGATAATGGTCAATAGACATCAATAAAGGATGATATAAACAACCTCCACTAGTCATGTTTTCATAAAATAATAGTTTCCTCTCAAAAAAATGAATGGATCCATATGAATCTATTAATGGAAAAAAGGGAAGAACGCCTATATACTGGGAAAATGTTGGGAAACATAATCTACTAGGAACTGAAATCATTAAGTAAATGTAAAAATGGCTAAGATCATCAAAAATAAAATTTGGGATACCAAAGCTAAATTAAAGTCATATGTAGAAAACTCACATAGTCAAGGTAATATAGAGAAACCATAATTATTAAGATGTGACATAGAAACAAGAGGAAAAGGTCATGGATATATAACCTCACATGTTTGTTCCATAGTATTAAAAATGATATTCAAAGGGATAAATTTTATAAGCGGGGAAGAAGGTAACGACCCATAAGATAACACACATAGTCAAGGTAATATAGAGAAACCATAATTATTAAGATGTGACATATAAACTAGAGGAATAGGTCATGGATATATAACCTCACATGCTTTTTCCATAGTATTAAAAATGATATTCAAAGGGATAAATTTTATAAGTGGGGAAGAAGGTAACGACCAATAATTTTAAAAATGGATCTTACTTTACAAAATTATTTCATAACAAAATACATCACATAGAGTAACTAATAATGTAATTATTTTAAAAATGAATAATGATATATTATTTAACAATTAAACTAATAAGAATTCAAAATATTACAGGGGAAATAAATTGAACATAAGATAAGAAGAGTGGAAAATTTTTGATCTCTTCAATCCACTACAATTACCATAGAAATAAAAAATATGTGGGAATAAAATACATTGTTAATAATATAATATAAATTTTTAATTTTTAAATATATAATATTTAGTTAATGAATAATTGAATTAATAATGAATAAAATAAGAATTATTTATAGAAACTAAGAAACCTATACCATTGGAATAGTAACATGTTTGTTGGAATAATAATCATATAGTTAGGTATTGAAATATTGTTCATATAATAGTAACCGAACCAATGGCAGTTAAAAATAAAATTTTGTTATCCTATTAATAAAAGATATTATATTTATATCATGGTATATGGAAATAAATGATTTAAATATTATAAATTATGTGTTTTCATTTTCTTGAACAAAAAATTTTATTTAAAACATTATAATTAATATAGTGACATTAAATAATAAATATTTTCCAAAAATATATTAAAAAATTATAATTTTTTTATTATAATTATAAGATATTTTTATGAGACCTAAATTAATTTCTTAAATAGTTAAAAGTTTGATTATAATACTAAAATTTGTATTATTAGAATAAATTATGATTTTATTTAAAAATTAAATTTATCATATTTAGGAAATTGTATTCATAAAATGGAGTTCATTTTTGAAATACCCAAATAAAAATTGGGTTATGGTGATTTTTTAGATTTTTTCAAAAATAGTTGATGTTCTGGTGAATAGTAAAATGTTGTAATTTATATTATAAACCATTATAAAAAAATACATAAATTTTATAGTTATAGATGATGTAATTATGAATTGGTTTAAAACATAATGAATTATTTATTATATTTAGTCATGTTAATAAAAACTATTGATAGTCTTGATACAAGTCAATAAATTAGTGAAAATAATAAAAAAATACCCCACTCCACCCCATAAAAAAGACCACACCACACCACCCCTTATCCTAAAACCATTTAAGCATAGTATGTTTTCAATATTCTAACCAATTGTAGTACCAAGACACTTATAAACATCCATGAGATAATGGTATCAACAAAATAAATATTCTATGTACCTTAATGTGTCCTTCTAGAAGATGATATTCACAAAGCAACTTTCTGAAACCATATATTTTAATTTTCATATTTCTCTAACATATCTTCACTTCCATTATCGATAAATTAATTATAAATATATTATGATATATATACTATAATTTGATATTTTTAATATAATATATTATGTCTATCACATTTCTCATCACCACAAATTCAATGAAAATAAACTATTCTCTATATTGTGGCGTTTTACTGTTAACCTAGATTTCGATATTTGGTTTTACTTTTCTGCCTTCAATGATGGTTTTAAAAGATTTATTTTGGTAAAAAAATTGTAAAATGTGTGTTATAGTTTTTTCATTTTCTGAAACAAATATATACGAATAAAATTAAATAAAACATAAGTTTTTTGTGATGATCGAGAAATTTCCAAAATAAACTAAACAGTTATCATTATCGTTTTATCAAATAGATCATCCTCATACAAGAAAAAATTACACATGATAACATTTAAGAATCATTAACTGAATAATTTCCATATATTATATCTTTTTCATATCTTTTCCCATTTTAAAAGAATTTCCATAATTAAATACTAGTAAATTTTCCATTAAACCATGAAATTGAATTCTCCCTATGTGAAACAATTAATAATTATAAAAATTTAAAATGAAAATTTACATAATATATTTATAATAAATAAGATTTGCGTGGAATATGTTCATACATAGGTAATTAATTAATCTAATATTATTATCTATGACATTATGTTCAAGTTCATAATGCATATTGATATAATGTACGGGATCCATCTGAATCTACAAATTCCATTTAGGCAATGTTTTATCTCTTTATACATAAATTTATATCTTCATTATTCTTATATAAGATTCATATATTATCTATACATATGAAAAAAAATTTAAATCTCAATTCATCCTTCTTTAATAAGGATTGCACTTTTAAATTTCCCCTTCTCATTTCAAATCATTAAGAACACCCGATTAATGCGAACATTTATTTTCCTTACCCATTTTCATGTACTCAAAATGAAACATATTTTAAATCAAATTTTATTTTATAAAATTAACCACTATATCATGAAAACATTTTTAGTTAATTCTCTTTTTTTTCAAACAATTATTAATTTATCCTCTTCAAATAATAATTATTTTATTCCCTAAAACAATGCTTATGTGGAAAATATATAATGTAACATAGAAACTATATTTCATGTTTTCAATTTATTTTGTCATAATTATTAATGATATATTGATATTTTTTCTTTATGAATTACCATGCATTATTTATTTCCATTATTTCAAGGATACTATTGTTATAGATCCTTGGCTTATTCCTTATGACAAGATTAAAATACCAATTTATTTCAATGAGTAACCTTAATTATTTTTACTTATATTTGATAATTGTTGAGGAAAACATCACCCTTGCAGAAAATGATTTTTAAGGTGGTTATTTTTTATATTTTACATTGTCTTTTGTCCAACATTAATATAGGAGATGATATAAATATTGATATTTATGGATGCTATTTTAAAACAGACGTAATAAACAATAACTTGAAGGGTTTTTCACATTGGTTCATAAAAACCTGATCTGGAAAATGCATTGGAGACATGATTTATTACGATGGTTTTTAAATAAATAATGTGGTATATACTTTTTCACGTCTGTTATAGAATAACCGATGTAATAAATAGTGCCTTCGAAGAGTTTATCACCTCAGTTATGCTCCTAATTGATGTGATAAACAAGTTTGTCTAGGGTTTTTTACGTTGGTTAAATGATAACTGACATGAAAAATATATAATATGGTATTGTTTAAATAACTGACAGAAAAAACCTATTTCAATCTATTTTTCACGTCGATTATCAAATAAATGACATAAAAACATATCTTTTTCTCCATTTATTATGTCGGTTCTAAAATAACCGATGTAAAAACCCCTTCCAATTCATTTGTTAAGTCAGTTTTCAAATAAACGACGTTAAAACTCATAAATATGAATTCTTTACGTCGGTTATAAAATAAACGACGTAATAATTATATTTAAGAAAAACAATGAACCACAACTATGCCCTGCATAAGAAAACCTAAAACAGACCAAGAACAGACCAAAAACAAAACAAAACCAGACCAAAATCAGACCAAAAGTAGCCCACGCCACTGGAAACCTCCCCACAACCTTGGTCAGCACCCCACCCTCTTGGACAACCCCCATCCAACTAGACAACCCTCCAACACCCCT
The DNA here is from genome assembly GCA_963277665.1 of Viscum album. Lineage (NCBI taxonomy): Eukaryota > Viridiplantae > Streptophyta > Magnoliopsida > Santalales > Viscaceae > Viscum > Viscum album. The sequence goes on along the minus strand of OY728126.1, from coordinate 2,045,232,326 downwards.
GTAACCCCCCAACCACCGGACACCCCCCACACCCCTTGATACATCTTGGACACCCCTGCCCCCACCCATCCTGGATTGTCCCCCACTCCCCTGTACAACCCTCCCACACTCCTGGACACCCTCTCATCCCCCATGGACACCCTGGTCACCCCACCCCTACTAGATGACCCTCACACACCCCTGAACACCCCCACACCCCTAGACACCCCTGGAAAACCCCCATACTCGTGGAGGCCCCCCACCATCCTGGACACCCCCACCCCACTATTCAACCTGCCCACACACCTGAACCCCCCACCCCACTGGACACACCCATACCTTTAGATACCCCCTGTACTGCCCCCACCCCTCTTGGACATTCCTCACTCCCTTGGATGGCCCCCCTACTACCCTCTAGGACACCCTCCCACCCCCATGGACACCCTAGACACGCCTACCCCACTGGACATAACTCCCACATCCCTAGAAAACCCCCACCACCCATGAAAACTCCCAGCAACCTTGGACACCCCCAAGGACACCCCCACCTTCCAGGACACCCTCCCACCCAATGGACACCCTCCCACCCCATGGACACACTGGACAACCCCACCCCACAGGACATCCCTCCCACACCCATATAAACCCCCACCCTAGTGGACACCCCGCCCCTGGACATCCCCTAGAAATCCTCCCCACCCTCCTAGAAATCCCCCAACTTCCTGGACACCCTCCCACCCCCATGGACTCCCCAGAAATGCCCACCCTACTAGACACCCCCAATGCCCCATGACCACCCTCCCCCCCCCCCCCACTAGACACCCCGCACACCCCTAGATACCCCCTCGACACCCCCTACCCATCATGGACATCCCCCACTCCCATGGACAACCCTCCCACACTCTTGGACACCCTCCCACCCCCATAGAGACCCTGAACACCCCCACCCCACTAGATAGCCCCCCCACACCCCAAGAAACCCCCCACCCCACTCGACACCCCTCCACACCCAGGACACCCTCCATAGACACCCCGGACACGCCCCCACTTTACTGGAAAACCCTCCCACACCTCTGAAACCCCCCCCACAACACTGGACACCCCCACTCCCCTCGATAACCCTGGACCCCCCTCCCCCACACCTCGGGATAACCCCCACTCCAATGGACAACACTCCCACCCTCTCAGAAACCTTCCCATCTGCCATGGACACCTTGGACACCCCAAACCCACTGGACAACCCTCCCACACCCGTGGAAACCCTTACCCCACTGGACACCCCTAGACACCCCCTGGACAACCCCTAACTCACGGAGAGCCCCCACCCTCCTAGACACCATCCTCCCCCCATGAACACCTCATACACCCCACCCCACTATACAACCCTCCCACAACCATGACCCCCCCCCCCACCCCACCCCACTGGACACCCCCACACCTCTAGATACCCCCTGGACTACCCCACCCCTCCTCAACATCCCCCACTCCCCTGTATATCCCCCCACCCTCCTGGACATCCTCCCACCCCCATGGACACCCTGGACATCCCCACCCCACCGTATAACCCTCCCACATCCCTAGAAAACGCCCACCCAACAAGACACCTCCCCGCACCCATGGACACCCCTTGGACAGCCCCCACCCCCTGGACAACCCCCACCCCCTGGACACCCCCACCATACTGGATAACACTCCCACACCCCAGGAAACCCCCTTCCCCACTGGACACCCCCACCCCAGGACACCCGCTGGACAACCTCCTCACCCTCCTAGAAATCCTCCCAACCTTTATAACACCCTCCCAAACCCATGTACTCCCTAAACACCCCCACACACACTAGACACCCCTCCCATAACCCTGGAACCCCCCTGGAAAGCCCCCACTCCCCTAGACTGACCTCGCACACTCTTTCACACCCTCCCAACCCCATGGACACCCTAAACACCCCCACCCCACTAGAAATCCATCCCACACCCAATGAAACCCCTCGTCCCACTGGACACCCCCCACACACTGGACACCCCTGGACTGCCCCCCCCCCCCATCGACACCTCAGACAGGCCCCCACTCCACTGGACAAACCTCCCACAGCCTTGGACACCCCCACCCCACTAGACACCCCCATACACCTGGACCCCATGGACAGCCCTCCCCCACACCCCTACTGGACATCCCCCATTCCCCTGGATGGCCCTCCAACCCTCCTAGACACCCTCCCATCCCCATGGACTCCCTAGACACCCCACCCCACTAGAAAGCCCTCCCATATCCCTAAAAAAAAAACCCCACCCAACATGACACCTCCCCACACCCTTGGACACCCCCTGGACAGCCCCCACACCCCTGGACAGTCCCCACCCTCCCAGACACCCTCCCACCCCATGGACACCTTACCACCCAATGGACACCGCCACCCCACTAGACAACCCCAGCACACCCCTGGAACCCCCACCCCAATTAGACACCCACACCCTTGGACACCCCTTCGACAGCCCCCACCATCCTGGATAGCCACACCCCTTGGACACCCTCTTACCCACACGGACACCCCATACCCCCCCAACCGACTAAACAGCACTCCCACACCCCTAGAAATCCCCCCCACCCTACTAACACCCCCACCCCTGGATACCCCCTTATGCAACCCCCCCCCCCACCCACCCCACCTCTCCTGGACAACCCCCCACTCTCCTGGACAGCTCTCCCACCCTTCTAGACATCCTCTCACCCCCACTAGAAAGCCCTCCCACACCCCTAGACCCCCCTCCCTAGCAGCACCACTGGACACCTCCCCACACACCTAATGTCCCCCTAGACTTCCCCCACCCCTAGACATCCCCCAAAAAATTGGAAACCCTCCCACCCCAAGGACACCATCACACCCTTGTGGATACCATGGACACCCCCACCCCACTATACAACCCTCCCACACCCCTACAAACCCCCACCCCACTGGACACCCCCCACTCGGGACACCCCCTAGACAGCCCCAACCCTCCTGGACATGGTCCCACCCCAATGGACACCTCGGACATCCCCTCCCAACAGGACTCCCCTCCCACACCTCTCGACACCCCACCCCACCATCCTAGACACCCCCCACTCCCCTGGACCGCCCTCCCACCATCCAAGACACCCTCCTAACATCATGGGAACTGCCACCCCACTTGAAAACCCTCCCATAGACATGGAAACCTCCCACCCCACTGGACACCCCCCACACCCCAAGACACCCTCCCACCCCCAAGACTAGAGTCCATACCTGAAAACCCATTAGAACTAGAGGAAAAAAAGAAGTAGAAAAGAATTAAACATTCACATATATAACATTAAAAACATATAGTGTCGACATAAAAAACCAAAATCCAACCTAAACAACTACCAAATACACAATTATAATGACAACAATAAAAATTACATTTTACACTACAAATAAACTAATATCCAATCAAACCTGTAAAATAATTTGACTATTCCACTTATATGTGTTTGAAAATTAGAGCATTATAGGGTTGAGGGTCATCAAATAGCTACAAGTTAAATGGATAGAAGTTAACATGTATAATGAATAAATAAGATGAAATATTATTTCAATGATTAAAAGGAAATATTACCAGGTCAAAGTGAACAAATTTTCCAGTTGTAATCATTTCATACATAAATGTCGACATATAATTTCCGAATTTGATGATGCCTTGTTGTTCATTACAATTATGTTTAAATGAGAGTAAATTCAAAATATTTTTTAATGTAAAAAAAATATGTACGAATTGTAAATGGATATTTACCATTAATTTTATATATTTTATCTTTGTACTCCTTTTCATTGTGTTTTTTTGAAAGCAGACCCACCCCCTGTTAGAAAATAATTCGAATGGGATAAAATTAAAATGAATTATAATATATTAAAAAATTACAAAATTAAGTTGTTCTTTTCCAACACATTATTAAAACATTCCCACACATCGCTATAGACAGAGCATATCCAATCATGTGTTTTTCCCAGGGGAAAAACACCTAACATCATGTGATCAATGATAAATGAAAATTTAAGATTACGATTTTATTATAATAAAAGATAATGAACTCTATTCCAGAGATATGTTTCATAACTATCAAAAAAATGAATCATCCAACACTATGTGATTGTATTCTGTTCAAATATTTCAGCAATATAACGCATTATTTGTTCCGCATCCAATGCATGTGCTTTAGGGGAAATAAAATGTGGGACCATGAATCCATATGCATATGTCTGCTCATTATTCTTACACATTTTATAATGATACCAAATACATGAGGCCCAATGTATACATTTATAATAAATATAATGCCGGAAAAATGTGATAAGACTTACATGAAAAAAAATTCACCAGTTTGATGCCCAACGTATCTCAAGTAACAAGCTCCATGGTATAATTTTTCAAAATCCCCACATTTATTGAACGTCTTGAAACATGAGTGTCAATTGGAAACTCATAATGATCTAACAACAAATTCTAATATCATGACAATCTGTCAAGACTATTGTAATCTGTATCTGATGTGAGAACCATTTGTTTTTGTTGTTGTCTATACAGTATTTCATTACATTTGATGTAATCCTATAAAAATACATAGAAAAATATATCAGTTTTCAAATTTTAAAACAAATATAATAAAAAAATATAATATAATATATAACATACATACCTCTATGGTAATGAGTCGTAGAAGATTGGATGGAAAAATTAAAAAATGGTCGATACTATGTCCTATTGTCATCACCTCATCAGAATGTAATAGTACTTGAGATGATATATTTATAATATCTTATATAGTGACCCTATTCTACTCTAACTCTAACTGTTGATGATGAAATGTATCTCCAATACAATATACTTTCCCATATGTAGATGTATGATATTTATGATCATCCACAGACAACTCACAATAAGTAGGAAGTTGTGGCAGAGATGTAGGATAAAAAATGGGGTTTGTAGGCTAAGGTGGGGGGAGTGGGAGATACTGGAGGAGGTGGAGCAAAAATAATGGTGCTGCATGGGGAGGTGGAGGAGTGGGAGCTGTGGTCTGAAATTTTCATTGCATGTCTACAAAAATAAATTGTACAGATGCGCTAATATTTTCCTTTATCATCGCATTAATATTAGGAACTTCATCATCCAAGGATTATATTTTGTTTATAAACACCCTCAACGTATGATGTTTAAGAACGTGAGTCCACTTTTATTACTGATACACCCATTAGATATCCTCGTACACGACCTGGATGTTCAGGCATTCCCAATGTTGCAGATAAAATATCTTGCCTCCCAGAAGCTGCAAATGACCCCTATGAGCTCTGCTCCTCAAGAGAATCTTGTATTTATTGACTGATTTTTTTAATGATTCAAATTATATAAATAATATAGTTAACATAAATAAATGAAATAAATATCTTACAATACTATCATCTACAATTCATGAATATTTGGATAGATATTTCCTCTTTTTTCCCACCCAAGCTCTCTTCCATTTTTCATGTATAGATGGAGGGGATGGAGGGGCAACCTCTCCAGATCTTAAAGACTCAACTCTCAGTTTTTGTAGTTTTTCCACCATCGTTTGTTTTTTCATTAATTTATACCCTCCCCAAGAAAAAATATGAGGGTATACATTTTAGGATTGGATCACTTGATGATATATCCTTGTTTTCTGTAAATTATGAATAAGAAATCATTAACAAAACATTAATAATATCATTTATATAAAAAATATTATAAAATTTTACATTTCCCTTAGTAAAAATGAATATTTTATTATACATTCAACAAACCGTTCCCATGTATCTTAATCTATGAAAGGATTTATATGACATATATTTTCATGACTTATATGAAAAAAAAATAAAATCAGATCAGAGGGTTGATTTGACATCCCTATATCTCCTAGCATCCATTAATAATCATTTCTTCATAACTTGTCTATAGTCAAGAATATCAAATGTTATCTAATAAAAAAGAGGTAAAACATATTATAGAAGAAACAATTAAAGAATAGGTAAACAATAACCAGACGTCTTACCAAAATCGTCTCCCACAACTACGATATTATCGCATTGTCCACACTTCTCCAATTATCATACAAATGGCTTACTTTCCTCTTACACTGAGTGGATACAAAAATCTTAAAATATTTTTCATTTGGATCACTAGGAATATCAATCTCCTCAAACTCAATGAGTATCTTCTGGTCCTATGTGTGGAAAGTAATAATTCTGCTCAATGTGTGCCCCCGTGTTTACCAACTCTTAAACTCTTCTTTTTCATTATGGGAGATCATGAGGATGATTGGGGAACATCAAGAGGTGCATGTGAATGGTCTTCCCCAGAGGTATGATAATTATACTCATCTCTAGAATAATGTAGCTGATCAACTGATTAATCTGTCATTATCCTTCAAATCATATAAACAAACATTAGTTCACAAATATTCAAATTCAAATACTACAACACTAATGTAAATAGAAAATGAAAAATAGATCTATGTTATATAATATTAAGCATGTTTAATATGGTAATTATGTTAAAAAATGGAAAACATTGTAAACTATGGTAAAAATTGTAGTGTGATTTTCATTCCACAAAATCAATAAATATATATGTTACGTAAAGATAACCAATGGTAAACTATTTTAAACATAGTAATCATGGTAAACATGTTAAACATGGTAAACATGCTAGACATGGTAAATAAGGTAAACATGGTAAACATTTTTAAGTAATTTTCATTCAAAAAAGACAATACATATATAATTTACGTAATCGTGAACATAAAAAACTAAACTAAACAAAAATAAAATGAACATAAACATTAACTTAATTGTTTTAAAAAACATTTTAATAATGAAAAAAATTATAATATCTAGAATTTTATGAAAATAATAAATGTAAACAAGAAATAAACATATGTTACAAGTAATATTAGGAATTTACAAATTAACTTTTTCCCAAATTCATTCATCATGATCGTTCCTAATGGAACCAATAATGTATTCAACATGCTCATCATTATGTTCTACTAATCATTCGATGAAAGTAGGGATATCTCATAAATCAGCATATTCATCATGTTGATCCTCACCGACATATTGCTTTTTCCTTGTAAAAAAATTGTCCACAACATATATGATTGATCAACTACATTAAAAATTTGTTTATCTTGTGTTTCCATTATAAAAGAATCTATTGTGTCTTTTAATATGTTCAGATTAAAAACTGTCATTCCAAATTCATTGTGTCTGAAATTTTTGTTACCGATAAACCATTTGCAGTTAAAAATAGGAACATTAATTTTAATGTAATCAACCTCCAATATTTATTCAATGACTCCATAATATGTAGTTGATATAGAAACTGGGTTTTTATCTTTAGAACTTGAAAAATATATAGCTTCTACAAACAACAATACACCACTATTCTGAATTTCCCATCTTTTTTCCTGACATTTCGTAAGAAATGTACAACCATTGATGTCATAACATAACCATGTTATCACATTTAAACATGGACCACCCACTAACCATCATATTGTCTCTAATACATCACATCTACCAAGCAAGGTTTTTTAAACCATGTAATTTTTTTTGTGATTCCCATTCAAAATCTACATTTCTTTCTTCTTTGGATGACTTGGTTTCTACTCATTAAGAGGCATTGTGATATACATTTGAGAATCAGCTATGTAACTAAATATGTATAATTCTTACTTCAGCATCTGTCTAGCTGACAACGATTTCACTTTCAATCCCCAAATCCCCTTTACCGCCTTATTTACTATTTCATGGTGAGATAGAGGCAAACCATTGTGCTCTGCCACAGCCATGTATCTCGTATGAAACTCTGCAACCTCCTCAGAAATATAATTTTCAATAATGGAGGCTTTAGGTCGATATTGATTCTTAACATACCCCTTCAATATTTTCATATAACTTTCAAAAAGATACATCCAACTAAGATATAACGGTCCACAATGATTTATTTCTTGAACCAGATAAATCATTAAATGCACCATTATATTAAAAAAAGTTGGAGGAAAATACATTTCCAATTGACAAAGTATAGAAGTTTCATCCTTTTACACAATGTACAAATCATTCACATCAATCAAGTTATTACAAATAAAATTGATAAAATAACATAACTTCATTATAGTCTTTCTGACATGGATGGGCAATATTCCACACAATGAATATGGTAGAAGTTGTCACATCACGAGGTGAAAATCATAAGATTTCATACCTATCAACATAAAATCCTTCAGAGAGACAAATTTTATTACATTTTAAGAATTACCTTGATGAGCTTTGATATCACGAAGACACTTACAAAATATAATTTTCTCCCTCTTGGATAATGTTTAACAAGCCAGGGGAAGAAATTTTCATCTTCCATTAAGAGTGGGATCTAACTACAAATGTATTCCCATTAATAGTAAATCTATTCTTGCATTCAACCCATCTTTTGTCTTTCCATTAATATTTAGAAATGTTCCAATAAAACTGTCACATATATTCTTCTCCATGTAAAAAACATCAATATTATTTTTCAATTCTGGATATCTCTAATATGGTAGCTCAAAAAATATTTTCCTTTCATCCAAATATGTCTATCATTATCATATTTTTGTGTCTTTCCCAATGTCACTTCATGGTTTTCCACCCTCTCAAAATATTCATAAAGGGATAATGGTTTTTGAGAAATATCAAATTCATGTGAGCCATTGAATGCCTTTTTTAGTCTTATATAAGAGTGATCCATATGCAAAAACTTTTGATGAACCATGTACACTGCTTTCCTCCCATGAAGCAATAGACATCATGATGTCTGTTCTTCACAAATTGGACATGCTTTATGCCCCTTAACACTATATCCAGAAAAATTTCCATATGTTGGGAAGTCATTTATAGTGAATACAAGCACTAGATGTTGTTGACAATATTCCATTTCATAATAATCATACACCCTAATACCATCCTCTCATAAAAGTTTCAAATCATCAATCAAGGGTGACAAGAAAACATCAATATCATTTCTAGGATGCTTCGGACCATAGATCATTATACTCAACTGGAAATATTAGTGCTTCATAAAAACATCAAGAGAGAGGTTGTCAGTTACCAATAAAAAATTCCATGAACTATTTTTTCTATATAGGTTTTGGTATGGATTCATTCTATATGTGCACAACCCTAGTCTGAGATTTCTAATTTCATTTCCAAATTAAGGATACTACTCATCAATTTTCTTCCATTGTGAACAATCAGTAGGATGACATATTTTTCCATCACATATATAGTCATCATCATGACATCTTATCCTTTTTCATCATGGTATTTAGCAAATAAAAATTTCAAATGATGAATTATATGAATATTCCAAAATACCTTGGAATGGATCTTTGTAATCTCTACATCAGCCTGTGATTTTTTACAACTTATTCCATGATGTCCCACATTTAGGACACTCTGTAATAAATTCATATTCTTCCTATATATCATACATCTATTCAGACATGCATGTATTTTCTTGTATAACAATCCCATCGGGCATAATACTTTCTTGGACTTATAATGTGAATATGGAATATCGTTGTCTTATGGAAGAATGTCATTCAAAAATTGTAGCAACTCTATAAAACATATATCACTCCATCCATGATTCACCATTAGGTTAATAAATCTATACACCACCAAAAAAACTATAAAATCCATACAACCATGATACAATGGTCTTTCAGTAACAACATATAGATATAAAACTTTCTGTTCTATCTCAAATTGTCTTGTTGTAATATCATGGATCATTTATTCAATTCCATCAGAGATGCCATCATTAAAATCATCATCATCAGTAGAACTGACATTCTGTCCTATTTCACCATGAAAATACCAGGGCTGTAACTCAAATTAAAACCCTTAAAAAATAGATGATCTTTGATCTCTCTACTTTTCAACTTCTTCACATTCAATCATTTCAGGCATGGATAGAAAAAATTTCATTTAATGGAACATTTCATTTAGAAAATTCCAAAAAGTGATCAACACCTTCCCCATATTCATTTCTCATTTGATTGTCGTAACCCAACATTGAATTATTATTAACTGTAACAAGTATCAAAATTATATATATTGTTAAGATAAGACAAAAATATATTTATATGAAAAATATCACAATTTTAATGTAAACCAATTTCGAAATATAAATCAAATCTATGCATATTTAAAAGAAAAATATGCATGAAAATGATTTGAAAAAATAAAATATAGTTAAATATAAATGTTTTAAATTCATCTTGGATACTTTATTCTACTGGTACACAATGAATACATCCTAGTGAAACTGGATACCAAATTCACCCTTCCGTAAAAAATAAATATTAAGTGTAAATATTAAAATCTGTATATATTCACTACTGAAAATTTCACACATCCTAATGATTTGAAACCATTATGATAGCCACTGGATCCATTAGGAAAGAATACCACAACGGTTTCACACACTGTTGGCATAATGGTCATTGAAATAGCCATATACCAATGATTCTATAGAAACTAGTGGTATAGACTATTAGATGATAAATAATTCTAGTAGTTTCAATAAAATCATTGGGATATATACATACCAAGGGGTGTCCATGGGTGTAGGGGGCTGGCCAAGGGGGTGGTGGGGGATTTCAAATGGTTTAAATACTATCCATAGGGGTAGGGGTTGTCAAGGGTGTCCTAGGGGGTAGGGGGTATCCATGGGGTAGGGTATGTCACTATGCATTTCATTTAAATAAAAGATTCATTTTCTGCTAGTTGTAAATACAGGAATATAATGATGGGTTTTATAAAAATAATCATCATGAAAACATTTAAAACCAAGAATTAAATTTTTACAAAGAGACAGACATCAATTAGGATGAATAATCAATAATGACATATTGAGGGAATTGGGTATGTAGTATTCATGTAACCATACCAGATAAGATACCTTGATTATCCTCAATGAATAAAAAAGTGACAGAGAACATGGTAATACCTTGCATCTTATGGGTTAATCTAGAACTTATTATAACATATTCAATCGTTCTGGCATTCATGATGTAATCAAATAGTCCTAATGCACGAGGGGAACCATCCCAAAAGTAGAGTGTGATTATACTATGGGTCAATTAGCCAAAGCATAATCATAACCTAGTAAATAATGCATTCTCGAATAATCCACTATCAATTATAGGTAACCATGTTATGTCTAAAATGGGGGTGATTTGAGGTGTATCTAACAATCAATATGGTAAATGTAAAAAAAATACATTTATTAATGAAATCGGGGAATGCGCACGGTTAAGAAGCACCCCCTGGACAACCCCACCACCTAAATAGAACCCCACCCTCTATGGAAACCCCCCAAACCCCTGGTATCCCCCACCCCTAGATACCCCCACCCCCTTGGACAACCCACTCACCCCCGAGACACCATCCCTACCCCCTGGACACCCCCACTTCCCCTGGACACCACCCCCACAGCCTACCCACATGGACACTCCCTTGGACACCCCACCCCCTGGACAACCCCCTCACCCCTTGGACACCCCACCCCCTCGACACCCCCACACCCCAAAGTCATCCCCACCTATGGAGAGCCCCATCGCCCCTAGACACCACCCCCACCCCCTGGACACTACAAAACCTTAGAAAACACCGCCCAAGGACACCCCCCCCATTGAAACCCTATGGACACCACTTGTAAAGACCCCTAAATTACATGTAATTTTTTTTCTTAAATTCATTGGATTTTTATAGTCCACAAAAATTTACAGCACTTGATTCTGAGGCTCGGTGTGCCTAGAATCGAATTCTGATGTTTTTTTCATGTACGTTTAGTAAACGTTCTACCGGGATTTCATAACATTTGAACCGATGCTCAGAATTGAAATATGAGGGCACCGTTGAGATCGCAACACCGGTATTCACATAATAGGCCTTTGACCTTGACAGAAGATGGTAGAGAATGGAAGTTTGATTTTTGGGTTTTTAATAAGTTAAAAAAATAAGTGTAGTTTATTTTTATTTTTAACATGGTTAAAACCTCCAAGAGGTGGTTAGTGGTGGGTGACACCACACTCTAACCTCCCATGGGAGGTTTTGGTGGTGGGGCCCACCCACACATAACCTCCATTAGGAGGATATCATTGGTGGGGACCACCCGGGGGTTGTAACCCCTTGGAAACCCCTATTAAGTGGAGAAACCCTTGATCTACCCCATTTAATTAAATGAGAAACCCCTCACAATTAATTAATTGAACTCTTTCATTTAATTAATTGGAACCTTTTGAATTATATTGAATTCATGCCAACAATTAAATAATAGAGAAGTCTATTATTTAATTTTTTTTTTTGAAATCTATTCATTTGGGAATCTTTGTAAGATCTTCAAGGAGCCATTTCTCTCCAACGAAGAACTAAAGACATCTTCCAACTTCTTCCATCATCAACCAGGACAAAGGAGGGAGCACCATCCTTGAAGAACACCAATGACGCCATACCCAACATATTTATCTTCTTTCTGACATCAACGAAACGGAGTTCCCATCCCTTCCTTCGTCAACGATCATCGAAAAATGAGGTAGGGGTTTGAGTTGAATTTGTTCCCGTTCGATGTGATTCAATTTATGGTACGTGAATTTCCGATTGATATCAATGTAATATGGAGGGGTCATACCGCACAAACACTGGCCGAACCTCCCCCTTTGATTGTTCTCATTTTTTGACGACGACGACAACACAACGGTGCCGCCGGAAGGATAGATCGCGGCGGAGAAACGCATCCTGCGTCGGTCTGGTCGTGATTAAAACCAGCGTCATAAGGGCTACCGAGTCGCCATAGAGGTGTGGTGTCGTCGTGCCACCCAGAGAACCAGTCCGCGGCCAGCACGGGCTGCAGTGGAGCAAGGCGGCCTGTCGGGCCGCTGGAGGGGCGTGGCACCATCGTGTAGTGCGGGTGGAAGGGCCATGACTAGGAGGGCCACGATGGTCAGAGGCGGCGTGGCCCCATCACGCCACGAGGAGCTAAAAGGGGCCACGGCCCGGCCAGGCCGCGGCAGAGGGGGCACGACGCCGTCGCACTATGCAAAGATGCAGGGAGCTGCGACCACGGCAGGCCGGGGCGGAGGAACTGGAGTGGCTGGCCGCTGGGCCAGCCAGAAGGATCGAGACTCAGAGGATCCTACGTGATCTGGAACTACGCCACATGGCACCAGTTTGGGTCCCCACCTAATGGGAATATGCATTCTCGAGCCATGGGGCACATAGCTTCCCCCTCGCCTCAGATGAGGTGGACCCCAGGGACCGCCGGACCACCGGGCCGGACCCAGCGCGGGACGTAGGGGTGCCCTCGGGCCGGGCTTCCCCATCAAACCGGGTCTGACCCGCGGACTAGGTCGGACTCCGGTCAGGAACCGGGTCGGGTCGGGTCATCCCAGCTTGGTCGGACTAGACTCGGACCCGCTTTTGTCTATTTTCACCCTTTTCACCTATATCTCTGGCTAAGGGTGTCCGATCGACGAACCATCTGTGGAAACAGAATGCTTGGAGTGAGATGGTTCTTTTGGGATACCCGACATGATGTTTGGACAAAGTAGGGATACTGTCAGGTTGGTTGGGACCTAAAAACCAACTGGGCCCCTGGAACGTAAATGCCAATAACTCACAGACTGAGCGTCTGATTGGAACTCCGTTTGTTGCTTTGAGACCCCTATGATGAGGCAAACCTTTAAGATACTTCTACATGGGATTTTGTGACAATTGGTGTATCGACCAGTAGCTCGTGGAGTGGATCCACCCAGAGACGAGCGAGCGGTGTATGGAGACCTAGTATCTCACTGAGAGCTGAGTACTATTGACCTTTCGATTCGGAGTGTTTTGAGTTGCCCAGTGGGAAGCACCTTTGTGTGATGCGGCAGGCCCACAGTGGGGAGCGCCTCTATGTGACGCGATAGACCCACTATACTTGAAAGTAAGAGTACCTCTACAGGCTACGACGGTTAGCACCTCTGTGTGACGTGGCAGACCCACAGTGGGGAGTGCCTCTGTGTGATGTATCAAACCCACAATACTCGATAGGAAGAGTACGAAAATAGTCCAGGATAGTGGGAAACACCTCCGTTAGACGCGGCTTGCCCACATTACTCGATGGAGGATGATTACACCATCATTTGAGGTTCCAATAGTGCGACTGGGGTTGTTACTTGATACTACCGCCTAGAAAAAATTCATGGTTTTGAGATGAGTAAATGAATTTTGTGTTTACCTCACGAATGAGATGGGTTACTAGATAACTTAGGTATATGTATGGTCATATACCTAAGTGATTGGTATATGTTGATTTTATACTTAAGGTTTATACTTGTTGTATTTAGTGAGACCTTGAGGGTCTCGGGGTCCCTATTGACTATCGTAATACTCACCCCTGCACGGGCTATGCCCACACCTAGTTGTGTTGGTTGCAGATGATCGAAAATGCTGGCTAATGATGAGAGTAGCAGGATTGGACGGTACCCGGAGGTGGACCACTCGGTGTGACGGTTCCCGGAGTAGACGAACAGACGTGGAGTGCTGAGCAGGCCATATGTACATACCCTTCAGGTAGGAACCCCAGAGGGCAACCCAGTGGCTACTTTACATATTCATTCAGTTGTATATGTACATTATTGTTTCCATGTAATTTACTGTTGGGATTGTATTTACATCCCCCTTTACTTTCAGATCTCACTTTTTTATACAGTTTTACTTGGTGTTTTACTTCCTATTGCATACTTGATTGTGTGTGTTCAGTTTATAAATCCAATGCCTTCCCAATTTAGGGACTTACGCCTTTGGTGCTAGTCGCCAGCCCCTGGACTATGGAAGGCGGGCTTGGAGTAGTCACGATACGGGCCCAGGGGGACGGGTCGTGACAAGTTGGTATTAGAGGGGTCGGTTCTACTGCAAAACATAGGACTCTGATATTTATTTTCTTTGAAGCAATATTGTTAAGGAAACTAAGTGTGGTTTTTAGTTCAGGGAGTCTAGTGTGGGTGCGGGAGGCTAGCGTATCCATACACCAAGTACCTGACTTCTGATTTCCAACTCAGCGCATGAAAACACTGATTGTGTGTGTGTTTTCAAAAGTTTTTCCTTAAGTCAGCTCAACCAGTTCAGCTCGCCAGGTATAAATCTTTTGACCATGTCGCATCTATTTCTTTCAGGATGGCTCCCCATGGAAGACTAGTTAGAGACCCAAGAGTCGTATGCACTAACAAATCACCAAGATACGAGGCCTCAGAGTAGGGCCCATTACCAGTGGAGGCACCAATGGTACTACTTCTCGTTGGGACACATATGCCACCAGCCCCAGCAGCAGACGATGCATGCCGCTTGAGCACGTTGCACGTGTTCCAACACTAGAGGCCACCTAGTATCAAAGGAGAGATGGACCCACAGGCAGTTGAGGATTGGTTGGAGGCTGTGGTGAGAGTCTTTTGGCTTGTTGGGACTCCAGCAGACTTTATGTAGATACTTGCTGCTGGCCTCCTTCAAGAAGCAGGAGACCGATGGTGTAGCCTAATGCTCGAGGTTCATGATGAGATGACACTTTTTTGGGTAGACTTTGTTAGCCCGTTCCGTGAAAAGATTGTCCCAGCCACCCATTGAGTGGTGCAGATACAAGAGCCATTGAATCTACGACAGGGTATCATGACTGTGGCGTAGTACTCAACAAGGTTCACCAACCTCTCGTGCATCTCCACTGATATGGTACGAGACCTGTTCTTTAGGGCCCGAAACATCAAGAAGGGACTCATGCGGGAGATCAGAGCTTCAGTGATCTCACATAGTAACTCGACTCAGGCGAGGGTGTTATATAGAACTCTCCTAGTGGTGATTTTCCTTGTTGACTAGTCTCCAGTAGTGAGACCCACCACTAGCTGACATGCAGCGGAGTCTTCTACAGCTGGCATAAGAACGATGTCGTAGAGGTCTAAGTGGACAAGACCAATAGGTAGTCGACTGGTTGACTCATGATTGGTTATATGGGGCACACAGAGCAGAGACAGACTTTCCTGTATTAGGTAGTGTTACTCATGCGGCGAGCATGGTCACATGGCTCGTGACTGTCTGATCCACCATTCAGATGACTAGCTATCAGTTGAGGGACCTCACAGGTAGAGGCAGAGGTTTGATCAAGGCGTTCCATAGGGTGCAGGCGGACGAGGTAGAGGAGCTGGTCAAGCAGCTGGTGGTGGGAGACGTAACAAGGTGCTATTGCCACGACCACCAGGAGGTCCACCCCGACCATAGGTAGCAGGTGGACTGTGGAGAGCTCAGCTTCAAGAAATTGAGGATTACAACCATGGTTCTCTAGATATGATTCTAGGTAAGATCTGTGTCTACTCCACCTTATCCGCAGTTCTTATAGACATAGGTGCTAGTCATTCAATCATTTCCACTGCCCTCATTCGGAGCTCGGAGATTCTGATGGAGTCGTTGGCTCGATCCTTATGGCTAGATACTCCTATGGGAGAAGACTCGATGATTACGAACTGGTGCCTATAGTGTCAGTTTACTCTAGGAGGCGAGAGCTTCGGTATGGATCTCCTTATAGCGGCCTTGAGGCCATACGACGTCATCTTGGGGATGGACTGGTTATCTACAATCAATGATGAGATTAACTGTATTTGGAGAAATGTTCGGTGTGTCCGTATGGATGAGACCATTTTTACCTTCACCGAAGAGAAAGGAACCATTGTACCACCAAATAGACTTACTATGAGCAGGGTACTGCCGATCACTCGTCATTTGGCCTGTCTCTCTCTCAGAGCAGTTGATGTGGAGTGTCCGAGCTATCCTGGAGTGGTGGACCAGTACACGGATGTTTTCCCTAACGATGTTCCAGGACTACCTACTCGAAGAGAGTTGGACTTCTTAATTGACTTGTACCTCGGTAAAACACTGATATCTACTCCGTAATATCAGATGTCTCCCATTGAGATTTGTGAGCTGTGGTTACAGCTGAAGGACTTGTAGGGGAAATGATTAATCTGTCCCAGTTTTTCTACCTTGGTAGCCCCGATTCTGTTCACCAAGAAGGAAGACCAGTGTTTGAGGCTTTGTGTCGACTACCATTGCCTGAACCAGGTGACCGTGAAGAACAAGTAACAACTCCCGAGGATTGAAGACCCCTTTGATCAGATAAAGGGAGCACGGTGGTTCTCGAAGATATACCTCAAGTCAGGATATCACTAGCTCAGAGTTCGAGATGAAGATGTGCAGAAGACGGTCTTCAGATGTCGGTACGGCCACTACGAGTTCATGGTTATTCCTTTCGGCGTATCCAACGCCGCAATAGTGTTCATGTGTCTCATGAATATGATCTTCCGGACTTACCTAGATTTCTTTGTTGTGGTCTACATCGACAACATTCTGATTTACTCAACTACTAAATAGGATCATGCCTACCTTTTTCCAATAGTATTGGACACACTACAAGAGTACCAGCTTTATGGTATGCTCTCAATGTGACTGTTTTGGATTCGTGAGGTTCACTTCTTGGGACATGTCATCTCGAAGGATTGAGTTGCAGTAGATCCAGTGAATATTGAGGCAGTACTCACTTGGGAGCCACCCAGAGTGTGAATGAGGTACACAGTTTTCTGGGCTTGGCTGGAAACAACAGGAGATTCGTCCTAGACTTCTCCAGAGTTTCAGCACCTCTATTAGCCTTGAAGAAGAAGGGTAAACCTTTTGTGTCATCAATTAGATGCCAACAGAGCTTTTAGGAGCAGAGGCAGAGGCTGACTAGTGCCCCTATATTGAGGCTTCCATAGGAAGGCGTAGGGTATGTAGTCTACTGCGACGCATCGGGGACTAGACTCAGGTGTGTCTGGATGCACAATCGAGCTGTGATTTCATATGGTTCTCAGTAGCTGAGACAACACGATCAGAACTACCCTACCCATGACCTGGAGTTAGCAGTAGTGGTCATCACCTTGAGGATGTGGCAACCCTATCTAATGGTAGAACGATTCACGTTATACACTTATCAAAAGAGTCTAAGGTATATCTTCTCTCAGAAGGACCTAAAACTGAGACATCGGTGATGGATTGAGTTCTTCCAGGACTATGACTTTGATATACTATATACTCCTTGGAATGGGAACGTTGTTGCAGATACACTCATTAGGAGGTCTGGTATACAACTACTATGAGAGGAGACAGATTAGCTGGCTGCATTGCATATATCCTTTGTGGATAGATACAGATCAGCCATTCTATATTCTATTACAGTCAGTATTCCACTACTTCAGTGAGTCAGGGATGCATAGTGTGGAGACACTGACTGTGAGACGCGACGTGCTCATAAATCCATAGGGCAGGCACCTGATTAATATTCTGAAGGTGGGGAGTATGTTATCCTCTTCAGAGGACATACCATGGTACCAGTATAACTTCAGGAGGAAGTGTTGTGGGAGTTCCACACTTCCCCATTTGCGGAACATACAGGAGTAGCGAAGATGTATCAGGATCTCTGACGACAGCACTGGTGGCCAGGTATGAAGAAGGCAGTAGCTGATTTTGTCTCACGATGCCTCACTTTTCTACAAGTGAAGGCGGAGAACCAGGTACCAGCATGCTTTGTTCATCCTTTAGAGGTCCATAGTGGAAGTGGGATGGGATATCCATGAACATCGTGACATATCATCCACATACATCCAATTTTCAATATTCGATATGGGTGATCGTTGACCGACACACCAATTTGGCCCAATTCCTAACGATCAGAGTGAAGTGGTCAGTAGAGATCTTAGGATGCCTATATGTACAGGATATTGTGTGTTTACGTGGGGTACCTTCTTCTATTATCTCCAACCGTGAAGCACGATTTATTTCTCGGCCATAGAAGGGGTTGCAGGAGGATTTCGGGACGCAGCTTCACTTTAGCACCGCCTTCCATCCTCAGACTAATGGTCAGACTAAGGGAACAATCCAGTCCCTTGAGGATATTTTCTTTCCTTGTGTCCTCAAATTTGTTCACATATGGGAGGATCACTTACCTTTGATAGAGTTTTCCTACAACAACATCTATCACTCCACCATCATTATGGAACCTTTTGAGGCCCTGTATGGTCGACCTTGCAGATCACCACTTTGTTGGATAGACCCATGGGAGTCAGCACTAGTGGGACCAGTGATGGTACGGGCTACCCCGGAGAGGGTGCAGATCATCAAGGAGCAGATGAAGACTACAAATACTAGGAATCAGTCCATTGCTGACAGGAGACGAAGGCTTCTGCTGTTCGAGGATGGAGACCACATCTTTTTACGTGTATCACCTCGATAAGGTCTACAGATATTTGGCTGAGGTGGAAAGTTATCTCTGAGATTCATCGGACTATTCTAGGTTCTCATCATAGTAGTTGAGGTGGAATACCTCTTACCTCTTTAAACTTATTTGCACTGGGTGCACGACGTCTTCCGCGTATCTCAGCTGAGGCGATACATGCACAACCCTTCCCAAATCATTGACCATGGGGAGCTGGACATCGATGATGGGGAGACATTCATGGAGGATTCAGTGGAGATTGTGGATCGACTAGAGCGAGTTAATGTGGACGATTGATACTGCTATTGCGCATACGCTGGCAGCACGAGAACCTCCAGAAGAGCACATGAGAGCGGGAGGCTCAGATGCATGCTCAATTCCCCCATAGGTTCCCTTAGTTTGATTTGTAGCTTACAGGGACGTAAATCCCCAAGGTGGGGAGAATGTAACGATCCTGAAATTCCATGGAAAATTTTTCTTCTTAAATTAATGGGATTTTATGAGGGCATGAAATTTACGGCACTTAATTCCGAGGCTCGGTGTGCCCAGAATCAATTATGAAGTTTTGTTTGGGTACGTTCAGTAAACGTGTGAGCGAGATTTTATAACTTTTGTACTGGTGCTAGGAATTGAAATCTCAGGGAACCATTGAGCTCATAGAGCCGGTATTTACTTAAAAAGGCTTTTTCCTCGACGGAAGATGGTCGAGAATGAAAGTTAGATTTTGGGTTTTTTAATAAGTTAAATAAAAATAAGTGTAGCTTATTTTTATTTTTAAGGTGGTTAAAACCTCCAAGAGGTGGATAGTGGTGGGGGGAACCACACCCTGACCTCCCATGGGGGGTTAGGGTGGTGGGTCCCACCCACACATAACCTCTCTTGGGAGGATATCGTAGGTGGGGACCCCCGGGTGTTGTAACCCCTCGGAACCCCCAATTAAGTGGAGAAACCCTTGAACTTCCCCCATTTATAAAATGAGTCAACCCTCACAATTAATTAATTGTACTCTTTCATTTAATTAATTGGAACCTTTTGAATTATTTTGAATTCATGCCAATAATTAAATAATAGACAAATCTATTATTTCATTTTTTGTTGGAATCTATTCATTTGGGGAGCTTTGGAAGAACTTTGTGGTTCAATTTATCTGCAACGTAGTATGACAGACATCTTCCACCTTCTTCCTTCTTCAACCGGGACAAAGGAGAGAGCATCGTCCTTGAATAACGCAGATGGTGCTACCCTCAACTTCTTACACTTCTTTCCGATGTCAATGGAATGATGTTCCCTTCCATTCATTCATCAATGATCATCGACAAACGAGGTAGGGGTTTGAGTTGAATTTGTTCCCATTCTACATCGTTAAATTTATGGAAGGTGAATTACCAATTGATATCAATGTAAAGTGGATGGCTCGGACCGCACAAACACGGCCTGAGCATCCCCCTTTGATTGTTCTCGTTTGTTGACAATGGCAGTGGTGCAATGGCACCGCCGGAAGGATGGACCTGGGTGGAGCAACGAAACCTGCATCGGGCATGCTATAAAGAAAACGGGTGGCACAAGGGCCGCTGGGTTGCCAAAGGGGAACGACACCGTCACAACACCCGGAGAACCGGGTCACGACCAGCATAGGACGTGGTGGAACAAAGTGGCATATCGTTCCATCAGAGTGGCGCATCGACTTCGCGCCACACAAGTGGAAGGGTCACGGCCAGTGGGGGCGCAACGGTCAGAGGCGGGGCCAGGACATCGCACCCCATAGAGGAGCAAGTGGTCGTGGCTAGGCCGGGCCACGACGGAGGTCATGCGGCTCCGTCGCAGCACGCAGAGTAGCAGGGAGTCACTGCTAGGGCAGGGCACAACGTAGGAGCTAGAGCGGCTGGCAGCTCTACCAGCCGGGGGGAACGGGATCCATAGGGTCCTACATGATCTAGATCGGCACCACATGGCGCTGTGTTGGGTCCCCACTCAAACGACTATGTCATTCGGGAGCCAGGGGTGTGCGGCTTCCCACCTGCCCGTAGGTGAGGCGGACCCCTGCGGACTGTCGGGCCGCTAGGCTAGACCAAGGGCCGGCCGTAGGGCCGCCCTCGGTGCGGGCCACCCCCTCACCCTGGGTTGGACCGGTCCCGAACACGCTTTGGACTATTTTCAAAATTTTCGCCCATATCTCATGTTATGGGTGTGTGATCGACAAACCGTCTCTGGTGATGGAAATCTTGGAGAGAGATGTTTCTTTTGGGATACCCCTTATGAGTTTTGGACATAGTTGGGATATGGTCATGTTGGTTTTATCCTATAAAGCAATCGGGCCCATGGAATGGAAATGCCAATAAATCACAGATTGGGCGTCTGATTGACGTGTTTTCTGTTGCGTTAAGACCCCTATGACAAGGCAGAACGTTGAGAAACTTCTACACGGGACTTCTTTACAGTTTTAGTATCGACCTGAAGCTCATGGATTGGATCCTCCCATAGACGAGAGAGTAGAGTGCGGAGACCTTGTTGCTGGCTGAGACATGACGACTGCTATCCTTTTGAAAGTCATTGTTTCGAGTAGCCCAGTGGGAATCACATCTATGTGACGCAGCATGCCCACAGGGGGGGAACCTCTGTGCGATATATTAGACACATGGCACTTGATAGGAGGAGTACCTTAGTAGGCTACGAGGGGGAGTGCCTTTTTGTGATGTGATAAACCCACAGTGGGGAGCGCCTCTGTGTGACACAACAGACCCACAATACTCGACTAGAGGAGTACCACATCAGTCCAGGATAGTGGGAAGCACCTCTGTGTGACGCGGAAGGCCCATTGTACTTGATATAGGAGGAGTACACCATGAGCCGAGGTTCTGACAGTGTGATTGGGGTTGTTACATGATAATACCACTAGATCAAAATCCTCATTTTGTGCTGAGTCAATGACTTCTGTGTTTACCTCACAAATGAGATGGGTTACTAGATAACTTAGGTATATAAATGGGAATATACATAAGTGATGGACATCTGTTGATTTCATAATTGTGGTTTATCCTTGTTGGATTTAGTGAGACCATGAAGGTCTAATGGTCCCTTCTGAGTATCGTCATACTCACATTTTCACGGGCTATGCCAGCACCTGGTTGTGTTGGTTATAGATGATGAACAACGCAGACTGAGGCAGAGAGTAGCAGGACTAGATGGCACCCGGAGGTGGACCAATTGGTGTGATGGTGCACGGAGTGGACGGACGAACGTGGTGTGATGAGGAGGCCATATGTATCTACCCTTCAGGTAGGAGCCCCAGAGGACGACCTAGTTGCTACTTTACTTCCTCTTTCATTTGTACTTTTACTTTTCCGTTTCCTTGTACTTTACTATTGGTCTTGTATTTCCATCCCCCTATACTTCCAACACTCTCTTTTGTATACATTTTTACTTGCAGTTTTACTTCTAGTTGCGTTCTCTGTTTATTCTGTTCAATTTATAAAAGGGAATGCCTTCCTAGTTTAGGGATTTACACCATTGGTGCTAGTCGCTAGCCCCTGGCCTAGGGAAGGCGGGCTTGGGGTAGTCAAGATACATACCCTGAGGGATGAGTTATGACACAACCACCACCTTGGATAGCACCCCACCCCATGGAAAACAGCCAACCCCTCTGAACACCACCCCCACAGACACCCCCACCCCCTGTACACCCCATACCTCCTCAGGAGAGCCCAGTCACCACCCCGGACACCACCACCACCCCTAAGATACCCCCGCCCCCTAGACAACCCCACCCCCAGGACGCCCCAAACCTATTGGAAAGCCCCCAACCACCCCCCCCCCTAACACCACCCCCCCCAGGACACCACCAACACCTTGGACAACCCCCACCACTATAGACAGACAACCACCCCCATGGACAACCCCCACCCCTCAGACAGCCCCCATCCCTCTAGACAGCCCCCCCCCCACATGGACACCCCCACCACTGGACACCCCAACCTCCTTGGACAACGCACTCACCCCCTGGACACCCCCCCCACACACAAATGTACACCCCTATCACCTTGGAAAACCCCCTCACACCCAAGACACCACCCCCACACCCTTGGACAAACCCTTGGACACCACCACCCCCTTGGACATCCCCCACCCCTCTGGAAAGCCCCCCTACCCCCTGGACAACATCCCAACCCACTGGACCTCCCCACCCCCTGGACAACCCCTC
This sequence comes from Viscum album, assembly GCA_963277665.1. Classification (NCBI taxonomy): domain Eukaryota; kingdom Viridiplantae; phylum Streptophyta; class Magnoliopsida; order Santalales; family Viscaceae; genus Viscum; species Viscum album. The sequence continues at coordinate 2,045,208,766 of OY728126.1, read as the reverse complement.
ATTCCTTATAAATCCCCCCCATGGACCCCCACCCCCTGGACACTACTACCCCCATGGACATCCCAATCAGCCCCTGGACTCTACTCCCCCCACCCCCACCCTTTGACACCCCTACCCCCATGGACAACACCCTCACCCCTTGACACCCCACACCCACTCTAACACCCCAACCCCTGGGACAACCCCCGCACCCCCATAGACACCACCCCCACCACCCTTTTCACCCCCTGGACACCCCCACCCACTTGCACATCCCCCCCCCCCCGCCTTGGAAACCCCCAGTACGCGCAGACACACATGATAGAACACACCAAAATCATAAACATGAAAGATATCACATCGATAGATTTATATTACAAGAAAATAATTTAGCATGGTATAAATGAGAATAGTGAAACATACCGTGATAGAAATAATAAAGAAAAATAACATCTCAAAAAATTAGTTTAGGGCATCACAGAAAATGAAAACTAAAACTGAGCCATGTGAGGCTTAATTTAGTAATGCGAGTCTACCATATATATCTGATGATAATAATTATGAATAATGATGTTGGAAAAACAAGGCTGGAGGGCAGGAATTCGAAGAATTGTTTTTAGGTTTTCCGTGTGATAGATACGAGTCGCAGGATTCCCGATCGAAGAAAATAGAATGACTAAATACGGGTTATGATGAATCATTTAAATCATTATCACATCGGTCATTTAATAACCGACATGGTAAAATATTTTTTTATTTTTTACAATGTAGGTTATTTAATAATCGATGTGAAAACAATTTATCATGTTGGTTATAAAATAACCGATGTATTAAAGCTAAACTCGTTTTTTATTACGTCGATTATAAAATAAAGTATGTAAATAATTGATTCACATCGATTTATCACATCAGTTATAAAATAACCAGCGTGGTAAATCGATTGGTATAACTTTTCATGTTGGATATATAGAACCGATGTGAAAAGTACAGATGTGTTAAATTTTTCTTCCACTACTGTATATGAATGAACTTGTTATTATGGGTGCACCCAGACAACATTTCTATGCACTGGGTAACATTTTTGTGAAATAATAAATGATATATTGGTTTAGGGAGTAAACCTAATCCAATATGGATCCTTTTCCACAATGTTATATAGTCTTGGATGGCAGTTTTGACTCATGTTCTTGTCATGTTATATATTTCTTCCACATTAAAACACTATGAGGGGCATATGATTTCATATTCTATATTTTATTCTTTCATATGTTTATTCATTATCCATACATTATATGTTTTCATTTTATACCATTCTAATTAATGTTTTATGATTCATTCCAATGATTATTCACTTATAAGACTTTTTTATCTCATCTCTTTTGTATATCTATTCAAAAATGTTATCCTATTTAGTTTTAGGTGATCAAAATGATATATGAGCTCATTGTCGAGATTTATAAAATGTTTTTTATTCATGTAATTTTTTTCTAGTAAGGTTATTAGTCATCCAAATACACTATAATTTGTTATCCTTTGTTTGTATATCATGGGAAATTATTCAAAAAATCATGTAATAATATTTTTTAAAGCCTTGGGACACTATAGAACTTATTTTAAACATTCATTAACACAAGAACCCCTTAATAATGATAATATTGAGGTAATGTCTAAAATTAACTAACCCAATGAATTTAGTTGTTTCATTTACACAATGATACACACTAGGCTTGATATTTATTTTTTAATCCTCATGCTTAGAAGATCTGTGGATAGTTCATTGATGCCACATTGAAATTACCTGAAGTTAATGATAAAATATTTTTCATGTATTTTGGTTTACGTTTGTGTTATTTTAAAAATGATTATGATGACAAAATATTTGTTGGATATGTGGATGTTGACTATGAAGGGAATATTAACACAAATAGTCATTAACTTTGTTTTTAATATTTTTGGTAGACTTTTTTCAAATAAATGTAATGTTGATTCTATAGTTTCCTTTTCAAACATAACAAATAGAATATATGACTTTAAGAAAAGATGTTAACGATTCCGTACGGCTATAGGGGTTTTCAGCTAAACTCAAACATTAAAATTCAGCTATTATTGTAAAAAGTGATTGTCAATATTCAATATATATATCCAAAAAATTATCATTTAATGATAAATCTAAAGAAATAGTTATTAGATTACATTTCATTAGATTTATTTATGAATTTGGAATGTCATGAATTAATAAGATATAAATATGTAATTACACATTTGATAGTTTCACTAAATCCTTAAAATTTTATAAATTCATATTTTTTAGATATATTAAATTTTGATTCAATTCAACAACCATTAGATAAAATAAAATAACATAAATCAATAAAAAAAATTTAGAGATTTTTTAATTTATATGTTTTAATCTATTTTCACATTGAATCTTAATATTTTATTATTCTTCCATTTAAATAGCATTTTAAATTTAGGAATGTTTTTATATTAAATATTAGTTTTATTATAATTCTTGTTTTGTTTAATGGTGTTGGGATTATTTCTTTCTACACATGCATATTTTTTTGGGCCACTTCATTCATCTTGTGGTGATTTTTCAAGCCTTCTAACTCACTAAACCATTATGGATATTATTATATCCATTGATTCGCTTTTACTCCAATGTGATCTTCACCAATCATCTGTTCGAGTGTCTTGATTTCATGGCTATATTTTTCTGCTCTTGTGAGGCTATGTGGTGTGTTTTCTTTGGTTGTCCCATTTTTTGGTGTAGAGTGTGTCAGGATAATGGATCACCACTTCATCATATCAATTTTAATCAGTCATTCCATATTTCACATACTTAGTTTTGTTCTTCACCATGCCCAGGAACCCTGTATTTGAAAAATTATACTTTCTCAATGGTGAACCCCGGTGCCTCTAGTCCTCTGAAATACACCACTGGTGTACTGATTCTGGTAAAGTTTGGATGAAGGAATCCTCCATCGATGAAGATGTGTGGACAAGTTTCCAAGTGAAGAATTCTAGAATTCTAGACTAAGAGATTAATTCAACCTCAATGAGTAAAAAAATATATGCTATGAATTCCATTTGATGACTTATAGAAAACATGATAGCCGAACCATTTCTTGAAATGTTTAATGATTTTCATTTTTTTTTATCATTTTAAAAGCTTTCACTACATTAATGATCCTATCAATATTTCTATTTGATTATCCTATTTCCTATAAATCAATTACATTTATGATAAATAATATTATTGAGTGTGTTGGAGGTGTTATTTCTATGTACGTCGGTGTCAACATGAATGAATCATATCAAATAGTTCCACTCATTTACATCGTTCTAATTTTTTTCTTTTATTTGGAATTGATTGTTTCTTTTGAATTTTAATTTTGTGAACAAAAGACCCATATGGTCCAATTTATATTCATGAAAACTACCTATTACTAGTGAACCATACCATCACAATAATAGTCCAGGATACATGAACATCCTTATACATATATAAAATAAAGGGTTTAGATATACAAATTAACTATTTGGACAATACATTTACATCCATATGGAACCATGTTGTATATAGGATAAATTAATCATAAAATTATCGATAAATTATTCTATAATATTATATTAAAATTTAAAAATAAGAATATATAGTGTAATGTATCACACATATTGATTATTCAAATCTACTCATAACAATATCAATATTATAATACAATCTAATTCATGAACTATATGGTGATTATTTGAAGATGCCAAAACCTAGTGGGGTCAAGTGAAATGATCAAGTCCAGTATAATTTATTCACATAAATACCCCTTATAACACTATTATACCATCATATCAACATATATAATAAAACATATATTTCAAAATTCATCTCTAGAAATAAACATTACTAGTGCTAAAAACAATTGACAAACTATGTGCTTTTGTAAGTGACTTACATTAATTAGTATTTTTTATCATTCATAAATGTCATTCCAGCTACTGTCGACCTGTATCCTCACATTATCACTAATAGAAAAACATGAAATTAAAAAAACATAAAAAAAATTACAATTAAACCCAATTTAAATAAAAATATTTCATTTTAATAACTTTTTAGATCGACATTTACTTTAAAAAATTCCATATAATATATCTACATCAGTATAATATTTATAATTAATCCAAAAAATAATAACCCCATAAAATTACCTTATATTAATGGTTTTTCAATGATTAAATAGTTAATGAAAAATGTGACCCAGTAATAATACCAATGTTTATTTTATTAATAAAACATCAAACAATTAAAAAATTATAATTTTAATGTTATATAAACGACATATGATGATTTATATTATTAATTACTCTCTATATTAATTATATTATTAGATATACTATTAATTATAATAATAATTATTAATAATATAATGTATTATAATTTATGTTGTCTATTATTAATCTAGATAAAATGGAATCTGCTTTTTTGAGGCATGTATAATCTGAGAGATTCCCCTCTTATCGCTCAAAATTAGTTTTAATTGGAACCAATTTTAAAATTTTATAGGAGGGTGGAAGGAAACTAGGATTTTCGTAAAAAAGGCCTAGGTCCAGTGTAACATGATGGTAGTTTTCAATATAATATAAAAATTCTAAATCAGAATGGAGTTGAACCTAACTGTTGAAAGGATCAGGAAGAAGAGATCCCATCTGAAATACTAGAATTGTCTTTATCTAGAAGGAGGAAACATACCCTGGGTGTTTCTACATATTGCATGGTTTCATAGAATGAATATATAAAATTTAAAGGTTAAATAATTCCCTTTGATATGGAATCGAGTTTCAGTATTTAATTTGGTGTCTCATAATATAATTCATTGGGATCCTAAAGAATGTAATGTCGCTGTTTTTAGAACCAATTGCATTTAAGTAAAGGATAGAACCTATTTTATATAAAATTATAGTGGTTTATTTTAGTATATAATCAGTGGATTCGAAAAACTAAATAATGATCCATGTGTTTGTATGGATGATTATGGTAATAGTGTTTTTGCTAACAGTAAAGTGGTATATTGGTTTTTGATTTCAAACTCCATTTTCATGCTAGATATCATGGATGATTCTTTCATTATACATGTTCATGTGAAGTTGGACATTTGTAACATGGCTAGTATGAATCTAAATAATAGTTAAATGATTTATGTGATTACTTCCAAATAAAATTTAACACTATATTAATAATATGATGACTAGATGATGTGATGTAAACCATCTAAATCATAGAGAAGGTTACAATGACCCTGAGGATGGGTTGGCCGAAAATAACATCATACAATTGGTAATTGTAAACAGACATTCCCTTCTATATTCATTATCATATGTTATGTGTTCTAGGATTATCTTTTTGTACGATTTTGTGTTGGGTATATAGTTTGATGGAATTTAAACTTCAAACTTGAAAGAATTATTTCTAATATTATATTGTGTTTTTAATATGTATCTATATTCAACTATCATTTTGTATCAAGATTTATATAAATTCCCACTTGAGGGTTCAATTATTGAAGTGGTCTATTTGAGGAAATAATTTTGAACAAACTTGTTATTTTAATGAGATAATCCCTCATGACTTAGCCATCTTTGGTAGAATGTCAAAATATTTTGGGACTGTGACTTCTTTATGTTTAGATTCATGGTTTCCATTTTTGGATTGAAAATAATGGTCATTGGAACAATCATAAAAAATGCTATATGATATGGTGTATTCATATATTTTCAATAATGAAAACCCATTGTGATTATTATCATTACAAGGTCATGTTAAAGGTGTTGTTGGTGGATGGATTATTGTAATTCATGGGAATTTAGAGATATCATGTCTATAGATAGAAATATTTTTTATAGATGGTTTCATGATATAAATAATTAAGACTATTGATAATAGATTTGATCTCAATTGATGCCACTATTGGTTGACAGAATATTATTTTCTTTCCCATTTAATTGTGTTTGGTATGTTATGAAAATTGGTAATTTTATGGACATGGTGTATTTTTCAATAAGAGATCATTATTATTTGGTTGTTCTCCTCTATCAGTTGTCTTATGGGATATTAATCCATGTAATCCTAATTTTTTTTTTTGCCTATGTTAGTTTTATTAATAAAATTTTTGTTGATCATGGGATTTGTTTTTGAAATATATGCTTCATGGGTTTTTAGTAAATTGTTGTCAACAATTATGTCATTTATTATATTATCATTTATAAATTATCTTAATTACACATTTATATTTATAAATTTCTAATAATGTTATATTCACCACATCATGTGAAAAATTATTTTACTATTAAATCATATAGGAAGAATGAATAATGTATTAGTTTCCCAAATAATCTAAAAAATCAAAAAAAAATTCCTAGTTTTGGTTTTGAGAAAAAAAATTACATTAAAATTACACTTATATTGATACCACAATCTTCGTGTCATGTCATAGATATCATGTGTCAAATAGACTTATAGCTAATTTTGACAATTCAAAAATTATTCTAGATCATTATAATAAATTTTCATGCCAATTTGATATTGTTTCTTCGATTTTGGATATGATAATTGCATTTTAGAAGAAAATGACCATTATTCTATAGAAGACATGAACATTGAGCTATACTATCCATGATTGGGGGTCAAATTAATGTGTGGTCAGTTATGAAATGTTGAAAATGATTGATGGATTATTTTTATAAAATATAAAGTAAATAAAATCTTTCTTTATAATTTTTGTTGATATAACTTCTTTTTTATAGTAATATGACATTTGTATTAATTTGAAAAAAGGAAATGAGTCATTCTGGTAACATTGGTTTTTCGATATATGTGTGATCAATTATAACAAATAAAAAAATTAATTACGTAATAAATTCTTAAAGTTTCATGATAATACATGTGTATTTTCTCGTTATTGGCTTTCTTAATAACATTTTTGACTAAAATGACAATTTTATAATGAAAAAATGACTTTGAGACATAAATACACTACCATGTGTTAGATTTATATACTAACGATTCCATCATGTTAAAAATTAATTATTGATCAGTTTGCAAAAGTATTTGGAAAATTTTCTCTCATTTTATTAGTTTTGTCTATATGAATAACATTTTACAATAAAATTACACAGATATTGAAAAAAAAATATTTTGAACCACATGGGTGATGTCGTGTTTCAGATTTATGTGTGGTTTAATCCTCTATGTCACAAATGTTTTATCGATAAGTTTTTCATTTTATAAATACAATCTGATTTCAGTTACTTGATTTTGGGAATTTTAGGGCTGTTTTAGTCTAAAATAAGACCTCTCTAATATGAAAAAAACATGCTTTGGGTCATAGTGGACACATCATGAATCAAATGGATCCTCATTCAATTCCTAAATTTTAAAAAATTATGAATCATAATCATAAATTATCAGGAAAATTTGATCTTTTTTATTGTTTTTTCAATATGAATCACGTTTAGACTAGGATTCCACATTCATATTGAAATCAATAACATTTAGTCCTACCAGCCATGTCATATATTACATTGATATGAGTTCAATTATTAATATTTTAAAAATGAATTGTAGATCATTACAATGATGTATCAAGATAATATGAGATTAATAGCTCTGTTTTGGTAATGTGGATCACTTGTAGAGTAAAATTATGCTTACATAGAAAACATGGGTACTAAGTAATATAAGCCAATTATGGTGTCTGGTTAATGATCAATAAATTACTACACATAAAAAAAGAATTATGAAATTTTTTAATATGGTGTCAAGTCAATTTATGAATATTTTCATAGTTTTTTCCTTGTGACATGTGTTTTAGAGTAAAATGAATATTTATTAATGTGGAAAGAAAAAATTTTATTTATACCATCCACATCATGTACCATATTGATGTAAGGTCATTTAATACATGTCCCAAATGAAATAAGGATTTTTTTTATAAAATTTAAAGACAATTATAGCATGTTTCCTCGAGTTTGGCTATGCTAATTGGAATATGGACTATAAGGACACCTTTATATTTAAAACAAGAATTTATAGTCATACTCGACATGTTGTGTGTCAGATTGACGTGAAGTCGATTCAAACACATCATAAATTTATTATGAATTATTATCCAAATATCTCAAGATAGTATGAGTTTGTTTTCTAAATTTGGGAAATTCCAATCATGTTTTTGAGTAAAATCATATTTAAATCCAATATAAAAACGTTGAGTAATACCAAAAACTTTTGGTTTCATTTTGATAAAGAGTATATTAAAAAAAATATGGAAAGTTTTCCATAATTATAAGTAATCAATGATAATTTTCTCAGTTTTATCAATGTGATGTGTATTTTAGAGTGACATAAAACTTTTTAATGTGAAAAAATACACATTTAGTTATTTTGGCCACATCATATGTCAGAATTATGTGTCACCAATTCATACACATAAGAAATGATTTAGGAATTTTTTTCCAAAGGTATCATGAAAACCCAATCCCATTGAATTATTGTTGGCTATGTGAATTACTATTTAGACTGAAATACCACTTTTATATTTAAAATAATTATATTGAGTTGTATCTTCCATTTCATGTGTAAAATTCATTTTTAGTCTATTACTACACATAAAATATAAATCATAGATCATTATCCTAATATTTAATGAAAATTTGAGATATATTTATTGATTTTGGATATGTGAAAATCATTTTAGAATAAAATATCACTTATATAGAAATCACATACTTTTAGACCTACCTTTCACATCATTTGTTAGTTTGACATGTGGCCAATTTCTACATGTCTAAAATGAAATATGGATCCCTTTTCTAGTAAATCATGAATAAATGAACATGTTTTCTCTATTTTGGATTTGAGTCTTCAATTTTAGAGTAAAATGAAACAATTTTAACCAGAAAAAATTCATTCTATGTCATACCCACCACATCATGTATCAAATTGATGTGTGGTCAATGGATCCACGTCAAACATAAATTGTTTATAATTTTCCTAAATTATTAAGAAAATATGAACTTTGTTCTCTGTTTTAGCTAAATGACATAGGTTTTAGCGTTAAATTACAATTTATTAATTTATAAACATGAAATTTATTAATATAAATTTCCTAATGTTCTAGATTTATGTCTTTATTAGTTTATATATCTTTCAAATTAATTATGGTTCAATTTAAAAATTTATCAATAAAATATAAGAATAGTTTATCAGAAGTCGTTATGTGAATATTGTATGAGACAATAATCAAATATTTTTTTTGAACATGCACTTAGAGTCCAACCGATCACATCATTTATTTTTTGGATTTGAGATTGATTCTTAAATATAAAAAATGAAAAATGAAATATTTAACTGATTTATAAAGATAAAATGAGATTTGTTTCATTTTATTATCTATATGGAATGTGTTTTAGAGTAAAATGATTTTTAATATGAAAACAGGTTTTCTATGTCTTACTAGATACTTTAGAAGTCATAATGAAGTAAACCAATAACAAGTAAAAAATAAAATATGGACAATTTTCCTTAATTAGTAAGACAATCCAAACTGGTTTGCCTAGTTTTGGCCATGTAAAAAATGTTTATGTGTAAATTGAAACCTTTTTGTACTAAAATTTACAATGAGTCATAGTAGCCACCTAAAATATCATATTTATGTGTGGTAAATTACTACATATGAAAAATGAATTATGGATCATTTTCAGAATATATTATGAAATTTTGATCTTATTTTATTTTTTTTAGCTATGAAAATCACATTTTAGAATAAAATGAAATTTTTCATTACGAATACACACTAGAAACCATAATCATAAAATTATGTATCATAATTATGTGAGGTCAACTAATTGAGATATCTATAATGTCAGAAAATAAAAAAATAATATGTAATAACCTGAACATCATGTCATAAAATATTTTAACATCATGTACTCTACCCACCCATATTTAGAAAATTATACTTATTTATTTCAGTATGTAGACTATCAAAATTTATGGTAGTACTAAAAAAATATATGCATAAAAAAAATTCAAAAATATTTCAAAATAAATTTTAATTACATTTAGAAATACATGTTTGATCATGTTAGTTTACTGATGGTATATAATATATTTCCTAAATATAAAAACATACCACGCACAACAATTATTTTGTCTTAGAAATTGTAGATTCATTTAATAAAAGTAATTTTTTAGAAATATGTGTTGACAGTTTAACATTTTATATATATAACATAATTTGTATCGTTTCTCTTAATCTATAGATCAAATTTTATTTATTCACTGACATCATACAATCATATAGATGATACCTATAGATCACCCATCAAAGATAAATACTCATCGAAACCTAAAAACTTTATAATATAATTTGATACATATTTATAAAATATTTAATTATGTGAAATACTAATTCACAATAGAAATAATTTATGGCATATTTTTTGTAAATCAATTATTTGGATCCAAAAAATAATCATTTAGGGTATCCAAATGTAGTGCAATGTGAAAACTATTCTTCATTAAAAATTGAAAAATTATGAAATGAAAATATGAAAATATATTTTATCTGATTTGGTTTTATAATATTATAGATTCATTATTATAATCATGAAGATTCTTCCCTATGTTATTTTATTTTCAAAATCCATGCATTGTTCATATTTTTTTTTCAATTTATTCACTTTTGAAATTATTATTTGGCATAAATATGTTAAAAAGATTAATGAGTCCAAAATTCAATTTGTAGGGGTTTACCATTATGTACTAGTAGTATATATACATGTAGAAATTATGAATAGTTGTTAATAGTAAAGAAAATTATTGATCATTTTTTTTTGGAAAAATAGACATTGAAATTGTACCTCAAGTATGCATTCACAATTGATATTAATATCAATTAAAACATGGTAATTTAAATTATATGATAAATAAAAATTATGTTTGAAATAAACTATGAAAATATATCTTATTCAGATTCAATATATAACACATTTGAATCTTTCAAATTGTCATTCGCATGACCATGAAATTTTAATATATGAGGTAGTGGAAATAGTTAGGTGAATGTACTCTCATAGTGTCCTTTTTATTTCTCAGTTGATCCAGTAGATTGTTTCAAACTGTGGTACGTTTCACCTTTATTTTTTCTCTCTATTATACCAAACCTGATTTCATAAAATTTTCCTCGACTATTAATATTTTTATATTTTTAAAAAATTATAAATGAAATACCTAATTATTTCCTTGTATATTTAGAAGATTAATGACCATTCTATGAATGCTTCAATTGAATTATTGACCATATTGACTTTAAGATTATCATGATGAAAAGCCTACTATATGAAAAAATATTGAGCTTCTTTAATCTCCACTCTCACATGATTGTTTTATATTTTTATTTATTTTTTAGTGTATATATTTAATTATTTTACACCATATCCCTCATTAAAACGAAATATGTAGGTACTGATTGGTATAAATAGGAATTATTTTCTCCTTATAAAATCATAGTTATATAAATTTATCATTATATTTTTGTTTCAAATTTAGAACAAATTTTTATACATATAATGATTATCTTAGGTAAGTTAGGTAGTAGAGGTGAATGGCTAGACTAAAATCATACATGCTATGGCACTTCATATATTGGTTTTTGTTCTTCTATTTTCTTTATTTGACCCTTCCAAATACACTACTCTTCCAAATTGGACAGAATAATAATATATTTTAAATCATATATTTGTTTTTTGAATTTATTTAATTATTTAATATGTTTCTCTATGTGACTTTTTATTGTCCAAATATGCATGGGTAGACACTCTAAAACATTCTACTCCAATACAACCATAGTGTTTTATCTAAATCAAATTTATTGAATGTATTTAATATTTGGGTAATTCAATAATGATTTTTATTTCAAAACAATATAAAAAATAAAAACAAAGGAATATATTTTTATTTAATACTATTAATAAAATTAAAAAATTACTATTATGTCATACTTATACATAATTCACAAACTTATTTTTGAGATTTAATATATCATTTTTCCATCATTATTTGAATAAACTGCCTTCTATAACACTTGACCTGAGATAAAGGATTATTTAGATTCAAATTCCTCAATCTGTATATAAATTATAGAACTTATGAAGTTATATATCACATAAAATAATAACTATATTTCCAAAAAATATATAGGATTTTCATTTCAAGTGATGTTTACCCCATAACTATTTTACGATAGGGGTATATTGGTTCTTATTAACATTTTTTATTATAAGTGATCTTTTTTTCATAAATTAACAATTCTTATGAATGTTGATAAAAAAATAACTTCAAATAAAATATTATCCCTTTTGATGAACATGAAATGTTTTCTCGTTTCATCAACTAATAAAAATTTTCCATGATTCTAGATTTATAATATTTGTATACATAGCTTGTCATATGGGAATTACATTTCCATCAACATCCTTTAGATGATAACTTATCACAAGGGCTTGAAAGTATCTACCATCTTTCCTAAGTACCAATAATAAAAATTCCGTCGACAATTACTCAAAAATACATTAACTATGCAATGTATCATAAGAAGTAAATCAACAATTCATTATTTTTTGGTAAAATAATGAAATTATATAATAACATTGCACTAATATATTAGTACATGAGTGTCCTCATTAGATTAATGATGTTTCACCATGTATATATATTTATATATTAAACAGAAAAAAATTCAAGTTGTAACACCAATGTAATTAATAAAAATTGACATGTTTTGGTAAAGAAGTTGCATATATCAATTATATCAATCCTCAAATGTTTTCACATTTCATCATTACTTAATACATATAGTTATCATTGTGAATCCATATATCACATATATGTTTTTTATCAACATTTTTATGGTCCCTTAATTTTTCCTCTATTTTAGTTTTGATAGTGTGTTATACATCAGGATTGGTAAAAATAGCTTTAGGAGAAGTAATTATCATCATGGTTAGTTTAACACTTATTTTATATTATGAACATACACTTGATAATACATAATTTCATTTGAAAACCCATAGTATATTTAGAAAACATTAACGTATTCATTGAATCTTTTTTTAATGTTATATGATTTAAAATCCACAATAATGTATGAAAATATTCTCCTTGTAGACCCCACTAATATACAATATATTTTCCATATTGAAACCTCCATAAAAATACAAATATCTCTTAATTAATGGTTCTTACATATTTTTATTTTCATATAACCCTATAGAAGTTTTTGTTTCCAATATAATAATTGTCCAATTTCTATTTATAGGATACGGGTTATAGAATTATTTAACTCTTTGTGATTCCATTACAAACTGTCTTTATTCATACCATCCCACACTAATAATTACATTAATGAGGCCAAATTAATCAACATTAACTTTACCTCTATGGTCATTCAATTTTAAATGGAATATAGACACTTGAAATTTTATGTAATAAAATCCCTATATTTGTTTAGTGATGATGAAGTGTGATATATTTCTATAAATTGGATTTATTTCATTGGAATTGGATACGATCCCCTCCTTCACTAAAAAAAACTCAACCATTTTTCATTATACATTGTAAATCTTATGCATTCATATAAAAAATATAACCATTAATTAAATAACCAATGTCAGATAGTAAATTTATTTTTGGTCATCTAGATGTCAATCAAGGTCATTAAACTATTGAATTTATATTTTCAAAAAACTATTTATAAATTTGATCTCATAACCATTTTATAAATTTTTTATTATATGAATTTCATATTCATATTTAATTTGTTGATGGATTCAAATTTCAATGAAATACTTCAATACAGGGAGAAGACTATGAAATAATATGTAAAATATTAAGGTGTGATTGATCCCAATTTGTAATCGTGATTGTAACAATATATATTTTTTAGATTACTTTATCCACATGGAATCCACTATGATCAAATTTTGGGAAACCAATCATGTCAAAATTAGATTGGTAATAATTATAGAATTCAAAATCATATTAAATATTATATCGATATGCAATACATCCTTCTATGAAATTTCAATTCTTGGTACACCCATTCTAAAAATTAAAATATAATTAAATGGGTTATGTATATATGTAATGTATTAGATCACATAGTTATGTATCTCTAATAATGAGAACCATCAGGTGGACCATTATTTCAAAAAATGATGATTAGATGAAAATTTATAATTCAAATAATATAATTACATTTTTTTAGTCATGATTGGAAAATTCTCTAGGTGTGTAACTTTAATTCCTATGGATTTGAAAAAGAATAAATGTGTGGTTACTATATATAATAGATTTTTAGGCATAGTGAAATATATAGAGATAAGAATTAATTATATAATGAAAACATGACAATCATGTTATTTTAAACCATTTAAATTTGATGTATTCATTAGGATGAAATTATATATATTTGATTAATATGACATTATAACTTTTAAACCTGTTAATGAAGTTAAAATTTTAATTTTTTCTTTGGATGATAGAGTATATGCTAATGCTGAATGAATAGTTTATATTATTCCCTTCAGCGGAGAAAAATAATCCCTTATCTCTATTTATATCATGTTAAAAATAGTATTAATTAAATATTGTTTCTATTTGTTGCATGTAGTAATGTTCAAATTTAACTATCGCAGACATTTTTTCTAAATTCATGACATCATTAAATTTTTTTGAAAGATAATAAATTACAGTATTTTTAATTTAGTGAATAACTTCACTTTTCTGCCTAATTTCATATGGTTTTTTGAAAAAGGATTACCAAAATCACTGTCATTTTCTTTTAAGTTATCATAAGTTTTATCACCTATTAGTGGTGATACTATTTTATATTGTTTTATAATTCTACTGAATGATGTCACCTATGATCAAATTTTTGATATAGGGTTCAAAAAAATTTATTTCATAAAAACACAGTCTTTGAGGAATGTTTCAATATAACGAAGTATGTACCAACTTCTCAAAAAGATAAACCCAACATTCCATTTAAAACTATGGCATGAAAAATTTCTATGACCTAGAATGTAATTTTTAATCCCATACCAAAAATACCCTTAGGGTTGACTATACACTTTTATGAGAATCATAAAATGTTTCCCTTGTACCCAAAATCAATTTCATATCATCGACCAATATATCCAAATAGATAAAAATATCACTACAAGGTTTTCTGGTCGAAATATTGGCCTAGAAAACATAATTTGATTTCCCTTCCTGAATAACCATAATGAAATACTATATTATAACAACATAACTAGAGATATACTGTGATATATAATTTTGAAACCAAAAAGATTCATTATATCTACTGATAACACATGATGGATGTTTTGTCATATTGTTTCTAATTTTAGGATACACATAATCAATTTTATTTCTCTGAGGAAAGATTAATCGGTGATGTAGTTTTCCATCTTCAATTATTATTTCATCATACCATGTCAATTTTATACAATATTTCTGATAAACATGTAGTATTATAAACCATTAAATGAAATTAACATAGCATAAATAATTTGAAGTACTTCCTTCATCATTGTTGATTCATGTCATGACACACATAAGGTAATAATAAATGGATTAATAGTCATTTAAAAACAATATACAATCATTTTTTCAGTATCATATTTTTTTCAATCATACCCATTTAATGCAACATTATTTTAATATCATAACTTCATAAAATATAGTCATTTTATTATCGTAGCATGTCAATATAGAGACCATGTAGTCATGTAATGGGGGTGTCATTCCATTTACATCCAAAATTCACATCACATAGATATAATTTGGCTGAAAATATAATACATTTGGTAAAACTAGTAAACTATGGTATTTTTTAAATATTATTTAAATTCTCAAAAATTGATAATAATGATGTATATCTCTTATTCCAATTTTAATTTCTTTTATAATATGTCAATTATCAGTATTTTTATTATTCATATCAAATTACCCAGAAATTTGAGTATCATACTAGATTTTATGAACAAAATGTTTCTCATTTTTCAAGTAACATTTATATCTTCAATTATCTCCTTAAAAATTAAAGTGTTTCTATAACACATAAGAATGAATTCATCTTGAATAATATTAGTATAAATACAGGGAACGAAGATAAAAATGGTCATTTTCATTTTCTACTTCAAACTAGAGGAAATATTTATTTCCTCCTTCATACTCATTTTCCGTACAATTACATCCATCCATTTGTCATTCATATCTATATTTCGATGATCATTTTCGAATCAGTGAAAGGGAAATGGGAGAATTAGTGGTATCTTGTTTATGATTTATTATTATGACATCAATATATGAAACCTATTATAGTTACAATAAACTCTATGATATCTCTAAACATAAATTGTTTTAAAATAATATACAGATATATATCGTCAAATATTTTTTACCAGGTACATTAAAAGGTCTCACTCATTTCTATATTGGTTATACCGCCCATATATATTTTTGTACAAACATATTTTAGGAATACAAAGGAATGTTTAATAACCAATTCTACACCCATGTAATCATTCCCCAAACTGAACCTAGTTCTACACCCCAACTACCATCTCTTCTGACATAGATTTTTATTTCACAAAACTATCATTCATGTAACCACTCCCACCCCTAAAAGTCTTCTACCCCAACCAAATTCATTTTTATAAACTGGTTTTACACCCAGGATACATGTTTTTCATTTATCATTAAGAGAAACTATAGAAATAACTTCTTTTTCATATGTTCTTTATCTATAATAAAGTTATATCACCTTTACCCACCCAGAACATTCAATATAATAAACTAAATTAATAACCGTTTTTTGGTAACTTAACATCTTAATATTCTTCTCAGGTCCATTATTAATCAATCGAACCTTATAGAACAATTTCTATAAATTTACCTAAGTAAAATTTTATCCATTCAAGCTCCTCCTAGTATACCCATAGTCTGGTGGGTAACAATCTCTATATGATATATATCTATCTTGTACTTCAAAAATTAATGGATATTAGTTGAATGTAAGTCACTATATTAAACCATGGATTGATTCTCCTTCATTATCCACTACATTCCATCAACACAGTAGAAACTCAGTTGAAAAATCATTCTCAACATCTTATTTGACCGTTAATATTCAGTCCAATACATCCTTCATTTTTTATGCAACTATATCCAATGATCTTATTCGATAATATCTTCATTATTATGATATTAACAACCATAAACCATGAATAACCTTTTTTGGATACCCATGACATAAATCATTAAACACAATCAATGATTTTCACATGAACAATATTACACCCATAGTGTTCCACACTATTACATAGGTGATGATTGAAGGTGAATACACATGAACTAAAAAGTGTTATCCCACTCAATGAAACATACATTTAAGATCTCATTGTAATTTCTATTTGGCTGAGTTCCACTAAAACCTCCTATAATATTCTTAAATATTTGTACGAAATTGGCGTATATAACCTTATATGAATTTCCATAAACCCATCATTAGGGAACATATTCAAACACCATTTACATTGGACTCATAAAAACTTTTGAAAAAAATATCATCATAATTGTTAAAGTCATTAAAATTACCATGTAAAAATCCTTTGATCTATATTTGATAAATTTATATTTGAAGTTCCGTAATCCAATTAAACCGCAATGATTTCTATACCTTGTGATTTTTATTAGTTAACACCATCCAATAAGATTAGAATGATATCATAAACCTAATTCATCTCTCAAATATGTAACTTATTCTTTCTATAAAATTCATAAAATTAATCTTTTTAAAAAATTATAACATAAACCATGCCACATTATCTTTTGAAAAATCATTTGTCTATTGGAAATCCCTTGATTTATAGGGTCTCTTTTTTCTGTTTACTTCAATTAGTCATGACAATGTTCATGTTCATCTAATAAATTTCATAGAATTGCCTAAAATTTTTAAACAAGTGTTTCCTCTATCTAATCATTATTTAACTGGTCATGGTAACTTATGAAATAAAAATTTGGAAAACGTAAAATTCATCGACCAATATTCATACAACTGCACCATTAAAATTTATAAGACATACTATGTTTATATTCATATGTTCACATTGATTCATTAAATAAGATGAAATAGTTGAAAATCATGAAACTTATATAATAATATTTCATGGGAAAACAACATCTCACCCATTATTAAAACCCATATAGACACAGCTGTTCCATCCTCATACAACTCTCTATCCAGTAACATTATCCATATTCGTATCATTATCATTGTATTTCATAAACAATTTTTACTCATCTACCATTATATGAATTCTTAAAATACCAAACTAGATCACGAGTATGTTCATATTGATATATTGAAAAAAAGGAAACCTAAATCAAATATGAAAAAATTTATCACACATTTTATTTTTCTCAAGATCCGCATTAAACATTAAACATTATTGAATTCAATATATGTGTTCAATTCATTCTCCCCACATAATGTTTTCATTATCATCCTCCCAATATGCTATATACCACCCTCATTGCAAATAAGTTTCATCAGATAACATAAGTATCATTTCAATAGATTATACCTCAACTCTAAAACATGATGAATTTTCTAAAGAGAAAAATTGTATCGATAGAGTTTCTTAATAATGATGTTGTAACAAAACAACATTATGTCTAATTTTGTAAACCTAGTGTATAAAACAAGAGTGCATAATAAATTTGATCAATGATGTATTTTACACATATATCAGGTAATAATTTCATAAATATCATTCTAACATAATTATATCATGTTCAATATAAGTTAACAATTTGTTATAGATTCTTTACCCATTTTAATAAAAAATGTCAAAACATTTCAAGTGTACAAATAGGACATCATAAATATCTCATATTTCATAACATCAATACATCTATTTGTATAAATTTATGATACATATACATTAGCTTTATCTATACCGTCCCCATTTAGGGTAGACCTATATTCCTCACTGTGGATTTAAAATATTCCATGATAGGCAACTCTTCTTACCGTAAAACTTATATAGCACATAGCCAGCTTGTCGATATGTTCTCCATCAATTTAATATATGTTAGTATAAATAATAATGTATTTTGGGAATTATGAGAACCCTAAAATATCGATAGATGTAATAATTGGATTGAGAGTATTCTACGAGTCCAATGTCCTTTTAGTTATTATTCATATATTTAACATTACATGTATTTTTTTTAAGATCATAGATCATAGATTTAATATTAGATATATATATATTTAAAAAATATTTACAAGAAGATGTAAAATTATCTTATAATCTCATAACATTTTTATTATAAGGAGTATCTAAAATGATATTCAAGAATTCCCATATGGTTGGTATGCTATTTGTGAAATTTTTAGTAACATTACAATCATTCTCACTTATCATTCGCCAATTCTTAATAAAATATCCTCTATTTTGTTGAAAAAAAATTATTATAATTGTTATGATCTTATGAATATTGTTTTATTACTTTTTATTTAGAAACATTTTAGGCTTCTTCTATATTTAAAACAATTTTCATTTTAACTAGACAAAACATGTATCTCTATTTCAATACGTTGTCAACTTTTCTGAGTTCCTCACATGATGTTTTATTATTATTCTCCTTAATAGTATTTTATTTATTATCACACTTTTCTTAAAAAATTATTCTATGTTATTTATTACTACACCTAGATTCATATTTTTTTTCTTAGTAGAGACATATTGTTCCATAATGAATGTGTTTTTTCTCAAATACTCTAAAAAACTAAAATGTCTTCGGAATTTTGTTCTTTTATATTGATTTTAGAACATCACTAAATTGTGTGGTTTTTTATTCAGAGATCATGGGTAAAAAATTTTAGGCTTATTTTTTCAAGGTGAATTCAAATCATTTTTATTGTAGGATTTCCTCTAAAAAAATTTATAATTTGAACCAATGTATTAGGTAACGTAGATGTATAGTTATATTGTTTGTGAATTGTAACAATGTACCACCAAAAATCCTAATTTTCACCATCTTCATAAGATTAAAAATAATCCATAATTACATTGGTAAATTTATATATGAACATTCTTAACTCACATTGTTATATAAAAAACATTGATTATGTTTTTTCTGAACTATTGATCATTATTTAAGAAGATTCACCATCTTTTAGAATTTATCAATCTTCATTGTATTTTTCTTACATTGCAAATGATGTTTTGTTAGTAGCATGTTGAGATTATACTGTCTAGAATATGTTCCATAAAAAAATATTGTCTCCTTTCAAACTCATCCAATTTCATTTTTTGATAACTACTATAATTATGGATTGTTTCTTAAATATTGATTCTCAATCTATTATAAAATTTTATCCCATTAATATATTTATTTATCTTATTCCTTTCCTTATTGAGTTCTGTATTTTTCATAAGATAATCATCTAAAATTTATTTTAAAATATTACCTATTTAAATTATCTTTTATCCATCATCATCACTATCTGAGGAACAATATACTCTTCAAGAAATATTATGGAAGCTAATATTATATTAAGATTCATTACTAGATGATATATCATCCTCATATCATCTATAAAATATTATTTTATTCTTCATTTTATTATTTATATCCTTATTTATCTTATTTTTTGTGAGATTTCTCATCATGTTCTTCTAATATTGAGTCATTAATTTTATTTATTTTGAAATTTTCAAGAAAAATGGCCTCTAACAATTATATAATTTCATTTTTTACATACCTTTTATTTTCCAATTTTAGTTGTTGTATCACATAGAAAGGAGAGATATTTTTTTAAGTCCTTATAATTTTCTATAGAATCTCAAATAGTTAATTCTTCTAATAATTCATTCTGTCTGTACATCCCCTTTTAAAATTCTTTAAAATTTTTCTCTTCCTTTTCCTTCTTCAGTACTACTACATTTCCCATTTCATATTCCATAATGATATTTTTAAATTTATCTAGAGATAAGTAATCTCAATCTTATAGGAATTAATCTTTTTTATCAAAACTATCTATAATGTTTTTCATAAAGTTCTAAATGATATTATAATAATCATGTTCCTAAAAACACTATAACATTTTTTAAAATAACATTGAATTTTGTAAAGTAATCATTAATATTTCCATCATAAGATATCATAACGTGTTAAAACTTATCCACAAAATTTATGTATTATATTCCTTAATGTATCCATTTTCATTATAGATTCTTTTTAACATTTACCATATTTTTTAACCCTGAAAAACCTCAGGGATTTTACCATCCCACGATAAATACAATTAATCTCTATTCAATGAAATCAAAATTTTATCCCCTATATGATATATCATTTAACTCTATAACAAAATATTCATACAGACATAAAAAGGTAAAAAAATTTATAACATCTAACATCAATCTTCTGATAGGAACTTGGTTCAAAATATACATCCAATTGATGAATATTTATTTATCATATTTCTTTGTTTAGTTTTATTCAGGATGATATTGCTATATTTATATTCATATGATATGATTAAAATAATTACCTAAGGGATTTACTACATAGGCTTCCACCATTCAATTATTCTTCTTATGGTAATTATAACATCAGCCATCAAATAATGGATATTCATTATTTTATAGACCAATATATATACATTGACATATTTGAGATTTATAACATGAACTGGATTTATATCCTCTTATTGGAATTGAGTCTCTCAATTATATAATATAGATCAAATTCTTATAACCTGCATCCTAAGCATTTCCCAGAAACCATGATCTCACCCTTTATAAAAACATTTTAAAACATACCCACACCGGCTACATAAAACATTCCTTTTAGGAACATTATCCATATTCCATATGATAAAATTTTATTTCATATACCATTGTACATATTTCCATTTGTATGAATGCGTACACACCCATTTCTTATCATTAATATGATAACGAAGCTAGGAATAGAATGATTAGAAAAACATCATTTGACTTAAGTAAAGTTTCCTATAATTTTTATGTAACAATTCCTACACTCCCTAAGTAAATTTTATTACACGTCTTTGGTGATATATGTTCTCTCAAACAGCTCCAAGATTCTTAATTAACTTTCATTGAAATAGATATTAACATATTAATTACATATGTAACCAACTCACTTTGGATGAAGAATAACCATTTGATCAGTTTCAATAATTTTCATTTTTTTTGCAAAAAACAATAATTAATATGAACATGGTGTGTTTATAATATATATATATATATATATAATGATATGTAAAAATAGTATCAGAATTTTACAAAAAATATATAACAACGTATATTTTCGTATCTAAACACATTTTTTGTTAATATATAAATCATATGTTTTAAATAAGTACAAAATATTAAAAATAAGAGGGGAAATATATTGATACTTATAAGATATTTTATTATATGACTGTGACAAAATTCATAATCACATTGTAAACCCTTGTGATAAATTAAAAAAAAGTTATAATGGAAAAAATGATAGAAAATTTTATTTGTTTCATAAAATATTGTCTTATCATTATGAAAAATAAATTTCTAACGATGTAGTTAAACTACTCTAACCTAAATAAATTTTGATATATATATATATATATATATTATGTATATTTTTAATTAAATATAGAATGATTTAAAATCTATTTATTTTATTATATATTGTTTAACATATACATATATGAATATATACACAAGTACACATAACAACAGCCCGAAGAAAGACCTTAAAGGATGCCTATTATTAAAAAAACTACCAAGATTAACTGGAACCCTTGCGATCCAAAGTTTAAAAAACTTTTACCTAGAGAAAAAAACTCAAAATACATAATGGAAAATATTATTTTAAAGGGGGGATTAAAATATAGGGTTTGAAGGATCAATTATTTGTGAAGAAGAATTAAAAATCACAAAACAGTGAAATTTTTATTAAAAATGAGTATATTGAATCATATGTAATTTGTTTTGGGAGGGTTAATTTAGTGAAAAAATTCATGGGGGAGTTGCGTTAGTGGTATATTTCCTCAAGAGCATGAACGATGTGACTGTGTGAGTTGTCTATAAGGTTCCATTTTAAATTAATGTAAAGGGGTTTATCAATACTTTCAAAAAACTAGTAATAATAAGTATTTGAAATTCATTTTTTAATATATAAAACTAATACATAATAAAAAAGGATAAATTATAAAAAAAGAGAAAACAAATCAATTATAATGAATAAATGTTATTAAATAAATGAAAATTAAAAATTAGTAGGATTTAATGATTAAAGATGCATAGACTTCAAAAATATTAATAAAATATTTATTTTTTACTAATTATATAAATGATAAAAAAAATTGAAAATAATATATATAAAATTGAAAATAAACATTTACTGATAATATATATAAAAAAATATTAAAAATGCAAATGTTAACGAATAAATATGTGTAAATAAATATCAATGATGATTAAAATACAATAATATTAAAAAAATAAATATTAAGAATGAATAAATTATTTAAAAAAGTTAGAATATAGACATTTTTAATGATTAAATAATATTAAATGAATAAATGATAAAAATGACTAAAATATAATAATGAAAAAATATATAGAATACAAGAATATTGATAAATGAGTAAATTTAATTAATTATATTGAATTTTTAAAAAATGGAATTGAATACAAATTAAAATTAAATTGAAAATGTATTAATAATAAAAATTAAAACTATATTTATAAAATTATATTTGAATGAATAAATAGAAATATTCAAATATTAAATTATGAAAATATTAAAAAATATTAAAATAATAATAATATGAGTAAATTACATAAAATATTAAAAAGTAATAAGCAGTGTATATTAAAGAAAATATATAAAATGATTTAAATTAATCAATTAAAAAGAAAATATATTATATATTATATATTAATAAATGAAATATAAAAAATGAATAAATTTGAAAAAATTATGCTGCTTTTTATATATGAAATTACATTAATTACGTATATTGGTGTGAAATCATGGTATATATATATAATAGAAGATTGATATTTGTTAAATTGAAAAAAATGGAATATATATATAATGTTATTAAAATTCTATTAATCAATTCTTATTATTCAATATTGTTAATTAACAATCATTTTAATTTATTTTATAAATCAATTTTCACTAAATATATGACTTATTAAGCATAAAAACATGTTTTGTATCATATAAACCACATTTATGGATATATATATATATATGTGTGTATGTGAATATATAAAAATAAAAAATTATAATAAAAATATTAAATATATTGCAAAATAAAAAAGTAGAAAATACAAATAATGAATAAATTTCAAAAATATAAAATAAATAAATATTAAAAATTTATAAATTCCAAAAATTAAAAATAATTACAATACAAATGAATAAATAATATTTAATGAATGAATGTTATAAATGGTAAAAATTTAATTAATAACAAATCGAAGGAACAAAAATTTAAAAATGAATAAATGTTATTAATTATATAAATTTTAATAAAAAATGAATATATATTAAAATAAAGATATATATATATATTAATAATGATAATCTCAATAATATTAAAAATATTAAATTTCAATCAATAAATATGTATAAATAACTATTTAAAATGACAAAAAAATACAAAAATAAAAAAAAAAATTAAAATGAATAAATTATTAATTTATTAAAGAAAATATTAATGAGATAACAATAATAAACATGAAAATTTTATTAAAAAATATATATTAAAAGTTGATAACTAGTATATATTAAATTAAAATATACCCCTGAATAAAAATTGATAATATAAATCAGAATAGATTCTATAATAAAAATTATATATTATATAAACAGAAATTTAAAATGATAATAATAAAAAGTAATATTTTTTCCATGTGAGTTTCTATTTAATTAATTTTGTATAATGATATATGAAACTAATTTGAATATTCAAATGTTAATTTGATATATTTCAATTCATAAAATTGAATTTGATATAACAAATATTATTATATGTCTATTAATATTAATTATTCAATATGATTAATTAACATTAATATTTAATTATCATATAGACTATTTCTATTAATATATATGCCATATTACATATAAATACATACTTATTATATATATATATAATATTTTTAAAAATGTTATGTTTATATATATATATATATTTCTATATTTGTTTCATAATATATAACTATTTCTAAGAAAATCGTCTTTTATTTCTGCTAAAAACACATTGATAAAGGTTATTATTATCAGCTCTATATTAAAGAGCTGATAAATATATCATTTATCATCATCAATTATTAGCACTGATAAAAGTGGAAATTTTATCATTTCTTTTTTTAGAGTTGATATAGACACCCTTTATCCACAGTATAATTTGGCAATGATAATTCTACCCATTTATAGGCACATTTTTTAGGGCTAATATAGTGTCCCAGCCATTATTCATGATTCTTTTACAAGTGACATTCATAATGAATTTACTATATAACTATATTAACTTGAAATTTAAAATTATTTATATAATATCATTTTTTTACACAAAAACTAAAAAAATTAAATTAGATATGAAATATACGAAGAGATATATAAGAGAGACATTGTGAATGAAATGTTTTCCAATATAAAACCATTTTATTTATTTTATATTTATTAATATTTTAGATAAAAATATTTATGGAACAAGTATAAACTTAAGAAAATTAGAGATTAAATTCTTATCCTTAAGGGTAATAATTTTTAAATTTATGTTCAATGTGATAACACTCATATTAGAATTAAATAAAATCATTACTATCATGTTTCATGAAAACATATAAAAAATAACCCCACTGAGACCTCACCTAGGATGGAAAATAAATCATGTGTGATACCTGAAGACGTACATTAATGGGTTAGTGGATTATAACTAAGAGTATGTGGGCATTCTTAGGAGTATGAAAATTAGTTTTAAAGATAAAATATTTCAAAAATCCACAATTAATCCATCACAAGGGTAAATGTATGCAACATATAAAAATTCCATAAAATAATAACCTAATACACCTATATGCCTAAAATACAATAATCACAATCATGTTCTAATTAAAAACTACTCCAAGTAATAATAATTAATATTTTTTAATTCAATTAAAAAATAAATAAACAAGATAAATGTTTTTATCATATTTTATTGCAGAAACTCAACTATGAACTCCAAAGGACATTGAGGAAACAATCACCTAAAATTATAAAATTTTCATTACGTCCATGATTCTTTCACTCCCAAAGTGAATGTGAGGGATAAATTATAAAAATTCATAGTTTCCATCACCAGTACATGAAACTCTCACTCTAATACTTGTTTATACATAAAAATATTGATATTAAATCATAATACAAACATGTTATATTTGAACTCCACACCACTCAAGGGACATTTCAAAGTTATTTCATCTACCGTTAGTCAATATCCTTCATATAACACATACCCACACTCAAAGAAGATAAAAATTTATTATTAATAAGTTTCACATAGTTACAATAAAAAAATTTCATCATAATGTGGCAAACTTATACATCAGTGGGATATGAAATTACAACATTAAATAATAATTCATGCATGGAAATTCATAGTAAAATAAGGGAACGTATGGGGTCAATGTGTTCATACGCAGTATCGACCCTATACATCACCACAAATGATCTCAAGGAGGAGTGATTCATAGAGTTGTATTATTGGTCTAATGAAGCAACCACATCCATCAACCTAATTGAAAATCATAGCTCCCAATATATTCATGCCCGATGTTATGGTCATAATTTTAAATATATTAAGGCAATGATCATCTCCAAAACCAATGATGAAATAACATGCATATTAGTTAAATCAAAAATCAACTTGTTTTGGATGATATATCCAATAGTAGAACAATTTTTTTTTATTATATGGTTATTAGACAATTAAATATAATGTTATCACCAATTGGGATTTATTTATATTTCCAGAACCGCATAACTATCATGAATGTTATAGAAGAATAATTATCACATAAAATAATTAAAATCTTTCTATTGTTGAAAAAAAATCAAACACTATAGAAATGATCAATGATATAGTCATCCATTACGGTCCATTTCCTGGTTAAATATGCATATTAATCATAAAGGTTAGATATGGGTTTAACTATATTTTAAATCCTTCAATTTTCACATACTGAATTCCTTTAATAGAAATTATGAAAATAACAACATTAAATTACGGCGTCATCCCACGTCATCAATCCAAATAAATCTCCAATGAATGTTCCTCAACTCACGAGTCCCCCAATATATCATAATATCAATCAAAATTATAAATCCAATCACATAACAACAACAATTAATCACGTCTATAAAATAATATTTCAGAAACATTGCATTGTTATGTGTTTTAAAACACCATGATAAAGGTCCAGTTAAATATTTTCATCCAAAAAAATGGTTGTAACAATAGTCAAAATTACTCTACGACCAGAGAGGTCAACCAAAAAAAATCCAAATTTTATGATTCCAAAATTATCATATAAAATAACTAGCATATCCTTGAAACTCATTCAATTATGATATTAGAAAAGAAATTATTTGAAATATAATATAAATGAACACCAAAATATTCTATATAAGTAAAAAACTTTACAGTATTTGTATGGATACAAAGAAGAATATTTTGTAGAGATATAATATGATATATATGGCCTATGTTGTACCCATATACACCTCATGCATCATGTGACTACAAAAAATTGATTTGGAGACTCACCCATATTACCTAGAAAATGACACCATCCCAACAAACCACATAGTTAATGGAATATGTAAATATATTTGTGTGTGTGTGTGTCTATATCTCTGTGTGTGTGAGTGTGTTTAATGTGGGCTAGGTGGTCTCAGTCCATGTGTTTCAGGGAGTTATGTATCCCTAAAAAGTCAATCATATTGGACCTTTTTTTTAATTTGTAATAAACAACATATGGATAATTCATAGTATCCATGAGGTGATTTCATCTCAAAATCATCACATGAAAATATTGAATATTTCCCCATCAATTTTAATAAAAAATGTCCCATCACCATGTTTTATCATATATATTATATATGATAAAATAATTTTATTATATAATATAGAACCATTATAATAAATACATAAATATAAAAAAAATATGATAGCTCACATTTTTTATTGAAACCACTATATGTCAATACTTTTTCACCTATATGGGGAACCCTAGATTCACTAATGAATATTTATATTGGCGAATGGTACCCTTATCTTTACATGGCCCAATGGGACTAGAAATTCGACTACACTATGCCCTAATATAATAGGTATGGGGTTAGAAAACAACATCAAGTAGGTATATCACACACATGAGAGGAATTATCATATAGTATTATAATGACAAAAACTTATATAATCCCATACAATGATGAAAAATAAAATAACTAAACTAATTCATGAATACATATATTATCACACAATAAGATTACAATAATAATATAATGAAATAGAAAATGGGGCAAAATAAAAGACTCAAAAACATCCTAGAGTCCATCATGCTCCAATGGAGGGGACTACTATCAAATGAAACCTCCTAGAAAACCATCTGCTTGCCTAGCCCAAGCTATGATCCACCAACTCCCAGTCATCCCAAGACACAATCAAATTGGTTGTTGTCTTTATAATCTCTGACACATACATGCGGAGCCCTTGTAGGGGTGTGTATAATAATACCCAGTCGGACACCTAGAAATCACTGAACATAAAGAACCAATAAAAGTTATATCATAACAAAATATAGAAATTAATTTATAAAAAATGGAGATATACTGGTGACGGACATCATGACCCTAGGTGGTTAAAACCAAACTACAATCCACATGATTCTACTTGATGAAATTCTCATTTCAAGGGATTAAACTCCATGAGCCATGGAATCACTAGATACTCTATGTATAGAGGTCATGACCATTGGGCCCCACCAACGAAATCTCAGTGGTAACTGAAGACCCCGATACTCAGATAGGGAATCACACCAAGTACCACTAGGACAATCAAAAAACCCAATATGGATCAACTAACTATGTAGGGTATTATACACCAATTATACTAGGAACCCATATTAAATTCATTTCATGATTCATGATAAATATACTACTCAAGGAGCTCATGTCAATTCCATAAGCACCTTCTAGGGTATAGGATGATAGAGGACCACACTATGACCTAAAGGTGGGACACCCCAAACTCTATTAAAGACTCATAAAAAATATGGGATCACAATCACAAGATGTGGATATAATTCTTCATTTTACGATTGTGTAACACCCCAAGCTTCAATGATACGCTTCTCTTTGAATAATACAATAGTGTGTGTTATATGCAACTTCAAGTTCTAACACACCACATCCAATCAAACTACCCGTTATTAATATTAATACCCACATTTTGAAATTTTATAAATTTTATCCTTCAAAGTGGACTTCATTTTCGTATTCGTAGTATCAAAATTTGCTTAGGGTGAATTTTTGGTATTTTTCTTAAAACATATATTTTTTGATGAATTGTGAAAAACACTAAGTTATAGTTTAAAACCTAATTTTTTATATATAATTATTTATTTTATTTAAATTTATTTTAGGTTAAAATAGATAAATAATACCTACATATGTTCAATTTAATTTATTGGAGTCAGTTTATAATAATTTTATATATATATATAATTTTTATTGAACATTTCACCGTCTTTTACCCACCTCCTAGGAGAATTTTAAAATTCAAATAAAACATAATTTTACCACTTCGATGAGTGTAATTTAAAAAATATTAGAGACACAGTTGATATCAGTAAGTAAAATGTGGTACAACAAGATGAAAATATTTTTTTGTAGATTAGTACCTTTTTACTTTTATTTACCACAGTAAAAAGTAAATAGGGTAATTAAGCGTAAAATGATTTTATTATTACCCTAACACATTTCATAATTCTATTTTATATGTATAATTTGACAAAAAATAAACCTTAGGAATAAAATCTGAACTTTTTTGGTCCACTAGGATTAGATTTGGACATTCATTATTATTTAATTCAAAGAAGAGTTAAAAGAGTAAAAATCAAAGTTTAATAAATAAAACATTTTAAATATATTGTGACACATAAGATAAATTCCACAATAAATTTTCATTATAATGTTAAAAATATTTCGTACATAATAGTATTTTATTTATATTTTTGAGACATTAAATAATTTAATTTATTTATGACACAATGATGATGTAGTAATTATATAATTATTAAAAAATTAAAATAATTGATATTATAAATATCCAAATAAATGTAACGTGAGACTTTTAAAAAATTATATTTATTTCTCAGTTAATATGAGATGTTATGGTTGGTTAGATTAATTTTTATAAGTAATAATGCTGTTATCAATTTAGAAAAAACAAAATACCAAATATTGTAAAAATTTACATAAAATAGTTTTTAAAACAAATATTATATTATTAATTAAAATTCTATTCTTAAAAATCTATGGTTCATCCATAGGACTTATATAATGATCTATGTATCATTAATGAACCACTTGGGGTTCTCTTTGAAGTATATAGTATGTTTATTAACCATGTAATATAAAAATAAAAAGAGACATGGAAAATGCCTAACAATTTAACTAAGAGTTAAATATGAATGATAAAGTAAATATAGTGACCCAAACCAATCTAAAACCTGTTGGTTGAGTGGTTTTGACCTATAACCAACTTATAAATTAAATAATCCATTTTTAGCCATTTTAAACCATAAGGTGAGTTTTTTTGAAAAAACAATTACTAACATTTCCTAAGGTGCCCCTCACCCCTCTTATAAAAGAGAAATACCCCTTCTCCCTAATTCACATAATAAGAGCCATTTAGCTTGTCCAAACCCTGCAACAATACCCACTAAACATTCATCCATTCATCCGAGGGGACTTTCAATAGTCATAAAACCAACCTATGGATCCATTTTGATCAAATCAAAAGGATGAACCCGAAAAATAGGTAAATATCTCACCACCATTTTCATGTTCCTTTCTTCATCCGCTTCCTTTTTATTTGTTGTTTCCATTATAAAATAATAACTCTCGTATATTATATACACTGTGATGTTATTATAAATATGGTAGAGCCAAATTCATTATTCTTTCCATCCTTTTAATGACATGTCACCATACGTGTGTTTGTACGGCTTACCGTCTCCACGTCGTGGTGTAATTATTATTCAATACTTTATTATTTGGATGGGTATAATAATGATTCATATTTGATTTAAATAATAAATATAACAATATAATGATTATTTATATATGATATACCATACAATTATATATTATTTTAATATCAATATAATGATATTGTCGCTCGTACGTACGTATGAATTACAGTCTCCATGAACATGATGAGATTCATTCCACATCATATCCATTCAAGACTAATTTTCATAATATGGTTAAATATAATGTTTAATGACATTATATTACTCTATATATGAATATGTTTCATCACATCTATATAAAATATTACTCATTAACAAATAATATAAAGGAAAACGAATCCCTTAACAGCCAAAACAACGATAGTACTAAGATATTATTAACAAAGCAATGTTATAAGATCATATATGATTTTATATTAATGTATATGATTATTTTATAATTTAATAACAATTATATCTACATTATACATGAAGATAACCTACACCTGACCAAGGAAACGTTTAAGGTAAGGGTTAATTTCACAATGTTTTTATTATCCGAGGTGGTTTTCATGTAAGTATATACTTGGACGTCTTTATCATCAACATCCATGATTCTTAAAATTGAATTTCAAAACATTCTTACTATTTTATATAGTATGGGATAATGTAATTTATACCCTTGTTTTACTTTTTATAATATTTGTATAGATGAATCCTTTCGTCATTTTCCAAACAAGGTCCTTTATAACCTTTTCGACAAAATTAAGGCAAGAATGTCATTTTTAACTTATACGGTGGGTGCGGTAATTTTCCGCCATTAGAACAACATAAAATATTCCCATTCCAGATTATAAGAATATTTCCAAAATAAATGTTCTCTTTTATAATTATATGAATTTTAAATGATTTCAAAATAGAAAGAGATATTTCTCTAACTTTTTTTTGATTTCTTCTATGTCAACATCCATTGATGGAATTTAAGTTTATTTGAAGTTGATTGATTATGATACAAAACTTCTATATTGTATTAAAGGTTTTGTGATATGTTTGACTATGAATGTGTTATTTTTATACCATTCATGGTTTATGGATAAATTATCTATATATCGTATAATAGTTTTAATATGAATATTTATATTATGTTTAATCCGTTTCATATGAGGAATGCATTGGACATAGTATGTAATGGGTGGAGCCCGCTATAGCTCTTTAATGCATCGGTAGGTCTCATTTGAAAAACTAGTGTCTTGGCACAAGGCCTTGACAAAATATTATTTTTAGTCATGGAACAAGGCCTTGACTATAAGGTTATGAAAATCTGGCATTATGAATTCCATCATTATAAATGTGGCTATTGATATTTCATGTGATTATTCAACTAGTAGAATATCTATGTGATTAAGAAAGTGGAATTATTTTTATTTATATTTTCCATATTATGATGATGTTTAGGTTGAAAAGGATTTTGTTTTAGTTTTATAAATTTCCTTAAATGTTTATGCTTATTTATGAAAGCATCTGTTATATTGTTATCCTTATTGAGCATCTAAGATATCCTCTTTCTATGTTTTATTTTTCCGAAAATGTGAAGAAGTATATTATGACTGGCCTGTAGGGATAGTCTATGTGATCTCAGTTTTTTTCTATGGAAACAATGTTTTTGTAGTTTTCTATTTTATGATGTAATGTAATCCTTATGAATATATCTAGTACTTATAAGGCTACTAATCTAATCTGTCTTTCGACACTTGATCTTTTCTAATCATGATAATGATAAGTAATAATGCCCCAACTCTGGAAAACTGTGGTCTGGGTGTTACCGATTCTGGGGATGATCCAAAGGGACGCACTCAACGAATAGATGTCTACACATAACAAATGAAGGGCTCAAGAAATCCTCGAAGTGGATACATAGAATCTACCAGAGGTACAAGATGAGTCCATCCAATTATTGATTCTTCTTGTGTGGTGTTTCATCACACTTCGTGTAAAAATTTATATACACAACATTTTGGAATAATACATAGTGTGTAGAGATCACCTAATATCTTTCTTGTGTTGTCTACCAGTTCCCTTGTACCCCAAACCATGTACATGTACTTTGTATTTTTTTTCTATATATTTCCCTTCATGTACCCATGTAACATCCATGTTACACATTGAGAATCCTAGAATGAGTCACACAATGTGTGACAGGGTCACACAATGTTTGTTATTTAACTCACTATAGACACACTAACATCGTAGCCAGGAGGTCCCACACAACATGTAATTTTGGATACCACATTTTGTAACCTGAGATATCCATAACCCACTATTCTCCATCTATAAGTCATAATACTAATTTATGTTTCCATCATCCCCACCATTAATCATTTATCTGGGGTTAGATAACACTTCTGTCATTGGATATCGGGATTCTAGGCTGCAAATCCTCTTGAGAAATGATAACATTCGATGTATATAGACACAAAATCAAATCTGGGATGAAATTGAACTTCTAATACATTTTAATATGCATTAAATAATCATTCACCTTCTCCATACATTGATCACCACCTCGATATTAAACTATTCCTGATGTATTGATAAATTGTGCCAAAGAAGAGATGCACAACAATCTAATATTGTGTAATCGACAACCCATTTGGAAAATAAAATTCTATCATTGAACATGAAAAGAAAAAAGGATAAAAACATAATCCACAATATGTGGGGAATGAAACTCCACGAATATTTTTTGGCCTTCATCAATTGTTTATATATTTGGCTAAAAATTATGGAATTAAATCATGAATGAAATATCCACCATAAAAAATCTAACGTCAATGCATGAATCAACTCATATTCATGTAATTGATCCACATATACTATTGTATACAGAATTGGATGCAAATAAAGAATAATATTACATTCTAATAGTATGGATCTATTACATATGAAGAACAATTCTGCATTTTCATCATTGGTAAGATCCACAAATTCACATTGAGCATGATCATTGATCCAATCTGATCATATGTAATCTTCCATTGATCCCCCAAGGGATCCTTTTGAATGGTTCTTCTCTGTCCATAGGTTATGTTGATAATAATAGGGTTAATACAAAATTGATTTTAAATATAGTAAGTATGCATAAAATAAAATAAAATAAAATAAAATAAATATTTATTTATTTTATTAATTCATCACTTGTGAAAACCTTTTCACTAACACCCAACGCTAATTTTTTTTTCTTCATAGTTTAAAAATAAGATTATAAAATCAATGGTAATAACTTATTTTAATCTGGGTCCCCATTCATGACTTATTCACATTTTCAAGAAAATATTACATCTGTGAAATTAATAAATTTACTATAATTGATAAAAAATACCAAAGTCATTATATTCTCTACAAGATTGGGATTTTCATCCATAAAATCAATCTCCAAACGCAATAATATGAGGGAATGGGGCTCGCAAAGGAGTCCCCAATCCTAGGTTCACTCCTAAAGATTCTTATACTACAATAAAAAAGTATCTAAGGAAATTTATCACCAAAACAATCTTATCTTCTACTAATCTTTGATCTCCATTGGGTACTCAACAAATGTAGCTCCATCTCCGATGTCCATCCCACCCCAAAAAATTAAATATGGACATATTTTCATGTACATCATCATATTTATCATGTGGAAGATTTTTTGATCATAGTATAACTATGGTGGTAGTGATAATTGGTATGTTTTTAAATGGTTGGGGTCGAAGCGTCATTTTATTATTTGATGAAAAGACCACTTTAGACTGGTTAGAGGGAACCGATTACAAATCCCAAAGGCCCAAGGCTAAGTGGCCTGAAAAGTAGGCTTCAAAGCCCAATTTTTTTCCCATTGGGCCCCTCGGTGAATAGTATTTCTATTGTACTCGAGATGCTACATTACCTGCTACAGCACCATCACCGCAACAGTACCCGCTATAGTGCCTCCACCGCTACAATGTCGTTGCTTCTTCAGTTCCACCACTGCAATAGTACTGCTATAGTGACCCAAGATACTGCTCTGCTATAATACCAGAAATTAGTCCGTGTAAGACTTATACTAGCTCTGTATACTCCCCATCGACACATCCAGGATCTGCACCATCTCAACAGTCACTCTCACACCATTGGGCCCCTGATTATTGAATCATATTTATCATTTAAAACAAAGTGGTGACCTGTAGGGTATCCCATACAACTCCTCAAATGGTTACATAAAATTTTTGTAGTGGTATATGTTTTTTTAAACAAAATCCACTTAGTTTAGGTTATCTTAAAGACTATGGAAAAATACAAATTTCAATCTTGCATAATGTCCTCTAAGACATAACTATTTTTCTCAGTCTGGTCATCAATATGCAGGTAAAATATCATGCCCAAATGAAACTATATCCAAAAGGCCTCATGAAATCCTATCCATAATCATAACATGAATAGAGAACCATGGAATGAATTATCTTTTAGGGAACTCCCTGGACCTGAATTATCTATTGTTTGTAAAATCATCCCAACCTCTCGACTATGATATTCTATCGTATGGATAGAATATGGGAAAACATAGATAGTTGTTCTGTGATTACCTATATAAAATCATGTTCCCTAAACATATAATGTAACCTACTCAGGAATTCTAAAGGTATACCATCCCAATTTCACTCTCTAACCTCAAGGGATTCATATAATCCCACTTGAACCTTGGTCGTAGCCATCAATTTTTGACAAGTGAGGTATCGAGAGAGTATCTCTACAACACAGGTTTCTATACCAAGCCACTAAAACAGACATCAATGGTCTATGTATTTCTTTTCTACTCCATTATTTATATCCAAAGGGTATGTATAAAACTAAATTATTACCTCCTCATACAACATTTATGGTACTATAATCCATCCACTAATATGGATAACGTGTTCCAAACCATTAGAATATCCACCAGGGTCATGTATACTAGATTTATAAGTTTGTAACTTCTCACAGTAAGTAACTCCTAGATGAGATTCCCTTCAAATATATAAAAGTGATGGGGGTAGTATCCAAAAATTGAAGACATGAACCATCGGTCATATCAACTAAGGACTACTATAATGAGGCTAACTACTCTAAAACATTTTCCAACAACTAAAAACAACATCTTGTACATAGAAAATCTACCACCATGTTCTCATTAACAAGAGTATAGAAAACATCAATGAGATTTAGCTGGAGGAAGAATAGAAATCTCCTATGTCTCTACGTAAGATCATTCTAGAAGAAGCTATATTTGGGACACATATGATATGAGTAGGTGATGAACCTCTCCCCCATTATGTAGTGTTACAACATCTTCACTATAAATAATATTATTGATAACTGATGATCATGGGATGCGTAGTTCTACTCACATGGTCTCAACATAAATGATCCATTGAAATCACAGACTTCCTCTTCATTAGAATATATCCATGAATAGTTCACAATGCTTCAAAAAACACTATGTACTCTACACCATCATCTCAAAATCCCAAGAAGGGATTTCTCATGAACCACTGCCTTGACTTTTTAAAACACAACTACATCCTTTATTTCCACCTGAGAGGCCTATATTTTTGGGTCAAGCATAAAACAAGTTCTTACACTCTAAAAGAACATCTTACAGACCACCAATATTATCTAAAAACCCAAGGAAACTCAACACATTAGTAATACTCATTAATGGATCCAAATCTATAATTATATCAACCTTTTTCAGGTCCACTACCACTAAGGCCTTTGAGATGACGTGTCCTCGAAAGTAGGCCTCTAATATTAAAAACTAACACTTTAATGGATATCCACAACTATATTTCTCTCAATGTGAATCAATGAACATCCAATAGTTTCCCACATTCTCTTCATTGTAATCTGATTATAGTTGTATTTTGTTGATGAGGACCAACAAAAACCATTCTACGAATGAATGAAATATCCAATTCATGAGTCCCAAGAACACTTCCAGGGTCTATTTCTTGTTGAAGGGTGTCACCATGTACTCATAGTGACCACAATGTCACTTGAGCTCCATCATTAGTATATCCTCACCTTGTACTCACAGCTGGTGATAGCCTGATCTGAGGTAAATCTTTAAGAACCATTGTGCTCCTGACAACTAATAAAAGATGTTATCAATATTAGGTAGTGGATAATTGTTCTTTATGGTTACATAGTTTTTGTTCTGATAATCCCAACATAACCTCAAAATACCTCCATCCTTCTTGATGGATAATATAGGGGCTTCCCAGGGGGAAATGCTAGGTCCCATGAATCCATTTTCGTGTAAGTCTTTTAAATTTACCCTCATCTCATGAATCACTGCATGAGCCATCCAATATTCTTATGTAGATATCAGGTTTATATCGTGGTGTATGTAAATATATAATTATTTCTATTAGTGGGTATGTAACCTGGGAACTTCTTTATGGAAGACATCATCATACTCATCCACCACTATAGAGAACCGGTTCCCTATAGTATCCACTACTCCAAGAGTCTGATTAGCTAATAGGTGAGTAATCCTCTATGCTCTCTTATTCCTGAGCCTTTCATAATCATTCCATATTTATTTCTCAAAAATAATGTGAATATTTTACCATTATTGTAGAAACACCACATTCTATCCCTATGTCTTTCCATAGGGATAAGAACTATAGATATCTAGTCCACCGGTAAGATGATATCAAAAGGCCTCATCACTGTAATAATGAAATCTCAACCAAATAAATCATCTTTAATTGTAATATCACACTATCAAAATAAATTTAAAATCACCGAGTAACCTCTTGTTAGTGTTTCTTTGTGAAAGGGACAATACAAAATCTCAATGAGTTTATCTAAATAATGATCCAAAGATGTTGGTATAAAAGAATCACTATGACCAATTTATACCAATACTGCATCTATTCTAGAAAAGAAACATATTGTATCTGATGTCATCCCTAAATCCTTAGGTTCCTAGGTCTCCATTAATTACATCAAGCCTCATCCTAGACCACTAGCTCCATGAGCCCGACGTGGACCACTTGGGGGTAGTGGTGTAAATATGAAAAATTTATGAACACCTCATGCTACTCTACCAACCCCTCTGCACATCCACCACCATATGAACCACCATTCTCCTTTCTATACCCTTACCTAGAAGGTCCCTTTATAATATACTAATCTGCAATACAAAATACTGGACAATCCTGTTTATGATATCCCTGACCACTATAAGAGAAACACATCCTCTCCCTCATCTGACACGATCCATTCTATGATCCCTTCATCACTAACCCCTTATCTTCATATCATCCCTTGAAGCAATTTAAATTCCATAATAACTGTGAAAACTTTCCTCTACATATATTTGAGCCCTCCAAAAATGGATGACCACTACCAACACCCAATGTATGCGTCTTCTCTTCTAGGAAGCTCTCCATCACCATGGTCTGCTCCATCACCAATAATATGTGAGAATGATGACTGATATCACTGATGCCATGATATCCATGAATAATACCGTCTCAATGTTATGTGCTATGATGAAAGGATCTCATACCATATAAATAATATATACCATGATATATTTAAATCTCACTAAATACTCTACCACCATCGAACGACCCTACCATAGATGTAGAGTCACCTTGATGCACACAAATCCCAATGTGTCCATTTATGACTCCTACACAAAGAGATTATTGAATTACAAATTGGTGTGAGATGTATCATAATATTATTGATTTAATAAACTAAACTAGCCCCCAATATGTCCATAAATAATACTCCCTTTAAGGACCACTATCAGATATACATTAATTCTTACAAGGTGGAATATTTAGTGAATTCCCCCAGCCAATCCCCAGCACCCTAGGGGTCTAGCTCACCTCCAAACCAGGATATCACTACCTATAAAATTTATTTAGTGAATTCATAGTGCATGCATCTTCAAATATAACATCCAATGCTATATTCTTCTCAATAGGTGGTGGTATAGCTAGAAAACAACCCAAAGTTTCTATCCCTATTACAAGACCCTATACTAAATCCTCATCACTCATCAGATCATCCTCTTATTAATGTTGTGGAATATGATTTTGTTATAATGATGGAGGTATCCAAAAATATTACTATATGTGCCATTGTTCAAAGTGTATATTAGAGGAGCTATCATATAATGGAAATTTATACCAAAACTAATCTATATATTATCCATGTTTTGTGTTTCCCATGATACCAATTTATCTATGTACATTGTCGAAACATAGGTGATAAGAGTCATAATTTATTGATATGTTGGTAGCTACCCCAACACTAGAGTCACAGGCCTGAGATACGTACATGAAAAAGAAAAAATTGTATTCGAAACCAATATCAAAGACTCATGAACTATGTTATAATAGCCACCTCTAATACAACTCTATCGTGTCCCTAGTCCAATTTGGAACATACCACGACTACCCCAAGCTTGCGACAAATTGTACAGGGTTTGGTGACCAGTACAGAGTAGGATTATCGGACACATGGGAAGCCTTAGTCTATTGTACATATAAACACACATATATCAAAGACCATACAATAATGAAATTTAAAACAAATGAAACCAATTCCTGCAAACATCTGTGATCCCACAATCATTGTATAACAATAAAGTACTAAATGTGAAAAGGTATGGAATACATATCCCCCCAAACTGAAGAGAGTACATCAAAATCAAATGGAGGGGACTGCTATCAAATAAAACCACCTAGAAAACACATTTGTATTTCAAACCCAATATACGCTCCACCATCTCCCTATCTTCCCAGGACAACATCAAATGAGTTGTTTCTATATATGATACGACACATGAGGGTATATTCCATGAATGGGTGATTGTTATAAAACATAGTAAGAAACCAATAAAAACACCAAACATGAGGCATCAAATTAATCCTTATCATAATAACATATATAAATCAATTCATTACAAAATCAAAAATATTGTTAGGAAGCACACCATGCCTCCAGGTGGTCAAAACTAAACTGCTAGCCACATGATTAGACTCGATGAAATGATCATCCAAAAAGAATTCACTCTATTATATATTCCATCACAAGAGACTCTCATCTAAGAGGTCCTGGTCATTGGGCCCCACTGACAAAAGTTAATTATTCTCTGATGACCCACTACCTATAGAGGGGATCACACTAATGAAAACAGGGGACACCATAAATGAAATCTATATTTACCCTCTATGTAGAAGATATTAATACACTAATACCAATAACCATATTAAAAAATCTTCTTATGTGGATGATTAATTCCAAAAAATGAAATAAAATCACACTAATTTCAGAAACCCCACCCATGGAATCAAATCATAGAGGATCATCTTCTAATCTCGAGGAGGGAAACAAGAAACTCAATCCAGGACTCATCCTCTAGAGATGGTCATGATTTTGATATGTATGCATTATTCTACACAATACCCTCTAGGGTATGGATCAAGGAAACTCACCCAATTGATAAGGGTACAAAATGAAGAAAAAAAATGTTCCAAACACCCTCAAAGTGGGTGCACGTACGGTACTAGGGTACACTGTGTGTCTAGTCAACCCGGGATTCTACCCATGTGGTTTGGCCACACAAGGAATGTAAATCTCCATATACACAATGTTCAGAAATAGTAAATGGTGTGAAGAGTTCACCTAAAAAATTTAATCTTCCTTCATTACATGACAGTGTACACTATGCTGGGTCCATGTACTATATTCATGTCCCTGTACTTCAGCTTGAATGTTCATGTGTACCCTCAGAGTTTCATGCTATGTTGACTAGAATGACTCATAGGACATGTTACAGGGTCACATGGATGTGATATTTAATACACCATGGATACCCTAGCCCCATATATTGGGGGTCCAACACGCTGCGTAATTCCATATTACACTTTGACAAACCTAGGTTTTTTAGATCCGGTTAGTTTCATCTTGCACACAATCTTAAAAATATCCATAATAGCGGTCCTCATGTAAGATCATAGATCAAGGGTCGGTCAAAACTTCCATTTCAAAATATTAGGATTTTGATCTGTTAATCATTTTTAAAAAAAGCTCATACATTCCATTCATAGCTAAACCATCAAATCCATGACAAATCAAAATCACTGATCTGTTCTGTTCCACCTCATATCATCATCCTCCACCATTTTCCAACAATCCTCCAATGTATCATATCCAATGGTTCCTCTCAATCCTGAGTTGATGTGGATAACTCTTGGGATGATGGACAACCATGTTTAAATAGAGGTATCAGTTCGTTGAATTAAATTAAATAAAATAAATCGAATAATTAATTTATTTTATTTATTTTCCTCATAAGACAACATATTCTAAAAATTACCAACATCAAAAAAAGTTTATGTCAAACATAGGGTAAAACCTGTATTTTAAATTCATTAGGTACATCAGATTTATGATATGGGCCACCATTCCATAGATATTACACTTTTTTCAAGATAATTTCAATTGCGAGATATTAATTTATGTAATATATTAAATAAACTAATTTTCTATAAACTAGGTCATAAAATCCCACACGATCTCAGCACCGGGATCCAAAAATAATCCATATATTATTCTTAAGAAAACTTGAACCCAAAGAGTCATTACACAAAAAGAAATTAAATTCATGTTAAATAAAATTTTAACCTTTAATTTTCATGAATCTTCTAGGTATTGGGAGGAAACATAGTGAATGAAAATGAATTAAAATCCATTATAACATTTGACCTACTTGTTCCCTATATCAACCTTGTATCACTGGTTTTACTCTAATATAGTGTTAATACTATATTCATGTGGTCTTTGTGATACTTGGGTAATTCTCCTCATCACCAACATGGCCAGTGATAATTACAAGCCCACAAACACATTTTTGGAATGGACTAAAGTCATAATTTTCCTAAATAATAATATATATAAATATTTTCATTTTTTAAACAATATAAATGGAATAATAAACAATATACTATAATAAAATTAAAAAAATTATATTCTTAAAACCAATAAGGTTTTGGTGTTAAAAAATCATACCTACATGTTAGACTCTGAACACTATATTTTTCTAAAAAATCAGAAACCCTAATGAAATATTTGAATAAGTGTATTTATAGGAATAAATAAATATTTAGAATAAACGCTGAGTTCATAGAGTTTTGAAACTAAAAAATATCCAAACGTATCCCTTAAATAAAAAATTTTCCCAAAAAATAAATAAATTATAGTATGTTATTGGTCATATATGAACATCAAACTTCAAAGGACCAATGAAACATTTTCTATTATTATTTTTTTGAAAATTATTGAAATAAAATAATTTATATTTTATTTATTAATCAATCATCAACAT
Organism: Viscum album; assembly: GCA_963277665.1. Lineage (NCBI taxonomy): Eukaryota > Viridiplantae > Streptophyta > Magnoliopsida > Santalales > Viscaceae > Viscum > Viscum album. The sequence goes on along the minus strand of OY728126.1, from coordinate 2,045,165,937 downwards.
TGAATATAAATATAGAAAAAAATTCCATTATATTCCTAGAACAATGAATAAAAAATAGAACAACCAAATATTTTTTTTCTAATGAATGGAATTATCAATGATAAAAATAGACAAGATATTCAGAAATGAGAAATGAGGGTCCTTGTTCAATTCTATAATTTTACTATGAATGGTAATAATTTTAAACACTTCGTGAGCGATGATAAAAGACATAACTAATTTCTACTTTAATGATTTCGAATTACCAGAACCCAAAAAACATAGATATAGTGTAGATTATAAAAATATAATCTATATATAACATACAAAATTTCTATAATTAAAAAACAATTAAATAACGTTATTTCACAATATTTTTTATATTATTCATTATTAACACATTCAAAAAATACAAAACATATGTAAAAATAAATAGTTTCTAAATGTGTGAGAGGAATTAAATATCTGTTATTTTTAATCTAATGATATAATTATTCAAATAATTTAAATGAGAGATATAAAAGTAATAATAAAAAAAACATTCTTTATTAATACTTCTTAATATATTTCATCTAATTTGATATGAAAAAAATACTCATTGAGGCATCCAAACAACATAAAAAATCATAGTGATGTGTATTTAATTACTACATGTAATACATAAGTAAAACAAATTCTGTAGAGTGTAATAATAACATGATTTTAGTTTATTATCATTGAGTGTATGACACATTTTATGACCTATTATATGACTTAAAATTTGAAAAAATAGATTTCAGTCATGACGACCACAATGAATATCTAAATTATGAAAGGGTGATTCCATTATGTCAAGAATTAATCATAAATTATATTTCTATAATATCATGATAATAAATAATAATTTCAATTTTTTGAGCATGTGATTCATGTTTTATATAAAACATTACTTTCAAATTAAACACATGAAAATTAATTAATATTTATAATAGAGAATGTCGGAATAACATGTGGTCTATTAGTAAATGTGAAAAATGATTAATGAGTTTTATAAATAGATATTCTTGATAATAAAAGTATGTTTTCTCGTTTTTTGAAATTGAAATACTTATATTGATATTAAATACGACATTTAAGTTGAAAGAGGATATTTATATTCATACTTGTTTCCCCATGAATAAAATGATAGTTTATTCATTTCTTTTATTAGAATTTATTCATATTCAATTATCGTAGTACCATATGTCAATATGTTATCATTCACATAGTTCAAATCTTTTGGTATTGGTTCTGAATAAAACATATTACTCCTAAATTTAAGAAACTCACTTTTACATATCCATACATCACCATATATCAGAGTAATTTGTGGTTAATTTTTACTTGAAAGAAAGAAATAAACGTTATATTTATATTTTCAAGTACAATAATGAATGTTTTCTTGGTATAGATCACACGACATGTGTTTTGAAGGAAAATACCAGTTAAGAGTGGAAAACACACAGTTTTATTCATATCGGTTGTAATAAAATAAAAAACTTTCATGGTTTAATCCTATATGAAAAAGTACACATCAATAAATTTTATTTATTTCATGTTAATAAATTATTATTTTCTCACATTGAGAATATGATTATTAATTTGAACTAATAGATGACTAAAAATTTAAAAACGAACACATTCCATCATACTAGTCATAACTCATATTAGAATAATAATTGGTACATTCCTATGTGTTATAAATTATTATTTACTTATTATACTAGTGTTTCACTTAAATCCAACATCGTTTACAAGAATTGAGAATGTGACTCACATTCTAACGTAAAATATCACATTTTACTTAAAGAAATAAACTTTTGAATTCATTTACTACATAACACTTGGAAATGTTTTCGGATCCACTCTTTCATGTAAAAACCATTTAAAAATCAATTTTCATCAAGTTATATGACTTTTTTAGCATATTTACTATATTTTGAGAAAGTGATATGTGTTTTGAACTAAAATATTCCTTTTAAATTGAAAAAAATCCTATTCAACCCATATAAATAAAATCCATGTCATGGAATAAATAAGTTGTAGATAAATTCTTTTTCATTATTTTTACTCATTTGGTTGATTAGTATATTAATGTGGAGAATAATATTTTTCACCAAATGTTTGATTTAAAAAGAAAACTAAATAATATACTAATTGATTAAAAATAACATTAATAAAAAATATAATATATATATATATAATAAAACTAAGAATTTATCAATATTTTATATTATTTTACTATTATTTATTTGTTATAGTATTTCCCCCTTTATCTACTATTAAATTTCCATCTTTATGGTATCTTCTAATATTAAGGACATACATTCCACTGGGTATGTCATGCAATTAGCATGACACCCCAAGGACTTGATCATCATATAATTAATTGAAAATTGATTATGTATTTTATTTCATTGATAAAATAAAAATTGAAAAATTTATATATACATGATCATTTATATAGAAAATATGCATTACTTGTGATGTAATTTTTATGGGATCTAATTTTCATCCTTCTTAATTGAAAATATATTTTACAAAATTTTATTCATTATTTATTTAATTATCATATTGTCAATAATTATCTATTACAAAATTTATAAATGAAATTTTTGATATTATAACATCTATATTTTTTGCATTATAATAATGAAATATTGATTTACATGTATTGGATTTTAGGCCTTCAAACCCATTACGTACATCAATTTATCAAGTAAATTGACTCAATTATTTTATGATTCATTACATTCTATGTAATTTTTTATATAATATATATCAATTCATTGTGCATCTACTGTATGATAATATATGAAAACAGAGTCCATTATCTAAAAATTATAACTTTCAAAGGTTGTATTTGAATTTTCATATAACTTTTTATTAATGTGATCATAAAATCAAGTAATGAATTATTGGATATTTTTATTTTATATTCAAAATTAATATGTTATTTTTTTTATTAATAATGAATTCCTTTATAATATTTAATATATGGAAGGACAAATGATAGACTTTTCAAAACATACAGGTGAGAATATTCTTAATCACTAATGATTATTGTCCAAATGTCACATTATTAATGTCTTTCTCCTTTTATTCACCCATTGTGGATAGATTTTGGAAGAACAATGTTATCCTTGTTAGATAGGTATTCAATAAATAATTAAAAGGATTATACAAAAATATACCTCTCTATAATAAAACATTATTTTTAGGATATGAATATTGTTAAATACCCTCTCAATTTATACTTATAACATTATAAATGCTACATCCACATAAAATATGTAGGTCTACAATAAAACATAAGCATTACTAGATGAACCATCAAATGAACTACGATATCAGTGATTGATTGTGAGAAGAAAATATATAATTCACATAAACTATCAATAATAATTTTTTCAATTTTTTGATACAGAAGTCATTCAATAACTTTTATATATATTGATTTGAAAAATAATCCCATCATTTTTATTATTACTTTATATTTTTTATTAATGTGATTCATATTGAAATGATCATAATATTTTGATTTAAAAGATTATAGTCATATGATTCTTCATCCTTTTAAATATTTTTTATTCATAAAAAATTTATATTTTATGAGTACCATTTTATGATAGTTTCATTATTTAAAAGGATGAAAATTTTAAATAACTATTTCATAGAATGATTGTGCTTTATAGGAGGAATAAATGTTTTATTCACTTAGTTATCCTATTAAAAATCATCCCTAATTACCATATAAAACTAGTCCAACATAGATATAATTCCATATATTGTATTCCCTTATCTATTTAGTAACATGAGAATTATATTTTCACATATATTGTTTATGATATACATAACAGGGGGAGAATAACTAATTTATAAAAATCTAAAATAAGGTAATATTTAAAAAATGATTACTTTTTCCAACCCTTAATCAAATTATTTTACGAAAATTATTTACTACATAAATTAACTACATCATTGACCATTTCTGTAAGAACCCAGTTTTTCGCTATAAAAGACTTTTGAATATTCTTGGTATTATTCCACAGTAGCATCTTCAGATGGCATGCAATTCTGAGCCCCGGTGTTGCTGGAATTAAATTTTCTGTGTGTTCACACTAGAAACACCAAATAAATGGGTTAAATCCTAATAGCTGGTTCAGATCAGAGATCAGAGTGTACAGATGGGTCTAGAATGGGGTGTTTACCCTAGGAACGACATAAAACATGTCAGTGCAGTGCGTTTGGACCCCTCGTCCGCTTTCAGAACGTTAAATGGATAATTAAATTAATTAATTAATTCGTTTAATGGTGAAACACAAGTATCTCTTAAAATGTTTCTCTGATTGGAAAAAAGAGGGCACCGTTGAGTTCAGAACATGCCATTTACCCTAGGAGGGGTGTAACTTTAGCGGGCGCAACCCGTCTGTGAAAAATGGCCCTAGGGGCGTTTTCGTAATTATACGACCTCGGGCGTTCAGTTTTATAACATTTGAACAGGGTCTCAAATAAAAATTCTGAGACCTCCGTTGTGATTGGGAGGTTTTTTTTTACCATAGGGGGATCTTAATATTGACTACGCTGGAGGTTTTGGATGCGGGTGTTTTCAGGGGGGGTCGAGTCTTTTAATTAAAGAGTTTATTTATTTAAACTCCCCCTCTCCCCCATCCTCACTATTTTCCCCTGGAGAAACCCCTCACCCTCAACCTCCTCTCATACAATACTCCTTCTCTTCCTCCGATCAAGGTAGTGCGTTGCGGCAGTGGCAGATCGTGCGGGAAGCGTCGGGCGAAGCCCTGCGAGGTAGGAGTTCTAAGTTTCCATTTTAATTGCTCACATACATTGAGACCAAATTATAGTGTCAAAACATTATATGATCTCCGAAAAAATTCCATAAATGCATAGTGCTAGTTTTGGGATTATCGACGGTATTTTCGGATAAAAAATCCGAGTTCTGGCAAGTCCGAGGGGGTTCGTTGAACTTTGTGGGTTTTGGGGTGTGTTGGGTGTTTTCTGGCGGTCGGAGGTCGCGGCGGCGCGGGCTAAGGCGGTCGGAGGACGCGGAGGTGGGGTCCCTCGGAAGCGGAGAGGGGTGCGGCTGGATTCAGCGGCAGGGGCGTGGGGGCTCTTCTGGGTGAGCGGAAGCGTGCTCGGTAACAGGCACATTGGGTCTTCGGCGAGGTGACAGTCTCGGGGGAGCAAGACCCGCAACGTGTGGGTTTTCGATTGACGTGGCGTGGGAAAAGGGGGGGGGGGAGGGACTGGCCAGGATGGCCGGTCTGTTTGAAAAACTGGACATGAGGCAGGTCCGGTGGGTTGAGGTGGGCCGCAGCCAGTGGGCCGCGGCGGGTTGGTCCGTACTGCCGGTCTGGATCGGGCCGGCCAGTCTGGACCGGCCTATTTTGTGCCCCCCTTGCATTCGGGGGCCGTAACTCCTAAACAGCTCATTCGTTTGACGCGCCGTCTGCGGCTGGGGGACCGTATTGACAAGGAAGCCCTGTTAAGGTGGGTCTAGGGGTTTTTCGTCTATGTGATCGAAGGCCGATGACCCGAGAGCCTTAATTTAATAATAATAATTTATTATTAAAGTTGCGACAGACGTGGCTCGCGAGGCAGACGTCCATTTGATGCGCCGTCAGAGGCGCTGTGGCCCTGAGGCTGATACGGTCCTTTCAATGTGGTTCAAAACCTTTTCGAGTTGGTTTCATCGCTCTGTGAGATGAAACACAATGTGAATAATTAATTAATTATTTAATTAATTAATTTGTTGTTATGTTGGACCTAACTCTTTCTTGGGATGTCCGATTGATGCACCGTCAGAAGCGACGTGATCCAAGTCCTCGTGCAGACTTTTTGAGGATCTTTCCAAAGCGTTCGGGTTGGAGACCAGGTACGGGTCCCATGGGGCCTAGTTCGCACGTGAAACGGTGAAACACCACAATATCACCCAACATTCTTTTGGGGTGTTTGAGTACTATTTTATGAGTATTTTTCCGAGGGGATTTCAATGGTGCAATCCATCCGCTTAAATTGGGGCCAGAGGTGTGGGCCCCATGGGGTCCTGTTTGCATATTATGTGGGGAGTTGCAGCTTCTGCATTCGGAATTATTTTTAGGCACCGCCAACGGTGATATAACCCTGGCATCGAGGCAAAATTGATCGGGGTGGTTTCATGCATCAAAACCGGAGTTTAGGGGTGGGCCTAACGAGCCGTCTCTTGAGCTATGGGCAGTGTTTTCATGCCTTTTCACCATACGTCCATTTGGGGCGTTCGAGTAGTCGTTTCTGTGTGTTTTTCTGAGAGAATTGTGATAGCGCAGTTCGCCCGACGAGTATCGGAATCAGGGTGTGGGCCCCACATAGGTTGGTTATGGTGAACATTACCTTTTTCACCGGTTTACCATTTAGGGGAGGTATGTAGTCTATCTCTCGTGTTTTTTCATGAGGATTACAAAGGTGTGATCCATTTGGATGTGCTGAGTCTCTTTTGAGGTCTCATTTAATGTGTAAGAATGAAAGGTGGTCAGGTTGCAGTTTTTCTTACTTTGTTCAGAAGTGAACCCTTGGAGTGTGATCGTGTTCACTCCTGTGTGAGTGGAGTTGATGTTTGATGAGATGTGGTTAGATGTGACTGTACCGTTGAGGTGGCAGAATGGAGTTGTTACGTTACACCTTCGCATTGACGTTAGGTGTCGTGTGTATGATATCCTTTGGGCTGGAACATGGTATACTCTATGAGTATACGGGAACGTTGGGAGTTACTTGTGGTTGTTTGTACCTGAGAACATTTGTGCTTGGTTGGGATTTTACTTGGGTCAACACGTCGTGTGGGCCCCATGTGCGTGTCATGCTCTGCATTGCGTACCTTTGACCTCTCGTGACATAGAGGGTCCTCCTGTTCACTATGGTTTAGAATAGCAGGGTTGATTTGTTTTCCTCTGGTTTTGTGCGAGAGTTTTGTGGTTGCATGGTACCCACTCTGAGTTTTGTTGCCCAGTGATGTATCATCCATTAGGGATGGCCAGAGTAGTTCCGGGTTTACCCTCCAGCAGAGACTGGGAAGTGGGTTGCTCATCGACTTTTTCGGGATTATCCTCCAGTAGAGACTAGGAAGTGGGTTGCTCACTGAATTATAGGATTTACACTCCAGCAAAGACTGGTCAGTGGGTCACCTGACAACAACTTAGGGTTTACCATCCAGCAGAGACTGAGGAGTGGGTCACCCGATGAAAACATAGGGTTTACCATCCACCAGAGACTGAGCAGTGGGTCACCCGACGACTCTTGAGGGTCTACCCTCCAGAAGGGCTGGGCAGTGGGTCTCCTGTTGAGTTGTTCCGGGTCTACGCTCCATCAGGGATGGGAAGTGGGTCGCCTGTCGACTTGTTCTGGGTCTACCCTCTAGCAGGGCTGGGTACTGGGTCGCCTGTCAACTTCTTCCGGGTCTACCCTCCAGCAGGGATGGGCAGTGGGTCACCTGATGATGTATTAAGGTTTACCCTCCAGCAGGGCTGGGCAGTGGGTCACCTGATATCCTATTATGAATTACCCATCAGAAGGGTTGGACAGTGGGTCACCCGTTGGTATTTTAGACTAATTACATTATACTAGGCTAGTCTGTATCTTTACTTCGTGACAAACGGAGCGGGACCCTTGATTGTACAGGTCAGTGATGTGACAAATTTGACTTTGAGGATACCTCTCCACTGTGGGGCAGGGACGACGTGTGGTTTGACGTTCCCCTGAAACCCTAAAGTAAGAGGGGTGCTTTCCCCACCGAGACGCGTCCTTGCGACTTGAACTAAAACCGTGCGGGCGATTCAGTGCTGCCCAATGAGGATAGTGTCAAGGTGCGGTGATTTGAGCCCCTTTGACTTGCAGTTTGGGGAAGACGTGCGGGATGCTGGGCATCGATGGTGATTACTTCTAGGACTATAGGCTACTCACTTTCTTGGGCTGAGCTACGGAATATAGATCCCCTTACGATCTTGTTTGAACTTCTTGTTGGGAATATATATATATATATGTATTTACCTTGTTCGAGTACCCACTTCTTGGGCTTGGTTACTATACCTCCGAGATAGGCGAAGACGCGCTGGGTAAGCCACGTGCTTTCTGTGTCTAGATTCTCGTGGTTGGACGAGTCTACTCTCTTGCCATAGGTATCAATGACTCGAAGAGAAGTTCATCTTTTCACTGTTTCCAGCTCCTTGGGTTTGGACGAGTATACTTCCTACCTCTTGTTGGGTTGAGCTCTAATCTTTACTTCACTTTTGGTTGTACTCCATTAATTCGCCATATTAGATCTACTGCACACCTCTTCAACACATCTTTTGTTGCTCCCTCGAGCCTTCGGGGCATCCTACTGAGTATTTTTATACTCACCCCTACTTTGGCTTTTCCCGAACTTGGTGTTCCCTTGCAGTCGACAGACAGGTTGGTCGGGACATCAGTCGAGCATAGGAGGTTGGGAGCTTGGGCCGCGTACGGTGGTTGGAGTCGGGTTCCTGGTGGGGACCCTTCCAGATGTTTTTCTTTTTTTACCTGTTGCTGGGTTGTGGCACTTTTCTGGTTGGGCGCTTGTTGTGCCCCTTTTCTTTTCAGTTTACTTTCAGCTTCTACTTGTACTGTTTAGAGGTCGATTCACATTTGTGGTTTATATATAGCAGTTTCCCTTTTCATTACTTGTCTTTTCTTTTACTCTACACTTTTTCATTGAGTGTGCTGCGTGCATAAGTGTACAGGTACTCATGCGAAGGCCTCCCTGAGTTGTTTAGCCTTCGGGGCTTGTCACAGCACCTGGCCTATGGAGGCAGGTTTGGGGTAGTTCTGGCTTGATCCCGGATAGGGTTGGGTCCTGACAAAGTGGTATCAAATGTGGTTCGTTCCTTGGGGCGTTGTTTGGACGTCCCTAAAGTCAAAAGGGGATTTGTTGGGATTTAGGGCAATAATGTTAACGTGTCTTGAGAGCGTCTCTCAGTCCAGGGAGTCCAGTGATGGTGCATCGGCCGACGTATCCATTCACCAGGACCCTGACAACCCACATGTCGACTTGGCATGCTGAGACCCTTGTTTGCAGGGAAAAATTGGTTTGTGCATCACATAGGATTGATTCTTTGACCGTCCTTCTTGAGTAAGCTCCCCATTATTGTTACCATTATATTCATATATGCTCATTTGATCGTGACACTCCTAGATAATATTCAGGATGTCTCCTCGAAGACAGCCAGCCAAGATACCAGCATGGGTTCATGACGACGACCATGTGAGCTACGAGGCCTCAGTTCAGGACTCATCATGTGAGCCCCTTTCTCTGGGTGGGCCGGTAGCAACACCCCCACCTGTTGAGCAGCAGACAACATCAGTAGAGCAGGCTGAGCTTGAGCGCAGGTTGAGCACGCTCCGTGAGTTCCAGTGGCATAGACCGATGAGGTTTGGTGGTGAGTCAGACTCTCAGGTAGTAGAGGTTTGGCTGGAGACAGTGGTTCGCCTTTTCAGGATTGTGCAGATTCCGACAGATCAGGGAGTTTCTTTGGTATCCAACCTTTCTCGTGGAGCATCTTGGCATTAGTGGAGTCTATTGAATCAGTCTATTGACGAGTCGTTGCCTTCATGGGGTGACATTCATTTGTTGTTCCATGAAATGTTTTTTACCTCCTGCTTGTGCTCCGTTCGGATTCAGGAGCTCCTTCAGTTTCAGTAGGGAGGGATGATGGTGGCTGAGTACATGGCTAGTTTTCAGACCGTGCACGCTTATACCCGGACTTGGTCCATGGAGACAACATCTGAGCGCAGAAGTATGAGCAGGGTCTCCGCCAAAAGATTTGTGCTATTATAGTACCCTTGGGAATTTCCACATATTTCTGGGGGAGAGATCAGGAACTGGTGAAAGAGAGAATCCTGTCACATTCTAGAGTTGGTGGTGGAAACATGCACATTTGAGATGAGACATCTGTTGTTGCTAGTGGGGATTGGCATGAAGAACCTTGACGCATGTGGATTTATAACAACCAGACTTAGTGGCGTGGTCGTACACCATAGTGGTGATGGAGGGAACTAGTGGATCCCAGAGAGAGTTGGTGTTATGCTTGTGATGAGCAAGGTCACCTGACACGTGACTGCCCGACCAGGCATGCAGAGATCTTCAGGAAGGCAGTAGGTGCACCACCACGACGGACATAGATCCGTGATCGGAGTAGTACCCAGAGAGGTGGTGCTAGCAGAGGATCTGGTGGAGCTGGCAGTGGGGGAAGACCTTATAAGGTATTCCCAATCCTATTAGGCTGTCCGCATCAGGCTCCAAGAGCTGACAGATGGGACCGCGGACAGCCGCAAGCTTTGGATGTCTACGATCCTGGAGAGCATGAGGTGATAATAAGTACGATCTACATCTCTTCTACTTCTTGAAGTATAATTTTTAGACTCTATGTGTGAAATTCCTTTTTTCATTGCTCCTTGTTTGAGTTGTTACCAGGGTGGCGCAGGGCATCGGTGTAACCCTATGTTGGTAAGGTAAAAAGGCGTGGGACCTTTTTATTTAGTCGATGGTGTTTTATCCTTCTCTCTCAGAGCATGTAAGAGAGTCTTGGTTGTGATACATTGACAGTGAAACCTTGCGCAGCCAGATATCTTTGGGTGTTTCAACATATGGATATTCTGAAGGAGGGAATCATCGGGCCTTGTCCTGGGTGTGGGTAGTGATTCTAGTGACAACATGTGACATAGAGGTTCTGTCAGGGAGGTGAGCTACCCCCGAGGACCTTCAGATCGTTTGAGATCGTGCGAAGGGATGGTGTGGTTCCTTACCGCCTTTCCCTAACCCCAAAGTCTGGAGCGGGTGCACGACTTCTCCCGAGTGACTTGCTCAAGATGATGTGTGCATGTGTCTACACACGTTCTTAGCGAGAGAAAACCTCACGTGAACAGATCAAATCCTTTGGTCTGTGTGCGGTGACGCAGGACTGTGCAAAAGTTCTTCTGGGTACGAAAGAGCCAGGTGTGGGCTTAGTACCATGAGTTATTCCATGGTTTTGTTTTTCGGGGACAAAAAGAATAAATGGGGGAATTATGTAAGAACACGGTTTTTGGCTATAAAATACTTTGGAATATTCTTGATATTATTTCAGAGCAACTCCTTCAGACGGCGTGCGATTTCGAGCCCCAGTGTGGCCAGAATTAAATTTTCAGTGCATTTACAGTAGAAACGCCAAATAAATGGGTTAACTCCTAAACGGTGCTTCAGATTAGAGATCTGAGTGTATTGATGGGTCCAGAATGGGGTGTTTACCCTATAAATGACATAAAACATGTCAGCGCCGGATGTTTGGACCCCTCGCCCGCTTTCAGAACATTAAATGGATAATTAAATTAATTAATTAATTTTTTCAATGGTGATACGCAAGTATCTAATAAACGTTGGCTCCGATGGGAAAATTTATGGCACCATTGAGTTCAGAACGTTCTGTTTACCCTAGGAGGGGTGTAACATTTGCGGGCGCAACGCGTCTGTGAAAAATGGTCCCATGGGTGTTTTCGTAATTTGGAGGCCTCAGGCGTTCATTTTTATAACTTTTGAATGGGGTCTCAGATTAAAATTCTAAGACCGCCGTTATGCTCTGGAGGTGGCTTTTACCCTAGGGGGAGCTTAATCTTGACCGCACTAGAGGTTTTGGACGTGGGTGTTTTCGGGGGGGGGGGGGGGGGGTCGAGTCTTTTAATTAAAGAGTTTATTTATTTATACTCCCCCTATACCCCATCCTCAATCCTTTCCCCAGGAAGAACCCCTCACCCTGAACCTCCTCTCATCCTATCCTCCTCCGATCAAGGAGGTGCATTGCGGAAGCAGCGGATCGCTAGGGATGCGTCGGGCAAAGCCCTGCGAGGTAGGAGTTCTTCATTTCCATTTTAATTTCCCACACACTTTAAGCCCAAATTATAGCATAAAAAGATTCTTTGATCTCCGAATAAATCCCATAAATGTGTAGTACGAGTTTTGAGCTTTCCTACGGTCTTTTCGGATCAAATATCCGAGTTTCAACGAGTCCGGGGGCGTTCGTCAAACTTGCTGGTTTTGGGGTGTGTTGGGTGTTTTCTGGAAGTCGGAGGTCTCGGTGGCACGAGCTAAGGCGGTCGGATGTCGCAGCGGCGGGGTCCCTCAGTAGCGGAGGCCGGCACGACTAGCTTCAGTGGCAGGCGGCAAGGGCGCGGGGGCTCCTCTGGGCGAGCAGGAGAGCGGTCGGCAGCAGGCACGGCGGGAATTCTGCGAGGCGACGGTCTCGGGGGTGCATGACCCGCAATGTGCGGGTCATTGGTTGAGGCGGCGAGAGAAAAGGGGGGCGGGGGACCAACCAGGATGGCCGGTCCGTTTGAAAAACCAGACCTGAGGCGAGTCCGGTGGGTTGAGGCGGGACGCGGCCAGCGGGCTGCAGTTGGTTGGTCTGGACCGGCCCATTTTGGGCCCCCATGCGTTCGGGGGCCGTAACTCCTAAACAGTGCGTCCATTTGATGTGCCCTCTATAGCTAGGAGACTGTATTGACGAGGCAACCCTTTTAAGGTGGGTCTAGGGGTTTTTCGGCTATGCGTCGGAAGGCGGGTGACCCGAGAGCCTTAATTTAATAATAATAATTTATTATTAAAGTTGCGACAGACGGGGCTCGCGAGCCAGACGTCTGTTTGACGCACCGTTTGAGGCGATGTGGCCCTAAGGCTGAGACGGTCGTTCCAATGTGATTCAGAACCTTTATGGGTTGGTTTCATCACTCTACGGCACGAAACACAATGTGAGTAATTAATTACTTATTTAATTAATTAATTAGTTGTTGTGTCGGACCTAACTCCTGCTTGGGATGCCTGATTGATACACTGTCAGACGCGGCGTGATCCCAGTCCTTGTGTGGACATTTTGAGGAGCTTTCTGAAGCATTCGGGTTGAAGATGAGGAATGGGTCCCACGAGTCCTAGTTCACACGTTTTACGGTGAAACACCACTTTTTCACCTAACATCCGTTTGGGGTGTTTGAGTACTCGTTTCTGAGTGTTTTTCCGAGGGGATTGCAATGGTGCAATTTTCCCGCTTAAATTCAGGCCCAAGGTGTGGGCCCCATGGGGCCCCGTTTGCGTATAACGTGGGGAGTTGCAGCTTCTTCATTCGGAATTCATTTTAGGCACCGTAAACGGCGTTATGACTCTGGCATCAAGGAAAAATTGACCTGGGTGGTTTCAGGGGTCAAAGACGGAGATGAGGTGTGGGCCCCACGGGCCGTATCTTGAGCTATGTGCAGCATTTTCATGGCTTTTTCGCTAGACGTCCGTTTGTGACATTCCGTTAGTTTTTTCCGCTTGTTTTCTCCAGAGCATTGCTATAGTGCAGTTCGCCCGACGAGTATCGTAATCGGGGTGCGGGCCCCAAATAGGTTCGTTATGGTGAATAGTACCTTTTTCACCGGTTGACCATTTCAGGCGGGTAAGTAGTCTATCTCGCATGTTTTTCCGCGAGGAATACAATGGTGTAATCCGTTTGTATTTGCAGAGTCTCTTTTTTAGGTCTAATTTAATTTGTATGCATGAAAGGTGCTATAGTGGTAGGTCTTATTAATGTGTTTGGAAGCGAACCCTTGGCGTGTGATCGTGTTCTCTCCCGTGTGAGTGGAGTTGATGTTTGAGGAGATGTGGTTGGTTGTGCCTCAGCCGTTGAGGTGGCAGGATGGAGCTGTTATGTTACGCCTTCGCGTTGACATTGGGTGTCATGTGTACGATAGCCTTTGGGATGGAATGTGGTATACTCTGGGAGTATATGGGAACGTTGGGAGGTACTTGTGGTTGTTTGTACCTGAGAACATTTGTGCTTGGTTTGGATTTGAGTTGGGGACACATGTCGTGTGGGCCCCATGTGTGTTCCGTGTTCTTCTTTGCATACCATTGACCTCTCGCGACATAGAGGGTCCTCCTGTTCATGATGGTTTAGAATAGCATGGTTGAGTAGTTTCCCCCTGTTTCTGGGCTGGAGTTGGGTGGTTGCACGATACCCACTCTGAGTTTTGTTGCCCAGTGTTTTACCATCTAGTAGGGATGGCCAGAGCAGTTCCTGGTTTACCCTCCAACAGAGACTGGGCGGTGGGTTGCTCATCAACTTCATCAGGTTTACCCTCAAGTGGAGCCTTGGCAGTAGGTTGCTCACTGATGTCTAAGGTTTAACCTCCAGCAGAGAATGGGAAGTGGGTCACCCGAAGACCACTAAGGGTTTACCCTCTAGCAGAGACTGCGCAGAGGGTCACCGGATGACTCTTGAGGGTCTTCCCTCCAGTAGGGCTGGGCAGTGGGTTATTTGTCGACTTGTTCCGGGTCTACCGTCCAGCAGGGCTAGGTAGTGGGTCGCCTATCGACTTGTTCTTGTTCTACCCTCTAGTAGGGATGGGCAGTGGGTATCCTATTGACTTTTTATGGGTCTACCCTCCAGTAGGGTTGGGTAGTGGGTCACCTGATTATGTATTAGGGTTTACCGTCCAGTAGGGCTGGGTAGAGGGTCACTCGATATCCTATTATGAATTACCCTCCAGCCGAGCTGGGCAGTGCGTCACCCGTTGGTATTTTAGACTTAGTCCATTATAATAGTCTAGTCTGTAGCTTTACTCCGTGACTACCGGAGTGGGACCCTTGATTGTACAGGTCAGTGATGTGACAAATTTGACTTTGAGGAGACCTCTCCACTGCGGGGCAGTGACGAGGTGTGGTTTGACGTTCCCACGAAACCCTCAAGATTGAGAGGGGCTTTCCCCACCAATATGAATCCTTACGACACGACCTAAAACCATGAAGGCGAGTCAGTTCCAACCAAATCAGATAGTGTCAAGGAGCTATCATTTGATCCCCTTCGACTTGCAGTTCGGGGAAGATGTGAGGGATGCTGGGCATCGATTGTGTTTACATCTACTACTGTAGGCTACTCACTTTCTTGGGCCGAGCTACGGGATGGAGATCCCCTTACGAGCTTGTTCGGGATTCTTGTTGAGAATATATATATGTATATATATTGTTTGAGTACCCACTTCTTTGACTTGGTTACTCTCCCTCCAGGATAGGAGAAGACGCGCGGGGTATGCCACATGCTTTCCGTGTCTAGCTTCTCATGGTTGGACGAGTCTAATTTCCTGCTACACGTATCGAAGACTCGACAAGAAGTTCATCTTATCACTATTTCCAACTCCTTGCATTTGGACGAGTATACTTCCTACCTCTTGTTGGGTTGATCTATACTCTTTACTTCACTTTCAGTTGTACTCCTTTACTTCTCCCTATTCGATCTACTGCTCACCTCTTCAGCACCTCCTTTGTTGGTCCCTCGAGCCTTTGGGGTGTCCTACTGACTATTTTTATACTCACCCCTGCTTGGGATTTTCCCACACTTGGTGTTCCCTTGCAGTCGATAGACAGGTTGGTCGGGATATCAGCAGAGCATAGGAGATCGGGAGCTTGGGCCACGTACGGTGGTCGAAGTCAGGTTCTAGGTGGGGGACCCTTCCAATTGTTTTTCTTTTGTTTACCTATTTCCATGCTGTGGCACTTTTCTAGTTGGGCGCTTTTTTTTCCCCTTTTCATTTCAGCTTACCTTCAGCTTCTACTCATACTATTTCGAGGTCAATACACATTTGTTGTTTATATATAGTAGTTTCCCTTCTCTTTACTTTTCTTTTATTTTACTTTTCACTTGTGCATTGAGTGTCCTGCGTACGTATGTGTATAGGTACTCAGGCAAAGGCCTCCCCGAGTTGTTTAGCCTTCGACGCTTGTTGCGAGCCCCTGGCCTATGGAGGCGGGCTTGGGGTAGTTGCTGCTTGAGCCCGGGTAGGGTCTCGTCGTGACAATTTCTAGTAGTTATTAATCATTCTATAGATAAGGTGAAAAACTATATTACATGTTTTTATATAATCCTTTATTCAACGATCAATATCAATTTCATTGATTAATGAAAATAAATGACCAAGGTATATAGTATTTATTAAATGTTTCAACCTATGTGGGTTTTTACATTCCCTTAATGTTTTCTCCTATAAAAATACCCTAATAAGGGGTAATTTTTATCATACAGAACCAAGTGGATAATAGTAATTTTTTTTTATTTTATACAAATACCATAAACTATAATTCCTATATCTAACAACAATTTTCAATATATAGAGTTAGATAATGTTAATATCATTATCTATCTATTTATATTCTCAAATTAACCATTAAAACATTATTTTAATTTGCTTCATTCATAAAATTGTGGTAAATAATAATTTACTGACATATCCATCATTGTAATGTGAGTGTTTTTCAGTAAACCATTTTAATTAATTTTATAAATTGCAAACATAGGATGAATCTTTTATTAATAATTCCGAAATTGAGCATACTCATTGTTATTTTTCATACACTTAGGATGATAATAAGGGTGCCACAGTTTACAATAAAAAATTCCATTATCTTCATTCCAATTCAACCATCATTTTTTGGCATGATTCCATGCATACATTGAAATTATTGAATGATTGTAAAGTAACACACAACAACATTGATGTAAATGATTTATTTTTCTCATAACTAGATGATTTGATAGGGAGACATAATATTTTTACAATGATATGTTTTAAATAGGTAAAGAATATATTATTTCACAAATCATACCCATGGAATGTAAAATTCATTTAACTTCATAAGTTTGACAAATAAACTCATTCTTATCAAGAAGCACATCCTTCAATAGAGAAGAAGACATTTTGAAACTACTATCACTCCATAATTTTACAATTTCTACATTATATTGTTTTAATACTATAGATAGTGTTTTATATTTGATATAAATAACAAATTGTAGAGACCCGATGTTTGACGTACATGGAAATTAAATTACTTTTGAAGAATACGTAATACTTATCAAAAACAGACACACAAGGACCGTAATAGTTTAGTGTCTTTGGAAACTCGGAATATAAACTTCTAATCATGTTGAAAGATCTTCAACATCTCCCATAACAATCTTCCCCTTTTTGATTACTTACCTAAAACCATTCTTTATTTCCTAGGGAAAATAAAACATAAAAATAGTGAGATCAAATGCTTAGTAAGGGAAAACATAGAGAACATCAAACAATCCATAAACATTTGAAAGCAAAAACTTGAACGTGAAATCTAAACATTAAAACCTTGAGCAAAGACATAAATCATGGATGTACGTATGTCATATATCGTAATGGAACATCAATCATGATAAAATATAATGGGAATGAAACATGTAATTATGGAAACCATTCAGCACATGTCATTATTTCCATAGTATCCAAGGCATTTCTTCCAAGACCATCTTGGTGGACAAAACCCCTTTCTGAATCAAGTTCACTCATCATTTCAGTCCTGTAACACTGAACCGGATTAAATTACCATTCCAGCCATGTCTATATCATGAGATATTAATATTTACCCAATGAATTGTAGGTAGATATAGGTCCCACCCATCTCATAATGAAATCATTCTTACTTGTGCCACAAAATAAACATACATCATTCATAATAACCCAACGAATAAAATTGGTTTCAAAAACATCATCCCATCATCACATAATCCATATAAAATAAATGGATATCATTTCATAATAAGAAAAGTGAAACCATGTAAATCATAGAGACATTATACATTAAAGATACACATATGAAATAAATTCATCTTATATGGAAAAATGGTTTTGATGAAACACTTGAAATTAATTCTTGAGGAAAATATCCTTTCTTCTTCAAAATCAATTTCTTTTCACAAAATGACATGAAATTTTAAAAGAAATATATTTTGTTGAAAATAGTCATGAAATGTTTTTGAGTAAGCTTCATAAAAATAAGGGTTTATAAAACCGTAAAAAATCCTATCATGTCGTATACGTTAAAAAACATTCTTCTCGTACTTTTGTCAGAAAAGTCAAAAAGTACCTTATAGGTTAAATAAAGGAATGATTCCTTCCATACCATGGGGTAAAATTAAAATGGGTAAAAATGAATATAAACATACATTAATACACTTTTATAAAACATGGACGTGGATGATAGCAATAACCCCAGTATATACTTACGAATAAGCAATCTCAGATAAAAATGAGATTTGCACAATTATCCCTTACCATATGTCTGAAATGCTTTGTATTTATCTGAACCTACTGTATAATAATTTAAATAATGTAATTGAATTATTATAGAATCATATTAATTGTTTTATATCATATATGGTTCACTTAGGTATTTATATTACCCGTTCATTTTTCAATTCCGTGTTAAAGTATTGTTTTGGGTAAAATTGTTTCTTTTATCATACGTGTTTGGACTTGTTGTTCTTGATATTATTATTACTTATATCATGATTTACTTACTTCCAAAATGTAAAACATGATTTATATATCATATATATACAGTATATATATATATATTTATAATATAGATAAATGAAATAAAACACACTGTTCATGGAGACGGTAGGTCGTACGTACGCATGAACGATGTTTTCCTTTCTTTTCTGACTAGAATGGAAGTAAGTACATGACATATATATATATATATGTGTATGTATATATAAATCCAGTATCTTAATTATGTCATAAATTTCATTATTATTCATTATATATACTTTATAATCCTTCTTTAATGGTTAATCATGGAAAATTAGTCTCATCGCATTCGTGGAGACGGTAGTCCGTATGTATGCACGAGAGATGATATCATTCCCATTATCATGGAATTTTATTGAAGTGTATATATAATATTACAGAATAAATATCACATTACAATAATCATATATAGTTATTTTTTACACCATTATACCCATCCAAGTAAGGTGGTGGTGGAAAATATATTACACCACGGCGTGGAGACGGTATTCCACACGTACGCACACGCGGTGATTTCATTTTCCATAGGTTGGATAGATGGTGAAATAGAGTTGTTCCATACTTATAATAACATATCATTATATGAGTGATACTGATTTTATTACTTCATAATGAAACAAATAAAGAAGAATAAGTCAAAGAAGAAATAAATTTGAAGGAATCGGTAATGGACATTACCTCTTCTTTGAAGCGCCTCTTATTAACCTCCTATTAGGGCACTAAAATTGGTCTTTGAAGAATACCAGGACATCTAGGATGTTTCTAGGAAAGTGGAGAAGAGAATTTGGCAGCGGTTGGCCGAGCATGAGGGATCAAAGTGGTGTGAGGAAGAGAGGGAGGAGGTGACCTTTTATAAGGGAGGAGAGGGGCGCCTTTGGAATAACTAAAAATATTATTTTATTATAAAGTAATATTCGGGTTTTAATAGCTCCAAATTGATTTATTTCGAAGATAAGGTAGGTATGGGTCTACAAACTCTCATCAAATAGAATTTAGATAATTTTATGTTTCTATTTTAACCATATCATTTAGATTTAACTTTAAGTTAACAAATTTTACTTTTACTGCGTCTTCTTTTTTTCTTACACTATAAGGTTAATAAACATACTATAACAAGCCAAAAAAACCCCAAATGGTTTATTATTAATATATATATCTTTATCTATGTTATTTGTCCAAACATTAGATTTTTAGGAATAAAATAACAATTAATAGTATAATATTTGTTTTAAAAACTATTTTATGTCATTTTGACACTATTTGATACTTGATTTTTTTTTAAACTAATAACAACATGATTAGTTCGAAAACAGTTATTTAAATCAATAATAACATGTCCTATTGACCTATAAAATTAGTGTAATTCATAAAAAGTCTCAAAATACATTTATTTGGGTATTTATAACATCAATTATTTTAATATTTCATTATTTAGGTAATTACTGCATCACCATTGTGTCATAAATAACATGAATTATATAATGTCTAAAAATTATAAATAAAATAGCATTAGGTAGGAATGCTTTTTATCTTTCTAATGAATATTTATAGTTGAATTTATCTTATGTATAACACTATATTAAAAATAATTTAGTTATTAAACATTGATTCTAACTATTTTAACCCTTCTTTAAATAAATTAATAATAAATGTCCTAATGTAATCCAAGTGGGAATAAATGGTAATATTTTATCCCTAAGGTTGTTTTGGGTCGAATTAAACTTATACAATAGAATTAGGACATGTGTTAAGGTAATAATAATATCATTTTTAGCCTTAATTATCCTATTTACTTTTAACCGTGGTAAAAAAAAGTAAAAAGTTACCAAAA
The DNA here is from genome assembly GCA_963277665.1 of Viscum album. Classification (NCBI taxonomy): domain Eukaryota; kingdom Viridiplantae; phylum Streptophyta; class Magnoliopsida; order Santalales; family Viscaceae; genus Viscum; species Viscum album. The sequence continues at coordinate 2,045,145,698 of OY728126.1, read as the reverse complement.
ATTATTTTCATCTCATTGAACCACATTTTAGTCCTTTATATTAACCAAGTATCTCAGATTTTCGAAATTAAATCCACAGAAGTGGTAAAATTTCATTTAAATGAAAAAGTCAGTTTTTTTTAACTACCACTAAGTGGTTTAACTATTCATCAAAAATTGCAGTTTTTCAGAAAAATACCAAAAATCCAGCCTAAGAATTATTTGATATTCCGAATTCAAAATTGATGTATATTTTTTCAAATTCAAAACATAGAAGTGGAATTAATTAATTTTAAAATTAATTCCCGTAATCAAAACAAATAGCGTATTTTTTTAAGAAATAATAACTATCAAAAGATTTGATACTTGTTTATATCCAATTTCAAAGTGAAATTAATTACAATGACCAACATTGGATTGAATGGTAAAAATATATTCTAACTACACATTAAACCAAATTAAAAATATAATCTAACCATATAAATTATTGCAATGAAAAAAGTTGTTTTTAATTAAAATATAGCGTGTTTTTACTATTCATTAAAATATGAAAGTTATCAGAATAACATGAAAACTTTATCCAAAGTAAATTTTTATATACTGATTCCAAAGGAGAATTTTATTTTGTAAAATTTAACTTATAGACATGTCAAAAACAATATTTAAAGTAGGTGCACCATCAAAAGGAGACAAAACTAGATTTTTTGAAAATTACTTATTTTACTTGAAAAAATGATTTTGTTCTCATACCATGTTCTAGAAAATGTGTAAGATGAATAATAATGTAATAAAATTCAAAATGTAGTTGATACTGTTCATAACAGGTAGTTCATATAACATATCATTTTTTAGCGAAACTCAGTATTGCATACAACACACGCTATCGTGGAAGGTCATGATTGTGTGTAACGCAAGACAAGTCAAGGATGCATGTTGTGCAAGCTCCTTTTGGTGTAGCGTCCAACATAAGACATTAATGAAATTAAAAAAATTATTTTTCATAAAATCTCGGGGTGTTACATTCTACCCCCCTTAAAATTAATTTCTCCCTCAAAATTCGTCGGGGTTATAAATGGGTTACTACCCGAATGTTTCTTTAACAGAAACTCACATAATAAAAAGGAATACAAAAACATGGCTTTAAAAACTAAAGTATTAAATGTAATGGTTACCCAAATTAACTCATCACTAGGTTTCCACATAGGAGAACATAGGTGAAAATATGGATATGGAAGAAAATCTAACCATCAAGTTCTGATTGAGAGTGGTAGAGAACATGGCTATGAAAAAGCCAACAATCTCAAAGACATAAATTTGTGATGATCTAGGGTACCATCTGATTCATCGAATATAAGGGCACTATGACAACATATTTGTTTTTCAAGATCATTTACCTATATTTGAAGAATTTTAATTAGAATAAATACTTACATTATATTGGTACAATCTCACTATTGTTCGTGCCTTGAACAATTTCCACTTCATCTCTTAAAGAAATGAAGATGAATTTCTTATTCCTGATGTGTTAGCACATCATGTGATAGAATGACATGTCCTTCCATCCGTTTCAAAAAAAAAAGGTTATCAAAAGTTACTAAATATACATAAGTCGATCTCTAGTGAGATTAATCATATATAGTTCCTAAAATGGGCTTATACTTCATATATCATACTGCTTAATATAATTAAACTAGTTTCTACTAAATAGGGACTTCCTGTAGGACAGTGGTAGGCGATAAAGGCCTATCACACATCAGTTGTGGGTTCGATTCCCACAGCCTTGTCCGACGCAATGGGTTGTCATCCGTCTTGCAGGTTGTCCTTTTTCTAAAACTACATTACTATAACATCCCATCAATAATATCGAAAAATGTTATATCCTTAAACAAAACAAACTTATGTCAAACATAATCCATTACAATCTTTTGGCTTATCTAAAATACTTCGGTCCTAGCTCATAGTATAAATAAAATGATTACTTTAAAAGTCATCAACCAAGCATGTGAATACCATCATTTATGCTACATATATCTTGTTGGTCACATTCCAATCATGTGAATACCTTAATCATGTATTCTCTTGAAAAATGAATACCCATTAAACCTTATTGAAAACATGAATGCTTTCAAAAGATAACTCTTTCCACATACCAAAATCCAAAAATTCTATATAATCAAACCATGATATAACATTATCCTTATATCAGTCATGACCTCATGAATACTATCAAAAATTTAATTTTATCCTTATACCTTCATTATGTGCATGTCATCTAATTTCCAAAAATATCTGAATAACCTTTCATGGTTACTGGTACCATTCATCATACACTATCAAAACATAAGAAAAGACAAAAGTGTAACAATCCTTAGATGTCTCTTTATTCCATAGTACCATGAGATTAGTTATACAATATTACACTTGATAAACAAGTAATCATTCCACTACCTTCTTAAACCATTGACCTAGCTTCAACAATTTTTTCATCTCACATATCATTTGTAGTCTCTTCATCATCATTAACATAAATACTACCCATATGACCATAATTATTCTCTTCATGAAACTTTCCCTTAGGTAATTGGTTTGAATAATTCCTGTACATTCCACATTTAAAACATTTAACCATTGTTGATGTCATAACAATACCATTATCCTCATAAATGGTGTTAACTGAACCTTTTCATTTCCACTTACTGGATTTGCGTCCTTATTTTCCACACCCAAAGCATCTTCCAGTTCCTTTGACACATTCTCCTTGATGCCTCTTCCCAGATGATTTACATAGCGGAAATTGAACTTTCTTTCCTCTATGATCATCATGAAACTCCATCTTTCTCTTATTAGCTAAGTCAGGAAACTTACCAAATTTGATTTTATTGATCATATTATGAGATTTCTGATTTGGCATAATAATGATTTTTGGACTTCCAAATCATATTTCATTTGGTTTCACATGAATAATATCATTCCATTGTCCATCATATCCTCTATTATCATGAATCATCTTGTTTCTAGCCATTTTCCAAAACCCAAAAAGAATAGTGTGAGAGGAAAAAATCATAATAAAGGGGGAGTAACTTCAACAACTTAGGTTTAATCTAATATCGTTACCATAATTCAAGGACTATAACCTATACTTATACTTATTCTTAGGGACATCCCTAGACAATCCTTATAAATATCTCTAGGGATCTCACTAAAGTTTTCGCATCCTAGTTTCCAAAGGTTGACTAAACCTTTCCTCTGATACCAAATGTAGAGACCCAAAGCTTGAAGTACATGGAAATGACATTAAATTTGAGAAATACATAATACATAACAAAAAAAGACACACAAGGATCATAATAGTTTAGTGTTTTTGGAAACTCAGAATATAAACTTCTAATCATGTTGAAAGATCTTCATCATCTCCCATAATGATCTTCCCCATTTTTTTTTCTTAACTAAAACCATTCTTTATTTACTGGGGAAAATAAAACATAAAAATGGTGAGCTCAAATTCTCAGTAAGGGAAAACATAGAGAACATAAAACAATCCATAAACATTTGAAAGCAAAAACATGAACATGAAATCTAATCATTAAAACCTTGAGCAAAGACATAAATCATGGAAGTACGTAAGTCATATATCATAATCGAACATCAATCATGATAAAATATAATGGGAATAAAACATGTAATTGTGGCAACCATTCAGCACATGTCATGATTTCCATAGTAGCCAAGGCATTTCTCCCAAGACCATCTTAGTGGACAAAGTCCCTTTCTGAATCGAGTTCACTCCTCGTTTCAGTCCTGTAACACTGAACCGGATTAAATTACAGTTCCAGCCATGTCTATCTCATGAGATATAAATATTTACCCAATTAATTGGAGGGAGATATAGGTCCCACCCATCTCATAATTAAATCATTCTTACTTGTGCCACAAAATAAACATACATCATTCGTAATAACCCAACGAATAAAATGGGTTTCAAAAACATCATCCCATCATCACAAAATCTATATAAAATAAATGGATATCATTTCATAATAAGAAAAGTGAAACCATGTAAATCATAGAGACATTATACTTTAAACATACACATATGAAATAAAGTCATCTTTGATGGAAAAATGGTTTTGATAAAACACTTGAAATGAATTCTTGAGGAAAATATCCTTTCTTCTTTAAAATCAATTTCTATTCACAAAACATCATGAAATTTTAAAAGAAAGATATTCTGTTGAAAATATTCATGAAATCATTTTGAGTAAGCTTCATGAAAATAAGGCTTTTCAAAACCGTAAAAAGTCCTTTCATGTCGTATACGTTAAAAAAACATTCTTCTCGTACTTTTGTCGGAAAGTTAAAAAGTACCTTGTAGGGTAAATAAAAGAAAGATTCCTTCCATACCATGGGGTAAAAGTAAAATGGTTAAAAGGGAATTTAAACATAAATGAATACACTTTTATAAAACATGGACATGGATGATAGCAATAACCCCAGTAAATACTTACGAATAAGCAATCTCAGATAAAAATGAGATTTGCACAATTATCCCTTACCTTATGTCTGATATGCTTCGTATGTATCTGAACCTCCTGTATAATAATTTATATAATTTCATTGACTTATTACAGAATAATATTCATTGTTTTATATCATTTATGGTTCACTTAGGTATTTATATTACCCGTTCATTTGTTAATTCCATGTTAATGTAGTGTTTTGGGTAAAATTGTTTCTTTTATCGTACGTGTTTGGACTTGTTGTTCTTGATATTATTATTACTTATATCATGATTTACTTACATCCAGAATGTAAAAAATTATTTATATATAATATATATTCAGTATATACATATATAATATATAGATAAATGAAATGAAACACACCGTTCATGGAGACGATAGGTCGTACGTACGCATGAACGCTGTTTTACTTTCTTTTTTGACTTGAATGAAAGTAAGTAGATGACATATATATATATATATATATGTATACATAAATCCAGTATGTTAATTATGTCATATATTTCATTATTATTCATTATATATACTTTATAATCATTCTTTAATGGTTAATCATGGAAAATGAATCTCATCGCGTTCGTGGAGACGGTAGTCCGTACGTAAGCATGAGCGATGATATCATTCCCATTATCATGGAATTGTATTTAAGTGTATGCATAATATTACATAATAAATATAACATTACAATAATCATATATAGTTATTCTTTACACCATTATACCCATCCAAGTAAGGTGGTGGTGGAAAATAGATTACACCACGGCGCGGAGACGGTATTCCGTACGTACGCACGTGCAGTGATTTCGTTTTCCGTAGGATGGATAGATGGTGAAATAGGGTTGTTTTATACATATAATAACATATCAGTATATTATTGATACTTATGTTATTACTTCATAATGAAAAAACTAAATAAGAATAAATGGAAGAAGAAATAAAGTTGAAAGAATTGGTAACAGACATTACCTCTTCTTTGAGGCGCGTCTTCTTATCCTCCTCTTAGGGAACTAAAATTGGTCTTCGAAGAATACCAGGACCTCTAGGATGTTTCTAGGGAAGTGGAGAAGAGAATTTTTCATGGTTTGGCCGAGCATGAAGGCTCAATGTGGTGTGAGGAAGAGAGGGAGGAGGTGCCCTTTTATAAGGGAGGAGAGGGCCACCTTTTGAATAACAAAAAATATTATTTTATTATAAAGTCATATTGGGTTTTTAATAGATCCAAATTGATTTATTTAGAATCTAAGGTGGTTATGGGTATAAATACTCTCATCCAATATAATTTAGATAAGTTTAGGTTTCTATTTTAACCTTATCATTTAGATTTAACTTTAAGTTAAATAATTTTACTTTTACCATGTCTTCTTATTTTCTTATACTATAAGGTTAATAAACTAACTATAAAAAGACAAAATAACCCCAAGTGGTTCATTATTAATATATATATCCTTATCTAAGTCATTTAATCGAACCTTATATTTTTAAGAATAAAATAACAATTAATAATTTAATATTTAAAAAAAACTATTTTATGTCATTTTTGACAGTATTTGATACATGATTTTTGTGAAAATCATAAAAGAGTTATTAGTTCGAAAAAAGTTATTTAAATCAATAATAACATGTCATATTAACCGAGGAAATTAGTGGAATTCATAAAAAGTCTCAAATTACATTTATTTGTGTATTTATAATATCAATTATTTTAATATTTATTTATTTAGGTAATTACTGCATCACCATTGTGTGATAAATAACATAAATTATTTAATGTCTAAAAATTATAAATAAAATAAAATTAGGTAGTAAATCTTTTTATCTTTTTAATGAATATTTATAGTTGAATCTATCTTATGTATAAACCTATATTAAAATTTATTTAGTTATAACTTTGATTTTAACTATTTTAACCCTTCTTTAAATAAAATAATAATAAATGTCCTAATCTAATGAAAATGGGAATAAATAGTCATATTTTATACATATGGTTGTTTTTGGTCTAATTAAACTTATCCAATAGAATTAGGACATGTGTTAGGGTAATAATAATATCATTTTTAGCCTTAATTTCCATATTTACTTTTAACTGTGGTAAAAAAAAGTAAAAAGTTACCAAAAATTATTTTCATCTCATTGAACCACATTTTAGTCCTTGATATTAACCGTGTATCTCGGATTTTCGATATTAAATTCACAGAAGTGGTCAAATTTCATTTAAATGAAAAGGTCAGTTTTTTAACTACCACAAAGTGGTTTCACTATTCATCAAAAATTGCAGTTTTTCAGAAAAATACCAAAAATTCAGCCCAAGCATTATTTGATATTCCGAATTCAAAATTGATGTCTATTTTTCCAAATTCAAAACATTGAAGTAGAATTAATTAATTTTAAAATTAATTCCCATAATAAAAACAAATAGCGTATTTTAAAAAAAAAATTTAACTATCAAAAGATTGATACTTGTTTATATCCAATTTCAAAGTGAAATTAATTAAAATGACAAACATTGGATTTAATGGTAAAAATATATTATAATAAAAATTTAAACCCAATTAAAAATATAATATAACCATATAAATTATTGCGATGAAAAAAGTTGTTTTTAATTAAAATATAGCATGTTTTTACTATTCATTAAAATATGAAAGTTAACAGAATAATATGAAAAATTTACCCAAAGTAAATTTTTATATCTTGATTCCAAAGAAGATTTTTTTTGTCAAATTGAACATATAGACATGTCAAAAATATGATTTAATGTGGGTGTACCATCAAAAGGCGGCAAAACTATATTTTTTGAAAATTACTTATTTTACTCGAAAAATTGAATTTGTTCTCATTCCATGTTCAATAAAATGTGTAAGATGAATAATAATGTTATAAAATTCAAAATGTAGTTGATACTATTCATAATGGGTAGTTCATATAACATATTTTTTTTTAGCGAAAATCAGTATTGTGTACAACACACGCTATTGTGGAAGGTCGCGATTGTATGTAATGCAAGCCAAGTCAGGGATGTGTGTTTTGCAAGCTCCTTTTGGTGTAGCGTAAAACACAAGATATTAATGAAGTTAAAAAGAATATTTTTCATAAAATCTCGGGGTGTTACACAAATAGTGAAATATTTAAAAAAATATAAATGTCATTATTTTTTTGGGATAATTTGTAATTTCAACATTAATTTCTATTTTCATTTACATAAAATGATCTGCATAATTATCAACAGATGAAAAAATATTTGCTGATTCAAAAAAAATATTTTTCAGTCGAATTTATAGATATGATTACTTATTTGTGTTTGTTCCAACATATAAAACTCTAATCAAACATATAACAGGTCAAATGTTATTCTAATTCAACTTCATAAGGTTTTCCTATATAAAAACAATGTATACACTCAAAAATTATTAATAAGGGGCCATTTTCATGGTATGTTTCCTATTTGATGATCTCTTTAGCACTATCCCCATGATCACTTGTCATACGATTAACATCCAACCATTTTTTATTCAAATGTATTATATATTAGTGAAAAAATAAAATTTATTAATATAAAAAACATAGATTTTTGTATAAAATTAAAGATAATTATATACATATATACAAAAAATTTTATTTAAAATAATGTATAGATAATGTATACATAGAAACTATAAAAATCACACTCATAAGCACATATATAAACATAAGTATATAATTCATAAAATGGTAAAAATAGATATGTATATATATATATATATTAAATGGTAAATATTAAATCATATATACATATATAAAATTTAATTAAATATTATTAAAATAATATTCATACAGATACACAAAAAACAAACATATATATAAGGAACATAATTTATATATAAACACTATATAAAACATATATATATATATATATACGATAAAAATATGTATAAATATATAAATACATTTATTATCTATATTAATTAATAAATATTTAAAATATATACATATATTATAAACACAATGTGAAATTATATGTGTAACATAAGTAAAAAACATTATATATATTGTTTTAATACATAAAACTGTGAACATAATAAGAATAACCAATAAATTAGGATAATAAAAAAATTTCAGGTCTTATTAATATTCATTATTAGTTTTTATTGATTCACATTATTTATATTAATTTTATATAATTTTACAAATTGAATTAAATAGTTTTATTCTACCAAAAATAGTTGTCTATGTATAATGTGGTTTTATTTAATGATTTAATTTATTAATTTTAGAAATTCAATCCAATAAAATTGAATTATATTTTATATATAATTAGAAAATATATATATTAGACATATTTTTTTTTGAATTTTTTGGAAAATATTGATTTTTAGGTGAACAGTGAAAATATTGATTTTTAAAAAAATAGTCATTTATTTGGAAGTATATAAAATGTTCCATTCTATTCTGGATTTGTATTAAAGTTAAATTATTCCCATAATATTAAAAATAATATAAATAATTTCATATGAAATCACATTTTGATTGATCTTGACATTAATTTATTTTTAGTCATTAAAACACATTAGTTTTTAAAAAAATATGTTTTTTTATTTCCTTTAGCATAATGATTTTAAAATTTCTACCAGAAAACTAAAAAACTAGAAACTTGTAAAAATTAATTCTTATTTTGAATCATGATATTCACTATTTTATGATAAATTTTATTTTTGTTCATATTTAATAGTAATCAGCGTTTAAAGATGTTTCCACGTAAAGGGTTAAATAAATTAATGAATGTTAAAACTAAGTGATAAGGGAACCAAATTTCATCATAAATATTATTTAATGAAATTATCTAAACAATTATGATATAATATTCTAAACTTTATTGTTTTGGGTAAACAATCTGATGAAAAATGTATGACATAAAAATAAATGATTTAATAATCATATAAATATTAATAATAAATTAAATATAATTAATAATAATTATTTAATAATGTTTAAAAAGGATCTTAATAAAATATTTATTTAATATATGTTTTTTATATAAGATTTAATGTATATATGTGTTGTGTTGGACTTAAGGCATGATATTTTCTATTAAAACCATATTTGAAATGTTTGAAAGTATTTTATTTACTTTTTTTATATGCATACAGGTTATTTAAAATTGATGATGTACATTATTAATATAATTAAATTCAGTTTAAAATTCATTTTTACTCATGTTGGAATGTATTTAAAGAGGTTTTATAATTATAATTTTAATAATATTCAAATCATGTTATTTTTGAATGTTTTACAAAAGTTGCATTGGGATAATTTTTTTAATGTATATGACTTGCACACTATTTCCCACTACCATGAGAAATGTTATTCAATACACATAATTCCATTTTAATGGTTTCTTAATATGATATCAAATATCCCATTGTTCTGGTATATTTTTCATAATGAGTTTCAACAAAAATGTATTTTATCCTTATTTTTACTTAAAGATAAAAAGTGATTCGATATATGTTCTAAATGTAATAATTTATGAGATTTTATGATATAAATGAAACATTTTATATATACTATATATGTATACACCAAGTGAATAATGAGAATAGAGAATTCAAGACGATATTTTACGTTTTGAATGGGGGGACATGCCTGATTGAAAACCATGATTTAAAATGAAATTAATAATTATAGAACATCCCAAAAATGAAGTATTAGACCTGGAAAAATATTTATATGAAGATATAGAGTCTTTTAGAATCCTCTTGGGTGGTTCAAGATGATTCGTGAGTCAATAATCTAGCAATCCACTAACTAGACAATGTGGATTTTAAGGGGAAATGTCATTTTACCACCTACCTCATATTTTATGTGGGTGTATACCCTCTCCTTTCAAATTTTGACCAAAAAAATCACGAGTCTCTTCTCCTTTGTTAAATTCTTCATTATCCATTAAGAGGATAATTTTATAGGCTTCACCTAGTGGTCAATGGTATGTCTCAACATATATTTCTTTTGGATGATTATATTCTTCCCTCTTTTTGATATTCTCATTGACCATGTTTATCAATTTATTGGTGATTTCTATGAAGTGTTCTGATATAGTTCATTTTTTTAGTTATTCCTAAAATCCTAGATATAATACATTTTTTAAAACCACCTTCACTCAATTTCTTGGATATTTGACAAGATATATTTTCATTTTGAATTATCATTGTTTTTTGGTTTCATATTAAATTAAAATGATTATATAATGGGTTTTTAGATTGAATTCACCTATGTTAGTGTTGATATTCCAATGTGGTCTTATTGTGATATATTTTTCGTTATTATAATATGGAATGGTATTTTTTGATTGAAATGAAAATTATTCCTCTATTGAATTTAATTTTTCTATGTAAAATTTTATGTATAATTAATTAGGAGTAGCTGGTTTGATATAGGAGTTCCAAAGGTTTATATGGGTTCATTCAGGCACAAGAAAGGATAAATGAACATGGTTAGGCCTTATATGTGATGTATGAAATTGTAAAATAAAGGGAAAAAATTATAACGTGTTAGGTGTTGAACAATTGTCCCATAAATTCTGGTAAATTTTGTAATGTATGTGTGACGTGTGATGGTCAAACCTAATAAAAAATAAAAATAAAAAATGAAATAGATAATTGGAATATGATAAATTCTTATACCCTATAATTGTTTTATATAGCTTATGTATGTGCTTGACCATGATCATGGACACTATTTATTGTGTTTCGTAGGTTGAGAAATTAATTTGTATTTAAATGGTGACCCAATAGGTTACATGGATCAGGTTAGTAAATTATGAAATTATTACCAGGCAATGGGATATAACTAGAGAACTAAATACTTTACCCAGTATCAAACATTATTTTTTATTAGTTTATGAGGATTATGTGTTGAGACATTTAATGATAATGGATAACTTATAATCATTTTATAATAATATAGGTTACCCTAGGGGAAACTTGGTTAGTTTCTAGAACAATAGTGGATATGGGTGGTACATGTTGTCCACCTACATAAAAAATTTATAATTATTTTAAAAAACATGACTTATTGATCTATTTTTATAATTAACAAATGAGATGTATTTTTAATGGCTATGGAATTTGAGTGGTACATGAAATTTCATTGGGTTCCATGAGATACCTTATGTTGGGATAGGGGGCCATTTAAAACTACTAGGACTCGAGATTTTAAATTAACTAGTGAGACCTTGAGTAATATGTTAATGATTTCTGTGATTATTTCGTATTGAAAGAGCTAACTTGAATTAGGTCTTTTTGTAGTTTATGGTTATAGTATGTAATTACTATTTTCAATCATTTGATTAATTTATGGATACAAAATGGGTGGAATTCCATATGTGTTCATTAATTTGATTTGGGTATCAATTTAATTTTATGGGTTTGTGCATTATAGGATTCATAGATTCCCCATTATAAGAATATTATGAGATTCCTTGGGTTCTTCAATGATTAATCATTTTGAATCTCTTGAAGAATCTCCTCCTTGGATATGAGCGATGACTTAGATGTTGAATTCTATGGATAAATTATATATATTCATTTGGGGTACCCATGTGAATGTCATGAAATGATCACTCATATTTGGCTTGATTATATGAGACTGAATTCCTTGGGTGTTTGATGGGATTCTATTCAACCATGTTACCCTAAATTCCATGGAAACATGGTGTCTCTGATTATGTTTATAGAATACCAAGGTTATATTCTCTGTATTTTCTTGGGTTATACATAGGATAATTCCATGGATTAATATCATAGATTCTAAATGACGTGATTAGATAGAAAAAAAATGATTGAGCCATCATGGATTAATTTTTTTTTGTGTATTTGAATGCCATTGTTATTCACCTTAAACCCATTATATGTAAGGATGTCTATCCAACTAATTAGAAATACATGAAATTGTCCAAAGATGGTATGGATGACTGATGTGTCATTGTGTAACCTAAGATTAGTATTTTACATTCCTATATAGTTAATTATTTCACTTGATTTATTTTGTTATATATATCATCATTCACTATGTTGATTAGAATTGTAATAATTTTAGACACTATTGGTTGTGGAATATAGAGGTTTACACTCATCATACTTAGGCATCCAGGACAACATAGTACCATATAAGTTACTATTTCTACTTGTCATATATACAAGTTGAGGGCCTTCTCCTATTTTATATTTTCTTTAAATTGGATCTCTTGGGAGGTGCTTTAGTTATGGGACTAGTTCAACCATCAAACCATCTTAGAGGGGAGTTTAGTGTCATTTTTTATATTCTATTGTCTTCATTTTTCAAGGACCCCTTTTGGGGCACCCTTATACTATATGATTGGTTAACATGCCTCGTTTTCTCAATTTGGATATTCCATGACAATATTGATTCTAATTTGTTATCATATCGTGTGACTTGTTGTGATGTTTATTTGTTATCATGATTTATTTCTAAAATGTTTTAATACTATATTAGGTGTATATTATCGCATCTATGGGAAATATAATCCCACACTTCTAGTTGGATGAATTTAACGAAAAGGGAGATGATTTATGTGATACTATGTGTACAAATATTGGGTATTGATTCAGTGTATTTTGGTTCATGGTGTTATCAAAATATATCAAAGGAGCTAACACTTTTGAATTACTATTTTGGGATCATATATATGTGAAAATGATATATTTATGGCTGGGTAATGAGATCATGCCTCTGAATTCCATACAAACATACATGGGAAAAACCATGTTACTAGTAATGAGACATGTTATTCTCTTATTATATTATTATAATTTATTTTATTTCACTATAGGTGAGAGGAATTATGTCTATTATAATTTTAGAGATTTGGATTTTTGAGATTTATCTACTAGGATTGTATGGAAAGAGGGTGTGAATGTGTTCATGCATTAAAATAGGCATGTAGGATTCACATGACATATTTTTTACATGTGTGGTTGATGATAGACTCAAGTGAAAATTTTAATTTTTCACTCATAGGTTAAAATTTATTTTTATTTATTAGATCATGGTAGAATTATACTAATCAGGTCTAACTTTTATCTACCCTTTGATGATTGGAAATTCATGTCGGTTATGTGATTCTCTTGGGAAACAATGATATAAATTTTTAATGCACTGGAGGTGCAGTGACTTTTAGTAAGTCAGAGTCTTGAGAAATAATTGAAATTACATTTCCTATAGTTGATAGTAATAGTAATTAGTGCACGAAAATGGTAGAACATAGTTCCAATAAGATACCTATATGTAATATTCTCTTTTAGATTTTCAATGTCACCTAGTTTAACTAATCCTTGGATTTACTAGTAGATCAATAAAATTTAATGTTTGGAAAATTGGAACAGTTAATAATTAACTATATGAAATATTAATAGATCAAAATGATAACATTGGGTGATGGTGATTTTTAACATTAGTGTTACAAGGGCATAGTGGAATACATGATTTATGATACCCTTATGATTAGATAAGGTAAGATATGTGAAATGTATTCCTGGTTTATTTATGGATCTATAAGGATATCCTAATAGTATATTTTTATTTTCAGGGTGGTGGACATGTATATGGGTACATGGTGGGAATCAGTATATGTGTGTAAGAGGATGGTTAGGAACATGGATCCTTGTATATATGGACAATCAGGATGTCCATTTTCTTTTGAAATGTCAATGGTCTTGATATTGGTATTGGAGGTTTCTTATAAGATTTTTCTTAGTGATGTTTGATATATGGACTCGGTGGTAGTCCTGGTATATCTTTTTTTGATTTAGATCATAGTGAGCGAGACATTGTTCTATTGAGGATGGCCCATGAATAGGTTTGTCACATTCTATATATGATATGAGATTAATTATGCATGAGTATATGATATGAATTATGATATTTGTTCATGTGAGGTACTACAATGTATATGTATAGTGTTTGTTAGACAGCTTAGTTTTCATAGAGGAAAACATGTAACACACCATGATTTTTCAAATAAATTTAATATTGAATGAATGAAACACTGATTCTCTACAAAAATTAAAACTTTCTTTTATAACCTATCTAAGGAAGATAATTTTTTCACCTTAATGTTTTCAATTTCGATAAATTGACATACATTGTTGTGTTCCGTAAGATATTTAGTGTTTAATAATACAAACCTAATTTTTTTGGAAAAAATAACATATAATTATGAATAGTAATATGAATAGTAATGAGAAAATTATGAATTTTAAAACCATTATTATTTAATTATATAATGGTAATAAGGTAATGAGATTTTGATTGTTTTTTCAAGGTGATATAAAAAGTATTATTGTTTGAAAATTTTTATTTTTCAAATAAAATATATTTTTATTTAAAAATTTAAGTAATAATATTTAGAAAATTATTTTCAAAAAATTGAAATCATTTTTTAAAAATATATACCGAAAAATCAATAGAGTGATTTTTGGTTATTGTTCTGAAATGCTCTAATTTTTGATGAATAGTAAAATGCGAAAATTTACCTTATATATACATTATAAATTAAATTCACTATTCTAGAATCATTGCTGATGTAAGAAAACTTGGTTAGAACTCATATGAAAATATTAATATTCTTGGATTTAATAATCATTATTATTTGTTTACATTGGAAAAATAAAAAATAATAAGTAAAATAATTGGAAAACCCTCCTCTCCCCCACCATAACCCCCCCCCCCACCCCTCACTTCGCTTCTATTAATTCATGTAAAACCATTTTACACGACTAATTTATACTCAAATATCCTCCCAAGATTCTCCCCCATGTATGGTGTCCCTCGGTCCCCCAAAAATACCATAACCCCCACCTAATGTGGATATCAACGAAGATTGCTTTAAGTGGTAAATTCTACTTTTCATTTATTTTATTTCATGTTTCTTTTTTTTATTTCCTAAAATCCTTTCATACAAATTTTTTGAAGACTACGATATGTTATATGTACTATAATTTTGTTATGATAAAGGAATAATTCTTCATCATCTCTCATTTCCCTTTCTTTTACTCTAGAAATGAGAACACCAACCGAAATGTGTGAATTTATCACATTCAAGGATGAAGAGTTTTAAATATATATTATCATAATAAATTTTGGCCATGAATATATTTTGATAGTTGAAATAAAATATAATGCGTTTATTATATCTTATATAAGTTTATAGAATCCTAATTACAAATTATATTAATTTATAAAACAAAATGAGTTAGTTGTGATCAAGAACTGCCAATTAACCCAATTAATTGTCATTAATGTTTTATATAATGATTCACCATCACTCAAAATTACAAAAAGTGTTTTATAATAGTGTAATATTATATTTCTTCACTAATAAAATTTAACTTATATTCTAGATATCAATTCTCATTCTACATGTTTTCTATACATGAATATAGGTAAACGGGTCCTGAAACCCAAATATGAAAACACACCCAAACAATGAATTTAGAATATCAAACCCATCAAAGGGCCATGAATGAACCCAATAAGGTTATGATAAAAAATTTATATATAAAATACGTTCTATAATAAATAATTTATGAACCTAAATTTTATTATTCATGTCATTAAGATCATGTTGGGAACACCAATGAACATAAGGTATGGGTTTTCTACCCAAACCTCCATTTTCATTCATGTTACACTTATTGTCATCTTACCTAAAATAAATTACTATTTATTCATATTTACTCCATATATATTGTTTGATAATGTTATATATTTTTTAACCAACCAGAATCCTACTTTCATTTATGGAGATTTATATGTTTTAAAAGGGTCTTTCAAAAAATCTTCTGTAAATACAATCATGATTTAAAGAAATTTCTCAAATTCTTAATTTTTTTCCAAAGAACTCTATAATCTATTTTTAGTGACCATTATCCTTCTAAAAACAAAAAATTTATTATTAAAATTTTAACATATATCACATTTGGTTTTATAGAATTAATTTTCCCAAAAAACGTTTCTTTTCAAAGTAAAAAATTATTTAACTCAAGATCAAATCGATGATTTTATAAGAGTAACTTCATATATTTAAACACTCTAGTATATTATTATGTAATATTGGGATTAATATTTCATGTTATCATCTAACATATTTAATTATATAGTTTATAATTGTTTTGAATATTGATTTTCTATCTAAAAACCATTCCCCAATTACTCTGAATGGTTGGTGTTTAGGATTAATGGGCTTAGCACGAGGAATTGAAAAAATGGATACATACAGTCTTGGAACGAGGCCTTGAATATAAGGCTATAATGTCATGACTTATGAATTACATCATTATTAAAGTAATAATTAATATTTCATGTGGTTATTATACTATTAGTATTCACATGATTATGTTTTATGATGGAATTATTCATTCAGCTCTAATTCCTGTTATATCTTGTTCAGGTTTCGTCGATTTTTAATTTTATGCATTTGAAGTTATTAATCATCCTAATATATAGTTTTATGATATATTCCACTATATTTATTACCCTTACTAAGAATTTAAGATCATATCTTTCTTATGTTTCATTTTTATAGGACACAAAGACGTATATTATGAATGACTTGTAGAAATAACCTTGGAGCTATGGATGCTGTCAAAGGAGTTTCTATGTTGTATTTCTTCTAAACATGTAATGTGAACTTATGTAGGCATTTTTTTTCTAATTATGCTAATATACAGGGTCCTATAGGATGAATATTCCTTGTTTATATGCCAATGTAATAAAATAAGGCACTGGCTTAGGGATACAAGGGTTGGGTCCTAAATGTTTTTATCAAAGGAAGATTAATATAAAACATGGAAACTTGATTTAGAAAATTTTGAATAGGAAAAAACCCCTAATATAGTATTTGAGTATAAATATGAAATAAAATCCTTGAATATTTGGTAAGGAATATATTTTGTGGATATTTCTATCAAATATATCCCTATCTAGATACTATAAGTGGACGTTGTTCTGTAACAAATGCACCTTGGAGTGAAAAATCTGACAAGGAGTTTCGGGGTTGACCATGGATATCTTAGAATATCACAATGTGCCTTACTATACACCCGGTCTGACCCTCCTGATGCACATGCTTAGGATAATTCACATTTTCATTATAAGCCATTATGATGGATTTAAATGTAATTTGATTTTCAATGAAACCATATTTTTGATAAAAGATTATCTATGTATGGAAATTCAATTTATGCTTTGTATTTTTTATGTTATTATTATTAATTATGATTCAAAAACTAATCTACAATATGAAATTATTTACAAATGGCATCTCATGGAATGAATGGAAAACTCCAGAATGGACATGTCCCAATTAGGTATTTCCCTCTAATGCAAGATAATGATTTTCGATTTGGTACTATGACTAGTGAAGAATAAATTTTAACTATATTGGGATAGAGAAATCAGTTTATGAATAATGACCAAACCCATATGGAGCATCAATATCTGCAATGGGGGGGTATCTACGTTAGATTTCTTTATTCCAAAAAACATCCACCATTTAAAGGGACAATAACCCCATTTGAAGTGGAGTTGTGGATAAGTTCATTAGAGAAGATATTTCTAGATTTTTGATGAAACAAAATTGAGAAGTTTGTCACGGTTGTTTATCGACTATCTAGAGATGCATATCACTAGTGGTCATTAATCCAAAACACAAAGGAGGAAGAATAAATAAAAGAAATGAAATGAGGGAATTTTAAGGAAAAATTATTTGAGAAATACATCTCATGTGAAAATAAAGAAAATATGGAAATTCACGTTATGGAACTGAATAAATAAGTGGATGAGAATGTTGGAACATATGAAGATAACTTCACAAGGATAGAAATACATTCCATTGACTACATACATAATACAAGGAGAGAGATTGACATATTCAATGATGGTTTAAAACAATTCCTATGAAGGGCTCTAATGTCCCAAATTTTCTCATCATATTAAGAGATAATGTCATGTTATATCAATATATAAAATGAATTGTCTAATTCATATGAATTTAAAGGAAAGAAATAGAATAATAGGACTCTTGAAAACTATAGAAAGGAAAATAACGAAATGGGGAAAAGGGAAGTGATGACCTTTCACCCTACATTAGTTATTGGAAGAAACACACCAAAACTTTCTGGAAGGGTCTTAGAGTCAGTTATAACTGCGGAGAAAATGCCCATACATCACATGATTGTAAGTGGTAGAATGATTCTACAAATTTTGAATGCTACAATTTCATGGATATGTGAAATTATGAACATAAATCCCAAAAGTGGTAGGGACGAATTCCCCAATGAAGGACAAGAGAGAAAATCCAAGTCTATGCGGTCACAACTACAGAGGATGAAGTTCCTTACAATGTGGTGTAAGGTACATTTATCATTTCCTCAAACATAGAAATATTTTTTTTTGATTCTAGATCATCACATTCTTTCTTATCTTCCCTATTTTATGAAAACATTTTACAATTTCAATTAGATTTAATAAGGGAGTTGTTAGTCAAAACTCATATGGGAAGTATCATTGCAAGAATGTTGTGTAAGGAAGTCCCCATTACGCCATATAAATGTGATGTATCTACTTATTTTATTTTCATACCCATGATTTAAATAAATATATTTTTTGGCATGGAATGGATTTTGATCCATTATGCGACATGTTTTGTAAGAAAAATTATGTTACAATTTTTGAGGATGATGTGGAATTATTTTTCATTAGTGCAAAAACATCACCATATGATTTTCATCTAGATATACCCACAATAGCTCTAATAAATTCAATTAATGGAGGGAAGGGAATTTAGTATCTATTTGTGAAGAAAGGAATTCCATAATAGAGTAAGTACCTATTTTTGATGAATATATTAATGTGTTATTTAAGATTTACCTGGAAATCCTTCAGACTAAGAAGTTGAGTTCTCTATTTATTTAATTCATGGTTCAAGGCCATATCAAAGTCTACTGATAGAATTTCCATTGTGGAATTAGTACAAATAAAGAAACTACTAGATAAATTGAGTTATAATTTATTTATTCTCTCTAGTGTTTCCATATGGAGATCCCTAATTCTTTTTGTCAAGATAGAATGATGGATCGATGAAGTTGGGGATTGACTATATAAATAACAGTGTTGTAATAATAAAGATGAATTATCCCCTACTGCTCATTTATGATTTACATTATCATCTTCATAGATCCCAATAATTTCTGAAGATTTAACATTGATCTGGTTGTCATTAGATTCAATTAATGAAGTTAGATTTTCCAAAATAATTGTTTCAAACCAGGCATTGTCATTACGAGTTTATTGTAATGCCTTTTAGAATAACTAATGCATTCTATGTTTTTATGGATCTAATGAATAGAGCATTCAAGGAATATAATGGTGAATTTTTGGTGTTATTTATTGAATATATCTTAGTATAATCCAAGGGAAACAAAGAACATGAAAATCAATAGCGCACATTTATGAAAACTTTTAGTATAAAAGAATTATATAGGATTTTTATCAATTGTAACTTTTTACATCAATAAATTTCCTTTTTGGTAAATTTTTCTCTAATAATGGAATACATTTTGATCATATGAAGGTAATGTTTATGCAAGAATGACCTACTTGAAAAAACATAACCGAGGTACGTAATTTTATTGGTTTAGTAGGTTATTATCAGTGTCTCATTCATAACATTGCATGTTTATCCAACCCAATGAGAAAGCATAAACATAATGGGGTTAACATAAAATAGAAAAAATATTGCAATTAATGTTTTGAGGAATTAAATAGGATATTAGTGAATGATTGATCATTACTCTACCCTAGGGAATGATGGTTTTGTGATCTATAGTGATACATCAAAGAAAGGACATGGTTGTGTATTTATGGAGAATGATAGTGTTATTGCCTATGAATCAATGAAAATAAAAATTCGTAAACCAATATATCCTACGAATTATTTTGAGTAAGAAGTTGTAATTATTTTTTGAAGATATGGAGACATTATCTCTATGGTAAAAAATGTGAGATATATATGAATCATAAGATTTTGATATATTTATTATCATAGAAAGAACTCAACATGAGTTAATAGTGATGGGTCAAACTATTCAAGGGTTATGATTGTACCATACGCTACCACCCAAGAATGGAAAACATGGTAGCTAATGTAATGATATGGAAGGATTATAATGTTCACAATAAAATTAGGATCAACCAGGATGTATTCTATATAGATCTAGTGACAATGGATATGGGATTTATCGAAGAAGGTGATGCTTCACTAACTTTTCCAATGGTTTTACAGACTTTTTAATTATAAATAATTTTATATTCATATTTTTAGGATAGGAATCATAAAAATAAAATTAATGCTTTTAATGATTTGAAATTGACCAACTTCATCTTTGATGATGGAATTTTAAAATTTGGGAAGAGGTTATGGGTTCCATAACTACCCTGGCTAAAAAGGTAGTTATTTGATGATGCTCATATCTCAAATTTCTCCATACATCATGGAAGAACTAAATGTGTAATTATTTGAAGGAACATTTCTTTTGGGACTACATGAAGTGGTAAATTGATGATTTTTTATTGAGATGTTTTGTTTGTCAACAAGTTTAGGGAGATAGAACACATCCTAGAGTTATCATGAAACCTATACGTATTACTACATGGAAGTTGAATGTTATAAACATATTGTTTCCACTATATTTCCCAAAACACTCCGAAAGAATGATGCAATATGGGTAATTATTGATCAACATAGGAAATATCCACATTTTCTCGCTATAAGGGATGATTTTTTGATAGATTTCCTTGCACGACTGTATATCAACAAAGTTGTGAGAATTATTGGATCACCTTAGTCAATTTTTTATAATATTTATCACATATTTACATCAATATTTTGGAATTTAATTAGAAATATGTGGATATTATGCTTCGTTTGATTACTTCTTTACATCCTCAAACTTATGGTAAATCAAGATGGAGGATCCATACTTTAAAAGACATGTTGAGATTATGCTCAATCGAATTTAAAGGCATGCGGGATCAATATTTACCCTTGGTGGAGTTTTCCTACAATAATATTTTCTATTCCCATATTCAAATGGCAGCATATATAGAATTGAATGGAATGATATGTGATACAACAATATGTTGGGATGAAGATGGTGAAAGGAAACCGGTTCGCCCAAAACTTATGGAGGAAAAAACAACAAAGTTATAGTGTATTCAAACCCATATCAAAGAAGCTCAAAACAGGAAAAAATGAAATGCCGATAATCAAAGGGAGGATTTGGAATTTCATGATGATGATTAGTTTTTTCTTGAAAATATATCCATTGAAAGGAATAAGATGATTTTTGAAGAATGGTAAATTTAGGCCAAGGTACATTGTTCCTTTTGAAATTATGGACGGAATTAGAGATGTGTCATATCCTCTTATATGAATCATAGCATGTCTAAAGTAAAAAATGTGTTACATGTCTCATTGAGAGAATGTAAATTCCAAACCCGAAACATATCCTCACCTATGATGGTATATAATTAGAACCTAACCTATATTACTATAAAGAGACTATCTTGATTCTGGACACTAATAAACAAGTGTTGACGAATCAGAAGTATCGAATGGGAAAGACACATTGAAAAAATCATAAAATCATCGGGTCAACATGGGTTCTTGAATAGCTTATGGTAACGAACAACCCAAATCATTCTGTGAGGTTACAATCTGGTAATTTTGAGGATGAATTTTTTTAAGGAGGGGATAATCTAACTCCCCAAGATTTTGAAAATAAATTTAATTTTATATGAATGAATCAACATGTCTCTAAAAACACCTAATTTTATTAACCAATACAAAAAATATAATTCTTCCAATTCTGTGTGTTGATTTTTGAAAAAAATAACATACACAATTTTCATTAGTATGATATTTAGAGTCTGATAAGACAAACATAATTTTTTGGGAAAAGTAACATACCAACATGAATAGTAATATTAATTGTAATATGGCCCTTATAAATTATAAATCTGTAATAATTTTATTATAATAAGGTTATAAGAAATGAGATCTTAAATACTTTTTCAAGGTGATATAAAATGAATTATTGTTTCAAAAATTTTATTATTTTAATAAAATATTATTTTATATTAAAATTAAATCAATAATAATTATAAAATTATTTTCAAAAAATGGAGTTCATTTTTTTATTCTAGACAATGAATAAAGGATAGAATAAATTTTTGAGATTTTTCTGAAATACTTGAATTTTTTATGAATACTAAAATATGGTAATTTACTGTATATATACATTATTAGTTAAATTATCTATTCCTAGCATATTCGATGACATAAGAACACTTTTTTCAAACTCACATGCACATATTACTCTTCTTGTTCACATGAATCAAAAATAATGGTTGTCTTTTGAAAAATAATAAAATAATGAGTAAAATAATGGGAAACCCTTTTCTCCTACACTATAACCCCCTCACTACCTCTTCTTGTTACATATCTCATGATTTGTTCCTAGTATAAAATCTATTCAAATATCTTCCGAAGATCCTCCCCCACTTCTTGTATCCCTTGTTCTCACAAAAAAACAAAAACCTATCCCCTAAAGAGGCTCTCAAGGAAGATCATTTAAAGAGGTAAATTTCTCTTTTCATTTCTTTTATTTCAAGATCCATGCATTTATTTTTCTATTAACCCATACTTTAATCCAAATTTTATGATGAATCAAGTAAAATAAATTTACAATAATGTTTTTATGATAAATTATGAATTCATCATCATATATCTTTTCCCATTATTTAATACTAGAAATGAAAACACCATCTGAGATGTGTTAATTTATCACATTCAAGGAAGATATTTTTAAATTTCTGTTGCCAAAATAAATTAGGGTCATGAAACCATTTTGATTTTTCAACTAGAATATAATATATTTATTTTTACATATTAAAGGTTTATAAATCACTAGGTATAAATGATATTAATTGAAATATCCAAATGAGTTTATTGTGATCAAGAACCGCCAATTAACCCGAACCATTGTCATTAGAATTATATATATATATTCATCTTCACTACCAATAAAAATAATAATTTTAAAACAATTTAATCATATGGTCATTAAATAATATCATAAAACTTATATTCTGGACAACCTTTCTCATTCTACATGTTTATCCATACATGAATATAAGTAAACTGATCATGAAAACCAAGGAACAAAACACACCCAAATAATTAAATTGGATCTCATAACCCATTAAATGGCCATGAATGAACCTAATAATGTTATGAATAATAAATTAAATGTAGATAAGGTTCTGGAATCATTAATTTATGAATCTAATTTTGATTATTAAGTTCATTAAGATCAAGTGAGCAACACCAACAGACTTAATGTTAGTAGTTTCTACCCAAACCTTCATTTTCATTCGGGTTACTCTTTTTGTCTACTTACCTCAATTAAATTTTTATTTATTAACATTTAATCCTCATATATTATATGATATATATATATATATATATATGAACCAAACAGAATCCTACTTTCATTTGTGGGGAGTTATATGGTTTAAAAGTGTATATCAAAAATTCTTCAGGAATTACAAGCTAGATTCAAATAAATTTTTCAAATTCATTCATATTTTAAAGGACACTATATAATAGGTTTTTAGAGACCATTATATTTTTGAAAATTGTAATTTTTTTATTAAAATACTATATTAGATAACATCTTGTTTTATAAAATTACTTTTACAAAATAACATTTCTTTTCAATGTGAAAGAGTACTTATCTCAAGAATTTCTCTATGATTTTATAAGAGCATATTCATCTATTTCAACACTCTTATTTATTGTCATGTATTATTGGGATTAATATTTTATTATATCTTCTACCATATTTAATTGAATGTATTATGAATATTTGTACTATGGATATTCTATCGTAAATCCATTCACCAATTTACTGTGAATGGTTAGTGTTTTATATCAATATTGGAAAACATTTATTTAAATTTCATAATTTATGTGAAATATGAATGTATATGTTGTTTATTCTTATCACCAATCATATGAGAAATGTATTTCACTTATTAAGTGTTATTTTGGGGCTGATATAGCCCCTCGATTCATATGTAGGTCTCACGAGACAAACTATGGTCATTCCACGATGTCTTGAAAAATGGATATTTATTGTCTCGGAACGAGGCCTAGGTGATATGGATATGATGTCCCTCATTATTCATTCCCTCATTATGAAACATGTAACTGGTAGTTCATGTGGTTATTTTACTTGTAGAATACCCATGATTATGTTTTATGATGGTATTATTTATTCAGCTCTTATTCCAGCCATATTATGTTCATATATAGTACATTTTAATGGAATGTGTTTTTAAGTAATTCTCCATGCCTAGTGTTTATGTTTATGATATATTATTCTATATTTATTACCCTTACTGAGTATTTTAGATCACCCCTTTCTTGTGTTTCATTTTCCCAAGACATGAAGTGGTATATTATGAAGGACCAGCAGAAATATACTAGGAGTAATGGATGTTGTCAATGGAGTTTGTATATTGTATTAATATTCATATTTTAATTTTTATCATTTATAACATCATTTTTCGAAAGATACTAAACCACTCGTTCCATCAGGAGTGTGACATCATTTGGAAAATATGACATATTCTTTGTTGTTGAGATTATTTGATGAGATCATATATGGTTATCCTAGGAGTGTAGATCTAGGATTGAGGAATCATGGTGTGTTCTCAATGATGTGACATAACCATTGGATGTCCTTGAGACATGTAGTTGGGATCTGGTGATTCATCAAAAAATGTTAACTCATGTGGGGAAGACCTAGTGATGCATTATACATCAATTTTGTTGTTCCATGTGGATGAGAACTCCCACATGCGGGTTTGGGGAGAATGAATGTGGGATTCCTTGTTCTCCAAGGTTTTATGGCCACTATTGTAGTATTGATAGTGAGTCTAGTTTTAAATGGTGTAACCATGTAGATTACTAGAACTATAAGTTTATATGAAAATCATGATTGTAGGTATTGTTTGGGTTTTCACAATTATCCTTAGATGGTACCGAATGGTTGGAATTATCGGGAAAATGATTATATCAAGACCGATATTCAATTTTCTGAAATAAGTGTCAAGGGTGATTCTGGAAGGATATAACTAAAATTCATCATTTTATGGAATGATAATTGGTTTCAACATGTGATCCTATGTTGTGGTGTTTAACTTATGGGATCTTGAGTTTGGGAACCATGAAGGTAGAAGGGGAGAATGATACCCATTGTTTTTATTGGAATTGTTGGTTTCATACTAAGACTTTAAATTTATCAACTAGTAAGATCAACAGAGAGAGTTTTTTCTGACCTAGGTGGAGATAGTTACACCTTAATGACCCATAGATCATCAATACATGGAAGATATACATTATGATATTAAGTGTTGATTTTTCTTCACCCTTTTGTTGAGGTGAATAGGAATGCGGTGGTTCTTATAGGCATGGTGGCCGAAGGAATTTTATGATTTTGAGAAAATACTCCCTTGTTGTAATGATGATATTTTCGGGTAGTCAATGTGTATTAGTATTAATGATCATATGAAAGAAATGGAAGTGTTAAAAGGATCATATTGATGTTGGTCATGGACTGGGAAGAGTGATATCCATTCCTTGGTGGCGTGGCTTAATGGGATGTGCTCGATGAGTGTGGTAAGAGAATCCATATTGTAGGATGTCCACCAGTGGACTTCTTGGGGTGGAGATCCATGTTTTTTAATGAGACCTAGTTAAAGTCATGGATGGAAATCATATTTGATAGTAATAGATGATGAGTATTATTTTGGGTTTGAATGTAGTCATAAGCAGGTTTCTCTATATCCATCCACTGCATTTTTGGATGGATAGAGCATGAGAATAGGTTTTATTACATTATCATGGTTATGGGATGATAATAAAGCTTCTATCGTGGGGAGAAAAACTTTCTTCATAATAATACGACTCTAAAAAATGGATTATATATGTGAATGATCTATTGTTAGATGATTATTTTAGCACGAGGGGGTACAAATTTTAGGCTTTCATGTAATTGGATATCGTGAGTTGGAAAACTCATTGATTTCATCATTTTGGATGTGATGACTATGTATTGAGTGTTTTATGTGTCCTTTTGAAAATGATTAAGTGTTATTGTTTCATTACAAGATGGTTGATGTATGAACAATTTGGAAAGGAAGTGGGAAGTGAGAGTTGGTACCAGTGTTTGGCTGATTCAATGTCATATGATGAGGTGAAATTTGTTGGAAACCATGCATAGTGAGTTATTGTATAACTAGAATCAAGTTTCAAAAGAAAATTAGAACAATGGATAGAATAATAGAGTGAAATTTGATATAATGAGTTGGGATGTATATTTGTGTGAACCAATGGTCAAATAAAAGATGAAGAGGTCATGTGATGCCACCTTGGAGTTAATTGGTTCTGTTAGGCACAATCACATTGTTTTGTTAGTAGTTACTGGAAATGGTCAGTGTTGTGGTAAAAAGTGTTCCATATAATTTTAGTTTAGTTATTGAAGATTTTTTAGGTTATGAATAATGTTGCAATGATTTAGTTTGGAATTGATAACCTTAGTAGATCAAGAATGATGACAAAATGTTTATAGAGACTTCTCAAGGATGAGAGGTTTTATGACGTTGTGATTTTATTAACCCATGTCAACGATTGACAATGAGAATTCAAGAGTTGTTTTTTGAATTTTGAATTAGTAAATGAAATATATTTTTAAATTTCATTTGGAGATTAATTATGAAGGATATAACACAAAAGGAGTTTTAGACATTGAATGATATTTAGATTAAGTTATGGGGGACTAGAAGAGCATTAGGAGAGGCCGAGGTGGTTGTTGCATCCAAAACATTATCAATACATATGAATATCCTATTAAAATTGGGGGGGGGGGGTTGAAAGTTTTTAACCATAAAATGTTAAGAGGTGGAATCCCCACCTTCCACTCTTAGTTATTTTTATCATCCTAGGGGAACCATCTCCTTGGTTCTATTAATCATGCTCTTTAAAGAGATGTTTTTTGGGAACTATGTTCTTTATCGATGGTATGTATCACGTTTATCTAGTCTTTACATATCATTTTCTTCCCAAATCTTAATTTATTCATCGATTGGGATTATTAATTCATTAGATAATCTACAAGTGTGTAGTGGAATTGTCGAAATCTAATGGATCTTCCTTGAATCCAAGCTATAATATGTTCTATAATTCCATCTTCACTTGGTATCTCAATTATTTAATATGATATTTTTTTATTTTATAATTTTTTGTGATTTAGATTAATGATAAATTAAAAGGGTTACATAAATAGTTCTATTAGAGAGGTGTTTATTTGAGATGTTGTTAAGGATACCCCATGGGCATCTTATTGGTGATTGGTCATGGTTTTGACATTATGTGGTCATTGTTGAGTTAATGAAACATTATGACTCTTTTAAATTATAATATTCAACAAAATTAAGTGTTATTATTAATTAATGACAATTTTTGGGTGTGAAAAAAATACCCCATAAAGTTGATATGTATTTGGTCAGGAATGTGTGAGGAATAATGAGTATGGGTTTTCCATCAAAGTGTTTTCAACCTTGGTAAAAAAAATAAAAAATCATATAATTAATTATGTGGTATATGATTCTTCCTAAAATTTATTATTAATTTTACACTGTATGGTTTATGTGTGATGTGATGAATTTTTTAGTATATTAAATAATGTATTTTAATTGTTAAGTGGAGTTAGTTAAATTTTAGGCCTCGGAATGAGCAATGAGGATTCCATGTATTTTCATTATCATAACTTAGGAAACCACATAAGGTGTACCATGACATAAGAAATTAAATAGAATAAATGTGGAGATACACTGTGTTAAAAGAGTCATGTTAATAAATTAAAGAATTACTAGAGATATTGGGATGTACCCCAATACTCAAAAATAATATCAAGTGAAAAAATTTAATTATTTATTGGATCATAATGATTTGGTACGGAAAAATATTAGGACACATAATGCATTTATAAAATTTGACTGATAATAGAGGGGAACCTAGGTTTTCCCTGGATCACGTGTTGATCTATAGGCCATATATAAATTATATGATTTTCATTGGTTCCCAATATTTATAATGAATGTGGAAAACACCAATAAAGGTGTAATTTTTTAAATGAACTTATTATATGAATTTTCGTTGATTATGGAACTTGAGTAATCCTTGTAATGATCTTTGATGTCATTTGATTCCTTACATGGGATGTGGGTTCAAAAGATGATATCTAGGAACCTATATCAAGGATTTCCTTGTGATATGTTATATAAGATGATAATGTATTATTTGTTTTTTGTTGAATCTGTTAGGTTTGGATATGAATTTTGTAGTTTATGGTTAATTTGATGAATTATTTGTTGTAATATATTAGATTCAATTAAGGATATAAATATAATAGAATTACATGAGTTAATATGGATTTCATTAAGGTCATCACTGGATTTCCATAAAATGATTCTTAATTGGATTCTAGGATATCCAAATATAGGTAATTCTCTAGGATTGTAGTGATTACTCCTTGATTAATCACTATGAATGCCTTAGAGTATCTCCTACAAGGATTAATTTTATTCCTTGGATACAATATTCCAAATATTAAAACTATTTCTTCCCAATGGTTACAATTTTATATTCGTTGGGATGAGCTCCCCAAATTAATCTTGATTATAAAAAAGCAATCTTCTTGGGTGTGGACCATGATTCTAGTGAATCCTCTTATATTTAATTTTTTAGACATCGATTATTTCTATTTTTCTCGATAATTACAATTTTTTATTCCTTGGATTCACTTGTCTTATATAGTGGATAATTTAATGGATGGCTATCATGGTTTTTTAAAGAATTTAATTTTTGAGAATACCTTATTCTGCCCCTTGGGAATCCCTTATATTTTCATGTATGTGGGATTCTTTGTCAGGATCCGTAGAACCAATGCTACTAATGAGATCCTCAATCTAATAAGAGAAATCAAATACTAACTGAAACTGCAATATCCTTCCTTAGTTTCATTGTAGTGATCCAGATCATTATTTTACTCTATTTTCTATTTAATTATGATATATTATTTATTTTGATACATATATCTTTGTACACTATATTTCTCATTCATGATATAATTTTAGGAACTGTTGGTTATGGTCTAATTTGATTTACTCGGACCATTTTTTGTTCACTTGGGAACTTGGGTAATCTAGAGGATACCATTTCAATTTTTTGTTGGAAAAAGTTTAGTGTTAGTGCCAAAAATATTTTTTGCATAGAATGGCTAGCTGGGATAATTTATGTGTGATGGGACAAAGCAGCTTCAAGACATACTTGAAGATGATCTCAATATAACACTATTTTATCTTTTTTGAGTAATTATAAATGGTTTTCCCATAGGCCACCCATATTTTTTTTTGTTGGTTAACATCAATAATTTACTCTATTTTTATATAGAATGTTGATATTGATGATTATTTATTATGATAACATGTATATTGTTGCTATGAATATCAATTAAGTTACATATATTGATGTATCTTCAGTATGTTTTTCTAATATACTAATGGTTTAGTCACCCAAATATACCACCTTTATACCCTTGAATCTAATAGATAGACATTGGTGAATAGGGAGGATTCCTAAGGATTAATGTCACACAGAATCTGGTCACAAATTAATATTTTTATGGATGGTACATTACATTTATTGTCCATAGACATTATTATTGAGGCTATGTGATCCTTATATTTCTCTTCAATGAAATGGGTAATGATTTATT
Organism: Viscum album; assembly: GCA_963277665.1. Classification (NCBI taxonomy): domain Eukaryota; kingdom Viridiplantae; phylum Streptophyta; class Magnoliopsida; order Santalales; family Viscaceae; genus Viscum; species Viscum album. The sequence continues at coordinate 2,045,115,241 of OY728126.1, read as the reverse complement.
TCTATTTGGTATATATATTTTAATTAATTGAGTAGGTTTTTCCATTTTAAATAATATTTGTAAAAATGTATAGTATGAGAGACATAACTATTATGTCCCAAGGTAACAAAAAGATTTTTGAATTCATGGAAATGTGTTTTCATGGAAATATTTAGAATTTATAATCAATATGTTTTTGATTGTGACTAAATATTGTTTACATCCCTTTTAAGGGAGGAAATTTCATTTTTCATGAATATAATTTCAGAGTACCCATTTTTTACAATAATATACCATGATTATGAAATTTTTTAGTCGTTATTATGAGATATTCTATCAAAATATTTTAACTAAATATTATTTCGTGAGTAATAAAATTAAAATTTGAGCATAATAATTATTATAGAAAAGTTAAAAATCTCATATGGGATTACATGATTTTCAAAATGGGTTAATGGGGTTCATTCATTTTGTACCCATTACTAAGATTTAGGTTCTCATCGTATATATTAAAATGTTTTTCATAGGGCATAAGGGTGAGTGGACACAAAATAAAGGACTAAAATTATATTACAGTTATTCAAATTAAATGATTTAAAATAATATTTAATGAATTGTGTATATAAATATAGTATATTTTTTTAGGGAAAATTGATATTGAGTGAATGTCTATACTATGAATTTTAAGGGTATGATATATATGTATTTTTCCTAATTTTCTAAGACTCTAAACTCAAATTGTCCTTGTAATGTATGAAATTGAAAGCCCTGATACAAATCATAAAATAATTGGGTTTTTAAGAGATAAGGTGTTTTATTTTATATCATTGGAAAAATTTATACATATTAAATTTCATTATGTTTTTAGTAAAATAAACTAAATGTATTTTAATCTATTATTTTAAAATATAATGTGTGAACATTAATATTATCCATGTCACATCTTCTAATTTGTGTCTTTTTCAGAATGGTTTTCTTCCAATATAATAATGAAATTTGAATGGAATGGAATTATAAAGAGATCTTCATTTTTAATATACAATATGAAATAATTAGTATTATAATATAATAATTTGTAGTTGTGTTAACATAATTGATGTATGATTTTAACAGTGGTACCCATGCAATAGAAAGAATGAAGTCTTTTTATAGGAAATGTATATATAATATAATTTCATGAAAAAACCCTCCAATATTTTGTCTAACCATTGATCAATTTGTATCTTATGGATGTATCAAGGATGTATAAATGATATTCAATTTTTTTAGTTACTATGAACATCATTAGATAATTCTTTCCATTGATAATTTTGATGATGAAGTTGATATTAGGCGGTGTCTAATTAAGAATAGTAAAGGGACATATGAGATAAATTCCATTAGAGAGGATAATATTTAGATATCATTTCATAAAGAAGTATATTCTTTATTTAGTTATTATATAAATATAATTATCCAGACATCAGAAAATGAGGACTTTGTCTATGATTATGAAAGAAAATATAATAGATTACATATTTATGTGCAAAATTGCACTCTTGGATAATGATATTAAAATAGAAATGGTTTTACTTAGGATTAAAATCATATTCTCCATGAGAATTTTCCTCTAATAAATTAAAAATATAAGAAATTGTTGAATGAGGTTTTGAGGATGACATGATGGTGTTTTTTTACCTTTAAAAAAATGATATAGAGAACTCAAGGTGGAACGAAATAGGAAAGAATCCATTGTATAAATATAATTCTAACCGGTATAAATTTATCTACTAGGATATGTGTGGTATGACACATCTTTCAGATTAACTTATAAAATCTAAAAAAATTTATTGATGTGTAATTCCTGGAAATTTTAACCGTGATTGTAAAAAAAAATCTGAGTAATACTCATTCCAAGTATAATAATAAGATATTGAGATGTTTAATATGTACAGATATGGTCCATTGTGCTGATAAATGTCTAAAGAAAATAATAAATTATGGGAATCGTCAATATTTTAAGATTAAAGGTGTTCTAAATTCATTAATGACTACATTTAATAATGTAGTCCATCAAATAATGTGGTGACATGTACATTACACGTTTTTAAAAAAATTACATATTGAATGATTTTTCCTAGTAATATTGGTGACTTTTACGAATTTTAGTTTGATGTTTTTTCAGATATAGTTTTTATTTTAGTTTATCATTCTATGATAAATTACAGAGATAGGGATTTTATATTTATTTGTTAGAGTGATATTAAACATTTATAGTATAAATAGATCATAACTATGATAATTTATGAAAATTATGAGAATAAAATTGATAGATGGTTGTGAAATTTATCAAACTCGTATTGTTGAAAAAAAGTTACATTATTTAGACAAGTGATATGAAAATTGAAAATGAATATGTTGATATATTTTCAGGATGATTTTACTAGTTTAATTCTGTTTAGTAGGTTGAATTCACAATTGATTTAGTCATAGAAGCTATGAAAATTTAAAAACCCTCTTATTGAAGGGTTCAATTAGATTTATTAGAATTGAAATATTAGTTTGAAGATTTTAATTAAATTATTTTTAATCATCAGATCAATTCACATGGGGTGATCGTATTTTTTTATAAATTATTTTTAATGGATGATTCATTTATTTAATATAGATAAGTCAATAATATTACTAACAAAAATGTCAATATTCCGTCAAATAGATTATTTTTTAGGATCAGTTTATTGAAGAAAATATTTATTCAATGATTGATATCTTGTTGATATATTTTCAACTATAATTAATGGTTTAAGTCATTTTAAATATTATGGTTCATACTAGGAATAGTAATTATGAGGTTTTGGTTATTCCTTTAGGTTTTAAAATGAACTTATTCTATTTATTAATCAAATTAATAGAATTTTCCATGTGTATTTAAATAAATTTATGGTTTTGTATACTTTTTAAATTCTACTTTATTCTAAATGTTCTAGAGAATAGGAATGATATATATGAATTTTTCTAAACACATTAAAATAAAATATTTTGAATATAAAATTTATCAATGGAATATATTAAAATAGAATTATTTACCTGGAAATATTATCTATAAATAAGTAATAATTTTTTAAATTTATAAAATAAAAGTGTCGGAATAGTGTCCCTGACCATTATATGTTTCTAATATTCCTTTTTTTAGGTTTGGGGTTTACAATATGGTGGTTTATCGAAAAGGTTTCATATTTATCTAGCCCACTAACAAATTGAACATGAATCACTTTAAAATTCATCAGGTTAAAGTAATGTGATGAATATTTTTAGGAATTTCATAAAATATTGGTTAATGCTCATGTGTAGACCACTATATCTTGAAATTATAACCTTGTTATTTATATTGATTCTTATTTGAAGGGACTTTTTTCTCTCTTATTGAAATATAAATTTATGATTCATCATAAATTACACCAATAAAAAATAATTTATAATAAATACCCTTCAAATGATATTGAATTGGATTAAGTAGTTTTGGATTTATAAATATATAGATATATATTATATTGAAAATTTGTGATATATATAATGAAAACAATTGTTTAATGTATTTATTCACTGAATAATAAATCATCACGTTGTAGAGAATATTTTGTGTAACTAATAAAGGGTTGTGATTTCACAATTCACTATCATCAAGTTAAATAAAACAATGTAGGAAATGTCTTGAGAAATAAATTAAAATTCATATTTATCTATTTTAAATTTGTATCATGGATTATTGGATAATGATTTAGTGGATGTTTTCCTAGAAATTTAGCATGTATGTGGTCACACTCATTTTAATTAGGTTTTAGTGAAGTCATACATTCTATAAATAATTAAGCATGCCTATAAAAACAAAAAGAGGTGTAATGAAATAGTAGAGTTGGCTAAGTAGTTTATGTACGATGAATTATATCATTCTAAATATAATGTTATAATATATGGAAATTGTTTGTGTTTAATAATAGATCCTTAGTAATAGAATGAATTGTAAGATGAAGTTCATAGTTCATGATTTTCTATAATTCTTGGTAGCACTAAAATGAAAAATGTATTAGGGAATATTATTTGAAGGATGGAATAAGTAATGATATTTCTAATTTTTTATAATATTTATGATGAATCAATATGTTGAAACATAGTGATAATAATATAAGTGGAAACTTTATTCTTTTCATGTGTATTAATGGAAATGAGTTAATATATAAATGTATATTTTAGAATATTACTAAATATATCTAAATGTAAGAGTGGATTTATGTTATTATTGATAAGTTTAATAAATTTACAAAAAAATTTATATTCCAGATACTTTTTATTTGTACCAAATTAATGAATATTATCTAAAATGTATAGTTATATTACATTGATTCAATCACATTATCTAGTTTAATAATGATACCAAATGAAAATTAAATTTTTAGATGTGACATTAGATTTCATTCGACTCTGTATTAAATATCATTCTATATATTTATCAACAATCTGATGGATTTCCATAAGGAAAGATTTAGACTTTAGAGGAAATTATACAGCCCTTCCCACTATATTACCAGGGATTTTGGAATCAAAATCCTTCTTTTGATGATTTATCTTATAATAATACTTGCCATTCCAATAAACAGATTTACCATTTGGAGGCATTATATTGAAAGCAGAGCCAGACTCTATCATGGAGGGATGAGGTAAATGGATGTTTTTTTCACTAGAACAAGTATAAAAAATGTCTAATTTGGTAATGATTATTCTGTAGCACGTAAGGATAAATTAAGAGATCAAGATGAACTGTCTAGAGAATAGGTTGAAATAATTTTTTTGAATTTGAATGTCATGTTTTTATAAATGAAACACATTGGGATGGTGTTATATATTTCAAAAAGAAATAAAAGTGAATAACATGTTATATTAGTTCATTTTATATTCTAAAAAATGTTGTATCATTTTCTAATAGAGTTTACTTTCATTCAAATATATCATATGAACCTGATGGATTTATTGTTTTTATGATGATGAAATATATAGTTGAACAATCTCATGTTTTGATCCATAAGGCAGTAGGGTTGGAATAAAATATATTTTAGGAAAAAACATTAGTGAATATCATGGACCATAGAGAAAATGTGTTAGGGAATATCCTAATTGACCTCGTTAATGTTTCATGGAATAACTATATTATTGTGGAAGAGAAATGGGAACCTGAAATGGATATGAAGAAAAAATATTTCATCATACTTATGAAATAAATAAAATTGCATGTACACAATTTCATTTAGAGGATAGGAATTTGACAACCCATGTAATGTGAATAATTAATAAATTTCATTTCATATTAATTTTCTTGATTATATTTTATGTATTTACATTATTTAAAATAATTTAATAATATTTTTTAATTAATAAAGTAGTTTTCTTTCTAATTGAAGTGTTTTCCAGGAATTATTTGGTTTTTTATATATATAAAATTTCAAAATTTTTGAAATATAATTTTATAAATATATCTTATTTTTTTATATCACATTATTAAATATATATGAATATCAGTTGTTTTGTGTTTTTTTATAACATGTTATTTTGGTGAAGAGTGAAAAAATCGAATTTTCATTAAACATTTTATTTATTTTAAAATATTTATAAATATTAAATTTATTTTAGATTATTTTTAAAAAAGTATTAAATCCATTTTATAAAAAATATTATAATTAATTCCATAAGAATATACATTATACTCTCTCTCTTTTATAAATTCATTTTTTTCTTTAAAACATTTATTTGGAAAAAAACATTTTCTCGTTTCATTTTTCATGATTATATTAACTTTAATTTTTAAAATTTTATAACTTGAATAATTAAATAATTTAATATAAAATTTTAATAATAATCTTAAAATTTATAGTGTGGAAAATTTCATTTTTGGTCATATTTAACAGTAACCATGTTAAAAAAAATTCACCACGATAAAGTGTAAAACAAATTTATTATGAGTAAATCAATGTGGTATACTAAAAAAATCACGTTAAATATTATTTTATGAGAATATTTAATCATTTATCATATTATATTTCAAATTTCATAGTATTTAAGACACCATTCTCCTGAGTAAAAAATTATACTATTTTAAAACATTTAAAATTTACAAAAATGTCCCTCTGCTCACATATAAAAGGGATCAACTATCCTATCATAATCACACAAATTGAGATATTTTACTTGATAAATACCTATAAAAAACCATTCCAACATCCCACCCAAGTTTTTATAGCACTTGTTATAACAAAAATACCAACCTTTGAAGTTTAATGGTGTAATAGAAAGAAGGTATTCCAAAAAAGAGGCATAATTCCTAACAAAGTGTTTCATATTTATTTATTATTCTAGATACATCAGATATTCCTCATCAAAAATTAAATAAAAAATAGTAATATTTTATATACTAAAATATTTTCATGATTATTTCACAAACCTTTTTCTTCTCCATTTTATTACCTTGTGAAATGAAAACATTACTCGTGCATACTAATCAATCAGCACGTCCATGATGTGATGTGTTCCATTTAGCCTCACTTCCTCCCAAGGTTGGGTAACAAGAATATTTGATGAATATTTACGATATTAATGAAATAATTATTATTATATAAAGAAATCATATTAATTACCTTCAAACCCTTTTATTCATGGGAAAAATACAATGTCTCATGTGTGTATGTGTAGACTACCATCTATACGAAGCGATGTGATTCGTTTTTCATGTACACCATTCATGGAATATTATTAAAAAAATTAAATGTATAAAAATTATAAATATATAATTATACATATTATGGATATTTTATAACATTGAACCTTTGACCATAGTTAACCAAACGATGCTCTTTTGGGATTATGAAGTGAAAATTATCAAAATATTCTACCTGAATTTAACTTATTTATTAACTATATAATATAGGGTAACAAATAAAACATCAAAAATATTAGGGGAATACACCTGTGTTTTTTTCTTAAGAAATTGAATATTAATTTCAGATTATTTTTATGTATTTGAATTAAAAACATGGCGAGTCCACATGTGGGAAATTATTCTTCATTGAATCATTATTCTAAATGTATCAATGGTTGTTCTTCCCCATTCAATCCATATAGATGTTCTTTAAAAAAAATTAGCTATGTTAATAATATAATAAAATGAATGTCCAAATTCATTTTACACCATAATTTAGATTAATTATTAATGTTAAATAAAAATTTTAACATTTTCTTAATAGGTTATTGTTGACATTTTTATAAAAGTGAGAAATAAATATATTTTAATGTATATGGATTTAAAATAATTCCATACCATAATTAAATCTATTCTTTTAAAAATAGTCATCTACAAATTTTCATGTATATTAAAAATAATATCAAATTTATTGTTCTTTCTGAATTTTTTGTTTAATGAGTTTTCAAAAAATTGTATTTTTGTCCTTATTTTTACGGGGAGACCAAATTTTCGTCTTAATATATGTTGAAAATTAGAAATTATGATATTTAATTATGTGAAGAAATTAATTTGTTCTATTTATGTTATATTCTGTTTACATTGTTCATGATGAAATTTGATCATGATATAGCCCTAGAATGAACAGAGTAATAATTATTTTCAGGGAATATGTGTTTGAATTAATTGAGAAGTATATTCCATTTATAAGAGTGCTTGTAAGAGTGATAGTAAGAGTAAAATAAAGATAATTTCATAACACACCAACACAGTTTTTCTATTCATTAAAATGAGTTTTTAATAATATAGGTTGATTTTATATGGGAATGTGATTATGTTTAAATGAAAATTTATTCACTCTTTATGGTTCAAAAGTATGTTTTTATTTATAAATATTTCACAAGTTGCCATGTTTTATGATAAACTATAATGATGATAATTGTTTCATTTATATTTGTTATTATATGTTTTAAAAAAATCATTGGGAAATTAATCAAAATCCATGAGTACAAATACGAATATTTTATCTCAAAATATATTATGGAATGGAAAATTTTCTTATGGGATTTCATGAATTTAAAATATTATTAATGTGTTTCAATCCTTTTATATGTCTTATTGAATGTTTAGTGCTCTCCCCATGGTTTCAAATGTTTTAAATCAGGCCAATGGAATATTTGGAACTATAAAAAGTGTTAACATTATAATATTGCCACTTAATGTTATTATATGTGTATTTAACTATAATAGATGTGAAAAATAAAAAATGAATAAAAATTAGACATGGTTGAATAAAAATATTTACTCAAATATATTAGATTATAGGTTGATTAGAAGTCAAAAATCAAGCCTTGGTGATCAAAAGATGATTTGGTGGGAGCGATTAATAAGTAGTGAAATAGAGAAGAAAAAAATGAAGAAGGGCCCATCACAGGGGTTTAGGTGGTGTCCCATACTCATTACTATAAGTAAAATCACTAAGAAAATGTACCTATTTTAATACATATTAAATTCTTGGGAAATATATTTATAATAAATTATTTTAGTTTTAATATTGATTAGTGTTTTATTATTAAATATTAGTTTACTTGACATTAAAACACACCTAAACCCCAATGGAACTATGGAAATATTTTATTCATTCTATGGAATCAAAAAATATTTTATTAAAAAAAATATTTATTAGGATTTAATATTTATTTTTAGGTCTTACGATTAAAAATACTATTTTTAAATAAATCATAATACCCATTAATTCAATTTTATGTCATGAAAAATGATATATATATTTTTTAATAATATATACATCACGATGATATCGTAAAATTTACATATTATGATATAATTTTATTTTTTCACTAATCACCTAAAAAACCCTTTTTTAATTTTTTTTAAAAATTCTTAGTTAATTTAAATATAATGATTCTAAAAATAATGAATATTTTAGAAAATTATTTGTTATCAATATTCTAAATATATCTTTCAAAATTACTAAGATAATACATTAGAAAATTGTTTTATCTAAAATAAAAACAATTTATTTTTATATGAGTTATTACTATTATTTTTTTTAATTTAATTATTATATGATTGATATTTAATTTTTCATACATTATGCAAATAATATTTTCAATATAAATTATATCTTTTATATAATTTTTTTAAATTTTTAAATTCAAATATTTTTTTCATTATTAAAATTAATGTGTTAGAAAATAAGTTAATATATGACTTTTTAAAAAATAGACTATTATAAACATAGTCTCTTCCATGATATTAATAATTTAATTTATTATATTATTATAATTATATTTATTTATTTTTCATGTTAAATATATATTTATAGGCATTTTTGTACTCTAAATGGCCATGTCACCGTTTCAACATTCAATAATTTTTCCAATGGGTAGTAACCATTAGAATAGTAATATAATTACTGTATGTCTTATAAATAAATCTTATTTCTTATATTTATATATCACTAAATTAAATCTCAAGGTTGTCGATTCATTAGTTATAAAATGGTTATCATATTTCTAATGTATTTTTTATTTAATTTTTATGATTTATACATGTTAAATTTTAGTAGGATACCATAAAGGATTTGTTTTTTAAATTATAAATATATTTTTTTATCTCATTAAAATATATTGAATTTTATAATATGTATTTATAAGTTTTCATTACTTTTTATGAAGGACTAATTATTTTATTTATGTGTAATCTTCAATTTAGTTACAGTAATATATTATTTTATAATTTATTCTTTTTAAAATCAATTTTTTTAGTAATAAAATGTAATTATTGGGTAATTTATTTAAATTTTATATTAACATAATCATTAGAAAATAAAATATAAGAATTAATAATTTTCATATATATTTTCTTCTGAGAGAATCTAATATTATATATTAAAATAATAGGAGGTCACATTTCTTTCCTTAAAAAATTTAATCTCTATTAATATGCATATGATATGTTTTCCATTGTTCTCCACAATTTTTATAAGTTATTTTTTTAAGAAAAATTCATAATTTTTAGTTTACATATAGTTTACCATTTCATCATAATGATATAGTTTCAGAAAAAAAATGTGATGTTGTTAGTGGTAGTTATAATAATATCATGTAAAATTAATCTAACCAATCTTATGAATATGAAAAGTATCTATAATGTTTCATAACGTGTGTTTCATTATGATAATCTATGTTTTTTTATGGATTATCCCCTAGAAAATTTATATTATGCCAACATCATAGATGGTGTCATATTTTTCGCTAAATAAATTAATTTATTATAAATCAAGGTCTAATCCATCTCAATAATTATATAATGGCCATGCACATACATAATAAACACTCATATGACTAGATAACATCAATTTTATTAATTAGAAATATCCAAATTTTTTATTCCAAAAATATCCCCACTCATTATTTTAATTAAAGGCAACTTCCATTATAATTAATGTGATGATTTCATTTCAATTTAATACTCATAATATAAATGTGTTTATATATATAATAAAACAATTAATTAACTAAAACTTATTTTGTGATCAAATTACCTGATATAATATTTTTTAGGACGCTAACATCCATCATTGTAAATATATAAGCCTGAAAATTATCTTTTATCCTCTTTTTGGGTAGAATATATTTACAGACTAATAATTCCATAATTTTTCCCATTTCATTAAAATTAATGTATCAGATATTGGTATAATCAATCATTCATTTTCAATATGGAATATGATGTCCTTTTTCTAAAAACATTAAAAAACTACAATTATAATAAAGAAATACATTGTATGTTTATTCCTTCAATTCATTTGTTTTGGAACATCGACAATTACATTCATTTTATTTTGATAATATCATTCTAAAAAACTCAAAAATAAATATCCTATTTTTCATTATAGTGATAATATACCACTTAGTGAACTATATCTCAATTTTGATGTTACTTTTCACTATATCCCCATATGATGGAAAAACATGGGTGTCAAATTCTGAACAATGATTGGAATTTTGTTCATTAAATAAAAAATATACCCAACTTTTTTGTATTTAGTGTAAATTCATATTATGTCTCAGTACAAATTTAAATTTACCTTTATATTCCCCAATATTCCCCAATTATATTTTATGTAAATTCAAAAAAAAATATTTCCAAAGTAGTTCACGATTTGAAAGAATTATTCTTTAATGAATAATATCGTAAAATCAATTCATTGATTTCTTTATCTCTATTTCTTTTTTTTTGTAAATTTAATCAATAACCACCACTGATCGATATATCCCCTTTGATATGATACTATCATAAAAAACTTCACGCATTCACTACATTCCAAATCGAAAAATATCATTCTTTTAAAATCAAGGAAACTATTTTTAGCCTTAATTGTGATAGTGCCCTAAGAACTAATGGTTTCAATAATGGTTTCTTCCAACACTACTATGAGAATATTCATTTTGATATTTTAAAAATTGTAAAAAATTTCTTTTACAATGTTATTATTCCACATGGGATAAATTCCCAATTCCATACTCTTATTCCTAATGATTACAATGCTTCTGAGATTCACCTTATCTATCCTATTGTTCTTATTAACACCATTTGAAAATTATTTCTAAACTCTTTTCTAATATACATATATAAATTTGGAGAATAATTTTTTATGTGAACCAATTTTGTTTCATCAATGTTTTTTCTATAAAATATTTCACCTATCATGCTTCAAAATGCACAAATATCTTAAACGAAGTCACTAGAGGTGGTAGTGTTTCCATTAAACATGACATTATGAATTATTTTGATAACATTTAATGGAGTTTTATTATCAAGGTTCTTAAGAACACGGGGTTTAATGACTCTTTCACTGGTATGATAAGATCTTTAATCAATTCGGCTTCCATATCTGTCCTTGTCAATGGGATAGGTAAGGGCTTCATTAAAGGTACTAATGGAGTTAGAAAAAGATATTTTTTTCTGCCATTCTTTTTTCCATTGCTTAGGATTACATAAAGAGATTAGTCACAATTCATGTGAATCAAAATATAAATAAACCTATCCAGGATTCTAGAAATATAAATGTTTCCATCAATCTTTTATAAGTTGATGATATTATTATGTTCTTGCAAGTTGATAAATGGAATACCCGAAATCATAAAAATTCAATGTATCATTATGAATAAATCTTTGGTCAATCTATAATGTGGAAGAAAATCCCTAGTGTTCTTTAGAAAAAAAACATTTCATCTAATAGAAACGCTAATATCATTAATTATTTAGGTATCAAGGAAGGTTATTTCCCCTTCACTTATCTTGGTGTACCGATCTTCTAATTTTCAATCAACTTTCTTCTTGGAAGGTTATATCTATCTATATGGATATTATAATTTGCCTTCTAAAATCTACAATTGTCCACAAAATGGTCTACTCGTTGATGGTTTACAATTGGCATGCTGGTCTACTTATGAAAATTAATGATCAAATTAAAAAAAATAAGTACATGTAGTGTGATTGACCTGAATCTTGTGACCATTCCATGGGTCACTTGTTGTAAGCCTTTGGACAAGGGTGGTCATTGAATTAAAAATCATAAGCTATTTGATGATTATCTTCAATCTAGGATGACTTGGAAGTTGCTTCTTAATAACTCTGATTCCATATCTTTTCTAAATAAAATATTCATTAATAATAATAAGAATAGAAATTTTAACTACATTAAATCATCCATCTGGTCGTCAATTAGGAAATCCTTCACCAACATTATGGAAAACACTAGTTGGATGGTCAGAGATAATTCCTCCATGAATTTTTGGTTTGAAAAATAGGATGGTGCTCTTTTAATCTCCATTCTACCTCCAAATACTCTTCTAGATAATAACAACTCCACTATTTATTGATGTTGTTAATTATCATGACATCAATCTCCCTAACAATATCAGTTATGTTATTCAAAATTATGCTTACTCTAACTCTGAGGATTTTTTTCTTTAGGGAACCTGCTTATAATGATGTTCATGATTCCAAAAGTGTTCACAACTACTATTTCATTAATTCTGATTCTATATTATGTTGGTTGATATCTTTTAGATAACTGTTTATTAAGATATCAAGACATATTCTTTTTTGGCGTATTTCTAATAATAGAGTCCCCACTGAAGCTTTCTTGAAATCATTTGGGATTCATCATTCCTCTCGATGTCACCTGTGCAACAAAGATAAAGAGGATTCTAATTATTTTTTTCAATCTTATGATACATCTGCAACTCTTTGGAATTAAATATGGGACATTTTTGGTTTCAGATATTAACTTCTTGATTTTATCAACTCAAAATTGCAACATTGTGTTTATTTTGAATCTTCTCAACAAATCAAGATTCTTTTTCTAACTACAGTTTCTAAAATCTTACATGTGACCTAGTATGATTGGAATAAATTTCATTATAATAATTTCTGATTCTGGATCAATGTATATAGGACATGGATTCTAATTGCCAACTGGGATGATGCCTCAATTTATAAAGCTTATTGTGACAACAATGTCGGTGAATTTGAGATCTTACAACAACTTAGGATTGCAGCTTCATACAGACAGCCTCAATGCACCTTTTAGGAATTATAGAAAGCTATGTTTCCAGGATGGTTAAATGTGAATGAAGATGGTGCCATGAAAGGAAACCTGGGATTTTCTGGATATTTTTCCATTTTTTGGGACTATCTTGGTGGGTGTCATGGATGCTTCTTTGGCGGATGTGGTACAAACTCGTCTCTAGAAGAAGAAATTATTGGGGTAACCCATTCTATGGAATTTTCAAAACAAAATGTTTTGAATAATCTTATGATTGAATGTTATTTAACGATTATTTTTCAAGATATTTGGAAGGGGTTGGTGCATATTTCATGGCCTCTTACTTCCCGTTGAATAAATTTCCTTTCTTTGCTCACGGAAATCAACTACATTGCCAATCCTGCCTTTCGGGAAGCAAACATGATTACTGATGGCCTTGGAAACAATGGGGTAAACCAGGATATTACACGACATGATGATTTTCATGATGATTTTCTCTCATTTTATTATAAATATTGTAACAAAACTCTATCTTTCAGACTCTTGTAACCTTTTTTTCTGTATTTTTTCAATAAATTGTGCCTTGGCCTTTGACCGAGGCACCATATTCCATGAATAAAATGTTTTCTGGATCATGAAATCTTCTTATTTTGTAAAACCATATTGGGCATGAAAATATTTATCCACATATGAAGGGATATATATAATATTAAATGGATAATACCCCAATATAGAGATGATTTTCTCATCACCAGCATCATATTTGTTCATTTTGAAAGACCTAAAATCCTTACACTACAACAATTTTTGAAATGTTTTCAATTCCAATGACTAGGTGTTATTTATACATAATTTAATATACTGATTTTTGGGAATAAAATATGTATTATGTTTCATTGAATATAAATTTATTCATTTATTTTAAATAAAAACATTTATATCAATTATAGAAAAATTTCTTTAAATTCATATGGATCTATTATTATTTTTTCATCTAGATATATTCTAATCAGTCTCACCACACATGTTTCCACTAAACATTCATTTACATAAACTATTCAAAATATAACCCAAGATACATAGACCACGTAGTAATTTATTACATATGAATGGTTCAAAAGGAAATGTTTGGTAGTTTTAAGATCAAGATGTATTTTTAATCATTACATTACAATCAAAAAAAATAAAAAATATTAAAAAAATGTTATTCAACCTCTAGAGATCATAATTGGATCACACATAACATTATTTCTTGTTATAAGGAGAAATGTGTAGACCTTATAAATTAGAGACATTTCAGGCTATGTAACGAATAACATATAATGACCACTAACATTACATAATTAATATGTCATTAATAAATTGTAATATGATTCCATAAAAGTAATAATATGATAATAAAACATCTATGGATGAGATAATAATGCAAATATAATAATACATGGATTAAAATAATAAATATCATGATGAAAAAATAAATAATTATAGAAAAAATAATTTTATTATGAAGGTCACATTCCATTTAATAAAACATAAAATGGTGGGAATACTCCCAATGCATAAATCTATTTATTTCATATTATAAACACTAGTGAATCCAGGGGATATATAATAGTTGGATCCACCATTCACTTACTAATTCCAATAAACTCATCATATGAAAAGAATACACAAAAAACTAATAAAATAAATAATGTTTCCTAATGAATTAAATACATAATAATAGATATTGAATTAATAATTATCTATATTTAAATTATGGTTATACAAATTATTAATATTTATATAGTTAAATAAATGTTGAAAAAACCAATTGAATCACCCTTCATTTTGAGTTATGATATATAATGTATTAAATACATGAAGAATTATGAGCATAAAATCATGTTAATATTTGAAATAAGAAATATAAATTATGGTTAATATATAAAATACCCACATGTGTTAAAGAACATGAATGTAGAAGGAATGTTTTCTGTCACGATGGATATGAAGGGTGAGTGATAACATAATCATTATAAAGGAAAAAGTGAGGGAGAGATCCCTCAGAAGGAACATAATGTGTAAAATCAATATTGTATGTAAAGAAACATGTAACACATAAAATAATATAAAATACTAATGTATTCATTTAAAAATTTAGATTTTTATCTTATATGTGATGATATTTCATAATGAAAAAGTACGTTAAATGGATGAGAAAAAGGAAGAGAAAACATACCCCGAGTCTCGATATTATTTGAATGTTCTTAAAAAAACGAATTGTCATGTTATATTTATTAATTAATTTATTCATTCAATTTTTTGATATTTTTTCATATCTTATAATCAATTTATTACCATGTGTTATTCAATAAATAAATTTTTATTGTTCACATTGTCCTTTTCGAAGTTTTTTGGTTCATGATTCTATATTTCCTTATCTATAATAATAATTCGTGAATATTACTATAAGGTGGTTCCATAGTTCTAAAAGTATCATGTTATATTTCACATCTCATTCCTAAATTTTTGGAGTTGAATATTTTGGTATATAGATTAAATTATGAGAATATTTCCTGGTAATCATTTATTAAATGGTTAAAATGAGAATGATTATTTAATATTAATATCATTAACTCCGGGACTATTTTTCATTAAATAATTGTAAAAAGGAAATTATTTTATTATTAGTATTATATTAAATCATGAAACACATTTTTAAGAATATACATAAAAGGATTAATGGAAATATAAAACATTATAATTAACCTCAGTAGAATAAAACATGTATAGAAAACGATATTTTTCAAAAGTGTATAAAATAAGTGCAAAATTAATAAAAATATTAATTATATATTAATATTCTCGTATAATTAAACAAATTTTTACTCTATATTTTTATTATTACATATATTACAAAAGGTATATGAGGAGAATTTAAATGAAAAAAATTAGGCTTGAAGCCCTTACTTTGAAATAGTAATGACTTATGAAAAGGGTGTTATGATTGGGAGTGGGAAATTCATAACTTATAATGGTTATATGGGATATCAATAACATAATTTCCTAATAAATGAATAAAATTAAGATATTTTTTTATGATTTTATTAATTTGTTTTCTCAACTATGTGATTAAAAGAGTGACTCGGGAACCTATACAATGCTTCTTGGGTCGACTCATTTGGATTTATTCCAAACCATTCATTGGAGGGTTCTTTGGATACATGATGGGATTAGGGACACAATTTGGAGGGTTTATAGAGGGATTTTTGTAGTTTTTTAAGAGGAAGGAGTTTTTTTAAATGAATAAAAATTTGTGATGGAAGTATGTTTATATTGAAATGAAGGAGTGGTATATTTGAATAACATATTAATCATTTTTTTAATTTATATTCAGTACTATGAATAGTTTTGATTCATATAAATTTTATTAGCATTTAAGAAAAATACAATGGTTTATTTTAAATTTAAACACACCTAAAACCGAATAACATCTTTGAAATATACTATTCCCGGTAAATAATAAAAAGATGTTTTTTATTACAATAAAAATTAACATATGATTTAAAATATTTCTTTAATGGTCTAGAATGTAAATATTAGTATTTAAATATATATTTTTTAATAGTTAAATTTCAATACATTAAATAAACTATATAATCTATTATACATATTTACCTCATTTTGATGTCATAAATCCTATGATATACACCGAAATTGTATTTCTCAATATTATCCAAAAAAAATTAAAAATAAATAATTAACACCTTATATAGTTTATAAATTATAATTCAAAAATGTAAATCCATTTCATGAATTCAAATAATAAATATTATATATTAAAAAACTATGTAAAATAATGTAATATTAAAAAATTATTTTATCTATAATAAATACAATTTCTTTTACTATGAGTGATTAAATTTAATTTATTAATATGTAATTATTATATATTAATATATATATATATATTATTGTTTATTTTAAAATGATTAAAAAATATTCCTGATATATAAATTTTCATTTAGTCAAAACAAATATATGTACTAGGTAATTATATTATTTTAATTATATTAAATAATAATATATTATTAAATAATTTAAAAATTGATTCAATAAAAAATATGTGTTTATAGATACATTAAATATCAGGATTTTAATAATTTACTTTAATATATTATATTATTTATATTTATTTATTTATTCATTATCCAAATATGCCATTAGGCATTTTACTACTGTCAATGGTTATGTTAATATTCTAATATACAGTTATTTTTCTAATGTCCATTATTTATTCCAATGGTTATATAATTACTATACCTCTAATAAGAACTTATTATTTCAATTATTCATCATTCTCTAATTTTTTATCAATGTCTAATAGTCATAATTATTAAAATTCCAATCCTAATTCAGATTTATTGAGTTCAGTTTACAATATTGATCATGTTTGTGATATTTCATGGGGTCCATGAACCTATGGGATTTAAAATTATTCTTATGTTATTGTGTTATTTTTATAACCCTATTATAATTTTTATATTTTATATAGTCTATTCCCCCCCCATATAATTTTTCAGATTATGGAATAATAGTATAACTATATTTTTAAGGGTTGTCTTCAATTTAATTGTTATTTTCCACTATTAAGGAATTAATATATTTTAGGATGAAAATTATTTAACAATGGGAAATAATTGAGTGATATATATGTATAAATGTTTTTATATTATCATAAATAATAGAATAAAAATTCGTATAAATTATCTTTGTAAAATTTAAGGGAATAAATTGTGAAAATATATATTGAAAATATGGGATGTTGTACCAGTGGACTCCTACTCTCCTACTATTTACATCCATTAGTGTAATAGTGGAATACACATGGGCTTATCACCAACTATCTGAGCTAAAAGACTCCCAATAGGGGCCAATACATCAATATTATGGAAAAATAAGAGGTTCTATGGGTGACAAGGGTTTACATGGATAAAAAAATCCAAACCAAGGAATATTTGACCCCTATTTAGAGAGAAAATCTTATATCCCTACAACAAGGTGTGTACATATTCAAAATATCTATAATGGACTCAGTTAAAATGAAATCACAAGGCTGAACTGATAGAAAAGGACACATCCACTCATCCTTGTGGTATTTTAAAATGGAGTTGAATAAGTTTTATTTATCCCATTCCATAGAATATGGTGTGGATGAAACTATTTTTATCCATAGGGACCACCATGGTTTCTTAAAACATTATATAGGAATGCAACACACCATTTCATCTCACCATGAAAGGACCAAGACAATGATTTGAAGAGACGATGCTCTCCATTTTGATTACCCCTCAAAAATCTTGACCTCTCTTTCACAATGCATCAGTATAGTCATATACATAATCATTTCAAAATTATCCATCTCTTAAAATTAAATATTCCAAGAATGAATCCAAAGAATATAAGTGATTTAAATTCCCCATTTTTATAGGGAATCCCTCCATGTACCACAATTATGGTAACCACCACCATAACATAACTCGCATCCCCATTTCATATGTGTAATCCAACAAGGAATTAAAAGAAAATATTCCCACTAAAACACCTATCTCCTTGATGTGTAAGTCCACTATGCTTGTTTTACTCTCAAAAAATTGAAACTTTTATAGTGGACCCCACCTACTTTCCAAAATGTACAATCCACTATAGTCACAACACAACCATAAACCCTAAAAGTCCCTTAAAAATGATAATTTTAGTGTTATAATAGCTACAACATATCTATCCACCACAAGAACACCCAAAATATCTTGCTCCACATCTCAAACACCCAAATATCATTGATTAATATGATGAACATGTCTAAAATATTACATTTTATTCTTCTAATACAATTAACATCATGAAAAATTAAAATAAAGACCATATTAAAATAGTGACCACAGAAAAAAATATCCTCTTAGGAGATACCTCCCAAATATAAAATTTCATCAGCCAAATATAAATGGAACCACAATGATATAAAATATATAAAACAACCTTAAATAATCATTTTAATCAATTCATTAAAATTTCCTATATTATAATTATTACTGATAATATCTCAAAATATTTCAAGATACTAAGTCTGTATCTATGACTCACATTGCAATTTAATATCCTCTAAAACATAATTCCTTGAAAAAAATGTAAATCGATGAAATATTTCACCCGGAACATGCATTCTCTCGACGATCCATAACAACGAATGGCCTCTCCATGAACATAACATCATGATTCATATATAACCCCTTTGATGAAATTTTAATCATCATGAGGATACCAAATATGATTCAATAAATGAAAAAAAATTGACCCAACGCAAATGTGGAGGAAGCACCAGATGATACCCCACCGCACTAATATGGTGAAACATATTGAAAGCAAAGGAAAACTAGGTAGATACATTACTCCGTTGGTCAAAATCCCACTATCCATGAAGTGAATAAAGAGTAAATAACACATGATTTTTGAACACAAAATCTATAGGTTTCTTCATTTAATATTCCAAATAGTTATAGTGGTCATAGAAAACCTTCACACTCTATAAAATACAATGAACCTAATTTTAAATTCTTTTCACCACAACTGGTATAATGGCCACTGACCCTTTAATATTTGTATAGAACAAATGAGATCAACTAGGATGTGCTTAAAATCCATTTATGGATCCATAATAATAGAAGAGAAGAACCTATTTTTCTATTCAAACTCAACCGATGGTTGGTACTTTATCCAAGAACCAATGAAATCCAAGAAGTAATATCATATCTTACCATTATGGTATGAATAGTTTTACACTTTTTAAATCATTTTTAGGATGGATAATAGAACAAAAGAGGATATGAGATCTAAATTCCCAATAAATACCCCCTCTATCGATGAGGATAGAAAAGGATCCAAATTAGTTCTGATGGTCCTTAGTACCATATGAATTCATACTATTTAATACATATACCTACTCACATGGATATCTACAACACCTAAACCCCAAACCTCTAGGAAATAATTCAAATTAATTAACCCATATATAATCTCTCATATAAAAGTTCCTAGTCCTTGGTCATCAGGTAAACTAGTGAGAAAATACATTGATATTTCCTTATATTTCAACAAGCAGAAATCCAGTGGCTCTAAGAAATTTCACAAAAAACATTACATTTCCGTAACCTACTTATAGATCATATATAATGATATAGACAATTATACTAAATGATTCATATTGTCATTCCAAATATGACCCATCAAAAAATGATACATCATGTATATACCAGGATAGACTGCCAAAACAATGTAGTGGAACTCATGGAGAACCTCATCATATGTCACTGATGGAACAAATAGCCTCTACTGAAAAATAATCCAATATATGTCATCCTCTATCCATCATTATAGAGAATAATAATTCAAGATATGATTCTATATTACATATAGATTTAAGTATCCCAACCAATACTCTTCACCCAATAAATCAAGGTTGATTTCACTATCATCTGAAATAGGAAACTATTACTATATACCTTCGATTCATAGATAGGAATCATTTTAGGATCATCTATACCCTCAAAACACATTAGAATTGAAAAAAAATCTTTCAGTGATGTCCTACTAAGAACATCAGAACCCATATTACCATTCCATGGGGTTTAGGATGTCTTGATGTAAAATTTATAAAATAACTCCATCCACTATAATTGAAACATATTTACAGTATACTGAGTTAAAATATACTTGAGGATATCATGATCTATGAAGACCATAAAGAACAGTCTATTGAGGCAATGTATTGAAATCATCATATCAATAACTATCTCCTCCCACTCAAAATCATGGATTTTATTTTTTGATTATGGGGAAATAACTACCCATATCTATATGATACCAATAACCACTACTAATCAAGATAAAACCTAAACAAATATGGGAATAATCATTATAAAGGATGAATTTCAATCCCTCCTCTAGTAGTATAAGGGTGGTATAATTTTCCAACCTATACGTTACATAGTAGTTTGGTGGATGAAAATGATCAAATTAAAACAATTTTGGTCCATAACTACACATGATTATCAATGGGAACACAATCCAACCTAAATAGAATATAACCCTATGGTTATAACCTATAAGACCATGGAATCTATATAGTGATGCACATAAATAATTACATCCCAATAACAAAAAACTATTTCAGTATTCAATTAATCGAGTTATGTCTCTTGCGGGTACACCACACGGTTGAGAAATACTCCTCATGTGACCAAAACATTCACATGGAAAACATTCAATAATGCTGGTAGTGCTTAAGCACATGAAAAAATCACTATGATACTAAAAATAATCCTACTAATATTTAAATATAATATTATATGACCAATTAACACTACAAAAAATATATCACTAAACTCACAGAATAATGATTTCATGAGTCTTATTAAAATAGTTAGGGAATTCGTAAGATATAATTACATAAAAATGAAATTTTTTTCTAGAAAGACACATTAATGTATTATTTAGGATATCCTCCCTGATAAAAATATTCTAACTCTCAAACCATATACCATACTATGAAAATATGCTACATCCCTTCAATTATTCATGTAAATCATCAATCCTTAGAAGTGGGAAATGGTTCTTGATCATCCGATGGTTGAACCTCTGATTTTTTTACACACAACCGTAAACCTGCAAGTTTGTTCTTAGTGAATAAAAGTAAACAACCCCACACCATTTAACTATTATAGATCAAACCTCATTGTTCTAAATCATCAATATAAATACTCAACTCTCATTCCATATAAGGTTCTATTTGATAAAGAGACATTCAAATTTTTAGGAACTTAATTAAAATAATATCTTGAACGTCATAAGTCATTGAGGGTTAGAAATATAAGACCTTTAAGAAATACGTATGGAAATTAATATTTATATAGATAAAGTCATGGATGGATATTGAAAAGAATA
Source organism: Viscum album (assembly GCA_963277665.1). Classification (NCBI taxonomy): domain Eukaryota; kingdom Viridiplantae; phylum Streptophyta; class Magnoliopsida; order Santalales; family Viscaceae; genus Viscum; species Viscum album. The sequence continues at coordinate 2,045,092,718 of OY728126.1, read as the reverse complement.
AAAATAAACATCATGAGGAACAATTGACTTGTTATAATGCTGTGTGAGTTTCTCTAGAAAGAAACAACATTCAATAACCTTTTTGAAAATAGAATATATATATGTTTTATTGAATCATGATTGTACTCAAATTTTATGGATGAACGTTTATTTGGAGTATTTTGATGTTTAAATTTTCGATCCATTGAAGATTCTTTTTCATAATAATAGTTCAATTGATATTTTTAAAAATCATGAAAAACACTAAATATAAATTCATATTGATATTAAGTATCATTTCATAGAAGAAAAATTTTCTAGTTGATATGTTTCTCAAGAATACATTTCAATGTTGTTTCAAATGGCTAATATAATTAAAAAAGAAATTGAAAAAGAGATATTTTGGGAATTAAGGAGAGAAAACAGGTTTAACCACCACCATAGACATCATAAAAAACTTAATAAGTTCCCCCACCATTATTTAGATTATATTAAAACGGCGATAAATTTTGAGTTTTTTAAATAAATAATATTATTACTTAAATGAATCTAAATATATGGTTATCATAAAATGGATAAGAGAATGAAAATTGAAACGATTGATAAATTTAATGAGGAATTTATCTTTACATTGGTGTAAAATTTATTATCACTGAGGGAAGGAATTCCTTCAAAATCATAAATTTATCTATTATTGTGCTTTCAGGACACAATTATTTGGGAAAATCTAAACATTCGTAAATTTTAAAAAATGAGTTGGGAAAAATATTAGCAAGGGAAAATAATCAGTTGAAAAGGTTCTTAATGAGAGTTTTGAACAAATCAAAAGTAAAATATTGAAGATCCTTTCTAATGTTTTTTTAATTATGGTTTTTATGAAAAAATAAATTGTTGCAAATTAGTTTTGTTGATCAGGTCAAAGATATGTTTCTTATTATTTATAACAAATTTGAGGAGTAATTTCATAGAATCTGGATTTTTATAATTTTACATAGATATAATACAACAAATGACCCATTAGTTTCAATCCATGAGATTTCATGTCTAATGATAATCATCTGATTTTTAAATGATGTTAGTTTGATGTTTTTTGAGAATAAAAAAATTCAGAAGTCTTAGAACATCCAAAAAATGATAGAAGATTATTTTATATCCCTTAATGTTCATAAAACTCCATGAAAAAGAATAGATACTAAATGGAATTTACAGAATAATATTTAAATGTTAATTTCTTGAGTTTTCAAAATTGAATTATTTTAGACACAACTCATTGGATCGGGATACAATGAATAAAGAAATTTATAGAAGAGAAGAAGTATTTTTTTGTTTAATATTGATGAATTGAAATGTCGATAATCAGATGTGGTACATCAGTCTAATGTCATCTAACACACTTGATCAGACACACATCCGCAGACATATCATTTAATAGAATGGATGAAATTGATGTTTCTAATTTATGAGTTTTTTCCCTATTTAATTGATGAAATGAACATAAATAGGATCAAAACGATGGATTTTAATTTTTGATCAAAGATAAGGGAAAGATTAAAATTTTATTTTAAATGGAAAATATAATGAAGTTTGAAGTTGTTTCACTGATGAAGTTGATTAGAAAAAGGAGTTGTTGAATTGTAGACTAATCCATGTTTTATTTGAGAAATTTTTTATCACATTGGAATTAATTATAGATTCAATAAAATGTGGCATTCCTAACCAAGACATCATACATCGATTTAATAGATGTTTTGTTGAAACTGATCCATAATATAAGATTTTTACACGAACGTATAATCAAATAAAAAGATATATCATTCCCAATATGATTAGAATAAATAACTGATGAACAAAATTATCAAACTAAAATGTAGATGAAATCTGTAATGTATAGATGATAGAAAAAAACATCAACCTATTCCAGTTTGATTTGAGCATCGAAGGGAGAAATTATTATTTATATTATTTCAATGGGAAAAGAGAAAAGGTTTGGAGTTATTTAAATTGGGTCTATATTATTACACATGGGAATGATGATGTCATGATTTTTTATGTGTCTAGGATATTATTGAATGGAAACCATCAAATGAAAAAAAAATTAATTTTGGATGTGATAAACATTTACCCCACTAATTAAATGTTATGTATTATAAATGGATCAAGATAAAAAATAGTAAAAATAGTTTTAGAAATTTATTCTAGATCACCGCTTCTGGAATAGAGTTTTATTAATTAAAATGGATTTAAATCTTGTTTAATGATATGAAATTTTAGTATATTAAATATGTTTTTTGAAAAAAAATATATAAATGTTTAATGAATTTAAAATGAAATTAAATGTTCAGAAAAATTAAATATTTATGAATTTGGGTGAGTAGAAAAAATATTTTGGTATCCACCCATTACTACTTTTAGAGTTCCTATAAATAGAGGTGGAATGTATAGTGTAACTAGATAGTATTTAATGTGATTCAAAAAGATAAATCACTGAATATTTTTTTTCCGAAGTGAGTTTTCTAACAGATTTTTTTTCATGTTGAAGAAGACATTGATTAAGTGAGTATTATAATCATAAAATCAGACTGAGGAAAGCTAATATTACAAGATAGAGAAAATCTGATCAATTCGATCATTCTGAGTTTGATAAGTTGTTTAAAATAATATAGATTTAGAAAAGATATATTAGTTTTGGGATATCAGACATAAGAAAGAAAATTCCAGAGGATTGGATAGAGGATGATTAATCATATATTTCTAGAGTGATTAATCTATAAAAATCATATATTCCAATGACTATGGGAAAACCCATGGGTATATGGTTTTTTTTTTCAAATATATACACACTGTTTTGGAAAAAAACTTAGGTATAGGTCCAAATATACCCACAGATCTTCCAATTCAGTGGGCATAATGGTCTGTTCCAAAACTATACCAAGTTTTCTTTAGGAAAACTATGCGTATAGGTTCTGAAAAAAAACCGTATAACCCTAGATTGAGAAAATCGTGGGTGTAGATTTCTCATGTGAATGTGGGGAAAAACATCTGTTGGAAAAAACATTTGCGGGAAATCTATGTACCAACAGTTTCCCTCCTATAACCACAGTTTAGATAAATATATCACTGTAAATGTAGACATATATAAACATAATTAATATAGATAGAGTGGTGAGGTTCTCGGGGATATAAGAGGAGGTCATGGGATCTAAACTAAAAACCATCTTTATTCTAAAACCTATAACAACAGTTTTAAACCCATGTGTAAAAGGCCAAGAAACAGTTGAAAAAACATATACCCATAGTTTAGAAAATTGTGTGTAATGGTCGGGGAGCTATACTAATGTCTCAGTTTCCCATAGTTCCCATGACCATGGATATATCCATTACCCATGGTATTGGGGGATATACCTATGATTTTGAACCATGGGTGTACGTCATTTTTCCAGTATTTTGACCATTGTAGAGAAGAATGTTTCAATTTTTTCATTTTTTGTTGCTCCAATTATTATTAAAAAAATTTAATAACAAGTGTGAATCAGTATAATAATAATTATTAGGAGTTATAATGTATCCAATGGAAATTGACTCCATTTTTTCACTTATCCATAATAGTGAACATTAATAATCTCATCGGAGGGTCTATAGAAATGATGTTGGTTATAAAACTGAGGCCAAAGCATGTCATATATGCCTTCCATATTACATTTATGTTTCCCCAAGAAAATTATATTATTAAATTTTAATAAGTATGAAACTCTAAAAAGTTTTAGTTGATATGTTTCCTAGTATTTAAATTTTTAAAAAAGAGTCAACTGATTCAACCCCCTGCCCCTTCACAGTTAGTATTAGATCCATATGAACATCAAAAATATCAAAAAAACGCTCCCCATAACAAATTATATAAATTAGTAGATATTTATAGATATAATTTATAACATATATGTTTCATCTTTAGGCATGTTAAACACATTAATCCCAAATACCATAGAATATCACAGGAGTAGAATTTCCACAAGTGTAGAAAACGTAATTTATGTCACCATTTTTTACGTCGGTTATATATAACCGAATTGATACTCTGGGAAATGTGGTTTTTTACGTCGGTTATTTTATAACTGACGTAAAAAATTCGGTGAGTAGATTTTGAACGTCGGTTATTTTAATAACCGACGTTACAAATCGTGCACGTTCATTTTTTTCGTCGGTTATAAATTAGCAGACATAAAAAACAAAAGAGCTAGTGTATTTTTCGTCAATTATTTGATAACCGATGTAAAAAACGAGATATCTACGAGTTGTTTAAGTTGGTTATTAAATAACCGATGTAAAAAACCAAAGCGCGGGGTTTTTTACTTCGGTTATTTGATAACCTATGTAAGAAAGTCATATATATCTTGTTTTTATGTCAGTTATAAAATAAACGACGTAAAAAATTCGGCTTTTGAGGCCTTTTTGACGTTGGTTATTTTATAACCAATGTAACAAAACAACCTGCCAAAGTTTTTTACATCGGTTATACAATAACCGATGTAAAAAACTGTTATTTCTATTGGGTTTTTTAAGTCGGTTATTCTATAACCGAGGTAAAAAACCAACACACGGATTTTTTTATGTCGGTTATAAAATAACCGACGTCAAAAAAGTCATATATGATACATTTATAACGTCGGTTATTATAATAACCGACGTTATTAATGTAAAAAATATTTTATAACGTCAGTTATTAAAAAACCAACATTATAAAACATTTAAAAAATTAACAAGCCCCCGTGGATTGTCATTTATGATTTTTCGATCGACATTTCGGCAGCTCGTCTCTCATGCGCGGTGAACCCTAATCGGCTCGTCGATCTCGTTGCGTTAAAATCATTTTTCCTTCAACGTTTATCATATTAAATCTCCTCAGATCTATTATCTCAACTCGCATCACTCAAGTAAGCATTCCACAAATTTATTTCATTCGTTTTTCTCCCCGATAGTCTATATATTTGTTTTGAGATTTTTTTGTTTAAACTAGGTAAGATTCTATGATTTCAAACCCTCTTACCTCTTTTTGACATCATCATCTTTTTTATCATCCCCAGATCTATTAGATCGACTCAGAATATTCATGTATGCCTCAACTACTTCTATTTAGATTGTTTTTGTTTTGCGAATGCTCGAAATTGATGGAAATTTTTGTTGTCATTGACAACTAATGATCTCATTCACCTATATTACTGCATAGAATGGATGTTGATTAAATGTACGAATTTGGAAATGATATTTCATGTGTTGTTGCTACTTATGTTTATCGTCTTTTATATGAGAATCTATTATAAATATAATATAATGGTTGTGGACCACTATGACCCATCGATGCATCGCAATGTCTCATGATTCCAAATAAAAATGGGTTCTGCTGAGGGATTACCATAGTATTTTTTGAGGCCTTTTCCAAGGACTTGACAATATGTTTAAGATTTCTAGAATTATCCATTACCTCATTATGATATTAGTTATCGAGAAAACTTGTGATCATTTGACTAGTTGAATATCAATGGTTATTTTTAATTATCATACAATTATTTAAGTATCCATATTTAATAATATTTAATTCCATCTATTTCATGCTGAAATATATATTAAATTCATGTGTTTTTTGTTTTTCAACATTCCTCGTTTTTATATGTAATCCATTGTTTGGGGGGTTGTCTGGTAGGGTGGGGGGCTGTCTAGAGGGTTTGGGGGTGTCCAGGGGGGTGTCCAAGGGGGTGGGTAGGTGTGGGGGTTGTCCAAGGGGTGGAGGCCTGTCCAGAGGGTTTTGGGGGTCGTCCGGGGGGGGGGGCTGTCTAGAGGGTTGGGGGAGTCCAGGTGGGTGTCCAAGGGGGTCGGGGTGTGGGGGTGGTGTCCAAGAGGGGTGGGGTGATGTCTGGAGGGGTGGGGTGTTGTCCAGGGGGTGGGGCTATCCAAAGGGTTGGGGTGGTGTCTTGCGGGGTGTCCAAGGGGGTAGGGGGTGGGGTGCTGTCTAGAGGGGTGGGGGCAGTCCAGGGGGTGGGGGGGGGATGTATAGAGGGTTAGGGGTGTCCAAGGGGGTGGGTCGGTGTGGGGGGTTGTCCAAGGGGGTGGGGACCTGTCCAGAGGGTTTTGGGAGTTGGCCGGGGGGTCTGGGGGTGTCTAGGGTGGTGTCCAAGGGGGGTGGGTGTGTGTGGGGGGCTTTCCAAGGGTGTGGGGGCCTACATAGAGGGGTTTGGGGGTTGTCCAAGGGTGGGGGCTGTCCAGAGGGTTGGGGGTGTCCATAGGGGGTGTCCAAGGGGGTTGGGGGTGGGGGTGGTGTCCAGGAGGGGAGGGGGTGCTGTCTCGTTGGGTGGGGGTTTTCTCGGGGGTGGGGGGCTATCCAGACGGTTGGGGGTGTCCGGGGGTGTCCAAGGGGGTGAGTGGGTGTGGGTGGATGTCCACGGGGGTGGGGGCCTGTCTAGAGGGTTTTGGGGGTTGATCGAGGGGGGCTGTCTAGGGGGTTGGGGTGTCCAGGGGGATTGACTACTGCATCGTGCTTTCTGAGATTATGACCTGATGATTGTGCCGTGATGATTGGCTTTACATTGTGATTTTCTCCATCTGAATTTTTATTTTAAATATGATTTGATTCTTAGGTTTACTCCATTTTCTCCAATTTTCTATCAACCATGTAGGAGCCATGGTTTTATTTTATTCAATGGAATTTAAAACTATTATATCTAACTATATATTGTTTTAATTATGATATTCATGCATATTTTTTTAAATACGCATAGATTTGTTTTATATTTCATAATTTTTTTACATTCAAATTATGATTTTTTTTCATATAAACTTATATTTGTCTTATATTAAAAATATATATATATTTGATATTTGTTATAGGAAATAATGAGTCGAAGTTGGATTATGGAACATCGAATGATGAATGAATACGGGGAATTTGTTGATGCCTTTTTGGAATTTTCTAAACAAAATTTTACAAGTAGTGACATTTTTTTCTATCCATGCCTAAAATTTTTGAATATGAAGAAGTTGAAAAGTAGAGAGATAAAAGATCATCTGATTTGTCATGGTTTTAATATGAGTTATAGCCCTTGGATTTGTCATGGTGAAACTGGACGAAATGCAACTGTTGATGATGATTCACAAGATGGTAACTCCGATGCAATTGATGAAATGATTCACGATATTTTAGCAGAACAAATTGAGATAGAATGGATAGTTTCACGTCTATATGGTGATGCTGAAAAACCATTATATCCTAGTTGTACAATAATTTACGGTATTGTCAGCAGTGTTATGATTTATTTTCATTAAGGAAAAACATGGATGGAGTGACAGATGTTTTACAGAGCTTCTACAATTTATGAAATACATTCTTCCAAAAGATAATGATCTTCCAGATTCACATTACAAGGCCAAGAAAATATTATGCCCGATGGGATTGGGATACAAGAAAATACATTCCTATCCAAATGAATGAATTATATATAGGAATGAATATGAATTTCTGTCAGAGTGTCCTAAATGTGGGAAATCACGGTATAAGGTGAAAGAAAAATCACAGGCTGATGTAGAGATTACAAAGATCCCTTCAATGGTATTTTGGTATCTTCCTATAATTCATCATTTCAAATGTTTATTTTCTAATTCACATGATGAAAAAAGGTTAAGATGGCATGCTGATGAGCATGTATGTGAGTGAAAAATATGTCATCCAGCTGATTGTACACAATGGAAGAAAATTGATGGGCAATATTCTACATTTGGAAATGAAATTAGAAATATCACACTAGGGTTGTACACAGATGGAATGAATCTATACCGAACCCTCAGTAGCAAACATAGTTAATGGACTGTTTTATTGGTAATTTAAAACCTCTCTCCTGATGTTTATATGATGCGCAAATATGTCATGTTGAGTATAATGATCTCCGGTCCAAAGAAACCCGGCAATGATGTTGATGTTTACTTGTCACCGTTGATTGATGATTTGAAACTGTTATGGGCTGATGGTATTAGGGTGTATGATTCATATAAAATGGAATATTTTCAACTGCATGAAGTGCTTCCATTCACTATAAATGACTTCCCAGTGTTTGGAAATTTGTCTGGATACAGTGTTAAAGGCCATAAAGCATTTCCAATTTGCAAACAACAGACGTCATATTTTCCAATTGCATCATGGGAGGAAAATAGTGTACATGGTTCATTGAAAGGTTTATCCTATGGATCACCCTTATAGAAGACTAAAAAAGGCATTCAATTGCTCACAAGAATTTGATACTACTCCAAAACCATTATCCACTGATCTATATTTTGAGAGGGTGAAAAACCTTGATGTGACATTTGGAAGAAAACATAAATCTTGTAATGATAGACATATTTGGAAGAGAATGTCAATTTTTTTGAGTTACCATATTGGAGGTGTCATGAAGTTAAACATAATATTGATGTCATGCATGTGGAGAAGAATATATGTCATTGTTTGAAAGTAACATTGTAAGATATTAAAGGAAAGACAAAATATGGGTTGAATGCAAGATTAGACTTACAATCAATGGGAATACGTTTGGAGTTAGCTCCCACTCCTAAAGGTAGACAAACATTTCATCCCCCGGCTTGTCATACATTATCTAAGAGGGAGAAAATTATCTTTTGTCAGAGTATTCATTATATCAAAGTTCCTCAAGGTTATTCTTAAAATGTAAAAAATTTTGTCTCATTGAAGGACTTGATGTTGATAGGTATAAAGTCACATGATTTTCACGTCATGATGCAACAAATTCTACCAGTTGCATTACGTGGAATATTTCCCATTCATGTCAGAAAGACTATAATAAAGTTTTGTTATTTTTTCAGTTCAATTTGTAACAAGGTGATTGATGTGAATTCTTTGAACATTTTGGAAAAGGATGCAATTTTTATACTTTGTCAGTTGGAAATGTATTTTCCTCAAACTTTTTTTGATATAATGGTGAATTTAATGATTCTTCGGGTTCAAGAAATAATGCTTTGTGGACCTGTATAAATTCATTGGATGTATCCTTTTGAAAGCTATATGAAAATATTAAAGGGGTATGTTAATAATCCACATTGACCTGAAGCCTCCATTATTTAAAATTATATTTATGATGAGGTAGCTGAGTTTTTTACGAGCTACATGGCTATGGCTCAACACATAGGTTTGCCACTATATAGCCATGAATGATTTAATAATGAGGGAAAGGGGATTCATGGATTGAAAGTTAAATCATTGTCAGATGAACAGATGAAGAAGTTATAATCATACATCTTGAATAACATAGCTGATGCTCAACCATATATCACAATGCATATTAATGATTTGAAACAATTTAATCCAAAGAAGAAGAAATGTGGATTTTGAATGAGCACAACCAAAATTTGTTGTCAAGGATTAAAAAGACTTTTCTTGGTAGATCAGATGTATCAGAGACATTAAAATGGATAGTGGGTGGTCCATGTTTAAATGTGATAACATGGTCTAGTTATGACATTAATGGCTATACATTTCATATGAAAGCTCAGGACAACAGATGTGCAGTTCATAATAGTGGTGTATTGGTGTTTGCAGAAGGAATGCATTTTTCGAGTGCTAAGGAAAAAACCCAATTTCTGCATCATGTGCATATTATGGAGTGATTGAAGACATATGAGAGGTTGATTACTTTAAAATTAAATTTCCCATTTTTAACTGTAAATGGTTTATCAGTAAAAACAGTGTCAGACACGATAAATTTGGAATGACACTTGTTAATCTAAATAGATTTGAAGACATAGCTGATTCTTTTATAATGGAAACACATGCAAAAAAAAATTCTATGTAGTAGATTAATCAGATATGCAGTGGGATGTTGTTTTACAAGGGAAAAAACAATATGTTGGTGAGGATGAAGTTGATGAAGATGCTGATTTATGTGACATCCCTACTTCCATGGAAAGATTAACAGGACATACTGATGAGCATGTTGAAGACATGGTTTGTGCCATAAGGAACAATGACGATGAAGGAATTTGGGAAAACAATCCATTTGTACATTCATAAAATTACAGGTAACATATGTTTATTTCTTGTTTACATTTATTTTTTTCATAAATGTTAGATATTGTACATTTTTTATTTATTAAAACACGTTTTAAAACAAAATAAGTATAAGTTTTTGATTGTTTTATGTTTGTTTAGTTTACTTTATCCTGTTTACCATTACATGAATTATATATCTATTATTTTTTTTCAGTGACAATTACTTTACCATATTTAACAGGTATACCATGTTTAACATGTTTACCATCTTGACCATCTTTACCATCTTTACCACTGTTTAACATGCTTACCATATTACAAATGTTTACTATTATGTAACTCAGTACACTTTTCTATTTTCTAATTACATTAGTATTAAAATATTTTAATTTTTATATTTTTGAACTAACGTTTATTGTTTTGATTTGAAGGATAATGATAGATCATTCAGTTGATCAACCACATGATTCTGTGGATGAGCATATTGGTCATTACTCTACGGAGAAACATTCACATGCTCCTATTATGACAAAGAGTTCAATGTTTGGTAAACGTGGGTGAACACGTTTACCAAAATTATCACTTACACGTACGCAGGATCAGAGGACAGTCATTGTATTTGTTGATGTTGATATTCCTAGAGGACCAAATGCAAAATATTTTAAGAGTTTTGTAGCAACTCAGGCAAAGAGAAAAGTAAGCATTCTGTATGATGACTGGAGAAGTGTGGATAAAGCTATAATCTCTCAGTTTTGGGAGACGATTTTGGTAAGATCTTTTGCTATTTTTTGACTACAATTTAAATGTTTATAGTATATATAATATGATTAACCTCTTATTTATCAGATGACATTTGATATTCCTGACACCAGAGGAGTTAGGAAGAAATGCTTATCGTTGGCTGCCAGGAGATGGAGGGATTTCAAATCAACCCTCTCATCTAATTTCATTTATGGTCATAGGAGTCATGAAAATCCATGTTGTATATATCCTTTTATAAATGAAGACACATGGAGACATTTTTTGAAAGTAGAACAAAAGATTCATTTTTTGTAAGGGCATTGTAAAATTTTATAATCTTTCTTATATAAATGATCTTATTAACATGTTGTTAATGATTTTTTATTCATAATTTACAGAAAACAAGGAAATCTCATCAGGAGATCCTATCTAAAAATGTATACCCTCATAGTTTATCTCAGGGAGGGAATGCATTTTTGGAAGAACAAATGATGGCAGAAAAATTTCAACAATTAAGAGTTGAGTCTTCAAGCTCTAGAGAGGTGGCCCCTCCATCCCCTCCATCTAGACAAGAAAAATGGAAGAGAGCTTGAAAGGGAAAAAGGGGAAATATCTTTCGGACGAATTGAGAATCGTTGCGGAGAGGATTGTAAGATATCTATTTTATGTATTTAAGTTAACCATTTTCTTCATATAATTCCAATCATTACAGAAATTTTCAATTAATTAATACAGGACTCTCTTGAGGAGAAGAGTTCATAGGGGACATTTACACCTACTAGGAGGGATGCTATTTTATCTGTAGCACTGGGAAGGCCCGAACATCCTTGTCGTGTAAGAGGATATCCGACAGATGTATCGGTAAGAAAAGTGTTTCCATGTTCTTCAACTTCTAACGTTGAGGGGGTTTATAAAAAAATAGAATCATTGGAGGCTGAAGTTCATAATATTAATGCGGCGATGGAGGACAAGATTAGAGCGTCGGTGCAGTGTATGTTTGCAGACATGCAAAGACAATTTCATACTACAGCTCACACTCCTCCACCTCCCCCTGCAGACCCCATTATTTATCCCCCACCTCTTCCAGTAGCTCCCACTCCCCCACCTCAGCCTGCAGACCCCATTTTTTATCCTACTCGTCTGCCACATCTTCCTACTTATTGAGAGTTGTATGTTGATGATTTTCAACATCATATAGTAGCCTATGGGTTGGTATATTTTATAGGCGATACAGTTCATCATCAACAATTAGAGGTAGATAATCAGAGGGTCAATGTACAAGATATTATAGATAGATCAGCATGGGTACCATTACCTACTGATGAGGTGGAAATGGTTGGACATAGTATCGACCATTTTATAATTTGTCCATCCAAACTTATTAGACTCATTACCGTTGAGGTATGAATATTATATCTTTTATTTTATTTTTTTTATTAAAGTTGTTTTCTATTTTGAAAACTAATATATTTTTCAATTTATTTTTACAGGAATACTTCAAAGGTAAGGAAATAATATATAGACAACAGCAAAGAAAAATGGCTATGACATCAGATATATATTGTAGTAGTCATGAAAGATTGTCAGGATATTCAAATTTGATGGTCGGTCATTATGAGTTTCCAATGGAGGTTCTTGTTTGTGGACGTGAAATAAATGTGGGGATTATGAAAACTGATATCATGGAGCTTGTTACTGGAGATAAGTCAGGCATCAATGTGGTGCAATTTTTTTCCATGAAAGTCTTAACAACTTTTCCTTGCGTTATATTTATTAAAAATGTATACTTATGTCTGTTTTGTCTTTGTTATCTTTATAAAATTTGTTAGAGGAATGAGTTGACAGATGTATATGGATTCATGGACCCGTAATTGATTTCCCCTGAAGCATGTGCATTGGATGAGGAACAAAGAATGCTTTATATTGCTGAATTACTAGAAAAGAATATAGTCATAAAATGTTGGATGATGCCTTTTTGGGAGAGGTATGAAACACATCACTCTCAAAGAGTTAATTATCTTTTAACATTAAAAACCACAAACCTTAAATTTCCATTTATCAGTGATCATTGGATGTTAGGGGTTTTTTCCCATGGGAGAACACACTTTATTGGATATTCTCTATCCATGATGATGTGTAGGAATGTTTTAAGAATATATTGGAAAAGGAAGTTTAAATTTCTCAATAGTTGTATATATTATAATGAATATTAAATTTACCCCATTCATTTTATTTTCTAATAGGGCATGGGCCTACTTTCGAAAAAACACAAAGAAAAGGTGTTCAAGGATAAAATATGTAAATGAGAAGGTAAATATACATTTATTATTTATACTTTTTGATTTATTACATAAAAATAATATATCGAATTTACACTCATTCAGACAGAATTTTCATGAACAACAAGGCATCATCGAATGTGGATATTATATGTTTCGATTTATGTATGAAATAATAACAACTGGGACAGTTGTGAATTTTGACTTGGTAATATTTCCACTTAAAATTTTCCATAATATTTCAATTTGATTTATTCATTATACACGTTAACTACTATCCTTTTAATTTGTAGCTTTTTGATGACCCTCAACCCTATACTGCTGAAGAGATCAAATACTTACAAGTGGAGTGGTCAAATTATTTTACAGGTTTGATTAAATTTTATTTTTTTGTAATGTAAAATGTAATATAGAATATTGTTGTTGTAATTGTGTATTTGGTAGTCGTTTAGGGTGGATATAGTTTTTTTGAAGTTGACAGTGTATGTTTTGAATGTTATATATGTGAATGTTTAATTTTTCTCTACTTCTTGTTTTGGTCTACTTATGAAGGTTTTTCTAGTATGGATTCTAGTCTTGTGGGGAGGGGTTCCAAGGGTGTGGGGGGGTGTTCAGTGGGGTTTTGGTGTCTAGGGGTCTGGGAGGGATGTCTGGTGGGGTGGGGGCAGTCCAGGGGGGTGGGAGGGCTGTCCAGGGGTGTGGGAGGGCTATCCAGGGGTGTAGAAGTTCTACCCAGGGGGTGGGGGGTATACATGAGGGTGGGGTGGGTGGGGGGGGGGGTGGGTGGTTGTCCAGGGATGTTTGGGGAAGTCCAGGGGGTCATGGGGCAGTCCAGGGGGGTGGGGGGGCTCCAATGTGGTGGGGGAGGGATGTCCAGGGGTGTGGGGGTATACATGAGGGTGTAGGGGTTTTCCCGAGGTGTTTGGAGCTGTCCACCGGGTTCGGGGGTAGTCCAGGGGTGTGGTGGGGGCTGTCAAGTGGGGTGAGCGGGTGAGGGGGTGTTGTTCAAGAGGGTGGGGGTGGTTATCGAAAGGTGTTTGGGAATTTCCAGGGGGTCAAGGTGCAGTCTAGGTGTGTGGTGGGGGCTCTAATGGGGTGGGGGGGATGTCCAGGGTGTGGGGGGTATACACGAGGGTGGGGGGTTGTCCTGGGGTGTTTGGAGATGTCCAGGGGGTCGGGGGGAAGTCCAGGGGTGTGGTGGGGGCTGTAAAGTGGGGTTAGGGGGTGAGGGGGTGCTGTTCAGGAGGGGGGGATTTCGAGGGGTGTTTGTGGCTGTCCAGGGGGTCAGGGTGGGGGAATTCCAGGGGGTGGTGGGGGCTGTCAAGTGGTGTGAGGGGGTGAGGGGGTGTTGTTCAGGAGGCTGGGGGGTTTTCGAGGGGTGTTTGGGGTTCTCTAGGGGGTCGGGGGCAGTCCACGGGCGTAGTAGGGGCTCCAATGGGGTGGGGGAGGGCTATCCAGGGGGTATACATGAGGGTGGGGGTTATCAAGTGGTGTAAGTTTTATATGTTATCAATGTAAATACTTAAATTTTCTTTAGTTCAGGTTTTGATCTCCTTCTGTTTTTGTGGTACGAATTATTGATTTGGTTTCTGGTTGATTCTGGGGGAGGGCAAAGGACTGCACTCGATTTTTTTTAAAAAAAAATTGTCTTCCACGTCAGTTATTTTAGATAAAGAAATATAGAAGGGTTTATCATGTCGGTGTTTTTCATAACGGATGTGATAAACACCTGTGGCATGGTTTATCACGTCGGTTATTTAATAAATAACTTGATAAAGGACCTGGGAAATGATTTATCACGTCGGTTATTTATTAACCAACGTGATACCCCCCCCCGACTGGTTTAGCAAATCGATTATTAGATAACCTACGTGATAAACCATCTCCCATGACGTTTATCAAGTCAGTTATTTAATAAATGATGTGATAAAATCCCCCACACGTGTTTATAACGTCGATTATTATATATCTGATGTGATAACCCCCCCGGTTTATCACGGCAGTTATATAATAACTGATATTATGAACCCCACCCCCCAGCTTTTTCACGTCAGTTATTAATTTACCGACGTGATAAACACCATGTTGTTATGTTTTTTACGTCAGTTTTTAAATAACCATCGTAAAAACGTTATTTATAATGTCGTCCGTATTAACGTTGGCTAAAAACCAACGTAACAAAATGAAACTAACCGATGTAAATAACGTTTTCAGCACTTGTGTTCATAACATTCAAGAAGCCCAAATGGAGGCCAAATCCAACTATAATGAATGTAGTCATAAAATAGATATATAATAGCTTTGGAATGAACTTATTTTGCATAGTATCATTCTCACAATGAGTTATCCCTATCCGTACAATTAATAGGAAAATTGGACTATCCATTTTAATGAATGAGAATAAATTATTTTACGCCTGTTAATATCCAAAAAATATTGGGAGTATAAAATGTATATTGAATGTTTAATGAGGTTACGTATAATGATCATTTACTTATTATATTTATTTATTTTATTTTTTAAATGTTGTAATGGAAAACTAACTATTATCTCATAGATGATTTTCATGACATTTCCATGTATCTTCTTCCATATAGGACAAAGAGAAGAAAAACATTACATGTTATGTATATTTATTTCATACAAGTGGATGTTGTTTTGGATATCCAATTCGACTTGTATATTTCATTGGATTACGGTATGTATGTATTCATTTCCTATTTTATTTTTCCAAGAAGTGTTTTTAGAATATTTTATTGATTTTGGGAGTTCATTTGATCCTTTCAAGAAAAGTCTAGAACTTTTTTGAATCCATTCATTTGAAAAACCTTGATTCAAGTTTTTTGAAAAATCATTTACTGATATAAGGGAATGGTATTATTGAATATCATTAAAAAATATATAATTTTTATGGATTAAGAATAAATTAATCAAAAAAATTCTTTTCTTTACCCAACTTGTGTGAAGCATGTCGGATCCTTCAAAGAAAATTCAGGATTTTAAAGGTGGTTTAACCTAGAATTCATTAATATTTCACATGAAATATCTATATTAATTTTTAAGTGCGATGATTTTGATTTTAATAAATAGTTAGTCGAATATTTGGTTTAATTAAAGAGTCGATTAATCACCCCAATGTTTCTGCAACATCCCAAATGGGATATGAAATCCCAATTACGTTGTGATTATTTTGGTGATACTATGGTATAAGTTCATCTTCAAAAAATTGAGGGAAGAAAATAATTAATTTTCTATGATTCAGTATCCTTAGATACATCCCAACTCAACTATTCAACCAATGCAAATGATATCCTTGCAATCATTTTTTATTTATATAAATTCAGAAAATATATTATTGATACTAAATCTGTTGTAATTTTTATCAGGAAACACTTTTATAGATTATGAAGAAAGAAAAATTGAAAATGAGGTTTCGTAGTTGGATATTATTATTACATGAGTCCATCATAGAGACCAATGATAAGAACCAAACTAAGAACCTTGTAGCAGACCACAGGAATAGATCTTCCTACAATTCTAAAGGGGAAATTCTAGACCAATAATTGTACACATTGAAATTTCAATATATTATTACATTTAAATAATTGATTTTTGTTCAAAATATTCCCCCACATGATGTAAGATCCTAGGATTTCCAATGAGGTATATGTATTTTAATTTTTGGTATAACTCCTTGGTTTTGAGCTAATGTTGGATTCTAATGAGATCATGGGAGTTTCATGGGTGTATATGGAATAGTTTGTGCCAGGAAGACTAGTTTCTAGAAATGGTAGATATGTGTAATGGTTATTAAAAACCTTCTAACCCAAGTTACATGGTTTATTATATCATGTTAGGTTGTCAAGGACTCTATATTTTATTTCACGGTGTCAGGACAACATGTAACTAGGGTTGCACGCCCATGTAGGAGATCTATAGTCATTATTATGGGATTAATGCACAATTAGTGGATGGTTTGACTAACCATGTGGGATGAACAGGTGGGACCACCCCTTATTATAGAGAAGGATGCATGGTTAGTGCTTGGATAGGACTAACAAGTAGAAAAAATGTGGGTCATAGTTAAAATTTGGGGAATGTCTTTTTTTAATAGGGGATTATATGAATAATATCTTTTCATATATCTTTCTTCAAATGAATATCAAGACTTCCATTTTAATTTCTCTATTATGGGATCATTCTGGTATTCTTGATATCATTTTCATCAATACTTGGATTTAAACACTAGTAATCTCGTTGGATATGTTCTAGTATTTTTTTCACATGTCATGATCTATAATTCATTTGTATTAATATCAACGATGTTATTTATGTGAAATATAATATGCCATATTTCTAGTATTTTCATCAAATCATTTCACACATTATATAGACTGGATTTGCGGTTGATATAAGATCACCATTCTACCATGTGTATAGGGTTTAAGTTCTTTACCATCCCCTCAAGGTTTGGTGTTTTATATTCCTAGTCGTAGTTGTGACACACACCAGACATTTCATAATTTCACATAAAATTAATAAAATGATTGAATTGATTAAATTGTAATCTTTTAGGATTCCAAATGATTTCCATTTTTATTAGTGGTGGTTTGTTTCCCCAACCTATGCCACCAAAGGGGTCCTCTCTTTACTATTCCTTAAATTGTACCGCTGCATTGTGTGTGTGTGTGCTCTCCAATTTTAGTGGAATCCATAATGATAATTAAATTAAATATTTATGGTTGTGAGAAAACTTTTTATCTTATAATTTGATAATTAAAGTAATGAAATGTACTAAATGATTAAGATAGATTCTATACATCATTTTTTCACACATTACATGGTGAATAATTGATTAAATATTTTGAATGAAAATTTTGTAAATGAGTCTGATGATATCATCTGATGTGAATGGTTATGAAATGAGATGATTAATTATTCATAGAAGTCAATGAATTGGATGAGATCTACAGATATGTATTCTATAATAATCAATATAAATTTTTACTCCATTATTCTTGATTATGGTTTTGGATTCCTTGGACCAATTTCCTCCTTAGATCCAAATTCTGTTAATTATAAGAAGCTTTAACCCATAGATCCATCTTTCTTGGACTCATATTCGACATGATCCAAGGACTCCACCCATTTCTTTACATAGTTTCCATAGATCTTACTAGATTATATCGTGTGGACTCGGTGTATTTTTTATATCCTTTACAGATGTCCTTAGAATGAGTATTGGAATCCAGTTGTTAAACATGATAGTATGAATTTTTAGTTTATAATTCAAAAATTACGTTATTTTTTGGATATTGACTATTACCCTGGGGATCCAAGATGGGATAGATAGGATCACATATTCTTGACTATTAGCCTTTAATATTGTTATACTTCTGAATTTCTACAAAATTATTATTTTTACATTACACGGAATGGATTTGTTATAGAGAATGATGATGGTGGCCTAATAAGTGTTAACTCACACCTTATTCAAGGTTCCATTGGGTACATGGATATACTTCATGGAAGTAGTTTTAGACTAGGTAAAGAACTCACTATAAAATTAATGAATTATTTGTTGTTTAGGTGAATGGGAGCACATAATCGAAATCAGATCTTGATGTTATCTTTAGACTGAACATTTTGGTCTTTTTTTAATTTGATAAATGTATTGTATAAGATGTATTTATACATATTTTCCAATATTTCAGAGATATGAAATTATCATTATTTTGTACATTGCTGCATATGGTTATTTATTATTATATTTTTGTAGGCGTTTATATTTTTTTCATTTGTTTATCTACATACACTGCATTATTTCTATTATTATTACTGACGTGTTACTCTGAAATGAAGTAATAGTCTCTCCATATACACACCATTGGCCCTCTATTCTATTTGGTTGCCTATGGATTAAGGGGAGGTGCGCTTGTGGCAATGTAAACCGCGAACTCAGGGCGCTATTCAGTTACACCCAGTTTGGGACATTAAAAAGTGATATTAGTGAATTTTTATTTAAGGTTTTTTTTACATTGAGGAAATATAAAGGAAATTTGAAAGGGATTGTAATTTGTTAATGATATATTATTGTGAGTAGTTGACCCATGTATAGGAAATATTTAATCAACCTTGAACAGAAACTCCAGTTCTTTATATTTTTCCAATAAGAGTTTATTTTATTCCAACATTGGGTAATGATCATGAAATATAAAATTACATTTGATATTATTATGGTTATTTATATTTACATTAACTCGTTAAATGAGGGTATTCATGCCATGAATCATCTTAGGCCCCTATTAGATTAACATACCATCCATTAGGTCATGCCATATAGGATGCATTACATGATTTCGTGACATTATTATGTGTTCCTAGAGTGATATTCCAATATTTTAATAAATGATCTCAGTGGAGAATTGAGAAATGAGATTATTTCATAGTGTCTCTTCCAAAACTTAAACGTTTTTATCTATATTTTCCTATTGTATACCTAATAAACCAATTATGACACATTGATTCATGGAAAATTTTCATCATGGACTGGAAAGTGTTGTGGTATAGATTAAATGAACCAAACACATTGATTTATATGTTTTATAGGACTATATAGGTTCGAAGTGGTGATTAGTTTGGTTCATCCATTTATAGGTTATTGATAAAAATGTTTCAATTTAAATGAAATTTCTTTTTTCAAAACTGTGATCATGACCTTCACCCAGATATAGAGTTGGTATTTGGTAGCGTCTGAAGTACATTATATGATTTTTTATTTTTAACTAGTTATGGAGATAAGATATTAAAGAGATGTTTGGATTACTATTTGAAAGATTATAAATGTTCTAAACATTTATAATATTTTCATGTTCAATTCTTAAACTCTTTTGAGGCATGTGGTTAGAATAGTAGAGACATGAAATAATAAATTCCTACAGGATTGTGCTAGAAGGGTTTTGATGACCACGAAAAAAAGGTAGTGGTCCATGGGTTATAGGTAATTTATACAATAGTTATAATTGTAGATCCAGTTATTTAATTAGATATGTGTGCTAAGAAATAGTTGTAGGATATTTTTCAACATTTCATGTACACCTTTTAGCGAGCATAAAATCCTACATCGTCTATGGATGAGCATGTGTATGTTCTCCAACAGGATAACCCCAAGATGGAAGACCATAATATACTTAGCTGTGAATGGAGGATATATTTTATATGATCATGTGTCTATAAACACATCCTAATAGGAAAGTGTATATTATCACACCTGTGCTTCAAAACGCATCTATGAACTATGAAATATTTTGAACTAGGTTGATGTTTTTTGATATATTACTTGTATGAATTTTAGATCAATGATATAGGATTACTTCTTTACTGATACCATAGAAATTGAATGTTACAATGAGTATAGTCCTTTTGAAGAGGGTGTTATGATCAATATGGAGTATTACGAACACTTTAATGGGTTTCAGTTCTTTTCACCAATTTAGATTTCTAATAGGACATCAAGGGAGATACACTTTGAAGAAGGGATCAATAATTACATTTGATCATAGGTAAACATGTTACAGTTTACAACTATAATTATGATAGTGAATCTGGAACTTATTACTAAATTATGAGAGATGTTGGGGCATAGAGTAGGGTATTTCATCCTCTCCATCATGTTCTACAGGTTCTAGTTGAAGGAAACACCATTTTGAGGCTTCGTTTGGGGGATGTACCAGCCAGAATGCTAGTGATGTTGATGTTCTCTTATGTCACAAATGTAGGAGATGGGGATATATGATGGAAAAACATGATATAGACATATTCAAATGTCATGATTCTGGAAATATGTTCCACATAAAATATTTCTTGAGGATTACACATCCAATAATTAGTGGAAGGGGATTGACTCTGAATCCCAGTTCATGATCATGGTTCATAGCTCAACATTAGGGACGGTGATGGACTAATACCTATTTTTTTAGCTTGAGGTGGGGGTTGTGACTGACGCAATTATGCACCAATTGTAATTAGATAGGAGAGTGGGCTTACTCCTAATAGTGAGGTTGTTTCCAAGGGTTGTGTTTCAGGACAGAAATATTATGTACACCCAACCAAAAAGTAGTAGAGCACCATGAAATCTATGGTGATAGGTACATTCAAAGTATCATCAATTATAGTATCATCAATTTTCCAAATAATTTAATATTATTATTTTAATTTTGTGGCTTTATTGGATAATCCATGGCTCATGTTATAGTTTTATGATGATGTTGTGACACTCGATACTCCGTTTGGGATTAGAATAGAGGGTGAATTTCAATCCAAGGAGTTCCCCCTTGAGATAGGTCATTGTCACTTCATGTTAAATCTTTTTTTCACTAAGATAAATTGATTTTTTATACATGTGATGGGTTATATATTTTCATATCAATCCCTTGTTGATTTTTATTATTGTATGATGTCCTTAAAATAACCTATTGGTGGTGTTTTCATTCATAAGGATGAATGGGATTTCCAAGGGAACCAATCTGGACTCTATCATTGTGGGTTGTGTGGGATGATATCACACATTTCTAGTTAATATCTGAATGATTAGGGAAAGTTTCAAATAATTTTTACTCATGTGTTTAATCATTTTTTGTGATTTTTTCCTAGAGAAATTTATACTATATCATTATATAGAGAGTTGGATTTATCTTCCATGATTCCTCCAAGAGATTCACTAGTATCCATCTATCTGTACATGATGTCTACTACTGAGTTACAGGAGATCAATAGACACTATAATAATTTGTGTAAAATTAGTTTATATGATCATGTACATCTCCTTGGGGTTCACCAAACATTTTTTTGTGAAAATTAATTATTTAAACCATAGGCTATTTGTGGATTACTGAATATTGAACAAGTTGAAAGTCCGGAAATGATCTCCATTTTAATCGATAAATGATCTATTGCACCTAATTCGAGGAGATTGTGTTTTTTTGATGATTTATTTCATGTCCAGTTATCATCATGTATATTTTTTACTTGAATCCACACCTCATTCAATTTTTTTTAGCATTCTTAGTATATATAAGTACGTGGATATGCCTTTTGATCTCACGAATGTGCCATAATGTTCATGGAGCTTATGTACTAAGTTATCCACTCTAATCAATATTATTTGGTGGTGGTTTTAGAGATGATATCATGGTGCATTCTCCCAACCAACAAAACTATAAGAAACATATTGAAATCATTTCAAATACACTAAGACAGAAATATTTATTTATTAATATCTCCAAGTTCCACTAATAGATGGATAAGATTCACTTATTAGGACATATTTTCTCAAATATAGGAGTATCAATTGACCTAGAGAGTCTGAGTGCTATAGTTTCATTGGATTATCCAAATAATGTCTTTAAAATATAGAGTTTTTTAGAGAATTATGGATATTACAAGAATTTCGTATACAACTAATCATACATAGAAACACATATTATGGGATTGACTAAGAAGGAAGAAAAGTTTGAATGGTTAGATAACTATGAGATATCCTTTCGGGTGCTAAAATTGATAATAAAAGAATTTCCCATAATTATTCTTATAGATCTAGTTAGGAGCTATAAAATATATTGTGACGCATTAGGTATCAGGCTAGGAACAATTCTTATGTAGTAGGAGAGATTCATGGTAGAAATGTCTCAGCATTTGAGGCCACATGAGAGTAATTCCTTAACAATAAATCATGGGTTATCCACTGGTGTTCATGATTTGCACTGCTAGAGACACTATTTACTAGGAAATCATTTTGTATTATACATGAACCTAAAAATCCGCATGTATGAGTTTACATTTTCTGTCAAGAATCTAAGGTAGTGAATGTGAGAGGAATAACTATAGTGTTTTGACATAGAGATTTCATATATTCTTGGTAAAGGAGATGTAGTTTTCAATTCAATGGGCAAGAGGACACATATACATGTAGTTCAATAATATAGTACTGAGATGAAAATTATGGCCTTATTCATAGATATGAAAGTATATGTTCAATATACTCATTTCTAAACATACCATTCCTAAATAGCTATGACATCCAATTTTATAGATATAGTGGTGATGATACAATTAAAAAATTCATAGGGCCTAGTCCTAGGGGAGAGTGTGGTAGGTGTGGACCCAACTCATATCCATGTATTCCTTCCAACAGATATATGTGAGGAGTATATTTTAGAGTTTCATGCCTTATATTTTCCATTAAATCCCAACGTCACCCGAAATTATCATGAATATCTCTCTAAATAATTGGTGTTTGTGGAAGCCAGTTTTTTTAGGATGTGTTCTACCTATCATTATGTGAAGGTATAAAACCAACTACCACCTATAAATTTACTATATTTATTGTTTATTTAGTTGAAATGGGTTGATTTTTCGATTGATTTTTGACCAATTTGTTGAGGATGATTCTAGATAGTGATGTTGTGTGGGTTATTTTTGATAGACTCACAATGTTTTCTCAATTTCATTTGGTCGAGTAGAAATTATCTATAGATGATCTTGGAATATTGAATACCCATGAGATAGTCTGACTTCATAGGGTTCACGAGAACGTTGTATTTTATATAAATGTCAGATTATCATCTAAATTATGGTAGAATATTCATATGTATTTGAGTTTATAGGACCTTGTGATCTTAATATACCATCCTCAGACTCATGTTCAGTAGGAGAACATGATTCTAGTTCTCGAAAACATGATCAGAGTACACATCCTTGATTTTGGTGGCTCTTGGAAGAGACATACACCCATGTTTGAATTCTTATACAATAATATATATCATATGAATATATAGATGGAACCTTATTAGGATTGATTAGACAGGACATGGAAATCACCCTTGTGCTAGTTAGAGGAAGGAGAGGTAATGTTTCTCAATACTCACATCATTTAGGAGTCCTAGGGTCATGTATATTTGATTCAAAATTTGATGGATGCTACATAGTCTATATTGAAATCTTACATCAATCACAATAGTTGACCTCAATAGTTTGAGATTGGGGGTTGGATGTTTTAATATTACTCATTGAGGATATGACATAGTCATATTAGAAGATAGGTAATGCTTCCACTATGATATATCAGGCCATTAAATATTTTTAATAGAGTCATATAGGAATCTTATCGGTTTCAGTTACCTCATAGGTACCAATCCATGTACAATTTCTTCAAAGTATCTCAGTTTTTCCATTATCACTTATATCTGTCTCACACTCTGTATCTAGATGATTTTGATTTCTATGTAGATGAATCCTTTGAGGATAATCCTATTTGTATTTTAGAAAAGAGAATGAAGGATTCCCATGTGTTTTTATTTCCACTAATTATAGTGTTTTAGAAGCACTCTTGTTTGTAGGAAATGACTTGCGATTGGAAGTACTATGTACATGCTCAGTGGATATAGTTATTCACAATTGATTCTTGAACACCATTAGAATTTATATTTAGGGATGAATTTATTTAAGGCGTTTATTATGAAATCTGATGTTTTTCTATGAGGTAAATACATTTTAATTTTCAATTAGATTCATTTTTTTATGAAATATGATTTTTTACAAAAATTACAAGAGATTCAGGGGTGTTTAGGGCTTCTTTGAAAGTAAGAATCCTAGTTTTTTGAAAAGATAGTAGCAACTCATGGTTAGTATAAAATGTCTGAACCAAGACACATGTTTTTATGAAACCATGTGAGGTAGTCCATGACTCTTTCTAAGGTCGACATGTTTTAGGAAACCGTGAAACTACGAGAACATTCCCATAAAAGAGATCTACAATATTTAATTGAGTCATAATGCATAACTAGTGCATGGTTTGACTAATAGACACACATGACTTTGTCAGTTCCTTTTGATGTAGTGAATGGTTCATTGTAAGAAAAATGTTTGGTTAATTGTCTATCCAAACAATGTTACCATGTTATTCTCTGTGATATATTCATTTTTTCTTATAGAATTATATGATTAAATCCACTCCTTGTTTCCTTATTCCAACACACAATAATCCCATTACTTCGAGAGATCCCCCATGGGATCACTCTAGGATTATAGATATCCCCACCCTTTGGACTTAGATTCAATCATGACTAATATCATTGGATCTCTGACGATATGTCCTTTAATCATCTTGTGTGATTCCTCATTTCTATTCAAATTGACATCATTATTTAAGTGAAAGCTAACATACCATTTTTCCTTGATTTCCAAAAACTCGTAGTTTTCACTTCATCTATACAGAATCTATGGTCGATAATAGATGGAGGTTACACCATGTGTATATTCTTGGTGATATATACCATTACTTAATGATTTGGGGTTTTATACACCTTCTTGTAGTTGTATCGAATGCCTGACTTTTTGGTATTTCACTTAAAATTAATTTAATGTTTTAATTACTTAAATTTTAACATGTTAGTGTTTTTAATTAGTAACTTTTTGATCGTTTTATCTTGTTTTTATATTCTTAGTCCACCAATGGGATTTTACCTTTAATCCTACTTTTGTTGTCCCATCTTGTGGGGTGTGTGAGCTTGAAAATTACAGTGGATCCCAAATGAGAATTAAAATAATTATGTAAGGTTTTGACCACCTAATTTACCATCTTCATTTGTAAATATACTGAATGATTTGAATTAATGGATTATTATAGGGTTGATAGATCATTTTACATGTGATATATGATGATAAATTAATTAATTTTTTAGAATGGATATTTTGAAAATGAGTTGTGTGAACTCATGGAATATGAATGGTTATGAAATGTGATGGTGAATAGTTTCTGGAAGTGGATTCCTTTAATGACCACCCTAGATCCTGATTCCATATGAGGTGGTGGAAATTTATAATCCATGAGAATTGATTATGGTAGTGGATTCAATGGTTCTGTTTAATCCAAAAATCTAGATTCTATAGGATTCCACAAGCCATTATAACCCCTTGATTTTTTCTGTATTGGACGCACATCTGGAGATTCTATATTGAAATTCTCCATGTACTCCACCCATGTAATTACAAATTTTCCATCGAGATGATCTTTAGAGTTGATGAGGATGCCTTTGTCTTCTATACCATGTATCAGACCATTCATGGACGGAAACATGATTACACTATGTTAATATTGTGTATTTTATACACATGATTATACAACATGTTCAGGGTGGTTATTTTTTCTATAAATTAATGATACACCTAGTATGGGTATTTGAATCTAGTTGTTTGGATATACTGTATCTTTAGTTATTTTAGCCATTATAGTTTTCATTTTTTGTGGTAACTTGAACAATGTTCAAAAGGAACCAAATTTTACTATATAGGATAAAATAATATTGACACTTTACCTTTATCATTGTTATACCCATGATATACAACACACTAATTATGTTTATTTTACACAGACTGAATTTTTTATAGACACCGTTGGTGGCTACCTACTGAGTATTATCTCACTCCTTTTTCATGCCACCATTGGGTACCCAAATAGGATTCATGGATTCTGGTAGTGACATGGGAAATTTAATACAATAATATGCTTGAATTATTCATTATCTAGATTCATGGGAGCATTATACCATGAAATGAGTTTTGTGTTATCTCGAGACAACACGTTTTTGTCATTTTTTTATATTTTTCATGTTTTATAACATATTTTTATATAATATTTGTCCCTATTTTTAGAGACATGAAATGATAATAATTTTTTACATAAATTATTGTTTTTGTTTATTGTTATAGTCATCTAGATTTCTATTTTATTTATTATATTTGTTTAAAAACCCTACTAGATTTCTATTATTAAAACGATGGTGTTACTCTTACTTGAGGTAATAGTCTCCCCACAGACACACCCAGTGACCTATATGATAGATGGAATATTTTGAATTATGGGGAGACATGAATGAGACTATATGACTCCCCAGGTAGGGGTAATTTTAATTGGCCCATTGATC
The DNA here is from genome assembly GCA_963277665.1 of Viscum album. Lineage (NCBI taxonomy): Eukaryota > Viridiplantae > Streptophyta > Magnoliopsida > Santalales > Viscaceae > Viscum > Viscum album. Next base: position 2,045,065,698 of record OY728126.1, on the reverse strand, counting down.
ATGAGGATACACTTGCCGCACTAGACATAAAAAATGTGATGTATTTAGATAAAATATAAATGATTATTAATGTATTCTAAAACCAAGGTGTTTAATTTTCATGAATAAGTAGGAGTGAACACTTTATGAAATAAATTTTTAAGGAAAATAATGTCAACTTTTATATTGAATTGTGTTCAATTGGTTTGCGTAAAATGACTAAAAAGACCATTTATTGTTAAAAAAGTAATTTTTAAAAAAAATTAGTTTTTTAAGATTCCTATTTACATTTTAAGATACATAAAAATCTGAAAATAAATAAATTTATTTTTTAACAATTAACTCACTCTAATTGGGTTGTTTAATGATATGAAATAATAATAATATCATTTAATATTTTAACATTTTATATTTTTGAAAAAAAAATCGAGTATATTTTATGAATATATTCAAACATTAAATTTATAAGTTTTGGAATTTGAAATAAATAAAACATACTACATTTCTTAATTCCACATATTAATGTTGGATATGTATTAATAATATTATACTTTCTAGAAATGGTTATTACTAGTAAAAAGATGGTTTTACAAAAATTATAATATCAATGATCTAATAACTACATGATAATAATTTTAAAGAATTAAAAACCATTAAAGTAATCATATATGAATTTCATTAAAAAATATAATTTCATTATGTTATTTTTAAATTTAAAACATATTCCATACTTTTTTATAACCATTTAAAAATTTACAATAATTTAGGAAATATATTATTATTTTTCATTAAAAGAAATAGATTCGATTATGGGTTTCTATGAAAGCTTAATTACCCTTTTTATAATAAATAAAATTATTTCATTAAAATCAATAACCATGATAATTTCCTTATATATATATATATATATTATTCTAAAAATAACATTTTTCTAACTACCAGTTTTATTGTATTTTATGTGTTTATTTTAATTATAATTTTTAACACCATAATAAATTTAATTTTAAAAGATTATTTTAAAAAGATAAAATATATTTATCCAAATAGCTTAAATTTTTAATCTTAATATTTATATTTTAAATCTATTACTAAAGATAGAAATTAATTACACATGAAAATGTAAAAAACATGTAAAAAGGTATTAACCCTATGTAAACAACCTAAAACATTTAAAAAATTCAATTTAATGAATTGTTTTTATTTATATGAATAAATATGTGTGATCCAATTTTTTTTTAATTTCTATCAATTTACCCATGATTATTTTGATGGAATTATTCAAAAAATTTAAAGGTATTTTTATAACAACCATTTCCATCACATATAAAAGGTTAACATATCCACCACAGAAAGAGATTAATTAGAATTTAATTAATCCTTGATTATCAAAAAAAATTAATATACCTATATCCCTCTCTGAGTAACATATTCCATATTCAGTCATAGCTAGTCGAAGCCCTTAAAATTCAAGTGGATTTCTAAGGAAAATTCATCTCCCTTATGTGAGTATTATCGAATTATTTATATTCTTTCATATTTTTTATATAAACCATAATATAAGAAAATTAGTATAATTTATATAGTATAATTTTATAATATAATATAAATTATCATTATTTATTAACAAATAACATACATTAATAAAAATGAAATCATTTTTTGGGCTTTTGTGGACTACCACCTCCACAATGTAAATGTTTTGTTTTATTTCAACACCATAATTTTTTTTACCTAAGTATGGGATTAATGGATAAATATTATGTTTATGATATAAATAATTTTATGGTTTGAACAATACAATAAACTATTAATGATATGAGAATTAATGTTATCGTCATTTATTTAGTCATTTAAAATAAGAGTGCTAAAAGGATAATCTTTTATTCAAATTTGGTAATATTTTGATAATTCATTAATTTTAATTATAATTACTTATAATTGTGATATATATCATAAATAATTACTAAATACTACCATTATTCTTCTTTTATAATGATATTATAAATAGACCATCTCATAATCATCTATTAAAAAATGATATGTTCATATCTAGGTGGGATTTACCACCTAATTAAACAATATTTTTTAGGGATGATTTTGATAAGATATGTGCTGGTGTAAAATTATATAAGTATATAATTAATTATTTATTTTTCTATAATTTTTATATAAATATTTAATTCATTAATTAAGATGAATCCATTCATTCATTTGGAATCATAAAAACATGATCCTCATCGATTTCGTCATCATAGTTCATACCTAAAATAGACATGAAATTAAATTATAAATTTATAAAGAATATTTTAAAACATATTATATTATCTTCTATTATCTAGTAATGAATATTAATAATTAAAATTAATATGAATAATTTTTCGAATAATGGTGAACCAATCGTCTTTGCACATATTATCCCATAGTTTTTAGCATTTTTATCCATTAAAGGAAAAAATGATCAAATGGAGTAGTGTATTTTGAAGACTAGGTAAATAAAACCTCAACATTAAAATCATATAATTTAATCCACATAAAGTGATCTTACATTCTTTTTGGGTACTAAAAATTCGTGGGATATCCAAGGAAATAAATTGACACAGTTTGTGGATACAAATCCTAATAACTAAATAAATATAACAAGGAATTATAAATTGTGAGTCAATGGTATAACATTATATAAAAAAATATGTGGCTAATGATTTATCCTGTTGAAGAATAACATAAATAATATGGTATCATATGAAAGTAGAAATATATAAAATTTTAATGAAAATAAAAACATGAAAAAATGACCAAAGAAAGATAACTTCTAAGACGACATCACACGATGGACAATATTCCATCATAGATTAGGTGTACTCTATAATCCCATACACAATGTCTTAAAAGAAATAAGTTTTTCAAATTAAAATAGGTAAATATAATTTTAAATACATCATAACATGGTCATGACTGTTGTTTCCGTAATAATTAATCAATCATAAGGCCAAATCATATGAATTTCCTATGGATGTAAATGGGTTTCATAATATTTCCTCAAATCATAATTAATGAAAATTTCAGAAATATTCCAAATAGATGAAGGTAATAAATATTATCTATATTCACATTTGAGTACATAATCATAGTTTATGAAATAAATTGTATATTTGTTAATAAAAACATTAAATGAGTACTACATTAAAGGATTAAGGGGTAAAATCTTTTTTCTTAATTGGGATGGATTTTAATGAAGGAATTATAGAAAAAAACATATGACATGTATTTCCCCAAAAAAGTATGGAATAATAATATATTTATATATTTTTAAGATACATATATAAACAATTTAAGAAGAAATCAATATCCTCAAAGTGATAGGTAAAGTGAGTTAGAGGGAGAACGGTCAAAACCCAATAAAAAGGGGGTTTAGATTGATCCATGACCAAAATTCATATCACTAATAATATGAGTTTTAATAATATATAATATATATAGATATATTATAAATGTTTCCATTTCCATAGTCATATATATCATTCCATATATTGTTTTATATAACATCTTAAGAGCCATCTATTAATAATTATTAATTATAATCATTGTTCTGGTGACAATTACTTAATTTTTCTTTCAGGTTTTTCTTTGATAGTCATTATATTTTCGCATTGATCATGGTTCCATCAAATACAAAATTTTTACCATTTCAAAAAAATAAAATTAAATATATTATATATACATATTTATAGTTTCAACTATAATAGTTAGATATATAAATGTGAATTACATCGTTCATGGATATTTTAGGTTGTACAAATGCATGAATGCTATATCAATTTTCCCTTGATGGGACAAAAGAATTGTAAATATTAATTCATCTTTCGAGAATCAAAAAAATATCAAATATTATAATATATATTTATTAAATCAATAATTATTACAATTCAGAGGAGGTAGTGGTGAAAACTGAATTACATTGGTTCATGGGGAGGTAATATATCATACATAAAAATGATAATTTTGATTCCCATTTGATCAAAGATGATATGTATTTAAGTGATGAATTCAACCTAAGATAATATATATATGTATATATATTAAATAGTGGTGTTATTATTTTAGAATGTTTTAGTATATTTTAAGGAGGGAGAAAAATAAATAAAACTTAAACATTCAATTAATGACTAAACCTATTCATAAAATAACTTCTATTGGTATGATAAAACCCTATAATGATATTATTATGACTAAAATAATACCTATAAAACATATGGAGGGATTATAGTAAGGTATATTGGTTGTTAATGGTCTATATATGTCTTTTTTAGGGGTGAAGGAATGAGAAGATGATGTTCCCAATTTAATTGAGCAAAAAACAACTCTTATAATTACTTAAGTATACAACTAATATAAATTAAAATTCCTGGAAAATGGAATATAAAATGATATAAATATAATTTAGGATGAATATTTTTTTAATAAATTATCATAAAATAAAACATGGGAATTTATATATTAGTTTATTACCCATATCACTTTTTATTAACTAGTATTACAATTTTTTGATGATTATCATGATAACATTGTTGTCATACTTTAGGGGTCAATAATGTTACAATAAAATGATTATTGTAACATAAAGAGACCATATTAGTTATTTATAAGAATATAAAAATATCTTTTCTGATGATATTATTTTTAGTAATTTTAAATCAATAAATAAAATATTAATTATTATAAAATAACATTAATGTAATTTTTGAAAAAATTTGTTTAATTTTCAATAAAAATCCCGAAGAATTTTTTTAAATTTAATATAATTTAATTAAACTAAAATAATATGTTATTTTTATCTTTAAAACTCAAGGAAAAAAATAATTCATTCAAATTAAAATAAATTTAACATTTTATAAATTATTTAATCTATTTTTATTTTAATTACCAAAATTCTTGGATAAAATTTTTAATGAATTTAAGGTGATTTTTCATCAAAAGAAATTAAAAAACCTATCATGATTGAAAAAGTTGTTATATTTTAAATTATAATTTATTTTTTAACAATTTTTGTCATTACCTTTTTGACAGAATATTTTCAAAATTAAAATAATTATTGTGAAATTATAATCATTTTATTTTCCACAATTATTGTTAAGGTCAAAATGAAATATGTATTATATAAATTTTCAATATTTTAAAAAATTAGATGGAAATGTACAAAATATATCCATATAATTGAATATTTTCCCAGAGTATTTTGTCATTTTTATGTCCAAATAATATAATTTTTAACCTTAGATAATTTATTTACCCTTATTATGTTTACAATTATTAACTGAGGTTACAATTAATAGTAAAAAATAAAAAGTGAAATATTTAACAAATTTTAACTTACTGATTTTAAATATGGAACCGACTTTTTAGGATTTAACATGTAGAATTAGAAAAAATTAATTTAAGATAAAAACACAAAAAACAATTAAATAACATGTTTCAAAAAATTTCCAACAGTGAATAAAAAGGATTTTATAAAAAATTAATGAATAAAATTTACCAAAAATTTCATAATTGGAATATTTTTCATCCAAATTATTTAAAAAAAATTCAATCCAATCCCAAATATAATTATACTATGTAGCTAATTCAAAATAAAATTCAGTTTTCAATAACTATCTCTATTTTCACCATTCATTAATAAAGAACTCATTTCAAAAAAATAAAAAAAATCACCGATAGATAAATTTAATATTATGATTAAAAATGGTAAGTATATTTTATCAAATAAATTTTCTATAATTTCTAAAAATTAATAATATTATTTTACTTAAAAAGTAAATTTTTTGAGTAAAATATATTTTTTGGAAAGAAAAAAGGATGTACAAAAAATTTATTGAATATCGATTTAGAACTAATAAATAATTTTTTCTTCAGTATGAAAAATATATATATATTTCATAATGTGGTTAATTCTATTTACGTCCATAGATTTAACAAATAGGTTATACTATAATATTTCATGGTTTGTTTATCCTCATTGTTTCATGTTGAAATCACTATCAAACAAAGAGTTATATTCAAATCACAGGGTGTTACATTGTCACCCCATGAAGAAATTTCATATTACATATTAATGTGGATACTTTTTAAGGTAATTCAGCTTCATGGCTTCCTCGATGAGTGATGTTGCCTCTTCCTATTTATGGTTTCACCAATGTTATTTTCTTTGGTGAGTTTTTTTATTGTGTAGAACAATATATCTTGGGGAAAAATAATTATTAGATAACACTCAAAAAATAGATCATTTTCAAGATACACTACCTCAAAATGTATTACATGTGATGGATTTGATATATACTTCTTCAAGAGGGATAAATAGAATTTTTTGTGTACTAACGATAATTTTGGTGGGAATGACAGGCGATAGGTCATTAGTCTAATGTGATCATGTATCTCAAATGGGTTAATTTTCCCATAACATATCTTAAAATTCCACCCAAATATCAGGTATCTCTTCCACCGAGATATATATAAAAACACATTATCAATGACCTCAAATTCCAATCCTTATCGATGATTATCATCGTAACTCCTCTATCAACTATGAGCATCCATGATATATTATAGAATGGTCTTGTCCTTATTTATCATTTACACAATAATTTTTGGTCCCAAAAAATTTCTTTCACTAATATCGTCCCATCATGAAAGTGTTATTCATATCATCCCATAAATGGATTCATAACGTGTCATTTGGGAACATGAGGTTAATCTGTTATTTTATGACAACTCATCTAGAATAAGATGTTGATCCCATCCTCCATCAAATTCCATCGATCATGATCTCAATATGTTTTATAGAATTGTTATAGTTTTATCATATTTTAAATATAATTTTGTGATAATACATATTAATGTTCAGCTCTATATTTAGATCTTGTGGGAGACTCTTCTAGAACATGTCAATAAATCTAAAAACACAGTCAAATAAAATCTATATGGGTTTTTCATGAAACATCAATAACTCAATGATTTATATACTCAAATATTAATAGAGTGATAAAAACTCATTAAATTTAACTAAGTGATTATATTATGTGATAAATCCCACAAACCCGTATCTTATTATTTCATATTGATTTTTTGAAGACCAGTCCCAATATCTAATGTGGTGTTTTCATATTTCCATGTAGGTATGTGAAATGGATGCATAATACCATCATACGTTTTCCTTTCAACAATAAATTTTTGACATACCCGACACTTTGATATATATTGCATAATCTACCACTTAATATTGTCTCAACAATATTTCACATAGAGATGTCAAAAAAACATCCTACTTTATGGGTGTATAGAGAATGTCTAGTAATGTAAATTATTCACAAAATATATAATTATCATAGTATTTTTTAGTATAGATAGACATGAACAAAATATTACAACTAATTATTCATTAATTTTGTTGTCTAATGATTTCACTTTTGTTATAGCTTCTACATTCCCTTAAATTTCCCCATCATTTAATTGACCATTCTTTCGCTTCTCCATAGGGGATGGTTGATAAATAATTTTAGAAAGAAGTGACGAATTAATGTCATTTATAATCTACATGTCTCTACTTTATGATCCTAAGAGTAATGGATCCTTATTAGTTATAATAATTGATAAGGTCAGAAGATCCTTTCTATATAGAGCATATGCCACATTATTTTCTATCTCAGGATGGTAGTGGATAGAAAAGTCATAGTCCATGATCAACTATAACCATATTAGTTATTGAATACTAATATATTTATTTTTTAATTTATATTTTCGTATCTCATTATCCATTTATATTTTATATTTCTACCAACCTAGATAATTATACAATTTTTTAAACGAAAAATTCACTACATCCAATATCAATTCATGTATTGGATAGTTCTACCCATTGAAAGTCATCATTTATGAAGAATATACTATCAAAATTTCAATTTTCACAAGTAAATATACTAATCCTTTCATTGAGGAAACACTATGTATGATGAAAATTTCTCCACTAAATGGAAAAATAATAAATAACATTTTGAAAAAGTGATTTTTAGATTCCCTAAATCCCACTTCACATCCACAAGTGCTTAAAAAAATTACGCCCCCCCCATGTTCACTTGGTTAGTGGGAGTGATAATCATGATCAGTTTCTCACTAGTAATTGATAATATTCATATATTCCATTTAAACTATATATCTATATTACTAATAGTGGTACATTATATTACACAATTTCATTTTACATAGAAGTGTCTATATATATCTCATTTATATGTATAACATGCCAAAAGAATGATGCCTTATTCCTCCAAAACTCACAATGATTCTAATTTTTAGATAGTCTGTCATTTAATAAATCCTTTAGAATAGTATTCAAAAACAACACATTCTCATATTTACATTCATAGTATATCAAAATATTATCATTAATGAAAACCATTAATTATTCATGGTAATATCTATATTGTCTATTTATTATGTCTATAAATATTAATAGAGAATTAGTTACTTGAAGGGAATCACTATGAAATCATTGTATCCATACCTTGTATGAAAGATTTTATTAGTAATGTATTCCATATTCATCATTAGTTGGTTATATTATTATTTAAGGTTTAACATAGAGAAATATGTATCCCCTTATAGTTGAACAAAAAAAAATCTATTAGGGAAAGATGATTCATCTTCTTTATCATGATTTGTTTGAGTTCATGATAATCAGTATAATGAATCATTGGCCAATAATTCTTCTTGATGAAGGGGATTAGTGAACCCCATGATGAAGAACTCGGGTGTATGATTTCCTTTTCATTATTATCTAATAACTTCCATTAAATTTCATCAAACTCAATGATATCTATTATATAAGTTATATTGGATATAGGAAATGATTTTGGTATATCATCAATTGAAAATTATGCCTCTCTTTCAAGATGAAGACCATGCAACTATTCAGGGAATACATTAGAAAATTTCATAAAAATTTGATTATCCAAATGAATGATTATCTATTTTATCACAATAATATATGTGATAAATTATTTCACATTTAGAATAAATAGTAACAATTGATAATGATTTTCCAAGTGAGATTGATCATCTTACATACACTTGTACAAAATCATTGGATGACTTGGGATGTGAATAGTTATCTCTCAATCTCGATAGTTGATGTTGGATTTATAAAATAAAATTAAATCAATTCCAAATATAACATCAAAATCCAGTAAATAAATATGATATTTTCTAGAAGATTTATTTCATAAAAATTAACTAGGGATAAGTTATATGCATGGGATTTGAAAATGGATCATTTTTCTATATTCATAAATAGCTCACACCCCATTTTTTAAGGTGGTGTTTTTATATTTTTATTAAACAGAAAATTATGAATGAATTCATATAACAATAGCTAAAAAGTATGTTATCTATTAAAAAAATAACTAAATAGAATAATTCTCACCTCATCGTTGTGAAGATCCACCTCAATTGTTGTGATATCATATTCTATTCCATTATATATAGGTAGTGGATCTTTTTTTCATTGATTTTCCCTCACAATTCGTTTAATAGATCATTGAATTGTTTAATAATCTTGTCACATATAGTTTATGTAACGTACCATATGTCGATTGTTGATGTGAACTATCTATCCCTCTTTTTATTGAGTGTTTTTCTTCATCTAACTTCTACATTGATAATCATAATGTTATTTTTTTCCACACATCAAACATCTAATATTACACTTCAAACAAATTCATGGATTTTTATTCACACACCTTTAATAAATAGAATGTTGAGTTTTATTTGATCCATGATATTAATATGTTGATCCTCCAAAAATAAATCCCATTTATTCTCTTTATCTACATGACCATGAGACCCCTGGGATTCATAAATAAATATCTCAACATTGATGGAAAAATAGAAAATCACATTATGGTTATGAATGATTAAAACCCACTAATTCATTTTAATGACATATATTTAATACACTAAATTAGGGATTCATATTTCTTTTAGTTTTGATGATGAATATAATGTGATACCACAGATTCCTTACAATGTTTACATCATATATACTTATACAGTCATATTATTTTTAATGAGTATTTTGAACTATAATTCCTTGTTTATATAGAGATTTAGTAGAAAATATTTATCGAAAAATATGTTCTTGGATTATTTCCACACCATGGAATCAATATCCACCATGGACATTATGTACCTTATTAGAATCTACTAATGATTGGATTCCCCATCCTTGTAAAAAATAAACAACAAAAAATTATCTTGTTATGCTCAATATTGGGTATAGATTATCATTTCAATGTAGAAAATATATTATTCCATAATCAGTGTAATCTAATATAAACTCATGGAATCGTGTCTTTGTCGCAAAAAAAATAACTTCAACTTTATCTTTATTTTAAAGAGGGAATTCCATAAGATTCATGTAATTATTTATATCATGAGTCTTATAGGCTAGTAAATCCTTAATGTTCCAAACGTATACTCTAATATGGTAAGGTATCTCATTAATTTTAATCATCTTGTTGCTAATAATGTTGGATTGTAGAATGGTTCATCATATTTAACACAACTAACTAAAAAAATGAAAATCCATGATAAAAATAATTTAACTGAAGAATAAAAAAGTGAAACATGTTAAACTGAATAGGACCCTATTGTTTTTACTTTTGAGTTTTACACACATTATGATGTGTCCATGGATTTATCATGTTACAGTGGATGAAGAGACGAGTTTTCTGGAAGACAAATAAACACACATGGTTGGCACACATTTTATCTAACCACATGACTAATTGTGTCTGGGTGCTTCTGTGGGTGATAGTACGAGTTTTAATGGTTTGAGAATAGTATTCCAAACCATATGAAAAATACTGGAAACGGTGCATCCATATCTTGGAGGATAGTGGAAATATCATGATTGGTTCATGTTTTTCCTAAGAATGTGGAACAATAGTGTGACCCTTTCCCACTCACATGAAATGTGGATTTTTACTAACATACACCGGTAACTTTTTTATTTGTTTTGGGGGATCAATTTCCTCACCCATTTTTAACAACCCCTTTTCCATAGAAATCGATATTCTTTATCTTTCCTTTTTTTTATCTTGGATTCAATTAGTGCTTGATTGATGTGTGGTGATTTCATTTATATTTCTTACCCTCTTAATCTGTCATACACATGTTCATCCAATTTCATGGAGGTGTGAAAACCTAAGGGTAGTGTTTGAAAATATAAGGTATTGAAGGGGTTTTTTGGTTTTATCTCTTATGGAATAAGTGTCTGAGGATTTGTTATACATCTTCAAAGTGGTTTTCATTGAAGGTGGTGATATTTTGACCTAATCCAAGGTCTGGGTCCTTATATAATAGTGTTTTCCACAGATTACCATTTAATCCATAATCATGTTTTATTTTATATTTAAATTTCCATTTAAAAAATTTATTATCAATGAATTTAAATGTTTGATGTGTTTCATCGATCTGTTTTTTCAATTTGGGAGATTAATAGTTTTATTCCAAATGGTAATTTCTTGTACATGTATAATGTTTTCATTATAAAATTTCAAAGGTATTTTATAGGTTTTAAAGAATTAATAAAGTCATTTTACAAATATTTTAACCATGGAAATATTGTTTTGATAAAATATTAATTCAATTTTTTTAAATTGGATTGTGTTAAAGATTATTTTATTTGGGAAATTTCATGTGAATGTAATGGAAATGAGGAACATATGGGTTAAAATGGTTCAGGATAGGGTTTTTTTAAGGGACCATGTAAGCCTGTATTTGGAAAACCATTCAAGAAGCCACTTTGGTATGTCTATGAAGAAATTTGTGCCATAATTTAGAGGATTATGTGATCCACCACATTAATTTCTCAAGGATCGAGCAAGTATTTCTGTAGGAAGACAATTTGAGCCTCCATGATTGTTGTTGAGAGACTAGCTGAGCCCGTGGATTTATGCCTAAGGAAAAATAAAATGGAATCAATTTTCTAAGATAGCTTTCATACCTTTTTCTCACTCAGAATATACCTAACAAATAGGTCACTAGATGAACATTTTTCTTGATATATTTTTCATACACACTAAATATTTGACTGATGTTATGATATTTAATATACAAATTTCCATTAATTTTGTTACTTGTTGATGATACTATTATAATTTTTATTATGACTTGTCAGATATGTTGAACATATTGTGCATTGAGTTTTGATTATTTATTTGTGTTATAATAGAATTTTTTTAGAATCCAATATTTTTTTGAAATGGGAAACCAAATATATTTTAATGGTTTGTTTGAAAATTGAATGTTTTCAAAAAAATTTAGCTTGTAAAATGTTTCTAATTATATTATTGTTTTTATGTTTTAATATACATAAATAGATTAATTGTGGGTTCCTACTGGGCTTCATACCTGACACCCTTCTTGGGACTTTTTGTGTTTGCAGATTTCAGTTTGTAGGACACCATAATGGGAACGGGAACCACAAACCTTGGTGGAACTTCATGATTATAGTCAATAAGTATTTTGAGGTGGTGATGTGGACTCATAGGTATTTGACTATGTGAATTACATTTTGGGTATTTTTTTTAACTATAGGGACATATGTTTGGGGGAAGTTTGTTATTGTCCCCTTTTGTTTTAGGTTGGGTTTTTTTTAGATATGTAATTTTTATACACCCAATTATGTCATATATGTGTTTGATGAATTTTTCTATTTATGGCTTATTCATGTCTAAAAATGTTGAATCCAATTTAATGGGTGTTCATTTCCCATTTTATGGATGGTTCATTAATAGTTGCCATTGAAGGAACCATTCCCATATGATAGTTGGTTTTCCCCAGTGGGTTTTGTTATCTTATGGTTATCGAGAACGTGCATTGGAATGTGTGGCCAAATGGGTTGGGTGACATGTTATGTAAAACTAGGTTGGATCATTACAAAATTGTAACAGATGATGTTTTTATATGTAATTTTTTGGCTCATTAGATCTAGGACCATTGGGTATTGAGAGGTTTTAATGGGGGAGTTCCAGACCAGCTCTTCAGGGTGTTAAACCTCGAGTTTCAGTGGGTGTTCTGGGTTTTTTCTTCAATTTTGAGACCATTTATGTGTTTAGGTGATAATTATTCAAGGTATTTCTGAGTTCGCAACAAGTCCTAGGTTACCCACGAGGGCCATTTTGAGTTTTTGGGGTTAAAAAAGTTGTCCAAGAGGAGGCGAAAAATTAGTGCACATGGTTAATAGAGATTGTGTGTAGCCATTATGGAATTTCCTACCAAGTCTATTGAAACCCAAATTATAGGTTACTGTTTTTCCAAACCGTGTAACCTTACTATGAACAGTTGGAAATGTTGGGAGTTTTTTTTTTAATTTCTCAGCTATTTGTTCAGAGTTGTTTGTTTTGATTATACTGCATATTGATACCCATGTTGAGGGTTTCATTTAGATATTTTGGGTTTGTTAAGGATTCATTTTGTTTGATAAAGATTATATTTTGTGTCTTCTATACAATTACTATCATATAGAACATTTCCTAGAATAAAAAGGGTTCAATATAGAGTACCCTATAAGTAAAGATACTCCTTGACTTGGATTTTTGGAATTAATGTTTTGTATAATCCAAACCATGGGTAATATGGTTGTTCCTATGTATAAATGGATTGTGGAAAATTATCTAGGTTTTTAGAGTAAAATCCATCAGTTCAACATGGATATAAAGGACCCAATGATCACAAGGAGTTTTTGGTTCATATGAAATAGATATTTAAGTTCTTGAAGAAGTCAATTACCTATAAAGTTATATTTTACATGTATGTGGTGGAAGGAATAGGTAGGATGTGGTGGGAGTTAAAGCTCTTCTTAGGGATCCATTTGGATCTCAATTGGACCCCATTTAAGGTAGATTTTATATGATAGTTATAAACAAAAACCATAAGGATAATGAAGGTGAATGAGTTCTAGAAGTTGGAGTAGGGGAATAATTCAATGATTGAGTACACCACCATATTTACAATGTTAGTACATATTACTCTACATCTCACTATAGACAATTTCTCAAGGATTAGTGCTTTGAGATGGGGTTGTGGAGAAAGATGAGATTTATCCTTGTTCTTCTATGTCTACCAAGCTATTTCAAGGTGGATGGAATTGGTGGAAAAGAATATAAATATTTTACTAGAATAGCAAGTCTTAGTGGTAATTCTTTAATGGGACAAATCCATATTTCATCTTCAGGATAGAAGTGGAAGTATGGTGACTCCCATATGGGAAGTGTAAAGAGTGTATAATATGTATTGGGTTATTATACTATTTATTATTTTGGGTATGAAGAATTTATTTTTTCAGCATTGAAAAGTATGTTACTCTAGGATCAATTTATCGGAGACTCCAAGGCGATTCCACTATTTCGTACATCTAGGGCATATCCAATACTTTTGTTAATTGGTTTTACATGAGTGTTATGTGAGATTCACATTTAAGAATGACTCTCTTATGAAATAATATGTTTACAAGGGTATGGGATCTATTCACTGTTATAAGGGAAATTATATCCAAAAGAATAATATGCAGGGTGTATTGAGCTGGTGCATCTCCATAATGTGGAGTTCATACTAGTGGTCATGAATATTGGTCCAACCAGCATGAGAGGTATGGTATTTATTTCATATTCCACGGAATAATTTTTTTACTATAGTGTGTCTCATTCCTTTTTTTCACCTAATTTTTTCAATGATTTGGTTATACAAGTTGAATTAATTGTTTATTTTATGTTCTGGATAACCCAAATGGGTAGGAAAAGAAGCATGGTTTTATGTTCCCAATGATTCATATTATGGGATCCCATATGGAGGGATATAAGGACTTCATTAAATTGGAACTTTATTTTTTTGTATTATTATTAGATCGACTAGATATTCATATTCATGGTACGGATTTATTATTATCATTATAGGGTATAGTTCCTTAGTCCAGATGGGAGAACTCAGTTATTTTTGGTTTAGTGGAACCTACAAGAAATGATGGTGGAAGTAGATTCTTTAGAGTTGGGGTTGATCACATTCAATATGTCAATGTTGTCTCATAATTATGGTGAGTAGTGTTTGGAAGGTGAACATATATTGGCTATTGAGAGGTCCCCATATCCATTTCAGAGGATGTAAATGTTATTTTCACTCAATTAAGAGTTCAATTTATTCAGATCTCTATGATGATCCTGATTTTAATGTTATCTTACTAGATGTCTCTATTAAAGATGATGGTGTTTAAATTCCAACTATCGGATCATGAGGGAAATGGCTTTATTTATCCCATCATGTCACAATGGGCTTTTCTAGTGTTATTTTCAATGTACTAGGATTAGAGACACCAACGTTTTACATACTTTTGTAACCTTAATTGGGCGATCGAGAATAATAATTACACATTTTCATGAATATATGTTATATATGATAATATCACTGAGACTTTTTGGTTTTTAAAGATAAATCCGAGGTTGGGGTACCGCCATTTGAGGTTATGGGAAGATGATGTTTCAAATAGCACCTTTCAATGATGTTATATGCATTTTAATTTTTTTTGTTATGAAATTTGGGCTTACCAGTTCTCGTACCATCATTAAGGTGTTGAAGAACCATATAATTCTTGTGATTTTCAAATAAATCATGGTAATGATTATGGATGAAATATTGGTTTATTCTAATACCAAGGAGGAGAATAATTTTCATATGGATTTTATATTGTTTGTTTTTATAGATAATCATATATTTAAAAAATATATCCATGTGCCTGTGTTGGATCTTGGAATTGATGTATTTTGGTCAATTAATTTTTAATTTAGGTGTTGTAGATGAACAATAGAAAGTATGAATAGTTATGTCTTTATACCAGCCCATGAAATTGTTTGAGATCTATAGTTTTCATGGATTGGATGGGTATTAATGATTTTTTTTGGGATGTCACTAGAAATGATTATCCCTTAATGTCCTTGAGCAAGAAAGGGTTAATGTTTCAGTTGGATGAGAATAACCTGATTGATTTTCCATAGACACAAAACTACATAACATCCACACTAGTGTTGGCCCCAATATAGATTGGAAGAGATTATTCTATGTTTGTATGCATCTAATGAGGTTTTTGGGTGTATACTACTACATGAAAATCATGTGGTGGACTATGAATCACAACTTCTATTTCTACATGAGCATATTTATCCCACCCACATCATGGGATTGGAAGATATGATCAATTCGTTGAAAAAATGAAAATAATATCATTTGGTAGAGAATTTTATATTTTATTTATATCATATGGTCTTAAGTAGATTTTCATCCAGATTGACCTAAACCAAAAATTGAGGAACTCTATCAAGTACCTTTATAATTTTTATTTTGAGATAGCTTATACATCCAAAAATTTGAATTTGGTTACCGATGATGTGTTCTGGAAGTTCCCAGTATATGCCATGCATGATAAAACAGATCAGTGGGGCCCGATGAGTCTATTTTTTATTATGAGGATGGATTTTTGGAGGGTAGGGAGCTAATGTAATTTACCACAATATAGGACTAGACCTCTATTATTAATCATGATAATGGAGCCTAGGTATTCAACATCGACATACTCTATGTTATAATTTCATTATATACTGGGAATACATCAGGTGATTTGTGCCATTATCATTAACGATACCTTATTTTTTTAGGCTGGTTCATAGTTCCATTGATCTTTAGGAAGGAGGTGATATGTGTGGGACATCATTCTAGTTAGGTCATTCACCCTAGGGTGACTAGGATGTTCCATGCCTTGAGATCCCATTATTTTTTAGGGATGATATGTGTTGTGGATGACATTGTATATTGATTCCAGACATGCATGATGATCAAGGTTGACCATTAGAGATCATCCCAGATTTTACAGCCTCTTTCCAGGATATATTTAAAGTAGAATGATATCACGGTGGATTTAATGATTAGTAAACTTCATAATCCATGTAGGAAATATTCTATATGGGTTATTGTCATCTGGTTGATTAAATCAACCCATTTTTTACCAATCAGATAGTCGATGAAGGAAGATGACATCAGATACTTGTATGTTTGAGATTTTTCCACCTTCTTGGAGTTCCCTCAGCACTAGATTCAAACCAGTATTCCCGTTTCATATATTACTTTTTGAAGGGATGTTGAAGAATTTGAGTACCCAGTTGTAGTTAGGCAACACATATCATCAATAAAACGATGGTAGGTCTAAGAGGACAATCCATAATCTCAAGGATGTCATTCAAGAATGTGCGCCTCATTTTTCTGGTTTGTGGGAATGGAAACTACCATTTCATAGGTTTTATTTAAATGAATAATAATACTGACTATATCTGGAAGGTCCTATTTGAGGCATTTTATATGCATGTTTTCCAATTTATTTTGTGCAACAATGATGTAGGAGAGTTTTCATTGGTTAGACCGATACTTATCCTAGAGCTAGCCAACACAATGTGGTTGATTCCGAAATTTTTATGGAATGCCCAGTGTCACCAAATTTTTAGTGAAATCTATACTTTTAATCCCTTGGAGGTTATATATTGTGATATGGTTTCTATTTGCGTATCTTTATGGCTAGGAAACAGTAACATGGGAATGATGGAGAAATTTGTTCCATGTTATGTCAGGTAATTTCATGTTGTGGGGTGTATTGGGAAAGTATCATATCAGATGAAGTAACACAGTAGATGAATTTTATCACTAATGTATTCCATGTTTTATAGTTGAAGATACACGATCTAGACTCTTGTCATATGATATAGCGGGACATTTTTGAGCTAAATCCTAATTTCATCATAGTAGAGTAGCTTGGTCAAATTGTGCATGTTTTAAATAATACTCCCTAAGGATGATAGTTCTTATTGTTTTTTTTGATATAGTGGTGAGGAGGTGATATCTATAAAATATGGGAGGATTATGGTTGTGTGATGGATCAGTGGCATCATCGTTTTTATTTTAGCTAATAATAAGGACAATATGGGTTCTGAAAGTGGAATGATGGGATGTTTTTGACATCTTTCGGGTAAATGGTACACATAATTTTGTGTTTTATTTCTATTTTGATTTTTTATGGAGTTTACATGTGTTAGGGGTCAACATATAGAGTAATTGGGAAGAAAAATATGGGATCATGATTAGCGCATGGTCTGTATAACTATTCATCTAACCATGTGAGGGTGTTCTAGTTTTATATAGTGGGGTTTTTCACAGTTAGAGTATGGTTTGTCAAATTGTGTAAAAAATAAGGGTAATAGTGTAGGAATATCTATGTGGAATGTGGAAATAATATAGTTTTCACTTTTTTTCATAACTATTTTCCAAACTATACAGACTCTTCAAGCTCACATAATAATTAGTTTTTTACCAACATACCCCATATCTTGTTTTTATGTTTTGGGGTATCATTTTTCTCCCCCATCATGATTATCCTTTTTCATTAGGGGTTAAGCTTCCTCTCTATATACACGATGGATTTATCTTGGATTCAAGGATATTTGTCTAGAGGTAAAGGGTTTTATTTTGAATTTCGTCCCATATTCATAATTTAGGCCCTTGTTATTCCATTTTCATGGAGACATGGAACCCTAGAGATAGTGTTGGCCGAATATAGGGTATGTGAGGTTGGATTTTCTTCAGTTCCTATTTATTTGGTGTTTGTGGTCATGTTCTACAAAATTAACGTGGTTTTCATTAGAGTCCATGAGTATAGGACCAAATATGAGCTATGTGTCCTTATTTAATGGTTCTTTCTGGTTCTTACTATTAAATTATTTATTGACATTGGTTTTTTTGAATTAAAATTTCAACGATTTATTTATTATGAATATTACATGTTTGAGGCATTTCATGGATTTAATTTTAATTTTTATTTGTTAAAATATTGTTTCCAAATTGGTATGGAGTGTATACATGCCACTTGTTTTTTAAAACAAATCAATGTTTTTTAGGGGTTTCAATGGATTTGTAATGTGTATTTGGAAATGGTTTTACCTTTGATATTTTTTATAAATTGGACATGCTTGTTTTTATAAATAATTGAATTGTATCTTATTTGATTTGGGAACATTCTTGTGAATATGTTGGAATAGTGTAGGACATGGGTTAACCGAGGCATGAACGCTGGTTTTTTTCAGGGAAACTTCTTATGAATAGATTTTAAGACAATTTGATCATCCAATTTTTTTATCTATTATTACATGTGATCCATTATTGTGAAGACTATGTGATCCACCATTTTGGTTTCCCATAGTCCATGTGTTATTTTGGGAATAATGACTATTTGAGTATCCATGTTGTTTTCTGATAGACTCTGAGATCACTTGGACTTATCACCAGGGAAGACTGTGAGATCTTCTATTTGTTAAAAAATATTTCATACATTTTTAGTCACTCATAGTAGGACTAATGATTAGGGACCATGTAGCATATTTGGTTTTTGAAATTTTTTATTTTATTTATTATTTTTATAATTTCCTTTTTGATGTGATGGGATGTGTTATTCAACTTTCCATTCATTTGGTTATTCGATGTTAATAAAATATCCATTATTATTATTATTATTATTACATATGAGAAGCATGTGGAACCTCATATTTTTCAATTTCATCTATTTTTAAAAGTTTTTTAGAATAACTTTTTTTGAAAAGGAAAATGATAGGTATTTTAAAGGATATTTTAAATTGCTATGTTTTCCAGGAGGTTTAGTTTTACAAATTAATACACACTAGTTTGTTTGTTTTGGTGGTTAAAATCCATTAAATGATTCATGGTGGTATCCTAATGGGATTCATGCCTCACAAAATACTTGGTCATTTCAGAATATTCATTTTTCGTTTTGCTGGACAAAGTTAAGGGAAAGGGCACTATGTACTTTAGTGTAACATATTGATTACCTATAGATGGTTGTTCGAGGAAATGATTCCCCAAATAGATAGGATAATGTGGACTCTTTATAGATATTTTCAATATTTGGGATATATTATTGGGAATTGTTTGGAATATTACCATTTTTTTGAGGTTTTGGGTTTGTTTTCAGATAAAAAGTTTTTATACATGCAGTTATTTTCTAGTTTTGTATGATGTGTGTTAAATTTTACTATATCATCGTGTATTATACATTTGACTCTGATTTTATGGGTGTTGTTTTTCATTTTTATGGATGGTTCATAACTAGTTACTAGTGGTGAAACCATTACAATGGGATAATTTATTATTCTTATTTCTCTTTACAATCCCATGGTGATTGAGAACGTGCTCCGAGCTATATCGATTTCCGACTTAGGTGACATGTTGGGTAGTTCTGGGATAGTTCATTAGAAAACTTATAAATAATGAACGAATAACATGTAAATGAAAATTTTATACAAAATTATGAGTCTCTATGATTTATTCTACCTAATACATGGTAATTTCCTTTTTCTTTTTTTACATAAGAATATATTCATGTCCTTTATAATGGTATATAAAAAGATCCTGAA
The DNA here is from genome assembly GCA_963277665.1 of Viscum album. Classification (NCBI taxonomy): domain Eukaryota; kingdom Viridiplantae; phylum Streptophyta; class Magnoliopsida; order Santalales; family Viscaceae; genus Viscum; species Viscum album. Next base: position 2,045,045,155 of record OY728126.1, on the reverse strand, counting down.
TTTTACAATGCATGTCTCCAGGGAGTTCCATGTCAGGTTTGTAGTAAGGACCCATTCACTATGAACTATAATGATGAATGGGGTAAACTAAACCAAAATTTTCAAGGTTTATTATCCCTATATGAATTGGATCCAAAACAATATCCACTTGTAGTATTTAGGTAGGGATTTATTTTTTTTGTAAACTACTTACTCCATACTTCAACAAAATTCATGGAATATTTTCTTATATATAGACTTATCACTATGGTACTCAATAAATAATTATATCCAAAATCGTCAAAATTATCATAATATTTCCTTTAATACTAACTATTTTGTAAAAATAGTTTTTAACCAAATTATTACTTGATTTTTAACATAATTATAATTTTAATAAAAAGATTCGATTGAAAGGTGTAGTGTATTTGGAAGTATATAAACATAAAATTTCAACTTTAAAATCAAATTTCTATATTTTAATCTCCATAATGAGTTATTAAATCTTTTTGAGATCCAAAAACTACAAGAGATAACCTGGGAATTTCATAAATTAAAGGTGTGATATAAACTGGGATGTAAAGAAATAAGAATGATAATGAAGAACAACATGTCTGTAAAGCATATAACATGATATCATAAAAAATGATCATCAGTAATCCTATCGGATTAAGGCATATATGAAATGGTATTATATGAACATGGATAAATGTGAAATTAGGAATCAAAATAAAAGGTTACATAACTATATGTCAAGGATAACTACCAAGAAACATCACATGGTGGATAGAGTCCCATTACAGATTTGGTTTACTCCTAAATATCATACATAACTTCTCATCAGGAAACAATTTACCCAATGCATTAGAGTGATATTTGGGTGCACCTATCATAATTTTTTTGATTACTAGTTTCATAAAAGGAAAAAAATCATAAGTAAAAATCAAAATAATTAACCGTGGAATGAAATGGGAATCATAATATAAAAAAATATCGAAATACAAGGAATTTTTTTAAATATTATAAATAGAATAATAAGTTAAATTATATACCTTTTAATACTTGAGTAAATAATCATTTTTTTAAAATTTAAATTCATTTAGTAATAAAAACATTAAATGCGAGTTACGTAAAATATTAAGGGATAGAAAAGTTCCCCAATGAAGATTTTGATTTTGGAGAATGAATTTGAGAAATTAACATATAGAATGTATCACCCCATCAATGGATGTGATAATAAGCTATGTATACATATATGTAAGATATATATCAATATAATTTTTTATTTATCCATCCATAAAATCAATGGGTGAGATAATGTTTGGTAGATAGAGAATGGTCATTACTTAAGGTAAAAGGGTGGATCATTTCATATCTTATTTTATTATCAATTTATTTATTTCTTTATTAAAATCATTGTTCTGTGTAACAATTAAATTATTTTTCATGCTTGCTTTGGTATGATAGTAACAACAATTATGAATTTATCATTTTGAAATATTATAAATATATTAAAAATGATATTAATATCATATATATTTAATATATATATATTTATTTCCATATAAAAGTTCCCAAGATAAAAAATGAATTAAATAATTCATGGAGATGGTAGATATAACATACTCATAAAAACATATTCCATTATAGAAGGATAGAATGAAAATAAATGTACATGATAATTCACCATTAAAAATCATAATAACATTATAAAGAATATATACTTTTATTAAATATTACAATATAACTATATGTGAGAGATAATGATCATAAATGAATTTCATCGATTCAAGAGGTGATAGTCCTTTGTACACATGAATTACGATTTCATTTCCCATTTAATTGAAGATTTTTTAGATGTGGGTGATTTCATTAATATAATAAAATACAATAATATTTCAGATAATGTTTTTATTATTTCATAATTATTGTAACATATTTTAATGTGGTATAATTAGAAGTAAAACCTAATAATTTAGTTAACTAATATACCGCTTCTTGAAAATTCATTCTCTTATTGATACCTTAAATCCTCTAAGAATGACATTCTTCCCAGAATATAACCTATTGGATATGAGTGTGGATGTTATTATGATATTTGGGTCTGTATTGGATGAACAAAAATGATTTTTAGTGTTTCTAAAAATAGATGAGGGGGTTATCTTTATAATCGAGGGGAGGGGAACTATTAGAATTATGTAAATTTGTAATTAATATAAATTAATATTCTTAAAAAGGATCAAAACAAATATAATTAAAAATTGTGATGCATATTTCTCTTAATAATATCAGAAAATTTAATTTTGAAATATTTTGTTTATTTTCCCCTTATTTCCGTATTTTAACCCACATTATCCTTTTTTTACAATTATTGTGGTTACAAAATTTTAACTCTTTAGAGATTAATATAGTTACTATAAAAGGATTATTGGATAATAAATGGAACATATGTGATATTTCAAAATATATAACCATACAAAGACAAGTCTCTAATTTTTTTAATTTGAAATCATTGAAATTTATATTATTTATATTAATATTACATTATTGTAATCTTTAAAAATATTAATTTAATTTTAAAATTAAAAAAACATGAAAATAATATAAATAAAACATAAACAATTAAAAATATAATAATATTTTATTTTTATCTAGAAAATTCGAGGAACAGAACGGGTCATTAAATTTATTTTACTTTTAACATTTTTAATTAATGTTATTTTAATTTTCAAATAATCTAATAAATGTAGTTATAGTGCTGCGTAAGAATTTATGGTAAATATCTAATCCCAAAAATTTTAAAGTAAATTTCAATGATAAATAATAATTTATATTTCTAATATTTATTTATTATATTTTTTTCTCCTTACCCGTGAAACAAAAAATTATAGAAATTAAAATAAAGAATGTTAAAATTTTGACTATATATTTTACAAAATTATTATAAAGAAAAAAAGATGTGGAATATTCCCCATTGTTTCTATATTTTCAAAATATTAATTTAGATTGAAAAAATAAACTCATCCAAAATTATAATGTCCAGTGTTATTGTATTTTTTGGACCATATCATTTTACTTTTAACATCATCACTCAATTTAACCTTACATTAGTTTCATTTTTGTAGTGTATATATTAATTAATTGAGATATAAAATCATGAGTTATATTTTAATAATTGTTTTTTAATTTAAATTTAAATCGATCTATTTGAAAGTGGGTTTTTGAATTTTTATATGTCAGAAGGATTTTCTTGATCTCAATTCTCATTTGGTGATACATAATACATTTATACACCATATTCATTCTATATGGATTTCAATAAATTTCCTATCAAGTGAATGGTTTTTTATTATTTTTATGGGAATTATTATCAAAATAATATTCCCTTATTCAAGTGACTAGTGATTTTTTTGTTTTTGTAGTATTGAGATTATTTGGTAACATAATTTTCATACGTTGTTTTATGATAATTCTTTTTTGTTATTTCATATAAGTTGGATACATTCTATTATTTAATTATTATATATGGATTTCAATAATAATTTTTTGGTGATATAAACTCAAACCATATATTCACATATACATGTATTTATCACTTCTTGGAATAAATTCTTTTGAAACCATCCACTTAATTCCTTGGGAAGGATTATGATCATGTTATTCACGTGTTTTCATAGCTTTATACCACTTTATATATACGATGTAAACATCACATTTTATATAAATATGATTATATGATGTTCAACTTGAAAGTATGAAATTCAATTAGCATGTGGAAAAGTATTGGAATTCCAATATAGATTATTATTAGACTCTTTAGTATGTATTGCTTATACATCCAAAATTTCCCTCCAATTTGGTTATGATCTGGATAATCCTTTTATTTAGATAGGGAAGATTATTAGCATTATAATTTTATTTATTTCAATTATGATGGTTATTGGATGGATTGATTATGTTTTGTTTTTTAATAATGTTCTCTTAGGGATAATTCATTGGATTTATACAAGTGCATGGTTGGCACAACATTTAGTAACCCCTTTATGTTTCACTAAGTCTCACGAGACTGAATATATTGGGTTACAGTTTATGTATATTCCCATAATATGTTATTTTCAAGGAATAAATCCTTAATAATAGGATATCTTGATTGTGATCTTGAATAAAAGTAAATTTATTCAGAATAATTCATTAAAATTAGCTTTTTGATTTATAGATTTCTATATTCCATCTATATAAGATTAGTTATATTGATATAAATTTTATCATTTATTATTATAGACATAACATGATTTCAGTTTCTATTTGATTATGGCTTCATGGTTTTTACTTATTCCTAGTATAATTTTAAATCCATTTTTATTTTATGATTTCTTTATTTATTTAATTTCTTTACATATGCTTTGAGCTCACCCCCTAATTGTTTCAATTTCCCTAGGTTATATTGAAATCTAGATAATGCGATTTGATTATATGGATAATATGTGTGAAAGAAATTATTGGAAATTTTGATGTCTTTTCATTAACTATGATGTTTATTATATAATGGGAAATTGGGCCAGTTGATAGAATTAATGGGTTTTAACATTTTATGTTGTTTAAAAATTCTCGATATATCTATAGAATAAATGATTCTTTATATTTAAGATATAAATCAATCATTATAAATTTCGTGATTATTGATGGTTTTATTTAGTATTTTACAACAAGTGTAAATATAAGTATATAAATTATGTGTTTATGAGTATTAAATTCGGTGGCATAGCTCTAGGGAATGACATTTGGTATCAAATCCCAGGATTTTATAACCTTGGAAATTAATATTTTAATTTAATATAACATAATCTTTTATAATTTATATATAATAATAACAAATAATCTATTTTATAAGTATATAATTTAATGTGTAGGAAACAACACACATTTATTCTGGGATTTCTATAATAAAACAATGGAATCAATCCATATGAATATTTATAAGTGTATTAATTATTAAATTTTTTTGTAAAGTAAATATCATGTTACTTTCCTAGAAATATACCCCTTCCAAGATACTAGAATGTGTATGAGACTGTGTAACATTTTCAACTTGGGGTAATCTCCATGAAATGGGTTAGTTGAGCATCGACTCAATTATCTCTCTTTTTCACAGTGAGTGTGCCTAAGACTGCAGACCTAGTGATACAATCTCGGTGGAATTTTTTTTATTCACATTATTTTCAAAAATAATTTTTAAGGATTTAATAGTGAAATTAACTAATTAGGATTGAGAAACTAATAGAAAAAATGACCATACAAAACTTTTTATTGAACGTGGGCATCATAAGTTGATCCAATATTAACATACGTTAAAAATACATGTGTCCTAAAGGAATAAATATTCAAATTAATATTTTCCTTTTCATAATTTGGATATTATCATAACGATTTTAGTTATATCATTTTTTATACAACATCATGGAAATGAAGCTGAGAATGATATTATCCCAGAATGCACTATGTCTTATAGCCAAATAAGTTAGTATACATAAATAATTATTATCTTATTATATGATAGATATGATATAAATTGTTAGTTTCCTATTCAAACCTATACTATAGTTTTTTATATCAAAATAATAATTTAATCGGGATAAACATAGAAATTTTAGTTTGTGAATTAATATTTATCAGTGAAATTTTGGTGTATTATATGTTTTATTATAGATTATGTGAAACATATAATAATAATTCTTTAGTAGTTTTTAATTAACGATATTAAATTATATATAAAATTTTATAAATATCATGGAGATATTATTTTAATGAATGATTATATTTTTAGAAATAACTATTTAAGAACACATACTTATGAGATGGAATAGTTTTCTATATTATGTAGAAGACATTGAGATAAAAAATTGTTGTTTGATTTTGATGAATTAAATTAGATAATATTTGGTAACCATCATATTTTTAATTTATTAATTATATTTTTAGAAATTAGTTATCATTTTATTTATTATAATATATAGGGACCAATGTGCGATGTTATGTATGATTGTTTAATATAATTTTAGTGTAAAAGGAAGAGGTAATTTTTAGAGGAAGATACAACAAAAATGATTTTTAATGTATTAGTGGATAAAAGTGTTTTGTGAATGATATGTTATTAAAATATTATTATTGCGGTAATGACATACATCGGTATATTATTGGTAATGAATAATGTTTATTAAGGAAGGATATGTTTGATTTTTAGAAAATATATTTATATGATTATTAGGTTTACATTTTATTTGGAGTGTTCATGGAAATTTGGGATCACTATTTTAAGAATTATGTTAATTATTATATGAAATCCCACATAAATTTAACCATCTCTTACTAAATAATTATATATGAGAGTGATATAGTTATAAATATTTCTGAAACAAGTGGAGTTGTATGAAGTATAGGTTAAAATTATTATTTAATAAAGTAGGACATCATTGGGATAAATTTTCCTATATATATTTAAAATAATTCTCTATGAATTATATTAATTCATGTAAAATACTTTCTTAGTAATGGATGAAATGAAATTTTACCATGGTGGGAGGGATAATGTGAAAAATAAATCATTGAAAAAACCAATTGAATACAAGATAGTGTGAGAGTTCTTATGATAATTCCAATATAGATATCGTGTAATTTTTTAATAATTTTAATGTATTAAAATTACAAAAAAATTAATATAATCAACCTAAGTTAATATTGATGAGTTTTTTCCAACTCAGTTGTAATGAAAATAGAGAATCTATTAAAAAAATTCCTCTAATTGCATGATAGTCTAAAATTATTTAAATCAAGGACCCAATGAAATATACAATGGGGGATGTGGTCACAAAATATAATTCCATAAAGGAAAAGTTTATGAAAATAAAACTAATGGATTCGATAGTGAGTTTTCACGCTATTCTCTCTAGTGTCCCATGTAATTTAAGACTCTACAAAGTACTATATATTGATTAATAAAATCCCCTATGGTTATTATTATAAAATAAATCATTTTTTAGGATTATGGATTATTTTTTATATAGATCTTGATCAACATCCCTTAATATAAATCTCTGTGAAATTATGAGTGGGATCTCTCCTTTTATAATGCTGTTATATTATGTTTTTCATATAACCAAATCTCATTAAAAAATTATTAGGACTAACTGCATGATGAAAAATATGTAGAATTGAAATAAGGGATACTTTTAAAATTAATTAAAAACATTTTGTTATGCCAAAAATGACTACTAAGAGAATAAATTATTTAGGAAAGTATTTTACAACAAAATCTCTTTTTATGTGAAACAAACTTCTATTTTATAAAACATACATTTAATGATAAGTTATATATGATATTATTACCTGGTGACATCAATTAGGTTTGGAAATGACTTGAAATAAAAATTATACCAGTGAATATTTTAATATGTAATTTTATGATGAAAATAGTTTTTCATTATACTATTAGATTTTATAAGAAAATGAATTTATAAATTTTTCAGTTTTAAATTAATAAAATGTACCCAATTTCATAATTCCTATTATATAAATTTACTTATAATTAATTTTGAGAATTTTCTAATAAGGATTATTTTTAGTCCAAAACATGGGATTTAAGAAAAATATAATTTCCCAAATTTTGTAACTATATAATCATTACCTATATGATTGAAAACCCATTAATGTAATCTCATATAAATATAAGGAATAATATTTTACAGCTTAAAATATTATATATCGATAGGAATCTGATTCCATAGTTTTTTATAAATAAATAAAATGTTAATTTTATAAAAAAAATTATTTACAGTATTTTTATTCAAAATAATATTTTTTCAGGAATGGTTTTATTTTTTATTACCTTAAAAACTTCATAACTCTTATTTTTTTTATAAATAATAAATTTATTTCATTAAGATCATTAAAAATTATATATTTAACTTATAAGTATATAAAATATGATTTCTTAAAAAAAATTTGGAGATTATGTTTTATTATTTTAAAATTAATGTATCTAAAATATAATTTTTTTGGAAAAATTACATTCAAATTTAAAATCTGAAGTATCAAATTAGGAAAATTGTTTAATCTTAATATTATTCAGTAAAATTAATTTAAATGGTTAGAAATTAATTACCAAGGTAAACATGAGGGGGTGGTGAATAGACATTAACCTAGTGAAAAGAGTTAAATTATTTAATGAACGATTCAATAAATTAATTTATGTTCTTTGGATCAACCCATAAAATGTTCCCCTACACATTTTTCCAATGATGAGTGATCAAACCTTGAATAGTTTCATTGAATTTTTGAAAAATGTAATTTTTTTCCAAGAAAAACCACTTACTTCATATATAAAATGGAATTATATTCACCGCAACAAGAAACACCTTACTATTAAATTCATCCTTGATATTATTAACTTTTACTCTCCATGGAACCCCTACCAGTTTTCTCCATAGTATGTTAAATAATCTTTGAGGGAGGTGAATCTGGGTATGGTTGAATAAAAATACAACCCATTCAGATATTTATTCAACATTAAACAAAATTTTGATCTCTCCAATTCTCATAGAAATGTACGAGCTATTGGGGGCTTTACATAGTGGTTATGTCTCACAATAATCTTGTATAAAACTAGGGTTCAAATATAAATGGGAGAAACATTCCTCTTATAAGAGGTTACACAAGCTGAAACGAGATGGTAGAGATTTAGACAGGAAGTGACCCAAGCATGAGGCAGGAAGCTGGTGATGCAGACTTGCTACTAGCATGGCACTAGATTCGGTGTTCTTGTTAGTTTGTGGGCCTTTGGGTCAGGTATTGTGCTTTATTCCTACTGGCCCTTTGGGCCATGTATTGAATAATTAAGGCTTGACTGGTGGGAAACACTTGGGAGGGGCTATGGTTGGTATTTCTATCATGTTTGTGGTGTGTGTGTTTAATTTAATTTTACCCCTAATAACCTAAAATATAATGACAACAATGTATTTAGTAACACCCATTAATTATAATGTAAGAATACTATATTAGATAATGTGTGCGACACACGACACCAAGAACATAAGGGAAAATAATATCAGGATACGTTGTTATATATTTTCAATTTTAAAATACTATATATAATTAAAGTCACGAAACACTATATTAGCATGTGTTACATGCAAGAGTGGCCTTCCTCGATCGCTCGAGTCACACGTAAGACTGTGTTTTACTGATCAATAATAAATTATTATAATATTATTATTTTATATAATAATATATAAACTGGCCATTATGAATAATATTAAACAAATTATTCAAATTTATAGTGTACATAAATATATAAAATTAATTCATTGGTTACCAATTAATGGGAATGAAAAAATAAACTAATTAGATATAGAAAGAAATATTAATATTTTTATGAACCCAAAGGCAATTTATCTTAATAAACATAATTAATTACAATCAGTGAATTATTTTAATAAATTATATACGTTATTTATTCAAACCTATATTTTTTATATTAATCCATTAGTTTTTATAGTTATAAGATATGAACAAACTCTATTTTACACATTAAAACCTATATTTTTAGAAATGTAATTTTTTCACTTTTTAATTGTTAACAAATTTTGAATTTTATTTTTGATGCCTAAATGTACATAATTTGTTAAAAATTAAAATAATATTTCAAAGATAAACATAATTATAATTTTATGGTGAATTTTTGTTATTTTGTTGAAACATTTCATTTTTTCATGAAAAGTAAAAAATTATGAATTTTTGTTCAAAATTTATTTTTCATCTAATTTATTTACAAAAAATAATAAATAATTAAATTTTATTTAAAGATTAATTAGATAATATTAATATAAATTAATACAATTTATTTCAGTGGTTTCAATTTCAATATGAAATTTATTAAAAAAAATAGCAATCTTGCGAACGTTTTGACATTCAAAACCAGCATTGTCGTGCCACCCACAGGTTTAATTTTATATCAAGTTATAACACTTCTATACATGGATTTGGGAAAAATGGATTCCATATTAGGAATATTATTATCTTATAATATCTAATAAGTCCAAAATTATTTTTGACCAAAAATATTAGTGAAAGTAATTAAAATTATTTACAATTTATTAACAAAACATATGGATTAATAAACGAAAAAAATATATCTTAGGGGTCCAAATAACATATAAACTTGTCCAGAAACCATTTTTTGAAATAATTCATCCAATAAAATTAAATTATTAAGTTTGGATGGGGTTTTATGTTTTTTAGGTAAAAACTCAAGTACATCGAAGTTATTTTCAAAAATACGTGTGACTCATTTTCTTCCCTTATAAAAGGCCACCAATGCTCCTCATTCCTAACACCGCTAAAAAACATAGTTTTATCCAATATATACCCATATAGATTCCAAAATATCCCCCTAGACCTAGAATCCTCCCTATTAGAATAGATCCATCCAAGGAATCCATTTGGTACAAAGCCAAAGTAGTTACCTGATTATGCTGTAACATTATCTATCAAGATTTTTAATTTTATTACAATTATCCAACCCATCATCTCTTATTATTCCATTGCTGTTTAAAAAAAGAATCCTCTATATAATAGTATTTTTTATGATAATATTTAGAACTAAATTTACAAACCCATCCATCGAATGGGTAACGAACATACTATTTTTGTGTATGGTGATCTACTGCAACATGAAGTGATGATTGTTCATTTTCCCTTATCCAACATTCATGGTTGTAAATAATGATGGAAACTATGTATATATATGATATATATGATATTTTTTATTTCATTATATCTTTATAATATTTTTATTATAGATTCGATTAATACTCTACATTTTACAATAATACGATAACAACGTTTGTGGAAGTGTGGACTACCGCCCCCCGAAATGATTTGATTCATTCACACTATATAAGGAAAATATAAAAGATAGATTGAATTAAAAATATGTTAAATAATTAACAAATATATTATATTAATGAAATAATTAAATTTAAATTAATATATTTTATATATACATATATCATAAACATTATTACCTTATCACACGCTTAAAAATGTATCTTGTCATTTGTGGATGTGTTGACTACCCCCTCCTAGACACGATGTGATTCATTTTACATCACATTAATTCTATATAAATGTATATATGATTGAATAACATGATATTTATGATATTATGATCATTCTAGAAATACATGATGTTATGTACCTTCATTCCATAATGATCATTGACAATTGGGAACGTTACTCATGCATACTTACGACATACTATATTCATGATCAGAGCATTAATTCATTTTTTTAAATACATTTAATTATTGAATTTAAAAGGATAATTAATTTATAAATATTATTATTATTTAATCATTATTATTCTTTAGATTTTATATAATGACCCCTTTGACCGTTGTTGAAGTACCAAAGTCATTTTTGAGACAAAAAATTAATTCAGTCAAAACACCCGACATAAACATAATGTTTTAAGTAGTATTATACTACATAGTAAATAATGAAATAAATTGAAGGATAAACATGAAAATAGTTTTCTTGAAATTTTTAAATTAACATAATATTAATATATTGGAATTTAATGGATATTCACTAGAAAGGAAACCCCAAGAAATTCCTTTCTTCTCATTTTACATTCCATTTTAACTTATTTGTTTTTATGCACTTGGTTTCATTTATATGGTGTATTTAGTGTCCTTTTACAATATATATCATTAATATCATTATAGGCATTATATTATAACTTTAATTTAATTTTAATCAATCATAAGGCTTATGATTTAAAATGTTTCTATGTGGTATGGGATAATTTAAAATGATTAAAGATTATTTTTCTAGGTAATAACATTAATGATATTTCGATGTTATTGTAGTTCTAGGATTTTATATAACAATTGTTCAATAAAACTATTCCTTTTCAAATCAATTGGTTATTTATGACATCTTTTATGTATTAGTATAATTTACCTACTCATTGGTAATAATTGTCTTTTAGATAATATTTTTAAGAAAACTACAATTGATTTCCCTTTTTAATTGGAAAACTAGTTTTCTTTTAAAAATAATGTTTTAATAAAGTATTTTCATAAATATTTTTAAAATGGGTTGGTAAATAAATTTGCAACATTTATTTATTTTAGCAATGTTTAGAATGGAATCATCTTGTAGATTTCTAAAAAAATCATTTTTCATACCTTTTTACCATCAAAATGAAATTTTATTTAATGGAATGTATAGATTTGCCCAAAATTATTCTTATGAATCTCCATTTACGTTTTTAAAAGGTTAAATTTTAAATAATATTTTTTAAATTGAATTTCAAGGAAATGGTTTTTCAAAATAGAATGATATTTTCCTCAATAATTTTTTTAAAAGAAATTTTTATTATATTTTTTTCCAAAACTACAAAAACCATTTAATTTTTATCCACATGGTATTTGTTGTATTGACACCAAAAAATATCTTCTAATATATAGATTAGAATTAGGTTTTCCAATGATATTATTGAAATTCACTTCCATTTTTCCTTTTAATTCCCTTGAAATATTCAATTTTCTATGATCATTTACATTGAATTTCCACAAATTTAACCATTACATTTTTCAAGATTTTTACCATTTCCTAAATTGTATAAAATTTTAAATATGGTTCCTACATTGGTCGATATTTGATTGATTTGGGGAATTATTGATAAATGTATCTCTTTTATTAAATATATATATTTGAAAAGAAAATGGTTTATTAATTAAAATTATTACTTGATATGAAGAACGCTTTGGAAAACCAATGATGGTTGGAGCTAAGAATCTATATATCTTCACAATAAATCAATAGTTTCCCATGAGAAAAACAAGTTTCACATATTAAATAGGTTTCTTGCATTAGATTAAAATTTACAGAGAAAAGATCATTATAGTATTTTTTCTTGTTCCTCAGACATAACATCAATCAATTAATAATTTCATTAATTTCAATTCATTGTTTATTATCATTGATATTTTCACATGATAAATTAAATGGATTCATTTCATTATCATTTTATTGATTAAATGGAATATTTTTTTGTTTTCATACCTAGGAATATTTATTTTTTCTTGTCTTGTTATTTGAATGGAATTTCATTAAATTTCTTACATTTCCATATTATTTATGAACTTTAATCTTAGTTTTTTTATTACATTGTTAATGTATTCAGTTATATATAGTGAAATAATTATTACTCTCATTTATTTATTATGGATTTATATATATATTTTCCTTATTGAGAATTTTATATCAAAATTATTATGTTTCTTTCCATAGGAATATTAGAAGTGTACTATTGAAGATTTGTTGGGATTTACTATATAGAATAATAATCCACTAAAATTGTTTAATTTATAAAGAAAAATCTTATGTTTTAAGTAGGGTATTATTTTTTCATATGTGTATTTATTTTACCAAGACTACTAAACTTCCAATCCATCTAGGATTGATTTCAGGTAATTATGCCAATATAGTTGATAAAAGACACCGTCATTGGGTCTTCTGGGGTCAGGATGCTATTGTTTGTATTTAAGGATGTTTAGTAGAATGCTAGTGAATACGATTTAGGAAAACATATATTACGAAACATAATCATACGGTGGAATTTGAGGTTATGTATGGAATAAAATCATACTATTTTTCAATGGTAAAGACTATGCGGTTCTTTCTAGTAATACGACATTTTATTGATAATATAAGTGGATGTAGAGCTAGAACTTATGTACCTAGCAGTAATTATGCTTAAAAGGTGTTTTAATCCATATTTAGGGTAATTTAGTCCATAAAAATGGGCCTTAATACAAACCTTTTTTAACACTCCTAGTGCATTTTTGTCACGACCCGTCCCCCGGGGCCCATGCCATGACTACCCCAAACCCTCCTTCTATAGACCAGCAGATGGAGACTAGAACCAAAGGCATAAAAACCTAAAACTGGGACGACATTGCTGTTATAAAGTGTAAAAAAACAAAACAGAGTACGAGATGAAAGAAAAACCCTAAGAAAAACTGTATACAATGGAGTGATGAAAAGTAAAATGGACAGAAAATACAAGCCCAACACGAATGTACAAGTACAACTGAAAAATAGTAGAACTGAATAAAATGTATAGAAGCTACTGGGTCATCCTCAAGGGATTCCTACCTGAAGGTTAGGTACAGATAGCCTCCTCAGCACTCTACGTATGCCAGTCTCTCTGTACGGACTCATTGTAAGGTCCTCCTCCGGGTACCGTCCAGTGCTGCTACTCTAATCCTCAGTCAGCGCAACCCATCGTCTATAAGAAACACAATGAGGTGCGGGCGTAGCCCATGCAGGGGTGAGTATAACGATACTCATTAGGGACACCGAGACCCGCATGGTCTCACAAAAATCGAAATAGGATAAACCACAAGGTATGAAATCAATAGATAAAACCAATTAGGTATATACCCATACATATACCTAAGTTACAAAGTAATCCAACTTAAACATGAAGTAACCACAAATGTAACTGACTCAGCTCAAACTAGGATTTTATTATAGGGTTAGTATAAAGTAACATCCCTAGCCACACTGTCGCAACATCAGCTGTTGGAGTACTCCACCTCTATCGAGTATAGTGGGCCTTCCATGTCACATAGAGGAACTTCCCACAATATTTGGAATACAGAGGTACCCCTACTGTCGAATACCGTGATATTGCTGCTTCACACAAAGGCACTCCCCACTATGGGTATGTCGTGTCACAAAAAGGCACTCCCCCTTGTATCTTGCTGAGTTACTCCTCCTGTCAAGTATCGTGGTTCTTCAGCGCTCACACAGAGGCGCTTTCCACCGTGGGTCATCCATGACACCAAGGCACTCCCCACTAGGATATTCTAATAACTCTGAGTCGAATCGGTCACTATTCATCTGGTCTCAGCGAGCTATTAGGTCTCCACACTTTGCTCGCTCGTCTCTGAGAGGACCCGCTCCACGATATGCAGGTCGAAACTCTAAATGTCATGAAGTCCCACGTAGAAGTACCTCAAAGGACTGACATGTCATAGAGGTCTTAATACAATTGATGATGCATCAATCAGACACCTGGTCTGTGAGTTATTAGATTTATAGTCACAAGGGGCCCATTTGGATTCATGTACAATCCAACCTGACCATATCTTCACTTTACCCCAAACTCTAGTGGGGTATACTCAAAGGGATGGCAACACTCCAAGATTTCAAGTGCCGCTTATGGTTCGTCAAACGGACAGTCATTGCCAATGATATGGCCAAAGGATGTAAAGGGTCGGTAGTGGGTCCGGCTCCGGGTCGACCCTGTCGTACCGACCCGACCCGACATAGTCTGGGACGTCCCAGTTCGGGTCAACCCATGTAGACCCAATAAGTTCTTCTTGGCCCATTGGGTTTGGCCCAGCCCGCTAGGCCCAACGCAACAGCCGCAAGAGCGGTCCGTCCCGGAGGTCGCTCCGTAGGGCGCGGCTCAGCCTAAAGAGCACGGCCCGTACGGTTCGGCCAGCGCCGTGAAAGATGCAGTTTTGGTAGCTCGGCCTGGGAGGCCAGCCCGTTCATCCAGCGGTGCCACGAGGGAGTCCGTGGGCTAGCCTGGTAGGCCGTCGTGGCTCAGTTGGGTAGGCTTGGTGGCAGATTGGGAAGGCTGGTGGGTCGGGCAGCTTGGGAAGGCCGGTGGGGCTGTGGGTCTACTCGTACGTTTACTGAACGTACCTGAAAAAATCATCAGAAATTGATTCCAAGCACACCAGCCCTCGGAATCATGCGCTTTTAATTTTCACAGACTCGTAAAATTCCTATGTATTTTTAAAAAAATCCACAGAAATTTCGGGTCTTTACATTATCCCAACCTCCGGGATTTACGTCCCCGTAAGCTACAACTCGAACTAACGGAACAAATGGGGGTACTAAGCACACATCTAAGCCTCCCACTCCCATGTGATCTTATGGAGGATCCCATGCTGCCAACGAACAAGCACCAAAGGTATCTAACATCCATGAAGGACTTTCTCGTGTCGATCCTCAATCTCCACTGTAACCTCTGTAAAATTTTCCCCATCATCGATGACCAGATCTCTATGGTTAATGATCTGAGAAGGGTCGTGCACATATCTCCTCAGGTGGGATACATGGAAGACATCGTGCACCCAGTGAAACTGATGTGGAAGAGACAAGTGGTATGCCATCTCTCCAACCCTTTTGAGGAACTAGAATTGTCCGGAGAAACGTGGTGATAACTTTCTGCCTCAACAAAATTATCGTAAACCTCGTTAGGGTGAGACTCGTATAAAGGCATGGTCGCCATCCTCAAACTCTAGAGGTCTTCTCCACTTGTCATCATATGACTTTTTCCTATACGGTGCAGTCCTCATCCACTCATGGATGATCTGTACCTTTTCTATGGTAGCTCATACCATCTCTGATCCCACCACTACTGACTCCCCTGGGTCTGTCCAGCACAAACGTGATCTGCAAGGTCGCCCAGATACGATTCGAAAGGTGCCAACCCAATGGTGTAGTGATAGATGTTGTTGTAGAAAAACTCCACCATAGTTAAGTGATACTCCCAGCTATAACCGATGTCGAGGACAAAATCACGTTGCATGTATTTGAGGGTATGAATGGTCCACTTGGTTTGACCATATGTCTGAGGATGGAAGGCGGTTCTCAGACAAAGCTGCATCCCGAAATCCCCCTGCAATCCATTCCATAGCTAGGAAGTGAACCATGTGTCATGGTCAGAGACAATAGATAAAGGTACTCCATGTAGCCGCATAATCACCTGCACATAGAGGCATCTCGAGCTCTCTATTGAACCCTGCTCTCTAATCGGTAGAAAGTGGGATGACTTGGTGAGTCGGTCAAAAATCACCCAGAAAGAGTCATGTCCCCTAGACGTACATGAATGACCCGTCACGAAGTCCATGGATATCACAACACACTACCACTCTCGGACCTCTAATGTCTCAACCAAGCCCAATAGTACATGATGCTCCACCTTCATTTGCATACAAGTGAGGCATCGAGAGACAAACTCCACAACTTCCTTATTCATAAATGGACAACTGTGCAGTCATCAAAAGTCTAGGTACATCATCTCCACTTTTGTATTTATCACTAGAGTGTACGTGTGGAACTCCCTCAACACATCCTCTTAAATTTGCACTGGAACCATAGTACACTCTCTTAAAAAGATGACATGCTTCCCACCTTCAAAAAATCGATCAGTTTCCAGCCCTGTAGATATCTAATCATGTAGTGTCTCATAGTAAGTGTCTTCATGCTATGCCACCCTAAATCGCTAAAGAGTTGGAGGAGTGACTGTAAGAGACTGAAGGAATGCTTGTCCATCTCGGTCCACAAAGGATATATGCGAAGCAGCCAGCTGCTCTGTCGCCTCGCCTAGCAGCTGTATACCAGATCTTCTACTTAGTGCTTCTGCGACAATTTTCCCCTTCCTATGAGTATAGACTATCTTGAAGTCACAGTCCTAGGGGAACTCAATGTATCACTGTTATCTCAGGTTCAGGTTCATCTGGGATAAGATATACTTGAGACTCTGGTTGTTAGAGAAGACTATGAAATGCTCAGCCATTAGATAGTGATGCCACATCATCAAGGAGAAGACCACTACTGCTAACTCCAGGTCCTGGGTAGATTAGTTTTTCTCGTTCTTTCATAGATAACGAGAAAAAAAAACGATCACTACTTGATCCTGCATCAAAACACAACTGACTCTGGTCCCTGATGAGTGGAATTAAACTACCTACCCTAGGCCCTCCTCTGAATGCCTCAAGATTGGAGGACTAGTCAGCCTCTACCTCAGCTTTTGAAATCACTTTTGGCATCTCTCTGACCATACTTAGCATTTCCCATTCTTCATCAAGGTTGATAGTGGTGTTGGAACTCCATATAAGTCTCGTACGAACCTCTGATAATAACCAGCCAAACACAAGAAACTCTGAACCTCTATCACACTCCTGGATGGCTCCCAAGAATGTACTGCATTAATATTTACTAGATCCACTAAAAATCCAGCCTTCAAGATGAAATGTCCCTAAATGTGAACCTCTCTAATCCAGAATTGGCACTTCGAGAGCTTATAATAGTGTTGGTGCTCTCGGAGTGTTTCCAATACTACCTAAAAATGGTAGGAATTCTCATCCTCAGTAGACGAGTAGATCTGAATGTCATCGATGAAGACTTCGACAAAATAATCGAGGTCTATATAGAAGATCTTGGTCATTAGACCCATGAGAACTTCTGGGGAATTGGTTACGCTGAAAGGCGTAACCAAGAACCAGCAGTGGTCATAATGACATCTGAAGGTCATCTTCTGCACATCCTGGTCTCAAACTCTGAGCTAGTTATAGCATGATATGAGGTCTATCATAGAGAAGCATTGGTCTCCCTTAAACTAATTAAAGAGTTTTTCAATCCTCGAGAGTGGGTACTTGTTCTTCACGGTCACTTGGTTCAGGAGACGGTAGTCGACACAAAGCCTTAATCATCCATCCTACTTCTTGGTGAACAGAATCGGGGATGACCAGGGAGAAACACTGGGCTGGATGAATCCCTTCCCCTGCAAGTCCTCTAGATGTACCCATAGCTCACGAAGCTCAGTTAGAGCCATATGATACCCTAATGTAGATATCAGTGTCTTCCCTAGGTACAATCCAATGTAAAATTACACCTCTCTACAAGGAGGTAGTCTTTAGAAATCCTCAGGGAAAACATATGTGTACTTTTCCACCATTATAGGATTAGTCGGACTCTCCACGTCAGTTTCTCTAAGGGTAAGGCAGGCTAACTGATAAGTGATCAGCTGCACCCTCCTCTGAGTAATTTCGTCTTGTGATGCAATGTATCCCTTCTCGCCAGTGAAGAAAAACATGGTCCCATCTGTGCGAACACACCACACTTTGCTCCAAATATAGTTGAACTGATCAGGGACAGTAGATATCTAGTCTATACCCATGATGAAATCATAAGGCCGCGACTCCACTATGAGGAGATCCCTGCCGAAGCTCTCACCTCCTAGAGTAAGCTCACACTGACGGAACTAGTGCATGATCGTTGTGTCTGCTCCCATAGGGGTCTCTATCCATAAGGATCTAGCCAACACCTCCGTCAGAATCTCCGAGCTCTGAACGAGGTAAGTGGAAAAGAATGAGTGACTGTAACATATGCCCATAAGAACTGAAGGTATAGTGGAGTAGACATAGAACATAACTTGAATCATCTTCAGACTGCCATGATCATATGCCTCTTCTTCCTGGAGCCAAGCTCTCCACTATCCACCTGCTCCCTATGGTCGAGGTGGACCTCCGGGTCGGGGTGGTGGTAAAACCATGAATCATCGTCCACTACTAGTTTCATGGAAAACTCCTCTTCCACATCTACCTTCATCATACAGAACAACTCGATCGAATCTCTGCCTCTACCTGGGTTGTTCCTCAACTATATGGTGATCATCTGAATGGTGGGTCGGACAGTCATGAGCCATGTGACCCTACCCACCACGTGTGTAACACTGTCTTCTCATGGCATGTATGTCACTTCCCTGGGTGCCCTGTATAACGGATCCAGAGCCATGTGGTCATCCACCCCAGGGTCTAGTCCTTTTAGACCTCTGTGTCATCTGTCTACTTCCATCATTAGAAGACATCATTGCATATTGACAAGTGGTGGGTCTCGCTGCCGAGACTACTCAACAAGGAAACTCTCTACTAGGAGGGCTCTCTCTAGCACCCCCGCGTACATCTGGATGCTGATTGAGATCATCTAAGCACTGATCTCTTGCCTAATCCCCTACTTGAAGGTCCGACCACTAATGAATGGGTCCCACACAATATATGCGGTGTAGAGTGAGAGGTCGGTGAACCTCACTAAGTACTGAGCTACCGTCATGCTACCCTGCTTTAGATGCAGTAGCTCCTATATCTGCACCCCACGGAGGGTGGATAGAACCAAATCCGTCTGAAATAGGACCTCAAATTCTATCTATAGTAGTGTCATCTCATCATGCACCTAGAGAATTAGGCTCCACCATTTTCCGGCTACTGCGTGAAGGATAATCTCGGCAAGGATTACTATATGGTCTACTCGTGTCCCTACCAGTCTGAAGACTCTCACCACAGCCTCTCGGAAATCCTCATCCGCCTGTGGATACGTCTCTCCCCTAAAGATGGGTGGCCTATTGTGTAGGAACTCGTGAAACTTGCTGATGCAGTGTGCATTGTATATTGCTGGGAATGGTGGCATCGGTGGCCCAATGGGTAGTGGTAACGCTGGAGCCTCTGCTGGAAGAGGGCCCTTCATAGAGGCCTCATTTCTCAGTGGGCTATCTGTGGTTATAGCTCTTGGGGCTCTAGATAGTTATCCATGGGGAGGAATCCTTAATGAAACAGATGAAAAATGGTCAAAAGATTATATATGGTGAGCTGACATTGTGGAGTTTACTGGAAGAAACTTTTGAAAAGACACCCACAATCAGTGGTTTCGTGTACTGAGGCAGAAATCAGAAGTCAGGGACCTAGTGTGTTGATATGTCGGCCGCTGCACCAACACTGAACTCCCTGAACTGAAAACCATACTCGGTACCCTTAACATTATTTCTTCATAGAAAAATATGATCGGAGTCCTATGTTCTGCGGTAGAACCAACTACTCTGATACCAGTTTGTCACGAACTGTCCCCTAGGGCACGTTCCATGACTACCCCTAGACTGCCTTTTATAGGCCAAGGGGTAGAAACTAACAACAAAGGCATAAAACCCTAAAATTGGGAAGGCATTTCCTTTAAAATGTGTAAACAAACACAACAGATTACGAGCTAGAAGAAAAACACAAAGCAACACCTTATTCAAAGGAGTGCTGAAATGTAAAAGGGGCAGGAAATACAAGTCCCACAGGAATGTACAAGTAAAACTGAAAAACAAGTATTATTGAAGAAAATGAAAAGAGGATATTGGGTCATCCTTCTGGGATCCCTACCTTAATGGTAGGTACAGATAACCTCCTCAGCACTCTATGTCTTTCAGTCTCCTCCATGTACAGAGTCGTCATAAGGTCCAACTCCTGGTACCATCTAGTCTCGCTACACTGATCCTCAGTCAGCGTTGTCCGTTGTCTGCAACAAACACAACGAGGTGCAGACATAACCTATGCAGGGGTGAGAATAATGATACTCCGTAGGGACCCCGAGACCTGCAAGGTCTCACAAAAATCCATCAAGGATAAACCACAAGGTATGAAATCAGCAGATAACCCCACATAGGTATATTCCCACATATATACCTACATTACCAAGTAATCCAACGAAATCATGTGGAAAACTCAAAAGTTACTAAATCTTCTAAATCTAGGATCTTATTCTAGGGTTAGTATCAAGTAACATCCCCAGTGACACTGTTGAAACCTATACTGCTGGAGTACACCTCCTCTATCGAGTACAGTGGGCCTGCTATGTCATATAGAGGTGCTTCCCACTATCTATGGACTACTAATTTACCCCTCCTGTCATGTACCATGGGTCTGCTGTGTCACACAGAGGTGGTACCCACTTTAGATTTTCCGCGTCACAAAGAGGCGCTCCCCCTCGTAACCTGCTGAGGTACTCCTCTTGTCGAGTACAGTGGGTCTCCCACACTCACACATAGGCGCTCCCCCCCCCCCATGAGTCTTCCATGACACAAGGCACTCCCCACTTGTCTAGTTGAATCACATCGTGTCGAATCGGCCAGCAGTTGTCAGGTCTCAGCCAGCTACTAAATCTATGCACTATGCTCACTCATCTCTGAGAGGATCTGCTACACTATATGAAGGTATAAATTCCAACTATAATTAAGTCCCATGTAGAAGTATCTCAAAGGTCCTCCATGTCATAGAGGTCTCAACGTAACTGGGGGGTCCATCAATTAGATGCATGGTCTGTGAGTAATTATCTTTTAGTCCTTGGGGCCATCTGGATTCGTTTACAATCCAAATTGACCGTATCTAAAATTTACCCTAAACTCTAGTGGGGTATTTTCAAAGGGACAGCTAAAATCCATGATTTCTAGCACCGTTTAAGGTTCATCAAATGGATATCTGATTCCTATGATATGGCCAAAGGAAGTAAAGGGTCGATAGTGGGCCTGCGTTCAGTCAGACTCAGTCGGACCGACCCGACCCGACTTATTCTGGGCCGACCCAATTCGGGTCACTCGTGCTGACCCAATGGGTCAGGCCTAGACCGTTGGGTAGGCTGGCCCATTGGGTTCAGCCTAGCCCACTGGTCCTAGCACAGCGGGTTGCGAGAGCTGTCCATCCTGGGGGTCGCCGCGTGGGGCGCGGCTCGGCCCAAAGAGCGCGGCCGGTTCGGTTAGGCTAGTGTTGTGAGAGGCGTGGTTCGGGCATCTCGACCCAGGAGGCCGAGCCGTTTTAGACATTGGAGCCATACAGGAGGCCGCGGGCTAGCTCGGTAGGCCGGTGCGGCCCCGCCAAGAAGGCCGGGAAGCGGCGAGGGCAGGCCTGCGGGGCTGTCGGGGAGGCCGGGTGGCAGGCAGGTAGGTTGGGCGAGGTCTTGGGCAGGCAGACTGGGCGGCCTGGGCCGACCGGGTGGTGGCTTGGGGGTGGACGAGGGGTGTCCATAGGAGCCCGATGGGTGTCCTCAGCAAGCTCGGTGTAGCCTTGGAAGGCCAGGGGCGGACCGGGCAATCTGGGGGGCGTCCTTGGTCGGCCGGGGGTGGCCATGGCAGGCCAGGGGGTGGCCTGGGCAGGCCGACGGGGAGGCCATGGCAGGCCGAGGGGCAGCCCGGCAAGCCGACAGGCGGCCGACAGCACGGCGGAGCGCTGCATGGGTTCTATGGTTCATAGAGTCCATGGGTAGCGTGTCCTATGTCTTCCTTGACCTTCTTCATCTCGATGATTCATCACCATGTCAACGATTTCCATAAACAAAATCAGCGGAGGGTTCGGGCCATGATGGTTTGGCCTGCACCCTCCGGGGTTAGGATGAGATCAAGAGGCTCACAAATATGAGGCACAAAAATCCCCGTTCTTCATTTTTATAGAAAGGATGATCATGGGTATAGATCATACTTAGATAAAATTAAACACATACCTTTGTACATCATTCGTTGTTTGTTGATGGAGTTGCGGAAGGTAGACGAAGATGTTCGTCCTTCGTCGCATCCGCCGCATGCTTCCAATCCTGAGCTGCGTCAGCTCGTGGATGATGCTCCATGTCAGTAGGTTTCCGTGGAAGAATTAGAAGAAGGATATTCACTGGTGTTCTTCATTGGATAAACGCATTTTTCATTTTTCGTTTTTCGTTCATCGTTCGGAGAATTCTAATCCTCCCAAGCTCTCCTCTCAAAACAACCAAGGATTCCACTATAATGAAAAATGCCAACGAAATAATATTATATTGTCTATTACTTTAGATGTTGGCACAAAATTCAAAAAGAATGAAATAAATTAAAGGGACCCACATAATTAATTCGTGAGGTTGGCACATTTAATTAAAAGAGTTGGATCAAAAATTAAAGAGGAGGATTTGGAACATTTAATTTGGGGAGTTGGTGGCACCATTAATTGGAGGGGTTTAGTACCGGGTGCCCCCACAGTATAACCTCTTGTGGGAGGTTAGGTTTGGGTGGGCCCCACCACCATAACCTCTCATGGGAGGTTAAGGTGAGGTGGTCCCCACCTACAACCTCCACATGGTGGTTTTAACCAACTAGAATAAAAATAATTCTACCACTTTATTTTTATCTAACATATTCATTAAATCCATGAAACTAAATCTTATTCTTGACCAACTATCGTCGAGGTGAATGTCTTCATAAGCGAATACTGGCTCTATGAGTTCAATGGTTCCCTTGGATTTCAATTCCATGCACTGGTTCAAAAGTTATAAAAACATGCTTGTACATTTATTGAACGCACCCAAACAAAACTTTAGAAATTTATTCCGGGCACACCGGGCCTCAGAATCATGCATCGTCAATTTTCATACTCGTAAAATTCCCATGTATTTTGGAAAAAAATTCCGCGTAAATTCCAGGTGTTTACAGTTTTCAAAGGATAATCAACATTTTACATACAAACAATTATAATGGATTTTGAAAGTGAATAACCTTTGTTAAACATAATATTTTTCATCATGAAGATAATGTGTCATTATTTAGAAATCTTATGAATAATATTATGGATTGACCACAAACTAAGTAATTAACTATGTTGAATTAAATGGATAAAGTGTTTATGTGTTGGTGTTGTATTGAAAACCATAGTTAAAAGGATATTGACTGATTAAAATTATTTCAATAATTTCCAACATATTTTTTTTTCAAAATTACATTAATTTGGATTTAGAAAAGGAAAACCTATAAGTCAGTTGCTAACCAATCCATTCCAGAAAGGCCGCAGGTCTTGAACCCATATCCCAAGGGGATAAGGGTTTCACACCATCCACTAACCTATGGAGTTTCATGATTAATTATTTCATTTTTTTGTAAATCAATTTGATGAATCCATAATAATTTTGATTTTTAAGTATCTATTTTTAGGATTAGAGATTAATATATTAACCATATTTCTTATAGATGAGAGTTAACAGTCAAATAGGTGGACTTGAATGTTTTTTATAAGCCATATGATCCTTTAAAAATTTATTTTAATGTATTTGAAAAAAACATTATTAGGCATTAATTTATTTTAGTAAAAAGTTAAAATAATGTTTCATTGAAGCAACCCCAAATGATTGTATTGATCGTATGAAATTGAAAACAGCATTGTAATAATAGTTCATTATATTTTTATATTGTAAAAGAAGTACCCAACACATGTAAAATGAATTAGAAATAAAATATTGTACTAATACCTTAATTTATATTTATCTAATAGTATTCTATGTCATCAATTATTTATGAATTTGATGCCCAAAATATTCAATCGATAATTCACTTGTTTGTAAATGATGACCTCATTCACTCTATATATATATTTACATTTTCCCCCAAGAATGTGTCTCTACAATCCATAAATGTTCTCCAATAAAGAGACCTAGTTACATGGTAGCGCATGTGACCTTTTTACTTTCCATTAAATATTTTATACAGTATGTCTTACGAACCCTTATCATGATGATTTCTTAAAATAGTATAATTATCTACCAATCTATCAACATGTTTGATATAAAATTGTAAGGACACAATTTAATTAATGTTGTGGAGAATGTAACACCCCGAAATTCTAATGTAACAACCCTATATATGACTTCATATGTAATATAATATATAGGAACTTTATTGTATATTTTATTTAAAATATATTCTATATATTTCAATGCAAGAAATACCATGTTAGCATGTGTTACATATAAGAAAGACTTTCCTCGGTATCTTGCGTCACACACAAGATTGAGTTTTACCAAAAAAATAATTTATTATTTTTTAAATTAAAATATACGATATAAATTATGAATATTATAAAATACACTATAAAACATTATTTATTATATATATATATATTATTAATTCATTGTTTACCAATTACTGATAAACTAAAATAAGAACCAATTAGATATAAATAAAATATTATTATTTTTATGCTTCTAAAGGATTTTTTTGATGTAAACATAATAAATTGAAATTGGTGAATAACTCTAATGATATATATATATATATATTAAATAAAATAGTTTTTAATTTCATATGTTTCGTTAAATAGAAAAAAGATAAGAACAAACTATATTTTACACATAATAACTTACATTTTTATAAAGGAAAATTTACCTCCTTATAATGGAAATCCCAATTTAAATTTAATTCTTGAAACATTAATTGAATTAATATTTGAAAATAAACTTATTTTTTGAAAGATAAAAATAATAATATGGATATGGAGAAATAATAATATTTTCTAAAATATTTCATTTATTTGATGAATTTTTGAAAATACTAAATGATACATCAAAACTATTTTTTCATCCAATTTATTTATAAGATAAAATTATACTATTAATCTGTTTTAAAGATTAGATACATCATTGTTTTATTATTTATTATAAATAATTTAATTGCAATAATTTTTACTAAGATATTTTTTTATAAAAACAAACCAAACAATCTGACATTTTTTACATTAAAAAAATCATTGTTGTCTGACTTACATGATAAAAATAAAATCAATTTATTCCACATCTATGATTGTAATTTATAAAACATGATTCAATATTTGTAATCATGATTATATATAATGCATAATAAGAATAAATTGGGTTTTTTCCATTAATATTTGTGAGATTGAATAAAATTAATTACAATTATTGAGGAAAAATTATGCTTAATATTTGACTGACATTTAACATAGGGGTCCAAATGAACTAGGCATTGGTCCAACACTAATTAAATGAAAATTATTTGGAAGAGAACTTAATTATTTTGAGATTGGTTGTGTTTTAGTACACTTTTTCTATAAAAACATGGGTATAACTAACATTACTTCAATTATTCCAAGTGAGTCATTCTCCTCCCTAATAA
The DNA here is from genome assembly GCA_963277665.1 of Viscum album. NCBI lineage: Eukaryota > Viridiplantae > Streptophyta > Magnoliopsida > Santalales > Viscaceae > Viscum > Viscum album. The sequence continues at coordinate 2,045,018,577 of OY728126.1, read as the reverse complement.
AATGTCACTAACTCTCCCAATTCTTCACTCCTATAAAACCAAATGGGATCGGAATAGATCAACCCATATAAATTAAAAACATCCCTAACCTATACCTTTATGCCTCAATTTGGGCATAAATCCTTCAATGAAATCCTTTTTGTACAAACCAAAAGTAGTTACCCGATTAAGATGTAACATTATCTCTCAAGATTTTTAGGTTAATTTCTATTATCCAACCCCTCCAAGTTTCATATTATATTATTTTATAACTAAAGCAGTATAAATAATATAATATGATGTACTTATTATTTGGTTTATACCAACACATATGCACACTTCCATCTAATGGGTAACAAACATATTGTTTATGTGTTCGGTGAAGTACTAACTCACAAAACGATTATTGTGCATTCTTTATTTAACAAATTTCATAGATGTACATTATGTTTTAAACACTATTTACATAAGTTATATATGAAATTTATTATTTATTTATACTTTTTAATACTTTTATTTCACATACCATTAATAATTTTCATTTTACATTAACATGATAACATCATTTGAGGAAGTATGGACTGCCGCCCCCGTGAAGTGATGTGATTCATTCACACTATAAAAGGAATGTATAAAATATTGTTTAAATGAAATTTATGGTACAAAAAATACTACTATGTTGTGTTTGGGACATGATTAATTTTTTTTCAATTATACTATATATATATATATAATTTTCATTATTACCCGTTCACATACTTAAAATGTTATAATGAATTTTGTGGATTTGTTGATTACTGCCTCCTCCACATGATGATAATGTTTCTACATCATAGGAAATATATATAAGTATATCCAATTAAATAAATTTATTTTTTTCATATAATTGTCATTACATTAATATATGGTGTTATATTCCTTCTTTCCATAATGATCATTGAAAAATTGGAACGTTACTAATGCGTACATATGACCTACCATCTCCATGATCGTAATATAGATTCATGTTGTCATAATAATATTCAATTATTGACTTTAAAAGTATAATTATTGTATAAATATGATAATTATGTCATTATTACTATTTTTTAGACATTATATAAGGAACTGTTGGACCATATTTTATATACAAATGACTTTGTTGAGACATATACTAAATTTAGTCAAAACACCTAATGTAAACATTATTGATTATGTAGTTTTATATAATATAGTTAAAATTAAAATAAATGAAATTATAAAAATGAAAATATTTCTAAATCTAGTACAAAATTAAAATAAAGTTATTATATAAGAAGTTAAATTATGTTCACCCAAAAGAAAACTCAATGTAATGGGATTTCATTTGAATTTATATTCCATTGAGTCTAATTTATTGATATTAACCTAGATTATTTTATGTGGTGTATATTATTCCATTATACTTGATATATCTCAAATATAATTACATTCATTATATTATAAAATTCAATTAATGTTATTACATCATGATGATTAGGATATATAAATTTTCAAAGTGGTATGAGACACATTGAAATGTATGAAGATTGTTCTTCTCAACAACAAATTTAATTATATCTAAATGGTAGTTGTATTCAAGGAAATTATATAACATTTTTCAGTAAAACCTCTACTTTTACTATTCATTTTTTATGAATAGGAAATTTCATGTATTAATACCATTTCCACTCTTTGGTAGTCAATGTGTTTTAGAAATTTTTTTAAAGATAACCCGACTTCATTACTCTATTTAGTCGGAGAACCTATTTTCTTCTATAAAAGATGTTTTAATAAAATTATTTCAAAAATGTTTCTTAAATGGTTAGGTAAAGGCATTTTTATCCTTTTTCTTTTAACAAATGTAATCTTTGTGAATATTTATGAATAAGTCATATTTGTAACAGTTTTGGAATGAAAAAAGAATGTTCTTTAACAACATTTATGGATTTACAAGTAGTCATTATTATAAAGCATCCATAATATGTTTAGATTGTTAATTTTAATCAATTTTTTTTACATTTATTTTTAGGGAAAAATAATTTTAAAGTGTTTAAAAAAATAAATGATAGATTCCCCCGAAATATATTTAATTTATCTTTGTATAGTATTTCTATTCACCAATAACAAAAACACTTTATTTTTACTCCACATGGGATATGTATTATTAATTGCATCATTATTCTACATCTAGATAGTTTATGACTGAATTAACTAAGAATTCTCTACACATTCACTTCATTAATTCCTTTTAATTACCTTGTAATAATTAATTTCCCCTAAATATTCCATTTCATTTATCATTGCTATTAATATTTCCTAAACCATAAACCATTTGGAAAATATTTCTTATATTTTTTATTATTTTATTAACTAAGGAATTAATGATAAACCCATATCTTTTATTCAATAAAGATATTTTCTAAGGAATATTGTTTATTAATTAAATCAATTACTATATATGAATAATTATTTGTACATTCAATGAAGGGTGGTTCTCAGACATTATATATAACCTTATTGCATCGAGAGGTTTTCAATTCAAAAAAGAATCAGAAATTAAATGCCTTCATAACCATCATTTAAATTGTTTGGAAGATGGATCTTGAAAACCTTAGATTTCATGTGCATTAGACATAACATCAAATAATTTATCATTTTTTACAATTTGATTCATTATTTATTATCCATGAGATTTGCACAAGATAAAATGTTTTAATGCATTTCTTTCAAATTTTATGGATTAGGTTTCATGTGTTTTCAGTTTCTTACATTCCCATATATATTTTTCCATGTCAATTTAGTTGAATGGAATATGTTTACTTTTATTTAATTTTCATATTGTTTATATAAAACAATCATTTTTTTGATTACATGGTATGTATGGTTTGATATTTACAATTCCATAATTCTTACTTTCATTTATTCAACTTCGTTCCCACTATATTTTTCTATTATTGGGAATTTGAGATCACCCTTACTATGTTTCTTCCCCAGGAATCTATGATGATTGTTATGAAAGATTTTTAGAGTCACAATAGATAGGAAAATGTTACCCTTGATGGTATTAATTTTGAAAGAAAAAAACATTAATTTTTAATTAGATTACTTTTTTCTAATTCTTTTATCTTATTTAAAAATACTACTAAACTATTGGTCATTTGGGGCTTGATTCTTTGTAATCAAGGGAATGTAATTGATAGCAGACACTGAATCCAATTCTTGTAGTGTTAGGTCTCTACATATGAGCTGTAATGAAAAAATGACATGACCACAACATTTTTATTCATTTCACCCTTACTATGATACATCTGAGGATCATATAAAAGAAATTTTCCTATGAGCACCTAATTATCTAAGGCACACTGCTATTATATTGATCGAAGAAGACTCACTATCCCACATTGCTTAATACTAATAAAAATTTAAAATGTGACTTCTTTCTCAACTGCTGTGAATATATTACTTCTTTAAATAATTTTTTTCATGGTCTAAAACCGCTCAAACATTTTACACACATGTGAAGCTTTGTTTTCACCACATAGAATAAATGAACTTCATAGTGTAGTGATTATGCTATAGATACCCATTTTTTTAAATATTATCATTTTTTTGCAAACTCATTTAAACCCTCCATAACCACTTACCACCATGTGGAAAAATTTTCCCTACATAATTTTCAAAAAACATACCTTTCTCTTGATACGTTTTCTTTCGAGAAAAAACCACCCATAGTGTAAAATGTATTTTGTGAAAAATATTCAATCTTAGCTAAATTATTCTAGTGATATTCTTCTCTTAATGTGATTTTTAATATCATAATGATGTGTTTATAGGTCTAATAAAAAAGAAAATTACAATAAGAACCCAATAATCATAATTACTCAGAAATAATTTTTGTACATTCTATCACAACTTATTGAACCCACTAAATAGTCTACATAGATAAATATATTTTTTTCAATGGATTCTGTCATTCGCATAAAACACCCTTAATGAGACAATTTAAATCCCCATCGTCACATGTAAATAGAAATGTTTTTGTTGGCCTTTAATAAATTTTATTATTCTGCATGTGACAAGGTTATATTTTGGTTTTTATATCATAGATGATGTTTAGAAATATTGATTTTTCATTGTGGTTTTGTAAACACCCTATGTCATTTGAAAGATGAAATTATTATGAGGTTAATTTTTCCATAATGGAATATAAGGGCTATGTATTCTAGCCATTTCAAATTAAAAAAATATCCCTTTCAAAAAAAATCTTATATTGAGGACTAAAATATGGAAAACAATGGGAAACGACACCACCATGTGTACACAATATTCTATATCAAATCGACTAAATCCACTTCATTTTAATTTATTATTTTCAACATAGATTGTAATCAATCATATTATTAATCCATAAAAGAGTAAATAAACATTATTTTTCAAAAATAAATATCAATCCAAATTTATTAAATATTTACCCTGATGAATTTTTTACCAAAAATATACAATTTTTCATTGTTGTCAACTCTTCACCATTTCATTTAAATATAATTCTTTATCCATCATCAAATTAAATTTTATTCTTTTGATTTTGATATTGATCAATGATTCTATTAACAGGAAAGATAATCCCATATAATACATCCTTGGTGTGATAAAATAGTTTAGAATGAAAAGATCATCAATAAATCACTCCATTCCTATAATATTAAAATTCTTCCATCATAAACCCAATTTTTTTTATATATAATTTGATCAAATAAATTTATCATTTTAATATTTAGAATGAGGAAAACTACACTACTCCCATATTATCTTATCCTCTTTTCTTGATCATGAAATTTTGTCCCCCTTTGATGATTAACCCAATGGTCTCCCCTTTCTTCATGGAATAGTGTAAGGAACACATATCAATACATTAGGGAGAATCACCCCATACCTCAGTGTGAGGGGTAAAAAAATCCACACATTTTCAAGGGTGGTGAGATTACTAAACTTCAAGATCCATTCAATACCTCCCCAACACCTCATTTGGTATGTCTTTCATCATAATTTACACAATGATAAGATCTATAGGAACATACTCCAACTTCAAAACCCTATGCTCCACATTTTCATTTATAAAATAATACATTATTTCAGTGCGTTTCTTCTATGATTGGTGGAATAGATAATTTATAAGTTTTATATCACATGAATTATCATAATGGTTTTTGATTAGATACTTCACATTAAATACCATATCATCAAGCTGCTTCTTCATCCATAATAATTGTGTGCAAGATTGATTAGAAAATATATATTCATATTTTTAGCTATTAATTAAAGAAAATATTGTTTCTTTATTATAATATAAATACACAATCCTCTAATAAATTACACACCACCTATGTTTATTTTCTATCATCTACCAAAATAGACCAATCTATAATTTTATAGACCAATAAATCATTCTGAGATTTTTTATTGTACAACAAACCAATTACCATCATTCCCATAATATTATGATGTATTCTATTTTTAATTAATATAATTTAATTAAAGTGGGATTAAATAGATACCAATATATATGAAATATGAAAAAATAGCTAGCCATTTCATTGTTATTTATAATTTACTACAAATGGTCTTCCTTTAATTTGTGGCATTAATGGATTTGGGTTCATTATATCATGTTAGATTTATTTGGGTGGCCAAAAGAGTCATGATCTCCAAGTAATTATACACTCAAAGTCTTTTGAGAAACATTTTGGAACATTTTTATTGATAAATTAATATATCATTCCTTCTTTTTGTAGACTGTAAACCATAGAAAAAGTGCAGTTCACCACCAATTAACATTTCAAACTCATATTTCAGGAATAATGTGATTGTTTGAACAGTGATTCATCCAATCCACCAAAGATTATTTCATTGAAATTAATCGACACCATAATCTGTGACTACTCTCATTATTGACATAGATATTATAATCAACACAAACATGCTAAAATGAGAGATTGTTCAAAAAAAGATCTTTCCTTGAATACCATACCCTTGGTGATTTCATCAATGTATATACCTCCTTTATTAGTTGAAAAATATATTTATCATCTTCATGAATGATAAATCCAATTTGATACATGATATACAACTCTTCTTCTACTACCACATACAAAAATAATGACCTGAAGACCATATGGAAAAAATTTATTTTCCATCGTACAATTATGGCCAAGATAAGGAAAATATTTTGGATCCTTACATTAAATAAAAAATTATCAATAATGTCAATTCTACCAACTTGGGAGTATCCCTTGCACAATATTCATGATTTTTTCAGAATATTCAATCCATATTCATTTATTTCGTACTGAAATAACTATTTTCCCCAGTAACATGAATTTCATTCAGTATTGAGACAATATTCCATGAATGATTCTTCATAATTTGGTCATGTTCTTCCATCGCAACCAGAACCCAAATCTCATATTTAGTTTATTATTCATAAATTTTAGGCTATAGCATAGATAATAAGGATTCCAGCTATAAATATTTCCTTCCTCATGTTTAAATTGGCACTACCTGCTCAGCAATGATGTTTTTTCTATCAATTTTTTCTCAAATATTAAACATTCATGAAAATATAGTTTTGGATTTATCCTACCCATTTTTTTGAACTTTGACTGGAATTACAATGTTCTACTTCTACTCAAATTGTTATTTCTTTCATCCTTATCACTTTAATCAGAGAACTACTCACTATGTTTCTTAATATTCTTTTCATTCTATACTATAGAGACATCATTACATTTAATAATTTTCCATGACTCTAATTGAGGAATTTATAATATTTTTAAATTTCATGAAATGTTAAGTAATATCCCGTCATCACAATGATTTTCAAATTTCATATATTTTTAACTATGGAGAATAAAAATTATACTTATAATGATTCTAAAGTATTTTATTAATTTTTTATTTTCATACCACATCTTAGAAGAAGCCTATTATTCTTTAAAACATTCCAAAACCTATTGGATATGTAGATCGATGCCAATATTTATTCATTATAGAATTTATCTAGTTGTTTAATCTCAATAATCATGTTTCTTGTCATTCTTTTTATGATATGATTCGTCCTCTCAACAACTCCATTTTTAACGAGTTATCACTTCCAAAACCTGATGTCTTATATTGCGTTTCTAAAGATGATATTACATATTTTTTGTGAATTTTTTATGATTATAAATTTGAAACATCATAATAATCTATCAAAGAATCCTTTCATCTGCCCTCGAATATTTTTGTGCAAAAAAACACTTTAGTATTGTGAGATAACAAAAAAACCATGACATCCTTCTAAAATTATCAATTAAAATAATATACCACCAATTCACCTTAATTTATCTTGGTGATATTTGTCTAACCACATCTGAATGCACCAATTCAAATGATTTCCTTGGCCTTTGTTACCTTTCTTTGTATTTGTTTTTAAAAATATTACCATATTAAAAGAACAGAATGTGTGAGTATGATCATATGAAATCGTGTGAAGATCTCAAGATTCATCATAGTTGAGAATATCTTCCAAGGATGGTTGGAATATATGGCCAAGAATTTTGTTCCATAACCTATTTCCTTTCATTCATTATAGAATTAATAATACTTTTTTCTCCCATCACAAGTTAGATATTCTCCTTTACATGCTTTCCCATTAAAAAAACTATACCATACTTTTATGTGATGAATCTCAAATTATTGGTAAACTGTATAGTATTACATTAGTCAACCAATTTACTAACACATAACTAGTTGTGATTGAGTACTTAGGAAACCATGACATTGGCACATATCATTTCATTTCCCCCAAAATTTGGATCTTCCTTTCCAACAATCTTCATGGCTATATCATTTCATAATTTTATAGTATAATTATTGTAATATTTGATGAATAAAAAATTTCCTTATTTCCATCCATATGGGATTCACATCCATTGTCAATGAACCATACACCAAAATGATCTTATAATTTAGAGGAATTATACACAACCACATCCTACTCCTATCATTTATTCTTGATCCAAGCCTTTAACTCCATACCCATAATGAATTGATAATATCAATCTTTCTTGTATTATGATTAACCAACATCATATTGTAAAGATGAATATAGATTTTTTTTCATCTCAGTGAATGATTAATTAAGTTGATTCTTATGACCAGTTTGGGTCAGCTTCGACACATTTATAGACATTTTTTATAGGTAATATATGGACATGTGTCCAAATACTCCACACAAAAAATAATGATAATAAAAATAATTATTTAAATATTAAAAAATATATTTCCATCTTTTTGACCTTGTATACTTAGATACCCTTTTTATATCGATAAACATTTTCATAATATCCCATCTTTCAAAAAAAAACATCTAATATGAGGGGCATTACTCTACGTTATTAAAGGATATGTTCACTTTAAGGTTCTATGAGTCTATTGATTCTATTTTATACTCAAAAAAATTTCTACCATGAAGTGGGTGCTTGATGCCTATCATCAATCACCACATATTTCTGTTTTCTATTAAGACTCATTCCAACTTATCATTTGGAAATGACTATTACTTCTGTTTTTCAAGACCTATATGATCGACATGCATATTTTCCTTCACCTGAGTAATATTCTAATTTTATACACTGTTAAAAAAAATTCTTCATGTTCTTCGATATGTTTTATTTGAAAATTTTATATGTTATCCAAACCATCGATTACTATTTTCTATACTTTTTCATTAATATTGTAGTCACCAATCATTTTTAAGTTCTCCATCATTAAAGACTTAATATTTTAATTTTTTTCATCCAGACCAGAACTATATTTTTCATAATGATTCATATAATGTGCGGAATCATGAACTACATTATATTCATTATTTTTTTGGGATCTTCAAACCATTATCTCTTGAAGGGAGGCTTCTAATTTATCTTATAGATAAACTCTTCCTTCAAAATATTAATCATTGTTTCCTTTTACCCATGTTTGGGAGAAACCTAATACCACCACCATTTCATTTTCTCAATGATCATTGTAGTTATAAATCTCTTAAATATTTTATTCTAATGAACTAACATTTTTCATTGGGTATGTATTTATTTCATTTAAAATTTATCTTGATATGATTACTACCTTTCACATAGGCAAATAACATCTTCATGGGAATGTCAACATCATCCAAAACACTATATTGAAACTTGGGGAATATTTCTGAAGGATTTACAACCCCTTAATAACAAAATCATGAGAGTGGGAGTTTCTATTTGAAATATATATCAAAATTTTTTAATTTTAGGAAAGGAATGACATAAAATCATATATATATTATTTTACCTACATATCATTATTAGTGAGATTCTTCATAGACTTGAATTCCACCTCTTAGAACATCCCTTTTTCAACAGTCTTAATAACTTAATTTCACATTTTATATGTGAAAAGATTACTATTCAAGCTTTCCAATGTCAGATCCATTGGGTATTTATCTTCTTGAACATAGATTTTTGGATAAAAATGAGGTGTAAGTATACTCAATATGAACATAATGATATTTAAATAATAAATAATTTCTATGGGACCCTGAATGTATTCGACAACCACATTGACTCGATCAAAGAAAGAATCAATATACTAATTAGGGATTAATTCCTAAGTGCTCATATTTGTTCTATTGAACCATTATTTTTTCCTTTGAATATTGAATCACCTTCATAGATATTTAAATGATTTTTCCACAACTAATACATTTACGTAATGACAACACCTTTGTGTAGTTTACATTGGTCCATTCTCCATTTAATTTATTGTTTTCTCTGGCCCCAATATCCAATTTTTTTGCCAGCTTCTGTTAATTCTCCACTATTGACATAGAAACAATTACCAATAATTTTTATTGAGTATTCTTCCACATATGAATACCAGTAGTAGTTATTCATCTGATTAATCTATAATAAAAAGTTATTTCCATTGAATAATGAAATACCTTTATGATGGATAACCTCATTTTAAACACTTGATAGAGAATATATTATACAATCATTTCCCTATGACACCAATTAATATCCTAACTAGGTTAAATACCCTTTTAGGCTGGGTTAATAATGGTATGAAATACTAATATTACTTCCCATTCAGATATTGTTTCATTTTTAAACAAAACATTATTCTTTCACATTCCCATAAGAATGTATGAGAATAAATGAATTAATGCACAAGAAAATATAATTTTACTCGGTTAACCATTCAAGGGATATGTCCAAGGTGCATAAAAAAGTAATGTTACTATGTACCTCTGTCAGTATGGAAAATATCTAGTATAAATTTCAAATGTGGATTACCTATCCATCCTGTCTTACAACCAATCAAAATTTTAAATCTCACTGCTCTCTAAACTGATGTGTGTAAACTAATCCTTCAAATTATTCTTCTATTGTTATAAAACACCAATAAAAATATTCAATCGGATTTGTTCGATGATGCTTTGTTTCCTCCTGATATATGAAATATTATTCAACGTATACTAATTTACCTATGGGGTGACATTTGTTAATGTTATTGTTTCATTAAAAACATGTTTGTACTCTTCACAAAATCTTTTCACTAGGAAGTGAGAGTGCTTCAGGGGCCCCCTTTCAATTACATACTACAGTTCTCCACAAAGGACTTCCATGAATAGGCCATGATATTCAGTTCACATTCATCATGATAACCCGTCCTCCATGGAAAACTTCCTTTGCAAACCACTATATGAATTAACTACACTATTCCTATAGAAATCCATTCTAAATGAAATTCACAATATCACAGTGATGATTTTAGAGTTCCTTTATATAGGAAAATGAATATGAAAATCCTATTAATCAAAAGTACCAAAAAATCTTATGTGTATTTTCCATCACTAAAAACTACACAACCTATGTGATTTTTATTGCTCAATATACCATTGTGGTAGCTGCATTAGTTTTCAAATAAAAATAACCTTTTCAAAACCCTTAAAATCACGACTATCTGCTGAAAATGAATCCCATTTATAATGAAATTTAATGCACACTTTTTTCCCATATATGATGTTCCCCATTTTTGGATTACATAACAAATAGACTAGGAAAATATATTGTTTTTTATTTTATGTTCCACAAACTCCATATTCAGTACATATAGCGCAATTCCCATGTGAAATTTTTTACCAAGAACTCCATTCGAAGCTATGCATTGCACCCATTTTCTTCAATATTATCATTCCTTTTCAAGAAAAAAAAAGATTAATTTTGAGGCCCAAAAAATTGGGATTCATTGGGAAATGTAACTAACTTGTACAAAAAAATAATTTTACCAATTTTAGAGAATCCATTCATTATCCTTTGATCTTTGTTCATGTACCCTATCATAACTCATTCTAGAACTCGAAAACTAGGTCAATCAACCTATGTTTTCAACAAAAACAATCAACGGAAAATCACTACAATGTTACGATGAGGTATTTTTACATAAAATAATGAATATAATCCATCATTAACCCAATATTATCCTATGTACATCAAATTCAAGGAGTCATTTAATGAAAATTAATGTTCGTAATGTGAGTATTGTTAACTACATAGTTTTATTCATAAAAATATTCTTTAAAATATATTATATCCACACTAATATAATGATTTTACTATAATTTATGCACATAAATATTACTATATTAATGTTATTATAATTTTTTTTATACCCCATCCATTAATAAAAATAAAATAGTTTTTATTTTGCGTTGAACAAACTACAGCCTCCATGATGAATCGTGTTTTTTTCTTTACCTAAATAAATGGTTGGATCTAATATGGGATTAAATGATTCATATGACATGTATGATTTAATTAAGGGTTTTTATGAGCTATATAAGAACCTATTATTTTATTAACATTTAATGATCATGATTAATTTAATCATTTAATATTAGTTTTATAAGAGGATAATATTTTATTCAAATTATGTAATATTTTAAAAATACTTATATCATTTAATAATAACTTATAATTCTTATATATCACACTAAATAGATCTAAATAATTCTATTATGGAAACCTTATTTTGGAGCACTAGTATGATGCATCAGAAAGAACCACCGAATGATTTAATTATAAGAGATTAGTTGTACATAATTTAAGAGGAATTACCCAGGAATGATGATTTGATAAATTTTTTGGGTAACTACTTAGGTCATATAACACATAAACCCCCGTTATATTCAGAATCACTAATTTAATAAAAACATTACAAATGGGAATATACATAAATGATGAAAATCATTACTGATCAATTGAAAAAATGATTATTTCCTAAGAGTTAAATTTAATATATATTTATAATTTTTTTCACATCAAAAATTTTGGATCCCGCTTAGACTTTAAATAACTACATTTATTGTTTTGGAATATGGAATTCATTTATGCAATTTTTTTAAAGAAAAGGTTATTATTTTTTTAAAATTTGAGAAATATCCTTATTCATGAAAATTTTCAAATAAATAAGAAATCCCTAAAAACCCAAAAATATTTTTTGAAATATTTAATTTTTGGGGAGATTATTTAACAGTATTTTTTACCATGTAATTTGGAATCTATTATATTATTATTTTCAGATTTTATGGGTAAAAATAGGTTGAAGATAATGCACCTAAGAATGATGATGATAATTCCAAGTATTATTTTTTTGTTATAATATATTTTTAAGGTTTTTATTTATAAGATCCATTATAGTTGATGAAGGGACCCACATTTATAGTAGGGAAATGGAATCATTGCTAATATAATATAGAGAACGTCAAATTATATCAACACCATACCTACCAAAATCAAATGGTCAAACTAAATATTCCAACATTGAGAATATATATATTATTGAAAATAGTAAAAATCCATATAAAAATGAGTTGATCCAAATGTTGGAAGACATTTTATGGGTTTCATGGATATCCAAACCACCCATTGAAATGATCACTTAATACATTATTTTTATAAAATATTTCACCTACTATGGGAAATAGAAAACAAATCTTTTTTTGTCTATGAGGAAGTATAATATAGAACATGATATTCATGTAAAATAAAAATATAATAGCTAAAATAGTTCAGAGAAATTGAAAAATAATATTTTGTTAACTCCATAATTCATAAAGAAATAAATCGAGTGGATCATGAAAAAATCATTACATAAAAAGGGATTTTATCCAGGAGATAGAGTATTAATATACAATTCATGATCAAAGATGGTTATTGGTAACCATAATTCTATATGGTAATGATAAATTAATGTTACTAATGTGTTTCATTTTGGTGATGTGCAAGAATTTGAATGAAGAAAACAAGACACCATTTAATATTCATGGACATTGGTTTAAAAAATTCATAGAAAATTAACCCATGATTTAGTTAAGGAAATAATACTCCTCCAACCCACATATCAATAAAATCCCATTATGAAATTCCTCTTATTATTTATTGTTTGATTTATATATTTTTGTTTAAAGGTTACATAGATATTAAATATACTCAAATGCATTAAAAACTACAACATTTTAATATGGGGGAAAGAACGTTTTTAGTTTAGGATTTTCTTTTTTTTATTTTTCAAACATTTTGTTTTTATTAAATATTATTTTGTTCTTTAAAAATTTTAACAAATATTTTAATGCCTTTAAAAACATTGTGAACATTTTATTGCAAAGAAAATACTTTAACCTATTTACTAACAATATATGTTTGTTGAAATGAAATTATTTTTTTAAATTCGAATTAGGGGGAATTTAATACATGGACCACAAATTTTTAAAACTCATTCCATGAAATTTTGTTCTATATTTTTAATTACTTACCATGGTATCTTATAAACCAATTTTGACACCTTCTTTGTAGTGAATTTTTATAGAGAAACCCAATAACAATTTGAATAAATATTCTATTTTGAGTAGTCGTGTGAAAACCAGGGATTATTCTATAACCATATTTTATAAATGATTGAGTCATTGTTTTGAATTAAATCCATTTTTTACATTAAACACTATTTTTAAATCCTAACATTACATTGGATCCTTGTATCCCTTAGTGAACAAGGATAATTTTACTAGTTAGATAAATTATTATATAAATAATCCTAGAGATCATTCTATATAAGCTTATTATTGATCTAAGATTCATTTAATTGTATTTTAGGGAAGAATATGAATTAGAAAAAATTGATTTTCTGAATAATTTTAAACTAATTAAAAGAAATGTTATTCAAACTATTGCTTATTTTTTGAGAGGGAGATTATATTATAAGGTATGCAAAGATGTATTACATATAATTCAATATTGGGAATATGATTCCACCACTTTTTAGTAGAAATGTTTCCTCCATTCCTTAAAACATATCTACAAAAAATCCATATTTGATATAGATGAAAAAAACTGGAAAAGATTTAAAGGTTGAAGTAAGTATTTAGGATACAAAATTAATCAACCAAAAAATAGAGATATTTCATTAATATATCGATAGGGGTGTTAATTCCACAATCCATTATATAATATACTATGTCAGTTTCTTCTTGTATTAGATGGTTCAAAATAATTAACAATGATTTAAAATTACGTCCTTGGAATATATTAACTAAAAGAGAATAATTCTTGATTTTGGAAAGAAATATATCACACCTATATGAATAAATTTCAATGTCTCTCTCTATCTTCAAGAGAATATCTAGACAAAATAAGAAAAAATAGAGAAACATATTTAAGGAAACCTATTTTTTTTATTATTAAAATTTACAATGGTGTAATCTGACCTGTATAAAGTAAAAGAAGTCAAGGTAATTCAAAGGATTAATTATAAATGAATGAATATATTCTTATAAGAATCTAAAAATAATTTATTTTACTTAAAAATATATCCAAACCTCATAAAAACTCATTATAAGGTTTTCAAAATAAGAACCATTAACAATATTAAATATAAAAACCCTAAATATTATTAATTATATGAATATATACATTTATTATTTGGTTGAGATAAATAAATTTATTAATAACATGGTCAAAAATTAATAAACCTCAAGTGTAGTAAATAGAATTCATATCCTTTTTTTATTGTTATGTGAAATATTTCATGAATCGTATGTATAATTGCTTATTAGAGGATGAAATAAATGAAAAATAATTGAATACACATGATCTATAATGTGTGATGATGATCATTTAAAATTAATTATAACTTCAAGGGCATGTTTTTGAAAAATGGAACTTTCCAAGAGATTGTATTTGAAAATTTCCTTTATTTTTTTGTTGATTACATCTACAAGAACCTATAGTTAACTGTAGGGAATTGATAGATCTGAACAATTTATGACTTTTCAAATCTATATTTAATATAATTAATCCCCATAATTTTTAAATTCAGAAATGAATTAGATATTTTTTAAGAATACATAAGATATAGTTGTGAAAATTGGTTATTTTAATGTTTTTATGGGTTTCTATCCATTACAGGATTTAAATAATTAAAACATGACTTTATCTATGTTTAAAAAAATATTGTTAACATAAAATAATTGTCTCAGGGTAAAGATTACATTTATGAGGGAATTTTTTTTACCTAATATGATAATTTCTCCAATTCTATAGTGTTGTACGTTTTCCAAATATTAATATTATATTAATTTTTCAATGAATATAGGATAATTTAATATCATGTTAGTGATTTCCTAGACATTTCATGAATTTAAAACAGGATTGTATGAATTTTTATGATCATATGTATTATGTTTTACAAGATTCTTCATGATCATATAAACTCATGGAATTTTCATAATACATTTTTTATTGTAAATAATGTCATCACATAATTTTCATGAGAAACATATAAATTTTTAAAAAAATCATAATACATTGTCATATTAATTTTAGTCTACATTCTATTTAATTTTATATATCCTAAAAAGTATTACAAAAAGAAAATACAAATGATGAATCATTTAATGTTTTAAAAATATGTACATTGTTAATTTTTAAGGTTTTCTACTATAATATCCACAATTCCACAAGGTACAAAACATGGTATTGCACTATATAAAGGTACCTACATAGATAACAAAAAATATGAAGAGTAAAAAGACATTATGCAAGGGAACATAAATCTAAATAAATGTTATGTAATGTTACATTGAATACAATACATATGTATAAAAAATACCTATTTGAATAAATATTTGGTTCAAAAAATTAGCATATATGTGATAAATACGATGTAAGAACATATATTATATTTTGATTAATATATTTATCCAAAAAATAGTGGAACCCACATTTTTCTAATAGTTTTATGTTTACTTATTATAATTTGATTCAATATTTTTCTATTTATTATTATTTTGTACTGAATTTACTTTAACCATTTTAATTATTATAAATTGATTGGAGGTGTCATTTTATGATTCATTGTGGAAGTGAATGATATCATTTATAATTCATAATTATGGATTTTTGTGAATATAAACTCTATTTGTTTTGAAATTTTATGGCTTTTATTGGTTGTTTGGTACTTTTTAATAAATTCATGCTTCATTTCTTGAACCATCTCATGGATTATTATAAACCACTTTTCTTCCATTGGATTTTCAAGTTTCATGATTAAAACAATTTTAGAACTGAACATTCCTTTTTTCGAACCCAAAAGTGAATATAGATATTGGGCCCTATTCCCAACAATAAAATATATTGTTACCTTTATTAAAAAAAATTAAAATAATAATTAAGAATAATTTTCCACATCCAATGATATTTTTTATATAGTAACCCTCCTAATAATGTAATTGGAAATTTTGAATATTGTAATTGAAATAAAATGTTTTAAATCATTGTACTAATTTTTTTAATGATTATTTATAGAATACTATAATTAATACATGTAATATGTAACATGGATGATATTTTTGTATGTTTAACATAATAAAATACCAAAAAATAACTTTTGGAATGTTTTCGAGCAAATAAAATATAATAATGTTATTGGAATTGATTTTATTTTTCAAAATAATCATGATGAATATAGTAATATAATTAAGAATTAGTCTATAAAATTTAACAAATGTTAATCTAAATATTATGGAATTTATTTTCATGATTCTTTTTTTCTATTTGATAGGATAAAATATGTTATAAATTTATTAGTCTTAGTTAATTTCAATTTTATAATGTTTTCAAATGTTTCTAAAAATTAAATTTTAAATATTTTAATTATTAAATAATTATATTTTAATAAAATAACTCAATGTGAACAAGAAATACTCATAAATCAAGAATTTGATGCTATAATAATATTTATATGGATTCAGGAGAGCTCCTTCAATTTTGTATGATAAATTATATATGTTTTTTAATAATGATTTTAATAAAGGAAATGCTGATCCAAATTTTTTTATTTTGAAATTTCTAAATATACTTTAATTTTTTAAAAATATGTTGATGATATTGAATTTTTTTCTTCATAATACTTGTTATATATTGAATTTTATATTGTAAAATTTCAGATATTTCAAGGAATTTTTTTTTCTTAAATACTTTGGAATTTTATGAGTTTATCGTTTCTAAAGGCGCCAGATTCCGAGGCCCGGAGTGCCCGAAATGATCCGTTGAAGTTTTGTTAAGATTAAATTAACTCGTGTAAGCAGTTTTCCTGAAAATGTGGAATAACTCTTGATCAGTTGCTCAGATCAGAAATCAGAGGGCATCGTTACGCTCAGGATGGCAGGATTACCCTAGGCACAACTTAAGATTAGTCGGCACGTGCCTCCTATGAGAAAACCAAAAAATGGATTGACCATAAATAAAATAATTAAATAAATTATTTTATTTTTAAAATGCTTATAACTCACAAATGGTATCTCAGATTAAAAATCTGAGACCACCGATGAACTCGTGAGGGCATGACTTATTTAGGAAGATACTAACTTTGGCCACCGTGAGCCTCCAGAAACAATTTGTTTTTAGCAGCAAATAAAATAATTAAATGAAAATTATTTTATTGTAAAATTCATAACTTCTATACGATAACTCGGATGGAAAATCCAAGAGTACCGTTGGATTTATTGGGGTGTTTTTCACCTAGGCATAGCCTAACCTTGACCACAGTGGTTGAGGGTGACTGATATTAATTTTCTAAACTTTTTTTTCAAGTACGTTCATTAAACGTACGTTCGGAATTTTATAAATTTTGAACTGGTTCTCAGAATTGAAATCTGAGGACACCGATGAACTCGCAGCGCTGGTATTAACTTAAGGGTACCTTTACCGTAGTTGCGTTTTATGCGGGTTGAATGTTAATTTTTGGGGATTCGTAAAAAATAAATAAAATGGTTGTGCACCATTTTATTTATTTGTGTGGTTATATCCTCTAAGAGGAAGTTATGGGTGGGGCCTACACCACTCATAACCTCCCATGGGAGGATATTTGTGAGGTGGGACCCACACTTGGCCTAACATTTCACCTCCCTTAAACCCCCCTTTAACAATCCGTTTATTTATTTTGAAAACACCTCCCATTAATTATGTGGAGCCTTTACATCTCAGTTCCATTAAGGTTTCCAACTCAAATGCCATAATTAATTAAATAGACTTTTTGAATTAATTTGAATTTGATAGCAATGTTATATCATTAGAGAATAAAATAATATCTTAGGCTATTATTTTGTTTTGGCACTTGCGGTGTTGGGAGCTCGTTGGAGATATTGAAAGGGAGAGTTCTTCCACGAAGAAAGCGAAGAACGCTCCATGAATCGAAGAACCGGAAGAATTTATCTCTCCAACCATATTCTTCCTCTGAATTAAGAGTGGAGACACCACTGCGGGAAAGCGTCTGTTACGTCAACAACTGTTCCTCCAATGTTGACGGGACGACACCGTTCTTCCGCGACGCCCGACTACCGTGAAGTCCGTCTTCCGCGACTCAACGACGCGCGACGTAAATTTCGAGGTAGGGGTTTTTTTTATTTATGATTACGTGATTTTTTCTATCTATAGTGGAATAATATTCTATTGGGTGTTTATTCGAACTACTAACACGGTGGGTACAGACTACAAACAAGTCCGGACCCACCGCCAACTAGTTCTTGATGTCCGGTGGTATGGGGTCCGGAGCGTAGTAACAGGAGGTGGCGTGACGAGCGGACGGTGGGCCAGGCGATGTAGCTGGTTTGAGGCGCGCCGGTGCGGGTAGCCGGGGGCGGTGCAGTGGAGCGGCAGGAAGGTGAAGGTGGTGGTGGTTCGGGCATGTGGAAGGAGTTCGGGTGATTGGGGCGCTAATTGGGAGAACATAATCGTGGAAGAGTAAATGAGATTGGAGAGAGAGATGATTTATAAGATAATAGTGGGGATAAAATCAAAAAAGGAAAAAATGATAAATTGGGGTCTTGGGGATGAATTCCAGTGCCCATGGAGTCCAAAATCGTGATTGATTTTGGGGTTACAAAGATAAATAAGTAAATAATTAATAATAATAATAAAATATTGTTATTATTAATTCTGTTGATAAAACACTGTTTTGACTGTATCTTCTTCGTGCGACCTCGGTTTCACGAACCGTCTGTGGCAGTGTGACCCTGACATCGAGACCGAATTTATGAGTCCAATATTGGATGTCGTTTTTGGGTTTTCGGATCGGTGACCCGAAGCGCTCGGAATATAATAGATTTAATATTATTATTAAATCTTTGACCCGCCATAACTCATGCGTGCGACGTCCAATTGGATTGCCGTCAGTGGCGATGTAATCCTGACATCAATACGGTCAATTCAAGTCTAATGTTGAATAATAAATTTTGGTTCATGGCTCGGGGCCACGAAACACCGAATAATAATATTATTATTATTATTATGTGATCTTGTATCGGAGATATCTCTCTCATACGGTCTCGGAATGTCGAACCGTCTGCAAGGTTGCGACCCTGGAATTAAGGCGAATGTTTAAAGACCAATTTTGGATATTTATGTCGAGGTCGAGGTGTGGGCCCCACGGGGCCCGGTTTGTGCGTGTTGCGGTGAAATGCAACTTTTTCACCGGTTATCCGTTTGGGACCAATGGGTAGTCCATCTCGTGTGTTTTTCCATATAGATCCCAATGGTGTGACCTGTTTGGTAAACTGGTGTCATTTGAAGTATGGCCAGGTTGGTTCGAACCTGAAACCAACTGGGCCCTCGGAGCGGAAACACTTATAACTTAAGGGCCGGACGTCCGATTGACGTGCCGTCAACTTTTTTTGGATTCATCTTCATGAGACGGTTCCTCTGGCATACTTCACCTGTGGTTTGGATGTAGTTGGAATATGGACGGGTTAGATTGTACCTGAAATCCAACCGGGCCCCTGGAACGGAAAAGCCGATAACTTTCAGACCGGACGACCGTTTGATGAACAGTCAGTGACGTTGGTGATCACGTTGAGAAACAGTCCCTATGAGTATAACCTATGTGAGTTTGGGGTACAGTTGAGATATGGTCGGGTTGGTTCGTACACGAAACAAACTAGGCCCCAGGGATGAAAAGGCTAATAACTCACAATCCGGGTGTCTGATTGATGTGTCATTTGTTGTGTTGTGACCCCTATGATGAGGCGGTCCTTTGTGATACTTGGAGTATCGACCAGTAGCTTGTGGAACGATCCTCCCGGAGACGATCATGCATAGTGCGGAGACCAAGTAGCTGCGGACCTGATGACTTCTTGTCCGATTCGATTGGGAGTGGCTTGTATAGACCAGTGGTGAGCACTACTTTGTGAGATGGTAGACGCATGGAGAAAGAGAACTACATTGTAAGGTGGCAGTCCCATGGTAGTCAATAGGAAGAGTACTTCTGTAGGCTATTAGGGGGATCACACTATGTGAGGTGGCATACCCATGGATGGGAGTAGTGCTTTGTGAGGTGGTAGACCCGCAATACTCAACAGGAGGAGTACTTCAGTAGTCTAAGGTTAGTGAGTCGTACCTAGGAGTCGTGATAGGACTACTGTGCTCGATAGAGGAGGAGTTCTCCACCAGTTGTGGTTTTGACATCATGTTTAAATCTTGGTTTGAGCTGAGTCAAAGATTTTTGTGTTTACCTCATGATTGAGATGGGTCACTTGATAACTTAGATATATGTATGGGCATATATCTAAGTAGCGGTTATCCGTTAATTTCATATCCTTTGTATTTCCAGCACATTTTTTTAATATTTTACTTAGTGTTAGCTTCCGCTTATACTCTGTTGTGTTGATTACATTTATAAAGGAAATGCCTACCCCTTTTATTGGGATTTACGCCTTTGGTACTAGTCGCCATCCCCTGGCATATGGAAGGTGGGCTTGGGGGTAGTCATGGTATAGGCCCTAGTGAAAGCACAGCCACCCCGTCTTAACATGGTCTTCGGGTCCTGGCCCACCAGCTACCACCAGTTACCCTATGACAACTGGGTCCCGGTGACAGCACAACCACCCCGGCGGGCTTGGGGTAGTCACGGCATAGGCCCTAGTGAAAGCACAACCACCCCATCTTAACATGCTCGGCGGGTCCTGTCCCACCAGGTACCACTAGTTTCCCTGTGACAACTGGGTCCCGGTGTCAGCACAACCACCCCCGCCTTAACATGGCTGTCGGGTCCTGGCCTTCCAGGTACCACCAGTTTCCCTGCAGACACGTGGGTCCCACTGTAGGGTCCGCCCATATGCCCGAACAAGTTATCTGACTAATGATAGTACCAACAGGTCAACACATTTCCTTTCCAGTGTCCTTTATACTCACTCACACACACACTTTGAAACTTCCCAGGAGGACACCCATCCTGATTACTACTCCAGGCCAAGCATGCTTAAATGTGGAGTTCTAATCAGGTAGGCTCCTGAAAAAGATGGTGCACCTTGTTGACATGAGTCATATCATTTAGTCATTTATCCCTTTATCATTTGAGGATGTTATAATCACCCCCCCCCCCCTTTAGAGCACAACGCCCTCGTGTGGGCCCTACATATCAACCCAGGCAGTGCACCGCACTTAAGGCTGGGTACCACCTCTGATACCAAATGTGACAACTGGGCCCTAGTGAAAGCACAGCCACCTCGCCTGAACAAGGTCGTCCGGTCCTGGACCACCAATTACCACCAGTTTCCCTACAGACACATGGGGCCCACCCCAGGGTCCACTCACATGCCTGAACGGGTCATCATACTAATGACAGTCCCCACATAACAATACTTTTCCTTTCTAGTGTGCTTCTTCCTCACTCGCACACACCCTGGGAAACATTTCAGAAGGTCACCCATCATGATCACTACTCTAGGCCAAGCACGCTTAACTGTGGAGTTCTAATCTGGTAGGCTACCGAAAAAGAAGTTTCACCTTCTTGACATGAGTCATATCATTTAGTCATTTAACCCTTTATCATTTGGGGATGTTACATCTATAATAAAGATATCTAATATAGATATGAACTAAATGGGTGAAATGTTTTTTTATTTGTCTAACTTTCAAAAATAAGCGATGTTATATTTTAAAATTTATCTAAACATGTTAACGATCTATTTAAAATGATTAATATTTATTATTATTAAATAATAATAACCAATATTATTACTAATTAAAAATTTTATTAGATAAATCTGAAGAACATTTGGAAAATTAATGGTATAGGGTATTGATTGTAATTATACATTATTTGAATGCATCAGTCCATGGTGTTATTTATTAATTATGTTTATGTGAATTATTTTTTTTAATACATAATAATGTTATTTATTATTTTTTAAGGAAACATTTTATTGTTTAATGATGTGTAAATAGTAATTTATTTTACTCAATATGAATTATTTCCACATAATAACTTATTTTAATCCTGATTTCGTAGGTTGTAGGATTTATGGAAAAATTAAATCATTTTTCTATCATTCTGTTGGTAAAAATTAATTTTCTAGATCCCTAAGAAGAAATTATGAGTTTGATTATCATTAGTTGGGGTTGAGTAAATTACAAATGCTATTTATTTTAATAAAATTCTTTATATATATAATATTTAACTTATTTAATTGTTTATTTTGATAATATAGAAATCAATTATGATAATACATTTGCAATTTAATTTTCATAGGATCCTTTATATAATTAAAGGACAATAAAAATTGATGAAGGATTTAGTTTTCGAAGTTTTTATCTTAATAAAGGATATTTCATTCATGAATTTATTTCAACTGAATATAATCTTGAAGATATATTTACTAAATATATTGATACCATGAAACATGAAAAAAGGACACATTAATTTTGTATAATACGGATACAACTTGAAATATTAAAATTTTCAATGCTTACTACTGAAATTAATTACCAATTTGTTTTTTATATATTTTTTCTTATTCAATATTGTATTTGATTAGTTTAATACAAATTCTATAATTTATACTAAACTATTATGATGGAATAATTATTATACTAATGATTATGTGAATTGTTTTTTTAGAGTTTGATTGGTTTTTTATTTATCACTAACTTTTTTTTATGAATTATTTCATTAATAAGATATTGAGTTGGATGAATATTTAGGGTATCTATATTACTATATTTTAATTTTAAATATGTATTCATTTAAGTTTACTTCTATCATATTCCAAAATTAATAATGAGTATTCTTATTAGTTGCGATAAAATTTTTCATTATACATAATTTTCTTATCTTAATGGGGGGACTTCTTTATAAATTTTAGTTTCTCAATACTTTTTGATGAATTCAAAAAGGGTTTATTTTTGATTTTTTTTTAAAAAATTAATTCAATGTTATTATTTTTTAAAAGGTGATTTTATTAGTGGTAATCTTGATTTATATTTATATTTTATGTGATTGGGATAACTTCTTATTAGCTTGGTGTTTTTTGTTTTGAATTTTAAAAAAACATCACACTTCGAATAAATACATCACAATTCATACAATTACCTAACATTAATTGCTTGATAATTTTATGAATGTATAATTATAATTTATTATAGTTTTATTTAATATCCTTTTTTTATTTATGTAATTCAATTTTTGATGGATCATTGTTTTTTAAAATATATGAATGATTGTTGTTTTTTAATTCTATAACGATGTTTACAAAGATAACATATTCATTCTTGTTCAAACTAGGTTTATTATAACACACATATATAATTATGCTTTTGGAAATTATATATCTATTTTTGATAATAATACTAATTCTTACATAGGAGTCATTCAGGACTACATAATAACTAAAATGATTATTACTAATAATCAGGATTATACAAAAATTTTAATGATGGATTCATAGAATTGAACCTATTTGTATTTATAACTTTACCATTTTATGTGAATTTTAACAATATATTTTTATAGCATTTTGGATGTTATATTTATTGTAGAATTATATTTTTTTCGTTTTTATTAATTTTAAAAATACATATACATGCATACACTAATATGAAATTAGTTTTCCAATTACAAAGTAAATAATTAATTGGAGGTTAATTCAATAAAATTAAAATGACATTATGTTATTTTTTATTATTTCTATGAATTTCCAAAAATGATTGGTCAAGAAGAAACACCCATGGGGAGATGGTTGTGGTACTTATAATGCTTTTCAATGTAAAATGTTCATAAAACATTTATTGTGGAGAATTGATGAATATAAGGGAGAAAAAATGTATTATAGGAACCATGATCACAATTAATAAGAGATATGTAAACGTGAAATTTTTTTATACTATCACATACATTCCTACAATGATTAGAGGAGAGCTTCAAAATTTTATCTATTTCTACTAAAATGGAAAATTATATAATTATCAATATCATATGCATTATTATCTTGTTCATTATTTCATTCTAGTATTTTAAATTGAATCATTCATTATATTATATATTTTTCTTGTATTTTTCTTGTATTGGTTTCCCAAAAAAATAAAATACTTGGTAGTTTATACCTCCTAAAAAATATCTCAATACATTATGAATCATTACAAAACCATAATATTATAGGTTTGACATTAAAAAAATATTATCAGGATTTTTTTATTCAATAGATATTTATGATAGAGATGACAAGTTATTACACCGTGTGAGAAAAAGGTAGTGTTTTTATAATTTAATCAAAACATTTAAATGTCAGGTTTATTCATTCTGATTACTATTTCTCTAGTCGAGTAGAAGTTAGTAATGAATATATATAGGGTATTTTGATCAAAATAACTATTAAAATAATATATTCCATATTTCATATTTATTCAGTATATATACATTGCTTATTATTCATGATTTAATCGACTATATTGAATATTTATGTATTGATAAACAATATTATAAAACACTAATATTTTAATATAAATAATTTTTATGATATTATAAGAACACTTATGTATAATCAATACTAACTTTATAATCTAATCCATCAACAATGTAACTCTAACATAGTAGTATTTAACAAAATAATAAACGGGTTTGACTGACATCAGAACATGAACCATGGTTTGGAAAATAGCATTTCAATTACCAAATATCCACAAGAAGTAAATACCACAACAGAGTGGAATTTTCCCATTCAATTTCATCTCACCATGATAAATCCCATGACCTAGAGTTACCATGATCACCTTTTACAAGCCAAATAATAGAGATATACCTATATTCGATAACAAATGTCCAAGAATAACATGATAGGAATTTCAACAATCCATATTCCACATAATGAAGTATTCTAATAATTATGAATTATACTATAGAAATTTAACACTTACCCATGTTTCATGTTGAATTCCACCATGTAACAAGCTAAATGTTTTATCCATGAGGACATCACACTCCTTTACATTAGAAATATGTACTCTACCATGGCCTTCCTAGACACCACATCCATGGGAACACCCGTCCCAACAATGTATAAATACGCCAGAATAAATGAAATCACAAAAAGAAAAGACATTTCGACCCTTAACACCACTAACTCTCCAAAATAGCCAACCAGATTTGTTGAAAACACCACCACAGCACCCACTATATCTTTGATAGTCTTAACAAGGATTATACACTAAGAGGGGAGTGTTAGATTATGGTATGTAATTTTTATTTTCCATATTTAATTAATCATGTTATGTTGATATTAAGACCACATATATGTCACTCATCGTTGATATTAAGTAATGAATCAAATAAAACAGGGACACAATTGATTTTAATATCTCACTTATGTAGGATGATCCAATAAGGATTTATGGAAATGTGTCCATGCACCTAAATCACTAAATGATTGTTATTTTTTATAAAGACTGTATTGATCATAAAAACCCTCATAATTTACAACAATAAAAATATAAATCTCACAAATATATAAACAATATTGAATACACTGATCCTATAATAAATTTCATACCTTTACGTAAATACTACATGAAAAATGCAGGAATTATGGGGGAACCCTACACATAAATTTATTCCATATTATTAATTCCATAAAAACATCTAGTGAGGAAATATTTTGGATTAATTTTTTTATTCTTCTATAACCGTCCAGTTCATACTTCGAATATGTTTCTATTAATTCTTAGAAGAGGTAAATTTATTTATCTCACATATTATTTTTCTCATTATTGAATAGAGAGAACCAATCTTCTCAGTGATTATTATTATATATTGAGAGTCACTTATGGATCCATGATACCCTCATTCTTTTTATATTTCAAAATTCATTAATCATTTTTCATTACTCCACATGGAAAAATAATTCCGTAATAAAATATTGAAATTTCATAGTATGTTACATGATTTTAACTAAATTAATTATATTGTCAGAATAACCAAAAAATGGGGATTATATTCCCCATAAAAATATGCCAAATCACATATTTTAAAAATAATAGTCATGGATATAGAAGAATCAATTCCACCACACACATTCTCTTCAATATGTTATATGTGATCACTTTTAGTATCAATCAATTATCCAAAATAATGACACAAAATAAATAAAATAATATGGATTTATTCTTCCCTAATTCTAGGATTTATTCTCTCTATAGAACATGTCTACAAATGTTATCATATTTTATGATTAATAAATTCCATCATAACTTTTGCTTCTAGTGGTGGGGAAATATTTTGAAATTTAAGAAATTAATGATCCTTGAATCAATTTGGAATCAATATTGTACATGCCCAAATCCATGCATGAACAATGTAATTTCTATGAAAAACCTAATGACATTTAAAAAACTATAAAATATTATTCTATAAAAATTAATGATCCTTATAAAGGAAAAATTTATGGAATTATAGAGAACATTCATGATTTTAGAGACAATGATTATGTTCATGAAACCTCTAATGACTCAATCATTGGTCACCATCATCATTATAAATTTTTTCATTTAATAAAAATTACCATTACATATACATTTAACACTCTATTAATTTTTTAAATTATAAACAACCTTCCCAATTTTGTCCTTATGCACATAGAGGATTTATGATAATGGTTTCATAATTATAAAATGTCCCAAAATTATACTCAAAACTATGATTCATATTTTTCATCCAAAACACCCCAAAATATAATCTATGTTTAATGAGATAGAAAAATCACACAAATATAGTTGGTTTTTATGATATATAGAAATTCATTTTTAATAATAAAATACCCATACATGCTCCAAGCGGACTTTTTACCATTAATATCGACTTTTGGGTTTGTTGAAAAATAAAAAATAGAATCTTTACTTGATCAACAATGAAGTTTCCAGACCAACTAGATCTGATAATAAATAAAACACAAGTATCATTCCATAGTGTAGTCTATCATTGATTCACATTATATATAATATACTCCCATTATCTATTTATTAGTGTCAAAAATAAAAGTTCAATGCAAATTTCCTCATGAAAAAAAATTGTTGAATATTATGAAACCTCGCCATATTAATATTCTTATAATCCCTCAGATTTATTCATATATTTACTACACACTATAAAAAACAAAATTTCCCCATCATAGTAATAAAAAAAATATATCCATGAGTCATAAAACCTACATATATATTCTTTTAATGTTCAAAAATTTATATATTCAAATACATAATATAGGAGAGAGTTACCAACCTTTTCTATAAGATAAATTTCCATGAGGGGATGTGGATATTTTTTTTAACTTATATATTATGAAGGATTTAGTTATAATATTTATATTAACTGATTCCTTTTCAAAATATTTCTTGGGTTGTTCCTTAGTCATAACATCATCCACTTGATATTGAATATACACATACTCTAACCTCACAAGACCCTGTTAATCCTTGTCCTTGAATAAATGATATTAGATATTAGTGTTTGTATTCCTCAAATGATGGATGAGGTATTTTAAAATATTGATAGAAATCAAGTTAATACACATGATATAAATATATTATCGAAAATCATCTCAAATTTTCTGATGGTGTTTCTCTATCCATAACATTTGAGTAAAATAATCATTAACTACTATATATTTATCCTCTATAGTGGTAGAAGATATGAAATCATTCTTCTATATCACCTAAGAAATGAAATAACTTATAATGAAAATAAATTTACTTTTTTGACTATCTATAATCCAATGAAAATGAAAAATCTACATTAGTATATCCTAATAATTCATACATTGACCTACTATGATAAAAAATATCAGAATCAAATACATTATTGATATATGAAATAATAATTTTTATTAGTAGAAATTGGAATTACTTCTGAAAAAAGATTTATCTTATATATTGGAATATAAAAAAACTATATCAGCTCTTGTTTTATTATGTTATAATATTCTAGTGATAATCTATTTATATTTAGTCTCAATAATCTATTTTCTATAACCATATTTTGGAAATTATATTCTAGTTCGATTTGGAATTATCATTAAACTTGAATCATTATGTCAAACATTTTGAGAAATTATTTAGCTTAATTGTTTAGAGAAATGGATTATACATCATTTACATTGTTAATAATTAAGCTATGAATTTTTTTGTCTCACCAATCACAAAAAAACTCAAATCCATGCTTCAAATAATCTAAATACGCATTTCATTATTCCTTATCTGAGCATAAAAAAAATATCCATATAGATATGAAAAAATATTCATTGATTACATTCATTTTATATGTATTTTTTTATCAAATTTACCTCTTTAAAATATAATATTTTTTTCATAATAGTCAAGATATGAAAATTAATTAGTTTGTTATTACATTTGGCCATATAAGTCCTTCTTCTATCGGAAAACATTGTCTTCATATTAGACAATGGGATATCCATACCTTTTTTCAATGTTGAATAATTCTTCAATAATAAAATTTAGTAGTAAAAAATGAATGTCCATTTGATACAACTTAAATCACCACTATAATTCCAGAGATAATAGTGTTCCTATTGTCTTCAACTATGCCTTTAGTGAAATATTTTCATCCATAACAAATCCTTTCAATTGGGAATACCCTTTACACATCAACGATGAATTTTTCATATTAACTTTTATATCCTCATTGATCTTTATATATAATAGATATTTTTATTACAATTTTCCTATTTTCCTGAAATAATATCCCACAATGGGTTATTTTTATCACGGTAAAGTTAATAGGAAAATCCTTGCACCAAATTCCAACCTTGAATTATTCATCAATAAACGTAATTCATTATATGAGATGGAAATGTAATTTTATAACAGGCCTTCATCATTTGATATTTTTCGTGAGGTATTTAATTAGTAAATGTAGTTATTTCAATGATTATATCCATACTAGTAGTTTAACTTATTATGGTTGTAAAAAATGAATTTTCCTCAGTATAAAGCCATTTTTTTGAGTCCTATATAGCCTCATATGCTCCCCATAATCATATAATTGAGACATAAATTTCTTCCATACAATCTCATTGTTATGATACCAAATCTAAACCACAATTTGATAAATACTTAATGACCTAAACTATTATAAATGAAACCGCCCTTGTGATTTAATTAAATGAGTTGTTATAAAATTTGGTTTTGAAAAAAAATACACACATTTGGTGTTATTAGATCATATTAGATTCAAATGACAATTAAGAATTTTTATCAATGGTAATATAGTTTTTGAACAATTATCACTTGTTAGTATAAATAGTGGGTTTTAACAATTAGAAATGAAAAGGAGAGTTTATGTAATGGCATCAACGAGAAGGAACATACCCTATGAAGCACATTTATCTGAGATTTTGATGGAGATATAATCACTAGAATTATCCCTTGACCAAGGCCAATATGTTATCCAACAACTTAATAATGACCGAATCCATTTACGATATATTTTCACGCTCATTGAGATCACATCGAAATCCATATAGGCTGAACTACTCAATGATTGTTTCAAAGTCAGGAACCTTACACATAAGGTGATTTCAGGGTTTTCAAAGTGATATGTATGAACACCATTAAAATATTATTCTATAAATTATTATTTATATAAAAATTAATAAATCTTCATTCTATAATTGATATAATAAAAATGTTTTTAGTTTGAAATAATAAAACAGAAATAGTATTTATGGATAATATTCATATTCAACAAAGGAATTTATTTTGAACAATTAAGATATTTTTTAATTAAATAATATTTTTTAAAATAATTTTATTATATAATATTTATATAATTATAAATGACAATATAAATTTTAGGTAGTAAAATCAAAATTTTATAATGGTTAAAAAAATTTATTGTCAAAAAAACCCACCATTTCATAAAATATGTTGGTTGGGTTTTAAAATTGATAATTACATTATATAAAAAATTATATAGATTAATTGAATATTATTTTTGGAATAAATAATTTATATTATCCTATGGTAAATATATAATAATATTACGAGATATTCGATTTTTTGTTTAAAAATTCAATACCTTAAAAATATAATTTATGTATTATGACATCATAATGATCCAAAAGTGACGTAATAAAAACAATAAAAGGTATAAACTACCAAGTATTTGTTTTATAAATAAAATAATGATATATTAAGTTTATTTTATTTATTTTATAAATCCATTATGAACCCTCAAAAACCATTAATGTATTTTAAGGTTTTATAATCATTTCATTATGAGTATGACTCACCCCCACCTAAGAAAGAAAATTGTATTATTAAGCTTAGAAATATACCTTATAAAATAATTTAGGCCACTTACAATTATCAAAAACCATGGTGAAATCCCACATGAAGGTTTTTTCGTATTGGTTTCTTATTATATAGAGTCCAAAACCTATGTATGAGAAATAAAACTGAAATCACCTCTCATTTATTAAATAATCCAAAAAAATCATTATTTTTTTCTAGAATAAAAATCCATATAGAAGATCATTTTCCTTCCCTATCATCCTTACAGTCCCCTTAATTTCCCCAAATCTCTCTAGAATCTCCCCCAAACATTTGGACTAACACACTCAAGAGAGAGATCCTCACCTTCTCTTCATTATAAGTGTTTCTTTATTATTTTATGCCTTATATTTCCAATTTATTATCATGTGATTTGTCTTTAAATATATCTATTAATTTCTATTTTATTTAAAAATTATGATATACCCATTTATTTTTTGTTGACACAATTTATGAATTATTATTTAACATCATTAGGCTATCGAAATGTCACCACGACATTCCATTCCAAAGTAATTATGTAGTGAATAATATACTCATTTCCTATAAAATGTGATCACATTTATACAGATATATTTATTTTAATTTTGAAGTAATTGTATTTATAACATGATCATTTTTCTTGGAATAAAATAAAACAATGAATGAATCCAGGATGTCTGTTCTATGTGGCACACATAAGCCTAAAAAGGACATGAATTTAACAATTGTTCCTAGATTTATATAATGCACCAAGCAAGTGGGAAATATTTTGTCTCATGAGATTTCATGTTAGAATAGGGTGTGAACAGGATTCCATTATGTGATTTTATCAATCCAATTATATTGGAAGTTAGACTTGATCGAGGTTTATGATGATGTATTTTATGTTTTTTTTGTATTTCACATATTACCTTTTATATTATAATGTTATATCATGCCTTATTGTTCATGTTACTTCTACACCCCATTGATAAATTTATTTTCTAACATGTTTTAACTAATTCCATGCTTATTCCCTTACTGGGATTTATATCTCACCCCTTAATTATGTAGGACCCTAGGTTATTCTGCCCTGTATAAAAATTCATAGAATATTATAATCTTGTTAAGGATGTTTTCAATAAAGATGACGTATTTCTTATTTTATGTTGTAATGTAATATAACTATTTCCCAAATACACTAGGCATCTCCATCTTTTAGGTTTTACTAAGTGCATTGAAATGTAACAAATAATTTATTAATGTGAAATAAAGATTAGGGTTGTTATACTTGGTATCAAAGGAAATTTTTTTCTATTATTGGTATTATGCTAGAAAACTCTAGTAAAAGCAATAGATTTACAACTAAGTATAAGAAAATATCCCTAAATTTTTGGAAATTTATATTAATTAGGATATCAATAAAATGCATCACTATCTGGATACTATATGTGGATGTTGTTATAACCCATATGTACATAGGGATATCAACTACGACAAGGTGTTTCAAGCCAGACTTAGTTTAACATGGTACATTATAACGGGAATTAATACACACCTGGTTTGAGAGTCTTCGGAGACATGATTTGGAAAAATCATATGATAATTAAAACAATTATTATGATAACTAAAATGCACATGAGAATATATCTTAGTAAATATATCAGGAATAATATATTTTTAAACGTATAAATTCATAAGTCTTGAAATAAATGAAATTTATAGTAAATTCCTTTAATTTCATTGGATTCCACTTTATGTGTTTAATTTTTAAATTTATAGTCTTATAAAGTTTCCTTTCATTCTAGCCAATGGAACGAAGCAAGAGGAATCATGTAAACACTAAATGCAAAGGGAAATGTAATTAATTTACCAATGTGATGCCCAAAATTATGGGGGTGATAATCACAAACTTCGTGATGAAACTCTCTTAGATTAATTAGGATTTGAGTAGAAACCCATATTAGGAGGAGCATCCAAATCCCCCGAAGAATGAACATGTTGTGATTGACCCCTTTATGCTATGGAATCCTCAAGTTCTCAATGGATCATCTAGTCCTTTAATGACAGAACAGTGGATCATATCCAATTATAATATTTTTCTTTATCCTTGTAACACCCCAAGATTTCATAGTACGTTATCTCATTAAAGTAATTCAATAGCTTATACTACACGCAACACTGTGTTCGAGCGCACCACAACCTACCAAACTAACCGTTGAAAAAGCATTTATGAATAGTATTAACTGCATTTTTAATCTTATATACTCTATATAATTTTAACATCTATATAATGTGTTTCTTAGACATAATATAAGAACATATTCATTTTTTTTGAATAAAAAAATTATTTTTCAACAAATGAAATTCTACCACCCTTTAGTGGTGAACCCCTTTTAAAACTCATATTTTAATCTTTTATATATTTAATTTAATTAAAATAATTTAATCTTTAGTATATGGCCATAAGAATTTCGTTTTGGATAAATTTTTGGTATTTTCTGATAACTTTCATATTTTTCCGAATATTGAAAAATACTATGTTTTAATTGTAACAAATTTTTTAATCAAAATAATTTATATTGTTAAATTATTCATTTCAATGGTTTTGAAGTATAATTAGATTATATTTTTATTTTTAAATACAATTTAGGTCATTATATCTAATTTTACATTTAAATTTGACATAAACACATGACAATCTTTTTATAGTTTTTACATTTTAAAAAACACACATTTTGGTTTTGAATACGGGAATTAATTTTAAAATTATAAATGAAACTTCTATTTTTTTAATTTTGTATAATCAAATTAATTTTTTAATTTTGAATATAAAAATTATCTTAGGGTAAATTTTTGTTATTTTTCTAAAAATTTTCAATTTTTGATGAATAGTGAAAAAACTACGTTATTATTTAAAACTAACATTTTATTTAAAAAAATATTTATATTATATATATTTATTTTATGTAATAATAAATATACAATAACTATATAAGTTCAATTTAATTCATAGGATAGATTTTATAACAAAATTAGATGTATAAATTTTTATTGAACTTTTTACTGTCTATTACCCACCTAATAGGAGCATTTTCAATTTTGAATAAAACACAATTTTACCACTTCTTAGGGTTGAATTTTAAAAATCTGAAAGACATGGTTTAAATCCTGATGTAAAATTTGGCTCAATAAAATGGAAATAATATTTTTTGAACAGTAAATATTTACTTTTTTAAACGTTGTTAAAAATACATTGGGTAATTGAGGGTAATATGATATTATAATTACCCTAAGAATATCCTAATTATATTGGATAAGTGTAATTAAAATAAAAAAATCCTTATTAATAAAATATTATCCTATTTGGTACACTTGGATTATATTGGGACATTTATTATTATTTTATTTTAAGAAGAGCAAAAAGTGTTAAATTCAATTTTTAATAACTAAACTATTTTTTATATAATGTTACACACAATATAAATTCTACTATAAATATTATTATAAATGTTACACTATTTAACAAATAATGGTATTTATTTATAGTTTTTAGACATTAAATAATTTAATTTATTTTTTACCGAATGATGATGAAATAAATACCTTAATAAAGAAATATTAAAATAATTGATATTATAAATATCCAAATAAATTTAAATTGAGACTTGTGATGACTTACACTGATTTTTTAGGTTAATATGACATGTTAGGGTTGATTAAATAATTTTTTTTATTTAATCATTGTGTTATGATATTCACAAAAACCAAATACTAAATAGTGTCAAAATTGGAATAATTGAGTTTAAAAAAACTATATTATTAATACATATAATATTTCTAAAAATATATGGTTTCTCCAAATGACATAGATAAGGTTATATATGTTAATAATGAACAACATGGGGATTAATTTTCTTATTTTACTATTTTTATTAACCATATAATATAAAACTACAAAGTGGCATGGGAAATGTCAAACTATTTAACAAAGAGTTAAATCTAAATGATAAGGTTCATATGGTGATGTAAACCTATCTAAAATATATTGGATGAGTGGTTTTTTAACCATACCCACCTTTTATTCGAAATGAATCATTTTGGAGCAATTAGAAACTGAAAATTATTTTATTATTAAATAATATTTCAAGATTTTCCTAAAGTGACCCTCACCGCTCTTATAAAAGGGTACTTCCCCTTATCTTAATTTCACACCCCAAAGTCATTTGGCTAGGCCAACACCTACCCAAATATCCTCCCAACATTCCTCCCTTCATCCTAGAATCCTTCCATTTGTCCAAAAATCAACCTAATTATCCCTTTTGATCAAATCAAATGGAAGAACCCTAAGAGAAGGTTAATATTTCATCACCTCTTTCACGTTCTTTTCTTCTTCCATTTACTCTTTCATTGTTGTTTCATTTCATAAATAATTACTCTAGTATATTCTATATAAAATTATGTTATTATAAAAATGATACAATTGTATTCATTATTATATCAATCCTAAGAATGACAATGTAACCATATGTGCGTAGGCACGACTTACCGTCTCCACGTCGTGGTGTAGTTTGTATTCAAACACTTCATTATTTGGATGGGTATAATAATAAGTATAACTGATGAAAATAATAAATATAACATGTTTAGAATTCTTTATATATGATATAATATCCATTTACATATGATTTCACCCTCAATATAATGATATTGTCGCTCATGTATACGTACCGATTACCATCTAAAACGAATGCGTTGAGATTCATTCCAAATCTTAATCATTCGAGAATAATTTTCATTTTATGATTAAAAATAATTTATATTAACTTAATATAATTCTATATATTAATCAAATAGATCATATCCATAACAAACATGCCTTACGTAACCAAGCATATAAACGAAAATGAATCAGTTACCACCCAAAATGATGATACTTCTAAAATATTATCAAAAATGAAATATTATAAGATCATATATGATATCATATTAATATATATGATTCATCTATAATTTAATAACAATTTTTAACTATTATACATGATGCTAACATACTATTGACTAAGGAAAAGTAAAAGGTAGATGTTAATTTCACAATCTCTTTTTTATACGAGGTTTTTTTACATAAGTATATATTGGGACCTCTTTATCATCCACATCCATTTTTCATAAAAATATATTTCAAAAGAATTTTATTACTCAATAACCTATGTGTTAAAGTCATTTATACGTTATCTTGAATTTTTATAAAATGTTTTGAAATGATTCTTTCTGTTGTTTTCCAAACATGGTAATTTTTGACATTTTCGACAGAATTATGTTACAAATGAAATTTTTTATATTATATGAAATGGTCTGGCTATTTTACACCATTATATCATCATAGATTCCTCCCATACAATCTTATAAGAATATTTTCAAAATAAATGTTTTCTTTTATAATTATGTGACTTTTAAATGATTTCAAAATAGGAAGAGGTATTTATATCAAATAGTTTTCATTTCATCAATGTCAACATCCTCTGATGGATATTAAACACTATTTGAAGTTGATTTTTTATGATACAAATTTTCCATATTTAATTAAAGGTTTTGTGATATATTTTACTATGGATGTGTTATTTTTACACCATTTATGGTTTATGGATAAATTATTGACATTTTTTATGCTAGTTTTAATATGAATGTTTTTATTTTTTATTTAAACCTTTTCCTATGTGTTATGCACTGGACTTAGTATGTGACGAGTGGAGCCCAATATAGCTCCTCGATGCATTGGTAGGTCTTGTGAGACAAACTATTGTCTTTCCACAATGCCTTGATGAAGTCATATTTGTAGTCTTGGCACAAGGCCTTGACTATATGGTTATGAAGTTTTTATTGTGCATTTCATCATTATGAAAGTGGCTGTTGATATTTCATGTGATTAGTAGACTAGTAGAATATCTATGTGAATAAGTAAATGGAATTATTATATTTTATATTTTCTGTATTTTTATGAAGATTATGTTAAATAGGAATTTTTTAGTCTCAAATATTTTCATAAATGTTTATGCTTATTTATGAATGTTTCCGCTATATTGTTATCTTTACTGAGCATATAAACTCACCTTTTTAAATGTTTTATTTTTCCTAGGATTTGTAGAAATATATTATGGTTGACCTGCAGGGATCAGATACATATATTAGTGTGGTAAATGGGGAAAAAATGTTGTCGATGTTTTTATTTCAAGATTTAATGATAATATTATGAATGTATCTAGTACTTCCAACTATAATAAACAGATCTGTCGTTAGGTACATGATTCCTTGTATCATGCAAATGTTTTGTAATAATACATTGACTCTGGGTAACTTGTGTCAGGGAATTACAATCCTTCAATGTTTTGAACATGAAAAGGTTTTACTGGATGTTTATAATATGCAAGGAGAAGATGATAAGTGGTATAAATTGATAAAAAATAAAAATCAGGGGAAGATATCAACTTAATCGGGTGAATGGAATTTCCAAAAAATATTGAGTTATACTCTCCTTCAAATCTCTATCATAATATTGAAATCCAATTTACATTCCCTGATGATAAATTAAGAAAAAACAATTTAATATTATATATAAAAAAGTAAAAGCATGCTCAATATGCCTACAATTTTTTTGATACCACTGAATATAAGGTTGATCAACTCTTTGGTGGGATAAATCCTTATTAATGAAAATCCATGAAGATCATTGAATTTTATATCTATGAAGAAATTTCTTGATGCACCTTTATTGTAGATATGATGATCAAAAAATCACAAGGTTATCATATGGATATGAAGCAGGATGTGTAGCTTAATTTAGGTCTTCCGATATAGAAATATAAGAGTGCCAAGAAATTTTCAAATCCCACTAGTAAAATGTTTGAAAAGAAGAACATAAAAATTAAAAATGGGAATGAAAATATTATTTAGGTTTAGGGTGTAATAGAACCAAAATAGCTATTATCGATAGGGGAAACCCAAAAACATGACAAGGGAAAGGAATTCCCCTATCAAACCTTGACAAGCTATTAATTTATTTTAAAGGAAATAACTAGGACTCTTTAAAAACCAATTCCCTAATATATGGGTTTTTAGAGGCAACCATTTACCTCAATTGTAGCTGGGGAGATCATTTTTATCACAAAAACCTCGGTGGATCCCAACAAAAATGTGGCGACATGCATACCAATAACTAATTAAGGAATAGAAAATTTCATTTTTTATTATGGTTCCTTACAATCCATAATATAATGAATGTTTATTTAATATATTTAAACAACAATGAAAATAATGGGACTATAGTTGTCAGTGAAAACGAAAAATGATGATATTATTTCATCCCATGTATACGACTTCTACCGTATCACAATTTGTAGGATGAACATCCCAGAGAACCATTACATACTATCTTTTGTGGAATTCAATGCATTTTTTGGAATGTATTGGATTTCCATATACACAGAGAACATAAATTACCATCATAAGGAAATCACTCCTC
The DNA here is from genome assembly GCA_963277665.1 of Viscum album. Taxonomy (NCBI): domain Eukaryota; kingdom Viridiplantae; phylum Streptophyta; class Magnoliopsida; order Santalales; family Viscaceae; genus Viscum; species Viscum album. The sequence continues at coordinate 2,044,979,883 of OY728126.1, read as the reverse complement.
CCATGGAAAATTGATTCCCAATTTTATACAAGTGCAATGAGGAGGATGAATATTCATTATCACCAAAATCTTAACCATGGATATTATTTCCCTATAATTAAGAATATATATCCTAAATGGTTGAGTTTATGGAAATACCCATCCTCAAATAAATTTTTATTGGGGGGAATAAACTAATGTGTTTTTTGAGGAATTTCTTGGTCATACTCCTAGAAAAGATGTTTAATTTATAATCAAGATTATACTAGGACCATTGAAATTATCATATAATATTTATAGAATAGCTATTGTGAGACTTGAGTAACTTAAGGAAAATCTATTGGAGAATCTATATAATGGTTTCATACACTTCGTGCCTCACCGTGATTTGTACCAGTCCGACTCATTATGAATAAATATGGTCTAATGTTCCCTTGATTGTCTATCATTACCTCATCATGATCACGATAAAGAACAAGTATCCTCTTACAAGGAATGAAGAAATTTTTGATCAGATACATGGAGCACAACAAATCTCTGAGATGGATTTGTATTCAGGTTATAATCATGATAGGATGAAGAATCTAGATATCCTCAATACATTTTTCGTATAAGCTATGATCACTATAAGGTCATAGTAATTCCATTTCGAGTCACTAATGATCCACAAATCATCATGTATTTGATGAATATATATTTTATAGATTACCTAGACTAATCTGTGGTAGTATTTATAGTTGATATTATAATATTATCCAAAACCAAGGAGAGACAAGAGGGGCATCTAAGCATTGCGATGAAGACTATGTGAATGGAGAAGTTTTATCCGAGTAAAGAAAAACTAATTTTTGGTTTCAGGACATCTCATTATTGGGTAATATAATCATAATCACTACAATATCTATGGTTCCTTCAAAAAATATATATAATTGAATGATATTTATGTAAAAAATCCATGATTGATATATATATATTTTATGGATTAGGTGGGTATTATCATCGATTTTTTAAAAATTTCTCACGATTTTCAGTCCTAATTACCAAGTTAACATAGAATGGCGTCATGTTTCCATAGATTGATGAAATTGAATATATCTTCAAGGAGCCCAAAAAATTATGGTTAGATCTGGTCAAGGAATAGGACTACTCAATTAACTACTGTCATGGGAATGTGAATATAGTGTATGATTATCTATGATGAAATGATCCATAATTTTTATATTTATGACAATTGATAAGGATATGATCTTCTTATATTTTGAAAGGATGGTTATGAGAACCAAAAAGAAAGAAGCATCAACAATACTTTCAAAAATGATTGGTCAATCATCCCTTATGGAATAGTTAAACGATACATAAAAAGATGATTTAGAAATATTGGGGAATTTAGAAAATATAAAAAGGGGAAATCCTCATAGTTCAATGTTAAAGAAGAAGGGGCTTTTAAATTGTTTCCATGACTATGTGTACCATCAAATCTTGAGTTAAAGAAGGAACTATAGGATGATGTACGTAGTTAGATATTCTCCATTTACCTAGTAAGAACAATGATTTATCGATATATTTGAGAGAACAATTAGTGGGTCAATATGAATAAGGACATCCATGAATATAAATGAAATTTACTCCTATGTCAACAAGTGAAGGTAGAAAGGCAGAAGTATATGGGGATGATGTAAGCATTCTCCATTCCACCACGAAAATGGGAAAACAACATCATGGGAATTTTCACAAGACTACCAAAATAATATAGGGGAAACAATGATACATGGGTTCTTATGGATCATTTTACAAATACAAATAGATTTAATGCAATTTATGAGGACTTATCACTAGATCAAATTTCATAGAAATACATCAGAGAAGTGGTTGGGTTTCTGGAGTTCCACTATCAATAATATCTGATTGTGAAACTATATTCACATCCATAATATTTAAAATACACTAAAATAATGTAAACACTAAAATGAAATTCAATATAGCATATCATCCTTAATCTGATGGAAAATACGAAGAAACTATTGAGACATTAGAAGAATGTTGTGAGCATATTCCATGGTCATCAAAGATGGGTTGAACGAAAATCTACTTATGGTAGAGTTATATTTCAACACCAGTTTCCACTAAACATCCATATGGATCCATACAAATCCATTTATGGGAATAGGTGACAAAAAACTATATATTAAAATAATGTTTGGGAACATAAACTGTTAGGTCCTAAAATGGACAAGGAAATGGTGGAAATGCATGACACCATTCTGCATCACATCAATGCTTCTCTAAGTCGACAATAGATCTATGATGAAAATCGTCAATGGGACCTATTGTTTTTTGTTGGAGTCATGGTATTCATCTACACATATCTATGGTTTAAATTGATTGATTTGGGATGAAGGGATATCTTAGTTTGATGTACATAATCCACTTTGTTATCCTTGATCAAATTAGAGTAGTGGCCTATGGACTTGAAATCCAACACAAGCTTTCTCAGGTACATGATTTATTCCATGTATCGCTCTTGATAATGTATATACTAAACCCCTCACATGTAATTAATCCATATGTAGTACTATTTGAGAATGAACCTTCCAATGAGGAGAAGCTTGTAATGATCTTAGACCATGGAGATAATGTTCTACAGCATAACACAATTCCCTGGTCAATTTGATATGAAGAAACCACTTGTTTGAAGAAGAAATATAGGAACTATAGGGAATGATGAAATACAGTAACGCACATCTAGTTAAGAGTGGGTAAATATAATTTCAAGGGTGAAATTTCTTAAGGGGGAAGACTGTAAAGCCCTAGACTTTTATAAATGAAATTTTCATTATGATTTAACTAACATACATATTTTATAATATGGTAATTGAACACACATTAAATAATTTGTTTCTATTACATCCTTTCATATTAAAAAAACACTAAGAATATTTACCATTAATAATATAATTTTTGAACATTGAACACTTAATATGTATGAATATAGTGTTCTGATAAATAAAATTGAAAAACACAATAGATGTGATGTCCTCAACCATAAGAAACGTAGCTTATGGAAAAAATTTATCAATAAATCAAAGGGAGATTACATCACTGGGATTTTCTATTAAAGAATCCAAAACTAGGATCTAACAACATAATCTTGATAAAAACTATTTACGGGAGAAGTTCCAGATCATCAAGATTATATGCGAAAACATGGATATTGAACCACCCCTGATAGTCTCACCACCCCACAACTTACATTTAGGGATTTTAAGGGTTTACTAAAGGGATATGTAACAAGACTGTAGTAATTTTATTATCTCTATTATATTTAAAGTAATATTTAATATATGTTCATCCTATTAAATTTACATTATAATTTTTTTTGATATAATAAAACACAAACTGTATTTTCAAGATATATTATAATTCAATAAAGGGATATATTTTGATGAATTATTGTATTTTGGAAAATAATTATTATTTCAAAAATTATTATAATTAAATAATTTTTTTGAAGTGAAATGTAATATTTATAAGGGTTTGAAAATTGTTGTTGTAAAAAACCAAACATTTCTTGATATATGTAGATTTTATTTGAAAATATAAAATTAAATTAGTGAGAAAATTATTTATATAAAATTAATTTTGTTATTTGAATCAAAATTTCAAAATTATCCAATGGTTAATTTTTTATAATTTTATGAGATAATCATGTTTTTTGGTAAAAATTAAATACAGTAAAAAAATACTTTGTCCATCATGACATCATAGTTATGAAAAAGTGATGTAATAAATATAACATAAAGTATCTATTAACTAATATATGTTTTATCATTAAAATGATTGAATACAAAGTTTATTTTATAGTTTTTAAAATCTATTACGAATCATATGAAACTATTAAGATATTTTAACTATTGAAAATCATTTATTTAAGATTATGAATCACCTCCAAATAATAATGGGAATTACTTTATTATGTTTCGACCATATACAAATAAAAAAATTAAAACCACTCGTAATTGGTAGATATCATGGGAGAAAATCTTGTGAAGGTTTTCATTTGGGGTTATTTTATTTTATAGAGTCCAAAACTTATGTTTGAGAAATAATAAAGAAATATCAACTCATTTCCGATATAATACCACCCAAGATCCCATTAATCTTTTATAAAACTCTTTTTATCACATCCATACTTGTACTTCTCATCCCTAGAGTCCTACTATGGTTCCCCAAGATCTCAATAAGCTCCTCTCATGCATTTGGAGTCACACACTCAAATAAGGGATCCTCACTTTCTCTTTATTATTCAAGATTCCTTAGTATCATATGCATTCTATTTACAATTACATATTTTGGGATATGTACTTCCATGTAAATATACTGCCAATTTATTTCCAAATTACTAGATACCCTTTTCACTCACATCAAACCATTTTATGAACTAATAACTGATGTTATTTTGATGCCAAAATTTCACCCTGATTTCCCATGACAATACAATTGTGTAGTTAATACTATAACCATATCCAATCAATGGAGTAAGAAATAATAAACATATAATTATTTTAATTGTTTATTATATATATTTAATCTTAAATCCATGATTTTGGAAAAAAAAATATGACGGTGAATGAATCCATGATGTATGATATATGTGGCACACATAAGCATGAGAATGAAATGAATGTGACAGGTTCACCTGAAATTATATATAGATCTAATTAATAGGGTAATTAATTTTCTAATATGATATCATGTTAGTAAAACTAGTGAACTTGATTCTGTTATGGGACTTTTTCAATCATGATTTATTTCCATGTTCTCTAAAATAAGATTAAGATACTATGTTTTACGTTTTTCCCACATTTCCCATGTTACCTTTATAATAAGAATGTTATATCAATCCTTATTATTCATGTTCCTTTTATTTCCAATTGGAATAATTATTTTATAGCATGATTTAACAAATTCCATGATTATTCCCTTAAAAGGATTTATATATCAGCCAATCCTAATGTACGTCCCTATGATATCCCAAGAAGATTAGAAATCCAAGAAATAGTATGATCATGTTAAAGAAGTTTTGAATAAATTTGATGTAGTTGTTGTGTTAGGTTATTGTGTAATGTACCTACAACCCAAAGACAATGGACATATATATATTTTTGGTTTTATTAATCATAATATTATATAATAAATCAGGTATTAATGTGAAATAAATTGAAGGGTTTTTATAAAATATATTCTTTTCCATGAATGGTATGATCTTGGATTTTATTACATTCTCTAAAAATTTTGTTGTATCATTTTTATGATTTATTTTTTCATGAATATAAATGGAAAATTATATTATCCATATGATAATTGGATTTTATATTATTTTCATTTTTATATAATTTATCATTGGTTCCCTGAAAATGAATATACAAGAGTGTTGGATTCTTCCCATTCGACATATCAAAGGGAGTTGTAACATAACTTATTCATTAAAAAGGCCATATTATATATTTAAATCTAGGTGATCATTGATTCCTTCAAACATGCCTATGGTATGTTATTTTCAATAACAATAGTCTGAGACATATCATTAATTATTCAGTTCCCTCTATCAACAAAAAATTTTTAGGAGTCCTTCACATTGTAACATGATTCCATATTCAGTTACATACAAGTCACTCCTCTATCATGATATTAGTAATTGTAATTTGTTTTCTATATGAAAATATTAAAATTTTATCCCATGAATTACCTATCACAATATTTGATAACAAGTGATGCAGCCAAACACACTAGATTTATGATAAATCATTATCATTCATTCTATCTTATTATAATTGTTGACAGACAAGATATAATAACCCTTTCCATAAATTGATTTTGGTTTTATCATCCCATACACATCTACATGCACAAGCTCATGAAATATTAATTACGTCATCTTTTTTAAATTGTATTTTATGTATACAATATCCCCCCAATGGGAAGTATCACATGATTGAGTGAAATATCCTAAATGTGTTTGGAGTTATGGATCTACATTAATCATCACCATGTCTTCAAATTATTTTAATCCCAAATAGAGAATCCACTTATGATAAAAATAATATTCTTCCCCCATGGAAAATATTCATTTATCCTCTTCTATTTTGATGAGATATATGTTTTCATAGTGAACCATCTTTAAATACTATAACAGAATATTTTTTTCACTTTTATTTGTGTATTATTGTTGTACATATCCCCATTAGATGAGTCATATTATTGACATTGACATAGTAATTTAAAACTCAGACTTTTCCAAATAAATACAATTTTTTAAATTAATTCTTTTCCACCAATAGTAACCTACCCAGAACCAATAATTTTTAGCTTCACATAATTTACAAAATTAAAAATTCCATCCTTTTCATATTTAATGTTTTTGTAAATTTAATTATTTATAATCATGTGAAATGTGAACATAATCTCTATAATCATCATTGTGAACATGTTTGTTTTCCCCAGGCTATTTTACAAACATTATATTTCCCATCCCTTCCCTTTTTGATCCATTATAGCCAGGTTTCTTTCTTTGATGATGGATGAGCCTATTATTCCAATAATTCTATAGATTATTCTTCAACTTTTAAAAATAAATATGGTATTTATTTTCAAATATTTTTATGAGTTCTCCTACAATTGTGTACTCCTTTTTTGGTATCATTTTGAACAGTTGTATGCTCTTTTGATGGAAAATCAATGTTTTTTGATTGAATGTGCCACATAAAATTTAATAACATTAAAATTTCCTTTTTGGAGTATGAAATTACTCTCATATATTTTCTTCTCTAATACTCCCTGAATTATATCTTATATTTGGATCACATATATTGTACATACCGAATAATCCCATAATATCAAAACAAGAATTTTTTGGTTCATATTAATTCTAGTTTCTTCTCAATAATCCATATTTTGTGTTTTTTGTGACCAATATAAATCCTGATTATTCAAGAGATTGGGTTCTTGATGATTATCATCAACCATCCATGATTTTTTATTGTTGTAAAATACCACCATAAATTTTCCTTTGTATTCAAATATGTGCACTTTTGGTAGAATTAAAACTATTTCATTAGACTCCACATCAATTTGTTTCCTCTTCAATGGATCATAAGATAAAACATACCACTTTCATGTTGTGAGTTATAATTCTCCCATGATAATCACACATGTACAAATAAATCATGATTTCACATTTTTTCTCCTCTATTTTTGGACATATTTATTAACAATGTTGAAAGGACCATCAATAATCTATGTATGTTATTCAATTTTAAGTCAATAATAAAATCCTTTTTCAGAATTTCCAAAATTTATCTATTCTAATTTTTCAAAGTCTTCTTTTATTTCCAATAATTTTTCTCCCTGGATATTCATATTCGAATAATTTGGAACATTATTACATATAATTAATTTAGAACTCCAAATTTTGATATCTTCAAGGTTTTCCTCAATTAAATTTTCAATATCATATATACCTTCAATTACAATAGATTTATCATTATTTTCATCTACTTTATCCTTGATTACAATATCAATGATGACTTATTCACTATAGTATATAAAATAATTGACCTCTTATACATCATAATATTCAGTATTATAATCTTATTTTAAAATTATGTTGTTACTCTTGATGAATATTAAGTTTGTTACCTCTTGTTATTCATGGCATGAAATTATATCTATTTGGACTTTCATCCGAAATAATCCTGATGAAACATAAAGGGACACCACATAGTATGATAAAAATATTTTCCATATTCGAAAAAGTGAGTGACATATTTTCTTGAAGTTCCCATTCCAATTTTGAGATTATAGGAAATAAACAACATCATCATATTAACTTTTTCTTCTTTGGGTTATTCTTTTACAATGAGTTTCATCATATACCTTAAATATATATCTTATCAATTTTATTTTTACACAAACTCATTATCATTATTCCTCATTTAATATTCCAAAAGTGTGATATATCAATTATTAAATATTACCTATTAAGGATAATTTTCTTCGACAACCAACACTTATGTATTGAACTATTGAAGAGATATTCTCACAATTTTGTAATCATTTTTTGCACAGTAATATATATGTCCAAGTCTATTCATGTCTTAAAAAATATCCATATGATCAAAATCCACTTCCAGTGATCTAGTTAGGATTATCCTCAAATTATTATATTTTTTTCATAATACCAAAATATTAATTTCTTTAAATTTTGAATCACATTTATTAGTATTAGGGATCATCTCCCATATGTCCAGATAAGTTATTCATTATATAAACTTTTTTATATGGTATTTCAAAATGATACCTCTAAAGTATTTATAGCGATTGTGTATGCATCCAAATCATTATGATATCTACATGATAGAGTATATCTCTCTATGATTGTCATGATTACATGAATAACTACCCTATATAAATCCATCCCCAAATATAAGTGAAAACTTTTCATTTGGGGTTTTTATAAGTGGATGTTTTTTCCTTCAAAAATAAGAATCAATTTATGATTGATATCTATTGAAATAAATTTCAGATATCTAATACATCACAACTATCCTTCAGCATTTATAATACTATTTGGTCATAAATAAATCTTCAAATATTACGTGGGGAGGGGAAAATTATGGTATGCATAATTTTAATTTTCCCATTCTTTAATATATTGTTCCATATTTATTTATCACACATCTCTCTTCCACTAAGTCTTTTTGAAATAATGAAATAAAGAGAGGATACAAACATGTGGTTTTACATGGATAACCAAAATAGTGTACTCTATGTAGAATGGATAGTAATGTGATTAAAAACCTAAAGTAACAAAACCCCATTAATTTGTCACTATAAAATTTGCAGTATCCACCCATACCCTTCTAGTTTACAACCATGAATGATGGAAATCTTTAATCTCTCATTATAGTATATAAAAAACTACTTCTATTATAAATTTAAAATACTTTCAAAATTTGTAGATAAAAGTATACCAATGGTGGTGTGGAAATATAAAAAACTTTCTTCTATTTTAATAATTACAATAACATGTTCTAGAGAGAGAGAGATATAGTCTAATGTATAGCCCTTTTATTCCTACTTCAAAATTCTAGCGTGTACTTGAAATAATTTCTTATCAGATATTGGAGGAACTAAATGTTCATAATGCTTGTCATATTTTTTTAATCTATTATAAAGATATATTTTCATCTCTATGTTTTTATTTTTATATATAGAGACTCTTGTGGTTCCTAAATTTACTCATGATTTTTACATTTCTTTATCTTCAATTTTTAGTATTTTTTTATATTTATCATGAGGAATAATTTCAGAATACAAATATGATGTTACATTTTCAATTTTATAGTTTTATTCACATTAACATCTATATAAAATAATAATAAAATAATTGAGATGATTCCCTCCAGAAAAATTGAACAAATTGTTTATTTAATATACACATTTTTTTCTATAGTAGAATTCACATATTAATCCAATTTTTCCATGAAATGGTGTTCATGGTCCAGTAGTATTTTTCAAAATTTAGTGAAAATCATGAAATATAATATTAAATTTATATTCCTTGATTATTACTTATTTATATCCATTATTGTATCATTGTATGTTAATGGAATATTTGTGATATTTTATGATTAATAAATTCCATTGTAATAGTTTCCCCTAGCAGTGGTTGATATTTTCAATAAATTCACAATCGGAAAATCCTTATACAAATTTAGAATCTCCCTTACACAAATCTAAATTACTGATTATGTAAAATCATCTCTATATAGTATTTTATGATTTTTCTGTGACATATATTGATTCTTAACTACTGTTGAATGATGTTTACATATGGAACATTTATTATAATGCAGAACAAAATCATAATTACACACACAAAATTGATGATTACAAAAACCGTACAGACTACTATGTTTCTCTAGTTCATCCTTACTTTTTTTTTGTTTTATTTAAAAATAAAAATGATACATATAATTTTTTTTTCATTTTTTGAGATAGGAGCCATCCAACCCAGAATCATCATTATTCACATAGCATAATGATCCTTATTATTTTGGGATCATCCAAATTCAAAAAATTATTCTCAAAACCATATTTCATATATTTTATTAAAAAAAACATCCAAACATGTTCTCAATATAACAAAATGAACATATCACGTTGAAATGGGCTAAAATGAAGATTTATTTCAAATTATTGTTAATAAACATAATATAGACCAAAATAAAACGAGATTTGTGCCAAAACCATTCAAAATTAGTGTTTTTGATACAAAAAATCCAAAATAAAAATCTACACATCCAGAACAACAAACAATTCACAATTGACACCACCAACAATAGAATTTCATAAATTAATTATGGGGATATTATAGCCATTATATAAAAACTTACAAATTAATATATAAGATTCATTCATGTTGCCTTATTTTTCATACAGGTTAATGAATTTTTTTTGGGGGATGAAATATATAATGTGTGATATACCTCAAGTCAAATATATTGGTTATTTTAAAAAGTACTAGTAGTGACTTCATGTGACAAGTAATAGTAACAATATATTGTCTAAGGGTCATTGAGTCTGCCAATAAGAGACATTTATTTTATGAAATGATATATAAAGGTAAAATAATTTTTCAAAAACGGTGAAATGACAATAAATAATATTCATCAAAATAATATAAAAAAGTTATATCCTTTTAACTATCATATGAACCATACATTGTTGGTGTGAATATAGTTTTTTCAATGTGGAATCCACCCTGATACTTATGAAACTTGATGTAACTTAATTATATTTTAGAATCTTAGAAGAATGAAATAATGTCAAGGTATATATAAAGGGATGTCAATCACAGATCGCTGAAGATTTTGAAGACATTGAAAATGGAGAAAAAATTTAAATCCTCCTGTCCACATGAAAAAATATTATGGACTAAGAAAACGACATGTGAAATGATCCCATACACACATAAAATTACCTAATTATAATTTAAAAATATTTATCCCAAATATTTTTTGGGGTTTGATCAAATAAATAGAGTTCCTTAACTATAGTTCACTCGTGAGACAATTATTGTTCACATTTTTCTATTTAATTAATTTTGAATGTTTTTATTGAATATTGAATTTTAAATAAATTTAAATAATATATTTATATTATCTCTCTCTATTTAGAACTTTTTTTTTATTTTTAACCTACAAACCATGACCTCCAATATTCAAAATTTAGAATAACTATATCAAAATTTTTCCAAATGAAATATTCTGCTCATAAACCACAGTCCTGCATAATTTAATTTTAATTTGATTTCTTATTTGATTTATTTATTATATAATAATTATTGTGGAAATATTAATTTTTTTACTGAATATAATTATCGTAAAAATTACTTCTTATTCATCACCATTCTCTCGGTCCTCCATGATTATCATAACATATGATCGATCCTTAAAGATTAATTGTTGAATGGGTTTGATTATAATCCATGAAGTTATGTTAGTGTTACATTAAATTGATGATCTATTTTTTTCTAACCAATGAGGTGGAGGATGTGTAGTGAGCTTGTTGATTATCAGTTACACTATATATTCACAATCTAGGTTGAAATGGGTGACAAAAAATATGATGGAATATGATAATTAGTTATATAATATATAAAAAAAGATTCAATAAATGTTTACTTAGTGTAATTGTCTTAGGAGAATATAATTTCATTCTAACTTTATTCAGTTTTCTTTTACATGAATATTTACTTATAAGTCAATATTTAATCTTCTGTAAACCCAAATATTTTACATTGATTTAATAAAATAGAAAAATAAAAAAAATTAAAATAACTTCAACGATTTGGGATCAATACAAAACCTAGTTCATGAGAGATTACTTGGGTCAGCCATAGTTCTACACTAGGAGAAATTCAATTAAATTACTCTAACATCCAGTGACAGTTTTAACAAAACCCCATAAATTTCATCAATGAAAAAATGTGTGTTCATCATTTTTTAACCACCATTTCATAGAGATAAAATGATAATTTTTTTTCATTTATTTTAAGGATTTAATCATTTAAATTTACAAATTTATGGGTAATTATAAAATATTTAGTTTGTAATAGTATTTTGATATGTATTGTGAAAATTTCTTAATATTTGATTTGTAGTGGTTATATTATTATTATAATTTGTATTTATTAAATAGAAAAACATTAATTTTTTTCATGTTTAAGAAGGGTTATTTAAATTAAAAAACATATTCTTGATACAAAATGATCATAATCACATGTTGTAGGATTAACTAATACTAAATAAACTATTGAATTCTAATAACACTAGAGTATAGAAGACATGTATATTAAATTTTTGATTATTTAATAAAAAATTAATCTATGTGATAAACACTTATAAATTTATTAATAAAATCCATTATCGAAAACACAAAATAAATAATAGTTAGTGAACTTATCGGGAGGATAAAAAATTCAATACATAACAATCCTCTTGATATATACATTAACAATTTGTAAAAGTATCATTAGTGTTTAACTATGACACATAATAATAAAAGTATAAATAAAAAGGGTATTAAATCCCATAAATAAAATTCATTTACATTGATGTGGTGATACTAAAAAACAACATACATAACAATGTGGATGAAATTCCAATATTTAATGGTCATCATAAGAATATATAATTTTAGTTTCCTTTAAAAAACTCAAATAACCAAATATACATTGTGTGAAGATAAATATCATGGAATGGAATCAATCCATATTATTGTAGTAATTAAATAAATTAACACATAAATATTTTACTAATAATAATGAAATAATATTGGGGGAATTTTTATGAGTAGTTATCTGTAGATCTAGGAAGATTGTGAAGACTTTGAAAAAAAATAGAATCATGTAAATCATGTTGAATCATTATACTATTTGATCCAACCTCAAATACAGTGATATCATTCATGTGTTGAAGTCCATGAAGACAGTTTAAAATATTTATCCCCTCTATTTTATGGGGTTCAATGTGGGATTGAGATTTCATACACTGTATATTGTTTCTCTATGATTATGGTTTAGGTTTATTTTGATTAATTCATTATGAAATTGTTTTCATCTCTGGATTGTGTTCTCTATCTTATTTTAATAATAGTAGAGCAGTCTCTCACACTTTCTGTTTTATATCAATTTTTTATTCCTTATTTATTGAAAATAAAATATTCCCTATGATGAAGAACAAACCTAATGGATTTAGTTGGGGAGGAAATGAGGGATGAACTCAATTCCTTGGTAATTAATATGTCACGACCCATCCTCGGGGCCCGTGCCGCGACTACCCCAAGCCCGCCTTCCATAGGAAAGGGGCTGGCGACTAGCACCAAGGCGTAATTCCCAGTAAAAAGGGAAGGCATTGCCTTTGTAAAGTAAACAAACACCACAGAGCAAGCAAGCAGAAGAAGTAACAATATGAAAAAACTGGGTACAACAGTAAGTGCGGAAAAGTAAGTGGGCCAGTATACAAACCCAAACTGAAAGTAAATTACACTTGGAAAGGGAAAACAGTAACTAAAAAGTAATGCCATAGCGTCGAGCCGTCCACTAGAAGTCCCACCTGAAATGTGGGTATAGATAGCCTCCACAGCTCCTCGGGCCCAGCCGTCTGCTCCGAGTACGTCACGTCGAGTGGTCCACCTCCGGCTACCGACCTCCTCTGCAAGCCTCAACCGCGATCAGTGATGTTCGTTGTCTGCATCCAACACAACATAGTGCGGGCATAGCTCGTGTAGGGGTGAGTATAAGCTACTCAGTAGGGACCACGAGACCCCTGAAGGACTCCCGGAATCCACAAAGGATAATCCACAAAGGAAAGAAACAATCATGATGTAACATTAGACACTACATAGGTATATGCCCATACATATACATAAGTCATCAATTCCAGTTCGCTCCAACCTCTGATCCCATGTACAACCCATTCCACACAGGAAACCACAACCCAATCCACACAAGAAAGCATAACGTAATCCACATAGGAAAGCAAGTCAAGATTCAGCTCACATAGGTATACTTCTTCGTATGATGATTGAGATGGTCAGATATAGCCACTGATTCATCTAAGCCATCGGACCCACAAAGGATCGATAGGTACTAAACTCCGCAATGACCCACAAAGGATCTGACCCAAACATGATCGATAGGTAACTAACCCCCGCAATGACCCACACAGGATCGGACCCACATAGGATCTGTAGGCGCTGGCCCACACAGGACCGCTGAGCGCTGACCCACACAGGATCGGTTGCACTGATCCACATATGATCGTTGAGTGCTATAGTCATCACCGTCGAATCCACTGAGGATCTATGTACAGTCATCGTCGTTGCAGTCGCAGCCACCTCTAGGGTGCCCGTACACAAAAAGCTCATTCGGGAGGGTCCGCACCATGAGACGAGTGGATGATACATAAACTGACACATAGACCGGAGTTGATGTATCAAAAGGTTCTGTATCGCCAACAGGAACTCAACGTCACAGACGGCGCGTCATTCAGACGCCCCGTCTGATAGTTATTGCTTTTTTTTTTCCTAGGGGCCCGGTTGGTTTTTAAGTCAAAACCAACCTGACCATACTCCAAGTACGTCCAAACCTTGAGTGGAGTAAGCCAAAATGTCCGTCTCACTTAGAGGAATCCAGCAAAGTCGACGACATGTCAATCAGATGTCCAGAACTCATGTTATGAGCATTTCCGCTCCAAGGGCCAGGTTGGTTTCTTGTATGAACCAACTTGGACGAACACAATGTTCCTTGAAACCCTGGGTGAGATATACCAAAACGACCGTCTCGATCCAAGGATCACATCGCAACTGACGGTGCATCGATCGGAGGCTCGTAGCTCAAGTTTTGGGCAACAGACAGAAGAGGTTCGGTATTATGGGGTTCGGGCCCGGTCCGACACGGCCCGACACCCCCAGGGTCGGCCCGAACCTGGTCGACCCAAACTAGGTCCGGGTCCGGCCCGCTTGGGCGCGGCCCGGCCCAGCAGGTGCGGCCCAGCCTGGCCGCCCAGTCTGGCAGACCGGCCAGGGCAGCCGGCCCGGCGCGCGGCGTGCTGGCGCGCCAGCCAGGGGCTCGACCAAATGGCCGAGCCGTTTCGGATGCGGGGAGCGCTGCCCCCACGTGTAGCAACCACGACCCCTTAATGGGGACGCTCACGTCTGGCCAGCCGGGAGTCTCGAACCCGCGGTTCATCCACGGTCTGGTCGGCCCGCTCCGGCCGGCCGGCTTCTGCCACCATGGGACCGGCAAGGCCGGTCCCCTTGCTCCATTGCTGGTGGCCCGAAACCGGCCGCCGATTCCCCTGCTCCATCGCGGCCCAGATCCGGCCATGTCCTTCGTCCGTCCAGTGCGGCGCGACGGCGTCGTGCCCCTCCGCTGTGGACCCGCTCTGGCCACGGTGCTTTCGCAGTTCTCCGATGTGGCGCGACGACATTACATATTTGGTTCGTTTTCAACGGCGTCGTGTTTTTGGTTCGACATCAACGGTGCGACCCGACGACGCCACACTTCTCCCCATTTCCTTATCAAAAAAAAAATTTGTGCGGTGCTTCGGCACCACGTTTCCTTGCTCGCCGCAACAATATCAACAACCAAAAAGGGGAGGAGTGTCGGCCGTGTTCGTGCGGTCTGACCTCCTCCCGTTATCACGATAACAGGCGGTTCAAAGAAAAGGAGAACGCGACGATAGATTTCATGAACTAACAAATAAAATAAATCCCTACCTCAATGTTGTCGTCGAACGAGCGTTCATCGCAGAATTAACCATCACGGAAGAAGACGATCACCACGAAAGAAGAGGATAGCCGCGGAAGAAGAGGATCACCACAGAAGGACCGTCTTTGGCATTATGTGATCTCTGTGGAAGGCTTCTCTCGTCGTCGTCCGCCGTCGGAGGTTGGCGTTCTTTATTGGCGGTGGAGCGTTCTTCGCATTCATCGTCGAAGAATGAAGAATCTCCTCTTTTTCTCCCATATGCTTAACACAACACAAACCCAAACATAATAAAATAAGTCCTTCCCTTATTTTATTATCAACAAAAGAATTTGAAATTCAAAAGATAAGAAATGAACAATTAATTCAATGAATTAATTGTAACGATTTAACTGCCCAATTTAATGAGACGTTTCTTAACAAAAATAAACGTAAGGTTTGATTTTCATTAAAAAGGGGGGTTGCGGGTGTGTTACTTAGAAAGGAAGAAACGGCGGGGCTCATGCGGGCCCCAACTCACAAATATCCTACCAAGTGGGTAGGATATTGTGGGTCCTACCTTATCCTCTTAACTTAGGTTAAGCTACTTTAAGTGAAATAAAATAAAGTGGTGCACCACTTTTATTTTATTTCTTAACTTAACCCCAAAAATTAAAAACCACACCCGAGAAAGCGCAACTCCGAAAAAGGTGTTTCTAAGAAATAATCGGTGCTGCGATTCCATTAGTGCCCTTAGAATTCGATTCCGTTCAATGGTTCATAAGTTAGAAAAACCTGCTCGTTTGTTCACTGAACGTACCCGAGCTAGACATCGGAAAAAAATTCTGGGCACACCGGGCCTCGGAATCTGGTGCCGTCAGAAACTGTGTTCTTGTAAAATTTCTAAGAAAATTAAGAAAAAAATTTCCTTGAATTTTACGGGTCTTTAAATCACTCCCACCTCAGGGCTTTACATCCCCCTAAAGATATATCAAAAACTAGGGAAACAAATGTGGGTACTATGCACGCATCTGAGCCTCCTGCTCCCAAGTGCTCTCCTGGAGGTTCATGTGCTGCCATCTAATGCACACTAGAGGAATTGACCGTCCATGTAGGACCCGCTCCTGTCGATCCTCGATCTCCACCGGGACCTCCGCAAACTTCGCCCCATCATCAACGTCCAGCTCCCCATGGTCAATGATATGCGTCGGGTCGTGCACATATCTCCTCAGTTGAGATACGTGGAAGACGTCGTGCACCCGGTCCAACTGAGGTGGTAGAGCAAGGAAATAAGCCACCTCGCCAATCCTGTCGAGGACCTGGAATGGTTCGATGAAGCATGGAGACAACTTGTCGCCTCGGCCAAATCTCTGTAATCCTCGTCGAGGTGAGACCTTCAAGAAGATGTGGTCACCATCCTCGAACTCCAGTGGCCTCCGCCTCTTAGCAGCATAAGAATTATACCGGCTCTGAGCTGTCCTCATACACTCCTGGATGATCTAGAACTTCTCTATCATGGCCTAGACCATCTCTGGTACCACAAGTGCTGACTCCCCAGGGTTTGTCCAGCACAAAAGAGATCTGCAAGGTTGGCCGTACAACGCCTCGTATGGTGCCATCCTGATGGTGGAGTTGTAGCTTTTGTTGTACGCGAACTCCACCAATGGTAGGTGGTCCTCCCAATTGCGACCAATATTGGGGAAACATGCGCGGAGCATGTCTTTGAGAGTATGAATGGTCCTCTCTGTCTGACCATCCGTCTGAGGGTGAAAGGTGGAGCTCAGAAGTAGTTGCGTCTCGAACTCCTCCTGCATCCCTTGCCTATGTCGGGATGTAAAGTGAGCATCTCGATCGGAGACGATAGATGATGGCACACCGTGAAGTCATAAAATCTCCTAAATATAGAGACGTCCCATGCTCTCCACTGATCCCTACTCTCTGATGGGTAAGAAGTGAGCCGACTTGGTGAGTCGGTCGACAATCACCCAAATGGAGTCGTGACCTCTGGAAGTGCGTGGAAGTATAGTCATGAAGTCCATATATATCCCATCCTACTTCCACTCCGAGACATCCAAGGGCTATACCAAGCCTGCTGGTACCTGATGCTCTTTCTTCACCTACTGGCAGGTGAGGCATCGAGAAAAGAACTCTTCCACAGCCTTCATCATGCCCGACCACCAGTGATGTCGTCTGAGATCCTGGTACATTTTCTACACTCCAGGATGTACCGCCAAAGGGGAAGTGTGAAACTCTCTCAGCACCTCCTCTAGTAAAGCAACTGGTACCAAGTTACATCCCCTGAAAAGGACGTCGTGCTCTGCTCTAATGGAGATACCATCAGGTGCCTGTCCTGAGGATATCTGCACACGCCGCATCTCACAGTCAGTGTCCCCACGCTGTGCCCCTCTGACCCACTACAGTAGTAGAGGAATGAATGTGAGAGAATGAAGGAAGGATGTTCCATCTCTATCCACAAAGCATATCTGCAAAGTGTCTAGCTGCTCTATCGCCTCCCCAAGTAGTTGAATGCTCATCCTCCGGCTGAGAGCATCGGCTACCACGTTCCCCTTCCCAGGTGTATAGACCATATCAAAGTCATAGTCATGGAAGAACTCGAGCCATCTCCGTTGTGTCAGGTTCAGGTCCTTCTAAGAGAAGATGTACCTGAGACTCTGATGGTCAGAACAGATTGTAAAGCGCTCGCCCATCAGATAGTGTCGTCACATCTTTAGAGCGAAGACCACTGCTGCTAACTCCAAGTCATGATTAGCATCGTTATGCTCATGCAACCTCAACTGGTGTTATCCATAGGTGATCACTGCCCACTCCTGCATCAGGACACATCCGAGTCTGGTCCCTGATGCATCGTAGTAAACTACGTACCCTAATCCTTCCTCTGGAAACC
Organism: Viscum album; assembly: GCA_963277665.1. Classification (NCBI taxonomy): domain Eukaryota; kingdom Viridiplantae; phylum Streptophyta; class Magnoliopsida; order Santalales; family Viscaceae; genus Viscum; species Viscum album. The sequence goes on along the minus strand of OY728126.1, from coordinate 2,044,961,188 downwards.
TCAAGATATGCGCACTGGTCAATCTCTGTCTTAGCTCCTGGAAGCTCTGCTGACATCTTTCTGACCACACAAAGGGTTTCCCCTTCTTTGTAAGAGCTGAGAGTTGTACCGCAACTCAGGAGATGTTAGGAAAAATTCTCCAATAGTATCCAGCTAGTCCCATGAAACTCTGCACCTCCTTCACGCTCCTGGGTGGCTCCCAAGCTAGCACTGCCTCGATCGTCGCAGGATCCACCGCAACTCCCACCTCAGAGATGACGTGTCCCCAGAAGTGGACCTCGCGTATCTAGAACTGACACTTCACAAGCTTACCATAAAGATGGTGCTCTTGGAGTGTGTCTAGTAAAACCCGCATGTGGTAGGCGTGCTCCTCCTCAAACGTCGAGTATATCAAAATTTCGTCGATGAAAACCATGAAAAATCGATCAAGGTATTGCTGAAAGATCCTGTTCATGAGGCCCATGAACACTACAGGAGCATTGGTTACTCCGCAGGGCATAACCAAGAACTCATAGTGGCCATACTGACATCTGAAGGCCGTCTTCTGCACGTCCTCGTCCCGAACTCTGAGCTGATGATAGCCTGAACTGAGTTCTATCTTTGAGAACCACCGTGCTCCCTTGAGCTGGTCGAAGAGGTCATCAATCCTTGGTAGCAGATACTTTTTCCTCACTGTCACCTGGTTCAGGCGATGATAGTCGACACAAATTCGCAAGCTCTCATCCGCCTTCTTGGAGAACAACATCGGGGAAGCCTAGGGTGAAACACTGGGTCGGATGAATCCCTTGCCCTTCAAGTCCTCCAACTGTACCTGTACCTCTCGAAGCTCGGCGGGAGCCATCCGATATGCTGGGGTGGATATCGGGGCTATCCTAGGGTATATATCAATATAAAAGTCTACCTCTCTATGAGGAGGTAGTCCTAGAACTTCATCGGAGAAAACGTCTGCATACTGATCCACCACTGCAGGAAAACCAGGACTCCGCACATCAACTACTCCTAGGATGAGGCTAGACAACTGATGAGTGATGAGTTGTACTCTCCTCTGTGGGAGTCTATCATGTGCTGCGAAGGCTCCCTTCTCATCGGTGAAGGTGAACCTGCTCCCGTTGGTGGGTACACATCGCACCTTGCGCCTAATACAGTCGATCTGAGCATGGACTATAGATAACCAATCCATGCCCAAGATGACGTCTTAAGGCCTCTATGCCACTACAAGAAGATCCCAGTCGACTCTCTTGCATCCTAGAGTAAGCTCACACTTCCGGCACCGGTGCATAATCATCGAGTCTTCTCTCGTAGGAGTCTCTAGCTGTAAGGATCAAGCCAACGGCTTTGTCAGAATCTCCGATCTCCGAACAAGGGCAGCGGCTATGAATGAATGACTAACTCTTGTGTCTATAAGAACTACAGCAAGAGTGGAATAGACATAGATAGTACCACGAATCATCTTGGGCGCGCCGTGGTCGTAGGCCTCCGCTGCCTGGAGTTGTGCCTGTCTCTGCCCACCAACTCCCTGTGGTCGGGGTGGACCTCCTGGTGGTGGTGGTGGTATAGCCTCAAAGCGTTGCCCACCACCTGCTGCTCGTCCAGCTCCTCTGCCTCGTCTGCCTACTCCCTGCGGACTGCCACAGTTGACCCTCTGCCTCTTCCTCAGTGGCCCCTCAACCATCAGCTGCTCCTCAGTACGGCGGGTCGGGCATTCACGAGCCTGTGGCCCTGCCCGCCGAATGTGTAGCACTGTCTGCCTCTCAAAAGACTGGCTCCACACTGTGTGCCTCGCAATTCTGAGCCAGTGTCCTGAGGTCGTCTTCCTGAGGTTCTGGTCTTCCTGGACCCATGAGTCATCCGTTGACTGCCTGTTGTAGAAGACTCTTCTATGTGTCGCCCCACGGTAGGTCTTGCTGCTAATGAAGGCTCAGCAAGGAAGATCTCGATTAAAAGGGCTCGCTCCAGCACTCCCGCCTGAGTTAGAATGCTGAGAGAGATCAACGATGCCCTAATCTCATGCCTCAATCCCTACTCAATGGTCCGGGCCCAGAATAATGGGTCCAGTACCATGTCTGTCGAGTAGCGCGAGAGATCGGTAAATCTCACCGAGTACTGGGCGACCGTCAAGCTGCACTGCCGCAGCTGTAGAAGCTCTTGGATGCACACCGCACAGAGGGTGGATGGGACGAACTCCGAGCGGAAGAGGCTCTCAAAGTCCGTCCAGAGTAGAGATGCCTCATCGTGCACCTAGAGCATCAAGCTCCACCATATGCCTGCTGCCACGTGCAGTAGGCTCGCTGCGAGCATCACCATGAGGTCTGCTGGTGTCCTCACTAACCTGAAAACTCATACCACTACCTCCAGACAATCCTCGGCTACCTGGGGGTCTGTCTCCCTGCGTAAACTAGGTGGTCGCTGGCGCTGAAACTCATGCAGTGCACTAAGGCGACATGCGTCGTCAGCGGCTGGGGCTGGAAGCATCGGTGGCTCAGCGGGTAAAGGTACCGCCAGTGCCTCAGCTGTCAAAGGGACCTTTACCGAGGCCTCGTCGCTCGGTGGGCTGGCGTCACGCACAACTCTCGGAACCCTAGCTGGCTGCCGTCGTGGGGCCATCCTGAAAAGAGACAGGTGCGCCACAGTCAGAACAGTATACCTGGTGAGCTGACATAATGTAATCACAAAGAAAACTAGAAACACACATGAAATCAATAGGCCAGGGGATAGAGACTAGCACCAAGGCATAATTCCCAGTAAAAAGGGAAGGCAATGCCTTTGTAAAGTAAAAAACACCACAGAGCAAGAAAGCAGAAGAAGTAAACAGTAATAAAAAACTGGGTACAACAGTTAGTGTGGAAAAGTAAGTGGGCCAGTATACAAACCCAAAATGAAAGTAAAGTACAATTGGAAAGGGAAAACATCAACTGAAAAGTAAAGCCACATCGTCGATCCATCCACTGGAAGTCCCACCTGAAGGGTGGGTACAGATAGCCTCCACAGCTCCTCGGGCCCAACCGTCTGCTCTGAGTACGTCTCGTCTAGTGGTCCACCTCCGGGTACCGACCTGCTCCACAAGCCTCAACCGTGATCAGCGCTTTCCGTCGTCTGCAACAAACACAACGTAGTGTGGGCATAGCCCGTGCAGGGGTGAGTATAAGCTACTCAGTAGGGATCCTGAGACCCTTGATGGTCTCCCAGAATCCACAAAGGATAATCGTCAAAGGAAATCAACAATCATGAAGTAACATATACCTAAGTCATCAATTCCAGTTCGCTCCAACCTCCGAGCCGAAGTACAACCCATTCCACACAGGAAAACACAACCCAATACACACAGGAATTCATAACGTAATCCACATATGAAAGCAAGTCAAGTTTCAGCTCACACAGGTATACTTCTATGTATGATGAAAGAGATGATCAGATATAGCCACTGATTAATCTAAGCCATCGGACCCACAAAGTATCGATAGGTAATAATCTCCGCAATGACCCACAAAGGATCTGACCCACACAAGATCGATTGGTAACTAACCCCCGCAATGACCCACACAGGTTCAGACCCACACAAGATCTGTAGCTGTTGGCCCACACAGGACCGCTGAGCGCTGACCCACACATGATCTGACCCACACAGGATTGGTAGCACTGATCCACGTAGGATCGCTGAGTGTTGTAGTCGTCGTCGTCGAATCCATGGAGGATCTCTGTATAGTCGTCGTCGTCGTAGTCGCAGCCAGCTCTAGGGTTCCTGCACACAACAAGCTCATTCGGGAGGGTCCGCTCCACGAGCCAAGGGGCTGATACATCAACTAACACATATTCGTGAGTTGATGTATCAAAAAGTTTAGTATCGCCAACAGGAACTCAACTTCACAGATGGCGCGCCATTCGGACACCCAGTCTGAAAGTTATTGGCTTTTTCGTCCTAGGGGCCTGCTTGGTTTTTAAGTCAAAACCAACCCGACTCTACACCAAATACTTCCAAACCTCGAGCGGAGTAAGACAAAATTTCCATCTCACTTATAGGAATCCAACAAAGTCGACGGCACGTCAATCGGATGTCCAGAACTCAAGTTATTAGTGTTTCTGCTCCGAGGGCCCGGTTGATTCCGTGTACGAACCAACCCGTCCAAACACAATGTTCTCCGAAACCCTGAGTGAGATATACCAAACCGACCGTCTCGATCCAAGGATTGAATCTCTACTGAAGGTGCATCGATCGGAGGCCCGTAGCTCATGTTATGGGCAACAGACCGATGAGGTTCGATATTAGGGGGTTCGGGCCCAGTCCGACTCAGCCCGATACCCCCAGGGTAGACCCGAATTGGGTCGACCCGAACTGGGTCCAGGTCCGGCCCGCTTGGGCGTGGCCTAACCTGGCCTGGGCGCGGCCCAGCCCGGCTAGTGCATCCTGACCTTGCGGCCCGGTCTGGCGGACAGGCCAGGGCAGCCGGCCCGGGGCGCGACGTGGTGGCCAGAGGGCTCGGCCGAGTGGCCGAGCCATTTCGGAGGCAGGGGGCACTGCCCCCGTGTGTAGAAACCATGACCCCTTAATAAGGACACTCACTTCCAGCCAGCCGGGTTTCTCGAACCTGTGGTTCATCCATGTTCCGGTCGGCCCGCTCTGTTGCCGGCGGCCCGAAATTGACCGTTGGTTCCCTTGCTCTGTCGTGGCCTGGAACTGGTCGCGGCCATCGTCCGTCCGGTGCGGCACGCCGGCGCCGCACCCCTCTGCCGCGGTCCCGCTCCGGCAACTGTGCTTTCGTAGTTCTCCAGTGCGGCGCGACGACGCCGCATATTTGGTTCGTTTTCAACGACGCAGCGCGATGGTGCCGCGTCTTTGGATCATCTTCAACAGTGTGGTGTGACGGTGCCGCTCTTCTCCCCATTTCCTTATAAAAAAATTTCTGAGCGGTGCTTCGGCACCGCGTTGCCTTTCTCGCCGCAACAATATCAACAACCAAAAAGGGGAGGAGTTTCGGCCATGTTCATGCGGTCCGACCTCCTCCCATTATCACGATAACAGGTGTTTCAATGAAAAGGAGAATGCGACGGAAGATTTCATGAACTAACAAATAAAATAAATCCCTACCTTAATGTTGTCGTCGAACGAGCATTCATCGCGGAATTAACCGTCGCGGAAGAAGAGGATCGCCGTGGAAGAAGAGGATTTCCATGGAAGAAGAGGATCGCCGCGGAAGGAACGTCGTTGGCATTAGGTGATCTACGAGGAAGGCGTATCTCACCGTCGTCCGCCATCGGAGGTTGGAGTTCTTTGTTGGCGATGGTGCGTTCTTCACATTCTTCGTCGAAGAACGAAGAATCTCTTCTTTTTCTCCTAAAGGATTAACACAACACAAACCCAACCATAATAAAATAAGTCATTCCCTTACATTATTATCAACAAAAGAATTTGAAATTCAAAAGATAAGAAATGAACAATTAGTTCAATGAATTAATTGTAATGACTTAACCGCCCAATTTAATGAGGCGTTTCATAACCAAAATAAACTTAAGGTTTGACTTTCATTAGAAGGGGGTTGCAGTTGCGTTAAATAGAAAGGAAGAAATGGTGGGGCTCGTCCGGGCCCCACCTCACAAATATTCTACCAAGTGGGTTGGATAATGGGGGTCCCACCTTATCTTCTTAACTTAGGTTAAGCTTCTTTATGTGAAATAAAATAAAGTGTTGCACCACTTTTTTTTAATTTCTTAACTTAACCCCAAAAATTAAAAACCACACCCGAGCAAACACAACTCTGAAAAATCTGTTTCTAAGCAATTACTGGTGTTGTGAATCCATTGGTTCCTTCGGAATTCTATTCTAAGCAACGGTTTAAAAGTTAGAAAAACCCGCTCATTCGTTCACTGAATGTACCTGAGCTAAACTTCGGAAAACGATTCCGGGCACACCGGGCCTCGGAATCTGGTGCCGTCAGAAACTACGTTCTTGTAAAATTCCCAAGAAAATTATGAAAAATATTTCCTTGATTTTTACAGGTCTTTACATAATATTTAATGTTATTATATCTTATTTGATTCCTTGTGTGGATAATTACTGTTGTAGAATGGTGATAGTGTGTTCAAAATATAATTTTTAAATGATATAATTCTTATTTTAAACTATTATCCCTATATTCTTCGATTATCTTGCCATATGATGGAGCCTTGATGATTTAGTTTTGAATGGGTGTGATTAGTAACTAATAATGAATGTTAGGACCCCTTTAGCTTTATACCCATATAGGATTAGGATGTGTAATATACTTGGACAATATCAAGTACATTGTATATTCATAATTGTGGTAGAGGATTGGCAAACCATATAGGATGGAGTGTGATTATTAAGTTGGCAAGTTAGTAATACAGAGGCAACACTGCATCACTCAGTGTAATTCTCCCAAGAGAATCTAGTTTGATTATAATTTTTTTGGATCATAACATAGTATAGAAAAACACACATCTAATAGTTAAATTAAATAATTGGTATAGAATATAAGAGATCCTGAAGGATCAAAAAATTAATATTCATATAATAAAACATATATACATATTTTTTTACATTACATATGAGTCAATAAAATAGAATATAGAAACTCAATAAGGGAATCACTATAAAATATAGTTTATCCTTAAAAATTTAACATTATTATTTTCTATGATTCCTATGGAAATGAAACTGAAATAATGATAAGATGATATTCTTAGTATGAAGTATCTTACAAAAGAAGGTATCTTGTAATAAGAATTGAATTAATAGTATGGTATACATAAATAATCAAAACAATTCAAAAATAAAATAAAAATGATGGAAAACTATATCCATGAATATAATGATTGATATTGATAAATATTTGTGATCTCAAACTAATTTAATTCATAATTTTGAACATAATGAACATGATGTAAAATCCTTTTTCCCCAACATCATTTATAAATTGGCGAGCCAAATTAAAATTCCCTTATTAATTAATATCTTGAGACCTATTGGTTTCTTTAGAGGATATCAATATAGGGTTCCATCTATACATAATTATGTAGAATTAATTCCTCATATTATTAAACAACACATTTCAAAACCTTACCTAAGGAACATATTACATAATAAGGGAAAAATAGAACAATTCATCTTCATATGATGGAAATATGGAAACAAATATTTTTCTATTCAATATAATTATGTGAATGTTAAGATCAATATCATCCAAATAAACATTTAAACTATGGGTTATTATTAATGTAAAAGTAAGTAAAATTTTCAATTAAATAAATAAAATGTGGTAGAGAGTGTACTTCTATAGAACTAGGTTATCAATAGAAGATAATAATTTAATTTAGTAGTATATAATTAATGGATAACAATGTGATGGAATAAAAATATTCCATTATGGTTTATATATATCATGTGACTTATCCAAATTTCTTCCCCTGGGAATTTTTTCTCCATGTCTGTAGTCTTAGGCCCACTCACCATACAACAAGAGAAGATAGATTTTATACTCAACCACATTTTTATGCTTATTACCCATAGGTGAATATATTTCGTAACCAAAGAAACATTATAGTATATTTATATTGATTCAATTTCTACTAAAACCATAGACACATATTACTTAATAATATTTGTTTTTGAATTATGAGGACTTAGGTAACATCTCAATTAAAATAAATTAAAGGATTTAATATAAAAAAGAATATTAAATTTAATGAATAATTATGGAATCATGAGATAAAATATAAATGGTGTACTAATTACAAAAAAACAGATAACACGGTGTTGAACATAATAATTATTTAAGGAATTGATATTTGAGACATATATTCCTTACAAGTAGTCACACAATGACATAATTTATCTGTCAACCTATGTAAAAAAATGGATTTATTAATCACCTATTTCAGAAAGTTATTCTTAAATATACCCTTTATTCAACATTATTTATATTTATTCTAAAAATATATATTAGTTATAATTTATATTTTTATTGGGTGTGTGTAATCATTTTCATTTTGATATAGTTTCACAATTGCGTTATTTTTATTCATTATTGTCCCAAAGTTAATAATTCCCAAATCATAAAATTTTAAATATTTGATTCGTTATAATTATTTATAACAATATTATATGATTTTATGAGTGTTTTGATCATGATTCATAAATATTAAATCATTGTTCATTATTTTTAACCACAATACATTGGTATGATAACTGATGAGTTTAATATTAATTGTATGTTCATCTATGATATACTTTTATAGCATTGTTCAATTAGGTTTTTAAACCATCCACAATAAGAACATAACATAATTATGGATGATTATGAAGTAATCGAGTTGTAATATCATTATAAATGAACCATAAAAACTTTATCTTCAGGTTTTTTGTGTTTCATTGCATAATTTTATAGACATAAAATAAGATTATAACATATATGATGTTATTATATAGAATGAAGAAAACAAAAGGTTTCTATTTGAACTCTCTTTTGGATGATTGAATTTTCCTAAAATATTTATTACTAATATTGTTAATAGATTTTATAATTTTCCTTCATAGAACCTTGATAATTCCATTAACAATATATTTTTTCAATGAATCAATTCTCATTTCAATCCACTAATGGTATTAGTGAAATGAAAAATAAAATCCAATCATCACTTAGTTGTGACAGTACACACAAATATATGGTTAATGATTTTGTATTTTTTTTGAGATAGTGAAATATATAATATTTTTTATCATACAAAAATATTAAATATGTTATAAATATCACACTTCCTTATTAAATTGAACAGTAGTACCAGCTATGTAAGTTGTTGAAGGAAAAAACATAAGATTTGTTTTTGTGGTATTCCACACACATAGACACAAAAAATGTCATTTTTATTTTACATAATGTAAAATAAGAAATGTTTTTTACTTATTACCTTACATTAATAACATTAGGTATATAACCAAAAAAAATTTAATTATATTATAATTATAAAAATATATCAGGAAATGTAATAGTGTAATGAAATGAAATTAAAAAAATTATAACTCACATTAAGGACTAGGGCTTTCCATTAGAGGAATCCATGAAAGGGAAGGGTTAGGATTATTTATCCTAAAGAGAACATTAATAGAGTGAGATAAAGTTATACTGAAATTAATAATGATATACTTTCAAGAGGAAACATAATATTTTATAATATTTTATGGGGTGGAAATGGACCATTTTTTATATGGTGAGAATGTAATTTTTGTAAATATTTGAAATTAATATAATGAAAACACATGTTTAACCTTTAAATTTCACTCAAAATGAAAAATAATTGGGTAGGAAGATGATATAATTATTTTAACATTTCATACACTAAATTTGGATCACTTTTCAATCTATTTCTTCCTATCTTTATTACATTTACCCTTTTTGTTTAACTGTGGTAATCAATTTTTACTGAAAAAAGTAATTACGTTAGCCTAAAAATAAAATTTTTCATTTTCAATAATATAGAACTACTTGTTCAAAATATGGGATACATTTTATTATAAAAATATTATATATAATAAAAATTAATTTTAACATTACCACATGTAACGAATAAACACTTATTTGTAGGAAAATAATATTTTTAAGAATAAAATTCATTAGTATGATAAAATTAACAATATATTAAATTATAATAATTTAAATATGTTTTTTAAAAAATATTTAATGTGAATTTAAAATTAATCCAGATCTAAATTTTAGCAAAATAATATTTAATCAAATTAAATGACAAATATTTTATCCACTGGAAAATATTATTTAAGTCTTTAAAATGACAATAATAGGTTTTATAAAATGAACATATATTTTTTGAAAATATATATCATGACTTAGTAAATAAATATTTAAAAAATTAATAGGTTTTATACAATAATATATCTTTCTTATATAGTAATAAAACTCCCAATTGTTATAGAAACTATATTTTCACTATTCATTTATAATCAATTATTTCATGAATATAAAAAACATCATAATATAAAATTGAAATAATAATTCCAAAAAATAATTTTATTTTATTTTTTTAAATTTCTATTTATATTTTAAAAAAATTCATCAAAGAAGGATCATTAGAGTGAAAACTATGTAATTATTTTGTTAAATATTGATTTCATTTTGTAGTAGTGTCTCTTATATTATATTCTCCCGACCTTAAATAATTTATTCCTAGAATTTGGTAACATTTATGCCAAAAAAAAGGCACGGGTATTAATTCATTGTATATTACTTAAGCTCCCATTTTGGCTCCTCTAACTTCTGATTTCTCTAATTGACATTCACCACATTCCTTTTCCAATTCCATGAAATTTTCTCCCAAATGTCCAAAATATCGAAAATCACTTAATTATTAGATAAGTTATATCCCAACTTGATTCCAACAAATGGAAATATATTCAATGGATCAATAATTTATTTCCTCGTTAAATAACATGGAGGATGTCAAATAATGTAGAAAGGTTGGGTGGCATGTCCAATCCCTAAGGTGAAACTCCAATTTTCACAAGGAATTTAAAAGACCCAATATATTAAGAGCTTAACATTTCCTAATTAATGAATAATAAAACAAAATTAAATGGTGAATCATTTAAGAATATTTGATCCCAAATATGAAATTCCAATCCATTCCTTCAATTATCATTAAAACACTTTGTTTCTTTTATGTCCTTTATATTATCCTAGATAGTCAATAATTTTATAATTTTTTACTCCATAACTTATGGTCCTACTAAATTAATTTATAATTCTTCTTCCAAAAATGTTAGTATAAGGTCCCAGCCTTAAAACAGTACTTAATCTTGATTCAATTGAGGAATTCACATTGGGTATCTTTTTTGGTTTATAATTTTAGATAATTTGGCCATAACTATTAAATTACATCTCAAATATTACAAAGTAGACACTTATAATCTAATTTATTTTTCATAACAATAAAAACCCTTAAATAAAACAAAAAATGATTTCATGATAGAAATATTCTTGAATTATTCATTTCTCTTACCCTTCCTTATACCCTATTATTTTATAAAATACCATATGATAAGCATAAAATATTATTAAATGTTATAAAATAAGGAAAGAAAACAATATTCCATCAATTCATAAAAATAAATGAAATAATATATTTCAATCTTCTAACAGAAGATATTTAAAATACCCCAAGAATTAATTTGATTTATGAATAACACAAATAAAACAGAAATCATAACGGAAACATGTAGCATCCATAACATACATACATTTTAGCTCTCACAGCAACATATGGAGTTACATTTGGAATACCCATCAAAGTATATTTACTAAATATATTTATAGAAACATTAAATTTTTCCTCCATCATGTTACCCAATGCATTGGAGATCTATCTCGGGCTCAGCCACCCTGGGTTTATCATGGAATCACCCGTATATGTAATAAGATCCCAAGAACCATCACATATTCATGACATATAAAACATTTATAATGGAAATAATGGATTTCCACATTGCAATCATGTTATAGAATTTCTAGGTATTGAAATAATTAATTCATTATAAAAACCATTTTCAATACCAAAATACATTAAAATGTTTTATGGTATTAAATTTCACTTTAAAACACTATAACTTGCTAAGTAAGCCAATTATTAAATAATGCTTATGGTGGCGGAAAGAATGTTGTCACCACGTACGTTAAAAAGAAACATTACATTTATCATTTAGTAAAATATAAATATAAAAAATATTCCCTTTTAATGAAATGATATGAAAAATTATTTTATACAACGTATAAAAAAATACATTTAAAAATAAAAATATTACTCAATTAAAGGAGATTGATATGACGTCTCTTACCTTGATTCTGAATCGTCATATATGTTACTTGTTTATCCTGAATAATAAACATAATTTAATTTCTACTTGGTTAGGAAAATTATTCACATTTATTATTCCTTTTATATAACTTATTTCAATTTAAGAAAACATTACATAATTATTTATGTTAATATTAGTCGTTTTGTCAATATTTGGTACTTCAGTCAAAAATGATCTTGTCATAATTTGTAATTTCCCATGTGGATAAAAGTCCATTTTCTCATAAATGATATTCATGATTTAAATATCATATATATCCAGAATAGATATTTATTTAAAATTGTGCATAACATTTAGAAATAAGAAATTAAATGCATTATTCATGGAGATGATAAGTCGTATGTATTCCTAAATTCTACTTTAAATTCTTTTTCATATTTAATGGAAATAAAACTAAATAATACATAGATATATTATAATTCCAGTACAATATAATATTTTATATACATTATATATGTTCATTGACTTTATCCTTTATGCGTTCCTTCTTTTATACGTTCCATGTATAGCATGAACGAGTCACATCACTTTGAGGGGTGGTACTCTACACTCCCTCAAAATAAATTATCATATATGTAAATAATAGAAAGCAGAAAAGTTCGATTAAAATAAAAAATATATTTATAGAGGCTGTATAAATATAATATATATCATATATAATTTTATTTCAATCATAACGTCCACCATGAGAGGTGGTATGGAAAAGCTAAACAATCATCGTTTCGTGAGACAGCTGTTCATTGTCCATAGAAATAGAATGTTCATTTCCATTAGATGGTTTCTTGTGTAATTATATTTAGAATACTTACCCTTCAAATATCCTAGTATATTTAGGATATTAGTGTTGTTATTTATTCAAATAATAACAATATAATCTATATTGAAGAAGTAAAATAATGGAAAGGAATGTTTTAAAAGTTGCTACCTCATAAAACGTGTAACGCCTTTTGATTTGAGGAAAAAGGAATTCATGGATTTCCATCCATCCAAGATAAGGCTTCTAGAAGGAAGATATGGATGTGGGGGATTATTTGGAATTATTTTGAAGAGGAAAAGGGGGCTTGATAGGTTTAATTAAATGGGTAAGAATGATTCCCTTTTATAAGAGGGAGGAGGGGAACATTAGGAAAGTTTCAACATATTACATTATTGTAAACATATTTTCAGTTTCAAATGGTCTCAAAGTGATTTATTTCAATGATATGATTATTTTGGGTCTAAAACATCTCAACCAGTAGGTTTTAGAAAAGTCTATGCCACATATTTAACTTTATCTTTTAGCTATCACCCTTTGTTTACTAATATATCTCTTAAAATTTCTTCTTATATATTCATACTATATATTTAATATAGTTATTATAAAATTACAACAGAACAAAAAGTGGTTTATTAAGAATATTTTAAATATTATCTAAGTCACTTGTCAAAATATTATATTTTTTGTACTATTATATTATTTAATAAAATATTATTTGTTTAAAAACTCATTTATGTCAATGTTTATACCATTCATATTACGATATTTAAAAAATCCATAAAAACATGATTCTTAAAAAAAATCTGTAATTTAAATATAAAAAGGCATAATCAACCATAATATTCTATTATTTCATAAAAAGTTATATAATAAATTTATTTTAATATTTATAATCTCACTTATTTAAATCATTCATTAATAATTTAATCACTACATCATCATTGTGTAATAAATATATTTATTTAATTGATTTTTAAAAATAATAAATAAAATAAAATGTTGTATGAATTGTTTTTATTTCTATTGTCTATTTATAATCAAAGTGATTACTTATATAACCCCATATAAAAGAACTTTTAGTAAAAAAGATATGTGTGTGTTGTATTCATCATTACATTAAATAAATTCTAATAAATTTTCAATTTCACATCTATATGGATTTATAGGGTCCCCAAACCAAGTAAATGATTCACATCGTAAAACAATATCTCATCCAATAGTATTAGGATACGTATTAGGGGAGTTTAATATTATTATAATTTTTCTACCCTTATTACCATATTTAACCTTACACCAAAGGAAATAATATAATTCCTAAAGTTACTATTTATTGTTTCTAAAAAAAATGGTACATATTTGCACAATTTGGACCTCTGGATTCAAAATATGGAATATATTTTTACAAATAAAAATCAAAAAATTTAGAAAAAAAGTTCCCAATTAATTCATGTTTCCAAAAACCAAAAATGTGTTTCTTAGAAGATAAAACTACCTAAATATTGACATTGGATTATGTCCAATTACAAAAGGAAATAACTTAAAATGGAAATAATTGAATTAAATGATAAAAATACAATGTAATTAAACCTTGAAACCAATTATAATTACAATATAACTATACAAATAAATTATAATAAAAATGCAGTTTCGACATTAATTTTTTGTATTTTTTCAATATCCATTAAAAATGAACATTATGAAAAAAATTAATAGAAATTTACCTAAAGTAAATTTTTATGTCCCAGTTATATAGAAGATGATTATTTTGTAAAAAACAAATAAAAGTGACAAAATATAGATTTAAAAAAGGTCTTCCATCAAAAGGTGATAAAACAAAGTTTTTAAAATATTAGAGTATTTCATTCTTAAAATAATATTCACTCATATTCTAAGCCTCTAAAATTTATCCGATAAATTTAAAGGCATTTAAAAAACATGAATAACCATACTGTAATTAGTTTGGTTCATTCCCACCAAATACAATGGATTGGTGTTAACTACAATTTAAAATAATAATAATATTATATTATTTTTTTGGTATAACTCAATGTTTTGTGAAACATAAGATTTCAAAGAAACCCATTGTTTCATGTCGAGTATGCTATCGAAAAAAATCATCATTAATGTATAAATAATATCATTTCATAAATAGTAATAGAATTGAAAACAATTATTCTATAAATCCCCAGGATGTTACATCTTTCCCCCCTTTTTGGGAAATGTGTCCTCACAATTCTATTCACTTATCATTTAAGTGGGGGTATTTTTCCCAAATAGATTTTTTAGATTTCTATGTTGCCTCTTCAACAATTCAGTTTTTTTACAAAACTTTTACCTGATGAATTACCGTATTCCGTGACAGTTTCTCTCTACGGTCATAAATCTGCACTGGTTATTCCTCTTAAGAAATATTCTTTTCCAACTGAACTACCTCTGGACTCAAAACTTGAGATGGACCTAGCATATACTTTCTAAACATTGAGAAATGAAAAACAATGTGTACCTTGGATAAACATGGAGGTAAACCCACTATATAGGCAACAAATCCAAGTTTCTACCAGATTTCCTAGGGTCCAATGAACATTGGACTCATATTTCCATTCTTACCAAAACACATCACACTTTTCCATAGAGAAACTCATAGAATTAAATGATCACCGACCTAAAATGAAAGATCCATACTTTAGTTATCTACATAACATTTCATCCTTCTCCGAGATGTTCTCATGTGCTTCTGAATCAATTAAAATTTTTCTACCATATCTTCTATAAATGCAAGTCCGATCAATTTTCATTCACCTACATCAACCCTAGAAGATAGAGTTCGAGACCGGTTTTTATATAATTCCTCAAATGGTTCCATATATATATAAACAAAATATATTATTATAATAAAACTAAACTAAAGAATGATGTTGTTCCCAAATTCCCTAGTAATCTATTGAACAATCATGTAGCACATCTCCCAATCATTGTATTGTTAATTCTAACTCCTCATCTGATTGAGGACGATATGTTGTACTAAAATTTAATTCAATTCCCAATGAATTATAAAGACCCTTACGAAAGATAGAGGTGAACCTAGGATCAGAATCAGATACAATTGTCAGGGGAACTCCATTAACATAACTATCTATTTAATATAAAATTGATAATGTTTTCCTAGAGATACAATATCTCTCATAGGAAGGAAATGAGCTGATTAAGTAAATCCATAAACAACAACGCAAATTTCATTGTTACCTATAGATTTATTTGGTTATACCACTATGAAATCCATTAACACATTTTACAATATTAATACTACAATTATAAAAGGATAAATAATATCATTCAGTATCTATCATTCTACTCTAACCTGTTGACAGGTTAAACACTTCATAGTAAAGTCAGCAATATCTCTTTTCATTCCATCCCACCATTAATACACTTGAAGATCTTTGTACATTTTACCACTAAATGGATGAACTAAAAACGAAGAACTACGAGCTTCACATAACAACTCTTTCAAAATATGTGAATAACCTGGAACACATACTTTATTTCCAAACCTCAAAAAACAATATTTTTCAATATTAGATTAAGGTATCATACCCTTATGAACCAATTCTACATTTTTTAGAAACTCACTCTTTTAATTATGAAATTTCTTAATTCTGTCAGATAGAGATGATTTCACTTCCACACGAACAAATAGAGTAATTCACTACACCATTATCTTTCAATCCAAAATTAATCAAATAAAAAACCAAAGGAACTCATTCCAATTGTAGCATGATTAATTTAGACTTACTATTTTTACTCAAAGAGTCATACACTGTATTTGATATTACTAGATGGTAATGGATCATGAAAACATAATCCCTAATTAATTATATAAATATCCTCTATCTAATGTTTAATTCCTTCTATGTGAATATATAATTAAACATTTTTTGATTAGTATATATTACAAAATTTACGCCATACAAATGATGCCTCAAAATTATTAATGATAAAGAAAATAATTCCAAATTATGTGTATGGTAATTTGAATCAAAAGTTTTCAACTGGCGTGAAGCATAATAAATTACCTGATCATTCATCATAAGGTCACAACCAAATCCATTGATCGAGGCATCACTATAGATACAAAATTCAACATTTCTGGAAGGTAATTACAAAATGGGAGCATTCACCGATATTTTTTTGATCTTCTGAAAATATTGACCACATTTATCTGTCTTGATGAACATAACACCTTTCTGAGTTAACATTGTCAGTGGGCAAGATAACTGTGAAAAATTTCCAATAAACCTCCTGTAATAACCTACTAAACCAAGAATGATATGAATCAATGATATATTTGTGGGTCTTGGCCATTTTTTAACAAATTTTTTTTATTAGGATCAATAGTTATGCAATCTTTAGAAACAATGTTTCCATTGTATGAATTAATTTGTAAAAAACTCAAACTTCCTGAATTTATTAGATTGTTTATTTTATATTAAGTTTTTAAGACAACACATAAATGACATTCATTCACATATTTACATTTATAATATAATAAAATATAATCAATAAACATATCTAAAAACTTATCCAAGAACTCATAGAAAATTCTATTCATAAGATCCAGGAATACAATAGGTTCATTGGTAATCCCAAAAGGCATAACTAAAAATTCGTAATGGAAAAATCTAGTACGAAACACAGTATTTGGAATGTATGTTTCCTTTAATTTAAACTGTTGGTACCCCGACCTCATCTCGATCTTTGAAAATGACTGGTCTCTCTAGAGATGATCAAACAAATCATGGTTATGAGGAAAATGATACAATTTCTTAATAGATATAATATTAAAGGATATTTATTCTATGAAAAGTCTCATTGAACAATATTTCTTTTTAAAAAAAATTATTGGAGAACCCCATAGTGGTGGTCTAGGTTAAATGAAACCTTTAACTAATAACTCATATAAATCATTATTTAACTTGAAACGTTAAATTTGAGTCATTAGATAAGGGGGTTTTGAAATTGGATTAGAATAAAAAATATAGTCTATAGTAAATTCAACAACCTGGTCTTGTATTACAGTATTAACATCATTAGAAAAAACATCAAGATACTCATTTACCACTAGAAAATCATTAATAAGAACAATTTAGTTTCTTCAACAATATGTGAAAGGTAACATTCATTTCAATCATTTAGTAGTATCTCTACAACAAGATATGCTATACAAAGTAGGGGTTCAATCTGGTACAAAAACTTAAATTATTTCTGAATAGAATCATATTTACCAAGGAAATCAGTCTTTTCATGAGAAAAGGAAATCCAATGCACCCAAAATATAACATCAAATGATACTAGAGGAAAAACAATATATATTGTAGGTAGATTCTTTCTGTACACACGGAAAATAGGGTTCTTATAATTTCATTTCATCTCAAAATTTCCTCTTGATGTTTTTACAATAAGTTAAGGACTCATATCTTGATATGAAATTACCAATTTACGAGAAAATTTCAGTGGAATGAAAGAATGAATAGACCTTGAATCAAAGAAAAATTGGAATAATTTGATGAAAAATAGTGTACCTAAAACTAATTAATTTGTTGGCCCATCATCTACTGATGTATTTGAAAAATATTTCACCACAACTTTCTTCTTGTAGTCCAGCTTATTTCACTCAGTTATGTTCATAATTGTTTACTCATTTTCATAATGACACATTTCATTTTATGTAAAACATTTTATTTTCTGTAAATAATATTTTTTCTTACCACTATCCTGATATTTTTCAGTCTAATTTCATGACTTATTTCCAAATTTACCACATCAGAATCACTTACTATAGTTCAAAATTCATTCCTTAGTGTGCCTTTTACAACAATTTTTTCAAACTGCAAACTTATGTTTCTTACCATCAAACATTTTTTAAGTGTTCTTCCATTTCATCTATAACCTTGACCTCTTATATTGTTGTTTTTCAAATAACACCTAATCATTGGAAAAATCCATTTCCACCTTCTATGCAAATATAAAAAGTTATTCAAAACTTTTAATCACTCTAGATGGTTAATTCCTTCGATGCATTAGATTTAATCATGAGTAAATTCAATTAATTTTACTATAAAGACCCCATATGAAATTTGGGGCAAACCTTTATAGTTGATTGAATTTTCCTTCATAATCATAAACGGATTCATACTCTAACCTCTTTTTGAGGAATTTTTTTTCCATCCGAAGTCAAACCGCATTAGGAAAATATTTCTCATGAAACATACCATTGAATTCATCCCAATCAAGAGAAATAATCTACTCACTATCCCAGATATTTTTAACCATCGA
The DNA here is from genome assembly GCA_963277665.1 of Viscum album. NCBI lineage: Eukaryota > Viridiplantae > Streptophyta > Magnoliopsida > Santalales > Viscaceae > Viscum > Viscum album. Next base: position 2,044,942,223 of record OY728126.1, on the reverse strand, counting down.
CTACCACTGATTAGATTCACCTTCAATACAGTAAATGAAAATACTAACCTTTTGATGTTATGAACACCCCATGACATAGAATTTTTTCTCTAGTGAATTAATCCACCCTTATGCAAGCATAGGTTCAGAAGATCCTCTGAATGATATGAGATATTGCCTCATGAAATTCTCCATTATTGACATGTTCTTTTGTGGATTATATGGTTGATCTCATGAATGGATACTGACACTATTTATATCCTAAGTCAACTATTCAATCACTGTAACAAACAGTTCTATTCCGATTATAACCATCTCAGGTAGATGATTTCAAAGGATGTTTTCCTCTAGATGCATCCCATTACATATGCTATGTTTCCTCTATAAAAAACCATTCTGAACATAGAAGTATATTAGGTGAATCAACATGATAATTCCAAAATTCTATATCATATCAATATTACAATAAATTAATTTATATATTCTAATTTAACAATATCATAACTCTTAAAGTATATTAAACTGAACCATGATACCAAATATAAGGCCCAAGCATAAAAAAATTACTTAATCTGGAGTTAAATCAAGAATTCACATTGAGGATCTTCTCATGTCTATTATTTTAGTGAATTAGGCCATAATTATTACATTTCATATCAAATATTATAAATTATACACTTCTACACTTACTAATTTTTTCACAACAATATAACTCCTTAAAAAACAAGAATTATTTTGTTGATATCAATCTTATTGAAATATTAATTTCTCTTATCCTTCCTTATACCTTGTGAATTTTTTTCAAAAACATTGGATGATAATAAAAATATAAGTTAGGGTTATAAAATAATGTAAGAAAACATTAGTCCTTCCATTCATACAAATCAATGAAATCTTACATTTCACATATATAACATTATCTCTTTAACATGCCTCAATAAATTAAATGTTTTATGAATAAAACATAGAAATTATAAATCATAAAGGTAACTTGGGGCATCTATAACAAGCATATATTGTAGTATTCATAGATACATAAGGAGTTACATTTGGAAAAGCCATCATAATATATTCACTAAATCTCTTTGGAAAAACATTAATGTTTCCTCTGTCACTTTACACAGTACATTTGTGAGCTATTTTGGGATCATACACACTTGTTTTATCACAGAATTGACCGTATTCATAAGAAATTCCCAAGAACTATAAAATATTCATATCACATAAAACTGGCATAAAAGAATGATAAGATTTTCATATTGTAATCACAATATATAATTTCATGGTATTAATATAAAAAATGATTTATAAAAACCATAATCTATACCAAAATTAAAAAAAAAGGAATCCTGGTATTTATTTCCATTTTAAAAAACAACGGCCTGTTAAGGAATCCAAATATCAAATATTTCTTGCTATGGTGGAAAGGTCGTTTTCATTGCGTACGTTAAAAAGAATCATTCGTTTTGTCATTTAGTAAAACAATTCCTAGAAAAAATAATACATTTGAATGAACATTAAATTAAATGTGGTAATAGACACCATATAAAATAAATCTTCACATAAATTAATATATGTCTCAATGAAAGTAGATTGAGACGATGTCTCATACCATGAGTCTGAATCATCATGTATATTCCTTGTTCTTCTATAACAATAAACTTATGTTAATTTATACTTGATTAAAAACCATTATAAAGTTTATTAATATATTTATATCATTTAATACCATGTAATAAACCTTACATAATTAATTAAGTGGATTTCAGATGTTTCGTCGATATTTGGTACTTGAGTAGAAAAAGAACTTTTAATAATTACAAATTGTCCTTCTGGTCAAAATTACATTATCTTCAGAATGGAATTCATGATTTAAATATCCCATATATCAAATATATAAATATATATATAATAGTACATATCATTTGGAGAGAGAAATTTAATGCACCGTTCATTATGAAGGTATGTCGTATGTATGCATGAACGCTACCTTTATTTCATTTTTATATTTAATTGAATAAAAACAAAATGATTCTTCTGTATATTATAATTTTAGTATAATATAATAATTTATATATATTAAAATTGTTTCTTAAAATCATTATTTATAAGTTCCATCCTTTATATGATCAATGTATGGAATGAATGATTCATATTACTTTGAGGGGGAAATAGTCCACACTTCCAAAAATTTAATTATCGTATTTACACATTATGGAAAGCATAAAGGTATGATTTATATAAAAAATCAGAAGAAAAAAAGACAATATATTATAATATATATCATGTATACTTATATTTCCATCATAATGGCCACAATGAGAGGTGGTAGTGGAAAATTTAACAACCATCGTTTCGTGAGGCAGTACATCACCGTGCATAGAAACCGTATGTTCATATCAATTAGAGGGATGTTTGTGTGTAAGTATATTTAAAATCCTTATAATAAAAAAATATTATTATATTGATGATATTTTTGTGGTTATGAAATCAAAGAATAAAAAAATAATAGAGAGTGATGATTTAAAATATTGGAAAGGAAGTTTAGAGAAGACGCTATCTCTTAAATTGTGTACCTCCTTTTGATTTGACCCAAAAGACATTCTTGAATTTCCATATGTCAAAGGGAAGGATTATAAGAAGAAAATAGCGATGTTTAAAACTTATTTAGGTAGAATTTGGATAATCCATGGGGATTTAAAGGTGTGATTAAATGGGTAGAGGTGATGCATGTAACACCCGAGACTTTTATGTTATATAAATCATCAAAGGGATCTTTTTCTACACAACACTTGCTTGGCTTGCTTTACACGCATTCGCGACCTTCCTCGATAGCTTGCGTCGTACGCAATACCGAGTTTCACTAAACAACAATATGCTATTAAAACTAGCCGTTATGAATAGTAATAACCACTTTTTGAAATTTTATAAATTTTATTTTTCAAAATGGACATCATTTTTGGACTCAGAATATCGAAATTAGCCTAGGGTGAAATTTTGGTATTTTTTCTGAAAACTTTCAATTTTTGATGAATAGTGAAACCACTAAGTGGTAGGTTAAAAACTGAATTTTGCATAAAACTTAATTTTACCACTTCTGTGAATGGAATTTCAAAAATCCGAGAGACACGGTTAATATCAAGGACTAAAATGTGGTTCAATGAGATGAAAATAATTTTTTGGTGAATAGTAACTTTTTACTATTTTTACCGCGGTTAATAGTAAATAGGGTAACTAAGGGTAAATATGATATCAATATTAACCTAACACATGTCCTAATTCTATTGGACAAGTGTAATTCGACCAAAAACAAACTTAGGAATAAAATATGACCATTTAGGCCCACATGGATTAGATTAGGACATTTATTATTAATTTATTTAAAGAAGGGTTAAAATAGTTAAAATCAAAGTTTAATAAGTAAATAATTTTTAATATGGGGTTATACATAAGATAAATTCAATTGTAAATATTCATTAGAAAGCTAAAAAGATTTCCTACATGATGGTATTTTATTTGTAATTTTTAGACATCAAATAATTTAATTTATAAATGACACAAAGATGATGCAGTAATTATCTTATTAATGAAATATTGACATAATTGATAATACAAATACCAAAATAAATGTAATTTAAGACTTTTTATGAATTCCACTAATTTTCTAGGTTACTATGATATATTAGTGTTGATTTAAGCAACTTGTTTCGAACATATAATTCTGCTATGACTTTCAAAAAAAACATATATCAAATAGTGTCAAAATTGACACAAAATAGTTTTTAAATAAAATATTATATTATTAATTGTTATTTTATTCCTAAAAATCTAAGGTTCGGCCAAATGACTTAGATAAAGATATATATATTAATAATAAACAATTTGGGGTTCGTTTGGCATGTTATAGTAAGTTTATTAACCATATAGTGAAAGAAAACAAAAAGACACGGTAAAAGTTAAATTAATTAACGTAGAGTTAAATCTAATTGATAAGGTTAAAATAATACCCTAAACTTGTTTAAATCCTATTGGTTGATAGGATTTCGACCCATCTCCACTTTATCTTCGAAATAAGACCCTTTGGAACCATTATAAACCGATTTTGACTTTAATATAAAATAATATTTTGAGATATTTCTAAGGTGCCCCTCTCCTCCCTTATAAAAGGGCACCTCCTCCCCCTCCTCCTCACACCAATTTGAGCACTCAAGCTCGGCCAACCCCTGCCATGTTCTCCTCTCCACTTCCCTAGAATAATCCTAGAGGTCCTGGTCTTCTCCAAAGACCAATCTTAGTTCCTTAAGTGGAGGATTCAAAGAGGCGTTCCAAAGAAGAGGTAATATCCATTACTGATCTTTTCAATTTCATTCTTCTTCAACTTCTTCTTCTTTAGTTGTTTCATGATAAAGTAATAACATAAGTATTACTTACATACTGATATGTTATTATAAATATGAAACAACCCTAATTCACCTTATATCCATCCTACGGAAAAATGAAATCACCGCGCGTGCGTACGTACGGAATACCGTCTCCACACCGTGGTGTAATTTATTTTCCACCATCACCTTACAAGGATGGGTATAATGGTGTAATGAGTAACTATATATGATTATTATTAAGTAATATTGATACTGAAATAATATATATATATATACTCCAATAAAATTCCATGATCATAGGAACGATATCATCACTCGTGCGTACGTACGGAATACCGTCTCCACGATGTGATGCGACTCGTTCTACATGATCTTCATTTCATAATGATTATATAAATGAATTGAATGAATGAATATGGTATATACTACACTAATACAATTCTGGAAATGAATTATCTATAACCTAAAGATAAGAATAAGAATTTATTCAACAAAACACGCATAAGAACAAAAAGTTATAAAGACCCGAGTAACAAGTAACAATGAAATATTACTAACAAGAAGCTAATAATATGAACATATATGATATCATATCAATATGTATGATTATGGAATAAGTCAATAACATTATTTAAACCATTATACAGTAGCTTCGGACACGAACAAAGCAAACCGGACCTAAGGTAAGGGAAATATCACAATCTCATTTTTATCCGAGATTGTTTATTCGTAAGTATTTACTGGGGTGTATTTTATCATCCACATCCATGTTCCCTCAATATGTAATATTTTTTCCATCCACTTACAATAGTTTAAATCCAATTTTACCCTTCGGTGAGTTTTTAGTAAAAGATATGAAAGGAATCTTTTGTCGTTTTCGTAGGAGGTACTTTTTGACTTTTCTGACAAAAGTACGAAGAATGTTTTTTTAACTTATACGGCATGAATGGATTTTTTAAACATTATTTCCAAGAAGATTCCTTTACAAGTTTTCAAGTTTATTTTTAATCAACTTCTTTTATTTTAAAGTTGTATGACATGTTATGAAAGGAAAAATGTTTTTGACGAAGAAAGGATATTTTCCTCAAGAATGGAGTTCAAGTGTTTTATCAAAATTATTTTCCATCTAAGATAATAAAGGGTTCTGTTTTTATCCCTATTATTACATTGATTGGATCATGTTGTGATGGAATTATGTTTATGAATTCCTTTATCTTATATGAATTGATTTATGATGTCATGATGTTTCAAGAATCCCATTTTTACATGTGTTATGCGATGATGTATGTTTTGTGATTATGTGGCACACATAAGAAAGGAATCATTATAAGATGGGTGGGACCTATATCTCCCTCCAATGAATTGGGTAATGATTTTATATCTCATGAGATAGACATGGCTGGAACGGAAGGTTATTTCGGTTCAGTGATACAGGACTGAAACGAGGAGTGAACTCGGTTCAGAAAGGGACTTTGTCCACTAAGATAGTCTTGGCAATGAGTCATGACTAACAAGAAATGATTTTCCATGATTATGTGTGCATGCCACAAAGTTTCAAGTTTTATGTTATGATTATAGGGGATCTCATTTTCACTTCTATGATTTATTCCATGTTAAGATATTATGATCTCTTTTGCAGGTTTTGATTTTCATAAAGATATGATATGATTTTTATTTCCTTTATATGCCCTTGCTGAGCATTTGAGCTCACCCTTTTATGTTTTCTTTTCCCCAGGTCAGGAAGATGGATATTAAGTAGAATATGCTAAAAGGGACCCTAGATATGATGAAATAAATGGGAGACACTGTAGAAGATTTATGAACCAGTTGTTTATGTTTCCCAGTTTCTAAAGACACTATACCTATACGGTCCTTTGTGGTTTTGTCATATGTTGTAATAAGTGTGCTTCAATTTTGAAGTATTAGCAATGTATGTAAAGTACGAGTCGTTATAGTTGGTATCAGAGGAAAGGTATAGTCAACCTTTGGAAACTAGGATGTGAAAGCCTTAGTAAGAACCCTAAGGATAAGTCTAAGCATAGAACACAATCTTAGAAATGGCCATGAATAACCTAGGATAAGACCATAAGCATGAAAATTTTATTCTTCAATTATGTGGTTTCCTATTATAATTAGTGTTGCTCACACTATTCTTCTTGGTTTTAGTCAATGGCTGGAACCCTAAGGAACCGTGTTAATGCAGAATGCGATGGGCAATGCAATGATTGTCCCCCTGAGCAACCAAACGATATGGGAGCTGTAATGCAAAATCTTTTAGCCTTGCTCACACAACTTTCTCAAGCTATGAATCATGCAGGATTTCCAAACGAGCAAAGGAGGGAGCAACATTCTGTTGAATCCTTCATGAGGCAGAGTCCACCTTCTTTCAGCGGGTCTACTGATCCATTAGTTTCTGAACAATGGATTAGTACTACTGAAAAGATATTTTCTGTTCTTCAATGTTCTGAGCATGATAAAGTCATCCTAGCAGTGTATCGTTTGGAAGGAGATGCGGATCAATGGTGGAATCTTGTTAAGAATACGAGGCAAAGGGATGAAATTGAGTCTATGGAATGGGACGAGTTCAAGAACTTATTTTTCAATAAGTACTTCCCTCGTATTCTCCGAACAAAGATGGAGAAAGAGTTTCTTGAACTGAAGCAAAGGGATGATGAATCTGTTGGTACTTATGAAGCAAATTTTACAAGACTTGCAAGGTACGCTTCTGGTATTATTATCCAACCTGAGAGTAAGATCGATCGATTCTTATTGGCTTAAAACCAAGTCGTCGAAGGGCGTTAGCCATAAGGGACTTCAATAGCTACGAGGAAATCGTTCGATGTGCTCTCAAAGTCGAGATGGAGATTGGAGTAACCCATCAGTCACATGGGTTTGATAAGAAGAGGAAGATGGAATTCAAAGGAAACTCTAAAGAGCACACTGAAAAGAAGATGAACTTTCCATTATGCTCAAAGTGTGGAAAGAAACATGGAGGGAGTTGTCTTAAAGGGACAAGTAAATGTTTTAAATGTGGAAAAGAAGGTCATCGGGCATTTGAATGCCGTGATAATAGGAAGAAGATGTCTAATGATGCAAACAAAGGAAGGGATAAACAAAATGAACCTACTATAATTCAATGTTTCAAGTGCAAGGAGATGGGGAATTATGCCAATCAATGCCCAAATCCAAGGGTTGATGATGATGGTCGACGTCAACAAACTCTTAAGGCTAAAGACAAAGGAAAGTCACATGCAATTTCTATCAGCGATGTGGAGTACAATAACGATGTGGTGAAAGGTACACTTACCATCCACTCTAAAGTAGCAAATGTTTTATTTGATTCTGGATCCACCCACTCTTTTATTTCTGAAAAATTTTCTAAGGGTATCACCGTATTACCTCAACAATTAGATGTTGAGTTAGCTGTGACCACACCTAATGGCACATCAATCGCATCAAAAGTTTATAATTCTTCTCCGATCGAAGTTTGTGGGAAAGTGCTTCCTGCAAATCTTGTGATCCTTCCTTTAGTGGAATTTTATGTGATTCTTGGCATGGATTGGCTTTCTCTACATGGAGCTCATATCAATTGCCAAAGAAGGGAAGTCACATTTCATATTCCAGATCAATCTACGATCGTATACCAATGCAAGGATGAACATAACCTTCCAGTGGAAATTTCTTCCATATTATGGGTATTGATTCCACTAAATGAAGGTTATTTATCTCAAATGGTTGGTGAGAAACTCACGATTAAGAATATGCCCATTGTACGGGAGTTTGATGATGTCTTTCCAGAGGAATTGCCGGGTCTTCCACCAAATCGTGAAGTTGAGTATTCAATAGAACTCGTACCGGGTGCTTTGCCTATTTCAAAGACACGTTATAGAATGGCCCCAATTGAGTTGCAGGAATTGAAGAAGCAACTCCAAGAGAATCTTGATAAGGGATTCATACGCCCTAGTGCGTCACCTTGGGGAGCACCTGTTCTATTTGTTAAGAAGAAAGATGGATCAATGAGACTCTGCATTGATTATCGAGAACTTAAGAAGATCAATATCAAGAACAAATATCCTCTCCCACGCATTGATGACTTATTTGACCAACTACGCGGAGCTCAATACTTTTCCAAGATTGATCTTCGTTCAGGGTATCATCAATTAAGGGTCAAAAGGGAGGATATACCAAAGACGGCTTTCCGTACAAGGTATGGACACTATGAATTTATAGTGATTCCATTTGGTCTTACTAATGCCCCTGCTATCTTCATGGATCTAATGAATAGAGTCTTTAGAGACTATCTTGATCAATTTGTGGTAGTCTTTATAGACGATATTCTTGTCTATTCAAAGAGCAAGGAAGAGCATGAAGATCACTTGAGAATTATATTGAAGACCCTGAGAAAAGAGAAGATTTATGACAAATTTACCAAGTGTGAATTTTGGCTTCAAAAAGTTGCATTTTTGGGTCACATAATCTCAAAAGAGGGGATATCTGTGGATCCAGCAAAAACAGAGGTTATCGAAAGATGGTCGAGACCAACAACGGTAACTGAGATTCGAGGTTTTCTTGGTTTGGCTGGATATTATCGACGTTTTGTAAAAGATTTTTCACGATTATCTAATCCACTCACCAAGTTGACTCGGAAAGGAGTTAAGTTTGTCTGGACAGAGGAATGTGAAGAGAATTTCAAGGAGTTGAAAAGAAGGTTATCCAGTGCACCTGTGCTCACACTGCCTTGTAGTGGAGAAAGGTTTGTGATCTACAGTGATGCATCCAAGAAGGGATTGGGGTGTGTTCTTATGAAAAATGATATGGTGATAGCTTATGCCTCACGACAGTTGAAAATCCATGAGCAAAATTACCCAACACATGATTTGGAGTTGGCTGCGGTAATCATTTCATTAAAGATTTGGAGGCATTACCTTTATGGTGAAAGGTGTGATATTAATACTGATCATAAAAGTTTAAAGTATATTTCCACACAAAAGGAGTTGAATATGCGTCAAAGAAGATGGTTGGAGCTGATTAAGGATTATGACTGCTCAATCCATTACCACCCTGGGAAAGAAAACAAGGTGGAAGATGCATTAAGTCGACAAGACCATGCTAGTTTATCCATGATGAGGATCACAAAAGATCCAATATTTATGGATTTACAAAGGATGGATCTTGGAATTATAATGGAAAGGGAAAAAATCTTATCTTTCTCAAATGAATGTTCAACCATCTATACATGTGAAGATTAAAGAGGCACAGAAAGAAGATGCCGAGTTACAAAAAAGGTGAGAAATGTTCCTGAATTCAACCTTGATTGTGATGGGATAATAAAGTTCAGGAATCGGGTTTGCGTTCCTCCCATCCCCGAATTAAAGAATGAGCTGCTGGATGAGGCTCATAGTTCATCATTCTTTATTCATCCTGGAAGCACGAAGATGTATAGGGACCTGAAAGAGTACTTCTGGTGGGATGGCATGAAAAGAGATGTTGCTGAATATGTCTCTCGATGCTTGGTTTGTCAACAAGTTAAAGCTGAGAGACAGAAGTCTAAGGGGATGTTACAACCATTACCAATACCCGAATGGAAATGGGAAAACATCACTATGGACTTTGTCACAGGACTTCCTAAAACATCCAAAGGCAATAATGCTATCTGGGTCATAGTTGATCGTCTTACAAAGTCTGCACACTTCATTGCTATTAGAGAGGATTTCTCTCTAGATCAGCTTGCCAGGATATATGTAAAGGAAGTGGTAAGATTGCATGGAGTACCACTTTCTATTATATCTGATCGAGATCCGAGATTTACCTCGAAGTTCTGGCGAAGTCTTCAGCATACTCTGGATACAGAGTTGAGTTTCAGCACTGCTTATCATCCCCAGACAGACGGTCAGTCTGAGAGAACAATTCAAACCCTAGAAGATATGTTGAGAGCTTTCTCTATGGATTTCAAAGGAGGTTGGGATCAACACCTACCTTTGGTGGAATTTTCTTATAATAATAGCTTTCACTCCAGTATTCAGATGGCTCCTTATGAAGCTCTCTATGGAAAGAAATGTAGGACTCCAACTTGCTGGGATGAAGTTGGGGAAAGAAAGCTATTAGGACCTGATCTCGTTGATGAAATGGCAGAAAAGGTCAGATCTATTCAACAACACATAAGAGCAGCTCAGAGTCGACAGAAAAGTTATGCCGACAACCGAAGAAAAGATCTAGAGTTTGAAGTGGGTGATAAAGTTTTCTTACGAATATCTCCCTGGAAGAGGGTTATGAGATTTGGAAAGAAGGGGAAGTTGAGCCCTAGATATATCGGTCCTTTCGAAATACTGGATCGTGTTGGGAAGGTAACTTACCGATTGGCGCTTCCACCAAATCTCTCTCAAGTTCACGATGTGTTCCATGTATCTCTCCTGAGAAAGTACATACCAGATCCTTCACATGTACTCAGCTCAGAAGTTGAACCGCTGGAGCAAGATCTTTCTTATGAAGAACAGCCGATAGAGATTCTGGATCGTAGCGAAAAAGTCCTACGAAACAAGACCACTCGCTTGGTGAAAGTTTTATGGAGAAACCACCAACTTGAAGAAGCTACATGGGAGCTTTAGGATATGATGAGGGAGAAGTATCCTCATCTGTTTGTTGCAAAGTGACGAATTTCGATGGCGAAATTCTTTTTAAGGGGGGTAGAATGTAACACCCGAGACTTTTATGTTATATAAATCATCAAAGGGATCTTTTTCTACACAACACTTGCTTGGCTTGCTTTACACGCAATCGCGACCTTCCTCGATAGCTTGCGTCGTACGCAATACCGAGTTTCACTAAACAACAATATGCTATTAAAACTAGCCGTTATGAATAGTAATAACCACATTTTGAAATTTTATAAATTTTATTTTTCAAAATGGACTTCATTTTTGGACTCAGAATATCGAAATTAGCCTAGGGTGAAATTTTGGTATTTTTTCTGAAAACTTTCAATTTTTGATGAATAGTGAAACCACTAAGTGGTAGGTTAAAAACTGAATTTTAGATAAAACTTAATTTTACCACTTCTGTGAATGGAATTTCAAAAATCCGAGAGACACGGTTAATATCAAGGACTAAAATGGGGTTCAATGAGATGAAAATAATTTTTTGGTGAATAGTATCTTTTTACTATTTTTACCGCGGTTAATAGTAAATAGGGTAACTAAGGGTAAATATGATATCAATATTACCCTAACACATGTCCTAATTCTATTGGACAAGTGTAATTCGACCAAAAACAAACTTAGGAATAAAATATGACCATTTAGGCCCACTTGGATTAGATTAGGACATTTATTATTAATTTATTTAAAGAAGGGTTAAAATAGTTAAAATCAAAGTTTAATAAGTAAATCATTTTTAATATGGGGTTATACATAAGATAAATTCAATTGTAAATATTCATTAGAAAGCTAAAAATATTTCCTACATGATGGTATTTTATTTGTAATTTTTAGACATCAAATAATTTAATTTATATATGACACAAAGATGATGCAGTAATTATCTTATTAATGAAATATTGACATAATTGATAATAAAAATACCAAAATAAATGTAATTTAAGACTTTTTATGAATTCCACTAATTTTCTAGGTTACTATGAAATATTAGTGTTGATTTAAGCAACTTGGTTCGAACATATAATTCTGTTATGACTTTCAAAAAAATCATATATCAAATAGTGTCAAAATTGACACAAAATAGTTTTTAAATCAAATATTATATTATTAATTGTTATTTTATTCCTAAAAATATATGGTTCGGCCAAATGACTTAGATAAGGATATATATATTAATAATAAACAATTTGGGGTTCGTTTGGCATGTTATAGTAAGTGTATTAACCATATAGTGAAAGAAAACAAAAAGACACGGTAAAAGTTAAATTAATTAACTTAGAGTTAAATCTAATTGATAAGGTTAAAATAATACCCTAAACTTGTTTAAATCCTATTGGTTGATAGGATTTCGACCCATCCCCACTTTATCTTCGAAATAAGACCCTTTGGAACCATTATAAACCGATTTTGACTTTAATATAAAATAATATTTTGAGATATTCCTAAGGTGCCCCTCTCCTCCCTTATAAAAGGGCACCTCCTCCCCCTCCTCCTCACACCAATTTGAGCACTCAAGCTCGGCCAACCCCTGCCATTTTCTCCTTTCCACTTCCCTAGAATAATCCTAGAGGTCCTGGTCTTCTCCAAAGACCAATCTTTGTTCCTTTAGTGGAGGATTCAAAGAGGCGTTCCAAAGAAGAGGTAATATCCATTACCGATCTTTTCAATTTCTTTCTTCATCAACTTCTTCTTCTTTAGTTGTTTCATGATAAAGTAATAACATCAGTATTACTTACATACTGATATGTTATTATAAATATGAAACAACCATAAATCACCTTCTATCCATCCTACGGAAAAATGAAATCACCGCGCGTGCGTACGTACGGAATACAATCTCCACGCCGTGGTGTAATTTATTTTCCACCATCACCTTACAAGGATGGGTATAATGGTGTAATGAGTAACTATATATGATTATTATTAAGTAATATTGATACTGTAATAATATATATATATACTCCAATACAATTCCATGATCATAGTAACGATATCATCACTCGTGCGTACGTACGGAATACCGTCTCCACGATGTGATGCGACTCGTTCTACATGATCTTCATTTCATAATGATTATATAAATGAATTTAATGAATGAATATGGTATATACTACACTAATACCATTCTGGAAATGAATTATCTATAAACTAAAGATAAGAATAAGAATTTATTCAACAAAACACGCATAAGAACAAAAAGTTATAAAGACCCGAGTAACAAGTAACAATGAAATATTACTAACAAGAAGCTAATAATATGACCATATATGATATCATATCAATATGTATGATTGTGGAATAAGTCAATAACATTATTTAAACCATTATACAGGAGCTTCGGACACGAACAAAGCAAATCGGACCTAAGGTAAGGTAAATATCACAATCTCATTTTTATCCGAGATTGTTTATTCGTAAGTATTTACTGGGGTGTATTTTATCATCCACATCCATGTTCCCTCAATATGTAATATTGTTTCCATCCACTTACAATAGTTTAAATCCAATTTTACCCTTCGGTGAGTTTTTAGTAAAAGATATGAAAGGAATCTTTTGTCGTTTTCGTACGAGGTACTTTTTGACTTTTCCGACAAAAGTACGAAGAATGTTTTTTTTAACTTATACGGCATGAATGGATTTTTAAAACATTATTTCCAAGAATCTTCCTTTACAAGTTTTCAAGTTTATTTTTAATCAACCTCTTTTATTTTAAAGTTGTATGACATGTTATGAAAGGAAAAATGTTTTTGACGAAGAAAGGATATTTTCCTCAAGAATGGAGTTCAAGTGTTTTATCAAAATTATTTTCCATCTAAGATAATAAAGGGTTCTGTTTTTATCCCTATTATTACATTGATTTGATCATGTTGTGATGGAATTATGTTTATGAATTCCTTTATCTTATATGAATTGATTTATGATGTCATGATGTTTCATGAATCCCATTTTTACATGTGTTATGCGATGATGTATGTTTTATGATTATGTGGCACACATAAGAAATGATTCATTATAAGATGGGTGGGACCTATATCTCCCTCCAATGCATTGGGTAATGATTTTATATCTCATGAGATAGACATGGCTGGAACGGAAGGTTATTTCGGTTCAGTGATACAGGACTGAAACGAGGAGTGAACTCGGTTCAGAAAGGGACTTTGTCCATTAAGATAGTCTTGGCAATGAGTCATGACTAACAAGAAATGATTTTCCATGATTATGTGTGCATGCCACAAAGTTTCAAGTTTTATGTTATGATTATAGGGGATCTCATTTTCACTTCTATGATTTATTCCATGTTAAGATATTATGATCTCTTTTGCAGGTTTTGATTTTCATAAAGATATGATATGATTTTTATTTCCTTTATTTGCCCTTACTGAGCATTTGAGCTCACCCTTTTATGTTTTCTTTTCCCCAGGTCAGGAAGATGGATATTAAGTAGAATATGCTAAAAGGGACCCTAGATATGATGAAATAAATGGGAGACACTGTAGAAGATTTATGAACCAGTTGTTTATGTTTCCCAGTTTCTAAAGACACTATACCTATACGGTCCTTTGTGGTTTTGTCATATGTTGTAATAAGTGTGCTTCAATTTTGAAGTATTATAAATGTATGTAAATTACGAGTCGTTATAATGCCCTTTTATAAGAGAGATGATGGAAACTTTTTGAATGATTTGACATATTATTTTATTAGAAATTGATTTCTGATTTCAAATGTTCCCAAAGGAATTTATTTAAAATATAATAAGCTTTTGGGTCTAAAAAATATCATCCATTTGGTTTTAAACAAATCTACTTCAAAAATATAATCATATCTTTTAGTTTTAACCCTTAGTTAACTAATTTAATTCTTACCATGTTTTTTTATATTTATACGATATGGTAAATATAAGTGCTATAAAATAACAATCAAACATTTTGTGGTTCATAAATTATATTTTAAACATTATATATGTAAATTTGATGAATATTATATTTTTAGGACTGTTATATTTTTTAATAAAATTGTATTTGTTTTAAAAACTCATTTATGTCACATTTAATACTATTCATATCCTGACTATTTTAAAAATACATAACAACTTTATTCATTCGAAAAATATCATTAATTAAAAAATAAAAAGTAATTATAAACCATAAAATTATTGGATATCATAAAAACTTATAAAATAAATATATTCTAATATTTATAATCTCATTTATTTAAATCATTCATTAATAAGGTAATCAGAGCATCATCATTGTGTAATAAATATATTTATTTATTTGAATTATACAAATTATAAATATAATTCCATGATTTATGAAAGAGTTTTATATTTATAATTACTATTTATAGTCGAAGATATCAGTTATATAACCCCATATAAATATTGATTTAGTAAAAAATGCATGTTTTGGTTATATTTTTCATTACTATAAATTAATTTTTATAAAATGGAACTTTAAAATCAAAGTGGATCCATGAGGTCCCAAAAATTAAGATAAGGTTTCCCATGGTCAGAAATATCTAATAAAATAGTATTATGATATGTGTTAATGTATTCTAATATTATTATAATATTATTTTTTACCATTATTTACCTGATTTATCTTTTAACGATGGTAAATAAATTTACTGATCATACTATTCAGAATGTCTGAAAATAAAATGAACATATTTATACAATTTGGACCCCCTGATTCTAAATATAGAATACATTCTTCCAAATTCAGAAAAAATATTTTTTATAAATTAATTTAAAATTATTTCCCGTTTTCAAAACCCAAAAGCTTGGTTTTAAGAAGTAAAAATTACCAAAATATTGACATGTGTTTATGTCCAATTTCAAATTGAAATTACTTACTATGAAAAAAATTGGATTAAATAATAATGCTATAATACCATTACAATTTAAAACCAATTAAATTTAAATTCTAACTATATAAATATATTAAATGAAAAGGGTGTTTTGTCTTAAAATTTGGTATTTTCACAATTCAATAAAAAAATGAACCTTATCAAAAAATTACCAGAAATTTATCCAAAGTAAATTTTGATATTAAAATTCCATATAATATGTCTATTTGTTTAATTATAATATATAAAAGTGTGAAAAAATATATTTAAAAAGGGTTCTCCCTCAAAATGATGTAAAACGCCCATTTAAAAATGTTATAATATTTCGTGATTAAAATCTGATTTACTATAATTTTAAATCTCTAAAATTTATAGGATAAATGAAAAAAATTTAATAAGAATGTATAATAAGATAATAGTTAGTTCTGTTCATTCCTTCCAATACGATGGCTAGGCGTCAATTGCCATTGAAAATAATATCAATATTATATAATATATTTGGTATAACTCAAAGTTGTGTGTAATGTAAGATATCAAAGAAAAACGCTGTTGCATTTTGAGTATGCTATCAGAATAATTACACAATTTAATGTATAATTAATATCTTATTCAGAAATATTCATAGATATTAAAATATATTATTCTATAAATACCTGGGTTGTTATAGTTAGAGAATAAATTTTACTAACATAAAATGCATCATATGGTTCTATATAGATTATTGAATTGAAAATAACATTATATAAAATTTACTCATTATATATATATAATATTATTGTTATATATAGAAATCAATATAATGTTACTCGAACATGTCATCTAGTGTATGTATTGTCCTTTTAGACATCCCATCAGTTTGAGGATGGTAAGATGTTCTTTATTATACTTCAGTTTTGAAATCATTTTGATTTATCTTCAAGAAATCTAAGGGTAAAATAATGTTCTAATATAGTACAATTGATATATGTTCCCTATGATGTCTCTTAATTTTATTGATTTATATTAGGTATAGGAGATGAAGGGGAATTTATTTCCTTACTGCTATCAAATCTGCAGTCCTAGTAAAGAGATCGATGATAATCCTTAAAGAATCATTCCACTATGGTGTTTTTGGAAGTCCAAAAACCAATACCATTATAATATTTTCCCACATAATTTTATAAATATATATATAATGGTAGTTGTGTAATAAATACATTATGATTTTTATTTTAGCTTTTACCGAGAGGGACACCAATCATCTGGAAACCTAGACCACATTTTCATTAATCATACCATACCAAATAATGAAATCTTAAATCCCTTTACACAATTATGCTACCAGGGTGTATAGAGAAAATTGGGATATGTTATTCATCAAGTAGATCTCACATTATTAATAGTTTTTATGGAACATATATTATCTTTTCATAAATTAAAAATCCATTATAAAAAATGAATTAAGTCAATTTATTACAATTCACAGCTCTAATCATCAATTGTGAATACTTATCATCATATTGTGACTTGTCTATATTTTATAGTAGATACGATTTAATAATTAATTATAAAATGAATGAAGGATATGCATTCCTATAAAATAAAATTTGAATCATTACAATATATTTTAATATAAGATCCTTGTTAATCCTCATAATTTATATAACTCATTGGTACCTAATATACAATGCATTAACAACGTTTTTCTCTTTCCTAGGGTGGTATTTTATAGAGATATCATAGTACTTTTGTATCTCAAAATATCTTATTTTCCTCATATTGAAAAAATTTTAATAGAAAATATACTTTTAAATTTTATCGCCTGAACCTATGTCAAATGATTCTACTTATTCAAAGCATTCATCACATTTAATAGACCATGTGAATTTGACACATTTACTTTTCAACTTAGTAAAAAATTTGGACAACCAGATAATATATTGAAAAACCTCCATGAGTATCCTATTAAGTCATGGAAACAATTTATCTTGGTTAAATTTAATAGTATTGTATATTATTTGAATACCTTTTTAAGTATCAACAGATACTCCTTCCATGGTGTTAATATGCCTATGAAAAGAAAAATCATGGACCCAAAATTGTAAATTTCTGAATTTCACATATAAATATTTTTCTCCAAGGTTCTCAACAGTTATTCACAGTTGGTTCTCATGCACTTCATTGATTTTGGATTATATTAAGATATAATTAATGAACACAAAAATTAATTTTAGACTAAAATAATTTAATACTCTATATTTAAAATGCATAAAAATATAAGGTCAATTAGTTAATCTGATGGGCCTAATATTAAACTAATATTATTCACATATTGTATGAAATTCCATCTTCTGTATATCCTCCTTATTCATTAATAACAAATGATAACTAGAGATAATATCGATAATGAAAAATACTATTCTCATGGTAGTTAATCTAATATGTCATCAATTTTTTTAAAGGATACTAATTATTTTAAGTACAATCATTAATATCCCTTTTATTTATTTAAAATCACATAGAATAAAATTTTTTCTAAATGAAAAAAAAACAAGGGATCCGCATAACGAATCATTTTATTTATAAATCCCTTGTAAAATAACAATTTTCATGTTTTCATTGAATCTATTAACTCTACTCGTTCCATTCTATATAGATTTTTAGATATGGGACATTCCTTAGGAATGCGTTCAATGGAAAACTCATCATCACACTTAGATGGATGACCATGTAATTATATAGGAAACAAAACTATGTATTTTTGTACAATGTGTACATCCTCTATCTCTAGAATTTCCGCTCCATCCATATATGTTTTTTTCTCTTATTATTATCCCATAATTTCCTTAAGATGAGCTACTAGAGGTAGTTCTATAAGAGAATTGGGAGGTGAAGTCTCTCCCTTAGAAACAAGGGATTCTATGTCCCATTTACAAATAGTAACCTCCTTCTCCCAAAAATAAATTCTTTTATTATATAATGTGATTAAATCCAATGTTAAGATAATTTCCAAATCGACCATAGGAATAAAAATAATGTTTGAAAAAATGGAATATCTATACATCATAATAGAGAAGTTTCGATAATTCAACATTACAATAAGAATCCCATTATGTTTCCTAACTAAAAATACAATTCTCAGAGTATTAGGATATTATTAAATTATATATGAAAAATTCCAACTTATAAAGGTGTGCATATATCTTCAGTCAAATAAATTATATTCTAAATATTAGTTTAGGATCAAAGTACAAACAATCAGGTCATTTGGTAATTCATTTTTATCTATAGTGAACTCATAAACATGACCATTCTACATCAACCACTTTTGGGGACTGTTACCTTGAAATTCAGGTCATTAAATTATATACAACCCAATCTTATTATAATTACATCATTATACATCAAATAAATTCTAAAATTTCATTACTTACACTGACATGATGTCATTTGCTCTACACATGAAAAAAATCTAAAATTTTATTCAATGAAGTCGTCAATTATTTTTTCTCATATTTATTAAATGTGGTAAATTAAATAATTACTTTCTTCCCTTTGATATGGATTTTAATTGTATTAAAAATGAATTTAATTATCTATGTTTTTCCTAAATACAATATTATTGGAAAAATTATTCTATGTCATTAGGAAACATGAGGTTGTATCCTCATATGATGAAAATATATAAGGGGAAAACATATAATGAATGTTTGTTGTTATCCCATAACATAAAAGGATAGTATTTATTTTCAATACAAAAACATAGCCTATACATTTTATAGTTGACACTATAAATTTTAACTCATAGTCAAAAACAATTTTCACTTCCATTTTGGTGAGATTACAGAATTGCCTTTCCATTTCATCCCTTTTCTCATAAGGAAGTTTTTTTTCAAATTATTTATCTTTAAAATTTCACAATTCCATATTCATAATTTGTAACAAAACATTATTGTTGTGAATTAATGATCAACATTTTTCTTTTTCTCCCTTCAAATGATATAATGATATAATAACCCTTTCTATTAAACTAAATCAAAATGTGAGAAATATTTTTTCTACTTACTTGGTCCATTTCTCAGCTACCATAATAATTGAAATTCCATTATATTGTGGAGGATTGGTCTCATGAAGCCATCCGACATAGTTTCACCACATTATTAATTGGTAGGATACTCTACATGGGTGATGTTATTTGTTATAAAATTTGTCTACTTTAATAATATGGTTCTGATTAGATTAGATTCAACTCTATCCTCATTGAGGTTTTCTAGAAGAATATAAATAAATTTTCCAGGGGTGTTGATATTTTGAAAATTCATTACATTAGTCCTCATATTCCTAAAATGGAAAACATAAAATTAGTACATAATATTTAAATATACAATGTAATTCTTGCTAGTTTTTCATGAAAAATATGTAAAATTCTAATGGTTTTTCTATAATATGTATGATATCTCACAAGGATCCACTAAATATATACCCCAATGTTTCTACCAAACATCCTATAATACCATCTAAAAAACCCAATATACAGAATAAAAGATCCAGATGTTATTTTACAAAACTGGGACAAAATAAAAGAGTTCTTGGATGATCCAATATCCTAGTACTCTTATAAGTTGAGATACCTATATATTTTTTCATTACACATTATAACATAAATTTAATGTAAAAAAGTCATGATGATCGTTATTATATCTTCTGGAATATCCTTGAGGATTATATAATGTTCTATTATAATATACATGGGAAGTGGAAAACAATATAAGGAATATCCAAGATTTATATTAAAGAGTTTTTTATAATGGAATATATCATATAAACAACATGTAATTAATAGTATGGTGTAAAACTGATCAAAATGATTCCATAATTCATATGAAACTACTGGAATACTATATCCATAAAAATGCATGAAAACATAGATAATAAAAACTAATCCCAGACATATGGAATTCATAACACCAAACATCATAAACATGAAATCAAGGAAATATACCAATAAAAAATATATAAAGAGGTGAGGCATATCCAATACAGTAGCTTGTTTTTATCATGTGACATGTTGATGCGTCGAGGGACTACCAGAACCAGGCCAACTCATGACAAATTAAGAATAATTCATTTCTGAAATGAGTGATGAATACATATAAAAACATTAACAATGGAAATTTTAACTTTATCATTGATAAATAGAAAATTTTTTATCTATATGATAAAAATATGAAAAAATTTCCCCATTTAGTAGAGTATTTTGGTAATCTACGATGATATCCTTAAAATAAATATTGAAACTATAAGGAATTATCAATTTAATAGGTAGAACACTTTTATGTGAAATAATAATAAGGTGGTTGGGAGGGTGCATTCAAAATGTTTGGTTATAAATATAAGATAATAATTGAGTTTAGTATCATGAAATTGTATGAGATAGATGTAAAAGTTGACAAATACTTCAATACGATTCATATTGATCATGTTAATTATCAAAAGCATATCCCATAAGAGTGACTCAATAAGGTGAATGGAAATATTCTAACAAATCATGTATATAGTGAAGATTTAGTTTATAATTAAACATCATTTTTTATGATGATTCCCCTAAGGTAAATTGATTTTTCAACAACATCCACTTACTAGTATCTGGACAGGGATGAAATTTCCCCAAAAAATGACACGAACTTTTTTTGTATTAAAATTATGACTTTTGGGCACTATGAGGGCTCAGATAACATCTCCATCAAAAATAAATGATGAATGTAATTTAAAATATAATATTAACTAAAATTATTAATAAGATAATCATAGTATAAAATATTAATGGGCTAGAAATTACACCTTACAATAGATAACATGGTGTAAAACAATATCATTGTAAAAGAATAGTAATTGATGAAAAATAATCTACACATTGAATCCCCCATAGATGAATGTAATATATAATCTTGAAAATTAAAAATAATATTTTAGTATCATATTGGAAAACCATATTCATACCTACATCATTTTTTTGAAAATCCTTTATAACTATTATTTATAGGAATATTAATTAGTTATTAACAATTATCAATATCGGGTGTGAGTAATCTTGAATTTTTACCTAGTTTCATAATACAAAAGATTTAATTATTTATTTTAAAACTGTTAGTAATTTCAAAATCCAAAAGGTAATGGAATTTATTATTTATAAATATTTAGAATTTTATAATATCATTATTTACATTTTTTGGTTATAATCCTTTAGGGAGAAACTAGTGACATTAATTTTTATCAAAAATAGATCGGTATATTATCTAATGATTTTAATATAATGATACCATTCCCAAAAAATATAATTAATTATTTATATATATAATATATTGCTGAAAATTAACTTCCAAGTAAAATATTATATAAATTGATAGAATTGTTTAAGTTGGTGGCTAAACCTACTGAACAAGTACATACCATAATTCATATATGATTATTGTGTGATTTAGTAATAATGTCATTATAAGAGGAAAACATATACACTGTTTATTTTTTATTACTATGTTCTATTAGATCTATGAATAATTATAATAATTTCATAACTTATAAATATTTTTACATAATATAAAGAAATCAATATTTTACTTGGAAAACTATTTTGGACTGTAAAATGTTCCATAGTGTTATTTTTCATATTTTTATTAGTTTATATTTTTTTGAAGAACCTTAATAATTTAATAAAAATAATATTTATTCATTAAATTAAATATAAATACCATTCATAATAAAAAATTATAAATACAAAAATGGATATAAGTTGTTCCCTGGATGTGGTAGTCTACATGTACGTAGGGTTGATGATTTAATATTCTATATAATATGACAAATGAATGATATTTTTTTTCATGTAAGAATATAAAATAATTCATTATTATCAAACTTATTTTTTATATTGAAAATTATGATAATCTGATAAAATTGTTTGAGAAAAATGAATCATGATGCATTGTGGAGGTCGTAGTAGACATAAACACATACAAATATCTTTTTTATTTCCTTAAGGGGAAAACTAGAATGGTGGTTTACAGTTATTACATTAGTATAATCAAATTGAATATCCAAAAAATAATGTTCTAATTATATTTTAATGATTAATATTTATTTTGAAAAGTAATGTAGAAAAGACATGAAATTAAAAAAAAATTATACTCACATAATGGACAAGGGATTTCCCGTCGAGGAAAACATAGAAATGGAGTTCCAAAGATAATATCATAGTACCAGAAGTATTATAGGGTAAAATAAAATTATTTGTGAAAGAATAATGTTATATTATTACAAATAAACTTGATATTTATTGGTACTTTTGTACTAGTGAGTGGCCCCAATTATAAGTGATTAGAATGGATCTTTTCTAAAAACATCAGTATAATATAAAGATATAAATGTTTTCACATTTCATATGGATCCTAAAAACGAAATAATTTATTTTGGGGTGTAAAAAATTTTATAATATCTTAAACACTAAATTAGAAACATGATTAAACATGTCTATACATTTTTCTAATATATTTAGTAATTTAAAAATTTGCGATTTTACTATGGTAACAAGTTGTTTTCCTAAATAAATCATTTTTTATGACTAAAAATAAAAGTGGAGCTCTGAAATAATTATAAAACAATTATTAAAAATATAAAATAAATTTTATTATATAAAATTTTTATATTCAATAAATTCAATTTTAACAAAACTGTATTTCCCACATCAAAACTAGTTCTTAGAAAAAATATAATTTAATGAATAAAATTTATGTGTTGGATAAAATAGAAAATCTTTTTTATTTTATAATTTAAATTTTCTCATTATGGAATACTAAATACTATTTGTCATTAAAATTATAAAAAAATATCTACCAAAATAATATATAATTAAATAAAAATATGATAAAATTTTTTTACTGAAAAATATTACTTATGTATATAAATTGATAATCATAGTATCATTAAATTCAATACAGTATTTATAGAAATAATTTTCTTATAATTATAATGTATATTTTAATAATTAAATGGTTT
This sequence comes from Viscum album, assembly GCA_963277665.1. Lineage (NCBI taxonomy): Eukaryota > Viridiplantae > Streptophyta > Magnoliopsida > Santalales > Viscaceae > Viscum > Viscum album. Next base: position 2,044,918,333 of record OY728126.1, on the reverse strand, counting down.
TATATACTTTTTTGACTTTCTTATAAGGTCATAAAATTGAAAGTTTTTTTTAAAATATTCTTCATTATTCACCTAAAAATCAATTCCTTTGGAAAATCCCAAAAAACATATTAATCTTATATTAACATTCCAAATATTAAAAATTATTTTAACTTAGAGGAATTAATGTTGAAATTTATATTTTTTGAAAAACTTTTAAATGATGTCTCTTTAGAGTGCGCATTAGGTAATAGTTTTTAGATATATTGTTTACCTTATATATTAGGGTCTCAGGTACTACACATTGGATACTCATGTATGTTTATTTTTATGTATATATTTTACCATTCTCTAACCCCAATACTATTCATTTATATAATAATGTATAATAATTTTGAATAAATCACATAAGTGTTATGAGTAATGATTGATCCAAAATTGGCTCTTTTAGAGATTTTCCTAGTTAACCATTATGGTAAATGTGGAGAAATATAAACAATATATTGTAACAAAACCACAATATATATATATTAAAATATATTTTCAACTTTTTCGATCCATCTTGTTAGTTAATCACTATCTTTATTTCATTTTTTAAATAATATTACCTTGTTTTTATAAAAAAAATATTAAAAATTGTGATTTTTATATAATGCATTAAAATTTAGATTATTACTATACATTGAAAAAATCCTCATATGTGAAATATGAAGAGTTTTATGGGAAAATATAAGGCTAGTTTAAAAATATTTTGAAATACATGAAAGAGATGATGAAACAAAATTAATTTATTTTTGATTATATCCATTCTTCCAACAAAAAACTATAGGAAAAAAGAATAATAGAATTTGGTGGTGAGATTACACTACTATATTTTCAAGTTAAATAACTCGTTGTGTCCAATAAAAAAAATTAAACATCTAATATCTATCACTTCTCAGCCATTTCTCAAGGATATTCCAAATAATTGATTTATTATTGATTAACATGTCCAATATGAATAGTATTTAGAAAAATTATGAAATAATTTTGTATGAATTGAAATTTTAATTGACTCTCCCATCTTTGACGAGTAAAAATTATCAAATTTATAACACTCTATGAAATAATAAATATAAACCACCAATATGATGTAATTTTATGACATATTCAATAATATTGTTTTCATACCCTTAATTCTTACATACTAACATGAAGTGTTACTTTCCATAAATAAATAAATTGATATTAAATCACTAAAGGGAAGAAATATAATATTAAACTAATTTATTATTATTTTTATTAAAGATGATATTTACATTAACTCCTATTAACATGAATTTTTAGATTCATACAATTAAAGGATTGCCCTAAAAGTGAATAAGATGAAGCAAACCTACTTGTAGAGGTACACACGAGGCTCCCTAGACATATTGTATATTTACTAATTGGTGTTAAAAAGTAGTTCCAAATGGATTTATATAATGAGATAGAGTTTCTATCAACCCAAAATAAAATGAATTAATATGATATTTGTTCTTATTTTTTCCAACGAGCCTGTATCCATGTGGTAAAGGCTCTATCTTGGCATTTAAAAGACATAAGATCAAATCTGGAAAGGGATGAATTTCCGTGCACTAAAATAGTACTGTAGTAGTATAGTAGTAGCGGTGAAACTGTAGTGAAGTTAGCACTATAGAATGAACCAAAGTGGTGTTTGTACTGTTTTAGGTATCATAGAAGCCTTGGTACTGTAGTAGTCTTATTCTCCAATGGGCCCTTTGGGAAAAATGGTATTTTGGGCCTTGTATTTAATCCACTTGTTCTTGGGACTTCAGGATACATAATTGGTTTCCCGCTACCAAGATTGAATGATTTCGTTTCCTTAAAAAATAAACGAAGCTTCAGTACCAACCTAAAAAAATTATATTTTTTAATTTCCATTCGAATAGAATTATTCAGAAAATATACCTTTGCTTCAAATTTTGATACAACATCTAATGAGAATCCATTGGATGTTGAAGGATGTGACACAGTAGGAGTGGATAATGTAATTTATGATATATGAGTTCGTCCACCCCCACCATGAATGATATGACTAATTTATAAGGGTGTGAAACTATAGCACTATTTCCTAGGAAATTAATTTCTATCGAAACACCCTGATTGGGGATGGTTGAATCCAGTTGTTAAATTTTTCTTTAGATTTATTGGATAACTTACTCACATTGGTAGGAATATATTCAACATATAAAATTTTCTAACTTATTTCCCAAAATAATTAATGTATAAAGTGAAACAAAACATTAAAATGTTAATTTATTTACTACTAAGTGATAATGCATATAGAATACATCTACTGTGTGTCATTCATTCCAGACTCCACTAATATTTACAAGTTTCTATAGATAATTTTTATTTATCAGTAAATCCTTTCCAAGATAACTACCTTTATAATGTATTTTGGTATAAGAAACCCCCACCCCTCATGTCACTCTGATCGACTCAAATTTTCTCATTATGTTAAATTATTTCATACCTATATTAATTACTATGATGTTGAAATTTCAATATCATAAATTTACAAATATTTTTTCTTGATGAATTCCATATTATGATTCCAAAGTGCTCATTATAATAAAAATTAGACATCGAATATAACTATATAATTAGTTAGATCCAAAAATTTCCAAGAAAGATGTTGTAAATTATCTAATTTTCACCAATTAAAATTGTTTGTGAACTAGAAACAATGCTATGTGGAATTATTAGAAATATTTTCTCATATATATTATGATATGACTTCATGGTGACTATTTTTTATATGAACACACGATGTGATCGATCCTTGTTACATGGACTCCCATTCTATAAAGAATTCCATTTCTATGATTTTAGACTAAATTCTCCACATTCTAAGAAAATATTAGGTAATCCTAAACATATATTTGATACCTATTTCCATTATTAGATGGTTAGTTAAAGAAAAAATGTACATAAAACGTGATAATCTATTAAATTTGACTCTATATCCTTTTGGGAATGTTATGGGATCATTCTAATGTGGTCCTCATAAAAACACCTTCTTCTCATAATCGATTCACATTTTGTACATTAAAATAACTTCATGTGATTTGAGATATATTATGAGTTTTTATTGTATAAAAATCACCATATTTCTATAATTAATGACACACCTTTTTTGGCTTCATCAAATCCATATGTGGTTAACCACATCCACTGAAATATATTTACAATGGTAGTTGGGTTCTATAGGATAATTTAAATTTTATATATAAATACTTCATTTTCCATAAATGATACATGGTTTTGTATCAATTAATTGAATGGAAACACCCTTTGTATATTCCCCATTTCATAATGGAATCACAACCCCTGATTTCTCTCACTAGGATATTTTCTAAAAAAATAGAAAGAGAATGCATTAAAAAATCTTATGGGATTCTATATTACCTCATAAATTATCTATTAATTTTCAAAACCCAATATCATAGTATAATGTATTTATAAAAAACCCAATACACCGTCAATATTTAACATAAATCACATTTTTTATAACATTTCCCCCCTTTGGATTTACTGGAAATCCATTATAAAATTAAATTCTGTACCCATATTCTAATTTTTCCGGATAGTAGAATAACACCATATCTATCATTCTTGGTTGATCTGAGAAATGATATATATATATATATATATATAATTAGATCATGTAATCATTCAATTACCCATGACAATCAATATTCCAGAACCATATTATATTAATGCTCATATATCATCCATTCATAGCTCAAATTTCATTTCCACATGGTTTTTATCTCCCCCTAACATGAACACAATAAACTTTCTTAGAGTTAGAGAGATTTTATGGAACGATATTTTAAAAAAATACCTCTAACTTCGACAATAATCCCTATGTGAAATAAACCATAAAACTGTGAAGAAACATGTAAATATATATATATATATATATAATAAGGGTATGAGGTCATTAAAACATCTCCAAGCTAAGGGAGGTGGTTGAGCACATAGGTTCAACTAATTTTCCTCAAATATTGGTTACTACAATTACTATGTCATGATATAAAAAACCTAGTTAGTTGTTATAAAATTCTCTAGTTTGATCATTATGTGCTCCACAATATCATTAATAATGTGATATTAGTTTTCTATATTTTTTTTGGAGAGTGTTGAGTTTTATTTTTCAAGAGCTTTATCACACACTTTTAGTTACAGAATATCACATTCCACTATTTCACCTCATCATCAATATATTTTATATTTTTCTTCATTTAAAATAGATTATTTTATGTCTTGTTCACTATGATATACTATATTTAAATTATACTAATAAAAGTGATATCATAATTATTTCTACACCAGATCGGGTACATATTTATGAAGAAGAAAGATACACCACTTATAGTATTTATATCAACCACAACACCAGGGTAGAAAACATTGGAAAATGATAAAAATTAATGATCTTTTCCAACATTAATGTGAAATCTAAAATTTTGAGTACAATATAAAAACCTCATGATTCTATTAAACATTATGTGATGTTTTTCTATCATATCAATCTCGAAATATTCCACAATTATTTTACAAAATAAGACATTTGAATGTGATAAAATTATATCAATAAAAATAAAAACCATACTCTTATTTGTGGTTGTATCCGTAGATATCACATCCTTATTCATCCCATGTTTCTTTCGAGACACACATGGAGTTTAAATTGGTTCAGAAGCTGGTATTTTTAACTTATTAGAAATCTAATTTTCATACTTTTGCTGAAATATGAACTCATATGACTTATTTTGAATCACATATAGTCCCAAAAGATTTATTAGTTTACTAATAATGGAAATTTTAAATTCTTATTTCAAGTGATCGGTAAACACTTCATTGTATTCATGACTTTTTAAACTAAATATGATATCATCTATATAAATATGTATAATAAATTTTCCATTAATGCATATCGTAACATAATGATTTTCTTCAAAACTTTTCCCTTTATTTCTGACTTCCTTAAATATGTATCCGGTTGGGGATACCATATTAATGTTTCATTTATTATACCATAGATATCTTCATTATCATTTATAAAATTGTCTCATTATTTATAATAATAAATATAACATTTTTTCAATATAATATTTCTCCATGAACATCATTTTAGATTGAAAATTTTGACATCCATCTGATAAACATTGTATCCTATTTGAATTTCAATATATAAAGTGGTCTGATTAACTCCAATCAAGATAATAATGTGAAATTATCTTCAAAAAATGTATTTCATCTACACATAGCCTTCACAAACCAATAAAATTTATTTTTTAAAAAATTTCTAGGATTATAATTTTTTATGATCGACTTTATTCAGGAAAAATAATGAAATTATGGCCATTAAATAAGATACAAAGTCTGGTTTTAAATCAATGTAATATAAATATTCATTAATGGAATTATCCAACAATTAATTCTTTACTAGTTTACCTTATGAGGTTCGTTCCACATTTAGAATCAGAGCTACATGCCCCACATTTATCATTCTTCTTGTTGGTGTAGGTTCTGAACTATATCAATGAATATTGAATGGATTAAATATGACTATTTTTTTGTGCTTTGATGTGATGGATGTGTTTTTTCAGAAATGGTTTTCTCATTTGATTAAACCTTTAAATGAGTACCATTTGAGGTACCATCAATGTTAGGGTAACCTTACACAACTTTTGTATGTAATATTGTTATATTTACAACTTTTTATTCATCATCAAATATATTAGAATATGTGCTCTGTAAGTTATTTATAATTTTATCATCAATGATCTTGAACTAATTTATCTTCCAAAATATTCAAATCTTAATACGGTATCACTTATAGATGTATTATTCATTGAGTATATAGGGAATAATCCATCTTCAAAATCCATATACATAACAATATTGTAATCATTGTTTTATATATATATTGAGATCCAAAACATGAAAATGAATTATTTCGGAATTCAATCAATGCCATATTTTATAAATTTTCCTTTCTCAGCATGGAGTTATCTCTATATATTTATTCAATTTCACTTTTAAATTAATATAATCATTCTAGTAGTGATAGTTAATTTGACTCTCAATCGATATTGGTTTAGGAATATTTTTAACCTATCGAGCTCTTCATTTAAGAACATCATAATGATGAGTTTTTCGTTACTTATGAAACATGATATACAATCCAATATTTTTAATGTAATATTTAAATTCAATAAATTTATATTTTAAAATTATTTTGGATGTCCCCATCATAAGAAAGAAAACTAGAAAGCCTATATTCTAACAATGTTAGGATAAAACCCATTAAATGATAAATATCCAAAAAATAATGGGACAAAGGATAAAAAACGTTAAAAAATATAAAGAAAAAAAAACTCATTAACAATTGAAAATTCAAGACTATTTAGAAAATGGAATCCTATATTGAATTCCTAAAATTCTAGAAGACAGTGATAATATTGGCATCCTGCGAGATCACCACCACTCGAAAGTGTGTTGTCAGCACCATTATCCCCAATTGAGGTCTCCATCAGTTGGGTTTTTTCTCATAGACAAACATTTATGGGTTTCATTTTCCCGTGATGATTTTTAAGCTATGGACACACATGTCTCAACCATATAATAATTGACCACTACATCGACTGCGAGTCCTCCTTCTCTGCCATATCCCACATCAATAGGAAGTCTTAATTATCCTCTAGGCACTATATCAAGGGAGGGACTTCCTTCAATTATATTTTAAAACTGTAATATTTTTAATGTTTTTTTACTTATATTATCAATAATTTTGAGTTATGTCCACGGGAAAGCAATTGGTTCTCATATTCAATATATATGTATTACACAATACCTTATAATATACGCCTATTTAAAATAATTATTTTTATCTCTTAATGTTTTCCATATATATACGTTAGACCACACACATCAATGTGGGAAAGATTAATCATAATCAAAACCCTTTTATTATTGTATAAATCCCATGTATATTCTTAGTAACACTTTATATTGGGAAGAACCAATATATCCTTCAACCTTGATAAGTTTTCTATTATGTAATGAATAATGTACCCTAACATCCGTTGAAAAATATATATTTTCCTCTTCAAAAAATATTAAAATATTTCATCTCTTTTTTCTATTTGATATATATTAATATTATTCTTATAGACTTTCATGATATAATTTTATACATTTCCATGGATTTTTCATCATTTCCAACTAAATTTGACAACTATTCATACATCATAGAGTTTAATCACACTCATTTTTGTTGTGATAAAGACTGTCCAAATGAGGAATATCCTCATTCGTCAACTCATCACTCTCTAATAAGTTATTTCCCCATTTGTTTCATTAAGGAATTGTTATTTCTTAATTACATGATTCCATAGTTGATTTCCATAATTTTTTTCAACAAAATCTCGTTTCAATTTTTGTTGGATGTTCAACCATTATCAAGAATCATGTTTCTATTGTTATTGTTTTCTTTTCATAAAATATCACCCATCTTTTTTTTCATACTCTTGTTAGTTTTCTACCATGATATTTATAGATAAAAAGAGGGAAAATAAATCCATTCCAATATATTATCAACAGGCATGGTGCAATCATACTCTTCTCATTCTTCTAAAAGAGAGTACCTATATTTAATATGAATTTTCTTAGTTAATCTATATTCATTTTACTCTAGGTTATTTTTTTTAACCTCCCCTTTTCTTGTAAGAGTTCAATTTGATCCCAAGGTTATAATGAAAAAAAAACAATTTCTATGTAATTTCTATCTTTTAAATGGTGAAGGATATAAAATAATTATTTGTTACTAATCTCATAGTACTTTACCATTTAGATAGTGAAATTCACCTTCATAGAATTTCATGGTATAAGTAAGAATTCCATTAAATTACTATTTAATAAAAGGAGAAATATGTTCCCATTTATGTATCTATATTTCCCATACATTCATAAAAATATGTGCCTATCATTAGATAACCCTGGAGGATTAATGGTAAATTGTTTTTATATTTAATTTTATTGTATATAACATTATTTTCTAATAGTTGGTGTTCAGTAATTAACATTAATAGTTCTATTCTTTTAATTACATTTTTGATGTGTTATTTCATTTTAAATTTTTATATTAATGTGGATTCATCATTTAATTATAAAACATGGTATTTTTCATGTTAATTATTTTAGATAACATATCTACCTCACTTGAATACTTTTATCATCCCTCTATATAAAAGCCTTTTGAAGTGTAGATTCTTCTATAAAGCTCTTGATTTCATATCTATTAACTATTTTTTGAGTATAACAACCTCTTACTATTGGGATTCAACTATATTCGTTATGTATTTTAAAAAAAAATATTATTCATTGACCACCTTTTTCATTTCATTAATATTCATGATTAAATTCACACTATCCTTAAAATTATGTTCATAAGTTAGGTAATTATCCATCTCATATTGTATCTAGTTAATCTATACATTAATCTGATCCATAATTAAGTATATTCATTCAATAGACAATTATCCTTTTTATTTTTATTTCATTAGATATTGAGTTCTTTAAGATATTCCCCTTGTTCAATATTGTTATCAACTACACCTTCTACTTGATTTCCTTCCACAATTATTGGTTTTCTCAATCAACTATATGCTTCATGAAATCTATAATGTGATTTATAAATTATATTTTTATTCCAAAATAACATCTTCATCATCACCTTACAATTTTATATTTAATATATTCCTATTAAATTTATTACCGGATTTTAATTCTCTTTTTTAGGAGAACCTCCTTCTGTGCAAATATATGATTTTTAAAAAAAATTTATTCCCAATTAAATTTTCTTCAAAAAACTGCAAAAATGATACCTAATATCCCATATAAAAAAATTCCAAGGGTATATTTCCCATGAATCCACATTTTCCACTCATGATTTTTCAATCCATAATAGAAGGAAATCCATCATCCACATCTTCTTCTTCATCACTAACTTTATAAATGATTTTATTGACCTTAGATTTGAGTTATATATCAATGCTTTTATGAACTAGTTTATCTTTTGGTTTAGTTTTCATTTATTTATCCACAATAATAATTAATATATCAGTAATAATAATCATATATTTATCACTTTAAAATATAAACCTTTAAAATTGTATAAGGGAAAAAAACTTCTTAATATCATCATTAAAAATACAATATCATTAATTCCTTACCAATAACTTCATAATGATGAAAAATAAATTTAATTTATTTGAAAAAAACATTTCATCTTTATTGAGATAAATTTTCATTGATTTAGATTTTCACATCACTATACTTATTGTGTAGAACATAGTTTTCTTCCACATTCAGTTAATTATCACATTTATGTAGATATTACAATTTGTTTCAATAGGGAATTAACTTTATTTCATCTCATTACCATAAAAAATCATTATTTATATCTATAATAAATAAATTTTGAGCATAATAAAATGAATATCTAATTCTCCAATTATAATCAATCATATATAGTCTTATTTCATCACTGGAATAAATCTACATAATTATGGAAAACATAAAATCCATATTAAGAGATCTGAGATGAGATCTCATTTGTTTCCAAGATTTCGTGTTTCCTCCATCAAATTGGTGGGATCCCCTAAAAATTATAGATCTCTCCATCTCTAGCGCTTGATGGAATAATTAATATATTCAACATGAAATTTCTTATACAACTATTTTTACATCAAGGCAACCTGAGAGGGGAGGGGTGAATACGGAGTTCCCAATTTATACAGATTTATTGGACATTCCCCCATATTGGTAGAAACATATAATGTATTTATGATTATTTTAAACATTTTTTAATCATATAAATTTTCAATTTAAAACTAATCAGAATAATTTTACATGGTTCACTTTTATGTTCTAGTCCATAGAGATTATAAAAACATTGTTTAGTCACATTAGAAACTAATATGAGTTAATCATTTTCATGGATTATAATTTTTCCAACTACGTCATTCTATTCCATTAACACTACCTTTTTAATGTATTATAGAATGGTAAATGCCTCCCTCAGGTTACTCCTATAAAGTACTCCTTACTCACTATGTTGGATGAATTCCTCCATAGTTTAATGAATTTAAGGTCTCCTTCCCCTCATTAAAAATTGGATGACATTATTGTAACGTGAATACCAAAACATGAGTCTCTAATGCACTCCTTCGTCATCATAAAAATATCCTAATATTTCATTGTAAGAATCCAATTCCAAAAAAACATGTGAAATAAGTGCTAACATTTTCATGGATCATAACATAATGTACATCATAGTGATATATTGTCATCATGGTTCTTTACATAATCCTACTACATGAGATGACTTCATACATCCTTATTTTTTATATGAACTCACTACATGATAGAGCCTTCCTATTCTGTACACCTTGTAATATTGTCTCTGTTACTACACAAAATTCCCTTTCTAAGCTGTGAAACAAACATTTTTAGTTTCTCTCTGATAACATTTGATCTTATTTCACTTTTCATTAATAAATAATGTTACTATTAGTGGGATACATCATGGAAATAAATCACTAAAACACACAAATCATTAAAATTTTATTTAGTCACATTCTATAACTAGTGTAAGTACTACATGGTTGATCATACTCGGTCCTCCCAAAAACAATACGTACCGCTGATAAATATCTTTTCCATTATATAAAAACAAAAAATTGCTATGCATGATTTTTAAAATTGTAGATGAATGGAAATAATTATCTCTCCTTCAAAAACAACACCCATTTTTTTGTTTTTGAACTCTATATATGAGATAAAACAACCACCATGAACTATGTTTTATGATCCAATGTATATTTGAAATTATTTTATTTCATTTTATAAAAAAATTATTATCCAAAATAAAATATGCGGTAACACATAAATTATAGAAAGTGAAACTCAGTTTGGGTATTCTCCTTTTTGAAGTGGAATTTAAAACAAAAATGCCATACATAAAACATAATTTGGTCATTAATTTTCATTCCTACATTATCCATTGAATTTTAAACTCATTGATAAACCTATAAGGGATTGTAATACGTAAATAAGACCACCATTCTTCAGAAGGGATCACCATTGTTCCAACTAATACCAATAAAAAAAATTTATTTGGTTAAACACTTGATGAACCATGATGTGTTGTCTCACACTACATAAGGAAAATCCCCTTTCATATTTGGGATAATTGATAACCTTTCAAGACATATGGGTGGAAAAAAAAGTGTACACACATTAGGGTTCAAACCATTTATTATTTCAATTTCAAATTTATTTTTACATAAATATATTTCTCATTTTTATGTTATTTATAGGGTTTCATAATGCTATAATGTGAACACTAACTAAATATTCCACTCCTAAATAAACAAGTCTTCACTTCTCCTTATTGTTTGATTCATTCACAATATTCAAAATGAATTACTATTATTCCTTAATTGAAATGATAAATTTGATTAATGAGTTATGTAGTTTTAACTTACTTAGTAGTTTAGATTGATCGAAAAAAATCTCTTTCAGATATGACCCCAACCATCCACTTTGATAAACCTTGAGAAATGTAATTAATATTTTATTCCACATAATGAAAGAAACATAAAATTTTAATATATTTTTCTTTGATCTATCTCATATCACTCATTAAATTGGTTGTTAAACACTGCTATATACTACAATAACACTAGGCAATACACACTATTATCTCTATTTCTATAAGAAAAACATTGTTTCTGGCTATAATCACATCTCATGGAGGTTTTTATTCATCACTCACTATACTTATAAGTATAATTTTTATGAAATTATATATTTTATAAAATTAAATAAAAGTAGCGGGATTTCAAAAACTCAAATTATTGACATAAAAATCTAATTTAAACAGATGCAAATAAAATGATCTTATGAATAAGTATATTCTCGTTGGAAAATAACCATATGTGAACCTTTAATTCTTATTTTTTATTCTCTTACATATTTAATAATCACACTCCATAATATGTGTGTTCCACCTATTCTATTCCTATTGTGAATATACAGTGTACCAAAAAAATTACCAATCACTATAACAAATCACCTTCCCCTTATTTAGTAGCTAATATGTTACTAAATCAAGATAACCCCCTGAACTAGTTTCTAGGTTTGAAATCAGTCCCATTAAACAATTAAACCTCATATTCCTTCATATTCCCTGGAAAGCATGTTACAAAGGGATACTAGAGAATAATAATAAATAAATACAAAAGATATCACAAAGACACCACAATATTACATTTCCCAACAATTAATTATCCACTGAATAACTTGATGTAAAAAAATTAAACATGAATAATAAACGATTCAAGTTCATCACTGGATTCATTCCTTGACAGATCCCACGGGTTAGTTCTTCATCGTGATTATAATTATAAATCACATTGAGAAGGGAATAAACGATATAACAGAGGGAGGGAGAGTGTGAAACAAATTAAACTATTCTTTTATTAATTTTTATTGTTGAAATAATGTTGTAGTAGGAAATTATATAAACAAAATAAATAGAAATATTTTAAAATATATTAATCCAAGGAACAAGATATTACTAATTAAATCTAAATAAGTGATATAACTATACACATAATATAGGATAAATAATTTTAAATATGTCTTAGAGACGTCATCGTGTGTGTGGGAGTACTCTAGAAGACATTGGCTCGAGTATTAGAGGGATTTCCAATGGGTAGTAAGCTTGCATATTTTTCTCTTTTTTCAAACCCTTCAAATTTTTCCCTTATAAAAAATTATTTCATTTTAAATATCCCTTGATATTGTTTCCTTCTTCAAGGTCAAAAATAGATACGAAATATCATTTAGTGGTTGTAATTTAGTTGATGAATTCCACATTACAACTAATTTTTTATTATGATAATATTTAGTTCTAATGATTTTAAAAAGGAAAAATCAATTTTTTATTCATATGATTAACCTTATTTATTGGAATTTCTCCATGATGAAAAATTATATATATATGTATATATCCATGTATATATAAAATTTTCACTTTTATTTGTAATAACATACTCTTCATCATCATATTCTTACTATAAAATATCCCAAGGAAGAAACCATATGACATTCAAAAAATTTAAATTTTTTTGGTGAGATGAATCTTACATATTAAATTTAACATCATGATGGGAAACAAATTGACTTTTAGATACCATGATTCCAATTTAACAATTATAATATTTATATATATAGTGTTTATCAATCTTTGTAATTCATCATCAAATCATCTAGAAGATAATCCTTTATGATTCTAATATATATATTTTGAATGAATATATTATTCACAATGCATCATTTTATTATGGAATAAGTTCTTTAAATATTCACCGCATCTTGAACTTGATTCTTAAAATCCATAAACCTTTTGAAAAATCGAAATACTCAAATTAATGCTTATCCAATTAATCTAATAATAATGGAATAAAAAATCAATGGAAATAATATTTTAAGACGTGTTCATAATAATGTCTAAAATTCCCCTATAATCAAAATAAGTGATAAATAGACATTAATTGAAAAATTCATAGGGATAATATTCATTAACTAAAAATTTTATGATAATGAATAATTGAGATATCTTAATTCCTATAAACAAATACATTTCACTCATTAAAAATTATCAAATATCCAAATCAATTCCATATAAAAAAAACTATTTCTCAAGATTTGATTCTAAAATATAACTCACTATGTATCATTTATTAAATAAATATTAGTTTCATTTTTCATCTATCACATTTATATTTATTACACTATAAAAAAACAATCCATGACCCAATCAAAAGATTCCTCATATTACAATTTAATCTAATTAATCTATTAGAAGAAATATAACTGAGAGTTTTGAGCGTACTTGGAATATAAATTTAGCTACATAGAATTATAAAAAATGTCCTTTATCTCCATATGGAGATATAATTATTTTTCAACAATACTGATTTTTTCAGGGTAACATTTATGGCTAATAATTGATGGGTATAATATTTTTTAAATTTAATTTTTGAAAATAGTTTGTGTCATCTCTTACACATATTTTAATCAATATTGAAGTGAAATCAGATGAAATATAACTCAGTAAATACCCCATAAAAATTTGAACCAAAATCTATTTTCCTTAAATGGACTATTTTCCATGAAATGTATGAAATTAAATGTTCAACCATTATTCTACCCACTTTTTCCATATAATTTCATAGATGATTAGATTAAAAATAGATTAATGAATTAATGATTAATAATTCCTTGTTATTATTTAGATGTTATCATGTTTTAAATATAATAAAAATGAGTAATTCAATATCCAATAAATATACATAACCTTTATGGAGTGGTTAAAAAATATTATTTATATTTATATTAATGAATGTCAATGTCTAGATAAGGTCATATCTCAATGATATGATATTATATCACTCAATACTAATAAAACATAATGTCTTTTTTTATTTTATAAAATAAATAAAATAGTGGGGTTTAAGATTGATAAAAATAAAAAATAAAAAAATCATTCTTGTATATACAAAAAAATTAAGTTAGGCTGAATGTAAATGATCCCAGATAAATTATCCAGAGTGAGGCATCATTTCCAATTTTCTACTCTCGTACATTTGTAATGATCAAATTGTAACATAAGTGTAGTTACCCAATTAGACCATGGTTTTGAATATATTTTGTATCTTCTAATCACTAACCACATTGTACATCCACGACCATCTTTGTTAGTATGATAAAATGATCCCAAAAAAGGTCACACCATGACCTACCTTCAAAGTATGATATTTTACACATTAAACACTTAATAATCAGTGATATTTAATTTTCTTATATCATCATTAATGGGATGGAGAATTGTTAATAACAAAAACAAAATAATTAATCCATCATTGTGGGAACAAACTATCACCATTCCAGAGTACGAATTATAATCAGAACAACACAATGTGGATAAATGAAAATTAATCATGAAGGGTAAAGGAATAAGGTTCGACCTAATTTTTTTCTCTAATAATATCCTTCAGGTTTGTAAATTATAATCATGAATATTAGATATCATACTGAGAAGGAATAAAAAATAAATAGGATATATTTATATAGTAAATACAATTATTTAAAGTATTGAAAACCCAGATTATAGAAGAAATAATTAAAACACGTTTAAAACAAAAAATACCTAAAATATATTCAGAAAATATATAAACTACAACAACAAAACACCAAACCCTAGATATATATATATACAATAAATTGAATAATTATTTTTAAATAGGTTGTATGGATATTATCTCATGGATGAGATATCTCAACATTATATTTTCATTAGATGTATGTTGTGTCCATGTGGTCAACATGATTCTATATTTTTAACCAACATCAATGTTGAAAAATATTCCATGGCCTATAATTAAATTCCCTTAAAATATATTTTTATCTTCTTTCATTAATATTGGTTGAAAAGATATGTAATGTAAGTTAATTGTTGAATGATTCATGAATGATTCCAAGAAAGAATATCTTACATCATAAAGTGAAAAAATTTCTATTGTAATTTTCTAAATGGTAGAACCATTTATGTTTTATAATCCATACCCTTATATATTTTTATTTCATCCCAATGATAGGTATTTCAAAAATAATGAAACATTATCTAGGATCTATGAATTCAATTACTCAAAAATTTGTTCATATTTTGTAATTAATTTTTCTTTGTTTTCATTAAATATATACTTTTATACTATATTTATTCAAATTCAAATTAAAATTAGGAAATATTTAACTACTAAATAGAAAAAGATGAGGAAATATAAGATGAAAAATAATACCAAATGAAAAATATTAAGGAATACTTTGTAGAGATAAGGAACATTATAAAATTGTAATCGGAATATCTTCTTCTATCAAAATATAAAAAATTAAGTAACAAGAATAAGAGTTGATGATAAAGAGATTACTCCATTGATTTTTGATGTTGAAGAAATTAAGGATACTTATATGGAATAATTTTAACATATAAAATCCCTCCTTTATCATTCATTTCTATAAGAGTACCTAGACAAGTGTCTTACTCTTCATTCATATGAGGGAGATCAATAATCTTTTATTGAATTCATGAATGACTTTTGTAATATGTGAAATATAAATTGAATCTTTTTTAAGAACAAATATCAATTCATTTATGACACTATTTATCCTATGAATAATCAACACTTCTAGAAGTCTAATTTTAGAATATATTAGAGCATATTTACTATATACCTTCAACTATAACAACCCTAATATATGAGGAACATAACATAGAATAATTACTAAAAAATGAACCAATACTGATATGTCATTCTTAAAAACATTTTTTGTAATTTTAATGTATATGAAAAAATCATTAAATACTATTATTTTGAATATTAAAATTCGTAAATCCCATCAATTTCCCTAGAAAGTGAAATTGAATAAGAAAACAAACTTATATAGAAACACATGAGGCACCTTTAACCCATTGAATATTTATTAGAGGGAGTTGGTGAGGATTTTATATATAATTTAATAAAAATAGTGTTTTACACAAATTAACATAAGGTTATGATTGTGATATCAATTCCTCTTGTTTAAATTTAATTTAAATTGAATTATTTATTTTCTTTCACTAGGTTACAGTTTTATGTATCATAAAATGATCAAGTTAAATAAGTTGAAGAGAAATACATTTAAGAAGTTTTCAATGTAGTGGAGGTTATTTATATTATCTTATCCCAGTCATGAAAACTACACATAATTGATAAATACGATGAACATTAAAACTAAAAAAAGGAATATTCAAAAATATTTTCATGTGGATGAACACTAGAAAAACTTTAATGTGTTGGTTCACCTCATATAAGAAAAGTACCCCCTAATATTTGGTATAATAGGTAGAACATCCAAAATAAGATATTTAAATTTCATGGACCCTCTTAATGGTTCAAATCATTTATTCATCACCATTCCATTTCAATATTTTAAAATTTATTGAATTAAATTTCTCATATTTGTTTGTTGTTTTCTATTATGGTCGTAGATGGTGTCATCTAAGAGAAAAAAAGAATGGTTCTATTTCTAAATAAACATGCCTATATTTATATTTTATTTTTTATTCCTATAAAACATTCGATAAAAATAATTCATGTTCTTTAATATAAATGTGTAGTTGAATTTATTTGTGGGATTATGTTTGCCTACTTAAATAATTATGTGTGTGTGTGTTTCTTATTGTCATATTTAATAACTATTAGATTTAACGAATACTTATTATAAGTTTTATCTTCTAAATTGATTTTGAATGATTTTTCATGGTTTTTGAAAAAAATTGTCTTTTTATTTTATTATATTTGAGGATCATTTTCATGGAATTTTATTTTCAAAAAATAATATGGTATTGACAATTTTTTAATTCCATGTCCCTGAAATATTGATAGAAATTATATTTCCATTCAATAGAGGTATTCTAATCCATACAGAAATAATATTTAAAATATCCTCCCATCCATGAGGGAAACATTATACTATATTGAAAAATAAAACGTTTTATTATTTTTATTAATCATTAATTGGACATTATGAATAGAAAAATTATCATTTTAAGGTACATATATGGACATACATCATTTTTATCTTGAGAGTAAACCATTAATTAAATATTATTTTATACCATATAATCAATGAATTTCCTTATTGATTTAATAATCATCCAAAGATTATTTATCCTTAACAATCGTCACACTAAATATATTTGTATCAAGATTTTAAATTTTTGTGTGGGGGATTGTAATTTTTTCCATGTTCTAGGAAATCAAAAAATTTATGGCTCAATTGTAAGTGTGACAATATTTAGGGAATTAGAGAGATAAATATTCATGACACATTATACATATTTTTTTATCTATTTATTATCATCATATTCCGTAAAAATTTAAAAATATATAGATGATAATTTTTATGCAACCATCACGTGGATTTATAAAAATGAATTTTAATTTCTCATATAGTATAATAGTGTATGGCCATGGACGTATCTCAAAATAGGGTGTTTTGGATAACTCTCTACTCTTGGAACATAATAAAATATTTATTATTATAATAATATATGATATAAATGAAAATTAGTTGGATTCATGAGTCAATAAATGATGACATTAAAGGAATAATATATATAAAATAAAACTAATTGAATTTATAAAGACTATAGATGATACTAGTATATTTGCACTGAATGAAACCACATTGAAAAAAATTAAGTATCTTACTTATAAGTAGTGGAACTCCATGTTATACATGTTCATCCTCCACTTCCATAGTTATCAATATATAGTTAACATAACACACCCCCAGAACACTACACATCTATGACCTTATTTGTTAGAATATTAGTGGGATCTTCAATCGATATCACTCCTAAACCTAATTTGTTCATATGTGATCTTAACCATTCAACACTTTATCATAATGGATCCATTTTATGATCTCATAATAATGGAAAGTATATTTTTTTATATAATTTAATATTTAAATCATAATACAATAATCAATAGAAACTATCACCTTTCTCCACTGTTTATTATATTTATAATTACTCCATGAATATAATGTAAAATTAAAAATCAATGACAATGTAATCTGGTACATTATCATATTTACCACAATGAGATTCCTTAGGATCATTAATAATAATAATAAGGATCAAAATCAAAATGATAAGAAAACCAAAATTATATAATCAATATGGGGAGAGTAAACAACTATTATTGAAAGAATAGGAAGAAAAAAAAGTGTTTTTGAAAAAATAATACAATATGTATTACATACAAAAAACATCAACTACAATTGGATATAAAGGGAACTAAAAAATTAACATGGTAACCTAGGTCATAGTCTCTATAGTGGAATGTAAAAATATTTTTATATAGGTTGTAAGGACATCGATGTGTGAATGGGATCACTCCACATGATATTGGCTCTTGCAGTATGATGTTTTAATTTTTGTAATTTGATTTCATATTTTTCATCATATTAAAATTATTCAAAATATTCCATTATCTATAATTGAATTACCATAAAATATACATTTTCCTTATTTTTATGGTCTTACACAAATATCTAAAATACATTAATCACTATGAGTCTCAAGATGGATTCTTTGTTGCAATAGCTATATTGGTATTATGAAGCATTGGTTCATCTAATTCTATAAAAGAATAAACCTATATTAATTATCATAATAACCATTATATATTGTAATATCAACCCCATGGAAAAATTATTTTACCGTTACACATCACTATATCGAAGGAAATTGTTCTCACTTATATATTTAATGATTCATATGGAATAGATTTTCAATTATTACATATCACAAGGAAGGACTGCTGCGACTTTAACAAATACCTCATAGATATCGCTGGCAAAATATTATATATTGAATATTTAACTATAATGAACTAAAATATAAATATATATATTATCTATTCCCGGGAATGAATCATTCAAAACAACACATATGGTTTTATCCTCATTTAAAAAAAATTTAATGTATTATCAAATGGCCAATCCTTTTTTCTTTCCAATTTTTACTTATGGAGGGGTAAATATTATATATAATATCGGTTTCATATAGAATGTGTTATTTATATCTTGGTTACATTAAAAATTATTTTTATCTTACAAATAACATCTTATAAATCCAAATATTTGGATTAATTTTCTCTCTGAAAAATTAGTTAAAAATGAAGATAATAAAATCAAAGAAAAAATTAATCAATTTTCATTTTAAATAATGAAATACAGTTATAAATTAAATATTTGATAATTTTTTAAAATTATTAATTTAATTTTTATTAATTCCTTAAATACAAAATACAAAAATATATTTTATCTTTATCCCTTTCTCTATACATAAACATTTCACTATTAGAAAAACAAAAAATATTTAAAATCAAACAACAAAAAAAGTTTTATTTTTTTATTATATTTTTCGAAATATAATTCCTAAATTCGCATTTTTGGAAACTATTTTTGTACAATTATTATAAAAAATTATATTTTTGACAATTTAATATCCACCCATGACACAATCACATCCTACCTCACTTTGGAAATTTTTTCACTATTCTTTCCTGAGAGATGTAATTCTGCATCCTCATTATGTATATAAAATAAATATACCACCCTATTCATGTAAAGAATCTAATTACAAAACACCATGATAAATAATTTTATTTCAATCATGATTCATATTTCGAGGTGGTATTTTATAAGGGTTGGTTGGAAAACTCATTTAAAAATATACAGGCTGGAAATATGAGTTTTTAAATATTAGATACATTTACAAGAATAATCAAGGGAAATAATGATAAATATATCTCAGTATAATAAATAATTAAAAGACCAAATAACTTTTTCTACCCAAGGACCATGATTAAAAATATATATTCAATCAATTAATTTATCCTTATTCAGGGATATTTTTCCATTTTTTCATAGGTGATGGGTTGAAAATTTTATATAGTCAATGGAGGATAATAAATTACCTTTTATTCTAGAGTGGGACCTAAGACATAAATATAATAACAATTAATAATTAAATATCATAAATATTGACACACTTAACATAGGGTGGTAACTAATGTTATTTATATTTCTCAAATGAATCACGGTAGCTGAACATAGTTATCTCTCACATATATGATTTTGGATCACTCTGTACTCGTATAAATTATTATATTATTCATATTTTTATATTTTATAAAATCGTAGAAATGTATTGGAGTTTAGTAGGGGAATAATATATACATAAAAATTATAATTCATACTGATTAAATAAAAATGATTTTAAATAAAAGGATATGCTCTATTGGGAAACACCGAGAGTGAACCATAATTTCATATTTTTGAACCACTTACCTAATTAATGAAAACATTTCTCATATGTGTTATCACCCTATTCTATACATGATTTAATTATATAATTTTCTTAACAATCACCAATAATATTTTACACCAACCACCTCATTGAATATTACTCTAAAGGGGTACTTAATCTAGTGCACTGCCTAACAAGTTATCCTAGTATGCAATAACACCCATTTAACATCTAGTCATCATGGATCTATAATATGCATTGATAGTCATTGAAGGGATTTATATTAGTTCCAAATATGATTTATATCCTAAGATAATCATGATGAGATCACATTGTATCATTTCCCACCATTGTTTAGCCTTGGATGATCTCAACGATAGGAAAATACAATTAAACATGAACAATCAATGGCTAAGGGATAGTATATTATTTTTCATTTAGGATATATCTTAAGATAGATATTTATCATAATTATGATTGGATGTCATAGTATGAATGAAATATAAAATGATAGTAGTGTGTATGGGAGATAGAATATGCTTCTATTATTAAAATAAAATGTAGAATATGATTCACTACAACACACAATTAAAAATTAATTAAATTGAAAAAAAAACATTACTATAGTCAACCAAGGGCCAAACTATAACGAAAAAAATCCATATAAAATACTAAAACCTTTATAATTTGGGTTTATTTATTTTTTAAGGGATAAAGATAAATCAATATATTCACAAGATTACTCAACAAGATACTATCTTAGGCAGTTGGACATTTCCATATAGGCAGTATACTTCCATATTTCTCAATATTTTCAAAATATTTAAAATATTACTTGATCATGGATTTAATTCCCATCAAATACCAAGGGATCCAATTTCATTCCTCTAAATTAAAAAAAGATATTGAAAATAAATGAACTCTAAAAAGTAAAAAGATCAGTTCAATGACCAACTAACTATCTCTACATCAAGAAGATATGGTCATTATGATTTTTAAAAGAACATAACATTTATTTTTTTCTCATGATGATACATGTATATTTTTATTACATCCCAAAATTATTTTTTTCATAATTTAAAATCCTTTATAGGGAACCAAACATTTGATTATTCATCATTCGTTTACAATTTTAATCAATTTTTTAATTTTTCATAAATAAAACTAAAAAGTTATTTTTTCCATGGTTTATTTAAATTTTTATTATTATCATGGATGTAAAAAACAAGCAGTAGAAATAATATTATATTTAGGATGAAATAGAAGTTCAGATGATGAAAATGATAGGAAGGAAATAATGATATTGGGAACCAAATGAAATTGATATGTGAATATAAAATTTCATTTCATGTAATAATAATTGGAGGAAAAATTATAAGATATAGTATATTATGATATTACTCCGTAGCTTTTTAGTGTAGAATAACCTGATGATGATAATGTGTCACAATTTTAACATCTATTTTCCATCCATTTTAGATGTTAAAATAAGATATTCCTGAAGTGTTCATGTCTAATGATACATGTATACGATATAAATAATATATTGTTGATTTATAAAATTATTTTTTTAAGAATTTAAATGTCATGTTAATGTCCCATTTTTGAATTATAAATATCTTTACCCTTAAAAAAATCTCTATCACTAGAAGAGGACACCATTGAAGTTGTATAGAATATATAGTGACTACATCATATTGAATAGATACCTAAAACTCCAACCATTTCACTCTATAAGGAAATTTCCATACAAAGGAAATTTATCATAGACTGATACATGAATATTTTTTTATATTGAACTCATTTTCTGTAAAATTATAATGATGGAGAATTTTTTTAAAAATATGTAGAATGGTTACATGTTTTCCCCAAATAATTTCATATGATGATGATGTCACTAGATGTTTAATTTTGGATTGATATTCAATTAGTGAAATAATACTTTGGTAGGTTTACAATAATAATATTAAAGTCTGATGAAATTCCATTAGATTGTAAATATGTTGTCAAATAACAAAGGTTTTTGTCATAGCATTTACTAAAACTATATAAAGGGTGTTTGAATTATTTTTCTAGATATAATATATGAAAACTTGTTATTCATAAGAAACTTTGTTTTTCTATAATTTACTATCACTTGGAATGAATAAAGATACAATGGATTTACTATATCATAATTTTATTGATGGACCCCTAAAAATATTAGAAATCGGTATTAAAAAATGACTAGGTGGGGCCCATTGTAAAGGAAAAGTGGAGAAATTTTACAAGCACATGGAAAAATCATTGGATTTAGGTATCATCATGACTACATAATTATAGTGACGTTAACATTATACTTATTAATTAATGAATTACTATCTTGTTATCCAATGGATGTTTGATAATAATATGAACTATGTAAAACTATATTTTCTTAGATTTTTTTTCTTTTCTTTCTTATATTTGGTGAATTAAGGTCTTTATGTATGGTGTTTTATGGAATTTTCATATGTTTCCACTATTCAATAGAATTTTCTAAAGGATGCATTCCCTTCTATTGTGCATGAATAATAGAGATTAAATGTCTAGTTGACTAATGATATATATATTTTTGGTTTATCTTGAATTTACATTACAGTATTATACCGATCTCTTCTATAAAATATGTTTCATAGTTTATATTCAGATAATATGAATCTAAATATAATCATTTATATTATATTAATATACATGTACACATTGATTATGTATGTGTTATTATTTCCGGCACAAGTATTTGAAAGTAGGTAATGTGAGATTTGATTTATTCAAGGGAATATACCAATTTTTTTGTTGTAAATTGAAGACTATCTAGTGGAATTTTATTAAATTTCATATTCAATAGAACTAAGACACAAATAATTTAAAGTCCTAGATGTGAAAAACCATATAGGAATGATATTGGTTTAATTTATATAAAATTAACTATAAAATGTTCTTTTAATATCCATTAGAAATAGAAACTATAGAACTTATTGAAGAGACGAAGAACATTTTTGAGGTGTTGACAATGCATTATGAAGAGTTTCTTATGTTGTAGTAATTTAGTTTGAAAATATCATAAGGTATAGAATAACTATATCATTCGAATGAAATTAACATGGCCAATAATCAACATAATATTGTAAATGTCATGATTATAGATGATGTTTATGAAATTTAATTTTTTAATTATTTTTTAAAATCATGATAAGTGATAATGAATATAGTGACCAATTCGTTTAGTAAATCTAATTTGGTTTTATAATAATTGTGGAGCATTATTATAAATAAATAAATTTAGACTACAAAAGTCATGAGATCATCCTAAAATGGGATGAATGTAGATGGATGACGATGTTTACATTACTGAATAAATCATAGATATTCCGTGGAAAATCATATGGGAGGAGTGGAGGGAAACTAACCATACCCAAACCCATGTGGAGGTATTTGAGATAGTGGGGATCCTCATGAAATTGTTTTTGGGATCAAAAATCTATTAGAGAAAAATATTTTCAAAACCCATCTTTAGAAAATACACAAATAAAAGAAGTTAACACTATGATTATTAGTGGTAATGTTATAATGGAATCTTTGATTGTATATTTCATAGAATCACTAAATTTCATAGGTTAAATTGGATATATGTCAAATTTTTTACTCTGAGATTTTTTGTAAAATAATTTTTTTATAATGATTATGTATAGTTTTTATAGAATGTTTCTATCAAAATTTAGGTGAATAATTGGGGTTTTCTTAAGTTGAGTTCTATACAATATATCCATGGACTTTATAAAAATATAATTTCGAATTTTGTGTTTGATAATTATGGTTTCATAAATCACATTTCTAATAGGTTTGTGATAATCACTAAGGGTTATCTAGTCATTACTTGATAGGTGAAATATGGAACATTCTACCTTACTTGTAAAGACCCGTAAATTTGAAGGAATTTTTTTTTCTTAATATTCTTTGAAATTTTACAAGAACGAAGTTTTAGACAGCACATGATTCCGAGGCCTGGTGTGCCCGGAATCAATTTCCGAAGTTTGGCTCGGGTACGTTCAGTGAACGAACAAGCAGGTTTTTCTAACTTTTAAACCGGTGCTCGGAATCGAATTCAGAGGGCACCGATGGAATCGCAGCGCCGATATTTTCTTAAAAATGCCTCTTCCGGAGTTGCGTTTTCTCGGGTGTGGATTTTAATTTTTGGGCTTTAAGTTGAGAAATAAAATAACGTGGTACGACAAACATTATTTTATTTCACTTAAATCCTCTTAAAGCCACTTAAAGCTGCTTAAGCTGAGTTTAAGCGGATAAGGTACAATTCAAAATATCTTACCCTCTTGGTAGGATATTTATGAGGTGGGGCCCGCACGAGCCCCACTGTTTCTTTTTCGCTGAGTAATGCACCCGCGAAAACCCCTATTAATTGAAAGTCAACTGTGGTGTTTCTTAATCTATTAAACGCTCCTTTTAATTGGGCGGTTTTATTCGTTGAATTAATTCTATGAATTAATGGGTCGTTACTTAACTTAGTTTTTTCATTTTTTGGCATGTAATAAAATAAGACCAACATTTTTCTTCTTGTGTGTTTTTCGTTGAGAGGATTTGACAGAACCTTAAGTCCTTCAACCTCCTTCGCGAAGAACGCAATGAACGAGAAGAACGTCGGCCTTCGACGAAAGGTGACGAAGAACACCGGACCCTCGGAGATCGACGACGCGACGCCGTGTTCTGCGACACCAACGATTATCCTCCTGCGATGTTCTTCTGCGATGTTCCTTCTTCCACGACAAATCTTCGAACATCCGTTTGAGGTAGGAGTTTTCGAATCTTTTAAATTCCTTTGTGGATTTTATACTTGACATGGATTTAATTCGTGTAAATTAAATCTGTGTGTTTCTTTAACCCTCGAAGATCGTTTACGCGACGCCCTTCCGCGACGCGACGATCACCTCCTACCACGACGGTCAATTTCGCGACGTACTCGCACCCGACGACAACTTTGAGGTAGGGGTTTGATTCTTTAAGTATTTGTGATTAAATCCCTGGTAGTTTAAATATTGTTGGGTGAATATCTTTAAGACCGCTAACGCGGTGGGTGCGGAATAACGAACAAGTCCGAACCCACCTTACCTTTTTGTTCATGGTGCGCGAAATGGCGGACGACGACAAACAGGGCCGCAAGGGAAATTCGAGGGCCTGGTAGTGATGATCGGGTCCCAGGAGGACCACTGGCGAAGACCGCACGCAAAACGGACCACCGGAGCGCATCCGGTGGCCTGCGGAAGCTCCCGCCGGCGCGCCACCGGCAAAACCCGCCACAGCTTCAGCCGCGGTGGCGAGCCGGTTCCGCGGCCACGCGGAATCCGGAGGCGGGACGCGGACCGTCTTCCGCGTCCGCTGGCGAGGCGGCCCCACACGGGGCCGCGGTGTTTCTTCACGCAGGGGCAGCAAGCCCCCCGCGGCTTCCCCTCGCGCGGCCGCTCGGCCGAGCCGAGCCGGGCCGGGCTCGGCCACTCTGGCCGGGCCGGGCCGGGCCAGGTCGCGTCGGACCCGGGTCGGGTCGACCCGGTTTGGTCCGACCCAGGGGGGTGGGTCGGGTCGGTCCGGGCCCAGACCCCCCGTTTCTGGACCTTTTCGGTCTTTTGCTCATAACTTGAGCTACGGGCCTCCGAACGACCCGCCGTCAGTGGAGATACGATCCTTGGATCGAGACGGTCGTTTCGGTATATCACACTCAAGTTTTCGGAATACTTTGGGTTCATCCGGGTTGGTTCGTACACGAAACCAACCGGGCCCTCGGAGCAGAAACACTCATATCTTGAGCTTCAGACGTCCGATTCACGTGCTGTCGACTTTGATGGATTCCTCTAAGTGAGACGGATCTTTTGGATTACTCCGCCCGAGGTTTGGATGCAGGTGGAGTACGGTCGGGTTGGCTTTGCCTTAAAAACCAACAGGGCCCCTGGGACGAAAAAGCCAATAACTCTCAGACCGAGCGTCCGATTGACGCGCCGTCTGTCGCGTTGAGTTCCTGATGACAATAAGGAAATTTTGGATACATCAACTCCGTACTTGTGTCAGTTGATCTATGAGCCTCTTAGCTTTTGGATCGGACCCTCCCGAATGAGCTTGTTGTGTGCGGGAATCCTAGAGCTGGTTGCGACTACGACGATGATGGAAACAGTACGGGAATCCTCCGTGTTTTCGGCAGTGACCACTACACTACATCTTGGGATACATCAACTACGGACTACATGTCAGTTGATGCATCGACCTCTTGGATCGTGGAGTGTACCCTCCCAGAACGAGCATGCTGTGTGCGGGAACCCTAGAGCTGGTTACGACTGCGACGATAATGGAAACAGTACGGGAATCCTCCATGTTTTCAGCAGTGACCACTACGGTACATCTTGGGATACATCATCTCCGGAATACATGTCAGTTGATGCATCGACCTCTTGGCTCGTGGAGTGGACCCTCCCGGAACGAGCATGATGTGTGCGGAAACCCTAGAGCCAGTTGAGACTTAACGACTGTTGATCGAACGACTCGGTGTGTTACGGAGAGCCTAGTGGGAATCGCTTGGTTGTAGCAGCAGATCCACGGAGGAGGAGCGTTTGGTTGTAGCAGTAGACCCGCAGTACTCAACAGAAGGAGTACCTCTGGAGTCTATGAGGGGGAGCGCTTGGTTGTAGCGGCAGACCCACGACGGAGGAGCGCTTGGTTGTAGCAGCATGGGGGAGCGCTTGGTTGTAGCGGCAGACCCGCAACGGAGAAGCGCTTGGTGGTAGCGGCTAACCTGTGGTACTCAACAGAAGAATTACCTCTAGAGGATATGAGGGGGAGCGCTTGGTATTAGCAGTAGACCCATGGTGGGAAGCGCTTGGTTGTAGCAGCAGGCCCACAATACTCGATAGGTGGAGTACTACAGCAGTCCAAGGTTAGAAGGAAGTGCTTGGTTGTATCGGAATAACCAGTGTACTTGATGGAGAAGGAGTTTCCCTATATCTATGGTTTCAACTTCATGATCGATCCTATGTGGGTCATTGCAGGGGTTAGTACCTACCGATCTTTTGTGGGTCTGACGGCTAGATGAATCAGTGGCTACATCTGATCATCTCTATCATCTTACGAAGAAGTATATCCTGTGTGAGCTGAATCCTGGTTGTTATCCTATGTGGATTTACGTTTTTCTTTCCTATGTGGATTGTGTCGTGCTATCCTGTGTAGATATAGGTTTTTCTTTCCTATGTTGACTGGGTTGTACTTGAGCTCGGATGTTGGAGTCGAGCGAGAATTGAAGACTTAGGTATATGTATGGGCAAATACCTAAGCCGTGTCTGATTTTACTTCATGATTGTATCTTTCCTTTTTGGATTATCCTTTGTGGATTCTGGGAGACCTTCGGGGGCCTCGGGGTCCCTACTGAGTAGCTTATACTCACCCCTGCACGAGCTATGCCCGCACTACGTTGTGTTGGTTGCAGATGACGAATAGCGCTGATCGCGGTGGAGGCTTGCGGAGCAGGACGATACCTGGAGGTGGACCACTGGGCAGGGTGTACATGGAGCGGACGGGTAGACCTAGGAGCTGTGGAGGCTATCTATACTCACCCTTCAGTTGGGACTCCCATAGGTTGGCTCGACACTGCGGCTTTACTTTTCAGTTGTTGTTTTTCCCCTTTCAGTTGTACTTTACAGTTGGGCTTGTATTTCCGGCCCCCTTTACTTTTCCGCACTTACTGTTGTACCAGCTTTTACTTAGTGTTTACTTTTTTTCCGCTTGCTTACTCTGTGGTGCTTTTTTACTTTACAAAGGCAGTGCCTTCCCTTTTTACCGGGATTTACGCCTTGGTGCTAGTCGCCAGCCCCTGGCCTATGGAAGGCAGGCTTGGGGTAGTCACGGCACGGGCCCCGAGGACGGGTCTTGAGAAATTGGTATCAGAGGAGTTCGATTCTACCGCAGACTCTGATATTTTCTATGTGAAGAAATAATGTTTAGCATATTGGGTGTGGTTATCAGTCCAGGGAGTCCATTGTTGGTGCGGCGGCCGACGTATCCGTACACCAGGACCCTAACTTCTGATTTCTGACTTAATGCACAAAAACATTGATTGCATGTGTGTTTCAATTTTTCTTTGTGATTACTTTATGTCAGCTCACCGGGTATACTGTTCTGACCGTGGAACACCTGTTTCTTTTAGGATGGCCCCACGACGGCAGCCAGCTAGGGTTCTGAGACTTGAGCGTGACAACCGCCCGCCGAGCGACGAGGCCTCTGTACATGGCCCTTTGACTGCAGAAGAACCAGCGGTACCTTTACCTGTCGAGCCACCGATGCTTCCAGCACCAGCTGCTGACGATGCAAGTCGCCTCAGTTCACTGCATGAGTTCCCGCGCTAGCGACCACCCAGGTTTCGTGGGGAGACAGACCCCCAGGCAGCCGAGGACTGGCTGGAGGTAGTGGTGTGAGTTTTCAGGCTAGTGAGGACACCAGATGACCTCATGGTGATCCTCACAGCGAGCCGATGGTGTATCTTGATGCTCCAAGTGCACGATGAGGCATCTCTCCTCTGGACAGACTTTGAGGGCCTCTTCCGCTCAGAGTTCGTCCCGGCCACCCTCCGTGCGGTGCGCATCCTGGAGCTTCTTCAATTGCGGCAGGGCAGCTTGACGGTGGCCCAGTACTCAGCGAGATTTACCGATATCTCGCGCTCCTCGACCGACATGTTACGTGACCCATTCTTCTGGGCCCGGACCTTTGAGAAGGGATTGAGACATGAGATCCGGGCATCGCTGATCTCCCTCTACATTCTGACACAAACACAAGTGTTGGAGCGAGCCCTCTTAGTGGAGAGTTTCCTTGCTGAGAAGTCTCCAGTAGTAGGACCCACCACTAGCTGGCATGCGGCAGAGTCTTCTGCAGCGGGCGGTAGACAGATGATGCAGGGGTCCAAGAGGACTAGACCTACTGGTGGTCGACCACGTCACACAGGATCGATTGTGCGAGGCACCCGGGGTGGACAACGTCTTACCATGAGCGGACAGTGTTACTCCTGCGGCGGGGTTGGTCACATGGCTCGTGACTGTCCGACCCGCCATACGGATGACCAGCAGATGAACGAAGGACCTCCCAGGCGAGGCAGAAGAGCTGGCTAAGCAGTAGGTGGTGGACGACGCTTAGAGGTTTTGCCACCACCACCGCCAGGAGGTCCACCCCGACCGCAGGGAGTTGGTGGACATGGGAGAGCTCAGCTTCAGGAAGCCGAGGCCTACGATCATGGGGCTCCGAGAGCAGATGGACAGGAGCGGGACTAGCTCCAGACATGTAGACTTTTGTTTATGCAGCTTCTAGCGTTGTTAATGTTTGTTTGTAGATGTTTTGTGTCTTTGGACTTTGATCTGCAGTAATAGAAGACACTTTTCTTTTGATGTTTACCCTCCTATTCTCTCTTTTAGTTGTTACTAAGAGGTTCCGGTTTAAAAACCGTTGACTTGACCCTCGCATTGAGATACCTACTGGAGGAGACCCAGTGACCACACACTGATTCCAACAGTGTGACTCAACCCTTGGAAGCGAGAGTAACGGTTGGATCTCTTGGTAGTAGCGTTGAGCCATCACGACGACATCCTTGGTATGGATTAGTATCATCCATGTCGGGATTGACTGTATTAGGTGAAGAACATGGTTCATCCAGGGGATGAGACCAGATTTCTTTTATTAGCAAAGAAGAAATCTCAGCAGCCTTTGTAGGACCAGAAAGGTCCATGTCATCCATGAGCGGATGAGGACAGCTCAGAGCCGGCATAAGTCTTGTGCTGGCAGAAGGCGGAGGCCACTAGAGTTCGAGGATGGCAACCACATCTTCTGGCATGTCTCACCTCGACATGGATTACAGAGATTTGGCTGAGGCAGCAGTCGTCTCCATGCTTCATCAGACCATTCCAGGTCCTCAACAGGATTGGCGAGGTGGCTTATCGCCTGGTTCTACCACCTCAGATGCACCGGGTGCACGATGTCTTCCACGAATCTCAGCTGAGGAGATACGTGCACGACCCGACACACATCATTGACCATGGGGAGCTGGATGTTGATGATGGGGCGACCTTTGCGGAGGTCCCGGTGGAGATCGTGGATCGACAGGAGTGGGTCCTATGTGGTTGATCGATTCATCTTGTGCGCATCATATGGAAGCACGAGAACCTCCAGGAGAGCCCTTAGGAGAGGGAGGCTCAGATTTGTGCTCAGTACCGCCTTTGTATCCCTATGTTTGTGGTGAAGCTTTACGGGGACGTAAAGCCCTGTGGTGGGAGTAATGTAAAGAACCGTAAATTTCAAGAAAATTTTTTTTCTTAATTTTCATTGGAATTTTACAAGAATGCAGTTTCAGACGGCACCTAATTCCGAGGCCCGGTGTGCTCGGAATCAATATCCGAAGATTGGCTCGGGTACGTTTAGTGAACCAACGAGCGGGTTTTTCTAACTTTTGAACCGGTGCTCGGAATCGAATTCTGAGGGCACCGATGGAATCGCAGCACTGGTATTTGCTTAGAAACGCCTCTTCCGGAGATGTGTTTTCTCGGGTCTGGGTTTTAATTTTTGGGCATTATGTTGAGAAATAAAATAACGTGGTACGACAAACTTTATTTTATTTCACTTAAATCCGCTTAAATCCACTTAAAGCTGCTTCAGCTGAGTTTAAGCGGATAGGGTAAAATTCAAAATATCCTACCCTCTTGGTAGGATATTTGTGAGGTGGGGCCCATACGAGCCCCACCGTTTCTTTTCCGCTAAGTAACGTACCCGCGAAAACCCCTATTAATTGAAAGTCAACTGGGGTGTTTCTTAATCTATTAAATACTCCTTTTAATTGGGCGGTTTTATTCGTTGAATTAATTCTATGAATTAATGGGTTGTTACTTAACTTAGTTTTTTCGTTTGTTGGCATGTAAT
Source organism: Viscum album (assembly GCA_963277665.1). NCBI lineage: Eukaryota > Viridiplantae > Streptophyta > Magnoliopsida > Santalales > Viscaceae > Viscum > Viscum album. The sequence continues at coordinate 2,044,886,337 of OY728126.1, read as the reverse complement.
ACAATAATAGCAACATTTTTCTTCTTGTGTGTTGTTCGTTGAGAGGATTTGACAGAACCTTATGTCCTTCAACCTCCTTCGCGAAGAATGCGAAGATCACGAAGTACGCGAGGAACGCCGACCTTCGACGAAAGGCGATGAAGAACGCCGGACCCTCGGAGATCGACGACACGACGCCGTGTTCCACGACGCCAATGATTCTCCTCCTACGACGTTCTTCTGTGACGTACCTTCTTCCACGACAAATCTTCAAACATCCGTTTGAGGTAGGAGTTTAAGAATCTTTTAAATTCCATTGTGGATTTTATACTTGACATGGATTTAGTTCGTGTAAATTAAATTTGTGTGTTTCTTTAACCCTCGGAGATCGTCGACGCGACGCCCTTCCCCGACGCGACGATCACCTCCTACCACGACGGTCAATTCTGTGACATACTCGCACCCGACGACGACGTTGAGGTAGGGGTTTCACTATGGAAAAAATGGTTATTTGCGACGGGATCCCGTCGCAAATCGCCCGTTGCGGAAAACGCCGTCCCAACAATAATTATTTGCGATGGGCCCGTCGCTGAAACTATTATTTGTGATGGGGATCCTTCCCTTCACAAATAATACTCCGTATATTTGTTAAATCTTTTAAAAAAAGTAATTGCGACGGGCCCCATCACAACAGTTATTTGCGACGGGCCCGTCGCAAATAGAAATTGCGACGGGCCCCGTCGCAATTGCTTTTAAAAAAAAACTATTATTAAATTATTTTAATGGATATAATAATAATACTATTTGTGACGGGCATAGTATCCCGTCGCAAATACTATAAAAAAATAAAAAAGATTATTAATAAATTATTTTATTTAATATAATAATAATCCAATTATAATTCAAAAATAAAAAATAATAAAAAATTAATAAATGATTTTAATTAATATAATAATAGAATTATAATTCACAAATAAAAATAATGAATTATTAATAAATTATTTTAATTTATTTAATAATAATAGAATTATAATTCAAAAATAAAAAATAATAGAATATTAATAAATGATTTAATTAATATAATAATATTAGAATTATAATTCATAAATAAAAAAAATATTAATAAGTTAATTTAATTAATATAAAAATAATAGAATTATTTTACATTCAAATATTAAAATAATTCGAATATGACAAAAAAATTATAATTAAATTATAATATTATAAAATTTTAAAATATATATATAATTTAATATTATAAAATATAAATAATATTATTATTCATATTAATATTGTTATTTCAAAATAAAATATTATTAATATTTTATAATGAGACAGAAACTATGAATAGAAAAAAATTCATATTTTGATTTAACAAACATTATAACATAAAAACAAACTCTAATCTGAAGGAGGGGGGAGGGGGAGGGGGGATCTGCAGATGCGGGTGGAGGAAACTCCATCCCTAAAGCATGAGTGAGTCGGCGCATGTACTCCATCTGCTCCTGGTACTGCTGTTGCCACCGACTCATCTGCTCCTCGTACAACTGCTGCTGGCGTCGACGCTTGTCCTCATGCTGCTACTGCTGCTGACGCATCTGCTCATGCTCCTGTCAGAGACTCTATATCAATGCAGTCTGAGATCGCAACTGATCCTCATACTGTGTAGCATAAGAAGATGCACGAGCTCCTCTCGAGCTGGACGCCAACATCTCAGCACTGCCATAATAATCTACGGTAGTCAGTCGAGAGCTAATACCAACTACCCGACCCTTCTCGAAGGCATACTTGGTGGCCTGCATCCATGTCGCCTCATCAAACTGACGGCCAGTGGTCTGATCTGATGACTCGGCCTGACTCTCAGGCCGGTTATGTGACGTTGCGGCCCCATATGACTCCTGTAGTTGCAATTTAAAATTAAAATCGTGAATATATTATATGCAGTTAATTTTTAAACTTGAAAACAAATAATACTGACCATGATGTGATCCTGACGATCACCTCTGAGGTCCCCAGTAGCCGGATCACTATACATCCTCTGATATACGTCGTACTCCGTAATGTCGGGGTGCTCGACAACCTATAAGAATAAAAAATAAACTGTTAATATTTATAGTTATATAAAATATTTATAAATAATGTACGTACCAGATACTGTCTATGAGTACTGAAAGAACGACTCCCAGCTCGATGAGTCACCTCCTGTCTCCCCCAATTCTGCATCCCCACCAATGATCTCCTCTGAAAGTCACCACTCAACTGGTGCGCACATAATCCATCCCGTACATGGGATGAAATGTACTCTGGTCGGTGTGCTCTACATGACTCGTCAAAATCTGACACTCATGCTTTCTTCATTGCAGATTTTCTTAAATTGTGCAAAAATTGATGCAAGCGATCATGCATGGCCACCTCCCATGCCTTTAGGATGGCGTCACGCATGGTATCCTCGATCGGATACCATAAACCCTACAAATAAATCAAAATATCAAGTTATAAATGAAATAATTTTCAAAATAAAAATTATTTATTTATGTACGTACCAACCAAATGGCCGAACATGGCCTGCTGCACATCAATGGGAATCTGCTCCCATGTGGTCCACGGCTGAGAGAAATAGTTGCGCAAAATAGCGCTTCCCTGTCCAACTGATATATGCGGAAAACTGTAAAAATAATAAAAATTTATTATGTGAATAGATTAATGAAATATTAGTCAAATCCACAGATTATCACACAGGTTATCACACCTCCGTGTGCGTGGATCAATCCCAAGACGTGGACGTCGCTCAGGGATGGGGTTAGGAATCATCAATCGTGCAAGACCGCGCCCCCTCCACGTACTCCCTAGAGCACTTGCAGGCTGAGGGTCATCTGCTAGCAACTCATCCGCATCAAAATGTAGTTCAACATCTGCCAACTCACGAAATGTCTCGTTGTCCATCTGAAACATAAAATGTTAATGTTGTTAACAAATAATTGATAATTACTATTATATATATATATATTATGATTGTATATAACTACCATGGAATTATATCAATGTTCATCTTCATCATCATCTTCATATATGTCAATGTCATTTCATATTCCTCCTCAATATCATCGATATCCATTCGAGTTCTAGTTTCTTAATCTCTTACCATTTCAAATTCATATGTGACATCATTAACATCATCGTCATCACCGACTCTTAAATGTGGGGTGTCGTCATTGATACTCATGTCTCTTTGTAAAAAAGATTGATTTTGATGACTCTCTTGAAAAACTTCAATTCATTGCACATCAGTGAAAGCACATTCACTTTGACTAAACTGATTGTCTCAAATTTTGATTTTTATTACACTCCACCAAGCAGTCAAGTCTCTTGATGTAGCATAGTACTTTGCGTAAGAAACTTGATGTGCTTGTTGATCCAATAAGAATGGTTCATTTACTGCGAGAACACTTTTACATTTAATATTGATGACTCCATGAGTCAGATGAACATGTACATCTCTCTCTGTATCCAACCACCGATATTTGAACATGGTTATGTAATGTTGTCCAAGATAACAGTGTTCAATGATTTCATCATGTATGACATAAAAGTCAACTTCATTTTCTCGATGATGAGATCCTCTCAAACTAACTCCACTGTTCATTGTTTTTTTTGGATTCCCCATATGCATGTGTGTGAAATCGAAATCCATTCACCACATATGCATTATATGTTTTAACAAATTTGGAAGGTGGGTTACTCAATATACGCAGCCGTTTGTCAATATTATCAACATGTCGAGACACCTGAAAAGTTTTGAAATAATTATCAAAATAGTAAACTATACATTGAATGAGTTGCTATAAGATAAAGAATTTATGTTACCGGTTTTTGAAACCACTGAGAGAAATTTTTCAGTCGTCGTTCTTCGAGAGGAGCTGCTGTAATTTGTGGAATTTGTTTCTTGATATGATTATCATACAACCTACAAAAACCAATGTTATTTACTGTAACATAAATGATAGAATAAGTGATATAAACACTTACAGTACAACTGATGTCATCTCTTCACAGTTGAGCAGAACATACGTATGAGCTCTGTGATGTTCATCATCAGAAAGCCAGCATTAATAAACTCCACCAAAACGAAGATCTAGCTGGTTGAAAACAGATAATTTATTGTCGATTTCATGAATATTCCTCTCGTTCCGTCCCATTCGGTTGTGTTTTGAAGGATACACAGATTCAAAATAATGGGAGCAGAAAAAAGATATTTCTTCTTGCAAATAAGCTTCTGCAATAGATCCTTCAACATATGCTTTGTTACGTACTTTTCTTTTCAATTTTTATATGCATCTTTCAAATGGGTACATCCATTGAAACTGTACTGGACCACCACATTTGGCTTCATATGAAAAATCTAACATCAAATGTTCCATTTAGTCGAAGAAAGACGGCGAAAATATTTTTTCTAGTTTACATATAATTGCAACAACATCTTTTTCAAGTTTGCATAGAGCATCATATTCTGCTGTAGCTGCACAAATTTCCCAAAAAAAATGAGACATGTCTGTTATGGAATCCCAAATCACAGAATTCAACAGACCTCTTAATCCAATGGATAGAAGTCTTTCCATTATAACATGAAAATCATGACTTTTTAATCCAGTAATATGAGAATTCTTTACACATCTAACCAAATTGGAAGCACAACCATCTGGAAGTCTCAAATCTGCAATCTACTGACAAAATAATAAACGGTTTTCTTTAGACAGTGTATAAGCTGCTTTTGGTTTTAGTAACCTTTCTGTTCTGTCATTCTCAACGAATTGTAGTTCTCGACGCCTGCAAATTTGGGCAAGATCTAAACGTGCATTTACATTGTCTTTTCTCTTTCCTGGTGTATCCAAAACTGCATGAAACAAATTATCAAAACAGTTCTTCTCAATGTGCATGACATCTAACATGTGTTGGACCAAAAAATCAGACCAATATGGAAAATCCCAAAATATTCTACGTTTAATCCAATTGTGTTCTTTCCCAAAACCAGAAATTTTCTGTTGGTTTATTGTGAGACCAAAAGTGATGGGAGGTAATGAAAATACAACTAATTTTATCTCTGAACCTGATAGCATTTTTGGAGGTCCATCCCTTTCAACTGTTCCTTTTCTGAAACGAGATTTGTTTCTGCGAAAAGGATGATCAGCTGGAAGAAATCTGCGATGACAGTCAAAATAACGAGGTTTCTTTCCATGAATGAGCATAAATTCTTTGTTCTCTCCCATACAGTAAGTACATGATTTCTGACCATGTGTACTTCAACCAGATAACATCCCATAAGTCGGGAAGTCACTAATTGTCCACATCAATGCTGCTCTCAGTATGAAATTCTGTTTCGTTGCAACATCATATGTACTGACACCAGTACTCCATAATAAACTTAATTCATCAATCAATGGTTTCAAATAAACATGAATATTTTTCTTCGGATGTCCTGGAATTAGTAAATTCAAAAAGATATATAGCTCCTTCATCAACATCCATGGAGGTAAATTGTACGATGTTAAAAAAAGGCCAACATGAATATTGACTACCATAAGATCTGAACGGACAGAAACCAACAGTGGAAAGGCCCAGTCGATCATTTCTAGCTTCTAAAGCAAAGGATGGGTGCACTTTATTAAAATGTTTCCATGAATCACCATCGGCTGGATGATTCAAGCTTTTATCGGTTGAAATATTCTCTTTATGCCATGACATCATTGTCGCTGTATTCTTAGACATGAATAAACGCTGTAGTTTGGATGTAAGCGGAAATTATCTCAACTGTTTTACAGGAATCAAACCAGACTTCCCATGTTGTCCTTCTTTATATCTCAGTTGCCCACATGTGGGACAACTATCCAACAACTCATTTTCCCCAGAATACAAAATGCAGTCATTTGAACATGCATGAATCTTCTAACAAGTAAGTCCCAAATTTTGAACAAGCCTCTTACTCTCATAGTAATTTGCAGGAAAAACATTTCATTCGGGTAATAGTGTTTTAAGCAAAGAAAATATCTGGTCAAAACAGGTGTTTGACATTCCGTTATTTGATTTGATAGCCATAAATTTTTCAACTGCTTCTAATTTGCTCATCTTGCAGCCAGGATATAATGCATCCTTAGCAGACCTCAACAACTCATAAAATTCAGACGGTGCCAACTCAGGATTTGAAGCTATATCAGCCGGAGTTTCTGTATGTTGAACAGATGAACCTGTAACATCATGTACTAAATCTTGAAACCGATATGGATCCAGAATCAAGTTGGTATCACCTGCTCTGGAACTGCGTTCACCGTGTTGATACCAAAAAACATACTCTGGTTGAAAACCAAAACGCAAGAGATGTCCCCCCACTTTGTCAAAAGTGTCAAATGTTCGCAATGCACATTTTCTACAAGGGCATTTTATTTTTCCTTCTGAAAAAAATTCTGGATTTGATGCCGTAAATGATAAAAAATTCTCCACACCCTCTACATATACTGGATTTAAACCAAAACCGTTTGGATTTCTATGCTGATTTATCCATATGCGGTCACCTAATAATGATTGTTGACGACCTCATTGTTCCATATTTTTTTATAAAATATAAAATCATTACTGGTTTTGAATAATTTGTTAGAAAAAACACTCAAGCAAGGATAATTATCGAGTTTACTAATTATTGGTAATTATTACTAATTATTACTAATTATTGGTAATTATTCCTAATTATCGGTAATTATTACTAATTATTGGTAAATATTGGTAATTATTGGTAATTATTACTAATTATTGGTAATTATTACTAATTATTGGTAATTATTGGTAATTATTTCTAATTATTGGTAATTATTCAGAATTATTGGTAATTATCGGTAATTATTTGTAATTATTGGTAATTATTGGTAATTATTACTAATTATTGGTAATTATTACTAATTATTACTAATTATTGATAATTATTCCTAATTATTTCTAATTATTACTAATTATCGGTAATTATTGGTAATTATTGGTAATTATTGGTAATTAATACATATTGTTTGTAATTATTACTAATTATTACTAATTATTGGTAATTATTCCTAATTATTGGTAATTATCGGTAATTATTGGTAATTATTGGTAATTATTACTAATTATTACTAATTATTACTAATTATTGGTAATTATTACTAATTATTGGTAATTATTCCTAATTATTGGCAATTATTCCTAATTATTGGTAATTATTACTAATTATTGGTAATTATTACTAATTATTGGTAATTATTACTAATTATTACTAATTATTACTAATTATTGGTAATTATTACTAATTATTGGTAATTATTAATAATTATTACTAATTATTACTAATTATTACTAATAATTGGTAATTATTACTAATTATTACTAATTATTACGAATTATTGGTAATTATAACTAATTATTACTAATTATTAGTAATTATTGGAAATTATTACGAATTATTACTAATTATTGGTAATTATTCCTAATTATTACTAATTATTACTAATTATTGGTAATTATTCTTAATTATTTGTAATTATTCCTAATTATTGGTAATTATTCCTAATTATTGGTAATTATTCCTAATTATTGGTAATTATCTGTAATTATTGGAAATTATTGGTAATTATTACTAATTATTGGTAATTATTACTAATTATTGGTAATTAATACTAATTATTACTAATTATTGGTAATTATTCCTAATTATCAGTAATTATTGGTAATTATTGGTAATTATTACTAATTATTGGTAATTATTGGTAATTATTCCTAATTATTGGTAATTATTCCTAATTATTTTTAATTATTGGTAATTATTGGTAATTATTGGTAATTATCGGTAATTATCGGTAATTATTGGTAATTATTGGTAATTATTACTAATTATTACTAATTATTACTAATTATTGGTAATTATTCCTAATTATTACTAATTATCGGTAATTATTGGTAATTATTGGTAATTATTGGTAATTATTAGTAATTATTACGAATTATTACTAATTATTGGTAATTATTTCTAATTATTGGTAATTATCGGTAATTATGGGTAATTATTGGTAATTATTACTAATTATTACTAATTATTAATAATTATTACTAATTATTGGTAATTATTACTAATTATTTGTAATTACGACTAATTATTGGTAATTATTACCAATTATTACTAATTATTGGTAATTATTCCTAATTATTACTAATTATTACTAATTATAGGTAATTATTACCAATTATTGGTAATTATTCCGAATTATTGGTAATTATTACTAATTAATGGTAATTATTACTAATTATTGGTAATTATTACTAATTATTTGTAATTATTACTAATTATTGGTAATTATTACTAATTATTGGTAATTATTATGAATTATTATTAATTATTACGAATTATTGGTAATTATTACGAATTATTTGTAATTATTACTAATTATTACTAATTATTACTAATTATTGGTAATTGTTACTAATTATTACTAATTATTGGTAATTATTCCTAATTATTACTAATTATTACTAATTATTGGTAATTATTCCTAATTATTACTAATTATTACTAATTATTGTTAATTATTCATAATTATTGGTGATTATTTCTAATTATTGGTAATTATTCCTAATTATTGGTAATTGTTACTAATTATTGGTAATTATTCCTAATTATTGGTAATTGCTACTAATTATTGGTAATTATTTCTAATTATTCCTAATTATTACTAATTATTACTAATTATTACTAATTATTGGTAATTATTCCAAATTATTACTAATTATTACTAATTAGTGGTAATTATTAGTAATTATTAGTAATTATTACTAATTATTACTAATTATGACTAATTATTGATAATTATTGATAATTATTACTAATTATTACTAATTATTGGTAATTATTACTATTTATTGGTAATTATTACTAATTATTACTAATTATTCCTAATTATTGCTAATTATTGGTAATTATTCATATAATTACTCATAATTAGGAATAATTTCCAATAATTAGGAATAATAACATTATTAGTATATTTAATTATTAATATTAAAATAATATAATTTTCTATATTGTATACAATTCTCCTTTCATCTGTGGGGTTTCTCTCTCCACATACAAATATTACATGTGGAGACAGCAAACACACAGATAAAAGGAGAATTGTATAGAATATAAAAAATTATATTATTTTAATATTAATAATAAAATATACTAATAATGTACTAATGTAATTATTCCTAATTATTGGTATTTATTAATAATTATTAGCATTTATTCTTAATTATTAAAATTTATTACTAATTATTCCTAATTACCATTAACTATGAACAATACTAATAATTTAAATTTATTACGTAACAAAACAATGTAAACATAATTAAATTACAACTAATTAAGAATAATTGAAACTAATAAAAAATTTAAAATAAATATTAAATTAAAATGAAAATAAACACCTTTAAAATTGATCTGAGCTTGATCTCTGATCGTTCTTGAAAACATCAATATCAACTCCGGAGAAAAAAATTAAACTTAAAAAACACTGAACTCTAGAAATAGAATTTGAGAGAAGGAGAAGATGGAGTTTGAGAATGAATTGAAAAAAACGGATGGGGGTATTTATAGGTTAGATTAGTTGCGACGGGTCCATTTGCAATGGGTATCCCGTCGCAAATAATATTATTTGCGACGGTACCCGTCACAAATACCTTAGCCATCATTTATTACGGTCAATGGTTAAATAGTTATTTGCGACGGGTCCCGTCGCAAATAACAACCTGCCGACATACTATTTGCGACGGGAGAATATTCCCATCGCAAATACCTTTTATCGCCGTCGGTATTTGCGACGGGAAATAACCGCCCGTCGCAAATACATTTCCCGTGATTTGGCGCGCAAAGCGCGCCAGTTCTTTTGCGACGGAGAAAGCTAACTCGTCGCAAAAGACTACTTGTTTGCGACGGGCAAATACCCCCTTCGCAAATAAGTTTTTAATGGGGCTATTTGCGACGGAAATAAATCCCATTGCAAATACCCTTTTAGTTGTTACTAAGAGGTTCCGGTTTAAAAATCATTGACTTGACCCTCACTTTGAGATACCTACTGGAGGAGACCCAGTGGCCACACCCTGATGCCGACAGTGTGACTCAACCCTTGGAGGCGAGAGTAACAGTTGGATCTCTTGGTAGTAGCGTCGAGGCTTTACGACGACATCCTTGGTATGGATTAGTATCATCCATGTCCGGATTGACTGTATTAGGTGAAGAACATAGTTCATACAGGGGATGAGACTGGATTTCTCCTATCGGAAAAGAAGAAATATCAGCAGCTCTTGTAGGACCAGAAAGGTCCAAGTCATCCATGAGCGGATGAGGACAGCTCAAAGCCGGCATAAGTCTTGTGCTTGCAGAAGGAGGAGGCCACTAGAGTTCGAGGATAGAAACCACGTCTTCTGGCGTGTATCACCTCGACGTGGATTACGGAGATTTGGCCGAGGCGGCAGTCATCTCCACGCTTCATCGGACCATTCCAGGTCCTCAACAGGATTGGCGAGGTGGCTTATCGCCTGGCTCTACCACCTCAGTTGCACCGGGTGCACGACATCTTCCACGTATCTCATCTGAGGAGACACATGCACGACCCGACATACAACATTGACCATGGGGAGCTGGATGTTGATGATGGGGCGACCTTTGGGGAGGTCCCGGTGGAGATCGAGGATCGATAGGAACGGGTCCTACGTGGACAATCGATTCCTCTTGTGCGCATCATATGGCAGCACTAGAACCTCTAGGAGAGCCCTTGGGAGCAGGAGGCTCAGATGTGTGCTCAGTACCGCTTCCCTAAGTTTGTGGTGAAGCTTTACATTGACGTAAAGCCCTGTGGTGGGAGTAATGTAATGACCCGTAAATTTCAAGGAAATTTTTTTTCTTAATTTTCTTTGGAATTTTACAAGAACGTAGTTTCAGACGGCACCTGATTCTGAGGCCCGGTGTGCCCAGAATCAATTTCTGAAGTTTGGCTCGGGTACGTTCAAAGAACGAACGAGCAGGTTTTTCTAACTTTTGAACCGGTGCTCGAAATCTAATTCTGAGGGCACCGATGGAATCTCAGCGCCGGTATTTTCTTAGAAACACCTCTTCCGGAGTTGCGTTTGCTCGGGTGTGGTTTTTAATTTTTGGGCTTTAAGTTGAGAAATAAAATAACGTGGTACGACAAACTTTATTTTATTTCACATAAAGCCGCTTAAAGCCACTTAAAGCTGCTTAAGTTGAGTTTAAGCGAATAGGGTACAATTCAAAATATCCTACCCTCTTGATAGGATATTTGTGAGGTGGGGCCCACACGAGCCCCACTGTTTCTTTTCCGCTAAGTAACGCACCCGCGAAAACCCCTATTAATTGATAGTCAACTGGGGCGTTTCTTAATCTATTAAATGCTCCTTTTAATTGGATGGTTTTATTCGTTGAATTAATTCTATGAATTAATGGGTCATTACTTAACTTAGTTTTTTTGTTTGTTGGCATGTAATAAAATAATACCAACATTTTTCTTCTTGTGTGTTGTTCGTTGAGAGGATTTGACAGAACCTCAAGTCCTTCAACCTCCTTCACGAAGAACACGAAGAACGCGAAGAACGCGAAGAAAGCCAGCCTTTGACGAAAGGCGACGAAGAACGCCGGACCCTCAGAGATCGACGACGCGACGCCGTGTTCCGCAACTCCAATGATTCTCCTCCTGCGACATTCTTCTGCGACGTTCCTTATTCCACGACAAATCTTCGAACATCCATTTGAGGTAGGAGTATATAAATCTTTTAAATTCCTTTGTGGATTTTATACTTGACATGGATTTAATTCATGTAAATTAAATCACTGTGTTTTTTAACCCTCGGAGATCGTCGACGCGACGCCCTTCCTCCACGCTACGATCACCTCCTACGGTGATGGTCTATTCCGCGACGTACTCGCACCCGACGACGACGTTGAGGTAGGGGTTTGATTCTTTAAATCTTTGTGATTAAATCCCTAGTCGTTTAAATATTTTTGGGTGAATATCTTTAAGACCGCTAACTAGGTGGGTGCCTACTAATGAACATGTCCGAACCCACTACACCTTTTCGTTCTTGGTGCATGAAATGGCGGACGATGACAAACGGGGCCGCAAGGGAGATTCGAGGGCCTAGCAGTGAAGATCGGGTCCCTGGAGGACCACTGGCGAAGACCACACGCAAAACGGACCAACAGAGCGCGTCCGGTGGCCCGCAGAAGCTCCCCCCGGTGCAACACACCAGCGCACCGCCGGCAAAACCTGTCGCGACTGAAGCCGCGGTGGCGAGCCGGTTCCGCGGCCGCGCGGAACCGGGAGGAGGGAAGCGGCCCGGCTACGGCGTCCACTGGCGAGGTGGCCCCACCCGGGGCTGCGACGTTTCTTAACGTGGGGGCAGCAAGCCCCCCGCGGCTTCCCCTCGCTTGGCCGCTGGGCCGAGCTGATCCGGGCCGACCCGCTCGGCCGAGCTGAGCCGGGCTGACCCGTCGGGCCCCTCGAGCCGAACTGGGCCGGACCCGGGTCGAGTCGACCCGGTTCGGGCTGACCCGGAGGGGGTTGGGCCGGGTCGGTCTGGGCCCAGACCCCCCCATTTCCAAACATTTTCGGTCTATTGCTCATAACTTAAGCTACGAGCCTCCGAACGACCCACCATCAGCGGAGATATGATCCTTGGATCGAGATGGTCGTTTCGGTATATCACACTCATGGTTTCAGAATACTTTGGGTTCGGCCGGGTTGGTTCGTACACGAAACCAACCGGGCCCTCGGAGCGGAAACACTCATATCTTGAGGTTCGGACGTCCGATTGACATGCCATAGACTTTGATTGATTCCTCTAAGTGAGAAGGATCTTTTGGATTACTCCGCCCGAGGTTTGGATGCAGGTGGAGTACGGTCCGGTTGGTTTTGCCTTAAAAACCAACCGGGCCCCTGGGACGAAAAAGCCAATAACTCTCAGACCGAGCGTCCGATTGATGCTCCATCTGTTGCGTTGAGTTCCTATTGACGATATGGATCTTTTGGATACATCAACTCCGGACTTGTGTTATTTTATGTATCAGCCTCTTAGCTTTTGGAGCGGACCCTCCCGAACGAGTTTGCTGTGTGCGGGCACCCTAGAGCTGGCTGCGACTGCGACGATGATGGAAATAGTACGGGAATACTTCGTGTTTTCGGCAGTGACCACTATGGTACATCATGGGATACATCAAATCCGGAATACATGTCAGTTGATGCATCGACCTCTTGGCTCGTGGAGTGGACCCTCCCGGAATGAGCATGCTGTGTGCGGGAACCCTAGAGCTGGCTGCGACTGCGACGATGATGGAAACAGTACGGGAATCCTCTGTGTTTTCGGCAGTGACCACTATGGTACATCTTGGGATACATCAACTCCGGACTACATGTCAGTTGATGCATCGACCTCTTGGCTCGTGGAGTGGACCCTCCCGGAACGAGCATGCTGTGTGCGGAAACCCTAGAGCCGGTTGAGACTTGACGACTGCTGATCGAACGACTCGGTGTGTTAAAAATAGCCCAGTGGGAAGCACTTGGTTGTAGCATCAGACCCACGGCGGAAGAGCACTTGGTTGTAGCGGCAGACCCGCGGTACTCAACAGAAGGAGTACCTCTGAAGGCTATGAGGGGGAGCACCTGGTTGTAGCAGCAGACCCACGACAGAGGAGCGATTGGTTGTAGCAGCATGGGGGAGCGCTTGGTTGTAGTGGCAGAACCACGACGGAGGAGCGCTTGGTTGTAGCAGCTAACCCGTGGTCCTCAATAGAAGGAGTACCTATAGAGGCTATGAGGGGGAGCGCTTGGTTGTAGTGGCAGACCCATGGTGGGAAGCGCTTGGTTGTAGCAGCAGGCCCACAGTACTCGATAGGTGGAGTACTACAGCAGTCCAAGGTTAGAAGGAAGTGCTTGGTTGTAGCGGCATGACCACTGTACTTGATGTAGAAGGAGTTTCCCTATTTCTATGGTTTTAACTTCATGATCGATCCTATGTGGGTCATTGCGGGGGTTAGTACCTACCGATCCTTTGTGGGACTGACGGCTAGATTAATCAGTGGATACATCTGATCATCTCTATCGTCTTACGAAGAAGTATATCCTGTGTGAGCTTAATCCTGGTTGTTATCCTATGTGGATTTACATTTTTCTTTCCTATGTGGATTGCGTCGTGCTATCCTGTGTGGATTTACGTTTTTCTTTCCTGTGTAGACCGGGTTGTACATGAGCTCGGATGTTGGAGCCGAGAGAGAATTGAAGACTTAGGTATATGGATGGGCATATACCTAAGCCGTGTCTGATGTTACTTCATGATTGTATCTTTCCTTTGTGGATTATCCTTTGTGGATTCTGGGAGACCTTCGGGGGTCTCGGGGTCCCTACTGAGTAGCTTATACTCACCCCTGCATGGGCTATGCCCGCACTACGTTGTGTTGGTTGCAGAAGACGGACAGTGCTGATCGCGGTGGAGGCTTGTGAAGTAGGACGGTACCTAGAGGTGGACCACTGGGCAGGGTGTACTCAGAGCGGACGGCTGGATCGAGGAGCTGTGGAGGCTATCTGTACTCACCCTTTAGGTGGGACTCCCAGCGGATGGCTCGATGCTGCGGCTTTACTTTTCAGTTGCATTTTTCCCCTTTCAGTTGTACTTTATAGTTGGGCTTGTATTTTCAGCCCCTTTACTTTTCCGCACTTACTGTTGTACCATATTTTACATAGTGTTTACTTTTTTTCCGCTTTCTTACTCTATGGTGCTTGTTTACTTTACAAAGGCAATGCCTTCCCTTTTTACCGGGATTTACGCCTTGGTGTTAGTCGCCAGCCCCTGGCCTATGGAAGGCGGGCTTGGGGTAGTCACGGCACGGGCCCCGAGGACGGGTCGTGACATTACTCGAATAAAATATTGGGTCACTATTGGAAAAATGTAAATATTAAAATGTTCATATTTTTTTCACATTTAGAAGGGTCATCTCAAAAAAATAATAGTATGATTATTCTATTAGAATAATAATTAGTGTAACTTGAGTATTAAAAAATTGGGACTTATTTATGTTTCATACCGTGAGAGAAGAATAGTTTAACATTACATAATACTGGAAGAAATCCATTGAACTGGAATCTAGAACATGTACATACTGATGAATGGGGATAAATTATTGCCAATAATTTTGAGGGTCATAATATTTTTTTTTGATTTATTGATGATTCCATGAGAAATGTGTAATATTATTATCTGATTTTCTATTTGGATCTGTTTGGAATCCTCGTATTGTGGATATAAATGTTGGAGAGTGAAACATGTTTTAATAAGAACAACTTAATATACAATAATGGACATGAGTTCACTATAAGGAGTTTTTTGAACAACCACAGAGACATAACAATAAGACAAGAAAAGATGTTTCCGAGAATTTTTGAAAATATTTTGTAGTGGATTGGATGAATTAGATGTTAATAAATATGATGGAAGGGATGATAATTCACTACGGAATTCTTAATAAATTTCTAATAGAATATATATACATGGTCTCTTACTTATTCAATAAATGTCCATCATTAATGGAATGGAAATAGTCAATTTAAGTAAAATGGTTTGATTAGAGACTATAACATTATAATCTATGGATCAACGATTGTGTTACCATGTTCATGTGGATGATAAGGATGGAAATAGGTGTAGCATACTTGAACAGATTATAAACCATAATAGTTTAATCAGGCCGGGTTCCACTAGCCGTATATGCACCTCCCTATACATCAATGGTTTTGAAAAGTAGAAAGTATGGAAAAAGTGTGATAGGGGGTAATATACCCTCGGGTTATGATAATATAATGGTTTGAGTATATATATATTACATTTAGGGAAAAAATAACCAGACTCAAATGGGACATAAAAATGGAGATCCAAACATAACACTTTTTCCTACATAATTGAAAATCCATCCAATATAGTCCCTACAAAAAAATATCCAGTGGGGTTAAAAATGGATAAAAAATTATAAATATAATATAATCATGTTAAAGATTTTTGTGAAACAAAAAAGAAACTCCAGCTGATGCAAGAACCTCAAGGTCGCTTGTTATCAACCCCATCTAAACAAAAAATATGATCCAGATCTTGTCCGATACCATTACTTTAACACCAAATAATAAAGTATAGATTCCTGATGAAGGAACCATGTAGGGTGAGAGAATGTGCCTTAGTAGGGTACCATCCATGTGTGCATATTATACATCTGCAATTAAGTAGTTGTGTATTAAAAATGAATAAGCAGTAGAACATCATTTATGTAAACACAAACTCACATAATATTCAACAACCACTAGGGGCTATCAATGGCTTTGTCCACCTACATAGTAACTCTGATGTATATGGTCCACAAGTTAAGAAAAAGGTATCCCCAAATATGGCATAGTATCACGTGAACCATCCATTTCCACCTCCAATGTCACCCAACACCATGTTCCATCAATTTTTTTGATATCTCGAAGGAACTCCCAATTAAATACTTATATACTCCCTCTAACCAAAAATTGAAATCACCCATTGGATCAAATCCTGGTATCCGTTTTCATAGTGATGATTGACCAAAAAAACATCTACTAGCTAAAAGCACGAAGTCCTAAGGAATACTAATTTCTATCCTCAAAAATGATACTTTCCTAATTTCCTCATGCACAATAGGCCTATGACCCCAACTGACATCCTCAATAGAATCACCTTATGAATCCTAACCATTCTCATGGAATCCAATGGAATGCATGCTGCTCCATTTACATAAGAACCACTACATGGGGCCTTTGTGAACATGTTTGGTAAAAACAACCTCATCACTAAGTCAACCTATGTCAACATGACTCTAACTACACATTAGACCATCATAGGAGAGGGTAAATCGTCAATTTAGTACATAAGACTTATAATTATTGTTGCCTCATTCCCCTACTATCATGCCACTAAAATTAATTTCCATGGCATCCAAAATTATAGAGGACTTACCTGTAACCTAATGTTATTTTAACATCATTCAAAATATTGCTTCTTCATATCCTATGATTAACATCACCTAAAATATTTGTGCCAAGGAAAACCATATGACCAAATTTTCCTCAATCATGATAACCATGCCACTTTTATCCCTTAGTTCAATCCCATAATGATCCCATTGATCACATCACATGTAATTAAAAATGACACATATAAACATAATTCAATTCGAATTAATTAATCATTTTAAGTAAATTAAATTACAAATTAATGGTAATTTAAATTGATTAACTAAATTAAATCAATCAATATAAATAAATATAAAACATCAACTGGACAAACCACCCAAGTGGCCTACGACATCTACCCCAGACTTGAACAAAGACATATGATTTGGATATTCCAAAAGGCATTCCCTCTCGTCCAATTATTTAATTAAATACTTCATTTAAATTACATGGTATCACTCATTCAACACCTCAGTGCGCTAAAATATACACCTAATTGTTTTTTGAAAAATATAATAGAAAAGAATTCACAACCTACCTTGGAATCATAGTTGTATGGACATCCAATATTTTCCTCTATCTCCAAAAAGATTAGAAGAAATCAAAAATTCTATTCAATTCCCTGAAAATATCTCTAAATGACACGAATGAAACTAAACCCTCTGGTTTGACCTCAAATGTAACACCAAAGACACAACCAAACATGTGAGGAATTTTCCAAGAATCTATACCAATCCAAAAACAAAATATTTTTTGATGGAAACATGTAATTATGTTCCGATGATAAAAAATGAATTTAACATGACCACTAATTCCAAAAACTAAAAAAGGTTGGTGTTTTTGACCCACAATAAAATACAATGGATGTTACAATATCCCAACTATAACATTTATCATCATAGATCTATAAAAACCCAAGATATGGAACTGAACATACCCATACTATTTAAAATACTTGGAATATCCTAGTCTCAAAATAAAATTTCCACTACTTCAAGGGGGCCCCATATTAGGAGTGGCCTACCTCAGGCCTAACAGAACACAAAACACAAATAAATAAACTATCCACTATTCATTTCTATGATTATATATCCTCCCAATATGCATTGTCACTCCTTCTCCACATGTTATATTGTTCTATACTCAACAACCATTGAAATAATACATCACATTGGTGAACACCTCATGCCAATGTCGTACAGGGAACCAATGAGGTCTTGTATCTAAAAAGATTCCCTATTCTATTTCGGTGCCTTGAAACATGATCAAGTAACACATATAATGATTCCTAGATGCCAATGCACCTCATGTAAGCCTGGTCACCTCAATCCCCCGAAGCATATAGACCTCAAATGCCATGGTCCCAATGTTTCTCACAGAAAAGTCATTTTTCCAAACACCTCATACATACATACATACATACATACATACATACATACATACATACATACATACATACATATATATATATAAAACACTCGAGCTATTTCAAACTTACTAAATAACATCTGGTTAGTATATACATATATTCCATGCACCTCATACACCCAAAAAAACATTCCTCATCATCCTATGCCAAATAAATGAAGGAAAATGGTTATTCCCTCAATGTACCTCTAAATATCATTGGATGACCAGCCTACTCTGACCTTGGTAGTTCAATGCCATGGATCTGGCCTGAAGAACAACTTCTAGAAGCCTATTACATCTTCCTTGATGCCCCCCCAAACTGACACTAACCCCATTATTGGATATTTCAATCTCATCCAAATCCTTTGCATGCAACTGAATCTCATATAATATTACCTGGTTCCAATCCCAGTCTAACCTCATACACCTGAGTCATCCCCCATTCATACTTTCCAAATATACAAGAAGATTTCATGTATATTCCTAACCTTCCCACATTCTTGAAACTATATTGGAGGATACTTTCACTATGTATATACAAGACTTGACAACCCACACTAGAGGAATACTGTTGAATACACAATCCAATGGCGTATGCTCATGTCCTTGACCTGAATACCCTACTAAAACTTGTCATGATCTATCATTGTATTCTATGAATCATTTCCACTAAAATAATCTAAAGTAAATTCTTGAATCCATTATGAACTATCTGTCAAAATTTGAAAAGAATATGAGCACCTTGTTTACCACCCTTGATAATGTGGGAAACCAGAATATGTTCACCTACACACAAATGAAATTCCATAAACCATGCCCACAATTCTTCACCCTCGAGGTAGAATCGATCACCACATAAGACCTGAAGTGAGAAATTTCATTGAATGTATATACAATGTCCATGATAAAATTTTATCCCTTCTGAGGCTCATGTACTCTGTTCGTTATCCCCGCCCAACGTCTTCAGGAAGAAGTTACCGAAGAACCTCTACTCAAAGTCATTCTAGGATAGCCCCTCATGTCTTCCTACCTAAACCAGAACATCCCACACGTTCTTTTCTCATCCTATGAGAATTTATATTCCTAGATTTACCCTCCACCATGGAGGCATGTCTATCTTCTGGAAATCTATCTTCCTGATCAAGATCTACTTCTCAGCCGCCTACAATCTTCCCACACCCTAAAATAGTGGTGGGATCTATGAATAGATATCCTGAGTCAGATACACCATATATGATCTTCCACCTTAGGTCCCTAGTCGATACATTAGATCCCACATACTAGGCTCTCTCCGAGCAACTCTTAATGAGGCCACCCAAAAGTCGCCAGATATTGTGGTTTCCCTGCCTACACTAGAGCATGCACTTGATCATGTAAATGTGGCTCATGCTCTGATTGACCCTTTGGGGACTCACCCTACTTGTGATCTAGTGGAACCCTATACTCACCCACATGAAGATACATTATATCCCATCTATTTGGAAGCCTTAATGAGTACCATTACCTGGTTAGACATATTATATAACACAAATATTTAATGAAAATAACGAAATAATTAAGTGGAAGTGTAACGTCACTACCTTTACTCTCCCTCACCACAACCATGCCATATTGAATTCTGGCCTCATTGCCTCCTTACCTAACAATATCAGAGCCCATTACCAAATATATCCTAATTCATGCCCATATTCATGTACCACATCATCTCAGTCTGATAACCACATCACATAATATGGTGATCAACAACCCCCATGTCATATTACATGCTATCTCCTATAAAATCTAGGCCCATAACACATATAAGTATTAAATGGAAAATCACATTTCACATGAAATTTTTTAAAACAACATGTATATAATTTTAATATTCTAATGTGCCTAATGAAAATCATAAAAATTCATAAAAAAAAAAGAAACACTCATTTCCATGTTAGGATAAGGGAAAATTAATCATTAATTGTAATACTAATCCAAGGTACCATTATATAACAATAATAATCACATCCCATGTATACCTATAAAGGTGTAAATAACATAAATTATAAAATTAAAAAAATATAAATACAATTCCCGACCATGGAAGCATGGTCCACCCCCATGTATGGGGATGGAAGCACCCAATAACAAGTTCTAATCCTCGTGATGAAAAAATTATAACCTCTATAATACCATAGATAATATATTAATAATATTAAAGAGGTAAAAGAAAC
Source organism: Viscum album (assembly GCA_963277665.1). NCBI lineage: Eukaryota > Viridiplantae > Streptophyta > Magnoliopsida > Santalales > Viscaceae > Viscum > Viscum album. The sequence goes on along the minus strand of OY728126.1, from coordinate 2,044,865,660 downwards.
ACCCATGAGAAAATTTTTAGTGTCCTCAACTTGATTATCCACATGAACAGCTCTATCGGCCCTGGTGACACTTGCCTTATTTTCCCCTCCACATCCACAAAAGGCTACAAACTAGTAGTGAGGTTTTAAAATTGGTGATATTATAGAGAAAATTACATCAGGTATTGATAATATATTTTTACTATTATATATAAAACATGCCCCAAAAAATGACTCTAAAGACTCGAACCAGACCTGCCAGAGGAGAAAGCAAAATCAATAAAAACTAATTGCATATGATTAAGTAAATAAATGAAACTGAATAAATGAACATCCAAACATACCCCTTGAAACTAAATAATATATAATCCACCAATAAATTCAATAAAATACAATATCCCTTAGGATTATCCACTAAATCATGATTAAAAAAACATATATATTATGCCAGTGGAATATGAAAGGGTATCTAAAAATTAAATATATTTAATGAATGAACCTAAATTTACCTTTCCATATTATCTTGGTAAACAACAAAAATAATCTAGCTACCTATTCTGAACCCTTTCCTAAACACAAAAGCATAATGTCACACACGTCCCAAAGGTCCTGTTTATGGTGAGAGAATGAGTCTCGTCAGGGTACCACTTAGGTATATATACGTTATATAATTGAATAAGGAAGTCTATAACAAAAAAACATAAGTCAATTGCACTTGCATAATGTAAATACAAACTCCCCTAATGATCAACAGCCACCCGGGGGATCTTACCTTCTTCATCAATAATCAGGATAACTGAGGAGTGGATCTATATCTGATGACCAAGGCTTACAAAAATGTCACATACTCTCAGTTGAATTCTATGTTTACCCCTCTAATGTCACCTGAAACCCTGTTCCATTATCTAGTATTTTATTTCTTTAATCCATGACCCATGAAATACATATTTGGTCTATTAGTCCCCTAGTTAAAAGAACAAGTCGACTCAATGGTCATGGTCCAGCTGCACAATGATGCTTATCCTTAAAAAAACCATTTTAGTCTCAAAGAACAATTCTTCAATTGAATGTTGATTATTTCCCCCCAAAATGATCCGAGTATAATGAAATTCATCTTGACAAGCCTCAGCCACAACCGACAAGCCAAAAGTCTATCACCCAATGGATCCTCACCATCTAAGAAGGTTCTTATGTACATCACCCTGAAAAAATTTACCTAAGACACTCTATCAAGGGACTATACCGACATGAGTGGTCAAAACCACCTCATCCCTAATTCAAACTATATGCACATGACTGTAATGGTGGTTTGGGTAATAATGGGTGAGTGATAATCACCAATTTGTTACATAATCCACATCATATCTGGATCCTTGTTCCCCTACAACCATGTCACTCAAAAAAATGGCAATGCCATCCAAATTGACTCAGTGAATTCCAATATAATGATAGCCTTGGTGCCTTAATTTGATCACTGAATAAACCAATCCTATTATTAACATCGCTAAGAAATATGGTCTTTGACCCACTAAAAAACAAACATCACCTCAATCATGATAGTCATTATACCTCAATACCATGGTTCATGCACATCATGGTCACGTAAATCACATCTTGTTAAATTACAAAATTTCACTTATATACATAATTATATTCACTTGAATAATTTATTTTAAATAAATTAATGAAACAATTCAATGTAATTGAAATTGTTCGAATTGATTAAAACAAAAAAATGAAATTCAATTAAAGAAAATAACCATGCACGAACTCCCAATTTCTATATGGCCTCTATCATTTTATCAGTCAAATGAACATGGTTTTGGATTTCCAAAGTCATGCCCTGAAGTCCAATAAATTAATTAAAAGAATCCACTGATATTATGGGGTCCCACTAGGTTATCACCTTGGCACATTATAATCTACACCACCCATACAATTGAGAAATATTAAATAAAGTTAATAACCACCTACCATAGAGTCATATATGTATAGAAATTTAATATAATCCTCTCACTCTAAATATTTTGTAAAAATTTGGATTTTTCGTCAAATGAATTGAAAATAGTGGAAATGGATCGAATAGATTTTGAGTTCTGTCAGGATAGTGATAATAAGAAAAAAGGCATGGGTGAGCAGAGACATAACAAGATTGATTCAGTGCAGGAAATTCAGTGGAGGACCACATGTGATATGAGAAAGAGGATATGAATTGTTATATAGATAGGAGGGAATTTTCGTTATTTCACACCATTAATTAGATGCATGGGTAGACCTCATGGTTTCAAACTCTGCAGGTATCGTGTGGATCCTACTACATATGAACCATGATCCTCATGATTTTATTACATGGTTTACCAAAAATATTGAAAAATATACATTCTATTGTGTTATGTTATTACCTATGTGGAACTACCAATGTGAATTTCACATGATTTAATTTGATCATGTGCATGCCATGTGAAATAACTCTATGAACACTTTATGGTTTCATTCATGGTTGCACTCCCCAAAAGAGATGATTTTAAAAACTATGTTGTAGTATAAAAATGGGTTGCATTGTTTTCTTTAGGGGGCCAAATAGTTTCCCAAACAATTTAACTCGACCTACAATATGACAATTTTGGTCATCAAAGAACCGTGGCATCAGAAACCCTTCCAAACAAACAAGAACCATTACAATTATATAAAACCACCCAATAAATAGTATATTGTGTTGATTAAAAATGCCGAATTGAGTTATGATGAACATAAAATAATTTTTCATACCCACCAATTTTAAAAAATAAAAACTGGAGAGGTTTTTCAACTTGAGATGAAATACCCAAGGCATTACAATAGGCTTTATTAAATGCCTCATACATGATTCTATATATGGAATGACAAAATATATTTTTTATTTTGAAATTTAAATAACAGAATGAGTAATTTCATTATAAGAAAAAATGTTCTCTACAATGAAGAGATTATTTGGTATGAAAAAAATGTTGAAGTAGAGGAAGATGAGAACAATGAGTAATCAAAATCCCATGTTGACATGGGATGAATTTTTAGTGGAATTAGAATTAATTAAATTTTAATTGGTAATGATTGTATTAGAAAATCTCAAATTTTTAGCAATTATTACAGAACAATATTTTCAATTTTGATTTTACTAGTTTAGACGTTAAACAAAAAATCTTATAAACTTGTGGATCTTCACAGCATAAACTAGATAAATTAATTCAGAATAATTAGTTTCAAAATTTATTTATCCAAAATTAAAAATCATAATAACTTCTAGATTTAGACTTCTTGTATTGTGGAATGGTTTCGATCTTCACTTGTTAAACATGATGTATAGAGGAGTAACATCGTATCGAAATGTTGTGGCCATTCATAATGATTCCTTTATGTGGGAGTTATTTATTAAGGATGAGTTATATGAAGTATATAAAAATTACACCTTGAAACTATATTAATATCTACTCAAAAATATGGAACTGGAAAAGGAATTATTTTTATTATTAAAGGGAGATGAGAACAAAGTTAAAATTTATAATGCTAGGCTGGTGGTGAAGTGGATAAACAAAAATGATGTTTATTTAATGTTAGAAATTCATTCTATTTTTTTAAATAATACTAAAATAATAATTGTGATTCTAATGGTAACCTCTAAATACACAATTGTGTAGAAAATGTAGACAAAGTATTCTTTTATTAATAGTGATTTTCAGAATGAAATTGACATAAAGTAACATAATTCCTTTTCTGTGAAATGGATCCTTAAATTATTGTGTTATCTCAATAAGAGCCTTTATGGATTGAAACTTTTTCCAACATAGTCTAAAATATAGTTTTATGATTTTATGTCAAATAAATGATTCAAATTAAGAATAGTGAATCATTTTTAATATAATAAAATGTTTTATGATTGGTGATTCCATACCCGGATCTCATATATGTATTATAATCTTCTTGTTAGAAATAATTTCAAATATATTTTAGACATTAAGAATCATTTTCCTGAAATTTATTAGATTAATGATTATGGTGTAGTTATGAAGATATTGAGAATGTAGATTACAAGGGATTGATTTTATGTATGCCTAGTTCTATACTAAAAGAAGTACCTCTTGATGGAAATTGAATGTTTTGTGATGAATAGATGTAAATATATTGTTTTTACTCTTTAAGATAATTTCAATTTATCATTGTAGTAAGAAACATGAATTTATGTTGTGACAAATTATATGGATAATGTTATATTCTCATCATGTGTAGAAGTTTGATGCATGTTATAGTAAGAAATCATCATGATATTTCTCAATCAATGGTAGTTATTAACTAGTTTATGGATAATTTTAGATAATAACATTAGGAATTTAGGAATTGGATTCTCTAGAATCTCAATGGATTGAACGAATCGACCATGTGTTTTAGTCAAAATAATCAATTGTAAGGTTATTCTGATAGATACAATGGTTATGATTCCAATATTAATAGGTGTAAATATGGTTTGGTATTTACATTTAGATTATCATCTTTTAGTCTGATATGAATATTGATTACATTTATTTATCTCTCATTAATTATAGTATAATATATATTTTAATAATATATGATGGATTGGAAATGGAGGGGTAGATAAAAAAATTATGGAACTCAAAAGTGACTAATAAATGGGGATGCTTTACTTTAAAAGTCACACTAAATATAATATAAGGAAACATATGGGTTTTCATGCGGGGAAAATAATGTTGACTTGATATACCATTTTATTTGGATGTTGATGAATGATGGGGAGCCAGATCTTTAGACGGTCCATCAGAAATACAATCATTTATAACATTTACTATAGGGTTAATATATGATATTTTAATGATAAATATTTTTTCAGTGAGGATGAAAATAGTGAATGAAGAATGGAAAATATTACTTTATATATTAGAAGTTTGTTAGGATCACCTATATACCTAATGTATTTCCTTGTTTCTAGGAAAATATATATTTAATTATAAGATGTTTTAGACCATAACTAATGTTTCCATGTTTGCCCAATGAAAGTTCACTAAATTATAGTGTTTTCATAAGTTCAATATTGGGAGTATGATGTTTTAGTGAAAAACATTTGGTTCAGGTTGAACATTGTGTTTTAGGAAGTATGTTAACTTCAAATGGATGAAAAACTACTGGATTGATCATTAGATGATAATTCAATAATGTTATTAGAAGGACACAATGTGAATTTTAATCCCATTTTATTTTGGAAATTTTAGAATAAGTGTAAAAATATGGGAACACAGTTAATCTAGCATTGATGGGTCGTAAAACTGAGTGAGGTTATATAAATTATCTGTTTATAGTTTAATATATAGATATATGAAAAAATTAGAAGTTGGTGTGACCATATGAAAGGGTGGGGCCTTTTATTAATGGAGGGTTGGATGAATGTATTATGACATATAGTTAAAATTTGGTAAAATGATTTTTTGGCCTTATAGTTACAATTATTGTAATGATATACAAACGAATTCAAAAAATCATGCAAAATTCTCTCATGTACATGGGATAAAAGTACAAACCATATAAAACTAAGTGTTAAATTATTTTTTCTATTTTTTATATTGTATTATATTTGTGTAATAATTTGTACATGTTGATTTAGGGTATGTTATTTTATTTCCTATGTTTTGGAGAATTTAATCAGGGATATATAAAATGAACCTATGCATGCTTTTGTTAAAGTGATATTTTTGTATATTGAAGACTCATAATTCTTTTGGTTTAGGTTTTAATGAATTTATTTTATTATGTTAGAAACCAACCATTTTAATTTACCATTAAATCCCACTATTATGAATTTATATTTTTTTTCATGTATATTGATTTCTCTTTAATGTGAAGATGATGAATAAAACAAATTTGTAATGGAAAATTTAAGGATCCATTTACAAATTTAATGTTAATTAATGCGAGTTAATATGGATATTGATGAAGAAAATAGAAAAAATAGTAATAGCTGTAAATAATCTATAAATTCAAATACCTTTTCAATGGAATTTTTACTTAATTTCAAAATGGTCGGAATGATAGCTCTATGACCAAGGAAACCTCTATACATAGTGAGGGCTAAGGAATTTGCGAAGAAGAAATATTTGGGGACCCACATCACATAATATAATGCCCAATTTAAATTTGGTGTAGCTTTTGGAAATTTCTAAATAGGGGCATTAAACACCTAGTTTGCAGTAATGGGTTCAAAGAATGTATAATATCCATGTCTATTTCTTTTAATATATTTCATAAAATGTTATCATCTTTTATAGTATTTTTTATATATTTTTTATAATGGATTAAATTATAAAACAAACATAAGGATTTAATTACCAAATAAAACATGATTTATTTCTCCATCATATTGGATTCAATCCCCAAATTTTATATTGGTGTTTTATGTGATTTAATTCCAACGGTTAGTAAATTTATCTATGGGTTATTAGTATCCTACTTAGGTTAATTTTTGTTGGTGTATATATATTTATTTTCAAATTTAGATACTTTTAACACTAATGAGTATCAAGAATATTTTTCACTCTTAAGCTTATTTTGAGAGATGTTACCATATTTTTGAAAATAAAATGAATTCTAAAAGATTATTTATAAATAATTTATTTCTGAAATTTTACATTCAATCATGTTTTTGAGTCTTTCTAAATTTTAAAATCTCTACCCATAAAACACTGACCATTAATATTTTCCCAGTAATGAGATGTATTCTAATTATTTTGGACATATTCCTCATAATACACTCACTTTAATGATAGAAACATAAGGGTGTGGTGAGAATTAGATGATTTTATTCTTAATATTTTTAAATATTTTGGGTTTATGAAATGTGTTTGATATTATTGAGGCACCTCTTTGGCCAACCCAAATTTCTAACATGAGATAGAACCTTTACATCAACCCTGATTTATCTAAAAGAAAACATTATTATTTTTTCTTATTTAATCCAAATTAATATCTCAATTATCTTTACCTAGAATAAATATTAATATATTTTCATGATTATTTGTTGTTTGAGTGTAAGGTAATATAATTTCATTTGTATTCATAAGAACTAGATCATATCTATATGTGTGATGTGTGTAACATTATTCATGGAATTGGTGATAAAAATGTACATGATTCACTACCATTAGTGTACTTCATTTATTTTTTTCATATTCACTTAAAAATAAAAATTAAAAAAGTAATAATATTGAATGGATTGTTTCACAACTATCACAATTTTGTAAAATATTATTTATTTATTTATTGGTGAAACATAAATGACGACCAAAGAAATTTATTGAAGAGCTAGTTTTTGATCACTCATTACTCCAACCTCTTCTTTTATTTTTTATGTAATTTTAAATATTCTGAAATCCTAGAAATTTCATAGAGGTTTAGAATTATATAACAAAGAAAAAATAAATAAATATTCATACACATGTAAACAAAATGAGGCTGGAAAAAATGTAGACTATCCCAGGAGAATTACGTTGAGTGATCCATTATTTCCTGTGAGTTTATTTCTTATATAAAAATCACACACAGTAATGTGGGATAACCATGATATACAATTATTATGAATATATTTATTACTAATAATTCTCCAAGTACACGTCACATGCACCTCCCTACTGGAAAGAATGATAAAGTGATCCTTAATATAGAGAACCATCTACCGAAGTTTTATTGAAATTAAACACACCCATACACTACTTAATTATCAAGGATTCATATTAAGTAATAATAATCATGGATTGGAGGGTGAATAAAGTAAAAAATATAAGTAAATTATAATATAATCATACTGAGAACACATTATTACCATTCCGCACTACTAATTATCCTCAAGATATTTCTAACCAAATAAAATACAGTAAAATATGAATGATAAAGGGAATGTGTTTATTATTGTTTCTTCCCAAAAAAGATACCTCTAGTTAGATATTTATTTTTGTGAAATTTGAGATCATGGTGATAATGAAACATTAAATGATAGGAGAATGGAGATAATGTGAGATATAGAGGAAATGCACAACTTTCATTAAAATAAAATTGTGAAAATGACTTATAAAAAAATTATTTAAAAATGAAATATATATAAGCTGAATAAACTATAATCATCAATGTATTGAATTAAAATAAATGAATAATAAATAATGGATATAACCATATACAAAAAACGTGAAAAATATTTTGAAATAGGTATCAAGGAATCATTTTTTTCATTAGGTTACTCCGTATTAAATTTTTCAGAAAGTATGATACTTCAATATGTGTAGTAGGATTAAATATTTTCATCAATTTTTAGAGTCTTAGAAACAATCATTAATATCTATTTTAATTATATTAAAATATTAACTAATATTTTCCCCTTCAATTCAGTCAAGAAATAGGTTGAATTAATTAATTTTTAACATTATCGTGATAAATGTGGTGACGTAACAACTTTTTTCACATTGTGATGTTTATTTTATTTATTTTTATAAGGTATGGGGCCCCTTTTTATTATCTTGGGGCCCTTAATTATTGGTATTTCATCCCCATGTAATATCTTTAACCATTTTGTATCACTATATCCATGGAAATAACTCTTATATATATAGTTAAATAAATATTCACATTAGACTCTCATTATTTACTATCACAAGGAAGCACTTATGAATCATCTTCAAATTATCATTATATAGAGAATTAATACTAAAAAATAATGAATATTTCATATATATGTAAAATTTATTTAATATTATGTATCATGTATCCGTAGGAAATAATACTAAAAAACAATACTTATGGTATGTTACCTTTATTAAATTATTTAATAAAAAGTAACCTTTGTTGTAGAGTTAAATTTATAACACTTATAAAAAATTTTCCAACCATTATAAAATTATTTTATCATATATATTTTAATAATTTTTTAGTAAAATAATATTTTATTAAAACATATTTTATTAATAATACTTTAGTTTGTAGTCAAATTATGTATAATTTCTAAAAATATTCAATTATGTTTTATTTGCATATAGAAAAACCTATCAAATTCATATCAATTAAAAATATAATTTTTAAGAAAAATAATTCATTTTATTATTTTATTGAATAAAAATTTAATTTATTTAAAAAATTAATACTTTGTATAACTATTATCAATACACATAATGTAACATCTTGAAATTTTATGAAATATATTACTTCAAATAAAAATAAATTATTTAATTTATTATGTTACAGGAAATAAATGTTTTTTCTTTCATAACATAAAACAACATGTTTTTATTTCTTCTCAAGAGACAATGAGTCACTTTGATGACTTATGTTGTACAAAAGCACAAGTCTTACTGAAATAAAATATTCTATTAACATTAATTATTTAATATTATAGTTATAACCCAATAATTCTAATGGATCGAATGAATATTATATAATATATTATGAAAATTATATTTAAACATATTTATAAAAATAATTCCCTGTATAATGATAAATTATATAAGAAATTATAGAACAAATGTATATAAATGACGTGTTTTTATAAAAAACTATATTTATCAACTGAATAAAATTTTATCATAGAGATTTTACAAATAACTATAAGTGAAAGATATTAATTAAATAAAAATTATATATATTTAATAAAATTATTTTTAATCTCATATATTATGTTTTGTATGGTTATGATCATATGAAATATAATCATTACGATTAATACTGTATATTTCTAACAGATGGTTTTACCACCTTTTAATGGTGCGCCTATTTTAAATATAAAATTTCGAAGTATTATAATTTTTATGTGAAAGAATAATAATTATTTTTGGAAGATTTATATCAAAATTTACTTTTGCTGATTTTTTTGTGTTTTCCTAATAACTTAAATATATTGATGAATAGTAAATGACATGAAATTTTTATTTAAAATTGATTTTTTGAATATATCTTCTGTCGTTTGAAATTATATTACTAATTGGTTTATAAATATAATTAGATAAATTTTATTTTATTTAATCCAATTTAGTTAAATGCAATCAATTTTATAATTATTCAAGATATAAAAACATCCGAGACTTTTCAAAATTTTCACATTATAACCCAGCGTTTTTGTCCTATCAGCGAGAATGATTTTAAATTAACTTATACCAATTATCTTATTAGAATTTTCAAAAATGGATTCCATTTTTTTAATTATATTTATTCATAATTTATAATAAGGTCAAATTCATTTTTTACAAAATATATTATGAAATATAAATAATATTTATCATAATGATTAAGGTAAAAAATAGTTTACTAAGTAGGTAAAAGTTAATATTCAGTGGAAAATGACCTCGAGGCATGTGATAAATTTTTTTAGACATTATTATATATTGTCACTTATTTATTTGGGATCATTATTTTAGGCACAAGTTTTTGGGATTCCTGTAAATGGTGTTTACCATTTTATATTTACAAGATGGGTACTCCCCCTCCAATATAATAAGGCACTAATGGTCCCCTATTTACTCACACTGATCAATCCATTTTTTTCATAACACCCCATCATAAATAATCTCCCATCATCCATCCCCTCATCCTAGATTCCTAAATTTCGGATGAAATGAATCAAAGGAATCCCTTTTGTGAAAACCAAAAAGAGTTTCTTAAATATGATGTAACATTATTCAACATACTTTTATATTTTATTTCATTATCAATACACTAAATTATTTGTATTCCATTATTATATAATAGATTTAGTATAATAAATATACTGAGGAGTTTTTATTTTATTGTTTCTTCTTATGCATACATAAACATACATTAAATGTCTCCTGAAATTACCATTCATGTACGGTGAACTACTGCCTCATGAAATGATATCGTTCATTTAAATTTTTCCACCCCTCATAGTGTTGAATTAAGATGGAAAACATATTTTTATTATATATATATGATAATTATGTATTCTTATTATTCTATATTTTTTATATAATACATACCATCTTGATTTCCATTTTTAGTAAATACGATAACATCGTCTGTAGATGTCTGGACTGTCACATTAACAAAGCGATGTGACACGTTCACACATTAAATGGATTTATTTAATTATGGTATTAAATAATTATGTGACATAAATATAATCTATATTATATTCAAAAAATAATTACATTTCTAAAAATATAATAAATAATTTTCATTAATACCCTTTAACACATTGGAAAATGTAATAACCCAGTTCATTGGTGTATGGACTACTGCCCCCTCATTGCAATGTGATTCCATCTACATAAAAATAAATAAATAAGAATATATAATTAAAAAATATTTTATTTATGACATAATTATCAATATTTATTGATAAATGTTAATCTGCATCTTTATATAATAATCATTTCTAAAATTTGAGCGTTACTCATGAGTACGTATGACATACTGTCCTCATGATTGTAACATTGGTTCATATTTCATTACCATAATTAATTATTAGTTTAAATAGTTTTATTTATGTATGAATATGATAATTTTTTAAGTATTTTATTATTTATATTTTTTTATAATTAGTCTTTTTAAACATTGTTGATCTATGAAATTAGTTTTTCTCAAAAAAACTGAATCTGGTAAAAACATATGACATAAAAATTATTGATTATGTAACTTAATATAGAATTATTATAAGTAATGTAAATGAAAAAAATATACTTTAATTAGTTTCTGAATCAATTATTTAATTACCGTCTTTTTATAATTCTGGATGATAGATGACAATACCAAAAAATCAGACTGAATTTAAGGGATTCTCTCATTATTTAAATTCCATGGAGTCTTATTTGTTATTATGCACCTAGTTAATTTTATATAGTGTATATAATTTAATATAAATTTTATTACCATATGTCTCATTTATTTGAAGGTGTTAAATTTTTCAATTGATATTATTCACCCATTCTTCTCATGGTTCAAAATGTTCTCATGTATTAAGGGATTCCTATCTCACTTTTAAATTAATGAGGCATACATTATAATAACCTATAATATTTTTTTTGTGGTGTATCAGCATCCATTTTATTGTATTACATAATGAATCTTCTATCTTAATTGTATATAAATATTTCATTTTAACATTATTATTTTTTGGGCTTCTAATTCTTATATCGAAATCTGGTAGGATGATATCTCTGTTCTGATAGTAGGACATGCTATATGAGTCGCCCTATTAATCCAAGGATATGTGTGGAAGTTGATATATCAAGCCTACTGGTGTATTGGGTTTGGATAACGGTAGGGGAAGATCTAAGATAGAAGTGGGCCGTAGTCTTTGAGTCTTGGGATGACTACTAAGTAGTGTGTAAGCTCCTGGCGCATCAGTCCTCATGTTGCTACCGAGAAGGTTGGCATAATGAGATGTATTTTCATGGTGGGAAAAAGGGACTACAGATACCTCCAGGGATAACGGTGTAGATCCTAAAATCTCAATATAGAAAGAGACCATATTTGTAGATGTCCCAAAGTTGTGGACATTTTTGCTCACTTGATGTGTGGCATATAGAAGCGCAAGGTGGTGGAGAAGGTCTCGCTAGACATAGGGACATTGGGGGTGTAATGGCCCAGAGCATAATATTAAGATCAATGAATCCCTTTAGTAGTAACTACATCAATGAAGATTCTAGGATCAGGAGGAGACGGTTGTGGCGATAGATAATGAAAAAATTGGTTCTTTTGGAAATGTCAACAAAATCCTAGTCCCCTCCTTTTCTAATATATTCAGGAATGATGAGTTGGGTAATGGAATAATAAATATAAAATCTGGTTCTTCTAGTTGTTTTAGAACCCTTGTTGATTCCATTGTTCTACCATATAAACTTGGCTCTACATATCTAAATACTATGTTGTATATGAATCAATGGTGGAAAATATTTGAGATGCATCAAAGGAAATCAAGATCCTAAATCATTTATAGAATTTTTTTAGAGACAGTAAAGAGAATACAAAGCCAAAAGGATGGAAAATTTATATTCCAAGATTCATGAGGAAACAGATTGGGTGAAGGACTTTAGAAGTTTATGAGATCAGTGAGAAAGAAGCAGAAAAGTTGCCAACAACGGATCACGAGCATGATTCTAAAGTGGACAACATGGTAGGGTCTAGCTCAAGGAATGGGAAACATGTAATTTCTCTACCCAGGAACTTTCCCAAATATAAAGGGGGGAAAATCAATGTGTTCGAACTAGAGTAGTGGATGAAAATAAAGGACAGTGTCTAAAGCTCATTTTTCACTCTAATGAAGAAATAATGGAAGGAGTCATTAAGATCAAAGCAACAAGACATGATATTTATTGAATTCAGGAGAGAATTCTTTGATTTGATATCAATGATGATAAAATTGAGTGTATTCATAAACAATATTGAATTCTGGATAAAGGCATCAATGATCGTAAATATTATTGATGGAATTCATTAAGACATGGGATTAAATGGTTAATCATCCTAAAGATCTTATCAAAGATAACCTGGATATTCAAGTAACTCATATGTAATGGGAACTCTATTGGTTGGATAACTCTATAAATATTAGTTTGATCTTTGGAAAATCTTAGAGTTCCTTCAATAAGTACTGATATTTATTTTTTTTGCATGGTTCTCCAATTCTCTTTAAGGAGAGAAATAAAATATTATTCTGGAGGTTATGAAACAGGTTTATTTTTCATCGGATATTGTGTAATAAATGGATTGTTATGGAATCCATTTACTTTCCATGGGTTAAAAATATTTAAAACAGATGGTTATGTAACCCGTTCCTTTTACATAGGTTAAATGTGTTTCAAATTGAATTCATACAGGGCCATTCCTTTCCATAGTTTTATCTTTTTCAATTAATAACACATGATTTTTCTTTGAGTTTTGAATAATTAACCATATAATACATTCAAGAAAATTATAAAATGACTATTGCACCCAGGTAGCATCAGGTGAGACCATTATATCATATAAGATGTGTTCACCATGATCATATTTCAATACATTCAGTGATGATTATTTCCTCCAGATAATTATATTTGAATTCGATTGTATGGTTACTCCAATTTGTATGGGTTTTGTAAGGATTAAACAATATGATTCACCAAGATACCAATATGTTTAATCATTATTTTATATGGATTTTTAATGTTTATAATTATAAGGATTGATATCAATGGAAATGATTGTTGATTATGCTAAATCCTTCCATTTCCATGTTTTCATATCTTATGATCCTGGAAATAATTTGTATGACTTCATTTTTTTATTCGCTCTAGAACATTGATTATGAAATCATTCCATTATTAACTCTTAATTTCAATTATAAACATTATTTTTTAATGCATATGTTTACCCATACCAATCGTATGGGATCATCCTTCTTTTGATACCTTTTCCCCATGTTTTAAATCATGTTTTTGAATTTATAAGCCTAATTTTTTTTATAAGGATGATATTGATGACCTATTATAAAAAAAAAAAATTTGGGTAAATGAGACAAATTTACTTTTGAAAATGTATGAGTCCAAGTTGATATAAGTTGTTTATGTTCCAGTTTTTCCAAATTCCATAAACCTCTAAACATAATGGGTTCTTGATATTTTACATGATTAAAATTTTCCATTTGATTTTATAAGTGTTATAAGAAATATTTGGGTCACAATTATCGACATCAGTGATAGAAATTTATAGTTACGGTTTTCAAAAATGGATTAAGTAGTGTGGGGCTTTTGAAATTATACATAACTTCCAATTACACTGGCATACACCGTAAGGGTTAGGACTTTGTTGGTGGTATTTTACTTGGGTGTATTGGTTAACATTGACCAAGTGGTATTGTGTACTAATATTGACTTCCCTAATAGGATATTTCATTCACGCATCAAATTTCAAATCCCTTATTCGATTCAGTCCATGGTGAACACTAGTGTCACTAAATCCCTCCCATGTTTGTACAAAATTGGATTAAAATGGAATGAATATACTATTTGAAGCCATCTATTCTCTATTCAAAATCATTTATCCATTATAATTTCTACATATAAACACCAATTATAACGATAAAACAACAGCAAAATGATTATTTTTTTTTCATAACATTTTTATATTTTTTCTAAAATTTATATTACTTTATATATCATTTTTTGGGGTTGATGAATCTGGAATATTGGGGAAATCCTCAATTTTCCATTTTAGTTATTATATTTTATATTTTTTTCCAAATTGTAATGTCTGGGAGTTTTATTGGTTTCATAGATTACTAATGTAATGATCACTATTTATGACATAATTTTTTTTTGGTTTCTATTTATTTTTCATGTGTATAATATTATATAATATGTTACATAAATGTATTATGAAACAAATATCATTTTAAAGTCTACGTTGTAACATTCTCCCCCACAATTAAGAAATTTGTTCTGAAAATTTTTATTTCATTCATTCAATTATGAAAAATTTAGGGTACTTATATCTCATTGAATCATATAGTTCCCACTTCAAATATTTATAGTTCCTCCAAAACCCTTTGACAAGGTGGTTATTCCTTTTTCTATGAACCATGTCTCGACAATCCAACATCTCCATTGGAAACTACTCATAAGAGATGTTATGTTCTAGTCGTACCACATTCAGATTTAGTACATGTGAAGGATCAGGTATTTACTTACTCAAGATAGATAAATGGAACATATAATAAACAAGAGATAGATTGGGTGGATTTTCCAGCTGATATTCCACTACTCCTATGGAATTAAAGATTTCAAAGGGGCCAATATACCTAATTATATTCCTCCATTTTGTTTAAAATAACATGACTCTCTTCTATAGTGGTATCTGAAGTTGAACCTTGTCCCCAAAATCAAACTCAAGGCCTATTAAATTATTTTCATCATATTTCATCTTCTAAATATTAGAATAAATTTTATAATTTTGGATGGCATGAAAAATTTCATTCATACATTTTCCAAGAGATTGCCCATGCAATTTCCTCTCACCAACATCCTTCCATCTTTTAGGATTTTTACATTTAAGACCATATAGAGTTTCATATTTTATCATTTGATTACTTGAGTTGAAGTTGTTGTTGTATGATAACTAAATTTATGTAAGGTATTAATCCAATCAACCATTAAATTAAATTTAATGTGATCTATGAAAGTCTATGAGTTTCTAAATTTTAATTTTAGATTGGCCATCGGTTTTTTGGTGATAGGACATACTAATATTCAATTCAGTATTAAGATAATGGTATATACATCTTTGTAATTTATACGATATCGATGGATCATGTTTAGAAATGATAAAATGTGGAACCCCATGCAATTTCCCAACATCCATTACATATATCATTTCATGATGTTCAAGACATAAATCTTCTAGAATGGTACTAAAATGGGATGTCTTGGTTAGTTTATCCATTGTAACCCATATCACATGTATTCCTTTGGATGTTCTTGGGAGACTAGTAACTAATTATATAATGATATTTCCCACCTCCATATAGGAATGGCTAGTGGTTGTGACCACACTTTAAAAAAAATCACCACCTTTACGTGTTTATATAACAATCACCTTATATTATAATTAGCAATATTTCTTTTAATATTATCCCCCAAATAATGATCATGAAGGACCACATACATTTTAGTGCTACCATGATGAATATATAAAGTATATTCATGTTGTTCATCCATAATAACCTTTTTAACTATGATATAGATGGGAAAAATATACTTATATGAAATTTCAATAACCATCCATATCAATGTTGAAATGAATAAGCATCCCATTCTTTACATACTCTATCTTATTGTACAATTAATTATATTCACTTTTTGGATTTCATTATCATCTCTAGTAATGATGGTTGAGAAATAATTTGGGGGAGATTAAATGATTCCCCTTACCCTATGATTCCCATATCAAAATTTAATTGGTCATTGATCAACCAATCTCCTTGAATCCCCATCATTTTCAATAAAAAATGATATTTCCCAGTTAATGCATCTACAAAATTATTTGATCCTTCATGGTGATTTTTAATTGAATAGTAAAAGCCATTAAGATGATCCAACAATCTCAATTGTATCATAATTAATTCTTTTTCTGTGTATATACTCATGTATCTTTTGTGATCTGTGAATTTATCACATTTCTCTCCAAAATGATAGTTCTACCATGTTTTCAGAGAAAAAAATAATTCAACTAACTCTAGGCCATGTGTAAGATAATTCTTCTCATGTGTATTTAACTATCAACATGTATAGGCAATCCACTTCTCATTTATCATGATTACTCATCCCAAACCTTTTATAGATTCACCACAATAAATACTGAAACATACCTCGATAAAGGGTATAGTTAACACATCTTTTGTAACCAATCTCTTCTACAATTCATGGAATCATTTTCGAACAATTTTTTTTCAATTGAACTTATCTCCATTTTGTTTTAATTTTTCTAGAATATTATAAATTCATAACATTTTTTTCACAAATTTATCAAGGTAGTCCATAAATACTACATTCATAAAATCCAAAATGTAGTAGGAGTGTTATTCAATATGAATGGAATGACAACAAAATCATAATGCTCATATCATTTTTGGAAGGTTGCCTTTGGAGTATCTTTATTATAAACACTCAATTGAAGATACCTAGATCAAGGATCAATCTTGAATAATATTTTAGTCCCATGAAGATAGTGAAATAAATAATCAATCCTTAAAGAGGGAACATTTTATTTATTGTGGTCTAGGTAAGATCTCTATAATAAATGCATAGATCCAGTGATACATCCTTCATCTTCTTGAAGAGAACATGTTCTCCCTAATGAGACAGAAAGTGTGGGATAAATCAGTTCTTCAAAATATAAGGATTTTGTTTCGTTACTTATCATAACTATATATGTTTATTATATACTAGGTATTTGATATTGGCTTGGGTCTAAGTTAGAGTTCAATGGATAACTTTTACTATATTTTTTGGGGAGGACCATGTAACTCTTCATGAAATACATCAATATATCACAGAATGATGGGGAAATTATCTATATTAATACTTTCATTTTCAACTCCTTCTTAAAAAATAATCTCGATAAATAAGGAAATGGGACGTTCTTCTAGAAAATGTTTTGGGGGATATACATCTATTTTAAAATAACTAAATGTTATCTATTCAAGACTATTGAAATTTACATTAATTAATAGTTCATCATAGAATAATACTTTTGGAGATAGCCCATCCCTATCATAGTGTGTAATTATACAATGGTAATAGTACTATATTTTCTATGAGATTTTACTCACCAAAGTTAATATAAAAATATATATACCCTTATTATTCTAGGATTATCCCTTGAGAAGTATTGACAAATAACTGTACTCATATTATTTTAGAGAATTATTCTACATTTGTTGTAATCCTGGATGATAAAATATAATGTGTAGAACAAGAATCAAAAAAAGAATTAGAAATATTTTAGAGAAAAACTTTCAAAACACCTTCATATCCACCATCTCCCTGAGCCTGGGGGTAGAACACCTGGGTGGTGGTAGTAATACAGAAAAACTCCACCCACCACTTACTGCACTCCTGCTCCTCTACAACCTCTACTTCACTATGGACCACCCTGATCCTATCATTTCCTATAAATTGGTGGTCCCCCAATAATCCCATGATCAGTTGTATGTCAAGTAGTAACACTGTCTCTCTCTGGAATGACTCAATTTATCATAGGATCCATGCTCCTCTAAATCGGTAACCTAGGGTCATCTCATGTCGTTCTGTTCCTTCATGGATCCCTATGACTACTGTCAGATACCTTCCACTAAATTTTCAACTTTATGGTGCATGTTGGTAGCTCCCACTCTGAGAGTCTTTTCCTCGCGAAATATCTCAACTTCTAGAGATCTCTTTATAACCCCAACATATGTAGTAATGCTAATTGATATCATGGAAGACCTAAAATATTTCCTAAAAAAATCCAAGTTGGTCTGAGCCCTGAAGAATGGGTCTTGTACCATATCTACGTAGTAGCAAGAAATGTCAGTAAACCTCACCGAGTACTCCAACACAATATGGCGGCCCAACTGCAAATGTAGGAGCTCCTTGATGCACACTGAGAATAACGTATATGGAAATAAATCCTCTTGGAAGAGAGGCTCTATGAATACCCAAGATAGAGTTTCCTCATCATGTGTTTGGTTCAATACGATATAGTATTTCCCCAATGAGCCCCGAATAAGACTAACTGCTAAGACTAGCATCCGGTTGGTATGATTCCTCAGAACTCGGAAGACATGTGTAACTACCTCTATCCAATAAATATCTACATGGGGGTCTATCTCACACTAGAACCTAGGAGGCCACTACCCCTAGAATTCACGAAACTCACTCAGCCTACATTCATCCACAACCGGAAGTGCTGGTAGTAGTTTCTTCTCGATGGAAGGTATTACACTAAACAAACCACTCATATTTGGCATCTTTGGTACTTGTCATTGTTTTGATGATTCATCTATAAAAGGATCACCCTCGGGATCATTCAACAAAATCCTGGATATCTGTCTTCATAGAGGCATCCTAATATAATCCACGAAATACCATGGTCAATAGAGTATAATTGGTGAGATGACTTAAGAAGGTCATGAGAAGAAACACAAATCCTAGATGATTCATGTACCATTATTTTTCCCACAACTAGTGTTTTTATGTACAGAGTATAAAAGTTGGTTTCCTGATTCCTGGTGTATGGATATGTTGGCTACTGCACCAACAATGAATTCCTTTTCCTGAAATCCGAACTCAAAACACTTGACACTATTTCCCGGAACCAACCTCAAAGACTCTCGGTCTTGATGTATATGTGAACTCCTCTAATACAAATCTGTCACGACCAGTCACAGATGGACCTATTCGATGACTACCCCAAGACTGCCTCCAATAAGATAGGGCTACCCACTAGCACTGAATAGAAATATCCCTAAAATGGGAGGCATTTTCATAGTTACATGTTTACACACACAAAAATATAAGACCAAATTGATGAAATGAAAAAACACTATGTATAAAATGAATACATACTCTAATATAACAACCAAATAGTACAAAATTAGGAAAATGGAATGTAAACTTGGGCAGACTACAAGCTCACCAAATGAAAGATTTTAAAAAAATGAATACACAATTTCTTGAAACATGTGCATAGAAGACCCTACCTAAAGGGTAGGTGTACAAAAATTGTCCAAATAAATAGAAGCACACCATGTCTATATGAATTCTCTTGAAACCACCTTGTCCCAATAAATATAGGACACTATCAAAGTGTCGATCATATGTACAAGAAGTAACATGTGTGGAAAAACACTATTTAGGGGGGATTAAAACCATACTCATTTGAATACCCCAAAATCAGAAAGGAAACACCCCAAAAATACTATTAGTGAGTAATATAGTCATCTGAACACATGTATATGTCTATTGCACGCATTGTAAGGGTATCCAGTTACACTCATAACTATCCACAAGGTAAGTAGGTGAGTCACAACCAATAATTTCTTTAGGGTTATCTAATTTGGTCCCTACACCAAAAGAAAAAAACATTTTTCAATAATCATAACATGCAGAGTGGGGATACTTCCATGAGAATACCAATAACCCAATCTGTATTAGCCTAAAACCTTGGCAATTCTTCTTATAAAATATCAACAACCCTACCAACATGGATCATAATTTATGATATCCTTCCCAGAGAATACAAACAACCATATAATTATAGATCAATAAATGGAGGACTAAAAACATATACTTGGAGGTCACATCAATTGCAACAACACTATATCGGGGGTTATAGAGGATTGGTCTAGTCCCAATAAGGGATACCATAACACTATCTAGGACACAACTTCTATTGGGGACTAAAATCCAGCAATGTAGATGTAACACTGTACTAAACACCTGAAGAAATAAATAAGGGAAACAATCTACCTATACTAGTCTATGCTAAAAACCTGCCATGTCATCAAATAAGTACTTCCCCGTTTCAAGGGTCACAACAACGTAGATAACTCATCAAAAAGAACTTATGTTTGAAAGTATCATCCGTTTTTTGGAAAATGTATGACCTAGTATTGCCAAACAGACATGGTCCACCTAACCCAACATGACCTGATCCCATCAAGCCAATACTATCCCTTCCCATTAGGCTCTGCCGGCTGGGGTTTCCATAGTAGGCCAGCTGGGATGCATGATTTGTAACGACCCAAAATTTTGAATAAATATTTTTTCCTAATTCTGTGTGTTATTTTATACTAAAGAAAACTGTTTCATTTGATAACATGAGTATAATTAAAATGAGACCGTTGGGTTTTGACTGTTATATGACCATTGGTCAATATGACTGCTGTAAACTAAACGTTTCGATTATTGTTTCTAAATACACGTAATCTTGGTTAATTATTATAGAAAGAAGATTCAATGGCCTCACCCAGTAGTCTTGGACCGATCGAAGCCCATCTAACAGAACTTGGGAAGGAGGTAGCACCACTGGGCTTTGCTCTAGACCAAACCCAAGCCGAACTTCATCGTGTGAAGCTTTAACGGAATCGCCTTTACGAGAAGTTCAAACTGATAGAAATTACTACTCGTGCGATGTTGGACGAGCCTCCCTTGGATTCTCTCACCTTAGCACAACTTATACTTAGTTCATATGCTAGTGTGATAAGGGGCTGTGTAAGGAGACCGTAACTCCCTTGTGTAATCATTTGTGTTAAATAAAATTTGGGATTTCTTCTTATGATGATGTTTAGGAATTTTCAAATGACCGGATAAATATAGTATGCATATTTTTGATGAATTTTAGAAAAATGATATTTTAAAAATGTTTATGTAAACCTTAAATACTTAAATATGTGTAATTATAATCAAAAATGGTCTTCTACAATTATGTTCAGTATGAAATTTAGAGTCTAATAAGATCAACTTGATTTTTGATGAATAGTAAATTATGAATAGTGATTTTATGCTTAGGATTAGTAATGTGACCAAATGGATTAGTAATCTCATTTAAAGAAAGTATTAATATAATCTAGACACCTTGATTAAGTAATGGGATTCAATAAAATGGTTAAATAACGATTTCATAAATTATTATTCATGTATTAGTTTTTTCGGGTGAATAATGTTTTTTTAATTAAAAATTAAATTAAAAATATTTAGAAAATTATTTTTCTAAAATGGATTTCATTTTTTAACAAAGAGCATCGATATTATGTTAAGGTAATTCTTGGGGTTTTTTCTGAAAAAATGAATTTTCGGTGAATAGTGTATTTATTTAATAATTAAATTAAAAATATTTAGAAAATAATTTTTTTAAAATGGATTCATTTTTGAAATCAGAGCATTGATAATTGGTTAAGGTTAAATTTTTGGATTTTTCTGAAAAAAGTTGAATTTTCAGTTAATAGTAAAAACACAGTTTTAGGGTTTCCGTATGTTTAATGACATCAAAACTATGTCATGATGATGTCATGAGATATTTTATGGATTTTCAGACCAAAGGTGATCAATTATTGTATTGGGGCCCCATGTGACCTAACTCCATGGGAAATTCCGTGGGAGAGCACATGGTTTTGAGAAAAGCACTTGTGAGGTGTCCCTTGGCCATTAATGCCTTGTCCCGTCACTTTCCCTATAAATACCCACCCTTTCCTCCATTACATTTCGACTCCCTGCTCTCCCCCAATGAATTTATGGTCTCATTACCTCCCAAGGAGTCATCCCAAGGTTCCCCCAAGCCCTCAAGATCCCAACCATTGTGTTTTAAGAGTTATGTTTTAAGGTAAGGGATCCTACCTCTCTCTTTCTTTTCAAGTACTCTCATTTATGTCATTTCCTCTAAGACACATGTTCTTATGTTGGGGATGTTATTTTATATTCATCCTACCTCCCTTTTTAATTTCATATGATGAGAGATGATCTCTTACTATCATCATTTTGTTTTATGAATGTTTAAGTGGCGCCGTTAGGCTGCCGAATTTTTGTAAAGGGTTCTTTCACCCTTCTCATTTTCAAGTTATATTTTCTTGACAAGTCATTGAAGTTATTAATTTTATTTTTTTGGGTTATGATATCTAAATCTATCATACTGATATTTTATGATAATATGATGAGAGTCCCTATTTGATCTCTTTAATTCATTATTTTGATGTTTTAAGTGGTGTCGTTAGGATGCCGAATTTTTAAGGGATTCGTTCACCTTTCTCATTTTTCAAAGTTCTACTTTCATATCAAGTATTTCATGTTCCTTTTTATTTTTTTGGTGTATGATCCCTAAATCTATCATACAGATCTTTTATGTTCATATGATGCGATACCCTATTCGATCTCGTCAATTCATTTTTTTTATGTTTAAGTGATGTCGTTAGGCTGCCGAATTTTAATAAGAGAAATCTTATTTTTTTCCTTCCTTTCATGTTCTTCATTTCACATGGTACATCTTTTAAATTTCGTTACCATGTTCATATATCCTTCATATTTTGTCCCTCTACTGTTTAATGGATCATTTATGAATGTTTGACCCATGTCCCCTCTCTTTTCAATGTTTTCTAAACCCCCGAAACGTAGTCGTTATGCTACATAATTTTTGTCTCAAAATGCCTCTCTCTTTTTTCTCAAAATTATTTTATGTTATAAAGTGAATACTCAATGCTCTTATTTCAACAGGGGTATTCACAGATATATCAAAAGGTTCTATTTTAAATTCTGGGATTTACATACATGAAATCTGATTTCCCATTCCGTGGGTTTAAAGTGACATAAAGTTCATGTCTTTAATGTAGTTTTTAAAACGTTATGATAATGAAATGAAACCCATTTATTTTTTTCTATATGGGTTATTTATGAAATGTTTGATGATTATACATGTGGCTCACATGATAATAAAGGAAAATTTAAGGGTGCTCCCTGATAGCGCTCCAATGCATTGGGTAATGATGTAACCACTAGAGATTATAATTTTCACGATATTTTGGTGAATAACCTTGGTAATTTTCAAATGACTCATTGGGGATGGACCTTGGTTATATGTTCATGATCGTATATATTTAATGATGTAGCCACATCTTCAAGTTATGAAAAATTTTATTTTTATTATGATATATCTGATGATTTCTTTCTCATGCCTTAATGTTCTTATCATGACCTTATTGAATAATCTCAAGTTCACATGTAAAATGTTTCTATTGTTTCCCTTACTGGGCCTTCTGTTCACCCTTTCTTTTGATGTATATCACCAGGTTATGAGATGCAGTAATGAACCTAGGATAAACATGAGGAGAAGCCTTTAATGTGTTTATGAAAATTTTTTTATGTTTTCATGTTTTAAGTTCCCGGTTTCCAAGACACTAAAACATAAAGATCGTCGGTTTTGTAAAATGTAATCAAAGTTTATGTGATAAAAAGGCGGGATGCTATTGTTGGTATCAAAGGATGGTTTAGTTATTTGTGGAAATTAGGATATGAAAACTTTAGGAAAAATCCTATAGAAAAGTTTATATAGAGGAAATCTTCCTGGTATTTTGGTGAGTATTGAGTAATGGGTTGCCATGCAAATACATCCCTATCTGGATACGAGAAGGTAGAGGTGGCTCTGGCACAAATGTACATAGGGGTAAAACCTGAAAACACTGCATTGAGCTAGACTCAAATGGGAACTGGTACACGACAACGGGTCCAGCTGCACTCTTGGTTACGACACTCCTGGGGGATATGATTTGGTAAATTCATAAGCTTAGTATAAACCATTGTTAAAAGATCAAATATAAAATAAAATAATGATTTACACAAGAATATGTGATCATGTATAACCTAGGTGGGAAACTAGGGGATCAGAAGTTAGGGTATACTTATCTTCTACATGTTATCCTTATATGCTTTAAGTTCCTTTTCAAGATTATTGGCTAAGTATTTAAGCCCTTAATTATACTTTCTCTTCTTAGTTAATGGTGGGAAAAGAAAGAACATGTCCCAACAACCAATGTGATAGGAAATGCGACGATTGTCATGTTAATATGACAGAGATGATTAGGGTATTAAAAGATGATTATTATTTTGGAAGACGTTCACTATTTTGGGGACCCTATATGATCGAGGTAAATAGATTACTACGGTATTTTCATTGAGGAGTAAGGTTAAATTATATTTTGAAGAATCAGTGAATTTAAGGTGGAATTATAGTAATTTAGGTTACTTATGGGAATGATTAACCTATCGTGGGTAAAATATGTTTAAGTTAGCTACTGTTGTTATAAAATGTTAGTTGTGGTTGATGTTGTTTGGAGATGAACAATGAAATTTATTTTGGAAGTCTATGTTATCAAATCCTTCTTGTATTTGGGTTTCAATATTAGTTTGGTTTATTTTGAGGAATTTTAAGGACCGTTATTTCTGGAATGTTTTATGATGAACTTTGGGTAGTACCATAGAACTTTGAATAATTAAAAGTAGTTTCCATTCCTATGGGATTCTTTCTTTTTGAAGAGTAGTTTTACCTTACCCTTTCCGTTTTATGGATAATGTTTAAAGATATAAGAAATATATAGTTAATATTTTTTGGATTATGTGACTCTCTAGAAGACGATTCTTGTTCTTTTGATGAGACCATGTGTTTTTGAAATCTCATCGTTTGGAGAAAATATTAGTTTTGGTAGAGACTTATTAAAGGATGAAACTCTACATGAAGGTAGGTATATTTCCTTATGTTTTGTTCTATGTTTTAAATGAATTACTCAAAATTATGTAAAGGAACATAAAACAAAAATGTTTTTGGTTTACGTTACCTACTAGGTAATCAACGACCATTTACAAAAATCCTAAATTTTGGATTTTCTTATGGATAACTTTCTCCTAATCATGTTTTCTATAACTCTCCTTTAGAATGTGACCCTTTGTTTTCTCCTCCATGTCCATGTTTTCCTACATGGAATACTAGTATGGTTAAACTCGGGTGGCCTTTGTACTTCATTTTCTTTCTTTTAAACTAATAGTGTTACTGACCCTTTTTCCGATGTGGGTCTTTCAAAAAAATTTCAAAACCCAATTTTAAAAAATTGAGAGGATGCAATTTCTTAAGGGGTGAAGATTGTAACGACCTGAAATTTTAATAAATCTTTTTCCTAATTTTGTGTGTTATTTTATACTCAACAAAAATGTTTCATTTGATAACATTAGTATAATTAAAATGAGACCGTTGGGTTTTGACTTTTATATGACCATTGGTCAATATGACTGTGGTAAACTAATCATTTTGATTATTGTCTCTAAATAAATGTAATCATGGTTAATTATTATAGAAAGAAGATTTGATGGCCTCACCCAGTAGTCATGGACCGGTCGAATCCCATCTAACAGAACTTGGGAAGGAGGTAGCACCACTGGGCTTTACTCTGAACCAAACCCAAGCCGAACTTCATCGTGTGAAGCTAGAACAGAATCGCCTTCACGAGAAGTTCAAACTGATAGAAATTACTACTGGTGCAATGTTGGTCGAGCCTCCCTCAGATTCTCTCACCTTAGCACACCTTACACTTAGGTCCTATGCTGGTGTGATATGGGGCTATGTAAGGAGACCGTAACTGCCTTGTGTAATCCTTTGTTTTAAATACAAATTGGGATTTCTTCTTATGATGATGTTTATAAATTTTCAAATGACCGGATAAATATAGTATGCATATTTTTTATGAATTTTAGAAAAAGGATATTTTAAAAATGTTTATGTAAACCTTAAATAATTAAAAATATGTAATGATATTCAAAAAATTGTCTTCCACAATTATGTTCAGTAGGATATTTAGATTCAAATAAAATCAACTTGATTTTTGATGAATAGTAAATTATGAATAGTGATTTCATGCTTAGTATTAGTAATGTGACCAAATGGATTAGAATTCTTACTTAAAGAAAGTATTAATATAATCTATACACCTTGATTAAGTAATGAGATTCAATAAAATGGGTAAATAACGGTTTAATAAATTATTATTCATGTATTAGTTTTTTTGGGTGAATAATGTATTCTTAATTAAAAATTAAATTAAAAATAAATAGGGAATTATTTTTATAAAATTGATTTCATTTTTGAACTCAGAGCATCGATATTATGTGAAGGTAATTTTTGGGGTTTTTTCTGAAGAAATGAATTTTCGGTGAATAGTGTATTTATTTAATAATTAGATTAAAAATATTTAAAAAAATATTTTTAAAAAATGTAGTTTATTTTTGAAATCAGAGCATTGATATTTGATTAAGGTGAAATTTTGGGATTTTTCTGAGAAAGTTAAATTTTTAGTGAATAGTAAAAATACAGTTTTAGGGTTTCAGTATGTTTAATGACATCATAACTGTGTCATGATGATGTCATGAGATATTTTATGGGTTGGCCGACCTAAGGTGATGAATTATTATATTGGGGGCCCCATTTGGCCTAACTCCCATGGGAAATGCCATGGGAGAGCACATGGTTTTGAGAAAAGTATTTATGAGGTGTCCCTTCGCCATTAATGCCTTGTCCCCTCACTTTCCCTATAAATACCCACCCTTTCCTCCTTTATATTTTGACTCCCCTCTCTCCTACAATGCATTTATGGTCTCATTACCTCCCAAGGAGTCATACCAAGGTGCCCCCAAGCCCTCAAGGTCCCAACCTTTGTGTTTTAAGAGTTACGTTTTAAGGTAAGGGATCCTACCTCTCTCTTTCTTTTCAAGTACTCTCGTTTATGTCATTTCTTCTAAGCTACATTTTCTCAGATTGGGGATGTTATTTTATATTCATCCTACAGAAATTTTTAATTTCATATTTTGAGAGATTCTCTCTTACTCTCATCATTTTGTTTTATGAATGTTTAAGTGGCAACGTTAGGCTACAAAATTTTTGTAAAGGATTCTTTCACCCTTCTGATTTTGAAGTTCTATTTTCTTGACTAGTATTTCAAGTTATTTTTTTTTATTTCTTGGTGTATGGTATCTAAATCTATCATACTTATCTTTTATGATCATATTATGAGAGACCCTATTTTATCTCTTCAATTCAGTATTTTGATGTTTTAAGTGGCGCCGTTAGGCTGCAGAATTTTTAAGGGATTAGTTCACCTTTCTCATTTTTCAAAGTTCTACTTTCATGTAAAGTATTTCAAGTTCCTTTTTATTTTTTTTTCGGTATGATCTCTAAATCTATCATACTGATATTTTATGTTCATATGATGAGAGGCCCTATTTGATCTCGTCAATTAATTTTTTTGATGTTTAAGTGACGTCGTTAGGCTGTCGAATTTTAATAAGAGAAATCTTATTTTTTTCCTTCTTTTCATGTTCTTCATTTCACATGGTAAATCTTTAAAATTTCATTACCATGTTCATATATCCTTCATATTCTGTCCCTCTACTGTTTTATGGGTCATTTATGAATGTTTGACCCATGTCCCCTCTCTTTTCAATGTTTTCTAAAACACAGAAACATAGCCGTTATGCTGCAGAATATTCGTCTCAAAATGTATCTCTCTTTTCTCAAAATTATTTTATGTTATAATGTGAATACTCAAAGCTATTATTTCTATAGGGTTATTCACATATATATAAAAATTTTCTATTTCAAATTCTGGTATTTACATACATGACCCCCGCTTTCCCTTTCTGTGGGATTAAAGTGACATAAATATCATGTCTTTAAAGTAGTTTTTAAAAAGTTATGATTATGAAATTAAACCCATTTATTTTATGCTATATGGGTTATTTATGAAATGTTTGATGATGATATATGTGGATCACATAATAATAATGGAAAATTTAAGGGTGCGCCCTGATAGTGCTCCAATGCATTGGGTAATGATGTAACCACTAGAGATTACAATTTTCATGATATCTTGTTGAATAACCTTGGTAATATTCAAATGACACCTTGGGGATGGACCATGGTGATATGTTCATGATTGTCTATGTTAAATGATGTAGCCACATCTTCATGTTTTGAAAAATGTGATTTTTATTATTATATATCTCATTATTTCTTTCTCATGCCTTAAAGTTCTTTTCATGACCTTATTGAAGTATCTCAAGTTCACATGTAAAATGTTTCTATTGTTTCCCTTATTAGGCATTCTTCTCACCCTTTATTTTGATGTATGTCCCTAGTTTATGAGATGCAGTAATGAACCTAGGATGAACATGATGATAAGCCTTTCAATTGTTTAAGAAGAATGTTTTATGTTTTCATGTTTTAAGTTCCCAGTTTCCAAGACACTAAACCTTAAAGATCCTCGGTTTTGAAAAATGTAATGAAAGTTTATGTGATAAAAAGGTGGGATGCTATAGTTAGTATCAAAGGATGGTTTAGTTATTTATGGAAATTAGGATATGAAAACATTAGGAAGAAGCCTATAGAAAAGTTTATATAGAGGAAATCTTCCTGTTATTTTGGTGAGTATTGAGTAATGGGTTTCCAAGAAAATACTTCCCTGTCTGGATACGAGCAGGTAGAGGTGGCTCTGGAACAGATGTACAGAGGGGTAAAACCTGAAAACACCGCTTTGAGCTAGACTCAAACAGGAACTGGTATACGACAACGGGTCCTGCTGCACTCTTGGTTACAACACTCACGGGGGATATGCTTTGGTAAATTCATATGATTTGTATGAACCATTGTTAAAGGATCAAAGATTAAATAAAGTAAAGATTAACATAAGAATATATGATCATGGATAACCTATATGGGAACCTAGGGGATCATAAGTTAGGGTATAATTTTCTTCCTCAAGTTATCATTATATGCTTTAAGTTCCTTTTCATGATTATTGGCTATGTATTTAAGCCCATAATTATACTTTATCTTCTTAGTTAATGGTGGGAAATGTAAGAACATGTCCCAACAACCAATGTGATAGGAAATGAGATGATTGCCGTATTAATATGACAGAGATGATTAGGGTATTAAAAGATTATTATTATTTTGGAAGACGTTCACTATTTTGGGGGCCCTATATGATCGAGTTAAATAGATTACTACGGTATTTTCATTGAGGAGTAAGGTTGACTTATATTTTGAAGAATCAATGAATTTAAGGTGGACTTATAGTAATATAGGTTAACTTATGGGAATGATTAACCTATCTGGGGTAAAATATTTTTAGGTTAGCAACTGTTGTAATAAGATGTTAGGTGTGGTTGATGTTGTTTGGAGATGAACACTGAAGTTTATTTTTGATGTCTATGTTATCAAATCCTTCTTGGATTTGGGTTTCAATATTAGTTTGCTTTATTTTGAGGAATTTTAAGTACCGTTATTTATGGAATGTTCTATGATGAACATTGGGTAGTACCATAGAACATTGAAGATTTAAAAGTAGTTTCCATTCCTATGGGATTCTTTCTTTTTGAAGAGTTGTTTTACCTTACCCTTTCTGTTTTATGGATAATGCTTAAAGATATAGTAAATAGATACTTAATCTTTTGTGGATTATGTGACTCTCTAGAAGATGATTCTTGTGCTTTTTGTGAGACCAAGTGTTTTTGAATTCTCATCATTTGGAGAAAAGATTAGTTTTGGTAGGGACTTATAAAAGGATGAAACTCTACATGATGGTAGGTATATTTCCTTATGTTTTGTTCTATGTTGTAAATGAATTCTTCAAAATTATGAAATGGAAAGTAAAACAAAAATGATGTTGGTTTACGTTTCCTACTAGGTAATCAAAGACCATTTGCACAAATCATAAGTTTTGGATTTTATTATGGATAACTTTCTCCTAATCATGTTTTCTATAACTCTCCTTTAGAACATGACCCTTTGTTTTCTCCTACATGTCCATGTTTTCCTACATGGAATCCTAGTATGGGTTAACTCGGGAGGCCTTTGTACTTCCTTTTCCTTCTTTTAAAGTAATAGTGTTACTGACCCTTTTTCTGATATGGGACTTTCAATGAAATTTCAAAACCCAATTTTAAAAAATTGCGAGGACGCAATTTCTTAAGGGGGGGAGATTTTAACGCCCCGAAATTTTGAATAAATCTTTTTTCCTAATTTTTTGTGTTATTTTATACTCAACAAAACCATTTCATTTGATAGCATGAGTATAATTAAAATGAGACCGTTGGTCTTTACTGTTATATGACCATTTTTCAATATGACTACTGTAAACTAAACGTTTTGATTATTGTCTCTAAATACATGTAATCTTGGTTAATTATTATCGAAAGAAGATTAGATGGCCTCACCCAGTAGTCTTGGACCGGTCGAAGCCCATCTAACAGAACTTGGGAAGGAGGTATCACCACTGGGCTTTGCTCTGGACCAAACCCAAGCCGAACTTCATCATGTGAAGATAGAACAGAATCACCTTTACAAGAAGTTCAAACTGATAGAAATTACTACTCGTGCGATGTTGGCCGAGCCTCCCTCGGATTCTCTCACCATAACACACCTTACACTTAGGTCATTTGCTGGTGTGATAAGGGGCTATGTAAGGAGACCGTAACTGCCTTGTGTAATCCTTTGTTTTAAATAAAAATTGCCATTTCTTCTTATGATGATGTTTATGAATTTTCAAACGATCGGATAAATATAGTATGCATATTTCTGATGAATTTTCGAAAAAGGATATTTTAAATTTTTTTATGTAAACCATATATAAATAAAAATTGGTAATGATATTCAAAAAATGGTCTTATACAATTATGTTAAGTACAAAATTTAGAGTCTAATAAGATCAACTTGATTTTTGATGAATCGTAAATTATGAATAGTGATTGTATGATTAGGATTAGTAATGTGACCAAATGTATTAGTAATCTCACATAAAAAAAGTATTAATACAATCTAGACACCTTGATTAAGTAATGAGATTCAATAAAATGGGTAAATAACGGTTTCATAAATTATTATTCATGTATTAGTTTTTTCGGGTGAATAATGTTTTTTAATTAACAATTAAATTAAAAATATTTAGAAATTTATTTTTATAAAATGGATTTCATTTTTGAACTCAGAGCATCGATATTATGTTAAGGTAATTTTTGGGGTTTTTTCTAAAAAAATGAATTTTCAGTGAATAGTGTATTTATTTAAAAATTAAATTAAAAATATATAGAAAATTATTTTTATAAAATGGTGTTAATTTTTAAAATCAGAGCATTGATATTTTGTTAAGGTGAAATTTTGTGATTTTTCTGAGAAAGATGAATTTTCAGTGAATAGTAAAAATACAGTTTTAGGGTTTCAGTATGTTTAATGACATCATAACTATGTCATGATGATTTCATGAGATATTTTATGGGTTGGCCGACCAAAGGTGATGAATTATTATATTTGGGTCCCCATGTGGCCTAACTCCATGGGAAATTCCATGGGAGAGCACATGGTTTTGAGAAAATCACTTGTGAGGTGTCCATTGGCCATTAATGCCTTGTCCCCTCACTTTCCCTATAAATACCCACCCTTTAATCCTTTAAATTTCGACTCCACTCTCTCCCCCAACGAATTTATTGTCTCATTACCTCCCATGGAGTCCTCCCAAGGTGCCCCCAATACCTCAAAGTCCCAACCTTTGTGTTTAAAGAGTTACGTTTTAAGGTAAGGGAACCTACCTCTCTCTTTCTTTTCAAGTATTCTCGTTTATGTCATTTCTTCAAAGCTACATGTTCTAATGTTGGGGATGTTATATTATATTCATCCTACTGAAATTTTTAATTTAATTTGATTATATATGCTATCTTACTCTCATCATTTTATTTTATGAATGTTTAAGTGGCGCCGTTAGGCTGCCGAATTTTTGTAAAGGATCCTTTCACCCTTCTCATTTTCATGTTCGATTTTCTTGACAAGTCTTTCAAGTTCGTTTTTTTATTTTGTTGGGGTATGATATCTAAATCTATCATACTGATATTTTATGATAATATGATGAGATACCCTATT
This sequence comes from Viscum album, assembly GCA_963277665.1. Taxonomy (NCBI): domain Eukaryota; kingdom Viridiplantae; phylum Streptophyta; class Magnoliopsida; order Santalales; family Viscaceae; genus Viscum; species Viscum album. The sequence continues at coordinate 2,044,832,690 of OY728126.1, read as the reverse complement.
TAATCTCTTCAATTCAGTATTTTGATGTTTTAATTGGCGCCGTTAGGCTGCCGAATTTTTAAGGGATTCGTTCACCTTTCTCATTTTTCAAAGATCTACTTTCATGTCAAGTATTTCAAGTTCCTTTTTATTTTATTGGGATGTGATATCTAAATATATCATACTGATATTTTATGTTCATATTATGAGGGACCCTATTTGATCTCCTCAAATCATTTTTTTGATATTTAAGTGACGTCGTTAGGCTGCAGAATTTTTTGTAAGAGAAATCTTATTTTTTCCTTCCTTTCATGTTCTTCATTTCGCATGGTATATCTTTCAAATTTCATTACCTTGTTCATATATCCTTCATATTATGTCCCTATACTGTTTTATGGGTCATTTATGAATGTTTGACCCATGTCCCCTCTCTTTTCAATGTTTTCTAAAACCCCGAAACGTAGCAGTTATGCTGCAGAATTTTCATCTCAAAATGCCTCTCTCTTTTCTCAAAATTATTTTATGTTGTAAATTGAATACTCAATGCTCTTATTTCTACATGGGTATTCACATATATATCAAAATGATCTATTTTAAATTCTGGGATTTACATACATGAAACCCACTTTCCCTTTCTGTGGGTTTAAAGTGACATAAATATCATGTCTTAAAAGCAGTTTTTAAAACGTTATGATTATGAAATGAAACCCAATTATTTTATACTATATGGGTTATTTATGAAATGTTTGATGATGATATTTTTGGATCACATGATAATAAAGGAAAATTTAATGGTGCACCCTGATAGCGCTCCAATGCATTGTGAAAGGATGTAACCACTAGATATTACAATTTTCATGATATCATGGTGAATAACCTTGGTAATTTTCAAATGAACCTTGGGGATGGACCTTGGTGAAATGTTCATTATTGTCTATGTTAAATGATGTAGCCACATCTTCATGTTATGAAAAATGTTATTTTTATTATGATATATCTCATGATTTCTTTTTCATGCCTTAAAATTCTTTTCATGACCTTATTGAAGTATCTCAAGTTCACATGTAAAATGTTTCTATTGTTTCCCTTACTGGGACTTCTTCTCACCCTTTCTTTTGATGTATGTCCCCAGGTTATGAGATGCAGTAATGAACCTAGGATGAACATAAGGAGAATCCTTTCAAGTGTTGAAGAGGAATGTTTTATGTTTTCATGTTTTATGTTCCCAGTTTCCAAGACACTAAACCTTAAAGATCCTCAGTTTTGTAAAATGTAATGAATGTTTATGTGATAAAAAGGTGTGATGCTATAGTTGGTATCAAAGGATGGTTTAGTTATTTGTGGAAATTAGGTTATGAAAACTTTATAAATAAGTCTATATAAATGTTTATATAGATGAAATCTTCCTGGTATTTTGGTGAGTATTGAGTAATGGGTTCCCAAGAAAATACATCCTTGTCTGGATTCAAGAAGGTAGAGGTTGCTCTGGCACAAATGTACATAGGGGTAAAACCTAAAAACACCGCTTTGAGCTAGACTCAAATGGGAACTGGTACACGAGAACGGGTCCTGCTGCACTCTTGGTTACGACACTCCCGGGGGATATGATTTGGTAAATTCATAATATTATTATAAACCATTGTTAAAGGATCAAAGATAAAATAAAATAAAGATTCAAATAAGATTAGATGATCATGGATAACCTAGATGGGAACCTAGGGGATCAGAAGTTAGGGTATACTTTTCTTCTACAAGTTATCCTTATATGCTTTAAGTTCTTTTTCATGTTTATTGGAAAATTATTTAAGCCCCTAATTATACTTTATCTTCTTAGTTAATGGTGGGAAATGGAAGAACATGTCCTTAAAACCAATGTGATAGGAAATGCGACAATTTCTGTACTAATATGACAGAGATGATTAGGGTATTAAAAGATGATTATTATTTTGGAAGACGTTCACTATTTTGGGGACCCTATATGATCGAGGTAAATAGATTACTATGGTATTTTCATTGTGGAGTATGGTTGACTTATATATTGAAGAATAAATTAATTTAAGGTGGACTTATAGTAATTGAGGTTACTTATGGGAATGATTAACCTATCTTGGGTAAAATATGTTTAGGTTCGCTACTGTTGTTATAAGATGTTAGGTGTGGTTGATGTTGTTTGGAGATGAACAATGAAGTTTATTTTGTAAGACTATGTTATCAAATCCTTCTGGTATTTGGGTTTCAATCTTAGTTTGGTTTATTTTTAGGAATTTTAAGGACAGTTATTTTTGTAATGTTCTATGATGAACTTTGGGTAGTACCATAGAACTTTGATGATTTAAAAGAAGTTTCCATTCCTATGGGATTCTTTATTTTTGAAGAGTTGTTTTACCATACCCTTTCTATTTTAGGGATAATGTTTAAAGATAGAAGAAATAGATAGTTAATCTTTTGTGGATTATGTGACTCTCTAGAAGATGATTCTTGTGCTTTTGATGAGACCAAGTGTTTTTGAATTCTCATTGTTTGGAGAAAAGATTAGTTTTGGTAGAGACTTATTAAAGGATGAAACTCTACATGAAGGTAGGTATATTTCATTATGTTTTGTTCTATGTTGTAAATGAATTCCTCAAAATTTTGAAAAGGAACATAAAACAAAAATGTTGTTGGTTTACGTTTCCTACTAGGTAATCAATTAACATTTACACACATCATAAGTTTTGGATTTTCTTATGGATAACTTTATCCTAATCATGTCTTCTATAACTATCCTTTAGAATGTGACCCTTTGTTTTCTCCTCCATGTCCATGGTTTCCTACATCAAATCCTAGTATGGGTAAACTCAGATGGGCTTTGTACATCATTTTCTTTCTTTTAAAGTAATAGTTCTACTTACCCTTTTTCCGATGTGGGACTTTCAATGAAATTTCAAAACCCAATTTTAAAAAATTGTGAGGACGCAATTTCTTAAGGGGGGAAGATTGTAACGACCTGAAATTTTGAATAAATCTTTTTTCTTAATTTTGTGTGTTATTTTATACTCAACAAAACTGTTTCATTTAATAACATGAGTATAATTAAAATGAGACTGTTGGGTTTTGACTGTTATATGACCATTGGTCAATATGACTGCTGTAAACTAAACGTTTCGATTATTGTCTCTAAATAAATGTAATCTTGGTTAATTATTATAGAAAGAAGATTCGATGGCCTCACCCAGTAGTCATGGAGAGGTCGAAGCCCATTTAACAGAACTTGGGAAGGAGGTAGCACCACTGGGCTTTGCTTTGGACCAAACCCAAGCCGAACTTCATCGTGTGAAGCTCGAACAGAATCGCCTTCACGAGAAGTTCAAACTGATATAAATTACTACTCGTGTGATGTTGGTCGTGCCTCCCTCAGATTCTCTCACCTTAGCACACCTTACACTTAGGTCCTATGCTGGTGTGATACGGGGATATGTAAGGAGACCGTAACTGCCTTGTGTAATGCTTTGTTTTAAATAAAAATTGGGATTTCTTCTTATGAGGATGTTTATGAATTTTCAAATGACCGGATAAATATAGTGTGCATATTTTTGATGAATTTTCGAAAAAGGATATTTTAAAAATGTGTATGTAAACCTTAAATAATTAAAAATTTGTAATGATATTCAAAAAATGGTCTTCTACAATTATGTTCAGTATGAAATTTAGAGTCTAATAAGATCAACATGATTTTTGATGAAAAATAAATTATGAATAGTGATTTAATGCTTTGGATTAGTAATGTGACCAAATGGATTAGTAATCTCACTTAAATAATGTATTAATATAATCTAGAAACCTTGATTATGTAATGAGATTCAATAAAATGAGTAAATAATTGTTTCATAAATTATTATTCATGTATTAGTTTTTTCGGGTGAATAATGTTTTCATTATTAAAAATTAAATTAAAATTATTTAGAAAATTATTTTTATAAAATGGATTTCATTTTTGAACTCGGAGCATCGATATTATATTAAGGTAATTTTTGGGGTTTTTTTTCTGAAAAAAATGAATTTTCGGTGAATAGTGTATTTATTTAAAAATTAAATTAAACATATTTATATAATTATTTTTATAAAATGGACTTCATTTTTGAAATCAGAGCATTGATATTTGGTTAAGGTGAAATTTTTGGATTCTTCTGAGAAAGTTGAATTTTTAGTGAATAGTAAAAATACAGTTTTAGGGTTTCGGTATGATTAATGACATTATAACTGTGTCAGGATGATGTCATGAGATATTTTATGGGTTGGCCGACCAAAGGTGATTAATTATTGTATTGGGGGCCCCAAGTGGCCTAACTCCATGGGAAATTCCATGGGAGAGCACAAGGTTTTGAGAAAAGCACTTGTAAGGTGTCCCTTGGCCATTAATGCCTTGTCCCCTCACTTTCCCTATAAATATCCACCCTTTCCCCCATTATATTTCGACTCCCCTATCTCCCCAAACGAATTTCTGGTCTCATTACCTCCCAAGGAGTCCTCCCAAGGTTCCCCCATGCCCTCAAGGTCCCAACCTTTGAGTTTTAAGAGTAACGTTTTAATGTAAGGGATCCTACCTCTCTCTTTCTTTTCAAGTACTCTCATTTATGTAATTTCTTCTAAGCACCATGTTCTTATGTTGGGGATGTTATTTTATACTAATAATACTGACCTTTTTAATTTTATATGATGAGAGACTCTCTCTTACTCTTATCATTTTGTTTTATGAATGTTTAAGTGGCACCGTTAGGCTGCCGAATTTTTGTAAAGGATTCTTTCACCCTTCTCATTTTCAAGTTCTATTTTATTGACAAGTCTTTCAAGTTATTTTTTTTATTTTTTTGGGGAATGATCTCTAAATCTATCATAATGATCTTTTATTCCCATATGATGAGAGACCCTATTTGATCTCTTCAATTCCGTATTTTGGTGTTTTAAGTGGCGCCGTTTGGCTACAGAATTTTTAAGGGATTCATTCACCTTTCTCATTTTTCAAAGATCTACTTTCATTTCAAGTATTTAAAGTTTCTTTTTATTTTTTTGGGGTATGATCTCTAAATCTATCCTACTGATCTTTTATTTTCATAGGATGAGAGACCCTATTTGATCTCGTCAATTCATTTTTTGACGTTTAAGTGAGGCCGTTAGGCTGCCAAATTTTGATAAGAGAAATCTTATTTTTTCCTTCCTTTCATGTTCTTAATTTCACATGGTACATCTTTAAAATATCATTAACATGTTCATATATCCATCATATTCTGTCCCTATACTATTTTATGGGTCATTTATGAATGTTTGACCCATGTCCCCTCTCTTTTCAATGTTTTCTAAAACCCCAAAACGTCGCCGTTATGCTGCAGAATTTTCGTCTCAAAATGCCTCTCTCTTTTCTCAAAATTATTTTATGTTATAAAGTGAATACTCAAAGCACTTATTTTTACATGGGTATTCACATATATATCAAAATTTTATATTTTAAATTCTGGGATTTACATACATGAAACCCTCTTTCCCTTTCCGTGGGTTTAAAGTGACATAAAGATCATGTCTTTAAAGCAGTTTTTAAAACATTATCATTATGAAATGAAACCCATTTATTTTATGAGATATGGGTTATTTTTGAAAATTTTTATGATGATATATGTATCTCACATGATAATAAAGTCAAATTTAAGGTTTCACCCTGATAGCGCTCCAATGCATTGGGTAATGTTGTAACCACTAGAGATTACAATTTTCACGATATCTTGGTGAATAACCTAGGTAATTTTAAAATGACACCTTGGGGATGTACCTTGGTGATATGTTCATGATTTTATATGTTAAATTATGTAGCCAAATCTTCAAGTTATCAAATATTTTATATTTATTATGATATATATCATGATTTCTTTATCATGCCTTAAAGTTCTTTTCATGACATTATTGAAGTATCTCAAGTTCACATGTCAAATGTTTCTATTGTTTCCCTTATTGGGAATTCTACTCACCCTTTCTTTTTATGTATGTCCCCAGGTTATGGGATGCAGTAATGAACCTAGGATTAACATGAGGAGAAGCCTTTCAAGTGTTTAAGAATAATGTTTTATGTTTTCTTGTTTTAAGTACCCGATTTCCAAGACACTAAACCTTAAAGATCCACGGTTTTGTAAAATTTAATTAATGTTTATGTGATAAAAAGGAGGGATACTATATGATTGGTCCAACAACCCGTGGTCTACCCTACGATGGGGGCCGACTTGCAGCACCGCACAAGGTCCACCCGACCCAAATCCCCCCCCCCCGTGCTAACGTGGTGTCCTAATAAATTACACACAGATGACCCACCACACCACCTACCTCAGGGCCTCACCACTATGGGTGCCTCCAACGCGCCACCAAGCTATGTCCCAGCTCACTGATGTGACTTACTACTACATTCCATAGTCATCACTGCAACATGCTTCTACAACTGACACTCCCTAGCCCCATTTTCCCCGATGCTTTGAACCTTAAACGATCTGCCTTCACGGGCCGAAGTAACATCATCCTCGCCCTGTGGGCTCAATTACTACCATGTAATAACACCAATTAACTTGAACCGTCCATAGATGGGGCCTCCATCCACTACCTTTTTTTCCATAGTGCACTGTTATGTCATATAAATCACATCACTCCTTGGTTGTCACACCTCTACAATATCTTTGTGGTGTTAGATCTCCCATCTCAGTTTTTTCTACAACAAATCAAAGGCGCAATAACTATCAGCTAATAAAATCACGAGGCACGTAAAGAATAGGGGAAAATGAGAAGCCAAAAAGAACATGGCGGATGGACTTTGACATCATTCATGTCAATCATGATTCATCCTTTTGAGAAGGGTCATAATGAACCCAGTAGTACACAGATCAATCTTCCCTTCATATCCCCACAATAATAACAACCATCCCATAAGAGATCATACTGTGGTTAAACATATTCGTGGGATGGTCCGTTTTCGTCATCAGATATATGAACAGAGAAAACGTCATATAGAATCCACACTCATCATGGTATTTGGACCGGTTATTGACGAAGGGTGAAGATGTGTGGCCATCATCCGTCGATTTTCCAAATCGGTGGATCATTGATATTGATTCATAAATACAACGACATTCATTGGAGGGATCCCCTTATCCAAGACTATTACGATTTCGGGGTTATTTCGTAAACATGGATTCCATTAAAAAATAATCATTTAAATGAAAACTAATGCTATGTAAAAAAAATTACTAAATTTCTTTATAATGTTTACGTCCAAAAGAAAACCATCAATATCGACCCATGCCAGTTGATGTTAGCCCCCCCCCCCCCACACCTCTGATATATTCATTGTTTTTAATGTTACGGTCCCCTGATAATTAATATCTAGAAACTTGTTTATGTGTTATTCTTGTTTCAATGAAAACCCAGTCATGTAGTTTCTTAAAAACTGATCATTATTCAACAATTTGTTTATGAACATTAGGTTTTGGAATCACAAGTTGTATTACTTCCCGATATTAGATTTTTCCTTATTTATTTTAAAAAATAAATCCTATTAAAATCCAAGTCATTTTCATGGTATTAAAGGAATGTCTCACACCACTGTCTTTCAAAACTACCCCCGGGTGGAAATTCGAAAATCATACGCCTAATCCTACATGTACCATCGAGTCCAAAATCATCCAATGTCTATAGCTAACCTCTTCTCTTATGATTAGAGAATCTTATGGGATGGGATTCAATGGTCACACACTGGTTCCGATATAATGAAATTAAACTTGGAGGAGAGAGTTTCAGTTGGGATCTCTTAATAATGGCATTTAGGCCTTTCAATTTCATTATTAGTTTGGGCTGGTTATCTACAATACATGCTACAAATGACTTTTTTAGGTGACAAGTATGGTGTGTCTATGGTGATGGGACAATGTATTCCTTTTTTTCAAAATAGTACTTGTGCTGTGAAGGATGGATTTACTCATAGAAGGTTGTAGTCAATTACTCAATCATTTCCTATCCTCACCATTAGTGTAGTGGAAGATATGATTCTTCAGTTTAATGTAGTTCGGGTGGAATATGATGAAATATTTCTCAAGGATGTCTCTGGATTATGTCCAAGAAGGTATGTATAGTTCTAAAATGATCTATACCCTGGGATGACACTAATATCTACCCCATCATATTGGATGTCTCACATAGAGATTCATGAGCTGAGGGTACAGTTGGAGGACCAATAGAGGAATAGATTCAAGAGTATCATTGTTTCACCTGTTCCATTCCACGTTTTATTTACTAAGAAGGCATATGGGAACATGATATTATGTGTGGACACAAGATTACTGAATCTGGTGGCCATGAAGAACAAAAACCCACAAAGATGGATTGATGACCTCTTCGATCAGTAGAATATAGGGAGGTGGTTCTCAAAGATTGACCTCAGATCTGGATATCACTAGCTTTGTGTATAGCATAAGGATGTATCGAAGATTTCCTTCATATTTTATTAAGACCACTATGAGTAATTGATGATTTTTTTGGAATGAATAATTCCCTATAATTGTTCATGGGACTCATGAACTAGATCTTCCAACCTTACATGGACCAGTCTGTTGTGGTCTTCATTGATGGAATCCTAGTGTACATAGTGTCTATATATGAATATGCGATATAGTTGATGATGTTTCCATGATAATATCTGACTACCATAGAATTATGTATAACTCTCAAAGGGTCAGTTATAGATTCTAGAGTTCCACATTACAGTACATGTCATTTTAGAGGTTGGATTCATAGTGGATCTAGTTATTATTGAAATGGTCCTTTCAAGGGAGCCATAAAAGATTATTACAAATGTGTGGAGTTATCTAGGATTTTATGGGTACTATTGGATGTTTGTATGTGACTTTAATAGAGTAAAAAAACCCCTGATGGAATTGATAAAAAAGGGAATCCTTTCATGTGTATAGATAAGTACCAACAGTGCTTTCAAGAGTTCAGACAAAGGTTGATGTGTGCTCATGTAATGACATTACCAGAAGAGAGTTTTAATTATGTAGTATTCTACGATGAATCAAGGACCAGACATTGTTATTTCCTGATGTATGGTAAGTGTTGATTGCCTATTGTCCATGCCAGTCTAGACTACATAATAAAAACTATGTTACCCATGATCTTGATCTAGCAGTGGTATTCTTCGCAATGATGATGTGGCGACACTACATGATCGTCGAGCAGTTTACCATATACTATTACCACAAGAGATTCAATTATATATGCTCTTATAAGTTTCATAACATGAGATATAGGACATGAATATATTTCCTCTTGGATTAAGACATTATTATTTTCTATACTCTTATGAATTGGAATGTTGTGACAGATGATCTTAGTAGAAGATTTAGCTTGTAGTTATTAAGAGTGTATTCAAAAAAATTGGTCATGTTTCAAATATCCTTTGGATGGATTTGGAGAAGCTTAACTCTAGTTGAAGGTTGTCACCCCTACTCTCTTATAAAATGTCAAGTATTCACAACACAGAGATATCGACTGTAAGATGTGATGTGTTATGCAGTCAAAGGGGCATTCCCAAGATATTTATTAAATTGGTGGGGTTAACATCACTATTTTTAGAGGGTGCACATTTTTAATAGTGGCATTTTTGGAAGAGGTCTTGAGGGAGTTCCACACATTCCCTTTAGTGTTACATTCAGGTGTGGAGAAATGTACCATGATCTCTAATGTAGTTTTTAGTGTCCATAGATGATGAAGGTAGTGGTAGAGTTTGTTTATCGACCCCTAGATTTCTAGCTAGTGATGGATGAGCACCAAATTCTAGTGGGATTGACCCAACATCTTCAGGTTCCCGAGTGGAAGTTGGATCAGATATATATGGCCCTCATGGAGGCTTTACCATGCACATCTAGGGTTTATAAAAACAACTACGTGATTGATGAAAGGTTAACCATGTCTTTCGTCATCATACATATCTCGGAGGAGAGTCCATTGAATAGCTTGGGAGTCCACTACATTTGGGAGATTGTTAGGTTTCACAGAGATCAATCGAAAATAATTTCATATCATGATGCTCGTTTCACATCATAGCTTATGAAGGTATTGCATGTGGAATTTGGGACATAGTTATGATTGAAAACTACATTTAATACCCCGATGGGTGGCTATATTGATAAGACCATTCATGTTATAGAGGATATGCTTTGGGCATACATCTTCGACATAAATCATAGTTGGGATGATAAACTTGCACAGGTGAAGTTTTTATACAACAATACAAACCATTACAGTATTGGTATGGCACCATTGGAGGCCATGTATGGGTGACAATGTAGGTCACAACATTAATAGAATGGCCAAATAATGTCATCACTCATGGGTATAAAGATGGTTTGAGAAACATCTGAGAAGATTGAGATCATCCTTGAGATGATTATAACTAAATAGTTTTGGAATAAGTCATATTATTACATGATATAGATGCCTCTCGAGGTTGATTATGGATACCATGGGATCCTTGGGATATCCCCAAAACAGGGGATTGTTTTCATTTTTTGGGGAAAAAATTTATCTATGAGATACATCAGAACTCTTTAGATTTTATATAGAGTTTGAGAGGTGGCATACCGCTTATCTCTACCCTAGGAGTTCCATTGGGTACACACAGTATTCTATGTGTTTAGATGATGAGTTACATGCATGATCCATCACAGGTCATCGACTGGGGAAAGTTTTTCATAGACGACAGGGTGACTTTTGCAGTGTACCTAGTGGATATATATGATCGATAAGAGAGTATCCTCTATGGGTGGTCAATTCCTCTAATTTAAATCTTTGGGAAGCATGGGAATCTATAGTGAATCACTTTGGAGAGGGAGCCTCATATTCATGCTCAGTACCCTCATCGTTTTGTTTACATGGAGTTTATTGTATTAAAAACATGAAACCCTACGGTGGGGAGAATATTTTGAATCATATTTTCTCTGTTGTTTTTACATTTATTAGGAATATTTAGAGATCATGCTATGAGAAGTCATGTAATTCAAAGGGCTGGTGTGCCCTGAAAAATTTATTGAATATTGTTCAGTTTTTCAATAAAACTATAATAACTATGAAAAATGTGTTTAGATGAGAATAAGGATGCCACTATTGGGTTGAGAACAGTGAAATTACCTTATATGGGGACTATCATAGATCGATGTGGGTCGATTATGACCATTATATTTTGGACATAATCATCAGTAAAATATTTAATAAAAAAATTATTTTGATGCAGTATTATTTTTCGTTTTAATGATAAATTTTTTCAAGAATCTAGTGTCTTGACATAAACATAGAAATACTATAAGGCATGGATAAATATCTCCCTCAAAATATTGTTGATGTATTGGAGAATCATGATCAACGTACCATTGATTCGATGGATCAATGAATGATGATGACACAAGTTCACCCTTCCTCGATAATCATTCTAAATTCCATGGATGGTGTTATTTATTTTTGATTCTCTCTACATTATTATACTCAATGAAGAACAATGAACAACCCACAAAATAGGTTGAACTGTGGTTTGATTTTTGGTGGGGTTGGTGTTATTCTTTGGGGGTTTTAAAGGGAGGATAGATCAATGTGTTGCTTCATTTTTTGTGGCCACACAAACAAGGATGAATAGAGTCTGAATCAATAAAAGTATAAGAAAAATCCTTAAGATGATTTTGTGCATATCTTTTTCCCATATTCATCGGGTTCTTCATTATTTTATGAGAAGATGGTTGTTGTGCCTTCGATTCATTACGGAACAACCCATGGATGAAGATTCGGCACCACAATGACACCGTTGAAGGGTGATGGAGAATGTGCAGCATGATTCATTAGGTACAATGGCACATAGTGGTGGTAGCTAAAAACAATTGTGGAGAGGCAACAGTGGTATATTGTAAATAGAGAGCCGACAGGGAGAGGTCACTAGTGGGGTAGCTGGTGAAGGCGTAGTGCGGTAGTGGAACCACATTGGGGCCGACAAGGCCGACGATAGTGGCCATGACCAGGAGATTCTACGTTTATTGGGAGCCATAGTAGGAGGATGCAGTGGTGGGTTGGGAAATGGTTGAAGGTTGGGATGGGACACAATTATGCGTCAGAGGAACCCATGGTTGTGAGGAAGTGGGGTAGGTAATATGGCGGGTTGGCTGGGTTAACATGGGGGAACTCGGTTGGTGCGGATGGAGTGCGATGTAGTGAATCTGCCCGCAACATGGAATTTACCAGTGGGATTCGGGCGACTCCAAAAGCCATACGGGAGAGAAGTAGTGGCCCAGAAATTCATACTGAACAAGGTCAGATCGGGTCAGCTGGACCTGCACGGGTTGTTCAGTGAGTCAGTTTGGGTCCGGTGTGTCGGTTAAGACCCGGATCAGACCCAAGATAGGGTTTTTCATAAAAATGACTATAGCATTGAAACAAAAGGTTCATTAGACAAGAATTTTATGGAATTGGGCCCCTTAGGAATGGGCAGCCTTTTTGAGATGATTTTTTGGGTTTTTATATTAGACCAGTATATGTGGATATTATATATTTGTTTATTATTTGAGGGTTCAGTACATCATTACATCCATATTAATAGATTTTATTCCCCTCTATAGGATTACTAGTGGATAGAGTTATGGTATCCATGCTTTGGACTAGATCAATCCTCTATCCCCATGATAATATTTTCTTGGGGGAATTAGTTCCCAATATATTGGGCCATATAGATTGGTTTGTTTTTATGCACTGAGAATGATCTCCTATGTTACGATCCACATCAGTAGGGTTCTTGGTATTCTATAAGAAGGATCCCCTAAAATGTTGTCTAATGCAGATTGGGTTATTGGTATTCTCTAGGATGGATCCCATCATTGTATGTTATGGTCTTTGACTACAATATTTCTCTTTGGGGCTAGCCCCATATTAGCAAAAACATGTATCAGTGACTTGTTGTGACTCACCTCATTACCTTGTGGTTGCTTATGAATATTCTTAGTTTCCCATAGTATATGTCTTATAATAATATTCATTTGTTGATATGGATGTACAATTCACTTGTTTATTTCATTTATGGTTTTCCCATTATGGTTTTGGGGTGTCATATTGGGTATTGTTTTAGTCTCCCGTACACGGGTATTTCCCACATTGTCGTGTCTTGTACAGACAACTGATAATTTGACAGATTCATAGGTGTAGATGGTCTAGGTGGCGATTACAGTGGGTTGAGGGATGTGGTGTGCTTTAATGGATTTATATACCTTTCATACACCTACCCTATAGGTTGGGTTTTCTGTAAATGAGTTTCAATAACACGTTTATTCAATTTTGCATACTCTTAATTTTGGGTGGGATTTTTTTCTAGCCCTATAAAAATTATTGTTTCCTACTTTCGTACATTGTTGATGGTGTCTTAGTGTATTCATGCATTTTATACTTATGTTTTTCACATTTTGGTATTTTGGACATGGTTTTGTGTGTGTGTGTGTGTGTGTGTTTGTTTAAGTTCATAAGAAAATTATTCCCATTAGTGGGACATTCCTACCCAGTGCCCATTCTAGCCCATGGCCTATTGGAGGTGGGCTTGGGGTAGCTACCATGCTGGCCCTCAGGAATGGGTCATGACAACAACGGGTTTATATAACATGATATAATTAAGATCCTCTATATCAGCTTTTGTGATAGAAAATGCTTGACATTTCTCTATTGTCTTATTCTAAGTATGATGGTAGTTTCCCACCATAATCTTCTTATTTGGATATTTTTTAGATACGTTCCATGATATGAAAACATCATTCATTGTAGTTACAGGAAGTCATACACCATATTCCATTCATCATTAATCTTGATAAGCTAAGGCCTATCCCCTTAAAGATAGTATAAGTTATATGGAAAAATCTTTTATACTTATAGAACTTTCCACTCCAAAGAAAGTAGTTTCCTGATTGATTCATCGTACATTTTTCTCATGTGGGAAGTATAACATTATTTCCTCATCTTCCATTATTTAAATTCTTCCCTAGGATTGGGTCTATTTATCTCTTCTTTTAATTTAATATATTCAACCAAAAAAACTCTTCAAACTCCATTTCAACCTAGATATCAATCCACACTGTCTTCTCATTGATTTCATTGTCTCAATTTTCTAGATTCATCCATAGATGGGGTTTCTGCAAACTGAAGAATCTATCATCATTTCCCTTATTATTTATAAAAATTTTAGAGGTGTATTGAGAAATCTTTGTAATCTTAATCTCATAGATTTTCCCTAATTCATTTATTTTTCTACATGATCTAAGGGAATTCATTCTCCATTTTTCTTTGTGTCAAATGGTGTAAATAATAATTGGAAATGATTCCCCTGAAGTCTTCCCTCTCCATAGAATCAATCCCCTATATTGGAATCATGTTTTTAATTGATGTCTACCACTTATCATATTCTCTATTTAATTGTTATACTCCATGGATGACTTTTCATTACTAGAAAATTAGACTACAAAAATGATCTTTTCTGTAGAGATTATCCATTGTTCAGAAAATAATGGTTTAAATGATTTATCATTCTCATGATAATTTTATTTTAGATCCTATCTGAACATCACGAGTTTAGAATCAGTTGCACTCATCATTTATGTATTTCATCCTATTTGTAGCCATTTTTATAAAATAAAACATTCTTAGTGAGAAATGTGTTTCTTTTATCTATCTTATAATTCTAATGGAATTTTATTTCATAAATAACCATGAATAAATATTTTATTAATTTACTCTAATAAAAATTATATTTTTCATATATCCAACTTAAAGGATAAAATAAATCTTTTATTAACCAAATATATCTCATAGTAGTGTCATAATAGGTGTGCAGTAAGGCCTATTATTGTGCACCCATTCCGATTTTAGTCTAACAGAATATGGTGTTTTCATGTGTTACCATAAGGTATGCCTATGATAGATCCATATCCACTTTTAGTATCTAGAGAGGGATATATGATTTGGGAAGCCACCTACATAATCTATACAAAAATAAAATGATTTTTCCTATATTTTTACTATTCCCAATAGTTCATAATAAAATTTTTAAATCCTAAATTACAAAAAATAATATTCAATCCTTTAATACCAAATTTTTAATCCTTCTTTTCTAATACACGATTTTTAATTACATGGTAAAAATAGTTGATCTTTTGATCTTTAGTTGCATGGAAAAAATATACATAACACAAGAAAACATAAATAATTATTTTAAATCCTCATGAAATTAATCATCATGGGTTCACCATAAGTTACATTATCTCAAAATCGGGTCATGGGGACATACATCAAATGAAATGGGGTTTCATAATGAATGGTGTTAGAAATGAAAGAAAGACTAATAACATGTGATCGCGGGAAATATAAAAAATAACATGAGAAATAAGAACCAAGCATGAACAAGAGGAATTTATGAATAAGAAGATGATGAATCAAAATATGGAGTTTTGGATTAAATATTTAAATTTTACATTCAGAATCATGTCTTTATGGTTTATCACCAAGGAATCATAAATGAAAATTTCGAAGGATATTCACCAAGGCCTCATAAAAGCATTAATATCTAGAGATTAAATTAATTAACCATATGCATTGAATAACTTTCATGGAACATGATTCATATGAATTAATGTATTTTGAGCAACATAGTTCATTAAAAAATTTCATTTCTAAACAGTGTAGAATAAACAATGGCATTCTCATCAAAAATCATGGATTACAAAAGAGCTTAAATTCAAGATAACTACATCTTTTTAATCCCAAAAATGGAAATGTGGGTTTCATATATTTAAATAACCTAATCATAAATTCATTTTTACATGTTTTTGAATAACCTATTTATATAAAATTGCATTGTGTATTCAAATAAAAATTAAATGATAGATTCTCATGTAGAAGTTAGAAATTTTAGGAGTAAATTTGGCCGCATGAAAAGTATAAAACATTGTTTTAGTAAATGGGTGAAATTACCAGGGACCATGGCCTACCATTGATAAAAAATAATTTCATTTTATGAGTATGATCGATTGGTAAATACCAGGTATTTTCCATTATAATGATATGATATATAGAAAAATATGTTCATTAATTAATGGGAAAGGATGGATAATTATAATTAATTTAAAAGTTACTCCTAGATCATGAGGACTGCAACATTGGGGGAATGAAGACACCTTAGTGGAAACATTGGTAGGATATTGAACCATAAAATCTGGAAAATGGAATAGAAGGTAAAATAAAGATAGAAATGGGTTTCTATATATAGAAAAAGTAGAATAATTATTTAATAATTTCCAAATATATGTCTTTCAAAAAATGATGTGGAAAATAAAAAACAATTGTCTTATCCATGATTTTTTCTAAACATTTTAAAAATTTGGCCCAAATTGAATGTTATTTTGACCTAATAGAATAAGCATCATATTTTAAAAAAATCATAAAAAATTCGTCTTTCAAAATAGAATTGTTTGAAATTTGTGTTTCCATTTTGTCCTTTGGGAATTCAATTATAGGTTTTGGAAATTGAATAAAAACTATAAAAAATATAATTTATTAAATTAAATATATTAGGTCTTGGATTGTTTTTAATTAACTATTACACCATCCGGACATTAATATGAAGTCATTTATCATTTTTTAAACCCGAATCATTATTTATAATATTCATAGTAAAATTAAAGTATTCCATAAAATTATTATAAATTCAAAATTACATAATTCAAATATGATTATACCAAATATGAATTTTATTTTATCACAAGATTTATCAAATAATGAAAATTTAATCATTCAAATATAAAAACCATATTAATTTTAAAATAATAGATTTTAATGCGTAATCACATTTATGAAACCTATAAAAAAATTATAGGCCATTATAAAATTATTTTATAAATTATATTTTTATAGGACTATTTCAAAAGAATATTTTATTGAAACAAATATTATTTAGAATACAAGATTTTATTTTAAAATTGTATATTTTTTTAGAAAAATACAATGGTTCTATTTAAATCCAAAAATAAAACTATCAAATTCATCTTAGTTAATAAATAATTTTAAGAAATAAATTTATTAAGGGGAATTAATGATAAAATAATTTATTTTTAAAATACAAGATACACTTTAGGTTACTAATTTATAGACATTTAACAACTTATTACACATGAAAATTCCGTAATGTAATGGTGTATGATTGTGGTATTATCATGGGGTGGTTTGGCTTTCATCAAACGAGTGGTGATATAAACTAATTTTAGATTCCCCGGTTTTATTTTTCAATAATGCATTACTTGTTGATGATACTCTTGGTCTCAGTAATGGAAAATCTTATTGAGGTTATATCCTTATTATTTTTAGTCAAACGAGATTCAAACAACATGACTCTACTAGTTGAGTCCAACGATTCTCCTTTCTGTATTAATTATCCATTATCAATAAAAATTGTAAAAAATAATTATAATGGTCAAATTTTCATGATTGTGTTTAAATTCAATAATTCATATTGACCAATGGTCATAATTTTCCAATGGTAGAATTCAAATGGAAAAATTTTCATTTTTACCGAAAAATTACTACTTTATTCTTTTTCTCAAAATTTAACACAAATTTATTTGCATGGTTATATTATAATTATGTAATATGTTTATTGATTTACTAATATTTTGTTATATTTTTATTGAATTTGTTGTTGGGGATATGATTTTAGTATATTGGAGCGATCCATTCATACACATTTTACCTATTCTATTCTATATTTTTTGTCATGTTATAAAGTCTATAATTTTAATTGGTTTTATACATAACATTGGTATTGATCATTGTTAGTGATATCAAATTTAGTTGGATTATATATATTTTGAGGTGTAAAATGTTAAATATAATGTTAAAATAAATTTATTTTGGAAACAAATATACAATATATGTTTTTTTTCATTACAAAAATTACATTGTAAAGTTACAATGAAATCTATGATAAATCATATAAAATGTGTTTTTCGGAAAATATAATTTTTAATATGGAAAAAAATTTCATAACATAAAAAATTTTATAAATCATTTTATTTTAAAATAACAATAAAAAAATATATTGTCAACTTCAAATAATATAATTGTCATGAATACATGATGATTTATTCATTTCATATATGATGAAATAAATATTCCGACAACAATTTTAGAAAAATCCAAATGGGTCTTATTTTTTATAACTACATGAATATTCCATTTAAAACGTTTCAAAAAATAAAAATTGTGTATAAATGAATTTACTAAATAATTTTAAGGAAATTTGAACCAAATTTCTGAAAACATTTTTATATATATTTATTTAGGAAGGAAAAATGGATTTTGAACGAAAATGAATTTTTTATTAAAATCATTGTTTTCTATCTCATGATTTTATAAATAGATTAAAATGAATGTAAAAAAATATATTCTCATGGAATAGACATATTATAAAAAAATTAACTAGTTTCATGAGATGCATATAATAAAATTTCTTCATTTGTAGCATAATCATAAGCAATCCTACTAAATGATGAGAATCTAAATAAGGATCCAACCACTTAAGTATCTTCAAATCATAAGACCAATGAAGTAATAACATAAAATGAAATATAAAATATATTTTGGATAAAAAAAGTAATTATATTTCATTTAAAATGGAATTTATAGAAACCTATAAAAATAATAAAGGTTTATAACAAAACATGTATCTCAAAAAATGAAAATTGAGTTAAACATACCTTGTCGATTTTTTAACTTCGAAACAAGAAAACCAATGAAATAGAGATATAAAAAATATATATAAACCCAAATATATTTTAGGAGTTGATTCAGAAAATAAATTGATATATATTATATATACACGATAAGATAAATAGTTAGTGAAAATGAAAAGTGTCTCACGAAAATAAAAATGTGACACTGAAATCCATTACCTAATGTATTGAATTTATTTTAATTTTTTTACCTCCTGTATCATTAAAAAAATCTATAAATATATTATATAAACATACTAAAATATATCATTCCATATCTGTTTTTCTTATAAATTCCTATTACTCCTTTATTAACAATTTATTATTAAAATCACCTTTTACGTAAACAATTCTCTTACTTTTGGAATACGTTATAACATTTTATTTATTAATAATCATACTTTGATCATTGTTTCATTATATCCAAAATTTAAACCGTGATATCAATATAATATATATTTTCTATATATTTATGTATAGTAATTCATAAAATATAGTGAGAGGAAATGAAATACACTATTAATGGAGACGGTAGGCTGTTTATACAGATGATAATTATTTACAATTTCTATTCGAATTGGTAGAAAAAAATTTAAGTGATATATATAATAATTCCATTAAATTATATATTACATATATATCTAATAATTTAATTAAAAATATACTTATTCCCTTTCATATAAATCATTAATGAATCAAATCTCCTCACGGGGTGGTAGTCTGTCATATATACAAATGTCATTATGGTATTCCCACAAAATGGATGATATGAATGTATGTGTTCCATAAAAATTAAAAATTAAAATAAAATAATGAAAATTATATATATCATACATAAAAAATATATCCAATATTATGTCCATTGTAGAGATGTTGTAATAGAGAAATGAATGACATCATTTCAGGATGTAGTTATGGATGTGCAGACAGTTGTAGGTCATGAAAATTACACAAAAAAATATAAGTATATTTTAAAAACTTGTATTTTTATATAATAATTTATAATTTTAATTTAAGGATGCTTAGGATGAAATAAACAAAAAATTAATATTTATTAATTTTACTTCTTTTTCGGGCATCACCATTATATTTTAACTAAAAGAAGTCCTCAGTTGTCCTTCTATCAAAAAAATATATTCTAGGAGGATAAGAGGTAATGTTTGTGTTATTTTTATTGGTAGTTTATGAACAAAAAATATTTGAATCTATTGAGGGGATATGATATGGGTGGCCTTTTATATGTAGGGGAGATGACAGACTTTGTATTTTTTAAAAGAATTGAGTGATCCCAAGTTTTTCATATGTTAGGAAGGTAATGAAATTGGAAATTATCAAACCAAAATAGTGTAATGGTCTAAATATTTCCAAAAAATATTTTTTATAGAATTTTATAATTTATTAATACCCATATTTGTTTAGATTAACCCTGGAGAAACCTTTTTTTACCTTCACTTCTATAAATATTTTTTTGTGGCATTAAATATTAATTTTTTAAAAGAATAAGTGTATATAAATATATAAGATAATATATAATTATTCCAAATATGAAATAAAATATTATAAATTCCAATCATAGAATATTAACAATTAATTTTAAAATTAATCTCACAGATGTGAAAAGAAAGAGGGAATTACATGAGAAATTGTTTAAATGAATACATAGTTTAAAAAAAAAATATGAATATTAAATTGATTCAAATATCCTAAATTATATTAATATATATGTGTGTGTTTTTGTGTTTAATTTAACTAATGTGACATTTTAAAAAAATTTAAAATATATCTTTTTTCTAGAAATATTTTAAATGACAAGGAATTTTGGAATTACATTTGATTATTATTTTTAGTATACATCAAAATATTTAATCAATCAAAAAATTACCAAAAATCCACATTAATGGATTTTTTAAAATTATTATTAAAAAAATTATTCTTTAAAATATTTTTTATAATATTAGAAAAAAATAAATTTGAAACCAAACACTCAAATTAGATGAAAAAATATTTTCTAAAATTGTATTTTTCAAGACGAAAAAGATATTATAATAACACTATGTCTATTAATAATTTTTTTTATATAAATTAAAATTTATTGATATATAATCTTTATAATTCATTTAAAAAATTCTTCATTAGGGGAAATTTTTAATAATTATAATTGATGATCAATATTCACTTTAAAAAGATTTCAGAAAAACAATCATTTAAACCCTTAAATAAACATATTCTAAAATACAATACAATGTTGATTCAAACATAATTATTTTTATTGAAGATAAATAAATATTATTGTTTTTTAAAAAAATTAATTGGTAATTTAAATTACATAATTTATTAAAAATGAAAGATATTTTCACCAAAACATTATTTTTCAAAATTCACAATAAAATAAATATTTTTCTGAAAAATATTAAAATTTGATGATGATTGAATTTCAATATTATGACTTAAAAATGAATTTTATATTACCAATTAATTTTAATATAATATCAATAAATGAATTCAAATATTTTAGAATAAATAAAATTAAAAAAAACCCTTTTTGAACAAAATCATACATTTGAAGAAAATAATTACTATAATATAAATAGATTGAATATTTAATAAAAAATATAAATAAATTAGTATTTTAAAGGAAATTTATATTTTTATTTCAATAATTAGTTTATACAATTCAAATTTTCTTACTTAATTTGTAGATTATAATGGTCATATTTAAAATAATATTGTTTCATAGTTGACTGAAGATTGATGTGTCATATCATGCACACTATTTTTGTTTAGTATAATGTAAGGTATACTAAGTGTTGTGTATAACATAAAATATACTAAAATTTTTCTTATGATTAATTAAAAAATTATTATTCTGCAAACCAAAAATATATTGAATATTTTATATTAATTAAAAAAATCATTACAAAATGTGAAGGTGTTACGTTAAACCACCTTGAAAATAAAATTTTCATCAAAATTAATCTCATTCATAAATGATTTTAATTTCAAAATCCATTCCTAGAGACCAAAATCATAATAATGGATAATATAACAAGCACTTGAAAACAATAATGTGATTTTCACAAGCCATATATAATAACACTGAATAGGTTTCCATGTAGGATAACATAAGTAGTAGGTGAAATTATGGACAAAGAATAAAAATCTAGCACCCAAATATAGAATGAGGGTGATATAATAAATTGATCAAAATAAATTTGTTGTTCCAGAGATGGTTAAAAATCCAAAAAAAACTATAAACCAAGAATATGTGAAAAAATTATTTGATATCATAAAAAATGATTATAATTGCTCATCATTTTTTTTCAAGATTCAAATACAAATTTCTGTGGATTAAATTTCTATTAGCACTAAGAACATATGAAAATTTACTTACATGATATATTTTTTATTTCATAGTAAAAATTTCATCATTTTGTTGTTCCAGGATCAATTTCCTTCTCATAACATAATACAAAGATGAATTTTCCATTTTTGGAGCACTAAATAAAATCCATAATAGAATAATATTTCATTTCATTCTATCTAAAGTTAATAAGGTTTAGAACATTTTATCCAATATAAGAGAATCTTCATTGTAACACCCTGATATTTTATGAGAAATATTTTTTTTTATGTCTTATGTTATACGCAACACTAATGGAATCTTTCACAACACACAATACGGACGTGGCTTGAATTACATGCAATCCTGACCTTCCTTGATAGTGTGTGTAGTACTCAATACTGGGTTTCAATAAACAACGATATATTATTATGAACTATCCGTTATGAATAGTATTAACTACATTTTTAATTTTATTATTCATCTTACACATTTTCTAGAACATTGTAAGAGAACAAATTAAATATTTCGAGTAATTATGGGTAAATATAAGATTATAAAATTACTATAACACCTGAAAAAATCCTATTGGATGACTAAAAGTAGACCCATATCACCTAATTGTAGGATTAGATTCATTTAATGGACTCTTGTCCTTGAAAATAATTTAATTATTATTAAAACCAAAGACTGTGACAACATGCCACTTTCTTAAATCTTTTAAGTATAATAATTTTAATTTAGTGATAAACATAACGAAACTTCTAAAATTAATAGTCTAATGAAATCTCATACTATTATCTACATCATGGGAATTTATTTATAATTTTTAGGGATTAAATAATTATCATTAATTATGACACAAGAGTGATGTTGAAATTTTTTTATTAATTAAAATATCAAATAAATGGTTTTAAAAATATTAAAATAAATATTATATGAACTATTTAATGTGCTCCACTAATTTTATAGATACATATTACAGCTTATGAATCTATTAAAGCTTTTAGTTCGAACATATCTTCTGTATATATTTTATTTAAATTCAAATTAATGAATTGTTTCAAAATTGACACTATTGTTATTTTATAGAAATAAGAAATTATAAAATTGATTAAAAATCACAAAAATATTTGAAAATTATAAATCAAAATTTATATGGTCTAAAATGTCATAAAGTGTCAAATTATGGAACATTCAAAACACACATGTAATTACTTATAATAATTAAAAATTTAGAATATTATTACCACAAATAAAATTAAATTGATAAATAAGGATAAATAAAGTTGATAATGTTTAAAATAAAATACTAACATGTCTAAATTTTATTGGTTGATGAGATTACAACCCTATCTCATATTATCTTTGGATATGAGTTATTTTGGATGTTTTTAAGTGGGGTTGGGATTTAATATAAACTAATATTTCTTATATTTCAAAAGGTTCCCCTCTCCTCCCTTATAAAAGGTCACCACCTACCTCTCATCCTCACACAAATTTGAGCCTTAAAGAATGGCTAATACCTGCCCATTTCACTTCCCCACTGCCCTAGAAATTCTCTAGAGGTCCTGGTCTTCTTCAACGACCAATTGTAGTGCCCTAAGAGGAGGTCTCAAAGAGGCGCTTCAAAGAAGAGGTAATGTCTGTTACCGATTCTTTCAACTTTGTTTCTTCTTACACTTATTATTCTTTTGTTGTTTCATTATAAATTAATAACATCTGTATAACTCATATACTGATATTTTATTATAAGTATGAAACAACCCTATTTCACCATCTATCCATCCTACGGAAAACGAAATCACTGAGCGTGCGTACGTACAGAATACCGTCTCCATGTCGTGGTGTAATCTATTTTCCATCACCACATTACATGGATGTGTATAATGGTGAAAATAAATAACTATATATGATTATTGTAAAGTTTTATTGATTCTGAAATAGTATACATACATTCCAATACAATTCCACGATCCTGGGAATGATATCATCGCTCGTGCGTACGTACGAAATACCGTCTCCACGATGTTATGCTATTCGTTCTACATGATCTTCATTTCATAATGATTATATAAATTAATTTAATGAATAAATATGATATATAGTACACTAATACCATTCTGGAAATGAGTTATCTATAACGTATAGAGAAGAATAATAATTTATTCGACAAAACACACATAAGAACAAAAAGTAATAAACACCCGAATAACAAGTAGTAATGAAATATTACTAATAATAAGCTAAGAATATGACCATATATGATATCATAAAAATAATTATTATTCTTAAATTAGTCAATAACATTATTTAAATCATTATACAGGAGGTTCAGACACTTACGAAGGAAATCAGACCTAAGGTAAGGGAAAATACCACGATTTCATTTTTATCCGAGATTGTTTATACTTTGGTATTTACTGGGTTGTATTTTATCATCCACATCCATGTTCCCTCAATATGTAATATTATTTCCATCCACCTATAATTTTTTTAATCCAATTTACCATTCGGTGAGTTTCTAGTAATGGATATGAAAGAAATCTTTTGTCGTTTTTCGTACGAGGTACTTTTTGACTTTTCCAACAAAAGTACGAGAATAATGTTTTTAACATATACAGAATGAATGGATTTTTAAAACATTATTTCCAGGAAGATTCCTTTACAAGTTTTCATGTTTATTTTTAATCAACTTATTTAGTTTAAAATTGTATGACATGTTAAGAAAGGAAAATGTTTTTGAAGTATAAAGGATATTTTCCTCAGGAATGGAGTTCAAGTGTTTTATCAAAATTATTTTCCATATAAGATAATATAGGGTTCTGTTTCTATCACTATTATTAAATTAAATTGATTATGTTGTGATGGAATTATTTTTATGAATTCCTTTTTCTTAGGTGAATTTTTTTATGATTCCACGATGTTTAAGAATCCCATTTTTATTACATGGGTTATGTAATAATGTATGATTTTTGATTTTGTGGCACACATAAGAATGTTATCATTATGAGATGGGAGGGACCTATATCTCCCTCCAATGAATTGGGTAAATATTTATATCTCATGAGATAGACATGACTGGAATGGTAGGTTAAAGCGGTTCAGTGAAACAGGACTGAAACGAGGAGTGAACTCGGTTCAGAAATGGACTTTGTCCTCTAAGATAGTCTTGGAAATGGGTCTTTAATAATAAGAAATGATTATCTATGATTATATGTGTATGCCAAAAAGTTTCATGTTTTATGTTATGATTATTGGGATTACATTTTACTACCATGATTTATCCCATGTTATGAAATTATGATCTCTTTTGCAGGATAAGATTTCCAAAAATGTTATGTTCTTATGAATTTGATGTGATTGATATTTCTTTTGTTTAACCTTATTGAGAATTTGAGCTCAACCTTTAGTATTTTTTCATTCCCCAGGTCAGGAAGAATGTTATTAAGTAAGATATGCTAAAAAGGGACAATAGATATGATGAAATAAATGGGAGACAATGTAGATGATTTATGAACAAGTTGTTTATGTTTCCCAGTTTCAAAAGACACTATACCTATACGGTCCTTTCATGGTTTTGTTATATGTTGTAATAAGTATGTTTCAATTTTGAAGTATTAACCATGTATGTAAAGTATGGGTCACTATAGTTGGTATCGGAGGAAAGT
Organism: Viscum album; assembly: GCA_963277665.1. NCBI lineage: Eukaryota > Viridiplantae > Streptophyta > Magnoliopsida > Santalales > Viscaceae > Viscum > Viscum album. The sequence goes on along the minus strand of OY728126.1, from coordinate 2,044,806,864 downwards.
TATAGTCAACCTTTGGAAACTAAGATGTGAAAGCCTTAGTAAGAATCATAAGGATATGTCTAAGCATTGAACACAATCTTAGTGTTTTAGAAATGGCCATGAAAAACCTATGATAATACCTTAAGTGTGAAATTTTATTCTTGATTATGTGGTTTTCCTATTATAATTAGTGTTTCTCACACTATTCTTCTCGGTTTAAGTCAATGGCTGGAACCCGAAGGAACCGTGTTAATGCAAAATGAGACGGGCAAGGCAATGATTGTCCCCATGAGCAACCAAATGTTATGGGAGTTAGAATGAAAAATCTTGTAGCCATGATCAAACAACTTTCTCAAGCTATGAATCATGCATGACTTTCATATGAGAAATAGAAGGAGAAACATTCTGTCGAATCCTTCATGAGGCAGTGTCCACCTTCATTCTGCGGGTCTTCTGATCCATTAGTGGCTGATCAATGGATCAGTACCACTGAAAAGATATTTTCAGTTCTTCAATGTTCTGAACATGATAAATTCTTCTTACCAATGTATCGTTTGGAAGGTGATGCTGATCAATGGTGGAATCTTATTAAGAATATGAGGTAAAGGGATGAAATTGAGTCCATGGAATGGGTGTAGTTAAAAAACAAATTTTTTAATAAGTATTTCCCTCCTGTTATTCAAACAAATATGGAGAAGGAGTTTTTTTAACTGAAGCAAAATTATGATGAACTTGTTGGTACCTATGAAGCCAATTTTACAAGACTTGCAAGGTACGCTTCTGGAATTATTATCCAACCTGAGAGTAAGATCGATCGATTCTTTAGTGGCTTAAAACCAAGTCTTCGATGGGCGTTTGCCATAAGGGACTTCAATAGCTACGAGGAAATTGTTCGATGTGCTCTCAAGGTTGAGATGGAGATTGGTGTAACCCATCATTCATATGGGTTTGATAAGAAGATGAAAATGGAATTCAAAGGAAAATCTAAAGACCACACTGAAAAGAAGATTATTTTTCCCTTATTCTCAAAGTGTGGAAAGATACATGGAGGAAATTGTCTTAAGGGGACAAGAAAATGTTATAAGTGTGGAAAATAATGTCATCGGGCAATTGAATGTTGAAATAATGGTAAGAAGATGTCTAATGAGGCAAACAAAGGAAGGGATACACAGAATGAACCTACTACACATCAATGTTCCAGGTGCAAGGAGATGGGGCATTATGCCAATCAATGCCCAAATCTAAGGGTTGATGATGATTATCGACGTCAATAAACTCTTAATGCCAAAGTCAAAGGAAAATGACATGCAGTTACTATCGGCAATGTCGAGTACGACAACGAAGTTGTGATAGGTACACTTACCATCCAATCAAAAGTAGAAAATGTTTTATTTGATTCTGGATCCACCCACTCTTTTATTTCTGATGAATTTTCTAAGTTTATCACCGTATTACATCAACAATTAGTTGTTGAGTTGGCTGTGACAACTCCTAATGGCACAACAGTCGCTTCAAAAGTTTACAATTCTTCTCCGATTGAAGTTTGTGGGAAAGTGCTTCCTACAAGTCTTGTGATCCTTCCTATAGTGGAATTTGAGGTGATTCTTGGCATGTATTGGCTTTCTTTATATGGATCTCATATCAATTTACAAAGAAAGGAAGTCACATTTCATATTCCAGATCAATCTATGATCATCTATCAATGCATGGATGAACATAACCTTCTAGTGGAAATTTCTTCTATCTTATGGGTCTTGATTCCACTAAATGAAGGTTATTTATCTCAAATGGTTGGAGAGAAACTCATGATTAATAATATTCCCATTGTACGGGAATTTGATGATGTCTTTTCGGAGGAATTCCCAGGTCTTCCACCAAATTGTGAAGTTGAGTTTTCAATAGAACTCGTACCAGGTGCTTTGCCTATTTCAAAGACACCTTATAGAATGGCCCCAATTGAGTTGTAGTAAATGAAGAAGAAACTCCAAGAGAATCTTGATAAAGGATTCATACGCACTAGTGTGTCACCATGAGGAGCACCTGTTCAGTTTGTTAAGAAGAAATATGAATCAATGTGGATCTGCATTGATTATCGAGAACTTAAACAAGATCACTATCAAGAACAAATATCATCTCCCACGCTTTGATAACCTATTTGACCAACTACGCGGAGCTTAATACTTTTCCAAGATTGATCTTCATTTAGGGTATCATCAATTAAGGGTCAAAAGGGAGGATATACCAAATACAGATTTCCGTACAAGGTATGGACACTATGAATTTATAGTGATGCCATTTGGTCTTACTAATTCCCCTAGTATCATCATGGATTTTATGAATAGAGTCTTTAGAGACTATCTTAATCTGTTTTTGGTAGTCTTTATAGATGATATTCTTGTCTTTTCAAAGAGCAAGGAAGAACATTAAGATCACTTGAGAATTGTATTAAATACCCTATGAAGGGATAAGCATTATGCCAAATTTACCAAGTGTGAATTTTGGATTCAAAAAGTTTCATTTTTGGGTCACATAATCTCAAAAGAAGGGATATCTGTGGATCCAGCAAAAACATAGGTTATAGAAAGATGGTTGAGACCAACAACAGTAACTGAGATCCGAAGTTTTCTTGGTTTGGATGGATATTACCGACGTTTTGTGAAAGGTTTTCAAGGTTATCTAACCCACTCACCAAGTTGGCTCGAAAAGGATTTATGTTTGTTTGGATGGAGGAATGTGAAGAAAATTTCAAAGAGCTAAAAAGAAGGTTAGCCAGTGCACCTGTGCTCACACTACGTTGCAGTGGAGAAAGGTTTGTGATCTATAGTGATGCATCCAAAATGGACTGGGGTGTGTTATCATGCAAAATGATATGGTGACAGATTATGCCTCATGGCAGTTGAAGATCCATGAGCAAAATTACCCAACTCATGATTTGGAGTTAGCTGCGGTAATCTTTGTATTAAATATTTGGAGGAATTATCTTTATAGATAAAGGTGTGACATTTATACTGATCATAAAAGTTTAAAGTATATTTTCACACAAAAGGAGCTGAATATGCATCAATGAAGATTGTTGGAGCTGATTAAGAATTATGACGGCTCAATTCATTACCCCCATGGGAAAGAAAACAAGGTAGCATACACATTAACTCAACAAGACCATACTAGCTTATCCATGATGAGGATCACAGAAGATCCAGTATTTATGGATATACAAAGGATGGATCATGGAATTTTATTGAAAGGGGAGAAATCTTATCTTTCTCAAATGAATGTTCAACTATATATACATGTGAGGATTCAATTGGCATAGAAAGAAGATGTCGAGTTACAGAAGAAGTAGGGAAATGTTCCTGAATTCAACCTTGATTGTGATGGGATTATAAAGTTCAGGAATTGGGTTTGTGTTTCTCCCATCCTCGAATTAAAGAAGGAGCTTCTGGATGAGGCTCATAGTTCTTCATTCTATATTCATCATGGAAGCACGAAGATGTATATGGACCTGAAAGAGTACTTCTGGTGGGATGGCATGAAAAGGTATGTTGTTGAATATGTCTCTCGATGCTTGGTTTTTCAGAAAGTTAAAGCTGAGAGACAGAAGTATAAGGGGATGTTACAACCATTACCCATACCATAATGGAAATGGGAAAACATCACAATGGACTTTGTCACTGGACTTCTTAAAACATCCAAAGGCAATGATGTTATCTGGATCATAGTTGATCGTCTTACAAAGTCTGCACACTTCATTGTTATTAGAGAGGATTTATCTCTAGATCATCTTGCTAGGATATATGTAAAGGAAGTGGTAAGATTGCATGGAGTACCACTTTCTATTATATCTGATCAGGATCTGAGGTTTACCTCAACGTTCTGGAGAAGTCTTCAGCATACTCTGCATACAGAGTTGAGTTTTAGCACTGATTATAATCCCCAGACAGATGGTCTGTCTGAGAGGACAATTCAATCTCTAGAAGATATGTTGAGAGCTTGCTCTATAGATTTCAAAGGTGGTTGGGATCAACACCTACCTTTGGTGTAATTTTCTTATAATAATAGCTTTCACTCCAGTATTCAGATGGCTCCTTATGAAGCTCTCTATGGAAAGAAATGCAGGACTCCAACTTACTGGGATGAAGTTGGGGAAATAAATCTACTAGGACCTAATCTTGTTGATGAGATGGTAGAAAAGGTCAGATCTGTTCAACAACAAATAAGAGTAGCTCAAAGTCGACAAAAAAGTGATGCTGACAACCGAAGAAAACTCCTAGAGTTTGAAGTGGGTGATAATGTGTTCTTAGGAATATCTCCCTGGAAGAGGGTCATGAGATTTGGAATGATGGGAAAGTTGAGCCCTAGATATATCGGTCCTTTTGAAATTCTGGATCGTGTTGGGAAGGCAGATTACCGATTGGCACTTCCAATGAATCTCTCTCAAGTTCACGATGTGTTCCATGTATCTCTCCTGAGAAAGTACATACCTAATCCTTCACATGTACTTAGCTCAGAAGTTATACAACTCGAGCAAGATATTTCTTATGAATAACAACCGATAGAGATTTTGGATCGTAGCGAAAAAGTCCTACGGAACAAGACCACTCACTTGGTGAATGTTTTATGGAGGAACCACCAATTAGAAGAAGCTACATGGGAAATTGAGGATATGATGAGGGAGAGGTATCCTCATCTGTTTGTAATGAAGTGACAAATTTTTAGGGAGAAATTCATTTTAAGGGGGGTAGAATGTAACAACCTGAGATTTTATGAGAAATATTTTTTATGTCTTATGTTATACGCAATACCAAAGGAATCTTTCACAACACACAATACGAACATGGCCTGCATTACACGCAATCATGACGTTCCTCGATAGCGTGTGTAGTACGCAATACCGAGTTTCACTAAACATCGATATATTATTATGAACTAGCTGTTATGAATAGTATTAACTACATTTTGAATTTTATTATTCATCTTACACATTTTCTAGAATAATATAAGAGAACAAAATAATTTTTTTTTTTGTAATTAAGGGTAAATATATGATTATAAAATTACCCTAACACCTGCCAAAATCCTATTGGATGACTAAAAGTCGACCCATATCACCTAAGGGTCGGATTAGATTCATTTAATAAACTTTTTTCCATGAAAATAATGTAATTATCATTAAAACCAATGAATGTGAAAACATGTCACTTTCTTAAATCTTATAAGTATAATAATTTTAATTTACTAGTAAACTTAATGAAACTTCGAACCTAAATAGTATCCAGAAAGCTAATACAATTATCTATATCATAGAAATTTATTTAGAATTTTAAGGTATTAAATAAGTATCATTAATTATGACACAATAGTGATGTTGAAATTATTTTATTAATTAAAATATCAAATACATGGTTTTAAAAATATTAAAATAAATATTATATGTACTATTTAATGTGCTATACTACTTTTCTAGATACATATGACATTTTATGAATCTATTAAAGTTTTTTTTTCAAACATATATTCTATATATATTTTATTTAAATTCAAATAAATGATTAGTGTCAAAATTGCCACTATTGTTATTTTATAAAAATAACATATTATAATTTTTTTTAAAAATCACAAAAATATTTAAAAATTGTAAATTAAAATTTATATGGACGATAATGTCATAAAGTGTCAAATTATGGGAAATTCAAAACACATATGTAATTATTTATAATAATTTAAAATTTAGAATATTATTACCACAAATAAAATTAAATTGATAAATAAGGATAAATCATGTTGGATATGAGTCATTTTTGAAGTTTTTATGTGGGGTTGGGATTTAATATAAACCAATATTTCTTATATTTCTAAAGGTGCCCCTCTCCTCCCTTATAAAAGGGAACCTCCTCCCTCTCCTCCTCACACCAATTTGAGCCTTCAAGTTCAGCCAATCCGTGCCCATTTCACTTCCCCACTCCCATATAAACATCTTACTGGTCCTGGTCTTCTTCAAAGACCAATTGTAGTGCCCTATGAGGAGGTTTCAAAGAGGCGCTTCAAAGAAGAGGTAATTTCTGTTACTGATTCTTTCAACATTATTGTTTCTTCAACATCTTATTCATTATTTGTTTAATTATGAATTAATAACATCATTATCACTCATATACTGATATTTTATTATAAGTATGAAACAACCCTATTTCACCATCTATCCATCCTACGGAAAACGAAATCACCGCGCGTGCGTACGTACAGAATACTGTCTCCACGCCGTGGTGTAATCTATTTTCCGTCACCACCTTACTTGGATGGGTATAATGGTGCAAATAAATAACTATATATGATTTTTGTAAAGTAGTATTGATTCTGAAATAGTATACATACACTCCAATACAATTCCATGATCATGGGAATGATATCATCGCTCGTGCGTACGTACGGAATTCCGTCTCCACGAAGTGATGCGATTCGTTCTACATGATCTTCATTGAATAATGATTATATAAATGAATTGAATGAATAAATATGATATATAGTACACTAATACTATTCTGGAAATTAGGTGTCTATAACCTAAGGAGAAGAAAAACAATTTATTCGACAAAACACGCATTAGAACAAAAAGTAATAAACACCCGAATAACAAGTAGTAATGATATATTACTAATAAGAAGCTAATAATATGACCATATATGATATCATAACAATAATTATGATTCTAGAATAAGTCAATAACATTATTTAAATCATCATACCGGAGGTTCGGACACTTACGAAGGAAGTCAAACCAATGTTAAGGGAAAATATCACAATTTCCTTTTCATCCGAGATTGTTTATACTTCGGTATTTACTAGGGTGTATTTTATCATCCACATCCATGTTCCCTCAATATGTAATATTATTTCAATCCACCTACAATTTTTTAAATCCAATTTTACCCATCGGTGAGTTTTTAGTAAAGGATATGAAAGGAATCTTTTTTCGTTTTTCGTACGAGGTACTTTTTGACTTTTCTGACAAAAGTACGAGAAGAATGTTTTTTAACTTATACGACATGAATGGATTTTTAAAACATTATTTCCAAGAAGCTTCCTTTAAAAGGTTTCAAGATTATTTTTAATCAACTTATTTAGTTTAAAATTGTATGACTTGTTAAGAAAGGGAAATGTTTGTGAAGTAGAATGGATATTTTCCACAAGAATGGAGTTCAAGTGTTTTATCAAAAATATTTTACATCTAAGATAATATAGGGTTCTGTTTCTATCCCTATTTTTACATTTAATTGATTTTGTTGTGATGTAATTATTTATATGAATTCCTTTGTCTTATATTAAATGTTTTATGATGCCACGATGTTTAAGAATCCAATTTTTATTACATGGGTTATGCAATGATGCCTGATTTTTGATTTTATGACACACATAAGAATGGTATCATTATGAGATGGGTGGGACCTATATCTCCCTCCAATGAATTTGGTAAAGATTTATATCTCATGAGATAGACATGGCTGGAATGGTAGGTTAAACCGGTTCAGTGATACAGGACTGAAACGAGGAGTGAACTCGGTTCAGAAATGGACTTTGTCCATTAAGATAGTCTTGGAAATGAGTCTTGACTAATATGAAATGATTCTATATAATTATGTGTGTATGAAACAAAGTTTCATGTTTTAAGTTATGATTATTGGGATTACATTTCACTACCATGATTTTCCCATGTTATGAAATTATGATCTTTTTTGCAGGGTAAGATTTCCAAAATGTTATGTTCTTATGAATTTGATGTGATTTATATTTCTTTTGTTTACCCTTACTGAGCATTTGAGCTCACCCTTTTGTATGTTTTCTTTCCCCAGGTCAGGAAGAAGGTTATTAAGTATGATATGTAAAAAAGGGACTGTAGATATGATGAAATAAATGGGAGACAGTGTAGATGCTTTATGAACCAGTTGTTTATGTTTCCCAGTTTCTAAAGACACTATACCTATACGGTCCTTTCATGGTTTCGTTATATATTGTAATAAGGATGCTTCAATTTTAAAGTATTTTCCATGTATGTAATGTATGGGTCGCTATATTCATATGGTGAAGTCATGTGTTAATAAATAAAACCACATCCAAATATCATCATAAACCATTACATAAATGGTAGAATTATAACCCTTCCAAAATTAAATATTTATACAGAAGGTAAATAAATTTATCAAAATAAAATTAACATTAATCCCCAATATATCATGAGGATTCTCTTGATTATAATATACGAAATACATGGATTCATTAATCACATGTTCTCTTGAAACAAAAACTACAATAAAAACTTACTAAAAACATTCATTCATCCTTATTACATACACATATAAATGGTTATTGGAAATTTTCCATTAAAAAATTATGTAAACTCAATAAATGATAGATTAAAACACTTCAAAAAACATCAGTCTGTATAAAGATAATATATTATATCCAATTTACAATACCCAAATCAATCATCTCTTTATCCTAACATCGATATCTCAATATTACGAACACAATAAATATTATCTTCCAATTGTCACATGACCATTAAATCAATTTTCACGTCTATCAACATCATTCAATAGATTCTTTTAAATATGTATTGAAAAACTTATACAAAACAACACTTATATATTTCATGGTTCATTTAACATGATCTTAATATTATAATTCATAAAACATTAAAAATCAAACTTTACTCTCAATAAATTAACTAGGCATCATCATATTTACCCTTCCCAAATTATTTCATTCATATTTCATTTGAATTATATTCATCCTCAGCATTATTCATACAACCATACTAATAAACTTCATTAGCATCCCCTTTTGTGACATTATAATTGTCATACCTTCCACATTTAACACATTCAATAGTAAATGATATCTAATGGGGACCATTATTAATTTGAATTGAATTTACCATACATTTAATTTTTTTATTACAGTTACTCTCTTTCTATCCTTCATTTCCTTAATCATTTCTCCTTCCTATTCCACTAATAAAAACACTTGGGTGTTTATTCCCACATTTTAGAAACATAAGAGACTCAATATTATTTCCTCCATGGTCTCCACTACCCAAAATCCCATATAACTCTTACCTTGAATTATTTGGTGTGATTGATAGTTGGTTAATGTACACATAATTCATATTGTTTTGTGAATGTTTTTTAGAAAAAATCAGATTGTTGTTCACCACTTTCATTATCCAATTTTGATAATCATTAGAAAATTTTCTAAAAGATTCAATGCTAACCTAGTTACTTATGGATGCCTCCACTAGATAAAACAAAAATTCATAGTGTGAGGAACACTAATAACATAAAAAAACCCAATCATGAAAAAAATAACTCATGATGTTAAAATAAGGACAACATGTTATTAATTTATGAAACCTTATATTTATCCTAGGTCATTAATATTTATATTCTATTAAAATTTTTATGAAGCTGTTATTTATAGGATAACAATTTTTTATTTCTATTGATATTTAAGAAAATATATTAATTTTCTGTTAATGGTGATGCTTTTTCTGATACCATATTTGACGCACAACAAGGGGTTTTTATGAAATCATACCTTTCACACAACATTGAGATATATCGAAAAATAATATAGAAATAATATTATTATTTCAAATTGTAGTTAAAGAAATGTTGTTAAAATGGTGGGAATGAATAATATCAAGTGAATTTTTTAATATGGTTTACACATGTTTAAATAATGATTCAATGGTTACCAATTATTTTATAAATGAAAAAAAACTAATTGAATATAAAGGAAGCGATTTTATGAAAACCTATTTAAAAGCGAATAACTGTGTTTATAAAATCATAACATGAATTATGTATTTTTATTGAATGAAAAATATATGTTATATATTAAATGTAATTGTTTAAATTCATCTTATATGTTTTCTATATTTGATAAAAAACAAATTCGAATTTTCAAATAATAGAAGTACTTTTCATAAAATAGAGTTTTCCCATCTTTTAAAGGAGAATACTCTTAAAATTTAGTTTTTTTAATTTTACTTTTCTATTGGAAAAATTGAAATTATTCTTTATAATAGAGACTTTAATATATACTTTGGATAAATTTTTGATATTTTTTTATAAGTATTTTTTTTGATGAATAGTAATAATATATAAATTTTAACAGAAAAAAAAAATTCTCCATCGAAATAATTTACATTGATTAATATTATTATTTAATGGTATTGAAGTATCAACGGAATATATTTTTATAAATAATCATATTATGGTCATACTAAGTGATTTCAATTTTAAATTGGAAATAAACACCTGCCAATCTTTTGATAGTTATTATTTCTTAAAACAACGCTTTCTAGTTTTCAAAATGAAAATTAATTTTCAATTAATTACTCAAATTTCAGTGTTTTGAATTTAGAAAAAATAAAGTCCATATTTAGATTCAGGAAGACCAAATTGTTTAAATTTAGTTCTTTTATTTTTAGACATTATTAATAGTATCTTTAGTAATCATTTTATTTACCATTGTTAAAGTGAAAATATGGTAAATAAGGTAAAAGAATAATGTTATAAAAATAATAAACTACCCTAACACATCTCCAAATCCATTTTGATGAGATATATCTGACCATGGATATATAAGGGTAAATTTTGGGACCCCATGGGGCCAAGTGGATGTGAAAATGAAATTTTATATTAATGAATGTAACATCAAGAAAAATGAAACATAAACTTTTATCTATAAGTAAAACAAAATTTAAATGAGCTATATAATTTATATTTAGACTATAAATAGTCATTAGAAATAAAAAAAATATTTAATACATCATGGTATTTTATTTATAATTTTTAGACATCATATAAATAAATTTATTTAGGACACAATGATGATGTAGTGATTATCTTTTTAATGAATGATTTAAATAAATGAGATTTAAATATTATAATAAATTTATTTTGAATATTTTTATGCCATTAACAAATTATATAGATTATTATGAATTTTTATATTTTAAATGAGGATGTTTTTCGAAATAATCATGTTTTTTGGAGTTTTTAAAAAGTCATGATATGAATAGAATAAAAACTGTCATAAATGAGTTTATAAAATAGGTACTATTTTATTAAATGATATAATAGTACAAAAAAATATATTATTAGGACAAATGAATTAAATAATATTTAAAATGTCATTAATGAATCACTTTAGGTTTTATTTTTATGTTATAGTAACTATATTAACAATATAGTATAAATATATAAGAAGACATGGTAAAAGATAAGTTAGTTATCTAAGGGTTAATTGTAAAAGATGAGGATAAATGTGTGACCTAGACATGTCTAAAACTAATTAGATGAAATTATTTCAAACAATACACAACATATATTTGAATTAAATGAGATGTGGACTTTTTTTAATATAAATTATGTTTATAATAAAATAATCTTTTAAGACATTCCTGAACTGCCACTCCTCCATCTTATAAAATGGAATCACCACTAACTCTTAATCCCACCTCTCAAGCCCATTTGTATTGTCCTAAATCTTCCCAAATAATCTCCCAACATCCCTCTACTCTTCATGGATTCCATACCTAGGTAATATGCCAATTTAAGAATGCATTTTGGCTCAAATCAATGGGAGTTACATGTTTCAAGAGGTAGCGTCTTCTCTAAACTTGTTTCCCATTATTTTACTTATCCACTCACTATTATATTATTATTCATTGATTTCATAAAAAAATATTATCCTAAATAAACATGGATGTTTTTATTTAATTTATTATACCTATAGTCATACACACCTCCATCAAATGGATTCAGAACATACTGATTCTGTGGATGGTGAACTACTACATCACGAAACAATGATTGTTCAATTATATCATACTTCCTCTCATGAGGGTCATTATGATGGAAATGTATGTATAAATAATATATATATTATTTACATAGTCGGTATGATATTTTTTTTTAAAAACATTCCTTTATTTATTTCATGATGTGTAAATATTATTATTTCATTTGACGATGTGCAGACTACAGCCCCCTCAATGTTATATGACTCATTCATGCCATACATGGAACGTATAAAGGATGCATATAATAAAATTATGTAACATATATATAATATTACAATATAATGGAATTATAATATACCAATTTATCATTTAGTAATCATTTCATTAAATAAAAAATAAATTAAAGTAGCATTCATGTGTACGTACAACATACAGTCTCCATGAATGGTGAATTTTATTTCTTATCTCAAAATGTTAGGGACTATTATAAATATATATATACTAGATATATATTTTATACAAGTAATTAATATTATTATGTAGATAATTTACTTTTTACCATAGGGAAATTTTTTAAAAATAACAAGATGATTTTAGACTCATCTTCCCAATATCTACAAAACGACTGATATTAATATAAATAAATAATTATTTTTTACAAACTGATAATAAGATTTATAAAAGGAATAATAAACATGAAACATGTTCTTAATAATGTATAAATTAACTTATGTTAATTATTTAGGATGTACAAGGAACATACATTAAGAATCAGACTCAAGGTAAGGGAACCTTTCACCATCCGCTTTTAATCAAAGACTTCATTTATGTTATGTCTCTAAATTTCAATTTTCACAAGATAGAATATGTTATTATATATCCTTATTTCTGTACATTTTATTTAAAAGTGATGAGGGACCCTATTCTCTCTCATCAACTCATTTTCTGAATTATTATGTGACGCTGTTAGGCTACCAAATTTTTGTACGGGGACTTCTTTACCCAATCTCCATTCTTTGGGTTAATTCTAAACATATGTATTACATCATTCTATGAATATGTGTGAAATGAATTTTGATATCCTATCCTGTATTTATACTCTATATTTATGTACTTATAGTGAATACAAAAAATCAATCTATTCATTTTCAAAATGATCTTTGTAAGGGAGTTTGTCTCAATCTCTATTCATAAAGACATATTATAATATACACCTCTCTCTTTTTTACAGTGTATAATAATCCCCTTTGAAATTTTCTTTCATTCAATGGGAATAGTTTTTCTATGAATAATTTTACTAAGGGTCAAAATTATGGTTTTTAACGTATGCAGCGACAATGACCTTTCTTCCATCATGTATATAATTTCATATTTTGATTCCTTTAGAAGCCATACTGATTTTAAAAGGAAAAGAAATTATATTATTCCTTTTTGGTTATTTTAATATTAAAAATGGTATTTGAAATGGATTGAATATTTAAATATCATGAAATTATTTCATGTGATTACAAATGATATTTTATTAGATAAATATTGATATTTGCAATATATTATGTGTTATGATTATATAATGGTACTTAGAAATTTGTTGGGTGGTTTCTTGACAAACCAATGATGGGTGGTTACATGACAAACCAAATTACGTTTTCTTCCATGAAAAACCAAGGATGGGTGGTTAAGTTATAACCTCCAATGAAATGGGTATGGAATTTGGCTGTATGGCAATTCCTTTTTGTGATATGTGTGAAAGTCAATAGTATGGTTATTCCATTAGAGTATGTTTATTTCCTAAGTTACCATTATATGTTATATGTTTCTTTCTATGGTATTTATGGAAACATATGGGTTACAAAAATGGTAATAAATGAGATTATATTTTGGTAAGTGTTCTGGCTATTTCTTAAGGTTGAGAAGTAATACTTTAGGATAATGTTTTCATGGTTTACATGTTTTATCAAGTATAACAGTTTTTTTCACTATGTACCCCTTACTGATATTTTTATGCTCATCCAAGGTTTTTAAATGTTTCTCAAAGGAAAAAATGAAGAATAGAGACATGGATGGGATTAAGGAAGAGTTATTATGTTAAAAAATTAATTGATTTCATGTTTTATTCTAAAGAGTGTTTGTATTACGAAAAAATGTATAGTGAGTAGATGTGTCTTTATGTAATATCCAAGATGTTTTGTATGTGTTATGACCTAGTTTTTAAGGCTACAAACCTTAAAATATCTTCAATGGGAATTAAAGTCATATTATCAAATAATCACTAGATTAAGTAATTTTTAAGACCGTGGCTTTGCAGTTTGTAACAGAAGAAAGGTTTAGACAAAATTAGAGATTAAGAGTTTACTTTAAACACATTTTTAGTTCCTAGGTCTATTATTTCAGTCCAATCCTGTATAAAATTTTTTGATCATGGAATGTTTATTACAAATTGATGGAGGAGAATCATAAACCACATTTATATCTCTTCCTAAAGACATGATTACAATAATTAATGCGAAGTCATGTTTGTATGATTGTGAAACTTTATCAAGCATAAAAATCACTTGCAATATTTTGTTTGACATACCAAACACCTCCACTATACCTCGATAAGATCATGGATCATGGGTTGTATTTAATAAAAGCCGATGTTTTCAATAATCTCATATTTTCAAGAAATGTAATTATTATCATGGATTTTTCAAATAATTTACCGTATAATAAGATTTGGAAGAAATTTTTAATTTTGAAAAATGTGCTGAAAAAGGGGACCCTTCCACATACTATTTATGTTTTCTTTTAAAATATAGTATCTCTGAACATACTTATGGTATTTTAAAAGGACCAATTATTGAATGTGTCAACTCAAACTCAATCTAATTGTTTTATAATAATCATTTTTTATGAGATGTCTTGAAATTATATGTCACACATGATTATTTTCTGAAACTATTTTTCTGAAAATGACCATATAACCCAAGTTGTAAACGGTGTATTTGGATAAATGAAGCAAGTGATTATAATGTATATTTAAATAATTATTTCGATGCACAGACCTTATACCTACATGAAAAATATGATGATGAAACCATGTAGGAACCACGATCACGGTACGATGTCCTTTCTATTGGGACTAGTTTTATTTTATCATATGGAGGTGAAATTAAAAAATTAAAATATATATTAGACTTCATTAATTAAGATGTTGATGTGTTAATGAATTGGGATGAAAATAATCGGTATAAGACAACCATTGAGGTTAAAACATGTTAGGGTTATTTTTTAGTTTTATAAAAGGACTACCATTAAGATGGTTCACGACCTGTAGTATCCGAGAAGGCCGTAGGAATCATACCCACAACCAAAGGACGACAAGGGCGCATCACCAACCACTGGCATACACGATTTGCCTGGTCAGTATGACTTATAAATTTTAAGTTAAATTATATTATATATCAAGAATAAGTTGATTTTTGTAACTTCTGTGTTATATAATAGATATACATTGTATAGGAACATGATTTGGTTCTTAAGTGATAAATGTTATTTTGGAAGATATTAACTCATTTGGGAACACTATATTACCGACGAAAATTGAATACCATGGGATTTGATTTGAATAGTAATTGTGGAATTTTATTTTCTAAGAATATATGTTTTTATGGTGGACTTATTGAGATTGAGGTTATTTATGAAAATGATTAACCTTTCATGGATAATATGTGATTATTTTAATTACATTTAAGTATGAAACATTAAGAGTAGTTGTTCTTATTTGGATATAAAATTCACGATTTATTATTGAAGACTATGTGACCATATTATTCTTTTTTTTGGGTTTAAATCTTAGTCTGGATTATATTGAATAGTTTTTAGGACAATTATGTATTGAATGGTATTTCTTGGACATCAGGTACTCTTTGTTTAATTTTGGAGATTACGAGTAATATTTCATTTCATAAAAGATTATATTTTTTGGGTATTATATAATCTCATACAACAATTTTAGTTTTGGTTAATGTTTCAAGATAGGATAAACAGATTTTTAATCTTTTGATAATTATGTTATATTTTTAATTTTTTTTCTTGGGCTTCTAGTGGGACCAAGTCATCTTGAATACTCATCCGTTAGAGAAAATATTAGTTTGTGGTAAAAATTTAATAAACGATGAAACTCTTATTGACAATTAAGTATGTTTCCTTATGATATTATTCTAAGTAGTAATAAAATTTTTCAACACTATAAAAAGGATCTTAAAAAAACGGTATACACTTTATTTTATCTACATACATTTAACATACCCCAAATTTATTGTATTGTGGTGGTTTACATTATATGATCAAGTTCATTATCAATATTTATCAATCTATGAGAGTTAGTTTTTCTTCTATATCTATGTTTTCCTACATGGAATCCTAGTAAATGTTATCTTGGGAGACCATTGAACATCACTTTCTTTCTTTTAATGTGATATTTTTATTGACTCCTTTTTCCGATGTGGTATTTTCACTGATGTTTCCGAGACAAATTTCAAAATTGTGAGGAAGTGATTTCCTAAACGGTGGAAGGATGTAATGACCCATGTATTTATTGAATAATAATTTTTGATTTCTATTAATACTTATGAAATCATATATTAATTTTATGTTAAATGGGACACTTTTTTCCGATAGCGTACTCGACACGCAACAAGGGGTTTCTACAAAATCATACATTAGACACAACATTGAGATATACTGAAATATAATACACTAATAATATTACTATTTTAAATGGTTTTTATCACCTAGACATTATAATGGGGGAATGAATTGTATCAACTGAATTTCCAAATATGGTTCAAATATGATTAAATAATGATACATTGGATAAAAATTTTTTATAAAAGGGAAAAAACAAATTTAATATAATGGATTTGTTTTTATGAAAACTTATTTAAAAGATAATAATTGTGTTTATAAAATCATAACACTATTTATGGATTTTTTATTTAAAATTATTTGTTATATATTAAATTTTATTTTTTAAATTAATCTTATTTGATTTCTAGGTTGGATATAAGAACCAATTCAATTTTCTGGATAAAAGAAGTATTATTCTAATAATGCATTTTTTGAGCCTTTTGACGAAGAACGTTTATTAAATATAGTTTTTCTAACTTTTATAATATATATTTTAAAAAATAAACTACTTATTTAAAATCAGGATTTCCAAATTTACTTTGGATGAATTTATAAAAAAATTGTAATATATATAATGTTTTGAATAATAGTAAAAATATGATAAATTTTAATTGAAAACAACTTTTTATATCAAGATAATTTATGTGATTAAATAGTATTATTTGATGGTTTTTAAAAAATAAAATAAATATATTTTTATTAGTAATTTATTTATGGTCATTGTAAATGTTTTAACTTTTAAAATGCACATAAACTCATTTTAGTCTTTTGATAGTTATTATTTCGTAAAACCACACTTTTTGGTTTAGAAAACAGGAATTAATCTTATATTAATTATTGAAACATCCCATTTTTGAATAATGAAAAATAGATTCATATTTGGAATAAGGAGGTCCATATTATGTAAATAGAAAAATTTTATTTATATATATTATGAATAGTAGCTTCAGTAATTATTTTATTTACCATGGTTAATGGATAAATATGGTAAAGAAGGATAAAAAAATAATATTATAAATATATTGAACACCATAACATGTATCCTAATCTGATTGGATGAGATATTTTTGACCAAGGGAATCCTTAGGTCTATTTAGGGACCCCATGGAGCCACATGGATGTGAAAATTAAATTATATATGAAATAACATAATGTAAAGAAAAATGTATCATAAACATGAATCTTTTATTAAAATAATTTTTATATGTGGTTATTTATGTTCTACATTAGACTCTAATTAGTAATTAGAAATAGAAAAATATTTCAAACATCATGGAATTTTATTTATATTTTTTATACATCATCTAAATAAATTTATTTATGTTATAATGATGATATAATGATAACATTATTAATGAATGTTTTAAAAAACGAATTATCAATATTAAAATAAATTTATGAGGAAACTATTTATTACTTAAACTAATTTTAGGGATGATTTTGACTTGTTATATTTGAATTTATGATGTTTTTTCAAATTAAACATGTTTTTATAGATTTTGTAAAAATTCATCATATGAATAGTATATAAATTTTCACAAATGTGTTTTTAAAACAAATACTATTTTATTAAATGATATAATAGTCCTAAAAATAAAATTTTTGGCCAAATGACTTAAATAATATTTAAAATGTCATTAATTAACCCCTTGAGGCTCTATTGGCATTTTATTGTAATTATAGTAACCATATAGAATGAATATACAAGAAGACATGGTAAAAGTGAAATTATTTAACTAATTGTTACAGCCAAAAGATAAGGTAAAATTTGTGACCTATAATTTCATAAATCAAATGGGTGAAATTATTTCTAAATTTAGTCACTGTATATTATAAATAAATGACTTGGGGATCTATTGAAATCGAAATTCTGTTGATAATAAAATAATATTTCAATACATTCGTAAAGTGCACCTCCTCCCATTATTACAAGGGAATCAACCCTAACCCTTACTCGTATATCTAAAACCCTCTTTTCACATCCAAAACTGAACCAAATATGCTCTCAACATCCCATTATACCATCTAGAATCATTTACTTTGGCTGAATTAAATTCTATAAATCCTTTTGCCTCTAATAAAATAGAGTTACTTGTTGTAAGAGGTAACAACTTCTCTAAAGTTTTGTTCCATTATATTAGTTCTCCACTAGAAATTATATTATTATTCATTTATTACATAACAAAACAATTATTCTAAATATATGAGTGTGTTTTTATGATAAGTATTCTACCTACACTCAAAGACACCTCCATCTAACTGATTTAGAATATAATGTTTCTACGGGAGACAAACTATTTCCTCACAAAAAAATAATTGTTAAATTATATCATACAGTCTCTCATGGGGGCCTTAATGATGGAACTATATTTATATATGATATATATTATATTTAGGTTTTTTTTATATATTAAGTTTTATTTACAAACAAACTTTTATGTTTTTCATGATGTCCAAATACGATAATTTCATTTGACGAAGTGCGGACTACCTCTCCCTAAAAGTGATATGACTCGTTCATGACAAACCAGAAACATATAATGGATAGAGATAATGAAATTTGGTAACATATATATCATATTATATTATAATATATTTATAATATACCTCTGTCGGAGTTAGCAATCATTTATTTGATATAAGGAATAAATGAATGTAGCGTTCATGCATACGTACGACTTACCGTGTCCATGAACAGTGAATTTCATTTCATATCTACAAATTTAATGGACTATTATAAATATATAGAAATATTGGATATATATTATCACTAAGTAATGAATAATATTTTGGAGATACTGTACTTTTGACCACATGGGAAATTTGTAATTATACCAATATCATTTTCGACTCAAGTACCGTATATTAAAAAAGGACCAATATTTACTTAAATAATTTTGAAATTTATATAAATTTGTAATAAGTGATATAAAAGGAATAATAAGCATAAAAATTTTCTTAAGAACATATTAATTAATCTATGATTATTATTCATTATTAAAAGGGAACATACGCGACGAATCAGACTCAAGGAAAGGGAATCTTTCACCGTCCTCTTTTAGTCAAAGACTTATTTTATGTTATTTCTTGTAATATAAATTTTATAATTTTGAGATGTGTTATTATATATCATTTTTAAGTAAATTTTATGTACAAGTGATGGAGTTTCCTTTTCTCTCTCATCAATTAAATTTCTTCAATTTTTAAGGGATGATGTTAGGATGTCTAATAGCCGTAAGCGAACTTCATAACCCAATTTCCATAGTTTGGGTTATTAATATAATTCTTTATTTTTTAATGATATGAATATGAGAGTAATGAATTTTGATATCCAATCATGTATTTATGCATTCCTTATTTTTACTTATAGTTAATACACATAATCAATCTATTTTATTTATAAAAGTATCATTGTAAGGGATTTCATCTCAATCTACTTTCATTGAGTCATATTATAATATACACCTGTTTATTTTATAAAGTGTATAATAATTCCATTTTACATTTACTTTCATTCAAAGGGAATATTTTTTTCTAAAATGTGTTTTACTAAGTGAAAAAATGAATGCTTTTATCATATTCAGCGACAATAACCTTTCCACGACTGTGAGAATTATTTGATATTTCGTTTCCACTAAAAGAATTAATATTTGTAAATAGAAAAAGAAAATATCTTATTACCTTTTTTGTTATTTTGGTATTTAAAATGATATTTGAAATGGATTGATTAGTCCAATATCTTGAAATTAATTCTATATATTACAAATGAAATGTTATTTGACAAATATTGATATTTGAAATATATTATGTTTAATGAATATATAATAGTACATGGATATTTTACAGGTGGTTACATGATAAACCAATGACTGGTGGTTATGTGATAAACCAAATGTCGGGTGGTTCCATGATAACCAAGGAGGTGTGGTTATGTTATAACCTATAATGAAATGGGAATTGATGTCGGCCGTATAATTATTCTATTAAGTGATATGTGTGGAATTCCACCATATGGTTATTCAATTTATGTATGTTTATGTCCCTAGATACAATTATATGTTATATGATTCTTTCTATGGGATTTGTAGTAATAGATTGGTTACAAAACGGGAATGCAATATGATTATACTTAGTGATGTGTTTTTTCTACTTCTTAAAGGTGAAAAGTATTACATTATTATAAAGGTTTCATGGTTTACATTTTTTTTTTGAAAGACTAAAAGTTTAATTTCATTATGTATCCCTGACTGAGCCTTTTAGGCTCATGCCAGGTTTTGAAAAGTTTTTCATAATACATAATGAAGAATATAGTAAAGAATGTGATAGTGGAAAATTTATACTATTAATACATGAAGCGATGCCATGTTTCATGCTAATGAGTTTTCTTAGGTAAAAAAACATTGTGAGTATAAATTTCTACTTGTAATATTCATAGTGTTGTGAATATGTCTTGTATTAAACCTCTATTTCTCTAAACCTGAAAAGATCCTTGATGTTAATTAATGTTAAATTATAGACTTATCTATATATTAAGTAATGTTTAAGGCCAAGCCTTATATAAATCCTTTTTGGGGGTTTATAAACAGTTTGTGAATTTTAAATGTATATCACCTAGGTGTGTCAAATGGGGTTTGTAGGAAGGCCCATTTTCATAAACTAGTTTCTGATCAAGTCTAGCTCAATATGGTGTTTTTAGTTTTGTTAACCCTACATACATATATGAGAGAGACACATAAACATGCATAATCATAATAGGGATACAAATTCATTTAAACCACTCACTATATCCATAAAATGAATTTCAGGATATCTCTCTATAATTTATATCAATCTTAGACTTATCGAAAGATATGTTCATAGGGATATCATAATGGTTTTTTCATCCATGCTTCCAAAGTCTAAATAATCATTTCCCTTGATACCAACTATACAGACCTATTCTTAGAAATCTGGATATTATATCTTTTTATATGAACATACATTATATTACTCAAACACTTTCCTGAGGACCATAATATTTTCTTGTCTTTTGAAACATGGAACTTAATCATCTAACTTTTTGAATTATTTTCACTATCTCCCACAAAAATCATGACATTTATTACTACAAAAAATAAATCCTACTAAACATTTAATCACTACATAGGGAAAGGAAGCATAAGAATGAGCGAGTTCATATGATCATTAAGGGAAAACAAGGGAGATGAGTAATAATAAAATGAACATAAGTGTATGAACACATGAGAGTATCATATTAAAACCATACCATTTATATATAATATAATAATCTAGTGTTATGGAATAATGATTGGTAGTTAATAAGATATGAATCATTAATAAATAAAAGAACATGAGCCCTGAAAATATTACAAAATCATAAGAAATGGAATTTATGTCTTATACATAATAATATGAAATTATTTCCATAGTAGTCAAGTATCACTACCAATGATATACTATTAGAATTTGTTCACTACCCATACTAACATAGTGGTGACCATTCACTCCTAATACCATCATAGAGACAAGATTCCATTACAGAATCATGTTCACTCCGTCATTCAATCCATATCTTACTAAAACTAAGTTCACTCTATATTTATCTATAACTAATGGTATATGATATAAATAATTATTTAGGGCATTGGAGGGATATATAATCCCAAACATATTTGGTTATAACATAAACACCGTAAATTGAAATAATGTTTATATCATCACATAATAAAAATCATACATATCTATTCTACAACGTAAAAAATCATTCGTTATATTATCTCACATGAAATAAAACGAGTTTCATAAATATTTTATCATATCATAATCTATATAGAAGATATAGGTTTTATAATCTTGTCATTATTCCATCACAGAAAAACCCGTGAAAAATAAATGGTTTTATAAGAGATATATCAAGGTATACACCATTGGAGAGAAATGAGTTATATACATATATATATCTTTTCATCATAAACATAAACAATATTTGGAAAATATAAAAATGGTATCATTATTTTATATCCCCATTAAACAATTCATTACATCAATGGATGGAATCTTAGAAAGAGAATTATTTTGAAAGATAACACGGAAAATTTATTATGGAACCTATCTATTATTTGATAATCAATTTTTAAAATAATTATATTTTAAAATTACATTTTAATCATACAAATAAATAATTGTAAATTCATTTAAAATATTTCTTGTGGAAAATCTCATTTCCTCATTGAAAAATAATTTTTAAAAAATTAAACATTTTACATTAAATTTTATTTTAAAATAAACATGATTATATATAAATCAATATTCAATGAAAATATTTTTCATGATGATGGTATATTTTGTTCAAGTCAAACACATTAAAATAAATATTCCATTCAAATTTTCTCTAAATGCTAAATGGGACTCGTTTTTCAAAATGACATGAATATTTATATTAAATAAAATTAAAAATTAAAATATGGGTACAAATTTAATTAATAAATAATAATAAATAAATTCTAAAAAATTTAAAAACATTCTTAGAGAACATGGTTTTTGAATAAAAAATGGTTTTCGACCAAAAATGTCCTTTTTCCTAAAAATGATCTTTTTGAATGATTGAGTATATAAAAAGTGGAAAATGTTGGGAAAAGATGTTACATTATTAAATTTATAAATTATAATGAATTTAAAATGTTTCATGGGTTAGATATAATAATATTTCATCATTTGAAGTATAATTATAAATAATCTCATTGAATGATGAGTTATCTCTTTATGCTCTTACGACATGGGTAACACTTGATAATCAGCCCCATACAGTAATAAAATTAAATAAAACTTATAAAATTTTTATGATAATTAAATTCATGATATTATTTATTAACTTTTATTTATATTATCATCCTAAAATAATTTATTTTCATTGAATAACATATGTCTCCAAGAAGGAAAATAAAGGAAATAAATCCCTTACCAATTTGCTAACATTTTAACTGTAAACCCTGTGAAAGAGGGGTCATAGAATAGATATCTAAAAGATAATATTTTTCAGGATAATAATCAAAATAATATTTTATGTGAAATATACTCACCACATAAAATCATTATCCATTGAATATGACTTGCTACCTAAAAAAGTAAAAAGTGATATGAAATCTCATTATTTTAAGTGTTGACATCCTTCACACCCAATAAAAAATTATTTTCAATGATTATAAGTTTATTATACATAGATTTAGAAACCAAAATATAATATGTTATACCAAATTTTATTTTCTTATTATATTATATTAATCATTTATTATCAATTCATAGTTAAAGTCTTATTTCGTGCAATAACTGCTTTATTATTTGTGAATGTTTTATCATTTTTTAGTCCTTTTACTATGATCATTGTTTTAACATATAAATAATTAAATAAAATATATAAATATAATATTTATTAAGTATATATTTATTTATATTAATCCATAAAATATAGTGATATAAAATGAAATTTACAATTTATTGATATAGTGGTCATAACAGAAAAATTAATGATATTTCTTTTTTCATGTCAAATTGAAATAAAAAAAATAAGTGTTATATATTATCATTATAGTATAATTTTTATGTTATTTATTTCATTTATTTACATTAAAACAATCTATAATACCTTAATGGTAAAGTGTGAAAGAATCACATCGCTTCGTGAGGCGGTAGTCCACTATACGCACGAACGACGCTATCATATTCCCAAAAAATAGAATATATAATGGTATTTTTATATAATAATCACATAATAATAAAATAATAAAAAAATATAATATATATCTAATATAAAAAATATATTAATTATTATATAAAACATCTTTATGTGGTAATGGATAAACAAATGACATCATTTCTTGAGGTTGTAGTATTTTTTACACAAGAATGATGAATTCATAAAAAAATTATTTGAAGTAAAGAATATTATATTATATTTTCTAAAAATAAAAAATTATAAATATATTTAATATACTAATTTAATTGTATAATCATGGAATAATAAAAATTTAAAGTGGTGTAGTATGAAATAAAACAAAATGCTTATTGATGAAAATTACCTTTTCTTCAAGTATCCTCCATAGGTTTAAACTAAATCCTTCTTGGGTTGGATTTATGTAAAAAATTAATTATTTTAGGTTTATGTTAGGTAAATTAGGAATTTATTTATGATTTTATAATCTGAAACTAATAGGTGTGAAAGTGTTAAGAAGAGAGTATAGGGGTAGCCTTTTATAAGTGTGGGATATGACACCATGATATTATTTTAAAACAAATGACTGATCCCACATTATTTATAAGGAAAAAGGATCTAAAACGATTTATTATAGAACCATATAGTCTTAATGGTATCACAAGGACAATAAAATAGTGTCTATACATGTTCATATGACATTTCTACCCTTACCTTTTTATTTCTACTCCTTAGTAAACAAATTTTTACCATAATCAGGGTAACTAATATTAAATATATTCAAAATTAATTTAAGTTAAATTTTTTTTACCATATTATATGGTAATAAAATATTTTTAAAATAAATAATGTATCCATTTTTCCAAACCCCATTCAAAAAATTTTAAGGGTATAATAATAATTTAGTCTTGTGTATGTGACAAGAAAGCAGGTTTTCAAAGTGAAAATATACAATGATTGCATTTTTTTTTTATAAAAAATTTCAATTTAAAATATTAATAATAAACTAGATGGAAATAATACATAATTAATTTTAATAATTTTACTTTATAAAAAATTGATAATATAATTTAACTTTATAAATAATTTTTATGAAAATGTTTTTTTCAATAAAAAATCAGAAATTTTATACAATTCACCAAAAAAATTAATCATTTAATCGAATTACCAAAAAATAACTATAATATAATATTAATATGTTTATTTAATAATAAAAAAATCAAATATAATTTATAAAAATTGAAAAAATTAAATTTAAAACAAAACTCACCGACGCCATGAAAATGCATGTATTCAAGAATAATAATTTTTAAGTCAAAAATAATATCATATTAAATATATGTATTTTTGGTTGTTCACAAGTTAGTATTGGTAGTAAAATATTTAACATCCATGTACATATTTCAAAATAAATTCTTTAGAATTTTTTTTATTTAATAAATTTTTTAAAGTCAATTTTACCAAAGTGTGAGTTTTTAATAAAAGTTTGGAAGATAATGTTTTTTTTTCATTTTCCAAACTAGGTAATTTATGAATTTTTTGGAAAAAGTATGGATGGTAGGATTTTTTAAATTATAGGGAATTAATGGATTTTTACACATTCATTTAGAATTAATGAATTGATGATTCCCTTACAATATTAAAAAGATACTTTAAATGAAAATGATTACTTTCGAAATTTCAAGGCATTTTATGAAACGAAATCATTTACAAATAAGAAATGATATTTTCATAAGGAATTATTTTAAACTAATCACTCAAAAGTATTTTCTATTTACAATAAAATTATTTTATTTTACTTATAATTTATTTGTGATATTTTACAATGATATTATCCATATTATTTCTATAAAAACCTTATATTTATTATGGAATGATATTTATAAAACCCGTTTCTTTTAATTTGGTTTTGTTATGATGGAATGAGGTTTTTGAATCCTAGGGTTTTGAAATTATGAATAAATTTTATCCCTATTGAACACATATATATTGTTCTCATTATGCTATGGGTGGGAAAAGTTTTTCCCAAAAATGATTTATGTATGTATTTATATATCATTTGATAGACATGGCTAGAATAAAGTGTGAAAATGGTTTAGTAATACAGTGCTAAAATGATGAGTGAACTCTATTATGTATAGGAATATAACCACTATAATGGTCTTGGAAATGATCATTAACTAACGTGTAAATTATTTGCAATTGTTATATGTGTTTTAAAATTATATTTCATATGTTATTCACTAATGAAATATTCTATTTCTTTGTTTATGGACATTTATTATTTTTCTGATGACATAATTTCATGATCATTAATATTCAGGATATAATTATCAAATGTTTTTATATTATTATGTCCTATCATAAAAATATTATTGATATCTCTCTTGTTTTCCATTAATAAGAATCTAAATTATCCCTCTCTTATGTTTCTTTTCACCATGATATAATGAAAGTCATTAGTTAAGATGTGTCAAAAAGGGTTATATTAATTAGAGAATAAGAAAGATACAATATATGTATTTTATGAATTAGTTTTTTATGTTTCCTCATTTCCAAAGAAACTACAAACATGTAGTTATGGAATGGTTTTGTTATGTTATGTAATCATTATTCATCTATTTAGGTGTAATAAATATTTTTGAATGGTATTTGTCAAAATATTGGGTATAAGGGGAAGGTTCAGATAACCTTAAAAAGGTAGAATGAAAAATCATAGTATGATATCTGTGTATTTGTCTATGTATCTGATACGACACTTGATTGTTGGTGGGGATTGTAAATAACCTAGGAAAAACTATAATGTTTATTGAATGTAAATTTAAAATTTTATTACCATTTATTATGTGGTCTCTCATTATGATTAGTGTTACTCACACTTTAAGTTTTCTTTTAGTCCCTATATGGAGCGTGAAGGAATTGCATTAATAAAGAATCTGATGAAAAATTAAATGATTTTAGTTATGAGGTACCATTGTTATGGGATCTGGAATGAATTTTTATTATTATCACACAACATTCGAAAGCTATGAATCATGCATGAAATCTAAATGAGAAAAGGAAATTAAATTTTTTTGAGTCCATTATAAGGATGTGTCCACATTCATTATTGGGTCTTCTAATTCACTAGTGGATGAAGAATGTATCAATTACACAAAAAGAAATTTTTAGTTCCCCATTTATCTGAACATGAAAATGTCATTTTTGTAGTCTACCATTTAGAAGGTGATGTAGATAAATTAGGTAAACATATATTCAGTATAAGGAAAAGATAAATATTTGAATCAATGTAACAGTATGAGTTCATGGTCATATTTGTCAATATTTAAATCCCCATATTATTCGAACGCATATGGTTAAAGAGTTTAATGAGATTATGAAAAATGATGGTGAAACTTTGGGCTCCGAAGAAGTAAATTATAGAAGACATTTAGGTGATATTTTTAGAATTATCATCAAACATTAATGTATGGTTGATCGATTTATACAGTTGATTAAAAAAATCTCTATATTGAATAATTTATAACGTACATCAGTTGGTATGAGAAGATCCTTCGATGTGATATCATGGATCAGATAGAATAACCTGAACACCTGAAGGATTATAATTTTATTTATTTTAGACAATCCCATTTTATAGGTTTAGGGGTAACCATAACATAGTCTATAGGCCTGGAATAACTATTCATTATTACATGTTTGTTATAAGAATAATGAAATAGAAAATAATAATCCACACCCAGCTGATACAAATTTCCGGACCACAACAATTGACCAACAATCATACACAATAAGAAATCTCAATGAATGAATGAATGGTTGTCGTACTGATGGAAAATTCATTCGCTGTAATTTATACGAATTTGTGATAATTGATGGTGTTTTATTATTTAATGACTTAATCTACAACTTCACATCAATATAAGTCCAAAACATCATTATAATCATCAATCTTTCTACTTTGTAATAGTATAATCCCATTGTATCATGCCAGCCGAGACACTACAAAAGGATGTTCATCATGGCACCCCTCCATTGCCTATTCAGTCATCCAAGGATGCCTCACCATCATTGATCCCTATCGCCATCATATTCCAGACCCCCATCTATCCACCCACACCATTGTTATCATCCAACTTCTTAACCATCAATGATTCCCTCTATCATCAATTATTACACCTCAACCAAACTGCTGACCTTCAAACTATGCCTACCAATATGTATCCCCCTCCTCCTTCCACTTCCACCTATTACCTAATGATATTCCCACCAGTATTCCACATAAAATTCCTATAACCCCCAAATGATTCTTAATAAATCCCCAAATATGTTTCATCAATGTATTGAACTCTGGTTTTATGTAGGGTTTTGGGGTATCGATTACCACTAGGTTAGGACCCCAACTACATTATGGTTGAGAGATAGATTGGATTTACCTATCAATATTATAGGTTTTATAGGAATAGAAAAATTGAATTCATAGGAATATATAAAAACCATACTGTAAATTAGAAGATCATTTCATTATGCTCAATGTGTGGAAAGAAACATGGAAGAAAATATCTTAAGAGGGCTAATAAACGTTTGTTATGTGGGAATGAGGGTAATCTAGAAATTTAAAATAAAATTGATGGGAAAAAGATATATAATTATGTTAATAGAGAAAAGGATACACAAGATGCACCTCCCACACTATAATGCTTCATGAGAAATGATAATGGAAATTATGTTAATGAATGCCAATATCTGAGGGTTTTCAATGATGATCAAAGTCAGAAACCTCTTAATGGAGAATAAAACCATAAAATCAGATGTGATCACTATTATTGATGAGGATTATGATAATTAAGTGGTGAAAGGTGCACTAACACTCCACTAAAATGAAAATAATTTCATATTTGATTATAGAACCACCCAATATTTTAATTGTAAATAATTTATTAGGGTAATTTTCTAATTACCTAAAAAAGTTTATGTTGAGTTATTTGTGAAAATTATTACTATCACAACAGTCACATAATAATTATATAATTCATATCCATTTGGATTTTATGGGAATGTGATTCTTAAAAATCTTATGATCCTTCCTTTTGTTGAATTCGATGTGATTCAGGGAAAAAAAATTCTTTCACTATATGGATATCGTATAAATTTATGATGATGGGAAGTAACATTATATTATTACAAATGAATATATTATTATATTTATATTTATGTATGAATTTGAAATTCTAGGGGAAATTACTTCCATATTGTCAATCTTCAATTCCTATAAATGAAAGTCCTCTATCTCTTATGATCGTGGTGAAAATCAAGAGTAAGGATAATATTATTGTATGGGAGTTTGTTAAAGTCTTTTAAAAAATAATTATCACGTATTCCATCGAATCATGAAGTTGGTTTTTCAATAGAACTCATATGAGGTTCTATGCCAATTTTAAATAATACTTATTGAATATACCCAGTTCAGTGGTAGGAATTTAAAAATAAACACAAAGTGAATCTTAACAAGGTATTCATACACCCTAGTGCATCACCTTGGGGTAAACCAATTATTGTTTTAAGAAGAATGGTTGATCAGTGGGACACATCATTGTAAATAGAGAACTTAACAAGATCACTATCAAGTAAAAATATCAAATCCCATGTATTGATGAATTATTTGAAAAACTATGTGAATATAAAAACATTTATAAGGATTTATCTTCATGATAAATTTCATCAATTAGTGGTCAGGAATTACCATATACATTGGTTTTTATTCCATAAAAGGTAAAGAAACTATGAATTTGTTGTGATTTTTTTGTCTTACGAAATCCCCTAATATCTTTATGGATTTAATGAATAGATTCATTGGAGACTTTCCTAATCAGTTTTTTGTTGTCATTATAGTTGATATTCTTGTATATTTATAGATTAAGGAATAACATGAATATCACTTGAGGATTTGACTATAGAACCCGATAAAGGAGAATATTTATATAATATTTACCAAGTGTAAATTTTGGATTCACAAAGATTCATTTTTGGGACACAAAATCCAAATAAAAGGGACATATGTGGTACCACCAAAGGGTGACATTATTAATAATTTTCATAAACCATAAATGGTAACTTAGATCTTTTTTTTGTTTTTGAAGATATTATTTATGTTTTTTTAAATATTTCTCATGATTATCTAATCCACAGAACTAGTTGACTCATAAAGGAGTTAACTTTATATGGAGGGGTGAATGTGAGGACAATTTCAAGGTGTTGAAAAAAAGGAATGTTAGTGAACCTTTGTTCACACAACCCTATAGGGGATAATGGGATATAAGCAACAACGGCGCATTCAACAAGGGATTGGGATCTGTTCTCTTGAAAATGATATGGTGATAAATTATACATCATGATAATTGAAAATACAAAAAAAAATTAAGCAACTCATGATTTGAAGTTAGCTATGGTAAATTTTTCAATAATGATATAGAGGCATTATCTTTATAGAGAAAAGTGTGACCTATATATTTATCATAAAATTTAAAATGATATATTCACTCAAAAAGAGTTGACTACATGCCAAAGAATATTTTTTGAATTTATTAAACACAATGACTCCTCAATAAATTTCCACCATGGGAATATGAAAAATGTGTGGGATGATTTGAGTGGAAAGGACCATTAAATACTATCTATGAGGTGGATAAAAAAATATCCTATACTTAGGGATTAGAAAAGGATTGGTCTGGAGATCATAATAGTGTTGGATATATATTATCATTGATAAATTAACATTCAACCATCTATAAAAGTGATTACTAAGGAGGCACATAAGGAAGATGTAATGTATCAAAATAAGTTGGTAATTTTTCATATGTTAATCTTTAATTGTAATGGAATAATACGTCTTATGAAATATTTTTGTATCCCTCACTTACCGGAATTAACCGTGTAGTTGGATGGGTTTGATTGTTTGTCAATCCTTATTTATTCAGAAAGCACCCTTGTGTATATAGACTTGAACGATTATTTCTAGAGGGATGTTATGAAGAGAGATATTGCATAAAATGTTTCTCAGTGCATGGTCTGTGAGCATGTTATTATAGTGATATAGAGGTATAAGGGTATTCTACGACCATTTCTCATACTAGAATGGTAAAGGGAAAACATCACCATGGATTTTGTCATCAGGTATCCCAAAGCATATAAAGGCCATATTAAAATATGGGTTATAGTTTATGGAATTACAATGTCTTCACACTTCATTACTATCAGATACTATTTCAATCCTGATCCACTCTTTGTAATATATATCAAGGAAGTGGTGAAATTTCATGGAGTACCAATTTCCATTATATATGATCTGGATTCAAGGTTTAACTCGATGTTCTATACAATTCTTATGAAGTCTCTATATAAAAATTTATGTTTCAACACTACTTGTCATCATCATAAAGTTGTTTAGTTTGACATGAATATTTAAACTCTATTAAAAAATTTGAGATCTCTCCTTATGGATTTCATGGGTGGTTGGGATAAAAACCTTCCTTTTTTATAGTTCTCATAAAACAATATCTTTCACCCTTGTATTCAGATAGATCCTTAGGAAGAAATCAATTGTAAGTAAAGAACTCCAACATCAATGAATTAATTCTGGATATAAATATATTGTGGCATGATCTAATTGAGTAAATAGTAGATATAATCAGATCTTTTCTTTAAATTATATGATAATCTCAGAGTTGAAAAAATGGTATGATGACAATTGATGAAAATACCTTGTGATTGAAGTGGGGGATATGGTATTTCATCAAATAAATCCCTATAATAGAGTGTTGATATTTGGAAATATGGAAAACAGAATCCCTAGTTACATCATTATTTTTGAAATTATAGGTCATGTTGGTAGGGAATATTTTAGCTTGATGCTTCCACCAAATCTCTATTAATTTCTAGATGTGTTCTATGTATCTCTTCTAATAATGTACATATATGATCCTTTTCATGTACTACTATACGAATTTATACCTCTATAGAAAAAAAAATTTCATGATGAAAAACAGATAGAGATTTTAGATATAATAGAAATTTTTTAAGAAATAAGACCACACGCCAGGTTATTATTTTATGTATAACACCCCAAGCTTCCACAATATGTTTCCCTTTGAATAATGAAATAGCTTGCATTGTATGCAACATCGAGATTCTAACACACTGTGACTAATCGAACTAGCCGTTATGAATAGTAACACCCACTTTTTGAAATTTGATAAATTTTATCTTTCAAAATGGACTTCATTTTTGGATTAAGAATATCGAAATTAGCTTAGTGTGAAATTTTTGAATTTTTCTAAAAACATTCAATTTTTGATGAATAGTGAAAAACACTGAGTTATAGTTTAAAACCAGTTTTTTTAATAATTATTTATTTAATTTAAATTTATTTTATGTCAAAATAGATACATAATACCTATATAAGATCAATGTAATTCATTGGAGTCAGTTTATAAAAACTTTAGATATATGAACATTTTATTGAACTTTTTAACTGTCTTTCACCCACTTCATATAAGAATTTGCAAATTTGAATAAAACATAATTTTACTGCTTCTAAAAATTGAATTTCAAAAATCTGAGAGACACAGTTGATATCAGTATGTAAAATGTGGTTCAATAAGATGCAAATAATTTTTGCTTAATAGTATATTTTTACTTTTATTTAGCTTGGTTAAAAGTATATAGGATAATTAAGTGTAAAAATGGTATTATTATTACCCTAAAACGTGTCCAAATTCTATTTTATAATTTTAATTCATCCAAAAACAACCTTAGGAATAAAATATGATCCTTTAGGTCCACTTGGATTAGATTAGGACACTTATTATTATTTAATTCAAAGAAGAGTTAAAAGTGTTAAAATCAATGTTTAATAACTAAACCATTTTTAATATTGGGTTACCCATAAGATAAAATCGATAATAAATTTTCATAAGAAATATAAAAATATTTCCAACATAATGGTATTTTGTTTATATTATGTAGACATTAAATAATTAAATTTATTTATTACACAATGATGATGCAGTAATTACCTAATTAATGATATATTAAAATAATTTTTTTAAGATGGTTGAGGCGCAAAGGCCCCTATTATTAAAATAGAAATTTATACAAGGAGTAATGACACAGTAAACAGCAAAACAGGTCCATAAAAAAGTCATCAGTGCACTCGCGAGCGAGTGTTCATACTGTGAAGAGATATTTGAGCACCCCTTCCACTTGGTTGTCTCCCCCTCCGCCTAGCGTTTTCCTGTATCCATGGACCTCCACCATCATCCAGGATCTCAGATGTTACATCAGTGTTCACACACTTAACTCCATCCCGATCTTCCACTGGTTTCTTGTCATCATCACTACTAGCAGATTTAAGTAATTTAAACGAATTATAGGTACTCACCTGTTTTATAACATTCTGAATTTGAGATTGAGGGGTGTCACGGCTTGGTGAAGGCTGAGATGATCTTGACATTATGTCATTTTTCTGCCCTCCAGACTGGGAATGACCACATGCAGTTCAGGGGAGTCTTGGAAAGTTTCCGGACCTGTCTACTTATACTACCCAGTTGGAGCTAGTTTATGATACTTTCTATGGGTGCCCTTGGCATCCTGAGAAATAGACTTTTTAGAAGATACCAAGTCTGTAAGACAAGTTGTATCTCGTCTTTCCTTAGTATGCAAAGGTGAAGAAAAAGTAGCAATAGACTTTGCTGAAAAACCATGGAATAAAGTGGACTTAACTTGGGCTCTAGGAGTACCTTCTGGAGGGGAGATTCCCATAATAGAGGCATGAGAAACTATAGAAACAATGGTTATTTCTCTATCTTCTGTACACAAATACTGACCAGAGACCTCTTTCCTTTCTTTAAATTTCCTTGAGATAGGAAGGTCCAGCTTATCCTTGCCTCTTCTACTTTTGGCATTGACCAAGATCTGTTCTTGTCTTAGGAAGGAGTCTGCATCTTCTTGAGCAACATTTTCCAAGGCATCCAGGCTATCAATTGATTCATAATATTCATCTTATTTGAGACCTCTTGTAAAAATTTCTTTGAATGAGGCTCCATTCATATCTTCTATACCAGAATTTCCATCAATGGATAGTTGGATATCATCAGAAAGATCTGACCAGGATAAGAGAACTTTCTTGTTTTTTGATTTGGTCTTATTATGTTCTTCAGAACATCCCTTTTTGGCCTGTTCATCGAGATACCATTGAGACTTTTCAGCAGAATCATTACCAATAACAGCAACCGTCTTATTCTGCTCAATGCTTTGTGCCATACCTTGTTTGGGTGGCTTCCTATAGTGTAGCAAGTCATGCCCTTTAATTTGAAAGTTGTCACAAATAACATTTCTTCTGCATGAGGATTCTTCATTCCCAATAATTTGACAATAAACACAGAAAGGCGGAGTGATTTCCTATTCAATCCGAATACAAATATCATCCTGTTGAGTAGATAAAATCATTTTATCTATTAAGGTATAACTAAGGTCAATCTCTACTAGGACCTGAGCAAAATGACTATAGCATACTGATTCTGTAACATGATCCATTCTAATCGGAATCCCAATAGCAGATGCAATATCAAACAAAATCTCAGCATGCCATAATACCCAGTTGAGACCGTGTATTTTTATCCAAACATGCGCACATGTATCCTTAAAATCCAGAAAGATGAAATTTAATTTTCATTCATGAAGTCTAAGAGTACCTGGCCTGAGATTGATGGAGCCGATACTCCAAGCACTACTTTTGAGCTCCGCCGAAGGAAACAAAATGTGAAAGAGTCCGCGACCGAGGGACAGGCATTTGAATTCATGGAATCCCCAAATATCAGCTAGCCAAGAGATGAGATTAGAAGTCCGCCAGGGTTTCATACCTTTCATTAAGGAGATGCGAGCGATAAATGAATGCATGCAAAAATCAATCGTAGCCGCTATTGCATCCTCCGAGGCTGAAACATGTGTTGTTGACCCTTTCTGAATGATTCGATGGGGTGCGCGATTTGCAAGAGGAATTAATGATCCCCCCGATAAACCCTTGAAAGAGGGTAGGTTATTCAGCGCATCATGATCCTTCTTCTTTTCCTCTGGATCCGGAAAACTTTGATTTGCGAGTCGAAAGGCATAAAAAAGTATAAGGATCATCCAAAAGACTTATATAAGGATAGGTGTATAATTAATGAACCAATTGGGGTTCTATTGGATGTATATAGTAATTTTATTAACCCTATAATATAAAAATACAAAAATTCATGGTAAATGTCAAACTATTTAAGTAATAGTTAAATCTAAAACATAAGGTTAATATAGTGACCCAAACCTATCTAAAAACTATTTTTTTAGTGGTTTTAAATCCATCCCCACCTTAGCCTTTATAAAATTTTTTTTGGAGCCATTAGAAACCAAAAATTATTTTATTATAAAATAATATTTCTATCTTTTTCTAAGGTTCCCCTCACCCATCTTATAAAAGGGCACTCCCTCTTCTCTCTTATTCACACCATAAAAGCCATTTGTCTCGGCCAAACCTTGCACAAATACCATCTAACATACCCTACCTTCAACCTAGTTTCCTTACTTTATTCATAAATCCAACCTATGGGGACCTTTTGATCAAATCAAAAGGAAGAACCCAAAGAATAGGTAAATATTTCATCACCTCCTTCATGTTCCTTTCTTCATCAACATCCTCATTCATTGTTTTTTATACACTAAAATAATAAATACATTATCATATATATACTGTGATGTTATTATACATATTTTACAACCATATTAATTATTCTATCCATCCTTTGAATGACATGTCACCATACGTGCGTACGTACTGCTTAACGTCACCACGTCATAGTGTAATTGTTATTCAATACATTATAATTTGGCTGGGTATAATAATGATATGTAATTTATGTAAATAAAAAATAAAACATGAAAATTATTCTGTATGTATGATATAAAATCAAATTATTTATTATTTTAATAACAAAAAAATGATATTGTCGCTCGTGCGTACTTATGGATTCATGTCTCCACGAACACGACGAGATTCATCCCCCATCATAATCCCTTCAACAATTATTTTCAATAGTTGTTTAAAAATAATGTTTAAATACATAATATCATTATTAATATTAATAATATACATTGTATCCATAAAAAACATTACTTATATAACAAATCATATAATGTAAAACGAATCAGTTAACACCCGAAACGACGATAATAGTAAGATATAATTAAACAATCAATTTTAGAAGATCATATATGAAATCGTATTAATTTATATAATTATTTTATAATTTAATAACAATTATTTCTCCATTATATAATAGTTTAACCTACCCTCGACCATAGAAATGTACAAATTAAGGGTTTCTTATCTCACTTTTAATTCAATGAGATTTCCATTGTTCACCACATATTTATGAAATGTAGTGTATTTTGTACTGTCATTTGATATATATATTATCATGATTCTATTTATATTCATGGAATCTTGTGATTCATTTAGTTTTGATTAACGTTTTCCATATGACTTGATATATTACAATGAAGTAAAGGTTTTAATATCACTTCTTATTTATGTGAGATTCATGCCATACTACCACTATTTTCTTTTGTGTGGTGTATGTACTGCCCAATAATTTTATTCATTCTGTAATATAATTTAATTTATGAGTAATTACATCAACATTTTATGATCCATCTTTCATGGGATGTATGTTATATATGTTACCAAATTGGTAAGGTAATTTAAAATTTTAATTTCCACTCATTCGACTTTACGCATAATTCATTGACTATTTTACTCCTTGATTATGTGTGGAATAAATATTTATTATTTTTGTATTAATTTCCACTCCCATTACTATGGATATGCTGTTGATACAAATAATCACTCCATTAATAAATTCTCATGTCATCGATATGAACTCGATAAGTGTAATTTTAACTCAATCTCTATTTATTGAGTTAAACATCCAATTCATTGTTGTAGTTTTTACAAGAATATGTGTGAATGTTTTCTGATTGATTTACACTGAATATACAATCATATTGAGTTTATTTATAATTTTCACAAATAATTATAACATTTATTTATCCTTATCCTAAGGATAAGGTCTTTATAAGGGATTTCATCTCAACTTACATTCCATTGAGTCCCCTTTGTTGTTATGTGGAAATTCACTATTATTTGGAGTCTATACTATACTTTGAAATAGTATATCATGAATCCCTTTATTGTCATGATATTATAATGTTTTTATTACCTCAACTATTTGTATTCAATTGTATCTCATTTGGTTAGGAACTCTAACTAAAATATCATTTTAATTTCTTTTAAATATTCATTATTCCAAATATTTCTCATTAATGTACACATTTTAAAAATGGTTTAAAGGATTTATTTATGAGACATTAAATTTT
The DNA here is from genome assembly GCA_963277665.1 of Viscum album. NCBI lineage: Eukaryota > Viridiplantae > Streptophyta > Magnoliopsida > Santalales > Viscaceae > Viscum > Viscum album. The sequence continues at coordinate 2,044,769,233 of OY728126.1, read as the reverse complement.
TAAAATTAAAATTACATTTAAAATATTCAATTTTCTAAGGGAATATTTGATTCAAAAATCAATTTTAAACAGCATCTTGATAAATAGTGTGACTTTTAAATGTTTTCAAGAAAAAGGGAGATATTTCTATCAAATAGTTTTGATGATTATTTTCATCTTTATCAATATCATTAATTATTATATGTTGAGGTTGATCTATTATAACACAATATTACATATTGTATTGAATGAGTAATGTTTGACTGTGGATGTGTTATTGTTATACCATTCATGGTTTGTGGTTAATATGTTGACATTTCGTATGTTAGTTTTAATATGAATTTTCATATTATGTTTCAACTTTTACATATGAGGAATGCATTGGACATAGTAAGTGATGGGTGGAGCCTTATATATATCCAATATGCATCGGTAGGTCCCATGGGACAAACTAGTGTCTTGGCATAAGGCCTTGAAAAAATCGTATTTGTAGTCCTGGCACATGGCCTTGACTATGTAGTTATGAATGTCTGGCATTATGCATTCCATCATTATGAAAATGGCTATTGATATTTTATGTGATTATTTAAATAGTTTTATATCATTGTGACTAAGTAAGTAGAATTATTTGATTTATCTGTTCCATATTTTACCGATGATCAAGTTCAACAAGCTTTTGTTTTAGTCTTATACATTTCCTTAAATGTTTGTGCTTATTTATGAATGTTTCTGCTATATTGTTATCCTTACTGAACATCTGAGCTCACCCCATTCTCTGTTTTATTTTTCCGAGATGCAAAGAAGTATAATATGACTGACCTACAGGGATAGTCTATGAGATATCAGTGTTGTCTATGGAAACAATGTTGTTGTAGTTTTCCATTTTATGATGTAATGTAATCCTTATGAATGTATTGCGTATTTCGAAGGATACTAAACTAATCGGTATATCGAGACATAATCATTTGTGATCATGGAAATGATACTTAATAATGCACTGAATACGGGATTCTGGGGTTGGGGTGTTACAATTGGTATCATAGAAACTTTAGTACAAACCATGGAAACTTGATTTAGGTAAACTATGATTATAGGACATAGCCCTAATATAGACTTTGAGGATTAGTAAAGAAGAACTTCCTAAAATTTTTGTATTGTATATATTTTTTGATTTTTCCATGAAATACATCCCTGTATGGAAACGTGCAGGTAGAGGCTACTCTGGCACAGATGTACCTAGGGGTAAACCCAAAAAATACCACATTGAGATAGACTCGAATAGGAACTGGTGCACGAAATTGGGCCTTGCTGCACTCTTGGTAACGACACTTTTAGGGGATATGCTTATGATAATTTACATTTTCATTACAAACTTATTTTAATTATTTTAATATAATTTGAGAATAAATGAATGTGGTTAATCCTACGGTGTTTCAAATTGAAAATATGGTGTCATGATATTTTCTAAATGATTGTATGACTACTGTTACTCAGAGAATGCTTTTTGGTTTTAGTCAAAGGCTAGATTCCAAGGAAGTCATAGTAACTTTGAACATGATGTAGAAGGTGGGAACAATGGTGTAAATGAGCAAGAAAATGGAATGTCGATTGGCGTTGAAGATGTCTTGTACATGCCAAATCAGTTTTCCAAAAATACGATCAACAACATATATATTAACAAACTCCCAGACACAAAAAATAATAGAAATGGGATGAATTATAAGGGCTCCAGTAGTGGTGTCCATGGAGAAAAGAATCCTCAATTTCCATTATCCAAAAAATATTGAAGGAGACACCTAGGAAAGTGTCTCAATGGAATAAAGAAATGCTTTATATGTGGGAAAGAATGTCATAAAGTAAATAATTACTAAGGAAAAATAGAGAGTACAATGGAATTAAATAAAAATGGGCCCAAGAATCCACTTACATTCATTTTTCATAAATGCAGGGTACCTGGTCATTAACCGAGTGAATTTAATATTATATAGGAAATTTTCATGGTCAAGGAATAAGCTATGTGGAAATAAATGATTGGATAAATGTTTAAAAGTATTAGTTCTTCTTGTTGCTGGGATTACTTTGGAATAATTTTCTCTTGTATTTGTAACCCTACAGTTTGTCATATGAAAATGATATTTGAGGAAAAATTATCTTTTTTCTTGTGGATATAGTTATAAATAACCATTTGGTTTTGTATGATAATTGAGTTTGAGTCAATTACATGTTATTATATTTTGGGATGAAAATGAAAGGTATGAGATAACAATGTGGTTATATTATGTTATGGTTATTTTTAAGAATTTTTCTTATTTTGGTAATGTTATAAAATATAGTTTTTGAAAAAGGAAAACACACAGACCATGTGACAACCCGTCGCATCAGACAATGCTGTGGGAATCGAACCCACAAGCAGAGTGTAATTGGGATTTCACACCTACCACGGGACTACATGAATTCCCTAGTTAGTGTGATTATTTATTTTTAGTTAAATAATATTATTGATCAATAAGAAGTTGATTTGGGATCTTATGTCTTATCAAATGAATACCATTAGTATCGGAAAATGATTTGGTGATTAAGTTATAAATGTTATTTTGGAAGACGTTTTCTCTGTTGGGAACAATATATGCCTAAGGAAAATAGAATACTATGGGAATTAATTTGAGGAGTAATGGTGTAATTTTATCTTTGATTTTATTGTGTATTTATAGTGATTTGGGTTATTTTGGGAAATGTTTAACGAATAATAGAGAATATGTGATTTGGTTAATTACTTTTAAGTATGCGACTTTAAGAGTAGTTGATGTCATTTAGAGATACAATTTAATGTGGAAGACTACATAAACAAAATCTTCTATGTTTTGGGATTCAATACTAGTTAGGATTATATTGATGGATTTTAAGGAAAATTGTTTATTGGATGGTATTTATATAACATTGTGGTATTATTGATTTAATATTAGAAAAATAAGATTACTATTTCTATCTTTAATGGAATATCCTTTTAGGGGATCATCTGATCTTGTACAACCCATTTTGGTTTTTATTATTCTATAAAGACAAGGTAAATATATATTTTATCATTTGTGCATCATTTGATTCTCTATAATTTGATTCTAGCTCTTCCGGTGTGACCGAGTCATATTGAATACTCATCGTTTGAAACAAAATGAGTTAGTGGTAGAAATTTTTTAACGACAAAAACCCTTCTTAAAAAGTAAGTATATCTCTTTATATTCTTAGTCAATCTAATAAATAAATTCCTCATCTTTATGAAATGTAACTTAAAACAAAAAAAACTTTGTTCGTTTAATTTTTCTACTGGGATACTAATGACCGTTTTTTCATCACAAGTTTGTGGTATTCTTGTTGTTAACTTTGTCCTGATCATGTCTTCAATCCCTCTCCATCAGAACATGACACTTAGTTTATCTTCCATATTCATTTTTTCCATCATTGAATCCTAGTATGGGTTATCTTGGGTGACCTTAGTACTTCTCTTTTATTACTTTTAAATTAATAGTTTTATTGACATTTTTTACGATGTGGGACTTTCAATTATGTTCCCAAGACCAATTTTAAAAATTTTGGGTATGTAATTTACAAATGGGGGAAGATGTAACACCCTAAGATTCCACGATACATTTCCCTTTGAATAATGTAATAGCTTGAATTGTACGCAACTTCAAGATTCTAACACACTGTGACCAATCAAACTAGCTGTTATGAATAGTAATACCCCCTTTTAGAAATTTTAGAAAATTTATCTTTCTAAATGGACTTCATTTTTGTATTTGGAATATAAAAATTAGCTTATGGTGAATTATTGTTATTTTTCTGAAAACATTCCATTTTTTCTGAATAGTGAAAACCACTAAGTTATAGTTTAAAACCAAATTTTTAATTAAAAAATTAATTATTTTATTTAAATTTATTTTAGGTCAAAATATATACATAATACCTATATATGTTCAATGTAATTCCTTGGAGTCAGTTTATAATAATTTTTTATATAAATTTTTTTATTGAACTATTTAACCGTCTTTTACCCACCTCCTAGGAGCATTTGCAAATTTAAATAAAACCTAATTTTACTGCTTCTGGGAATTTAGTTTCAAAATTATGAGAGACATAGTTGATATAGGTAAGTAAAATGTGGTTTAATAAGATAAAAAAAATATTTTTGTGAATAGTAACTATTTACTTTTATTTACCACGGTTAAAAGTAAATTCGGTAATTAAGGGTAAAAATAATAATATTATTTCCATAACACATGTTATAATTCTATTTAATAAGATTAATTCGAACAAAAATAACCTTTTGAATAAAATATGATATTTTAGGTCCACTTGGATTAGATTAGGAAATTTATTATTATTTAATTCAAAGAAGAGTTAAAAGTGTTAAAATCAATGTTTAATAACTAAACCATTTTTAATATATGGATACACATTAGATAAAATAGACTATAAATATTCATTAGAAATATAATAGGATTTCCTAAAAAATTTATTTTATTTATATTTTTTAGACATTAAATAGTTTAATTTATTTATGACATAATGATGATGCAGTAATTATTCAAATAATGAAATATTAAAATAATTGATATTATAAATATCCAAATAAATTTAATTTGAGTCTTTCTATAAATTCCTTTAATTTTATAGGTTAATATAACATGTTAGGGTTAGTTAGATAATTTTTTTCGAAATAATAATGTTGTTATTAATTTAGCAAAAACAAAATACCAAATAGTGTCAAAATTGACATAAAATAGTTTTTTAAAAAATCATATTATTAATTGATAATATATTCGTAAAAATATAAGGCTCAGCCAAAAGAATTATATAAGGATAGGTGTATAATTAATGAACCACTTGGGGTTATATTGGAAGTATATAGTACGTTTATTAACCATAAAATATAAAAATACATAGAGACATGTTACATTTCAACTATTTAACTAAGAGTTAAATTAAAAAAAAGGTTAATATAGTTACCCAAACCAATCTAACAATTATTCTTTTTGTGTTTTTCGACAAATCCACACCTTATCCTTTAAATAATATATTTTGGAGCCATTTGAAACCGAAAATTATTTTATTATAAAAGAATATTTCTAGATTTTCTTAAGGTTCCCATCACCCCTCTTATAAAAGGGAACTCCCCCTTCCCTCTAATTAACACATTCAAAGGCATTTGGCTCATCCAAACCCAGTGCAAATACCCTATAAAATATCCTACATTAATCCTGGAGGCCTTCCTTTGGTCAGAAATCCAACATATGGTGCCATTTTGATCAAATCAAAAGGAAGAACCCGAAGAATAGGTAAACATTGCATCACCTCTTTCCTGTTACTTTCCTGTTCCACTTATTCATTATATGTTGTTTCCATTCTATAATAATAAATCTAGTATCTTATATAAACTGTTATTTTATTATAAATACTGTACAACCATATTCATTATTCTATCCATCCTTTGAATGACATGTCATCATATGTGTGTACGTACGACTTACCGTCTCCACGTCGTGGTGTAATTCTTATTCAATACATTATTATTTGGATGGGTATAATAATGATGTTTAATTAATTTAAATAATAAATATAACATGATAATGATTATTTATAAATGATATAACATCCAATTATATATTATTTTAATATCGAATAATGATATTGGCGCTGGTACGTAGGTACGGATTACCGTCTCCTCCAACGTGATGAGATTCATCCCCCATCGTAATCCATTCAAGACTAATTTTCATTAGAAGATAGAAAATAATGTTTAAATACTTAATATAATTTTTAATATAAATAATATGCATGAAATACCTAATAAACATTACTTACGTAACAAATCATATAAAGTAAAACGAATCAGTTAACACCTGGAACGATGATAAAACTAAGATATTATTAAAAAAGAAATGTTAAAAGATTATATATGAAATCATATTAATGTATATGATTCTTGTATAATATAATAACAATTATTTAATCATTATAAGTGAGGTTAACCTACCCTTGACCAAGGAATAATACAATATAAGGGGTTTCTTATCTCACTTTTAATTCCGTGATATTTCCTTTGTCCGCCACTTATTTATTAAATGTGGTGTATTGTGTACTATCATTTGATATATATATATATATATAATCATGATTATATTTTTATTCATGGTATTATGTGATTCATTTGGTTGTTATTAACATTTTTCCATAAGACTTGATTCATTATAACGACGTAAGGGTTCTCATCTCACTTCCTCTTTCCATGAGATTCATTCCATACTGCCACTATTTATTTTTCTGTTGTATATTTACTGCCAAATGATTGTATTCTTTTTTTAATATACATTAATTATTGAGTAATTACATTTTAATTTTATGATCCATATTTCATCGGATGTATGTTTCGTAAGTTACCAGATTGGTAAGGGAATTTCACATTTCAATTTCCACTCATTCGACTTTACGCATACATCATTGATTATTTTAATCAATGAATATGTATGGAATCACAATTTATTATTTTTGTAGTAATTTAAACAACCCTTACATTGTAAATACTTTTGATACACATAATCTCTCCATTGATAAATTCTCACCAAATCGATATGAACCCGATAAGAGTAATTTTAACTCAATCTTTATTCATTGAGTTAAGCATCCAATTCATTGGTGTTGTTTTTACAAGAATATGTGTGAATGTTCTCTAATTTATTTACAATGAATATACAATCATATTGAGTTTATTTATATTTTCCACATATAATTATTTCAATGATTAATCCTTAACCTAACGGTACAGTCTTGATAAAGGATTTCATCTCAACTTACATTCCATTGAGTCTTCTTTGTTGTTATGCTCTAATTAACTTTTATTTGGTGTATATACCATACTTTTAAATATTATATCATGAATCCCTTTATTCTGATGATATTATAAATTTTTTAGTACCTCAATTATTTGTATTCATGTTTCTCTTGTTTGGTTACGAACTCTAACTAAAATATCATTTTAAATGTTTTAAAGATTCATTCTTCTAAATCAATCTCATTAATGTCCATGTTTTACAAACGGATTTAATGTTTTATTTATTTAGAAATTAAAGTTTTAAAATAAAAAATAATTTTAAAAGTTTCAAAGTTTTATGGGATAATTTGATTCTAAAATCTATTTTAAACGAAATCTTGATAAATTATGAGTCTTTTAAGTGTTTTCAAGAAAAAGGGGGATATTTCTCACAAATATTTTTGATAATTATTTTCATCTATGTCAATATCAGTCATTATTCTCTATTGAGGATGATCTATTATAATACAATCTTCCATATTGTTTTGAATGAGTTATGTTTGACTGTGGATGTGCTATTTGTATACCATTCATGGTTTATGGTAAAAATATTGACATTTTGAATGCTATATTTAATATGAATGTTCTGATTATGTTTCATACTTTTCTTTTGAGGAATGAATTGGACTTTGTTTTTGACGGGTAGAGCCTACTATAGCTCTTCGATGCATCGATACGTCTCATGAGACAAACTAGTGTCTTGGCACAAGGCCTTGACAAAATATTATTTGTAGTCTTGGAAGAAGGCCTTGACTATGTGGTTATGAAATCTGGCATTATGCATTACATCATTCTGAATGTGGCTATGAATATTTCATGTGATTATTCGACTAGTAGAATATCCATGTGAATAAGTAAATGGAATTATTTTATTTTATCTTTTCCATATTAGGTTTAATATCAGTTTTAAAAGGATTTTGTTTTAGTCTAATACATTACCTTAAATGCTTAGGCTTATTTATGAATGTTTAGACTATATAGTTATCCTTACTGAGCATCTGAGCTCACACCTTTCTATGTTTTATTTTTCGAAGATGCGAAAATTATATTATGACTGACCTGTAGAGATAGTCTATAGGATATCAGTGTTTTCAATGGAATCAATGTTGTTGTAGTTTTCTATTTTATGATGTAATGTAATCCTTATGAATATATCTAGTACTACCAAGGCTACAAAACTATTCAGTCATTCGATACATGATCTTTTCTGATCATGAAAATGATATTTAACAATACACCGACTCTAGACTCCTGCGGTTGGGGCGTCACATTAGGGTAGAACCACCAATTTGATGAAGTTGTGTGAGAATTGGATGATGTGATGAGGAATAGGTGTCCTCATTTTTTATATCAAAGTAATTAATTTCTAGGGAAAATTTATTTTAATGGGGTAAATATAACAGCCGCATATTTTAATTAATATTTCTCTTTAAATAATTTTAATTCTTGAAAATCTTGTGTTGCCCAAAATAATGAGTTTAAATGAACATTGAGACACTATTAGTACAAAAATATAATTATAACCTATACATTAAATTAGCGGGAATAAATAGGGATATATTTTATATTAAATTTAAAATAATGATAAAACTATATATGATAGTATTGGTAATTTCTTAGAAAATAATAATACAATTTATGTAAAATCACTTTATTATTCAAAAACACGTTCTAAGAAAATTTTGATTTTCTACGAGTAAATAATGAGTATTAATTTTTAGAAGTTATATAAAAATTAGTTTTAAATTTTAATTTCATTTTTTGAATTTAAAATGTAAAAATAATCATAATAATATTATTTTTTGAAATTATTTTTCAAAGGAATAGTGAAAATACTGATATTTATGGAAATTTGTATTTTATTTAATATTATATTATGCAATAACCCATGTATTTATATAATAATAATTTTTCATATCTATTAATAATTATGAATAACGTATTAATTTTATACTAAATATGTCACTTTGTTTAATAGTGTCCTTAATAATCGACAATAGGTTTCCATTAAATCTTAGCTTTCACACAACTTTGAGTTATACCGAAATATTAAATAATATTATTATTATTTTAAATAGAAGTTAATGAATAGAATTTGTTTTAACATAAATAAACACAACTAACTAAATTATGATTACGCATTTTTATAAAAGTTTTTATATTTATCAAACAAATTTTAGAGGCCTAAAATAAGAATGAATCCAATTTTAAGCAAGAAATACTCTAATATTCATTAAATTGTCGATTTACGGCCTTTGGATGAAGAAATATATATATATATATATATATATATTATTTTTATAGGTTACATTTAAAAAAAATAATGTTCTTATTTTTAATCCAGACATAAAATATAACTTGGGTTAATATTTTGTATTTTTCTGATAAAGTACAATTTTTAATGAATACTAAAAATACTGCATTTTAAGTCAACACTGACTTTTCATCTGATTTATTTATATGATTGGATTATCATTTTAACTAGTTCTAATTAGTAATAAGATTATTATTTATCAATCTAATCCAATGTTGATCATTGGAAGTAATATCACTTTTTAATTAGACATAAACACATGCCAATCATTGGATTGTTATTATTTCATAAAAACATGATTTTTTGTTTTCAGAACGATAATTAGTTTTAAATTAATTTCTAATAATTCTTTGTTTTGAATTAAAAAAAAGTTTTATATATTAGTAAGGAGGAGGTAAATTTTTTTTATATAGATAACTTTTATTTTTTGACATTATGAATAGTATCATTAGTAAATATTACATTTACTATGGTTAAAGGGTAAATATGGTAAATAAGGGTAAAAATAATATGATAATAACATTAAATTACCCTAAAACATATCCTAATACTATTTTATGAGATATACCCGATGATGAAAATCATTTGGTTGATTTTGGGACCCGATGGAGCCACAAGTGGGTTAATATTACATTTAATTACTTATAATTTAAAGTGAAGGAAAATAAAACCTGAACATGTATCTTTCAGAAAAACAATTTTCATATAGGGTTATATAAGTTATATTTTCTACTATAAATATTGATTGGAAATATAAAAATATTTTCTAAATCAGGTTATCTTATTTATTATTTTTATATATTAAATAAATAAATTTAATTGTGACACAATGATGCGACAATTTTTGAATCATTAATAAAGGATTCAAATAAATTATATTAGAAATGTAAAAATAAATATAATTTTGTAATTTTAATGTCATAAAAGAATTTTATGGATTATATTTTCTTTATATATTTTTATTAATGAAGTTTATTTGAATCTATCACATTGTTATCGTTTTTAAAAAAATCCATGAGATGAATAGTGTCAGAATTGACATAATTCCTATTTTCAAAAATAGAATATTTTATTAAATATTATAAAATTCTAAAAAATCTATGATTAATAAAAATATTTATTATAAGTCAAAATAAATATTTATTTACTCTTTTATTGAATATTTTTCATGTTTGGGTAATGATGTTGATTCTAAAAATGTTAAATTGTTGATAAAATGGTAAGAGTAATAAAGGGTTAAATTAAAAAGATAAGGATTAAAAAATAACATAAACCTATCTAATTATTAATATATGAATATATATAGACTTATATTAATCTTGTATTATAAGTATCATAATTTGGACTCATTTATACTTTAAATAGAATTTATAAAATATAATTATTAAATATATTCCTTAAGTGCCCCTCTTCCCTCTTATAAAAGGGAACCACCTCTAACCCATTACACAGGCCTCTCAAGCCCCTTGGATAGTCAAAAATCTTCCTAAATAAGCTACCAACATCCCAATATTCCTACTAGAATCTTTCCCCTAGCTATAAGTAAATTCAAGAGATCCCTTCAGCTCAAATCAACTAATGTTACCTGATTTGAGGTAATGTCCTCTCTCATGTTTATTTCCATTATTTTTCATTCTACACACCCTATGATTTTATAATTTTTTATTTATATAAAAAAAATTATCCTGTATATACTAGGTTGTATTTATGATAATCTTTATATATATAATTACACAAACCTTCATCTAATGGATACGAATATATTGTTTCTATGTACGTCGAACTACTGCCTCATGAAATAATGATTGTTTGATTTTCCACTACCACCACTAATGGTGGAAATTATGATGGAAATATAATTATATATGATATTTATGATATTTATTTAATCATTATGCTACTATAATTATAATTTAAAATAATCCGTTATTCCTTTCATGTTGTATAAATATGATAATTTCATCTGAGTAAGTGTAGACTACCACCCCTAATAGTGATATGACTCGTTCATGAAATATGTGGAATTTATAAAGGATTGAATTAATCAAAATATGTGACATATATAAAAAAATTATATTATACTATACCAATGTACCATTAAATTTTCATTATATTAAATATGAAATAGATATGATAGTTGTGTTCATCCATATGAACGGCTTACCATCTACATGAACGGTGCATTTAATTTCATATCTCTGAATGTTATGGACAATTATAAATACATATATAATGGATAAAATATATATTTATATAATAAAAATCATGAATATCATTTGGGATATAATGAAACTTTGACCACATGGAAAATTTATCATTATAACAAGTTCATTTTTAACTAATGTTCCAAACATGGAAAAAATGTCTGATATGAACTCAAATAATTAACTAATTGCCATTTAAAGTTAATAAGTGATATGAAAAGAACAATAAAGCTGATAAATCTTATGAAGAATGTATAAATTGATTTATGTTTATTATTCAGGATATTAAATATAGAATGAGTCAAGTTGGACATTAGATAAGGGAACTATAAAGACCTGTAAATTTCATGGAAATTATTTTCTTAATTTTCTTTGGAATATTACAAGAACACGGTTTCTAACGGCACCTGATTCTGAGGCCCGGTGTGCCCAGAATCTTTTTCTGAAGTTTGGCTCAGGTACGTTCAGTGAACGAATGAGCGGGGTTTTTTAACTTTTGAACCGTTGCTCGGAATCAAATTATGAGGGCACCGATGGAATCACAGTGCCAGTATTTGCTTAGAAACGCCTCTTCCAGAGTTGCGTTTTCTCGGGTGTGGTTTTTAAATTTTTGGGGTTAATTGAAGAAAATAAAATAAAGTGGTGCGACAACTTTATTTTATTTCACTTAAAGCCACTTAAAGCTGCTTAAGCTGAGTTGAAGAGGATAGGGTGCAATCCAAAATATCCTACCCTCTTGGTAGGAAATTAGTGAGGTGGGGCCCGCCTGACCCCCACCGTTTCTTTTACTCTAACTAACGCACCCGCGAAAACTCCTCCTTAATGAAAGTCAACTGGGGAATTTTCTAAAACTCTTGAACGCTCCTATTAAATGGACGGTTAAGTCGTTACCATTAATTCACCAAATTAATGGTTCGTTTCTTAACTCGTTTTCAAACTGTTGGTATAATAAGAAAATAAGACCAACACCTTTTCTTTTTGTGGACGGGTTGATTGTTGAGAGGTTTTGGAGAATCTCTACCTTCATCCTCCACGCGAAAAATGCGAAGAACGCGAAGAACGTGAAGAACGCCGAACTCTCGGATATCGACGATGCGACGCCGTGTTCCGTGATGCCGATGATTCTCCTTCCACGATGCTTCTTCCGCGACGTTCTTTCCCCGCGTCAAATCTTCGATCAACTTCATGAGGTAGGAGTTTTCAAATAGTTAATTACTTTGTGGATTTTATCCGTAACATGGATTTAATTCATGAAATTAAATCCATGTGTTTTACTTAACCTTCGGAGATCGTCAACACGACACCCTTCCGTGACAACGCGACGCCCTTCCGTGACGCGACGATCCTCTTCTTCCGCGACGGTCATTTCCGCGAAGAACTCTCGTCCGACGACAGCTACGAGGTAGGGGTTTTATTTGAGAATAATTCATACTCCCTTGTTTGTTCCTTCTAAAACAAAGAACCCAGATCAAAGTTCAATTTTAATTTATTAAAATTGTGCCTTTCTTTATTTTTCATGTGTTGAATATTATTCCCAATTGTTATCACCTAACGCAGAGGGTGCGGGCCAAACAAACACATCCCGACAACCCTCCACAGTTTTTCGTTGAGGCATGGATTAACGGCGTTTACAAAATGGGATCAGAATGGAGATTGGAGTCCTTCGCAGCCGAGCTCGGATCCCGGGAGAGCTGTAGGCACAAACCACGCGCAAATCGGACCACCGGAGGGCGTCCGGTGGTCCGCGGAACCCCCCACCGGCGCGCCACGAGGTCACGGCGGTGCAGGGGGTCGGAGGCAGTGGCCTGCAGCGGCCGGCCTCCAGGATGCGGCGGCGACCAGCACGCCGCTGGGAAGACCCGCCGCTGCTGAAGCCGCGGTGGCGCTGGCTGGTCCCGCAGCCACGCGGGATCGCGGAGGAAGGGACGCGGCCTTGCGCTGTGTCTGGTGACACAAAGCGACCCCACGCGGGGCCAAGGCTCTCCATCACGCGGGGGCAGCGCACTCCCGCGCCGCTTGGCCATAACTGGCCGAGCTGACCCCGGCGGCCGGGCCGCGCCTGTGCCGGCTGGGCCAGGCCGCATCGTCCGGGACGGACCCGGACCCGGGTCGGGTCGACTCGGTTCGGGCCGACCCAGGGGGGTTGGGCCGGGTCGGTCTGGGCCCAGACCCCCCTCCCCATTTTCGGACCCTTTTCGGTCTATTGCTCATATCTTGAGCTTCGGGCCTCCGATCGACGCGAAGTCAGTGGTGATGCGATCCTTAGATCGAGACGGTCGTTTTTGTATATTTCTTCAAGGTTTCAGAGTACTTTGTGTTCAGCCGGGTTGGTTCGTACATGAAACCAATCGGGCCCTCGGAGCGGAAACACTCATATCTTGAGCTACGGACGTCCGATTGACGAGCCGTCAACTTTGTTGGATTCCTCTAAGTGAGACGGATGTTTTGGAATACTCCACTCGTGGTTTGGACGTAGGAGGGGTACGTTCTGGTTGGTTTTGACTTAAAAACCAATCGGGCCCCTGAGACAAAAAAGCCAACAACTCTCAGACCAGGCGTCCGATTGACGCGCCGTCTGCGACGTTGAGTTCCTATTGACGATACAGAACTTTTGGATACAACAACTATAGACTATGTGTCATTTGATGTATCAGCCTCTCGGCTCGTGGAGCGGACCCTCCCGAACGAGCTTGCTGTGTGCGGGAACCCTAGAGCTGGCAGCGATTGCGACGACGAAGACGGTGCAGAGATCCTCGGTGGATTCGACAGCGACGACTACAACACTCAGCGATCCATTGTGGGTCAGTGCTACCAATCCTGTGTGGGTCCGATCCTGTGTGGGTCAGCGCTCAGCGGTCCTGTGTGGGCCAGTGCCTACAGATCCTTTGTGGGTCCGATCCTGTGTGGGTCCTTTCGGGGGTTAGTTACCTACCGATCATTTGTGGGTCAGATCCTTTGTGGGTCGTTGAGGGGGTTAGTTACTTATCGATCCTTTGTGGGTCATATCCTTTGCGGTTCATTGCAGGGGTTAGTTACCTATCGTTCTTTTGTGGGTCAGATCCTTTGTGGTTCATTGCGGGGGTTAGTAACTATCGATCCTTTATGGGTCCGACGACTTAGATGAATCAGTGGAAATATCTGGTCATCTTTATCGTCATATGAAGAAGTATACCTGTGCGAGCTGAAACCATGTTTTGCATTCCTTTGTGGATTGCGTTGTGCTATCCTGTTTAGATTTACGTTTTTCTTTCTTGTGTGGACTGGGTTGTACTTCGGTTCGGATGTTGGAGCCGAACGAGAATTGATAACTTAGTTATATGTATGGGAATATACCTAAGAAGCGTCGGATGTTACTTCGTGATTGTATCTTTCCATTACGGATTATCCTTTGTGGATTCTAGGATACCTTCGGGGGTCTCGGGGTCCCTACTGAGTAGCTTATACTCACCCCTGCACGGGCTATGCCCGCACTACGTTGTGTTGGTTGCAGACGACGGACAACGTTGATCGTGGTGGAGGCTTGCGGAGCAGGACGATACCTGGAGGAGGACCACTAGGCGGGACGTACTCGGAGTGGTCAGCTGGACCCGAGGAGCAGTGGAGGCTATCTATACCCACCCTTCAGGTTGAACTTCCCGTGGAAGGCTCGACGTTGTGGCTTTACTTTTCAATTGCTGTTTTCCCTTTCCAGTTGTACATTACTTAAAGTTTGGGTTTGTATACTGGCTCACTTACTTTTTTGCACTTACTCTTGTACCAGCTATTACTTAGTGTTTACTTCTACTGCTTGTTTACTTTGTGGTGTTTGTTTACTTTACAATGCAAATGCCTTCCCTTTTTACCGGGATTTATGCCTTGGTGCTAGTCGCCAGGCACTGGCCTATGGAAGGCAGGCTTGGGGTAGTCACGGCACGGGCCCCGAGGATGGGTCGTGACAAATTGGTATCAGAGGAGTTCGATTCTACTACAGACTCTAATCTTTTTCTATGTGAAGAAATAGTGTTTAGCATATTGGGTGTGGTTATCAGTCCAGGGAGTCCATTGTTGGTGCGGCGGCCGACGTATCCGTACACCAGGACCCTAACTTCTGATTTCCGACTTAATGAACGAAAACATTGATTGCGTGTGTGTTTCAAGTTTTCTTTGTGATTACTTTGTGTCAGCTCACCAGGTATACTGTTCTGACCGTGGCGCATCTATTTCTTTTTTAGGATGGCCCCACGACAGCAGCCAGCTAGGGTTCCGAGAGTTGAGTGTGACGACAGCCCACCGAGTGACGAGACCTCAGTGCAGGGCCCTTTGATAGCTGAGGCACCGGCAGTACCATTACCCACCGAGCCACCGATGCTTCCAGCACCAGCCGCTGACGATGCACGTCGCCTCAGTGCACTGCATGAGTTCCAGCGCTAGCGACCACCCAGGATTCGCAGGGAGATGGACCCCCAGGCAGTTGAGGACTGGCTGGAGGCAGTGGTGCGAGTTTTCCGGTTAGTGAGGATACCATCAAGCCTCATGGTGATCCTCGCAGCGAGCCTACTGCACGAAGCAGCGGGCCGTTGGTAGAGCCAGATGCTCCAGGTGCACGATGAGTCATCTCTTCTCTGGACAGACTTTGAGAGCCTCTTCCGCTAAGAGTTCGTCTTGGCCACCCTCCGTGCGGTACGTATCCAGGAGCTTCTTCAGCTGCGGAAGGGAATCTTGACGGTCGCCCAGTACTCGATGAGATTTACCGATCTCTCGCGCTACTCGACAGACATAGTATGGGACCCGTTCTTCCGGGCCTGGAACTTTGATCAGGGTTTGAGAAATGAGATCAGGGCATCGCTGATCTCCCTCAGCATTCCGAATCTGGCAGGAGTACTGGACCGAGCCCTTTTGATTGAGAGCTTTCTTGCTGAGCCTTCTTCAGCAGCGAGTCCTACCGCAGGGCGGCACGTAGCAGAGTCTTCTGCGGCAGGCAGTCGATGGATGACTCAGGGGTCCAGGCAGACCAGACACTCACGCAGACGACCTCAGGACACTGGCTCAGTAGTGCATATCACACAACGTGGAGCCAGTCTTTCGAGAGGTATGCAATGCTACACATGCGGCGGGCAGGGTCTCATGGCTCGTGACTGCCCGACCCACCATGCCGAGGAGCAGCAGACAGTTGAGGGGCCACCCAGGTAGAGGAGGAGGGTCAAATGTGGCGGTCTGCAGGGAGCAGGCGGACGAGGTAGAGGAGCTGGCCGAGCAGGAGGTGGTGGGCGACACTTTGAGGCTCTACCACCACCACCACCAGGAGGTCCACCCCGGCCACAGGGAGCTGGCGGGCAGAGACAGGCACAGCTCTAGGCAGCAGAGGCCTACAACCACGGCGCGCCCGAGATGATTGAGGTACAATCTATGTATATTCCACCATTTCTCCAGTTCTTATAGACACAGGACCAGGTCACTCATTCATAGTCGATGCCCTTGTTCGGAGCTCGGAGATTCCGACAGAGCCGTTGGCTCGATCCTTACGGCTAGACACTCCTTCGGGAGCAGACTCGATGATTACGCACTGGTTCCGGCAGTGTGAGCTTACTCTAGGAGGCGAGAGCTTCGGCTGGGATCTTCTTGTAGTGGCGTCGAGGCCTTACGTCATCATCCTGGGAATGGATTGGTTATCTACAGTCCATGCACATATTGACTGTATTAGGCGCAAGGTGCGATGTATACTGACCGACGGGAGCAGGTTCACCTTCACCGGCGAGAAGGGAGCCTTCACAACATATGATGGACTTCCGCAGAGGAGAGGACAACCCATCACTCATCAGTTGGCTAGCCTCATCCTAGGATCAGTTGACGTGCGGAGTCCTAGTTTTCATGCAGTGTTGTATCAGTATGCGGATGTCTTTTCCGATTATGTTCTAGGGCTACCTCCTCACAGAGAGGTAGAATTTTATATTGACTTGTACCCCGGGACAACCCCGATATCGACTCCAGCGTATCAGATGGCCCCCACTGAGCTTCGAGAGCTACGAGTACTGTTGGAGGACTTGCAGGGCAAGGGATTCATCCGACCCATTGTTTCACCCTGGGCTTCCCCGATATTGTTCGCCAAGAAGGCGGACGGGAGCTTGCGACATTGTGTCGACTACCATCGACTGAACCAGGTGACGGTGAGGAAAAAGTATCCGCTAAAGAGGATTGATGACCTCTTCGATCAGCTCAAGGGAGCATGGTGGTTCTCGAAGATAGGCCTCAGGTCAGGCTATCATCAGCTCAGAGTTTGGAACGAGGACGTGTAGAAGACGGCCTTGAGATGTCAGTATGGACACTATGATTTCTTGGTTATGCCATTTGGCGTAACCAATGCTCCAGAAGTGTTCATGGGCCTCATGAACAGGATCTTATAGCCATATCTCGATCGATTTTTCATAGACTTCATCGAAGACATTTTGATATACTCGACGACTGAGGAGGAGCACGCCTATCACTTGCATATTGTACTAGACACACTCAAAAAGCACCATCATTATGGAAATCTCTCAAAGTGTCTGTTCTGGTAAAGTGAGGTCCAATTTTTGGGGCATGTCATCTATGAGGCGGGATTTTCAGTTGATCCTGCGAAGATCGAGGCAGTACTAGCTTGAGAGCCACCCAAGAGCATGACGGAGGTGCAGAGTTTCTTGGGACTAGCCAGATACTAACGGAGATTTGTGCCAGGATTCTCCAAAGTTGCGGCACCACTCTCAGCTTTGAAGAAGAAGGGGAAACCCTTTGTGTAGTCAGATAGATGTCAGTAGAGATTCCAGGAGCTGAGACAGAGATTGACCAGCGCCCCTATCTTGAGGTTGCCTGAGGAGGGAGTAGGGTACGTAGTCTACTGCGATGCATCATGGACCAGACTCGGATGTGTCCTGATGTAGGAGAGGGCAGTGATCGCCTATGGATCACGTCAGTTGAGGCCACATGAGCAGAAATATGCTGCCCATGACCTGGAGTTAGAAGTAGTGGTCTTCGCTCTGAAGACATGGCGACACTATCTGAATGGAGAGCGCTTTACAGTCTTTTCTGACCATCAGAGTCTCATGTACATCTTATCTCCGAAGGACCTGAGCCTGAGACCGCGGTGATGGCTCGAGTTCCTCTAGGACTATGACTTTGAGATAGTCTATACTCCTGGGAAGGGGAACGTGGTAGCCGATGCTCTCAGCAGGAGGACGAGCATTCAGCTGCTTGAGGAGGCGACGGAGCAACTAGCCACTTTGCAGATATCCTATGTGGATAGGGATGGAGCAGCCTTCTTTCAGTCTCTCACAGTCTCTCCTCCACTACTACAGCGGGTCAGAGATGCACAGCGTGGGGACGCTGACTGTGAGACGCGGCGTGCACAGATATCCTCAGGCCAGGCACCTGATTGTTTCTCCCTTGGAGCAGAGCACGACGTCCTTTTCAGAGGACGTACCTTGGTACTAGTTTCTTTACGAGAGGAGGTGCTGAGTGAGTTTCACACTTCTCCTTTGGCGGTACATCCTGGAGTGGCGAAGATGTACCAATACCTCAGACGACAGCACTGGTGGCTGGGCATGAAGAAGGCTGTGGTAGAGTTTGTTTCACGATGCCTCACTTTCCAGAAAGTGAAGGTGAAGCATCAAGTACCGGCAGGCTTGGTACATCCCTTGGAGGTTCCGGATTAGAAGTGGGACGGGATATCTATGGACTTCGTGACTGGACATCCATGCACTTCCATAGGTCACGACTCCATCTGGTTGATTGTCGACCGACTCACCAAGTAGGCTCACTTCTTACCCATCAGTGAGCAGGGCTCAGTGGAGAGCTTGGGACGTCTCTACGTTCAGGAGATTGTACGACTTCACGGTGTGCCATCATCTATCGTCTCCAATCGAGATCCTCGCTTTACTTCCCGTCTTTGGAAGGGGTTGAAGGAGGCGTTCGGGACGCAACTACGTCTGAGCACCGCCTTTCACCCTCAGATGGATGGTCCGACGGAGAGGACCATTCAGACTCTTGAGGACATGCTCCGCGCATGTGTCCTCGACTTTGTTCGCATCTGGGAGGACCACCTACCCTTGGTGGAGTTTGCGTACAACAACAGCTACCACTCCACCATCGGTATGGCACCATACGAGGCGTTGTACGGCCGACCTTGCAGATCTCCTTTGTGCTGGAAAGACCCTGGGGAGTCGGCACTTATAGGATCAGAGATGGTCTGGGCCACGACATAGAAGGTCCAGATCATCCAGGAGTGGATGAGGACAGATCAGAGCCGACATAAGTCTTATGCTAACAGGAGGTGGAGTCCACTAGAGTTCGAGCATGGAGACCACGTCTTCTTGCGTGTCTCACCTCGACGTGGATTACGGAGATTTGGTCGGGGCAATAAGTTGTCTCCACGATTCATCGGATCATTCCAGGTCCTCAGCAGGATTGGTGAGGTGGCTTATCGCATGGCTCTACCACCTCAGTTGCACAGGGTGCACGACGTCTTCCACGTATCCCAACTGAGGAGATACGTGCACTACTCGACGCACATCATTGACCATGGGGAGCTAGACGTTGATTATGGGGAGACATTTGTGGAGGTCCCGGTGGTGATCAAGGATCGACAGGAGCGGGTCCTACATGGACGATCGATTCCTCTAGTGCGTATCATATGGCAGCACGGGAACATCCAGGAGATCACTTGGGAGCAGGAGGCTCAAATGCGTGCTCATTACCCAAATTGTTTCCCTAGTTTATGATGTATCTTTACGGGGACATAAAGCCCTGAGGTGGGAGTGATTTAATGTCCCGTAAAATTCAACGAAATTTTTTTCTTAATTTTCTTTGGAATTTTACAAAAACGCGGTTTCTGACGGCACCTGATTCTGACGCCCGGTGTGCCTGGAATCATTTTCTGAAGATTGGCTCAGGTACGTTCATTGAACGAACGAGCGAGTTTTTCTAACTTTTGAACCGGTGCTCGGAATCAAATTCCAAGGACACCGATGGAATCACAGCCCCGGTATTTGCTTATAAATGCCTCTTCCGGAGCTGTGTTTGCTCGGGTGTGGTTTTTAAATTTTTGGGGTTAAGTGAAGAAAATAAAATAAAGTGGTGCGACAACATTATTCTATTTCACTTAAATCCACATAAAGCCACTTAAAACTGCTTAAGCTGAGTTGAAGCGGATAGGGTGCAATCCAAAATATCCTACCCTCTTGGTAGGATATTAGTGAGGTTGGGACCGTACGAGCCCCACCGTTTCTTTTCCTCTAAGTAACGCATCCGGGAAAACTCCTCATTAATGAAAGTCAATTGGGGAATTTTCTAAAACTCTTAAACGCTCCTATTAAATGGACGGTTAAGTCGTTAACATTAATTAACCAAATTAATGGTTAGTTTCTTAAATTTTTTTCAAACTGTTGGCATACTAATAAAATAAGAGCAACACCTGTTATTTTTGTGGACTGGTTGATTGTTGAGAGGATTTGGAAAATCTGTACCATCATCCTCCTCGCGAAGAGCGTGAAGAACGCGAAGAATGCCGAACTATCGGAGATCGAAGATGCGACGCCATGTTCCGTGATGCTGACGATTCTCCTTCCATGATGCTTCTTCCGCGACTTTCATTCCCTGCGACAAATCTTCGATCAACTGCTTGAGGTAGGAGTTTTCAAATCTTTAATTCCTTTTTGGATTTTATCCTTAACATGGATTTAATTCATGAATTTAAATCCATGTGGTTTCCTTAACCTTCGGAGATCGTCGACGTGACTCCCTTCTGTGACGACGCGATGCCCTTCCGCGACGCAACGATCCTCTTCTTCTGCAACGGTCATTTCCGTGAAGAACTCTCGTCCGACGACAGCTACGAGGTAGGGGTTTTATTTGAGAATAATTCCTATATCCATGGTTGTTCCTTCTAAAACAATGAACCCGGATCAAAGTTCAATTTTAATTTATTAAAATTGTGCCTTGAATTGTTTTTCATGTGTTGAATATATTCCCAATTGTTATCACCTAATGCGGAGGCTGCGGGCCAAACAAACACGGCCCTACAACCCTCTGCAGTTTTTCGTTGATGCGTGGATTAACGGCGTTTACGAAATGGGATCGGAATGGCGATTGGAGGCCTTCGCAGCAGATCTAAGATCCCGGGAGAGCCGTAGGCCCAAACCGCGGGAAAATAAGACCACCGGAGCGCGTTCGGTGGTCCGCGGAATACCCCATTGGCGCGCCGGCGGCCGGCTGCCAGGATGCGGCGGCGCCCAGCGCGCCGCCGAGAAGACCCGCCGCGGCTGAAGCCGTTGCGGCGCTGGCCGGTCCCGTGGCCGCTCGGGACTGCGGAGGAAGGGACACGTCCTTGCACAGCGTCCAGTGACACAAAGCGGACCCACGTGGGGCCGCAACTCTCCTTCACGCGGGGGCAGCGCACCCCCGCGCTGCGCGGCCGTAACTGTCCGAGCTGACCTCGGCGGCCGGGCCGCGCCCGCGCCGGCCGGGCCGGGTAGCGCCCAGGTTGGGCTGCGCCGCGCCGGCCGGGTTGGACCTGGACCCTGGTTGGGTCGACCCGATTCGGGCTGACCTAGGGGGGTTGGGCCTGGTCGGTCCGGGCCCAGAACCCCCGTTTTCGGACCATTTTCGGTCTTTTGCTTATGTCATGATCTTCGATCCTCCGATCGACGCACCTTCAGCGGCGATGCGATCCTTGGATCGAGACGGTCGTTTTGGTATATCACACTTAAGGTTTCATAGTACTTTGGGTTCATCTGGGTTGGTTCTTACATGAAACCAACCGGACCCTCGGTGCGGAAACGCTCATATCTTGAGCTATGGACGTCCGATTAACGAGCTGTCAACTTTTTTTGATTCCTTTAAGTGATAAAAGATATTTTGGAATACTACGCCCTAGGTTTGGATGTAGGTGGAGAATGGTCGGGTTGGTTTTGACT
The DNA here is from genome assembly GCA_963277665.1 of Viscum album. Taxonomy (NCBI): domain Eukaryota; kingdom Viridiplantae; phylum Streptophyta; class Magnoliopsida; order Santalales; family Viscaceae; genus Viscum; species Viscum album. The sequence continues at coordinate 2,044,746,949 of OY728126.1, read as the reverse complement.
TAAAAACCAACCGGGCCACTGGGACGAAAAAGCCAATATCTCTTAGACCAGGCGTCCGATTGACACGTTGTCTACGACGTTGAGTTCCTGTTGACGATACAAAACTTTTGGATACATCAACTCTGGACTATGTTTCAGTTGATGTATCAGACTCTCGGCTCGTGGAGCGGACCCTCCCGAACGAGCTTGCTGTGTGCGGGAACCCTAGAGCTGGCTGCGACTGCGACGACGACGACGGTGCAGAGATCCTCGGTGGATTCAACGACGAAGACTACAACACTCAGCGATACTTTGTGGGTCTGATCCTGTGTGGGTCAGTGCTTAGCGGTCCTGTGTGGGCCAGCGCCTACAGATCATGTGTGGGTCTGATCCTATGTGGGTCTTTTCGGGGGTTAGTTACCTATCGATCCTTTGTGGGTCATTGCGGGGGCTAGTTACCAATCGTTCCTTTGTGGGTCAGATCCTTTGTGGGTCATTGCGGGGGTTATTTACCTATCGATCCATTTTTTGTCAGATCCTTTGTGGGTTATTGCGAGGGTTAGTACCTATCGATCCTGTGTGGGTCCGACGGCTTAGATGAATCAGTGGCAATATCTGGTCATCTTTATCGTCATATGAAGAAGTATACATGTGCGAGATGAAACCCTGTTTTGCTTTCCTTTGTGGATTGTGTTGTGCTATCCTGTGTGGATTTACGTTTTTCTTTCCTGTGTGGACTGGGTTGACAAGTGTTCGGATGTTGTAGAGGAACGAGAATTGATGACTCAGGTATATGTATGGGCATATACCTAAGTAGTGTCGGATGTTACTTCGTGATTGTATCTTTCCTTTATGGATTATCCTTTGTGGATTCTGGGAGACCTTCGGGGGTTTTGGGGTCCCTACTGAGTAGCTTATACTCACCCCTGCACAGGCTATGCCCGCACTACGTTGTGTTGGTTGCAGACGACGGACATCGCTGATCGTGGTGGAGGCTTGCGGAGCAGGACGGTACCTGGAGGAGGACCACTGGGTGGGATGTACTCGGAGCGGTCGGTTGTACCTGAGGAGCAGTGGAGGCTATTTGTACCCACCCTTCAGGTGGAACTTCCAGTGGATGGATTGATGTTGCGGCTTTACTTTTCAGTTGCTATTTTCCCTTTCCAGTTGAACTTTAATTTCAGTTTGGGTTGTATACTAGCCCACTTACTTTTCCGCACATACTCTTATACTAGATTTTATATAGTGTTTACTTCTACTTCTTGTTTACTCTGTGGTTTTATTTTACATACAAAGGCAATGCCTTCCCTTTTTACCGGGATTTACGCCTTGGTGCTAGTCGCCAGCCCCTGGCCTATGGAAGGCGGACTTGGGGTAGTCACGACACGGGCCCCGAGGACGAGTCGTGACAGGAACCTTTTCACCTGACTCTTTTATTCAAAGGCTTGTTTTATGTTATGTTTTATAATTTCCATTCTCTTTTGTTGGGATATGTTTTTCAATATCCTTATTTCTGTAACTTTTATGTCCAAGTGACGATATACCCTTTTCTCTCTCATCAACTCATTTTTTGAATTATTATGTGACGATGTTAGGATACCAAATTTTTATAAGGGAATTCATGTCAATATCCTTTCATTGTGTCATGTTTTGAGAATTTATACTGCTCATTATGTTACATAGTTTATAATAAACCCATTTTACTTTTAATTTTATTCCAAAGAAATATTTTATCTTTGAAGTACATTACTGAAAGAAAAGGGAATGATTTCACCATTTTTGGTGACAATGACCTCTCCATCGCCGTAATCAATATTTGGATTCCACTATAATCCATAAAATTTTTTAAAAAGAAAAAAATACCTTCTTCTTTTATGGGTGTTTTTTTATTGAAAATGGTTTTTGAAAAGGGTTGAGTATTTTAATATCTTAAAATGATATCTTGTTATTGTAAATAATATGTTATTATTGGAATGTTGATATTTCCATTATTTTATGTTCTAGGATAATGAAATGATACTTGGACATTTTATGGGTGGTTACATGATAAAACAAATGACGAGTGGTTACATGATATACCAACTATTGGTCGTTTCCTTATAACCTATGATGCAGTGGGTATGTAAGTCATCTGTATGGCTATTCCATTATGTGATATGTGTGGAAGTCTACTGTATAGTAATTCCATTTAAGTATGATTATGTCCCAAGTGACCTTATATGTTATATATTGTTTTCTATGGATTTATGGTGATATTTTGTTTTTAAAAAAGGGTAATCAAATAGATTATACTTAGTGAAGTGTTTTACCCAATTCATAAAGGTGGAAGGTATTATTGTATGATATTGTTTTCATGGTTTAGTTGTTGTTTTAAAAAACTAATAGTTTTCTTTGTTTATATATCCGTTACGGAGATTTATTTGGTCATGCTGTTTTTTTGAAATGTTTTTATCCTGACTTATAGGTGAATAGGGTTAAGGATGGGATCATGAAAAAGTCATGTTGTCTAAAACATAAAAGTAAGCATGATACTTTTTCTTGGAATTTTAGTTTTATGAAAAAATGGACAGTGACTAGAATTTTCTACTTGTAATATTAAAGTTTTTATATATATGTTATGACCTAATTACCTAAAACTCTAAACCTGAAAAGATCTTCAATTTTAATTATTAACTTAATTCGCGATTATTTATTCTTTAAGGATATGGACTTATACATTTTATGTTAAAATTATATTTTCCATTATTTGTAGATTTAAATTTTTTCCAAACAATATATTTATGGGTTTTGAAAATTATTTTATAAAATAATTTATTATAAAAAATTATTTTATTTTAAATGATTATTTTTTTGAAAAAACATATTTTCAAGGAATTTTTTCAATTTTATATTAAATTAAATTTCGCATCCTCTATGTTTTTAGTTTTTAAAGTTGGACACCAAATTTAGATTCAAAAGTATCAAATTTATCAAATAGATTCATTTTATTTTTTCCAATGTTTATGGTAATCTTTTTAAATTTTATTACCATGATAAATGGTTTATTTTGTTATTTTGGATAATAATTAATTAATAAAGACAATAAAATGACCGTAACACATGCCCACATTTTATTTTATGAAAATAAAACAACCATTAATAAATAATGATCTAAATTATGTAGTTTAATGTATATTTTTCCAAAAAAATTATTTATAAAATATTTAAATCAGAGAAAGTCATGAAATTTCACTATCATTGTCTTAAATATCTCTTATTTTTCTACATGGGGGTAATGGTATGTTTTGAGTGAATAGTGATTTAGAAATTTTAATGAATAAACATATTAGAATTATAATTATTTTTTTATTTTTAGACCACTTAGATGATATTATTATATTTATAATATATTTTTAATTAAAATTTAAAGATATCACATTCTGGTTTTAAATTAATTATCAAATTTAATATAAGGATACCAAAAAGGTATAATATACTACAAATATTAATATTTAATCTAGAATATTTAAATTCATAATGGTTGTTTAATTTTTAATTTTTTTTAAAAAAATTAATCAATATTAAATTATTAGTAAATGCTAATTTAGTATTTAATTTATTTATAGAAATAATAAATATATGTTTTTAAAAAATATTAAAATATATATATTTTCAAATAATTAATTTAATAATGGAAATATATACATTATCATGACCTATTATGGATATTGAAATGAAAATTTTTAAATGTACCTTTTTTTATTGAAAATATTAATAATCTAGCAAATGAATAGGGTCAAAATTTACATTAATTATATTTTATCAAAATATTTTATTATTCATTTTTTTAAAAAACATACAACTTATTTTAAAAGTTACAAAAAACTAATGTGGTAAAAAAATTTATTAAATTAAAATATATTGTATAATTGACATCTAATAATTAAAAAATACACCTTTTTAATATTGAAAAAAATGTATCCTTAGATTAAATTAAAATAGGTTAACTAATATATAATCAAAATGATAATGTTTAAAATAATAAAAAACCAGTCTAAAATCAATTTTTTTTTGATATTATAAACTTATCAAATTTTATACTCGAAACCATGGCATTATTAGTCATTTTTATTGAAATTTAAATTACTATAAATTAATATTTTTAGAAAATTTCTATAGTGCCTATCACCACAATTATCAAAGGGAACCTCCTCCCTCATCTCCTCAGATCACATTGATCCTATAAGATTGACCATCCCATGATGTTTTTTATTTTTAGAATCACAATTTATATTCTACTGGTTTTTTTCTTTTCCAAATACTAACCATGAAGTCCCTAGTAGGATATATAAAGGATGTTTTCTAAAGTAGAGGTAATTGTCTTTACTAACTCTTTTAGGATTATTAATTTTTCTACCATGTCAGCACGTTTTTCCCATTATAATGTAATAAATAAAATATAACCTATTTTATTAAATGATATTATTATTATGTAACAAGAATATTCCATCTTCTACCAAATTTAGAAAAAATAAAACCACAGTGTGTGGGTATATACGGCTTACCATCTATACACTATAGTGTAGCCTGTTTTTCATCACCACTTTATTTGAATCGGTATAATGATAGAAATAATAGATATATATAAAAATTATAATGAGATATTGACTCTATAAATATATATATATATATATAATATTACGTATCCTTTTTCTACAAATGGAATGACACAATAACTCATTCATATGTATGACCTACCATCTCTACAATGTTAGGCAATTCATTTTCCAGGATCACTATTCAAAAATTATTATATAATGTTTGGAAATTAATGAATATGATATACATTACCTTAATATAATTATTTACATGACATAAATATATAATTTTTACAATAATATGGACTTATATGACAAAAACTGCATAAGAAAATAAAGCAGTTTGCACCCGAAAGAAGGGTAGAAATTAAATTTTGTTAAAAAACTAGTGATATGATGATATAATAAAATCATATAAAAATCATAAATATGTATGTAGTTATCGTATAAATTAAAAACATTATAAAATCCATTATAAATGATTTTCACATACGTGTGATGGAAATCAAACCTAATGTAAGTGTAAATTTAACAATCTCATTATTATCTAGACTTGTTTATATGATTGTATCTATTTGGGAATATTTATCTTCCAAGGAAATGTTTTATAAAAAAGATTCCAAAAATATTTTTTCTATTATTATAAATATTTTCAATATCATTTTTACCAATTTTTGAACACTTTTTAAATGGTTTTGATTGAATCTTTTTGTCATTTTCTAGAAGAGGTACATTATGAATTTTCTAACTACACTATGAAATGTTTTTTGACTTATTCAGAAAGAATGGGTTGTTACACATTCATGATGCCTTATTTCAGGAAATACTCCCTTATAATCAGATAAGGATATTTTTAACGAAAAGTTTTCTTTTATAAAATTTAACATTATTTTAAGAAAAGAAATTTTTTTCATAGATGAATTGATATATTAATCATAAATTATTTTCAAATTATATATAAAAATTATTTTCCATTTTTGCTAAAATTATTTGATGGTAAATATTATTTATTATGTATAATTTTCAAAGATGTTATCTTTATTATTAATGTGGTTGATTTATATTTATGATGGAACAATGTAGATAAAACCTAATAGTTTTAAATGACTTATGTTATGATGGAATGATGTTTATGAATTTCATTTATTTTTATGGGATCTATCATCTGGAATTAATTATGTTCTTCTGGTAAAAATATGTACGGTTTTCATTATGTGATGGCTTGGACATATTTATCCCTCGAATACATTCGGTAAAGATTTATATCTCATGAGATAGAATGTATTGGAATGATTATTGAACTTATTTATGTAATACATGACTAGAACGAGGATTGAAATCAGTGTAGAAAGGTAATATATCCTCTATAAGTGTCCTGGATATGATCCTTCACAAATATGGTTTTTTTTTGGCTAAGGCTTATTCCAATATTCAAATTCTTATTTTATACTATCATGGATTATGTTCTATGATCCATTATGTATTTATATCACTTATCCAATGAAAGGATATCATGATATTTTATATTCCAGATATAATATACAAATGTTTTGTTTTTGATATAATTTATTATCATTATAATATGATCAATATCAATCTTTTTTTACCCTTACAAAACATATGATATCACCCTTTTTATGTTTCATTTTCTTATGATATGAAGAAAGCTATTAAGTAAGACATTTCAAAAGGATTATAGTACAGAGAGATTCAATGGAGATGATATAGAGATTTTATGAATTGGTTGTTTATGTGTCCATGTTTCCAATTAAACTAAACCTATATGGTTCAAGCAATTTTATGTTAAAATATATAATGAATATAATTCTCTTTGGATGTAAAATATAATTAGTAAATATATGGTATTTTATAAATATTATGAATAAATATAACAATATATCTTTTCTATAACCTAGATAGAAGCATGTCATGTTATTTGCATGGATTTAGGAATGTACTCTTGCAAACAGAAATAACTCACCATCCATTGATATGTTTAGTGGACTCCTTGATCTTAATGTACTAGAATTGTATTTCTATAACACATATATCTTATTTTCATAATATGTTGTGCATTAAATAAATGCATTATAACATCTAGGTTAATTTAAAAGAATTATTTTTATTAAAACTTCATAATAATTGAAAGCCCCATAATGGAAGCCTCAAAAATACTTTTAACAATGGTATCATTTTAAATCATATAATGTAAAACATTTAGATTTCATATTTTTATTAAGGTATTTTATTTTAATTTTATTCCTAAATATTAATTATTTTGTGTTTACACACATCCTTATATTATCTATATTTCACATAGTTGAATTGTTATATATTGTTAAAATAATTTACATATAATTAATTTCTCATATTCTATATGTTGTGATTATTAAACCATTTATTTTATGTGATCATGATAAAGAATCCAATAAACATAAATATTGACACATTAAATATACAAATAATAAATTTAATCGAAGAAGCATTATCATGATATTTTTTATAGATCAGTTTATCTAGAATATAATAAAACACCCCTTGAACCTAGGGGGATATCTATTTGAAACAATGTTTTCATTGAGTTTTATCATTTCACCATTTCAACTATATAAATCATTGGTTGGTGTCACCACATCTCCAAATATTAAAGAACTTATCTATCCTTCATGGTCCACCCTTCACATATGTTTTACTCACACACAGATGAATGTAACCATGTGCAAGATATTTCATGAAAGAAACTGTGGACAAACAAGACAATACAAAATAAGAGAAATAGAAAATATATGGATAGTAATTTTAATTTAATAATTATTATTGAAAAATATATAAAGTAATATTTAAATTAAAAGAAAAAAAACATAATTAAGTCAATCAAGATCATGATCGTCTACACAGACAATGAGTATGTGTTTAAAATAACTAGATAGAATTTATTTAGTTTCATATTTTGTTAATACAAATTTCTTGAATTAATTAATTAAATGATTAATTAATTCATCCATTCATCTTAAAATTCTATCCAAAAATCCCTGAATATTCCTATAATTATTATATTATTTATAAAAATTAAATAAATTAATTTCATTTAAAATTAATTAAGCACATTGTGTATACTGGAGGGAACTAGATAGGTTCCCCTCAAAACTGCCCAATATTTCATATGTTGCACATCATTTCATGTGTACATACACAACATATGTAACGAATTTACTGTTGTATTATTAGTTCCATGTGTCAATACTATTCTTTAGATTTGAATTAATGAAAAAAACATGTATATTTATTATAGATGGGGGCTGTTTGAAAATTAACAGAAAATTATTTAAGAATAGAATATATTATAAAACCCTGTTACTGGACATTTAATCAAGATATAGTCCATATAAATTGTATTAATTATTTAATTAATTTTCATTTTGTATAATTAATTTACATGGTACATATCAAGACATGTCTTATACATCACATACATGGGTACAAGCTATGAAACATGTACAACATACTACTATAACAACCTCGAACTTGAACTCTTGGATACATGACTAAAAACATAATTATTAAATTTATAGATTTGATATCGATGAAAGTGAAAAAAAATTATTTACAAACATTAAAAAATACAAGAGGAAATATTTGATCATTTATAAAACCAATGATATTTTTGGTAAAGAATTGTTGATAATTTCCAGAATCTCTTACCAAAACAATACTCTTAAATTTAAGGGAATATTTTTACTACTTTTTTAAAGTTTTCATATTCCATATTAATAATTAAAAATATCTGGAAAACATCAATCATTAGATAAATATCATGGTAAAAATTATTTAATAAAAATTAATAATAAATTACTAAATAGTTAACATATATAGGGTGATATAAAATTCCCAGTAAATGTTAGTAGAATAACTAAAAATTAAATGTCAATTGTGATCTCTAGTAGAGAATAAGGGTAAAATGATATTTTCAAATTGTGTGATAATAAAAAAACGAATATTCATACCCCTGAATACCTAGATCATCAATTATGAAAAATATAATAATGATTTATCAAATTCAAGAAAATTTAAGAATGAATAATCACAAGTCAAGTGATATCAATCAAGATCATAGTAATAATTGAAAACCCAAATAAATAGAAAATAAAACATTTTATTATCATTGGAACACTATCATCATAACCAATTTTAAACATATTTCATAAATAACTAGATCCCAGTTTAATAAATAGGGGAAACCCTCTGGTAACACCTTGTTTCTTCCCACTAAATACAATGAACACTTCCCAATGCATTGGACTAATCTCTATGAGCACCCATCATATAATCTATAATAGGCTCCATTTTAACAATATGGGTGAATCAATCATATAATAAATGTCACACTCACCTGATGATCTCTGGATTCACCCATAATATAATTTATATGGTTCTCACTCGTGAGATTAAATGGCGTTAAACACTTCATAATATATATGGGTTCTCCAATTAATTATGAATATTTTACAATTAATTTTTATAAATAAAATATTATGAATCCTTCAATTCTAAATCATAACAATAAGTAATGTTCTATAAAATATTGATTACCTAATTTTGAAAAAACTAATTCCATGAAAATCTCACATTCCATCAAATGTAAGAATAATTATTGTATCAATGCAACATATTCGTAGTGGAAAAGAAGTATCATCAGGGGTTATTTATAATGATGGGTGTAAATAACAATAAAATATAATTAAAAATATTCTTGATGAAATTAACAATTTTTATATGAGTTTCATAAAAGAAATGAAACATAAATGGAAAATTATTTTTAATGACCGCTCGAAACATTTTTGATAAAAACACAGTTTCCATATTGTAAACACTTATTTAAAATCATTCAATTTCTAAAAAATGAATGAAATCATTTTATTTGAATAAAATATTTGAAATATAAAAAATGAATCTTTAAAACATTGATTGGTCTTAATAATGGAATATTCCATTAAAGCAAAATATATTAAATACTTTGATTCCATTCTCATTTTTTGTAGGAAAAGAAAAAAAGTTACAGGTTCTAAAAATGATAAGATGATTAATTTTAAAAAAATTCTTAAAAATTACAATTATTAGTTAAAATAAATTTTAAAATAATATTAAAAATATTTTTTTCTTTTTTGAGAAAATATATATATGGAATAAAAATGATTTTTGACCAAAGAGATAAACTGATGAAGTTTTTCATGAAAAGATTTTTATAACCATTTTGACTACTTTATATAGGAAAAAGATTATATGACTTGAAATTTTCATGATTAACTATAGAATAATCAAATAAATATGTTTTTTTATAAAATTATCAAATAATTCCTATCAATTTAATATCATGCATAAAATATCACAATTAAAATGTGATTGCGGCATAATCCTATACCAATTTTGTGTCTTCTAAATAATTTTATAATAAAAAAATAATCGTAAATGATACATTAAATAGAAAGAATATGAAGGGATTCGTGGTATATAAAAAGTGAATTATATATGAGATGAAATCACCCCATATACCCTCTCAAACTAGTTCCAAACCTGAACAATCACATAACCTAAAGGCATTATAGATCCCCAATGTCTGGCAATAAGCACCGAAGAATCAACAATAACATGGGGTTATGATTAATACCAACCTAAAATAGATAAAATGATATATATATATATATATATACATGATGGGAAGAAACTTTTCTAGTGTAAAATGTAATATATGTCATAGAAAATGGTAAAAAACACAGGTGATGCAACTTAAAAGGAACTAAATAATCTCTAAGATAGAATTTCAACTATAATGGAAAATTAAAACTAAAAAAATACTCTATATGATAGCATGGTAAAACAACCACAATATAACATCCTGCTACCCATAAATAATTGATCAAAAACTTCTTCCTCATACTGAAACCTTGATTTTCCCTTTAATAAAAGAAATTACAAGATCTATGCACCACAAAATGGAAGGACAGTGTGTGATCTGATTAGGACTAGTAAAACACAACTCTAGTGTACAATATTAAGTCCATGTAAATCAATATAAACCAGGTAATATCTAATGAAAAAAATTAAATTTAAAATTTTATGTAGTTATTATATCAAAATCATGGTAAATCACATATCATATTTCTATTGTTCCATATAATTAATGTAATATAGTTTCTAATCATTTCATATACTTAAAATCAGTAAACCAAAATAGTGTATCACATATCATATCATATTCGATAAAAATGAATATGTAAAACCATTCCTAGGATCTAACTAGTTCAGACTATCTAGGGCACACATTCCAAAACATAGACGATAACATGCATCGGGCCTCTAGACATATGCATCGAATCTGGAGATCAAAGGGAAAAAGAAAAAAATGAAACTAAAAAAACATTTAAAAAACCATAGAACAATGGGAATAGGGATCCAAGGAATATATCAAGACATTCCCTCTAGACAGTATCAGTTGGTGTGGCCAAATGCATCACCTACCACCTAAGTACCCATCATTAACCATATTCTCTGTTTTCTAAACTATTCCATAAAACCCACTCATTGAAACCTATATTACAATACACATTACTACGAATTGAAAATAAATTTTCTTGTACAGAAACAAGGGGAAACCATATTAACTAAAAAACCCATCATCCCATAAAAAATTCAACGATCCTAGTATATATATAAAATAATTTATAAAACTTGAGAAATAATGTCAATAAAATATATAATAGAGATGAAAACACCAACATAAAACATTTATATCACATTCCCACATTAGGAACCACCAATATATAAGAATGTAAATAGTGAATAAAATTCCTTATAATAAATCCTCAGTACTCATAATCGATATAACAATAAAAGTAGTCAACTTTATTGATAACTCACAATATACAATGAAGAAACATGTACGATTTACCAAAACCAACACAAGGGCCATCCTATAGAGCAATACCACACAAAAAATACATAAATGATCAATAATGATATCATCACAGATCAAAGGATCCATAATCAATGGGAAAACAACTAATCTATGATCAATGGAAATAAAGAATAAGGATTACTCACCCAGAGAAATGTAGTGTAATGGAAACAAAGATCAATCACTAAAATATGTGACATGGAAAGAGATGAGGTCTTCAAAACATCCTAGGATTTATCTTAGGCTAGAGAGTAAAACAGATTCATGTGAATAAATAAATTATCAGGGGTACTTAATGTAAAAAATATCGACAACATTAATTACACATCGTGAAACACTATTTCACAATGTGAAATAAGTGATAGAAGAACGTAACAAAAAATGTATCACCACATATTATTATCCAAATTTAATTCTATTTTACTATCTGAACCTGAATCGCTTACTATAAAAATTTTATTCCTTGAATCCATTTCACAACATTTACCATATAATTTTTTACATCTTGTAGACAATTCACAATGTGAAATTTTTCTATAAGTATTAAATAAACATTTTTATGCATGAAAAACCTAATCATTTGTAGTATTCTTCAAACATGGGGAAAACCCCACAAATTCTTGAGTACATTTATACCAAGTGTTATTTAATTCCAAATCAAACATACATCACCTATCATTTGGTAATTTTACATTGAAAACGTTATCCATACTTGTGAGTCCAAAGATGCACCAAAATCAAGGGGGAAATGAAATGACAGAAGATTAATACCAAAAACATCGTAATTAAATGATACAAACTCACACCCATAATACTTCTTGTCCCTAGTATGTCATGTGAAATAATGTTGTCTATAAATAGGTGAAGAAAATTCTCCCACATTAATGACTCACACCCCCAGGTCTTGTGAGAATATAATTTTTGGTTTCTATGAAACTATGACCATAAAAATTGACTCCCCATGAAATAATTTCACATGATTTTCAATGATATACACTATTTCCTCTATAAAAGAAACAAACATATCATATGTAATCTATTCCAAATTAAATATTTTAAAAGGGTTAGGATGGTAAATCTAGAAATGAAATATATGGGAAGTATCACTAATATCCACATATTTAATAGGAAATTCCAAAAAATAAGAAACCTTCCAATGATCTTAAGGGACCTAAAATTGTACAAAATATATCTGATCCAACACTTTTTGTTTTCTAAGATGATGTTGACCCTAATAAGGAGAAACTGTCAAGAAAAACAGGTCAACTACTAAAAATGATAAAGGGGGAAAAAGAATATCCTATTTTTATTTCTTATAAATCTAATCTGTAACTATGTTTCAACAGATATCATGAATTCTCACAGACATCTCCAATACAAGACTCGATCCCACCAAATGGGATTCTCCCAATAATACCCAATGAAGTGGATATCTATACAAGTGACTATACAAATCCTTGAATGGATTAATTCACATCAACTTATAATAACATTTGTTTTAATAAAACTCAACTAGTTCTAGATGGATTTTCTATGATCACCCAAAATAAAGATTTTGACGCAATGTATATCCTCCAGGATCTAAATAGCATTCCTTATCTGGTTGTGTCACTCTAAACGTTATGTTGTACTAAACCAGACTGGAGTTCTGATTCCCTCTTGGAGACTCCTCCATAACCTTATCACAAACATATGCTCCATATATGAAATAGTGTAATTATTAACATTATGTATCCTCTTGATATTTTTTACATGAAACATACCCATATCCTTAACATTTGTGGTTTCCGAGATCTAATTGAAGTTATCCATATTTTTCAACTGATCAATCTCCACAATGATAGCATTCCTCCCTTGGGGAGTCCATGGTAGAAAAATAACATCAATGTACCTCTCATCCCATTTCAAAACTAACATTGGAAATGGCTGGATAAAACTATAATTCTTCAGGTTCTCTCTTGTTATCTATTGGAAGCTATAACAGTGGGACACTTATCTGCAATGTCAAAATTCATATCGAGCCGGCATAATTTCTTTCTCTTTTCATAATACATATTCATAATACCCAGATGAATGAAACATAAAAAACTATATCACTAATATAATAAATATATCATTAAAGCTTTTGGGAGGACTAACTAATCTGCAAAAATAAGAATACCTTTTGAAAAGGGAGGTAAACATGAAATGATCCCCAATAATATCAAGTTTCTCAAATTCACTTAAACTCATCATCCGTAAAAATAACCCATAAAATGTTCTCATGGAGATATGATGATAATATAGAACATGTCAAAACCATATATAAAATAATATCTGGATAATCTAGGTGAAAATAAGCGAAGAGCCCCATAATCTTTTACTCGTCCTTCAATTCTAGAAAAACATGTGATAATACTTTCTTATTGAGTGAATCATCAATGAAATTCTTCTTCCCCGAGGTATATGAAATACTGATGTAAAATAAATGATATAATAATTACAACTTCCTCTATCTATGCTTAATATATTTCTTTGAAAATATCAATCTCATACTCTTCTGGTCAAAAATGAACATGAGTATTTCCCCAAAAAGAGAGTTTCATCCTCATTTTAGCAAAGTCATAACATATGAAATATCTAAATCATTAGTGGAGTAATTAATATCATGTAGTAAAATATAGTGAGAGAAAAAATCAACCACATGAACATCATTTATATGAATGAAACCCAATATGATAGTAGAATGATTAAATAAAATGATATACTGCTTACTGGGATCAGTTGTGATCAAAATAGGATCCCATGTTAGAAGTTGATTTATCTCCTTGAAAGAAGACTGAAACATCACATCCAATATTAATTTGACCCCTTTCATGGTCTGATATTCCACATGTGACAAAAACATTCAGAAACCCTGGATGAACCATCGATAATATCAATCATGAACAAGGAAGCTATGATTATCAATGATACTATGTGGCTATTTCCAAGAAAAAAAGATCTTAAATCAATATCTTTCACATAGAAATATTTTCATACAATTTTTTACTTCATAGGATATCCAAAACTAAACTCAAATGGTTCTCATGCCTAGACACATATCTTGAAGAAAAAAATTAATCCAAAAAAACTACCAAAAAAGATTCTATATACCAATAAAATATCAAATTCATCAAACCCATAAAAACTAAATGATCACTATTCAGAGAAAACAACATCATAAAATATTCATAATGTATATAAATACTCCTCAACGTCATCTTTGATATATCATACTCTCTAATTATTAGATAATGATATCCTGACTAAAGATAAATCATTAAAAACTACACTTCAAAATTTATGTTATCAAAAAATTCATCTACAAGTCAATGGATACATATTCTTAACCATTACATGGATGAAATTTCTATAGAACACACATATTTTGTGTAATCCATCTTCCATCTTGAAAAATAGAATAAGGTTCACCAAAGGTGAAACACCAAGTCCAAATTAACATTTTGCTATCAAATCATCCAACTGAATCTGGATTTCGTTAATATCAATTGGATCAATATGATAAGAAGTTCTCAAGATTGGTTGCATACTTGTAACTAGGTCAATCATAAACATTACATCCCTCTATAAAGGAAGAAATGAGAAATTGTCAAGGAAAAAATCAATAATATCATGAATAATTCTGTGGAGATATAATATATATGATGCTTTATCCGGATCCACTAATACAAAATAATTGAAATACACGAGCCCTAGGTGGGAAGGTCCTACACAACAAGAACTCATCTCACACTCACTATGAAATATAGAAGATCTATCATCGGCCACCAAAAAAAGTCATTACCATGATCATAATTAACATTTTCTTATTTTGAAATAAGCCAACCAATACCAATGATGACGTCAAAAATATCTAGATCATGAATGAGAAATTCCTAGAATAAACCGGCATCGACTATTTATGGATATCAATAATGACCATGAAAACCCTTCTCTTTCCTCTTTCTAAGAGTTCGTTCTAACTAAATAAAAAAGAACATGATATTCATTGGAAGTTTAAACATATAAAAAGTATGGATAGAAATGTATTAATGGTAATAACCAATATCAAATAAATCTACATCATCTGAAGATATAATAAATTTGGGTCCATAAACTATTGTTGGACCTAGATATTCATCCACTAGTAACTCAAAAAATATAAGAAAAAACCTCACACTTGAGTCATGCGGCTCAATCTATATATTATATCAAGTATCTGACTGCAACACAATAGTCTTTGAATAGAATGATCCCTGACAATTACAAGATCTATAAATAGTGTAATAGAAACATTGCTGATCACCACAAAATAAAAAATTGTTGTCCATCGTCAGCAGAAAACAATTACAAGAATATTGGGTGTTCCCAGCCATGCCACACAGAATTAAAGTCATGGGTACTCTGCTAGCTAATACTAAAGTTGTCACAACGACCTTCTATTTAAGACAACCTCCACTACTCTTATGATGATTATGAAAATTTATCTTTTTAACCAGGTGAACCACTAAATCATCAACTGGGTAGAAGAGGACGAGGAAATAACAATCCATTTCCACCATATTCATATCTCTCATCATTTCACAATATAATGTATCTCCCAAAATATAAAGCATCAGCATAAATTTCTATAAAAACTACTAAAAGAAGAGATTGTTGAAACTCTTATAGTCCAAGAAAATATTTTATCTTCATGAACCAAAGAATCACACCATCCCTTATTGCATCCCTAATGTCTGATAGTCACACACATCAATATGATACTCTCATATTTATTTTGGATGTCAATGATATGATTTATCTTATCAATATAATCTTCTAATACTTGATGTTTATTTTTACACATAAATTATAGTGTCTTCTCATGTAATAAAAAACGTGATCAATCCATTTCGCCTCCAAAATCATAAATGTGTCTCAATGAATATGTTTTGGACATATGGTACATTGTTTTCATAAATTGAATGTCCTCACATGATAGCATCAATATTATTTTTATCTAATGTAATATTCTCATGTGGAGAATCTACTACACCCTCATAAGGGACTCATGGAAGATAACTCAATGGAATAATATTGTAAAAAAATATAAGAAGCAATAAAAAAACATGATTACATCTTCGAAATTCAAAAATTTATAAAAACCCAATGATTAAAGATCAATAACCCAAAATAGAGGACAACCATCCCAAAATCCCATTGTAACTTGTGTGTCTTTATGGGATGAACCGAATAGACCCTCAAAGAGTCCTACTTCTACTGTCCAAATAATCCAATATCAGTTATACCAAATATCCCATGACTTGTAAAAATATGGAAAATGATCGCTAGGACACTAAAATAAGATGAAATCAAATTGAATACCGTTCCAAACCAAGACCCATCTCAAACCATCACATACTATAAAAGTGTTCCTGATCCCCATGGGTTAGAGACAAGCACCTAAGCCACAAAAACATCAAGAGGGAATTATTTTACCCAATCATATGATAATAATATGACATATATATATATTACAGGAAGAATAAGTGAATGAGTAAACAGTAATATATATCATATAAAAATAGATATAATAGATGTGGTATAATAGCAATATAAGTAAACATATTCAAAATAAAATTCCAATAGAAAAGGATAAGTAAAATCAAAATAGCTACTCCATGTGATATCAAGTGAAAATATCCCCCCTCTCACTACTGTCTACCTGTATATACATAACATAATTCAAAACGCCTTGATGTGAATCCTTTTTATTCTCTACATCAAGGGAAATAATAAAGACTATGCACCACTAACAGGGTGCATAGTGTGTGATCTAAAATGTCATGATATGATCCCCTTATATGTTCCATATAATTGCTATATATAATTATATATACATGATCATATTTATAGAAAATCAGTAATGATAATAGTTAAAAAATGTTTATATCAAATGAAGGTAAATCTGTTCTCATATTCCCATAGTTGAAAAAATGTATTTAAAATGGTTTCTAGGCATAAAATATACATCGAAGAAGTCCAATCAAAGAATATATCTCATAATATTTCAAAACCAATACAAAATTAATGCACTCATAAAAACTCTATAATGATCACACTATGTCAATATAGCTAAGAGACACATACCGTACATGGAAAATTTTAAGCATATAGCCTATATACACATGCATATAATCTATAGAGTAGAGGAACACCACATAAAATGAACTTCCCAATAGTTTCTAATAATTACAAACAACAACAGTCCAAGGGAGTATACAGAACACCATTATTCCCGCCCCCACAATATCAAAAGATGAGACCTATTTATACAACATAAGCCTAGCTACCCAATTATTTCATTGTGATTCATTTTCCACACAATTATATAAATAAATTGTTTAAAAACAATCCTATAAAAACATTTCAAAATTATTTAACAACACATTTTCATTTGAAAAAACATTGGGAAACACCTTTTTTCTCAAAATACCATTTCCACATCTACAATTAAATAATTTCACTATATATATAATATAATCAATAAAACCATAGGAATATAGTTCATCCAACACTATAGAGACATTGAATCACTTACCTAAAACATGGGTTATACATTCCTAGAATGGGATCCACCAACAAGAAAGAAATAAAATAAAACAATTAAGGCTCAAAAATAAATTCTCAATTAACAAAACTTCAATAGAAAGGATTGATCCAAAATTTCTTGAATAATATTACATTAATCTTGAATATAACAGAAGGGTTATCCTCGTTTAGATTATGACAAAATAGATCGAAAAAGGATCAAGAATATTATCATAATAGATCAATATATCCATAAATGTTGGGAATTGGCGCTACTGTGATTAATTATAACAAATATTCTTAAGTATTTATGACATGGATATATGAAGAACAACTGTAATTAAAAAATATCGTTGAACAAGATGATCTAAAAGGAGAATGGGTCTCCAACATCAATTATCTTAGCCTAAAAGTTAGATAGGATAAGGGATTCAAATGATTAAAATAGAACATGGAGTGTTTCATTTAAAACTTATTGACCATGTGAATTAATAGACATCAATAACTATATCATCATGTGCAGTCTCTCCCGCTTGAGAGTTTTTCCTCCTAGGGATTCCTAGGGTTTGAGTTTTTTTGCCCGATCGGCTTCGGCGGCTCCGTCTTCTTCGGTTCAGGTTCTGATTCTCTTCCTCATCGTCTTCGGGTCCAGTGACAGGGGCTCGGGTTTCCTAGGGTTTGGGTTTTCTCGCCCGACCGGCTTCGGCGGCTTCGACGTCACCGATTCAGTTTTCTGGTTTTCTTCCTCTTCGTCTTCGGTTCCAGTGACAGGGGCTCGGGATCCCCAATTCCAAGCCGTTCCCTGCGCCTCCTTCCTCTGTTTCTCCCTGTCAGCTACCGGCCTCCGTTTCCGGCGTTTCGTTGGATTTCGGGCTTCATCCCCTCGATCTCATCTTCAGACGCTCTTCTAGGTCTTCAAGCTGCCCTGAAGCTTTTCCCGTCCCCCTGGTTCTTCATCCGTGCCAGATCCGGGAAGGGGAAGGCAGTTTCGAAGCTCCCACCGCAACGCGGAGAATCGTGAAGCACATTTCGCGAAGGGTTCCCCGATCTGCGAAGGTGCGGTGGTTTCCCGGGGTGCGGAGGAAGTGGACGTGAAGATGATTTCTTCGGCGTGCAAGTGGGAGCATCTCGCAGCCTGGCCACTTCTCGAAGCGCGAGGGGATTGCGCGAACCTGCTGGTGTTACCTCGCGCACCACCTGGATAGGGGATTTGCGCGCGGGGACTTGCGCGAGGGGACTTGCGCGAAGGAAATCATCGCGCAGGCTGGTTGTGAAGTGAGGGGACTTGCGCGCGGGGTCTTGTTGGTGTGTGGGGTCTTGCGCGCGGTGTGAGGAGTCTTGCCGGTTTGAGGGGACTTGCGCGCGGGGACTTGCGCAGGGCTGGATTTTATTGCGCAGGGCTGGTTGCGTGAGGGGACCTGCGCGCGGGGACTTGCTGGTGTTACCTCTGTTTGGTCAACCCCTCCCTAGGTGTTTTCGTGGCGTCAACATGGAGACGGATCTGTTGAACCAATGGAAGAACCTCACTTTGACAGACAAAGAAAAAGAGCCACTTGCAACCCGTAGAAATGAAGATAACACTTTGACAAAACGAATGGCTTTATTAGTGGTCGGAAGACTGGCGACCGAGGCACCTTTTAATCTAAAGGCCCTCAGGACCACTCTTCAAAATCTCTGGAAATTGGAAGCTGGAGTAGCCATCCGGGAAATTGAGAATAAACTCCTTGTTTTTGAGTTCTTCAGCGATAAAGAAAAAGATAAAGTCCTCAGAGGACGACCTTGGTCCTTTGACAATCATCTCATCCTGATGGAGGAATTTAAAGGGGGTGACGAGATTCAGAATTGCACACTTACCCGATCCCCGTTCTGGATAAGAATTAAAGGAATACCGTTCCATGGGAGATCAACACATGTGATGAAAGAAATTGGAGACCGGATCGGCCATTTCCTAGAATGGGATTGCTCGGACCCAATACAATGGGGCCCCTGGGTTCGAATAAAGACAGAGATCGACGTGTCCGAACCCTTAATGCGAGGTATGTTCCTAAAAATTGATGATTCCAACACCTGGATCTCGTTCGAATTCGAAAAACTACCAATCTTATGCTTCCTTTGCGGACGTATCGGCCACATGGAGAAAGCGTGTGGGGCAAGGCCAGAGAATTCCACCGAAAATATTACCTTTCAATACGGTCTGTGGCTCCGGGCCAAAACACACAGAGAGGCATATATCCCTGAGGCGGAGAGACAAATTGATCGGGACCGTCTCACCGCAGCCCATCTAAGGCGACCGGAATCTGAACAACCTCCTATCATAAGGATGGGACCACCTGTCTTCCCTAAAGAACCCTCGGCTGAGCTTAGGGGAAATGGAAACGCCTCCCAAGGGATTATCGTCAGATGTAATGATGGGGCTCGGCAGGACAGTCACCTGACTCAGGGCATCACAAAATCTGACTTCGCTTTTACAGCACCGAATTTAACGTCCCTTACTTCAACTGGGCCTCTACCTAAACCAAAAGAACCTCCAGAGAAATTTCCGAGGCAGAAACTTGTTCCCTTGGATCCGCCTGAAGCTGAGCAGAGTCCAAATCGGTTCCCAACTGATGCCTTTCTGCAAGCCGATTCTGGGATGACTGAAGCCTCACCTTCAGGACATGTTACTCGTGGAACCTGGAGAAGGGCACGTGGCGGTGGTAAAGGCGATTATCCAGGGAATCCCAAACCAGGAGATATGAAACGGAAAAGCGAGTCCAGTGGTATGTACACCAGTCTTCCCAAAAGGAGGAAAGCATCAGGTACGTCATTTACCCCACAAGAGACAAAGGCGGAGGCGGGTCAGGCCCGGCCCCGCCTAGAGCAATGATTGCTTTATGCTGGAACTGTCGTGGGCTTGGCAACCCACGAACGGTTCGTATGTTCCAGCGCCATTGCGCTCAAAGTTTCCCTGATATGGTTTTCCTGTCCGAAACCATATTGGAAAACAAGGACATCACAAATCTTGCCCTAAAATGCGGTTTCCAGGGTTGTTTCCCGGTCCCCCGACAGGGACATTCAGGGGGATTGTGTCTGCTCTGGAAGGATAATGTTGATGTTAGGCTCCTGTCGTTTTCCCAGCGTCATGTGGCTGCTTCCATTTGTGATCCCCACAACCCTACCTGGACTTTTGTGGGCTTCTATGGCTGGCCCTCCCAGTCTGAAAAGTGGAAATCTTGGGATCTTCTTTGCAAACTCCATCGTGATCTGCCAAGCCCCATTCTGTTTGGAGGGGACTTTAACGAGATCCTCTTCCAGAAGGAGAAAATTGGTGGAGCTATGCGCTCCTCCACGTCTATGTCTGATTTTAATGATGCGATCCTTAAGGCAGAGCTGATGGACCTGGGTTACACGGGTAATCCCTTTACTTGGTTCCGAGGCAGATATGATGGAACTCGAATCGCTGAACGCCTGGATAGATTCTTTGGCTCAATGGACTGGATGAGCCTCTTCAAAATGTACCATATCAGACATCTCTCGTTTAACTGCTCGGATCACTGCCCAATTGTCATTAACTGTACCCATAATGAGCACGTTACTAGTTACAGGAAACCATTCAGATTCGAAAGCTTCTGGTCAAATGATCCCGAGTGCGAGGCGGTTATCCGTTCAGGCTGGAAGAATGGGCAAGCGGATCTGAGAATCAACCTTCTCCGAGTAGCATCTGATCTGAAGACATGGAGCTACTCTAAATTCCGTCATCCGGACCGGCAATGCAATTTTCTTGAATGGAAGATTGGCTATCTTCTTAGAAAACCCCCGTCTAGCAGCATTCTCTCCAAAATAAGTGAAACCCAACGAGAGCTGGATGTTGCCCTGCGCAACAAGGAAGGTTTTTGGGCTATGCGAGCGCGTGATATTCATATAGCAGAAGGAGATTCTAATAACTGTTATTTCCACCAGAAGGCTTCAGCAAGACGCCGGAAAAGCTTCATTTCTGGCATTCTTAATTCAGATGGTAGTAAAGTGTCTGACACAGGGGGAATCCAAGAAGCATTCCTGAGCCATTTTCAGAAACTCTTCTCTGCAGGCCATTCTTACATTTCTCCCGAGATTGAGGACTGCATCAAACCGGTGATTTCTGACGATATGAACAGACAACTTTCTAAAGATGTGACGAATGACGAGACTCTTAAGGCCTTAAAGCAAATCCACTCCATGAAAGCCCCGGGACCAGACGGATTCCACGCCCTCTTTTTCAAGAATTACTGGCACATCATCGGTCCAGACTTTTGCAATTTAATGCGGGATATTTGGGCGGGGAAAACGGACCTGTCTTCTCTTAACGAAACTATTCTTACTCTCATTCCCAAGATGAAAAATCCGCAAGGGGTGTCGGACTTTCGACCGATCAGTCTGTGCAATGTCTCGTATAAGATCTTCTCGAAAATCCTGGCGAATCGGTTGCGTCCTTGGCTACCCGACGTCATTTCATAGAACCAAAGCGCTTTTGTGGCAAAAAGGTTAATCACTGATAATGCCATTATTGCTCATGAAATTTTCCATTCCATGAAAACACGTACACGAGCGAAGAGAGGGATCATGGCGTGGAAATTGGATATGGCTAAGGCCTATGATAGAGTGGAATGGAACTTCCTCGAATTTGTGATGCTCAAGATGGGTTTCTGTACCAAATGGATTGCCATGATCATGCAATGCATCTCGTCTGTTTCCTTTTGCATTAATGTCAACGGGGTGCTCACCCGAGGCTTCTCCCCATCCCGTGGGCTTCGCCAGGGAGACCCTCTTTCACCCTTCCTTTTTATTTTAGTGGTTGATGTGTTTTCTAACCTCCTTTCCAGGGCAGCCTCGCTTTCCATAATCCATGGGGCGAAAGCGTGTCGTAAGGGCCCTCCGATATCCCACCTCTTCTTCGCTGATGATTGCCTTCTTTTTTCTCGAGCTACCCCTAATGAGTGTACTGCAATCTGCCAGGCGATACAACAGTATGAACGGGCTTCAGGACAAATGATCAATCAGAGTAAATCAGAAATTTCTTTCAGCTCTGGAGTTCCCCAACCGAAAAGAGAAGATCTCTGCTCTTTAGCACGCATTCCTGGGGTCGATAAGCACCAGAAGTATCTTGGGCTCCCGACGGTGGTTGGACGGTCAAAGAAAGAAATCTGTTCAGCTATTGTGGATCGAATTGACAGAAAAATACAAGGTTGGACCCCTAAAAAAATCTCCAAGGCCGGCAAGGAAATCCTCATCAAGGCGGCACTTCAATCTGTCCCCAGCTATTTGATGTCTATTTTTAAACTCCCTGACGTGGTGCTCTCAAAGATTCAATCCAGTACATCTAACTTTTGGTGGGGACGAAAGGACGATAAAAATAAAGTCCACTGGATCGCCTGGTCTGCTCTCTGTCAACCAAAATCTGAAGGCGGAATGGGCTTCCGGGACCTTTCTCTTTTTAATGATGCTTTGCTGGCTAAACAAGGTTGGCGTATGATTAATAACCCATCATCCCTATGCACGCGTGTTCTCCGGGCTAAATATTTCCCACATAAGGATTTTATGGATTCCCATCTTGGCTATCGACCCAGTTTTCTCTGGAGAAGCATTTGGGGCGGTCGTAATCTTCTGAGGAAAGGACTAGGATGGAGGATTGGGAATGGTTCTACGGTCAAGATTTGGACCGATCCTTGGCTTGTTTATCTGACAGGCACGAAGGCGTCATCCCCTGTTTATCCAGGATCCGAACATGCCACAGTCTGTTGTCTTTTTGATGATCAAGGGGCGGGATGGTGTCTGGAAAAACTCTTCTCCTGGTTTAATGAGAGGGATAGGAGAATTATTCTGAGTATTCCCTGTGTGTCAGACGCAGGGCCAGATCATCTCTACTGGACAAACGACAGCTCAGGTGAGTATACAGTGAAAGCTGGCTACCGGCGAGCTCTTTCTGCTCAGATTCCAGAAGGAGATGCGAGGCCCTGGACATCAATTTGGAAGCTTAATGTTCCCCCTAAGGTTCTCTTTTTCTGGTGGCAGGTGTGTACTGGTATCCTCCCAACTAAGAGCCTCCTTGTCTACAGACACTTTTCAAACAACAACTCTTGCCCTTTCTGCCCTTCTGTGACTGAATCCCCTTTCCATGCTCTTGTTCAATGTCCCGGGGCTCAGGAGGTTTGGAATGGCTGGGGATCAACTATTGAGCTATTCCCGGACACCGCCTCAGATCTTACATCTCTCCTGATGCGATGGTGCTCCTCCTTTTCGCCAGCTAAAGCAGGCGCCCTGTGCATTTTGGCTTGGATTATCTGGAATAGGCGGAACGAGGCCATATTCAATCATTTCCGGAGGCCCCCCAGATTTTGGATTGACCGGGCATTGTCATGGATTGCGGTATGGCAGAACCACCCTGAACAACAAAGACTTTCCACCCACCCTCCTCTTCCCCAACATTGGTGCCCCCCACCGGAAGGGATTTTTAAGATCAATGTGGATGCCTCTCTCCCTAAGGATGGCCCAGTTGGACTTGGTTTACTGGCCCGAGACAACTTGGGAAATCTTATCGCTGCCAAATACGAAGCATGTTATGCACTTTGGGAGCCCTCAGTCGCGGAGGCCGCCGCCATCCTTGCTGGATTAAACTTCGCAAAAGATTGCGGTTGGGATTCCATTCACATCGAATCCGACTGTCTCACTGTAATCAATGCCATCAATCTCACTGACGGAGGGCTTCAACCTTTCGGTCCCATTATCCGGTGTATTCACTCGCGGAGACAAGGCTTCAAGTCCTGCAATTTCTCATTTATTAGAAGGGAAGCGAATGAAGCCGCTCACAAGATGGCAGGCATTGGCCCTCCCTACGAGGATATGCTTTGGTTCAATCATTTTCCATCGTGGTTATGCTCCTATATTTCTGCTAATCTCCATCATTAATGGATCCGTCTTATTTTGTCAAAAAAATAACTATATCATTATATAAAAAAGCCTGATATAAATAAAACCGAGAAAACAAAATCATTTATTAAAATCCTATTTTTGGGACATTTCACATGATGAAAGTAATGCACAATGTTTAAATTGTTCATGCATTGAACATATTTCATGGAATCTTCCCTGAAAAGAAATTACATCATGTAAACCAATCACGACATCAAAATTTATTTCAAAATGTAAACAACCCAATTTTAATATGAAAACCCAAACCATATCTTGTATTCTATGAACATAGGGATAACCCTTAAAAACCATTGACAAAATGATATTTGGAGTTAATAAATTGTATTAAACATATATTCCCAAATATTATAAAATTTCCCATGGAAAGGTTCTCCATATTCGAGAGTCCCAAGATTAACACAAATAAAGAGGAAAATGAAATGGTAGATGATAATACCTGATTCGATTTAATTGGATGTAAAATATATGTCTCATAAAATATGATATGTGTATAACATAACATATTACCTAAAGAAGAAATTTTTTGATGTGAAATCCTTAGAAAGAAAACAACATTAAAGTAAAAGATAATCAATTAACACATTATGTGTTTGAAAATTAAATAAAACTAAAAATAGTTGAAATAAAAAATAATTTAATAAAAATTCATTAAATATATACACATAAAATATTAATGACAAGTATGATGTTATATATAACAATGAAAATAAATTGATTTACGAAATTCATTACCACATAAAAACAATGATGTAAAGTCCCCTTAGTAGAAATATTTCAAATTAAAACCATAAATAATAGTATATATAAATGATTAATTATATCAGATGTATAAGGGTTATTATTTACACCATATAAGATATGTTAGTTTCATAAGCTTAAAATATTCCTCAGTGAAGGAAAATTATGACAATGTCCATTCCCACAAGTCCAAAAAATCCATTTATGTGCTTTATATATTTTATAATAAGCCTATGTAAATTATTGTATTTTATAAGACCATAATTTATTTTAATTTATTATA
This sequence comes from Viscum album, assembly GCA_963277665.1. Taxonomy (NCBI): domain Eukaryota; kingdom Viridiplantae; phylum Streptophyta; class Magnoliopsida; order Santalales; family Viscaceae; genus Viscum; species Viscum album. The sequence goes on along the minus strand of OY728126.1, from coordinate 2,044,720,884 downwards.
TAAAAATGATTTATATAATCTCTCTTAATTACATATTTAGAAATATAATTATTTATTTCCATGTCTTGTGTTTTGAGGAGGCTTTGTTAATTGTTTCAAAACTGATATAGTGTGTTAACCAAGGTAAATGTTTTCATTGTTACATCACATCATGAATTATATTGATGAAATAACTGTAATAAATTAAAAACATTACAATTGTTAAAATCATCCATAAATTATTTTTATTAAAAATGAACTATGTTACAATCATGAAGATTATATGTCACATGTACGAATGTGAAATATTTCCCTTTTAAAAACAACAATTATGGAAAACAGTTATATATCATTTTCCATTTTAATAAATGATAATAATATTTTTAATATACTTCTATTTAATTAAATATACATATATATATCATTAATGTGAAGGTGTGATGATAAAGTCAATCGCTTCTCTTCTTGGAGGAGGTATTCAACATGTACGCACGAACGGAGTTATCATTTATTAGTGAATATAAATTCAAGAAACAAATTTTATAATATCCTTAATTGTTATATAAATATATAATAAATATAATATTTATTTCATATATATCACATATATTCATAAATATATTCCTTATTACAATTTATTTAATGTGCTAGTATGAAACGAATTGCATCACTTCGACAGGCGATGCTTCATCATAAAAGTGAGCGACATTATCATATCACGCATGTAGTAGAAATTAATAAGGTATATGTGATATCATAACTATGAATGTGTAATTATAATAATATATATATATATATGTATTTTATTTATCTAATTCATTATAACAAGCCGTAAGAGGAAGTGAAAAAAGAACATTACTTTAGTTCATTCATCGGTAGTTCACCATACACATGAATTAGGGTTTCATTTCATGATTTATTGAAGAGGATATATATTTAAGTTGTGAAATTATAAAAATAAAATCTCAGTATATGAGATATAATTTTTTTATTAAATACAAATTAAGGAAGGATATTTCAATGAAAAAAAAGTAATAAAATAATTATTTTTGTTAAGAATGATACCTCTTCTCTTTAAAACAACATTTGGTTGAAAACAAAATCTCTCTCTGGAAGGATTTAAAATAAAAAATTGATGTATTACTATTTTAGGGTATTTATTAAGGAGTTTTGGAAGGTATTTTCTGAGGTAAAATTTGTTTGACATGTGATGAGGTGAGGAGAGGGGTGTTATTTTTTAATTGAGGTTACTGACAGACATGTAATGTTTAAAAATAAAAAATGTGTACTGAAATTTCATATATGATAGAACAATGAAATACAAAACATAATAAAAACAAAAAAATAATATTATCAAAATATGGCCATCAAAAATATTTTAGATAAGATTTTAGGTCATTTTAACCCTTATAATTTTATTTTATACCCAGTAAACCTGTTTTCACTTTAACCGTGACAAAATTTGTTTTCAATTTTCACTATTTTTTAGTGGAAAAAATTAAGATGAAATTATTAGATAATATAAATTATTATTATTATAAATATATAATCCCTTTTTCAAATTAATTTCAAATAATTTTTTAAATTTAATTTAAAAATAAAACTAGAAAATACGACCTAGGAACTATGTTTCAAGAAATCTATTTTTCAAGAATTAAATGATTTTATATTAACCCATTGAATAGTAATGATAATTTTATAAAATGAAATTATTATTTATAGAAATATTATATATAAATATAATTTTAATAATTTCGTCATTAGGGGTGGTTTTAATTGTATAAAATGGAGAAACATTAGGCACTATGAAACCATATTTCAAAAATCCATTTTTAATCCCAAAATAATCATATAATAAAATCAGTTGTAAAGATGATTGAAAATTAATAAATTATATTTAATATAAATAAATTATAAGTACGGTACATGGAAGTAAATTCAAATCATAACTATGATTTTAAATTATGTAATTTATCTGATTGAAATAACAGTTTAAATTTTTTTTTATATTTTATTATTCACTGAATTATTGATATTTTTACAAAATTCCAAAATTTTAATCAATGTTAATTTTAAAATGGTCAATTAAATAATAAATTTCATTTCAATAATTTAATCTTATAATTTAATTAGGAATTAAATATAATATTTTCTAGCAATAATAAATTGAATCCAATTTCAAGGAAAACATATTTTTTATGAATAAAACGGCACTAATTAATATTTATTATCTATATAAATATAATTATTAAATAAATTAACATTTACAAGGATATTTAAATATGTATTTTATAATATATTTAATACTGTTTGAACCAAAAAATTTGACTGTTAAGTTATAATGGTCACATTAAAAATAATATCATTTCATGATTCGTTTAGGCTCAGTGTTGTGTGTCTTGTTTGATGTCGATCATATATTCAATTTATAAAATATTATAGTGTTTAATTATTAACCCCATTAATAAAGTTGTTCCTTTCAGTTTTTTATCTCCTTATTTAATGTTTGGAAATATTAAAATTCATTTTTTAAGTCATGCATCATTAAAAGCGTTAATAAAACATCCTCTTATTATGAGAGGAATGGAAGTATGTACATAATATAGATTATCATAGTCAAGGATACCAAATAGGATATAATTTGCGAGAAGTGAATATTTTAAATGGAGGAAAATATGAATTCCCAAAACATGATAGAGGGTGGAAAAGGTCATTGATCACAATAAATTGAATATTCATAAGAATTTCAACAAACAGAAAACAATACACCAAATAGGTGTTAAAATGACTATTGTTTCAACATAAATAAATTTAATAAGATAAGATTTAAATTTTTAGGATAATTTCCCTAGTTTTGAGTAATTTCCCAGCATCATGATTAGGAACATTATAATTTCATCCTTTAATATATTTCCACTAGAATCTCATAATTTTCTAAAAATGATTTGTATTGAAGATGAATTTATCAGGCCTTGAAAAATAAATTTAACATTTAGAAGGAACACATAACGTTGAAATGGATATTCAAGTTATTCCACCAGTCAATATACATTATTCAAAAATAAAATTGATAGAAGGTTGTAATATAATATCAAATTAATAAACCTTTATATGAATAAATAATATAAAAATATCCAAAATTTACTAATAATCACCAATGATTGAAATAAACCATTCCATAAATAAATTATCCTATATCTAAAATAATCACAAAATCCTAAATATTAATGGTATTTTAAAACTCATTGGTTATATCATACCTTAACACATATATACCAAGAAATATAGTGAACATATTTTGAAATTACAATAATTACACAGTAGCAGGGCCTGTAGCAGTAATGTAGCAGGGCACTGGAGCAGTACTCTAACAGGGAACTATAGCAGTACTGTAGCAGCAGTGGAACTGTAGCAGTGGTGACACTGTTGCGGCAGAGGGACTGTAGCAGGTACTGTAGCGGTGGGAGGTACTGTAGTAGGTACTGTAGCAGTGCGTGTACTGTAGCAGTACTGTTCACCATGGGGTCCTTTGGGCCAAACAATGGGAATTCAAGCCTTGTATTCAGGACACTTGGCCTTGGGCCTTCGGGCTATGTAATGGGTCACCCTCTACCCAGCCTAAAGAGGTCTTTGATTTAAATAATAAATTGAGGCTTCAGACCCAACCTTTAAAAAAATAACATTGTTATATATATATATATGATAAAACATGTGATCAGATAAATAACTCAATATCCAAGATCATATAAACCATATTGATTATCAATTTGGAAATAATATTAGCAAAAAATTAATTAATAAATCATGTTAATACTTATTTTTTACTTATACTTCAGCTTGATAAAACATCTCCCAAAATGTATTTAATCACTTATTGATATCATCACTTAAAACCTAAAAAAAGGTGTGTGGGACTTTTAACTTATAACAAAAATGAAAAAATAATCTTAAAATGGTATCCATAACTATCAAGACAACATCACATGAAAAAATAGTCTCTAAACATATCAAAACCATGCTATTTCACAAACTATAACTTACTTGAGCCCACACTCCTAGATTTTGTGTAAAAAAACATCATCATTCTATGATTTGATATGTTGTCAATAAAGTAGACCCGATTTTCTACATAAAAAGGTAACATATACAAAACATAATATTTGATGAATTAAATAAACAATGAACTTTGAGGATTATAGTTTTAGGGAATAATAAAAAAAACATAAATAATAATACTCAAGAAATTAGGGGAGTATTTTTTCCACATTATCCGGTGTTTAACATTTCTTATTAAGTCTTTAGAATCTCCAACAATATTTATCTTGTTTTAAATAATTTTATACCAGAAATATTTAATAAACACTCTACATAACTTGGGAATATGAAACCTAATTAGGGTGAGATCATGTGCTCAATAAGGGTAAAGATAATAATTAAAATTTGAATTTCATTAATGATCATAATAAGAGAATAATGGTACAATAAAAAATAAGAGTTTTTGGGAGTAAAATTATAATACTTATTCTTTTCAATACAAATATCATCAATAATCAAACATGGAATAACGAATTATCAAAGGCAACAATCATATGAAAAAAGAATCTGGAACCATGGTATTTTCAATATTGATGAAATAAATCATTAAAATCCTATTGAATGAATAAAAAACTTGTTGGAATGTTTGAAAAATTATATTCAAAACCTATTTTAAACAAACTCATTAAATAACTGGATCCAAAATGAAATTATAGGAGAAACTCATCAGTTTCTCCATCCTTCTTGCCTCTAACAACATGGAACATTACCAAATGCATAGTTGTTCTATTTGGGAGTACTCATTTTATAATATGGATTTGGTTCAACTTGCGCAATCTTGGACCACCCAACAAAGAATCTAGGTCTAGATCACATAGATCTATATCGATACCCCCATTTTATAAGTTATACCATTCTAGGAGAGAAGCTATAACGAGGTACAGCAATTTGTATATGTTATATCAGGCTCATCTGTTCATCTTCAATAATGTAAAGGTACCATTCATGAATAAAAAATTTAAAATTATTCAATATTAAATCATAATAAATACCATTTTCTTTCATATGTCGATTAACCCAAATAAATGAAATGACTTCAATGATAAAAAATAATTCATTCAACGAAAGAATATGAATGGAATTATTACCACATATCTCTGAGTTAGTGTCAGTAACATGAAGTGTTATTTTAATTAATGAATATAAACACCATTCAAATTCTATTAAAATAATTGTTCTAGAAAATAACCTTTTCACAATGAGTAACACTAAATGATGTCATATTAGTTTGAATATTATTTTAACAGATCACATTGAACATTTCATCTGAACAATATCCTTTCCATTTTAAAAGACTTATTTAAAATAAAAAACCTCCTCAAATAATAAATAAATTATTTCCACTAAAAATATCCCTGAAAACATAAAAAATTATTGTTTAAATAAACTTTTAGACATAATGGAAGAATGTTTAATTCATTCTAAATATGTTAAAATTAATGATGCCAGTCAAATTTTTTAATAAAAAGTAAAATTTACCCTATTAAAATATTAGTTGAAAAATTACATTGAATTTATTTCAAAAAAAAAACTATGGTTAAAAATGAATTTCAATAATAAATCTAAATTCTTTTTAAAATCTTTTATTTTGGAAAATTGAATTTGGAAGGAAACTTTTTTTGACCAAAGAGTGAAACATTGTTGAATTTCCTAAAAAATTTATCTATAATTTCATTTAACAAATAGTGAAATACAGTAATATTACCAGAGAATTTATTGAATAACCACCTCATGAAATTTATAGGGGTTCTCTATACTAGGATGAAATTATATCTTCAATATAAATTCATGCATAATCAACCCGTATTAAAATGAGAATGAAGCAAAAAACCCTTATAACATTGTTATCTTTTAGATCATTACTAGATTGAATGAAATAAAATAAAATGAGACATTAAATACTCTAAATATAATGAGATTTAAGGTATAACCTATCAAAGGGGTAGTAGATACATCTCATAATAGAATATTTCTGTATAACATAACAAGTGTTACAAAAAAGAAAATTTGAGATAAGAAACCCTTACAATGATTATAACAATTAAGAGATGATTGCTAAAAGATTAAAATATGCATTTAAAATATACGTAAAAATATTTTAAATATAAATTATTATTATAAAAATGATTTACTCACATAATCCTATAATATAAAATACAGTGATGAATTAATATAACCTAGTGAAAATAAATTGGGTTATGGAATGCTTTAAACATGGTACTTTTCTAGTAAAATCCCATTAGATGAAATAACACAAATTGAAATCTTGAATACCATGATTTATTATGGATTTAAGATATTAAATTTCATAAGGAGAATTTTATTCTCAATATATAATAAATGAAGTGAATAATATTAAAATATTCCTCAATGAAGAAAAGTTGATATGAATTCCCTTACATTGTGTCCAAAAATTACATTTATATCCATTAACTCTTGAATAATAATCTTATATCAATTATTTTATTTCATTATAACCTTTTCCAAATTTAATCTCTATCATCCTATCCCTTTAACCTAGGATTTGGGAAATTTTATATGGGGGTTACTAGATGTAGGTTACATCCCCAATACACAAAAGGATTAAAATAAATTCCATGGTATTCATAAAAAATTGGTGGTTAATTTACATATGAAGATAAAACAACCAAACCATGATAATCATAAAAACTAAGCAATATATTATTTTTGAGTACAAAATTAAACTCAAACAAAACCAAAATGAAAAAAAACATATCAGAGTACAAATATGAAACCAAATGACAATATGTTAAGAACACCAATTACAAAAAAAATATAAGGAATCAAAGACATCCAACAACATCCCCGAAAATACTCTAACTTCCCAATTGACTAGACATGCACCTGTATCAATAAGAATCACTAACGAACTAAGATTACATTCCTTTTCCTAGGTTTAAATAGATTACATCTAGAAAAACACAATTGTTCACAAGAAATGTTTGAGTCAAAACATAGTAGTACTGCTCGAAGGACATTGGAACTGACAACAATATGAAAAAACATGTGATTAAATTTTTATAAAAATTATTTAAATTAAATTTGAAGTAGTTTAGGATCATCCAAAAATAATTTTCCATGGAAATCAATAAAAACCCCTTTAATACCATTATAAAATCTATTTGGATTGAAAATTACATTTATACACATCCAGATAGTTACACAAGCATTTAAAACAAAGAAATCCATATAATAATGAGTTGTGAGACATCATTCCACTCAAACATCACTCGGTGAACAATTTTTATGGGGGAAAAATTACATCGTATGTGTCACATTTTTAAGGGGAAGGGGGAACATAACATAGATATCTATATCAGATTCAGATAAACACATGCCCAAAATGTATACCAAAATGAATTCCATGAAGGATTACATAATACCATTCATTCACCAACACAATTAAGAAAAATACCTGCATAAAAACTGAACAATAATTTTAAAATAATAATTTTAAAATCCTTAACCAAATGAACTTTCTAATAAACTTTCCAATTTTCAAAATTTCCATTAAAATTATCGCTTAATATGAATCCATAAAACAAAATAAGAGTTTCTCAACAATTTTCTTAAAATTTATCCAATTTGAAAAAAAATCATGTTATAATTAAGAAGAGCCTATAGATAAACCAAAAACCTCAAATACTTGTCGAAAATAAAGAACGACGCTCAAAACTCAAGATTTGACCACAAAATAAATTCCATTCCATATTTATAATATGAATTCATCATACAACAATCAACAATAAAAACATTCAAACATAACAGACGAGATTTAGGGTTTCAAGAAAGAGAAGATTCTAGGATCTAATAAGAACAACTATGAATGAGAACTTATTGACGAATCCAATCCTCAACCCCACTTTGATATCCTTACATATCACTCCCTGGTGAAAGGTAATTTCCTCTCAAGGATTTGGAAGAAAATAAATTAATGTTAAGGGAGGATTAGTGAAAAAATGAGTTCTTATAGTGATAATATGAGTAAGATCCGATATTTTGGGATCTGAAATTTCATGGTGCATGGATATGGTGCACGTTTATGAAAACTGTGCACTAACTGTGCAGAAACTACTATATCAAGCCACACCGTTCATGGTTGGATTGAATGTTTAGAAAACCCATTCACTGACCATGTGTTTCTGAACTAACTCAATGTACATGGGTTCTGATGTCCATCCACACCGTTTTTCCAAATTTTCTGAAAACCTTATGCATTCCAGCAATCTATAATTACCCTTTCACTATTTCCAAGAGGGTTTTCATGGTTTCTCTTAATCGTTCTCCAGCTGTTCGACACCAAAAAGTTCTCCAACAAGTGTCAAAAACCACAATAACCACCTTAATCATAACATTAACAATATATATTTTAAAAATACAATAATATTGTGTAACATACTTTAATATGGTGGGGGTGAAACATTATCCCCACCATTGGTCTTTCTATCCCCAAAAAGTATAAATCCATAGCTCTCTTAATAGAGTTCTTACCATTGATCCAACATTTCCTTCTCATGCTCCCACATTTCATCCAAAATCCATGAATTGTTTCATAAAACCCACAATGTGATGGAAATTCCATTGAAAGATTCTCAAGAACACATGATCACTCATCTAAAATAAAAATGGTCTTCAAAATTTACCCACATTATATTTCTGATGAAACGAATTCATCCCCATAATCATCCTCATCAATTGAATTCTCTATATAGTCTCTTGCACAAGGAACGGTCTAACTAGTGATGTATAACCTTTTTCCACCCAAAAAGGGTATAATGACAAGGATTCCCATACAATTATTCAAATGGAACCATATGTATCAAGTCCTGCTAACTTTTTATGTTCATAAAATTCACTAATATGATGTTATCCTCCAATAATTGACCAAAATCCTTTAAAATAACTAATATTTTATTCCAATGACTAGATAGTCCATTTAGACTGACCATCTATATTTTGAAGATATGTTTTTCTCATATTCAACTGTGTCACATGTTATTTATTTTAGGATTTCCAAAATGATAGACATAAATCTAGTGTCTTTAACCTACACAATCAAGTCTGGAATTACATTATTATTTATAACTTCATAGATATAGATTTTTGACAAGTCCATCACCATATGATATTCGTGATTAAGAATTAAATAATAATACTTTATGATTCAAACCACAGTTACTCAAATAGAATTTTTCCATTAATCATACTTTCTAATCATGTCACAAAATTAAAGGCTATCAGATCGAACTTCTACATACTAATTGTTATAGACTGCAATATACCCAATAGTCACTTGTATTTTATCCATGATCTGTTGAAAGGTGACTTATCTCAAAACCAAATTTTCGCACCCCCTTTTCATAAAAACTCACCAATGTTATGCTTTCAATTCAATATATTTACATATTTTTAATGCTAGGAAGAATAGACCATTATGAATTGTAGTAATCATTAATAAGTCATTTCTAGAAAATTGAAGGTACCGTAATCTAATATCTAAATCTAAAAAACATAATCACATCTAGCATTAATATCTCAATATTATCACCACTATTTTGTGTTACCTCATGTAAACATATTCAGAATTATAAATATGAGCCTATCACATTATGAATCAAATTTGGGGTAAACAAAAATAAGAAGAAAACTACAACACCCCCCTGGTGGGTCCAATCTAGGTACATCTCGTCTATGATAGAAATCCACTATCATGGATCTGATGCTTCATTAGCCAACTTGTTATATGACTTCCTGCATAATTCATCTTTCACCAAATTTCCTTTACCTGGGGTATATAGTATTTCAAAATCATTCATGTGAAGGTATTACATTCTTATCTTTTCCATGGATTCAAATATCCACATGAGAAAATATGATTCATATTCTCATGGTCCATCAACACCGTGAATTTATCCCTAAATATATAATGATTCTATATATTCTAAGCACAGACTGGATTAGCTCATTCCAATTTAAATGTTAGTTGTTTTTTTCATTAAAACCTAACTACTTCGAATTGTAATAAACAATATGATCCCCATGTATCAGAACACACCCCATCCCCCATAATTATGAATCAAAATAGACTTAGTATCCCTATCCATACTTTGTAAATGTAATGATAGGTGATGATGTAATTATAACATTTATCTCCTAAAAGTGTTTATAAAATTCCACATTCCAATGGAATTGACCACCTATCCCTATCCAAGATGTTATTGGTCATTAAAAATGTATAAAGTCTCTTAAAAACATATCAGGTATAATTACATGAAAAGGAACCTATATATCTCAAATAAATTATTTAGAAGTTTCCATGAGATAACAACATCTTTATTTTTTTAATCTATAAAAACACATTTTTCATTAATTACATGGACATGGAAAAACATCATATATAGAATAATAAAACATTGATAACTTGTAAAACATTGGATGCTCCCACAAAATACCCAAAACTATAGCCATGTGTTTCTCATGATCTACCTTCCTCTTAGTACACACCAATATAGCATCCACAAACCCCACCATGACTGAATTTGGATATCGTTGAAATATAAAATTCATCAATTCCATAAATAATGTTGGTGTATTTGTAAGATAAAATTTCATATGAATTAGATCATAATGTCCTTATCTACTTTTTACATATGTATTCAGAATATCCAACTAGCAAACAATCAATTTGTGATATCATAAAAGTAATAAAATTTTTGAGGGCCACTAGGATACCCTCATTTTATAAGACAAATCATTAATTAATGGAAAAAGATTCCAATTATATATTATAAATTTTCTAATATTATGATAATATAAATAGAGAATCAGAGTTCCATATGTCTTTTTCTAAAGAAGAACATGTGTTTCCCATAGAGACAGACTCAGTTGGATGAAGCCTTTAGTGTCCAAATAATTTAACTGATCCATCATTTCCATCAATTTTTTTAATATTGGATACGAATAATGGGATAAAGGAGAGGAACCAATATGAAATCAATTGTAATATCTAATTATCTCGTGGTTGGAAACCCAGATAAATTTTCAAGAAAAACATCAAGCAACATGTACAAAATGGTTGGAAAATATCTATTTCTAATATCATCTACAATTTCTAAATAAACATCTATTAAACTGAAAGAGATTGTTTAAACCACAGATACCAAGGGTCCTTATCTGCTTGAATCAACTACAAAACATTCTTTAAATAGATTCCTAACAATATATAAATTTTAAAAACTCATTCGTTATAAATAAAAATGAAAATGGGCCTCAATGTTCATTACCCATTCCATTCCTAATATCAAGTCATAGAAAACCATCTATATTATAGATAAATACTATACCAACTGAGTATCAAATTTTTTTATCAAACATGATGGACATTTGATGCAAAAAAACTCTCCTTGTCTGAAAGGTGTTTATTGTTTAAAAATGAAGGAATCATATCAACATATTAACCAATAAGTTTAGTATTATGAGATGTACTAAATTAATGAAATATGCCTATATCAAACAATGATTTCATAAGGGTTTAATTAAAAAAGAAACATACCTTTCATCATTATAATTTTTTATTGACACACCATGATAACTTTCTCATCTTGCTAAATTTATTACTCTCTCTATTTTGATCTTTGTTAAAATAATGAGAATTTAGTATTTTAGGAGTCATGGGATTACCAGAATCACCATATTATGATCTGTTCTACTATTGATATAAATTATTCTATACTCATCTCATTTAATTCTATACTTCTTAAGAATATAGAAATGTGTCCCTAGCACTTGACCTTTGAACACTATGATAATTGGGCAAAGGGTGTCCCATATTGTTGAAATTGTGACGTGCTCTAGGTGGTGTTATAAATATCACGTCATATGTTCAAAAGAAAAATATTGAAAATATCCCATATTTTTTTCTGGGTAATTTGGATGATTGAATAATGCTATAGTCTAATTTTATATGTCCCACCCTGTTAAGAATCAGTGTCCCTCCTTCACATGTTTTCTTGATTAGAGTTCCAATGTGTTCATAGAGGAATAAATATGATTCTTTCAACTACTCATCCTATGTTATATCTATATATCACTATTTCTCTTTTAACTATCTATGTATAATATTTTTTTGAACATGTGATAATATTTGGGTGAATTTAGGATTTCAACCTCGACTCAAAAATGCTTTGCATGATTGACATACTTGCTTCAGATTTTAGGTAAGAGTTGAATAAATGTTTAAATTTATCCACATAATATATTTCCAAAAGATCCACCCTATTCAAACAAATGAAATATGTTGTCCTAGAAATTCATAATGTGTGATGATATAAATTTCAATTAAACAATTCTTCAAAATCATCCAATTCCATGACATTGTCAAATTTATCTTGACCTAATAAATCCCACCATTGGCATGCATGATCCCCTATCTTGTATGTTTCCAACTTCACTTTCAACTCAGCTAGTTTCCCAAGGAAATTAATGATTTTATTCATCCTATTAAAACATTATTCTTCTATTTATGGTTCTCAAACCCCTCAAAAGACGGGTTATTTTTATTTTTAGAACTGACTCAAATCATCCATGTTCCTTGGTTTATCGCTTATTTTCCCTCTATTCATGTTTTTATAATCCGGGAAAATACTCTGAACTAGATTTTGGTTCACTTGTGGATCAGGTGATACTACATTCTCAGTAGCCTTTTCTGTTGGTTCTTAGGGTGCTTTCCTGATTCAATTCATTATAACTAGATCAAACCCCATTTAGTCTCAATCTCATGAAACTACTGTGAAATAAATTTTAAATTTATCACATCATATATATAATAAAAAATTATTTCCAAAACTCATCCATTTTTTATTTCAAACCAATTTTGAAAACTTCATTATATTTTCTGAAAATCAAACCACATTCAACTATTTTAAAAAATCCATACTTTTTAACCAAATAATAAATCATTACTAAAAATTAATTACACACTCATAGTATAAATCTTTTACTAACAATGCATTTTATAGGCTTCTCATGAACACAATCCATAAAGATGAGTTGATTATTCCATGAAGTGTCTCAAAACTGTCATAAACCCAAAATACTTGGTAACATTAAATTCAAAATACATAAGATAGGTGTTCCTTTTTTTATCTATATATCCTGTTCTGAAAATAATACTCCATTGTAACATCCAAAATATAGAAAAACATACCAAGATTTATACTCAAGGATTTAAAAAACTAATACCATTTGTAACATCCCACCCTTCACTCATTGGATTGGGAAGAGTATGTGGGAGTTACATACCTTTGGTGACATTAGAAAGACACCAAAGACTAGAAATAAATTCCAAGGGATTCATAAAAAATTGCGGTAGGAATTTTTCATTTAATATAAAAAAAACCAAACCATGATAATAATAACAACTAATACCAATATTATATGTGATTAAAATATAAAACTCAAAAAAATCCCAACCAAACCACAACCATATTAGATTAAAAAAACAAAGCCTAATGGATACATATAATGAAAAGAAATGAAAAAAAACGTAATGAGTCAAATATATACAACCAAAACTCCCAACATACTCCAAGATCCACTTATACTATCCATGACCAATGTATCATGAATAATCACAAAGGAAAAATGTTACCTTGATTATACCTATGTCTTGATAGATGAAATCTACAAAACAATGACAAATCCCAAGCAGTGGATGAGTCTAATTTCAGTTGGATTATCCCAGTGAATTCATAACTCCCACCATAAAGGAGAACACAAATGTGGAACTGCTTGGATACATGTACATGCATGATGTTATGAGACATCATGGGGGTTTCTCTACACATATTTCAAATAGGGGCCTAAAGATAACATCCATTTTATATGATGTTTTCAATGAGGTGATGGGTTCCCAATTGATATTGATCAAAACTTATCATCCACAAATGGATGTAGAAAAAGTGATAGTTTTCTATGTTCGTGAGGATATGCTTCAGGATTCTGTTATGTAATTTAGTTGATATTGGGAATATAAATTTCATCTAGTCTAATTTTTTGATAATAATATATACCAGGATTTGATTATGATGGACTCCATTTAGGTTTTTATGGGTTTCCTTGTATAGATCACTAGTTCAAGGGAAGAGTTACGATATGTGACTTTTTTTGTTATAATTCATGTTTTATAGATGATGAAAAAGTGGTAGTTGATCCGAAAGAGGTTGGTAACAACACTGAGGCATAAAATTTATTTTGTGATCTATCATCGCTGGACACATGATTTTGTTTTGGGTAATATATTTTTTCTTAGTGTTTTGTCCAATGTTGGGACATCGTCAGTGTGGTAAACAAGGAAAGTTTACTAATGGGTTTTTGGCCCCTTGAGATCATGAATAGAATTTTAAATGTGGAATATAAGCTAGAATTACTCTTTCAATACACTTAAATCTATGACATGATTTATTTTTACAATATGATGAGGAATCACCTGGATCATTCCCATGTGATTTAACTGGAGGTCATCGATTTTGATCTTGGTACCACCACTATTGATAAAACTGTTATGCTTTTGTTTCACAATGTTATTACAAATGATTGTAAAACTATTACCATAGACTATGTATTGTATAAGTGAAGACAAGATAGGCATGGGATGTGGCCGTGGTAATCAATGATGAGGTAGTATTGGAATTCTCTTTTAATGAGCCCATAATCTTGATCGCATTCTCTGGATAATTATACATAAGGGTGGAGTTATTTTAACATTATGTTACATTCATTCGGGAACATCTTGACCCTTATATAGATAGTTCATTGGTTGGGTCTTTTTTTTGTTTCATTTTGGTTAGTTTTCAAAATTTTTGTAGGCTCATGTGGTTGTTAATTGTTGGTACATGGTTATGGAAAACAATTTAATTTACCCTATAAAATCATGTGGACCATGTTCAGCCACTGGAAAGGGGTTCATGGATTGTAAAAACCATCTATCAAACTAGTGATAATCATACACCATTGGATTGAGGGGGTTTTCATGGTATTAACATGTTTAAAAAAACTTTTCATAAAAAACATTCACCCCAAATAGAATTCCACTTTATATTCAAAATTACGGTGCTTGTTTCCATTAACTGTGTCGCCCAATCGAGAAATATTTGGGCACCATTTTCTAATATGCCGGAATTTTTTAAAAAAAAATCCTAATACCCTGAATTAAGCCACAAGAATGACCTAATCTCATATTAGATCAAACTATATCTTCCTTAGTGGTCTTGAGGATTCTATTTTGTGAATCTAGGAATATTTTGGCCATTATTTATGGAGAAATAAGTAGTATGTTATGTTTTTAGTCTGACTTACCTCCTTCTTATAGATCCTCACTAGATATTTTATCCTCTACTATTGTGTAACCCAATAGGGATATGTATTCTATAAATAATGGGGTTGAATGACTATTGAATTTTTTCTTGTGGTTCTAGGATCATTAGGACATGTTCAACTATTCCCCAATCATCATTGTCAAAGGTGAACAATCCACATCCATTCTTGAGGTACGAGTTCCAATAAAATGGGATATTTTAGTGAACATCATTTTATTCTTATAAATTCCATTGCAAAATTAATTTAGATTAATAAGTTTGTGATTTAAATGAATATTTATGAAATAAATCATATTTTTGAATTAATGATCCTTTTAAAAAATGTTCAATCCATGTGATTGATAAAATGATGGTTTTAATTTAAAAATAATTTTCCAAGAACCAAAAAGCACTATATCTTCATTAGAAAATGTTTTATAAATTATGAGAATTTCATTTAAAATGGTCTTGAACAAACTTGTAACATTTGGTATCCTTCACTACATCAAGAATAGATGTGCCGCTCATAATGTGTGTAATGCCACATATAATTTTGATTCAATTACATGTGGGATTCCAATAGAGGATATATTGACTGCATCCATTATATGCCTTGATTGGGGGTTTATTTTTATATCTATATTATATACCCATAGGTTTGAGCCTGAATGGGGTTCTTTTTTGTTTTTTATTAGATTGTCAATTGATTTATTATCTATTATTATTTGATCACATTCATTCACATTATGGATTGGTGATGGTTATTTTCCTACACCTTAACCTTATTCCATTTTAATGGATTGTATTTTTTATGATCTCACTCATCATCACTAATATTTTTCATATTACTTATTTTGAGAATTTTATTAAATTCTATAAAATCTGAACGGATGAATTACAAATGGTATTGATTTATGAAAAATATTTAGAAATAATTCTTTTTTTTAAAATATTGTATAATAGTATTCTAGATATTATACTTTGTATAGATTCGATGGTGGAATCCTGGTATAATATACAATCATAATCTTCTTTTACTTTTTTATAGTTTTAGACATTGGTTTGTAGGAATTTTTTAATGTTAAAGGGATTCTCACAAAATTTCATCTTCTCTTTTAATTTTATCTGTCAATGAGATATGGTTTATAGGTAACATTTATTAACATCGATACATTTTTGTCTAATATTTTCATAATTTCTAGTTTTGGTGTTTTTTCATCTACTTAAGGGATCCTGAATTTTTTATTCTTCTTTGTACTCTAGTTGTATGCCTTGTTCTATTTTATATGATACATGTACCATTTTCTTATTGCATCACACCACAACGACAAGCCAACTTGGGAAGCATGTCATATTGATTAGGGTTGTTTAATTACAAATACCATCTATACCTGAGCATAAAATGGAATTATTGGATGATTGTTATCGATCAAATTTCTCTATACACCCTATTAACTCTATGACTTATAGGGCATAAATGGAATAGTTTTTTAGATATGATAATGTTTGAAAATGATGATTATATACCAAATTCGTGGTTCTGTAATAGGTTATGGATACAATATAACATCTTAAAAGAGTCACATAACCTATATTGATTTATATGATTAAATGTAATGACAGTAAATTTGAATTTTCACTAGATTTAAAATTAATACGTGAAAAAATAATGCAATATAGTATATTTTTGATTTCCTTACCAAATCTAAATATTTTTTCACTATAAGAGAAGATTTACCAATTGAGATCCTTTCAAAAAACAATCTTTATAATGTGGTAAGACACCATGGTACACCTATTTTAATTGTGTTAGATAATAATATAATATTTATATTAATATTCAAGAAAATTTCTCAAATGGTTTTGGACACCAACATTCATATGAGCACATCCTATCATCCTAAAGCTAATGGATAGTCTAAAATACTATTAAAACATTATAAGTCATGTTGAGATCATATTACTATTACATTTATGGTATGCATGGTCATTATTTACCTTTGTTAGAGTTTTATTATAGAAAAACATTCCATTGATGTATTAAAATGGTGTCATATAAAGCATTTTATGGAAATCGATGTCGTAATAAAACTTTTTGTGATGAAGTTGGTGAAAATAGGCCTCATAGGCATAGAACTTGATGAGGTGAAAAAAAAGGTATTTAAAATTTTTAATTATATTAATGTATACCAAAGAATTTAAAATAATTATGTTAATAATTACATGAAATATTTAGAATTTCATGTGGGAGATCATGTTTTTCGGGAAGTATCTCCAATAATGATTATTATAAAATTTTGTGAGAAATGAATTTTGAGCCCCATTTACATCATACATTTTGATATTATTGAATGAATTGGAGTTGTATCTTACAATTTAGAGATGACACAAACCCATTCTAAAGTAAATTATGTGTTCTATAAATAATTTTCAATGATGTACATGACAAACCTAACGAATGTTCTTGCCTATAAATAAATAAAATAAGAACATTATCTATGATAATGTTAAGTGCATATCCTAATTCTAAATACTATAAATAATGTTTTGATGAATCAGATGACCTAAATAATTATTATTATTAGGGGAAATTGTAAAATGGAGAATGCAACATTTTAACTTAATGATGTTACTAAGAATAAAAAACCTCATATTTTTAGAAAGTAATATCCATTAAAATGTCAATGGACATTTTTTTGAGGGATTAATGACTGTATTACTTGACTTTAAAATATTGTATGTCAATATTAAATATTAAAAAATAAATACCAACCCCTAGACACCCCACCCCATGGAAAACCCTCCAAACCTCTTAGACACCATCCCACCCCCATGGAAACCTTGGACACCCCCCGGCCATACTAGAAAGCCCTCCCACACTTCTGGATACCCCCAACCCCCTAGACACCACTACACCGCTGGACACCACCTGGACACCCCTTGGATACCCCCCCCCCCCCCTCCCCCCTAGACAACCCACAATCCCCTGGACTGCTCTCCCACCCTCCTGGACACCCTACCAAAACCAAGGACACCCTGGGCACCCCCACCCCTCTGGACAGCCCTCTCTTACGCCTGGAACCCAACCCCACTGGACACCCCTGGACACACCATGTGCATCCCCCTTGGATAGCTCCCCACCCCCCTGGACAACCCTCCCACCATCCTGGACACCCTCCCACCCACATAGACACCTTGTACATCCACACCCCTCTAGACAGCCCTCCCACACCCCTGGACCCCCCCCCCCTAAAGGACCCCCCCTACCGCTCGACACCCCCTGGACAGCCCCCCCCCCCACCCTCTTGGATAGCCCCTCACTCCCATTGAAATTTCTCCAACCCTCCTTGACACCCTCCCACACCCATGGACACCCCCACCCCACTAGAAAACCACTACACACCCTTGTAAACCCCTCACCCCACTACCCCCCCCCCCCCCCACACACACACACCACTAATCATCCCTTGGAACCCCCCTGGACAGCCCCCACCTCACTAGATAGACCTCCCACCCTCTTGGACAACCTACCACCACATGGACTCCCTAGATACCCCCCACCCTAATTGGAATCACTCCCACACCCCTGGAAACCCCCCACCACACAGGACACCCCACATCCCCTAGATACCCCCTATACCCCCCACTCCACCATCCTGGACATCCCCCACTCCCCTGGATAGCACTCTCAAACTCTTGGACACCCTCCCACCCCCACGAACACCCTCAACCCCACTAGACAGAACTCCCACACCCCTGGAAACCCCACCCCACTAGACACCCCCCCAAACACACTCTTGGACGCCACCTGGACAACCCCCCTCCCACCCTCATCGTTCCCCCCCCAACACCCTATATAGCCCCCACCACCACAGACACCCTAGGAACCCCACACCCCATTGAATGTCTCTCCCACACCCTTGGATCCCCCCCATTCAGAATAGTCCCCCACTCCCCGGGACACCCATCCCACCCTCTTGGACACCCTCTCACCCCCATGGACACCATGGACACCCCCACCCCACCCCACTAGACAACCCTCCCACACCCTTACAAACCCCACCCCCCAATAGACACCCCCACACCCCTAGACACCCACATGCTTCTGGATAGGCCCCCACACTATGTACAACCCCCCCACCTTCCTGGACACCTTCCCACCCCCATGGACACCCTGGACACCCCCACCCTGCTGGATAACCCTCCCACACCCCTGGAAACCCCCAAAAACCACTGGACTCCCCCCACCACTGGAGACACCATGGACACCCCACCCTCCTTGAAATCCCAAAATCCCTTGGACAACCCCCCCCCCCCCACCCTCCTAGACACCCTCCCAACCCCATGGACACCCTATACACTCCCACCACACACGACGATACTCCCACACCTCTGACCCCCACCCCACTGGACACCCTCTGACCCCCCTCGACACCCCCTGGATAGCCCCACACCCTCTTGGAGATCCCCCACCCCCTAGATAGCCCTCTCACCCTCATAGAAATCCTCCAACACCCATGGACACCATGGACACCCCCACCCCACAGGATAGACCTCCCACACACTTATAACCCCACCCCCCCACACACACACAATCGACCCCCCGACACCCCTGGATTCCTCCTGGACAATCCCCACACCCTCCCCGACAACCCCCATTCCCATAGAAAGCCCTCCCAACCTCCCAAACACCATCCCACCCCATGGACACCTTGGACACCCCCACCCCACTGGACAACCCTCCCACACCCCTGTAAACCCTCCACCCCATTGGACACCGCAACCCCACTGGATAACCCTCCCACACCACTAGATACCCCCACACCTTACTGGACCCCCCCCCCCAACACACCCAAACACACCCTAGACACCCCATGGACAACACCCCCCCCCCCTCCTAGAGATCCCCCACCCCCTGGACTGCCCTCCCACCCTTCTAGACAACCTCCCACCACCATGGACACGATGGACACCCCCACCCCACTGGACTTCCCTCCCACCCCTGGAACCCCCCCCCCCCATTGGACACCCCCTACCCCGCTGGATCCCCCACAGTCTAGAATCCATAACAGAAAAACCATCAAGTTTGAACCAAAACAAAAATCATGGAAAAACTAAACATTCACATATATAACATTTAATCCTTACAGTGTCAAATATGTAAACCTAAATCCAACCTAGATGACTACCAAACACAGAATTATAATTAAAATATTCAAAATTACATTTTACACTACAAACACAATAAAATCCAATCAAAACTGTCAAATAATTTGACCATTCCACATTCAAGGGATTGACCTCTTGAGCACTATAGGGTTGAGGGTCATTATGTAACTACAAATTAAATGGATAGTAGTTATCATGAATAATGAATAAATAAAATAAAATATTATGGAAATGATTAAAAGGAAATATTACCATGTAAATATTCACATGTGTTCGAGTTGTAATTATTTCATACATAAATCTTAACGTATAATATCTTCATTTGACGATGCCTTGTTGTTCATGAAAATTATGTTTAAATGTGTATAAATTCATAATATTATTTTTATGTAATAAATCAAAATTTAAAAATTATAAATGTATATTTACCACTACTTTTACATATTTGATCATGGGACTCCTTTTATCTATGTTTTTTGAGAGTAGACCCATCCCCTATTAGAAAATAATAAGAATGGGATCAATTTAAAATTCATTGTAATATATACAACTATTAAGAAATTGGATCTTAATTTTCCAACATATTCTTAAAACATTCCCGCACATCACCATGAATAGAGAATATCTAATGAAGTGTTTTTCCCTTGGGAAAAAACACATAACATCCATTGATCACTGATAAAAGAAAATTTATGTTTAGTGGGTTTTTATGTTAAAAGATGTTGAACTATTTGACAGAGATATTTTTTAAACCTCTCACAAATAAGTGTTGTATAACATTTTTTGATAATATTATACTAAAATCATTCAGCAATATAAATCATTTTTTCCCTCATCAAATGATTGTGCTTTAGGGGAAATCAAATGTAGGTCTGTGAATCCATATACATATGTCTGATCATTCTTCTCACAAATTTTATAAAGATACCTAATAAAAAAAAATTAAGTATATATTTTTAATAAATATAACGAAGGGAAATGGTGTTAAGATGTACATGGAAAAAATTTCACCACGTTGATGACCAACTTATTTCATGTAACACGCTCCATGATATCATTTTTCCTAATCACCACATTTCTTTCACATCCACAAACATGAGCTTCCATTGGAAATTCATAACAATCTGCCAACAAATTTGAATAACTTTACAATCTGACAAGAGTACTAGAATATGTATATGATGTCATATCCCTTTGTATTTGTTGTTGTATATACATTATTTCTTTACCTTTGAAGTATTCCTATAAAAATAAATAGAAAAATATATTTTTTCCAATGTTAAAACAACATTAATAAAAAAAATATATAACATACATACCTCTATGGTAATGAGTCACATAAGTCTGAATGGAAAAATTAAAAAATGGTTGATACTATGTCCAAATTCTATCACCTCTTCTATATGTAATGGTACTTGAGCTGATATATCAATAATATCTTGTACAGTGACCCTGTGATGCTCTACATCTAATTGTGGATGATGAATTGTATCTCCTATACAATATACCAACCCTTATGAAACTATATGATATTGAGGATCATCAACATAAAACTCGCAATAAGTAGGATGTTGCGGCAGAGGAGTAATATAAAAAATGGGGTCCACAGGCTATGGTGGGGGAGTGGGAGCTACTACTGGAGGTAAAGGATAAATAATGGGGTCTGTAGGGAGATGTGGAAGAGTGGGAGCGGCAGTCTGAAATTGTCTTAGCATGTCTGCAAACATAGACCATGCTGACCCTATAATATTTTCCTCTATCATCACATTAATATTATGAACTTTAGCCTCCTAGGATTCTATTTTTTTATGAACACCCTCAATGGAATAAGTTGAAAAATGTGGAAACACTTTTCTTACCGATACACCAGTCATATATCCTCATACAAGACCAGGATGTTCGAGATTTCCCAATGCTGCAGATAAAATATCATTCCTCCTAGTAGCTACAAATACCCTATGTGAACTCTTCCCCTCAAAGGAATCCTATATGAATTAATTGAACATTTTTGTAATGATTCAAATTTATTTAAAGAATATAGCTAAATTAAATAAATAAATAAAATAACATACAATCCTCTCACCTATGAATCTTGAATCATCTAAAATATGTTGACCCATTTTCCCATCCGACCTCTCAACCATTTTTTATGTCTAGATGGAGGGGATGGAGGGGAAACCTCTCCAGAGCTTGAAGACTCCACTCTCTGATTTTTTAATTTTTCTACCATCATTTTTTCGTCTAATAATGTATTCCATCCCCATGATAAACTATGAGGGTATACATTTTTTGAGTGGATATCTTGATGATATTTCCTTGTTTGATATAAATTATGAATAAAATTTAATTAAAAAAACATTTATAATATAATTTATATAAGAAAGCGTATAAATGTTTACATTTCGCTCACCAAAAATGAGTCTTTTCTTCTACTTTCAACAAATTGTCTCCATGTGTCTTCATCTATGAAAGGATATATATGACATGGATTGTCATGAATCCTATGAAAAAAAATGAAAACTGATGTGAGGATTGATTTGAAATCCCTCCATCTCCTAGCAGCCATCAATAAGCATTTCTTCCAGACTCCACCAGTGTCAGGAATATCAAATGGCATCTTATAAAGAAGGGGTAAAACATATTATAATATAAAAATTTCATTAATAGGAAAAAAAAGAAAATTATCATACTAAAATTGTCTCCCAAAACTGAGATATTATCACTTTGTCCACACTTCTCCAATCATCATACAAAATGCTTAATTTTCTCTTACCCTGAGTTGATACAAAACTATTAAAATCATTTACATCTGGGCCACTAAGAATATCATTATCATCAATCTCAATTAGTATCCTCTGATCCTACATACGGGAAAGTGATAATTTTGGAAAACGAGTGCACCCATATTTACCAATACTTGAACTCTTATTTGTTTTTATGGGAGCACATGAGGAATATTGGGTAACATCATGAAGAGAATGTGAATGTTCATCCATAGAGGTATGATCATTATGCTAATCTCTAGAATAATTTGATTGATCTACTAATTGATCTGTCATTAACCATCAAATAAAAAAACATTATTTCACATATATAAAAATTCAAATATTGCAATAATAATGTAAATAGAAAATGAAAAATTTAACAAAGTTACAAAATAGTAAACATGGTTAATATTGTCATCATTTTAAACAGTGGTAATGATGGTAAACATTGTAAACATTGTAGTATAATTGTTATTCAACAAAATCAGTAAATATATAAGTTATGTACAGGTAAACTATGGTAATCTATGCTAAAATATGGTAAACATGGAAAACATGGTATACATGGTAAACATGGTAAACAAGGTAAACATGGTAAACATGGTAAACATGGTAAACATGGTAAACAAGGTAAACATGGTATAAATGGTAAACATGGTAAACTTGGTAAACATAGTAAACATGGTAAAGTAATTTTCATTCAACAAAAATAATATATATAATTTATGTAATAGAAAACATGATAAACTAAACTAATGAAAATTAAAATAAACCAAAACATCTACGTATTTGTTTTAATATGCGTTTTAATAAAGAAAAAAATTACAATAGCATACATTTTAAGAAAATAATTATTGTTAAAAAGATATAAAACCTATAATATTATGAATGTAAAAATGGATTATTTCATAAATTCCTTCATCATGATCAATCCTTATGGCACAAACCATGTCTTACACATACTCATCATTATATTCTGCTATTATTTCCATGGAAGTAGAGATAACACATAAATCGGCATCTTCTTCAAGTTGATCCTCACCAACATAATGTTTTCACCTGTAAATCTACAGACCAATTCATATCATATTAATCAACTACATTGAAAATATATTTTTCATGTGTTTTCATTATAAAAGAATTTGTAGTGACTTCCTATCTATTCAGATTAAGTACAGTCATTCCAAATTCATCATGTCTGATACTATTGTTACCAATAAACAATTTTCAGTTAAATACAGGAACATTGATTTTAAATTAATCAACCTCCCATATTTCTTCAATGACTCCATAATATGAACAAGATGCAGAAAATAGGTTTTTGTCTTTAGAACTTGAAAAATGCATTACTTCGGCAAACACCAATACACCACAATTCTGAACTACAATTCTATTGTCCTGAGATTTCGTATGAAATTTATATCCATTATTGGAATACCTAGACCATGTTATTAAATTTAAATATGAACCACAAACTAACCATCTTAATGCCTCTGAAACATTGGATCTATCTGGGAAGGTGTTTTTAAACCATGAAAAAAATGTTTTGTTGTGCTAATTAAAAATCCACATTTCTTTCATTTTTGGATGACATTGTTTCATCTCATTAATATGCAATTTGATATACTATTGAGAATCAGCTAGGTGATTCAAGATTTATAATTCTAACTACTTCATTCATTCAGCTGATAGTGATTTGAAGTTCAATCCATGAATCCCTTTAGCTCAGTATTAACTTGTTCATGGTAATATGGAGGCAAACCTATGCACTCCACCGCAACTTAGAAGCTCATTAAAAACACTACAACCTCCTCAGAAATATACAATTCAATAATGAAATCTTCAAGACTATATGGATTCTAAACATACTCCTTTGATATTTTCATATGCCATTCAAAAGGATACATCCAACGAAGATATACATGTCCAAACTGCTTTATTTCTTGAACCATATGACTCATTAAATGCACCATTATATCAAAAAAAAGAATACATTTCAAATTGAGAAAGTATATAAATTGCATCCATTTCCATAATCTTCAAAGAATTATCATCAATCACCTTATTACAAATTGAATTGAACAAATAACACAACTTATTATTGTCTTTATGACACGGATGGTAAATATTCCATGCAATGAAACTAGTAGAGTTTGTTGCATCATGATGTGAAAATCATGAGATTTCATACCTATAAAATTCAAATCAATAAGAGTGAAAAAAAATTACAATTGAAGAATAACCTTGAGGCACTCTGATATCATGAAGACACCGATAAAATCTTATTTCCCCCTCTTTGATAATGTCCGAAAAGTTGAGGGAAGAAATGTTAATATTCTATTATAAGTGAGAGCTAACTTCAAATTTATTCCCATTGAGAGTAAGCCTAATCTTTCATTCAAACCATCTTTTTTCTTTCCTTTAATATCTAACAATGTTCCAATCTAACTATTGTAGATATTATTCTCCACATGCCTGGCATCAATATTATGTTTCACTTCATGATATCTCCAATATGGTAGCTCAAAAAATATTGACCTTTTCTCCCAAATATATATATCATTACCAGATTTATGTGTCTTTCTCAATGTCACCTCATGGTTTCCCATCCTCTCAAAATACACGTTAGGGGATAATGGTTTATGGAGAAATATTAAATTCTTCTGGTCTATTGAATTCCTTTTTCAATCTTCTATAAGATTGATCGATAGGAAAAAACATTCAATGACCCAGGTATATTGATTTCCACCCATGATTCAATTGACAATATAAAGTCTTTTGTTCACAAATTGGACATTCTTTATTCCCCTTAACACTGTATCAATTTTTTTTCCATATTCTGGGAAGTAAATTATAGTGAACATAATCACTACATGTAGATGAAAATATTTCCTTTTATAAGAATCATACACCCTAATAACATCCTCCCATAAGTTTCAAATCATCATCCAAAGGTCAATAGAAACCATCAATATCATTTCTGGGTTGATTCAGACCAATGATCATTATACTCAACATGTCATATTTGCGCTTCATACAAACATCAAGAGCTAGGTTATAAATTACCAATACAACATGCCATGAACTATGAGTGGTATTGAGGATTCTATATGGATTCTTTCCATATGTGCACAACCCTAGTATGATATTTCTAATTTCATTTTAAAATGTGGGATACTGCTCATCAATTTTATATAATTGTGGACAATCAGTTGGATGACTCATTTTTGCATCACATATCTGCTCATCTTCATCCCATGTTAACCTTTTTGAATCATGTGAATTATCAAATAAATTTTTCCAACGATGAATTATAGGAAGATACAAATATACCTTGGAAGGGATCATTATAATTTTTAAATCAGCATGTGATTTTTCTTTCCACTTAGACTGTGATATCCCACATTTTGGACACTATATTCCTTCATATATGTCATACAGTCATTCAGATATTCATATATTTTCTTGTATCCCAATCCCATGGGGCATAATATTTTCATTTCCATATAAACTGAATCTGGAAGATTGTTGTCTTTTGAAAAAATGTCTTTCATCAATTGTAGCATCTCTGTAAAACGTTTGTCACTACATCCATGTTTTCCCTTCAGGTTAATCAATATTAACACTGCTGACAAAAACGTAAAATATGTACAACCACGATACAATGGTTTTTTAGCATCACCATTTAGATGTGAAACTTTCGGTTCTATCTCAATTTGTTATGCTTCAATGTCATGAATCATTTCCCTAATTCCATCAGAGTAACCATCTTGCAAATCACCATAATTAGTAGATATGACATTTTGTGTAGTTTCCCCATTCCCAATCCAAGGGCTGTATCTCATATTAAAACCATGAAAAATCTTATGATCTTTCATGACCCAACTTTTCAACGTCTTCATATTCAAACATTTGAGGCTTGGACTAAAAAATTCCAGTAGTTGGAACATTTCAATTAGCATATTCCAAAAAGGCATCAACATGTTTCTCATATTCATTAATCATTCGATGTGTCATAATCCAACATAGACTCATTATTACTAGAACAAATATGATAGTTATTCATAATTTTAGGATAAGATAAATATATATTTATATGAAAAATAACATAATTTTAAGGTAAAACAATTTTGAAATATAAAACTAATATATCCATATTTGAAATAAAAATATTCATGAAAATGATATTAAAAAAGAAAATATTGTTAGATATAATACTGTTAAATTCATCTTGGATCCTTTATTATAAAGGTAGATAAAGAATACTTCCTGGTTCACCTGGATACAAAATTCACCCTTCGGTAAAAAATAAATATGATGTATAAAAATTAAAATAAGTATACGTTCACTATTGAAAATTATAAATATCCCAACAATTTGAAACCATTAGGATATCTCCTGAAACCATTGGGATTGAATACCTCAATGGTTTCACACACAATTGTCATTATGGTCATTGAAATATCCCTGTACCAACGATTCAATAGGAATAATTGGTGTATACTACCTGATGTTAAAATATTCGAACAGTTTCAATGAAACCATTGGGATATATATACTTAGGGGGTGTCTAATGGGGTAGGGGCTATCCCTGGGGGTGATGTTTAATGGGTCAGGGGCTATCCATGGGGGTATGAAGCTATCCATAGTGTCCAAGGGGTGTAGGGTGTGTCTAGGGGGGGTACGGGACTATCTAGGGGGTGGGGGTGTTCATGGGGGTGGGGGTGTCCAGGGGGTGGGGGTGTAGAGTATAGGGGGTGAGAGGGATGATCAACCCCCTACTCCATTGGAATCCACCCCCACCCCCATGGAGACCCCGTGGACACCATAACCCTGCTAGATAGGCCCCCACCCCTAAAGAGTACCCCCACCCCTCCGGACACCCCCACCGCCCTGGACACCCCACCCCCTAGATACCCCCTACAGCCTAGGACATCCCACTCTCCCCCATGGACACCTCCCCCACCCCCATGGACACCCCCCAGGACACCACCCCCACCCCTACCCCCTTGGACACTCCCCTGGACACACCCCACCACCTACACACCACCCCCACCCATGGACACCTCAACCACCTTGGAAAGCCCTATCACCCCAGTGGACACCACCACTCACTAGAAAACCCCCCTCACCTGTCACGACCCGTCCTCGGGGCCCGTGCCGTGACTACCCCAAACCCGCCTTCCATAGGCCAGGGGCTGGCGACTAGCACCAAGGCGTAAATCCCAACAAAAAGGGAAGGCATTGCCTTTGGAATGTAAACAACCACCACAGAGTAAGCAAGCGGAAAAGTAAACACTAAGTAAAAACTGTACAAGCTGTGCTGAAAGTAAAAGGGGCCAGAAATACAAGCCCAACTGTAATGTACAACTGAAAGGAAAAACAGCAACTGAAAAGGGAAAACTGCAGCGTCGAGCCGTCCTCTGGAACTCCCACCTGAAGGGTGGGTACAGATAGCCTCCACTGCTCCTCGGGTCCACCTGACCACTCCGAGTACGTCCCGCCCATTTGTCCACCTCCAGGTACTGTCCTGCTCCGCACGCCTCCACCACGGTCAGCGCTGTCCGTCGTCCGCAACCAACACAACGTAGTGCGGGCAAAGCCCGTGCAGGGGTGAGTATAAGCTACTCAGTAGGGACCCCGAGACCCCCGAAGGTCTCCCAAAATCCACAAAGGATAATCCACAAAGGAAAGATACAATCATGATGTAATATCTGACATGGCTTAGGTATATGCTCATACATATACCTAAGTCATCAATTCCCGTTCGGCTCCAACGCCCGAGCGCAAGCACAACCCAGTCCACACAGGAAAGAAAAACGTATACCCACACAGGATAACTCAACACAAACCACAAAGGAGAGTAAACAGTAATCCCACACAGGATAGCTCAACACAATCCACTAAGGAGAGAAACACAAGATTCAGCTCACACAGGTATACTTCATCGGATGACGATAAAGATGATCACTGAACCATCTAAATCGTCGGACCCACGAAGGATCGATAGGTACCAACCCCGCAGTGACCCCCACAAGATCGGACCCACACAGGATCGGGCCCACGCAAGACCTGTAGGCGCTGGCTCACATAGAACCGCTGAGCGCTGACCCACACAGGATCGGTAGCACTGATCCACGCAGGATCGCTGAGGGCAGTAGTCGTCGCAGTCCACTGAGGATCTCTGCACAGTCGTCGCCGCAGTCCACTGAGGATCTCTGCACGGTCGTCGCCGCAGTCCACTGAGGATATCTGCACGGTCGTCGTCGGAGTCCCCGGAGGATCTCTGCACAGTCGTCGCTGTCGAAGTAGCAGCCGCAGCCAGCACTAGGGTTCCCACACACAGCAAGCTCGTTCTGGAGGGTCCGCTCCATGAGCCGAGAGGCTGATACATCAACTGACACAAAGTCTGAAGTTGATGTATCCAAAAGTTCCGTATCGTCAACAGGAACTCAACGTCGCAGACGGCGCGTCAATCGGACGCTCGGTCTGAGAGTTATTGGCTTTTTCGTCCCAGGGGCCCAGTTAGTTTTTGAGGAAAAACCATCCCGACCATACTCCACCTGTGTCAAAACCTCGGGCGGAGTAATCCAAAAGATCCGCCTCACGTAGAGGAATTCAACAAAGCTGACGGCACGTCAATCGGACGTCCGTAGCTCATGATATGAGCGTTTTCGCTCCGAGGGCCCGGTTGGTTTCGTGTACGAACCAACCCGGCCGAACCCAAAATATTCCGAAACATTGAGTGCGATAAACCGAAATGACCGACTCGCTCCAAGGATTGTGTTGCCGCTGACGGCGAGTCGTTTGGAGGCCCGTAGCTCATGTTACGGGCGTTTGAACGAAAGTCGTCCGAAGACGGGGGGTCTGGGCCCGGGCCAACCCGGCCCGACCCCCCCTGGTTGGCCCAAACCGGGTCGGGTCCGACCCGGTTGGCCCGGCCCGGCCCGGCCGGGGCCGGTCCAGCTCGGCTCGGCCGAGCGGCCGAGCGTCCGACGCGGGGGAAAGCTGTCGCCACGCGTGACACCCCCGCGGCACCCGCGGGGTGTCGGCCGGACAGCCGGACGCGCCACGTGACAACCCCGCGGCACCCGCGGGGTGCTGCGCAGGACACCCGCGGGGTGTCGCGCTGGACACACGCGGGGTGCCGCCGCCTCCGGTCGCCGCCGCGCCGGCGACCCGCGCCGCCACCGGCTTCCGCGAGTCGCCAGAGTCGCTCCGGTGGCCCGTTTTCCTTTCAGTCTGCGCCGTTGTTCCTCCCGTGTTTTGTTCTTTACTACGGGATCGTCAAACATCTGTTGCGGCATGTTCCGTCGTCGCCCGTCAAATCCGCACAAAACGAAGAACAGCGGAGGGTCGTCGGGCCGTGTTCGTTGGCCCGCACCCTCCGCGTTAGAGATAAACAACGGGAGGAAAAAAAAATAAGTTCAACACATGAAGGCATATCCGAAACAATTCATAAAAAAATAAAATTGTTTCATAAACGGGAATAATAAAAAAGGGGTAATTTCATAAAAAAAATCCCTACCTCGCTGTTCGTCGCGCGCGGGCGTTCTTCGCAGAAAAGCTCGTCGCGGAAGAGAGGGATCGTCGCGTCGTCGCGGGGAGGCGTCGCGTCGTCGCGGAATCGGGCGTTGAGTCGACGAGATCAACAGACCAAGAACAACAGATTTAAATTATCAATAATTAAATCTGTGCTTAAAACCAAAAGGAAAGAACCTTGTGAGGAAATCCGAAATCACTCACCTCAAACGGTCGGTGATCGGAGATCGGAGCGGGGAGGAACGTCTCGGATGGAAGCGTCGTCGATTTCCGGTTTCGGCGTTCTTCGCGTTCTTCGCGTTCTTCACAAGGGAGAAGAAGAAACAAGGATCCTCTCAAATCTTCTCAATCCGCAAGTAACCAGAGGTCGAGCGTTGGCCTTATTTTATTATTACGCCAACGAATTTGAAAACTGGTTAAGAAACGATCCATCAATTTGTTGAATTAACTCAATGAAAGAAACAACCCATTTAATTCACGAAATAAACTGCCCAATTAAATGGTCTGTTAAGATTTTATGAAACGCGTCAGTTGACTTTCATTAAGACGGGTTTTCACGGGTGCGTTTCATAGCGGAAAGAAACGGCGGGGCTCGTGCGGGCCCCACCTCACAAATATCCTACCAAGGGGGGTAGGATATTTCTGCATAGCATCCTATCCACTTCAACTCAGTTCAAGCCGCCTTTAAGTGGCTTCAAGTGGCTTTCAAGTGGCTTAAGTGAAATAAAATAAATTTGTCGCAAAATTATTTTATTTCTCAACTTTAAGCCCGAAAATTAAAAACCACACCTGAGCAAACGCAACTCCGGAAGAGGCGTTTCTAAGCGAATACCGGCGCTGTGATTTCATCGGAGCCCTCAGAATTCGATTCCGGGCACCGGTTCAAAAGTTATAAAAACCCACTCGTCTGTTCACTGAACGTACCCGAGCCAAACTTCGGAAAATGATTCCGGGCACACTGGGCCTCGGAATCAGGTGCCGTCAGAAACTGCGCTCTTGTAAAATTCCAAAGAAAATTAAGAAAAAAAAATTCCTTGAAATTTAGGGGTCTTTACATTACTCCAACCTCAGGACTTTACGTCCCCGTAAAGATACATCAAAAACTAGGGAAACAAATGTGGGTACTGAGCACGCATCTGAGACTCCCGCTCCCAAGTACTCTCCTGGAGGATCCCGTGCTACCATCTGATGCACACAAGAGGGATCTATCTCCCACGTAGGACCCGCTCCTGTCGATCCTCTATCTCCACTGGGACCTCCTCAAAAGTCTCCCCATCATCCACGTCTAGCTCCCCATAATCAATGATGTGCGTCGGGTCGTGCACGTATCTCCTCAGCTGGGATACGTGGAAGACATCGTGCACCCGGTGCAACTGAGGTGGCAGAGCCAGGCGATAAGCCACCTCGCCAACCCTGCTGAGGACCTGGAAGGGTCCGATGAAGCGTGGAGACAACTTGCCGCCTTGGCCAAATCTCCTCAAACCACGTCGAGGTGAGACCTGCAAGAAGACGTGGTTCCCATCCTCGAACTCTAGTGGCCTCCGCCTCCAGTCAACATATGACTTATGCCGGCTCTGAGCTATCCTCATCTTCTCCTGGATGACCTGGACCTTCTCTGTCATGGCCCGGACCATCTCTGGTCCCACAAGTGCTGACTCCCAAGAGTTCGTCCAGTACAAAGGAGATCTGCAAGGCCTGCCTTACAACGCCTCGTAGGGTGCCATCCCGATGGTGGAGTGGTAGCTGTTGATGTACGCGAACTCCACCAAGGGTAGGTGGTCCCCCCAGCTGCGACCAATGTCGAGGACACATGCGCGGAGCATGTCCTCGAGAGTCTGAATGGTCCTCTCCATCTGGCCATCCGTATGAGGGTGAAAGGCGGTGCTCAGACGCAGCCGCGTTCCGAACGCCTCCTGCAACCCCTTCCAAAGCTGGGAAGTAAAACGAGCGTCCCGATCGGAGACGATAGTCGATGGCACACCGTGAAGTCGTACAATCTCCTGAATGTAGAGACGCCCCAAGCTCTCCACTAAGCCCTGCTCTCTGATGGGTAAGAAGTGTGCCGACTTGGTGAGTCGGTCAACAATCACCCAAATGGAATCGTGACCTCTGGAAGTGCATGGAAGTCCAGTCACGAAGTCCATAGATATCCCATCCCACTTCCACTCCGGGACCTCCAAGGGCTATACCAAACCTGCTGGTACCTGATGCTCTGCCTTCACCTGCTGGCAGGTGAGGCACCGTGAAACGAACTCTGCCACAGCCTTCTTCATGCCCAGCCACCAGTGCTGTCGCCTGAGATCCTGGTACATCATCGCCACTCCAGGATGTACCGCCAAAGGAGAAGTGTGAAACTCTCTCAGCACCTCCTCTCGTAAAGCGACTAGTACCAAGTTACGACCTCTGAAAAGGACATAGTGCTATGCTCCCAGGGAGAAACCATCAGGTGCCTGTCCCGAGGATATCTGTGCACACCGTGTCTCACAGTCAGCGTCCCCACGCTGTGCCTCTCTGACCCGCTGGAGAAGTGGAGGAGAGACTGTGAGAGACTGAAGGAAGGATGATCCGTCTCTGTCCATGAAGGATATCTGCAAAGCGGCTAGCTGCTCTGTCGCCTCCTCAAGTAGCTGGATGCCCGTCCTCCTACTGAGGGCATCATCCACCACGTTCCCCTTCCCATGAGTATAGACTATCTCAAAGTCATAGTCCTGGAGGAACTCGAGCCATCGCCACTGTCTAAGGTTTAGGTCCTTCTGAGAGAAGATGTATCTTTGACTCTGGTGGTCAGAAAAGACTGTGAAGCGCTCGCCCATCAGATAGTGCCGCCATGTCTTCAGGGCGAAGACCACTACTGCCAACTCCAAGTCATGGGTATCGTAGTTCTGCTCATGAGGCCTCAACTGACGTGATCCGTAGGCAATCACGGCCCACTCCTGCATCAGGACACACCCGAGTCTGGTCCCTGATGCATCGCAGTAGACCACATATTCAACTCCCTCCACAGGCAACCTCAAGATAGGTGCGCTGGTAAACCTCTGCCTCAGCTCCCAGAAGCTCTGCTGACATCTGTCTGACCACACAAAGGGTTTCCCCTTCTTCGTCAACGCTGAGAGTGGGGCCGTAACTCTGGAGAAGTCCGACACAAATCTCTGATAGTATCCGACTAGGCCCAAGAAACTCCGCACCTCTGTCACGCTCTTGGGTGGCTCCCAAACTAGCACTGCCTCGATATTCGCGGGATCCACTGCAACTCCCGCCTCAGAAATGACGTGCCCCAAGAAGTGTAACTCACGTAACCAGAACTGACACTTCGAGAGCTTGCCATAAAGCTGGTGCTCTCGGAGTGTGTTTAGTACAACACGCAGGTGGTAGACGTGCTCCTCCTCCGTCGTCGAGTACACCAAAATGTCGTCGATGAAGACTACGACAAATCGATCGAGGTATGGCTGGAAGATCCTGTTCATGAGGCTCATGAACACTGCTGGAGCGTTGGTCACGCAGAAAGGCATAACCAAGAACTCATAGTGGCCATATCGACACCTGAAGGCCGTCTTCTACACATCCTCATCTCGAACTCTGAGATGATGATAGTCTGACATGAGGTCTATCTTCGAGAACCACCGTTCTCCCTTGAGCTGGTCTAAGAGATCATCAATCCTGTGTAGCGGATACTTGTTCCTCATTGTCACCTAGTTCAGGCGATGATAATCGACACACAGTCGCATGTTCCCATCCGCCTTCTTGGCGAACAAAATCGGGGAAGCCCAGGGTGAAACACTGGGTCGGATGAACCCCTTGCCCTGCAAGTCCTACAAATGTACCCACAACTCTCGGAGCTCAGCGGGGGCCATCTGATATGCTGGGGTGGATATCGGGGCTGTCCCGGGGTACAGGTCAATATAAAAGTCTACCACTCTGCGAGGAGGTAGTCCTGGAACGTTTTCGGGAAAGACGTCCACGTACTGATCTACCACTGCAGGAAAACTGGGACTCCGCACGTCAACTGCTCCCAGGATAAGGCTAGCCAACTGATGAGTGATGGGATGAACTCTCCTCTGTGTGAGTCCATCCTGTGCTGCTAAGGCTCCCTTCTCGCCGGTGAAGGTGAACCTTCTCCCGTCGGTGCGCACACATCGCACCTTGCGCCCAATGCAGTCAATCTGAGCATGGACCGTAGATAGCCAATCCATGCCCAAGATGAAGTCATAAGGCCTCGACACCGCTACAAGAAGATCCCAGCGGATGCTCTCGCCTCCTAGAGTAAGCTCACACTGCCGGAACCAGTGCGTAATCGTCGAGTCTGCTCCCGTAGGAGTATCTAGCCATAATGATCGAGCCAACGGCTCTGTCGGAATCTCTGAGCTCCGAACAAAGGGCAGTGGCTATGAAAGAGTGACTCGCTCCTGTGTCTATCAGAACTGAAGTAAGGGTGGAATAGACACAGATCGTACCTCGAATCATCTCTGGCGCACCGTGGTCGTAGGCCTCCGCTGCCTGGAGCTGAGGCTGTCTCTGCCCGCCAGCTCCCTGTGGTCAGGGCGGGCCTCCTGGTGGTGGTGGTGGCAGAGTCTCAAAGCGTCGCCCACCACCTTCTGCTCGGCCAGCTCCTCTTCCTCGTCCGCCTCCTCCCTGCGGACCGCCACGGTCGACCCTCTGCCTCTGCCTGGGTGGTCCCTCCCCCGTCTTCTGTCCCTCGGTACGACGGGTCGGGCAGTCACGAGCCATGTGGCCCCACCCGCCGCACTCGTAGCACTGCCTGCCTCTCGGAAGACTGGTGTCCCGAGGTTGCCTGCCGGAAGGTCTGGTCCGCCTGGAACCCTGAGTCATCCGCCGGCTACCAGCTGCCGAAGACTCCGCTATCTATCGCCTTGCGGTAGGTCTCGCTGTGGACTTAGCCAGGAAGCTCTCGATCAGGAGGGCTCGCTCCAGTACTCCTGTCTGGGTCGGGATGCTGAGGGAGATCAGCGATGCCCTGATCTCGTGACTCAAACCCTGCTCGAAGGTCCAGGCCCGGAAGAAGGGGTCCCGTACCATGTCTGTCGAGTACCGAGAAAGGTCGGTGAACCTCGCCGCGTACTGAGCGACTGTCAAGCTGCCCTACTGCAGCTGAAGAAGCTCCTGAATGCGCACCGCACAGAGGGTGGCCAGGACGAACTCTGAGCGGAAGAGACCCTCAAAGTCCGTCCAGATGAGGGTGGCCTCATCTTGTACCTGGAGCATCAGGCTCCACCATCGTCCTGCTGCTGCGTGGAGTAGGCTCGCCGCGAGGATCACCATGAGGTCTGCTGGTGTCCTCACTAGCCTGAAAACTCGGACGACCGCCTCCAGCCAGTCCTCGGCTGCCTGGGGGTCTGACTCCCCACGGAACCTGGGTGGTCGCTCGTGCTGGAACTCGTGCAGAGCTCCGAGGTGTCGTGCGTCGTCAGCTGCCACTGCTGGAAGCATCGGGGGCTCGGCGGGTAAAGGTACTGCCGGTGCCTCTGCTGTCAACGGGCCCTGTATCGAGGCCTCGTCGCTCGGCGGGCTGTCGTCGCGCACGACTCTAGGAACCCTAGCTGGCTGCTGTCGTCGTGCCATCCTGAAAAGGAAACAAGTGCACCATGGTCAGAACAGTATACCTGGTGAGCTGACACAAGTAATCACAAATAAAACTTGAAACACACATGCAATCAATGTTTTCGTGCATTAAGTCGGAAATCAGAAGTCAGGGTCCTGGTGTATGGATACGTCGGCCGCCGCACCAACACTGGACTCCCTGGACTGATAACCAAACTCAATACGCTAAACACTATTGCTTCACATAGAAGAAAGATCAGAGTCTGCGGTAGAACCGACCACCTCTGATACCAATTTTTCACGACCCGTCCTCGGGGCCCGTGCCGTGACTACCCCAAACCCGCCTTCCATAGGCCAGGGGCTGACGACTAGCACCATGGCATAAATCCCTACAAAAAAGGAAGACATTGCCTTTGGAAAGTAAACAAGCACCACAAAGTAAGGAAAAGGAAAAGTAAACACTAAGTAAAAACTGTACAAGCTGTGCTGAAAGTAAAAGGGGCCGGAAATACAAGCCCAACTGTAAAGTACAACTGAAAGGAAAAACAGCAACTGAAAAGGGAAAACTGCAGCGTCGAGCCGTCCTCTGGAAGTCCCACCTGAAGGGTGGGTACAGATAGCCTCCACTGCTCCTCGGGTCCACCTAACCGCTCCGAGTACGTCCCGCCCAGTGGTCCACCTCCAGGTACTGTCCTGCTCCGCACGCCTCCACCACGGTCAGCGCTGTCCGTCATCTGCAACCAACACAATGTAGTGCGGGCAATGCCCGTGCAGGGGTGAGTATAAGCTACTCAGTAGGGACCCCGAGACCCCCGATGGTCTCCCGAAATCCACAAAGGATAATCCACAAAGGAAAGATACAATCACGAAGTAATATCTGACATGGCTTAGGTATATGCACATACATATACCTAAGTCATCAATTCCCGTTCGGCTCCAACGCCCGAGCCCAAGCACAACCCAGTCCACACAGGAAAGAAAAATGTATTCCCACACATGATAACTCAACACAAACCACACAAAGGAGAGTAAACAGTAAACCCACACAGGATAGCTCAACACAATCCACTAAGGAGAGAAACACAAGATTCAGCTCACACAAGTATACTTCTTCGGATGGAGATAAAGATGATCACTGAACCATCTAAATCATTGGACCCACGAAGGATCGATAGGTACTAACCCCGCAGTGACTCACACAGGATCAGACCCACAGAGGATCGGGCCCACGCAGGACCTTTAGGCGCTGGCTCACACAGAACTGTTGAGCGCTGACCCACACAGGATCGGTAGCACTGATCCACGTAGGATCGCTGAGTGCAGTAGTCGTCGCAGTCCACTAAGGATCTCCGCACATTCGTCGCCGCAGTCCACTAAGGATCTCTGCACGGTCGTCGCCGCAGTCCACTGAGAATCTCTGCATGGTCGTCGTCGGAGTCCCCGGAGGATCTCTGCACAGTCGTCGCTATGGAAGTAGCAGTCGCAGCCAGCACTAGGGTTCCTGCACACAACAAGATCATTCGGGAGGGTCCGCTCCACGAGCCGAAACGCTGATACATCAACTGACACAAAGTCCGAAGTTTATGTATCCAAAAGTTCCGTATCGTCAACAGGAACTCAACGTCGCAGATGGCGCGTCAATCGGACGCCCGGTCTGAGAGTTATTGGCTTTTTCGTCCCAGGGGCCCGGTTGGTTTTTAAGGAAAAACCAACCCGACCGTACTCCACCTGCGTCCAAACCTCGGGCGGAGTATGCCAAAAGATCCGTCTCACTTAGAGGAATTCAAAAAAGCTGACGGCACGTCAATCGGACGTCCGTAGCTCAAGATATGAGCGTTTCCGCTCTGAGGGCCCGGTTGGTTTCGTGTACGAACCAACCCGCTCGAACCCAAAATATTCCGAAACTTTGAGTGCGATAAACCGAAACGACCGACTCGCTCCAAGGATTGTGTTGCCGCTGACGGCGAGTCGTTTGGAGGCCCGTAGCTCAAGTTACGGGCGTTTGAACGAAAGTCGTCCGAAGATAGGGGGTCCGGGCCCGGGCCGACCCGGCCTGACCCCCCCTGGTTGGCCCGAACCGGGTCGGGTCCGACCCGGTTGGCCCGGCCCGGCCCGGCCAGGGCCGGTCCGGCTCGGCTCGGCCGAGCGGCCGAGCGGCCGACGCGGGGGAAAGTCGCCGCCACGCGTGACACCCCCGCGGCACCCGCGGGGCGTCGGCCAGACAGCCGGACGCGCCGCGTGACAACCCCGCGACACCCGCGGGGTGCCGCCATGGACACTCGCGGGGTGCCGCGGCCTCCGGCCGCCTGCACCGCCGCGCCGGCGACCCGCGCCGCCACCGGCTTCCGCGGGTCCCGGAGTCGCTCCTGTGGCCCGTTTTCCTTCCCGTCAAATCTGCACAAAACGAAGAACGGCGGAGGGTCGTCGGGCCGTGTTCGTTGGCCCGCACCCTCCGCGTTAGAGATAAACAACGGGAGGGGAAAAAATAAATTCAACACATGAACGCATATCCGAATTTTTTTTTGAAGAAATAAAATTGTTTCATAAACGGGAATAATAAAAAAGGGGTAATTCCCATAAAAAAAATCCATACCTCATTGATCGCCGCGCACAGGTGTTCTTCGCGGAAAAGCTCGTCGCGGAAGAGAGGGATCGTCGCGTCGTCGCGGGGAGGCGTGGTGTCGTCGCGGAATCTGGCGTTGAGTCGACGAGCTCAACGGACCAAGAACAACATATTTAAATTATCAATAATTAAATCTGTGTTTAAAACCAAAAAGAAAGAACATTGTGAGGAAATCCGAAATAACTCACCTCAAACGGTCGGTGATCGGAGATCGGAGCGGGGAGGAACGTCTCGGACGGAAGCGTCGTCGATTTCTGGGTTCGGTGTTCTTCGCGTTCTTCGCGTTCTTCGCGTTCTTCGCAAGGGAGATGAAGAAGCAAGGATCCTCTCAAATCTTCTCAATCCGCAAGTAACCAGAGGTCGAGCGTTGGCCTTATTTTATTATTACGCCAACGAATTTGAAAACTGGTTAAGAAACGATCCATCAATTCGTTGAATTAATTCAACGAAAGAAACAACCCATTTAATTCACGAAATAAACCGCCCAATTAAATGGTCTGTTAAGAGTTTAAGAAACGCATCAGTTGACTTTCATTAAGACAGGTTTTCGCGGGTGCGTTTCATAGCGGATAGAAACGACGGGGCTCGTGCGGGCCCCACCTCACAAATATCCTACCAAGGGGGGTAGGATATTTCTGGATAGCATCCTATCCGCTTCAACTCAGTTCAAGCCGCCTTTAAGTGGCTTCAAGTGGCTTCCAAGTGGCTTAAGTGAAATAAAATAAAGTTGTCGCAAAATTATTTTATTTCTTAACTTTAAGCCTGAAAATTAAAAATCACACCCGAGCAAATGAAACTCCGGAAGAGGCGTTTCTAAGCGAATACCGGCACTTTGATTTCATCGGAGTCCTCAGAATTAGATTCCGGGCACCGGTTCAAAAGTTAGAAAAACCCGCTCGTCCGTTCACTGAACGTACCCGAGCCAAACTTCGGAAAATGATTCTGGGCACACCGGGCCTCAGAATCAGGTGCCGTCAGAAACTGCGCTCTTGTAAAATTCCAAAGAAAATTAAGAAAAAAAAAATTTCCTTGAAATTTATGGGTCTTTACATCACCCCTTTGGACATCACCCCCACCCCTGGACACCACCCCCCATTGGAAAGACTCAGGTTCTGTGTGTTGAATTTGGAAAAATGGGTTAAATATTTGGAACTTGAATTTTCAAATGTTGTAAATAGGTAACTTTTATTTTTAGACATTTTGAATAATTACTTCGGTAAATATTTTATTTATCATGGTTAAAGGGTAAATCCGGTAAATAAGGGTTAAAAAATAATATTATAATAATATTAATTACCCTAAAACATGTCCTAGCCTTATTGGTTGATACATGTTCGACCATATGCATCTTTGGGTCGATTTTGGGACCCCATGGAGCCACTTGTAGTTGATAGGGACACTTAATTTTAATTACGTTAAAATGAATACTAAAATGACACAAGCATATATCTTTTAGAAAAACAATTTTTACATAGGGTTATATATGTTGGATTTTCGACTATAAATATTCATTATAAATCTAATGAGATTTCCTACATAATCATATTTTATTTATAATTTTTAGAGATTACATAACTTAATTTATTTATGACACAATGATGATGGAGTAATTAACATAATATTGAAAATTTAAAATAATTGATATTATAAATACAAAAAATAAATATAATTTTAGACTTTTAATGAATTAAAATATTTTTCTAGGATAATATGACATATTAGGATTGATTTAATTAACTTTTTTCTAAGTAATCATTCAGTTATGAGTTTCACAAAAATCAATTATTGAATAGTGTCAAAATTGACATAAAAGAGTTTTTAAAACAAATATTATATTATTAGTTGATATTAAATTCCTAAAAATCTATGGTTCGGCCAAGAGACTTATATCATGATATTTATATCAATAATGGACCACCTGGGGGCCTCTTAGATGTATATGGTATGTTTATTAACCATATAAAATAAAAATACAAAGAGACATTGTAAAAGTGAAACTAATTAACTTAGAGTTAATACTTAAAGATAAGGTTAATATAGTAACCCAAACCTGTCTAAATTCTATTGGTTGAATGGTTTTTGACCTATCCCCATATTAATCTTTGAATATTCAACTTTGGAGCCATGAGAAACCGAATATGAATTTATTATAAATTAATATTTCTAGCTTTTCAATAGGTGCCCCTCACCCATCTTATAAAAGGGCACTCCTCATTATCATTTCTTCACACCTTAAAAGCCTTTTGGTTCGGCCAAAATCTGCCCAAATACTCTCCCAAATTCCCTCACTTTATCCTAGAGTCCTTATTTTGATCATAAAGCCAACCTATGGAGCCTTTTTGATCAAATCAAAAGGAATAACCCGAAGAAGAGGTAATGTTTTCACCACCCTTTTCGAAGTTCCTTTCTTCTTCCACTTATTCTTCCTTTGTTGTTACCATTCTAAAATAATAACTCCAGTATCATATATATACTACGATGTTATTATAAATATGGTACAACCATATTCAGTATTC
The DNA here is from genome assembly GCA_963277665.1 of Viscum album. Taxonomy (NCBI): domain Eukaryota; kingdom Viridiplantae; phylum Streptophyta; class Magnoliopsida; order Santalales; family Viscaceae; genus Viscum; species Viscum album. The sequence goes on along the minus strand of OY728126.1, from coordinate 2,044,679,264 downwards.
TATCCACCCTTTGAATAACATGTCACCATACGTGCGTACATACGACTTACCATCTCCACGTCATGGTGTAATTGTTATTCAATATATTATTATTTGAATGGGTATAATAATGATGTGTAACTCATGTAAATAATAAATATAACATGTTAATTATTTTTATATATGATATACCATCCATTTATATATTATTTTAATATCAAAAGAATGATATTGTCGCTCGTGCGTACGTACAGACTACCGTATCCACGAACGCGATGAGATTCATTCTCCATCATATCCATTCAAGTATAATTATCATTTGATGATTTAAAAATGATGTTTAAGGACTTGATATAATTCTTTATATGTATAATATAAATCCTATCCATGACAAACATGGCTTATGTAACAAAACATATAAAAGAAAACGAGTAAGTTAACACCCGAAACGACGATAATACTAAGATATTATTAACAAAGCAATGTTAAAAGATCATATATGATATCATATGAATGTATATGATTCTTGTATAATTTAATAACAATTATTTCACCATTATACAGGAGGTTAACCTACCCCAACCAAGGAAATGTACAAGGTAAGGGTTATTTCACAATCTCTTCATTATCCGAGGTTGTTTATACGTAATAATCTACAGGGATCTCTTTATCATCCACATCCATGTTTCTTAAAAATGTATTTCAAAACAATTTTTCTATTTAAAAGAATATGGGTTAATGTAATTTATACCCTTGTTTTACTTTTAATAAGTGTTTTATAAAGGAATATATCCGTCATTTTCCAAACAAGGTGCTTTTAACATTTTCGACAGAATTAAGGTAAGAATGTTTTTTTAACTTATATGGCGGGTGCGGTTATTTTCCGCCGTAATAAAATTGTCGAAGATTACCTTACAAGATTATAAGAATACATTCAAAGAAAATGTTTTATTTTATAAATATATGACTCTTAAATTATTTCAAAAGTAGAAAGATATATTCCTCTAAAAAGAGTTTTGATTTCATCTATGTCAACATCCTTTGATGGATTTGACGCTTATTTGAAGTTGATTTATTATGATACAAAACTTCTATATTGTATTGAAGGTTTTGTGATATGTTTGAATATGGATGTGCTATTTTTATACCATTCATAGTTTATGGTGAAAGTATTGACATTTCGTATGCTAGTTTTAATACGAATATTTGTGTTATGTTTAAACCTTTTCATATGGGAATGCATTTGACTTAATATGTGACGGGTGGAGCCCGCTATAGCTCCTCGATGCATCAGTAGGTCTCATGAGACAAACTAGTGTCTTGGCACAAGGCCTTGATAAAATATTATTTGTAGTCTTGGCATGTGTCCTTGGCTATGTGGTTATGATAGTCTGGAATTATGTATTCCATCATTATGAAAGTGGTTATTGATATTGCATGTGATAATTCGATTAGTAGAATATTCATGTGAATAAGTAAATGGCATTATTTCATTTCAATTTTTCCATACTGTGTTTATGTTCAAGTTTAAAAGGCTTTTGTTTTAGTTATACATTGCCTTAAATATTTATTCTTATTTATGAATGTTTCCTCTATATTTTTATCCTTACTGGGCATTTGATCTCACCCCTTTTCTATGTTTTATTTTTCCCAGGAAGTGAAGAAGTAAATTATGAATGACCTGCAGGGATATTATGTGGGGATATGAATGTGGAATATGGAGACAATATGTTTTTGTAGTAGTTTTTCACTTTATGATGTAATATAAAACTTTTTGAATATATCTAGTGTTTCCAAGGCTACTAAACCAATCGGTCTTTCGAGATTTTATCTTTCTTGTGATCATGACAATGTTATGTAATAATGCACCGACTCTAGGTAACTGGGGTCGGAGTGTTAAAGTTGGTATCAGAGGAAGTTTAGTACAAACCTTGGCAGCCAGATTTAGATAAACTCTAATTAGAGCACGTAGACCTAAGATGAACATTGAGGATTAGTATAGAAGAACTTCCTAGAATTTGGGTATTGTAGAGATTTTGTGAGTTTTCCGAGCAATACAGCCCTGTCTGGATACGAGCAGGTATAGGCGGCTCTGGCACAGATGTACCTAGGGGTAAAACCTGAAAACCCCGCTTTGAGCTAGACTCGAACGGGAACTGGTGGACGACAACGGGCCTTGCTGCACTCTTGGTTACGCCACTCCTGGGGGATATGCTTAGGATAACTCTCATTTTATTTAAAAATCATCATGAAGGGTTTATGATTATATAATTCCTCAAAGAAAACATTCTTATGATTATGGATTATATCCATAAATAGTTCAATTTATGTTAAGTGTTTTATAAGAATGGGATTATGTATTTTGATTCACAAACTGATCTAGTTTATGGCATTGTTTAGAAATGGTTCCTAGTGGATGAAATGGAAACCGTATCAATGAACACACTCCATGTAGGGATTTCCCTCCTATTCAAGATAATTATAGTGGAGCTGGTGATGCAACTGGTGCCGATCAGCTAATCACCATACTGGGACAACTCACTCAGGTTATGAATAATAAACTTACCCGTATGGAGCACCCTGATCCACAACATGGAGGATCAATGTTAGATCGATTTGTGAGGCAACAACCACCAACGTTCAATGGGAGTACAAATCCCTTAGTAGCTGAGCAATGGATATTTTCCCTAGAGAAAATATTTCAGGTTTTGGGGAGTAGTGAATGGGAAAAAGTTATCATGGTAGTTTACCGCCTCACTGGAGATGCTAATCGATGGTGGTCATTGATTCAAAATACGAAGAAAGATGATGAAGTATCAAGTATGGAATGGAGGGAGTTCAAAGATCTGTTTTTAGAAAAATACTTTCCTCGCGGCCATCGAGCAGATATGGAAAGGTAGTTTATGAGTCTGAGACAAAAGGAGGATGATAATGTCACAATGTATGAGGCTAACTTTACAAGGTTAGCATGGTATGCTGGAGATTATATACATAAACCAAGAAGTAAGATTGATCGTTTCTTTGATGGGTTAAAAACATTTCTCCGTTGAGCATTAGTCTCGCAATCCTTTTCATCGTACGAAGACATTGTCTCATGTGCTATCAAGACCGAAAAGGAATTCTCTAAGTCTTATGACTTTAAAGAAATGAAAGATAAGAAGAGACCTACTGATCAATCTAGGAATGGAAATAAGGGGAAGAAGGGAAAGGTTGAATATCAATCCTATGGTAAATGTGGGAAGAAACACCCCAATACTTGACTGAAGGGTATGGGAGTCTGTTACAAGTGTGGTGAAAAAGTCCACCAAGCTCGTGATTGTAAGGGGAAGAAGGAAGCTACCAATGTTCAGTGCTACAATTGCAGGGAGATGGGGCATTATGCAAATGAATGTCTTAAGTGTCAGGAGAACTTACCTCAGAAAAGTCCAAGGGATCAAGGCCAAGCTTATGCTATCACTACTGCTTAGGTAAAAGATCCGAAAGACGTGGTGGCAGGTAATTTAATGGTTTCCTCAAGTTTAGCAAATGCATTATTTGATTCTAGATCATCGCATTGTTTCATATCTTCCCAGTTTTCTAAGAAAATTAGATATTTCCAATTTGATTTAACAAGGGAGTTTTCAGTTAAAACTCCTAAGGGAAGTATAATTGCAACAAAGTTTAGTGAATTAGTCCCCATTAGAGAACATTAATGTTCTTTATCTGCTGATCTTGTCGTCATACCTATGATTGAGTTTGATATAATCCTCGGTATGGACTGGATTTCAGACAATGATGCGAAGATTTATTGTAAGAAGAAAGAGGCTACAATTCTTGATGATGATGATAAGGAACACCTTATCTTTAGAGAAGAATCGTCACCACCTAATTCTTATCTAGATCAACCCCTAGTAGCTCAACTAAATTCAATTATTGAGGAAGAAGAGAATGAAATAACTGTGGGCGTGGAATGGAATGTTCAAATAGAGGATGTACATGTTGTGAAAGAATTTGTAGATGTATTTCCGGAAGATTAACCTGGACACCCTTCAGAACGAGAAGTTGAGATTTCCATTGATTTAATTCCTGGATCAAGGCCTATATCAAAGACCCCTTATAGAATGGCCACTGTAGAATTAGTTGAACTAAATAAACAACTAGAGGAATTGAGTAATAATGGATTTATTCACCCTAGTGTTTCCCCATGGGGAGCCCCTGTTCTTTTTGTAAAAAAGAGAGAGAGATCTATGAGGTTATGTATCAACTACAGGGAGATCAATGCTATAACAATAAAGAACAAGTATCACCTATCACGCATTGATGATTTATTTGACCAACTGCATGGAGCTCAATACTTTTCAAAGATTGACCTTTGATTTGGATACCATCAGTTGTGTGTGATGAAGGAAGACATTCCGAAGACAGCATTTCGAACCAGGTACGAGCATTACGAGTTTACTGTAATACCTTTTGGATTGACTAATTCACCCTCTATATTCATGGATCTGATGAATAGAGTTTTCAAAGAGTATCTCGATGAATTTTTGGTGGTATTTGTTGATGATATCTTGGTATACTCCAAATGCTACGAAGATCATGAAAATCACTTGCGCATTATCCTGAAGGCTCTGAGAAGACATGAATTATATGGAAAGTTTAGCAAGTGTGAATTCTGGCTTCATGAGATTTCTTTTCTTGGCCATATTGTCTCTAAAGATGGAATCTCTGTTGATCTATCTATGACAAAGGCAATCCAAGAATGGCCAGCACCTACGAGTATAACTAAGGTACGTAGTTTTATTGTTTTGGCAGGTTATTATCGACGTTTCGTCCAGAATTTTGCCCGATTAGCTAACCCATTAACGAAGCTCACACGTAAAGGGGTTAAATTTGTTTTGAAAAAAGAGTGTGAATAATGTTTCGAAGAACTGAAGAGAAGATTAGTCAATGATCTTATATTGACTCTACCATCTGGGAATGATGGGTTCGTTATTTATAGTGATGCATCGAAGAAAGGACTTGGTTGTGTCCTTATGCAGAATGATAGAGTTATTGCCTATGAATCACGACAGTTGAAAATTCATGAACAAAACTATCCTACTCATGATCTCGAGTTAGCAGCTGTGATATTTTCTTTGATGATATGGAGGCACTACCTCTATGGTGAAAAATGTGAGATTTATACTGATCACAAGAGTTTGAAGGATATTTTCTCACAAAAAGAACTCAACATGAGGCAAAGGAGATGGCATGAATTGCTCAAGGATTATGATTGTACGATACACTACCACCCGGGGAAGCCAAACAAGGTGGGAGATGCTTTGATCAAAAAAGATCATGGAGTTTTGAACAATATAAGAATTGAAAGGGATCCAATTTTCATGGATCTAGTGAAGATGGACATGGGAATAACCAGGGAAGGAGAAACATCAATGCTTTTTCAAATGGTTGGCACACCATCTTTACTAGAAAGGATTAAGAGTTCTCAGACCGATGATGAAGAATTTCAAAAGAAGATTAAAGCTGTGAATGATGGGAGACTGAGAGACTTTGTGTATGAAGATGGAATTTTGAAATTCGGGAAGAGACTTTGTGTTCCCGATATACCTGATCTAAAAAGCGAATTGCTGGATGATGATCATAGTTCCAATTTCTCTATACACCCTGGGAGCACCAAAATGTATAGTGATTTGAAGGAACATTTTTGGTTGGACAATATGAGGAGGGAGATTGCAGATTTTGTGTCAAGATGTATGGTATGTCAACAAGTGAAAGCTGGAAGGCAACACCCTGGAGGAGTCATGCAACCTCTTCCCATACCGGAGTGGGAATGGGACAATATTACAATGGACTTTGTCATGGGGCTACCAAAGAATCCCAGAAGGAATGATTCAATATGGGTTATTGTTGATCGTCTTACCAAGTCAGCACATTTTCATGCTAAAAGAGAAGATATACCACTGGAACGTCTAGCAAGACTATATATTAATGAAGTTGTGAGACTTCATGGAGTACCCCTATCGATTGATTCTGATCCTGATCCCCATTTTACTTCAAGATTCTGGAAGTGTCTTCAGAAATCCATGGATACTAAACTTTATTTGAGCACTACCTATCACCCTCAGAAAGACGGACAATCATAACAGACTATTCAAACCTTAGAAGACATGTTCAGATCCTGCTCACTTTACTTTTAGGGTATGTGGGATCAGTATTTACCTTTGGTATAATTTTCCTATAACAATAGCTTCCATTTGAGAATTCAGATGGCACCATATGAAGCGTTATATGGAAAGAGATGTCGCACACCAACCTGTTGGGATGACATTGGTGAAAGAAAACATGTAGGTCTAGAACTGGTGGAGGAAACGATGGTTAAGGAGAAGGTAATCCAAAACCACATCAAATCATATCAATGTAGGCAGGAGAGCTATACCGATAATCGAAGGAAGGATTTGTAATTTCAGGTCGGTGATCATGTTTTCCTGAAGGTATCTCCATGGAAGGGAGTCATAAATTTTGGTAATAAAGGTAAATTGATTCCCAGGTACATCAGACCATTCAAAATTCTAGAACGAATTGGGGCTGTAGCTTACCGATTGGCAATGCCTCCAAGTCTGTCCAAAGTTCACGATGTGTTCCACGTATCTCTGTTGAGGAAATACATGCCTGACCCAATGAATGTACTCACCTATGAAGAGTTAGAACTGGAACCCGATCTATCTTATTGCGAAGATCACGTCATGATTCTTGATACGATAGAACAAGTACTGAGAAATCGGACGACATGTCTGATAAAAGTTTTGTGGAGAAACCATAAGATGGAAGAGGAAACGTGGGAACCCGAGGAACTTATGATGAAGAACCACCCGAGTCTTTTCATGTTATAAGTATTCTAGAAATTTCGAGGACTAAATTATTTTAAGGAGGGGAGAATGTAACACCCCAATCTTCTACGGTACGCTTCTCTTTGAATAATGTGATAGCGTGTGTTGTACGCAACACCGAGTTCTAACACACCATAACCAATCAAATTAGTCTTTATGAATACTAATACCTAATTTTTGAAATTATATATATTTTATATTTCAAAACGGACTTCATTTTTGGATTCGGAATTTCGAATTTAGCCTAAGGTGAAATTTTGGTCCTTTTCGGATAACTTTAATATTTTGATGAATAGTGAAAATTACTAAATTTAAATTAAAAACAACTTTTTTAATGAAAATATTTAATAGTGATAAATTATGAATTTGAGTTTTTTTAAAGTAGATTCAGAATATATTTTTACCATTTAATTCAATGTTGATCATTGGACATAATTTTACAATTAAACCGGACATAAACAAGTGTCAATCTTTTGATAGTTATTATCTTTTAAAAACACGTTTTTTGTTTTTACAACGGGAATTAATTTTAAATTAATTTCTTCCACTTCTGTGTGATTAATTTGGAAAAATTGATTCCATATTTGAAATCAGGATGTTCAAATTGTGAAAATAGGTAACTTTTATTTTTATACATTTTGAATAATTACTTCGGCAAATAATTTATTTACCATGGTTAAAGGGTAAATCCGGTAAATAAGTGTTAAACATAATATTATAATAATACTAAATTACCCTAAAACGTGTCCTAGACTTATTGGTTGATAAATGTTCGATCATAGGCATCTTTGGGTCGATTTTGGGACCCCTTGGAGCCACTTGTAGTTGATAGGGACACTTAATTTTAATTAAGTTAAAATGAATACAAAAATGACATAAGCATATATCTTTTAGAAAAACAATTTTTACATAGGGTTATATATGTTGGAGTTTCGACTATAAATATTCATTAGAAAGATAAAACGATTTCCTACATAAGGATATTTTATTTATAATTTTTAGAGATTACAGAATATAATTTATTTATGACACAATGATGATGGAGTAATTACCATAATAGTGAAACTTTAAAATAATTGATATTATAAATACCAAAATAAATATAATTTGAGACTTTTAATGAATGAAAATAATTTTCTAGTATAATATGACATATTAGGATTTATTTAATTAACTTTTTTCTAAGTAATCATTCTTTTATGAGTTTTACAAAAATCAACTAATGAATAGTTTCAAAATCGACATAAAAGAGTTTTTAAAACAAATATTATATTATTAATTGATATTAAATTCCTAAAAATCTAAGGTTCGGCCAAGAGACTTATATCATGATATTTGTGTCATTAATGGACCACTTGGGAGTCTCTTGGATGTATATGGTATGTTTATTAACCATATAATCTAAAAATACAAAGAGACATTGTAAAAGTGAAACTAATTAACTTAGAGTTAATACTTAAAGATAAGGTTAATATAGTAACCCAAACCTTTCTAAATTCTATTGGTTGAATGGTTTTAGACCTATCCCCACATTAAAACTTTAATAATCAACTTAGGAGCCATTATAAACAGAATATGAATTTATTATAAATTAATATTTCTAGCTTTTCCAAAGGTGCCCTTCACCCCTCTTATAAAAGGGCACTCCTCCTTCTCATTTCTTCACACCTTAAAAGCCTATTGGTTCGGCCAAAATCTGATCAAATACTATCCAAACTTCCCTCAATTCATCCTAGAGGCCTTAGTTTGGTCATAAAGACAGCCTAAGGATCCCTTTGGATCAAATCACAAGTAAGAACCCGAAGAAGAGGTAATGTTTTCACCACCGTTTTCCAAGTTCCTTTCTTCTTACACTTTTTCTTCCATTGTTGTTACCATTATAAAATAATAACTCGAGTATAATATATATACTATTATGTTATTATAAATATGGTACAACCATATTCAGTATTCTATCGACCCTTTGAATAACAGGTCACCATACGTGTGTACGTACGGCTTACCGTCTCCACGTCGTGGTGTAATTGTTATTCAATATATTATTATTTGAATCGGTATAATAATGATATGTAACTCATGTAAATAATAAATATAACATGTTAATGATTCTGTATATATGATATACCATCGATTTATCTATTATTTTAATATCAACAGAATGATATTGTTGCTCGTGCGTACGTACGGACTACAGTCTCCACGAACGCGATGAGATTCATTCTCCATCGTATCCATTCAAGTATAATTATCATTTGATTATTTAAAAATGATCTTTAAGGACTTGATATAATTTTGTATATGAATAATATACAACCTATACATGACAAACATGTCTTATGTAAGAAAACAGATAAAAGAAAACGAATAAGTTAACACCCGAAACGACGATAATACTAAGATATTATTAACAAAGCAGTGTTAAAAGATCATATATGATATCATATGAATGTATATGATTCTTGTATAATTTAATAACAATTATTTCACCATTATACAGGATGTTAACCTACCCCAACCAAGGAAAAGTACAAGGTAAGGTTTATTTCACAATCTCTTCATTATCCGAGGTTGTTTATACGTAATAATCTACTGGGATCTCTTTATCATCCACATCCATGTTTCTTAAAAATGTATTTCAAAACATTTTTACTATTTAAAAGAATATGGTTTAATGTCATTTATACCCTTGTTTGAATTTTTATAAGAGTTTTATAAAGGAATCTTTCCCTCGTTTTCCAAACATGATGCTTTTAACCTTTTCGATAGAATTAAGGTAAGAATGTTTTTTTAAATTATATGGCGAGTGCGGTTACTTTCTGCCGTTATAAAATCATCGAAGCTTCCCTTACAAGCTTATAAGAATACTTTCAAAGAAAATGTTTTATTTTATAAATATATGACTCTTAAATGATTTCAAAAATAGGGAGGGATATTTCTCTAAAAAGGGTTTTGATTTCATCTATGTCAACATCCTTTGATGGATTTTACGCTTATTTGAAGTTGATTTATTATGATACAAAACATCTATATTGTATTGACGGTTTTGTGATATGTTTGACTGTGGATGTACTATTTTTATACCATTCATAGTTTAAGGTGAAAGTATTGACATTTCATATGCTATTTTTAATACGAATGTTTATGTTATGTTTAAACCTTTTCATATGGGAATGCATTGGACTTAATATGTGACAGGTGGAGCCCGCTATAGCTCATCGATGCATCGGTAGGTCTCATGAGACAAACTAGTGTCTTGGAACAAGGCCTTGACAAAATCTTATTTGTAGTCTTGGAACGAGGCCTTGGATATGTGGTTATGATCATTTGGCATTATGCATTCCATCATTATGAAAGTGGTTATTGATATTGCATGTGATTATTCGATTAGTAGAATATCCATGTGAATAAGTAAATGGAATTATTTCATTTCACTTTTTCCATACTATGTTGAAGTTCAAGTTTAAAAGGCTTTTGTTTTAGTTATACATTGCCTTAAATATTTATTCTTATTTATGAAAGTTTCTTCTATATTGTTATCCTTACTGGGAATTTGAGCTCACCCCTTTTCTATGTTTTATTTTTCCCAGGAAGTGAAGAAGTAAATTATGAATGACCTGCAGGGATATTATGTGTGGATATGAATGTGGAATATGGAGACAATATGTTGTTGTAGTATTTTTTCACTTTATGATGTAATATAAAACTTTATGAATATATCTAGTGTTTCAAAGGCTACTAAACCAATCGGTCTTTCGAGATTTGATCTTTCTTGTGATCATGCCAATGTTATGTAATAATACACCGAATCTGGGTAACTGGGGTCGAGGCGTTACAAAAATCCTCCACCCCAATAATAGTGTCCTTCTAAATAATATCTAGAGAACCATTCTCTGTTTTTCTTAAACATCCGTTCTTGTGCCGTTCGGTGTCTTCTGGCTATAGAACACACATTCAGTGAGTGTCCCATCATTCCAAATTAATAACACCTAATAAAAGGTGAATTACTCTTTGTCATGTCTGTACTTCCAGTTTATCCTTGGGTTTATTGAATTTTATGATTATGCTTTGTACCCACATCTACATTCATTCTTGGAATGGGTTCTTGGGGTTTGACTTCATCCCTGACTGATTTCAGTTTCTGATCGAGCCCTAAAGCAGCCTTAACATCTAAGATTTACTGTTTCTTCTTTCCTACTGAAAAACTGGGCACACATTTCATATTTTCAGTGTTATGAATGATTTTCATTCCCGATGTCATGTAGAGTGGTTGTGATTTTTTATTGATCCATAACTTTTAATTAAATACTGATGACTTCTTCTACACATTCTTCGATATGGTTGACTTAATCTAGCACTGTGTTACTCAAGCCATCAATTTCCCTCTTCAATTATTCAACCATGAGGGTTTTTCCATCACCATTTTCTTATCTCTCTGGCCTAGATGTAATAATTTTTTCAATTTCATTTACCATATTAGATTACTCTTCTTCCTGCAATTTCTTGTATATTTGGTATCATGAACCACCATGTTCGTTTTCTTCATTTTTTCTCTCTAAAAAATTTACCAATTCAAGAGTTGCATCTTATATAGCTTCCATGACAATTCTTCCATGAACTTCTTCTTCTTTATAAATTTTGGTTTTTTACCTTTTATGAGTACTACTGAAAAAATCAACCATATAATTTTCCCCACAATCATTGATGATATATATATCTTTAACCACCTCAACCTCAGACTCACTCGAACTATCATATTCCTATGAAAGGATATTTTTCATCAGAATGAAATTTCTCTTGAACTGTTTCATGGCTTTCACATAGGCTGAAGACTTCTTCTTGGGAATTTCAGCCTCATCATCATCATCTTATTGGACCATCCTGGGGCACTTTTATTCATGTTTTCCAACATTTACACATCGAAAACAAGCTAGTGGAAGTTTCCCCTTCAACATTTCTTTTCCTCTTTGAAAATTTGAAGAAATAAATTACCTCACATCATCTGTCTGTTCATCTTCCTGATAATATTCAATACTTAGATTTTTCATGGCCTTGAATTCCACATCCTTAGATTTTCCCTTTTACACAGCCTTGTTATCATCTTTCTTCATTTCATATACAAACAAGGTACTGTGAAAATTGTCTTGTGTCAGCTCTTTTGTATATTTATCTTCATGAACTAAAGAATTCAGATTGAACTAAGGTGGAAGTATACTTAATATGTGCTTCATGATCATTATGTATTCAATGACATCCCCAAGACCTCACATATCTTCCACAAAAATATTTACCTTGTCAAAGAATTAATCAAAAAACTAATTTATGTTCATTATTAATTCTTCATACTTGTCAATAGAACTTGCAGATTTTCCTCTATAACCTTTGTATCTCCTTCTTATATATTCAATAGATTTATTCAAATGACATGTGATTTTTTTATTAACATCACCATGGTATATATATCATTGGTTAGGGCTCCACATAAAGCATTGATTCCCTTGGAGTCAGCATTCAATTCATTTTCACACGTCTTCTAATAATGCACCACTATTAATATTATTAGATATATCGTGCATTGATGTTGTAAAAAAATTCATTCTAAATGATCAGATATAGTGTTGCATCCTATTCTTCCATAGGTGAAAATTATTCTTGTCGAATAGAAGAATCAAATATTTATTGGTGACCTCTATTTGAAAGAGAAACACTAATAGTGACGTGTCACTCTGATACTAATTGTTAGTTCGACTAGGCTAGATACCCTAAGAGGGGTGGGGGGGGGGTTAATCAAGGTATGACCAATTAAATAAAGAACCCATTTTGATCTTGTCTTTCTATTAGAAAAAGACACATCAATCTCCCATTCCCTTTGCAGTGTATGAATGAATATTAATAAATTCACATGAAAAAAAAATTTTACATGGTTCAACCTTACTAGGGTAGGTCCAAAGATCATACACCAGCAATGTGCCGATGTACCACATTCACTATAGGAAAACTACTATTTACATGTTCGAAGATGAATCATTGTCCCTCGTGGTTTACAACCATTCACAATTTGAGAGCTCAATACTCTCTCAACTGAAGTGAGATCAGTTCTTCTTAAAAAGATCCAATCATAGTTAAATGACTTTTAGGTCCTTTCATTATCTATAATTACTGAATCGTTCACTGTATGTAGATGCTCTGTTGTTGTCCAAATTTCAGCCACTAAGGAATACCAATTTTCTATGGATCACTGGTAAACAAAATTTGTAAATTCCTTCATAAATATCCCTACATTGTGAATCTCCCAAATATAAAAATATTAAAAAAATCCTTCATGAAGACCCTACCTATCTGCAAATAACACACCTTCACATATGTCATTATTTCTCAATGCACAGTAATTCACAATTCTCAAGACTTCATAGAGCTCCTTCCATCGTGAAGTGTATGCCATTGTAGAGCTCAAGTTGTCACAAAGTGTCTTCCTTCGTGAATCTCTCTGAGTTAGAATGAACCACAACTCTTTCATGTAGTTAGAGTATCCACTACGAAGGTCTTATCTTTTGCGAAGCACACTGCCTCTGCGAACCTCTGCATTTTATGAGATAAAAATATTTCTTGGAAAACACTCTTTTTCTATCAATATGGTTGTGTCCTATTTATAGGATATTTTCCTGGAATCTATAACCATCCTACCACCTTAACACCATGTCAGCACCAAATTGTAGTGCTCGAATATTTCCACCAAAAAACACTCTGTTTCACTAAGCTCTGTTGCCATTTTCCAGATTCACATATCTTGTCGTAATTGAAATGCTCCATCCTTCATGTCTATTATAAATATAATAAATATCTTCCATTTCATTTTTGTGATTATTTATCATCATTTATTATCAAAAACATATCTGGAACTCAATAATTCACCATGACAACTAGTATTGTCAACAAACATAACCAATACAAAAATGTTGCAATGTTACCTTGAGGGATTTTTTCGAAAAAATATCTATTGTTCCTTCAATGATATATGTTATCAATAAAATGTCCTAAATGACCACTATAACTATGATCCATAGTTTTCTTATGACAGATGGATATTACAAATATATTTTGAGAATTTTCTGATGGATAATAATACACTAAAAAGGTTAACAGAGAATGGAGTTATGTTCCTTTGGATGCTGGAATGTTAATGATATTTCTATGAACTAAAATATATGTTGGTCACCACTCCTATAAATACATTACCCTGTATTGGGGAATGGTTTGTAATATATAGTGTATCTTCCAAAATATTTGGTTTTATCCTCATGATTAAAGATAATGTAAATTCTTATACATCTCATATATTAAATAGTAATGTGAAATATAATAAGATGCATGATTTGGAGTTGGAGATAGTGAAATATTAATTAATTATTTACCAGAATTATATATATAATGTTTTGTATATATATAATGATAATTTGATATTGAAATATATATTCACATAAAAGGACAAAAATATATTCATAAATTTATTATCGGGATTGATAAAAGATTTCTACTATTTATTAAATTATCACTTAGGGATGGAAAATAAGGTGAATTATTCTCTTAGTAGGAATGAACATGATACATTTCCCATGATGAGTATTGTTAAGATATTATAATCATATATTTATAGATGGTGAATCTTTAATCCATACGGGATATATAGACATACTATATTTCCCAATGACTATGCAATCATCTAATCACATAAAGATAAAAAATCCAAAAAATATGACATTGAGAATCAAAAAAGGGTAGAAAATATTCAATATTTCTTCTTTGATAAGTACGATGTTATATGTTTTGGGAACTAGAAATGTATCCCATAATAACTAGATATTGAGATGTAAAATTGAGATGATTCACATAGCTCAAACTTCTATATTGATAAAATAAGTAGGAATGATATTTATATATATAAATAATTTTAGATGGAGAACGTAATGAGGAAAATTTAAAAATATTAATCTCAATGTTTTTTACCAAATGTTATGGATGAATGATAAAATTATATGAGTATGTTTCATTTATTACCTAGAATAGAATGGAAATGGAAAAGAATCAGCATGGTTTTCCTGATAGGACTCCCAATGACATCTAAAAAACATAATTTCAATTGGATTATAGTCAACAAATTTATTGGGTTGTCCTATTTTATTCTATAAAATAATATTTCATATCAGACAAAATTCCCAAGGTATACATAATTATCATATTATGTATGCATGGATTAGAACTATCCATAATATACAGATTTGATATGAGCATTAGCAATTGGATTTCGAAAATTCTTCAAAAATATTTACTAATGGAGATATGTTTAGCACTTTATATCGTCATCATAGAAATGGTCAATTTTAGAGGACCATTCAAACTCTAGTAGATATGTTGAGATCATGTTTGGGAGGCGGACCAGGATTTTGGGATCAAAAAATTTCATTTGTAGTGTTATTATATAAAAATATATTTCATTCATGCAATCAAATGGAACCATATTAGCCTCTGTAATGGATGAGATATAGTACTCCATAATCTAGGATAGAGTTAGAGATAATATGTCGATATGTCCGGTCAGTTTCCATGAAATTAATGTGATGGTCAAGACTATTCACAAAATTTTTAAAGAAGAACAAATTTTATATACGAGTTAAGTGGATAATCATCTATGAAATATAGAGTATGATGTTGGTAAAAGGGTGGTATTTCAAATATCTCCATGGATGCAGTTTATGATAATTGGATATAAATAAAAGATAATATATATATACATATTTCCATTTGAGATCATTGATTATATCAGATTCTTGTAATATTTCTTCACTGTACATCCACATCTGACCCAGGTTCATGTTTCTTTCCACATATCACTTTTGATGAAGTATATACCATAACCATCAAATTTACTATTCTTAAAATTTTTACAATTTGAACATGTCCTATCACAAAAAGAACATTTTTTTTTGATCGTTGATCAAAGAGACAATGTTTTTAGGAATAATAGCACCCATCTAGTCAGTGTTTTCTTATAGAATCGTATATTTGAGGAGGATACATGGGAACCCGATGATGTGATGACAGAAAATTATCCTCAATTTTTCCTAAATGAAATAATAATTAATCGATCAAATTAATTTTAGGGGGTATAATGAAATTTACAACATTATTTGTAAATACATTATCTTATTTAATTACCATTTATTTAGTTTGTCTTCTATACAACACTGATCTAAAAGGAAAACTAGGGTACATTAAAATATTATTAAACATTATGTTACCTTATAAAAAATAAACTGGGGGTATCAATATATGTGACCACTTCATTATAAAATATATAAAAATTTATAATTAATATTTTTTCGTTTTATTCTTATGAGGTACTTATTTCATTAATTTTCTTTAATATGTTATGCACACTTTTATTAAAATTTATTTTAATTACTTCTTGAAACAAAAAAATATAAAATAATTGTAATATTTTCAATACATTTAATTTAATTAAGTAACATGTTCAATTTAATTTTAAGAAATAAAATTATGTTTCCAAGGTAAATATTAGTTTTATAGATATAACATAATTTTATTTCAAATAATGATACTTCTCTATGTTTTTTTTAAATTAAATAAATATATATTAATGAAAAAAATGAATACATTTTAAAAAATACATAAAAATTAATTAACACTAATTTGATAATTAAAAAAATTATAATATGAGGACAAATACATAGTGATTAAAATGAAATTTAATCCACAAAAACTGGTTTTTGACACATTATATATATTAATTGAAAAAATACACATATTTATAAATTTAATTAAGATAGTGGAGTCCAAATATGGATTCATTTTGAAACAATTGGTAATAAGGACCATCATATTTTTTCATTGATAATATAATAACCATGATTAATATTTAATTATGATTAACATGTTTTAAAATAGGTAATATAATGTGGCTCAAATTTTACTACATAAATTTCAAACATCGACCATATAGAATTCAATTGTCTTGATGGAAATTGGTAAGTACATATCTCACAAACATTTCATGATCTTGAGCACATTATTTTAATGGAATTTCATTATTAACCCATACATAACATTCATTTCCAAATACTGTCCCCTCTTATAACCTATATGAAGAGTCCACTTACACCCATTTCATGCTACACCCATAGTTTTATATTACATTGAAAATATAACCAATTTAATAATAAAATCATATTTACATATGTGGTATCCTTTATGAAAAAAAAGATCTCATTTCCATTAATTTATGAAGCATACTTTAATATTAGATCCAAATTCTCAATTTAAATATTACTTTCTCATTAACATCCATTCATTATTATTCTCATCCACCCTCAACCTAAATAATTCTATCCATATGTAAATATTGAAATAATAATAAATAAAATTATGAAATTTAATTATGGTAATGAAAAAATAATTATTGATTCCCCACCCATTAAAAATAATAATAAAAATATATCCCACACACATGTGCTCACTACTGAATCCATGAAAGACACATTTTTTCCCTCAGCGACACTCATGTTTAGGGATAGAAATAGATTTAGTGAATAGATATATTATTTTTGAAATGATTTTTATTTTTAAATATAAATTTTTAATTTTATAAGTTATATTATAAATAATCTATTAGTGTAAAACTAACCTCAAAAAATAGACATACCAAGAGGAATAATATATTATTTATAAGTGAAAAAATATTTTCCCATTTCCATCATCATTAAAATCTTCATTTTTTCAATATAAAACTTTAAAAGTATCTAAACAATAAAATTATTCTTCTACAAAAATGTTATTTTTACAAAACAAACAAATTTTATAATCACAATAATACATCAATTATGGTATGTTAATATTTGGGTCGGTCTAATCACTTAAATGAAAAATGGTATAAAATAAAATAATTTATGATGACAATAAAACAATTTTTGATAATATATGATTTAAGGAACTAAATTATGATTTAATTTTGGTTCAATAATGTTAAGACTTATATTGAACTCATTAATTATGATACCAATGTTTTTTCACTGAAAGTGGATGAAACATGCAATTCCCCACTTTCATCTTTGATGATCATAACCATATCTCTAATATAATGATAATATAAAATTAAAAATATTTATAATTAATAAATTATAGTACCGTTATTTGATATATTAAGGCATAAATTTTGTAAAATAATGGGGAATAACACAATTATTATGAAACAAGTACAATACTACATATATTACAATAACTAATAAAAAAATAGATAAATAAAAACTAATATACAGGTAGAAAGTAGTTGTAAATGAATTTTAGAAAATTATATGCACATGAATAATGTTATAATATAGGTGATTATTTTTTTTATAAATTTTTTTATAGTGTGAATAGTTATGGTGGAATTCAATATGGGGTTATGTGTCTAATTTTCAACTCTGTGGGACATATTTGATATCATGCACTATCATTTCTTTCATATGGTGTATTCACTATACTATTTCATTAAAAATGAAATTATCTTGCATATAAATAGTTTTCAATTTCCACTTCATGATATTCCCCACAATTTCTTTTGATTATTATACAATAAATTCTTTTTGGTTCATCGAATAAATTTATGATTCATTATAATGAACTAGCCTAGGTACTCTAGTAACCTGATTACTTAGCAAGTCCTTACATAGCTTGATGTGTTTTCTCGATCCCCATGGTTTTGATATAATCCCCTGGAATCATATAATATGAATATTGGAATCGGTTTTCCACAAACCCAATAGAAGAATGTTAAATAAGGTAGTATGTATAAAAGAAAACACCATATTGAGAACTCTAATAGAATTCAATCTGGAAAAACAAACCCAATATTAAACCAAAAGATTTTATACTTAATATTAACAACCAAATTCCTATAGTAAAACACTCTATAAGACCAAGGATCAATAACTTTTAGCATCTCCACGTGGAACCTTACCATTTCGTGAAACTGGAAGAAGATAATCTACAAACACCCAAAGGCACTGGTTGGGTGTGATTTAAAATCCTAGTAGGTTCTAATCAAGTATTCCATAATGTGATTACACAATTAATTAACCAAATAAATATTGAAATTTTAAATAAACAATAATATAAGATCAAAAGAATATTATAAAAGTTTCACGTATTACCATTCAAATGGTTGAAATTCTTCAAAAATAATGATTACTAAACATTTTATAGAAAAATATATATTTATTTTCATAAGGCATGTGTAAATAAATTAAAAAAAATTATTATGTCTAAAATATAATCAAATGAGAAACATGGAAATCTTTTCAAATGTAAGATACTTCCATTTTATGGGATCCTCACACATTGATATAATGAAAAATGTAATGTGTACATGTGTCCAATGGGAACATTCCAATTTGGAGTCATCGATATCCAACTAATGAATAAAATGTGCCAAATAGTTTATGTTAGAGTTTTAGGGAGAAAATTAAGTGCAAGGTAATTCCCATCCTAGCATGTTTGTCCCTAATAACACACAATCTACCTAGGATATCATTTTATATAATTCCATTCATTGATGGGTAATTTATTTAGAAAATGTATAAAATACATTTCAACCATTTAGCTCATTTAAAATATAACAATTTTCAATTTAAAGTACAAAAGGGTTATTAAACAAATCATGCCTTTCAGAAGATAAAACCAATGGGTGTATATCAAAATAATCTCATGCTGTTTTTTTTTAAAAAAATATGGAATTAATTTTAAAAAATAAATTTCACAAATCAAAATATACAAATAAATTCAATAAAATAGTATACATTATTTCCATCCTATATTACAACAAGCACTAATTTAATTAATTTCTGGGTTTTCCCAATTTTAGGAAAAATAAAATTTCAAATATGCAATTTAATAGATTTTGTTTTTTAATAATAAAATTGGAATAAATAAAATTTATATCTATAAAATAAAATAAATCAAGTAATTTAGTGTTGATAAAAAATTTCCATCATAATGTAACCATCTACCACTTTATTAAGGGATCAAAAAACCCAAATCCCAAACAAGGAATCTGAAATGGAGAATGTCGATAATGAGGATTCATATATCAAACCAATGTTGAAGATCCAAAATAGTGGGGATTAGATCCTGTAATTACATAGAGATACAAAAACCCCTTGGGAGGAAATAAGAGAGAGTGAGAGAAATAAAATGTGGTGGAATATTACTAGGAAGAGATATAATGCCATTCAACTCACATCAGTTCGCTTAAGGAGTTGTGTAGAGGGGACAAAATCACCTCTTGGGGAATTCCAGGGATGATGAATTCGTAATGTGGTCATACCACCCTATCATGAAACTAAAAATAGGGTTTTGGGATTTTAAAACAAATTTTTAACATAATTGTATCTCATTCACATTGTTCCCTATGAAATTCTATATAGTTTTACAAACCATGTTCCCTAACCATGAACCCCAATTTAATGGTATTACAATGTTTTTTCTTATGTGGGCACACTATTTTTCAAATATTGTGCTAGCTGTACAAACCCCCATTGTTTGGGTTGGTAATATTTCCACTAGGGGTGCACATTTTTATAAATTAATGTTCCAATTTTTCACATCATAGAAAATTTCATGATTTTCACCAATAAAATCCCTATATAAAACCCATCCAACCAATGATTAAAAAATGGGGTTTGGAAGACCTAGAAATTGTAACATCATTTTACGACAACCCCATCATTGAAATTTTTTGTCCCTGTAAATCATACTATGAATCTGTCATGTCAAATAGATAATTCCACTACTCTTTCAATAGTGTCTCAATCTCCCACATATCATGAGAATCAGAATTTTGATGCCATGACACTCAAACAAAATGTATCATTCTCTTAAAAATTGCCCTATTTTTAAAATCGATTATCCTGATTCGATGCTCAGTCTTTGATAATTTAGGTTCATCCTCAAGATCACACAAGATAAAAACATGATATGGATCATAGAGATAATGTCGCATATGATAAATATGGAACACATTATGTTCTTATGTCAACTATGATGGAAGTGTTAAATGGAATGAACCTTCACAACATTCTCGACAACCTCAAAAGGACCCACAAAAATGAAGAGAAAGTTCTTCTTTCCTCTCAAGACATTAAGGAACCAACTGAAATTAAACATTCCAGAACACCTTATGACCAACTAAAAAATTCCAATTCAATATGATGATGATCTATATAATCCTTCTACATACTTTGTGACATCAACATTTTCTAATGATTCAAATAAATATTTGATGTTGTTTCATGAACCAGGCATGTTCCTACTAAGGAAAATTTACCAGTTTTAGATCGAGACAATTGCGATCTGTAGTGATGTTTATACAAGTTCATAAAAGGATCCATTATAATCACAGGTTGGTACCTAATTTTATAACAAAATTCAACCTAACACAAATTTTCATACCAAGCTCCACCAAGGTCAAGACATAGTGATGAATCATATCCTCAAGAATCATTATAGCAATTTTTGGAATCTATATGACTGTAGATGGTATACCATACCCAAATAGACCTATGATAATAGTGACTTTTAATGTCCTCTCCAAAAGAGAGAAGAAAATCAATGATACCTATCCGAGAGTACTGAAAATTTCAATCCATACAAACAAAAAATATATTTCACATTGATATTTACCAACTCCTCAACAATGGTTGTTCAAGAATGGGTATAAAGTTAGCCAATATTTCCATCCTACCGATCACACCCCATATCAAAATATTCTTTCTATGGTTATTTTAATTACCAATAACAAATTCCATTGATATATCTTCCCACATACATGTAGGTACTGGAAGTTGATGAATAAAACTATAAGGTTTCTCGTAACCAATATTGATTCTATGGCTCATATAAAAGAAATAGAAAAATCCTGAAATTTTCCATCTTATTCATTCCCACCAGAATCTTTAAAAAATTCGTAGAACATATTTTACATTTTAGGGTTCACTCCCCACATGGTGATATGAAAATATTCCACAAAAAAATTACATACCTCTAACTGCACATCAATGTTATTTTGATATCATAGGACACCCATCTAGAAGAACAACCACTGAGAAACTGTCTCCCCACTATATTGATTTACTCTAATTATATAGAACTCATTACTAAGTAATTTCTCATGAGAAATCATCTCTAGACGAGAGGATTTCAAAAGATAACTTTCAAAGGAAACATTGACCCCTTATCCCTAGACTCCTATATGCATTTATGAAAAGATATCCATCGAGTCCATCTCTTCTAATGTTTCGTTCAGGTATTGGATTCAAAATTTCCTTTTCCATGCATCAGTGATGAAATTTTGTATGCCCATTGTATAAGAAAAGTCAATGTAATGATATTTTTGGAATTCTACTAAATGGATTTGGTGGAGATTGAGATATTTTTGAGAGAGGGTATAACTCAATATCTTATGGTCTAAAAAATCAGTAAACCATTATCTATTTTTTCTTCCGCCTCTTTAGAATATTCATCATAGCTAGAAGTTCACGGTCATGGGTCAGGAAATTATTCTCATGTGGCATAATCTAATCGGAGCTATAAGGGAATATATGATCACCTTGAATAATAATTTATCTAAAACATTAACGTGATGCATCATATAAGACCAAAGAGCTATGAAAATCCTATAGAATAGTCAACATCAACATAGTAGTCCTAATATGTTTCAAATCAAGAGTAAAATTCTGAAATTTCTCTTCCCATGAAAATATTACTTCTTTATGAGTAAGGGTAGTCCTCAGAGAAGACAAAATTATTATTTTCCTAACATACAGGTGATAATACCTAAATAATCCCAAGATGAATTGAATATAAAAAACATTTTGTGCTTGTTCCCATGTTATTAAAAATTTCATATATATTTGATAAACTAAAATAAAATGTTATAACCCCACATGTTCCATGAATATTACTTACTAAATCCATAAATCACATTATTAATTATAGTAAAAAAGTCAATAATTTCTCATCAATTCCCAAAATTCCCTCATATAACGTATAAGAACATCCTCATACTTTGAGTAAACAAGTATGTCACCCACATAGTCCACCATAATAGTATCAATATACTCATGTAAAATTGGGGACATTGAATCTAGAACAACTAAAGGAAAGATTGTTAAAAGTAATTTCTTTACATGGTACAAATAATGGTTGTACCTTCTACAAAAGGTGGTGTTATAAATGTTAGATTTTTTAATTCTCAATTGATGGTAACATGACTAAAGATAAATATTAAAAAACCATTTATCCCCTATAAATTAATCAAATATATCATTAATAAATGGAAATGGATACTAATTAGTTATCGTAACTTGTTATAATTTTCCGTAATCAACAAAAAGGTGAAGTGAAGAGTCGAATTTCTTAGAAAAAGGAACTATCACCGCCCATGGTGACCCGGGTGGTCATATGAATCCATTATCTAGTAGATTATCCAACTAATTCTTCATATCATTCTTATAATCCATTTTCATTTAGTAAGATAAAATAGACCCTCCCTTGGGACCATGTACTAAATAGTTAGAAAAATATACCTCCCTAACCAATGGAATTCCAGATAATTAAGAAAAAAAATGATGGGAAAATATATGACTACTTCAGTTAGATCAATGATCTTATATTTTCACTAAATATCTAAAGAAAACATAGATATTAATTTTCCCAACACTGGGTTAGAATATATGACTCTACCCGACCTCGGGTTCTATTATCCATGAAATATGTGTCACAAACCATTTAGTTTATTAAAATAGAACCATAGAAGATAATAATAAATCATGAATTTATTGGAAATGTTCTAATACATCCTAAATATTATGTCAAGGGGTTTCATGTTGAGAAACAAAAATTCCCAAGAAATCTAAACATATGATTAATATAATGCACAAGATAATATATGAAGATCATGTTCTCTACTTTTTCCCTGCTATGTAGTTATATCATTCAAATAAGTCAAAATCTTCATAAAAAGGTTATGAAAAATAATTAAATGGGTTAAAATAATCAATATTGATTCACTAGCATTAAAAATATTAGTCATCAACGATTAATATATAGGGATGGTACCTCTCACAATCACTGGACGCATATCATCTTCCTATGAATCCTCTTCCACCATATGACGAATCGTTATGCTTGATTATTATGGATAAAACCACCTTTTCCTTGAAGAATATTATTTCACCATAGCTTTAAAATTATCTAATGTTCTTGTTCCACTATGTTGAGTGTAAAAGTCAAGGAATAACTTTTTCTAGTGACCTGAGCATCTTCATGAGCCACATGCCTTGGTTGTCTCAGTTAAAACCCAATTGAGTGACGTTATTTTTCACAATAGTAACAAATCAAATTTCAAATGATAGAAACTACAAGAGGTCAATAAAATCCCTACTATCAAAACCACCATGATAATCATCACGATTCCACTTAATCATATATAAATTCACACTATCACATTGTGGATGGGGACTCTCATCAATCCTATCTTTCTAGACATGATCATTTCATCCATAAATGCTCTATCCAGTAAATCATTATGAGAAGGAAGATTCACTATGAAAACCTAAGGACAAGTATCTAATTAGAGTCCCATCTTTAACTGTCAATTATAAATCTTTTCATTCCATAAAATCATGGTTCAAAACTAAACAATATCTGCAAAGTTATTTTCATATACATTTTTCAGCCTAGTCAAGATTAAAAAACTCAATATCTATAGAAAAAACCATTGAATCTAGATAGAACAATAAGGTGATTTTTTTTTAATTATTTACACTCTTTGATCTAATGATTTTTCATTGTCACATTCATGAACCATAATCTCCTTATTGATACCAACATAATGAATGTGGAACACATCACCATGAATTTAACAGGTGTTTTCAAAAACTCTAATAAACACTTCATTATGTTCAATCATTCCTATGAATATTTAAGATGATTTCAACCCAAGAACTATAATGGATTTTGGTGAAGGAAATACAAAGAATGATCCTATAATACATCCCATATAGTTAATATTAATGGAGCCTAAATGGGAACTGGTCATTGTGTTTGTCCAAGATCATGGACATTATACACAATCCCTTTAACAAAACTTGTGTCCACAAGGGGATTTTCTCACAATGGTTCATCTACATCTTCCCCCAATATCCAATTTCCACATCCTATTAAGGACAATATTCCACACAATCTGAGCATGAAACATTGAAGACAACAAATTAACACTCAAACTGAGAAAGAATGGTTAAATAATCCCAACTAATAAAAACAAAATATTTTCATTTCATTAAATCCAAATCAATGAAGTTGAATTAAAAGAACTAATCAATACCAAATATTTCCCAAACAACCTTCGATGTCTTAATGATCATTATAGTGATAGATGGACATACACTCAATTAGAACTAATTTCTATATCCTGTAAATATTATAGAATAACAAACTGACATAAAGGCAATATTCACAACCTTTACCTCTGATAAAACCATATCACGAACATACCCAAGTACCATAGTAAACTAATAACTATGTAATAACTAACATATACCAAAGGGTTTCCATGATCCCCACTAGTTGGAATCCAACACAAGAATCATTAAATATGAATGTGGTAAACAAATCCACTAACATAGAAGAAGGTAGATAAAAACATCTGTATGAATATAAGAAAAATCCAGAGTGATAGCTGTACCATAAGTCAAATGGGAAATAACATCCCACACTATATACACAATATACCAGAAAATTGGACAACAACCTATTTCATAGTGGAAAAAATATGCATGTCAAATGTTCTGCAGCTACTTCCACATCTAAGTGGCCTCTTTCCCTCTCTCATACATAGAAGAATAAAATCTACAAAAACCTAATGTCACATTTATGGTGTGAGATAAAATTTCATTAGGGTATTGCCAAGTATTCCATAATATGATTCCACAATTACATAACCAAATAAATATTTCATTTTTAAATAAACCAGAATTCTAGTTCAAAATTAAATTTTTAGAAATAATTATTTTCATTTAAAATGAATAAAATAAATAAAAAAATAGAGTAATAAACAATTCATTGAAAATAGATTATTTAAATTATAATGGGATGTGTAAAAAATTTACAATAAATAAAAGAATATATTTCAAATATAAAAAATTAGAAACATGTTTATCTTACAAAAGGAATGATAGTTCCAAGTTATGGTATCCTCACACACCTATATAAGGATAATAAAAATTTGTACACACATCCCATTGGCACTTGTAAAATTAGACTCATTGACATCTGACTAGGGAATAAACTATGAAAAATAATATTTATTGTACTTGTAACCTTCCAATAAATTGATATGAAATTACCTTCATAGCATGTTTATCTCTGATAAATCACTAAATACCTATGATTTCACATTCTCTAATAAAAATCTGTAATGGGTAATTTATTGTAGTATATTTTAAAATACAATTCATCCAAATATTCTACTTGAAATATTTAAAATTGTCACTTAAAATCCAAAATGGGTTCTCAATAAAATAATTTATTTTTCATGATAAACCCAATAAGTTTATATCAAATTAATCTCATGAAAATTTTCTTATATACAATTTTGAAATTGATTACATGAAATAAATTTCACAATTTAAATTCCAAAATTAAATTCCTCAATTTAATTGAGGCAATTACCACACAATTTCATAGCACACATCAACATAATTGAATTTTGGGTTTTCTTAATTTCATGTCAAATTAAATTTCAAATAAAATGTATTATAGATTTTTTAAGTAAACCCATTGAAATAAAATACATTTAATTGAAACAACTGAATTTAAATCTTCAAATTTATTGTTTACAATGATTGTACATCAAAATGGCACCACCTACTCTACATCATATGATCTTATAACACAAAGAAAAAAATCAAGAAACTCTAATGAAGAACATTGAAAATGAGGATCTCATAGTCAAACACATATTCAAGATCTGAAACAGTGGGGATTAGATACTCCAAAAACTGGAATATATACAAAACCCTAAGGATCAAATAGTAGAGTGGAGGATAAAGAATGTGGGAAGTGGAATCATACCTAGAACATCATTCCCTATGCTTTGATTCACTAATAGAGGGGTCCATAGGGGCCAATATAAACTCATTGGAGCTTCTAGTAAAGATTATTTCATTAGGGGGTTTTCCAAACCTTTCAGGAACCAAAAAATATAGTTTAGTTAATTTAAAATAAATATTTGGGAGAATTACATCTCACACCCACAGTTTTCTAGGAAAGGGAGAATCGTTAGACAAATTGTGTTCCCCTACCATACAGTAGGTATGAATACTCTATCTATCTAGGATTAAATAGTTTCCAATGAGTTGATTCATGGTTTGGGAAAATAGTCCACCAAATGTGCGCATCTTGAGAACATTAATATTTTTCCACATTTTCAATAGAAACTTCTATAAATTAATCCTAGAAAAAGAATGATTAAAATATGGATTTAAAATTGCCAAAAAATTGTAATATAATGTTACAATTGGGTTGGGTTTTTTTTCTATATGAATATAATTTTTTCACAGTATGATAACTTTCCATATAACTATTTTACATGGTGTTTCCTATTTTTCTCTAGTGAAATTAATTATAAAAATAAAATATAACTTCCTTAATTTTTATCCAAAATAAAACTATAACATTAGAAAGAATAATGCCCATTATTATTACTAAATATTTTTTAATCCAAAACACATATTTTCTGATCAATTTTTTTCTCTATTTAAACATAGATATGATTTTTATTTTTTATATTTCATACTCTCATTTACCACTTTTATGAAATAAATTATTTTAAATATTTATTCTAAGTCGTATTTTCATAAAAACGGTTTAAAAATATAATAATAGTGTTTAGTTACATTATCTACCACATTGGACTATTTATCCTATATTTTCATTTCATTCCAAGGATTAATAATTTAGGTCTGTATATAAAAAGGATTCCATGATTCACTAGCTATATATATAAAAATTAATTTAGGAATTTAATTTTCACATTATATTTTATAATAATTTTTAAAAGGGTTGTGAATTTTTTTTATTTTGAATCAATTATTCCACGAAATATTATCTCTCACAATTTAATTTTATGATCAATTACATTAGTATTTACAATATGATTCATTTTCTAAACATATATTTTTTATATCTAATTATAAAATAATTTCTTTATGTGATGTTTTTGAAATATTTATGAAACCCAATATTTTTCATGGGGTTTTTATGATATCATGATGATTTTATTTAAGTGTAACACATTTATAAGAATGATGAATAATGTGATCATATATAAAACTACAATTTAATTGTTTATGTTTATATCTCATGAGATAGTAAGGCATGTAAAATATTATTTTTCTTGAATAGTACTAGGCATATTGTGTTTTCTCATGTTTTCGGGCATGAACATAATGTATTTAAACACATAGGAATGTGTATAATGAGTTCTCTCATGATGGAATTTATATTATTTTGGTTATTAATCAATTCCATGTTTTTTTATCATGTTAATAGTTTTTAACTGATGTTTTTAAAATTTTTTAATATATTTCTTGTTTTCATGTTACTCTTGATTTTTAGAATGTTCTATAGTCTTACGTCATGCTCTAATATTTTATGATTAATGACATCATAATGTTTTTGTTCACTTAATTATATTTTAGGATGTGATATATCAATTAATTATTTTATTGTTATTACATATGGGATTATGATACTTCAATAAGTTATTTATCCTCTTCATTATGTTATCCTTCATGTTTTTATTATGATATGTTTTTCTTTTATTGGGAGTCTGAGATCACCCCTTTCATATTCTTTAAATACTAAAGATATGATGCTTGTGACATAATAGATCATTTATTGAATAATGTTGTCAAATATTGTAAAATAATATGGTTATGTAACTAATCTCCAAGGAACTAAACCTTCAGGTCCATAGGTTTTTTTTATTGTTTGTGAGATAGATTATTTAAATTAGGAAACTAATGTATTATTTATGTGATGATTATCATGTGTCTCAAAATTATTCGATGAAAAAGTGTTTTATGAATTTTCTTTTACTTTCAATTATTATGTGATATTTTATTTTTTATACATAATCATATCATTTTTTGATTCCTACTTATGATGTTACAAAATTTTCAAGGATGATTTTTCTCAATTTATATTACCCGAGAAACATTTCATGTTATTCACTATACTATATTTTATATTTTGTTATTAAAAACAATTAATATATTAAAAAATATTATTTCATGGAAATCATGTATTTACCAAATTCATTTCAGGTTTATTCATTCAATTTCCTGTGATTTAATTGTTGAAAATGTTTTATGGGTTTCTAATTTCAATGTTACTTCTTTGAGACATTATTTGAATTTTGTTCCCATAATAATTTATATGGGTTGTATCATACCTAATTAATGTATTATATCGTGAATATAATTATTTTCAGGGTATTTTATGGTAACTCACTTGTTATTAATTTAAAATTGGTTTTTACTTTAAAAAATATTGAGTTTTATTATAAACGTTTTCTTTAAATGTTTTGTAGTCCTTTAAAAAACTCATTCTTGAAAAATCATGTATTCTTGGACATGATTCAATAATGTTCATTTATAAAATTAAATGATTACATAAAGTTAGTTTCCATGATACTTTACTACAATATAAAATGGTTTTAAGGAATATTCATAACATTTGAGTCACGAGTCAATTTTGACTCACTTTACAAATGTATGAAGGTAGTGTTTTTTTAACATTAACCACATTAACATATTTTACAAAAAACTATGACTGATATTTTTTATTATACTTAATTTTCATGTTTCTATGGGTTTTACATTAAAATCCACCCAAAAATGTTTTTTTATTTTTTATATTTATAATTTTTGCAAAAGATTTGGATATTTTATCTTGTATCTCACTAAAAAATAATAATTATTTTGTTAAAGTGGTTTATATCTATGTCAAAATCCATTATTATTTAATTATGATCAAATATGTATATATTATAATGATACCATCCAAATTATTTCAATATATGATATATGATTTGGTTTTATGGGAATTCTCAGGAATCGGGTTTATTTTCCAAGGGTTAACTAAGAATTGAAAGAACAAAGACGATTTTTAGGAGTTTAAAAATGGTATGAAATAATTTTTTTTACGTTAAGGCCAATTTAAATTATGGATGATGATACATGGGCCCAATAAATAGTCATCTAATTCATTGATTCAAGATTTAATATCTACAGTAATAATGATTAGAATCAATTGATTATAATTTCTTCTGTTATGGGTGAAATACAAGTTAACATGAGTCATGAATATGATGTAACAATATAGATTCATTATTTTATTTAATTTTTATGAAGTTTAATATTTTTATAATGAAAATTTATACATAACATGGCCCCTGATTATTGACTAATATAACTTATGCCTTATGTTATGACAATGCATTATGCTGAGAATCATGATTTATGAAAGATTGTTTTTTTATATGAATCACATTTGTTTTTCAATTAATATTGATTATAATTTCATAACCATATACTCACCTCATTCTCAATTATGATATTCAATTTTTATTTCACATTTTCCCTTTAATGATTGTTTTATCTTACCCTTCAATTGATTATAGTTCCCCAAGTCTTCAATAATGACACTAAATATGATATGTATAAAAGTATATCATGTGTAGATAATTTTTTTGAAGATATTGAAAACATATATGGAAATAAAGAGACCTCAATTGAGTGGATTAAATTTCCATTATATGGGAAAAATATAGGTTCAGTTAGTAAATAGTGTTTCATATTTCATTAAACTGTAACCTAAACGGCCATTGGAAGATATCAAAGTCAATATTTACTTTTGATGTTGTAATTATAGAATTTTAAAATCGAGCCACCAATCTTTGTTATTAGATCTGACATATAAAAAATACTTTTCAGAATTCTATGTCTGAGTGTGGGTTTCGGGAAAAATAATAATGGTGGTTTCATGAATTCAAAAATATGAAAATTTAATTTTTAATTATATAAAATTTTTCAATATATAATATTAAAAAACTAAAAAAAAATATTATATTATCATAAACATGATTTTGAATCACTAAAACAAAATTTTCGTTTATCAAAACATGAAAATTAATATATCAGTTCCACACAAAAATAAGAAATCCAATACTAATAAAATAGT
This sequence comes from Viscum album, assembly GCA_963277665.1. Taxonomy (NCBI): domain Eukaryota; kingdom Viridiplantae; phylum Streptophyta; class Magnoliopsida; order Santalales; family Viscaceae; genus Viscum; species Viscum album. Next base: position 2,044,648,065 of record OY728126.1, on the reverse strand, counting down.
AACCTTGATTAGTGTTCAGAATTCAATAAGGATAGTAATAATTTTAAACACTTTTTAAGGCTTATATTAGTTATAACATATTGCTATATCTATAATATTTTGTCACAAAAAGTCAAAATAAAACACACATTTTTAGATTTTATAATCATGAAGAAATATCAATACAAAGTATATCAAATTGATGAAACAAAAATAATAAATATATATCATTATTTAAAAAAAATCATTTTGTACATTATGTTAATATAAAAAAATTCGTAATAAATGGAATTCTATAGGGAGAACACGTATATAAGAGTGTGATGAAAAAAAAATCCTCTAACATTCACCAAACAATATAACTGTACCGTTATTTGAAATGTGTAATATATAAAAAAAATAAAAAATTATCCATTATTAAAAATGTTTTGAATATTTTTGACAAATTGGAGCTTGGAAAATAGAAATTTAGTTATCTCAACCACATACCACTTTTATGTGATGTGTGATTGATTCTTGAATGAAAAAAATATAAATCATTTATCGTGTCATCCTTTAGGATAATATTAGTGTCTTTTCTCAGTTTTGAGCATATGATGAACATTTCAAACTATAATATGACAACTAAAATGAAAAAATTATCTTCAGATCATATTTACCACACTGTAAATTAGAAATATGTGCAGTTTATTCCTACATGTCAAAAATGTCTAATTAACCATTTTTCTGGAGTTTCATTATCAAGGGATATTATTTGATTATTTTTGGATAATGAGATGTGCGTTTTACACTAAAATATCACTTTTAAATTTTAAAATAGAAAAATTATGTCGGTTGAGAAACATGATTTCTTAGAAAAAATGTATTATATTATTATAGGATAAAAATAAATATTCATTTTATTTCATATACATTCATAAAAATTAATGTTAGTTTTCTAATTTTTTAGTTTATAAACATCATTTTAAATTTAAATACTATTTTTACAAGTCATGAACTTTTAGTAATACCAATAAGACTATATGTTGGAATGAACATAGATTTATTTATACATATTTAAAATGATTCATAAATAATTATATTGGTGCATTATGAAATTACTGGGTCATTTTCTCATTTCATAAATTGTATTTATAATTTTGAAAAACAATTCAAAAAATAAAACACACACATTTAGTCATCCTGACCACAATATATAACTAAGTTGTTTGTTTATTAATTACTTGGAACTAATAAAGTGAAGTTCATTATTATAGGGTTTCAATAAAATATGACCATGCTTGATCGGTTTTGATCATTTAGTATGTGTTTTATTTGAATGTTAGTTATAAATGGGAAACACAAAATTTAACCATATATGTTGGAAAACACATTTAATGGATGTTCATTTTGTTCGTATTGGTATCATATGTCTAATTAGTTAATCTTTATGAGATTCATTATAAAAAATTGTTTTTCCTCAAATTTGATTAAATTATTCACGTTTTGAACTAAAATGTGTCTACTAATTTTAAAACGTAAATTTTATTAAATAATGGTTATTAAAAAATATAAATAATATGTGGTTCATTCTTATTGTACATAAATATTTTTTTTTCATTTAACAATTTTTTCACATAAATTCTAGATGTAATTCTAGATTTGGAGCATGTGACACACATTTTGATCTAAATTATCACATTTAAGTTGAAAACATTCACATTTTATTAAATTGGTTATTCCACCCATTGGAATAATTTATTATCTATACTAAATATTACAAATGATTCGTCTATCAATTTTAGATAGTTATATCAAAAGAATATAAAATTTTATCTATTTTGAGAATGTGATGGGCATCATGAACAAAAAGTCAACAAAAATATTTAAATCACCCCATTTCATCCATTTTAATCAAACATCACATACAAGTGATGTGTAAATAATTATTACACAATATAAGGAAATCAATGTTGATTTTGAGTGATTTTCATGATAGTTTGAGTGTCTTTTATTGGATTTGAGAATATAATGCATGTTTTGGTCTAAAATATGTCATAAAAATGTTAATTATAATCTATAATTATAAAAAATAAATATAAATATCTTCAGATAAATACATTTTTGGTAAATTTGTTTTTAATATTTTCCCCATTTTGGTGTGTATCATCTTTTTTTGTTGAAAATTTTTTGACATCAGAAGATAGATAAAGAAATTGACATATGTATTCTTCATATTGTAGAAAATTCATATGACTGAATAAAACATAGGTGAAATCATACAAATAATTTATAATATTATATTTTTATCTATTTATTTAACTATCTTGACCTATTTATGTATTAGAAAAATTCCTAAATTATGGTTTCTTATAACCTTAAATACATAATTCTCACTAGGTCTAATATAAAATTCATTTGGTATCCCCATGAAAGAATCAAATTGTAATAAATTAAATTTTGATTAAGATTTTTTTAATTTCCAATATCAAAATGAATCGATTATAATTTGTAGGATATTATGTATAAGAAATTGGAATTTCATATTATGAAATTATGAGCTCATAATCATAATATCATATCCTTTTGATTTTATCTTTTGAAAACAAAAATTAATCTAACATTATTATAAAAATATTATCAATCCATATTTAATGATAAATTTGATAAAGATATGTCTTATTGTTTGTCTCCTAAATTTTATCGATGATACTAATGTAATATATATAATTGTGAAATATATTTATATACATCAAAATTAATGAATACATCACTTCAACCATAACAATGAATCAATTATTTTGAACAATACAACATTCATCATGATCAATACTTAAGAATTTATAACAATGAATTGTAATTACATTGTATGATAATATATTATAATATGTTCCTTTATCTTACCATTATAATTTAATAGAGATGGATTTGGGATTTTTAGTCAACTCTTTATAAAAATATTCCTGAAAACAAGTAATAAATAATTTGAAATGTGTATTTAATATTGAACATTTAGTCATTACTGTATCAAAATTAATAAAAATTTCTTTATGAGTTTGATTGTATTGGAAAACCTCTTAAATATTTTTAAAAACATGCATATAAAACAATTCTTAATCTATGATATGTATTAACAAAAAATATCTTCCTAAAATTCATTAACCAATTTATTTTCCCATTGCGAAACAAGTTTATGAATGAAAATCCTTTTCACATAATATAAGAATCATGTTCAAAATTCAATTACTTATTCCCAAATATAAAACTCCATAAAAAACATCTAGTTAACATATATTATTTACAGTTACATTCAAAAACATTATATTTAATTTTAATAAGGAACTCCAGTATAAAATATAATGTTCCATAATGTCAGATCGTCTTTTCCAAATGAATCATTAAGTGAAACCTGAGATTAAATATTGATGGTTTTACAAATATATCTAATTAAAATAAAATTACATTAATATCTTTATAATTTTTTAGAAAATATTTTGGTTAATAATTATTTATATATTTATTTAAAAAACAATCATATCTTAGTTATTGTGACTAAAACAATTTTGGTAATACGAATCATACAAAAATGGGCCCAAAATCATGAATCAAAAAATTAAATACATCTACTTGTAGTTATTTTAATTATTATTGATTCATCAATAAAAAATTATTTATAATTTATGAATATCCCATTCCAAAATTCACATTTTTTTAATGGTTGTAATATTGAAATCTAACTTTTTCTGAAAGAGTGTGAATCATTATAGGATGAAATGTTCAGTTTCCCGTCTTCATTGGAATAACATTTTTTATATTTCCAATTTCAATCAAGTCTTAAATAGAATTGTGTCCATATTTATTCATATATTTTATACTTATTAAAATTTCAATTAATCTATCATATACATTTATATAGATATATATGTCATCTATAAAATGATTGACATAAAAACTCTTTTTGTATGAATTTTTTAAAAGATGATATCTTCTTCCAACCCACCATCAGAATTTTTCTAGAAATTCTCCATATGAATCGATTTAGGACTTCCATAAAAATATCAAGAAGGTATTTAAATATTAATAGAGATGTTAAAATCCCATATTATGTGTTACTATAAAAAATCTTCCTTGATCAGTATCAGTGATTCATGATAAAAAACATTGTTGACCATGGTACACATTTTTGAAAATGTGTTTCAACCTATTTGATTTTGTACGTTCTATATATAATGAACACAATAACATTACTTTAATTTTTTAAAAATCACATTAGGATAATAATGGATATTATTTATCATTTTAAACAATATATATATCATTGGATATTATCCTTTATTTTGATCTTCACACACTTTTAATCTATTATCCCATGACAATTTGAAATATTCAATATGCGGATCCAAAAAATTTAAATTTGGTCATAATGATGTCTTGGTTCTCAAATAATCAATGAATAAATTATGTACTTGTGATTTATACACTACCTATTGGTAAATTATAATATCCCATCATAACTAATCATGTACTCTAAATATTGATCTATATATTGTAGGCAGTAATACCATTAGAAGAATATGTAAGTGGAATGTTTCATGAGTAATTCCTAAATTTAGGATTCTAATATTCCATTTTAATCTATTAAGAAACATCTACTTGGTATTTTAGTTTACCATCTTCAATTCGTTATTTTTTTAATGTAAACTAACTAGTAACCCCCAAAAATCCAAACAATGATCAAAATATTTGCCATAAGGTGATGTTCATCAAAAATTTTGATGGACATGTTTTTTATTTTAGTTTATCAAGATTAAAGAGCCATGGGATAATGATATGTATTATTTTTAAAATGAAATGATTCTATAGGTTGAGAGTGTCTTTTTTATTAGCTTATACCCAAAGACGAAAACATCAATATCGTTAGGTGTTTTATAATGGAGGTCGTTTTAATATAGAAGATCATCATTCAATGGAGAAAAAACCCTATAAAATCAGTGATGCTTCATCTTTTGAAGTCATTTTAGTTATATATTTTTATTAATATTGGTAGAATAATATATTTTGTATAGCCATCAAACAATAAAATGTCTACACTACTCTATAGTTCATTATTATTTTTAGATAATATCTAATTTAATATGTAGTTATTTATATTATTTACACATTACAATCTATATGAATGTATAAAATTGAACCAAAATATTATGATTCATAAATTGTATTGTCATTCCACATTTTAGTTAAAATAACATCGTCATGTTTGTTCTAAAATTTAAAACACCAATGAAATCCATAAAAATTGTTATTCTAATTCAATTCCCCTAATTATAGTTCCAAAATACTGTTGGCAGAGAAAAACTATTTATGAAGGGATAGTAATGTTGTGTTATGAAAATTTTATGAAATATTTGACACCTTCATCATACTCATTAGTCATATAATTAACATCTATTCGTTTTCCATTCAGATTCATCATATTTTAAAGAACAAACAATAATATTTATTAATATATCGTAGATACATTTTCTATAAAAACAAATAAAACCCAAAAAATTGGTGAAATATATTAATAAAAAATATATTTTCAAATATCTAGAATTTTATATTTATTAAAAGAATAAATTCATTCATTAATGATCAACATGTAGTGATTTAGAGAGGGTTATTAATGTGTAATACAATGGAGAAGAATAAATAAATAAGGGTTCATGTAGGTTTTTTATTTAGGGTGTCCCATTATAATCTCTTTATGGTAATATTATTATAAATTGTATCTTTCTTACTGATTAAATTTTTTTTATAAATAGTGATGCATAAAAAAATTTATTTTTGTAGACAAAATTATATTACAGTGACTATAATTTAAAAAAATACATACCAGAAGTAATAGATTAATGGTGTCATAAATATAATTTAGAATGAAAAATACAGACATAAACTTGTAACGATTCATTAAAAAAATTTAATCAAATAATAAGAAAACTAATTTATATAAATGGATGTATTAATAGGATAGGAATAAATTATATTCAACATTACATTTGAATAATTAAACTAGATTTTACTATACAAAATAAGATGCAATGCATAAAATGATCACAATATTACATGAATAAAAATTAACATAAATTGAACAATATATGGTAATAACAACATAATTGTTTCTTAGAAAAAAACTAACCCACTAAAAATTAAAAACAAAAAACTAGAACCAAGTCAAATGCATAATTTATTATGTAATGTTAATAAAATAATTAATGAAAATATTAAAAAGCTATTGGTTTTATGCTACTTGATCCGATTTGGAGCTGTATTTATGGACAAGGACCATCATGTTAATTCAATATGAAAAAATAATAATATAAGTTCAATATAGATTATTAGATGTATAGAAAGACAAAAAAACATTTTTACAATGAATTTTGTGTCACTCGAGAATTTTATTTTCTTGTTGAACTAATGGAAATAAAATTCTACTGCAATTCAAAATGGACTCAATCACACACATGACTCCCCAAAATTAAAATAAAATGTATGATTAAAATAAATAAGGGAATAACTAGAAACGGTATAAGAACCATAACAAAATTTCTAGTCAATCCATATATAGATATTGAATCATCCATGATTAAAAATAGGAAATTATGATCCTGTCATCATTGTCATCATGCACCAATAGGTTGGAACTCCTTAAAATTGGAGCATCCCCTTGATCCAGGAAAACAAAAATTAACCTCTTTATATAATCTATGAACAAAGATACAAAACAATCCAAATAGATATATAAAATAAAAAACTAGAAGGTTGATTGGAAATGATTGTGCCAATATTTCTCTCATTCATTCTCACTCACTTAGTGAAATAGACCATAGAACTATTATTACACGAATTTTCATTTCTATATTTGTTGAATAGAAACCTTTGGGAACAAAAAATTATTCATTTCCTTAAATAATATATGAGACCAAAAAATGCAATGTAAGTATCATAAGATTTTATATGATTAACTTTCATTAATGGTATGGAGATAACATAGTAATTATATAATAATTATGATCCAATGAATGTATCTCGACACAGTCCACTAAAGAAAATTGTGGTGGACTTGCAGTTGTATATAATTATCCTCCAATGATATACACCTATTAATATATTTTTTTTACAGTCTAGAAACGTACAATGGATTTATTATAGAAGAATGATAAGATGAAATCAACTCATTATACTAAATCCATTTAAAATTAGAAAATTATATATCATACACAAAGTAAATATACCAATGGGAAATTGGTCCTTTAGTGGATTAGACCCATGTAATAATAAAAAATGATTAAATTCCAACCAAATAATACATAGTCCATTAATAGTATAGTTCCCATTAATATATATTTTTATTAAACAAATTAATTATAGTACCCAATACATTTCATTAATAAAAAAATACAAATAATAATCAAATTATACATCATTTATAAAAAAAGTCAATAAAAATATAAAATCCCCACATTTTAAAATAAATTTATTATCCTAAAAACCTGATATTGAAAAAATAATTATAAATTGATATAGGGATTTTTTATAAAACATCCAAAAATAACAATATTTAAAAAAAACTAATTTTAATACTATAAACTAAATACTTATCTTTCATGAATCATGGTGATACATAGATTCCATAATAAACTAATATTATTATACAACTGTGATGTACATAATTTTAACGTAATATTATATAACATTCAAAAGTAAAACTGTACAGTTATATAACTAATTCTCCATCAATGATATTTCCATCGGGGTGTTTCAGAACATATGACCTACAATTAAAAAAATAAAAAATATAGTATACAAACTCTATAAAACATGGAATAATATCACCAAAATATTTAAATCATTAATTTAAATAATATATTAATTTTCAAAAGAGAGAACAAAAAATTTAAATATTATACATAACACCATTAAGGTTTAAAATATAAACATTATATTTTAGAGCATATAGGACATGCAACCCCAATTGTAGAATGGAATATAACCTCATGAGACTATGTTATATTTAATATTTCAAATAAATTCAATATATTATGTATATTAAAATTAATGAAACTTTGATTTTAGTTTGTGGTATATGAAATAATAACTTTCTTTGAAATCATGTTTTACATGCACAAAGAAGTTTTACAAAGCAACAAAATACTATTTATATTATTTATGATTTTAAAATAATACCCAAGACATTAGAATTGATGGTAATAAAATTATTAACTATATTATTAAAATTTTTAGTTCACACATTATTATTATAAAAATATAAATTATAAATAATAATAATAATCATTTAAATGTGATATAAATTTTCTTGAAAAAACCGTATTTTCCTAAAAGACTGTTTAGATGCGTTTTCTGCATAATATTTAAAATTATTTTAAAAACATTTATAAAATATGTTTGGGAAAATATATCATATTTTTTAAATAATAAAACCAATGTTATATTAGGGTTAATTATTTGGATTTTTCTGGGATGTTTAATTTTTTGATTAATAGTTAAAAATATTGTATTTTATCTGATAATTGTTGTTTCATCTAAATCAAATTTTTTTGAAATTATATTTTGAATTTATTTTAATTAAAAATAGTTAATCAATACATCTGTTAATCTAATTTAGGTCATTTGGATTTTTTTATTTAATTATGATATAAAATCTTTGTAAATTGTTGAACATTTTCACTTAAAAACCAGACTTCTCATCAAATTTGTGGGAATAATTTTATATTATAATTTTACACTTAAGATAATTGAATTTTTAAAAATGGATTTCATATTTATAATAATAATAATTTATAATTTCTAATAATTTCAACATAATTTTTACCCAAAATGAACGGTGACTGTAGAGAAACATAATTACAGTGGTTAATGTAAAAATAAATTTACTATATGGTTAAATAGGAATGATAAAAGATTAAAAGACAAAAAATATTATGTTAGTTTTGTTAAATTAGATTATGTACCATTGCATGTAAATGTATCTAAAATATGGTTGATATATACCACTTACCTTTGAATATGACATATATAAAAATTAAAGCTAAGAAAAATGCAACAAATATACTTTTCATACTTCAAAAGTTTATTATTAATTGTTATATTGGAAAAAATATAGGTTATATTATTAATATTATATTTAAATATTAATAATTCTGTCATACCATGATAATTTATTTTAATTTTTTAGATATGATTTAATTAGTTACAATTCTTAATAAATACCAATGTTGTATTGGCTCAGAACTCATTGGTCCATTCCTTTTTGATAATTTGCTGTTTGAGGTGTTTCAGAAGTTTAAGGTGACATATCCCTAACACTTTTCCAAATTTCTAGATCTGTGAACAGTACGACTATAGCCATAGGTGAACAGTGCAATAGTATCCTTAAGTGAGTAGTGAAATGGTAGCCTTACTTAAATAGTGTTTCCAAAACGGTGAGGTTCCAACAGTGAACTTTTTGCATTTCCAAATATTGAGTTAATGGACAGCGTTACCAGAATGGTGAGGTTCCAATGATGACCTCTTCCCTTTGAAAAATTTTGAGTATATGAACAGTGTTTCCAGAATGGTAATGTTCCAATAGTGACCCCTTTCCATTTCTAAATTTTGAGTTAATGAATACTATTTCCAGAATGGTGAGGTTCAAATGGTGACCTCTTTCCTTTTATAATTTTTGAGTTCATGAATTGTTCTTCTAGAACGATGAGGTTCCAATGGTTACTTCATTCCATTTCCATATTTTGAGTTAATGAACAATGTTTTTAGAATGGAGAGGTTCCAACCGTGACCTCTTTCCTTTAAAAACTTTTAAGTTCATGAACAATGTTTCCTGAATGATGAGGTACCAATAGTGATCTCTTTCCTTTCCCAAATTTTGAGTTTAGTAATAGTGTTTTCCAAAATGGTGAGGGTCCAATGGTGACCAAATTACTTTGAAAATTTTTGATTTCATTAATAATGTTTCAATAATGGTGAGATTCCAACATTAACCTCTTTCCTTTGCCAATTTTTGAGTTCATGAATAGTGTTTCTAGAATGGTGATGTTACAACGGTGATCTCTTTCCTATTCCAAATTTTGATTTCATGAACACTGTTTCTATAATGGTGAGTTTCCCACAGTATCCTTTTTCATTTTTCGAATTTCATTTCAATGAACAGTTATTCCAACCTCCTAGAGTTCGCCCCTTTAAAAAAAATTCATTTCAAGCCTTGTTTTAAGGACTCTAAGGCCGATTCAATGGATGTAAGACCTACATTAATTTTTCATAAGGATCAGGATTATTTTACTTGGTCAAAACACATAGTTTAATGTGATCTTATTTTAATGTAAAACCCATAATAACCTAAACCGGTGTTCTGTTAAATCTTCTAAAAGGGTGAGATATATTCGTCCCTAGTTCCTCATCCTTGTTCTCGGGTGTGAGATGCCTGAACATTCCCATCCTTCCCATAGGATATCTGCTATTTAACATTCCTCCTTAGATTGGTTCCCCTCTATTTTTAGAAAACGAATATGTATTGATCAATATTTGATATATGGTATGATCTATCATCATTCTTTTTGGGTTCATCTCTATCTGCTTCTCCCTACCCTTTTATGGAATGGTACCACCATGTCACTAATGGGATTTTCTTGTGCATCTGCTGGTGTGGTGGTGTCTCTATATCCTCAGGTGGATTCAGCGGTCATGGTGGGAGGAGATCATATATCGTTGTCTATCTTGTTCTGGAATAATGTTCTTCAAGAAATGTTTGAGGTAGGAGATTCAGTTCTTCATATATATTTTACATGAAATGGTACAGTTATAATTTTTTATTGTTTGATATCAATGCTTGTATGATTTAGCCTTTCGTTCTTAATGGTAATTGGTAAGGAATGTAATGTAGGAATTAGTTGACAATTGTTTTTCTATAGATAAAGTGTCATGTTAATGAATCTAATTGTTTTTGTTGTAATTTTATGCTAATAAAATTGATGCATTAATCATGTTTAATTAATTTTTGATAGCTTACTATTTAGGTATTCGGAATTTGGATCCTATTAATAATAAATCAGTTAATCCAAGATGGATTAAGGAACTGGTTGATTGATAAAAGATAATTCTTTTACGGTAATGGGTTTCCCTCTTTCTTTTTTAATGGAATAGAGCCCAATTGGTATGATGTTTGTTTTCCTACTGCTTGTGTAGCAATGTGAGCCTGGATGGTTGTTGTGATATGCAGGGGAGTGGAGTCCTACTTGTTGTGGTAGTAATTGATTCCTAGAGTTACGATATGCATCAGCTTATGCATCTGGGTATCGGGGAGGACACTTGGGATGATGAAATGGGTTGGATGTGAATGTTTGGATACTTACTGATTCTTATTGTTTGTTTATCTCCATTTTATTCCCCACTCCTCAAGTCATCTTGTCTTTCATACCCTTCTTACAAAAGGTGTGAGGATTTGTAGGGTATGCCACGCGATTTCCATGTTTTTTTCTTAAGTGAGGATGGGTTTACGCACATGAAATAGGTGGGAAATAGTCGACCGGTAGTTCATATACTCAAAGAGTTGTCCCCACTTTTGTTTAGTATCATAGAATGTTCATATAGAATGCCTAGGAATATGGGAATGTAATTCTATAAATAAATAATTGTATAAATGATGTTAACACTTGGGGTTTGGAGCATGGTGGGGCGCATTGTAGAGGTTTCAATTTTAAAAGGACAACAGACATTGGGTGTGATGCTAATGAAATATAATGTAGAATTGTTAATGGTTAATTAATGTTTGAATAATTAATTAATTTAAATTGAAACTTGTAAAAACAAAATTAAGTAATGTTTTGAATATCTATAAATTTTTTTGTGTTTAAATGATATCTAGTCTTAGAAGTGGCATTCAGGAGTCCGATAAATGTTAGATTCAATTGAGTCGAAGACTAGGTTATACCCATAATGTGGTTCTGAGATATAGTATATTATGTAATTTTTTTGTTTCTATACCCTAATCCACCTTGTATGTTAGAGAAACTGACACAATGGGGATTCTGGGCCCTAGGGGTGTTTTCTACAAAATTCTGATGGGAAGATGGATGGATGACTACCCCCTTTGTCCCCTCTCTTTTCTCTTGGTAGTTACCTGTGCCAGTAGGCACAATGGTTATTTTTCCCCATATATGTGTGTAGTGGGATGTAATGTCTTGTTGTTATTCACACACATATATTCTCAATATATTTTCATTTGGAGTACTATAGGTGTAACTTGTATAGGCTATGATGGCTTGATGATCCTTACATAGTGTATGGGCTATAATGGATTGAGGATTAATACCTGGCGTATGATAAACATTATCTGAACTACGGTGGCTCCCATAAACATCATGTTTACTTTTCATACAAGGAGATGGTGGTTTCGTTGTATTAGGTGCTTGTTGTGGTGCTTTTCCCAGGTGTCTACGGGTAAACCTTTTTAGAGAAAGATGCTTAGGACGTATGACATTAGGGCTAAGAGACAAACTGATAGGGAAGTAGTAGCAGGATACCCTGATATTCATTATAATATTATATACTCTTTCGTGATTTACATGGTGATAGTATCCATGGTGAGGCTGGGAACATAGTATGCCATATTTAGGTGAAGCGTTAGATTCAATTGTTGTTCACTATGCATTGGCATTCACTCTTTATTGTTGCACAAGAGACTTCAAGGAAGATCCTGATATGTATACTGTTATAATAACCATATGTATATAAAAAGTATTTTTCAGGTCAGTTGGAGTAGGATAGTGATCAATCTAGTTTCTACTAGCTAGGGGTTGCATGAGCTATTTGGGCTTCGTGGTCGTTGTTGTTTACAGTTTATTTTGTGTACTTGTAGTTTTCACTGTTAAACTTGAAGTAGTATGGCATGACATTACATATGTATACTTGGTATATAATTTATTTTGGTGTCTTATTCGGAGTTGGCTGGTGCTTTTCTTATCAATCTATTTCTCATGTGTTCTCTTAGAGCGTAATGCATCCCATTTGAGTGTTTACAATACCATCTGTACTAGTTTCCAACCTAGGGAATGTTGGAGGTATGAATCGGGGATCATTGTCTCTCTTCTAACATTTTTGGCCATGGAAGGGTACACATTGTTGGCAAGGGGTTGTGATAGAGTGGTATGAGAGGTCTAGTTGAGGGATAGGATTGAGTTTGGAGTTAGCCACATGTGAAGTTTCATGGGTTGGTATGGAAACTATGTCATTCAAGTTTACAAGTGATGTAAACACTAGAGAAGGGCTAAGACATAGGCTTTTAGGGCCACATATGATCTGTTGTACGAACCTTTATGTTTACAATGGATACTAAATGAGGTGATACTAGTTGTAGTGTAGAGACCTAGGAAACGATCATGCATTATTCTTATTTGTTCATGTATTTGAATGAGTACAACTTTGGATATGCTAAACAAAAATGAATAAAAGAAAAAAATAATTAATAAATACCGAGTCTACCATATTCTAGGTCTAGGAGCTCTAACTATTTTTTATCATACAGGCATGGATCTAGGTCGGCGTCATCATCAGGATCACATAGAAGGTGTCCAGCAGGTTGTCCCAGCACATTACCACTGAGTAGAGGTTGATTAAAATAATCATTGGAGGATGGAACTCTGAGAGTTTTAGGGCCCGAGACAAAAAAGTATGAGGGCTCTGTTTTAGAGGAATTCACGGAAGATGGGTTGGAGGAGGTCGAGATAGGATTTAGTTCAAATTTTTCTCAGTAGGAGCGCTGGGTGTCCTTGGATGGGATGATGCTATGTGGAGCAGCGAGGAAGTGGTGGTTCTTGTTCCCCATGGATCACGAGGAGTCAATGATCTCATGGGAAGAGTTCTGAAACAAGTTTAGAGTAGTGTTTCTTTCTTTTACCTCGAAGGTGTCCAGTCGCCAAGAGCTTATCAACCTTAGATAGGGGAGCTCCAATGTGGGAGAGGTTGGAATCTGTTTCAGAATCTTTTTACGATAGACTTTCGACCTATTTCCAGATGAGGATGCTATGGAGAGTCATTTTGAGGGGGCCTTGCATCTAGACATCCAGTACCAGGTCACCCCATTTTTGATGAAGACATATATTGAGGTTGTAGAAAGGTAAGAGGTTGTCTAGAGGAAATTTTCCAGAACCATATTATCATGAGAGGGGAGTCTTCATGATTCTTCATGAAGTAGAGTTATGGTACGAGGCTCCCAGTATTCATGGAAGAATAGTTTTTGTTCGGTCGGGGGTTGGTCCTAGCCATCAACATCACATTTCTCCCGGGGAATCGACTCTCAGGCCTTTTCCCAGGGATCATGTGTTTGTTATTCTTGTGGTGGTTGAGGTCAATAGTAGCTTGAGGGCCTAACCTTTTATATCAGTCATCGTACACCAGGTTTTCCACTCTAGGTTCCTCGGTTTAGGAAGTTCTAGCCGAGGCAGCAGCAGGAGGTTGCACCATCATTAGATCAGTAGATGGTAGATGGGGTAATAAGGGGACAACCATGTGATTCTCCCCGTAATCAGAGATCCGAGCATGACCATGGTGGTGGTTTTCATTAAGGTTAGAGAGGTTGTGGAGAAGGTCATGGTCTGCTTCATGCTTTAGCATTTCCAGCTCCAAGAGATCCAAATATCGTTCAATGTACCTTTTCTTGTTTTCTACCATGGATTATTCCTTGTTTGATTCAGGAGAAACTCAATCCTTCATATCACCTACCTTTTTCCAGGCCACGGGTCTTTAGGTAGAGAGGCATCCAGTGCCCTTGGTGTTTACTACTCTAGTTGGAGGACAAGAGGACTTGTTTGAAGTATGTAGAGACTATGATCTAGTGTTTGGGCATCACCACTCTTGGATAGATTTCATATGTTTACGAATAAGACCATAAAATGTAATCCTTGGCATGTATTGGTTGTATTTTGTGCATGCTATCGTGTATTATTGTAGGAGGCTGATTGTGTTCTTCAATGAGGATGGTGAGCCAGTGGTGTTCGTTAGTGAGAGAGACCGTCAGATGGGTTAGAGGCATGTTTCATCTTTATCATCCATGATCACTGAGATGATGCTTAATTCATCAGAGGTTCAGTAGTTTGTGTTTCCTAGGATCATAGAAGAGTACACATATGTCTTTCCATAAGAGGTTGTAACATTACACCCACATCGAGAGATCAATTTTGGGATCGAGGTACAACCAAAAGAACCTCCTATTTATATATCTCCATATATGATGGTTAATTCTGAGTTAGGAGAGCTATGTTTACACCTTTATGTTATGTTATAGTGTGGTTTTATTCAGCCGAGTGTGTCACTATGGGGTTCACATGTTTTTTTAGTGAAGAAGGCTAACAACAGTTTGCGGTTTTGTGTAGATTATAATCACTTAAACAATGTGACAGTGAGGAATCACTATCCTCTTCCTAGTAATGATGATTTATTTGATCAAATTAATGGTGAATGTTGGTTATCAATGATCAACATGCGGTCAGGATATCATATGATGTGTGTGAAGGATGAGGATATCCTGAAGACTACATTCTGTTATTGTCATGGGCATTATGAATTTGTTGTAATGCAATTTCGTGTGACGAATTCTCCAGTTGTATTCATGGTATTGATGAATGATTTGTTCTGTGAGTTCCTGGACATATTCGTGGTGGTTTTCTTTGATGAAATCCTTGTGTACTCCATGTCTGAGGAGGAGCATGCAGAGAATCTACAAGCCATTTTGGGAGTTTTTTGTCAACATCAACTATTTTTGATGTTTTCAAAGTGTGAGTTTTGGTTTCGAGAATCCATTTCTTTGGGAATGTTGTATCCCATAAGGGAGTATCTATGGATCCATCTAAGATATAAGCTGTTGTGTATTGGGTAGCCCACAAGACAGTTTTAGAGGTGCGAAGATTCCTTGGTCTCGCAGTCTACAACAGGATGTTCGTAGATAATTTCTCTCAGTTGCGACTCCTATAATATCTTTGAACATGAATTATTAGGAATTCATAAAGAATAATCAGCGTCATGAAACTGTTGAGTATCTATAGGAGATGTTATTATGTTCTCCCGTTCTTTGTCTTCCATCTGAAGGTGTTCAGTTTTGATGTTATCTGTGATGCTTCGCATATGAGGTTAGGATGTGTTCTGATGCAACAAGGACCATTTGTTTCATATGGTTCTTGGTAGTTACATCCCCATGAACGTATCTATGCCTCCAATGATCTTGAGTTAGTAGTCATGGTATTTTCTCTGAATTTGTGGAGTCATTTTTTCATGGAGATGGCTTTTTGGTTTTCACCGATCATAAGAGAGTGAGGTTTTTTTTCTTCTAGCATGATATAAATGTAAGAAAACATCAGTGGATGGAGTTATTAAAAAAATAAGAATTTAAAATATCCTATAAATCTGGAAATGGGAATGTTTTAGCTGATGCTCTGTGTCAGAAGACACGTAGTGTTTCTCTATGTCAATCTGGTTATTCGTGGAGACTAATGGAAGAACTATTAGTATTACATCTTGATATAGCAGATGTTGGGGGAAGAGACCGAGTTGTTTGTGGTGAGGCCCATGATGGTTTGTCTGAGGATGATCAACACTGAGTGTTGTATCACAGAAGGGTTTTTGTTCCTTTGGACAAGTGCAAGACGATTCATATAGAGTTTCATATATCACCTTTAGAGGTGCATCCATTCAAGACAATGATATACCTAGCCATGAAGAGTTATATTTTTTGGTCATGGATAAATCGTTCAGTAGCAGAGTTTGGGTCTCGATGTTTGGTCTACAAGATGGTGAAGGTCAAACAACGTGTTCCTGGTGGTCTACTCCAGCCATTAGAAGTTCCTCAGTGGATGTGGGAGGACATCTCAATGGACTTGGATACTGTTTTACCTCGATCTCATAGAGTACATGATGATATTTCAGTGGTAGTGGATGTTTTAACAAAATCAACCAACTTTTTAGAAATCAAGTAGTCAATATCAGTGTATGTTTTTTTGAGGCAGTATCTGGAGGAGGTGGTGAGACTTAATGGAGTCCTAAGGATGATAACATCGGATCGGGATCCTCGTTCTACCTCTACGGTGTGGAGAGGTTTTGTAATGTCCTGGTTCTAGAAGCCACCCAGAGGCACCCTATACCCTGTTGGTCACATGGCCTCAATCGCTTTCCCCAAACGCCAGAGGCTGTCGACTAGTAGAGAGGGCCTTGGGTGTTATAGTGTAAAAACAATGCCCTCATCGGGAGAGTACACAATGGGAGAAAACAAATAGACAATATCTGAAACCGTAACCATCCACACCAGAGTAAACGATACACATCAGAAGACTAACAGTAAACAACTGGAGCACACACCCATGTATATAAAATGATGCATGATACCTATCTCTAGGAAAGAAGACAAAAAAGTCACAATGATGAATACTATACTAAACCAAACTGAAAAAAGAAAACAGGTAAACTCCTCATCATTGCAATCCGTAGATTGGTCTCATGCTCTCGAGCTCTACAGCAAGTCAAGTGCCTGAAGTAGAAGGGTGATTTCCATTATCTATACATCAACAATATAATCAGTTTGCACCCAAAAGCATGGCCCAAATAGGGTGTGAGACAATTTCCCAGTATGAAATCACCCAAAGATCTGTGCCTAATAGTCTGTGAATACATGGCAGTAAAAATACTGGAAGCAGTAAACAGGAAAGCACAAAGCAGCTACAATCCACAATGTCTAGCATATTAAGTACACAAGTAACAACCAATAAACATGAATAACAATAGGTAAACCCTAGGTAGTTATCATAGTCTAACACTTATTGTTCAACATACAAGTACTAGCGACCATCTGGGAAGCGCACACAGTCTCAACCCTCTGGTTCAGCTAAAGAATAAACTCAATGAGGAAGTACTGACCTTCGATTCCCCATATAGACGTGTCTCATAATAAAGGCTATTTGGGAAAGCACTGCACATCCCATTCCCCCTATGGCCCACGTCAAGGAACTACAGACTCTCTGATGAAGCACTCAACGTCAATTCCCCCTATGGTCTCACATCGTAAATTAAAGACACTCTGGAGAATCCCTTATGTACATTCTCCCTATGGTCAACAACACTAGTTTCTCTCATCCCTGTGTAAAACAAACATGAATAGATAACATTTCACCCCAAGTAAACCACAAGAACTACTTGTTTATCATTATAAGGCACAAAATCATAACAATACAACTGTTCCACTATCCTACAACTAGGCATGGAAACTGGGAAAATGTCTAACAAGAAAAACATGCATGGAAAAACATCTAGAGCACAGTAAAACAATTACCCTATTCCCAAGAATTTACCTCTACTCAAGAAATCAAGAATAGTAGGAAACAATAGGGACAAAATAGGAAACACACACAAGACCTCGTTCAAGGGAATTGGTGGAATTGCAAAAAATATTCAAAGTCTTCCTACAGAAAGGAAAAAACCACCTACATCGATGCTAGGATATCAATATACTTGAACCACGACGATTGATTATCCATAGAAAGTCGAACATCAGAGAAAACGTGCAAAACACTCAAACCCCAATACCTTTAGAAAGATAAGGAGTTGAAAAAAAATCCTCTAAGAGAAGGAAGAACTCACTGTTTCTGTTCCAATGCAATCGACGACAACTGAAACGGAGATCAGACGGGAGCTCGGGGGCTCGGAGAAGAATCGTGGCCGTACGGGAGATCATGGCCGAATGAGACTTCTGGGGTACGCGGCGTGTACTTGGTGTTTCTGTACTCCACCTTAAGTGGCCTCCACATCACCCCTACACACCGTGTGTGTGGACGAGACATGGCCAGCACACGGATATGAGCGACGAAGGAGTATACAGTGTGTACTCATAAAGTACATGGCGTGTACTTAAAAAATTTCCAAAAACTCCTATTTTCAC
Source organism: Viscum album (assembly GCA_963277665.1). Classification (NCBI taxonomy): domain Eukaryota; kingdom Viridiplantae; phylum Streptophyta; class Magnoliopsida; order Santalales; family Viscaceae; genus Viscum; species Viscum album. The sequence goes on along the minus strand of OY728126.1, from coordinate 2,044,629,137 downwards.
ATACACACCAGAAAAAGGAAGGAAATACCTAAAACAAGGATCCGGGTTCTTGAAAACATCTCCCCTTAATGAAATTAGTCCTCAAATATCTCTTACGAGGCTGAGAAGAAGAATCCCCGAACAGCTCCGGCCACTGTGATCATACATCGTCCTCCCTCTCCCTGGTCTCATCTTGTACTTGCTCGTGCTTCCATAGCACCGTACTAGAGGAACAGATCACCCACGGAGAACTATCGTACTGCGATTTTCAATCCACATATGATGCTCCCCAAATGATGCATCCGCTTCAAGATCAACCTCCTAGGGCTGAAAGACATGAGACGGGTCTGAAAAGTACCGTCGAAGTTGAGAGACGTGGAAGACATCTTGCATGGCCTGATACCAATTAGGTAACTGCAACCGATAGGCAACCCACAGAACTATTTCCAATACCTCAAATGACCTGACATACGATGGTGAATGCAACCCCTGTCTCTGAATCTTCTTGTGTCCCAATCTTGGTGCGACACGCAGGAAAAACTGATCCCAAACCTCGAACACCAGAGGTCTTCTATACTGATCCGAATAAGACTTCAGTCGAGACTATGCTATAGCCATTCTCTTTCGAATATACTATATCCACTCTGAGGTCTCCTGGACTAGAAAAGGTCCTAATAAAGCTGCCTCTCCTGCCTCAAGCCAGCATAAATGTTATCGGCACGACCTACCGTACAAGGCCTCGTAAGTTTCCATCTAAATAGTCTCCTGAAAACAGTTGTTGTAGGCGAACTCCACCAGACAGATATGCTTCTCCCAAGAACCGCCAAAGTCTAAAATGAAATTTTAGAGAATATCCTCAAGCACCTGGATCATACACTCAGACTGAACATCTGTCTAGGTTTGGTATGATGTACTCAAATGTACTAGTGTACCCAAAGCCCTCCGAAGCCCCTGGAAGAACCGAGAAGTATAGTGTGCATCCCTATCTGAAACAATGGAGTGTGGAACTCCATGCATACGTACAATCTCTCGGATGTATATTAATCCTATATCATCAACACTGAAGGGTTCCTTGATCCATAATAAGTGAGAAACCTTCATAATCATATCGACGACAACCCAAACAACATCATTCCCTCGAGGATACCTCAGTAATCCGGTCACGAAGTCCATCGCGACATGATTCCACTTCTACTACGGAATGGGTAGCTGCTGTAAAATGCATGCTGGTCGTTGATTCTCCGGCTTCACCTACTAAAAAATAGAACACCTCAAGACGAAACAAAAAAAATCCTTCTTCATACCTTGCCACCAGTAATGGCGATGAAGATCCCAATACATTTTGGTGACGCCAGGATGAACTGCCCAAACTCAAGAAAGAAAATCCCGCATTTGCTCCATGCATATATCTACTGGCACCCATATGTGTCCCTGGAAACACAAGATTTCATCCTCTCCCATTGTCCATCCAGGAATAGGGTCCTCTCCAAACATAGTCTCCCACAGGACTAAGCCTTCTGCGTCTGATATCTTCCTCATTTGTACCCAATCAAGAAGTGTTGAGGTCACAGCTACAGAAGATAGCTATGTATGTCCCTGTCATTCATTCACCTCCAAATTTATCTCATAGAATAGATCAATAAGATACAACTCACTACTGGCCTACAGAACTTCCTGAAGTTGAGTTCTCCTACTCAACGCATCTTCCACTGCATTTCCCTTTCACGGCGTATAGGCAAGATCGATATCAAAATATTAGAGATACTCGACCCATCTGCAATATCTCAGATTTAGATCACGTTGAGTGAAGTTGTAATTGAGACTATTGTGGTCAGTGAAAACCACAAAGTTCTCTCCCATAAGTTAATGTATCCAACAACATAAGGCATGAACAACAGCTTCCAACTCCAGATCGTGTGTCGGGTGGTTCCTCTCATGCGGCCTCAACTACCGAGACCCGTACACAACGACTCCATCTACTTCAATAAGAAAAGCGCCCAGTCCGATACCTGAAGCATCACAATAAATATTATAGCTCTTTCCTGGATCTAGAAGGAATAGTATCGGTGCTGACGTCAACCTTTCCTTCAGCTCCTGGATGGCTGACCCACAAGAATCTCACCATAAGAACTTCGCCCCCTTCTTGGACAGACCTGTCAATGGTGCTGCTAGGTGTGAAAAGTCCTGAATGAAGCGTCTGTAGTATCCAGGAATCCCTAGGAAACTACATACCTCAAAAACATTCTTCGGCGCCTCCCAGGATACTATAACTCTCACTTTCTTTGGGTCCACAGATACTCCTGCCTCTGAGATGATGTGACCCAAGAAGTGAATATGATCCATCCAAAAGTGGTACTTTGAGTGTTTACCATAATGATGATGCTCTCTCTATGTAATCAGAATGATCTCAAGATGGGTAGCATGGTCGTGTCGAGTGTGAGAGTACACCAAGATATCATCCATGAAGCCCACGACGAAAGAATCCATTTAAGGATAGAACACTCGGTTCTTCAGTGCCATGAAAACTGCAGGCACATTCATGAGACCGAATGGCATAACCATATACTCGTAGAGACCATACATGTTCCTGAAGGCGATCAGAGATATATCTGATTGTCTAATCTGCAATGGATGAAAACCAGACCTCAAATCAATCTTCAAGAACACTCGGGCTCCTCAAAGTTGATCAAAGAGATCATCAATACTTGGCAAGGGTTATCGGCTCTTGACCTTCAATTGGTTCAACATCCGTTTATCCACACAGAGCCTAAGGGTACCATCTGCCTTCTTCGCAAATAGGACAGGCGAACCCTATGGAGAATTACTGGGTCAGATGAAACCCTTTTTCTGAAACTCCTCGAACTACTTCTTAAGCTCTTGCAACTCAAGTGTATCCATCCTATATCGAGGAATGGACACCAGTTCCAATCCTGGAATGAGCTCGAGAGAGAATTCTACCTCATGCTCCGGAGGAAAACCTAAAAAGTCTTCTGGAAGGACATCACTGAAATGATCCACCACAAGAGGAAAGTTTAACTGTGAAGTCCCCTGGTCATCCAGATAAAGACTATCAATCTGGGCCATAACCCCTCCTAGCCCAAGATGTTCATGTACTACTTGACCCTCCTGAACATCCCATTCGCCTCAATGATGAAAAGATTCACCCTATGGTTAAATGAAACTCACACTGTTGCGATAATAGTCGATGACTGCCTTGAAGGGAACCAACCAGTCCATCCCAAGAATGACATCATAACCTTTCATCTCTAGGACATAGAGACCCTATAATAAACAATACCATACAACCTCGAGAGAGCACTCTCCGCACAGACGTAAACTAGAAGTACGCATCCCCAAATGTGTGTCTAGTGTCAAAAAGTAGGCAGAAGAAAAGATACAGAGCCCAAGGATCTCCACAATAGCGACAGAGATAAAGCTATGTGTAGCACCAGTATCGAAAAGAGCTGATGATAAAACTGAGGATACAAAAAGCATAACTCGAACTGTAAAAGGTATGGGATCCTGATCCTGATAGGTCTGCTCCACCTTAAAAGAATATCCTACCTCATGGCCATGTGACCCTACCTGAAAACTCTAAGCTGATCCTCCCTGATGATGCTGAAATAATGGTGATTTATCGCCACGTCCTCAACCACCACCTCAGCCTGAACGGCCGGAATAACGCTAGTTTCCCGACTGTTGGGAAACTGGTGGTGCTTCTCTTGAATTAAGAGTCATGGAAGAACCCCCATCACTAGCTATTGGTGAGAAAACCCACCAGAAATGCTGAAGGTGACCCATCTTGCTGCAAGATCGGCACTCCACTGGGTGTCTCATGCACTACAGACTCATGTGCATAGCCCTTCCACACTGGTAGCATACTATCTGGCTACCTGGAGATGTCTCTATCCTCCTTGGATCACCACACGTAGACTCCATACCGAGCTTCCTACTGTCCACTGGAGGAACACTAGCTCTGGAAGAAGAACCGCCCTGGCTCGCAGCTCCTGAGTCTCTTAGATTGTGCTCCGCAATCAGAGCCTGGTTAACGATGGAAGTGACGGAAGTAAACTAGAATATATTCACCTGTGAGCGGATCTCCCCCCTGAGACCATCCTCAATCTTCCTTGCTAAGAACACCCCATCTCCACCCCGGAGGGGTGTGAATCTCTGCAGCTCGGTGAAACGAGAGGAATACTTCATAAAATAAAAAGTACCATACTCTAGACTCATGAACACCAGGGCTCGATAGGCCCTTAGGGTCTCTGGGTAGAAGTAGTTGTAAAACACATGCTGGAACTCCTCCCAATCCATAACCTACTGATGAACCACATGTGAGGTCACGTCCCACCACCTCTTAGAAGAGTCTCATAGCATATTGGTAGCGAGCATGACCCGCCACTCTAGAAGTGTTTCCAGATGCTCAATGATAGTCAGCATGGATTCCAGCCATGACTCTGCAGCCAGTGGTCCCCCTTCCCCTGAGAAGGTAGGAGGATCATGCTGCGGGAAAACCCATGTCAAATCTGCCGTAGTCATGGAACGAGGCGATGCTCCCAAAAAGGTCTTCATCATACTCATAAAGCTTTCCCCGAATTGTGCACCAGTTCCTACAACTGGTATGATAGCAACTGACATAGCTGGGCCGACAGGAGGATTGGGAGGAAGTCCCTGATCAGCCATATCTGGTGTCTGATCACCGTCTTGCAACTGATGTACAATTGGAGGACATCTCGGAGGCATAACTATGGAAGATCAAAAGCATACTTTAGATCAAGAATATCAAAGATTGATAACACAAGAGCACAAAATGGAAATAAGAGAAGAAAACATCCAATTATACGAAACACAACTACACGGCGTGTATAAAACTACACGACATGTTCAATCAAACCATTCACATGATCGTGTACTCCTTTCCCCCTTGGTTTTGTAACACCCCAACTACATGGCGTGTTGTCCCCACACACGACATGTACCAGAACTCTATTTCCCAGCCCGACTCTCTTTACAAAGCTATCCCACATGGTTTTGTTAAACTAATACTACAAGGCGTGTTCCCTATGGACTCAACTTGTAATAGACAAGGTTTCAATGCCCCGTGTTGTTAGTTACAAGGGTGATTACACGACTGAGACTACACGGCGTGTTCCGAACAAACACGGCATGTACTTGAAGATTTTTCCCGACCCGTGTTGTCCATGACATGGTTGGCTACTGATAACAAGGATAAATGACATGTTCATACACAACATGGCATGTATGACATGAGCTTCCCCGACCCGTGTTGTTAGTGACACGACCTGGTACACAGCTCACTACTACATGGCGTGTACCTACCATACACAGCATGTTCCTTGTGATTTTTCACAACCCGTGTTTCTACTCACACAGTCAGTGACACGGTTTAAAACTACACAGTGTGTATATATAAAGTACACACTCTGTATTCTGGGTTTTTCCGGGAAATAGCTCTGAAACTACACTGAAGCCCAGAAAACACTGAAATACAAACATGATGTTGCCAAATTCCAATTCGTGAGGGCCCATACTCCCCACGAATCAAATCATGGCATCCAATACACTCATAATTAAGGTAAAAATGTTAATAATTCAGCAATTTACGATTCAAGAGGGCCCATAACACCTCATGAACCAAAATTAGATGTTCAATTATGTAGAGTACAATACAGACAACCTCTCTATCAAACATCATGGATTCTATCAAAGCATCTATCACAAAAGCATGCAATTTCTAATACACCCTAGATGGCATGGAAAGAGTGCATGAAATGTGATTCCTAAAAAGATCATGTATGATGAATGAGATGGCATACCCTCATCTCATCGGGTTGCGACAGAAATAGAACCACAATATCAACAACAATGAAAACACAATCATGTGAATCACTCTAGGTTAAATTAGATCAACTGTAACATAGATAAACTAGAAAACTGTAATAAGCGAGGTAGAGTGGATTTTTGCTTGTACACGAGTTAGTTACTCCTGATCACATCTTAATACCAAGTTCTGAATCCTTCTTATCCCTGGATAAAGGCTCAAAACTATAAATCAAGAGAATAGAAACCCTTTGATACCACTTTGTAATGTCTTGGTTCCGGAAGCCACCCAGAGACGCCCCGTACCCGCTTGGTCACATAACATCAAGCACATTTTCTCAAATTCCAGAGGCTGCCAACTAGTGGCGAGGGCCTTGGGTGTGACAGTGGGGAAACTATGCCCTCATTGGTAGAGTACACAGTGGATGAAAACAAATAGACAATAGCCGAAACAATAACCATCCATACAAGAGTAAATGATAAGCAGTGTAAGACTAACTGTAAACAATTGGAGCACACATACATGTATATAAAATGATGCATGAGACATATTTCTAAGAAAGCATCCAAACAAGTAACAATTATGAATTCAATACTAAACCAAAGTGAAAAAGAAAACAAGTAAACTCTTTATCATCACAAGACATAGCTTGATACCATGCTCTCCAGCTCTACAGCATGTCAAGTACCTAAAGTTTTAGGGCACTTTCCCTTATATACACCTACAACAATATAATCTGTTTGGGCCCAAACTCATGGCCTAAACATGGTGTGAGACAAGGCACGATGGGTATGTAAAGGATACTCCCAGATTGAAGGATTTGATGTTGAAGAAACCTTTGCTCTAATGGCTATCCTGTAGTCAATCAGCCTTTTCCTTGCCATGGAACTCCAAAGAGGATATGAAGTATATCAAATGGATATCAAGACATAATTTTTGAATGGTGTACTTGAAGAAGAAGTCAACATTGAACAAACTGTGGGTTTTTCTCTTTGTAATGATGAAACAAGGGTTCAAAAACTAAAGAAAGATCTATATGGTTTTAAGCATGCACCAAGAGCATGGTATTCTCGGCTGTACTCTCATCTCATGAAGCTGGAATTCAAAAGAGAAGGAGTAGATCACAATATATATGTGAATAATTCTCCAAAAGATCAGATCATGGTTCTAATCTATGTTGATGACATTATATTTGGTTTTAGCTGGCAGAAATAAGTGGATGAATTTTCCAATCACACGAAATCAAAATGTAAAATGTCTGTGATTGGGGAGCTCACATATTTCTTCAGGATGCAGGTGATTCAAAATAAGGATTACACGTTCATTTCTCAGGAAAAGTACGCAAGAGATCTACTAAAGAAGTTTAATATGAAAGACTCCAAACCAATGTAAACTCTGATTGCAGTCAGAACCAAACATGGAAGTCATGAGGATGGGACATCTTTAGATCCGACCGTGTACATGAGGATAATTGGGAGCCTACTATACCTGATGGGGACATGGCAAGATATTGTATTTGAAACATTCCTAGCGACCCTCTTTCAGAGTAATCCAAAAGAGTAACATATGGAAGCTGTAAAAATAATCATGAGGTATATTCAAGGTACTCAAAATTATGGTTTATAATTTTCTACATGAAGGGACAGTGAATTATCAGCATTTTTTGATGCTGACTGGGCTGGCGATGTAGTGAATAGAAACTCCACCATAGGAGGAGCATTATATATTTTGAATAAATGTCTTGGCTGGTTGAGAATGAAACAAGAAAGTACTTCTCCTAGTACTGCTGAAGCTGAGTATATCTCTTCCACAAAGGCATGAACTCAACTGTTATGGATGAAGAAATAACTAACAGATATTTGTGATGAGGTCAAACAACCAATGGTAATTTACTGTGATATCAAGAGTGCCATTGATTTTTTGAGGAATCATATTCATCATTCTCGTACAATACATATTGAAATCATGTATCACTTTATCAAAGGAAAAGTTGAGCAAGGAGTGAGTATAATGGATCATGTGGGAATTGCTGATCAATTGGTTGATATCATCACCATGCCACTGTCAACGACTGTGTTTGAGAAGCATTGGTTAAACCTATGATTTCATCCACCTTCCAATGCATAAGAAGGTTTTTGGGGGAGATACGATCTAGGGGGAGTGTGTTTTGAGCTGAATAATGAACAATTACCGGTCATTGGGTGAATTGTCAGTGTGGGAGAAAGGAATAAATTCATGCATGTTCAGGCGTGTCATGGACATGCCATGATTCTATGACATGATGACTATTCAGTTTTAGTGATAGGTTGAGAAGGATGCAAAGGAATACTTTGGACATGTAATTCTTCTGGGACACTGTCAAAGATTTTTTTGGGTGTCATTGAGAATTCCAAAACACAGGAATCCAATTCAATCTTCCGCTCTTATTTTCTACTCCGATCATTACTCACGTAGACGTAGAGTGTTGGATGAGTTGATTCTTTCATTTTTTTGTTTTCATATGGATGGTGATCTATTGAATTTTTAGTGATTTCCAACAAACCCAAAGGATAGATTGTTGCGACCATGGATATTCTATGCATGAATTGGGGAATGTTTTCTGTTTGTTTTCAATCCTCAGTGGAATTTCAGAATGTGTGATAGTAAAGTGATCATACAGTTCATGTAAACAATAGTATTTAAGGTGGAGAAATTTCCTAGTGTTTTCCCAATTTTTAGGGCTCAAAATCTGCAAATGAAGACATGGATTATTGTTAAAATGATGTGCACACAAAGAGGATGTGGTGCACGAAAAAGGAGGGTTGTGCGAGAAATATTTGGGTTGGGAGTGAAAACCAGCATGGTGCATGAAATAATGGATCAAGGTTTTTCATGAAAATAGTGTTTCATAATCATAACGTCAAAAAATGGCCAAGGCAGGAGCTACACAAAAAATCAGGAGATGTGCACGAAAAACAGTACCTGCGCAAAATATTCCATGCCAAATGATATGTTTTTTGTGCCACAGGGGGTTTTGCACGCATGGCTTTGAGACACCTATAAATAAGAGGTACCCCCTCATTCCATATGGTTGAATACATAGAGAATATCTTAGGTCCACTATGCATAAAAGGTTCACATATAAGGGCTTTGGAGAAATATTCTAAGCTGCGTGAAAATTTTTGGGTTGTGCGAAAAATCATGCGCTCCGCGAAATATTCTGGTATGCGCAAAAATCCATGTTGCGTGGAAAAGGAAGAGCTTCCCGTAAAAATTGAGGAGGCATGTAAAATATTCAGTTGCGTGAAAAATGGTGTTTTTGTACGAATTATTTTTCCGCGCAAAAAGAAAATACTACACACAATTGTATGGTCTTGCACGCAAAGGGCTGGGGGTGCTCGCAATTGTCAGTGAACCTTGTTTGCACGTTCTGGATATCCATTTCAGTGGTTCAATGTGTACAAGTGCATCTTTTCTAAACATCGATGCAAGCATAGTCTCGTCCTAAGAAGAGGCAATGACTTCAATGTGAATCTATTGAAGAGACCTTCACATCTATAAACTCACTAGGACTTCATCAAAAGCAGTGAGCCAGGGGGAGTCAACTAGAGTGACCTGAGGGATGCAATGGGCTATCTGTGAATAGTTGTAAAGGCAGTGAGACTGGGATAGAGTGACTATTCCCAAACCATTGTAATCCACAACTACTGAAGAAGAGTGGAATATTTTATGACCGACAACCTGTCAGCGTACGCTACATGGACGTATCCCTTAGTGGTGAACTAAGTAAAAAGTGTTGTGTTATATCTTTGCAGGTGAATGTTTTATTGCTTCCCATATACATCATATAGGTTAAAATAGTTCCTACCAATGCGTGAACAAGATCTATTAGTTCAGAAGAAAAATTTGACACCCTGATTCAACCCTCCCCTCTCAGGGTGTCCCGGGGTCTTTTAGAAGAGTGGAGTATATGTTTCAATATCATTTATTATCATGATTGCCTATGATAAATTTCGATTAGGCGAACTTATATAGTTAATTTACATTAAATATTATATATTTTAATCTCATCATTTTGTTTTTATATTATTCATATATTATTATTTCATTATGATCTTTTTTAATTAAAATGATTTATAGTTTTTTCAATGAAAATCTGACGTTATTTCTTATTTGGCTAATGAGATTTTTCTTTGATGTCCATACATATAAAAAGTGTTTTATGAAAGTTACTAACTATATATTTAATTTTTCTAAAAGGTAATTTTCACTAAAATTGGACACATTTATAATGTGTTATGAATGTTATTTTTTAATGAATTTGGTTTCTAAAGTTGGAATTTTTTAAATTTTACAATGTCTGGGATGGAATTTATTTCAGTTTATACAGCAAGATAATATTTTAAAAAAATCATGGACATTCATTTATATATATATTCAAATACATGTTTCCTTGATTATATTAAAGGTAAAATATTTTCTCAACATTTGGTAAAATTTTAGTAAATAAGTTTTCATAATAAAATGATATATTATCATATCTTCAAAAAATGGTGTCAGTAATACTTTAACAGTATTTTGAATCCATGTTAATATAATTTAAGTATTTTTTTGATTTAATTGGGATATTATTTTATTAACCCATAAAAAATATTTCTCTATGTGTCTTATGATGATGTTGAATTATGGTTGATTCAATGAATTTTTTTTATTTCACACATGATGATTATGTTACTATGAATCTTTTATAAACTCATTTAATTTCCCTGTTCTTTAAAATTATGGAAATATGAAATGTTTATAAATCATTTTTCTATAAAATTGGTTATAATGTGCTGATATGTAAATTATTTTTGATCTTTTAGAACATATATGTAAGGGGTTCCCAATGTTATGGGGGAAGAGAATTATATATCCCTCCAATTAATTAAATATTGGTGATAGATATGGGAATTTCTTAAGATATGATCTAGTTAATGAACTCCTGATAGCTAATAGGGTAAGCTATATAGATGTTAAAACTAATATAATGTTTTAAATTACGGGGATAAAATTTCTATTATGATATATTTTCCGTATTGATAGTAATTGGATTGAAACTTGATTAAGGAAGTGATTTCTCTAGTTTTATGTAAATTCTAAAAACATATATCTTATTATTATGATAAGATCTCATCTATCATGATTTATTATTGATTATTCTATACATGTATAACTTATGTTTGTCATTATTAATAACCCTTAGGTAATAATTTATGATTAACAATAATTGGTAGAATGGGTAAGTTTATTTTCACATTTGATCATGTTATCATACCCTTTTTTACCATGTGACCAGTTCAAATCAATTATTAAAATATCCTATAATCACAATTACCAAGAATCTAAGATCAACCGTTCTTATTTGTTCTATCCCCTGGTTATGAATAAATGTTTTATGTTGTGTATGTAAAATATTTTTACTATTTTAGAAGATATTTTTTGGATTTTTTTGAAGATATTTTAATAAATTAGTTATCTCCAATGACATTATACCTTTACAGTCCTTTTGAATTCATTATTTTGAAATGTTTTGAATATTTTTCTAAAATGATTCAATAGTAATGTATGAAATTTTAAGTATCCTAATATATAGATTAGTACTCTTATTAGATCATTAATTTAACATGTTCCACTTTGGGAGTGTTCGACTAGATTCATGAGTGATTCTATATTAACATCATAATCTCCAACATAAATGTGTATAAATAAAAAAATCCAAGTAATATATTATATTAAAAAAGAATTAATTTTTTTTGATTATGTAATTATAATATTAATATTTAACTATTGATAAGTACACTATTGTTTGATTAATAAAATTAATGGAACTTCCACGCTATAGAGTTTATATTGGATAAGAATTTCGAAACACCCTTGGAATGAAATTTGGACTTTATAAATTAGTATGAATATTCTATTATAGTTCCATGATTAATATAAAACTGATAATGATAGTTATCAGTTAAGAAACAAAAATTAAGAAACCAAATGTATAACAACTAATGTTGAAAATAAAAAATAAATGAATAATATATGTGCAATGGATGGTTATAATTAAAGAGAATAAACATTAATATATATGAATATGGTTTTGAAAAAAACATATTATTAATTTTAGGTTTGTTATACATGTTAATAAAGGGATTTCGTTGAAATCATTTGTAAAGATATGATTTTTCATCTCAATTTCCCTTCATTATAACATAATTTCATGTTATGAACCAACTCACTTTAACATGGTGTATTTAAATTCCAATTGGATTACATTATCATAAATAACATTAAATCATGTTAATTACTTGATCATTTCATAATCTATTTTTTATGGTCATTTGATTCATATACTACCATATTTTTTATGGGATTCTTATATTTGTTTCCATTAGTTGAGACATATTCCATATTCACCATTTTTATTATTTAATGTTTTATTTACACAACCCCATGGATATTTTCATCAGGAGTTTCTTGAATTACATGTTATTTAAAATTCCTTCCTATGATTTATCTTTCATTGAATTTTGATTGAAATTTTATCAAATTCATATAAGTTTTCATTCCAATATCACATTGAATTTCATATTATTTATAACTATTAATTCATATGATTAAATTTTAAAATATGTCAATCATTAAAAAAATCTATTTTCTTATCCTATAATTATTTATATAGTTTACCTCATTTCACACTCATGAAGCATCCTTTTTATTATAATTAAACCAAATGGTTTCATGCAAGTAGAGGTGACTTTATCTGTTATTATATATCAAGAATAACATTAACCTATATCAACGTAATTTATATTTCTTCATAGGTATCCCTAAATACACATAAGTGTAATATTATGATAACTTTTTTATTTTAATTCACATAATTTAAAAAAATTATCGATTTTTGTAATAATTTTCCATTTCAGTCATTTTCCATTGACATTAATTTAATTTTTTTTCGAAAATAATCTTTTTTGGAAATCAATTCCATACAAGCATATATTCCCTTCATCATAGTTATTTGTCATTAATGGAAATCATGTATGTGTTTTCATATTTTTAAAATGTAATTTCAATTAACATTGTTTTAAAACTATCATCTTTTAAAGTAATATTTATCAAAGTAAATGAATGATTCCTTTATTTTACTTTCAAAGGAATTTTATAATGCCTATATAAATTTGTTTTTAATCTATGTAAACCTATGATAATTTTTATAATCATTTTTAGTAATATTAGACAATAATACCACCCAAATTATTTATTTTAATGACTTGTGGTAATTTATTTAAAAAATTAATGAAGTATGTTTATTTACCATTGTTCAGTTATGCTATTAGGTTACTATGAATGTTTTCATGATCATAGAAAACAAATGCTTTGGTTCATTATTATGATATTGGGGTCAGATATAGCCCTCCAATGCATTGGGTAACATTTTATATCTCATGAGATAAAAAGGGTACATACGTGGTTATCACAATGCAAATGTTGTACACAAGTAGTTAGATAAATTTCAAAATGTTTTTGTTCATGATTGTTGACCCCAACCTAAATAGGTACATGGGAAGTGAGACCAATCCCTAAAATTCACTGTAAATGGTTGGTTAGCCCAATCCAAAGAAGGTTCATGGTTAGTTATCCAATGAACAAAAATTGAAGATTTGAGGGGATCCCATACCCAAATGATTTTGGTACATGAGTGGTTTTAAAAAACCTAAAAATAATTTATGTATTGTGAGACTGATCATAAAATAGTCTAGTATATGGTTGGATATCCCAATCCTAAATATATACATGGGTGGTTATCCCATTCCAAAAAAGTGTACATTGTTTTTGACCCCATGAATAAAATGTTATAATACACTATATGTTATCCCATGACTAAAATGGTATACTGGTGGAGAACCCAAGCCCAAAAAGTAGTGGTAAACTGGTGGGTAATCCATGACTAAATAGGTATATTGGTGGTTTTTTCTAAATCAATAAATTTTACAAGATTGGTGACCTGAATCCTAAAAGAGAATAACAGTGGGGATCCCACACATAAATGGTTATGGTACATGGGTGGTTATCCCATTATAATAAATGTACACTAGTGGTTATCCCATTCCTAAAAAGGGTACATGAGTGGATAAACCAAGCCTAAAAAGGTACACTGGTGTTTATCCTAATTCTACTATATTATATCAATGTTGTTATAATAATACCTTGTGTGATGAAAATATGGGATTTTAACCATGATTCTAGTTCTATTCTCACATTAATTATTTTTTATATTTTATCCATCACTCATATGTCATGTTCAAATATTTTTTACCTCATGTTTCCACACTCCCATGAATCACATTTTATTATATAAATTTTATTTTATGATTTCCGATTTATGATATTTCAATTCATTGGTATAATTATATTATGTTATTTCTATGCACCAAGATTATATCTCAGACCCACATGGTCATTATATGACTAATTATGATGTTCAATTATTTTTACTTATTTTTACTATATTAAGAATTAGATATCACCACATTCATATGTTTTCATTCCTCAAGTTATGAATAATATTTTATAATATAATATATCTTGATGAGGTTTTAGTGTGTTATGACTATAGATAAATGTTCACAATTTCTACAATAAGTTATTTATGTATCTAGTCATCAATTATATTAATCCTTATAAATCTTAAATGGTGTGAACTTTTTAGATATAAAGATTAAATTATGGAAATTATATGAAATGTATTTCATTTAATCCAAGATCATATCAATTGATATCAAATTATATATGAAAATATTATTTTTTATCTACATATCCAAGAGTGGGGGTTTGAGGTACATTAGATGGTAGCATAAAAGGTTTTAGTTAATTTTTAAATTATGTCATTAATAAAAAAGTGTAAAATATAAAATGACGTATATGGACCCCATTTTAATGTTGGAAGAACATAATGTTTAATATTTTAAAATGAAGGAGTCATAATTTAATAAATGTTTGTATTGATTTGCCTTATCATGTGATCACATAATCTAATTATTAATGATTAATGATCACACTTAAATTTATATTTTAATCAATGATTAAAACCTAGAATAATTTTGTTATTATTGACAGTGATATAAAATGTTGTAATTACCCCAATGATTAACCATATTCAGTGGGATATGAAGTGAAGCCCATTATATAAATTATATATTAGGTTTTTAATAATTTACTGAAATATTTTGAGATTCTTAACACAATAAATAATAAGAAACAGGATTTTGAGTCTTCCATTTATCAATGACTATTTTTTGTTAGTGGATGTTCTAATCCACTAACTATTTATTAGTTAGTTAACTTACATATAATGTATTTTATTCATATAGAGAAAATTTAATTTGGTGTTTATCTTTGTATAAATGGGAAGTAGACCAATAGTGTACTTATTTGAAGAACATGTGGCCAGAATATGGAATCAATTCCATCAAATTGGATGAGTTTAAGGAGGTAATTTTTGATAAATATTCTCACCAATAATATTTACCTAAAATAGAGAGATAATTCAATATTTTGAAACAAAATAACGATTATTCCATTGAAACCTGTGAAAAAAACATTACAATACATTCATGGTCTGATTCTTGTTTTATCATTGAACCTAAAATAATAATAAATAATATCTTTAGTGTCAGAAAAAATTCCCTAAAAGAAATTTTTTATAAGGATCATTGGTAGAAATGATGATATTTCATGATTTACTCACATGCATGTAATAAAAAATGGATTCTTACATTATTATAATGGTTTTGAGGAAATGAAAATTAATTTTTTTTTATGGAAATGAAAATGATAAAACACATGTCGGAAAAAAGTACACCTTCTTATATGTTGATAATATGGTAAGAATCATGGGGGAAATGATTCCAATTATCTATAAATGTTTCATGAATAGAATATTTGGTCATTAAGAACATGAATATCGATGGTATTTGAATAAATAAAAATAATTATTGACATAATGAACTGACCACACCCCAAGGATGTAATTGTAAGTGGTATGGGAATTACAACAACAACTGAACATTGATTTGGTTTAATGATAAAAAACATTAACAATATAATGAGAGAATGAATAATGGGATGGATTATACCATCACAACAACTTAAGTGGGAAAATAAATAATTTAGTGTAACATACACACATTAATCAAATAACTGTTTTTCAAAAAATTATTGAATAATACTTCCCTATTTAAAATAATTTCGTGATATTAGTATAAAAACACAATCATGAGGGATATTTCTCAGAATTGGTTGTAGAGAAATTAAATATTATGGATATTCCTATTATGAGGGATAATATGTCTTTCTGACTCCTACTATAGATAGTGAGGTTGAGATCTCTTTACAAATTATATCATGAGTCTTTCATATCTTTTGGATTCCCTCTATTATATTAATTGGTGAGAGATAAATAAAATTTATAGGATGAAATTTATTAACGGTTTACAGAATGTAACACCCTAATATATTAGTATGAAATTAGCTTTAAATAAATATTGAGATGAATATATTGTTTTTCTTGAACCACAATAAAATATAAACCATGATACATTTTATTGGGATAAAATATTAAAAATCAGGATAAAAATTACCTACATATGAAAATAGAATATGAAAAATCATTAAACAAATTCAAGGCGAAGAAACCCATATGTAAATAATAAGACCACAAGCATGAAATCTTTATAATCATTCTTATTCATGAATATAATCACCCGAATTAAAACTATGATATGAAGGAAAAAATGAAATAATAATGGGCATGTTAATTGAGAAGTTATATGAATATGATTAATGATTGTATTATTGTGTGTATGTAAATATAGTAAAACGTTTCTACCTTCTATGTTATTAATTATCCTTTGTTTTGGATTCCATTAGTTTCATTTGGGAGTTTTTTAGGAAACTACGATGATCACTATCTGCTAAGAATTTTGAATTCATTTATTATGATTAAATGTTGTGTAATTTTCACAAGGAAGATGTCATAAATTTTATTGAAGATGTGAAAATTGTAAAACATGTTTTTTTAGAAAAAGTTAGGTTTTTTATAGAATCATTTCATTTATCATAACTAAACAACATGATTTGAATACACATTGTGTATTACACAATCCTAGAATAATTAACCATGTAGATTTGAGATTTTCAATTTTATTATAACTATATCCTTTCCCTCTTGAATTAGGTCCATCCCTACTAGATTTTCGAGTTCACAAATATTTTGGATTACCTATTTGGCGATTTATCATCTTCTTGGTTATGGTGAATCTCTTCTGGTAAGCAGATTTTTATCTCATTAATTATCTAATTCATTCATCCTTAAGGTAATATGGATCATCAGTGTATAGATGGACCTAATCATCCCTTTTTGAATATTTATTCTATCATCAGTTCCTAGATCATCAGAAACATTTTTATTAATTTCGTGATTATTATTGCATGTGTTATAATTATGTGAAAAATCTAGTGGGTTTCATTTGATAATTTAGAATTGATTAATCCTTGAATTTCCTATTGTTGGAAATTTATTACAATTTCTTCATGAAAAACCATTTTTTTGCGAATTATAATTAAGATCTGATGTGGTCTGGATTTTTGGAAATCCCCCAATTTCGATGGAATTTGAATTTCTGGAGTGAAATGAAATTGATGGAAATATTTAAATTATTGGATAATTAAATATTGAAAATGTATTAAATTGAATTGATAAAAAAATATTATTAGTTTAATTTGAAAAAAACGGAATGAAAGGATGAAAACCCCAATGATTTGGTTTTAGATGAGAATAGTAATTTTAATAGGTGAAATAAGGAAATGTAATGGTGAATTATGATTTATGTGAAATAAAATGAATTTACATTTTTATATTGATTGATTGAGAAAATTATTGAATTAATAGATAGTGGGTTATTTGGGAAAATCACACTTGGATGTTATCTACCAATCAACAGATTGAAGATTACATCTCTAAAAAAATATAGTTAGGAAAATATAATCCCCAATAGGATATTGATGAATCTTATTCAGACTGATCATGTGGGATGTGTGTAATCATGTTAACATGATCACTAGTATTGATATGTGTGAGGAACCTATGTCTAGATATTATTATACTGTAGGGTAGATAGCCATGGTGCTTATTGTGATAGTTTTGAATATAAATTCCACATATTTTGAATCTTATTTAACTATTACTAGTGATAAATATAATTTGTTTTATGTAAAATGTTAATTTAATCCATGTTTCAAATTTCATTCCAGCAGTTTACATTTATACAGGTTTTTTTTAATATTCCATTATATTGCACTGCATGATTTATCTAAAATACAATACATTATTTGGTTTATTATGAAATAATATTATTTGAGAACACTTTTTTGGAAAAAAAAATTATTTCATTCCACATCCTACTTTTTACTTCTGGAAGTTTGATATTTTATTCTTCCAGGTCCTAGAAAAAGAATATATCCTCATGGATTAGGTGGAAGTTCATGATCCTTTTAGGATTGAAGTGTTTTATTAAGTATAAATTTTTTCCTTTTAACTTTTATTCTATTAAATACTTTTATGATGTACTTTTTGGGGTTTTATATAACCATTTATATTCATTGTTCTGTCTCCCTTTGGAATTTTGAGAATACTGATATATATCTTTATCTTCCAATGTTTTTTGGAAAAATAGTACCCTCTTTTATCTTGAATGATCCTAGGATCTTGTCACAAACCCATGGGGATTTGGATAACCCTTCATTATAGTTTAGGATTTTCATGGGTGTTAGGTTACCATGGTAACAAGGATAGTTCCAAATAAACGGGTATCAATGGAGAAGGTTCAGATTCATACATTGATGTTTGTATGTAGTTTGAAATTTCTTTTTGGGACATTGGCAATAGTTGTGATTGAATATTTGTTCAAATATCATTGTAATGAGCCTTAATTCGCCATGTTTGGTTTGGGAAGGGCTTATTGAGAAATAATTATATACTTTTACTTACTTTTTATTTTGATAGTTTTATATCAAACTCATGTTATCATTTTTGTTTAACTAATTTCCCAGTTTCACTTGTAGGTTTGTTGATTTGAGTAACATTATAATGTCCATAATGTTTTGTGTTGATATTGTGTATCATAACTAACCCTAAAGAAGTGTGAATATGATCGAAGTGGAAAATTCTAGTGAACCACACCAAGTGATTCATCTCATGGACCTGAATCTAGATGAGGCTATTCTTTGTGTGGTCCAAGATATCAGACAGAAAATTGCACTAGTTCCGATTCAAGCTCCAATAGAGAAAATTTAGATGGATGAATCCAAAAATATTTCACCAATGATCCTTCTCTATATAGAACCTTCTTTCAAAGGCTTTCATGTTTCTCAAGTGTCTAGCGACTGGTTGATAAATATATAGATTATATTTTATTTCATGGAAAATCCCAATTATATTAAGGAAATATGTGTTACCTTTATGTTATAGGGACCCTGAAGTAGGTGGTCGAGGTCAATGGTAATAGATAAGAAGCATGAGGGTTTGGAGTGGAATGAATTTAATGTAATTTTCACTAACCAACCTATCCATAGTCCATGGTGTTGGTAAATGTAGGTGAGTCTTAAAGCACAATAATATGGATAAGAATGTCATGATGTATGTAAACTACATTGGTGATCATGTGTATTTTTTACAATAGATTGTATAAAATGGGACGTTAAATATTTAACATTTCAAGATGGGACTTCTTTCACATATTCATTCCAATGTTCCCTTATTGATGTTATGTTCTTATAATAACTTGATTTATATGCCCTTGATGGTTAGTCTTGTGATGGATTCTAAGTCATTGTTAATAATAGTTATTTTTTCTCATATTATTGGTTCTATGAGTTCACATAAGGGAAGTATAAGTGTGATGAGTCTTTTGTTGCTTCTCAAAAGAGGGGTATTCTAGACCTCTTGAAGTGCCTCTCAATATCACTTTGACTTTCATACAGTATGGTATGTACGTGCATCAAAAATGGTTTTTCATGAGGGCCTCCAAGATTTGTAAAACATTCAGATGTTTAGGAAACATTTAGAAATTATGTTATATCTCATTTCCACATGTAGTGTAAATTGCTCATCAGAACCAAAAAAATACTATTGTGAAATCAGATGCTTTAAGATCTATGTGTTTATCAACAGAGGCATCTGGAACAAAGCATCATCGCATAGAAGAAGTGTCACAAGAGTAAGCGTGTATGGGTGATGTGAATGTGTGGGGTACCATCAATATTGCTTTATCTTTATGTAATTCAATATATGATACTAGAGAATATCATTCATTCTTATCAACATGTGTTTTGAACCTATTAAATCATCATACAATACTTTTTTCTTATATGAAAGATGTTACTACACCCCTTAGAACAAAAAGAGAGCAGGGACTTCATCATCCTAATGTGTATTCTCATTATCATAGATTGATATTTTCAGGAATTTTCTCATTCTCGATCTGAAACCTCATGATTACAACTTTAGGATGGATTTAATTATTTATAATAAATCCCAAAATGATTGTTATATATGATCTGACTTTTTAGTACACATAATATTGGTGTTTCAGATATTTCATGGAGAGTTGTACATGAGGTTTAGTATATTTGTACTATCTTCTATGAGTACAGTAAATTTGTATTTTTATATTCTTTTGATGTGGTTTGGGAATATTTATGTGATGAAATAACTCAAATATTTTTGGAGTTTCTAATAATTTTTTATTTTGACATATCTTGTTTTCCACCAGTAAGGTAGGTGGATTTTTCTTTTGATTTAGTGTCATGTACTCATCTGATATAATTACATTATTAGCATAATGAAATTTTAAAAATAAATTATTTGATGACATAGTTGGGTGATATTCTAGAGAAAGTATTTATATAATTGATTGAGTCACCATGGGTGGTGCCTATTCTCTTTTCAAGGAATACTGGTGGAACGCATCGATTATGAGTGGATTACTGAAAACTCAATTGAGATAAGATAAATAAAAAGTATTTTTACCATCGATTGATGATGTATTTGACATTTTTAATGGGGAGAAGTGCTCTCAATGATATATCATTGATCTGGTTATTTGTAATTGATAATAAAGAATATGTCATTTAGAAAACCAACCTCTAGTGAACGAATGACCATAATGAGTATCTTTTCAGGACATTTGGCCTAACAGATGATCCTAAATTGTTTGTGGTATTTATTTATAGGAGTTTTCATGAGTATCTTAATATGTATGGGGTGGTATTTGTTGATGAAAACATAGTTAAATCTAAGTATGATGATGATCATTAGCAACCTTTGAGTGAAGTTGTGGGATTTTTTGAGAAACATCCATATTTATTCCAAGCTATCAAAAATGTGTTTTATATATTAGGGAGGTGATTTTATTATCAATCATGTTGTCAAAACTTGGCATCTCAGTTGATCCTGAGAAAGTGAAGGCTCTTATGAAATGGGACAGTCCATGGAATAATTTTGAGATTTTCAGATTTTTAGGTCTAGTGAGATATTATTGTCGGTTGTTAAATGATTTCTTCATGTTGGATTCTATTATGATATTTATCACTCAGAAGGGATAAATGATAACTTTGAATGTGAAATTTCATTGCTCATTTTTCGAGATGATGCATATTTTTACTTCTATGCTAGTGTTAACGCTTGTCGTAGTTGGGTGGGCTTATGTGGTCTTCAGTGACACATCTATTTCAGGTTGGGATATGTTCATATGCAGGATGATTCTGTACATTACAATAGATCTTAGAATAATGGGAAACAAGGGAATAATTACCCATATTATGAACTCCAACTCACATCTCTAATGCATTCTCTTAACAGTTGGATGCATTTTCATTTCAGAGAATGTTTTTCTAATGATTTTTTCCATAAAATCATGAGTTATATATTATCTCAAGAATTTTTAAATCTTTAGTAGAGGAATTGGTTTGAGTGACTTCAATACTTGTATTAATACATCACCAATAACATGGGTAAACTGAACTTCATTGATTATTAATTTCAGGAAATACAAGACCCAGGTCATGAATGAATCCCCATAAGTGTGCACTTGACAGCTCTTTGTTCACAGTTGCATCTAAGAGTTTGGGAAATATGTTATTAGGATGTCATATACTCTTTTTCCATTGACCTCCACTCTACTCAAGATGATTAATTATAAATACTTGATTGGTGATGAGTTATGTATCACTAGATCCGCTCTTTATGGTGGGGACACCTTTCTTGAGTGGTCATTCTCAACATTGGCTATATTATGTTTTTGAAGTCATTTTTTTGTGTCATTGCATATTGGGAAATTTTTAATGTTTAATTTTCATAATTTTTATTGGTTTGTGCACCCATGAACCAAAATGATGTTCTATGACATGAGGTGAAAATTTTGGTGACCAATTATAAGACATGACATTGTTGGAATTTTTTTGGTTTCTATACTTGACAATAAAACATATCCGAGCATCAGAAACATCTATGTTTTCTTCATCCACTTCTAGTTATGACATAGATAAGGGGTAATATATCTATGAACATTTTGGTTGTTATGTTGTATACCCAAAAAATGTAATATGGGTTGTGAGTGATATGGTTACCAAATTAGATCACATTAAATTCATTCTTCAAAAAACAAATTATTATGAGTTGTGAAATATCTTGTGTGAGGGATTGTTAATTTTCATGGAGTTTTATCTACTACAGTCTCTTGAAGAGACCTCCATGAGTATCTGAATACTTAGTTTTTTTAGTATGGTATGCCATCTAAAGATAAATGGCCAGATAAAGAGGGATATACAGATTCATGACTATATTCTTTGTGCATGATCCCTCGATTTTAATGGGTCTTTGGATGACCATCTAGTACTGGTGGAGTTTACATAAATCAATAATAACAATCCATTATCATAATGGATACCTTTGAGGAATTTTATTTTCATCACTAACAATCTATGTTTATTTGGATATTGGTTAAAGTACCATGGTTACACCAATCTTGATCCAAAAAAATAATGATTCAGTTGATTCTTCAGAGGATGTGGATTGAATAGTGTTCATATAAATACTATGTTTATCATTGGTGTAGGAAATTAAAATTATCATTTGATGACCTGGTGTTCATGAATGTTTCACCACGCCTAGTACATTAATGGATTAGGTGGAAAATGAATATTGCACCTCATTTTATGGGACATTTTTTGATTGTCTAGTGGGTGGGGAATGTGCCGTACTATTTTTAAATTCCACCATACATAATATAGATATGTAGTGGGTTACATATATAACAAAAAAGATAGTATTTTTCTCATATATCTCACATTTTGGGCAGGAGTGGTCTTAACATTGAGCAGGATTTATTTTTGACTGACCAACCAGTCATTATTGTAGATTCTGAGACAATTTTGCATAATGGGAGGATGATAACATTGGTTCATCTGATATGGTAACATGGTTATGATATTCATGATACATGGGGTCATGGGGAAATAAAGTGAGAGGAGTGGCCTCACCTATTATTACGTGGAAGCTATTTTATATGATTTTTGGGGATATATAGTTATTATAGTGGGGAATTTGTGACACCCTATTACATTCTAAGGTATTCCTTGTCAATTATTTTGTCTTACTTTCTATTAGTTTTTTAATTTTTTATGGATCTCAAAGAATCACTATCTTATGGTATTTTACAGACATGTAATTTTATTACACATCATGTTTTTCATGGCATAGGTCATGAATTTGGTTCATGTTGTGAAAAGGTTAAATTTGGGTTTAAAAAAAGACAACATGTTTTTTTCAAACATTTACCTTCTCAGAATTGCATGACGTGAAACTAATACATATACTTTATTCTAGCTACAAATATAATTAAACTATTTCTTGTAAATTTAACATTTCTGAAATTAAAACTTTACTTATTATATTACAGCCATCCCTTGGTGATTTTGGAGTTATCCAATCCCTCTGGATCGTTGGTTTGGTGATTGATCATCATGTTGGTTGTGGGGCGTCCCTTTGGTTAAGAGTTCTTCCTATAACGTTTGTTATCTCTTTCTTTATTAATTGGGCTTTGATATATTGTATTTTTATGTATGGATCTAAAATATATGTTGTTTAATAATGATGATAGGTTGAGTGCATCGATATTCTCCATATTCTCCTTTCGTTGGTGAGTCCCATTATGGCATTTGGATTTCATGATAACTGTAGGTTGTCCCATTAAATATTTTCCAATTGATTAAACAAAGGATTATTTGTTGTTAGAATAAATTTTCAATTGATTTTTTAAAACCCAATTTTATATTAAATGGAATTTTTATTTAATTTGGTATGGATTTTGGAAAAAACCCCAATTCTAAAGGAATTGGATTTTGGGTCATGAAATGAAATTAACTGAAAATGTTAAAACATTTGAGAAATGATTTTGTAAAATTGATTATACTTAATTGATAAAAACCAATTATTCATTCTGATAAAAAAGGGAATGAAATAACAAAAAACATTATGATTTTGTTTTGACTGAGAATTGGTATTTTAAAAATGGAAATTATTCAATTTAATGGTGAATGATGATTTATAGGGAATGACATGGTTTTCCTTTTTTCTATTGATTCATTGAGAAAAATAGAGCCTGGGAATTTAGAGTGTTTTTTGGGAAAAGCACAGTAGGGTGGTAATTCACTAGCTAAATATTGATGATTAATACTAAATGAAAATCAATGTGAGGCAGATCTTCTGCCTGATGGGATGTTGATGAGTCATATTCAGCCAATGACTAAGGTACATGAATACACATGTTAAAATAATAACTAATATGAGACATGTTATGATAGTAGGATTAAAAGCAATCATAATACAAGGAATATGACCATGGTTCTTATTGTGAATGTTTTCATTTTACAACCCATTAGTTTTCAAACTGGTTTACTCATTCCTAGTGATTTATATAATCATTTTAATATAATGTTATAGTTTAATTAATGTTTGAAAATTTTCCCATCACTATAAATGAATGCATGTTTTGTTTTCAAAAATTTAATTGTACAATCATGGACAATTTATTAAACAACGAAACTGTTGATTTGGTTATTACTAAGGAATCTTATCATATTTGACAAGTTGATACACTATATGGATTTTAGCTCACACGCTACCATTTCTATCATATGTATGTTTATTTTCTTCTTCCATGATTGTCAAATGGAAAGTGTCTCTTAAAGTAGGTGTTTGTTATTAAACTTTTTTCATGGAGTGTTAATTTATTGGGATTCTTGAATTTTACCATTATAGTTTTTGAGTACTTTTATGCTGCACTATTTGGGTTTTGATATGCCAGATTTGTTTTCCAGCACTACCCTTTAGTGTATTGATCATTCCAATATGTATCTTTATCATTTTCTATATTGTAGAAAAATCATTCCCAACTTTTTAATTTATGATGGTTGGTGCCTTTCATGACCCAATGGGGACTAATAATTAGCTTCAAGACATGTAGGGATTGCCTTTGGTTTAAGTGTACTTAGGTATTTGGGATGGTTTGTGAATGACATATTGGAATAAAATATTACAATTATATATATGGTCATTGGATAATTTTTGGTTAGAGATATGGTCATTGGAAATATTGTCTGTTGAATATGTGATTATTTTGTATGTTTGTATCAATAAGGTATATTATATATTTAGAATCTATTTTAATAAATAAATATTAATATAATTAATACATAATAGATAATTTATAAAAAATAATATATTCAAATAAAATATTTTTTTAAATTATATTTTTTATGTGACATATTATTAGTATTATTTTTATTATTAATATATAATAATGTTATGATGTTATCAAATTTAATGAAGCAATTTACTACCAATTATTGAAAACGCAATAGAATGGATATAAGACAAATAATAAATTTTAATGGGATATAGATAAATATATATAATTTAAAAAGTTATTTTTTAGTGAACTATTTTAGAACTATTTTATATTTTTATCATAATAGAGTAAATTAATAGTTTCATATTTATTAACATATAGTAATATTACAACGCATAATAATATATATTAATACTCATTTAATTTGTAATAAATAAAAAATATGATTAATAAAATAAAATATTTAAAATTCCTTTATGTGTAAAAAACATATTCATATTCATTTAAAATATAAATTCATCATAGATAGATATTGAATAATATTTAATGGAATAAATATTTGGATTCATAAAATATAAATTGTTTAATATTATTCACCTCATGTTTAAAAAACAATTTCTATTGTAAAAACATCTACAATGTAAAATGGGTAAAAGTGTAAAATTATCATAGGTAATTGTATTAATTAATGTGATATTAATGAATTTTATATGTTTTTTATTAGATTTTGAGGACATTACTAAATTTTCACCAAATGTTTTCTCACATAATTTAACTTACCCAAAATTTATTTCTTCTTTACCCTTCACCTAATAAAATGTTCCTTGTAAATGTCCCTCATTTTAACCTATAAGATGAACACTCATATACCCTTTCTGAACAAACCAATTACTTATAAATTATCTGAAATACCTATAAAATTAATTTTTCCTAGTGACTTATCTCATATTTTGAATCCTCTAGTTCCAATAAAGAGTCTTTAGTTCTTCATTACAAATAATTTCATTACCTGGAAAAAATATTTTCACCAATTTAGTTAAAAAGTATTTTTTTCATTCAATTTCTTTTACATTTTTAAATACACTCTCATAAAATCAAATTATTGACTATAATGATGTTATATTAACATATTTATTCTTTTGATAATATAATTGTAACACCCCAACCCTAGAATCCCAGAGTCGGTGCATTATTACGTATCATTGTCATGATCACAAAAGATCATGTCTCAAAAGAACGATTAGTTTAGAAGCATTAGAATTATTAGATACATTCATAAAGTTTACAAAACATCATAAAATGGAAAACTAATATAACATTATTTCCATAGACAACACTGAGATCCCATAGAGTATCCCTGTAGGTCAGTCATAATATACTTTTTTACATCCAGGGAATAATAAATCATAGAAAGGGGTGAGCTTAAATGCTCAGTAAGGATAACAATATAGCATAAACTTTCATAAATAAGAATAAACATTTAAGGTAATGTATAAGAATAAAACAAATCCTTTTAAACTTGAAATTAAGAATAATATAGCAATGATAAAATCAAAATAATGCCATTTACATACTCACATGGATATTATACTAGCCGAATTATCACAAACAATATCAATAGCCAATTTTATAATGATGGAATGCATAATGCCAGAATTTCATAACAACATTGTAAAGGCCTTGTTCCAACACTACAAAATAATATTTTGTCAAGGCCTTGTTCTAGGACACTAGTATGTCACATTAGACCACTGATGCATCAAAGAGCTATAGTGGGCTCCAACCATCATATATTAAGTCCAATTCATTCCTCATATGGAAATGTTTAAACACAACTTTAACATTTGTATTAAAACTAGCATACAAAATGTCAATAAATTATCCATAAACCATGAATGGTATAAAATAACACATCTGCAGTCAAACATATAACAAAACCATCAATATAATATGGATGATTTGTTTCATAATAAATAAACATCAAACAAGCATAAAATCCATTAAAAGATGTTGACATATATGAAATCAAAAACTTTTTAGTGAAATATATCTTTGTATTTTGAAATCATTGAAGAAAACTTTTAATTTTAAAATATTCTTATAAGCTTGTATGGGAAGCTTCGACGATGTTATAATGGTGAAAAATAGCCTCAGTCTCCATATAAGTTAGAAAAACATTCTTACATTATTTTTTTTGAAAAGGTCATAAAGTACCTTGTTTGGAAAATGACGGAAATATTCTATTCAAAACATATATGGTCAAATAATTGTATAAATGAATTTACCCCATTTTCTAGGAAATATTAAAAATGATTTGAAAAACATTTTTAAGAAACATGGATGTGGATGATAAAGAGGTCTTAATAGATACATAAATAAAAACAACCTTGGATAATAAAGAGATTGGGAAATTAACCCTTACCATGTACTTTTCCTTAGTCGAGGGTTGGTTAACCTCTTTTATAATGTTGAAATAATTTTTATTATATTATAAAAGAATCGTATACAATAATATGATATCATATATGATATTTTAACATTGCTTTGTTAATAATATCTTAGTATTATCATCATTTCAGGTGTTAACTGACTCGTTTTCCTTTATAAGATTTGTTACATAAATAAATTTTGTTATGGATATGATTTATCTTATTCATATTCATAATTATATTAATTCTTTAATTTGTTTTAATCATCTAATGAAGATAATTCTTGAATGGATAAGATGGTGAATGAATATCATCGCGTTCGTGGAGACATTATTTCATATGTATGCACGAGTGAAAATATCATTATTTTGATATTAAAATAATATATAATTGGATGGTATATCGAATATAGATAATAATTATCATGTTATATTTATTATTTACATAAAATATTCATCATTATTATACCCATCCAAATAATAATGTATTGAATTAAAATTTCCCCACAATGGGGAGACGGTAAGCCGTACCTACGCACATATGGTGACATGTCATTCAAAGGAGTGATAGAATAATGAATATCGTTGTACCATATTTATAATAACATCAAATAATAATGAAGATAGTGTATTTATTATTTTAGAATGGAAACATCAAAGAAAGAGGAAGTGGAAGAAGAAAGGAACATGAAAGAGGTGATAAATATTTACCTCTTCTTCGGGTTCTTCCTTTTGATTGGTTCAAAAGGGCTCTTTAGGATAGATTTGTGACTAAATAAAGACCTCTAGGATGAAAATAGGAATGTTTATAGGGTATTTGGGTAGTGGTTGGCTGATAAAAATGGATTTGAATTTGCGAATTAGAGTGAAGGGGGAGTTCCCTTTTATAAGAGGGGTGAGGGGCACCTTAGGAAAAGCTAGAAATATTATTTTATAATAAAATGGTTTTCGGTTTCTTATAGCTAAAAAATGAATTAATTAAATACTAATGTGGATATGGGTTGATAAAAACTCAACCAATAGGTTTTACAAAGGATTGGGTCACTATATTAACCTTATCTTTTAGATTGAATTCGTAGTTAAATAGTTTGACATTTATCACATCACTTTATATTTTCATATTATATGGTAAATAAACATACTATATACTTCCAAGATAGCCACATGTAGTTCATTAATGATAAAAAAATCATTATAGAAGTCTTATGGATGATCCATATATTTTTAGGAATATAATATCAACTAATAATATAATATTTGTTTTAAAAACTCTTTTATGTCAATTTTGACACTATTTGTATTTTTTTATTTTCTAAATTAATAACAGCATTATTACTTCACAAAAAATCATATAACCAACCCTAACATGTCATATTAACTTATAAAATTAGTTTAATTCATAAAATGTCCCAAATTACATTTATTTGGATAATTATAATATCAATTATTTTAATATTTCATTAATTAAGTAATTACTGCTTCATCATTGTGTCATAAATAAATATAATTATTTAATGTATAAAAATTATAAATAAAATACCATTATGTTGGAAATAGATTTTTCTTTATAATTAATATTTATAGTCAGGTTTATCTTGTGTTTAACTACATATTAAAAATGGTTTAGTTATGAATCGTTGAATTTTACACTTTTAACTCTCCTTTGAATTAAATAATAATTAATGTCCTAATCTAATATAAGTGGACCTAATTGATTATATTTTATTTCTAAGTTTGTTTTTGGTCGAATTAATATTATCCAATAGAATTAGGACATGTGTTAGGGTAAAAATAATATCATTGTTTCCCTTAATTACCCTATTTACTTTTATCCATGGTAGATAAAATTATGACGTTACTATTCACCAAAAATTATTTTCATATTATTGAACCAAATATTACTTAAGGATATCAACCATGTCTCTCAGATTTTTAAAATTCAAATCACAGAAGTGGTAAAATTATGTTTTATTTAAATTTGTAAATTATCTTAGGAGGTGGGTGAAATACGGTAATAAGATCAATAAAATTTTTATATATCAAGGATTTTTATAAACTAACTCCAATGAATTAAATATAAATTATATAGGTTTTATTTATCTATTTTGACCTAAAGAAATTTAAATAAATCAAATAATTGTTTAAATAAAAATGTGGTTTTAAACTATTACTTAGTCTTTTTCACTATTCATCAAAAATTGAAAGTTTTCAGAAATAAACCAAAAATTAACCCTAAGCTAAGTCCGATATTTAGAATCCAAAAATGAAGTCCATTTTGAAAAAGAAAATTTATAGAATTTCAAAATGTGAGAATTTATATTCATAATGGCTAGTTTGATTGGTTGTGGTGTGTTAAAACTCGAAGTTGCGTACAACACGCGTTATTGCATTATTCCAAGAGAAGCCTACCATGGAAGCTTGGGGTGTTAATTTTCCCATCCTTCAAATAATTTAATCGTCAAAATATCAAGAATATTACTTCATAAAAAGACTCAGGTGGTTATTCATCATGATTTTTTCAGGTTCCCAAGTTGCCTCTTAAATCTAATGGTTTCTCCATATAACTTTTACCAGACAAGTCGTCCGGTTTCTCATCACTTGTTCTCTTATATCAAAAATCATGATATTATATCTGCTATAAGAAATATTAGGTTCTTGTTATAATTCCCCATTGGTGAGTAAATGTGTTGGGCCAGGAATTTCTTTTATCAATAGGGATATGTGGAATACATCGTCAACTTTGAAGAGACATGGTAACATTTGCAAATGGTAAGCTACAACCCTAATTCGTTATAGAATTTCGAAAGGTATGATGTAACTGGGACACAATTTTCCATTCATACCGAAATGTATTACACCCTTCCATGGAGATACCTTCAAGAAACCATGATCTCCTACCTGAAATTCCAAATCCTTCCTTCGGTTATCATCATAGATCTTATGCCTACTTTGAGCTACGTTGTTGTGGTATTGGATTACATTCACCTTTTCCATCATTTCCGCTACAAGTTCTGGGCCTATGAGTTTTATTTCTCCAACACCATCACAAATGGTTGGTGTGTGACATCTCTTTCCGTATAACGTTTCATATGGTGCCATCTGAATAATTTAATGGAAGCTATTGTTATAAGAAGATTCTACCAGTGCTAAATCTTTATCCCAGATACCTTGAAATTCAAGTGAGCATGATCTCAACATGTCTTCTAAGGTTTGAATAGTCTGTTCTGATTGTCCATCAATTTGGGGGTGGTAGGAATTTCTCAAACAATGTTTAGTATCAAGGGATTTTTGAAGACTTTACTATAATCTTGATGTAAAATGGGGATCACGATTAGAATCAATCGATAGTGGTACTCCACGAATTCTTACAACATCATTAATATATAGTCTTTGTAAACGTTCAAGTGGTAAATCAACCTATATAGAAAGAAAATGTGCTAACTTGGTAAGACGATCAACAATTCCCCATATTTCAATGTTCCTTCTAGGAGTCTTTGGTAGCCCCCTAAAAAAGACCATCGTGATATCAACCCATTTCCACTCAGGTATGGGAAATGGTTGCATGACTCCTCCAAGATATCGCCTTCCATATTTCACTTGTTGAAAAACCATGCATCTTGACACCAAATCATCAATCTCCATCTTCCTTTTTTCCAACCAAAAATTATCCTTCAAATCTCTATACATCATAGTGTTACTATGGTGTATTGAGAAGTTGGAACTATATGAATCTCCCAACAATTCCCTTTTTAGATCAGGTATTTCATGAACAAAATTTCATCAAGATATTCCTTGAAAATATATATTCATTATATCCATGAAGATAGAGGGTGCATTAGTCAATCCAAAAGGGATTATTGTAAACTCGTAATGCCCGTACCTGGTTTGAAATTCATTTTTCAGAATGTCTTCCTTCTTCATCTAGTGGTTTCTTCAGTTCCACTAATTAAACAAGGGAATTTATATATAGGGCCTTAGATACGAGCCTTGGACTTGGAATTAAATCAATGGAAAACTCAATTTCTCATTCTAGAGGAAGTCCATGTAACTCATCTGGAAACACATCAACATAATCTTTCACAATAGGTATGTTATCTATTTGAACATTACATTCCTCACCAATATTATTTCATTCTTTTCCTCCCAACAAATGGAATTTAGTTGAGCTAATATGGGTGGATCTAGATAATAATTAGGTGGTGATATTTTTCTCTAAAGATAAGGTACTACTTATCATCATCAAAAATTGTAACCTCCTTTTTCTAACTATAAATTTTTTGCATCATGGTTGGAAATCCAATCCATACCAAGGATTATATTAAATTCAATCATGGGTAAGATGATGAGATCAATAGATAAAGAACCTTTATATGCCCTAATGGGGACTGATTCAAAAAAAATTCTAGCAATGATACTTCACATAGGTTTCTTGATTGACAAATTCCTTGTTAAATCAAATTGGAAATATCTAATTATCTTAGAAAACTGGTAAGATACGAAACAATGCATTGATCTAGAATCATATAAATCATTTTATAAAAATGAGGAAGCCATTAAATTAACAATAAACATATCTTTTAGGGCTTTAACCTCAGTAGTAGTGATATCAAAAGCTTGGCCTTGATCCCTTGGCATTTTCTGAGATATGTTCCCCTGATTCTTGGGACATTCATTTTAAAAATTCCCCCGTTCTCTACAATTGTAGCATTCATCATTGACAACCTCTTTCATCCCCTGGTAATCACGATCATGGTAGCTTTTTTCACCACACTTTTAACATAATCACATCTCCCTCAGGAATGTACCAGGGTGTTTTTTTCCACATTTGCTGTAGGATGGATATTCAACTTTTCCCTTCTTCTCCTTATTTCCATTTCCAGATTGGTCAATAGATCTCTTCTTCTATTTCTTTAAATTAATGTCGTAAAATGTAGAGAATTATTTTTTTGTCTTGACATCACATTAGAAAATATATTCATATGATGATAAGGATTGTGAGACTAATTCTCAATGGAGAAATGGTTTTAACACATCAAAGAAACTATTAGTTGTTTTTATTGGGTTGCATATATAATATTCAGCATGCCTCGGTGACCTTGTAATGTTATCTTCAAACTTTTCGACATTCTCATCCACCTTTTTCCAATGACACAGAAATTGTCTTTCCATTTTTTCTCGATGGTCATGAGGAATGTATTTTTCTAAGAAAAATTATTCAAACTCCCTCCATTCCATATTCGATACTATATCATCTTCATTTGTGTTTTGAATCATTGACCACCATTGATCAACATCTACAATGAGGTGGTAAACTTACAAGAGAAAATTTTCCCATTCACTACTCTCCAAGAAGTGGAATATTTTCTATAAGGAATATATCCATTGCTTAGCTACTGGTGGATTTATACCCCCATTGAATGTAGGTGGTTTTTGCCTCATTAATAAATCTAACAATTATCTACCACGTTGCGGATTAGGTTGCTCCATACGGGTGAGGTTATTATTCATAACCTAAGTGAGTTGTCCCAATATAGTCATATGCTAAACAACACCAGTTGTATCACCAGCTCCACTATAATTATCTTGATCAGGACAGAAATCCCCACATGGAGTGTGTGCATTGATACAGTTTCCATTCCCTTTACTAGGAACCATTTCTAAATAATGACATAAAATAGATTACTTTATGAATTTAAATACATAATTCCAAACTTCTAAAACATAAATTGAATATTTTATGGATATAATACATAATCAGAAAAAATGTTTTCTTTGAGAAATAATATACTCATAAACCATTTATAATGGCTTTTAAAGGAAATGATAATTACCCTATGCAAATCCCCCAGGTGTGTCGTAACCAAGAGTTCATCAAGGCTCGTTGTCGTGCACTAGTTCATGTTTGAGTCTAGATCAAAACGTTGTTTTTGGGTTTAACCAATAGGTACATCTATTCCAGATCAACCTCTACCTACTCGTATCCATACAGTGATGTATTTCCTGGAAAACTCACAAAATATTAACAATACCAAAATTATAGTAAGTTATTCTATACTAACCCTCAAAGTATATCTTAGGGCTATGCGATCTAATAAGATTTTATCTAAATCTAGTTTCCATGGTTTGTACTAAACTTCATCTGATACTAATAGTAATGCCCCATCCCCAAAATATCAAAGTTAGTGCATTATTACATATCATTAGAATGATCACAAAAGATCAAGTCTCAGAAGAACAATTAGTTTACTAGCCTTGTAAGTACTTGATACATTAATAAGGTTTTCATTACATGATAAAATGGAAAACAACAACAACATTGTTTCCATAGACAACAATGAAATCCAATATGATATCCCTACAAGTTAGTCATAATGTAATTCTTCGCGTCCTGGGAAAAATAAATCATAGAAAGGGGTTATCTCAGACGCTTAGTAAGGATAAAAATATTGCAAAAAATTTTATAAATAATCATAAACATTTAAGAAAATGTATAAGACTGAAACAAAAGCCTTTTAAACTTGAGCTTGAGAATAATATGGAAAAGATAAAATCAAAATAATTCCATTTACTTACTCACATAGATATTATACTAGTCGAATAATCACAAGCGATATCAATATCCACTTTCATAATGATGGAATTCATAATCCCATAATTTCATAACCACATAGTCAAGGCCTTGGGCCAAGACTACAACTAAGATTTTGTCAAGACCTTGTGCCAAGAATCTATTTCGTCTTATGATATCTTATGATGCATCAAGGAGTAATAGCGGGCTCCACCCATCACAAACAAAGTCTAATGAATTTCTCATATGAAAAGGCTCGAACATAACATAAACATTTGTATTAAAACATGCATAAAATATGTCAATAATATATACATAAACCATGAATGGTATAAAATAACACATCCATAGTCAAACATATAAAAAAAAGTTCAATATAATATGGATGATTTTTATCATAATATATCAACTTCAAACAAGCTTAAAATCCATCAAAGGATGTTGACATAGATGAAATAAAATACTTTTTTAGAGAAATATCGCTTTCTTTTTTGAAATCATTTAATAAAACATTTAGTTTGGAAATATTCTTATATGCTTGTAAGGGAGACTTTGACAATGTTATAACTAAACAAATAGCCGCACTCTCCGTATAATTTAAAAAAACAATCTTACCTTAATCTTGACGAAAATTTTATAAAATACCTTGATTGGAAAACATCGGAATGATTCCTTTAAAAACATAAAATGTAAAATATGGTTATAAAATACTTTAAACCATTTTCCAGAAAATAGAAAAAATGTTTTGAAATAAATTTTTAGGAAACATGGATGTGGATGATAAAGAGGTCCCATTAGATGCTTATATAAAAACAACCTCAGATAGTAAAGAGATTCTGAAAATAAATCATACCTTGTAATTTTCCTTAGTCAAGGTTAGGTTATCCTCCTGTATAATGGTGAAATTATTGTTATTAAATTATTCAAGATTTATATACATTAATATGAGATCATATATGATCTTTTATCAATTTTTTTGTTAATAATATCTTTGTATTATCGTCGTTTCGGGTGTTAACTGATTCATTTTCCTTTATATGCTTTGTTATGTAAATAATGATTGTTATGTATAGGATGTATCATATTCATATTCATAATTATATTAATTATTTAAACATTATTTTTAATCATCTATTTAAAAATTATTCTTGAATGGATACGATGGGGAATGAATCTCGTCGAGTTCGTGGAGACGGTAATCCGTATGTATGAACGAGCGATAATATCATTCTTTTGATATTAAAATAATGTATAATTGCATGGTATATCATATATACAGAATCATTATCATGTTATATTTATTATTTACATCAATTACACATCATTATGAGACCCATCCAAATAATAAGGTATGGAATAACAATTACACCACAACGTGTAGAAGATAAGCCCTATGTACGCACATATGGTGACCTGTCATTCAAAGGATGGATATAATAATGAATATGGTTGTATCAAATTTATAATAATGTATCAATATATATATTATTATATAGTTATTAATTTATAATGGAAATAACAAAGAAAGAGGATGTGGAAGAAGAAAGGAACTTGAAAGAGGTGATGAAATATTTACCTCTTCTTCGGGTTCTTCACTTTTATTTGATCAAAAGGTCTCAATAAGATGGATTTCAGAATAATGGAAGAAATCTAGGATTAAGGTAGGACAATTAAAAGGGTATTTGGGTAGGGTTTGGCCGAGAAAATGTCTTTGAAGCTGTTAATTAGAGATAAGGGGGGGTGTCATTTTATAAGAGGGGTGTGGGCACCTTAGGAAAAGCTAGAAATAATATTTTATAATAAAATAATTTAAAACTTATATTGTATTAAAAATGAATAATTTAAAGGATATGGTAGGGATTGGTCTAAAACCACTCAACTAGTACATTTTAGATACGTTTGGGTCACTATATTATCCTTATCATTTAGATTTATGTTTTAGTTGAATAATTTGACATTTACCATGTCTTTTTTTATTTTTATATTATATGGTTAATAAACCTACAATATACTTCCAAAAGAACACCAAGTGGTTCATTAATGTTACACCTATCATTATATAAGTCTTTTTGATGATCCATTGATTATTAGGAATATAATATCAATTAATAATATAATTTTTTAATAACCCTTTCATGTCAATTTTGACACTATTGGGTATTTTGTTTTTTCTAAATTTATATAGCATTATTATTTCAAAAAAAATTCATCTAACCAACCCTAACATGTCATATTAACCTATAAAAATTATTTTAATTCATAAAACGTCTCAAATTACAATTATGTGTATATTTATAACATCAATTATTTTAATATTTCATTAATTAGGTAATTACTGCATCATCATTGTGTCATAAAAAATATAATTATTTATTATATAAAAATTATATATAAAATAAAATTATGTAGGAAATAGGTTTAGATCTATAATTAATGTTTATAGATTAATTTATCTTATGTGTAACCCTATATTAAAAATGGTTTAGTTATTAAACATTGAATTTAACACATTTAACTCTTCTTTAAATTAAATAATAAAAAATTCCCTAAACTAATACAAGTGGACCTAAAGGATTATATTTTATTTATCAGTTAGTTTTTGATAGAATTACACTTATCCAGTAGAATTAGGACTTGTTTTAGGGTAATAATAATAACATTTTTGCCCTTAATTACCCAATATACTTTTTTCCGTCGTAAATAAAAGTAAAAAGTTACTATTCACAATAAATTATTTTCATCTTATTAAACCAAATTTTACATAAATATATCACCCATGTCTATGGGATTTTTTAAATTCACCTAACAGAAGTAGTAAAATTATATTTTATGTAATTTTGCAAATGCTCTTAGTAGGTGGGTAAAAGATGGTAAAAAGTTCAATAAAAGTTTTATATATCATAAATTACTATAAACTCACTCCAATGAATTACATTTAACTAATATTGGTATTATGAATCTATTTTGACCTAAAATTTATTTAAATAAAATAATTAATTATTAAAAAAATTGGGTTTAAACTATAACTCAGTGTTTTTCACTATTCATATAAAATTGAATGTTTTTAGAAAAATTCCAACAATTCATCCTTAGCTAATATCGATATTCCGAATCCAAAAATGTAGTCAATATTGAAATATAAAATTTATAAAATTTCAAAAGTGGGTATTACTATTCATAACGGTTAGTTTGATTGGCTGTGGTGTGTTAGAACTCGAAGATGAGTACAACACACGCTATTGTATTATTCAATGATAAGCGTACCATGGAAGTTTGGGGTGTTACAATAATAATTCTATTATATAACTCAATAATATTACTCCTCCATTATTATAACAAATTTTTATTTGGGCGGGTTCAACTAATTGCATGAATTATGTATACAAAAATCGTGATCTCTGAAATGAATGATTGTCAATAAATTAATAACATTAATAAATGTTAGTAATAAGTAAATATTTCTTCGGTTCCATATTGAATATCTTAATATTTATCTACCTACATATATAATATGTTTTCTTCTTCAAAATAACTAGAACAAGCAATTCATGGATTTCATTTTAGAGAACCATATATGACACACCCATACAAGGGACATGCAACTTCATTACTCATTATTAAAATTCAATTATGGTACCTTTATAAACATAAAAATAATTGAATTGGGAACTAATAATGACGATCTACATCACCAGTTTGAGTCATATAAGAAACAATCTAAATTAATAACATCTAATGATGAAAAATATCAATAAATAATAAATATATGTTCAATGAAAGATAATATGTCTTTATTTTAAAATGTAATAAATATTAATTGTGTAATTAAATAATTTATTAATATTATTATGTTTAATATCTTATATATTAATGTTCTTTAATGGATTTCTTGGGTAAAGTTAATGGTTTTAATCTTAATTTCCAATCATTAGGGAATATTTTCATATTATACAACTATTATTATTTTACATTGTATAGTTACAATACCCAATCATTAGTTTTTAATAAATAAATTTTATCCATGATATATAGATGGAAATTGCATAATCCCATTTTCATGTACTTCTTATTCATCTACTGCCAATTATTTATGGTTATTTTCCATCTTATTTTCCTTTTATTCAGATAGGTTCCATATTCAACAACTGTATTATTTTTTGTGGCCCATAAACTTCCACATAGATATATTTCATCACAATTTTCATGATATTATATTTATTTACCATTCTATTGAATGTTTTGTTTTCATTTAATTTTATTTTAAAAGATCAAAATTTCCCAAGGGTTTTCTTTGTAATCACACTTTTAATTCATGAGTGTTTATGGATATGTTTTCATCTGGGGAAGTTGAAAAATTATCATATCCTAAAAAACATCTATTTTATTGTCTTATAATTTTTTTGATTTTACGTGTCTAATTATCATTTTATATTTCATTGGGTTACAATTCAAGCAAAAGGTTTAATGTAAGTGGAGTTGACCTAATATCTTCTAATCGTTTGAGAATCTTTATCCTCAATACCAATAGTCATTATATTTATCCATTTATTTACTTATATAAATACAAATGATTTCAGAAGACAATTTATTTACCTTCACTACATTACTATACAAAAAAATTGAAGGAATATTTTTAATGATTTCTCTGTATGCCATTTTCTAAGGACTATTAAATTATTTAGAAAAGTGTTAAAGTAATATGTTTTTTAAAAAATTAGTACGTATAAATTTTCGCATAATTATTTTCCATTTTATTTAATAAAATTCAATTCAATTTATCATCATTTTATAATATATTTTAAAATCACAATATTTTAAATATTATTTTATGTTAATGTTATTTTTATAAAAATCAATGGATAATTAATCAACAATTTCAAAAAAAATCCAATTTTATGTAAAAAGTTTTTTTGAACTATTCCATTATCTGTTAATATTTATTATGTTTCATTGGATATATTACCAAGTGATACCCTCCATGTTCTTTTATTATATGACTTATGATAATGTATTATGGATGTATCATGGATCCGATTTCTTTCATGTAGGCTAATCATTCAATGATGGTCCTATGAATGTTTTTATGTTTCTCTAGAACAAATTTAAATGATTTATCATTATTAGAGGGACGGGTATTTTATAAGAAACTAGTTAATTATTTCATGAATTATATATAATGTGATCAATAGTTTATTTAGGTAGTTATCATATGCCAAAAAGGCACATGAGTGGTGTTCCCAAACCTAAAAGGTTATAGTATAAGGGTGATTTGTTCCAAACTAAAAAGGGTACACTGGTAGTGATTATAATCCCAAAAGATTTTGGATAATGTTTGGTAACCAAAAGAATAAAAATTTATATTATTTTGTATTCTACACCCAAAAAGGTTGCAGAGGTGGTTATCCCAAGCCTAAATTGGTACATGGGTAGTGATCCTAAATTCAAAAGTTTTGGGTGTAGGGGTGGTTAGATGAATATAAAAATGATACATTTTTTGCTATACCAAGCACAAAAATTGTACATGTTTGGTGATCCCATGCCTAAAATTTTAATTTACACATGTGGTTATGATAATACTAAAAATTATATACTGGTGGATAGCCCAAGACCAATAATGAGTTGTATAATGTTATTTGGGCCATCCATAATATAATAAATAGTTGTTTATCCAAAAACAAAAACTATAGAAAATTGGTGATCTGAATCAAAGAATGGTACACTAATGGTGATAGCAATCCAAAAATTTTTGTTACAGGAGTTGTTAGATTGGAATATAAAAGGTACATTGGTTGTGATCCCAAGAAAAAAATTGTAAATGGGTGTTTATTCCTAGCCTAAAATGGATACTTGTGGATTTCTAAATCCCACTATACCAGGATTAGGTGGTAAGACATTTAGATTATGTGACGAAAGACTTGGTGGTTAACCCTGACGTGTGTTCTATACTCATATTCACTATATATTCAATTTTTATTTATAATGATTATACAATTTTCACATATTATTATCTCATGTTTCCACACTCCTAATACTCATGTTTTATATAAAAAAAATTATTCCATTACTTCCGATATATGTTTTATATTTTCTTTGGTTTTATTCTCTTATGTTATATTCATGAACCATGATAATATTCATACTCAAACACACATTTATATTATTCTCAATTATAATCATCGAATAGTATCCTTTATAATTACCCTTATTGATCATTTCATCTCATCCATTTCATATGTTTCCATTCACTAAGTTATGAAGAATAGTATATTATGATATATATATATATATATATATAATCGGTTCTACTGTAGTGTGGCTATTCCAAAAAAAATAGATTTTATAAAAATTAGATGTTAATGTCTCTAGTTTTAAAGACATTAAACCTTTGATTTCTAGTATATTAAGAACTTGTGTTATGCAATTTATTAATTAGGGAAATTATGTAAAATATATTTGAGTTATGCTATTTTTTCTAAAATTATATCAAATCATTTGTTCAATTTGTTTATTTTAGTACAAGATCTGGAAGTTCATATCTAGGGCACCTCATGTAGGTAGTCTCAACCTTCCCAAGGATATTTTTTCACTCTTCTAGTTTGTTTGGATTATGTGATAAAACAATATAATCATGTTGTGATAGATTTACAGGGAGTTTATTATTAAATCAAGAAGTAAATTATTGTATAATATATCATGATTATTAAAGTGGGTAACATTTAGAATTATTTTGTGATGTTGGTTTTAAATTAACAAGTGGTTTGTATTCGATGAATTAAAATGGAAGATATGATTAATTAAATTTCTTAGAAGAAATATAATATAAAATAATTTATTGTTATATTAAAATATAATTTTCATCATACGATTATCAATTGTATCATAATAATTAGTTAACAAGAAAACATGGATTAATAAGGAAATGAAATTTCGAATTGATGTAGATATTAATTATTTAATTAATATGACAAATGTTTTCTCTATGTATTAGAGATAATTTATTTAATATTTTTATGGGTGTTAATTGACCATATTGAATTTTAATGGTTATTTTAAAGTAATATATGATTGGTGGATGTTATAATGAGGATTTACATGTTTGGTATTACTTTTATGGTCAAATAAGTTTGTTTATTTGGAATTTATTAATATATATTCATTATTTTTTATTTTAATAGTTAAGTTATTAATATATTTAAAAAATATGATATAGTTTATTAATGTGTAATAATTTGAGGTTTCATTATTTGTTTAATATGTAATTTTTATCTATGTAATGTTATCGAAATTAATGATTTATATCCTATGATTTTCATTAAAATCCGTAGAATCACATATGTGATGCAATGGTATTCTGGTAACTTATGTGAATGATTAATGAATTAAATATGATGGAATTTATATGAATTTAAAAATGATTATGGGATTAATATTTTCTTTGGAATTGATCAGATAATTTATATAAGATGAACTCCTAGGTATTAATCATTGAGTGATGTGTTTGGGTGTAGAAATGTGAGGTCAGATATATTAATTGAACCTAAATATGATTATGGAATTAACTTAAATGAAATATTAGGATAATATGGGAATTTTAATTCTTTAATGATTTAATGTGATTCCTTTTTCTAGAAATAAACTTATTTTATGTTTCATTGTTCTTTTTTAGAAAAAAAAATTTATTTATATTTTGTGAATTTAAAATGATAATTTTGTTAGAAATACAATAATTATTTTTTTATTTTATTAATCTTATTTTTGATTCAAGAGTATGTTAATTTAATATTACCTAATTATATCATTATTGTGTAAAAATTATTAATAAAAGGAATGTTTCATTTATTGTAATATGTTTATTTCTTTATAAAATCACGTCATTAATGAATAATCATTTATAATAATTTTTATTACTACACTTATTTGAGAATGAAAAGTTGGAAAAAAATATTGGGAATATTAGTGGATTGTTTAGTAAGGATTAGTGTTATGATATTGTGTATATATTCAATAATATTCTTTGGGGATAATATAATTATATCGGTATAAGTTGTAATGAATGAAATATGTTTTTGAAATTGTTAAATAGGGAATTAAATGAGTTGTTAATGATAGAAATGAATGAAAAATAGCTAATTAAGTGTATATTATAAAACTAATTTATATTATTGAAAGAAGAATTATAGGTATATTATGTGATAATGTAATACATATGATAAAATATTATGGTGATGATTTTTTGACATTTTAATGAATATTATGATGAAATTAAATTGGTGATTTATAGAAATTGTGATGTTTTTATATTATATTTCAGACTAATATTGTCATCTTATTTGAGGAAAATCCATGAGATATGCTATGATATAAAAATTATTTTGGTTATGATTCACATTAACCCATATTAGACGGAATATTGATTTATTTCATGGTATTAGAGATATATATGAGTATTCCATGGGTTTGACTATGCTATGGATTTTGAAAATGGGGTGGTTTCTCTAGTGCTAGGAAGAGTAACAATTAAATCCCTGAATTTTTAAATGAGATTTATTGTCATATATTATTATATTAAAGCCCATAATGACTAAAGTATATATATTCTTGGAAAAATATCCTTTTAAGGATTTTATTTTATTTATTGTATTCTAATGTCTTACACTAAATTTAAATATGTAAATTCCTTAAAAACATCTGAGTTCACTAGATAATATAAGACATATGGGATACATGTGTTATCATATTGGGAGTTATTTATCACAATTTATATGTTCAAATATTATGGGTGTGTAGTTATGGATGTTATCTAGAGTCATAGGAAGTGACCCAGATTAGCCTATAATTAGATTATGAAATCATTGGAATAAAAATGGAGGATATGGATGCATTTATGGATAATTACTAGCTCTTTTATTTTTAGATTCATTATAAATTATGTGCTATGATTTATTGGCATGATTTTTTGATTATATAATATGCAGTGAACTTAGGAGAATTACTTTTGAGTTGTGGAGAAGATATTAGTATTAGTATTCATTTTTTTATATTGATGATGGATATTTTGATTAAACAATCTTTTAGATGTAAAATATCACTCTAGGTGATACTCATAACCCATTATAGCTATTTAATATAATTTGGGGATTGGGGAAATCACATGATGCCATGTTAAATTTCACATCAATGAAACAGTCTAGTCGAGGTGGAATTTTAAATATACCAACTAATTATTTTTCAAATAGAAATATTTTAACAAAAAAATTATATTTCATTGTTTAATATATGACTTGATACAGCAGAATTCTAATTATATATTTAAAAATTAGCATATGTTCTATTTCTATGCATTTAAATGATACATCTATGTAAAGAAAGGTTGGTTCTATATCAGGGAACAACATAACCACTATTATTATTATACCAACAAGTGAATCTATATGTATCTACAAAACATCTAATATACTCATCTTATTGAACTAAATATTTAAATACATTTTCTATTAAATCTTATTATTTTGGAATTTTTATTCCCACATTATCTTCAATTTGGATCTGATACCAAATATTTTGGGTGATGTTATTAGTTACTACATTTAATCCACATACATTAGATGGAATAAAATATATTATAGTAGTGTCTAAATAAATTTTAAAATATTGAAAATATAATTTCATTTTCAAAATTACCTAGAATATAGAATAAAAATAGAATATAAATTTGTTTTCAATAGCATAACCCAAAAAAAATTTATTCTACCTTGAATATATATCATAATATCAAAATAGGACAACCATTGTATTTGATTAAAAAAATCTTATAAATAATATTATATTATATAATTTATCATTAATTTAATAATTATTTGTAATAACAATTTCATCTAATAATACAATGTTCTATTTAAATAATTATAAGATTCAATATATCATAATCTATTAAAATATTAAAGATTAAATGATATTACATAAAATAGATTATTATATATAGAGCCTCAGTAAATGTACAATATATTTAAATAATAATTAGAATCAAAATTATATAATATATTGAATAATATGTTTATAGAAAAATAAATTTTATTTCTAATCCAAAAAAAACTATAATTAAATATAACCAAATTTGATTAATTTTTCAAAAGGAAAATCAAAAAAATAAATGAATTAAGTTGTTTTCACTCCAATATTTAAAATATATAAAAACATAATTTATGATTTCTATACATAATAATGTTATATTTTGATGTAAACAATTAAATAAGATAAATATTCCAATTTGATATAAAATTTGATTCATGTATTGTCCTCACTAGTCACCATCAAGATATAGAATCAAAGTAACCCTCTACAGATCATTTGACCATTATCAGTATCTTCAACTACACCAA
Organism: Viscum album; assembly: GCA_963277665.1. Lineage (NCBI taxonomy): Eukaryota > Viridiplantae > Streptophyta > Magnoliopsida > Santalales > Viscaceae > Viscum > Viscum album. Next base: position 2,044,584,178 of record OY728126.1, on the reverse strand, counting down.
AAAACCACCATCTCTATCAAAAATTTAGAACATATAAAAAATAATTTTTTTTAAATAATTAAATTAACATCATGAGTCATTTTATCTATCACAGAATCATATTGGGTCCCAACTACCCCACCATCATCAAAAATAAAATCAACAAAAAAATAAGAAAACAATTGAAATACACAACCAACATTACTGGAGAATCATAATATTCTATATATACAACAATAAAAATGTATAATAACATGTACCATTACAATATATATAAGAAAAACAATAGAACCCAGAATATTGTCAGTGACACCTACCACACTGTCATCCTTGAATTGCATGTACCCTTTAGATGTTTTTTATAAAAATGGGTTACAATGAACAAACTTGAACAATACTTACATATTACCATATCATGTATATATTTAGTTATGAATGATGAGTTATTTAACTAATAGTGTTCATACTTTGTTTTCTACTAGTTACCTGGCAATAACATTAGATTGTTTTCCATATCAACCTATTATAATAGTTATCGACTATAATGAGAACGTTGATATTCAATGAAAATGATCTTTTACATATGTTTTATAGTCCTGATAGATCATGCTGACTGGACAAATATGATGACTGGATATCTTCTTCTAATGTCTCATATACATTAATAATTATTCTCATGATGTTTCTACTTGGTGATCTCTAGTATATTATATCACAAAGATACTCCCAAGAATAAGAACACCCCCTTTTTTGGGGCATGAAGTGTAAATCACTCTTTATGGTATATCATGAGAAAAAATATAATATATTATATGGTGTGTCTTCATAGGTTCTTGTGGTATATATGACTATTACATACCTCTATTAGGGTCTCGATAGGTTGAGAAAATATACTTTGTGTATCTGAATAGTATTCACTGATTGAGAGGACATCAATTAGAGGTTCACACATATACCATATTGAAAAGTCTATTCTATTCTAATCAATATGAGTATAAGAAATGGTGGCCCCACCACTGGGTCTAGGATATTTCTTATTATAAAATCATTACTAGGAATAAATAAATTTAATATTAGTCACGTATGAAATAATTTACATTGAATAATTTTTTTGAATTTATTAGAATATAAGTAAATACTTGGGATAATATTTAACAAAAAAATTAGATTAATATTAATGTTTTTTAATGTTTTTGGGAATATCATTTTATTTTTGTAACTATATTATATCTCATAATACATTTGTTATTATATAAATAAGTGATGAAACAAATTAATGACTTATATGATATGGGTATTTGATCATAATATGTTCTTTATTAATTATTTACTTGGTAATAATTATTTAGGGGCATAAGAGAATACTTTTGGGTATTTTGTAACTCACTATGTATGTGATAAGAGGATCTCAATTAGAATAATATTTAATAAATTAATTTTAGAAATTCTCTTTTATCTATCCAAAATTCTAGACAAAAAATCTCTTGATAGAAGAATCCCTTTCATGTTTGTCTTCATAGATAGAATGATCATTGAAGATGTGATTGTTAATATATTGAATTACTCATCATATATATATTCTGGGACCCATATATTATAAATTAATGTTAACATATGCTATTAAACCATATGTGGAATATAGAAAGTGATACTACATTTTTTTATCCAAAACAAATTTCATGTGGAGAGTGGTTATTGAATGATTATTCAAATCGATAGTGTAGATTTTTATTTAATATTTTGTTCTTAATTCAATTCAAGTGATATTTTCATTAATGATTACGAGGCTAAAAATCCCCAAATATGATTTTGTGATTATTTATATGACGAAAAAAAATTAAATCCCTAGCCAATCTTCTAATGATTCACAATATGTTATATTTCACTGGTATCCGAGGTAAATAATGAATGTTTATGTTGTGGGAAAAATTAAATTTTCATTCAATATGAGCAGAGAGTGTCAGAATTGTTTCACAATAATGAATTGTTCTTCTATCCAATCTTTGAAAACCATTTTGTGGTCATATTAAGTTTTAATATAAAACAAATTTTCTTATCTAGTTGGTTGAAAAAAAATTAATATATATACACATATATTTCATTTTATCAATAATAGGCCATAAAGTTTTTTCCATTGAGTCCCCAGTTTTCTAGTTGATACATAAACACCATCTAGTGTCCATAATAATAATATCAATTTTGACTATTTTCTACATAATTCTGGAAGACTATTGTTTCCAAAATCTTAAATAATATTGTCTTAGAAAAAAATAATATAGGAAAAATAATAATATTGTTAGTTGGTGCCAGGTCTAACTAATAAATATATTACTTTCTTTAAAAAAATCTCGGAGGGCGAGTGGGGGATGTTGGAAAAGCCCAATGTGGAAGAAAACTAAAAAGGGGGTAACTGATCAACCCCAATAACATTTTTTCACTGAATATTTGGGTGGAATTGACATAAACTTCTAAAATGTGGTAGAAGCATTTAAAAATTAAGTAATTTATTAATTTCTAAAAAATCATATGTTGGTTGAGCTACCACCATTAACTATTCACCAACCACATCCACACATAGTTTGTAGAATATCTGGATTCATTTGAATGAGTGACCCATCTGATTCAACCTGAAAATCATTTTAATTTCCCATACCCAGATACAACTTAATAGTGTACATAGATAGGTTGGTCACATGGCCTCTAGTGAATATCACTAAACGCCAGTGTCGAAGTAGAGGAAATGCCTCCTAGCTGAAAATTAATTCATCCAGACTTTATCTAGAATCGTAGAGGTCACATGTAAGGATGACATAAATGTGTACCCATGACTATCATGTGCCTCCATTTTCATATTATAGAACAAATTATTAATCTTCCACTCGCTAATGTCCATGTGGACTACCTGTATATGATACATTCTCATTGAATCGGCCAATAATTTCACTTTCTAGACATTTAGGAAATCTTGATGTCAAAAATATAATAGGTATTCAACCCACATTTCTAACTCAGATTCATTTCATCCTATGTAAATGTATACATGAGGGATTATTATTCTATGTATACCAAAATATTCTCTCCTAGAAATTAATTCATCCAATGACTCTAAGAATGTTCAACCATAGCTAACTCGATATTATGTGTTGGGTAATTCCTATTATGAGGCCACAACTATTAAGAACCAAATTCCACAATTCTATCTACCTTCATCGTCACTTCTCCTTTCCTAATACTTTATGTTAAACAATACACAATGTATCTACTTCCCTACTCATACAGAAAAAGGATCATCACCGATGACAGTCTATCATTTGGCTTCAGAATGGTTGTCTAGTAGATATCTATCCAAAAAATCATCACACCCTTCATAGTTAAGACCTTCAAAGACACTACAACCCATTAGAATTCATGTATGAAATGTATGTAATATCAACATATCCCTAAAAACCTTATATGTCAATGAAATTATTGGGATTCTCCCAGGAAACTACAAATATAACCTTTTCTATGTCATCTAATAGTCTTTCCATTGGGATAATATTACCAAATAAGTAATTTTTATGTATCCAGAAGTGGTACTTTTTGATCTTACAATATAGCTGACAATCTCTTAGAGTACCCAAATGATCTCATAATGTTTGGAATGGTCGTGATGATTATCAAAATACACCTAGGAGCATCCCTAAAAACCACTAAAAATGAATCAAGATAAGGACGGAAGAATCAGTTCATTAGTACCATGAAACCGGCTTATGAATTATTGTGACCTAACGACATAATCAGATACTCAAAAAGACTATATCATTCTATGAAACTTTATGTGGATTATTTCTATATCTCAATCATATAAATGATGGTATTAATACCTAAAATCTATTATTGTAGAATACTCGATCTCCATAAAGATTGTAAAAGAGAAAATATATTTTTGACAAGGGATAATATTTCATAATAATTATTTGGTTCAATTTTCAATAATACAAGTATATATAAAGGGTATTATCCACCATTTTTGGAAAATAAGTATGTTGAATCCCACATATATATACTTGTTCAAATTAACCAATTTACCCCCAAATCTTCTAACTTCCTCTTGATATCCTAAAACTACATCAAAGCTATCCTATAAGGATTAATGAATTTTAGTGAGACACCTACAACAATATTTATGGAGAACTCTGCCCTCTCTCGGAAGGTAAAATAAAAAATTCATCCAGTAATACATCCATAAAATGATCAACCACCAGAGGAAAGTCAACATAAATTTCACCCTGATCATCCAGATAAAAACTAGAAATATGGGACATCATTCCACCCATCCCCTGATGATCTGGCCCATATCAACTCTCTCAGATATCCCATTCACCCATTATTATAAAATGTTCCCTCTAGTGATGATAAAGTCACCTTCTAAAGAAATTAGTAGGTGTATTATCAAAATGATACTATGTTATCATTGAAAATATAATTTCAAACCCAATCTTCTAATGTAAAAACTTATTCCAAATGAAAGGACACCAAACAATAATAAGGAGTAACTCCTGGCACTGACCTACATCCTCTTTCCTGATCCCCAACTAAATTTCTATCATCATAACCGCAGTAGAAAACTAAACAACAAGCCCAAGGATTTCTATGACACGTATGGTTATGAAAAAATGTGATAAACCTGTATCAAAAAAAGAATATACAAGATTAGATTCTACTAAGATCATACATATCTTTTTAGAAAGTTTATCTCACTTTTCCTTAGGTGTAGGTAGTTTATAATATATCTAGCAGGAACTATGGACCTGTTACAAAACCTCAATATTGTATGTAGGACCTCCATACGTTCTCCATACAAATGGGGTTTGTCTTCCTTGGACATGACCACCACCACCTCTGCCTGATTAGACGGTACTACTCCATATCCCTCCATGACATGGATATATGATACTCGCACCTGAACCTGGTGTCAGAGAGGACCCACTACCACTCCCATCTTGAGGGAATGTCCTATAAAAACATTGAACATGCACCATGCTACATGAATATTATTACTCAAATAGGTCATGATCAACTTGATTGCTGACATTTATCATTATACCACACTGATAATAATAATCAATACATCCAACAATTATGGATGGTCTATTAATCATCGAATGGGATGCCTAGACATGTTTCTACCTAACACTGGAGGTTATACTACTAGACTGAGAGACAATACTACACTTCATTTCACCCACATCGTCCCTTAGGATCCGCTATGTAATTAGTGCCTAGTTCACAAACTCAGTAATAATCCCAAAACTGAACACCTTGACCTATGACCAAACATCATATCATATACCTTTCTTGAAACATGTCACCCTTTATAACTATTCATCTAGGTATGTCAGTGCAACATGTAGAGTGTTAGTAAATTGTGTCTATTACTCCATAACTATCATTGTTCCATAATTTAGATGCATTTATCAGTATCCCACTATACCCTCAGTGTCTTGGGGTAAAAGTAGACATATAATTGAGTTTTTAAATCAACCCAGACCATATCTCACGACCTGTAATAAGGGTTCAATAAATCCCACCATCACTTTATTTCTTGTCAAAGAATTTATGCCATGTACCTCTATATCCTATTAATTGATTAATCCAGATTCTTATACATTAAATGAGTAGACTCAATCCAAAACACAATAGCCCATGGAATGCCGTAACCTAAAAACACAGGAGTATGTTACTGTTTAATCACACATGTCATCTCATCCATAGAAAATGAAGGTTTTAGTGCTCCATAGAGAGTATTTTTGATGTGGAACAACCCCCTATGGAAGTATTATTCATCACATATGTCCGGTAAACAAATTCATCCACACCTTTCAATAAATAGGATCTTCTAGAATGTCATGGCCTACCACCTCTGGTTGCATGGTCGTCACCACACTACTGAAGTATGACAATAGTTTATTGTGGTGGAATGTCTCTAAAATTAAAAAACATATGAATCATAAATAATTGATATCCACATTCACATATAAAACTATAAGAGAATTCAAAACCTTCTAATAAATTGTTCTTACCAGACAACATAGTCCTAAATCCAGGACTGGTAAAAATAAGAAGCAAAAAATGTCACTAGATCAACTACCTTCTTCCCACCCAATGTGGATTATAGTCATGTTCTCTATTTTATGTAGTCAAATTATATTTCATTTACATATTAAATTCAAATTTCACATTAAATGTATAGAAAAAAATTCTCACCACTTTTGATCCATAAGGGGCCATAGTCTTCATGATCTATGATTTAGTTTCCACCTAATCCACATTATAACACATTACAGTCGACATAACTCATGGTCTATAAATAAATGTCCCATAATTTTATTTATTGGTGTTCAATTATATGATAATCTAGAAAAAAAATAATGTTATTGAAGGAACTCTATGTACCAAAAAATTTTCTCTTCCCACTACATAGATCATATATCCAATAAGTTGGTAAATATATCATAAAGATTATCAAAACATCATAAAAATAATCAATGCACCCTATATTTCAGGGCATAATGCATGAAATATGATTCATGTAAAGTTACAGGAATGATCCATGAGATATAATACCCTTAACTCATCATGTTGTAAAATTATAGATCCTGCAATAATATTAATAATTTGCTCACAATTTATTTTCATCACCCAACGATGGAATCAAATAAACTGCAATAGTCAAAATACAAAAGTACATAACTCTCCATTTTTGAAAATTTGGATGTTTTCTAATCATGGGTTATCTACTCCCAAGAATAGAGTATTTCCAAATTCCAATCCCCACTAATCCCATATATATTGTCTCAATATAATAAATAAGAGAATAAATCTCATTTGGTACAACTTTTTAACAGCATGGTCCTTGATGCTCCATAATGGTGAATCGAGCATGGTTGGTCCCATTACCTCAAGAACAACTCTCAAAAATTCAATATCTTACTACTAGTAGTTAGTTGGAAATGTTTTTCTATGGGGATATTGTTCCCACTTATCAGACAGTAATATAAAGGTAATAATAATACAAATCAAATAGATGAAGAAGTACACCAGTTATACAATAAATAAATTGATGTAATAGATAAATAATGAAACATGTAATTTAATATATAGAATGATGATCTGGACCCATGTGTAAAAATCAATCAAGATACGTATAAATGGACTGAGTACAATAAATGTATCAATATACCAAAAAAATACAAAAAATCATTATATCTTGATAGAATCATGAGCCTCATCTTAGTCATGTTCTCCCCTCCCCTTAATAATGGTATAATGTCATGTATTTCACTATGGAAAATTCCCCATTCCCAACCTACATCAAATAGTATAATGAAGAAACCATTAGTGGCCCAAAAAAGGATCGAGATACCATCCCATTAGTCCATCACCCAATCATTCTATAACAAATCATGATTTTGTAATATAATATAATGAAGAATTTAATATATATGATTATTAAGAAGTAATAAATGTAAAGATCCCAAGTAATATTTACTATAAATCTTGTTATAATTCTAATCCCAAAAGGGATGTCTACAAAATAATTCTAAACCTCCTATTAAAATATAGAAAAAAAATTATATAAAACTAAATACCATGGTTTTTAAGTATACACAATATCCCTTATCATCCATGACCACATCATATAAATAGTTGTGCAAGAAAAGCCACAGTTGAACAATATAATCATGAAATAATCATTTAACAAGGCCATTCTATAAAATCATTAATGTAATACCCTATAAGGCCTGATACAAGGTATATTGGACCAAGTCTTCCTTTTGAAGAACTAAGAATCATTTAAATAGAAACATGGTTATGCATGAATTTGTTTCCAAGGAGCATGTCTACCGACCATGTCCACTATTATCCCAAAAAAACATTATCCAAGGGCTATCAAGGTCCATGTAATCCCATCGAATCAAAATTCAAGGAGAATACAGGTCCATCGAATTCTCTTCCATTGTCAGTACCCATGGTGTATCACACCCATTGCATCCTTTGAAATCATTCATCAATCAATTCAATTACCATTTCATTCAATGATTTTTCCCACTTATTTATATTTTTATAATAAATCCATTCAAGTAATTCAAAAAAAACATCATGTTAACACATTGAAAGCGAGGAAAAACATATCCTATTCAACTAATTCTATGCAATTAATTTATTAATAGACTTCCTCTAACTAGAAAATCCAAAAATTAACTATGGGTTAGTTTAACAAAGAAATAATAAAATGTAATTCACATGTTACACTGCATGGCTGGACATGGTGGGGAAAAAACATCCAATATAGAGCAAATGGGATAAAGGGTATCCCTATCATGTTCAATTATGTTAAATAAAATTATTCAATTCAATTTAGCGGTGACGCCAGAAAGATTTTTTTGCTGTGAAATGGATTATAGATCTATAATAAATGAAAATACTCACGAATAGTATAGGTCGAAGACAATAGTAATGTACTATAGTTCCCCTCTAGTGTTAGCATCTAATGAAACTCATATTAGATGAAAATTTATTAACAAATAAAAATCACTACAGAACCAATGATATGATCAAGGCTCAATTCCATATTAAGATGGAATAATGAGAGAAAATCCAATGCAATGTTCTTTTCAGGATCTCCCATTAATGATGTTGTCCAATGAAGGTGGACATGAATGGGTTTTATTGTTTTAAAACAATTTAATGGAAAATTGGTAATTTTTCTTCAAAACTATTAATAAATTTGTTTAGAAAAATGGTCTGACCAACTGTGTGCCAATGATTCATCCATCACTATAATATGGGTCACCTTTCATATTACTGTGTACAATTCTCTTAACCATGTGAATGCCACATTTCATCCCACCCTCAAAAACTACATAAGATATCACAAGATCATTCAGCTCCATATGCACGATTTCATCAAACCATGTGGCTCCAAGATTACTCTATCCAACCCGGGATGGTTATTATTAATGTTTTTGACAGTTCCACATGCTTTCTACTAATTCTTCATCCTTCTTGTTTTATCTAAATAAACCTGGGTTTTGGGCTCCAAAAAAGACCCTTACACCCTCAAAACACATATGATCAAGTTGGGTACTCAAAATTATCCATAAAAATAATTTTAACATAGTAGAAAAAGAAATTTACCTATTAAAAAAACATTTTATCTAACACTCTCTATCATTCCAGGACCATGAAAAGCCCTGGAACCACTTTTACATGTTTCGTATGCCACATGGGGCCCTAAAATGTTTTTAATAAAAATTGAAAAATTCAATAATTTTTCATGTAATGTGATAATATAATTTTAATTGTTGTATTATAATTATTTTATGAATTAAATTTAGTTTAACATTATTTTAATTCATTTCAATTTTTATCAAATAGAAATAACTATAAAATTAATTTCAAATCACATGTATAATTTTTATCGAATAATCATGATAATTAGTTAAAAAATATATATATGGATTTTATTTTTTTACATAACAATATTAATTGTTTGCGATAAAAGTAATAATTATTATCTTTTGATGTTATGTAGATTGTATTCCCTGATTTTATTTGTATATGATCCAGCACAATCTTGAGAATTATATTTCATGTATTTTACATTTTGTTTGCCATTGTGTAAAAAGTAAAGGACAATATCAGACAATGACCACACTGAGACAAGCCTTTATTCGAAAATATACATGGAAACCTTTTACAAGGTTGGAATCTACAATAAAAGTAAGACATGAGTCAGATATTCAACCCTAAGGGTCATTGTTGGTCCATTTACAATCAATGGATCAACCAAAAGTAAATTCTAGATATCAGTTGTCTTAATAATTTAATTTAAACATGGATTATATTTGTAATCATAATATTCCAATTTATATGGTCCTATACAATAATACACTAAAATGAATAGTTTTATACTTGGTGAATGTTTTCAATTAAATTCATATTTTTGGGTGTGATTTCCATGTTTAGTCATATCAAATATTAAATGATTTCATTCCTTTTGAAATAATAAAAACACCCAGAGAAATAATAATTCATGATGCCTTATATGATTGGAATTTGTACAATCCCATTTTAATGCGGTTATTATCATCCCTAGATGAGACTTCCTTATACTACTGGGTTGTCTATATTAAATAAACGAGTCAAATTAACTAAATAATATAATAAATAATTACCAATAGGCTAATTTATTCAAAATTAAAACTGATGTGTTTAGTATATCAATGTCATGATACCTAAAATATGGCCCTATACTGAATGACCCCACGATTCATTAGTCAATATGTTAATCATGTCAAAAATATACCTTTAAATAATCTATGTGGTTGTATATCCATATCCTAGACTATGATAAGATATTTCAAGGATAATTTATAATTGATTACTCAAGTGAATAAGTATTTTGAATCTAGTTGTATTGGATACTAGGTTTTGATATCATAGTAAGAGTCATTTAATTATTTAAATAAATTTTATTTTTTAACCTATAATAAAGATATTGTTTTAATTTTAATATGTTTTAAATTTTATAAAAATTTATAGTAATAGAAAATGTTCAGAATGATTATGTTCGGACACTGAATTTTTTCTAACCGTATTGAATTTCTAGGTTTCTGATAGGAACATTCCAAATGTACAATAATTAAAATGAAATTATACATGTTATAATCTCCACATAACATTGATCAATCTCAAGAAGTAATTATGAGAAATATATTTATATAAGATAAATTTATGATGCATTTGAAATTTACATCATCGTGTAATCCTCAATGAACAATGTGTTATGAAAAAAACATCAAAACAGGGACTATTTCACATGTTTTTTAATCATTAAAAATCCAATAAGTTTAAAATTAAGTGATATGTTAATGAGATAATGATTCCACTAAAAGCACATAAATTTAATGACGGATCATGAAAATTCAATACATTACATTCATATATATTTATCACCACATTATGATAATTTCATTGAAGAGTAAAAAAAGAATATAAAATTGAGAAAAATGTTTCATTTCATTATGGGTATGTTTAAAAAGGAATATAATAACCTAAATAAATATTAATCACAAATTCTTATTGTGGAAATGTTGGAAGACATGGTGAAAAATTCAAATGGGATGTGTGATGGCAAAGGTACCTTCATAAATTCCTTTATAGAAAATAGGATAATCATTATATTGTTGGATATTCACATGTCATGTAATGAGATATTTCTCTAGAATATAAAATGTAATGAATTGGTGTTTAATCCTTTAGAAAATTCGTCAAATTGTATATTCACCCTAGAATTTAATCTTTCTATAATAATTATTGGTTATTAAATACAAAATTCATATAACATTAGTGTTTTAAAATACATTAACAAATTAAGAAAAGAATCATTATAAGAAGTATGTTGATTTTATCTAGGATACATAGAAATAGTGATTCATAAGTCGGTAGTGATAGGTATACAAATTCTAATTGGAATGATTTTTTATTGGAGTTGACCTTTTGTTTTGTATTACGGGAAAACTTTATCTCTTGTGTCATTTAGACATAAAGATGAATTATTACAATTTTTAAAATAATATTGTTTTTTTGAATATCAAACTCAACTAATGGTTCATTAATTATTTAATCATTTTCAATAATTAATTGATACACATTTTAAGATACAAATACACAGAAGTGTAATGATATTTATTTTTCTACTAAAACTATGAAACTGTCTAGGATATACCTGGTATTTTTGTACACTCTTTTAGGAAAAATTCCCTTGGTATTTTTGACACATTTTTTATCTATTATTAGAAAAAATTAAATTTAAAAATTAGGTTAAATCAAAATGATTTCATAATTACTTCATCTGTAGAGTGTGAATTATTCCAGCTAGAAGCTAGAAGTAAATAACAATACATAATTATTTTATATTTATTGTTTTATGGAATGTAAAAGTTATGTATATAATATACATGGTTAAGATATATGAGTTTCATCATGTTCGTTTATAGAATAATATATCAACAATGAATTCTTCGATAATAGTATATAGAATGGATTTATTTCTAAAATTAAATTCCCTTAAGCAAAAAAATTATATGTTTTATTTAAGGAGGATAAATTATGAGTATAATATGAAAATTAGGTCATTAATATCTATAATGGAGTAATTTGAAAATGAATATTTCCTTATGAAGATAATAGTTATGATGTTATGAAAAGGATCATCAATGTTGAGACTCATATTCATTGTAGAAACATAAATTAATTATGACACATGCTTCCCATATAATGGTGTAATACCAAAACTATATTCCATCTATGATGAAAAATGGATATCATATTATTTAGGGCATTATATAAATCAATTACTTGATAATTAAAAGAGTTTAGATACAAAGTGTGTGTTTAGGAGATAACCAAAATTCCATCAAGAAATACACAATGCACATTTAATGTAATAATCATAATGGTTTATTAGGACATTATAGAAATCCCTGGGATATAAAAATTATATTCATGTGGAAAAAAATATTTCTGTAATAGGTTTCACATCTCTATTTTAGAGAGTGGGAGAAATATTGAGTAGGGTTAGTTCAAAGATCTAGACGCACAAGTAGTTTTTATAGGACGCATTTCAGCAAGAGATTATGGAAAAGGAATCTTTCGAAGACAAGTACTTTGTAGGAAAGACAATAGAATCGTGGCAGTTTTAGACGCACCATAGTATGTAATACATTAATCATTGAGATTAATGAATCCTATAAGTTTTATGTAAATGGAAACAAGATATTATTTGAATGTTTATTTAATATTCAATAATAGATTTTATGAATGAATGTATAAGATCGTTGTATTTTGAATGTTGCAAAACATGATAATGGGGTGGGTATTCAAGTGAAAAATCACAATGATGGTCATTTTTAGTTCAATAAGTTTTGATTGATATATAAAAGGTATAATAATTAATTTATAGAAATAGTCTACCAAAAAGATGTTTTCCTACTGTGACGTCCTAAACCTGGATTCCACATAGATGTTACCCTATCTTGGTTGACACCACTACCTCAATCTCATATCCCATAATGTCATATATTTCATACTAGCATCAAGGTCCTAGGGTGTTTCCATGGTGTGACATTTCCATGATTATCATCTTTTATCACTTGAGGTCTATATGAAACACAAATAAATGGTGTTAGTGATATAGATCGATGGAACATGAAAAGATATGTGATTAATAATAATAAAAAACGAGTGAAATTGATATAAAGATACAACTACTAATGATGATATATTTCATGTATCTAGAATGTTGAAAAACATGGATATACCAAATTAAAAATATATGATATACAAAAGCTAAAAATATGAATCAAAATATATCACAAGCATCCCAAGAATCGGCGATATCATCAACTACCAACTCCATTCTAAATAAAGAAATTAATCATGTGTCTGAAGCCACACACTTCTCTTGGTCAACACCTACATACAAGTAGTATTCCTGGATTGAAATGGTGCCAGGATTGGGTAGATTATCAAGCCCCAACAATGGTGACAATAATATCTTGTCCATGTAATATATATAAAATCAATGTGAAAGAACTCATATATAAATGTAAAGTATTATTGTAATGTATAAAACCAATTACCTACCTCACCTATCGACTAGTATCTGAATATGTAACTAGTTCATTAATTAATTAAGTTCTAGTTTATATAATTAACTCATGTGAGGGAATTCAATCACTGAAAAAATAATATAATAGTAGTCGTGAATGATCCAAGATAAAAAAGTGATCCATAATGTTATTCATAATGTAGAGTATAGAAGGTGATAACCAAGGCAATTTAAACCTCTAGGGTATCCAACTCAGTAGTAACTACAATATACTTAAGGTGTAAGTGTATGACCCTGGAATTAAATGTTAAATAATCATAAATGAAGTTAATAATTCAAAGTGACTATCTTTTCATGTTTAGATATTTGTAGAATTAGGTCATAACATATTCATAAAAATTTGAATATTACATGTAGAAACTTATACTCAGTATATATTTAATTCATAAAAGAAAAGAAACATGTTTAGTTCCATGTTTTAATCATCATTAATTGTCTTTGATCCCATCCTTGTCACTATTCCACTTTATGTGCTGTGAAAGACATTTATAAAACAAGGGATGAGTATAAAAAGCTCAGTAAGGGAAACAAAAAGAAGGAAAAATGATAGTTTTTCAAAACAAAAAGTAAACCATGAATACTTTATCATAAGTTATACTTTTCACCTTTATGAAGTAATAAATACTATTCACTGGACAAAATCTATTTTCATACCATTTTGTAACCAAAAAATTACCCTAATACTCATAGAAAGCACACATAACATATAAAGATAACTTGGGACATAAACATACTTAAATGGAATATCCATATGGTCGACATACACACATATCACTAAATGGAATATCCATATGGCCGACTTCTATACCCAATGCATTGGAGTTATAAAATAACCACCCTTCCTTGGATTATCACAGAACCATCCATCATTTGGTTTATCACATAATTACCCGTCAAATTTCCATGTACCATTATATAATCATAACACATAATATATTGAAAATATCAACATTTCAGTAATAACATTTAATTTTAAATAATAATATATTATCTCAACATTTTGAAATACTCAATCCCTTTGAAAAACCATATTCAATACCAAATCATCCAAATACAGAATAAGGGGTTTATTTTTCATTTTAAAAACATTAAGGCTTATAGAGGAAGACATATAATAACTATGGCGGCGAAAATGTCATTGTCGCCCGAAACGTTAAAAAACATTCCTTTTTTCATTTAGAAAATTGCGTTGTAGAAAAATGATTCCCTTTGAATCAATATATTAATCATAGGGGTTTATTATACACTGTATAAAATAAGGAGTTGTATATTATCAAAACATTCCTCAATGAAATGATATTGATACAAGGTCCATTACATTGTGTTTGACTTGACTCTTTATTTATTTATTTTCCTAAATAATAAACATTATTAAATTTATAATTTCTTAAAAACCTTTTAAATGTATATTATTCATTTTATATCACTTATTACCTTTATATAATAATTTGTTAATTATTTGAGTTTATAGAAGTCAGTTTGTCCATGTTCGGAACGTGATTAAAAAAATGATCTTGTTATAATTAAAAATTGTCTTTGATGTAAAAATTGCAGTATCCTCAGATTTATATTAATTTTTCAGATATCATATATATCATATATATTCTGTATATAATTATTTAGAATAGTCCATAACATTTGGATAAAAAAATGAAATTCACTGTTCATGGAGACGGTAAGTCGTACGTACGCATAAACACTACTTTTATTTATTTTTCATATTTAATGGAATGAAAATAAAATGATACTTAGGTATATTATAATTCCATATATAATATAAATGTTATATAGGGTACGTAATTTCATTAATTCCATCCTATATAAATTTCATCTATATGATGAATGAGTCATATCACTTTTCGGGGGCAGTAGTCCGCACTTCCTTAAATGAACTTATCAGATTTACCTATTATGGGTACCTTAGTGGTATGATAGAAATGAGGAATAAAAAAATATATAGACCAATAAATATAATATATATCACATATAAATAATGTGACATCATAATTTCCACCATGAGAGGCAGTAAGAGATAATTGAACAATCATCATTTCGTGAGGCAATAGTGTGCTGTCCAAAGAAACATTATGTTTGTAACCATTAGATGGGGGTTGTGTGGAAGTGTAGTTAGAATACTTCTCATAAAAAACATAGTATATTTAAGATACTATTTTTTTTATTTAATAAAAGAATAATAATAAAATAGGTAGTCGATAAGGAAAATAAAAGAAAAGAACTTGAGAGGAGACGTTACCTCAAAATTGGGTTACTCCCTTTGGTTTGAACCAAATGGTTTTTAAGAATTACTTTTTTCCTAGGGGATGAATTTTAAGAGGAATATAGGGATGTTGGGAGCTTATTTGGGTATATTTTTAGACGATCCAAGAAACATTAGAGGTGTGAGTAATGGGATGGTGGTGGTGTCCTTCTATAAGATGAGGGAGAGGATCTTTAAGAATGTTTGAAATTATTATTTTATTATAAAATGATTTATCATTTCAAACGGTCTATTACTAAATAAATTCAATGATAATATGACTATTATTATAAATCTTCACAACCAATAAGTTTTATATATGTTTTTGTATCAAATTTAACGTTATCATTTAGTATTAACCCTTAGTTAAGTAATTTGACTATTACCATGTCTTCTTGTGTATTCACTCTATATGGTTTATATTGTTACCATAAAATGACAATCGAACCAAAAGTGGTTAATTAATGAAATTTTCAAACTTATCTACGTAATATTGTAGAATATTATATTATTAGAATTATTATATCCTTTAATAAAATAATATTTGTCTTAAAAAGTAATTTATGTCAATTTAAATACTATTCATATCATGACTTTTATGAATTTCAAAAAAAAACATGATTCTTTTGAAAAAACACCATTAATACAAATATTAAAATTCATAATCATCCCTAAAATTTGTGGATGTAATTAAATATTTCAAAATAATTATATCTTTTAGTAAAATAATATTTGTTTTAAAAACTCGTTTATATCAATTTAAATATTATTCCTATCACGACATTTTAAAAAATCCAAAACCAGTAGATTATTTCAAAAAAACATCATTAATATAAATATATAATGTCATGATCATCCCTAAAATTTATGTATAGAATAAAATGTTTCAAAATGAATTTATTTTAATATTTATAATCTCATTTATTTAAAACATTCATTAATAGGGAAAACATTGAATCATCATTGTGTCAAAAATAAATTTATTTGTTTGATGTCTAAAAATAATAAATACAATAACATGATGTAGGAAATCTTTTTATCTTTCTATTTAATATTTATTTTCAAAAATATCAATTATATAACTCCTCTTTAAAACTTTTTTAGCATAATGATACATGTTTATGATTTTTTTTATTTTTAAGTTAAATAAAACGCTATTAATGTAATTATCTTACCCATGTGGCTTCCAAAGGCCAAAAGATCTACCAAATGATTCTATTTGTCGGCCATGATTCTTACAATATGGTTAGAACAATTGTTATGGAAATTTTATATAATTATAATATTATTTTTAACTTGAATTAACCAATTTACCTTTAACCACAGTAAATAAAAATCGAAAGTTATTACTCACCAATTTTTTTTCATCCTATTGAACCTCATTTCAATAATTGATGATAAAAATGTATTATATATATTTTAAATTCAATTCTAAAAATTGGTAAAATTTAACATAAATGAGATAGTTGGTTTTTTAACTACTATGCATTGTTTTTCACTATTAATCAAAAATTGAACGTTTTCCGAAAAATACTAAAAATTCACCCAAAGGTAATTTTGATAATATGAATTCAAAAATTATGTCTATTTTACCAAATTTCAAACAAATAAGTTTCATCAATTAGTTTAAAATTAATTCTCGTTGCCTTGACAAGAAATCATGTTTAGAAGAAGTAAAAACCATCAAAAGATTGACTTGTGTTTATGCCCAATTTAAGAGAAAAATTATTTTTAAGGAACATAATTGGATTAAATGGTAAAAATTGAATCCATTTACACATTAAAACCATTTAATATGAAAATGTATCCATATAAATAAATCACATGAAAAGATAGTTTTGACTTAAAATGCAGTATTTTTAACTATTCATTAAAAATGAACTTTTTTAGAAAAATACAAAGAATATACACAAAGAATATTTTAATATTCTAATTCAACAAAAAGTTGTTTATTTTGTAAAATTAAATATATAAAAGTGATAGAAACTATATTTCAAAGGGGTTCTCCCACAAAAGGCGGTAAGACTGCATTTTAAAATAATTACATTATTTATGCATAAAATTGGATTCATTATCAATTTAAGCCTCAAAATTTTATTGAATATAAGTAAAAAAATTTAGTAAACATGATTAATATTTATATGGTTAATTCTGTTAATTACCTCCAATAGAACAACTAGAAGTTAAATATCATTTAATATAAAAATATTATGTAATTATTTATTAGTATGGATCAGCCTTGTGTGCAACATATGATTTCCGATAAACCCATTATTGTGTATCGGGTACACCATCAAACATAGCATCCCATTAATGTAAAATTAATATTTAATTCAAAATATTAATAAATGTGAAAGTTTCATATTATTTATTAACTTGGGATGTTATATCGTTCCCTCCTTTGGGAAACTGTGTGAATGGAATTTTATAATTGAGCTTAGAATCTTAATTGGAATTCCCACATCTGAAAAAGTGTCTAAATAACTATCACATTAAATGAAATAAATAAAAGTAAAATGTTCGACCTAGAAACCCCTACTGGGATTCCATATATGAAAACATGGATATAGAAGATAAACTATGTGTCATGTTTTGATGGAGAGTGATAGAAAAAAGGCTTAGGAGAAAGTGAACAATCTAAAATCCACAAACATGTGATGGGTTAAACGGTCATTGATTTGCCCGTAGGAAAAGAAAACGAGAAACATTTTCATTTTATGTTCCTTTTAATAAATATAAGGATTTTATTTAAGTTATTGACTATGAACATTTTGAATCATACTTACTGGTCATGTATACATTCATCATTTACTAAATTTCTACCACAAACTAATCATTTATCCAAATGATGAGTATTCATGATGACTTGGTCACACCGGAAGCACTATAATCAACTTCTAGAGAATCATATAATCCATAGAAGATGAATTATATATTTCCATTTTCTTAATACATTAACCAAAACCAAAATGGTTAGTACAAGATAAGATAATCCCCAAAAGGAAAAATTGTTAAAAAAAAGAAATACTACTCATAATCTCCAATATTTAACAAACAAAACCCAATGTTCAACAAAGACCATTCAATACACAGTTGTCCTTAAAAATATTCGAAATAGTCAAAACTAAGTATGAATCACTAAATTTATAAGGAATTGATCACATATTCTTCCACAAATATCTTAACAATTATCTCCAAATAACATCGGCTACTCGTAAAGTCTTATACAGAAGTGTAATTATCCAAATCGCATATTCTCTAAGATAGGTTAATATCATCCATAAATTACCCAAATAAACATATATCCAAAATAAAAAAAAAGATTCATCCAAAATAAAATTTCATCCATTACACCACAAATAAGATCCCATAGTATTCTATTTTCCTTAATCATATAATGTTCCCAAAAGACAAAACGTCATCCAAAAAAACTTTTACCTCTTAATCACAAAATTGTTCTCTTTTACTAAGAATATTTATTTGGGAAAACATAATATCCCAAATAAACATATTACTGATCAATAAAATAATTTACTAAAAATAATAAGTCATACTAACTAGGGACTTCGCGTAGTCCAGTGGTAGGTGATAAATGTCAATCACACTTTGGTTATGGGCTTGATTCCCATGGCCTTGCCGAATGCGATAGGTTTTCACCCATCCTACAGGTTTTAATTTATCTAAAACCATATTATTATTATAAAATTCTCGAAAATAATATTATTTCCATAAAATAATCATAACGTCTTTTATTTTCAAAGGTTATCTAATACCTTCAATTTTTCATCCCAAAATTTAATATCTATTTGTCACCACAAAAAATGATCATATGAAACCATATGGTTGTCCATTATGTCCACAAAAGAAAAGATAATTCTTTCTTGAATAAAATTTTCACTAAACAAACTTCATAGTTATACAATGTAGAAAATGTCTTCCAATGTTATCCCATCATCAAAAGATCCTTAATTATTTTAACCATTTCATCATCCTAAAATCAACCCAAAATCATTAATCCATTATATATATAATTTTTACTCATTCAATTTTATTCATGATCCATTAACCATTATTTTACAAGTTATTCAGTAATACTTCTTTCATTAAATCAAAATTATGCATAATGTCCTAACATTTCAGTAATGTCAAAACATGAGCTAAGAAATAATCCATACCTTTCATAGGTCATATTCAGTTAACTCTTCTCAAATTTTAATGGAATTAGGTATTGATAATAATATATTTGTATATTCATTCTGATATTATTCCCAAACCTTCTTCATATGAAATCTATTTTTATAATCACCAGGAACTTCTCATTTAAAACATTCAATTGATTATTTAGAAAGAACATCTTTCTCTATTCCAGGTGTCAACAAGATTATTCATTCATTCAATGGCATGTTCTTGTTTTATGACCTTCATTTCCACATCTATAGCATCATCCAAACCCTTTGAAACAATTTCATATTTTTTTCTTTCTTCATCCTTGACACATTGGGTTTTTAATATACTTAACCTTTTTATTATTACCTGAACATCGATTGGGATTCTTTTCTCACATATATGATTCCTTTGAAAAAACACAATGGTTCAAGAGGTAAATCATAAATCCAGATAGTTGGTAGAAAATTTACACATGATTTTTCATTGCAGATCCTATTTCATTTGATTTAATATTCAAAAAACCATCATAGTTTTCTTCACATCTATTATTACTTGGGTGCCTACTAGATCTAACTATTTACTAAAAAATAAAAGGTCAGTGTGAGTATATCAGTAAAATCATCCTATAATATCTTATGAGGAGGGTAAAAACTAAGATACACTTATTAATGATATCATAAACTCATTAAATTTATCTAAAATAACTATGACTTTATCTAATATGCTATCCATTATAGTTATGTGCCTTATTCTAAAATAACACCCTAACATCTTAAGTTATATAAACTGACCTCTGATTCCAACTACAAGGCTCCAACCTTTAACATTACATAATCACGAATTTAGTTAATAATTCACATTAAGGGTATTATCTGGTTTATAGATTTAGATAATTAGATCACAACATATACATAACAATTTTAATATAAGAAATGAAATGCACCGTTCATGGAGATGGTAAGTCGTACGTTCGCATGAACACTACTTGGATTGCTTTTTCATATTTAACAAAATGAAAACTTAATTATACATAGGTATATTAAAATTTCATTATAATATCTATGTTATATATGTTATATATTTTACATATGTTCATTAATTCCGTTCTATATATGTATCATGTATATCAAGAACGAGTCATATCACTTTGAGGGGGTGGTAGTCTGCACTTTCTCAAGTGAAATTATTAGATTTTCTCATTATGGAAACCATAAAGTTATGATATAAAATAAGAATACATAAGGATAAAGATAATATATATCAGATATATATCATATATAAATACAGTTCTATTATAATGGACTCCATGAGAGGCAGTAGAAGATAATTGAACAACCATCGTTTCGTGAGGTAGTAGTTCATTGTCGACAGAAATAGTATGATTGTATCAATTAGATGGAGGTGTGAGGAAGTGTAGTTTGAAACATATCATAACAACAACATAGTATATTTATGATACTGTTTTTGTAAAGTATTCAACGAATAATAATATCATATTTAGTGGAGAAGGAATATAAAATAAAAGAAATTGAGGGGAGACGTTACCTTTTAATTTGTTAACTCCCTTTGGATTGAACCAAAAGGATTTTTTGAATTGACATCCACCTAGATGATGGATTATAGGATTAATAGAGGGATTTTTGGAGATTTTTTGATTAGATTATGGATGATCCAAGGGCCATGAGCAGTGTGATTAATGGTTTAAAGGTTGTGTCCTTTTATAAGATGGGGGACGAGCTCTTTAGGAATGTTTGAGAGTATTATTTTATTATAAAAGGATTTTCGGTTTCAAAAGGACCATAATTCATTAAATTAAAATCTAATATGAATATTATTCTAAATCCTCTGAACCAATAAGTGTTAGACATGTTTTGTTTTCATATTTAACCTTAGCATTTAGCTTTAACCCTTAGTTAACTAAATTGACCCTTACCAAGTCTTCTTGTGTATTCACTCTATATGGTTAATATTGTTACCATAAATTGTCAATAAAACCAAAAATAGTTAATTTAAATCATTTTCAACCTTATTTAACAAATTTGGCTGAATATTATGTTTTTAGTATTATTTAATCATTTAATAAAATATTATTTTTTTCTATGACTAATTTATATCAATTTAAATACTATTCATATCATGACTTTTTAAAAAATCCAAAACAACATGATTCATTCTAGAAAACATCATTAATATAAATATAACAAGTCAAAATCATCCATTTAATTTTTGGTTGGAATAAATATTTTCAAAATAATAATATCATTTAATACAATTATATTTGTTTTATAAATTCATTTATGTCAATTTAAATAATATTAATATCATGACTTTTTAAAAAAATACAAAGAAACATTATTGTTTCAAAAAAAACATTAATATAAAGATAACAAGTCATATGCATCCCCAAAATTCGTGGATGGAATAAAATGTTTTAAAATAACTTTATCTTAAAATTTATAATATCATTTATTTAAAAACTTCATTGATAAGGTAAACATTAAATCTTAATTACGTCATATATAAATTTATTTATTTGATATCTGAATATTATAAATAAAATACCAGATGTAGGAAATCTTTTTAAATTTTTAATTATGATTTTTAGGCAAAGATATCAATTATATAACCCCACCTTAATTTTTTTAGAAATACAACACATGTTTATGATATTTTTTTTATTAAATAAAATGATATTAATGTAATTATCTTACCCAAGTTGCATACAAAGGCAAAAAAATTATAACGAATGATTTTTATGGTCACCCATGGCTCATTCAATAAGGTTCGGACTAGTGTTAAGGTAATTTTATATTTTTATAATATTATTTTTACCTTAAATTACCATATTTACCTTTAACCGCGGTAAATGAAAATCAAAAATTATTATACACCAAAAATTATATTCATCTAATTGAACTAAATTTTACTTTCTAATGAAAACCATGTTTGTCAAATTTTGAAAACTCAATTCACAGAAGTGGTAAAATTTCATTTAAATGAATAAATTGGTTTTTAACTACTATTTACTGTATTTAAGAATTCATAAAAAAATGAATGTTTTTAGAAAAATTCAACAATTTCATCAAATGATAATTTTGATATTCAGAATTCAAAAATGATGCCTATTTTACCAAAACTAAAACATATAATTTTCATTATTTAATTTATAATTAATTCTCATTGTCGAAAACAAAATGTGTGTTTTTATTAAGTAAAAACCATCAAAATATTGAAAAGTGTTTATGTCCAATTTAAGAGTGAAATTATTTCCAATGACCAAAATTGGATTAAATAATAAAAATATAATTCAATTACAATTTAAAATCATTTTAAATGATAATCTGGACATATAAATAATCAGATGAAAAGACGAGTTTGACAAAAAATTTTGTATTTTTCACTATTCATTAAAAAATGATCTTTATCCAAAAATACCAAAAATTTACACAAATTAAACATTGATACCCCTCCTCTAACGAATAAGTTTATATTGTTAAAATAAAAATATAAAATTTTAAAAAACTATATTGAAATTGGATTTTCCACCAAAAGGTGGCCAAAATACCTTTTAAAAAAATATTACTATATTTATGATTAAAATTGGATTCATTATCATTTTAAGGCTACAAATTTTTTAGGATAAAGGTAAATACATTTATCAAACATGTTTAATCATAATAAGGCCATTTTTGTTAATTCTTGATAATATAATGGTTACACGGTAGCTAGCATTTAAAATAATAAAATTATGTGATTATTTTTCAGTTAGACTCATCCTTGTGTACAGCATATGATTTTGGGGAAACCCATTTTTACTTGTCGGGTACTCCATTGAACATAGCATCCACTGTAAAATAAAATTAATATTTAATTCAAAAATAGTAATAAATATGAAAATTTCATAATCATTATTTACATGGGATGTTACAGTAAGAGTGTAATATAATGAGCATCGTCCAAGGAATTCCAAAATAGAATATCTAACTAAATCCAAGGAAAAAATAAAAGGATAATGGAATAATAAAGGGCTAGGCCTATGGTTGTAACCAAGAAACCTCATGTTTGAAGAAGAAATTATATATCTATACAATGTATCCAAGGAATCATATATAATAAAATAGGCATACAATGGAATCACATAGGGAATCAACTGTAGGATGTTGATCGGGTTCCCAGGAGGGTATCATGAAGGCAACCAGCATCCCTGATTTGGAGTGGAATCTATGAGTGCTCAAGGTTTTACCTACTAAATCCAAAATATAATTCAATTCTATCATCTCCTATAATGATGTGAATGTCCATATATATTTATGAACGTTACATTTAAATCATTTAAATAATTAATCTCTTTTTATTAATCATATCTTTAATTAAGATCACTTGTTAATTTCAATCCTTTCATTAGTGTGACAAGTAAAAGGTCCATGAAAACATTTAATTAATTTTATATTTAAGTACCTATTTATATCCATTACTATTCATTACATGAAATGGATAGTCTAAGGATAAGAAACCACATGAAATTAATTAAATTTGAATGAGGTAAATTCATTTATATACAGTGTAATTTCAAATTTAATTTAATAGTTATTAATCATGTGAAGCACTTACCTTAGGAAGGTAAAGTGTTGAACATGCATGATACCTTTCACTTATCAATTCAAAATTCAACTAATTCAATTGGTTTAGATTTGTAGGGCCAGGACTCATATATTAATGGTGGATCTAATAGGCCATAACATACTACTAAGGAATATCTATCCACAAAAGCACAATCATGTAAAATAAACCTATATGGGGTGGTTATTGTTGTGGGAAAAACCTCCAAAGTGGAAAATCATATATGGAATGGGACTTATAATAAATATCTACCAACTACAAGCAAGGAATGTTGATTAAAGATATGACACCCAATAAAATCGTCATTGACGATATTCCAATTTATAAAATGATGAATCCTAATAAGAGAGCTATATACAACCTATCTAGTACTTTTATTATGCTCTTTGTATAGTATCGGCCTCTCAATTATCATGTATTGGAATATATCTGATGAATAGATCAACACCATAAGCATAGATGATATGATCCTATAACTAAATAAAATCGTTTAAAAGAAAAAGAATGATGAAAAATTAAAATTTAATTAGAAACATACTGATGCAGATCCAATGATATAAACAACACTTTGATTAGAATCATGATGAATACTTGATATTGATTCAACGAATAGAGAAAAAAAGAGATATAATAAGAGGAAAATGGTGTATTTTTTTCATGGAGAGGAAAAATATAGAAGTTATTGATTTAATTTGTTTGTTATGGGAAAAACCGTCATTCCACCCAAATTATTCCATCACATGGTTTGACCAAAACATGTGTAAACCATTCATGAGATGGTCTATAGAGGGGAATATGACTTGTGCTTGCTTCAAAATTAATTAAATCTTGTTCTAGACATGAAAAATAAATCTCAATTTATTCTGTAAAATTTTTTATAATCGTGCAGACTGAATTTCATGTATTCCAAAAACCATGAAACAAAGATCTCCCCACTTTACATCAACTTATATTTAAAACTATCCATGTAGAATATCATGAATGGTTTCATATATTCATACAAAAACTCATGATCCACCACAGAAAGGGGTTCTAATCTCCGAAAAATCTCTGGACACCCCATAAAATTCAATAACTCATAAAGAATCCATATTTGGTCCAAAATAATGAATAAGAAAGAAATTAATAGGATCCATGACTGAGTGAAAAAAGGGGCTCACATAGTCATAAACCCTTTAATTAACCCATCAATATGTACTCTTTCAAAGGCTAGTGAAACAATATCTGAGATCAACACCATCCCCAAGGCATATATGTCGGCCTCACACTCCCTAGTATTATCTGACACAAAATCATTCTTCCATAAAACATACACTAGAAGGATAGATAGGCCTTGAAGTGCCTTCATGACATATTCTATAATTCATATAGGAAACTCCTAAAATGATGAATCACCATCTAACTCAACATCCTAACGACCAAAATTGTGGGATGGGTTAACATGATATTAGATAATCCGTGAACTGTTCATGATATCATGCATAGTCTGATACCTTTTACATAGTAGCTGCTGATAGGATTCTAGTATGAAAGTCTATAGAATATACAATATCCTGAAAAAGAATAGTTATTTCTTCCCTTTCCATGATATGCATATATTCCCAATAATGGGAGATAACCACTGGAAAACTGGACCCCTGGCCTCAAACTTGACAGGTTTTAGATGGTGACTGACATACAATTTCTATCAAGAATGAGTAATAGACATATGCTTCTTGGTCAGGTGAACATACTCTGATGTCTCCTAAATGATATGAGGACATATTTGGGATACCTCAATTGTATCTATCCATCCATAGGGTGAATAACATGTCCTACCATTAAAGGTCTAAAATTTATACTTCTAAATTTCTTCCTAAAAGCTGTTGTTATATGTGAACTGAAAACGAGGGACATGGTTCTCCAAATAACAATATATTTTAGACAATCATCTCTATAGTGTGTCCTTGAAGACATATATCATCTTTTTCAACATTCCATAGGTCTGAGGGTGAAAATCAATGCTCAGAATCAATTGTGTACCTATAGATTACTACAATCCTTTTCAAAACACAAATATAAAATAAGATTCCCTATCTGAATCAATAGTATGAGGGACCCTATGTAGTCAGATGATCTTACAAACAAACAGTATTTCCATCTGATGAATTGATAATTTCTCCTAGATATGATTTTGGTGGGATAAATTCATCAATCGGTTAATGTAAACCAATAAAGGATAAATTCCTCATGGATCCCACAGTAATATGAATAAAAAATTCATGTAAAACTCTTCCCAATTCAATTTTTGGATTGGATGAAGCTATAATAATCATTCAGTTCTCTGTTTCTCAACCTTTACATGATGATAAGTGGAGCACATAGTGATAAATCTTGTTAAATTATGTTTCATACCAGAACACAGATACTAGAGTCATATGTCTCAACACATAATGAAGATTCGTAGATGAACATTTCACTATATAGAATGAGGAAACAACATAAACTCTTCACACATGTCTTTAAGAACCTATACATGTACATGTATATGCAGTATCTCATCCTTTTCCACAGACCAATCTAGAGGCGAGTCATTTATTTCAGTACTCTCTTGGTGATCCAAGCCCTTATGATCTTAACATTTTATGACCATACCTTCTCGATGAGGGATGTGGTAACTATCATGCTGAGACATATGACTTCTTGTGGCTATCATGAAATTCTATATGTATCTCAAATTATAGGGACATTAATTTATAACTTCCACTTTCTTCTCATATGTCTATTACATGAGTTTTCCAACACAGCTCATCAACAACTTCATCACCTTTTCCAAGGATAGAGGTAAGCCCAAAATCGAATGACAAATGAAATAATACCAATTTTCACAATATGAGATTCATTAATTTATGTGAAAAGATATATTTGAGGCTATTGAAATCTGTATACACCACAATGTCCTCATCCATCATAGAGTGTCTCCAAAACTATAATGCATTGACGACTACTACTACCTCAAGGTCATGCATCCGTTAATTTATCTCATGATTCCTCAACTGTGGAATTTCTAACATAACAACTCTATCTTCATACATCATCACTAATACATTTCTACTTCTTGGGACATCATAAAACATAGTATAACATCTTTCTATATTTAGATGAGTCAAAATATGTGATATTACAAGATTTACTTTCATCTCCTAAATTGATTTCTAAAACTCTTCTAACCATAATAACTTTTCTCCCATATTTGCAAGACATGTAAGTGTTGTATATGGGGATGATATTTCAATTATAGAACACAATTAATAACCATCCAATTCCAAGAGACTCTATATATGAGACATGTTCTTGGGATTATCTTGTGATCCACAACACTCACCATATATTTGTCATCATATACTCATAATTCATAAATAATATTTCCCAAGAAGTGATATATGTTGATGTAGAAGTGGTACATAGAATGTACTGGATAAACCTAGAGGTATCTCAGTGTACTCAAAATGATCTTATGGTTCTTATAATGTTCATTATGAGAATGAGATTACACCATGGTGTCATCGACAAATACAACAACAAATGATCCCACATAGAGGGGGAAAACATATTAATAAATTCATTAAAATGGAAGGTATGTTCATAAGACTGAATGGAATAACATTGTACAAATAAAGACCATTATATGACCAAAGTTGTAAGAGGTATTTCTGATGGCCAGACTCACACCTGATAATTACCTAATCTCAGTTTGATTATTGAAAATAACATATCTCTATTTATCTTTTTAATGAGATAATTTATTCATGGTATTCAATACCAGTTCTCGATTAAAACATGGTTAAAACATCTATAATATAGTAATATATGAGAGGTATTATCTTTCTTATCAAAAAATAATAATTGGAGAACCCCTAGAGGTAGTTATTTTACATATAAAACCTCATTACTATAAATCCTTTAACTAATACTTGAGCTCTAGGATCTCAGTAGGTTCCTTCCTGTAAAAATTATTGTACACTGGGTCATCTCCTAAAAAAATATCTTCCTTATACTCTACAAATATATCATGAGGTAATAATGAAAAATAATTTGGAATGAGTCCATTGAATATATCTAAAACTAGATGGAATTCGACATAAATTAAATCATGATCCTCTCTGATTATATTATAAATATTTTTGGTCCACTTGGTCAAATACACAGAGGGGGGATTAATCAGGGTATGATCGATTAAAACAACTACTCATTTGGGTCTTGTTTTTCTATTAAAAAAAATTGTCTTCTATCACTTTCGCATAGAAAAATATGAATAGAAATTAAATCACGTATAGGAAAAAGCGGATATACTTGGTTCACTTTCACTAGTATATGTCCAGAGATCATAAAATGATGATGTGACGATGTACCAAATCCCATTAAAGTGCACTACTGTTGAAAATGTTGAGAGAAGAAACATAATTCATCCTAGTTAACAATAAATCAAATTTTCAAATATCACCGATCTATTAATAGATTTTATCTCACTTATTCTTCATCATATCATGTCATAGTTTATAGACTTATGGGTCCCTTGGTTATCTAAAATGATTGCATCATCCACTATATGTATAGGATTTATTGATGTCCCACTTTCATTCACGGATGAATACTACTTTACCACATATGTACTGGGTAACTACAAATCCTTTCTGTAAATCATAATGTGTATTTCATGCAACATTAATTCCATGAACAAATTATTCTACTTTTTTCATGAAACACCTATTACACACAACCCCAATCTTACATGAAACATTATTAGCTAGCGCAAAAATCCAATTCATTCACAAAACACCCTTTACACTAAAATCATACCCAATTCGGAGCTCAGATTCACTCTATGTGTTGCAATTATTCGAATTATGGGGTAACCTCTTATTTATTGGATTCCTTGACACCATCTTGGAAGATTTGACACGTCACACAAGATCCTCTTCGAGTTCATAAAACACCATTTGACGTCGCATTTGGCACATAAGTTTCACTCATACAACCTCATATTTTGTGCACATTACCAAATCATTTTCACAATTCATCGCTTTTTTAAATTTTGACATTCTGGTCCTCAAACATACCTTGTGGACTAGTTTCCATACCATCATCAATCTTCCCTAAAACAACATTTTACAAAAACAAATTTATATATTCTCTGGTTTTGGGGCCCAAAATATTGACAAACAGTAGAAAACAATTCCACCATGTATCATTTCCTTTTGTAATGTCTCCATATCATTCATTAATTTTTCATGGTTTGTTGGCATCATTGGTTGTAAACATATTCTTCGATAAGACACTATTTTCCATGGAAACCCTCTGTTTCATCAAACACAATCAACCCAAATATGATTCAACGTTACCTTCATATATTTTTTCCCAATAAGGTCTAGGTGGTCACTCATCCTAGCCCATGATGCTCTACTATATCCCTAGTAGCCTGGACATCCCAGTCACTCTTATGTAGATAACCTCCGCCCTATTTTGATGTAAATGACACCCTCCTGTGATAGAAGTCTACAGTTTCATGATACAGAACCAACAAATATATCCATAGATTGTTATCAAATCATGCCTTCTTGATAAGAAATAGTTCCCATAATAAAGGGAAACAACCTACCTCCACAAAAAAAGTCCCTAGATTTTTTTTATTCCCTCTGACCGTACATCGAACGTTATATTAAGGGTCATTATACCAAATTAATTCCGTATTTCCAGCCAGATACATTTTTTGATAGATAAGGAGAGGAAATAGTGTTAATCACTTATATCAAATAAAGAATATTATATATTAAAGTCTACTACAATTTTAATTTTTACTATATATGGACCTACATCCCGGTCCTCTAGTATATGCTATAATTACTTCAACTGACCTAATCCATAGCCCTATGAAGCATCTCTACTACCATGATCAAAACTAGTATGTTAGCTCTATCGGTGATCATGAGTCATTCTATCATAGCCATGACCTCATCCATAACCAGTTCTTCTGATGGTACTCCAACTTCGTTCCTATTATGACATAATGTAACCTTCCCTTTATAGTGGAGCAAGTGTGAAACCGCTTCCACTAGAATTTGATGGAATGGTCTAACATGATTTCTATAGATTCCCTATATGGATACAAGACCAACACTCCATAGGTTCTACATCACATTAAGATAATATGTTCCCATATGATTCACATTGGTGACAGTCTATAGATCTACCAGTATGGGTACACTAGATACCACATGACAAGAAAAAAACTCATTGGAACGCATCCTTCTAATGAATGAACTATTGGTCAACCACTGATTTGGTCCCCTATGCTTGATTCTATAGACATTAATTAGGTTGCATTAATAGATAATATCTTTATAACTATTTCAAATAATGGAGAAAGGAAAAATACATTTACCTGAGTAAATATGGAATACATTACCCGATCCTCAAAGTGTCTAGTATGAAAAATGTTATCACTATCTATATGTGGTGTGAAGCACAACAACATAGTAAAACATGTTGAATATCCAATAACATTCATAGATACTTACTCATGTTTCATTAACTCACTAGATTAGTCATCTATTAGCATCTATGAAAACAAGTACTCATAGAAAAATGTCTAGAAGGTACCCCATTTCACGCATTGATGGAGATGATCTTGGGTAATCACATCCCACAAGGAGATGGATGAATCAAACAACATGTAATTAGAAATCTTGACCCATCTCTCAAGAGGATTCCATGTATTATCCATGACAGATATGGTGTCCTACATCCAATACTTAGCATCTTGTTGACCACCATCCCCTGAGAAGGTATGAGGATGTTGTTGATGGAACTATCAGATCATATAATCCATTATAGGTATAGGATGTGGAGTACCCAAAATTTATTTCATTAGACATATGAAACTATCATGAACTAGAGAATCATTTCCCTTTTCTAGTAGAGAATCCAGTTCTTGAAGTGGAACTCATGGCGGTAAGACTAGTTGCTTAGGGACCACCACATCTAGATTATTTTCATCTCCACCCTCTTGGTGCTTGACACAAGGACATTATGGTCGAATTAGTTTACAAATTCCAACCACAAGCCCCATAAAAACATTTAAGCAGAATGATTTCAACACTAGAATAATATAAATGTATGAAAGGATTGCTACCAATGGAATACTACCCCAAATACCTACATATACAGCCATGAATTAGTAAATAATAAATTATATTACATGGGTTTAAGTATATTATGGGTCATCCATACCTTTCCTTATCATTTACTAGAAAACATTTCATTTATTTTAGAATTAATTACAAGTTCCACTCATTTACCATTAATAAACATGATATGTTAGGATATCGAATTGAATCCATTTCTAGTTAGAAATAAAGTATCATAATTATAGATTACATGTTCTATTTTTCATATTTCGTGGTTTATTTAAAATGGATCTCCATTCCTAGTGAATAATGACCCATACGACTTATCTTTGAAATGAGAACCATTTAATTTTAATGTAATAGATTGAATTTATAAATTAACTGTTACAACCCTCGAGGGACCATAAAACATCATGAATTGAAACTAGAAATCAATCAATCATAGGTAAAGAAAATCACATGGATAATATAACTACCATAGAATCACTTAACAATCATAGACATAGAGTGTAATGCATAGAGAGAAATTCATTTATAAGGAATATAAATTTGAATGACATGATAATTCTAGGTTACTATAATGATGCATGTAAAAATGCTCATTTCCCACATATCGTCAATCTAAGGATAAAATGAAATTCTAAATCAAAATAATAATTAATGATACCACCTAACATGTGAGTCTCCAATGATGAAATGATATCAACTGTAATAGGTAAAATAGGAACCACAATTATAATTCATGTAAAATAGAATTTACCCCAAACATACATTCTAAACAACCAATAAAATTTTACAACCATGTTCCATGTATTATTAATCTCTATAATATCCTCTCTAAATATAAAAGTAAGAAATGAGTCCCTTGGATAACTATTTTTCATGTCCAAAACCTAGATGACCCTTAGAGGTTCCCCGATCTCGATTGTTCACATGGAATCAAGCATGTCTTTATGCCCTCCAAAGTCCTCTGACATGTAGTGAGGGCCTATAGATAATCCACAGGGATAATATTCCCTCATTAATAGTGTGTAGCATAATTGAACAATATAAAAATAGAAAAATATAGGAAGGAGTATAAAAAAGGGCTCAATAGAAGAGCACTATATAGGAATAATAAACAATATGTGCAATTAATATAAATATACAAAACCGAATGATGATATATGTCTTGTATCTAGAAAGCTGGAAAACATGGAAACTATATAGAAGTAATATGTATTATAAAAAAACTAATATGAATTCCAAATCAGTCCCATGAATCTTGATCTCCAACTCAGTCATCTACCACCATATCCATCATAAAGTAATAAAGTAATCAAGTGCCTGAAGCCAGATGCTTCCCATTGTCTACACCTACATACACATCGTCTGCCAGATTACTAATAAAACACTAATAAGGTGTCATATAAATCTCAATAGGCCACCACTAATGGTGTATATAACATTCGGTCCGTGTAATATAATCTAAAATCATTTGAAAGAATGCATATATAAAAGTAAAGTAGTAAAGTAATGTAAACCACAAAATACTTACTTCAGCCGTTCATTGAAGTCAAATCAAGAAATCAGTTCATTAAATTATTATGTCTTCATTTATATAATTATATCATGTTAGGTAATACCAGTACATAAGAAATAATTTTATAGTAATTTTGAAGGATCCTAGGTAAACAAGGAATAAATGATGTTATTTATAATGAAGAGGTAACAATGAGATAACCATGGAATCCTAAACCTAATGGGTCACCAACTAGGTAGTAACTGCATCCTGGATATGCGGGTAGAAGTGGAATCCAAGGAAAATCATCAATGCCATTCCACAATAGTATTATCTAACCATGTCCAAAGAAAACAACCAAATTAAAACTGTATAAGAAATGGTTAAGCACAAGTATGTAACCAAAACACCTCATATACAAGTAATCCATGTTTGATCCATGAATTGGGTAAAAGGATTCCTATTTAATAAATGACGGATCCTACAGATTAATATAGTGAATCATCTAAGAGACGTGTTTTAGGATTCATGTTGGGTATCAATCAAGTCAACTAACGTACTTGAATCGAAATAGATTAGATGAGTACTAAAGGCATTCCCTTAGTAATATAATATCTTACTCATGTTTAACCACTCCTATAATGATTTAAATTTCCATATATAATTAGTAACCATACATTTAATTAATTAAAATATTTATGTTCATGTAATTAATCATATCTTCTATAAAGTTTACATAGTTCAAGACATTCCTTTCATTCATGTGACAAGTTCATGGGACATTGAACCATTTAATTCATATCATATTTACTAACATTGTTCTAAAATTTACCTTTAATAACATGACAGGATTTTCTAATGATGATGAACCACTGTTAAATGATTTAATATAAATAATTACTCGTCATATATATATAATACACTTTCCAATTAAATTTAAAAGTGATTAATCAAGTGAATCACATACCATAGGCGGGTCAAGTGTTCATTATACATAGTACTTTCAACTTATCAATTCACAATTCAATTAATTCAAGGAGATTTACATTATCATGGTCAAGACTCACACCTAAAAGATGTAGCTAATATGTCATAATAGACCGTTAAGGCATAACTAGCCCCAAATTCATAAACATGGAAACTCCCCATACATGGGGATGTTGATGTTGTGGGAATAACCATAATGTCGAAGAACTTATTTAGATTTTTTCTTAAAACATGGTTCTACCAGCTATAAGAAATGAGTGTTAATTAAATATATGGAAATGTATGAAATCGATATTTTCCACACGAAAATTTATTATATGATGAATTCTGAGAAGTGTGTTATATACCACCTACCACATACTCATATGACACTCGTCATCCTATATCAGCTTCATATTTGGAATGTATTAAAATATATCTAAAGAAAATATTACCACTCGAAAAATAGGGAATACAAGCATGTATCTATTTAGAATCATTGATAAGATGAAAAACGATGAAAGATTAAAAATAAATAATAATCTATCAACGTAGATCCAATTATTTATATGTCAGTTCTATTGGACTCCAGAAAAATGCTTGAGTTCAATTTCTAGAATAGTGGAAAGATATATCTCAAAAGAGTATAAATTGGTTCTGATGTATACTGGATAGAAAGAATATGGTAGGGTTTGATCTAAGTATATCATTATGGAAAAAATGTGATTTCACCCAAATTTGGCCTTCACATATTTGTTCCAAACTGTGAAAAAATCATGAACAAGTTGATGTAGGGTGGTTTATATGACAAGGTTAGGCCACATTGATATGAGAACCATGTGCCAATCGTGAAAAATGAATCTGAAATTTATATACATCATTTTTCAAGTCTATCTGGTCCAATTTGTACGGCTTTTTCAAATGGTGCACCCCATATCACCCCACTGTACATACTCAAACGATTAAAACTATCCATGTAACCATCCTCATATAGTTTACTCTAACCATGATGAATTAAAAAATCTTCCATTGCACACAGTTTAGAGCATTTAAATTGCTCTAGAATCCATGGAAACCTTCACAAACTCATAAGGAATCAACATTCAGTCCAAAATAAATAATTATCTCAAAATAAAAAGTATCTATATCAATGTGACTTATTGGATTATTACCCATTGAATCTAATTTATAAATCAATTTTAATTTTAATTATTATATCCACCTTCTATGAATATTATATTAGGCATTGGATTACAATACACCCTTTCATGGATGTTCCTATTCGATTCAACCATAATAATATGATGACAACATATAATTCCATTAATAGGTGAAAGTTACTAAAATCCAATTTTTTGTTCATCTAAGCAATTAGAACATGCCGTTATAGTTTGGACATAATTTTTGTTAAGTTTCTACAATAGTTTAGTATTAGAAACACTATATTCATGTATAAAATTTTAATAACATATGGAAAATAGTTTACCACTCTTAGAGATAGCTAAGACTAGATTGAAAGAAATAATCCAACGATTAACCTAAAGTAAAATAATAGGTTATATGGAATGAGATATATTGAGGATTATTTAACTAGATTCTTAGACCAAGAAAAAATACTAGTACTGAAAACATATTAAAAATAAATCTTGGAATAATTTTAGATAATATTATTTATAATGTCACATGGAAAAAATATCTCCATGGGGATATGTATGGAACACAAGAGGGTAAAAAGGAGGTATGTTTAATTCTATAACAACTATAAATTGTTATATCACATATTACATGATAAGTATAAGATATGAAAATATTAAAAAATTATGTTAGGAAAATATTAGTTAAGTCTTGGAGAACATTACATGACTTATTCATTACTATTAAATTATAGATGAGAGAGTATATGAGATATATTATAAGTATATAGAGAGAAAGGGACACTAGTTATATGGGTACAAAATATAAATCCATTCTATAAAATTTATCAAATATCATAGTTGGTATATTTTGATGAGAAATAGAATTTCATTAAATAGGGTATTATCCACATCAACCAATAATGATTGCATTATAGCTTCTGATGTAGCTGAAAAAGTTGTGAAAAATAAAAAATAATTTTATATTGTTCTTAGAATCATACATATTAAGTAATATTTTACCAAAATATAAATTATTTTTATCCTACTAATTATAAATTCCATGGTATCATGTTTTGATAGTGGAATAAAGGAATATGCTCAGGGATATAATATCATGAAGTGTCTAACTCATATAAAATAATTCATAGAAAATAGAGTAGATATGCAATGGAGATTTGATAGGCTCATTGTATAGAGTTATAACTCATAAAAAACCCAAATATTATCATGTGATAGCTAAAAGGATGTTGATTAGCGAGTTAGATCTGATTGAATTTGGTAGTGTTGTCAATATGGGTTCCCTAGACCCAAAATGAAGAATACGTTATGATTACAAATTAATGTATATATTGTGTTATGAAAGATATATACATACCACAATAACATAAATATTTATGCATGACCAAATTAATTTGTAATGTAATTAAATTATTTTTTCTTATCAATAGGTTACAATAGTTATCAACTATAATGTGAACCTTGTGATACATTTTCAGTTATCTTAAACATATACACGACACACTAGATACATCATACTGATTGTACACAAATTATATTCCACTATCAAGTGCATGGGGCTACTAATTAATATGAATTCTTCTCGTGATGTTTACACTTGGTGATCTCAAGTAGATGAGATTATGAGGACTGAATGAACTATAGAAACACTGCACGTTTTAGGTGTCATTATTAGTTCATAGTTATCTGAATATATATTGTTCTCTTGACGTGATGTCATTAAATGTGTATGAAATTTGATTACAAATATTTATGCATGATGAAAACCATATCATCTATGTCCAGGTGTGGTAAATTGTGTTTGGTGGGTTATTGAGGGTATGAAATTGATTTAATAATCAATATAGAATATTTCACATCTGAATGGAAGTGATATCTCTTGCTGTGTTAATGAGGATTTTAATGACTTGACTGATCCATGGAAAAGGTAGAAGAAAGAAAGTTCATCCAGTTAGGTCAACAAAAAATAATAAAATAAACTATTTTGGAACAAGGTGTGCATATTCCATTATTTGATATCATGACATTTGAATTTTATATAACATGGTGTCTGTCATCAAGAGGATTTCATCGTAATGACTGTTCCTTATCATTTTATGGGCATAAATCGGTTGATAGACTCTAGTCCTGGTCTATGATTAATAGTCACTAATATCGAAATAATGGACCAGAGGGTCAAACAGTTAACAAATTCATGTGATTGGATTATTCTAATGAATAGTAGTGTAGGACATAGTGGGACCTACCTTTGGGAATGTGTAATTTTTTATTATAAATGAAAACTAATGAATAAATAAATTCATTTTTATTCTACTATAAAATAATTGAAATTTAATTTATTTGTAATACCATATATTATTTAATTAAAAACATGGAAAAATATTTACAGAATGAATATTATTTTAATATTCAAGGGTTTATTAAATATTTATTGAAATATCAAGTCATGTTATCAACTACATTTTATCATGTAATATATTAATCATATTAAAAGTAAGTGATTTGAATATTAATGATTTTTTTGAAATACATAATTCTTTATAACTTGTTGTTTATTAATTATTTAGTGGGTAATAAATATTCAGCAGTAATGGAGACATTTCTTGGAATTTAGTACCTCGCTATATAATTGGTGGCATACTCATTTTTTGTGTTATTAACTACTTTAATTTTATATCATTAATGTTATCTCTCTTGTATCTTAGAGAAAAAATCACTCGTTACAAGAAACAGATCCAATCAAATTTTCATGGATCAATGGATCAATGAAGTGGTGATCATTGGGACCTTAAACGGTATATCAGATCTATAAGATAATATAAGGATATTGATTATTGAAATTTCTATGGAGTTTTAGTTTGATTATAGATTATATATAAGATACAATGTCAATTCGTTCGGGAAACAGTTATCGATGATGATAGGTTGTCAAACACACCTGAATATTGATCGAGGTTATTGAGAATTTAATTTTTTTCTGAAATAAATTCTCATGAAATAATCATCATTTTTATAGGGTGGTGTATCACCGAAGAAAATTTATTTATGTTGATTTAGCGATAAAATTTTAAATCTTCATCCCAACATCATTCTGGGTGTGCAAAACGATACCCTTATTTTTCATGATAGAACATGTCATCTTCCACTATAGACATCCTCTATAGAACACACTATCTAGGTACACACTGAGTATATTAAAATGAATTGATTGTCAATTCCTCGAATTGAAGGAATCATGAGTGATAGGAACAAAAATTTCTAATGGGAATATGAAAATAGAGAATCCCATATGAACTAACACCATCATAGGATTAAATGAGGACAACCATATGGAGGGCCTCATGGGAAACTATTGATGCATTAGCCAAAACACCACAAATAATCCCATATAACCCAATACTAAGATTAAAATTTTGTTAGAATGTAAAATTTAATAGAAAGGGTGTACAAATAGATTGCCGAAGATAACATTGAGATTCAACCACACAACGAACTCCAATGAGAACACTACCAAACCAAGCACCAACATCCCTTTATTATCCCAAAAAATCTATGGACTAACCTTATAGGAAAATAATGGGGACTTTTGTGATGGGACAGATGAAAAGAGAATAGGGGAGAGTGAGAGAAACATTTGTAATGACCATTATCTGAAAGGGAGAAAAAAACTAGAATGGGAGAAAACAACACCACAACATGAGAAACCAAGAACTGACGAGAATCCAATGAGAAGTGAGCAATATAGGCACCATATGAAGTGAAAAAATGCATTATGAGATGAAGGAGGTGAGTGTAAGACCACACCAATAGACTCTCATTCACTCACCACATCCCAATTGATGACATACCTCACAATATTTCTATTATTATTGAATATAAGGATTGATACAGAATATTTTGAGTTATTATTTTGTTTGTGTTTCGGTTTTTTTAAATTTTTAGTTCAAAAATATTTTAAAAAATATATCTAAAAGGTGATAGGGGGACTGACGCCTCTCTGCCAAAAATCAACAAAAATAATATATTATTTTATTTTGTTATACTTTTTTGAATATTTAAAATTTTTATTTGTATTTATATTTTTCTCTTAATATATATATATATATTAGTAGAATTTAACTACTATTTAATATTCGGCATTACTGTCATTATATGACTCTTGAATTTAGATAAAAACCCTCAACCAAAGCTTCCTTTTATAAGAGGGCTTGATATAGAGATCATTATGCATTTATCATGGGGGAGTTAGGTTCTCCCTTCCA
Organism: Viscum album; assembly: GCA_963277665.1. Taxonomy (NCBI): domain Eukaryota; kingdom Viridiplantae; phylum Streptophyta; class Magnoliopsida; order Santalales; family Viscaceae; genus Viscum; species Viscum album. The sequence continues at coordinate 2,044,544,386 of OY728126.1, read as the reverse complement.
TATGCATAATTACTAATATATTATTATTAATCATTTTTAATTAATTATATAATATTATTAATTATTATCTAATAATGTTATCAAACAAATTATTAATTTCTAAATTATTAATAAGATATAATTGGTTTTAATTTATTAGAAATTAAATAATATATAATTCATAAAGTATTTTTTTAATAATAATTTGTTTATAAATAATAATTTTATAATGTATATTTATTTATAAATAATATGTAATAAACAATTATTAAATAATTAGTAATTAATAAATATTTAAGTACGTAGGAAAATAATTATTTATTAATTAATTTGATAATAATTAAGTAGTTAATTAGAAATATAATTATTAATTTTTAATTATACAATAAATAATTACTTAATTCTTAATATAATTAACTCATTGCTAATTAGTACAATAAATTAATTAGATAAATAGTAATAAAAATATTTATTATATAATAATTAAATGGTATTATAATTAATTATTTTATAATTATTAATTATAAAATTATTAATTATTTAATTGAAAATATTATTATTAATTGTATAATTATTAAATAGTAATGTAATTATTTATTATTATATAATTAAGTATAGATAATTAATTATACAATTTTTAATTATATAAATATTAATTATATATTTTTATTTATATATTAATTAACTATATAATTTTTATTTATATAATAATTAATTACTTATTTAATAGTATAATTATTAATAAATTACTATATTATATTTAATTAGATATTATGTAAAATAATAATTAATTATTACTTATATAATAATTAATCACATAGTTAGTAATATTTCTATTAATTTTATGATAATTAATCAGTTAATTATTAATTAAATTATTAAGTGTAATTATTAATTATTAATTATATAATAATTATTTAGTGAATTAATACTATGATTATTATTTTTGTAAAAAATAATTAGTAATATAATTATTAATTATATAATTTTTTATTATATAATTAATAAATTTATTTGGTTCATGTTCGCCTTGTTCTTGAACATTTTTTATAAAATATAATTAGATAATTAGTCATATATTTGTTAATTATTAATTATATAATAATTAATTTGTTATTTAGTAATATATTTTTTTATTATATAATAATTAATTAATAGTATAATAATTAATTAGTAATGAAATTATTAATTATATAATTATTAATTATATTATTTAGAAATATTATTCAGTTATTATTAAGATTATTTTGTATTAATTATATATTATTTAATTTATAATTAATTAAAACCTATTGTATATTATTATTAATTTAGAAATTAATTATTTAGTTAATGTTATTGTTAAATAGTAATTAATATTATTAATTCATTGATTATAAAAGATTAATAATAATATATTAGTAATTTTGAGCTAAATAATGGGAGAAACTGAATCCCACATCTGAAATACTTAATGATTTATAGAGATATCTCTCTCATAAAAGGATTCTATGGGAAAAGGTTCTGTAATAATTTTATAAAGTTGTAATGGTAGTAGTAATGGATATTAAAAAGTAGATAAATTCTTATGTAAATTTTTGTTATATATAGATAAATAAAAAAAGCAAAACAACATAAAAATAATAATTTTAAATATAAAACAATATTTAAAATAATTAATTTTTTGGTTGATAGGCGGTAGGGGGACTTCCACCATTCAACATATCTGAAAGGAGGATGACCCCATACTCCCTTTCATATATATATTTTTTAAAAACTAGCAAATTTATATTAGAAATAAAATCCAAAAATATATAAAAAAGATCAAATATTTCATATATATATATATATAGGTTTAAACATGATATATTTATTTTTTAATGTTATTTTATGAGATGGAATGTGTTAGAATTCATCATAAAAATATAAATCACCAAACTTGAATGATCCTTCATCATCGATAAAAAAGGACTTACTTAGTGCTGAAAAAGTGATAAGAAAATGACACATAGAAATGAGTCCATTCATCGTGAAAAAAAAAACAGTATGGATGACAGGGTTTTCTAATCACCTTTTAAACATTTGTAATTCTTAATTATAATTTTCAAATGATACAAAATCCCTTGATACACACAAAAACACCGATGTACCCCCAAGCCATTTTATAAAGTGGTTGTTAAAATTTTCGAGTGGCATGATTCTAAAATCAACCTAAATATATTTTTGGATAAATTTCATATGTGAAACACCAATAAGAATAAGTTCACATAGATCTTGAAGGCTAATTGGAAAGGATTTGTGAAATAGTGAAAGAACCTAGGGATAATAATAGAGTGTATATTAGAATATGTACATTAATCCATGGAGAAGAAGATAGAATCAAAACAAGAACCATAACTATAAAATGTGGTGAACAATTTTTACCCACTTATCATTGAGGTTGAGGATCCCATTTGGTCTTGTTGAAATTAAATGAAGATCCATTGAGACCAGATCTATCAATGTTGAGGGATATTTATGAAGAAGATTTTCTTATTGATGTATTCATGAGAGATCAAAAAGTTCTGGACAACTTATAGAATTAATGTGGGGAACTACATGATCCCCCAATTATTTACATATTAAAAGATCCATCTCCATTAGAGGATGAAATAGAAAATGAAGTGGGATTCTAATAGAAGTTGGAGGAGCATTACTACCAAACTAAACCTGCTAAAAATTCAATTCAATGAGGATAATTCCCTTGAAAAAGCAAATAAAGCCAAACAATCTCAGGGAGATGCTATTTTTTGGAACTCATTATCTTATAATTTTATTGAAAGAAAATTGAATATTACCTCTCTATTATTGAAATTTTCATATTTGGAAAACACTTGTATTTCCTCTATAGACGAGGAAGAAATAGAAGATGTGCTTGAAGAGGAAAAGTTAGAGCTCCCCAAACATGTTCAGCATTTATTGGATGGTGTTCAAAAAATGATCCAACTAACGTTTCCTAAGGAAAACGAGCCACACGATGCTTACTTTTAAAGGGATTATTTTATATTGATAATTCATTACATAAATTTGTTAAAATATAATTACACTATAATGTTCCTTTTTATTTTTCCATGGATGCAACATACCTTGAGAAATAATTGGGGAATACAAATAGGTTTTGAAAGTGGAAACCATGAATGTGGAAGACTCATTCATTGTCCAACCCCCACAAAGAATGTTGTATTTTATTGTCCTAGGAATATAATTGGTGGACTATTCCAATGGATTACCCAATAATAAGGAATAATTTAATGATGTAAATAAAATGTTTTTTCAGTTCATCTAAAAAACTCCACTGTGCATCTAATTGGGTATAACAAACTTGAATTTCCCATATATATGAATTCAAAACGTATGGAACACATAGGGGTTAAAATGAGTTTTATCCTTATTTTATCATTATAATATTTTTTTCATATTCTTTTAATTAATTTATCATGTAATCTTCTCCCCTTTTTTCTATAGGATTTTAGAGAGAAACAATTAAGTGTTTAACTCAATGTTTTACTTCCAAAAAGTTAGGCTGTACCTCTCTTTTACAAATTCTTGATAAATATGATTCATTTATAAATATAATTACCTATTAAATCATTTTGTATTCATTGATTACACTGCTTCATTTATGTGTGGATGAGGTAAGCTTTTCAGATTAGGATTTTTATTCATTTTGTTTTTTTATTTTTAAAAACAAATAATTTTTTTCTTTTTTTCTTATTTTTGTTTGTTTCTTTTTCATTTATTGTATTTTTGATCCTTTTGAGATTAAGCGATTATCATTGTAAAATTTTAAATCCCCATGCTTTAGTGAGATAATTTATTCCATCACACTAAGCTGAAATGAAGGCTAAAAATGACTCGTTTCAAGATCAAATCATTATGAATTTGATGAAAAGTACTCTAATTTTTTAATCCCATTCCAAATATCTCTATCTATGCCTTTTAAATCACTCTCCTCTGAGTCTTTTTACCTAGGTTTCCATATAATTTTCATTCACCTCAATTTTTGAGAAAACCAAATCATGCTTTCTTTAATAAAAAAAATATTTTTTTCCTATCCAAATAGGAGGGTTTGATGTAATTTTTTTAAATGATTGTAAATTGTTTTTAGTATTACAACCCCTATATCAAGGGAATCAATTTCATTCTGGATTTACTTGTAAATTTAATCATTTTTATCCTTAAAATCTATGAACTACCAATTAGGCTAGCCATATTATAATCCAATTATCCATATCTAGCCTGCACTTGAAGTGAAATTGCATGATCTATTATATCATAATTGTTGAAGAATAAATCCTATATTGTTCCAAATCATGTGGTGATCCTTTGTGTGGAAAATAATATATTGAAAAGATATTTTTTCAGCTAAAAAATAATTCTATTAAAAGATGTTTCTATTTTGGGGCTTTCATGACAATATATTTGTTCCATTATATATATTTTAATGGTGGAAGAATGTTTTTCCTTATTAGACCATTCAAGAAGAATAATATTTTAGAAAAGTGGAATATTTCTTTTGAAATTATGAATGGTGTGAATTTTTTGAGTATTAATTATTATAGAGACTATTTTCTAGTTTGGGGATTTAGAAGGTGACAATACATGGTTTAAAATTAAAATCCTGAAATATTTTTTCAAAAAAACCTATTCCCTCCACATTCGACCTCATAATTTTTTTTCTACATTCAATCTAACGAAAGACACATAACAACCGTACAAAATATTTATGATTAACACATTTCCTAGAATTACATCAGGTGAATATATAAAAATTTATCAATACAATGGTGAAACAATCATTAGTATGGATGAGAAAATCCTTGTGGTAAATTGACATTTGTGAGATGAGGGAAAATTCATGTGATGTATTTGAATTTTTTTCATGGGAATAGAAATTAAGAATTAAAATATTCAATTGTATAGTTGGATAACTTGGAATAATGGTTGTCGTTAAGGCATGATATCATTTGTTTCATGGAATGGAATTGGTTGACCTCATGAGCATGTGTTTAGAATTTTAATTGATTCCATTTTCTTGATGTCTTGTACAATTGTCCAAGTGCATTTCTTGAAAGAATTGATAAAGAAAATATTTTCATTAATTTTTATGTGTGTTTCCATGATTTAATCCCTTCAAATTTATATATATCAATAAAATTTCATCATTTTACTATTTTTAGTGGAATTTGGGTTAAATAGTGAAAATTGGTTAATTCTGGAAATTTATCATTTTTAGGGTTTTTATTTATTTCAAGCATAAAATTTGACATTTTGATCCAATTTATTTGATTTTTTTATGATTAAATTTTTTGTGGGATTTTATATTGTCTCTTGGGCATAGAACCAATTTGAATAAAATTTTCCTTGGAAAATCAATAAAGGGTTAAATTTTACAATACAATAGAATGGACCCCTTTTATGTTAATAATGAATATATCAGTATAAAAATCTCTAAATGCGGTGATTTACATTGGAGATAAATGGGAATGAATTATTAATTCTCCTATTAAATTTTATGGAGACAATATCACATTAAAACTTACTTTGCATGAAACCAAAAAAGGAAGTTGAAGAGGCTCCTCAACGAAAAAAGGTACAATTTAGTAATTTGATAATATCATTATATACACATGTCTAATAACATTTAAATTTTTAGGGTATATACAAATATTCATATAAAAAAATTATGAAGAGAAATTTGTGATTTTTTAGTTATGTTTTTCAGAATAGAATCAAACTTCTGGAGGATAAATATTTTGTTCTGAATTTTCCACTATTTTATTTATTTTTTTTGTTTTCTGATGTCTTATTATTTTCCATTCATCATGGATACCCTTAACATAGAGATGTAATCTTCTGAGTTATTGGGTAAGGAAACTTTTTTCATATTTTTAATTGTTGATTTCATTTAATTAATTGTATAATATCCTTTATACATTTTTCAATGTTGATTTCAATTTTTATTAGCAGTTTTTACTATCAGTTATGATCATAATTGGGTTTAAAGTATGTTTTTGTTATTTATTTGGTCAATGACCATTTCCACCTTCTTATATTATTGAAACTTATAAGATGGAGTATATGAGGTCTTAGTGATTAAGTAGATGGCGATCGTCGGTATGTGTAAAAGGGGTAGATGATATTCTTGGTTGTTTGGGATTAACAAGACCTTTTTAGGATTTTCTAATTCAGGTGAGGGTATTCTATGAATCTTGTTCACACATGGAAAGGAGGTTAGATTAATGTGAGATCATGGAAAGGTTTACTCTCACCAAACCCATTTTCCAAGGGCGTGAGAGGAAGTGATCATGGAGTGTCCCTTTAATAAGATAAGTAGAATAGAATTAGATAAATTCATATTACGATAGAATTTCAATTGAAAATATAATCACAACATGATCAATTATTTCATATCATTGTTTTCAATCTCATTCATTGTCAATTTGTTTTCCATTTTTTTGTTTATTTATTTCTTTTGTTTTGTTACATTAGTTTTCATTCAAATCCAAAAATATTGAATAATAACCTCAAATGTTTTCTCCATATTTAGGGAGATAGCTTTATTGTTGTGTGATATTCTCTTAAGACAACCTAGGTTTCTCACATTGATACATTTTAACATAGGTAATATTTTTTTATCACACCCCATTATAAGAACATGTAAATTACAAACTACATCCAACACATAACACTTCCATCTTTTCCCCTATCCCACAACCAAGGACACAATGGATGATAATCACTACTAAAATTAAATCCTTATAGAAAAATAGAATTTATTTTCATTTTTAATTGAAGTGTCTCATTGAATGTTGAAATTGAACTAGTTGACTCAATATGAGTGTATATAGGACCATCCAACTAAGACCTCCAATGGTCACACCAATTGAGGATCCCCTAATATAGATCAGACAAATGATACTTATTTTTCAACATTAGATAGAAAACTATGAACTGTTTTATGGTGCTACACATGATCCCCATCCAAGGAAAAAAATTATAGATACAATGGTCATCCTCGTCTACTTCATATTTTGAATAGTTAATATTCTATTTTGTTTCTTGAGATTTATCCACTATCTCATTTGGACATGAATCTATCTTACTTGAACTAACATGAGTAGTAGTCATACCATTCCAGGTACTAGTGATCATTGTGGATGAGTTCATTGGATAACACCTTCCACCAGTGGAGTAATTATTTTCATAAATTTAATTACCCATTTCTTTCAAATCATGATAAAATTATTTGAACCATTCAGATGTTGGGTTCCACTTATTTGAAGGAACACTTTTTGATATTTATATACATTTTTAAATATTAATATTAACGAATAAAATATTATGGATATGAATCAAAAAATGGATTGATTCCAATCATATGAAAAATGGTATTAGGATCAGGTGAATGTGTTTATCATGTTTTCAAAATATCATGCATAAGAATCTCCTAAAACTCTTTTTCTCTATTTACTCTTTTATTATTCTAGATTAATTATTATAGAAGAGTTGAAAGAACAATTGACATGTCACAAAATATTTTTATTTTATAAATGTAGGGATAAACATATGGGAAAGTTAATGTAGGTAATTGTTGGGATAAAACTATATTTTACAGATCATTTGATCTGATTAGAAGCATGGAAAATAAAGATGAAATTATCAAGGAAATGATTACATGTTTCAATGATGATGAAAATAGTATTGAGAAAATGAAAATTACAATCGAATATGAACATATTGTATTGTCCAAAATTTGGTGATAAGATAAAAAGTTGTGAAATTATACTATTGTATATTGGTTTTACTAATTACAAGCCATTTTCATCTATACATACTCTATATAATTTAAAATCAAGAAAAATATGGAGTGACCCCGTCTTTACTGAACAACTTTCTCCCTTTAATGATATCCTCCTTGAACATAATAAGATTACTTTTAGAAAATATGATGCTAAAAGAATGTAATGTACAATGGGAATGTTATCTTAAAGGATACAATCCTAAACAAAGGACAATATAGTATTTTTAATGGACTAAAAAATGAAAATAATGAACAATGTGTTGTGATTATAAATAAAATAATAAAGAATCCAATCCAACTAATGTTTTATATTAAATTCTAATCCTTATAATGTAATTGTTCTTATATGGATGTGATGATAATTCAGTGAAATTGATGTGGAATATAGATACAGGAAATAAATATGTGAAACTACATCACCTAAAAGAAACTCATTAGTGGAAGATAATTGAACATGAGTATGCTGAAAATGGAAATGATCTTATAAACCTTTATGTAGTTCCATATATAGAAAGAGTATATTTTTTTTACTTTTTAAATTTGATGTAATAGTACATGACTAGTTATGTAAGAAATTTATAATATTCATTCGTTGTTATGCATTAAATGAAAATATATCATGTTATCTTGTATGATTTTTTTTGTACCAATACATCTAGGTGATGATATTGCTTTTTATTTTGATTCATTTATTAAATAATTGAAATTACTTTGGGATTTTGTAGTAATGTTTTATGATGATTACATAAATGATTGTTCACATAGAGTTCCATATTTTATGGGATGATAAATGAATTTACTACTCATATAGAATTCTTAACATATATAATTAATGGAACCAAAGGGTGTCTAATTCTCTAACAAGGAAGATAATCAATAAGGTTGAAACATTTATTGAATATTGTGTTTCCAGGACATCATAGATTTCTAACTCGGAAACATATTTATTGATCATGGATTGTGTCATTTTATGGGAGTTTAGATGAATTTACAATACCTTACTTAATAATAGGTGATCAAATCTTTTATAAACTAAAAGCTATCAATACTTTTATTGGTAAACCATTTTTGGAAAAATATATATATAAAAACCAGTTGAAAAAAGAGATCGATTTCATTGAATTATCATGCAAGAATTGTCTGTACATCATGGATTTTCTTGATTTTATTCATGAAGAAAATATATGTGATAGTGTCATTGGAACATTACTAAATGAACCCATAAATATAAAGAATGAATTTTTAGATAGTTTGAAAATGATTTGGAAGGGAATTCCAAGAGATTTTGTGCTAATGAATAGTGAATAAGTGACTTTTCTTCATCCAGATGATTACACTCATTCCATCCATAAAAGGTAATAGTTTTTCAACTTCTAGAATGATTTAATGGATTCATATGGGTGTTAAATGAATATAAATAATATTTTTTATTGCCTAATATTTTGTTAAAGGGGCATAAATCGCACATCTATCATGTTTTGATGCATGATCTAATGTGTATAGCTTTATGTTTCATTTTATCAATGAATTAACATCTCACATTTACCTAACACTATTTCATGTTTAAATCTATACGCAGAAAAGGTATATAATTCATGAAATTTCCCACCTTGGAAAAGAAAATTGTCATCATAATATGTGAATTGGAAATGTTGTTCCCTTTAATATTCTTTGATATGATGGTTCAAATTGTGGTTCAATTAGTATAATAGATTCAACTATGTGGTCTCGTACATTATAAATGGATACACCACCAATGAATTATATATGAATATTTTTAAATGGTATGTAAAAAAATCAATGTCGTCTTGAAGTTTGTATTGTGGAATGATATATTTTTTAGGAAGCCATTGAATTATTTATTGACTACCAATCAGATGTCGAAAGAATTAGTCTGTTGAAATATTGTCGCACTCAGTGTCTTGTGGGTGAATGATCTTATTTAATAGATATGTTCAATATCACTATTTTATATCAGGAGTATGACCACCTTTAGGTTTTTCATTACATTTTATTGGTTTCAAAAAATATTGAAATTCATAGAGACATTATTAGGCATTTGAATCCATAAAGGGATGAAATATGGAGATCGAATACACACAGTCAATAGTTTATATGATTATTATGAGAATATATTTTTATGGAGTTAGATTAAAATAATCATTCAATTTGAGAATAAAATATATGGTTAGACATAGGACCAAGTGTGCATGTACTATCTTATAATAGTTATGTAATTAATGATTATATGTTCTATACAAATGAACATGATTATAGAAATACAATGAAAAAATTGGAGCTAAACATATGGACGATGTGATGCGTATATTTGAAACCATGGATATAAATTTAATTTATGATAATATTTCATACATTGGAATCATCAAACCAATATTGTAATTTGATAATAAAAAATTCAATTACTATTTTTTAATGAAATAGGGTTAATAACATGAGTAATGTTAAAATATATTAAATCTGATTTGTGATCGTGGAATTCAGTAAAGAGGGGTACAAATGTGAACTCTATATAATGAAATCATAGGTAGTGAAATTATTTTACATTTAGATCACACAAATAGAAATTTTCTAATTATTCAGTTATTCACCAAAACAACTGCACGGTTAATTGAAAATTCAACTGAGGATGAAAAATTCATTATGAAATAAATATCATTTCAATATAGATCCTATGTAGATTGAGTATTTTAGGTTATGTGAGACCATATTTAATTGTTTTGGATACTTGATAGAGGGTTCAAATGCCTTAAACATTTATAAAAATATTTTTGAATAATTATGTTATTTTTTTTTTGAAATACATATTTTTTAACATCATATTATCATCTGTTCACTACTACATTTATGTAATTAAAATTAAATTTTAAACCAATCTTGATTATAGTGCCTTATTCGACTGTCTAATTTTTTAATTCTAAGGGAAAATAGATTTTTTAACCTTATGTTTCTCCCAAAGTAGATTAAAAAATCGTATTCACATTCTAATGTTACCAATCTATTGGAACAACATATTGACGATGTTGAACCCAAGTAAATGGAAGATGAAAAACAACCTGTGTCCTAAATAAATATGGAGTGTGGTAGCAAGATTATTTTACTAATAATTATTATGGTGATAAACCAAGGCATAAAATTTAAGATTGAATGGAAGGCACACATCCATGATGTCAACCACAACATCCCCATGTTTAGTAGTTTCATTGGGCCCACAACTCATCAGTGTGTTCTGATTGATATATATTCATGGAACAATGTGGTGCCCATACTTAAGACACTAATAGGGGAAGATATTATTTTATCAATATGGTAACATTTCATTATTTTTTCTAAAAAATATTGAAGCATTGGATAAATATATATTATACCATGCATAGTGCACCAAATTTAAATGAATCATGAATGAAATATTTATTAAATTTTTATTGAATGGATCATAGAGGCATTTACACAATTCTAATCAAGATTCATCAAAAAAATATGAAAGAAAAAAATCCCCATGCCAACCATATATGTATTAACACCTAATAAGACACGAAATAGGTGTTGTGTTTACTAGATGTTATGGCAAGAAATCCCCTTATTTATATTGTGGCTGTTAATATATTGTTTTCAAATAATTGTATTATAATCATTTATTGAAAATTGATAATTTTAGAAAAAACAACTGATTGATGAAAATAAGAATCCCAAAGAAAAACCAATTTACCCACACGGTAAATGATATATGAGTTACTCTTCACTTGAAAAAAATTTGTACATATTATAAATCTATTATAATAATTTTATTTGACATGAAAAAATATTATAATTATATGCCTCTATTTATATGCTGATTTAAGAATTCAAATCCATTACCTCTTCCATCCCAAGTCATGTGTTATGATTGGATGAATATTTCAATAATGATGGGATTATAATATATGAAAATCCAAAAAATTATGGGAATCATTATTAAGTAAAAATAATATAAATTTAATTTACTTTAAATCGGTATTAAATATTATTGATTGCTTATTTTTCCAATATATTTTATATGACTTAAACATAAGAATAATTATCTATTATACTAGATGAGAAGATATTATATGTGGCCTGCAAGTGCTGTAAAAGTATGGTTATATTGGAGAAATAGTTATTGGGTGACACTATATACATATTTTTGGAGAAGAAATGTAGAAGTGAATATAAAAAATGGAAGAGATGTGGGGATGATTAGCTTCCTTTAAAGGAAGATATCATTTGACTTCTGAGTTTCTAAAATTGATATGTAGAGGAAGAAACTGAAGTAACATGTTTCCAGTATTGGTTTCCTGGAGAAAATTTTTTATATATTGATTACATGAATATTTAATGTATTTTAATATTAAACATCATATTAAATATCTTTTATTGTTCTCCATGACGATTATGTAATAATGAATTTGAGTATTTGTGGAAATAATAAGGTCATAAGAGTACCTCTATATGATGATATCCTTTATGTTCTATGAAAAAATTCTTTAATAATGGTCTACAGTTGGATGACATACTATGATGTGACACATAGTATATAGATCGTCTCGTGCATGTACTTGTATGAAGATGAGACTTATTCTCATGTTGTTTGCAATTGGAAATATCCAAGAGGGGAGTTTTCAAAACAAACATGCCAGTAGTAATTTTTCATGTTTCTGTGTCAATAGAAATTTCTATCAATGAGTTTGTGAAATGATCCATAGTTTTTAATATTATCATTAATACATGTAATGACTCACACTCATAGAATTAGTAACAAAAATGGAATTCCATATGTTGGTGGGATGTAAAGTACATTGGGTGCGTCAGTAATGACATGTTATTGATGGATATGTTGAGGATGTATTTTCTCCTACCATTTATAATAATTTATATCTCATCCCTTTTATTTAAATAGAACCATCACCCTAAATCCCATGGACATAGTGTATGGATGAGTTTATTTCATGTAGTCAAAGAATGGTGTATCAAGCATATAGGTTTATGACACTATCATGAAACCTGCTTGCTGAGATACTGTGAAATATGGATTATAATATATAGAGATCATTAATATTTGGATTTCATTTTTGTGACATTATGTTATTTCCCTTGGGTTCCATGACGCATTGCTAGATATTACTCTTGGAAAATAGTCAAACCACCTAATTTAAATGAGAATGAATCCTAGAGTTTCACAGCATAAATGTTTCTTGTGGTGTCTATAACATTCTATTTGAATTTAATTAGGGGAATAAATATTATTCTAAACACCGTGTAATAATTTAATTCATGTAAAAATGATCTCATAAATTAAATAAAATAAATTTATTTTATTGAACGTTTAATAAATAATTATTTACTAGTTTTTAAATAAAATATTTATTTATTATAATAAATAATTTATTTATTCAAGTGTTCAATTAATGGAATTGGAGTTCCAGCAGACGAACGTTGGTCCGGTAGAAAAATAATTATTTAACTAGTTGGCATAATAAAAAATAGTAATAGTGTTGTTATCATTATATGGAATTATATTTCATTTATGATTCCATTATTTAAAGTTACTAATAAGGAATTTAATATTGTAAAAGAAACCCAATATTGTTAAATTGATAGGTGAATTTATTGTGCCATTACCCTTGGTGTGAAAAACTGAGTTTATTGAGAATTGTTGATCAAAATTTTTTCGCTCTCAAGTCCTCTCATATATGCCATTCAAGAATTAGAGAAGTTCTTTAAGACACAAGAATCAATGATCAAGAACGAAAGACACAAGATTTTTGGTCTACCATTCTTGGACTTGGAGAATGAGTGGAAATGATCGGAGACTATTGGAGCATGTGTGGATCACCGCTAGAGAGATTTTAGTTTGGATCCTCACAAGAATGATGAAGAAAATCAGGAAGGGTCATTTCAGATTATCATTGATCATCAATGATGAAATTACAGAAGACCAAGATATTTCATTTCTTTAGAAATTTTTAAAAAATTAATAAACATGACGTTGAGGATATTCTTTCATGGATCTGGTGTTATTCATTTCTTTGTCTAAATCATTTATTTCAATCCATGCATACTAGAATTCATATTCATATTGATCCATAATTGGTCATCGATTATGGAAAAATGAAAATTTGGTCCCTCCAAACCGCCTTGCTTTCGCTGTGTTAGGTTCCTTCAAGTGGTATCACAACTGGATATTCATCATTTATAATTATTTATATAAGTCATTGATGATTTATTAGTTAATAATTTAGTATTTAAATTCATGTGTAATGGTTATTTTATTCTTAATTTATATATTTGTTCATTATTTTTTCAATTCTCATAGATGTAACAAAAAGGAATAATTTTTTTATAATTAAATCGGGTATCTCATCAGGATGAACCAACGATTCTATCCAAGTAACATGACATTTAATTTTGTGTATTCAGAGATAAAAACCATTTAATCTATCATACACAATGTCTAATATGGATTACACACAGTGTTGTTATGTTAAGTTCATTGAGAGAAATTCGGAATTTACTAATGTTTTGGGCATTAATGAAATGCAGTGTTGTTAATACTTTCATCGCATGTTGACCAAGACAAACTGGTGCACATCCAGTCAGATTAGACACTTAGTGGCCCACTATAATTCTTTGAATTCCCTTAGGATCCATGGCCAAACAGTCTATCCCATACATGGATCAGATGATGAGTAACTTTGAAACTTAGAGACAACACAGTGAGTGGCCCACTGGACATGCCACATACTCGATGATTTCTGAAATATGTTTCACACACCATTTTCATAGGCATTTATTTCAGATAAGATGATGAATGCAGTACATGTTGTGTAGTCAAATCTACATACTGTGTACTTTACCAAATTACATAGAATTAAACCTTTAATGTTTTTGTAATGTTTAGAATTTAATATCATGTATATTTTAATGGGTGTTCGCCATTTTAACTCCAAGGATATGGACTAGAATCTCAAGGAAATTCAAAAACAGAATAAGAAAAATAGATTGATTAATTAATTATAAAAATTTATCGATTCAACCATGATTTATCTTAATAAAAAAGATTGAAAAATTGAATGATAGACTTTTTAAATTTATAAATCATTGTATGTATGTGTATGATCATGATCTAGACCATACCTTTGTATGTTATTGGAATCCTTTTAGTTAATAATAAATTAAATGATTGGTCTACATTCCATAGCTCTTTATTAATATGTAGGTCTATTGTTCACATGGTTTCTTTTATGTAAACCACCTTTTACCCCTCAACTATGTGTGATTTAAAAAAATAATTTTTCATGGATTTTTCTCCCAAAATATGAGAGGCAGTTCAAGAAAGAGCTAATAAAAAACCAATCCCAAGAGATACCATGATTGACATGTTGAAAGCAGCTAAAACAAACCCCAAAGTATCAAGGTGTTTACCCTAGGACCAGGGTAATTAATCAACATAAATATAAAATAACCATTATAAAATTTCCTGATCATAGACTTTACATCATTTTTTCTACCAATAGTTTGGTTTATCATTATGGATGTGTTTTCGTGATCACATAATTAATGAATGAAACTAGCAAGAAATATGGATCTAAAAATAACCCATGCTTATGCATATATATTTTCAATACATGGTTAATCACCTATGTAAGTTCCAATTAATATTAAAAAACATGTGATAATGATAATAATAAATTTATGGATAAGAGATAAAAATACCTCAATAAAATTTTAAGTCATAAAAAGCCTTCAATATCTAGATTAAGGACACGACTTAATAAAACTATGTGTTTTACCAATACATTTTAGGAAACATAGATTTATACAGGAAGCCCTTATTAATGTTTCAGTTTGACTTAGCCATATTAAATCAAGAGGTGTAACCCCTGGAAGACTTGGTGTAATATTGGATTCATGTGTTGAGGAAATCCCAGTCAGGATTTCTGGATTGGGGAGTCTACTCAATGGATCGAGGGCCAGCAAGCCCACTATTGGAAATTACCCACCAACCAAATTACCTTCAAATATCTTAACCACCCCTTTTGGGGTTATGTGAAGGGGAATATGGTTCTTTTCCTCTAAAATTTAAATGAAACTATACATACTGAGTTCAACGGTGAGGGCCATTATAACATGATAAAATAGTGGGAGACATAATAAATTTAATGTATTTTATCTCATAATATGTAATCAAGATAATAATAATTATCTAGTATTTAATTTGTAGACGTAAAATTAAAAACTTTTCAACCACATTATAACTGCAATCAATATATCATTAATACAAAATCCTCACCAACATTATCTTCCTAGAATGGTTTAGATTTCTTTCGGTCATTCTTGGATATTAACGGAAATCATACGTGTTTGAGTCATTATAACCCAATCCTCCTTCCCAAGGGGCGGGTGGTGATGTTTTCCTATTCTAAGAAAAACATATTTACAATGTGGTCAATGTGAAATGATTGATGTTATCATCAACATCTAGTGAACTCATGAAGTCTTACTAAAACATGGATTCAAATAGAATGCTTGAGAACCAATGTGGTATTTAACATGTGATAGTAAGATAGATACAATTTGATACCTCCAACACACTAATTTAGAGTAATATTAGAGAGGGTGCCTCACTTGGGCCACATTAAGTCAGATCAATGGCTACAATGAGTGCTTGGAGGTTCTAGGGTTTAAACTCACCAATGAAGTGTGTACTGATATTATTCTCAGATCACTCCTTCAGAGATTCTATAATTTTGTTATAAATTTCAATAAGAGAAACATTGAGAAGTATTAATTTAATATTCTTATCTTCATTCACTATGTGGAAAAGTTTATGATGTGGTAAAAGCCTTTTGTCCTTATGTTGAGTAAGAGGAAAGGGATTGACAAGATATTTAAGCCCAAATCTTCTTCACACCCTTCCTAGAAAAGGAAGATCAATGGAGAGGCAAGGGAATAGGAATCTATTAGTTTTGTATGGGGAAATAAGGTCCATTTAAAAATATAAACACCCAACAAAAGAATTAAGGGAATGCCTTAGTGGTTTTATTATCAAGTGAAATATATATATTTCTACAAATTAGTTTTTGGATACCACATGTGGTTCTCCCATATTTATCCAAATATAGGAAACCATTTTATTTAAGAAAAATGACCGAGGGTCAGTAAATCTATGACCATCCAACAGAGCTAGAATTTCTGCTATAGCTATGGGGGACTACAACCTCATGTTACCGAATGGGATGATATTTGTATGAAAGGGTTTCTAGTATGTTCATTATGTAACCAAAAAATTAGTTTCTATATCTAGAATAGATATAGATAGATTTATTATCATGATTGTAAATTAGTGTTTCCTCTTTTATAAAGAATGTGTTGGATATGGTGAAGAACATTTATATAAAAACCATTACGTGTTGTATTACACAATCATTGTAACGAAAATTGATAAGGAAAATACTTCACATGACTCATACCGCACCGAACATTGGTAGCACCATCTAGGTCTTGTAAATAGAAAATGATTGAAAAAGATACATCAAGATGGATATTTATATTATTTTAAATTAAATCCACTTTGTGTATGTCACAAATGTTTACAAGGAAATGTAACCAAACCCCCATTTGTGGGAATGGTGAAGGATCCAAGGAACATTCTGAATTGGTTCATTCCATTGTGAGTGGATCATTTCTAAATGATTCGACGTGTTTTTACTCATAATTCATATATTTTACAGATTATTATTCTATATATGGATATAACTACTTATTGGGGGTATGAGTTGTATTCTTTTGATATGTTTAATGAATAAAAGAATGATGCTGAGAACCATATTGGAAAGAAGATTATGAAAATCCGTTCAAACTAAGGTGGAGAATATCTTAATCAAGACAACATTGGTTACTTGTAGGATATTGTGATCATTTACCATATCCCTCCACCTTACACACCACAATGGAATTGTGTAAGTTAATAGAGTGACCACACATTATTTGACATAGTGTGATCAATTAAGAGTCATAAAAATCATTAATTATCATTTTGGGGAAATGAATTACAAATAGAGGAACATGTACTAAACCAAGAACCAAAACAAATTATAAGTGGTATTACATACAAAATTTTGAGTTGATGAAAATCCATGAAATTTAATTTACATGTTTGGGGAAGTGAATATTTTGTAAATGCCTCTTTAGGTATCAAACTCACATCCTGAGGAATAAATTGTGTGTTTTTAGGATACATCGAGGGAACAAGTGTATATTACTTATATGACCCTCATACAAAAAGGTTTTAGTGGAAATACATTCCATATTACTTGAGAGGGATAACATCATCTAAAGTATATAGTGTGATTGAGATAGACTTCATTGAATTTGAGGATCAAGGTATAGAAGTGTTGGTATAATAGAAGATTCCAAAAATCCCGATGGACAAAACATCTGTTCGAGATACAGTAGTACTGTCTAGGAGTACAAGGGAGGTTTAGGAACCCAAAAAATATAGTTCCCTATTTATCAATGACTGTTTGTAATTATTAGTTGATAATAAATATCCTTTAACCTACAATGAAATAGTTAGTGGCATAGACGATTCCATGTGGAAAAAGGGAATGTATTCTGAAATTGATTTTGTTCACAAAAACCAAGTATAGAATTGTTTTAGATTCTCTAGTAGATGTAAATCCTATTTTTTTACAAATTGGTATTGAAGAAGAATCATTATATTGAAGGAAATTTCAATACCAAAAAGGAAAGACAGGATGAAAAGTGTTTAAACAGTGTCAATGAATTGACTACGATGAAACTAATCCACTAGTTACATTATTGAAATCCATCATAATTCTACTGACCACTACCACTAAACATGAACATGAGATTTGGAAAATGGATTTGAAAACAACATTCCTTACCTAGAAAAATCATGAAGATTTCTATACGAAAAAACCGAAAGCTTTTCGGTATCCTAAGGATTCTAATAAGATAAGAAAGTTACAGAAAATCAATTTATAGATTAAAGGAATCATTTAGGTCATGGAACATTTATTTTGATGAATCCATAACAGGATTTGGTTTTATAATGATTGAATGTGAGCCTTATGCCTAAAAATGGTTTAGTGGGAGTGCATTAATTTTCGTAAATGTTTATGTTGTTGACATATTACTTATAAGAAATGAAATACTAGGCTTATGGTATATTAATGAATTGCTGAATAAATTATTCTTCATGAATTAAATGGGAAAACAAGAATATGTTCCTAGGATCAAGAAACACCATGATAGATCCAAGAGATTTTTGGGCCTAAGACAAAGCAAATTTATTGAAAAGATTGGGAATAGATTCAGTATGAATCAATCTAGGAGGGGAATTTTTCAGTGTCCTGTTGAATTCATAATTCCAAGAAAATGCTTCCTCAAAATAATGAGGAAAGAAAGAGAATGTTAAGGATTCCATACACATCATTTAATGGGTTAGTCATTTATTCTATGATATGTACTATTATAGATGTCACCTATGAATTTAATGTGATAGGAAGATATTAAGCTGGTCCTGGTGACCACAATTGGATGGTAGTCGAGAATATACAAAAGTATCCAAGGCTTACTAAGTATATGTTCCTAGTTTACGGAGGATATGAATAACTAGTCATGAAAGGATATATAGATTCTAGTTTCTAGACTGATGAATATGATAATAAATCACAAAAATGACACATCTTTACATTTAATGGAGGTGTTGTGATATGGAAGAGCTCTATGAAATTTCTAGTCACATATTCTATAGTATATTTTGAGTCTATAACAGCTTCTCAGTCTTCTAAAGAAGTTATTTGGATATAGAGATTCATCTAAGAGGTAGATGTGGTACCCTTCAGTAAAGATATCATCACACAATTTTTGATAATACTACTGTGGTGTCTCTCCCAAAAGATCCAAGGTCACATCAGAGAACCAAGCATATACTAAGAAAGTATCATATCATGATGGATTTTTCACTAAGAGGTGAAGTTGTAGGGAGCATTATTTCTGTTAAATATTACATTGAGGACCCCTTGACTGAATCCATTAATCAATAGAAACTTGATCATCATTTGCATTCTTCCGTATTGAAATTTGTACACAATTAGATCTAGTCCAAGTGATAGACTTTTGGATTGGGTGTCCTAGAAACAACATTTTTTACAGTAATTTTATAAATTATTAATTTATTTAAATAATAAACATTTAATTACATAATGTTCATTTTTTTGATGACTACAATGTAATAATGTCTTGGAGAATTTTTTTCATTAATAAGGTCAAAATCATTCCCTATTATGATGAGAACCTTGATGTTCTATGCCAATTTTATAAAATAATGTTTTGTGGTTGGATGAAATACTTTTATTGAAAACATAGTATAAAAGATTCTTGTGCGAGTGCTCATAAGTAGATGAGACTTCATCTAAGGAAACTCACATGTGGTAATCTTCAAGATTAGTGATTATGAGGACATACCTACAAATCCAAATTCATAATGTTTTGGTGTCATCAGATATTCAAATCTACGAGAATTTGTAATGGTCCATAGACATTATTATTATCATTAATACATGTCATGAGATGTACATGTAGATTTGCAGACAAAAACTGTCATGCCATATGTTGGCGGGAAGTAGGGTATATTGCGTGTGGCATTAATTACATGTTATAAATAGATAAGATGATGAATGATTTGTCCCTTCCATATATGGTAGTTAATATATCCACCCTCTGTTTCAAATAGTACAATATCCCTAAATTTATTCCCCATGGTGTAACAATGAGTTTATTTCAGTTAGTCAAAGAATTAATTATCAATAATATATATTGATGTTACTATAATGAAACCTGATTGATGAGATATTGTGAAAAAGGGATTATAGAAAACAATGAGTGTTCATATGTGGATGTCATTATTGGGACATTAATCCCTTTATCATGGTCCCCATGACCCTTTACTAGATAGTACTCTAGGACTTTAGGCAATTCCACATAATTCCAATGAGAATGAATTGTAGAGGATCACACATTATGAGTTTCTTGTGGTTTCTATTAAACTATATTTGAATTTACGTAAGGATAACAATATTATTCTCAAGGCCATGGAATAATTTAATTAATGTTAAAATTATCGCATAAATTAAATAAAATAAATTTATTTTAGTTAACTTTTAAAAAATATCTATATATGAGTTGGTAAATAAAATATTTATTTAAGGGAATGAACTATTTATTTACTCGGGTGTTCAATAATTGGAAGTTGATATAGAATAGACCAAGTCCGTTCTAGTAGTAAAATAATTATTTGAAAGATAGTAAATAATTAATTAAATAGTTGGAATTAGAAAAAATAATAATATAACTATTATCATTATGTGGCATGTCATTTCATTTATGATTCCATTTTTCGAAATATGGAACATCATGAATAATAGTTTTGTTGTTGTTATTATGTATCATGAGTTTTATCTAAGATATTAATGTGTTTAATTGTTGTCATGAAATTAAATATTGTAACTGAAACCTCACATCATTAAATATATAATCATAATTTTTGTGCCATTACCGTTACTGTAAAAACCCCTTGTGAATTGAGAATTATTGAGCCAAAAATTTCCTCTCTTGACTCCAACCATCTCCCCCTCTCAAGAGTGAGAGATGTTCTTAATGTACAAAGAATTAGGGATTATGAACGATCGACAAAAGACATTCATTCCACCATGCTTAGACCAAGAGAACGATTGGTGTCGATCAAAGACCATTGGAGCATGAGTGGATCAGCACTATTGATATTTTACATAGGATCCTCGCAAGCGTAATGAAATAAATCTAGAAGGATCATTCTGAACGATCCAAAATCATCAAAAAAAATGTACCGAAGACCCATGTATTTAATTTCTTTTGAAGATATTAAATTAGTTATAAACATGATGTTCAAGATCCTATTTCTCTGATTCAGCACTGATCTTCTTGTTGTCTAAATAATTTAATTCAATTTTTGGATAGTGGAATTCAAAATCATATTGATCTTAAACTGGTCATTGATTATGGAAAAAAGAAGTAGTGAGCCCTCCCAACCACCACGCTTCTGTTGTATCCAGAACCTTTAAATTTCATGAACCAATCTGTGTCGTCATTTGACTCGGTGTCTAACCCATCCTCTAGTAAGGTCTATGGGGTGTTCATGATCCGAATGGGATGGATACAAGTTACTGGGATCAAAACATCTTCATGGGAATGATTTACCCTATTCTATAATAGTAATAAACAAATAGGATAAACAAACCTAAACTAAAAATATATAATAAATCATATAATAAGTATCTTTAATTATTTAATTCATACCATTTTGAACAATCCCCAATGGAGTACATGAAGAATAAAATAAAACTCATTCTAAACCTTGACACAACATGAGGGCCACAACCTAAAGTTGCCACCACCATGATCCCGCACGTAAGCCACTAGAATCTAAAAAATCCAACACCACACATCTCGCCATAACATGAATAAATAGACAACAAAATCTACACACACTAAAAGGTTTATATAGGGTGTGATCCAATTTTACATTGGATTCCACATGGATAAAATATTCCATGAAAAACACATTAAGGATAATTTATCATGCCAATTAATTGTAATAGTTTTAAAAAAAATTGGGAAATAATTTGTGAGTAATCATTTTAAAGAATTGAAACCACATACAATGAAAAATAGTACAAACATTTTATTAAAGGAAAAATCAATGGATTTTAAGAGTACACATACTCACAGTCAATAGGTCCACCATATATCAATCGACGGTACCCCATCATATAAGTTATAGCACCATGTGTAATTCTACAGGGTCAAACAAGCTCAATTGGGATTCTAGGAGCCTCGAATCTTGGTGAAAATACAGTATAAAAACAATGAACACCTTTGGTATCGTGGTCGAGCCACTAGTAAGAGACATCCATATAACCCTAGTGGTCTCCAATATTCATCCAAATATTTAGTCAGTGTTGTAGTCATCAATTTTGATATATGAAACCAGGATGGAAGCACATTCAAATAACTAGCTAGCTAGTCCTAGTGCATCCACCTAGTTACCCAATATTCAAATTTTGTACTCAATCATGTTCCACATCCACATATCACATATATCGATAGTTTTTCCTGCACAACTAAAAAGTTACAAGAGAATAAGAAAAAAAACTACTTCACATAACCAAAACCACTCCCAATTTATAAACACATACCAAAACCATTTAGAAATACATTTTCCACTAGTTTCACAATTTAGGAACACCAATTTCAAAACCTAATAAAGAGAACATTATAAATACAATTATTTTCATGGGAATTCCAATTTTTAAAACCACACATAAATTCTACTCATTTTAAAAATGTGTTTTGTTTAATTATTCTTTCCTATTTGAAGTGAATAATATAGAATCTAATGTGAAATAATTTTATTTAAAAATCACGTTCATTTTCAAATAACATTGAAAACACATTTTTCACTTTCCACATAAGGCATAAAACACTTTCAAGGCACACTATAATAAGGAATACCAAAAACATAACCATTTTCCTTTAAAACTATAATTTATCATCTATATTTTCCAAATATATAAAAAATATATTTTTTTTACAAGATAATTATTCCATAAAACATGATCAAGAACACAAGTAATCCAAAACAACACTACACATGCCAAAGTAACCTTTTAAAAAACTAAAATATTATTCAAAACCATACAAACGCTAAAATCATTCTAATATATGATCATCACTACAAAAAAATTCAATAAATCCATTAAATGATTTATAATACACTTTCATTGTCCACAATGTGGTTTTCACCATATGTACACCATATTTCACATGAAAAATCAACTTTGAATCCAAATACAAAACCCATATATTTTAATACCACTTTCACTCTAGGTGAAATAGTTTCAAAACATGGAGAATTTATTAAAAAAATCACCAAGAAAAAATGTTTTCATTTGAAAAAACCCCATTTTCATGTTAAATTTATTTAATAATTTATTAAAAAAACAAATTCCCAATGAGCCCTTGATAGAAATTATTTCCCGCCATGAATATAATCCATAAATCATGCTAAAATTAATTATGCTGGAAAATTAAATCATATGAAAGTGTAATGGAATAGAAAAACCTACATCGGAGGTAGATATCCCCAAAACATTGTGTGAATATTCACCCGCACCTAATCCACACCACAAAAAAACCTAATTGATGACAAAAAAATGATGAAACTAAATTATAAGATCAAAACATATAAAACTAGAATCCCTAAATAGAAGCCATGCATGGAGGATGAAAATATTACCAGAGGGAGAGCCAATGGATTAGGAGGATGTCAGTGAGGTTATAGTTGCCAGAGGATGGGAGCCATGTGCTTAAAATTGAACACACATGGGTTTCGCGATGAAGTTTCACCAAAAGGGAGGTCAGTCGGGTAATTTTTTGCTGAATAGGTGTCAAAATTATGGGTCGCACACTGGGTAGTCCATTTGATGGGATATCATGTGACATAGGGGAAATACCATAGTGGTGTGAGAGAGGGGAGTCTACGACTAGAAGGGAAGCATGAGGGAGGTGAGTCTATGGATTTTAGGGTTGCACAAGGGATGTGAGGAAATGGATAGCGGATATCCTGAAGGGATTGCACAATAGGGAGGGGCTAGAACTTGGTAGGGAGAATTATGGGAAATAGGGGGAGGGGTGAGGTACTAAGGGAATGGTCAAATCATAATCCAAGACATGTGAAAAGTTAAAACATAAAAAATAATAAAATAAATAATTTAATTAGGTTGGTCTTGAAAATTCTCCCCACTATACCACATTCCATCCCTAGAAAGCAACGCCAACGTCTAGACCAAAATAAAAAAAGATGTTCCTTTATGTTTCGATGAGCTCCCAAACCTATGATGAGTAGGATGAGGCATGAAAACTACCAATAATAAGACATATAAAGCAATCTTAGGAGACTCGTAAAGGACTCTCCCCCATGTGTTTCCCACCCCCAAAATCTTATACACCTCCAGTTAATTACAAAAAGACATGAACTATCAAAACACTCCATTTCAATATACCAAGACAAAATGTCCTAATCTTTCCAAAATAGTATCCCACATTTTACCGATGAACTTTAATGATTTTATCACAACTCTTCTATAAAAAACGATTGGATGCGCTTTGACCGCAATGTTTTACATAATACTGGGGTTTTTGGATAGATCTCTCTGAAACAAGACTACCTATCACCTCACAGACAAAAAATATAAAACTGCATTACTGACATGGGAGTCCCAAATGGACACCCAACCACAAGAAATAGCATAATCCCCAAGAGATAACTATGACACCAACATGGGGAGGCCCGAATGGGCTCCTCACATTAAGAATTTGGCTAACATTGATTAACTCTGGAGGAATTTCACCAAGACTAATGATAGATCTTCCCACTATAAAAATGGACATATTATTCGAACTCGATTAATTATTCGCAACGACTAATGACCACTAACACGATGGGAGGGGAGGGAAGGGGACCATCCAATGGACCAACAATACCACCATAGACACATCCTAAGAGATTATTTCCCATGAATGAACACAAATATAATTACTCTTGATCTATTAGCATGGGTCACGCATGGGACATTTAGAGAAGACCCACCTTTTGTGAACACAACCACCTAGATTCTAATAGAAAATGACTACACCTTCTTATAACCAATTAGAAACTCTTACAAAAAAACAACTAATAATGTTGAAATGAGGTCTTCCCACTTCTGTACACTAAATGGGAATAATTAAAAAATATATTACACCCAAGGGTTAAACTACCCCTGTCTCTCACATTGAGAAAAGAACATAGATCCAAATCATTCACACCATTGTGTTTATCATAAATTTGTGACAACTTCACTCTGAGACCTAGGTCTATAGCTATAATGATTTTTGAAAATTCTTATATTCAATCAGGCTTAAAAAACCCCCAATAGAAACTTCTCTTTCTAATGCCTCAAATAATTATACCATGACAAACACAACACCATCTGATGCAACACAAATTTGTGTCCATTTTTTACACAAAAAATTTTACCGAAATAATGGATTTAAATATGGGATAGCATATCTCTACATTACATCAAATAATAAACTTCAAGAGGAAGGACACACAGAAGACACAATCATCTAAAATAGAGAAGTTAATGTTTTCCAAAAAAACACACTTTTATAATTACTGAGTTTCTCATAATAGTTCATATCCTTCACCTATTCCATTGAGCGAGAACAAGATACCGCCATGTGTCACCAAACATGACCCTTGGAAATGATATTTAATGTTCAATGAGGGTCACTTTATCATGATTCCCTAACATTATAAAATTACTACAAGTGGCCATAAATGCCTCTTCTAACAAGATTCACCACATCAGTGGATTAAATTAAACTCGTACATAGTTGAAACCGATGAAAAACAAAAGTACCCTTTTAATATAGCACCTGCACTTACTACTCTAGAATGCTTACACTTTTACCCATTGTAATTTCTTTTACTACTTCCAGATAGGACCTATAGACATAAAAAATTCAAACTCCACAATCAACAAACCATAAAACCCAAGAGACCAATGTTTCTTCCAACTCCTATCGCATCTTCACTCATACTACAATGTGACCCAATATACGACTAACATAGAGGTGGATTCATATTAAGATCTTAAAGAAGAATATGGTTCGTGAACAAATCAATTAGAGGATCCTCCCACATAGATTCACCCATGATCAAACATCAACAATAAACTAACTCTTTATGGGGGCATATACTAGCTTTTGAGAAGACCCATGAACACAATCAAACTGATCCATTGGCCAACAATTCCATGAACTATCATCAAAACACTAGATGGGAACCACCACTATGTCTCCCTAAAACACTCATAGGAAAAAAAACATTAAACAACATCTCAAAACAACTTACCAAGGAAACACAAACAAGAAACATTACTAAAATAAATGGTGTTTTCAACCTCACAATACTCCATAGTAACATTCCTAGAAATAAAATATGATAGAGAATGATGAAATAAAAAATTATTAATAGTCGGTGACTTGGACATATGGTTGGATGCCATATGTTGGACACACCACCACTACAGAGGGTGTTTTTGGAAAATTTCCCTAGCTCTACAAGGCTTTCTAGGACATGGGATCTCACAAATACCATTGATTGATCTCTTATTTAATTTCCCAAACCACAAGAGACAACATGGTCCCAAGAACATTGACGCAATGTGACTTCCCCTGGTAACTAGAATCTTGTCATGAGGTGTGAAGAACTAGAAGCCAACTCATAATCGGAATGTCACGTCCTGAAATCATGGTTATGGGCTTCCCAGACTCCTCCCCAGGGAACAAGACCTAAAATAGAGGAACCTCTCTAATACCATTTTCTCATGAACCGAACCGGGTTATCATTTGACTCGGTGCCTATACTAGTCCATGGAAAGTCATGAGTAGAATTCTCCATCCCCACTGGCTGAAAACTCTTGTCCGAGTATCGAAACAGGTACATGGAAATTATTTACCTGATGTCATAATAATTAACCACCAACAAGAATAATAACCCAAATCTGAAAACAACCAACCAATGATGGCATAACAATCATTAATGATTTAATTCATTCTATTTTGAATGAAAATATAAAAGGACAAAAACATGAATAAATTGAATGTCATCCCAAATCAACATGCAATAAGAGTGCCACAACATCAATCCACCACCACCATGACCATCCATATTATCCCCAAGAAACCCTAACTGAAAACACCACACATCTCACCATGAACTAAAAAAAACAAACAAAAATATCTACATACACCCAAATGTGAATATAGTGTGTCAACCAATTCCCAATAAGATTCTATCTAGATAGAATATTTCATACAAAGAAACATTAATTATAATCTAACATTGTTATCTAAATTAATGTTTTTAAAACATTTATAGGAAATCATTTTTGAATAAATAATTTAAATAAAGTATCCCACATGAAATGAAATATAGTAAAACCATATTCTTAAAAGAAAAATATAGGACATAAAATGTACACACACACACCCATGAGGACCAACATTTAATTATGGATGGAACCACATTATATAATGTAGAGAAATATGAGTAAATCTCTAGGGTCAAAATAGCTCAAGTTGGATTCTAGGAAACTCACATATCAGTTAAAATGTTGAATTGAATCAACAGAAATATACATTCTCATGCATAATCCACTAGTATGGGTCATCCTCGTAACAATAGAGGTCCCCAACCATTATTCAAATATTTAGTTAGTTGGTTAGTCATCAGTCAGAATAATTGAATCCGGGACGGAGCCACTTTTGAATCACTATATTGCTAGTCATAGTAAATCCACATTGTTTCCCAAGATTGTCCTTTTTTATAAATCAAATTATACATTCACATATCACATATATAGATAATTTTTCTACACAATTCACATATCCAAAATTCACAAGGAAAACACTAATTCACATTACCAAAACCATTCCCAATTTCCAACTTCACCCCAAAAACCATTTGGAAATATATTTTCCACCATATTCCTAATTCAAGAGAACACATTTGAAAACAAAACACAATAAAACATTAGAAATTCAATCATTTTCTTGTTAAAGCCCCTTTTAAAACTGCAAATAAAATAAACTAATTTTAAAACTTGTTTCCCCTAATGTTTCATTCCTATCAAAAGTGAAAAATAATGAAGCCAATGAGAAATAATTTCTATTTATTTTGAAGACTCACTTTAATTTTTAAATACCTTTGAAAAATAATTTCTCACATTCTACATAATCCATAGCACAATTTTTAGAGACACCATAATAAACTTTACACAAAACAAAACCATTTTCATTTCTAAAATCCAATTTATCAGGTATGTATGTCAACTTATAAAATAATTTTTTTTAACCACAAAATTAAACCATAAACCATGTTCAAGCACACAGGAAATACAAACCAAAACTAAACATGAACAAGTCACCATTTACAAACCAAAATTATATTTCAAAAGCATTTACACTCTAAAACCTTTCTAAAATATGATATGCAATGCTCGATGTTTTTAATAAAACATTTACATGATTTATAAGACACTTTCACGATGAAAAATGGTGTTTACACCACGAATACATCCTATTTCATGTGAAAAATCCTATTTTAATACAAATACACAACCATTAAATTTGGAACCCACTTCCTTGCCATATATAAATATATCAAAATGTGCTACATTAATTTAGAAAAATAAATTCAATAAGAACAAATTCTTTCATATGGAAACTTAGAATTCACATGTAAATTATATTTATTTATTTATTTAAAAAATAAAAATATGCAATAAAACCTTGATAAAAATAGTTTCAAACCATTAAAATAATACATACATCTTGATAAAAGTAATTAAATAGGAAAATTAAATCATCTGAAAGTGTTGGTCATGGGGCCACCTTCGACGGGGGTAGAAATCCCCAAAAAAATTTATGAATCATTAACTGAGCCAAATATGTAGCACAAAAAAACTAATTGAACCCTAAAATAAAAGACCAAAACAAAATAATCAATATCATATTCTAAAAAACATGAAATCCAAAACCAAAACCCAATAGAGAGGATTAAAAGATTACTAGAGGGAGATCCACTGGAGAAGTAGGACACAAGGGAGGTCGCGATTGCTGGAGGATGGGGGCGAGGCACTAGAAATCACACCATCACGAGTTTTGTGATAGAGTATAATAAAAAGGGAGTCTATAAGGGGAGGGTTCATTGATTATGTAGGCACCGAATGTAAGGTTTGTGCACCCTGGGGGGGGGGTTAGAAGGGGTGATAGTGCACCAGAGGGTCGGTGTAAGGGGGCGTGAGAGAGGGGAGGCCATGGCTGGTGTGGTAACATGAGAGACAAGATTTATAATGACCTGACCATAAAACAATACATAACCTTGAAATAAATCAATAATTCACATTGAAGATGTAATGACATGCCAATATTCATTGTCTTGAGAGTGAAATTAGTCATTACAAGGTCTTAAGCGGCATCCCCAAGATTCCAATGTCTGGAAATAAATTCCAAAGCGTTTCAATAAAATTGGCTGACGATTTACCCTTTAAGAAAATAAACCCATCCATTAACCATTCATTATATGATGCAAGAAAAAATGAAAGAACAATCAATGACTTCATTTATATTAAACCACATCAGAGTACACAATAGCAGAAGACCAAACCAAACATCAATGTACACAACATAAGATCAACATGAGACTCTCAAAAGACACCACGACTCGGTGGTCCACGAGCTCCAAGATCCACATCATTTTACAAACATCACCATGATCCATTATTAATGAGATTCTTTACATTTTCATATGTCTCAGTAAATAACATCTACAAAAGCACCAAAGTGGCAATGTTGGGGTGACTATAAAACTCAGTAAGTTTTCCCCAACGACTTCCCTACTCACACCACTAGGATAAAAGAGTTATCAAAATTTATATAAAAATAGTTTATATAAAACTATTTCACCAAACTAGTTTCTAACTAAATATTAACAATTTTTTCAAAACCATCCATGCTCAAAATCATCCAAGTGAAAGTTAAACCAACTCTTCCAACATGTTATTTTCTAGAAAAATAACCAATCAAACTTCCGAACCATTTCACAAAAATCCAGTTTCATACCCAACCATTTCATAAACTCGTGAAATCAACCATACATGATTCATTATGACAGTTACATACTCATGAGAAGTATCTCATCTAACAACCACATCGTCACAAGGTAATTATTTCCCATGTTCCATTACACCTTTAGCACCGAGCACGAGGTCATATTTCAACCAAGCCTCATACATAAAAGTCCCATCTTCCATTAAATGTTTTTCACTGAGCACAATGTCCTATTTCATCCAAGCCTCGTATATGAAACATGAACACACACAACACATTCCAAAAAATCATGCCAAACCCATCCTTCCAATAAAACATCTTTTATTGAAAACAATTTTTCCCTCAAAACCAAGTGTGTTCAACCAAATCAAACCATTTCAATAAATGTCCCTTTTTATTGAAAACCAAATCCATCAAAATCATTTCAATAAAAATCCATTTCAATAAAAAAAACCTTTTTCTTGAAATCCAATTTCTCATAAAACCATTTAAAATTTCATCAATTTCATACTTTAAAATCATCATTTTAAATTCAAATAGCCAAGTCACATTGCACACAAGTCACCAAGATTTCACAATTTCACCAAAATAATAAATCATGACTAAAGAAGATTTATTCCACGTATTTCACAATAAATTCCATTAAATTAACCAATTTGAAACTAAGAAAACCAATTCTAACAAGAGGAGTCGAGAGTGAAGTCACCTACCTCAATGGTTTTGACGAAAACCATAACAAACAGAGAACACACATGAAAACCGGATGATTCACCAAGGATAATCCTTAGATCTATTCTCCTAACACAACCAAGTCCAAATATCATCATATTTGGCATCCACATACTTATTTCTACCCATAAAAAGCGTAGATATAAGAAACTGAGTAGAAGAAGATAATTAGATCTAGGTAGATCTAAGAAACTGAACAAGAACGATCACATACCTCAAGAATCCAGCTTCGATTCGCCATGAGTAACCTTCGGATTGCCTTCAGAATGATGAGAGAACCCTCCTTGACCTTTGGAGAACCAAAATCCCAAGTTAGGGCTTCATAGGAGATTTAATGAGGCAATTAGAGGCAATGATATTTAGATCCACAATTTAAGGATCTAATTTTAAGTGACTCTGCGGTTAATCTGCACGGTTTGAAAAACTGTGTGCTAACCGTGCGGTAGCTTCTGACTCGTCCACCCTTCTTGCATGGCCTCATCGCACGGTCTCCCTTAACTGTGCACCGACCATGTGGATGCCACTGCCTCCTCAATCAGCCATGAACTGTTTGGCCACACTGTTTAGACAAACCATGCGCCACCCATGCACCTTCCACTTTGCCTCAAACTTCAATCCAGGATATCCCGACTCAACCATACGTCACCCTTAACATTTAACACCATGAAAAGCATCATGTAAGGGTTACATACCAGAATCTGGGGGTACTACATTCTCCCCACCATTGGGCTTTCCGTCCCCTAAATGGAGAAAACCAATGCTTGTATGAAAGAGTTCTGGCCACTGCTCTTTCATTTCCTTCTCACGTTACCAAGTCTCTTCCTAAATATGACCATGTTTCCACAAAACCCGCACTAGACCGATGATTTTTCCACAACAGACATTATCCTACCTATCCACAATCTTCATCGGGATATGTACAAATGAAGCACCTACTCTAGGTCAACGTGATCCCATCTGATCACATGGTCAGAATTAGGTTGATACTCTTTTAACTGAGATACATGGAACACATTGTGCACCGAACTGAACCGTGGTGGTAATTCCAACCGATATTCCACCTCTCCAACCCATTCGAGTATATCAAAAGGTCCTATATATCGATGATATATTTTTACCTACTTCCCAAAACGACGATGTCCAAGCCTTGGAGAGATTCTTAAAAAGACATGACCACCCACTACGAACGACGACGGTATTCGACAGTGATCTGCATAATATTTATGATGACTCTGCACTGTATCCATTCTCTTTCTAATCAATTGAATCGTCTCCTTTGTTTCTTGGAAAAATCCCAACCCAACTAGTGAAGTTTCACCAGTTTCCACACAGCATAGTGGATAATGACAAGGACGCCCATACAATGCTTCAAACGGAGCCATGTGTATCGAGGCCTGATAACTGTTATTTTATGAAAACTACACTAAGGGTATATGATCCTCCCATGTGCCACCAAAATCCATTACAAAAGCCCGCAAAATATCTTCCAACGTCAGTATCTTCATTTCATATAGTCCATCCATTTGGGGATGATACACCGTACTCATAGTCAACTGAGTCCCAAGGGATTGTTGTAAGGATTTCAAAAACCGAGATGTGAACCTCAGATATCTATATGAGAAGAAAGACACTGGTACACCGTGTCTGTTTACCACTACCCGGATAGAGATTTTTGAAAGATCATCCACCATATGGGTTTCATGAATACGGATGAAATGTGCAGACTTAGTTAGGCGATCCACTATCACCCAAATGGCATCGTGGTTCCCGACCATTCTTGGAAGACCTGTAAAAAAATCCAATGATATATGCTCCCATTTCCACATTGGGATATGTAATAACTGTAACATACCAACTGGTCTCTGAGGCTCTGCTTTAACCTTCTGACAAGTTAAGAATCGCGAGACGAACTCAGCCACTTTCATTTTCATGCCGCTCCACCAAAACTATGCCTTCAATGCCTTATACATCTTCTATGGACCCGGATGGACAACCAATCTCGAATATTGGTAAGCATGAAGGAGTTGTTCATGACAAACCATGGTTACAAATATCCGATTTCGGAAATACAAGACCGAACTCCCATTCAGCTTACATCCCTCAATGGTATCCCCACTATTGAGTTTTGAACTCATTGCAACACAGTATAAATTGGATGCATGTGCCTCTTTTACAATCTTCAGCAAATCAGGAACACGTGTAGAGGGAAAGAAAACAGAAACATCACATCAGTCTTCTCATTCCACATGCTTGTCGGCAAAGACTGACAGTGACTGTCATTCATCTGAATCTTCCCTTCCCAACTGATCATAATACTTCCTGCTTAATGCATCAGCCACCGAATTTCCCTTACCTGGTGTATACATTAAGTCAAAGTCAAACATTTGAAGATACTACATCCATTTCCTCTGCCTCAGATTCAGATCTCGCGGTGGTAAAATGTGTTTCAAGGTTTTGTGATCCGTAAACACGGTAAATTTCTCACCAAAGAGATAGTGTATCCATGTTTTCAATGCATGGACGAATGCATCTAACTCAAAATCATGTGTTGCGTAATTTTTCTCATGCACTCTCAACTGCCTTCAGCAATAAGAAACTACATGGTCTCCTTGCATGAGAACACAACCCAACCCTGTTCCCAAAGTATCACAATACAACATATATATTTTCCCTTATTCTGGAAAGATTAAGAATATTGTTGAGGTAAGGAGAAGTTTCAACACTTGAAAATATCTCTTACATTCCTCAGTCCATTGAAATGAACTATTTTTCATTGTCATTGTTTTCATAGGCAAAGCTAGTCATGATAATTCACACACAAAGAGTCAGTAATAACTAGCTATACCAAGAAATCCTCGTATTTCAAGGACATTCCAAGAAAGAACATCTTCTATATTTTTTGGATCCACTAAAACACCTTTCTCAGAAACAACATGGCCCAGAAAACGTACCTCTTGTATCCAAAATTCACACTTTGATAATTTGGCATAAAACTGATTATCTCTCAATATTTACAAGACAATCGTCACGTGTTTCTCATGCTCATCCCTTGTTGTTGAATACACCATGATTTCATCCACAAACACCACCACAAACGAATCCAGATATCGCTGAAATATTTGATTCATCAAATCCATAAAGACCACTGGTGAATTCGTAAGATAAAAAGGCATGACTATATACTCTTAATGGCCATATCTGCTTCTGAAGGCTATCTTTGGAATATCCTCCTTCCGAACTCACAATTGGTGATATCCTGATCGCAAGTCAATTTTTGAGAACCACTGAGCTCCCCTCAATAGATCAAACATGTCATCAATGTGTGGATGTTTATATATATTCATTATTGTAACTTGATTAAACTTACGATAATCAACACATAGCAAAAGACTTCCATCTACCTTCATCATGAAAAATACTGGTGCTGCCCACAGAGATGTTCTTGGCCAAATGAAACCCTTGCATTCCACCTCCTATAACTGCACTATCAATTCCTTTAACTCCGTTGGTGCCATCCTATAAGATGGATTTGAGATAGGACTAGTCCCTTGAAAGAGATCAATTGTAAACTCCACTTCTCTTATATTTGGTAATACTGAGAATTTTTTAGGAAAAATATAAAGAAACTGATCCACCACACCTGGAAAACTATTTTCCCCACTCTCTTACAATGATGCCAATGTCAATGCTGCTAATTGGTAAGAGATCATTCCCACTATTGGTGCCAACATGCTCTTTTCACCTTCCTTTACCATTCTATCTTCCCTAAAGAGATTGTCGATGTCTTCCTCAGTCGTGAAACTAACCGTTCTCATATAATAGTCGATGTGAGCCTTAAACCTTGTCAAACAATCGATACCTAGGATTATATCATAGAAATCCATCCCCAACATAGAGAAATCCTATTTCAGCTCAGCTCCATCAACAGTTATAGCACATGATCTACAAACGAAGGCTTGACATTCTCTATCACTAAGAGAAGTTTGTAGTTTCAAGACAGTAGGCATAATTTCTAGTTTTAAACATAGAAAATAAATAGAACGAGAAGAAAGAAGGAATTCGATGCACCAGTATCAAACAACACTTTCACAAAGGTAGAATTAAAAATAATCATAGCTCTTACTGAAGATGGTCCAGACGGATCATCGACCATCATCTGCTCAGCTCCATACAATTGCTTCATCGTTGCACTGTTCTTCTTGTTTCCTTGATGAGATTTCCTTGGTTGAGGAGTCATCGTATTTCGAGAATCACCATGGATAGCTCAATTATGATGATGAGACTGATTCTCATGTCCTCGTCCTGTTGAAGCAGGTGATTCTTGTGATGCCTAGTAAGTGTCCCGATCACCCGACCGTGGACCACTACGACAATATCACTGATTATGCCCCATCTTATTGAAATTGTGGCATCCTCTTGGTGGTGTTGTAAATTCTTGTTTAATGCAATCAGTCGAACCACATTGAAATCAACCTTCATTGATCTGGGGTCATGGAGGAAGGTTGACTGATGCCACTGTCTGGTTCTGATTTTCACTCCCACCTTGGATGTATGTCTCCCTCTTCCACTTGTTTCCAACATTAAAGTTCCCACCCATTCCCATGGGAATCATCATGCCTCCTCCTATAGATCACGAGATATCATGTTCATCAATTGTTTCTCTGTTCACCATCTCTGTATAATCTGTAATACATAGCACCGCAATCTTCAATCGAATCTCCAGCCTTAGTCCTGATTCGAAGATGTGTGCCTTCAAAGAAGCCCTTCCCGCAACCTCTGGTGAAAACGGACTAAATTCCTGAACATAACCATATACTATGTGACATAGAGGCTCTCCTATTTCAAGCTGATGATGTCCATAATTTTCTGGATCTTGAACGTGTGATGATATAATTGTTTGTTAAACAATTCTTCAAAATCCCCCCATGTAATTCTTTCATCCAATGTAGCCTGAACCGCTAAATCCCACAACTAACATGCAAGATCCTCGAGCATATATGTTTCAAGATTTACATTCAGCTCCACTGGTGTGCTGATGAAATCGAATATACCATTCATCATGTTTAGCCACGCCTCCGCCTTCTTGGGTTCAGCATCACCCTGAAGGTTCGGCGGATTTTTCATCATGAACTAGATGGTATAATCCACATGTCGTGGCTCATTCCTCCTGTTCCACGTATCCATATCTTGAAAATATTGGACAATACTCTGAACCAGCTCTTGGTTCACACGCGGTTCAAGTGCAACCACATTCTCCATAGTTTCTTCGGATTGGTTTTGACGATGCCTACAAGGTGCCATTTTCTAAACCAACAACAAACTCCGTCAATTTCACTCTCTAGTAATTCTTGTCTTATCATTTCAAATTATATCACATAATATATCACCACTATATTCTCAATCAATATATTTCCATGTTCATCCATTTTTGAAAACATTAATCATACATTTTGAAAATCAATCCATTTTCAAATTACACAAAATACCCTGTTTTCAAAGTATTACAGTTGAAAACAATTTCTGCATTTTTCAAAAATTGACACTTTTCACAAAATTCTTACTCATTCCACTCAAAGTGATATGAAATCCTAGTGTGAATTCATTCCTCTACAATTCATTTCATGCTCATCTCATTGGCTTAACCCATGACAATGAGATTTCCAACATTCTAGAAGTCTATCCAAAACACTTATGTACCCAACACGCCGGTATCTTGAAGTTCAACATAAACAGGTCAGCTACGTACTTTTATGCAATACATTTCATGTTCCAACAATCATACTCCAGTATGAGATGACCACCTAAGAAATCGACAAGAAGGAATTTCAACTCCAAGACCAAGAACATCGATGAACACTTGTTAGGCAAGTACCAAACAAGCTGATACCATTTGTAATGTCCCGCCAATTCTCATTGGCTTGATACTGCAACGAGTCATTACTAGGCCTTA
Source organism: Viscum album (assembly GCA_963277665.1). Taxonomy (NCBI): domain Eukaryota; kingdom Viridiplantae; phylum Streptophyta; class Magnoliopsida; order Santalales; family Viscaceae; genus Viscum; species Viscum album. The sequence goes on along the minus strand of OY728126.1, from coordinate 2,044,507,085 downwards.
AGAGACATCCCCAAGATGCCAAAGGCTGAAAATAAATGTCAAAGGGTTTCAATACAATTGGGGGATGATTTACCATTTAAGAAAATAAACCCATCCATTAACCATAACCTATATGATTCGTGAACAAATGAAAGAAAAATCAATGACTTCATTTATATTAAACCCCTCAAAGTACACAACAACAGAAGACCAAACCAAATATAAAAGTACACTACGGAAGAACAACATCAGACTCTCCAAAGACACCACGACTCAGTGGTCCACAAGCTCCAAGATCCACAACATCTCTTAAACATCTCCATGAGCCATTAGTAATGAGATGCTTTACCTTTACCTGTGTCTTGGAAAATAACATCTGTGAAAGCACCAAAGTGCCAAAGTAGGAGTGAGTATAAAACTCAGTAGGCTTTCCCCAATGACATAATTACTCACACCACAGGGATAGAAGAGTTCGCAACATTTATATAAAAATAGTTTATATAAAAAAATTTCACCAAAACACTTTATAACTAAATATAAACAAGTTTTCCAAAACCATCCATGATCAAAAAAATCCATGTGAATGTAAAACCAACTTTTCCAACACATTATTTCTCAAGAATAATAACCAAACAAAATTATGAACCATTTCACTAACATCCCGTTTCATACCCAACCATTTCACAAACCCGTGAAATCAACTTGGCATGATTCATTATGATAGTTCCATACTCATGAGCGGTATATCATCGATCTACCAAGTCATCACAAGGTAAATATTTCCTAGGTGCCATTAACGTCTTTCGCACCGATCACAAGGTCATATTTCAACCACGCCTCGTACTTAAAATTCCCATGCTCCATTAAACGTTTGGCACTGAGCACAAGGTCATATTTCAACCAAGCCTAGTATATGATACATGAACACACACCACACATTCCCAACAATCATGCCAAAACCATCCTTCCAATAAAACACTTTTTATTGAAAACCATTTTTTCCTCAAAACCTTGTGTGTTCAACCAAATAAAATCATATCAATAAAACTTCCTTTTTGTTGAAAACCAAATCCATCAAAATAATTTCAATCAAAATCCATTTCAATAAAACACCCATTTTTATTGAAATCAAATTTCTCATCATGCCACTTACAATTTCAACAATTCCATACTTTAAAATCATCATTTTAAATTCAAATAGCCAAGTCACATTGCACACAATTCACCAAGATTTCACAATTTCATCAAATCCATAAATCATCACTAAAGAATATTTATTCCACGTTTTTGACAATAAATTCCATTAAATTAACCAATTTCAATCTAATCCAACCAATTATATCAAAAGGAGTCGAGATTGAAGCCACCTATCTCATAGGTTTTGACGAGAACCCTAACAAACGGAGAACGCACAAGAAAACAGGTCCGATTCAACAAGGATCCTCAGATCTCTTCTCATAACACATCGAAGACCAAATCTCATCATATTTGAAATCCACACACTTAGATATACCCATAACAGTCGTATATCTAAGAAACCGAGAGAAGACGTGAATTAGATCTATTTAGATCTATGAAAACGAACAAGAACGATCACATACCTCAAGAATCCGACTTCGATTCGTCAAGAGACGCCTTCGGATCGCCGCTGGAATGATGAGAGAAACCTCATTGACCTTAGGAGAACCAAAATCCCGAGTTAGGGATACGTAGTATCTTTAATGAGCAATTTAGAGGCAAAACGAGTTAGATCCACAATTCAAGGATCTTATTTTCAGCGACTGCATGGTTAGTCCGCACGGTTTGACAAACTGTGCGCTAACTGTGTGTTAACTACTACCTTAGCCACCCTTATCACAAGGCCTCATTGCACGGTTTCCCTTAACCGTGCGCCGACCGTGTGGAAGCCACCACCTCCTCAGTCATCCATGAATTGTTTGGCCGCATGGTTTAGAAAAACCATGTGCCGATCGTTCACCTTCCCCTTTGTCTCAAAATTCAATCCAGGATCTCCCAACTCTCCCATACGTCACCCTTAAATTTTAAAACCAAGTAAAGCCTCATGTATGGTTTACATACCAGAAACTGGGGGTACTATAAAGTATCTTTTCAGGCTTAATGTTTTAGAGAATTAGGCCATAACTTTTACAAATCAACTTGAAAATTACATGTATGAACAACTACTAAGTATCTATTTTTCTAAAAATTAAAAACTCTTATATAACCTGTCTTGTTCCATGTATTAGACATCAAGACTTTTCCTTGATCCCATCCTTTCCCACTATTCATCTTTAAGTCCTATGGAAAACATTTCAAAAAATGGGTTGAGTATAAAAAGTTCTGTAAGGGTTATAAAATAAGAAATGAAATCATTAGCCCATCAATAAGTAAAATTTAATGAAACCACACATTTCAATCCTAACATACCTTATGAAATCACAAAATTTATGAATAACAACGAGAAATCATAAATCATTAAGGTCACTTGTGCATAAAAAACATACTTACATTGTAGATATCACAGATATATAGGAAATTACATTGGAATACCCACTATATTATATTACCTTACTCTCTTAGGAAAAACATTAAAGTTAACCTGTGTCATATTATCCAATGCATTGGAGAGCTATCTCGAGCTCACCTGCATTAGGTTTATCAGGGAACCATCCATATATATAAACAATAACCTATAACTATAACATATTCATAACACACAAAATAAGAATAAATTAAAGATAAAATTTCCACATTGCAATCACAATATATCACTTCAAGATGTTGATACAATCAATGCATTATCAGACCATTTTCAAAATCGTTTAATAAAGAGAATTTTGAATCAAGCTGTCCAATACCAATTTGATGCTTTTAAAGAAATTTTAATTTGAAAACATTCATGTCCGTATAAATAATTCCCTAAAACCATTTTAAAAACATTCACATTATTGATAATTATTTATAAGAATAAATCATTATTTCATTTAAAATGATATTTTAGTTAACGAGTTCCAAACCAAATGAGAGATAGTTGAAAATAAATAATTTATGAATAATAATAATCAAAACATTTTAATATCTTGAAAATAAATGGATTTATGTGATAATATTCCAAAGAAAAGAATTATCAACCTATAAAAGTGAATTGGTACATAAAAACATTAGAGTCTCAATGGAATGTAAATTGAGACGAAATCCCTTATAATAAATGGTATCTTTACAATGAGGATAAATCAATTACATAATAACGTGTGACAAATATTAATACACTAAATATGATTGGATATTTAGTGTTAAAAATTCATAGGTTATCCACTCCTATTCATAGAACAACATAATCAAGAAGTATAAGTTTAATCCAATGAATTGAAATTGGGTTAAGAAGTTCTTTTATAGAAATTCGACAGCCTAACAGTGTTACTATAAAATTCATAAAATGAGTTAATGAGAGAAAAAAAGTTTATCTCATCACTTGGAAATAAAATTTAGAGAAATAAGGATATATAATAACATATCTGAACATAAGAATATATAAATTAAAAGTCATAACAGAAACAAGTCTTTTTAAAATAGTGGGGTGAGATGTTTCCACAACGATTTGGTAACATAAAATTATACACCACATGAAATAAGGATCATATGATGAAGATGTAAATAGACATAAATTAAAGTATATTACACCAAGAGTACAATCATGGGAAATATTTACACCACACAAAGGAAATAGTGACAAATATAGTATTAATCTCATGGGAATAAGAAGTGAGATGAAAACCCATAAATACGTTGCAATCAATTGAGTCTTATAACAAAAAGTTAATAACCACCAAATGAATAAAATAATTTAAATAATATAAAGATAATAATGATAATATATCTCAAATGGAAGTATAAAATACACCACATACATTAAATAAGTGGCAAACAATGGAAATCTCACGGAATTAAAAGTCATATTAGAAACCCCTTACCTCATGTCCGACTTGACTCGATCATTCTATAATATTCAGAATAATAAACTAAAGTTAATATCTACTTTCTTAAATATTTTTTCATGTTTAATATTCCGTTTATATCAAATTTCACCTTTCTATAAATATTATTTAATTATTTGAGATCATATCGGACATTTTTTGATGTTCGTAACTTGAGTTAAAAATGAACTTGTTATAATTATAAATTGTCCATGTGGTAGAAATTACATTATATAAAGAATGATATTAATTATTTAGATATCATATATATCATATATATCATGTATATATATTTATTTATAATAGCACATAACATTTTGAGATAATAAATGAAATGCACTGTCTATGGAGACTGTAAGCCGTACGTACAAATGAACGCTACATTCATTTCTATTTAATGTTTAATGGAATGAAAATATATTAGTAAATAGGTGTATTATAATTCCAGTATAATATCATATATAATTTAATTATCTCAATCCATTATACATTCCACTAATGGAATGAATGAGTCATATCACTTTTTGGGGATGGTAGTCCTCACATCCTAAAATGAAATTATCGTGTTTACCTATTATGAGAGGTGGTAAGATATAATTTAACAATCATCATTTCGGGAGGTAGTAGATCTCCATCCATAGAAACAATTTGTTCTTTACCCACTATATTGAGGTGTGTGTAAGTGTAGTTTGAATATTCACATATCAACACCTAGTATATTGATGATACAATTTTTGCTATAAAATAAATTAATAAAAAGATATTATGGGGTTGGAGAAGTAAAATAAAACAAAATAACTTAAGAAAAGACGTTACCTTCAAATCGGGTATCTCAATTTGGTTTGAACTGAAAAGTTTACCTGAATTGACCCATTCCTAGGTCAAGGAATCTAATAAGAGTATAAGGATGTAGGGATCATAAATATCAAGAGTTTGGATGAGACAAGTGGCTTGAGAAGTGTGAGTAATGAGTTAGAAATGATGGGTTTTTATAAATGGGATGAGGGGCTCTTTTGGAATGTTTAAACAAATTTATTTAATTCTATAATGATTTATGGATTCTAAAGTTCCTAAACATATTAAATGCAATGATAATATGACTAATGTGCAAAATAAAATCATCCAATAAGAATTGGATGGGTTTTGGATATTTTTTAATCGTTATAATATTATTTATTTAAAACATTCATTAATGAGGTAAACACTGCATTATTATTGTGTCATAATTTTATTTAATTATTTAAACACTAAAAATTATAAAAAAATATCACGATTTAGGAAAAAATTTTATCTTTCAAATTAATATTTATAGTCGATGAGAGAACTTATATAACCCCATTTAATAATTTATTTAGTTAAAAAAATATGTTTATGTCATTTTTTTCCTTACATAAAATTAATTAATAAATATTGTCATTATCTCTCTTAAGTGGCTCCATGGGGTCCCAAAATTGACTGAAAGGATGCCCATGTATGGAAATGTATCAAACAATATTATTAGGATACATGTCTGGGTAATTTAACATTATTACTATATTATTTGTTTCCCTTATTTACTAGATTTACCCTTTAACCATGGTAAAGAAAAAATTTACTCAGTTAATATTTAAATTTTATAAAATAAAAATATAACTATTTACATAATTAGGACCCCCTAAATCCAAATATGGAATCCATTTTTTCAAATTCGAAACACAGAAGTGATATAAATTAATTTAAAATTAATTCCCACTGTCAAAAAATGCCCATTTTTAGGAAATAATAAATATCAAAATATTGACACTTACTTATGTCCAATTTCAAAGTGAAATTACTTCCAATGAAACAAATTGGATTAAATGGTAAAAATATAATCTAATTAAACTATAAAATCATTTAGAATGATAATCTAACCATATTAATAAATTATATAAAAATTATGTTTCGAATTAAAATAAAATATATTTCACTATTCATAAAAATGAAGTTTATAAAAAATTACCAATATTATATCAAAGTAAATTTTAATTTTCCGATTCTAAAGAAAAATATTATTTGTTCAAATAGAACATATAAAATATATTCAATCATGGTTCTACATCAAAAGGGGGTAAATTGACCTTTTAATGAATATTATAGTATTGATGCTTAAAATGTGATTCTTTATTATTTTAAGCCTCTAAAATTTATTAGATAAATATAAAAACATTTAACACACATTTATATTCATATTTTTTTGTTCTATACATTCCTTCCAATACAACATCTAGGTGTTAACTACTATTTAAAATAATATTATATTATTATTTTTTAGTATGACTCAGTATTGTGTGCAACATAAGATTTCAAAGAAACTTGTTATTGCGTATCAGGTATGTCATAGAACACAATGCCCCATTTAATTTTAAATTAATATTTAATTCACAGATTTTAAAAAATAGGAAAATTTTATAATCTTTATTTACATGGAATGTTATATCCTTCCCCCGTTTTTGGAATTGCATCCCCGTATTTTAAAAATTGGGATTGCAAACATCATTGGAAGCCCAACATCAGAAAAAGAATCTATAAAAATATCACATTAAAATAAAGAAAGAGAAATACAGTGGTCTCCTGAGACAACAGATACTTGGATTCCAAAAAAAAATTGATATGTAAGAAAAAATAACTCTCATAGATTAATAGGGAGTTATAGAGAACATCATCACGGAATGTTGACCACCAAAATACCATAAATTTGTGGTTGCGTAAATCTTTGATGATAAAAGAGAGCTTATAACATTTTTTCTTCATGATCCTTTTTATATAGTTGAAGAATTTTATTAATAACTAGTCTAAGATCATAAGGAAATATAATTACTTTTCATTTAAAGTGCCATCCATTAATAAAATTCTACCCTTAACTCATATTTTCTCCAAACAATAAGTACTAATGATGACATGGTCACTCCTGATGTGCTATAATCAACTTCTAGAGTATCAAATAATCATTAAAATATTACCTATATATTTCCCCTATCTTTAGACATCAACCAAAACTAAAATTGGTTAGTACGAGATAAGATAATCCCCAAAATGATAATCCTTTATAAAACGAAATACTACTCTTAATCTCCAAAATTCAACAAAAATATCTCAATGTTAATGAATGACCATTCAATATACATTTTTCCGTAAATTATTCAAAATAATCTAATCTATGATTGAAACCCAAAACAAAAAACGATTTAATCACATAGTCTTCTATAGTAAATGTTAATATTTATCTCCCAAAACATGGACTACTCATAATTTGTCATGCTGAAGTATAATTAACATACACATATATTCTCAAATATATATTAATCATTTCTATAAAAAATCCAAATCACATTATGTCCCTAATAAAAACATATATTCTTCGAAAAGAAAATTTCAACCATTACTCGACAAATTCAATCCCATAGTATTTTATTTTCCTTAAGCATATAGTATTTCCAAAAGAAGCAAAAATATTCTAAAATAATCATTATCACATGAAAAATGAGGTTTGGATTAGCGGTAATCGCCCCGCAATCCTACATGAAAAATGGGGTTCAAAACCCATTGGGCGTAGGGGTACCATAGAAGTACTATAGCGTACTATAGCAGTGACACACTATATTAAAGGCGAGTATTATAGCTGCTGCATGTAACTATAGTGGAGTTAGAGCACTGTAGTGGTGGCTGGTATTTTGTGGTACGGTAGCATTGTAGTCGTACTCTTCTCAGAATGGGCCATGTGCATAATATTGGGCGTATGGTCCATGTTATGGGATACATTCCCACTGGGCCTTCAAGCTATGTAATGGGTCTCCCTCTATCCAATTAATGAGGTCTTTTGTTTGATTTAATAATAAATAATCCTTCGACCCCATCCTTTTAAAAAAACGTTTATCAATTAATCACCATATCATTTTCCTATATTAAGGATATCCATTTGATAAAATGTTTGTTCCCAAAATCATCTTATTAATGATCTATAAACCTATTTGACTTAAAATAATACTTCTTACTCACTAGGGACTTCATGTAGGACATTGGTAGGCGTTTCACCCTTGTCTCCCTTGGGCAGTGGGATTGATTCATATGGCCTTGCATAATGAGACAGGTGGTCACCGATTTTATGAGTTGTCCAATTTTTATGAAACTCAAAAATAACCCTAAAATGTTTTAACCTCAACAGTTTTCTTGTACCTTTCATTTTCATCAAAATACATTAAAACCTCAACATATAAATTCATGAATCCATAGATAGATTCTCTGTTTTTCATATTTCACCTCCATATGATAAAATAAAACTACTCTTAAATTAATTAAAAACATACCTTCACCATGGTGTCCATATGGTTTCATCGCCAACTTCTTCACATAGGTAGAATTTCCATATTTGCAATTATGATTTTGAGATCCTTCAAAATAATTTGCTTCCTGTATCCAAATACACATTTTACAACATGGGTCATATGGGTGTTTGTAGAAAAATAGATTCAGAAAATAATCATGTATGACATATAATTTCAAAACATCTGATAACACATGATTTTTATAAAATAGTCAGACCAAATTTGAGTTGAAACATTAAATCAATGGTCATTTTATAATACCATATGTATTTAATGAGAGAATATACTGTAAAAGAAAATATATAGAGGTTTCATAAGGGTCTCCTTCTTCAACACCTTTTTAAAAATCATAATATGCTTCAAAATATTGTAATAAGGTAAAATATTTGAAAATTCAATGATAATCATTACCATTCTTTAAAATTTTAGAATATTGAGAAAAGAGGATTTGATTGAATACATTCCATGATACACAATGTTATCTAGTATAGTGGAGGTGTTTGATATCTCAAATAACTACTTGCAAGTGTTATTTATTCTAGAAGAAATTTCACAATCATCTGCACATGACTTTTCAATAAGTATTGCAAGATTGTCTTCATGAAGAGATATGAATATCATTTGAGATCCTCCAAATTCCATTTGTAACATAATTTCCTTGATGTAAAAAATTTATAAAACAAGATTTATCTAAAATAAAAGACATAGGTACTAACCATGTTTTTAACTAAAACTATGAATCTCTAAAGATTTCTAAAATGACCTATGATACCAACTATAATGACCCGACCATAAAACATTACATAATCTTCAATTAAATGAATAATTCACATTGAGGGTCTTTTCAGGTTTAGTGTTTTGGAGAATTAGTCCATAACTATTACATATCAACTTCAAATTTAGATATAGTCACTACTACTCAGTATCCATTTTTAAAAAAAATAAACACTATTAAAAATAAATATATATAGTTCCATGTTTTACAAACATGACTTTTCCTTAATCCTATCTTGGACCCTAATATTCATTATTTCATGTGGAAAATATTTAAAAAACATTGAATGAGCATAAAAATATCATTAAGGGTTATAAAATAAGGAATGGAAACATTATCCCATCAATAAATAAAATTAAATTAAACCATATTTTTCAATCATAATATACCTAATGAAATCACAAGATTTATGCATAAAACAAAGAAATCATAAATCATAAATTTATATTGTGGCATAAAAAACACACTTACAATGTATCTATCACATCAACATAGGGAGTTATATAGGAATACCCATAACAGTATAATCCTGTAAATCCATTAGGAGAAACATTAACCTTTACCTCAGTCATGTTATCCAATGCATTAAAGAGTTATCTTGGGCTCACCCGCACTAGGGATATCATGGAACCACCCATATATATAAACAATGACCTATAACCATAACATTTTCATAATACATAAAACTAGAATGACGGAAAGATAACATTTTAACATTGAAATCACAATATATAATTTCAAGATATTGACCTAATCAATGCTTTATCAACCAATTTTTGAAACCATTTAATAAAGGAAATTTTCTAATCAATGTTTCCCATCCACCTTGATGATTTTAAATAAATTTTAATTTCAAAACATTTATTTCCATATAAATTAATAATTTAATTCATTTTTAAAACCTGTACATTAATGAGAAATATTTAGGAGAATATGTCTTTAAAACATTAAAAATGATGATTTAGTTAAAAAATTCCTAAACAAATGAGAGACGCTTGAAAAAATTAAACAAGGAATGAAATTAATCACAAAATTATAATATCATGAAAATAACAGGATTAATGATATAATATGCCAAAGGACGGTATTGACATGATATAAATGTGAATTGGTTCATAATAACAATGAAGTCTCAATGGAATGTAAATTGAGACAAAATCCCTTATAAAAAATTATATCCTTAGATTAAAGATAAATAAATTAAATAATAATGTGTGACATATATAAATACAATCAATGTGATTGTATAATAAGTTTATAACAATCAAAAGTTATTCACACATATTTAAATCACAACACAATCAAGAAGTAGAAGTTTAACCCAATGAATTGAAATTGTGTTAAGAAGTTCTCTTATAGAAATTCAACAGCCTAACAACGTCACATTTAAATTAAGAAAATGAGATGATGAGATATAAAAATTTATCTCATCACATAGACATAAAATTTACAGCATCATTAATATAGAATAACATATCCCAATATAATAAGGTTTAAATTAAATGACATAACAAAAAGAAGTCTTTTTAAAAAGAGGAGGGTCAAAACGTCCCTTAAGTATTTGGTAACATAAAAAGTACACCACATGAATGAAGGATCATAATATTAATATTTAAATAATCATAAATTAATTTATATTACACAAATATTACAATCATGGTCAGTCCCTACGCCACACAAATTAGATAGAGGCAAATATAGCATGAATCTCACGGGAATAAGATGTGTGATGAAAACCCCTAACCACATTGTAATCAATTGATTCATATGACCAAAAGTTAATAAACACCAAATAAATCACATAATACCATGAATATAAATAAAATCATGATAATATATATCATATGGTAGTACACAATACACCTAATGCAATAAATAAGTGACGAATAATGGAAATCTCACGGAATTAAACGTGAGATTGGAAACCCCATACCTCATGTCTGACTTGACTCATTCCTTACTTAATATAATGAATAATAAACTAAAGTTAATTTACTCATTATTAAGAAAAATTTTGAAGATTATTATTACTTTTATATCAAATTTCACCATTCTATAACAATTATTTAATATTTTTGAGTTCATATCGGTCAATTTGTAGATGTTCGGAACATTAGATAAAAATGAACTTGTTATAATTATAAAGTGTCTATATCGTCAAAATTCCATTATCTCCAAAATGATATTCATTATTTAGATTTAATATATATCATATATATCCAGTATATATATGTATTTACAATAGTACATATCATTTGGAGATAAGAAATCAAATACACTGTTCCTAGAGATGGTAAGTCGTACGTATGCATGAATGCTACTTTCATTTCTATTTCATATTTAATTGAATGAAAATGTATTGATATATAGGTGTATTATAATTCATGTATAATATAATATATAATTTAATTATATCCATCCTTTATATGTTTCACTTATGGCATGAATGAGTAATATCACTTTGAGGGGGAAATAGTCCGCACTTCCTCAAATGAAATTATCATGTTTACCAATTATGGAAACCGTAAAGGAATGATATAACTGTAAAATAAAGAAACATATAAACTATATAAATATAATATATATCACATATAAAAATAGTTCCATCATAATGTCCTCCATAAGAGGTTGTATGAGATAATTGAACATTCATCGTTTCGTGAAACATTAGTCTGCCGTCCGTAGAAACAATATTATCTTTTCCCATTAGATGGAGGTGTGTGTAAGTATAGTCAGATTTATTTACATAAAAAAACATAGTATATTGAGTAGAAGTTTTTTTTATAATACAATATAATAAAAAGAGTTCATGTGGTTGGAGAAGTAAATTAATACAAATTAAATTAAGAGAAGATGTTACATTCAAATCTGTTGTCTTCATTTGGTTTGAACCAAAAGGCTAACATGAATTTCCATTTAACTATGGAAAGGATTATAGGATGAGGAGATAGATTTATGTAGCTTAATTGGGATGTAGTTTGGATGTGCCAAGGGGATTGAGAAGGGTGAGTAATGGGTAATAAGTGAGGGATTTTTACAAGGGGGAGGAGGGGTCTTTAGGAATGTTTAAAAAACATTATTTTATTATATAATGATATTCTGGTTCTAAATGTCCAAGACATAATAAAGTCTAAGATAATATGTCTAATGGTCGAAATTAAATCATAAAATAATAATTGGAGAGGATTTAGATATTTTTTAATATTTACCATCTTATTTATTTAAATCATTCGTTACTGATGTAAACACTACATTATTATTGTGTTATTAATATTTTTATTTATTTGACATCTAAAAATTATACAGAAAATTGTTATGATGTATGAAATATTTTTATTTATATAATGAATATATATATTCATTGATATAATTATATAACCCCATATAATAATTAATTTAGTAAAAGATATATGTTTAAGTAGTTTTTGTCTTTACATTAAATTAATTAACATAAAGTGTTATTATCACTCTTAAATGGATCAATGGGGTCCCAAAAGCGACCCAAAGGATGACCATGGTCAATAATGTATCAAATGGTATTATTAGGATATATTTTAGGTTAATTTAATATTATTATAATATTATTTTTTCCCATATTTTCCAGATTTACCCTTTAACCATGGTAAATAAGATATTTACTGAGGTAAATATTTAAAATGTATAAAACTATAAAAGAACTATTTAAAAAATTTGGAACTCTTGATTTAAAATATGGAATAATGTTTTTCAATTTCAAACCATAGTAGGGGTTGAAATTAATTTAAAATCAATTCCCACTGTCAAAACAAAAAGCGTGTTTTTAAGGAATAATAACTATGAAAACATTTCCACTTATTTATGTCCAATTTCAAAGTGAAATTTATTCCAATGGCCAAAATTAGATGAAATGATAAAAATATATTCTAATTACACTTTAAAACCATTTAGAAATATAATCTTAACATATAAATAAATTAGATAAAAAGGCCATTTTGAATTAAAATACAATAATTTTCACTGTTAAAAAAAATGGACATTATCAGAAAAATACCAAAAAAATTTCCCAAATAAATTTTTATGTACCAATTCTAAAGGAAAAAATTATTTTTTCAAATAGAACACATAAAAGTGAAAAAAAAACTAGATATTAAGAGGGTTCGTCATCAAAAGGTAGTAAATTGACCTTTTAATGAATATAAGAGTATTTATGCTTAAAATCATATTCTTTCTTATTTAAGTCTCTAAAATTTATTGGATAAATGTAAAAACATTTAAAAAACATATATATTCATATATTAGTTAGTTCTATCCATTTCCACCAATACAATGCCTTGGCGTTAACTACCATTTAAACTAATATTATATTATTATTTTTCTGTATGACTCAGCAATGTATGCAAATAAGACTTCAAAGAAACTAGTTGTTGCGTATCGGGCACGCCATTGAACATAGAATCACATTTAATGTAAATTAATATTTATTTCAAAAAAATTAATATATATTAATATTTTGTGTTATTTATTTACCTAGGATGTTATGGTTTTCCACAGTTCGTATGATAGAAAAAGGGTGGGGAGGGAGTGACTGGAAGTTCACTAGAAAGAACAATGCAAAAGGGATGGGCTTGAATTTGGTTGGGTGTTTGAGGGGAAATAGTGGGATGGGGTGAGTTGCTAATGGAGGGGCGAAACCCTAATCAATGAGAAAATTAAAATAAAAAATAAAATAAAAAAAGTAATTTAAAAAGGTTGGTTGTGAGAAAACAACTCATTAAAACACATATCATTCAGAACCCGCTACCCCCACCATCTTTGAGTTGATCCATTTACCTTAAAGAGCAATCTTATATGAGGTAATCAATATTACAATATTTTTTTCCTATGAAATGTGAATCTGGAAGAAAATGTTACCTTTTTATATGATGATATTCTACTTGGTAAAAATTATGGTGATTTAAATCTATCAACACCTAGACATCACCTTGTTTCAAGGGATTCCTTGCTAAATATCAAAGAAGGTACTCAATATAATAAAACACATCCAATATGGCTTGTGAGGGTGGGAATAATAGTAGATCATTAGCTGAGTAATCACCTATCATTTCCACTTGATGATGTAGATATTCTTACGTTTGAGAAATGTTTTAGAGAATTTATATCATGTCCATTTTATATTATAAAAACATTTTGAAAATGATGATTTAATTTACAATTTATTTTTAATAATAAATCATTAACATTTAATGATATATTTTTTAATAAATAAATTTTATTGCAGTCAGAGAAATGGAAGCAGGAGAAATTAAAGGTCGAATCAAATTGATATAAAGAATAAAAAACCAAATGAAAATATATTCACAATGAAACTTTTACTCACCCATTAAATATCTGAATTTACCAACTGTGAAGGTTCATATTTATTCATGGTTACAATACCGTAGTATAGTCATAGAATATTTTGAATAGAAAATGTACAATGATTCCATTATAGACCACATTTCTCTTGAAAATGTAAATGAAATCCTCAATTATTAATTTCTAGTAGTTTAAGTTGTAAATTTATTCATGGGGTGTGTTTTCATGATTTTGTCTAATATCTAATCTTGTATTTTAATTATGACTAAATAAAATTCATATTTCTTGTAGTTTTATATCTCAATAATATTTGAAGGGAATACACTACGAATCTAAATATAGACTCATTATTCCTCAATTTATATCTACAAAACTAACCCCACTGGACACATATCAAATAGATACAATCGTCGAAAAACTGGCTGCAACATTTGAGAGAGAACATATGGATTACTATCTCTTATTATTACTAATAATATAGGGTTAAAACTCTAAAATTTTGTTATATCAAATATATTTTCATTACATTATTTATATATTATTTTTTAGAAATTTATTATTACTAATTATAGTAAATTTTGGATAATCAAATGATTTGTTTTTTGGATTCACCACATGGATTCCAAACAAATTGGCCACATGTGATGTAATTTTTCAGTTTTTAATATAATACATCAATTATTTTAGAACTAAACTTCATGTAATATATTTTATATTATTTTTAATTAAAATTATGTCATTATAGGGAAGTTTCTAAATATCATTGAAAGGATATAATGAGGACAGTCCATACATACAAGTATTATGTGGTCCTCTTTATTTGTATGAGTATTAAGGTATATCTAATGAGATTTCCCTATCAATAAATATATAAAAAATTATCTATTATTACAAAGCATCTATATATTCTAAAATATACCAATGGAATGAATTTTGGATAATAGTATTTATAAATTTTTACAGATATCATACACCATCAAAAACTGGCATCCCAAATGAGGTATTATTTATGATAATTTGTAGTTCGTTTAAAATATTAATTAATACTATGAGTTTTTATGTTTTCCCATAAATAAAATTACTATAGAAATTCTTTATATTACCAAGAAGAAATATATTTTTTTGTAAAAAAAATTTATGCATAACTTGTGTCATAATGTACACATATATTATGATGATGTGGCTTTCTAATACATATTTAGTTGATTTTACCATCAATGTTTCTACTTTTTTAGTAAATTTCTTCATCATTTTTATCAGATGTTTATTTTTTTTATTTTTCATAGAGTTTATAATGAAATTACTTCAAGATAAAGGATGATTCAATCAAATACTATGATAATTCCCTCATCAGAGTTGATATAGTGATGATGATTTTTTTATTCTAAAATTCATTATTCATTTTGGGGTATCAAATGACATTATTGTTAGATAAACCTGAATGTTTATTATACTATATTATAAAAAACATAGTTTTATCAACAATACCTTAATATGATACATGGTTTACATGGTATGACTCAAATTTCATGGTTTCAATTTCAATTTTACATTTTATTAATGAATTGATTCATAATTATGTTTAGTTTTTTTATTTATAGTATTAATGAGGTTATAATTTTTTTATTATATATGATTTGATATCAAGAGTTGGGGTGGTTTGTTCATATACAGCCATTATTTTGAGAAATTCGACCAAAAGGCTACAAATGAGAAAATAGAACTTGGAAATGGGTTCAAAACGAATACATAAATCATGAAAAGGTGATTTCATACTACTAATTTACATAACTTTTTCTTCATTTTATCAATTATTTTTTAGTATTATTAATAATTTTATCTAATAATGATTGGGTTTTTTATATATCGTCTGTGAAATCATATTTTTTTTTTCATCTATTGGAAATAATCCAAAAAAGAGAGAACATGGTAATTTTATATGGGGAGTTCCAGACAGCATGGGGTTTCCTCTACCATAAAAATGTAATATTTTATCTTTTTTGAGACCTGTTTGAAAGATTTTAATGCTAAATACACATCTCATTCCCAATTCGAATCACCTCAATCTGATACACAATGTGGTCGATATGACTCAAATTTTATGATTTTTTATAATTTACATTTTGGTTCAAAATAAACATCACATTATCAAAAAAGATAAAAAATCATATTGTTTTAAAAAATAGGGACATAAATCCAAAATTCATTTTTGACATGTATGAATTAACTGCACCATAATTTTTATACATTGTCTGCCCAATATAACCCCAATTGTGTCTTTTTATTTCAAATTTATAATAGTTTTTGTTAAAAAAGTGAAATACTCAAAACCTATGAAACACATTTATATTTTATTGATACTTAAGAAAAATAATATATATGTTATTTGTGACATGTAAAAATCATACACAGCACAATATGATACATGGTGTACCAAATATAACTCAACCATCCTGTTATCAATTTAAAATAGATATTTTAGTTCAAATATTGTTTTACACACTAAAAATTGAGTAAATAACCAGTGATTTTATTGATTATTTAGGAAAATGTTTCAGAAGTACATGTTTCAAGTCTAAAATGAAATTGAAAATAACACCATTAAAATTCTGAAAATTTACATAAGGAATTAATATTGATTTTTTACTTTATTAAATGGATCCATATGTCATTTTTTATGTGTAGGAATAACATGTACCTCAATGCGATGAATGGTGATACTAGTTTGAATCCAAAGATGGATTCTTTTTTATAGTAGACATTAATTCTAGTATAAACGACAAGTGATATACTCATGAACAAGGAACCAAATTTAGATTGGTTTGATACATTAGGAACCTTTTCTATAGTTAATTCGGGATGTGTACGAATTAACTACACCTAAATTTGATAAAGCATGTTCTTAGTAAAAATAAAAGTTTCCGTTATCATTTTAAATATTTCATTTTAGTTAAAAATGCGTTTAACTCATTGAAATATTTGAAAAAAAAACTCTTATTATCATGATTGTTTACAAAAAATTATTATAAAGGTATTTTTGATTTATCGGATTAAACTTTCAATCAAACTAATACACAATGTTATAGTATGACTCAAAGTGGATCTTTTCAATTTAAAATGAAATTTTAGTAAAAAACAGAAGTGAAATACTCAAAATGATTGAAACACATTTAAATTGTTTTGAGAATTTTGGAAAATGATTGATAATTAATTTTTTGTTTGTATGAATTAGTCCCAAATTAATCTAATTCACGATGTGACCATTATGAATCAAAGTGAATTTTTTCATTTAAAAAAGACATTTTTGTAAAAACAAGGACCGAAATACTGAAAATAGTGAAAATATATTTAGATTGTTTTAATAATTTTGTAAAATGATACATATGTAATTTTGTTGTCTATTAGTTAGCCACACCTCAATATGACACATTGTGGCATTGATATGACTCCATGTATGTCTTTTTATTTAAATTTAACATTAATTTTAGTTGAAAAGTGAGATACTGAAGATCCTTAAAATGATTTCATATTGTCATAATACTTTATAAAAATGATCTATATATCATTTAAGAGATGTATTAATCATCGCAACCTTATCTAATACACCATGTGCCCGGTATGACTCAATGTGTCGATCATTGTTTTAAAATTGACATTTTACTTAAAAACATGTTTCAGTCAATTAAAACCAAGAAAACACAATTTAGTTGAATTTATAATTTTGAAAAAAGATTAATATTTCATTTTTGATGGGTAAGATTCAATATGACATCAAAATGAAAAATTATGTGACTGATTTGATTCAATTTGTTTTAGCTTAAAATGAAATTTTATTAAAGAAAAAAAGATAAATACTCAAAATAGATAAAGGACATTCATATTATTTTGATAATTTAGGAAAATAATCCATATGTAATTTGTGACGTGTAGGAATCAACCACACATCAATATGATGCACATTTTGGTCATAATTACTCCATCTGTGTCTTTTTATATATAATTGATATTCTAGTAAAAAAATAAAAGTGGAAAACTCAAAATTGAGAAAACGAATTCATATTATTTGGATAGTTTATGAAAATGATTCATAATTCATTTATGATATGTATGAATCAACCACAACTAATTCTAATACAAGGTATTCCGGTTATGACTCAAAGTGCCTTTTATCAATCTAAAATTGTCATTTCAGTTCCAAAAGCATGTCACTGCTTGAAAACTGAGAAAATGAACTTGGGTTGTATTTGTAATTTTGGAAAACTACTCCTATGTATTATTTTATGTGTAAGAATTATCCTCACATCAAATGGGCACATGTTTTGACTGGTCTGAGTCGAAGTTCATTTTTTTTAATTTTAAATGACATTTTAATTAAAAATTAATCTGAAAATCTCAAAACTGTAAAAAAATATTTATACAATTTCAATACATTGGGAAAAAAAATTATTTCTGATGTGTAGTAATGAATCCAACTTTAATTTGCAGCACGATTTGACTAGTACTACTCCAAGATTGTCCTTATATTTAAAATTTTCATTTTTTCAATGTATTGATTCATATTTATGTTTATCTTATTTCTGTATATTATTACAAACATACTAATTTTTTAATATATAAATGGATTTTTTTCTCGTTTTGTGGTGTTTTCTTCAACAACTGATACCATGAACAGGTTTTTAAGAGGGGGTCATAGGTGTCTAAGGTAATTAGGCATAGTATTTTTTAAATGTTATTGGATAGTACTTAAAAATGAAATTATACAGTACAATTTTTGAGATGTATATAATATAGTGATTTTCTATTTGTGACGTAAATTTTATTTCAATTAAATTATGAATAGGCATACATGTGTGTTTTCACATTGGTGTATTTTATACATTGTTTTGTAATTTTCAAAGTTCACTACAGTAGTAAGGCCTTTATCTGTGATATTTCTACTCATGGTAAAGGGTGACTTTTATTAGTGATAATAAAAGCTCTAGTAAATTATGCCCTTTATCAATCTTTGTATCTCTGATATTATGGTCTCCCTTTTAACAATGATTTTTCAATGTTGATAAATCCCATTTTACGAGTCGTTCAAGTTCCTATATGTGGTAGTGCATAGATAACTCAAAATATTTTTTTCTATTTTAATTATAAACCTTTATGGGTTATGTTCTTACAAAAAATATCATATATAAAAAAAAATATTAAATTTAGTAAAACCAAAATTTCAAAATTTATAAATAAAATTGCATCAACACAGTCATCGGGGTCAATTTCTTGATCCATGTTCCCACATTGTTCCTACGTGGCTTTCCTCGGGCATGACACATTAACCAACATGAATATAGACACTGAGGAAATTCCTTCCACTTTCTGGTTCATCTGAAAACACGAACTGTTAGAGAAAAAGAGTATTGAACTAATTTCTACTAGAACAGAACATCCCTATGAACAATAGGAGTGACCATATATGATCACCTCCATTATCGGAAAAAACTATTTCACCTTGAAATATCCTTAAAAAAACAAGAGATGGTGAACTTCATGGTGTTGGTGTTCGAGAGAAAATTATTTATAAATTGTATTAAATGTATATAACATGATGTGAATATTAATTAACCATAATTTAAAATCCACTTCATTGTTCTCTATGAAAATAATGTATCAAATTCCAAGACTATCAGTCCAATTGAAAAAGGAATATAAGATTCCCATTATGATATGATCCTAAAAATTCCATTATGATATTATTAAACCTAGTTATACACTCATATCAAATTCTATGATGAGGAATATAGTATTTTTATTTTTATGTATTAGTAATAGTATGAATATAAGACATTATATTATGATGTGCATACTTTGAAATCTACATGGTTTTGGAATATGAAAATTGAAACACCAATATGAATTTTTCATGTTTATGTGTCATCATATTTTCTTATATATGAGTTTGTCTAGTGGTCCCAAAACATTAATAATATTATTAATGAATTTTATGACTCACACACTTATATTTTCTAACCTAAAATATAATTACATATGTTCATGGTACATAGGGTATGTTGGGTGCATCACAAATTTCATGGTATTAATGAATTTTTTGAGGACCGATTTGACCTTTACTCATTAATGGAATATGGTATATTATCCCTTTGATTGAAAATAGAAATTTCCTAATAAATTCCAATTTCATGGTGTAATAGTGTTTCTCTTTTAGATATTAAAATAAAGACATATTAATCGTATAGGATTATGAAATTAGTGCACAACTTACATAATGAAATATTGAAAAATGATGATATATTAAAAAGAGAGTGCATGTATATTGTTGTAGATGTTGTGATATTAACAACATTATCATGGGTGTCATGACCCATTTTGGAATTTAATATTCAACATTTGTGGGGATCACCAAATAAAAATGTGAATGAATCATAGAGGTTCACATACAAAAATGGTTTCCATTGATCTTAATTAAATTCTATATGAATTAAATTATTGGAACAAATATTATTCAAATTTCTAAGGAATAATTTTATTAGGGATTAATGATCACCTAATTTAAATAAATATTTAAACCCAAATTAATAGTTAATTTTATAGTTATATAATATAAATTTTTATAATGAAAAATCCTTTAATATTTGGTTATTCAAAAATTTTTGAGGATGACTAGATGAAAAATATTTACTCCAATTAAAAATGTTAATTTATAATCTAGTAAAATAGTATTTATGTTTTAACTAGTTAGATCTTGTCATGGAATAAAAACAATAATTTTATTTTAATATATAAAATGATATCTAGAGCATGTTTAATATTTTATTAATGTAATTTATGAAATTAATTAAATTTAAAACCATAGAACCAAGTCATTAAATATACCACTAATATATTTAAATATATGTTAATCTATAATAATTAGGCAAAAAACAATTCTCTCAATAATCACCCATATCCTTATCACATCCTCTTAAGAATGTGGATTTATAGATAATTTATTTAGTACTCTAGAATGATGATGAATATATGATGAAAAACTAATGATGATTAATCAACCACACTATCACCCAATAATTCATCTACAACACTATTCCATTGATCAACTTTGTAGAATGACCATCTCCTAACTAGACATAATTTCCCTCAATGGTTTATATTCCTACATATAGTATTGTTCATTAAAAACAAGTATTATGTACTAGAATACTCAATTCACAATCCACCTATAATAGAGATAATTTAAGAAAAATTTTATGTCTATGATAATGATTTGAGTGATGTAGTGGAAAATCATCGTTTAATTCCTTCGACCATTTATAATGAACACATAGAGTCATATGAATACAATTATTCTATTATAATTCTATAGCATCTCTATGGTCTATATTAGGATATCAAAATACTAGAAATATTTTAGATATATAAGAAACTCTTTCATAGTAAACATAAAGAAGGTGTGATTTCTAGGCGTCACATAGTCAAAATTATTTTGTAAATTGATCTCCCATAGTTTCTAGTTTGTATGTATTTTGAAGAATTGTGAACGAATCTCTTTCATTCACCACTACTTTAGATATTCTCAGTATTTTGTTTCAATTTCAATTTAAAAAACATAGAGATGTCTCTCACATATCTTCCCATGATACTATTCCATACTAACAATGGTATGAAGCCTGAAAATCTATCTTTAATTACTGGGAATAAAAGTAAGCAATATGTTAAAAGTTCTAAAATTTATTCTTCATAATTCCATTAAATGATAATGGTGGTCATGTTAAAATCAATGGAAGATGATATTATCTGTTTTACATGCGGAAATATGGGACAATAGATGAAAAACTACACCCATGAAAAGAATAATGTGGAATCATTGGGTGAATTTTTATCATGTTTAAATGATTACTTTGTTAAAAAATTATTAGAAAAAGCATGTTGTGCCCACATATATCTTCAAATATATGAACCAAATAGATTCTGAAGCTTTCTAGAGGTGATTAAGGTAAATTAGTATCCAATGGTGCCAACCATGATGTCATGACTATTGTGGACCACAACCTCATTTTGAAAATGAAAATTGTCTTAGTTTTAAAATATTTTTATTATGTTCCATTAGACAGTAAAAACATTATTTATGCATCTAGAAATGATATTATTGTATTTATGTTCAAATTTTGGAATTAATTTTATATCCTTTGAAATTAAATGATATTTTATAGTGATGAGTGTTTAAATAAAAACATTTAACTATTAGATAACTTGAACTATTATGGAAATTGATACTAAAACTAGTTTACATGACTCATACCTCACCCAACCATTAAATCACTAACTATGTCATATAAGTAATGACTTGACTAAATCGAACCAATATGGATATTTCGATTCATTCAACCTAAAACCACTTGGTATATGTTATGCATGATTATAGGGACGATTTCATAATTACCTATTTAGATGGATATGTGATCATGATAAAGGGTTTCATTAATTTTTCAATACTAATGTCAGTAGATAATTTATAGTTGAATTAAGGGTTGGGTACTCATACTCAATAATTTTTATAGTTGAATTTTTTAGATATTGATAATTCTACATGATAAAGTACAAGTCATATTCCTTTGAAAAATTAATATTATACACGAATAATGTTAAGAACCATATTTGTAAGAAGATTAAGAAACTCAAATTAAACAGTGGTGGTGAAAAACATAATCACATCTTAAAATATTATTTACGGGATGTTAAGATTATATCCAAACTCATTCTTCCTTATAAATTTCAATCTAAAAATCAAAAAAAAATAAGGAATCACTCTTTTTTTGACATGATGAGATCAATGATTGTACATTCAAGTCTTCCATTATCATTTTGAGGATACTCCATATAGACAATTGTCAAAATACTAAAATATTTTACAACAATATCTAATGACGGTATTTTATACAAATTATAGAGTGGAAATAAACCCTTGTGATCATAATTACATGTTGTGTGATGAAAATATTTAGGGTCTATTCATGCAAAAAACATGGATAATATGAAACAGTGTGTACCATTATAAGATACCTCAACGAAACAAGGGGAAATTACCTATATGACCTCCCATAAAAAAGTTATTACCATAACCCAACTCCATGGGGCCTATTTTTTATAGGAAGTCCATGTAAGAAAACCTTAATCTCACCTCCAATAGGCTAGGGGTTAAAAAAAGTGCCTTGATGGAATAACGAAAAGGTTAGGATTTTGAATAATTTAATTCAAGGAATACATACAACCATATCCATGAGAAATTTATGTAGAATATAAATAAAAGACTATAACGACTATATTGAAACCATTCTTGGAACAACATATAGGGAATCCATGAGAGTACCACAGTATCAAAACTATTACAAATGAAAAAACAAACACCCTACCAAAAATGATGTCCCAACCTGACAAAAAAATTTAAATAAGAAAACTAATAGTTTTGATATCATGATCATTAATTTTGAACATTGTATGGGGAAAATGAATTTTAATAATCACTATGCTCCCCTAATTCCAATATTTAACTTCTCTACATTTTCATAATTCATGACACATGCTAAAAATTCCCTTGAAGGGGTGACTATATACATACCCAGTAGGATTCCCAACAAAACAAAAAATGGTGAAATAAAAAGATTCAATAGAGGAAAACTCAAAACATTGAAAGAGGGAATGGAATGAACATTAAATATTCTGAAAAAAAATAATCCCAGATGAGATAGAAAGGGGATCTTCATCTCCAAAGCTCATCCAATGTCGACGATCAAACCTACATGATCGAAAATTTCATATCTAAGGCCTATAATCACGTATAATCTCAAACTAATTCATTGGGAATTCCCCACCTCTCGTCACTATATTTCATATCAATGGAAGACACATATTCAATGATGACCATATCCCACTAGGGATTGAGGGTTGGGGAGTAAAATACATTAGATATAGGACTCACTCCCTGTTGAGGGGTTGTAAAAACAATACATATATAACCAAATTTTTTTATATATGCCTTTATTCTATAGGTGATTGTTGTACCTAAAATAAATCTTATTATCCTAAGATAATAACTTCCATCATCAAGTGTCTCCTAAAAAGGTGTATCACTTAGAACACTTGACATCATATCATTTAATCCAAAAAAAACACCACCATCGAGTTCTATATGAAAAGAGATTTAGAACGATGTGTGACATCACATATCCTCTTGAATGTGTTCCCCATTGTACATGGATTGGTAATTCATGTCACAATACTTGGTGTGTAGATATTGTAAAAGACATGTTTTATCCAACCAGGAATTACCCAGGCTCTTCTATCCACGTTCGTGTACATTTTTCCAATCCATTATACAAGTCCATTAAAGGGAATACAAGATTTCCCTATGTACACAATAATTTCATCATTCCTAGAAATTTACAAGCCCCTAAATTCTATGAGTACATGCCTATACATTATCATCAGGTCACCCAGTGTGTGGCGGGTCCAAAATGCATGTGATAAATATCACCTCTTGAAATCATAACTACCCAATTCAAGGAACTAAAGAACATGTGTAATTCACAACACACAATATATATTCATGTTATTTACATAAAACACAATTTCATCATAGAGATATAAATCCACATTTACCACTGTGAAATACACCATTTGACCAGATGAAGTTGAAGTGTAATTCCTCTGTACATTGATTCCCATCCTCCTATGGCATGAAATCAGAATCTGATCATCTATCAATGAGCTTCCACACATTGAGTAACTTGTCACCACTCAGGATACTATATACATGAAATATCACAAAAAATACATCTCGATGTATATATAAATAACCATATCATACACAATCCTAAAAACCTCCACGAATATGGGGGTTCGACCATACTCAAACTCATCTCAATAATGTTTGATTGTGACCCAAGGGAAAATGATGAACAAAATGAAGAACAGTGGGAATACAAAAACAATAAAAAACTAATTCTTTCATTTTCCAAGCATTCATTTCCAAAAAATTAAATATTCATGAATATCTGAGGGTGATAGTAGGTGCAATGAGGGAAGATTAATGAATTAATAAAATTGAATTTTGATAGGGCTCATATGAAGATAAATTAATCAGAGAAAAAAATTAAGAAAATTAAATATATTCTTAGTGAGACAAATATGGATGATATCCATAAATAGCATTCCCTATCTAAATTAAGGATTTGTCATTAGAGAAGAATGCATCATCGAACGATGAAGATCCACTGAGATGGCTATATTTCTCTCCAACCTCCTTGATCTAATCACTATTCGTCATCCAATACCAATCCTACAATGGAGAATTCTTCTCCTACATTCAAATCCTACCAATCTTATACAGCTATCCTTGATGATTTTCTATAATATAAAATTTATAGATATTGAAATATATTATGTTGTTTAATTGAAATAAATGAATTATTTATTTATTTTATTAAAAGCACCTTCCAGTAGTCTCCACTCATCAAAAAAATGATGATAAACAACCTTATGATGTGTATAAGGTAAACCCTCCATATTGGATTCAACAATATTCTTAGATTCCTCATCCATGGCTCTTAATAACGCGGGATGGAAAATGGTAAAATCATGCATGTGTTTGTTATAGAATATATTAATATTTTAATATTTTAATTCTGAGGTATCTAGACTTCCATATATTTTCCCGACTCCAATCATAAATAAAAATATATGAACATAAATATTAAATGGATTAATCCATAAGAACGAGATCGACTGCATTCTCCCCTCCCTCAATTAATTTTTCATTAAAAAGAACAATATAATAAAAAATGCGGGGTTACTAAGTCTCCATCTGAATCTATTTCTACTTGGTGCTCTCCCACACACTCATTTGGTACCATATAACCTGAACCAAGGGGATAGTCCATAAATTCATGATGCTCCCTTTCTAATACTCGATCATTATTGGGTAATCCATGAAGGTTGGTCCATCCATTATGTATAGGTCACTCAAGTCAATAATGTGTGTATGATCGTACATGTATTTGGTCAAATAGGAAATATTGAAGCCATAATGCACTCATTCAAACAATGGGGTCAAGGCTATGATGTATAAAATCTCTCCAATACATTAAAGGGTTTTGAAAAACTTGATGAAACTCAAGGATAGTTTCCTCCCCATCTAAACTTATGCATTCATTATCATGGGGGTACATTCTACAAAACATAGTCACCCTACTCAATATATAGTGGAAAATGATACTTATTTTAATAATATTTCTGTAATCCCTTGGAATTCCACATATTCTCACAGATCACATGAACCATATCCATCATTACCTACACCATAAATGGTCCATCTAGTAAATTCTGGCAATCATCAGTCCAACATATGGGTGTCCCTGATTGTCTCCCCTATAAACCTAAAATGTTACCATGATTATTATAGAGTGAAATTTGTTATTATAAGAAAAATACACCAATGGGAGGTGATCCTTTCATCTTCTACTTAAGACTAAAACAAAATCCCCCAACTTTTCATAAAATAGAGTGATATTCAACTCATTCAGGCCATCATTATAGAGGTGAATCGATATAATCATCCATAACATGGTCCTCATATCCACATTAAATCCTCTCTAGAAAAACAATGTAAACCAATAATAATGGTTATATATGATCGTTAAGGGTAAAAATAATGAGGAATGATCCTTATCATTTAAAAATACCTCAATATCTCAATCGAACTCTTCACTGGGATGGAATGGATGTGTACTGAAATGATTAGTAATTAAAAAATCACATTTATATTATCATGGAATCTATTTTTTGGATAAATAATGGTCAATAATTCTATTTACATTCCATCACATTTCCACTCTCAGATCTTAAGAGGATATTTCAAACATGTCAAAACATGGTTCTTATCCTTTACATGCTAAATGAGAGACATTGAGAGATGAACTATGAAATGATCAACCTCATGCTAGCCCCCCAAAACATCCAATAAATTTGATGTTATATATTTTCAACACTGATATGTAAAACATTTGGGGATGTGTGAAATTCCATCATCAACTTCTCAAGAAATATGACCTGATCTACATTCCATCCTCAGGAAGAGATGAGGTGGTCCCCTCCATTAAGAAACCAAAATGTTAAATCTCATGAGGAAATATGGTTATGTATAACCTCACAGTATAGCTCTCCCAACATGACCTTTCTTAAAAAATGAATAAGTGGAGGATTCACCACTATTGACTAAAGAAAAAAATACACCCTCTCCCGCATTTTGGTCTTCTAAAAAAATCATACTACTCAGACACCTCCTCCACTAGTCAATGTAAGTGACTAGATGTTATGGTAACCAACCAAACAATTTACCTCCCTAGAATTATTGAATATCACAGAGTTATAGTCCTATTGGAACTCAAACTAAACCATATATTTCAAGATTATAACTCTTAGAGTGAATATATACATGAGTTTCTAGTGGTATGAGTACACAACAAAGTGCTCATTCAAAATATAGTGCCTCCGTGAAATCAGGTATAATACTACCACTTCCAAAATAAGGAAATTATTTATGAAGTTCTTCTTGTGGGGTCTCAACTTGTTTGGCCAATAAGCGATCCCCTGCCTAGGAATTGGAGAAAAAATACAAATTCATTTGATGTACAAAACACCATGTACTCCATGCCCATTCCTTATAGTCTCAACATGGGATCACAAGTCAGACATAGCCTCAACTACTCAAATTATCTCTCTCACTAACAAATCAAGATAAATGGTGATTATTTACGCATTAAGGTAGTTAATGAGGATTGAATCCTACATTTTTCATCCAAAAACATCTTTTAGTACCCCACTAATCCAAGAATACTCCACAACCTTGAAAAACCCTTGGGTGGACCCCATGAAAGAACCAAAAAAATAATTTTTTTTGTCGAAAACCATAACATGGTCAGAAAACAAATTCCCCAAAATGTAATCCCCATGTATCCAAAACTAGAATATCAAGAGATTATATAATACTTGTTCTCACAATGAAATTATAGGAATATACTCAGATTCTCTAAATTCCACTCATATAACACAGATTATAATTGAATTACATCAATGAATAAAACTACAATTCAATCCATGTATGGTTGGAAGATTAGGTTCACATTACGAATAAACATATAGGGGACATTAATTACAAAAAAATTCAACACCATGAACTTATAGTGTCTACAAGAGCTTTAAAATTTCATTATCAGAATATCAACATCACAAACACTCTACAGGTGGTATCTAGACCATATATTAATATTCGAGAACCAGATCGTAACTCTCAATTTTTCTATGAGGTCATCAATACTTTTTAAGGGGTAAATGTTCCTCATCATGACCTTGTTCAGTAGATTATGAACATTTGAAACCCTAAAGATCGCATCCAACATTTTTATGAACTATACTAGTTCTACCTTGGGGGACACAATGGGTTTGATGAAACCCTCCACCTGACAGTCCTCCATATCAACCATTATCTCTTGGTTCATAGTATGGGTCATTCAATATGCCATAAAAGATATAGATGTGGTATCATTGTGAAAGTAAATGTAGAGTTTCATCTCCTACATCAGATCTATTCATGTAGGATCCTTTTGGATGATGTCCAGAATTTAATCCCTACTAATAGAATCAAAATGCCTGAAGAGACAACTATGCAATGGGATTAAATTTCTAATTGATGCCTGGGGGTTTATGGATTCATGTCCACATGCTCCACTCACTCATCCATTATATATCTCAATCCCATAAATGATATTGTCATCCCATCTATCTAAATTTATTTAAATCATCTATAATGGAAATGAATCTGAGAATGTACCATGGAAAACAAGTACATGATGATGAAAAAATCATAAAGTTATGTTGGGATAACCACGATGTCCCATTTGTAATGCTTTCACCATATACCATTATTTAATTACCAAATTATAAGACATATCAATGAATCACTTCTTATAATAACATCAATCATTATCATCTGGGATAATTTATAAACATGAAGATATAGCTCTCACATAAGTGATAATGTGATAAAGGAATTAATCACCATTATTTCAACTAGTACTGGTCCATGAGTATAAATAATCAATATCATACATTGAATTATCTCATATTCAACATTGTAATTTCCCTGCACCACTTGTATCCAATCACCGACTCAACCACCATCTCTCTGAGCCTATCATGGGCCACCTGGAAGTGGTAGTGGAAATATTTCATAGATTTATCCACCTATAGTAGCTCCTCCCTTCATATAACCACCTTCTACCTAGTCTGCACTACCTCCCTTTGTTTCCCTAACTATGAATTAAAAATCCCTGATCACGACACTTCTTCTTCCATGGTGGATCAACCTCAATATTAAAATATTTCTTAGAATAATGGTTTATGAAATAATGTTCCATGTGACCCCTACCATCATAGTAATAACACCATCCCACATATGGATGACCATATCCCCAACATGACCCATGATATGTAGATCCACATATCTATGTCCAAGAATGGGAATTCCTCCCCTATAAAGACATCAACATCTACCATTATCTAGATATTGTAGATGACTCAGCTACATGATTCCCACCAATAGTTATGAAATTTCCAAAGCCTCTCATACTGGAATCTATAAATCTTTATATCCCGCTAATTAAATGAAAAATTATTTAGAAGGAATAAGGATTCTACACTTACATGAATTTCTCTTTATATTTCTAGTCGATCTTCCATGCTTCTATGAAAAATGTTTCACACTATACATGTGGAGTATCATTTGACGTCAGCGAACCTTGTAATTTAATACAAAACTATCATTTCACTCCTCTTTAACTCTAGATACTAATAAATTATCATGGGTCATATGAATATGTTGTAATAATCACAAATATGTTTCTATATATATCGGGCTGAGAGGGTTTCCTAATCAAGGTTCAGAGTCATCAGAACCAACCAAAACCCTCATACTCTATATAAATGATTGGATTCCAATGAATCCATCATATTTTTTGGGGTGTGAATTTAAAAAAATCAGAACAACGACACAATCTAATCCTCTATCTCATATGGGGTTAGATCAACATGTAACCTCATTGGACTCTCAAGATTGAACATGTGTTTGATGATAATCCTTTTTACATCATCATTATGAACTAATGGTACTATATAATTCTCGACAGGTGGAGGAGATGCACATAGTGAACCCATAGGAATCACTTAATGTAAAGGACCCTAAATTGAGGCCTCATCATTCAATAGTTTATCATCATGATCCAATATATAAAACTCTTATGTGTTTCTTCAAAAAGAAAACCTCAAAGTGATAAATACATAAAATGGTTAGATGAGAATATATATATATATGGATTTGATTCATGAAAGGATGTTAACAGACTCAATACAATATGATGTATGCAAATAATATCCTTAAAATCTATGTCTTGGTATGCCATGCCAAAAAGTTGGTAGTCAGAGTCCTAGTGAATGAAGATTTTTGTTTCTGTACCAAGATAGGGTTTCTTAACCTGAAATCATCACTCAAAACAAAGTATAACTGTTTCCTTATTTCACAAATCCAATCCTCAACTTGGGTTCAACTACAAACACCAAATATAGTATGAAATATCTCTAAAACCATTCTATGAATAACTGAACCACTAGTTCCCACCTGACTGAGGGAAGGCCTGGTGTAGCAAATCGAAACCTTCCTCCTAAAGGATATGGGATAAATATAACTACCAAGAAGGAATAAATAAAATGGGTGAAAATTACCTAACGCCAAAATATTCATTCACACAACCATCCTAATTACAAATTTATGAGAAATATAAATAAAATACTGCAACAACAAGATTAAAACCATGTATGAAATAACAACTAGAGAATAAATTATTATAGAACTATATAAACCATTGTGAAAATTGAAAAAAAACACACCAAACCAAAAATGAAGTCCAAACATGAAAATAATTGGTAAAATATGAAACATAGAGGTCTCGACTCACAAACTATAAGTCCCACCACCTTACACAGTCAATGAACCTTAAAAATCAAAATTCTCAACATATGTCATGATAAAACTACTTATCATCATCATAATTCAAAAATTTGATTGTAAAATCCTATCTATGGGTAGGTTTAAACATTCCCAATAGAAAACCATGGATACCAAATTTGGAGTAATAAAAATAGAAAATAAAGGTCAGCTAAACCAATAAAAATATGGATAAAACCCGAAGATATATTTTCATAATCAAAACCGAATGAGAGAGAAAAGGGATATCTGTCTATATAAAATATCTAAAGATCACAAGTTTACCTAAATCTCTGAAAATTCCATCTCTAATGCACAACATTACATGTAATCTCAAAAGAATATGTGTGGAGGGCCCTGCTCCCAATAGTTGTTCTCCACAATTGAGGTATCCATACTTACATGGAGGAACAATTCACAGACAAAGCATGAAGATGGGGGAGTACCACTATCATGTCCTGACCCCACGCGATCCAACCAATGACAACCACAATTCCTACTCCAATAGTCCAAGGGATAGCAACCTATGCTGACTAGAAATATACCACAAATGGGATCCATTAGCCTAATGTACTTGTACACAAACACACACATCTCTAATCCCACACAGTGTTGATATGTATAGATACATAAACCAATGCATGAATACCTAAATGATCCCAAAATAATGTAAAAACATAAATTATTAAAAGTGTAAAAGGGGGCGTCATACAAGCCCAATAAAAAAATTTAAATATTCCATCCTGGTCCAAGGGTGTGGGCTACGGTCAAATGAATATCCAAGTAAAACACCTATATAATAAAATATTCATCTATTCAGAACCCATTATCAATACTCCAAGGACACTATCCGATGGTACATCCTCCAAAATAAGACATGACATATGATGGTAGATCCCATGCATGGGTCATTATGAAAATACCCATTAGGACACCCCAGAAAAACTAAATTTTTTTTACCCATTATAGTTATCTAAATAAAATATTTAAAAATTAATTTATAATAGGAAAATGTTGATATGCCCAGGAAAAATTCTCCACCTTAATTTGGAAAAAACAAATATCCAGTCATATGATTATTCTATAAGAAACAGTCATTCTGGTAAAATCCACTTCATGATCCATGATATCATCAGAGACACTAGATGAAGTGGTATAAGTCATTGGTCCCCAACCAATAAAGTTGACAGGTCTAAAAAGAACGAGATAAATATATAGGGGTCACTCCCTAAATTGATGGGGGAAACCACTAAGATAATCATTATAAACCCTCTATATAAAGTATCATATTTCAATGACACCACTAACACTTTTGATATGGTCTTTTAGAAGGAGGATAAATTCCTAGTTAAGGGAGGTCACACTAATTCTATAAATCCCACATAGAGAAAAATGATAGAGGGTCACACTCTAGTCTCATATAGGGAAACCAAATTATTTTATTAGACTCGCCATCTAGAGGGGATCATAATCCAATGATATGGATGTAATGTTGTATTATACCATTAAGGGAATGGAACAAGGGAATAATCTCAATCTAGACTTCTCAAAACTAAATAAATGAATATCTACAAATACTCTTGATGGGTGTATATAATGTGTATGAGGGGGTAAAAAATGTTCATTTCTATCTACATGTCTACCCATGTGGTAGAGCCTCACACGATATATAAATACAAAAATACATGGTGTGTAGATATCACGCGACACATTTTATAGCACCATTAGCTATGTCCATGTACCATTGTCTATGTATGTGTTCCATCATTTGTACAATTGGCCATGTATGAGTCTGAGTATAGTGTGTTCTCCGAGCTATGCACTCCTTACAATGAAATTGAATCCAATAATGTACATCTAAACCCTCATGGAGGGGTTACATAACATTTGGCAGGGGTCACATACCCTGTGATCCTTAAAATGGATTTTAAAAAATCATTCCTTAATTATAAATATTAGGAATTTTTTTATGTGACACAACCCGTAGGGTTTGTGACTCCAATGGATTCCAACAATGTTTGTAAATTGATAATATCCAATTATGGATTAAAGAAAGAATCTAGGTCATGGAAAATTTTTCATGATGAATATATTTGGGAATTAGGATTCATAATAAATGCATGTGAGACTTTTTTGTATAATAGGTTAATTTGTTGGTTGGTCATTTTATAAATTTTTTATATAGATAACATAACTCCTATAGGAAAAAATATACCAATCATGCAGTATATTATTTCATGGTTAAATAAATTCTTATCCATGAAAGAATTATGTGAAGTATAATATATTCCAAAGATCAAAATCCACCATGAAATATATAAGAGACTAATTTGTCCAAGTGAATTTTTATATATTGACATGTCAATGAATAGATTTGGTATGGAACAATCCACGATGTGATTTCTTCTTGTATAACATTTTATATAACATTTGGAATAATATATGTCCTAGTACACATGAGGAAATAAAAATGATGTCAAGGGTTCTATATGCACCGACGATTTGGTTATTTTTTATGAAATTCTATTCAATATTCTATATGTCTTCTACTATTTATGTGTTTTATAAAGATATCAAGTTGAACCAAGTGACAACCATTGTATAGTAGTCAAGACTATCCTTATGATTTTGAGGTTAACTAAGGCTATGTTTCTAGTGTATATAGGATATTAGGAACGATTGCTTAGAGGATTTTAAGATACTAGTTTCCAAACAGATCATGTTGATCTGAAATCATTATAGGGATACATCTTCACATGCAATTGAGGTGATATGATATGGAAGAGCTCAAAAGGTCCATTTATCAAATAATACAACAATGTCATATTATTTTGTAGATATTACGGTAGAAAAATAATAAATTTTTCTATGCATCTTTGACCTAGATCTTGATGTTTTACCTTATAGTAACGACCCTAAAACAATGTATTATGATAATATTGTAGTGGTGGATATTGAAAAGTATCCAAGGTCATATCAGTACATTATAGACATACTTAATTATTATCATATCATTAGGGATATTTCTCCGATTAGTGGAGATAAAGTGGGAAGAATCTCCATGAAAAAAAACAAGATAGAACCCTTTAATATCACCTTAACTAAGTATAATCATGAACTTCATGTGAAGCTTAGTATAATAAAATTCTATAGGAGTTTCCTCTAGTATATGTGGGGGTTTTTAGTGATGGTGTTCTCTAAAAAATAACTATTAATTTTGATTAAATATATATTCAATTAAGTGAATATTATTATAGCCATTATTAATTTTTTTTAATATTATGAATTAACGTAATGAAATAATTACATAGTATTTTTTGTCATATTGAAAAGGGAATTCATGTTCCCTTCTATGAAGAGAA
The DNA here is from genome assembly GCA_963277665.1 of Viscum album. Classification (NCBI taxonomy): domain Eukaryota; kingdom Viridiplantae; phylum Streptophyta; class Magnoliopsida; order Santalales; family Viscaceae; genus Viscum; species Viscum album. The sequence goes on along the minus strand of OY728126.1, from coordinate 2,044,472,226 downwards.
ACATCATATTCCATGATGATATTCTAAAATTTAGTTTTATAGTCAGAAATATTTAATGATGGTTAATATATCATGTTACATATCTAGTGAATGTACTCATAACTAGATGAGACATCATCTCATAGAGATTGAAAATGGTAATCTCTAATAAGGGAGATTATGAGGCCAGGCCATTACAGTAAGAATTCCACATGTGTATGTGTCGTAATGTATTTCAATTTTTGAGTATATGGAATGGTCCATGGACACTAAGAATATAAATAATTCATTTCAGGACTCAGACAATCATATTTTAAAACCAATACCATTACACATTATTTTTATGGGAAGTAGGATATGTTGAATGTGTCAAAAAATGGAACTTCATTAATCAATAATTTGAGTATGAATTTTTCAATCCATATTTATGGATGTTTATATAATGGAAATTTGATTGAAATATAATGCTTGAATTAAATTATATGGCCATGTTATAGTGACCAAACCATTTCTTACATTATTATTACATCATTTTAATGATTAACAATGTAATAGTATTACACATAGAGGATTCAATGGATTATTATTTCAGTAGAACTAGGATCTTACCTAAAAATTACAACATCAAACACAAACATTTATTTAATTCTGTCCTCTCTAGCTTATTATTGGCACATGACCGCTCCATAGAACATATAGTCACCTGACGATATACATCAAATGGGGTGAGATAAAATCCTAGTAATTGGATATATAAGATCAATACAAAAATGGGTGATCATAACCATGACATAGGAAAATTTTCATGAACATGAGAGGAAGCATTAATAAGAGACTACAAATGTGGAAATTCTTAAAATGAAACATAATGTATTTGTTGTTAATTACCACAGATGCTTGTGAAAAATAGATAGTATGTTGTTCAAACATCATTTGACATTAACTAATAAAATTCATCACTTTACCCAATACATTGGAGTTCTTTATAATTCTGGGTGCACTCGTCAAATTGAAGCATTCCCATTGTGATATATAATTCTGGGCGCACTAGTCACATCATAACATTATCATTTATCATGCATGCCACAATGAACAAATATAAAAAATGATAATAACTATCCCATGAAAAGTAATGGGTTTAATCTCATAAGAACACATTAACAAACCCTACGTTCCCAAAAGAAAAATGGAATACCATAAATGTTATAAGAACAGTCAACCTTGAAAGAGAAGTAAAAGGTGTGTTCTTAAAAGAAGAGTTATTTTTGAAAAAATATTGTTAGAGATAAAAATTAATGAAGAAAATGTATTTCCCATAAATGTAAATACATTGATGTACAATTGTTTTTTATGGAGTATCCATATAAAAAAGGACTGAAAGAGGGAGAACCCAAAGGATGAATGTTGGGTTCATTAATTTCCCCTTACCTTGTTTCTGAAAGATTTATTTCCATTAATGTCATGTATAACCACATTAGATTCATTAATTGACAATTAAAGAACCTTTTTTACATTAATAAGGTTTATTATGGTTTCATTAAGTTATTTTATGGGCCTTTGGATGTATAAAAATGTTTAAAAAATATTGTTTGGGAATGTCTATTTTTATGGTTTTATTGAGCGGTACACATGTATTCATAAATGGATGTTCATGTAGGACATGGGTGATAATACATAATTGATATTTAATGTTATTAATGAAATTATAGAATTTTAAATGATCTTATAATTAATTATTTTATATACCATGTGGATGAATAATTAGATAAAAATTAAATGATGAATTTTGAGTTAATTTTGGTGGTTTTTCGACCACAACGATCTTGTTTTGTTTACTCATTTAGTAATTTTTACATAAGTTAATTCAAAAACATCAAATATGAAATAATACATATATAATATTATTGTTGAAACATAATAATGGTTTCATGACATGATCTGAAGGTAGAAATGGAAAAAGAAAACTTGTTTATCTTGAAGGTGATAGATTAACACCTCATAAACAACGTTTTATTTTACAAAATAATAGAAGGAGGAGAAAGTGGTTGGATGATATAATATCCCATTATTATCATAAAATTCCATGATATGTATTATAATTTAGTTACCATAACATTTGGATGAATATAGGTGGGGAGTGATTAAGAAAAGAACATGAAATTTAAAGAAAATTAAAGGAAATGAGTGAGAGAAAATACCTCTTGAATCCTCTTCTTGAGATCTTCTTTTAAGATGCTAGGATTGGTCTTTTTAGGAGACTAGAAGCTCTTGGACGTGGGGGAGGGTCTAGGGAAGATTTTTGGGTAGAGTTTAGACAAGTATTGAAGTTATAGATGTGGGAGGAAATGACGGTGTAGAGGGTGGTATTTATAGTAGATGGGAGAGGGTGTTTCTCAAAATAAAATTCATTAATTTATTATTTCCACACTAGACAATTAATATTGATTAATCCATGATGAAGAATATAAATTTTATCATGTGAACCTGAAATAATTGGGCTTACATCAACAGAACATCATGCATGACTCTATAATTAGCTTATTTATCTTATTTTGTAAATTATGGTATTTCACAGTTCATCAAAAAGTCAAGAATTTCAAAAATATCCCAAAAATTTCACCCCAATCATTTTTCAACGTGTAGATTTCAAAAATAAAGTACATTTTTCAAAAATAATTTTCTAAATGTAATTATTATAATATTTAATTAAAATCATAATTTAGTATCAAAATCTTATTTTAAAACATTAATTTACTTATTCAAAAATATATGCATATCAAACATTAAAATTGAATATAATTTATATACTATCATAGGTAAGGTTAATAATAATTAGGGTATATCACTATTCATAAGGGTATGTTATTATTCATAAGGTTAGGTTACCATTCACCCATAATTAATTTTTTCTTATTGGACTCCAAATAACTTACTGATTTCAACCATGTATGTACGATTTTCAAAATTCCAAACACAGAAGTGACAAAACTATGTTTAAAGGAAACTATTAACTTTGTAGTATATTATGTTGTTTTTTCATTTGATTTTATAACATATTTAGCAGAAGCTACATTCCAATGAAAAACATTCGGTTGTTACATTCTTTCCCCGTTATGAAATTTTGCCCTCGAAATTTCACATTACAAAAACAGGTGAGGGTAGTTATCCTTCATCACCTCTTTTGGATCCCAAGTAGCATCTTGAAACATATGGTTCCTCTAAAACACTTTTACAAGGCGGGTAGCCTTATTTCGTAGAACCTTATCTCTTTGGTCCAGAATCTTTTTTGGCTGGTCATCATATGAGAGATCATCTTCTAGTTGTACCACCTCTGAGTTCAGTAGATCTGAGGGATTAGGCATGTACATCCGTAGGAGTGATATGTGAAGCACATCAAGAACATGATGCATATTTGGTGGATGGTCATTTCAATAAGCCACAACTCATATGCAGTAAAGGATCTCAATGGGTCCAATGTACCTAGGTCTTAGAATCCCTTTCATTCCAAAACCCATTACTCTCTTCCACGTTGATATTCTAAGTATGAAATTATCGCCAACGTCGATATAAGGCCCCGGCCTTAAACCTTACTTAGTCTTGAGTTATTAAAAGATTACACATTGAGGATCTTTTCAGGTTTAGAGTTTTAGAGAATTAGATCATAAAATTTACATTACATTCCACATTTAAACAAAGTGGTTACATAAAAGATAGTATTCATTTTTTTCCCATCAATGGAAACATATTAAAAATAAAACATGGATTATTTCTTGACACTTCCTTGACACTATCATCATATCATGTACCTTTCCCTTAACCTGTGAAAAAAATGTCAAAAAAACTTGTGATGAGCACAAAAATCTCAGTAAGGGTTATAAAAATATGGAAACGAAACATGAGTTCATATATACATAAGAATGAAATCATACTTCACCCATGAAACATAGGCACTTTAACATACCTCATAAAATAATGAATAAATAAAAAGACATAAAAGGTAACTTGAGGAATTAATAACATTCTTACATAGGGAGTAACCCTCTTGGTTACATTTGGAATACCCACCACAGTATATTCCCTAAATCTCTTCAGAGAAACCTTAACGTTTCACTCCTTCGCATTACCCAATGCATTGGAGAGCTATATCGGGCTCACCCGCCCTTAGTTTATCACGGAACCACCCGTTTTCATAACAATTCATAAGAACCATAACATAAACGTATCACATAAAACATGCATAAAGGAAACATAACATTTCCACATTTCAATCACAATAAAACATTTTAGTATATTGAATTAATGAATCCATTCAAAAAGAAACCATTTCCAAAACCATTAAAAACATTTAATAAAGATATTTTTGAATCAAAGTGTCCCATACCACCTAGAATAATTTAAAATTTTAAACCATTAATATCCATATAAATAAATCTTTAAAACAATTTTGAATACATGGATATTAATAAGAACAAATAATTAAAACATTTAAAGCGATATTTTGGTTAAAGGGGTTTTACCAAAATTAGAGACACTTGAATAGAATAATTGAGGAATAACATTTAGTCAGAACCTTATAATATCATGAGAATAAATGGATTCATGATATAATATTCCAAATGGCAGTATATACACCATATAAGAGTGAATTGGTGCATAACAACAATGAAGTCTCAATAGAAATGTCAAATGTGATGAAATCCCTTATAAAGAAGGTATCCTTAAATTAAGGATAAATCAATCTCAAAATTATGTGTGACAAATATAAATACACCCAATATAAATGAATATTAAGTGTAAAACAATAAAATTTAATTCACACATATTCAAAGGATGACATATTCAATAACTACATGTTGAACCCAATGAAATCGAAATTGGGTTAAAAAGTTCCCTTGGTAAAATTCGACAGCCTAACGGCATCACATCAAAATTCAGAAAATGAGTTGATGAGAGATAAAAATGGGAATCTCATCAGTTGGAAATAAAATTTACATCAATAAAGATATAAAGGAACATATCCCAACATAATAGTATGTGAATTAAAAAACATAACAAAAGAAGTATTTTAAAAAGTGGAGGGTGAAAGGTTCCCTTACCGACATGGGAATCTTTTGAAACATGCGCCCCGTGAAAGAAGGACAACCCAAAATTGATGTAAATAATCATAAATGAAAGTATATTACACAATTAGTAAAATAATTTGCAGTACATACACCACTTAAAGGAAATTGTAGCCAATGTATCATAAATATCACGGGAATAAAAGTGAGATGAAAAATCCCTTACGAAAACTCAGGAGCCTAACATCGCCACTTAAAACATACAAAATGGATTGATGAGAGGGAATAGGGTCTCTCATCATATGAACATAAAAATTATAGTAATATTAATATAAAATAATATCACAATAACAAGAAAGATTAGATTTAACATGAATGACATAAAAGAGTGTACTTTAAAAGAAAGAGAGGAGTCGGATCCCTTACCTCAAGTCCAACTTGTCTTGTTCGTTTCATTATATTCCTGAATAATAAACTATGGTCAATTTATAATTGCCTAAGGAACTCATTTAATGATTATTATTCAGTTCATATCACATATTATAATGTTATAATAATTGTTTAATAATGTTAGTTCATATCAGACGTTTTTGCTGATGTTGGGTACATGAGTAAAAAAATGAACTTGTTTGAAAAATGATTTTCCATGTAGTTATAAGTAAATAATTTCCATAATAGTATTAATGATTACAATATCATATATATCCAGTACATATTCATTTTATACTATTCCATATCATTTGGAGATAAAAAACGAAAAGCACCGTTCATGGAGACGGTAGGCCGTACGTACGCATGAACGCTACTTTCATTTTTCTATTTGTCATATTAACGGAATTAAAAATATATGATATATATATATATATTATAATTCCAGTATAATATATATGTTATATAGGTCACATATTATCATTAATTTCATTCTTTATACGTTCCATGTGTTTCATGTACGAGCCACATCAATTGAGGGGTTGGTAGTCTGCACTTCCTCATATGAAATTATCGCATTTACACAACCTGATAAGAATAAAGGTATGTTTTAAATATAAAATACAGAAGCATATAGTAAACATAAATACCATATATATCATATATAAAATACATTGACATCATAATGGCCACCTTTAAAGGTGTTAAATGAATATTGAACAAGCATCGTTTCTTGAGGCAGAAAATCACCAACCACAGAAACAGTATGTTCTTTAACCATTAGACGAAGGTGTGTGTAAGTGTAGCTCGAATACTTATTATAAAAACATCCTAGTATATTTAATATACTGTAGTTGTTACAAAATAAATTAATAAAAATAGTTTAGGGGGTTGGAGAAGAAAAATAAAACAAAAGGAAACAAGTGAAGACATTACCTTAAAATCGGGTAACTCCTTTTGGTTTGAGATAAAAGGATTCCTTGGGAAGACTTCTACCCAATGTGAGGCTTCAAAGAGTTATAGAGGGATGTGGAGAGTCAAAATGGCCAGGGGTTGGCCGAGCCAAAGGCTTTGGAAGTGTTGGTTTGGAGGTACAGGTGGGCCCCTTTTATAAGAGGAGAGGAGGGGCACTCTTGGAAAGTAAGGAAATGTTACTTTATTTTAGAATGAGTTTCGGATTTTAGTGGTCCCACATTGATTTGTTTCGAGGTAAAGGTGATAAGGGTTTGAAATCCACCCATCCAATAGGTTTTGGACATGTGTAGGTCTTAGATATTACATTATCTTTCAATTTTATTTAAATCCTTTATTAATGAGGTAATCGCTGCATCATTATGATGTCGTAATTAAATTTAATTATTTATGTCTAAAAGTTACAAAAAATACTATGATGTAGGAAATATTTTTATATTTCCAATGAATATTTATAGTAAAAATTATGACATGTATAACCCCATGTAAAAATTGTTTTAGTAAAACATTTCATGTTTGTCTCAATTTTACTTTAATAATAAATAAAAAGGTATTTACGTCATTTTCCAACCAAATTGGCTCCATGGGGTCCGCAAGTTGACCCATGGATTTTCATGGTCGGCCATGACACATCCAATGAGGGTAGGACATGTTTCTAGGTCATTTAATTTTATAAAAACATTATTCTTACCTTAAACGACACTAATTACCTCTAATCGCGATTAAAAACTTAATAAGTTACTATTCACCAAAAAATTGTTTTAATCCCATTGAACCACATTTTACTTCATAATTACAACCATGTATGTCAGATTTTTGAAATTAAAAACACCAAGATGGTAAAATTTCATTTAAACGGAAAAATTAGTTTTTATAAGTACCACTTAGTGGTTTCACTATTCATCAAAAATTTAAGTTTTTCAGAAAATTACCAAAAGTTCACCCTAAGATATATTTGATATTCTGAATTAAAAAATGATCTCTATTTTAAAAAATTAAAAACATATAAGTTGCATTAATTAATTTTATAATTAATTTCCGCTTTCAAAACAAATAGCGTGTTTTTGTGAAACAAAATGTATCAAAAGATTGACACTAGTTTAAGTCTGATTTCAAAGTGAAATTAATTCCAATGACCACTATTGGATTTAATGGTAAAAATATATTCTAATTTCACTTTAAAAACAACTAAAAATATAATCTAATCATATAAATAAATTTGATTAAAATATGTTTTGAATTAAAATACAACCTTTTTCACTATTCATTAAAAATTGAATTTTTTCCGAAAAATACCAAAAATTTACACAAAGTAAATTTTGATGTCCCGATTATGAAGAAGAATTTTATTTTCACAAATATAAAACATAAAATTGTCAAAAATGTTGATTTAAAAGAGGTTCGCCATCAAAAGGCGGTTAATCGACCTTTTAACGAATATTAGAATGTTTACGGTTAAAATTGGATTCATTAGAATTTTTAATCCTCTAACATTTATTGTAAAAAGTAAAAATATTTGACAAACATATATAATCATTTTGTAGATAGTTCTTTTCATTCCTGCCATTACAATGGCTAGGCGTTAACTACTATTTAAAATAATATTATTTTAATATTAGAGTGCAACGTAAGATTCCCTAGAAACTCGTTGTTGCGTGTTGGGTACGACGTCGAGCATAGCATCCCCTTTAAAGTAATATTAATATTTTATTCACAAATATGGATAACTATAAAAATGTCATATTATTTATTTACCTGGGGTGTTACATCCTTCAACCCTTTTGGGAATTGCGTCCTCCCTATTTTAAAATTGAGCTTGGAAACATCCTTGAAAGTCCCACATCGGAACAAGAGTCGGTAAAACAATCACTTTAAAATAATGAATGATAAGTACAGAGGTCACCCGAGTTAACCCATACTAGGATTCCATGTAGGAAAACATGGACATGGAGGAGAAAACATAGGGTCATGTTCTGATGGAGAGTGATAGAAAACATGTTTAGAATAAAGTTAACCATAAGAGTGCAGTAAGGCCCGTTGTCGTGCACCAGTTCCCGTTCGAGTCTAGCTCAAATCGGTGTTTTCGTGTTTTACCCCTAGGTACATCTGTGCCAGAGCCGCCTCTACCTTCTCGTATCCAGAGAGGGATGTATTTCTCGGAAAACACACAACATCTCTACAATACCAAAATTCTAGGATGTTCTTCTATACTAATCCTCAAAGTCTATCGTTGGGCTATGTGCTCTAATCAGAGTTTATCTAAATCTAGCTTCCAAGGTTAGTACTAAACTGCCTCTGATACCAACTGTAACGCCCCGACCCCAGCTACCCGGAGTCGGTGCATTACTTCGTAACATTGGAATGATCACAAAAGATCAAGTCTCGAAAGACCGATTAGTTTAGTATCCTTGGAAACACTAGATACATTCATAAGTCTTTCATTACATCAAAAAGTAAACAAACTACAATAACATGGTCTTCATAGTCCACCCTCAAATCCCTTTCTAACTATCCCTGCCGGTCATTCATAAAATACCTCTTCACATCCTGGAAAAATATTAAAACATTGAAAGGGGTGCGCTCAGATGCTCAGTAAGGATAACAATATTGCGGAAGCTTTCATAAATAAACATTAACAATTAAGGCAATGTATAAATAAAACAAAAGCCTTTTAAACATGAACTTAAACATAATATGGAAAATGTAAAATGAGATAATTCCATTTACTTATTCACATGGATATTCTACTGGTCGAATAATCACATGAAATATCAATAACCACTTTCATAATGATGGAATGCATAATGCCAGACATTCTGAAAAATTTTGTCAAGGCCTCAGCCAAGACGTCTAAAATGATTAAGGCCTCGGCCAAAACCATAAATAAAATTGGAAAAGGGCCTCGGCCAATTCCATGTCTAGTTGTCTCATGAGACCAACCGATGCATCGAGGAGCTATAGCGGGCTCCACCCGTCACTTATTAAGTCCAATACATTCCTCATATGAATAGGTTTAAACATATCATAAACCATAACATAATCGTATAACATAAAACATGGATAAAGGAAACATAACATTTCCACATTTCAATCACAAGATATCAATACAACACATTGATATAATAAAAATTCTTTCAAAACCATATTCAATACCATAATAAAAGAAAGTTAAAACATTGTATTTATTTTTCATTAAAAAAACGTGATGGCTTGTAGAGGAAGCTGAAACTCAAATAATGGTCATGGCGGCGGAGAATTCATTGTTGCCGCATATGTACGGAAATAAAAACATTCCCTTTTTGTCGTTTATTAAAACTCTTCGTATAAAAGAGATTCCTTTTGAATAACATAAAAGTCAAAGGGGTTTATACACCGTATAAAAGAAAGTTGTGTATAAAACCAAATATGCCTCAATGGAAGGGGATTGAGATGAAGTCCGTAAAAAGATAATTTTTAAAATAAAATAGATCTATTATGTGTATTCACTATAGGTACACATAATGAAATTAAAAATACAAAATAGGACATAATAATATCGTGACATAATTTGAAAGTAGGAGATTAACCCAAAGAATGGAAGTTGGGTTAAGAAATTTCCTTACCTCGTGTCTGACTTGACTCAACCATTATTTAACCTCCTGAATAATAAACTAGAGTTAATATATAGCTTATTAAGAACCATTTTCAATTTCATTATCCTTTTTATATCACTTATTACAATGATATGAACATTATGTAATTATTTAAGTTAATAACGGTCGTTTTGTCGATCTTTGGTACTTGAGTCAACAATAAACTTCTTATAATTACAAGTTGTTTATGTGGTATAATATCCATTATCTACAGAATTATATTAATGATTTAGATGTCATATATATCATATATATCCAGTATATACATTCATTTATAATATTACGTAACATTTAGAGGTAAGAAATGAAATGCACCGTTCATGGAGACGGTAAGCCGTACGTACGCATGAACGCTACTTTCATTTCTATTTCGTATTTAATGGAATGAAATCATAATGATATAAATGTATAATATAATTACAGTATAATATAGTGTATAATACCATTTACTCCATCCTTTATACATCCCACATATGGCATTAATGATTCAAATCACTTTGAGGGGGCGGTAGTCCGCAATTCCTAAAATGAAATTATCGCGTTTACCCATAATGGAAATCATAAAGTATGCCATAAATGAGAAATACAAAAGCATAAGTAAGACAAAAACATATTATATATCATATATAAATATAGTTACATCTTAATGGCCACCTTTGAAGGTGTTATATGAGTGTTGAACAATCATCGTTTCGTGAGGCAGAAATTCGCCATCCACAGAAACCTTATGTTCTTTAACCATTAGATGTAGGTGTGTGTAACTGTAGCTTGAATCTGTCTTATAAAAACATCATAGTATATTGAGGATACAGGTGTTGTTACAAAATAAATGAATAAAAAGAGTTTAGGGGGCTGGAGAAGAAAAATAAAACAAAACAACATTAGAGAAGACATTACCTCAAAATCGGGTAACTCTTTTTGATTTGAGCCAATGGCTTCCTTGGGAAGAGTTATGCCCAAAGTGAGGCTTCTAGGAGTAATAGGGGGAAGTTGGGAGAGTATTTGGGCAGTGTTTGGCCGAGCCAAATGGTTTGAAAGTGTGAATGAGGTGGTATAGGTGGGGGCCTTTTATAAGAGGAGAGGAGGGGCACTCCTGGAAAGTAAGGAAATTTTACATTATTATACAATTATTTTCGGATTCTAAAGGTCCCACACTTATATAATTCGTGGCTAAGGTGATAAGGGTTAGAACTATACCCATACAATAGTCTATGGAAATGTGTAAGCCTTGTATTGTACATTATCTTTTCATTTTATTAAAATCGTTAAATAATGAGGTCATCGCTGCATCATAATGATGTCATAAATAATTTAATTAATTTAATGTCTAAAAATTATAAAAAAATACTATGATGTAGTAAATCTCTTTATCTTTCCAATGACTATTTATAGTCAAAAATATGACTTGTATAACCCCATGTAAAAATTATTTTCGTAAAACATTTCATGATTGTGTCATTTTTTACTTTAACATTAAATAAAAGATATTTATGCCATTTTCCAACTAATGTGGCTCCATGGGGTCCCCAAGTTGACCCATGGATTGTCTTGGTCGGCCATGGCACATACAATGATGTTAGGACATGTTTCATGCTCATTTCATATTATTAAACCATTATTTTTACCTTAAACTACACTAATTACCTCTAATCGCGATTAAGAACTTAAAAGTTACTATTCACCAAACATTATTTTAATCTCATTGAACCACATTTTAATTCATAATGACAACCATGTATGTAGGATTTTTGAAAATCAAATCACAGAAGTGGTAATATTTCATTTAAAAGAAATATCAGTTATTTAACTACCACTAAGTGGTTTCACTATTCATCAAAAATTGAAGTTTTTCAGAACAATGCCAAAATTTCACCCTAAGATATAATTTATATTCTGAATTCAAAAATGATGTCTATTTTAAAAAATTCCAAAAATATAATTTGCATTAATTTATTTTATAATTAATTCCCGCTGTCACAACAAATAGCGTGTTTTTAAGAAACAATTTATATCAAACGATTGGCAATTGTTTATGTCCAATTTCAATGTGAAATTAATTCTAATGAACACCATTGGATAAAATGGTAAAAATATATTCTAATTATACTTTAAAACCACTAAATAGTATAACTTATCACTATAAATTATTTTTATTAAAAAAGTTGTTTTAAGTAATTTTCAATATTCATAAAAATTTGGATGTTCCCAGAAAATTACAAAAAATTCAACATAGGCTAATTTCAATATTAGGAATACAAAAATGAATTCCATTTTGAAATATAAAATTTATATAATTTCAAAAAGTGGGTATTACTATTCATAATGGCTACTTTGATTAGTCACGGTGTGTTAGAACTCGAACTTGCGTAAAATGAAAGCTATTGCATTATTGAAAGAGAGGCGTATCGTGAAAGATCGGGGTGTTACAAAAGCTATGTTTTAAATATAAAATACAGAATCATATTGTAAAAATTAATACCGTATATATCATATATAAAATATAGTGGAATCATAATGGCCACCTTTAAAGGTGTTAAAAGAATATTGAACAATCATCGTTTCGTGAGGCAGAAAATCTCAAACCACAGAAACAATATGTTCTTTAACCATTAGACGATGGTGTGCGTAAGTGTAGCTCGAATACTTCTTATAACAACATCCTAGTATATTGAAGATACTGTATTTGTTACAAAAGAAATGAATAAAAAGATTTTAGGGGGTTCGAGAAGCAAAATAAAACAAAAGGACACAAGTGAAGACATTACCTTAAAATCGGGTAACTCCCTTTGGTTTGACCTAAAAGGCTTCCTTGGGAAGCCTTATGCTCAAAGTGAGGCTTCAAGGAGTTATATAGAGAATTGTAGAGACAAAATTGGAAGGGGTTGGCCGATCCAAAGGAATTGGAAGTGTGGGTAAGGAGGTAGAGGTGGGGGCCTTTTATAAGAGGAGAGGAGGGGCACTCTTGGAAAGTAAGGAAATGTTACTTTATTTTAGAATGAGTTTTGGATTTTAGTGGTCCCGCATTGATGTGTTTCTAGGATAAGGTGATAAGGGTTGAAAATCCACCCATACAATAGGTTTTATACATGTGTAGGTCTTATATATTACATTATCTTTCCATTTTATTTAAATCCTTTATTAATGAGGTAATCGATGCATAGTTATGATGTCATAAATAATTTTATTTATTTAATGTATAAAAATTATAAAACAAATACTATGATGTTGGAAATCTTTTTTTATTTCAAATTAATATTTATAGTCAAAATTCTGACTTGTATAACCCCATGTAATAATTGTTTTACTAAAACATTTCATGTTAGTCTCATTTTTACTTTAACATTAAATAAAATGGTATTTTTGTAATTTTCCAACCAAAGTGGCTCCATGGGGTCTCCAAGTTGACCCATGGATTTTATTGGTCGTCCATGACACATCCAATAAGGGTAGGACATTTTTCTAGGTCATTTAATTTTATTAAAACATTATTCATACCTTAAACTACACTAATTACATTTAATCGCGATTAAAAACTTAATAAGTTACTATTCACCAAAAAAAATATTTCAATCCCACTGAACCACATTTTACTTCATAATGACAACCATGTATGTCGGATTTTTGAAATTCAAAACACCAAGATGGAAAAATTTCATTTAAATGGAAAAATTAATTTTTATAAGTACCACTTAGTGGTTTCACTATTCATCAAAAATTGATGTTTTTCAGAAAATTACCAAAAGTTCTCCCAAAGATATATTTGATATTTTGAGTTCAAAAATTATGTATATTTTTCAAAATTCAAAACATATAAGTTTCATTAATTAATTTAATAATTAATTCCAGCTGTCAAAACAAATAGTGTGTTTTTATGAAACAAAATGTATCAAAAGATTGACACTAGTTTGAGTCCGATTTCAAAGTGAAATTAATTCCAATGACCACTATTGGATTAAATGGTAAAAATATATTCTAATTTCAATTTAAAAACAATTCAAAAGATAATCTAATCATATAAATAAATTAGATTAAAAGAGGTTTTGAATTAAAATACAACATTTTTCACTATTCATTAAAAATTGAACTTTTTCGGAAAAATACCAAAAATTTACACAAAGTAAATTTTGATGTCCCGATTCTAAAGAAGAATTTTATGTTGTCAAATATAACACGTAAAATTGACCAAAAGTGTATTTAAAAGAGGTTCTCCGTCAAAAGGCAGTTAATCGACCCTTTAAAGAATATTAGAATGTTTACGCTTAAAATTGGATTCATTTGCATTTTTAATCCTCTAACATTTATTGTAAAAAGTAAAAATATTTGACAAACATATATAATCATTTTTTAGTTAGTTCTGTTCATTCCCGCCATTACAATGGCTAGGCGTTAACTACTATTTAATATAATATTATTTTATTATTAGAGTGCAATGTAAGATTCCCTAGAAACTCGTTGTTGCGTGTTGGGTACGCCATCGAGCATAGCATCCCCTTTAATGTAATATTAATATTTTATTCACAAATATGGATAAATATAAAAATGTGATATTCTTTATTTACCTGGGGTGTTACAGTCGAACTCTAAGTCCCATTGACGGTTTTCTACATAACTCCTTTCTCGACAATGACTATCATTGATATGATTTCTGGATGACTAGAACCTTCTCTTTCTTCTATTGTACAAGATTGGGTCCAAGTAAATTTCTTTCTCCAACTTCATCCCAAAAGGTTAGAGTTCTACATCGCATTCCATACAGAGCTTCATAAAGAGCTATCTAAATACTTGAATGGAAACTATAGTTTCTTGAGAACTCAAACAATGGAAAATTATAATCCCATACACCTTTTAATTTTAGAGATAAGGATAATAGCATATCTTCTAGAATATGAATAGTCATTCCATATTTTCGATTTGTTTGGGTGTGATAGGCAGTGTTGAAATTTAATTTAGTACTCAAATCATGTTGAAGGCTTTTCCAGAATTTAGATGCGAACCTTGCATCAGGATCAGAGAGAATTTAGAGTGGAACACCATGTAGTCTCACCACTTTCTTCACATATATACTTGAAAGTTGTTCAAGTGATAGATCCTCCCGAATAGGGATAAAATGGGTAGACTTGGTGAGTTAGTCAATCATAACCCTTATCTCATTATTTCACTTAGACATCTTCGAGAGACCTGGGAAAAATTCCATATTAACATTATCCCATTTTCACATGGGTATATGCAATTTTTCATCATCCCTTTGGACTTTGGTCACTCTAATTTAACTTGATGACATACCAATCACCTTGTGATATATTCCATGATTTCCTTTTTCATGTTATCCCACAAGAAGTGTTCTCGGTGATCACGGTACATCGTGTTACTCCCATGATATATATAGAATTATGATAGATGTGCATTGTCCAATATATCCTTATTTATCCTAGGCGATGAAGGAACACAAATCCATGTTCCAAACAGAATCACAACATCCCCATCGATATGGAACTCTTCCAGCTTCCCTTCCTTTACTTTATTCACCATCATTCATATCCCCACATCAACCCTTTGTGCTTCTTTAATATTCTCTTTTATGGATGGTTGTGAAATAATTTGGGGAATGTAGGATCTATCCCATGACCTTATGATTTCTATGTCCATCCATTGTATATCCAAGAAGATAGGGTATTTCCCAATATGAAACATGAATAGAGTAGCTGGTTATTTACTTCTTAGAGCATCAACTACTGTGTTTTCCTTTCCATGATGGTATTTAATAGAGAAATAATAATACTTGATAAGATCTAACCATCTCTTTTGACACATGTTGAGATCCATTTGTGCTAATATATATTTTAGGATCTTATGGTATGTGTATATGTCACACTTCTTGCCATAAAGGTAGTGATGCCATATTTTCAAGGAAAAAATCATGGATTGCAGCTATGGATCATGTGTTAGGTAGTTCTGTTCATGGATCATCATCTTCTGTGAGGTGTAGGAAATCACATTATCATTTCTCATGAGTATTCATCCCAATACGTTCTTTGAAGCATCAAAGTGTATCACAAAACATTCTCCAATTTTTGTTAGTGTGAGTACATGTGCATTGATCAGCCTTTCCTTTAACTACTTGATGCTTTACTCACATTCTTCAGTCCATAAATTCTATACCCATTTCCTTGTTAGCTTAGTTAGAGGGCTTGATAATTGTGAGAAATTTCTCACAAAATTTTGGTAGAACCTAGATAACCTAAGAAATCTAAAGATTTTTCTGACACCAGAGGGACTGATCCATTTCACAATCTCCTTTTTTAAGGTTCCACATAAATTTATTTAGTTGTGATCACATGACCCAAGAAAGTGACTTGCTTCATCCAAAAGTCACAGTTGATGAACTTGGTGTAAAACTTCTCCAATATCAATGTCTCTAACACAAGTCTTATATGTTCTTCATGTTCTTCCTTTATCTTGGAGTAGATGAGAATATCATCAATAAACACTACCAAAAAAATTTCTTGGTAATGCCTAATGACTCTATTCATCAAATCCATGATGATTATAGGGCCATCAGTATGTCTAAAGGGCATCCCTAGAAAGTCATAGATCCCATACATTGTACAGAAGGAAGTCTTCAGAATATATTCCTTCTTCACTTTTAACTGATGATATTTAAAACAACGATCCACCTTGATAAGTATTGAGATCCTCTTAACTTATCAAACAATTCATCAATCCTTGGAAGAGTATACTTGTTCATTATGGGGATCATGTTGGGTTCCCGATAATCAATACCCAACCACATTTTTTCATCATTATTCTTCTTCATAAAGAGCACTGGGGCACCCGGGGTGATGCACTAGGGCATATGAACCCTTTGTCAAGATTCTCTTCCAGCTTCTTCTTTAACTCATCCAGTTCGATAGGAGTCATCCTATAAGGACACATTGATATAGGACTAGCTCTGGGTATTAGTTCTATTGAAAACTCTACCTCATGGTCTAGGAAACGTTTGGGTAATTCTTCGGGAAATACATCATTCAATTGCCTTTTGATGGGAATTTTTCAAGGTTGACACTTTATTTTGACCCAGTCATTTCGGAATGTTATGATTCTTCATAGGTAATCAACACCCACACAAATGAATATTTCATAAAAGGAGATTCATGATGGGATTTTCTGCATGGTTGGCACTCTCCATTGACCCAACGATTCGGGAGTGGTATTCTTCTTCATAGAGAATAAACACCCACAAATATAAAGGAATTTGAAAAGGATATTCATGATCCTTCTTGAATTTATAGAGGCACAGGGGATGGTTCAGAATATGAAAATATGTTTCCTTTTCCCGATAGATAATACACGATCTATATAATAAGAGCCAATTCATTCCCATTATATTGTTGAAATCCACCAAGGGAAGTACCACAATATTTTCTAGAGGAATCTTCCCACATACGCCAACAATAGAAGATTCCAACACTTGGGTTGAAATGATTTCACCACTTGGTGTTTTAATAGATATCTCTATATCTAGGGTTTGGGGTTTCAATTGTATAGTTCTTGAAAACATGCATGATATAAAGCAATGTGTATAACTAGAATAAAACAATGTCTTTTCCATTTTTTAGTGAATATGAAATTTTACTTGTACGACTTCATTATCCTGATCCACTTCTGTAGAAATGATGGCATAGGCCTTCCCATGTTCCTTTGGCATTGGTTGCTGCTGACCTTGATTACCCCTAAGAAATCGAGGTTCAGTGCCCTGGAATTCATAGTTCTCTAGCTCCTTATAGTGGTAGCATTGAACCATGGGTGCTTCTCTCCATTCATTAGCTACATTATCTTTCTTTTTCATGTATTTTTTAGGCTCATGAGCTTGGTTTCCTTTCCTACACATGAATCACTTCCCCACCCTTTTGAGGAAGTTCCCATGGTGAAACTTCCCATGTTTTTGGAATGTGGGTCATTGAAATTTCGTCTTACAATTGTCATTAGATCCTCCAGATTGAAACACCATCATTCATTTCATATCAAAATAGACATGGAAAAATTCTAGAAACACTATCTCCACTTTGAGATCACACCGAACAACTTCTTCATAACTTTTGATGTCTCTAATTACATGATCCCTTTGATGGAGCAGTCTTAATCTACTAAAGAATCTATTAATTTTGGTATCATTGTTGATAACAAAACCCACAATGTACATTAAAAGTATTGAGAAATTCTTTTTATAGGTTATGAAAAATTCTCTTTCTTTATTCTAGAGCTCTATGAATTCTCGATGCATCTCTGTGTGTAGATTTTTTGGGAAATACTTGTTAAGAAACATTATCTTAAAGTCTTATTTTTAAATCCTTTCAATTTCATCCCAAGGCTTGGTGTTCTTAATCAAATCCCATAATTAATCAGCCTCTCCATCTAGATTATAAATTTCTAGAGTCACCTTTTCTATCTTAGAACTATGGAGCACAGAAATGATCTTCTCCATGGAGTTGACCCATTGCACCGCAACTAGTGGATCAGAAGATCCACTAAACGTCAGTGTTCATTGCCTCATAAAACACTCGATAGCCTATTTCCCTGTCTTTGGTGAAGGTGGATGTTATCCATTATTATGGTTATTGTTCATAAACCGAGATATTTGGGTAATCATACCCATGATGTTTTGAACGCCACCTCCCAAGTCATTGGGGATGTCATTCGGGAAATTGTTGTGTTGGCCCTCACACGATTTGTTGGTCTAGTTTCTCCAGGTTCCCACCATTTATTAAAATATAAAAGGTTAGAAAAAAACATAATTCAAAAAGACATGAATAAATTATTGATTTGAACAATTTTCACATAACAAAAAAATTATGGGATCCCTATTTAAGTCTTATTTTGTTTATATTTGTACTTAGGCTCATGAAAGAGGTTTTCTCTTGCGTTCACTAATCCTAATTCCAAAATAAACTAAACCTTGCATCAGATACCTACTATAGAGACCCTTATATTTCTTACATTTCAATTACATCATTTAAATGTTAAATATTATAATATTATAACACATAGGGGATCCAAATGTTTAGTCTCTTTTGAAAACTAGGACCATACATAACTATTACATCATCTAGCATAACTAGTTATTTAATTCCTTCTTCTCAAGCTTCTTATTGGAACTTGACCCCTCCTATGTACATGCAGTCACATGAGGATATATATCAAATGGGGTGACCTAAAAACAAAATAAAAGGTTATATAAGAACAATATAACAATGGGTGAGCATAACCATAACATAGGAAAATGATCGTGAACATGAGAAGAAGCATTAATAAGGGACATGAAATGTGGAAACACATAAAAATGAAACATCATGTATTAGTGGTTAACTACCACACATACATGTGAAAAAAGCTAGAATATTGTTCACATATCATATCCAATAAACTAATGAGATTATTCAATTTACAAAATTCATTGGATCTCTTTATAATTTTGATCTCACTCGTCACTTTAAAACATCCATATTATGATATATAATTTCATGCGCACCCGTCACATCATAACATTATAATTTATCATGAATTCCACAATGGACATATATAAAAAATTAACATAACTAACCCATGAAATGTAAGGGGTTTCATCTCATAAGAAAAAATTTGCAATCATTGGGTTCTCAAAATAAAGAGATAGTAACATAAATGTTACAAGAACCGTCATCCTTGAATGACAAGTAAAAGGTGTGTTCTTAAAAGAAGAGTTCTTTTGGAAAACATATAGTCTAAATTAAACACCATTGGAAAACATGTATTTCCCATAAAATGAAATTAATTGATGAAAAAATTATTTTTAAGGATTAACCATATCAAAAAAATAAGTGAAATAGGGAGAAACCGAAGGATGAATGTTGGGTTCGAGAATTTCCCATTACCTTGTATCTAAACCCATTGTTCACATTAGTGTCCTATATAACCACATTATATTCATTAATTGAAATTTCTAGAAACTTTTTTACTTGATTATGGTTCATTATGGTTTTCTTGGTGTTATTTTATGGGCCTTTTAATGGGTTATAATGTTTAAAAAATATTGTTCGGGAATTTTCATTTTTTGGTTTTCTTGAGCAGTTCACATGTATTCATAAATGGAAGTTTGTTTAGGAAATGGGTGAGCATACAGAACTAATGTTTCATGTTATTAATGATATTCCATAAGTTAATATGATCTTATAATGAACTATATTATATGACATGTGGATGAATCATTAGATAATAATTAAATGATGATTGTTTGGGTAAATTTAGGCATTTTTTCAACCACAATGTATGTGTTTTGTGTAGAAATTTAGTAATATGAACATAATAATTTTATAAAACATAAAATATGACATAATAAATATATAATATTATTTTTCAATCATAAAATTGGTTTTAAGACCAGATATTATGGTTGATATGGAAAATTAAAACATTTAATTCTTGGTGGTGATAGATTAACACCTCACGAACAATGTTTTGTTTTATAAAATAAAAGGAAGAATAAGAGGGGGTATATGGTTTAATATCCCATTAGTATCATAAAATTATTGTCTATTTATGATAATGGAGTTAATATACCATTTGGACGAATATAGTTGCGGAGATAATAAGAAAATAACTTAAAATTGAACAGAAATTAAAGAAAGAGAGGGAGAAAAAATACCTCATGATTCCTCCTCTTGAGATCCTCTTTAAAGAAGCTAGGATTGGTCTTTTGATGAGACCAGAAGCTCTTGAAATTGGGGAAGGGGCAAGGGAATATGGTCTGGTAGAGTTTAGACAATGATTATAGCTTGATATGTGTAAGGAAATGAGGGTGTGGACGGTGGTATTTATATTAGATGAGAGAGGGGATTTCTCAATAAAACATTTATTAGTCTATTATTTCCCCCATGATAAAGAATCAAGAGTCTTCCACATCCCAGAATAGTAATTTTATCATGTGAACCTAAACCAATTGGGATTACATCAGTAGAACATTACACATGACTCTATAATTAGTTTATTTAGCTTATTTTGTAAATTATGGCATTTCACTATTCATCAAAAATTCTGGTATTTCAGAAAAATCCCCAAATTTCACTCCAACATTTTTTCGACTAGTAGAATCCAAAAATGAATTCAATTTTTCAAAAGTAATTTTCTAAATATTATCATTTAAATTTTTATTTAAAATCAATATTTAGTATCAAAAACAATTTTTAAAACAATAATTTACTTATTCAAAAATATAGGTATATCATTCCTTAAACATGAATACTATTTATATATTATCATAGGTAAGGTTTCTATTCATTAGGGTATATCACTATTCATAAGGTTATGTTCATATTTATAAGTGTATGTTACTATTCACCAAACATTATGTTTTTCTAATTGGACTCAAAATAACTTACTGATTGCAACCGTGTATGTCAGATTTTTGAAATTCGAAATACAGAAGTTACCAAAGTATGTCTAAATGAAACTTATCACTTATTAGTTCACTATGTTGCGTTTTTATGTGATTTTATGACATATTTATAAGAATGTAAATTCCATGAAAAAATAAGGGGTCATTACACATGGTATGATGATTAGTTTTATAAGCCAATAAAATATAGGTGTATCAATCATATATGTTGATAGCACATCTTTGGAAAATAATTTTGGTGATATTGTGATAAATAGTCTATATTAAACAATAAGTTATCGTATGTGTTTATCGATGTTGGCTCATTAAATTATCTATCATCAGTGCCTTCAACCATTTCAAGATAGTAATCTATTACTTTATGAAATATCACAAAATAATAGTGATAAAGAATCTAAGAGTATCTCACACTAACTATTACAATTAATCTCAATAAAAGTTGATTTGAATTTTTCTATTATATTAAATGTTATTATCTAGACAAAGTAATAATTTTATTTAGGACAAATGATCACATAAATTAAATAAATATTTATTCTCAAGGTAATTGTTAAATTATATACATATATAACATTTATTTATTTATTATAAAAATAAATGTTAATTTTTTTGAGTATTCATTAAATACCAAGAAAATATAGTAGACCAAGATTTAATCTAGTAATAAATATTAATATGAACTTCAGAAAATTTTTATTGATTATTGATCCTAATAGTAGAAATTGTAGAAGAAGAATACTTTTTATCTTTAAAAACATGGATTTGAGTTAGACCTGAGTTTAACATTTTATAAACAATACATGGGAAATCCAATAAATTACAAATACTAACACTTGCTCTATAAACAGTCTGCCAATACATATTAAAAGGGTAAAATAGAAATTCATTATGAACAACATATTTCAATCATGAATCATAGCTTTTTATCTCGCATCCTCTTTAGAATGAGAAGATCAAGAGTTATTCTATAAGATAATGGATTGCTAAAATGATCTTGATAAACAAAGAAATATGATCAATAGATTGTGCTAGTACCCAACGATTGATCAGTGTAATTTTGAGATTATTGGGGAATGTGTGGATCACTGCTATAGGGAATATACACTTATATCCTATAAGATTGGTGGTGGATTATCGAAATGGTTTTCATATAACAATAATATACTATGATGAAGGATATCAATAAATATGTTATATTTATTCAAATATAATTAAATTAATTAAAAATTTAAAATGAAAAAGATATTCTCTTTATTCTGAAATCCATTCATGTCAATATTGGTTTGAAAAATGTTTGATGATCGTGAAATTTACATCTACTAAAATATTCAAACGATTCATTGAATATGATAATTTTTAGAGTTGGGATTAGCCCTGAAAAGAACATGCACTTCTCTTACAACCAACAGAACCAAAAAAACCACAATAAAATTTCCAATCCAATAGAATTCTCACTAATTTCAACAATGGCCTCCACCAAAGTAATGAAAACTAATGAAACTATCAATAAAATTTATAAAAATATCAAGTGCCCACTGAAACTGAAGATTCAACATTAAACTCTTATAAATAAAAAAAATAGGGTTGCACAACCCCTGTAAATAATACTCAATCCTCTACCACATAACCTTCAACTGTCATTGGATATTTTCCCAGAAAGAACCCAAAATTAATACAAACACCACCCCCTAGATCCAAGAATGTGGTCTAGTATGATGAGTTGTGTAGAGAGGGTAGAGGATGAATTTTAAAGATTTACAACAATGGACATAACGAATACAAGTTCTTCAATAGTAAAAAGAATGTAATACTGATCACTTACAACATCATAGTCCTAGAAACACTAAAAATCCATCTTGTCTGACCAAGGAAGGGATCTTGAATGAAAGATTTGAGCATGCACATGTATTTATATGTATAATTATATATATATATATATTATGTATTATGTAATATGAAAATAATTATATAAATAAAAATATATATGATGCTTAAATAGATATATAAATATAAGTTAATATTATTACATACACATTTAAAATAAAATTTTGTGAGATATATATATATATATATATTATTTGAAAATATATATAAATATATTGAAATATTTAATTAAAAATAATTCATATTTTTTATAAATTTAAATAAATATATATATATATATATTGAGTATTTTATTCATAAAGAATATAAATTAAAATATATCCTTATGAAAGAGTTTAAAATTAAGGATTTGTTTCAGAGATAAAACAGTCACCAAGAATAAGGTCAACTAATTCAGTATTCATTGGACAATGGTCAATATTTATGGGTTTTTTCTTTTTGGAATAATAGCAACCATTATGTTTTTTCTCCTAATTAGTGAAAGAGGTGATTATAATTGTATTCAGGTGGGATTCATCTTTCATAAAGTAAAATGGAAGATGAATTTCATTGAGGGGTTCCTTAATTAATTAGTTATGTACTCCAAAACTAAATAATAGTGTTTATTAATTAAAAATCCACCCATGATCAGATAATTTTTCTTATTTTCAAGGATAAGAATAATGAAATTTTGATAATAATTACTTTAAGATCCGTTAGAAAATGATCTATGAGTAGATGAATAATACTTAAGTGGATGTGATTTTTACACTATTGTATAAGTAAATCCCTTCTAATCAACCAACAAAATCCTTTTTTTCATTTCTATATATAATTTAAGGACAATCCTGAGTAATATTATTCTTTTCTGTCTCTCCCCAACATTGTTATAGAGGATATGGTACAATACTAGCCAACCCCCATTTGAGTTGCAATTAACATGCCGATATCTTTTTATTAATCTACAATTTAAGAATATTATATAGTATATTTGATATAATATGTCTTATATATATGATTAGATGTTTTCAAATCATGGAGAAGATTATAAACCATTAAATTATCATCATTATTATTATTATTTTGAACCTCCACCTTTCTGAGAGTGAAAATGTTATGGTGAATTATCATTTAATAATGAGAATATGAAATTATTATCATATCCTCGGTAGTAGATTCCATTATAGAGCCTACTATGACAAAATACTCTATGATGTTTTCTACATTGGATGAATATTAATGTTCATTACCACCACTAGTGAAAATAGACCCTCACACAGTACTGTCATTCTCTCTTCAAACCACATCCCACTGTTTCATTTTTGAGAGATTATTTTAATTATAAGGCAGTAAAAAAATTACACCTCATATTATATATAATCAAGGATACATTTGTAGATATAGTTTTTCTGAAGTAAATGTAAACGAAAAATAAAAATTAATATTTTTATGTATAAGTATTATCCACTAGTGAAAATAAATAGGTTTTTATAGAACCAGTTGGAAGAAGTAGTTTTTCGCTTCACACTCTAGATTTTAGAAGTTTGTGGGGGATAAAAGTCATCTTAAATAAAAATTCATGCTAGGGATCGAGAACCAACGACCATTGTAGGCACACCACCATAAACTATAACTTCTATAAAATTTATCTTAAAACAAGAATGATTGAATGATTCATCAGGGAATATGTATCTCAAAATGGGATGAACAAGCACACCAACCCCACAACAAGTCGCTATTCTGTGTTTATAGATCCGTAATTATTTACAATATTTTAATATATGTTGTATACGTCTCTAATATACTAATACATTAAACCATTGGGTTCTCATCATGGAAAAGTTTGGGAGATGTAATATTAAAATTATGTAAATGATGTAAAATATATTTGAGTTATGGTTAGAAAATCTATCTTAGTACCAATTAATATATCCAATGTTTATATTTTGTAATTGGATTTGGGATTTCATGTTATGGGCCCCGTGTATAAGATGTTTCGACCATCGCAATGACTTTAATTCCCTAATACAGATTATATTGAATGACATAATGCCATAATTTTCTCAGTTAGTGGTAGATTGACTTAGAGTTGCTTATTAATCTACAAAAAAATTAATGATAGGGTCTATTAGGATTATAAAAGTGATTTATATTTGAATTAATTATGTGGGATTGAGTTTAAATGAATTATTGGTGTGTTTACATTAAAGTAATATAGAATAGATGATTAATGAATTTTCTTAGTACAAAGATAATATAAATTAATATTTTGTTACGTTATATAATTATTTAAAACATATATTTATTAACAGGTTGATTATAATTCATTAATGTATGAAAGATATTCACTTAGAAAATACAATTTAGAAATTATGAAGTTATAAATAATTGAATTAATATTTTGAAGTTATTCACTATTTGATGGAATTAATTTTTTAAATGTTCATTGTGGGTGATAACTAACCATTGATAAATTCATATGTTTATTTTAAAATAAAAAATTATTATGTGGAAAGGTAAATTATGTTTTACATGACGCCTCATATTTTTATTGTTGAATAAGTTATTCTGGGTTTCAGTATTTCTTAACAATTTTCAATTTAGTGTTCTTTGAAATGTTATGTTTGGAATAGGGTTATAAAAATTGATTGTGGATTATTAATGGAGAATAAGATAGGGGGTATTGAGGTGCGTAAGAAGAAAAATATTTATATGTTATGTGTTGGTGATTAATCATTTTCATCTTGTACATTTTATTAAAATCCTTATATCCACTTTTTTATTTCAATGATATTTTTCAACTTACATTGATTCTTTAGAACATAAATGGAAATGGATTTTTTGTAGAAGCGATAATGATTATGGGATGAATATGTCCTTAGGGAATGGTAATAAAATTTTACTATGTTGAAATCATAGGGAAGGGTGTTCTGGTGATAAGTTTTAGTGTTTTGACGTTAGTTATGATAAATTAGATGAACATAAATATGTAAATGAAATTATTTTAAATGTTATGATTGAACAATGAAAACATAAAACAAAGAAAAAAAGTACCAAATCCAATCGATCACAACCAAATTATGAAAAATATATTAAACAATGACATCATCCCACAACAAAAACCAAACATGTGGAACAAAAAAACCACATGAACATTGAAACATCAAGAGACATAAAGGCTCCCACAACACATTCCACCTTTGTAGTTTAGAAAACCAGAAGAGTCTATCAATACAATTAATTGAAATACATGAAACCCACTAAAACATATTATGATGAGTAAAACCACTAATAATAGACAAAAAGAATGTTGAACCACCCCTAAATTATGAAGTCAAATTCTTCTACATAGCTTACATCCATCATCAATCATTTTCCCAAAACAATCCTAAAGTGTTGTAAGAACTATAATCTGATATAAAAATTGGGGTTTATCGTGATGGGTTTTTCAAAAAGGGTTGGTGAGGAAGCTTGGAAGGGAATATACCACATTCAAAGTCAAAAGAAAATTTGAAGAGGCTCTGAATATCATTATCAAACTCTTCCATTATCATAGTTCCAAAGATATAGAAAATCCATCTCATTTGACAAGTGATGGGGAC
Organism: Viscum album; assembly: GCA_963277665.1. NCBI lineage: Eukaryota > Viridiplantae > Streptophyta > Magnoliopsida > Santalales > Viscaceae > Viscum > Viscum album. The sequence continues at coordinate 2,044,445,261 of OY728126.1, read as the reverse complement.
TCAGTTAAAAAATATAAGAATTCACATGCCCAAATATATATATAATTATACATGTATATTATATACTTAGTAATATAAAAATAAAAATATAAAAATAAATATTTGTTATATATGAGGTCTAAAAAGATATATTAATATCATTGAATATAATTATATCTATGCACTCTCAAAAACTAGTAAATTTATATAAAATTAATAATAAAATATATAATTTTTTAGGTTTATTTTAAATTAAATATTGAACCATGAAAACCAAAATGAAACAACTAAATGAATAGTTGGGGCACCACCAAACAATAACCACTAAAGTAAGAAAACCCTATTGAAAAATGGAAACATCACACAACCAAAACCGGAGATTCCAAACCAATAAAAATCACAATAACATGTGAACACCAAGATAATCTAAACCACAAGAAAGATAAACCTTAAATATTAAATTCAAAATTTATGAATACTTCAATAACATCACCTAAAAGGATCAAGACCCACGGAAACTGATGATGAAGAGAGAAACCTCAAAAATCATTAACAAATAAGAGCGTTAAACAATCCTAAAACTAAGAGTCCTAGTTTTTTCACATATCATACAACAATCATCAACAAATTTCCCAACATAATCCCAAACTACTACAAGCAAAATGAATGTATATAAAATATTTAGTTTATAATTATTGATTGGGTCTAAAGGGTAGTGGTGGACGTTTAAAGAGACAACACCACATGAAAATCCAAAAAACAAAATCTGAAGGTGTCAAAGAATGAATTGGTGAACACTTTCACTACCACGGTCTAAATAAATTGAAAATCCATCTTATTTGAAATGATATGGGGTATCACATAATGGATCCATTCATGCACATGAATATATATATATATAATATTCAATAATATAAATATAAATATATATAAATCTAAAAATATAGGAAGTATAAGTAGATATATATAAATTTCATAAAATATAACTACATCTACACTCACACAAACACATATTTTTTTATGTAAATTTAATATATATATATATTTAATAATAATATTATTGTAAATGTTTATCAATGTCTTCTATATATATATATTTAATATATTAAATCATTTATCCATAAATAATTCATATGTTTTATAAATGTAATTAGATATATAACATTATTATGTATTTTTTATCAAAAATAAAAAAAAAAAACTTTTATAAAGGTCTATAATATACATTTCTCTCAAAACATAGAGAGTCACAAATAATGAGCCCAACTAACTTAGTATTCATTGGATAATATCTGTTAATTTTGGATTTTTATCATAATGACCACCATTATGTATAATATCCTTACTATGGATAGTGGCCATATTAATTGGATTAGATTGGGCTTTCCCTCTATTAGAGGTGCATGGAAAAATAGCTTTGAGGGTTTCCTTGGATCAATGATGTAATTACTCAAAAACTATATAATAGTACTGATCTATTTGAAATTCATCTAATACCACCTACTATTTCTTATTTTCCATGGATTACGAGTACTAAATTTTGATAATTCATACTTAAATACTATATAAAAACAAATTTAGGAGTATATTAATAGTCATTTGGTGAATGTGATTTTCTCTCATTTATATATGTAAAAACCACCCAAACCATTGTCGATGGATTTTCATTTTCATTTCTTGATTTTATTGAATGAGTACCTTAAGATATAGATGGATGATCTATTCCACCCAAATTCAATATAGATCCAATAGGCCTAAGATAACATACCCCATTTGAGATAAAAATAACATATCAATATCTCCCTAAATAGCTACTATTTCTAAGTCCCACATAATATCTTTAACATAATTAATATTCTGCATAAGAGAATAATTTTTGAAATCATGGATAACACCATCAAACATGATTGTATCCATATTCATTATGGAATCATGTAATAGTTTTTTAGAACCTCAAACAATCATAATGGGTAACTATTTAACTTACATTGATTTTAATGAATGGGAATGTGAAAATAAATTTTAATTCATGATATAAAATTATAACACATGGGCCAATTTCAATCAATCCTCTATGATGTGTTCTTTATTGGATGAAGATTAATTTCCATTTCAATAACTAATGAAATAATTTCCCAACACAAAACCATTATGTTCATTACAATGATATATCTTTATTTTATCATGGAGATATTAATTGATGTACAAGGTGTACCCATATTAAATGAAATCATATTCTGATTCAGCTATAAATAATTACTTATAGTGAATTTCAAATTTATAGGATCTTTAAAACAAAAAATCAGGCTGAAAATCTTATTTTTCTACACTATTGAAAAAAATAATGTTTTCTAAGATAAACATCATGGCAAAGTATTTATTTATACTCAAAATATTGATATAGATAGTAGGAGGAAGTAAAAAAATCATATTCAATATAAATTTATTTGGGGGATTCAACACCACATACCAACAAAAGATTACCACCAAACAATACAACTTGTGGATCATAGCTCTAGATTCCTTAATGATCTGATCATACCACATGGCCATGGTGTCCACAATTTGGACAACCAAGCACATCAATCATTATACTGAGTATCAATTTCGTAGATATGAATCCCACTTGGGTCCTAATAAATACATTATTCTAGAAACAATAATATTAAAATAAACACATTACATGAAAACATAAGGACATAAGGTATTTCATGGTTCGTCTAGTGTGTCTTATATCGACAGGGGAATAGATTAATATTTCATTCATCATAACATTAAATCATATAAGATAAATGGATAATATCATATCTGATCTAAATTAAAAAATGTTAATTACAAATTCCCTCCCAAGATATATACCTTATTCCAATTCTATCACAATAAATAACCATGGGATAGGGGATTTGATCCCTCTGAAGGATCAAACTTCTATGATCCTTTTTTTGTTTATGTCGAGAAATAAAATTATTACCATTTGAATTAAATATTTTGACCTCTATCCTATGTGTGTTTTCTAATTACCCTATCCACTAATTCAGATTTTTATTTAAGAATACAATCATATATTGATCAACCCCATACCCGAGAGGGGGGCCATCTAGCAATCAACACCCATCATTATTCAACAATCAAGATAGACCAATTTTTGATTATTATAATATTCATTCCCAAATATTATTCATTTAGGTGACAATAATCGCCTAGTTAATAGTTCATGAAACTATACCATGAATTATAAACATTCATCACCGCCTCTATAACTTCCTTTGGAATCTGAAATCTTTTCCATACAATAATATAACTTCTTACTTTCGAACATGACCAACCATCACATGCATGTATCAAAATATCCTTTTATGAATTGAAAAAATTGATCATAGTTGTGTTATTTGTTATCACTGATCTATATTCTACTAAACAACAAAATTTAATAACTACACTTTAAACTATCCCTCCTTTACCTGATAACCATTATTCATTCCACAACGACTAGAGGTGGCTTATGTTGACCTGAATATTGAGGTCCAAAGGTGATGATGTATTATCTCAATCAACTTTCATATAAGTCTTATTATGAAATAATTACCTTATAAATATTTAAACACTATAAGAAAACTATTTTCACATGAAAACCTAGAATTTACCAACATGGGAAATTTTTTCACATGTTAAGTAAAATAATTTCCCACCTAATTACTATCCCCGTGATTACAAAAAACCACATATATTTGAGTATACACACCCTTAATGTTCTATAAATGTTAAAATTAATGTGGATTGTGATAATAAACACCCCATTGAGGAATTTCCTCCATTGTATTATAGAACAATGATCTTGTCTTAATTCCATTATGGGATTATTCTAAACAAAACATGTTTGATCAGTCATCCAAATCACATTGATGTACAACAAACTAACTACACCATGTATTAATTCCATATCCCTAATCCAACACAAACCTATGTATCCATGAAATATATAATGGAAAATATTAAAATTTCAATAGGTTTTTGGATGCATATATCTATAGTGATAATGGAATCCCACCATTATATTACATTACTTTTCATTACATTTTACAAATATAGGATCTTTAAAGTATAGTGTCTTGGAAATCAAGAACATAATACATGAAAAAAAAACATAAAACATTCTTGTATTCCACTTGTAAGGCTTCCTCATAAGTTAATCCTAAGTAAAATTACTTCATCTCATATCCTGGATACATACATTCAAAGGAAAGGGTGAGCAGAAGGCCTAGTAAGGGTAAACAAGGGAATCTGTTTACTTTTGAAATCAATAAGAACATGAATAATAAATAAGGACATGAGAAATGGAATTATATAGACATCATAATAAACTGAAATTGAATAATAACATGAATATGTGGCTACAAAATTTCATTTATACATTCTTGAACATATCATCGAAGTCCAACCCCAAGGTGTCAAAAGAATTACCAAGGTTATTCACAAAAGTAACGTGAAACTTGTCACCTAAACAAGGTAGGTAGTCTTGTTGCTTAGAACCTTGTCTCTATGATCCACGATCTCCACCGGCTACTCCTCAAAAGGGAGGTCATGTTCCAGTTGTACGACCTCTAGATTTAGTACATGTGAAGGGTCAGGTATGTACTTACTCAAGTGGGATACATGGAAGACATCATGAACATGGGATAGATTTGGAGGAAGTGCAAGCCGATATGCCACTACTCCTATACGATCAAGGATTTCATATGGTCCAATGTACCTTGGGCTGAAATTCCCATTGATCCTAGACCTCATGATCATATTCCAATGTGAAATACATAGAACGAATTTTCACTTACATAAAACTCCATGTCCCTTCGATGGTTGTCAGCATATATCTTTTTACAACTCTGAGAAACTTTAATGTGTTGTTGGATGGAATGGACCTTTTCTGTCATCTATTACACAAGATCATGTCCAAGAAGCTTTATCTCACAAGATTCATACCAATAAGTAGGAGTCCTACATCGCTTCCCATTTAGAGTTTCATAGGGTGCCATTTGAATGCTTGAGTGGAAGATATTCTTGTAAGAGAACTCAAATAAAGAGTGATGTTTATACCATCCACCATTAAATTCCATTGATCATGTTCTCAGCATGCCCTTGAGTGTTTGGATATTCCTTTCAGATTGTCTATCGGTTTTTGGTTTATAGGCCAAACTCAAATTCAATTCAGTGCTCAGAGCTTGTAGAAGACTTCTCCAGAATTTTGATGTGAACCATGAATCACTATCAGATACGATAGAATGTGGAACTCCAAGCAGCCTTACCACTTCCTTCACGTAAATCCTTAGAAGTTATTCAAGAGAGGAAACTCTCCTAATTGAGATAAAATGGGTAGTCTTGGTGAGATGGTCCACAATAACCCATATCGCATTATTTCCTTCGAAAATTTTCGGGAGACCAGTGAGAAATTCCATAGTGATGTTGTCCCACGTCCATGGTGGTATGGGTAGTGGTTGTAATACCCCTTTAGGACGTTGTCGCTCTTCTATAACTTTCTGACATACTAGGAACCACGATGTGTAGTCAGCATTCACCCTTTTCATATTATCCCACCAATAATGATCACGAAGGTCCCAATATATTTTTGTGCTACCAGGATGTATAGAGAAAGTATATTTATGAGCTTCATCCATTAGCTCCTTCTTTATTTCTTGAATAGATGGAATACATAGAATTGTATGAAATTTTAGTACAACTTCTTGATCAATATTGAACTCATAAAACTTCCCTTCCCTCACATCCTCAAACATCTTGTGTAACTAAGGATCTTATTTCTGAATTTTCATGATATTCACTAGTAGTGACGGTTGAGAAATCATTTGGTTAGGGTTGATGATTTCCCTTCCTTTATAATTCCCACGTCCTGTTTTACTAGGTCATTGATCAAAGTATCTCTTTGAATCCTCATAATGGACATAACAAATATCTCTTTCCTTCTTGATGCATCAGCGACATTATTTACTCGTCCAGGATGATAATGAATTGAACAATCATACTCCTAAATGACTTGAAACCATCTCCTTTGTATCATGTTCAATTCCTTTTGGGTGAAAATATACTTCAAACATTGATGGTCTGTGTTTATTACACATTTCTCCCCATAATGATAGTGCCTCTATATCTTCAGAGAAAAAACGACCGCCGCTAGCTCCAGATCATGCGTAGGATAGTTCGGCTCATGATTCTCCAACTATCAAGATGCATAAGCAATGAACTTGTCATTTTGAATGTGGATGAACCCAATCACTTGTCAGGATGCATCGCTAAAAATAATGAATCCTTCTCCACATAAGGGCAGAGTTAACAATGGTGCAGTAACAAATCTATTCTTCATCTCTTTGAAACAATCCTCACACTCCTTTGTCCAAATAAACTTGGCCCCTTTTCATGTTAACATGGTTAATTTATTAGAATGTTTTGAAATGTTTTTCACAAACAACCAATAATATCCCGGTAATATAAGGAAACTACGAATCTCAGATATTGTTTTAGGATGAGTCCACTCCTATTCAACTTTTGTCTTTGTAGGGTCAACTTTGATTCCTTCATTGGTAACAATGTTCCCCAAGAAAGAAACTTTTTGTAACCAAAATTCACTTTTGTTGAACTTCCAAAAAATCCTCTTCTTCTATAGAGGTTGCAAAATATTCCTCAGGTGATCCTCATGATCCTCACGATATATGGAATATATCAAAATATCATCAACAAAAACTACCACAAAGTTATCATGGTACTCTTTGAGGACTCTATTCATTGAATCCAAAAAAAATAGCAGTTGCATTAGTTAGTCCAAAAGGAATAACAACAAACTCATAATGCCCATATCTTGATCGGAAGGCATTTTTTGGAATATCTTATTTCTTCGCCCTCAATTGATGATCACCATATCGATGATGAATCTTAGAGAAGAATTGAGCCCCATGAAGTTGGTCAAATAAGTCATCAATTATTAGAAAAGAGTATTTTTATTTACTATGATTCTGTTTAATTCTCTGTATTCAATGAATAGCTGAATCGATCCATCCTACATATTCACAAAGAGAATAGGTTCTCCCCAAGGAGACAAACTCGGTGTGATAAACCCCTTATCCAAAAGATCTTGGAGTTGTTTATTTAATTCCTCCAGCTCCACAATTTCCATTCTATGCGGGGTCTTTGATATTATATGAGATCCAGGTAGGAGTCCAATGGAGTACTCTACCTCTCTTTTTGGGGGTGGTCCAGAAAACTCCTCAAGAAATATGTCAATGTATTCCAAGATGATGGGTACATTTTCTATCCTCAAACTCTAATTTCCTTATTCATCATCGCCCATCAATTACATTAATAAGGATATAGGTGGTTCTTCTAGACAAAGATTGTTTTGAGATATCTCTCCTTGGAAGATAACAATAGGGTTTCCATTCAAGACTACTGATATTTCCTTACTTCTGCATTTGATCATAACATTATACATTGAGAGCTAGTCCGTCCCTAGTATAATGTAGAACTCCAACATGGGAATAACTACTAGATTTTAGATAAGATTCTATTCACCAAAGTAGATACTAGAGTTTCTAAACACTGATGATGCTTGGATAATCTTACCAGGAGTCTTGAATGATAACTCTGATTTTAGAAAGTCAAGGGTTGATTCTAAATTATTTTCAATCCTCGTAGAAATAAAAAAATTCATAGAACCATAATAAAACAAAGTACATACTAGCTTTGTGAGAACAACAAGATTACCTGCTACCACATCATTTGGAGCTTCAAATTCAGATTTCATGATAGAAAAATCACGACCTTGCTCCCATGGCTGTTGTTGTGGCTGATGGTGGCTCCCCTCCACTGCCATCAGATTTGGACATTGATTGGAAAAGTTCACAAATTTTCCACACATAAAGAACCAGAAACCAGGTATGGCATGCACCATCTTAACCTTTTCGTTAGTGTTTGGATATTGTGATTTCACCTCACTATGACAATTCCTCGCAATATGGAAATCTCTTCCACACTTGTAGAATTTCCCGCTCCCGAGCAGATAGTTCGTAGAATGCTTCTTACCATATTTATTACACATGGAACATTGCACTTTCTTTCCTCCTATTCCTTGATCAAATATCCTATCTAAACTAGGCACCATCAATCTCTTTTTTTCGTTTGATTTATGAGACCACTACGTCTCACCAAACTCCAGTTCGACTTTCATTGCATTTCACACTATCTCATCATAGCTATCACAGTCTCGAATGGCTAGATTCGTATGTAAATGAGGTCTCAGTACTCCGAAGAATCTATCAACCTTACCATTTGGATCCATGACAAAGCTATAGGTATATCATGATGTTCTGGTGAAATTCATCTCAATGATTCCAATAGATTCGTTCTCCTTTTTCTTCAGCTTGAGAAACTCCTTCTCAATTCTTGTTCTCATGGGTAGAGGGAAATACTTTCGGAAGAAAATCCCTATGAACTCTTCCCACTCCATATCATAAACCTCCACTCTTCTCCTCGTGTTTTTAATCAGCTTCCATCACTGATCTTCTTCTCCTACTAAGCGATAGACAGCCAGGGTGACCTTCTCTGGCTCTGAAAATCAGAGCACAGAAAAGATCTTCTTTATAGAACAGATCCAATACTCAGAAATCAATGGGTTATTTGATCCAATTAAGATTGGTGGTCGTTGAAACATAAAGGACTCAACATAATGTTGTTCCCTTCGCAGTGAGATCAGACTCTTAGCTTGATTCATGTTATTTCCCATAACTTGAGTCATTTGTTTCATCATTTTCGTGAATGTTTCCATTACAGCTTCCATCAGAGGTCCCTATGTGCATGATCCATTACGGTCACCATTTTCATGGTTCCTCCTATTTCTCGCCATTTTTTAACCGAATAAAACCTTAGTGAGAAACTTATTTCAATTACGAATCTTTTAACTATAATGTATTTTATGTCTTCAAACTTCATGCTTAGATAATTACATTTCTCTATAATTCCATCATAAATATTCATAAAATGTTTGCGATTAACAAAGAAAATCCCCCGGGAGTCTCATAACCTAGAGTGCAGCAAGGCCCATTTTCGTGTATCAGTTCCCATTCGAGTCGAGATCAATGTGGTGTTTTCGGGTTTTACCCCTATGTAATTTTGTGCCACAGCCACCTCTACCGGCTCATATCTAGACATGGATGTATTTTTTTGATAAACCACTTACTCAATATTCACAAAAATTCCAGGAAGTTTTCCTATATTTAAACTTCTCTATAGGGTTATTACTAAAAATTTCTTTGCCTAATTTCAAAAAACTAAACTAGCCTTTGATACCAACTATTGAATCTCGCCTTTTAATTACATAAATTTTCATTACATTTTACAAACATAGGATCTTTAAAGTCTAGTGTCTCTGAAATCAGGAACATAATACATGAAAAACAACATAAAAACTCATTCTAATCCACATGTAAGGTTTCACGATAAGTTCAGCCTACGTACAATAACTACATCTCATAACCTGGAGAAATAAATTCAAATTAAATCGTGAGCAGAAGTCTTTGTAAGGTTAAACAATGGAATTAGTTTACTTGTGACATCAATAGGAACGTGAATAAATAAATAAGTACATGAGAAATTTAAGTATTGGAATATCATAATAAAAATAACATGAATAATAACATGAATATGAGGCTGAAAAATTTCATTTATACATTCATGAACATATCAACAAGGTACATCCCCAAGGTTTCAAAAAAATACCAAATTTATTCACCATAGTATCGTGAAACTTGTCATCTCTAGAGATTAATTCATTACCCAATACGGAGGGCTATCTGCGTGCACCCTTAATATGTATTTATTTTCATGTGATACAAATATTTCGTAATCAAACATTTCATAAATAACCCATAGAGAATAAAAGAAATGGGATTCATTTCAAAATCATGATGTTTTAAAAGCTCTTAAAAATAAGATCATTATATCATTTATAACCCATGGAAAGGGAGTGAGGGTTTTATGTATATACATTCCAGAATAAAATATATCCTTATTATATACTTCTAAACACCCATTGAAACGAAATAAATCATTTTATTCACATAAATAAATATGATAATTTCTTGTGAGAAGGAGATTTAAATATTGTGACCAAATGTCTATAGCATAACGACAATATAACATGGTTTTAGAAAATAATAAAAAGATAGGTTACAAGGGTAACCCGTGCATAATTAACTCATATTAAAAAATAAATACATAATAAAATAGATATATTAAAATATTATTGATATTTTAATGACATTCCACATGAATAGGAAACATTAAATGAAATAGAAGATGTGATTTCTTTTACGAGAAATTCGACAGCCTAACGACGTCACATAAAAATCCAGAAAACAATTTGATGAGAGAATAAAGGGTCTATAAAATATTAGGCATGACATGCATGGTAATGAGAACATATAAAAACATACCCTCAACATAAATTGATGGAAAATATAAAACACAACATAGTAGAAGTCAGGATGTAAAAGAGGATGGTGAATGAATCCCTTACCTTAAAGAGTAACTTCGAAAGATTGATGGTCGGGACCTTGGGAGGCTTGAGGGAATCTTGGGAGGACTCTATGGGAGGTAAGAAGACTAGAAAATCTTTGAACATGATTTTGGAATGAATTGAATGATGGAAATAGCATGGAATTTATAGGGAAAGTGAGTGAATAAATTATTAATTTCTAAGGGACACCTCATCGGTGGTATTTGGAAAACCATTGGATTTCCCGTGGTATTTGCCCAAGGTATTGGCCACATGGGACACCTCATAGAATATATAACTATTAATAATTCGACCAGAAAGCTTACATCATTATTACATCATTAATGATGACATTAAACACCCAAAACTCAAAACTGCATTTTTACTATTCACCAAAAATTCAATTGTTCCCGAAAAAACCAAAAAATCCCCCTAACCTAATATTGATGCTCTGAAATCAAAACTAAAGTCCATTTTATGAAAATATTTTTCTAAATATTTTAAATTTAATTCTAATATTAAATTATAATGTATCCCAAAAATGCAACGTTAAACCATAACTCATTTTGTAACACCTTAAAAAGTAATCAAGGCCCTATAATATTATTGTATAACCATAAGACAATAAAGATAAAATTTATGATTTAATTTTATGAAGTTAAATTCCCATTTTAAATTATTAAATTAAATAAAATATTTTTAATAAAATATTTATGGAATACAAAAATACCAAAACTTATACTATGACTGTTTTTTCACTTTTAAGATGTCTTAAATTTTTTTATACCTTCATTTGTGAAGTTTATATTTTTTTTGGTCAAATTAATATTCATTACTATTCACATGGGTATGTTAATATTCCTACATTACTATTCACTAAAAACCAAGTTGATCTTATCAGACTCTCAATTTCCCTCTGCTCACAACTGTAGAAGTCCATTATTTTAAATTCATTTCCAGTAGTAATTATTTAATGAATACAAAAATATATTAAAATACCATTTTATCCTAAATTCATCAATAATAAACATACTATATTTATCATGATATTTTAATATCACACACTTTTCCATAAGAAAAAATAAAAATTTTATTTATATAAAAAGATTACACAAAACAGCTAAAGAGTCATTACATATCCCCTTATAATACCAGTATAGGACCTATGAGTAAGGTGTGTTATGGTGATAGAATCATGGGGTGTCTCAGATAAAATTTCCCATGTGGTGATTACTTTGAGCTTGAACTTATACCTTAGGAAATTCTATTCAAGATTAATACATTGACCTTCAGCTTTGTCTTGGTCCAGAGCAATGCCCCGTGATGTTACCTCCTTCCCAAGCTCTGACAGATGGTCTTCATATGGATCCAGCCTACTGGATTAGGCCATTCAATCTTCCTTCTGTTTTAATTATCCATTATAAACATATTTATAAAAAGGCAACGTTAATATTATAGTTCCGAATGATCATATTGACCGATGGCCATATTGACCAATGGTCATATACCATTCGAAACCCAAAGGTCTCATTTTATTTATAACCACTTCATTAATTAATGGTTATAGTTTTCTTAAAAAAGTAAAATATAATAACATACAAAATTAGGAAACAAATATAATTGAAAATTTCGGGTTGTTTAAGTGATACCATTGGAAAATCACTCCTTCTAAAGGCCAAATATTCTAAATAGTTTGATATGATTGGATTTGAAATGAAACTAAAAACACCAATCAATATAACAATGAATTATGTGGACCTTTTCACCTACTACATTCCTGCCTTGATTCAATACTCAAAGGATCATCTTATATCACACAGAACTGTTACATTCTCTACTAATATTATCATATTTATTTACATAGTGTCATACAGCACCAAATCCTTTATCACTGCCCTCTATAAAAGAACACACACCCACTATACTTGTATTTTTATCTTCTAGTATTAGTGTGTATTTGGTATAAATCATTTAATAGTTTATGAACAAGATAAAAACAATTCAAGCTAAAAGACATAAAAAATCCTTGAATGATACTAACACAAATATGATGGGACTTATCTTCCGTAATTTAATATGGAATCAAGAAAAAACAGTGTACCTCCGTTTTTGAAACCCTCAACAAAAGAGAACCATTGAGATTAATTTAAATGAAATATATCCCCATTAATACCCCGCAGTCTCTAGGATGAATAAATATTTTATTCAAGAAAATTTTCACTATTCATGGTGTATTTTCTCGAAACTGTAGGCATACGCTGCCAATATATCTTCTAGTAATCCATTTTATCCACAAACTCTCATACACTAAAGCAACATCTAATTAACATATATCTATAATGGTTCTAGAAAATATATATTTTGATGTTCATCAAACATGTCCTTTGAGGGACCAGCACCAATATTTTTATTTCACTTCATAAAAGAATTTAATTTACATAACAACTCATGTGAGATCACCACAATGTGTAATGTTATGATTCATCACTACTTATCCTCTTATAATAATATCACCTCCCTTATTATATATTTATTCTCCAAAAAACCATAGAAAAAACTTTATATTCTAGAAATATTCTTATATGAAAATACACATTCCTTCCCAACAGATTTTCCAATAAAAATAATCATTATCTACACTTATCCATAATCAAAAAGTTCCCAGTGTGAATCTACTACCATCCAATTGATCTTGATCCACATTACTAGGAAATGATTTTATCATTCATATAATTTAATAGAAATATTTTTTACTCCATATTTGGATATTTTGATCGATAAAACTATCACTCCTATAATAATCATGATTTTCTCTAAAACATATGACTACTCCCCCTTCCAATTGTTGATTTATGAGAACTTAATTTTCCATTATTAATACTTCAAATGGGTTGATTAACACTTGGTAACATTGATAACTACCCCTATAATTTATGATAATTGTGGATCCTCTAAAAAATATAACATCCTGTAATAATCCTTTTTGTCTTATTAGACCTATTAAAATAACTTTTTCTATCTAAAAATATTTATTGAATATGGTCACCAACTAAACTGTTATATTCTCAAACATTCACCTCTTAATTAAGTGGTCCCCTTTAAATTTAATGGAAAATCCTCCTTAATGTAATATATGAAATAATTCATGAATATAGCCTTTAAAAAATATAAATATTCTTATCTTCTATCATATAGTAATTTAAAATCCATTATTCCATATATTTCACCATCTTAGAATATATACAATCCAAACATGAGTAGAAAAACTAGTGTCATGCAATATATCTAGAATCCCCTATTTAATCATTGAATAATATGTTACTTATGAAATCCCATCTCTTAAAAATAAATGATGGAAAAAAATATGGAGACCCAAAACTATTACACTTAATATTAAATAATTTTTAATATAAATATCCCATAAACAAAACCCAAATATCGAGAGTCCATGTGTGTTTGGAAGAGTAGGTTTATTGAGAATCAAAATTATTTTAAAATGAAAAAACAATATTTTACCCTCCATAATGACCTCTGTAATCCTTATGATATCTTAAAAAATCACAGTATCATATGTATAATATTTAAATAATATGAGGGAGATATAAATCCTTATAATAGAAAAATTGATAATAGTGGTTAATATATGAGTCTAGTGACATAAAATGATATCTAAAAAGGGAAGTATTGTGAATAATCATAAGTAAGAATGAAATAAATATGTTAGAATCATAATATCATGTGATTTATCTCTAGAAACATGTAAACCTAAATATGTGGTTCATCAGAGTCTCTTATCTCCCTATTGATTTCTTAGATAGAATCATCATATCGACGCCACCGCTCTTCTAGTATTCCAAACCGAGGGGGGGGGGGTCTACCTATACAACCTATGAATCCCTAACCTCTATCTCTCTTTCATCTTGATGACCCTGATGAACTCCCCAACTTATAATCTATTTATGATTTCCCTAATGTTCAATCAAGTGTTGAAGTGGTTCTTTCATGTCTTATATCTTCCTTATAATTCATGAGCACCTTTATGATGATGTATATTACCATGGTGGACCTCTTTGGTAAGAAAAAACACCTTATAGACTCTATTGAATGAATTTTATTTAATTCATGTATGTTTTAACAACGGATGATGGTAATGATTTTTGTTCCAAGGCATTTTTTATCTAATTCTGCATCATAGATGACACAATCTTAGCATATGGGAATGCTTCTCACATTTATTAGGTTTTAATTTCTCTTTATTTTGGATTTCATTTAATTGTTTCATGAAGTAAGATCCACCCATCATAGTGATATAGATATCCCTTCATAGTCTTACACTACCATTACAGAATTTGGTTATCCTTTGGCTCAGTGGTAATATAGTGTATAATTGTAACACCCGAGACTTTTATGTTATATAAATCATCAAAGGAATCTTTTTCTACACAACACTTGCTTGGCTTGCTTTACACGCAATCGCGACCTTCCTCGACAGCTTGCGTCGTACGCAATACCGAGTTTCACTAAACAACAATATACTATTAAAACTAGCCATTATGAATAGTAATAACCACTTTTTGAAATTTTATAAATTTTATTTTTCAAAATGAACTTCATTTTTGGACTCAGAATATCGAAATTAGCCTAGTGTGAAATTTTGGTATTTTTCTGAAAACTTTCAATTTTTGATGAATAGTGAAACCACTAAGTGGTAGGTTAAAAAAACTGAATTTTGCATAAAACATAATTTTACCGCTTCTGTGAATGGAATTTCGAAAATCCGAGAGACACGGTTAATATCAAGGACTAAAATGTGGTTCAATGAGATGAAAATAATTTTTTGGTGAATAGTAAATTTTTACTTTTTTTACCGCGATTAATAGTAAATAGGGTAACTAAGGGTAAATATGATATCAATATTACCCTAACACATGTCCTAATTCTATTGGACAAGTGTAATTCGACCAAAAACAAACTTAGGAATAAAATATGACCATTTAGGCCCACTTGGATTAGATTAGGACATTTATTATTAATTTATTTAAAGAAGGGTTAAAATAGTTAAAATCAAAGTTTAATAAGTAAATCATTTTTAATATAGGGTTATACATAAGATAAATTCGATTGTAAATATTCATTAGAAAGATAAAAAGATTTCATACATGATGGTATTTTATTTGTAATTTTTAGACATCAAATAATTTAATATATTTATGACACAAAGATGCTGCAGTAATTATCTTATTAATGAAATATTGAAAAAATTGATAATATAAATACCAAAATAAATGTAATTTGAGACTTTTTATGAATTCCACTAATTTTCTAGGTTACTATGATATATTAGTATTGATTTAATCAACTTGGTTCGAACATATAATTCTGTTATGACTTTCACAAAAATCATATATCAAATAGTTTCAAAATTGACACAAAATAGTTTTTAAATCAAATATTATATTATTAATTGTTATTTTATTCCTAAAAATCTAAGGTTCGGCCACATGACTTAGATAATGATATATATATTAATAATAAACAATTTGGGGTTCGTTTGGCATGTTATAGTAAGTGTATTAACCTTATAGTGAAAGAAAACAAAAAGACACGGTAAAAGTTAAATTAATTAACTTAGAGTTAAATCTAATTGATAAGGTTAAAATAATACCCTAAACTTGTCTAAATCCTATTGGTTGATAGGATTTCGACCCATCCCCACTTTAGCTTCGAAATAAGACCCTTTGGAACCATTATAAATCGATTTTGACTTTAATATAAAATAATATTTTGAGATATTCCTAAGGTGCCCCTCTCCTCCCTTATAAAAGGGCACCTCCTCCCCCTCCTCCTCACACCAATTTGAGCACTCAAGCTCGGCCAAACCCTGCCATTTTCTCCTCTCCACTTCCCTAGAATAATCCTAGAGGTACTGGTCTTCTTCAAAGACCAATCTTAGTTCCCTTAGTGGAGGATTCAAAGAGGTGTTCCAAAGAAGAGGTAATATCCCTTACCGATCTTTTCAATTTCTTTCTTCTTCAACTTCTTCGCCTTTAGTTGTTTCATGATAAAGTAATAACATCAGTATTACTTACATACTGATATGTTATTATAAATATGAAACAACCCTAATTCACCTTCTATCCATCCTACGGAAAAATTAAATCACCGCGCGTTCGTACGTACGGAATACCGTCTCCGCGCCGTGGTGTAATCTATTTTCCACCATCACCTTACAAGGATGGGTATAATGGTGTAATGAGTTACTATATATTATTATTATTAAGTAATATTGATACTGAAATTATATATATATATACTCCAATACAATTCCACGATCATAGGAACGATATCATCACTCGTGCGTACGTACGGAATACCGTCTCCACGATGTGATGCGACTCGTTCTACATGATCTTCATTTCATAATGATTATATAAATGAATTGAATGAATGAATATGGTATATACTACACTAATACCATTCTGGAAATGAATTATCTATAACCTAAAGATAAGAATAAGAATTTATTCAACAAAACACGCATAAGAACAAAAAGTTATAAAGACCCGAGTAACAAGTAACAATATTACTAACAAGAAGCTAATAATATGACCATATATGATATCATATCAATATGTATGATTTTGGAATAAGTCAATAACATTATTTAAACCATTATACAGGAGCTTCGGACACGAAAAAAGCAAATCGGACCTAAGGTAAGGGAAATATCACAATCTCATTTTTATCCGAGATTGTTTATTCGTAAGTATTTAATGGGGTGTATTTTATCATCCACATCCATGTTTCATCAATATGTAATATTATTTTCATCCACCTACAATTGTTTAAATCCATTTTTACCCTTCGGTGAGTTTTTAGTAATATCTATGAAAGGAATCTTTTGTCATACGAGGTACTTTTTGACTTTTCCGACAAAAGTACGAAGAATGTTTTTTTTAACTTATACGGCACGAACGGATTTCTACTGTTTTATAAAGCCTTATTTTCATGAAGCTTCCTCTAAAAGATTTCATGACTATTTTCAATAAAATCTCTCTCTTTTAAAATTGCATGATGTTTTGTGAAAAGAAATTGATTTTGAAGAAGAAAGGATATTTTCCTCAAGAATTCAATTCAAGTGTTTTATCAAAATTATTTTCCATCTAAGATAATAAAGGGTTCTGTTTCTATCCATATTTTTACATTGATTTGACTATGTTGTGATGGAATTATGTTTATGAATTCCTTTATCTTATATGAATTGATTTATGATGTCATGATGTTTCAAGAATCCCATTTTTGTTACATTTGTTATGCAATGATGTATGTTTTATGATTATGTGGCACACATAAGAAAGGATTCATTATGAGATGGGTGGGACCTATATCTCCCTCCAATGAATTAGGTAAAGATTTTATATCTCATGAGATAGACATGGCTGGAACGGAAGGTTATTTCGGTTCAGTGATACAGGACTGAAACGAGGAGTGAACTCGGTTCAGAAAGGGACTTTGTCCACTAAGATAGTCTTGGCAATGAGTCATGACTAACAAGAAATGATTTTCCATGATTATGTGTGCATGCCACAAAGTTTCAAGTTTTATGTTATGATTATGGGGATCTCACTTTCACTTCTATGATTTATTCCATGTTAAGATATTATGATCTATTTTGCAGGTTTTGATTTTCAAAAAGATATGAGATGATATTTATTTACTTTATTTGCCCTTGCTGAGCATTTGAGCTCACCCTTTTATGTTTTCTTTTACCCAGGTCAGGAAGATGGATATTAAGTAGAATATGCTAAAAGGGACCCTATATATGATGAAATAAATGGGAGACACTGTAGAAGATTTATGAACCAGTTGTTTATGTTTCCCAGTTTCTAAAGACACTATACCTATACGGTCCTTTGTGGTTTTGTCATATGTTGTAATAAGTGTGCTTCAATTTTGAAGTATTAACAATGTATGTAAAGTATGGGTCGTTATAGTTGGTATCAGAGGAAAGGTATAGTCAACCTTTGGAAACTAGGATGTGAATGCCTTAGTAAGAACCCTAAGGATAAGTCTAAGCATAGAACACAATATTAGAAATGGCCATGAATAACCTAGGATAAGACCTTAAGCATGAAAATTTTATTCTTGAATTATGTGGTTTCCTATTATAATTAGTGTTGCTCACACTATTCTTCTTGGTTTTAGTCAATGGCTGGAAACCGAAGGAACCGTGTTAATGCGGAATGCGATGGGCAATGAAATGATTGTCCCCCTGAGCAACCAAACGATATGGGAGATGGAATGAAAAATCTTGTAGCCATGCTCACACAACTTTCTCAAGCTATGAATCATGCAGTATTTCCAAACGAACAAAGGAGGGAGCAACATTCTGTTTAATCCTTCATGAGGCAGCGTCCACCTTCTTTCAGCTGGTCTACTGATCCATTAGTTGCTGAACAATGGATTAGTACTACTGAAAAGATATTTTCAGTTCTTCAATGTTCTGAGCATGATAAAGTCATCCTAGCAGTGTATCGTTTGGAAGGAGATGCGGATCAATGGTGGAATCTTGTTAAGAATACGAGGCAAAGGGATGAAATTGAGTCTATGGAATGGGACGAGTTCAAGAACTTATTTTTCAATAAGTACTTCCCTCGTATTCTCCGAACAAAGATGGAGAAAGAGTTTCTTGAACTGAAGAAAAGGGATGATGAATCTGTTGGTACCTATGAAGCAAATTTTACAAGACTTGCAAGGTACACTTCTGGTATTATTATCCAACCTGAGAGTAAGATCGATCGATTCTTTAGTGGCTTAAAACCAAGTCTTCGATGGGCGTTAGCCATAAGGGACTTCAATAGCTACGAGGAAATCGTTCGATGTGCTCTCAAAGTCGAGATGGAGATTGGAGTAACCCATCAGTCACATGGGTTTGATAAGAAGAGGAAGATGGAATTCAAAGGAAACTCTAAAGAGAAAACTGAAAAGAAGATGAACTTTCCCTTATGCTCAAAGTGTGGAAAGAAACATGGAGGGAGTTGTCTTAAAGGGACAAGTAAATGTTTCAAATGTGGAAAGGAAGGTCATCGGACATTTGAATGCCGCGATAATGGGAAGAAGATGTCTAATGATGCAAACAAAGGAAGGGATACACAGAATGATCCTACTACACTTCAATGTTTCAAGTGCTAGGAGATGGGGCATTATGCCAATCAATGCCCAAATCCAAGGGTTGATGATGATGGTCGACGTCAACAAACTCTTAAGGCTAAAGACAAAGGAAAGTCAAATGCAATTTCTCTCAGCGATGTGGAGTACGATAACGATGTGGTGAAAGGTACACTTACCATCCACTCTAAAGTAGCAAATGTTTTATTTGATTCTGGATCCACCCACTCTTTTATTTCTGAAAAAATTTCTAAGGGTATCACCGTATTACCTCAACAATTAGATGTTGAGTTAGCTGTGACAACACCTAATGGCACATCAATCGCATCAAAAGTTTATAATTCTTCTCCGATCGATGTTTGTGGGAAAGTGCTTCCTGCAAATCTTGTGATCCTTCCTTTAGTGGAATTTGATGTGATTCTTGGCAGGGATTGGCTTTCTATCCATGGAGCTCATATCAATTGCCAAAGAAGGGAAGTCACATTTCATATTCCAGATCAATCTACGATCGTATACCAATGCAAGGATGAACATAACCTTCCAGTGGAAATTTCTTCCATCTTATGGGTATTGATTCCACTAAATGAAGGTTATTTATCTCGAATGGTTGGTGAGAAACTCACGATTAAGAATATGCCCATTGTACGGGAGTTTGATGATGTCTTTCCGGAGGAATTGCCGGGTCTTCCGCCAAATCGTGAAGTTGAGTTTTCAATAGAACTCGTACCGGGTGCTTTGCCTATTTCAAAGACACCTTATAGAATGGACCCAATTGAGTTTCAGGAATTGAAGAAGCAACTCCAAGAGAATCTTGATAAGGGATTCATACGCCCTAGTGCGTCACCTTGGGGAGCACCCGTCCTATTTGTTAAGAAGAAAGATGGATCAATGAGACTCTGCATTGATTATCGAGAACTTAACAAGATCACTATCAAGAACAAATATCCTCTCCCACGCATTGATGACTTATTTGACCAACTATGAGGAGCTCAATACTTTTCCAAGATTGATCTTCGTTCAGGGTATCATCAATTAAGGGTCAAAAGGGAGGATATACCAAAGGCGGCTTTCCGTACATGGTATGGACACTATGAATTTATAGTGATGCCATTTGGTCTTACTAATGCCCCTGCTATCTTCATGGATCTAATGAATAGAGTCTTTAGAGACTATCTTGATCAATTTGTGGTAGTCTTTATAGACGATATTCTTTTCTATTCAAAGAGCAAGGAAGAGCATGAAGATCACTTGAGAATTATATTGAAGACCCTGAGAAAGGAGAAGCATTATGCCAAATTTACCAAGTGTGAATTTTGGCTTCAAAAAGTTGCATTTTTGGGTCACATAATCTCAAAAGAGGGGATATCTGTGGATCCAGAAAAAACAGAGGTTATCGAAAGATGGTCAAGACCAACAACAGTAACTGAGATCCGAAGTTTTCTTGGTTTGGCTGGATATTATCGACGTTTTGTAAAAGATTTTTCACGATTATCTAATCCACTCACCAAGTTGACTCGGAAAGGAGTTAAGTTTGTCTGGACAGAGGAATGTGAAGAGAATTTCAAGGAGTTGAAAAGAAGGTTATCCAGTGCACCTGTGCTCACACTGCCTTGTAGTGGAGAAAGGTTTGTGATCTATAGTGATGCATCCAAGAAGGGATTGGGGTGTGTTCTTATGCAAAATGATATGGTGATAGCTTATGCCTCACGAAAGTTGAAAATCCATGAGCAAAATTACCCAACACATGATTTGGAGTTGGCTACGGTAATCTTTGCATTAAAGATTTGGAGGCATTACCTTTATGGTGAAAGGTGTGATATTTATACTGATCATAAAAGATTAAAGTATATTTTCACACAAAAGGAGCTGAATATGCGCCAAAAAAGATGGTTGGAGCTGATTAAGGATTATGACTGCTCAATCCATTACCACCCTGGGAAAGGAAACAAGGTGGCAGATGCATTAAGTCGACAAGACCATGCTAGTTTATCCATGATGAGGATCACAAAAGATCCAATATTTATGGATTTACAAAGGATGGATCTTGGAATTATAATGGAAGGGGAAAAATCTTATCTTTCTCAAATGAATGTTCAACCATCTATACATGTGAAGATTAAAGAGGCACAGAAAGAAGATGTCGAGTTACAAAAGAAGGTGAGAAATGTTCCTGAATTCAACCTTGATTGTGATGGGATAATAAAGTTCAGGAATCGGGTTTGCGTTTCTCCCATCCCCGAATTAAAGAAAGAGCTGCTGGATGAGGCTCATAGTTATTCATTCTCTATTCATCCTGGAAGCACGAAGATGTATAGGGACCTGAAAGAGTACTTCTGGTGGGATGGCATGAAAAGAGATGTTGCTGAATATGTCTCTCGATGCTTGGTTTGTCAACAAGTTAAAGCTGAGAGACAGAAGTCTAAGGGGATGTTACAACCATTACCCATACCCGAATGGAAATGGGAAAACATCACTATGGACTTTGTCACAGGACTTCCTAAAACATCCAAAGGCAATAATGTTGTTTGGGTCATAGTTGATCGTCTTACAAAGTCTGCACACTTCATTGCTATTAGAGAGGATTTCACTCTAGATCAGCTTGCCAGGATATATGTAAAGGAAGTGGTAAGATTGCATGGAGTACCACTTTCTAATATATCTGATCAGGATCCGAGATTTACCTCGAAGTTCTGGCGAAGTCTTCAGCATACTCTGGATACAGAGTTGAGTGTCAGCACTGCTTATCATCCCCAGACAGACGGTCAGTCTGAGAGAACAATTCAAACCCTAGAAGATATGTTGAGAGCTTGCTCTATGGATTTCAAAGGAGGTTGGGATCAACACCTACCTTTGGTGGAATTTTCTTATAATAATAGCTTTCACTCCAGTATTCAGATGGCTCCTTATGAAGATCTCTATGGAAAGAAATGCAGGACTCCAACTTGCTGGGATGAAGTTGGGGAAAGAAAGCTATTAGGACCTGATCTCGTTGATGAAATGACAGAAAAGGTTAGATCTATTCAACAACACAAAAGAGCAGCTCAGAGTCGACAGAAAAGTTATGCCGACAACCGAAGAAAAGACCTAGAGTTTGAAGTGGGTGATAAAGTGTTCTTACGAATATCTCCCTGGAAGAGGGTTATGAGATTTGGAAAGAAGGGGAAGTTGAGCCCTAGATATATCGGTCCTTTCGAAATATTGGATCGTGTTGGGAAGGTAGCTTACCGATTGGCGCTTCCACCGAATCTCTCTCAAGTTCACGATGTGTTCCACGTATCTCTCCTGAGAAAGTACATACCTGATCCTTCACATGTACTCATCTCAGAAGTTATACCGCTGGAGCAAGATCTTTCTTATGAAGAACAACCGATAGAGATTCTGGATCGTAGCGAAAAAGTCCTACGAAACAAGACCACTCGCTTGGTGAAGGTTTTATGGAGGAACCACCAACTTGAAGAATCTACATGGGAGCTTGAGGATATGATGAGGGAGAATTATCCTCATCTGTTTGTTACAAAGTGACGAATTACGAGGGCGAAATTATTTTTAAGGGGGGTAGAATGTAACACCCGAGACTTTTATGTTATATAAATCATCAAAGGAATATTTTTCTACACAACACTTTCTTGGCTTGCTTTACACGCCATCGTGACCTTCCTCGATAGCTTGCGTCGTACGCAATACCGAGTTTCACTAAACAACAATATACTATTAAAACTAGCCGTTATGAATAGTAATAACCACTTTTTGAAATTTTATAAATTTTATTTTTCAAAATGAACTTCATTTTTGGACTCAGAATATCGAAATTAACCTAGGGTGAAATTTTGGTATTTTTCTGAAAACTTTCAATTTTTGATAAATTGTGAAACCACTAAGTGGTAGGTTAAAAAAACTGAATTTTGCATAAAACTTAATTTTACCACTTCTGTGAATGGAATTCCGAAAATCCGAGAGACACGGTTAATATCAAGGACTAAAATGTGGTTCAATGAGATGAAAATAATTTTTTGGTGAATAGTAACTTTTTACTTTTTTTACCGCGGTTAATAGTAAATAGGTTAACTAAGGGTAAATATGATATCAATATTACCCTAACACATGTCCTAATTCTATTGGACAAGTGTAATTCGACCAAAAACAATCTTAGGAATAAAATATGACCATTTAGGCCCACTTGGATTAGATTAGGACATTTATTATTAATTTATTTAAAGAAGGGTTAAAATAGTTAAAATCAAAGTTTAATAAGTAAATCATTTTTAATATGGGGTTATACATAAGATAAATTCGATTTTAAATATTCATTAGAAAGATAAAAAGATTTCCTACATGATGGTATTTTATTTGTAATTTTTAGACATCAAATAATTTAATTTATTTATGACACAAAAATGATGCAGTAATTATCTTATTAATGAAATATTGAAAAAATTGATAATATAAATACCAAAATAAATGTAATTTGAGACTTTTTATGAATTACACTAATTTTCTAGGTTACTATGATATATTATTATTGATTTAATCAACTTGGTTCGAACATATAATTCTGTTATGACTTTCACAAAAATCATATATCAAATAGTGTCAAAATTGACACAAAATAGTTTTTAAATCAAATATTATATTATTAATTGTTATTTTATTCCTAAAAATCTAAGGTTCGGCCAAATGACTTAGATAAGGATATATATATTAATAATAATCAATTTGGGGTTCGTTTGGCATGTTATAGTAAGTGTATTAACCTTATAGTGAAAGAAAACAAAAAGACACGGTAAAAGTTAAATTAATTAACTTAGAGTTAAATCTAATTGATAAGGTTACAATAATACCCTAAACTTGTCTAAATCCTATTGGTTGATAGGATTGCGACCCATCCCCACTTTAGCTTCGAAATAAGACCCTTTGGAACCATTATAAACCGATTTTGACTTTAATATAAAATAATATTTTGAGATATTCCTAAGGTACCCCTCTCCTCCCTTATAAAAGGGCACCTCCTCCCCCTCCTCCTCACACCAATTTGAGCACTCAAGCTCGGCCAACCACTGCCATTTTCTCCTCTCCACTTCCCTAGAATAATCCTAGAGGTCCTGGTCTTCTTCAAAGACCAATATTAGTTCCCTTAGTGGAGGATTCAAAGAGGTGTTCCAAAGAAGAGGTAATATCCATTACCGATCATTTCAATTTCTTTCTTCTGCAACTTCTTCTCCTTTAGTTGTTTCATGATAAAGTAATAACATCAGTATTACTTAAATACTCATATGTTATTATAAATATGAAACAACCCTAATTCACCTTCTATCCATCCTACAGAAAAATGAAATCACTGCGCGTGCGTACATACGGAATACCGTCTCCACGCCGTGGTGTAATCTATTTTCCACCATCACCATACAAGGATGGGTATAATGGTGTAATGAGTTACTATATATGATTATTATTAAGTAATATTGATACTGAAATAATATATATATATACTCCAATACAATTCCACGATCATAGGAACGATATCATCACTCGTGCGTACGTACGGAATACCGTCTCCACGATGTGATGCGACTCGTTCTACATGATCTTCATTTCATAATGATTATATAAATGAATTGAATGAATGAATATGGTATATAATACACTAATACCATTCTGGAAATGAATTATCTA
Source organism: Viscum album (assembly GCA_963277665.1). Taxonomy (NCBI): domain Eukaryota; kingdom Viridiplantae; phylum Streptophyta; class Magnoliopsida; order Santalales; family Viscaceae; genus Viscum; species Viscum album. Next base: position 2,044,419,892 of record OY728126.1, on the reverse strand, counting down.
TAACCTAAAGATAAGAATAAGAATTTATTCAACAAAACACGCATAAGAACAAAAAGTTATAAAGACCCGAGTAACAAGTAACAATATTACTAACAAGAAGCTAATAATATGACCATATATGATATCATATCAATATGTATGATTCTGGAATAAGTCAATAACATTATTTAAACCATTATACAGGAGCTTCGGACACGAACAAAGCAAATCGGACCTAAGGTAAGGGAAATATCACAATCTCATTTTTATCCGAGATTGTTTATTCGTAAGTATTTAATGGGGTGTATTTTATCATCCACATCCATGTTTCATCAATATGTAATATTATTTCCATCCACCTTCAATTGTTTAAATCCATTTTTACCCTTCGGTGAGTTTTTAGTAATATCTATGAAAGGAATATTTTGTCATACGAGGTACTTTTTGACTTTTCCGACAAAAGTACGAAGAATGTTTTTTTTAACTTATACGGCACGAACGGATTTCTACTGTTTTATAAAGACTTATTTTAATGAAGCTTCCTCTAAAAGATTTCATGACTATTTTCAATAAAATCTCTTTCTTTTAAAATTGCATGATGTTTTGTGAAAAGAAATTGATTTTGAAGAAGAAAGGATATTTTCCTCAAGAATTCTATTCAAGTGTTTTATCAAAATTATTTTCCATCTAAGATAATAAAGGGTTCTGTTTCTATCCATATTTTTACATTGATTTGACTATGTTGTGATGGAATTATGTTTATGAATTCCTTTATCTTATATGAAATGATTTATGATGTCATGATGTTTCAAGAATCCCATTTTTGTTACATGTGTTATGCAATGATGTATGTTTTATGATTATGTGGCACGCTAAAGAAAGGATTCATTATGAGATGGGTGGGACCTATATCTCCCTCCAATGCATTGGGTAAAGATTTTATATCTCATGAGATAGACATGGCTGGAACGGAAGGTTATTTCGGTTCAGTGATACAGGACTGAAACGAGGAGTGAACTCGGTTCAGAAAGGGACTTTGTCCACTAAGATAGTTTTGGCAATGAGTCATGACTAACAAGAAATGATTTTCCATGATTATGTGTGCATGCCACAAAGTTTCAAGTTTTATGTTATGATTATGGGGATCTCATTTTCACTTCTATGATTTATTCCATGTTAAGATATTATGATCTCTTTTGCAGGTTTTGATTTTCAAAAAAGATATGAGATGATATTTATTTCCTTTATTTGCCCTTGCTGAGCATTTGAGCTCACCCTTTTATGTTTTCTTTTACCCAGGTCAGGAAGATGGATATTAAGTAGAATATGCTAAAAGGGACCCTATATATGATGAAATAAATGGGAGACACTGTAGAAGATTTATGAACCAGTTGTTTATGTTTCCCAGTTTCTAAAGACACTATACCTATACGGTCCTTTGTGGTTTTGTCATATGTTGTAATAAGTGTGCTTCAATATTGAAGTATTAACAATGTATGTAAAGTATGGGTCATTATAATAATGGTATAACCTTATTGCATTACATAATGTTGAATTTGATTCAAGAAGTCAATTCCTTTCACATTCAGGATATGTTAATGTTTATAGTTTTATATAATTGATATATAATTCAAACATAACATTCCACATTTATATAGAGTAGATAGTAAAAAATAGTATCCATTTCTTCCAAAATATAAATCTTTTCAAATTAAATATGTTTTTTGACAAATATTCATAACATTTAAAAAGGATTAATGCTTTGGATTACACATAATAAAAACCTATTAAAATAATTTAAAAATTCATACATAGAAAAAAATGCACATTATGGGATATAAAAATAAGGGAAATAACATTAGTTCGGTAATACTTACAAATGTATGCAATCATTTTAAAGAGAAAATTATTTTCACTGATATATACTTAAATTTTGAATCATGATATTTCCAAGATATTTGTACCTAACATTAGGAGCATAAATTAAATAATAGTGGTATATTAGAAAATTACATGCATAATTTTTTGACCCTCTTATCTACCTTATGATTTTTAACACTCACGTATTCCTTACACTATAACCCTCACAACTAACATATTGTGTAAGTATCATAGTTACACTAGGAGTAACCATACGTCCAACCTTCACATTAAAAATACTCAATGAATTGGAGGTAGATATTGCTCCCACCCTTCATCATAAAAAATTACCTAGATATGGAACAAAATAATACAACATTATTACTTTCAAAAAAACATTTCTTTTTAATTTTGTAAAACAGAATTTTAAAATAGGAATTTAAAAGTAATTCCAAGGAAAAATATCATATAATTGAAGTGAGACTCAACAGATCTGATATAATATAAAAAAAATGTAAATTCACATAATTCAACATGATTCAATCGATATTAATCACACAAATAATTTAAATATGACATAATTAATGCAGTATAAGGTTAACCCAAAGAATGGAAATATGGTTATGAGTTCCCTTACCTCGGGGTTATCTTACTTAAAATGTGTTTATACCTCTTGTATAATTGTTAAAAGAGTATTATTGTTATGTTACAAAAATTTATTCATGTTTATAACACCTTTTATAGTCAATTCATAAATTCATTTCACCATTTTGTATTTAGTATGTTGTTCTTCCCATTATATTGGGTGCATTCTTAACATGATTTCTATGGTCCGTTTGTATTTGATTTTCATTTCATATGGAAATAAAATTACATAAGTTGAATGAAATTGTATTATTATTTTTAAAAAATATTAAATGATTACCTAAATTATTTTTATTATATTATATGAGGATAAATCATTAGATAAATCATTAGTGATATCCACATAGATCATTTTGGGGTTTTTTGATAATCATGAACATGGTTCATTATGTAAAAAAATATTATTTACATATATTAACTATAAAACATGAAATAGGATATATCATACATATTAAAATCTTTTTTGACCATTAAATTTGTTTTATAACATGTTTTGAATGAATTAATGGAAATTTAAAACACATCGTCCATGATTTTGGAAAATCCACATATCACGGATGGTGTTTTTATTTTTATAATATGATGGGGAAAGAAGAAGAAGTGAATTGATAAATTTTTTCATAAACATGAAAAATATCCTGAATATATATAATAATATATATTTCTAGCATGTTTTTTAGGGGAGGTGAATATATTATAAGAAAATAAAAAAAATCTAAATAAAACATAGGAAATTAAAAGAGGATTATTACCACTTGATCTCTTCTCCTTGAGATCCTTATAAAGGCCTTTGGTTAAATCCTTTTATTGTGAAAAAAAGTTATTAAATGTGGGGAAAATTTTTGGGAAGGGGTTTGGGAATAAATAGACATTTTACAATGCTTTAGAGATGTGAGTGGAAGAGGGGGTGAGGGTAGTATTTATAATGGAAGAGAGGAGGGGTTTAACAATATTTTAATCATTGGTTTAATATTTTTGATAATGAATATGAATAGTAATTATTCATATGACCCAAAATATTAATAAGTGCATGTGACTTCGAACAAATGGAAATTTAGAGTAGCCATGAATCAATCATTATTCAAAAGATTATTAATTTAGCATATTTTGTTAATTACTGTATTTCAATATTCAATAAAAATTAATATATTTTAGAAAAATCACAAAAATTAAACCAAATGATCTATTGACATGTAGAATTCAAAATTGAACAATATATATTTAATAAAATTCCTAAATATGATTAATATTATTTTTAATTAAAACTATATTTTCTTCTAAAATTAAGAATTTTAAAACTATAACTGATTTTATATCCCCTAAAAAATTAATCAAGATCTCGTTATCTTATAAAAATAATAATATAAAATAATATTATGATTTATTATTCATAATGGTCATATTTATATTCATATTAGTATCAATTTTTATATGTTACTATTCACCAAAAAAACGATTAGGTTCTATCAGACTGTAAATAACATACTGATAACTACGGTAGATATCTATTTTTTTAAATTCAAATCATAGAAGTGGAAAATTTATGTTTAATGGATAGTTGTCAACTATCTCTTTTAAAGAAAGTGATGTTATGTTGAGATTCATTTGCCATGAATTTTAATTTAGTTTCAAAACTGTGGGGTGATACATTCTTCCTACCTTCTTGAAATTACTCCCTCATGGTTTTATTTACTTATTAACCAAGTGAGGGTACCTTTATATCACATCATATTTAGATTCCCATGTTTCTTCTTCCAAAATGTGGTTTCTCTAAAAATTGTTTACCTGATGGATTACATTATTCCACAATAATTTCTCTTCATGACCATGAATCTAAATTGGTTTTTATTCATAAGAAATGTTCTCTTTCAGATGAAATACTTCTCGGCTCAAAACATGATATTAATCTGGAACATACATTCTCAACATCAAATCCTGGAAAAAAAATATTTACCTGAGATAAAATCATAGGTAATGTTACTAGTATGGGACTGGTCAAACTTTCTCCAGGATTCCATAATTTCCACTGAACCATGGACTTATCTTTCCCTTATTACCAAAACACATAACACTGTTACATGTAGATAACTTAAAAAGACATGGTCACTGAGGACGAAAGATAATTCTTTCCCCTTTTTATCTACATAACATTTTTGCATGCTCTGATTTGTCCTATTTTGTTTCTAGATCATCTTCCATTTCTTAGAGACATCCTTTATGGTTTCTAGCCCCGTCAACTTCATTTCCCCAACTTCATCCAAAAAAGATGTAGTTCGACACTTCTTCCCATACAATGCCTCATTATGTTCCATCTATATACCAGAATGCTAATAGTTATTATAGTAAAACTCGTCTATAGAGTTTTATTGATCCCAACATCCATGGTAGTACACTGAACAATATCAAGGAGCATTCTACAATGTCTTAATGATTTGTTATGACTACCCATCTAATTGAGGATAAAAGGTTATGATATAATTTAAGGATGTGAAAAACGAGTCCTAAATTCCATTCCAAAAACTAAAAGTTAACCCAGTATCCTCGTCAGACACAAAGGAAAGAGTCACTCCATGTAATCCAACAATCTCATTGAGGAAAAATCAATAAAACAATTACAAAGACATTGTATCTCAAATATGAAGGAAATGTGCAGATTTAGTTAGTCGAACGCGAATATTACAAATTTCATTATTAGCTCTTGATTTTTTTTGTTAGTCCCCCCATGATATCTAAGGATACATTTTCCCAATTGCACTCTGGAACTAGTAAATGTTGAAAATTTTCCTTTGGTAACTGCCACTATTTTTTATCCTTTTTGACAGGTAAACCATTTCACCATAAAATATGTAATATCTATTTTCAATAAAATTCATCATTAATACTCATGATGGTATATATACATCATTGTAATACTAGGATGAACTGATTATTGATAACTATGAGCATCAGAAAACAACATTTTCATCAAATTGGAATCACAATGCACACAAAAACTTTATTGAAATCTCAAAACACATTCCTTGTCAATGTTAAATTCTGGAAACATACCCATTTTAACAAATTAACCCTTTTTCTATAGACCTCAAGATTCCTTCTGTGCTTGTTTATTTCCTTCTGACAAGGTTGACAGCACTGAATCCTAAAATAAAATAGAGTAATTTCCTACACCAACAAAATTCAAGCCAAAATTCATCAAATCAATAATCAAGGTGTAATATTAGAAGAATTACTTGGTTAATGATGCATGATGTTTTCAACTCAAGTTATCCACCACTTTGTTTTCTTTTGTAGGATGGTAATTGATTGTGGAGTCATAATTTTTTATCTGTTCCAGCCATCTATTATTCCTCATGTTTTATTTCTTCAGAGTGAATATTTATTTTGAGATTATATGTATAAAATACATTTTAAATTTCCCTCCATATAAATGAATCCTCCAAATTTTTCAATGAAAAAACCAAAGATTATATTTTCAAATCATGTGTGGAAAAATTTATCTCAATAGGTTTTAGTTGACGTGGATCAGGAGAAATTACCTGATCATTCTGCATTAGAACACAACCAAGTCCCTTCAATGATGCATCAATGTAGATGAACAATATCTAGAAGGGAGAACCTAAACTAGAGAAATCACAAATATTTTATTCACTTTCTAAAAAACATAACATTATTCTATACAACCAAATTTAACCCATATTCATGTTATCATAGTTATTGAGCTAGATAACCGTGCAAATTTTTAATAATACATCGGTAATAATCTAATAGTTTAAGAAAACTATAAATCTATGTAACATTTGTAGGTCTTAGACATTCATAAACCAATTTTTTTTCAAGATTATTTGTTATTTCATCCTTTTTATCCTAATTTTAAAGAAAAGAAATATGTTTCAACCAAAATTCACAATTTCTAAATATTCCATATAGTTTCTATTCATTTATGGTTTGAAAAAAATTGATTGATATTTTTCGTACTCATATTTATTTTTAGTATATACAATAATTTCAACAATAAACACAACTACAAACTTATCTATGAACTCATTAAATATTCTAATCATAAGATCCATGAATACATAAGGTGCATTTTTTTATCAAAACAGCATGACAATAAATTCATAATGCTCATATCTAGTACGGAATGCAGTCTTCAAGATTCCATATTCCGTTACTTTCAAATTATGTTTCCGTAAACTCAAGTAAAACTTTGAAAATTAATATGTTCCATGGAGGTGATAAAAAAAATCATCGATATGAGGAAAATGATACCTTTTTAACAGTGAATTTATTCAAGGATCTATAAAAAAGGATAAGTGCAACACCCCGACCCCAATTACCCAGAGTCGGTGCATTATTACATAACATTTTCATGATCACAACAAAGATCAAATCTCAAATGACCGATTGGTTTTGTAGCCTTGGAAACACTAGATATATTTATAATGTTTTACATTACATCATGAAGTGAAAAACTACTACAGCAACAAATTGCCTCCATAATCCACACTATTATCCCCTCACAATATCCCTGCATGCCATTCATAATTTAATTCTTCACATCCTAGGAAAAATAAAACATAGAAAAGGGGTGAGCTCAAATGCCCAGTAAGGATAACAATATAGCAGAAACTTTCATAAATAAGAATAAACATTTAAGGCAGTGTATAACTAAAACAAAAGACTTTTAAACTTGAACTTCAACATTGTATGGAAAAATAAAATGAAATAATGCCTTTTACTTATTCACATGGATATTCTACTAATCTAATAATCACATTCAATATCAACAACCACTTTCATAATGATGGAATGCATAATGCCAGACTATCATAACCACAGAGCCAAGGCCTCGTGCCAGGACTGCAAATAAGATTTTGTCAAGGCCTTGTGCCAAGACACTAGTTTGTCTCAGGAGACCTACCGATTCATTGAGGAGCTATAGTGGGCTCCATCCTTCACATATTAAGGTCAATGCATTCCCATATGAAAAGGATTAAACATAACATAAACATTCGTATTAAAACTAGCATAGGAAATGAAAATACATCATCCATAAACCATGAATAGTATAAAAATAACACATCTACACTCAAACATATCACAAAACCTTCAATAAAATATATAAGTTTTGTTTCATAATAAATCAACTTCAAATAAGCGTAAAGTACATCAAAGTATATTGACATAGATGAAATCAACCCTATTTTTAGAGAAATATATCTTTCTACTTTGAAATCAATTAAGAGTCAAATATTTATAAAATAAAACATTTTCTTTGAAAATATTATTATAAGCTTGTAAGGGAAGCTTCAACGATTTTATAATGGTGGAAAATAGCCGCACTCATCGTATAAGTTAAAAAAACATTCTTACCTTAATTTTGTCGAAAAGGTTAAAAAGAACCTTGTTTGGAAAATGATGGAAAGATTCCTTTATAAACATCTTATAAAAAGTCAAACAAGGGTATAAATGACTTTAACCCATATTCTAGTAAATAGTAAAAATGTTTTGAAATTCATTTTTAAGAAACATCAATGAGGATGATAAAGAGATCCCAGTAGATTATTATGTATAAACAACCGCGGATAATAAAGAGATTGTGAAATAAACCCTTAACTTGTAATTTTCCTTGGTTGGGGTAGGTTAACCTCCTTTATAATTTTGAAATAATTTTTATTAAATTATACAATAATATGATATCATATATGATCTTTTAACATTGATTTGTTTATAATATCTTATTATTATCGTCGTTTCGGGTGTTAACTTACTCATTTTATTTGATATGTTTTGTTACTTAATCCATGCTTGTTAGGGATAGGATATATCTTATTCATATCCAGAATGATATCAAGTCCTTAAACATTATTTTTAAATCATGAAATGATAATTATACTTGAATGGATACGATGGAGAATGAATCTCATCGCGTTCGTGGAGACGGTAGTCCGTATGAACGCATGAGCGACAATATCATTCTTTTGATGTTAAAATAATATATAATTGGATGTTATAACATATATATGGAATCATTATAATGTTATATTTATTATTTACATGCGTTACACATCATTATTATACCCATCCAAATAATAATTTATTGAATAACAATTACCCCGCGACGTGGAGATGATAAGCCGTACATACGCACCTATGGTGACATGTTACTCAAAGGATGGATAGAATACTGAATACGGTGGTACCATATTTATAATAAAATCACAGTATATATATGATACTAGAGTTTTTATGTTATAATGGTAATAACAAAGAAGGAAAAAGTGGAAGAAGAAAGGAACTTGGAAAAGGGTGGTGAAATCATTACCTCTTCTTCGGGTTCTTCCTTTTGATTTTATCAAATGGGCTCTTAGGCTGGCTTTCTGACTAAATTAAGGCCTCTAGGATGAAGTGAGGGATGTTGATAGAGTATTTGGGCATATTTTGGCCAAGCCAAAAGGCTTTTATGTTGTGAGTTAATGAGAAGGGAGAGTTCCCTTTTATAAGAGGGGTGAGGGGCACCTTTGGAAAAGCTAGAAGTATTATTTTATAATAAAATCATATTCGGTTTCTAATGGCTCCAAAGTAGATTATTTAAATGTTAAGGTGGGTATAGGTCGAAAACCACTCAACCAATAGAATTTATTTAGGTTTGGGTTACTATATTAACCTTATCATTAAGTATTAACTCTTAGTTAATTAGTTTCACTTTTATAATGTCTCTTTGTATTTTTAAATTATATGGTTAATAATCATACTATATACATACAATAGACCACAAAGTGGTCCATTAATGATAAACCTATCATGATATAAGTATCTTGGACGAACCTTAGATTTTTAGGAATTTAATATCAATTAATAATATAATATTTGTTTTAAAAACTCTTTTATGTCAATTTTGACACTATTCAATAATTGGTTTTTGTGAAACTCATAACAGAATGATTACTTCGAAAAAAGTTATTTACGTAACTCCTAACATGTCATATTAACCTAGAAATATAGTGTAATTCATTAAAAGTCTCAAATTATATTTATTTGGGTATTTATAATATCAATTATTTTAATATTTCACTATTATGGTAATTCCTACCCCATCATTGTGTCATAAATAAATTAAATTATTTAATATCTAAAAATTATAAATAAAATATCATTATGTAGTAAATTATTTTATATTTCTAATTAGTTTTTACAATCTAATTTATCATATGTATAACCCTATATTAAAAATGTTTTAGTAAATAAACATTGATTTCAACTCTTTTAACTCTTCTTTGAATTAAATAATAATAAATGTCCTAATCTAATACAAGTGGACCTAAATGATAATATTTTATTTTTATGGTTGGTTTTGGTCGAGATAAACTTGTCCAATAGAATTAGGACATGTGTTAGGGTAATATTAATATCATTTTTACCCTTAATTACCCTATTTACTTTTAACTGTGGTAAATAAAAGTAAACAGTTACTATTCACAAAAAATTATTTTCTTCACATTGAACCACATTTAACTCCTTGATATTATCTGTGTCTCTCGGATTTTCGAAATTCCAATCACAGAAGTGGTAAAATTAAGATTTATGAAAAATTCTGTTTTTTTAACTACCACTTAGTAGTTTCACTATTCATCAAAAATTGATGTTTTTCAGAACAATGCCAAAATTTCACCCTAAGAAATAATTTATATTCCGAATTCAAAAATTATGTCTATTTTAAAAAATTCCAAACATATTAGTTGCATTAATTTTATAATTTAATTTCCGCTGTCACAACAAATAGCGTGTTTTTACGAAACAATATTTATCAAAAGATTGACAATTGTTTATGTTCAATTTCAAAGTAAAATTAATTATAATGAACAACATTGGATAAAATGGTAAAAATATATTATAATTATACTTTAAAACCACTAATTAATATAATTTATCACTATAAATTATTTTGATTAAAAAAGTTGTTTTTATGTATTTTTCACTATTCATAAAAATTGGACGTTCTCAGAAAAATAGAAAAAATTCAACATAGGATAATTTCGATATTCTGAATCCAAAAATGAAGTCCATTTTGAAATATAAAATATATATAATTTCATGAAGCAGGTATTACTATTCATAACGGTTAGTTTGATCGGTTGAGGTGTGTGATAGAACTCGATGTTGCGTAAGACACACACTATTACATTATTCAAAGGGAAACATACCGTAGAAGCTTGGGGTGTTATATTCTCCCCTCATTCAAATAATTTCATCCTCGAAATTTCTAGAATACTACCACATGAAATGACTCGGGTGGTTCTTCATCATAAGTTCCTCGGGTTCCCACGTTGCCTCTTCCATCTTATGGTTTCTCCACAAGACTTTTACAAGACACGTCGTACGGTTTCTCAGTACTTGTTCTCTCGTATCAGGAATAGTGATGGGCTCTTCGCAATAAGAAATATCGAGTTCCAGTTCTAATTCCTCCTAGGTGAGTACATGCATTTGGTCAGGCATGTATTTCCTCAATAGGGATACATGGAACACATCGTGAACTTTGGAGAGACTTGGCGGCATTTCCAATCGAAAAGCTACAACCCCAATTCGTTCTAGAATTTAAAAAGGTCTGATGTACCTGAGACTCAATTTACCTTTCTTACCAAAACGTATGACTCCCTTCAATGGAGATACCTTTAGGAAAACATGATCACCGACTTGAAATTACAAATCCTTCCTTCGATTATCAACATAGCTCTTCTTCCTACTTTGAGATACTTTGACGTGATTTTGGATTACCTTCACCTTTTCCATCGTTTCCTCCACCAGTTCTGGGCCTACAAGTTTTCTTTCACCAACGTCTTCCCAACAGGTTGGTGTACAAAATCTCTTTCCATATAACGCTTCATATGGTGCCATCTGAATACTCGAATGGAAGCTATTGTTATAGGAAAATTCTACCAGAGGTAAATATTGATCCCACATACCCAGAAAGTCAAGTGAGCAGGATCTCAACATGTCTTCTAAGGTTTGAATAGTTTGTTCTGATTTTCCATCTGTCTGAGGGTGGTAGGAAGTGCTAAAATGAAGTTTAGTATCCATGGATTTCTGAAGACTTTTCCAGAATCCTGAAGTAAAATGGGGATCATGATCATAAACAATCGATAGGGGTACTCCATGAAGTCTCACAAATTCATTAATATATAGTATTTCTATACGTTCCAGTGGTAGATCTTCTCATATAGCAAGAAAATGTGATGACTTGGTAAGATGATAAAAAATAACCCATATCGCATCGTTCCTTTTAGGAGTCTTTGGTAATCCCATGACAAAGTCCACCGTAATATTGTCCCATTTCCACTCAGGTATAGAAAGAGGTTGCAATACTCCACCAGGCTGTTGCCTTCAAACATTCACTTGTTGACAGACCATACTTCTTGACACAAAATCAGCGATTTCCCTCTTCATGTTCTCCCACCAAAAATGATCCTTCAAATCTCTATACATTTTTGTGCTCCCAGGGTGTATAGAGGAATTGGAACTATGAGAATCATCCAGCAGTTCCATTTTTAGATCAGGTATATCGTGAACAGAAAGTCTCTTCCCGAATTTCAAAATTCATTCTTCATACACAAAGTCTCTCAATCTCCCATCATTCAGAGCTTTAATCTTCTTTTGAAATTCTTCATCATCAGTCTAATAACTCTTAATCCTTTCTAGTAAAGATAGTTTGGCAACCATTTGAAAAAGAATTTATGTTTCACCTTCCCTGGTTATTCCCATGTCTATCTTCACCAGATCCATGAAAATTGTATCCCTTTCAATTCTCATATTTTTCAAAACTCCATGATCATTTCTTCTCAAAGCATATGCCACCTTGTATGCCTTCCCAGGGTGGTAGTGTATCGTGCAATCATAACCCTTGAGTAATTCAATCCATCTCCTTTTCCCAATGTTGAGTTCTTTTTTGTGAGAAAATATACATCAAACTCTTATGATCAGTATAAATCTCACAATTTTCACCATAGAGGTAGTGCCTCCATATCTTCAAAGCAATGATCATAGATACAAACTCAATATCATGAGTAGGATAGTTTTTTTCATGAATTTTCAACTGTCGTGATGCATAGGCAATAACCCTATCCTTCTACATAAGGACACAACCAAGTCCACTCTTCGATGCATCACTATAAATAAGGAACCCATCATTCCTCAATGGTATAGTCAATATAGGAGAATTGACCAATCTTATCTTCAATTCTTCGAAACATTCTTCACACTCTTTTGTCCAAACAAATTTAACCCCTTTACGTGTGATCTTCATTAATGGGTTAGCCAATCAGGCAAAATTCTGGACGAAACGTCGATAATAACCTGCCAAACCAATAAAACTGCGTACCTCAGTTATACTCGTAGGTGCTGGCCATTATTGGATTGCATTGGCCTTAGAAGGATCAACAGAGATTCCATCTTTAGAGAAAATATATCCAAGAAAATTAATCTCATGAACCCTGAATTCACAGTTCCTAAACTTCCCATATAATTCATGTCTTCTCAGAGTCTTATGGATAATGCGCAGGTGATTTTCACTATGTTCGTAGCTTTTGGAGTATTCCAAGATATCATCATTAAATACCACCACAAATTCATCGAGATATTCCTTGAAACCTCTATTAATCAGATCCATGAATACAGAGGGTGCATTAGTCAATCCAAAGGGAATTACAGTAAACTCGTAATACCCATACCTGGTTCGAAATGCTGTCTTCGGAATGTCTTCCTTCTGTACACACAACTGATGGTATCCAGATCGAAGGTCAATCTTTGAAAAGTATTGAGCTCCATGCAGTTGGTCAAATAAATCATCAACGCAAGGTAGGTGATACTTGTTCTTTATTTTTATAGCATTGATCTCCCTGTAGTCGATACATAACCTCATAGATCCATCTTTATTTTTAACAAAACGAATAGGGCCTCCCCATGGAGAAACACTAGGGCGAATAAATCCCTTATTATTCAATTCCTCTAGTTGTCTCTTTAGTTCAACTAATTCTATAGTGGCCATTCTATAAGGGGTCTTTGATATAGACCCTGATCTATGAATAAAATCAATGGAAAACTCAACTTCTCGTTCTGGAGGATGTCAAGGTAAATCTTCAAAAAACACACCTAAATATTCTTTCACAACAGGTACATCCTCTATTTGAACATTATTTTCCTCACCCATATTAATTTCATTCTTTTCCTCCCCAATAATTGAATTTAATTGATCTATTGGGGGTGCATGTAGATAAGAATTAGGTGGTGAAGATTCTGCTCTAAAGATAAGGTGTTCCTTATCAACATCATCAAGAATCGTATCCTCTTTCTTCTTACAATAAATCTTTTCATCATAGTCCGAAAGCCATTCCACACCAAGGATTATATCAAACTCAATCATAGGTATGACGATGAGATCAGCAGATAAAGAACATTTATGTGCTCTAATGGGGACTGATTCAAAAAACTTTTTTGCAATGATACTTCCCTTAGGAGTTTTAACTGACAACTCACTTGTTAAATAAAATTGGAAATATCTAATTTTCTTAGAAAAATGGGAAGATATGAAACAATTTGATGATCCAGAATCAAATAATGAATTTTCTAAACTTGAGGAAACCATTAAATTACCCGCCACTATGTATTTTTGAGCTTCTACCTCAGCAGTAGTGATAGCATAAGCTTGGCCTTGAGCCCTTGGCCTTTTCTGAGGTAAGTTTCCCTGATGATTAGGAAATTCATTTGAATAATGTCCCATCTCCCTAAAATTGTAGCATTGAACATTGGTAGCTTCCTTCTTCCCATTACATTCACGAGCTTGGTGGCCTTTTTCACCACACTTGTAACAGACACCCATTCCCTTCAAGCAAGTACCAGGGTGTTTCTTCCTACATTTACCACATGATGGATTTTCAACCATTCCCTTATTCCCCTTATTTCCATTCCCATATTGATTAGCAGATCTCATCTTCTCTTCCTTTCCTTTAAATTCATATGACTTAGAGAATTCCTTTTCTGTTTTGATAGCACATGAGACAATGTCTTCGTACGACGAGAAGGATTGTGAGACTAATGCTCGATGGAGAAATGGTTTTAACCCATCAAAGAAACTATAAATCTTACTTCATGGGTTACGTATATAATCTCCATCATGCCTTGCTAACCTTGTAAAGTTAGCCTCATACTTTTCAACATTCTCATCCTCCTTTTGTCTCAGACTCAGAAATTGCCTTTCCATATCTGCTAGATGGTCACGGGGAAAGTATTTTTCTAAAAACAGATCTTTGAACTCCCTCCATTCCATATTTGATAATTCATCATCTTCCTTCATGTTTTCAATCAATGGCCACCATTGATCAGCATCTCCGGTGAGGCGGTAAACTGCCATGATACCTTTTTCCCTTTCACTACTCCCCAAAGCCTGAAATATTTTATCTAGAGAATTTATCCATTCCTCAGCTACTAAGGGATTTGTACTCCCATTGAACGTTGGTGCTTGTTGCCTCATAAAGCGATCTATCATTGATCCTCCATGCTGCGGATCAGGGTGATCCATACGGGTAAGGGTATTATTAATAACCTGAGTGAGTTGTCCCGGTATGGTGATTAGCTGATCGGCACCAGTTGCATCACCATATCCACTATAATTATCTTAAGCAGGAGGAAAATCCTTACATGGAGTGCGTGCATTGATACAGTTTCCATTTCATCCACTAGGATCCATTTCTAAACAATGGCATAAACTATATCAGTTTATAAATCAAAATACGTAATCCCATACTTATAAAACACATAACATAAATTGAACTATTTATTGATATAATCCTTAATCATAAAAATTGTTTTCTTTCAGGATGTATATACTCATAAATATTTCATAATGATTTGTAAAGAAAATGAGAGTTATCCTAAGCATATCCCCCGGGAGTGTCGTAACCAAGAGTGCAGCAAGGCCCGTTGTCGTGCACTAGTTCTCGTTCCAGTATAGTTCAAAGCGGTGTTTTCAGGTTTTACCCCTAGGTACATCTATGCCAGAGCCGCCTCTACCTGCTCGTATACAAAACGGGTTGTATTGCTCAGAAAACTCACAAAATCTCTACAATACCAAAACTCTAGGAAGTTCTTCTATACAAATCCTCAAAGTCCATCTTAGGTCTATGTGATCTAATCAGAGTTTATCTAAATCTAGATTCCAAGGTTTGTTCTAAACTTCCTTTGATACCAACTAAAATGCCCCGACCCCAGTTACCCAGAGTTAGTCCATTATTATATAACATTGTCAGGATCAAAAGAAAGATCAAATCTCGATAGACCGATTGGCTTAGTAGCCTTGGAAACACTAGATATATTCATAAAGTCTTACATTACATCATGAAGTGAAAAACTACAACAACAACATATTGTCTCCATAATCCACACTATTATCCCCTCATAATATCTCTGCAGGTCATTAATAATTTACTTCTTCACATCCTGGGAAAAATAAAACATAGAAAAGGGGTGAGCACAAATTCCTAGTAAGGATAAAAATATAGTAGAAACATCAATATATAAGAATAAACATTTAAGGAAGTGTATAACTAAAAAAAGACTTTTAAACTTGAAATTAAACATAGTATGGCAAAATAAAATCAAATAAGTCCATTTACTTATTCACATGGATATTCTACTTGTCGAATAATCACATGCAATATCAATAACCACTTTCATAATGATGGAATGCATAATGCCAGACTATCATAACCACATAGCCAAGGCCTCGTCCCAAGACTACAAATAAGATTTTTTCAAGGCCTTGTACCAAGACACTAGTTTGTCACATGAGACCTACCGATGCATTGAGGAGCTATAGTGGGCTCCACCCGTCACATATTAAGTCCAATGCATTCCCATATGAAAAGGTTTAAACATAACATAAACATTCATATTAAAACTAGCATACTAAATGTAAATATTTCATCCATAAACCATGAATGGTATAAAACTAACAAATCTATAGTCAAAGATATCACAAAACCTTCAATAAAATATAGAAGTTTTGTTTCATAATAAATCAACTTCAAATAAGCATAAAATCCATCAAAGGATGTTGACATAGATGAAATCAAATATCTTTTTAGAGAAATATCTCTTTCTATTTTGAAATAATTTAAGAGTCATATATTTATAAAATAAAACATTTTCTTTGAAAATATTCTTATAAGCTTGTAAGGGAATCTTCGACTATTTTATAATGGCGTAAAATAGCTGCACCCTCCATAAAAGGTAAAAAACATTCTTACCTTAATTTTGTCGAAAAGGTTAAAAATAAAATTTTTTGGAAAACGACGGAATGATTCCTTTATAAACCTCTTATAAAAAGTCAAAAAAGGGTATAAATGACTTTAAACCATATTCTAGTAAATAGTAAAAATGTTTTGAAATTAATTTTTAAGAAACATGGATGTGGATGACAAAGAGATCCCAGTAGATTATTACGTATAAACAACCTCGAATAATGAAGAGATTGTGAAATAAACCTATTACCTTGTACATTTCCTTGGTTGGGGTAGGTTAACATTCTATATAATTGTGAAATAATAGTTATTAAATTATAAAGAATATGATATCATATATTATCTTTTAACATTGATTTGTTAATAATATATTATTATTATCGTCGTTTCGGGTGTTAACATACTCATTTTCTTTGATATTTTTTGTTACGTAAGCCATGTTTGATATGGATAGGATGTATATTATTCACATCCACAATGATATCAAGTCCTTAAACATTACTTTTAAATCATAAAATGATAAATATACTTGAATGGATACGATGGAGAATGAATGTCATCGCGTTCGTGGAGATGGTAGTCCATATGTACGCACGAGCGACAATATCATTCTTTTGATATTAAAATAATATATAATTGGATGTTATAACATATATAAAGAATCATTATCATGTTATATTTATTATTTACATGAGTTACACATCATTATTATACCCATCCTAATAATAATTTATTGAATAACAATTACACCACGACGTGGAGACGGTAAGCCGTACGTACGCACATATGGTGACATGTTATTCAAATGATGGATAGAATAATGAATATGGTTGGAAAATATTTATAATAACATCACAGTATATATAAGATATTGGAGTTATTATTTTAGAATGGTAATAACACATAAGGAAGAAGTGGAAGAAGAAATGAATTTGAAAAAGGGTGGTGAAAACATTACCTCTTCTTCGGGTTCTTCCTTTTGATTTGATCAAAAGGGCTCTTAGGTTGGCTTTCTGACTAATGTAAGTCCTATATGATGAATTGTGGGATGTTGAGAGATTATTTGGCCAGAGTTTGTCCGAGGAAAAAGGCTTTGAAGGTGTGAGTTAATGATAAGGGAGAGTGGCCTTTTATAAGAGGGGTGAGGGGCACCTTTGGAAAAGCTAGAAATATTATTTTATAATAAATTCATATTAGGTTTCTAATGGCTCCAAAGTAAATTATTTAAAGGTTAAGTTGGGGATAGGTCGAAAACCACTCAACCAATATAATTTAGACAGGTTTGGGTTACTATATTAACCTTTTCATTAAGTATTAACTCTTAGTTAATTAGTTTCACTTTTACAATGACTCTTTGTAATTTTACATTATATGGTTAATGAACCTACTATATACATTCAAGCTACACCCAAGTGGTCCATTAATGGTAAACCTATCATGATATAAGTCTCTTTTCAGGACCTTAGATTTTTAGAAATTTAATATCAATTAATAATATAATATTTGTTTTAAAAACTCTTTTATGTCAATTTTGACACTATTCAATAATTGTTTTTTGTGAAACTCATAAGAGAATGATTAATTCGAAAAATGTTTCTTACGTCACTCCTAACAAGTCATATTAACCTAGAAAATTAGTGTAATTCATTAAAAGTCTCAAATTATATTTATTTGGGGATTTATAATATCAGATATTTTAATTTTTCACTATTATGGTAATTCCTGCATCATCATTGTGTCAAAAATAAATTAAATTATTTAATATCTAAAAATTATAAATAATATATAATTATGTAGGATATATTTTTAGATTTCTAATTAATATTTACAGTATAATTTAACTTATGTATAACCCCATATAAAAAATGTTTTAGTAAATAAACTTTGAATTTAACTCTTTTAACTCTTCTTGGAATTAAGTAATATTAAATGTCCTAATCTAATCCAAGAGGACCTAAATGATAATATTTTATTCCTAAGGTTGTTTTTGGTCTAGATAAATTTGTCCAATAGAATTAGGACTTGTTTTAGGGTAATATTAATATCATTTTTACCCTTAATTACCCTATTTACTTTTAACCGTGGTAAATAAAAGTAAAAAGTTACTATTCACCAAAAATTATTTTCATCTCATTGAACCACATTTTATTCCTTGATATTATCTGTGTCTCTTGGATTTTCGAAATTCCAATCATATAAGCGGTAAAATTATGTTTTATGAAAAATTCTGTTTTTTTAACTACCACTTAGTAGTTTCACTATTCATCTAAAATTGATGTTTTTCAGAACAATGCCAAAATTTCACCCTAAGCTATAATTGATATTCAGAATTCAAAAATGATTTCTATTTTACAAAATTTAAAACATAAAAGTTGCATTAATTTTATAATTTAATTCCCGCTGTCACAACAAATAGCGTGTTTTTAAGAACTAATATATTTCAAAAGATTGTCAATTGTTTCTCTCCAATTTCAAAGTGAAATTAATTATAATGAACACCATTGGATAAAAAGGTAAAAATATATTCTAATTATACTTTAAAACCACTAAATAATATAATTTATCCCTATAAATTATTTTTATTAAAAAAGTTGTTTTTATGTATTTTTCACTATTCATAAAAATTGGACGTTCTCAGAAATATACCAAAAATTCAACTTAGGATAATTTAGATATTCTAAATCCAAAAATGAAGTCATTTTTGAAATATAAAATACATATAATTTCAAAAAGTAGGTATTACTATTCATAACGGCTAGTTTGATCGGTTGTGGTGTGTGTTAGAACTCGATGTTGCGTACGACACACACTATTACATTATTTAAAGGGAAACATACCATAGAAGCATGGGGTGTTACAATAAGTATCATTGAACAATCCTTTTTTTAATGAACAAAACAGGATCAACCCATGGTGAAGTACTAGAATTAATTAATCCTTTATCAAGAAACTCAGGTAAATAATTTTTCAATTGAAGATGGTTCATTTGGGAAATTTGATATGGGGGTTTTGAAATTCTCTTAACCTCTTGAACTAATTAATTTGTGAATTTAACTTCTCGATCAGGTATAACATGAGATAAATCATTAATAAAAACCACATGATATACATTAACCACTAGAACATAATTAATTTGAAGAGTTCCCTTATTTTCAATAACTCCCGCTTCTATATTTAAATAGTATCTCAGCTTCCTGATATGTTATCAATTCTAAGGGTACATTTTTGTATAAAAACTAAAACTCTTTCTGGAAAACAACTTATTTAGCTCTATAATCAATTTTAGCATGATAAACCGAAAGCTAATACATACCCATAATGACATCAAACTCCAGTAAAGAAAAAAACAATGTATTTAGGTAAATTATTTCCACATCCCACAATATAAAGATTCATATAATTCCTATTTTTTATAATATTTACCCTGGTGTTTTCACAATATGTTATGGTCTCATTTGTTGTAGTGATATTTCAAATTTTATAGAAAATTTCCCAGAAAAAGAAAATGTGTAGACCCTGTATCAAAAAAACATTAGAAAAATATTCATAATCAAATAAGCTGGTTTGTAAAACTTTATTGGATGGCCTGATGTCCATTTACATAGTCTCAAAATATATCACTACACATTTCTTCATTTACTCTCTTTCTTTTCATCATTCATATCTCCCTTTGGATAGAAATTTTCATAGTAAACCATCTCACCTCATTTAAACACATTATAGTTTTCATATTATAATTAGTCTGGGGATCATTTTAATTACAATCTTGGGTGATATGTTAAAACATTCCACATCAAAAAAACGTCCTTGTTTTGGTTAGGAATTTTCGGGTGCGTTTTTTCCACACATTTCACATACTGGAAAACAGACCATCATACCATTAGATTTCATTGATTAGTTGTTACACATCTCTTTCTATCAATAGATAATATTATCCTTTTTTTAGAAAAGTTCAAATTATCATGAGAAAACTCCATTTATACCCTCTCATCACATAATAAAAATTTCTCGTAACTTTTTAACAAATCAGAATCCAATTCCCTTCGATATATTTGGTTCAATCATAAGATAATTTTTTTTATTTTTCTATCAAGATACTAAATAAGATATAGAACATAAGACTCTAGTCGGGTGAAGTTTCTATTATACATAGCCACTAAATCATATCGATTATTCATCAATTCAAGGAATTTCTTCTCCACTCTCTGTTTAACAGACATTGAAAAATACTTTTCATGGAAAACCCTTTTAATATCATCCCACTATAGGGATTCAATCTTATATCTATCCCAGATATTCATGAACATTTCCCAATAGTGATCATTTTCACCTTCAAAATGATAAATGGGAAGACTTACCTTTTGATTATCTGAACATCCCATTACATCGAATCTATTTTCAAGGGATTTAATCAATCTTTACATTGCCAATGGGTCATAAGATCCACTAAATGAAAGACGGTGTTCCCCAATTAAATGATCAACTATCATCATGTTCCTTTGTGGTTTCTATGGTTATTCTCTTGCATGGATTACACTACCATTTTTTTCATATGTCAGGTAATCCATTACTATCACTAACTTCTAGTTTCCAATACCTACCACTACAGGCTACATATTTGGATGGATATCTTTCTGTCAGTGCCTTTCAACTAAAGCTTCCCTCTTTCTTTTGTAGAAAACCATTCTGAACAAGTATGTATTAGTCGAAGTAACATGGTAATATTTAAATTCTATAACATTTCAAATTAACTATAGAGTAAAACATAATTTTTGGTATTTTTTATCATCATCCTAAACTGTATAGTAATCTAAATCATCCTTTGATACCAAGAATAAGAATCATGACATATTATAATACATAATCATGAATTTTAGTTAAGAACTAACTTCCTTTCACATTAAGGATCTTTTAATGTTTATAGTTATAAAGAATAGTTATATAATACATACATATTAGTCCACATTTTTACATAGCATAATCCAAAAAAATAGTATCCATTCCTTCAAAAATATAAATATTCTCAAATAAAACTTGTTTTTTTGAAAAATATTTATAACATTTAACATGACTTTATTATTTCACATACACATATTTATAAAATGTGAAAATGATATTAGAACATGGGATGAGAAAAAAATATCATTAAGTGATATAAAAATATGGAATAAAAGTAGTAGTCCATGAATATTTGTAAATATATGAAACCATTTTACAAAAAAACATACTTGTCACCCATATATAATTAAATTATCAATATTGTGATATCCAAGAGATTTCAAGAAAACATGAACAACAAAAATAGAACCATAAATTTATCTTGTGGTATTACATACATAATATTTTAACCCTTTCCATTAGATTATTATTTGTAACCCTCACTTTACACTTGTTGTGTATCCCACACGACTACCATATTGTGAAACCATCATATTTACACTAAGAGTAACCACACAGCTGAACTCTATCATACACCTATCCAATGAATTATAGGGATATATAATTCAAACCATTAAACATTAAAAATTCCAAATAATCATAACATAATAAATCAACACTAATACTTTCATAAAAAACATACTTGTGAATTTGGAAAAAGAGAATGTTAAAAGAGGATTTTAAAAAAAATCCCCTTGAAAATATCATATATATGATGATAGACTTAAAAGAGTGGATGGAATATGTATATAAAATATAAATAAACAAAAATAAATATAATGTAAACATAATTCCTCACAAATACAATTTTAATTCAACATTATTTTTGATGTAGATGGTTAACCCAAAAAATAGAAATTGTGTTACCAAATCCCATACCTCGGGTTAGTCATACTTTAAACGTGTTTAAATATATTTAATAATTGTAAATATTATATTATTAATATCTTAAATAAACATATTAATGTTTATAACACCATTAATGTTCATTTAATAACATTATTTCACCCTTTAGTTATTAGTATTTTGTTCCTTCCATTATTTCAGGTCTGTTCTTTACATTACATCCATGGACGAATTACATTTGATCTTATTGAAATATTAAAATGAAATTATAGATGTGGAATGAAATGGTACTCATATTTTTTCATAATATTAACCGATGCCATAAATTATTTTGGTTTTTTGGAATTGGGAGGAATGATTTGTTAAATCTTTAATGATTTTCGCTTAGATCATTTGGGTGGTTCTTTAATAATCACAAACCAATTTCATTATAATACATAATATTATGTACATATGTTAACAAAATAACATGAAATATGATATATAATACACATTACAGTCTCTTTCAATAATTAAAATGGGTTTGTAACCAGTTTTGAATGATGTAATAAAAATTTAAAAAACATCGCCCTTGATTTTGTTAAATTGGCACATCATGGATGGTGGTTTTATTTTTAGAATAAGAGGGAGAAGAGAGAATAGAGAAATTGATTTATATTTAAATAAACATAATAAAAATCTATAATATATATAACACGGTATCTTTCTTGCATCTTGGATAATGGTTGGTGAAGGGATTATAAAAAAATAAAAGAAGTGAAAATAAAAGATAAGAAAATGAAAGAGGATTTTTACCTCTTGATATATTCTCATTAATTTCATCCTAAATGCCATTGGATTTTTCCTGTTGATAATTTCAGTAGGTATTGGACGTGGGTAAGAGACATGGGAAGAGGATTAGTCATAACATAGACAATTCATAAAGCGTGATAGGAATGAGAGGAAGAGGGGGGTGTGGGTGATTTTTATATTGGAGGAGGAGTAGATTTACATTATTTTAATCATTAGTTTAACATTTTTTCTACTCACTATGAATAATATCGAATCATCTAACCCAAGATAGTGATATGTTCATGTGAGTTTGAACCAATATCCATTTATATCATCTATGACTAAAGCATAATGTAGAAAATCATTAATTTAGAATATTTTGTTAAATTCCATATTTCACTTTGCACTAAAAATTAATGTATTTCAAAAAAAACCCAAGAGATCAACCCAATCATTTTTTGAAATGTATAATTCAAAAACGAAATAATTAAAAAAAATATTTAATATTAATAATATAATTTTAAGTAAAATAATATTTTATTTCAAAAATAACAACGTTAAAACTATACTTATCTTATATCACATTGAAAAATTAATAAAAAAATCAATATATTACAACCATAATAAAATAAAACAATAATACGACTTATTATCCATAAGGGACATATTACTATTCATAAGGGTACATTACTATTCACCCAAAAAAACACGTTGGTTCTATCGGACTAAAAATAACTACTGATCAAAATAGTAGATTATTGTTTTTTGAAATTAAAACCATATAAGTGGAAAAATTATGTTTAACATATTTTTTATAACTAACTCCTTAAAATGATTCTTTATATAGATAATCATTCTTTCATGCATTTTTATTAAAACATTGGGGTTTTATAATGTGGGCCAATTCCTCTACGCTAAATATCAAACCCTCATAGAATGTCATCTAATCTCCACAAGAATTTTTATCAATGTTGAAAACTCCCTGGATCCATATTATTTTACCTTAATTGAGGTCAAGGGTGTGCTTTTTTGGAATAATAGGGCTTATATGAATATTGGGTTCCTTATTTTCTAAGATGTTGTCTTAGTCATGATTCTCTAAGATGTCAGCATAGAGGGTTAAAAAATCTTATTATGGACCATCCCTCAGGTAACCTGGATAAGGAAAATTTATCGAAGGGTATTTCTCTTCCAAAAAGGGTTGGGATTATTCTCCATAAAAATAATTGTTCATACATTTTTTATTGCTTGAGGTCTGACATGGATGGAAATTTTCATCCTATAAAGGCTACAGTAAAAGCTGGGTTGAACACACTGAAGTCTTTTTCAAAAAAAGTTCATGTTGTGGTTCTTATAATAAAGGTAAATGGTCAAGAATCTGTTATTAGTATCTTTCGAACTACTGATTTTGGTTCTAGTATTCAAGAGTTTGTGCATTCTAGTGATGTTTTAATTGATTTCATGTCACGTGATGTATAAAAACTATCCACCTTTGATTCAAGAAAATGATGGGTGAATGTAGTAAGTATAATATGTCCTATAAGAAAACGTTTGACACTTAATCAGAGGAATTACATTGAAATCATGCATTTTAATGATTCAGACGAGGATGATAAATATGAGTATGTTCATCCTAGATAGTGGATGTCAGTTATTTGAAGATGGTGGAGGAATTAATTTCGGTCTTGGAACTATGGGGAACATAAACCTAATAACAAGGATTTATATTAACAATATACATTAGAGTATGAGAAATACCATTAAAAATAATGGTTTTTTGGTGTGTCATATGGAATGAGAATCAATTCAATTTTGTTTCTATAAATTATCTAATAAACCAAAAGATAAAATCTATGAAAAATTGATTCATTCATCCTTCTAAAGCCCATGGTCAGAAGATCATCTAGAAAACTAATCAATACCAAGGAAGAAGAATGTTTGGATGCTTTTGTGGTTTAGGAATGTTGAGCTCTAGTGGTGAAAGAAACAACTTCCAGTGATGATATTGAGTTTCCCAGTAATTTGGGATTCGAAATTAAAGGGGTGTTATAAATTTACAAATTTGATGGAGTCTAGAAGGTGGTCGGGAAAGAGGATACCATCATAAATATCCTTGTTCATTCAAAGGTAGTTATGATTAAGGAATATTTCAATATCATTATTTTAATGGGGGATACTGAGAGAATGTATGTGATATTTTCTTGAGTAGATCTAAATGATGACAAAATTCATTTGATCAACAAACAAGTGTGGATATTGGCTTATCAAAACTATATGGGGAATATAAATCTATATTAATATAAAAAGACATGTGAAAATTTTTCATAAATCATTTAGGACAACATTAATGATTATCCAAACATGATGGTATCCTCTATCCCATAGTGTTTACATTGGGTAATTATTATAATGATTTTCTGGAATGGTTTATTAATTTACAATGTGGTTTTAAATTTTGAGCTAAATGAAAACTTTATTGGGTACTAAATTTCAGAAAAAGTGGTTTTGGGAATTACATGTTTAAATTTTGATACCATAAGATTAGGGAAATATACAATTGTGGAAACAACATAAAACATTTCATAATCATAATTCATGGATAACCACAAAGACAACACCACAATGTAGATATAGTCACGCCATAGATTTGGTTTTATCCCTAATCCCATACATATCATCTCATGAAACAATAAAATTAACCAATTCATTGGAAATATATTTTGGTTCACTAGTCATGAATGAATATTCATATGTGGGAAATGAAAGTAAATTTAATGTAGGGAATAGGACTAATAAATTCAAATGGAATGAAATGGGATACATCATATTTACTCATATCGTATTGATAGGATATTACATAATGATTATAATGAAAATAAGGAATTGAATATTTTGGTTTTTTTATATAAATATATAGAAATAATCTCAAAATAGTGTATTCATATAAAAACATTTCCTGATAATGGATCGATTTTTGGGTATAGAAATAAACTATCAAAACGGTGTTTTATGGATCATATTTTATACATTTCAATAAAAAATGAATATAAAATTTTCTTTGAAAACCAGTGGTATTACAGAATATTTATCCCTTAAATATTATTTAATTTAATTATATAATGAATTTTATTTTTCTAGAATATTGTTGCATTAAAGAATTAAAAGGTGAAAAATTATGTTTAATTATTTTTTATTTTTTTGTGAAGGCATTGAGAAATGAAAATATGGAATGTATAACCCTCACAATGGAAGGTAGAATATAACACCCATAAAATTAAATGAGCACAGTACTTTCGATACTATATTCAACATGATATATTGAGTTAACAAGACCCATAATATAAATTAGAAATATTATTATATAATGCTGAACCATTTTACCATGTAGTTAAATTAGCACGTTTGATTAGTATTAAATAATTTAAAAACGATATTTTAAATTCCTATAATTTTTTAGTCAAATTCAGAATACTAAATCAGCTTCTGATAATGATGTTTTATTTTAGAACAAATACATTCTCTTTTAAAAAAATAATGTTATTGAAATCATATATTAGAATTAATTTAAGGAAATTTCATAATTTTTTTTTCAATACATGGAAATAATTTATTAAATCATTATATAATAAATTACTGAGGGAAAATGTTTTGTAATTTAAAAAAAATATTAATTTTTCAATGAATAAAAAAATTCCAATTTATTTTGTAAAACATCCACTTTGGAATAAATAAATTTATTTAAAAGTCTAGTTATTATTTTAATTTATATTAAAGAATCATAAGTATTATTAATTTATATTTAATATAATTAATTAAATTTTAATCAGTTTATATGTGATTTTAGCATAAGTTTACTTCTAGGATCAAAAACACATTTTTCTAAAAACTATTTTAATGTTCATAATGGTTCAATATTTTAATTTATTAAAGTAAACATAGAAATGAGTTTATAAAATAATATATATAAATTATAAATAAATAATAAAGTATTAAATTTTTTTATAATTATGATTACTAGTCAACGAGAAAAAGAAAAATCAATTTTTTCCTTTTTTCATGCTTGTAGTTTTTATTTTAATTTTAATTATCCTATTTATGTTAATTTAATTTGATAAAATTTATTCCATATTATTTATAATCATAATATATTTAAAATAGTATGTTAAAATTAATTTTTTCATAATGAATGGAAAAAATAGTAAAAAAGTGGTTGTCGTTCAAAAAATATTAAAATAGTAAAACATCATACCTTTAATGGTAAGGGGAATATAATTTTAAAACATGTTTATTTTTATATTTGGGGGTATTTATTAGAAATATATCTCCTCTACTACTTTATTTTTAAATTTTTGAGGAATTTATCAGGACAAAGATTTCCCATTATTGAATATTTTTTGATATTTATATGAATCCCACTCATCCAAAATTATAAAAGGGTAACCCATCTCCAGAACATTAAAAACATTCAAAACACACTATTTCAGAAAATAACTTCACATATACCTTACACATTTACTTTAAGATGTTCTTTCAATTATTTTTTTATCATAAATACGATCTCAGAATTTTTGTAGTATAATCCTACTGGGGTGGTCTAAAGAGTTTGTGTCCTTATCCGAGTATCATTTTTTATTTCTTCTTCAAATTCCATCAAATATTACTAAAAAAAGATGATATAATAAAATCATTATCTCGAATATAATCGTTTTATAATCTGTGAATGTTATAATTTAAATATATCTCCACTTCCATGAAAATGGAAACAAAACCATTATTCATGTATAGGACAAACTACTTCCTCACAAACTGATTTCATTTGTTTTCCATATTCAGATCTCATGGCTATTCATAATTTTAAATTTCATTGAAATAAATGATATTCCTGAAATATTATGAATTCTAGGAAATGAATATATCATATACATTCCAACAATACAATATACTTAATATTTATAATGTAATTTTTATCTAAGGTAGACTCCTGGCTCGTGAACCGATGTAATTTTTCTTTATTTCAGCATCACATGGTAGTTATACATAAGTGTATTTAAAGATATAATATAATATATATTATATTTTTATCATTTATTAATGATAAAATAACACTTGATGTTTTCCCATTAATATCATTGGAAAAAAGAAACACTACACATGCATATGTATGACCTACCGTCTCTGTGATTGAAACATAGTACATTGTCAATAACAATTCATGATGATTGGTTTTAAAGTATAATTTATTTATAAAAATGATAATTATGTCTTGTTGTTTCTTCTTTATAGGATGAATTAATAGTTTAATTTAACATAGTGGACCTAGAAATGTGATTTTGAACATATAAGACAAACTTTCTTAAAACGTGAGACATCGACTTAAACGAATAAGTAACTAAATATACCATGATAATAAATAAACTGAATGGAATGATGTAAATGAAAAATAATTTAACCACATAAATAATTATCATAAATTTATTATTTATAACATTAAATAACAAATATGATGAATCATGCTCGAGGTAAGGGATTTTTTAACAGACCTTGTTTGGGTTATAACCATTATCTCTCTAACATACATTTTCTCTCTATAATGTTATGCAATGATTCTAAATTCTGCATATATTTATCTCACATGTATACTTATAATATTTAAATTTCTTTTTATGAGGTAATTAATATCACATATTCTTATATTAAATTACTTTGTAATGAAATTTATTTGAATATGATATGAGAAAATATTTTGCAAACTTTAACCACACAAGAGTATTTTATTATTTTCTTCAAATTAATATAATCATTTCTGATATTTTTCATTTCAGGCAATAAACAATATATCGTTAGTTATATGAAAAAAAAATAATTATTGATTTTTATGTCACCGTATGTCAATTTTTTTATATGCCACACTAAGATATGCATTTGTAATACACAACACTGAATTAGCTTGCATTACCCGCAACACTTACCTTCAATGAAACAATATTTTATTAATATAATTATTTAAAAAATATAGTTATAAGGTAACTATTAAAATTAGTGACATGAATATTAACTAATAATTTATAAATATTATTTCTAATTTCCTTATATAATTAAAACATTTTGATATTAAAATATATTTTTTTATGGTTTTTATATGATGGAATGTGTTATTTTCTTAAATGAACTCCTTTTTTTTTGTTATTCTATGAACAATAAAAACTTAATTTTATAATATTTTATAATTTTGATTTCATAAAATAAAATTTATTTCTGAATTATTAATTAAAAAATTATATTAGGTGAATTTTTTTGGTTTTATATGAAAAACATCATTTTTGATGAATAATGAAAGTTAACGATTTTTTTTTCAAAATCGCTTATTCATTGAATTTATATATTTAGTTAAATTTATTTTTAACTATATTTTAATGGTCAATAAGATAAATTTAACAAAAATTAGTACTATTCAGATCATTGGAACAAATTTAATATTGAAATTTAAATTAAACACATTTCAAACATTGAAGAAATTTATCATAAAATAACCATCTTTTACGACCCGTCCTTATGATTAATTTAATATTTATTTCATTAAAACATATTTTTAGAATTTAGAAAAATGGAATAAATATTTGGAATCAAAATAATTAATAATTATCATGTAATTTATATTTTTTTGTACTAAAAATATTATCGAACATAATTAATATTTATTATAGAGATTAAGGAATAAATTAGTTTACTTAGTTGTTAAACATTATTGTTAAGGTGAAAATGATGAATAAACATATAGAAATCCATTATACTCTAATATTTAGACCATATCTTATCTTGGTTATAATTTTATGAGTTATTGAGACACTATATCATGAAGGATTCCTATATAATAAGTTAAGTATAAAAAAAATAATAAAAATTAAATTTGCATACCTTCAACATTTATAAATCCATGAGATATGGAAAAAAGTACATTAATTAGGTTATAAACATTATTTTGAAATGAATGAATGTTTTTTATCATATTAATTTATAATTAAATTTCAATGTTGAATTTTTAGATTAATTACATATATAATTCCAAATGCATTAATTATTTAGTTAATAATTTACAAAAAATAGATGAACCTAAATATATTAAAATTGATGTAAATTAATTGAATTGTTTTCATTAACTTTTTATATGAATATATAATGCTAATAAAATTCAACGTAATAGATTAGAATTCCGGTTTTTTCATGATATTTTATAAATAAAATTAATTAATTAGTGATTAATTTTATATTACTGTTATTTTATAATAAATGGTATATAGTATAATGATTTCTAATTTACTAAAAATACTATATTCTGCAAAATAATTTTTTATAAATTATTAAATATCATATATATTGTACAAATGTACCAATTGAACTTTTATAATGAATATATTGACCATTAAATATTAAAAACATTGTATGCATAGTTTTTGTTAAGGGAGGGTTTTGTGCTCTATATTCCCTTGTCTAAAAATTATTTTCTAAAACAAAATGGATTTATATTTTAAAAAAATTATATTATATTTACAATAAATTTGGTTTATATTCTTTAATAAATCTAATTTTCATTTATCTATAGGGGTTAAATTACATAGGATAGAATACTAGATACCTTAATAAAAACAAAAATGGTAAAAGCGGGAAAACATAGAAGTTACAAATATATTTTTATAAAAATGAACATATATTTCCATGTTGGAGGATTTTATCAACCATAATTCCCATTTAATAAATTATTTTTTTCATTTTTTTATCTTTATATAAGAGATAATCAAACTAGTGTTTAGTTTATTGTATATACAGGAATGGAACCCGTAATCCTCTATAAAAAAGAATTCACTCTCCCACTTACTCACATCTCCCAATTAACTTTTTCTCATCCAAACCAAGACCAATTAATCTACCAAAATATAAAACTTTATACTATAGGAATAAATGTTGGTAATAATCCCATGAAGATGACATTTCGTGAAAACCCATAGGTTTTACCCAAAGAAGAGGTTACATCCTTCAACTGAAAATTTTTTTATTTTATTTTTCCTCCACCGAAATTCATATAATTACATGATTATATAAAAAAACTATATTACTCCGTATACTTATATTCTAATATTATAATGGTTCTACATATACCTACACACAATTCTATCAAATGAGTAATGAACTTACCGTTCATGCTTGTGGCGGACTACATCTACTTGAAACGATGTCATTCATTTCTCTATTACCACCTATCAGGGTTAGGAATTTAGATGAGAATAGTTTATTATATTTATTATGTAATATTATTTATTTATTTATTATTATTTAATTATTAAATAATTCTTAACTTAATAATTTTTATTTTCTAAAAATATAATAACTTTCTTTGTTGATGTGTGATCTACTACCTCCTCAAAATGATGTGATTCTCTAAAACGTTACATGAATGTTATTATGGGAATGTTTTTTAAATGAATATGATATATATGACATAATATTTATATTAAATTATAATATATATTCCATTTACATTCTCTCGTCTGCTACACCATGTAAACTAAAACAACATTCATATTTATGTATGCCCTACTATCTCTATGTATTTTGTATCCCATTTCATATTTCAATGGTTTATAGATTATTATAAATATATAAATATTTAATATATATGATATTTATATCATTTTTTACATTATCAAAATATTTAAATGATTATATATGTAATAGAATCAAGAATAATAATTCAAATCGTGTTCTAAAAAAACAATGATATTATTACACAAAACATAACCTAAACATAGAATCATTAATAAATAGGTTATATTAGGTCATAATAAATTAATATATTGTATGATATATAATAAATAATTTATTTTTTATATTTATTATTAAATTATATTCAGTATATAGGCGGGTTGAATGTGTACATATATACATAGGTTTTAGGGTAAATGCTTCCTTGCTTTACTTTTATTTCTCTAAGTTTTATGCCTCATTCGCAACTAGTTTATTTTATGTGGTGTAATAAATTCCTATGATTATATTATAATTATATTATATTTAAATCTATATTTATTTACATATCCAATTTATTGTACATATTTCATGGGGTTTATGGTTAAAAATTCACTAGATCGGTAAAGTAATTTTCTCAGAATTTGCATTGTTTGAGTCAAATTCCAGAACATGTATCTTGTAAAGCCCTTTAAATTACATGGAATTTTGTTACATAATTTCATTGAATTTAACGAGTATGTGGCTTCTTACAACACTTGATTATGTGGCCTGGTGTGCCCGGAATCCTGTTTCGAAGTTTAGCTCGGGTACGTTCAGTGAAGGAACGAGTGGGTTTTTCAATCCTTTGAACCAGTGCTTGAAATGGAAATCCTAGGGCACTAATGAAATCGTAGCACCATTGCTCGGAATTGAAATTTGAGGGCACCGATGAACTCACAATGCGGGGTTTTCCAAAAGTTTTCATTATGTCTCTTTAAACCAGGTCAACTCACAAGGTTTAAATAATTTGACCATGTATCTTCTGTTCAGGATGCCTCCACGCAGACAGTGTGTTGGAGTTCCGAGAGAGTACCCAATGATGGAACACTGAGCGATGAGGTTTGGTGCAAATCCCTCTTGCTATGTTGGCACCATTGGGTGGTGTACCTACAACACCACCACCCATTGGGTAGAAGATGCCACCAGGTGTACTAGTGGATGGTGCATGCTGATAGAGAGCGTTGCACGAGTCCCAGCAGCAGAGGACTCCGAGGTTACGAGGCGAGACATATCCGTAGGTAGAAGTGGACTGGATAGAGGCTATTTCTAGAGTTCTACACCTAGTTTAGACACTAGTAGAGTAGATGGTGATCTTAGCTACTGGTGTTTCCCAGTGAGTGACTATGAGGATGATCGGCATAGTGATGGTACTTCGGTACGTGGACTGATTCCTGAGATAGTACCTTAGGGTAGTTGTAACACCCCGAGATTTTATGAATTTTTTATTTTATATCATTTATTACATGTGTTTTACGCTACACCAAAATTTGCTTGTTCTATACACGACACCGTATTAGCTTGCAGTATACGCAACACTATTCTTGGCTCGTGTTACACACAAATTCAGGTTAGTTTTGTGGAAATTATTCTATGCAACATTAAGTATATATTTTGTTTAATGTATAAATGAAATATGTTTTGATAATGTTATACGCAAAACCAAACGGAGAATTCACTACATGCTGCCCTGACTTGGCTTGCATTACACGCAATCAAGACCTTCTTTGATAGCGTGTGTAGTACGCAATACCAAGTTTCACTAAACGAGATATTATTATAATATTATTATGAACTAGTTGTTATGAATATTAATACCCAATTTTTGGAATGTTATCTTTCAAAATTGACTTCATTTTTGTATTTGGAATTTTGAAACTAGCCTAGGATGAAATTTTGTTATTTTTCTGAAAACTATAAAATTTTGATGAATAGTGAAAACACTAGGTTACTATTTAAAAACCGACTTTTTATTTAAATAATTATTTATTTTATTTAAATTTATTTCATGTCAAAATTGATACATAATACCTATATATGTTCAAATTAATTCATTGGAGTCATTTTATAATACTTTTAGATATATAAAAATTTTATTGAACTTTTCACCGTCTTTTACCCACCTCCTAGGAGAATTTGCACACTTACATAAAACTTAATTTTACCACTTCTGTGAGTGAAATTTCGAAAATAAAAGAGACACTATTAATATAAATGACTAAAATGTGGTTCAATGAGATGAAAATAATTTTTGGTGAATAGTAGCTTTTTACTTTTTTACCACGGTTAAAAGGAAATCGGGTAATTAAGGCTAAAAATGATATTATTATTACCCTAAAACATGTCCTAATTCTATTGGATAAGTGTAATTCGACCAAAAACAACCTTAGGAATAAAATATGACCATTTAGGTCCACTTGGATTAGATTAGGACATTTAATATTAATTTATTTAAAGAAGAGTTAAAATAGTTAAAATCAATGTTTAATAACTAAAACATTTTTAATATAGGGTCATACATAAGATAAATTTGACTATAAATATTCATTATAAAGCTAAACATATTTCCTTCATAATTTTATTTCATTTATATTTTTTTAGACATTAAATAATATAATTTATTTATGACACAATGATGATGCAGTAATTATCTTATTAATGAAATATTAATATAATTGATGTTATAAATACTCAAATAAATTTAATTTTAGACTTTTTATGAATTCCAATAGTTTTTTAGGTTAATATGAAATGTTAGTATTGATTTAACTAACTTTGTTCGAAATAGTAATGTTGTTATGATTTTCACAAAAATCAATTACCAAATAGTGTCAAAATTGACATAAAGTAGTTTTTAAAAAAATATTATATTATTAATTGATATTTTATTCCAAAAAACTCTAAGGACCGGAAAAATGACTTATATAAGGATATATATACTAATAATGAACTACATGGGGTTCGTTTGGCTTGTTATAGTATGTTTATTAACCATATAGTGTAAGAAAACAAGAAGACACTGTAAAAGTTAAATTATATAAATTGAAGTTAAATCTAAATTATAAAGTTAAATTTATGACCTAAACTTGTCTAAAATCTATTTTTTGAGATCATTTCCACCCTTACCCACTTTATCTTTGAAATAAATCAATTTGGAGCTATTATAAAACGAGTATGACTTTATTATAAAATAATATTTTAAGTTTTTCCAATGGTGCCCCCTCATCCCTTATAAAAAGGGCATGGCTTCCCTCTTCTCTTAAAACCATTTTGATCCTTGAAGCTCATCCAAACCCTGCCCATTTCTCTTCTCCAGTTCCCTAAAAAAATTCTGGAGGTTCTGGTCTTCCTAAAAGACCAACTCTACTTCCTTAAGAGAAGTCTTAAAGGAGGTGTGTCGAAGAAGAGGTAATCTCTTCTTCCGATTCTCTCAAGTTTCTTTCTTCTTATAATTATTTTTGTTTAGTTTTCTCATTATTAAGTAATAACATGAGTATTAATTATATACTTATATGTTATTATATATATGAAACAACCCTATTTCACCTTCTATCCATCCTACGGAAAACTAAACCACCGCGGGTGCGTACGTATGGAATACCGTCTCCACGTCGTGGTGTAATCTATTTTCGACCACCACATTACGTGGATGGGTATAATGGTGTAAATAAAAAACTATATATTACTATTGTAAATTGGTATTTATTCTAAAATATTATACATACACTTCAATACAATTCCATGATCAGTGGAATGATATCATCGCTCGTGCGTACATATGGACTACCGTCTCCACGACGTGATGAGATTCATTCTCCATGTTAACCATTAATAAATTATTATAAAGTATATATAATGAATAATAATGAAATATATGACATAATAATGATACTGGATTTATGTGTATATATATATATATCATCTACTTAATTCCATTCAATTCAATAAGGAAACGAAAACAGCTTTCAAGCGTACGTACGGCCTACCGTCTCCATGAACGGTGTATTTCATTCGATTTATCAATCTATCAAATATATATTTATATTTTGAATATAATATATATATATATATATCATGTTTTAAATTCCGGAATTATTTAAATTCGGATATAAATAATAATGACAAGAACAACAAGACAAAACTCGTATGATAAATGAAATGATTTTACCCAAAACAGGGCTTTAACATGGAATTTACAGATGAATGGGTAATATAAAGTCATTAGTGAACCATATATGATATCATTACAATGAACATGACTCTGTAATAATTCAATGACATTATTTAAATCATTAAACAGATGGTTTGGAAACTTACGAAGCATATCATACATAAGGTAAGGGATAATGTTGCAATCTGAATTGTTTTCTATCCGAGATTGATTATACCTAAGTATTTACTGGGGTTATATTTATCATCCATATCCATGTTTTATAAACATGTTTCCATGTATATTTAATGTCCTTTTTAACAATTTTACTATTTTACTACATGGTATTTAAGGAATCATTCTTTTTTACAATACGAGGTACTTTTTGTCTTTTCTGACAAAAGTACGATGAGAATGTTATTTTTAACTTATACGGCATGAACATATTTTTACGGATTCATAACGCCTTTTTTTCATGAAGCTTAATCTACAAGATTTCATGACTATTTTCAACAAAATCTATTTCTTTTAAAATTGAATGGAATTTTGTGAAAATAAAATGATTTTCATGAAGAAAGGATATTTTCTTCAAAATTCATTCCAAGTGCTTTATCAAAACCATCTTCCATCTAAGATGAAATTATTTCATATGTGTATGTTTCAAGTATAATGTCCCTATGATTTATATGGTTTCACTTTTCTTATGATGAAATGATATCAATTTTTTTTATGGATTATGTTATGATGCAATGATGTTTATGAAACCCAATTTATTCTATGGGTTATGATGAATGATTCATGATTGTTTTGTGGCACATGTAAGAATGATTTCAATATGATATGGGTGGGACCTATATCTCCCTCCAATTAATTGGGTAAAGATTTATATATCATGAGATAGACATGGCTGGAATGGTATGTTAATCTGGTTCAGTAATACAAGACTAGAATGAGGAGTGAACTCGATTCAGAAAGGGACTTTGTCCACTAAGATGGTATTGGCAGCAATTCCTTGGCTTCTGTGGAAATCATAACATGTGATTAATGGTTTTCCACAAATAAATGTTTTATTCCCCTTCTATTTTATCATGATTGATGTTTCTTTATGATCTATGCCTTGTGTACTACCATGTATTATGTCATTGCCCAAGATTTTGATGTTTAAACATTATGTTCATGTTTTTAAAATCAAATGTATATTATTTGTTTTATTTTATCCCTGATTACCATTACTGAGCATTTTAGATCACCCTTTATATGTTTTCTTTTCCCCATGATTTGAAGAAAGGTTTTATTTAGGAAAACCAAAAAAGGGGAAGATCTTTATGGGAGATGTTGAAGATCTTTCAACATGATTAAAAGATTATGTTCCAGGCTTCCTAAGACACTATAATATTACTGTCCTTGTGTGTTGGTTTTTGTTATGTATTAAATATTCCACAAAAGTAATGAAATTTCCATGTACGTCAAGCTTTGGGACACTCTAGTTGGTATCAGAGGAAAGGTTTAGTTAATCTTTGGAAAATAGGATGTAAAAACTATAGTGAGATTCCTAGAGATATTTCTAAGGTATTTCTAGGGATATCCCTATGGTTAAGTATAAGTATAGGGTATAGTCCTGGAATTACGGTAATTATATTAGAATTAAACCTAAGAAGTTAGATATTGAAGGTACTCCCCCTTTATTATGTTGTTTTCACTAGCTTCATTTTTGCCTCTCACAATATTCATTTTGGGTTTTAGATAATGGATGGAACCTGAAGGAATTGTGTTGATCAATGTAATGGACAATCCAATGATTGTCCTCCTGAACAAAACAATGTTATGGGAGATGGAGTGGATAATCTTATTGCTATACGTATGCAAGCTATGAATCATTCTGGACTTCTGAATGAGTTGAGAAGGGAACAATATTCTATTGAGTCCATCATGAGGCAACGTCTACCTTCTTTCAATGGGTCTTCTGATCCACTTGTTACTAAACAATGGATCAGTACCATTGAAATGATATTTTTATTACTTCGTTGTTCAGAACATGATAATTTCATTATAGATGTTTACCATTTAGAAGGTGAAGCAGACCATTGGTGGACACTAATTATGAATACAAGGCCCCAAGAAGAAATTGAATCCATGGAATGGGATGAGTTCAAGAACATGTTTTTCAGTAAGTACTTCCCTTTTATTCTTCGAAAAAAGATGGGAAAGGATTTCATCGAGCTTATGAAAAAGGATAATAGATATGTTGGTATATACAAAGCAAATTTTACAAGGATTGCAAGGTATGCATCTGGCTTTATCATCCAACCTGAAAGTAAAGTTGATCGATTCATTAATGTCTTAAAAAAAGTCTTCTAAGGGAATTAACTATAAGAGTCCTCAGTAGCTATGAAAAAATTGTGCGTTGTGCTATCAAGGTAGAAATGGAAGTTGGTGTTACATATCCATCTCATGGTTTGTATAATAAACGAATGATGGAGTTCAAGGAGAAATCACAGAACAATAGTGAAAAGAAGATAAATGTTTCTATATGCTCAAATTATTGAAAGAAGTATGGTGGAGATTGTCTTAAAGGGACTAGATAATGTTTTAAGTGTGGAAAAGAAGGTCATCGAGCAACTGAGTGCTGAAGAAATGGAAAAAAGGTTTGTTAATGTTGTGAATAAAGAAAAGACTACAGAGAAACCACCACCAACACAACAATGCTTAAAGTGAAATGAAATGGGGCATTATGCTAATCAATTACCTAATCCAAGGGTTAATGATGATCTACATGAGAAACCACTTAAGGAAAAGGATAAAGGGAAGTCACATGTGATCATTATTGGCAATGTTGAATATGAAAATGATGTGGTGGAATGATTAAGTGTTTATGTAATGGGATTCCAAAATAATATTGTATATAGTATCGTAGAATATTGGAATATTTATGTGTTGTTCTGTTGTGGTTTTCAATAATTTTAGGGTACCGGTAACCATGGAAAGTGATTGAGATATTTTTGGAAAAAGAAGATATACGCTTAATGAAGGGAGAAGGAGAAAATGAAATGTTTGACAGTATTCATGGGATCCTGACTGATATACGGACAATGTTATATCATGGTTTGAGTATATAGAATTTTTGGATTTTGGTATGTGAAAAGAGGTAACTTTTGACAGCATTCATGTTTTTATTAAGGTTCAATGGGTATTCATTTTTCAAGATAATCAATGATTAAGGTATTCACATGATTGGAATGTGACCAACAAGATATATGACGGATAAATGATGGTATTAACATGCTTGTTATTTGACCTTTTTAATAATCTTTCTCTTTATACTATGAGTTTGGAAAGAAGTATTTTTGGATAAGCCTAAAGATTCGAATGGATTATGTTGAACCTATGTTTGTATTGTTTAAGGCTGGAATTTTTTTTCGATATTATTGATAGAATGTTATAATAGTATAGTTTTAGAAAAAGGACAACCCGTAGGATGGTCCATAACCTGTCATGTAAGACACGGCTTTGGGAATCGAACCCACAACTGAAGTGCGACGGGCCTTTATCGCCTACCACTGGCCTATAAGAAGTCCTTGGTTAGTAGAAACTAGTTTTATTTTATTAAGCGGTATGATAGATGAAGTATAAGTTCATTTTTTGGAATCATATATGATTAACCTCGCCATATATGGACTTCTGTATATTTAATAAATTTTGATATCCTTTTGTTTGGACAGATAGAATGACCCATCATTCTTTCTCATGATCTTCTAACACTTCACGGAAGAAAAATTCAACTTCATTTCATTAAGAGATGATGTGGAAATTGTTCAAGGCACAAACAATAGTGATATTGTACCAAAATCATGTATGTATTTCTTTTTATTATTTTTCAAATTTGGGGAAATGATCTTGAAAATAAATATGTGGTCCTAGTTCACTTATATCTAATGAATTTGAATGTACCTTGGATCATCACAAATTTATGGCTTTGTGATTGTTTACTTTTTATAGCTGTGTCCTCTACAGCTCTTCATCAAAAGATGATGGTTATATTTCTCTTCCATATCCATATTTTCACCTATGTTTTCCTATGTGAAAACCCAGTGCTTTACATTAGGTGAATGTTATGATTCTAACTTCCATTTTTAAAATGAAGTTTTGGTATTCCTTTTTACGATGTGGGATTCTACGAAAGAAACGTTCAAGTAGTAAACCATTTATAACACCGAAGAATTTCGAGGGAGAAATTTATTTTAAGGGGGGTAGAATGTAACACCCTGCGATTTTATGAAAAATATTATTTTTAATTTAATTGATTTCTTGTGTTGTACGCTACACCGAAATTAGCTTGTGATATACACGACACCGTATTAGCTTGTAGTATATGCAACACTATTATTGGCTTGTGTTACACACAAATTTCATGTTCGTTTTATGGAAATTATTCTACGCAGTATTAAGTATAGATTTTGTTTAATGTATAAATGAAATACATTTCGATTATGTTATACGCAACACCAAACAGAGCTTTCACTACACGCAACCCTTACATGGATTGCACTACATGCAATCAATACCTTCTTCGATAGCGTGTGTAGTACGCAATACCAATTTTCACTAAATGACATATTATTATAATATTTAATGAACTAGTTGTTATGAATAGTAATTCCCACTTTTTAGAATTTTATCATTCAAAATTGACTTCATTTTTGGATTCTGAATATCGAAATTAGCCTAGGGTGAAATTTTGGTATTTTTCTGAAAACTTTCAATTTTTGTTGAATAGAGAAAACAGTGGGTTACTATTTAAAATAACGAATTTTTATTTAAAAAAATATTTATTTTATTTAAATTATTATCAGGTAAAATTTGATAAATAATACCTACGTAAGTTCAAAGTAATTCATTGAAGTCATTTTATAATAATTTTAGATATATAAAATTTTATTGAACTTTTCACGGTCTTTTACCAACCTCCTAGAGGAATTTTCAAATTCACATAAAACATAATTTTACCGCTTCTATTAGAAGAATTTTGAAAGTATGAGAGACACGGTTAATATCAAGGACTAAAATGTGGTTCAATGAGATAAAATAATTTTTGTTGAATAGTAACTTTTTACATTTTTTTACCACAGTTAAAAGTAAATCAGATAATTAATGGTAAAAATGATATTATTATTACCCTAAAACATGCCCCAATTCTATTGGATAAGTGTAATTCGACTCAAAACCTCCTTAGGAATAAAATATTACCATTTAGGTCCACATGGATTAGATTAGGACATTTAATATTATTTTATTTAAAGAATAGTTAAAATAGTTAAAATCAAAGTTTAATAACTAAAAATTTTCTAATATAGGGTTATACATTAGATAAAATAGACTATAAATATTCACTAGAAATATAAATTATTTCACAACTAAAGGTATTTTATTTATAATTTTTATACATTATATATGTTAATTTATTTATGACACCATGATGATGCAGTATTTATCTTATTAATGAAATATTGAAATAATTGATGTTATAAATACTAAAATAAATGTAATTTGAGACTTTTTCTGAATTACACTAATTTTATAGGTTAATATGACGTGTTAGTATTAAATTAATTAACTTTTTTCGATCTAATCATGCTGTTATGATTCTCTCAAAAATCAATTACCAAATAATGTCAAAATTGACATAAAATAGTTTTTAAAACAAATATTATATTATTAATTGTTATTTTATTCTTAAAAATCTATGTATCAGCCAAATGACTTAGGTAAGGATATATATATATTAATAATGAACCACTTGCGGTTCTTTTGTCTTGTTATAGTATGTTTATTAATCATATAGTGTATGAAAATAAGAAGACACGGTAAAAGCTAAATTATTTAAAGTAGAGTTATATCTAAATGAAAAGGTTAAAATTGTAAACTAAACTTGTCTAAAATATATATTTGAGAGGATTTCGACCAATACCCACTTTATATTCTAAATAAATCAATTTGGAGCTATTATAAACCGAATAAGACATTATTATAAAATAATATTTTATGTTTTTCCAAAGGTTCCCCTCTCCTCCCTTATAAAAAGGGAACCCCTTACCTCTTCTCTTCAAACCCATTTGGGCCTTCAAGCTCGTCCAATCCCTACCCATTTCTCTTCTCCACTTCCCTATAGAAATTTTTGAGGTTTTGGTGTTCTCAAAATACCAACTCTACTTCCTTAATAAAAGGATAAAATGAGGTGTGTCGAAGAAGAGGTAATCTCTTCTTCCGATTCTTTCAAGTTTCTTTCTTCTTCTACTTATTATTATTTAGTTGTCTCATTATAAAGTAAAAAAATTAGTATTACATATATACTGATATTTTATTATAAATATTAATCAACCCTATTTCACCATATATCCATCCTACGGAAAATGAAATCATTGCGCGTGCGTACATACGGAATACCGTCTCCATGCAGTGGTGTAATAAATATTCAACCACCAACTTACATGGATGGGTATAATGGTGTAAATAAATAACTATATATGATTATTTTGAATTGAATTTATTCTGAAATATTATACATACTCTTCAATAAAATTCCACGATCATGGGAATGGTATCATCGCTCGTGCGTACGTACGGACTACCGTCTCCACGATGCGATGAGATTCATTCTCCATGTTAACCATTCATAAATGATTATAAAGTATATATAATGAATAATAATGAAATATATGACATAATAATGATACTGTATGTATGTAAATATATATATCTATTTCATCTAGTTAATTCCAATCAATTAAATAAGGAAACGAAACAGCGTTCATGCGTACGTACGGCCTACCGTCTTCATGAACGGTGTATTTCATTTCATTTATCGATCTATCATATATATATATATTATGAATATATAATATATAAAAATCATGATTTAAATTCTGGAATTACTTAAATTAGGATATAAGTAATAATATCAAGAACAACAAGTCGAATCTCATACGATAAATGAAATGATTTTACCCAAAACCGTTCATTAACATGGAATTTACAAAAGAACGGGTAATATAAAGTCATAAGTGAAGAATATATGATATCATAACAATGAATATGATTATGTAATAAGTCATTAACATTATTTAAATCAGTATACAAGAGGTTTGGAAACATAGGAAGCATATCATACATAAGGTAAGGGATAATGTTGCAATCTCAATTGTTTTCTATACGAGATTGATTATACGTAAGTATTTACTGTGGTTATATTTATCATCCATGTACAAATTTTA
This sequence comes from Viscum album, assembly GCA_963277665.1. NCBI lineage: Eukaryota > Viridiplantae > Streptophyta > Magnoliopsida > Santalales > Viscaceae > Viscum > Viscum album. The sequence goes on along the minus strand of OY728126.1, from coordinate 2,044,376,588 downwards.
TAAAAATGTTTTCATGTATGTTTAATGTCCTTTTTAACCATTTTTTACTTTTACTACTTGGTATTTATGTAATATTTCTTTTTTTAGCATACGAGGTACTTTTTGACTTTTTCAACAAAAGTACGAGGAGATTGTTATTTTTAACTTATACGACATGAACGGATTTTTACGGTTTCATAAAACCTTTTTTCATGAAGCTTACTCTATATGATTTCATGAATATTTTCAACCAAATCGATTTCTTTTAAACATGAATGACATTTTTTTTAAATAAAATGATTTTCAATAAGAAAGGATATTTTCCTCAGGAATTCATTTCAAGTGATTTATCAAAACCATTTTCCATCTAAGATGACATTATTTCATATGTGTATGTTCCAAGTATAATGTCTCTATGATTTATATGGTTTCACATTTCTTATGATGAAATGATATCCATTTGTTTTATATGGATTATGTTATGATGGAATGATGTTTATGAATCCCAATTTATTCTTTGGGTTATGATGAATGATTTATGATTGTTTTGTGGAACACATAAGAATGATTTCAATATGAGATGGGTGGGACCTATATATCCCTCCAATGCATTGGGTAAAGATTTATATCTCATGAGATAGACATGGCTAGTATGGTAAGTTAATTTGGTTCAGTAATACAAGACTGGAACGAGGAGTGAACTTGATTCAGAAAGGGAATCTGTCCACTAAGATGGTCTTGGAAGCAATTCCATGGCTACTATGGAAATCATAACAGGTGATTAATGGTTTGTCACAAATAAATGTTTTATTCCAATGCAATTTTATCATGATTAATGTTTCTTTATGATCTATGCCTTATGTAATTCCATGTTTTATGTAAATGCCCAAGATTTTGATGTTTAAACATTATGTTCATTTTTTTATGTTCAAATGTATATGATTTGTTTTATATTACCCATTCTTACCCTTCTGAGCATTTGAGCTCACCCTTTATCTATTTTATTTTCCCCAAGATTTAAAGAAATTTTTTAGGTATGAAAATCAAAAAGGGGAAGATCTTTATGGGAGATGTTTAAGATCATTCACCATGATTAGAAGATTATGTTCAAAGTTTCCAAAGACTCTAATCTATTACAGTCCTTGAGTTTTGGTTTTTTTTATGTATTAAGTATTCTGGAAAAGTAATGATATGTCCATGTATGTCAATATTCGGGTCTCTACAGTAGTGTTCCATCTATATCACTACCTGTTGGTCATCATTTTCAACCAGCAGTACCGATAGATGAGACATGTAGGATTAGTGCCTTACAAGTGTTTCAACATCAGATACCCCTCACGTTCTGAGGCGAGCTCAACTCACAGGAAGTTCAGGACTAGCTTGAGGAGGTGGCTGAGAGTTTTTTACAGCTTATTCAACTTCGGTAAGATGACATGTCAGTAGTTGAGTATTTATTGAGGCATACTGATAATTCCTCTTACTTGATGACTATGATAATATCAGTGCTCTAGGTCTTGGACTTCCGAGTGAGGTGTGTTTAAGGAAATCCGAGCCAGCACCTTTTCTCTATGCATTCCTACTTAGGTAAGGCTGATAGAGAGAACCTTTTTGGTTGATAATTCTTTGGCTGAGTGGATACAACATGTGAAGGTTAGCAGTGGGAATGTAGGAATCTGGCACCAGTATCAGAGACTTGGGAGTGTAAAATTTTTAAAGATGAGGAAGTGTTAAGGATAGGTGAATCTGCAAAGCAGCAGATGTGGGAGTAGAGCTGGGAGAGAAGCATGAGGTGGTGTACTTTTCGACATGTTACCACCACCCACCTTTGTAGTCCCCACCATGATCAGGGAGCAGGAGGGTAGGGGAAGAGAGTAGCTGCATTCGGTCTAGGAGTGTGACCCATGTGCTATAGGAATGATTCGAGGGACAGACTGTGTCTACTACTAGCTGTCGTAACAATAGACATTGATACAAATCATTCCTTCCTTCTACGAATCTTGTCCCAGACCTAGAGTTTCTGGTTAAGCCGTTTAATTGACCCTCACTTCTAGAGATATCTTTGGGAGGAGGCTCGATAATCACGCTTATGTAGATGGTGTGATCTGACCCTTGAGATGACAGTTTCGGTTGGAACCTCTTGGTGGCAGCGTCGAGGCCTTACAACATTTGTTTGGGTATGAACTGGGGAACTACAGTTCATAAACAGATTGACTATATTAGGAAAAAAAGTTGTGGATTACCTAAAAGATTGGGATGGGATTTTACTTGGTCAGCGAAAAGGAACCCCCGGGCATCACAGGATGGAATCATGCATAAGTATGCGTAGTCGATCACTAATGAGTCAGCCAGACCTAGATTTGTGCCTGACTTCTCCGGAGTTGATGCCCCGCTTTTAGCATTGACGAAGAAGGGGGAACTCTTCGTGTTGTCAGAGAGATGCCAGCAGATCTTTATAAGAGATGAGTCATAGGTTGACCGGTGCGCTCTTTTTGAGGCTACCAGAGAAGGTGCTGATCATCCAGGAGCGGATTAAGACTACAAAAATCAGACAGAAGTCCTATGCTGATAGGAGATAGAGGCCACTAGAGTTCGAGGATGACGACCATGTTTTCATATGCGTCTCTCCTTGATGAGATGTATGGTGTTTTGGCCAGGGAGGCAAGTTATCTCCTCGTTTATTCGGTCATTTCCAGGTCCTCAGCAGAGTAGGAGAGGTGTCTTACCACCTGGCCTTTCCACCACAGATGCACCGGTTGCACGACGTCATCCACATATCTCAGCCGAGGAGATACATGCCTGACCATTAACACATCGTCGACCATAGTGAGATGGAAATCTATGATGGGAGACATTCATGGAGGTTCTAGTGGAGATCGAGGATCGACAGGAGCGGGTCCTACGTGGACGGTCGATTTCCCATGTGCGCTTTCATCGGCAGCACAAGAACCTCCTAGAGAGCACATGTGAGTGAAAGGCTCTGATGCGTGCTCAGTACCACATTTGTTTTCCCTAGTCTGTGTTGAAGCTTTATGGGGACTTAAAGCCCTACAGTATGAGAAATTTAAAAACCCTTAAATTTCATGGAATTTTTGTTGTTAATTTCATTGTAATTTTATGTGTATGTGGCTTCTGACAGCATTTGATTAAGAGGCCTGGTGTTCCCAGAATCATGTTTCAAAGTTTTGCTTAGGTACGTTTAGTGAACGAACGAGCGAGTTTTTCTATCTTCTGAACAGTTTCTTGAAATTGAAATCCAAGGGCACCTATGAACTCGTAGTGCCAGTAATTTCTTAGGGGGGCCATTAGCACAATTGCATTTTAAGCGGATTGAGAATTAATTTTTGGGAAATTAGTTTAAAAATAAATAAAATTGGCGTGTAAAATTTTATTTATATCTACGGTTGTCAAATCCAACAAAGGGGAGTTAAGGGTGGTACCCACAACCACCTAACTAACCTTCTGTGGATATTTGGGAGGTGGGGCCCACAGGATCCCCAACCATCCACCTTCTATAACACATTTCAAACCCCTGTTTAAACTACACAAATATCTCACTTAAATTCCTTTTTAATTAACTTGTTAACTCCTCAACTCCCCTATTAATGAGACCTCTCACCTCCACCTCTATCCCTCTTAAATTCTTTCCAACATGCCCTAATTAATGTGATGAGTCACTTCATTTAATTAATTATGTTGTTATATTTTGAATTGTAAAATCTTGGGTATGTGAATAAAAAAAATATCATGAGATATTTTTTTGATTTGGATCTTTTGGTGTGTGGAGAATCTTTGTTGAAGTTCTTGAATTATTTTGAGAGAACCCTTGTGTGAAGAAGAAGAGGACTTCCCACCGATGAAGAATGACACCTCTTCAACGAAGAACGCCGCTTCCACGAATAACGATGACGCACACTGACGTCATCTACGAATCCTAACCCTGTGACGCAGTCTTCTGCGATGCCCGACGTATGATGTCAATTATTGAGGAAGGGGATTAATTTGAGTATATTTATATTCCCATGATTCTTCCCTTCTAAAAAAAAGAACGCGGATAAAATAATTATCAAGTTGATCCGCGAATGATTCTATTTGTGTGTTGGGAAAAACTGTTTGTGGTGGAATTGTAGGGGTATTGTTTTGAATTTCTCCTTACCTTTTTGAGGAAAGAATGATGAGTACTGAACAACACGTTCCCGGTTGATCTGCAGATCACTCGAACATGAGGGATGGATGCGGGGTAATCTTTTGGGTTTGTATTTGAGTTTGATTTCTTATATCTTGATTGAAAACTTCTAATGTGGTAGGCTCAGGCCGAAGAACAATCCTGACCCTTCTCATTTTGTTTTTTTATGCATGTATTGACGGGAGATGATGAAAAGTGACCTCAACGGCATATAGAAGATTTCTTAGTGAATAACGGGTTCCGAGAGATCCGCATGCGCATACGTCTAGAAAATCAGACCACCAGAGCGCGTTTGGTGGTCCGCAGAAGCTGCTGCTGGCGCACCACCGGAGGAAACCCACAACGCCAATAGCCGCAGCGGCGGTGCAACGGACCCCGCTGCCGTGTAGGATCCAGGAGGTGGGGCCACTCTAGTGGGCGCTGCCAGTATAAATCATCGGGGGTCGTGCCCCCGCTCGGCGCAACGCGCTCGGCCAACCGACCGAGCCGTAACGAGCCACCGGGCAGGGCAGCGCTGGCCGGGCCGGGCCGCGCCAGCCAGGTCGGGCCGCAAGGGGTTTCGTACTTTTGACCTATCCGTCTGTGAAATGTTTCGTATAAGATCTTTTCGAAGATCCTGGAAAATTGGTTGCATCCATGGTTACCCGACGTAATTTCAGAGAACCAAAGCGCTTTTGTGGCGAAAAGGTTAATCACTGATAATGCCATTATTGCTCATGAAATTTTTCATTCCATGAAAACACGAACACGAGCAAAGAGAGGGATCATGGCTTGGAAATTGGATATGGCTAAGGCCTATGATAGAGTGGAATGGAACTTCCAAGGATTTGTGATGCTCAAGATGGGTTTCTGCACCAAATGGATTGACATGATCATGCAATGTTTCTCGTCAGTGTCCTTCTATAATAATGTCAACGGGGTGCTCACCTGAGGATTTTCCCCGTCCTTTGGGCTTCGCCAGGGAGATCCTCTTTAACCTTTCCTCTTTATTTTAGTGGATGATGTGTTCTCTAGCATCCTTTCCAGGGCATCTTCGTCTTCCATAATTCATGGGGCGAAAGTGTGCCGCAAGGGCCCTCCGATCACCCACCTCTTCTTCGCCGATGATTGCCTTCTTTTTTCCCGAGCTACCCCTAATGAGTGTACTGAAATCTGCCAGGCGATTCAACAGTATGAACGGGATTCAGGACAAATGATCAACCATAGTAAATAAAAAATTTCTTTCAACTCTGGAGTCCCTCAGCTGAAAAGAGAGGAACTCTGCTCTATAGCAAGCATCCCTGGGGTCGATAGGCACCATAAGTATCTTGGTCTCCCGACAGTGGTTGGACGGTCAAAGAAAGAAATATGTTCAGCTATGGTGGATTGAATTGAAAGAAAAATACAAGGTTGGACCCCCAAACAAATATCCAAGGCCGGGAAGGAAACACTCATCAAGGTGGGACTTCAATCTGTCCCCAGCTATTTGATGTTTATTTTTAAAATTCCTGGCATGGTACTTTCACAGATTCAATCCAGCACATCTAACTTCTGGTGGGGTTGAAAGGACGACAAAAATATAGTCCATTGGATCGCCTGGTCTGCTCTCTGCCAACCAAAATCTGAAGGCGGAATGGGCTTCTGGGACCTTTCGCTTTTTAATGATGCTTTTCTGGCCAAACAAGGGTGGCGTATGATTAATAACCCATCATCCCTATGGACACGAGTTCTCCGGGCTAAATATTTCCCACATAAGGATTTCTTGGATTCCCATCTTGGCTATCGACCCAGTTTTCTCTGGAGAAGCATTTGGGGTGCTCGCAATCTTCTGAGGAAAGGACTAGGCTGGAGGATTGGGAATGGTTTAACAGTCAAGATTTGGACTGATCCCTGGCTTATTGATCAGGCTGGCATGAAGGCATCAACCCCTATTTATCCAGGCATCGAACACGCCACATTCTATTGTCTTTTTGATAATCAAGGGGCGGGATGGTGTCTGAAAAACTCTTTTCGTGGTTTGATGAGAGGGACAAGAGAATTATTTTGAGTATCCCATGTGTGCCAGAATCAGGGCCAGATCATCTCTACTGGACAAACGATACCTCAGGAGAGTAAACGGTGAAAGCTGGATACCGGCGAGCTCTCACTGCTCAAATTACAGAAGGAGATGCGAGGCCCTAGACATCAATTTGGAAGCTTAATGTTCCCCCTAAAGTCCGCTTTTTCTGGTGGCAGTTGTGCACCGGTATCCTTCCTACTAAGAGCCTCCAAGACTACAGAAACTTTTCAAATGACACCTCATGCCCCTTCTACCCTTCTCTTCCTGAATCCCCTCTCCATGCTCTCATTCAATGCCCCGGGGCTCAGGAGGTTTGGAAGGGCTGGGGATCTACTACGGAGCTGTCCCTGGACGTCGCCTCAGATCTTACCTCTCTCCTGATGCGATGGTGCTCCTCCTTTTCACCGGCTAAAGTAGGCGCCCTGTGCATTCTGACTTGGATTATCTCGGATAGGTGGAACGAGGCCATTTTCAATCTTTTTCGGAGGCCCCCCAGATTTTGGATTGACCGGGCATCATCATGGATTGCGGTTTGGCAGAACCACCCTGAGCAGCAAAGACTTTTCACCCCCTCTCCTCATTCCCAACATTGGTGCCCCCACCGTAAGGGATTATAAAGATCAATGTGGATGCCTCTCTCCCTAAGGATGGCCCAGTTGGACTAGGTTTGCTGGCCCGAGACAACCAAGGAAATCTTATCGCATCCAAATACGAAGCACGCTACGCACTTTGGGAGTCCTCAGTCGCGGAGGCCGCCGCCATCCTTGCTGGGTTACACTTCGCAAAACACTGTGGTTGGGATTCCATTCACATCGAATCTGATTGCCTCACTGTAACCAATGCCATCAATCTCACTGACGGCGGGCTTCAACCTTTCGGCTCCATTACTCGGTGTATTCGATCTCTGAGTCAAGTCTTCACATCCTGCAATTTCTCATTTATTAAAAGGGAAGTTAATGAAGCCGCTCACAAGATGGAAGCTATTGGCCCTCCTTATGAGGATTTTCTCTGGTTTAATCATTTCCCATCATGGTTATGTGACTGTATATCTGCTGATCTCCATCATTAATGGATTCGTTTTATTTTGTCAAAAAAATCAAGGATTCGACACAGATTCGGTATGGCCGGGTTGGTTCAAACTCGAAACCAACCAGGCCCTCGGAGCGGAAACATTTATAACTTTAGCTCCGAACATTCGATTGACTTTTCGTCGACTTTGTTTGATTAATCATGATGAGGTTGTTCTTTTTCCATACTTTTCCTGAGGTCTGGACGTAGTTGGAGGAAGGCTAGGTTGGATTGTACCAGACATCCAACCGGGCACCTGGAATGGAAATACTAATAACTCTCAGACCAGATGTCTGTTTGACGAACCGTCAGCAGCGTTGGTAATCACGTTGAGAAACAGTTCCTTTTAGTATACCCCATGGGAGTTTGGGGTACAATTGAGATACGGCCAGGTTCGTTCGTACACGAATGAAACCGGGACCCTGGGTCTAAAAGTCTAATAACTCACAGACTGGGCATCCAGTAGACGCGTCGTCTATTGCATTGAGACCTCTATGAGGAGGCGGTCCTTTGAGATACTTCTTCGTGGAACATTGTGATACATGGAGTATCGACCAGTAGATCGTGAAGCTGATCCTCCCGGAGATGAGCATACAGAGTACGAAGAACTTGTAGCTGGATGAGACCGGATGACTGCTTGTCCGATTTGAGTCAGAGAGAATTGACTAGCCTAGTGAGGAGCACTACTGTGTTTGGGTGGCAGACCCACGTCGGGGAGAATTACTTTGTTTGGGTGGAAGACCCACGGTACTCGACGGAATGAATACCTCTGTAGGCTATTAGGGGGAGCACTACTATGTTTGGGTGGGAGACCCACAATGGGGAGCGCTACTTTTTTTTGGGTGGCAGACCCGCGGTACTCGACATGAGGAGTACCTCAGCACTCTAAGGTTAGTGAGCAGTGCCTCAGAGTCGTGATAGGACAACTATACTCGATAGAGGAAGATCTTTTCAGTAGTTGTGGTTTCGATATCAATAATGAAAATCCTGGTTTGATCTGATTCAATGACATTTGTGTTTACCACATGATTGAGATGAGTTACTTGATAACTTAGGTATATGTATGGGAATATACCTATGTAAAGGTTATCTGTTGAGATCTTTTTTTGTGGTTTATCCTTGTTGGTTTTAGTGATACCATGAGGGTCTCAAGGTCCCTATTGAGTATCGTTATTCTCACCCCTGCACGGGCAATGCCCACACCTCATTGTGTGTGATGCAGACGACGGACAACGCCAATCATGGTTGAGGCTCGTAGAGATTGATGGTACCCTGAGGTGGACATCACGACGAGACGGTACCCGGTAGTGGACTTCACGACGAGACGGTACCTGGAGGTGACAGACAGACGTGCAGAGCTGAGGTGGCCATCTGTACCTTCCCATCAGTTAGGAACTCCAGAGGACGATCCAGGAGTAGCTCAACACCTTTTTGTTGTTTTTTCTTTTCCTAGTACTTTACTATTGGGCTTGTATTCTGCCATTTTGTACTTTCAGCACACTTCGTAAACTTCTTACTTGGTGTTTGATTCTTCTTGTACTCAGGTTGTGTGTTTTTACGTTTCACAAAGGAAATGCCTTCCCTTTTTATCGGGATTTATGCCTTTTGTGCTAGTCGACATCCCCTGGGCTATTGAAGGCAGGCTTTGGGTAGTCACATCACGGGCCCCGAGGATGGGTCGTGACATATCTATATTCTTCTATAGGGTTTATACACTACCCATTGACATGTTATTTTAGGAGTCTTATTATTTTCATGATATTTTATTCTCTATGTAATTTTATTATTCCAATTTAATTATGATTCACATTTACCAAAGTAGTAACCATTTATTCCTAAATTCTCATCATTTATCGAGTCTCTTTATGATTATGCATCCAATGATGAAATATTATTACCCAAATCTGAATATAACTACTGAAATTTATTCTAATATGATTATAAATGATATATAAATGAAATAGTAAAATTATTCAACTCTTTTTTAATTAATAATATCATGTATTTTTTTTAAAAAAATTCATCTTTTTTACCATTCGGTCGGAAGTATTTTTTCAGTCCTTATCATGTTTACAAAAAATATATTTAAAATATTTTCAATTTAAGATTTTTAACAAAAAATTTTAAATTATTCTTTCAAAGAATATTTTTCCAATTTGTTTATATTTTTTATTGTATTTTTTAAAATATCTTTTCAAAGAAAATATGTTCAAAATGTTTTAATGCATTATATTACATTTTCAAAGTATTTTCAAGGAAAAAATATTGAAAAATGTTTTGAATATTTCTTAATAAGTTTTAAATCGATAGAAAACTGTTTAAAAAAATAAATTCAATCTTTCATTATAGGTTTTCACTGCCATTTTCCTATAAATGTTTTTTAAATTACATTCATGGTTTATTTTTATTTAGTCAATGTATATTCCATGAAAAAGATTTTAAAATACTTTTCAAGATTTCATTATATGTTTTCATAGTATTTTGAACAAAAAAAGATTTTTTAAAGGATTTCACAATATCTTTTTATGGTTTCAAATCTATTTTCAAATCGTTTGTTTTAAAAAAATTGTTCATGTTTTATTTAGTTTCAATTCAGAAGATGTAGTTTCAAAAAGAAATGATTTAAAAGAAATTTAAAATAATTATTTACATGAAATGTATTTTTTAAATTATGTTATATAACTAATATTTAAAGAGATATTATTTGTATTATGGAATTTTCTATGTTATATTTCTAAATCCCTCTCTATATATGATTCTATACATGGAAATGATTTATGATTTACTCAGATTATGATTGAAGTAATCTTTTATTATTATTTCATTGAATGATTTATTTTTAAGATGACATGTTTTTATGGAACCCATTTCCCTTAATAGGGAATATTATTTTTAACCCCTGTAATTTTAATGTGTTATTATTTGATGAAATGATTATGAATCATATCTATTTTCCGCTGGTTAAGATATTAAGACAAGTATATGATCCCTATTTTATTTCATTTGTTATGATATGATGTTAATGAAACCATCCCTTTTTATGGGTCATAATAAGATAAAAGTTATTTTATTTTCTTGGATATGTATCTACTCCTTCAATATGTGATGGGTGGGACCTGTACCTCACTTCAATGAATTTGGAAAATGTTTATATATAATGAGATAAACATGGCTATAACGGTGAGTGAACTTAGTTTAGTAAGGTTCTTTATCCACTATGATCTTATTGGGAGTGAAAGTTGACTACAAAGCTATTCATGGGGGTGAATTGTTTCTATAATGATGGCATTGGGAGTGAAAATTGACTTCTATGATAGATTGGGGAATGAAACCATTCCACTAAATGGAAATGAATGCAACTAGGGATGGTGGTGTATCCTACCTAGTAGGGGTTTCCCCGTGAAGTAACCTGAGAGGTTTTGGAAATAATCCATGACCTATAGAAAATGCTATTATATGAATTTATGTATGGTAATAATTATATGTATTATTCATATGGTATTCTCTCATAACATATTTTATTTATTCATTCATGATTAATGTCTTATAAACTATCAATATATATTCTATTACCCATGTTAATGATCCTGGATATGCTGGGTGTGATCCTGAAATGTTATTCTAATGTTATCATACCGTTATGTCCATGTTATGCTTATGTATCACCATTATTTACCATTACTGTGAATTTGATATTACCCTTTGTAATGGTTTCTTTCCCTAGGTCATAAAGATATTTTTTAAGTATAATTTCTAATAGGAAAAATCATTGTGGGAAATATTAATGATTTTTCACCAAGACATAATATTTTTTTCCATGTTTTCAAATACACTAAACTATTATGGTCCTTGTGCATGTACTATTGTAATGTGATTAATATTAATCCAAATTGTTTTAATATAAATATATGTTATGTTAGTGTCCCTATACATGGTATCAAAGGAAATGTTTTGTCATCCATTAGAAACTGGGGTGAGAAAAAATTAGTGATATTGTATGGAAAACATATAAGGATAAATCTAGGGATTTATCTTTGGAATATAATTTTTTTTTCATATATTTTAATATTATTTCATAATTTATAAATTCAATAAGTAATTTTTCATGATTAAGTGGTTTTCTACTATGATAAGTGTTACTCACAATATTTTTTCTATTTTTCATCAATGTTGATAATCAGAAGGAACTCGGTTAACGTTGACTGTGACATACAATTTTTTGAAGATCACTCAAATGGGAAGATCACTAGAGTAAAAGATATTATGATCATTCCAAATTAGTTTTCAAGGAACATTAATTACAATTTGTATATAAAACAACTCAAAAACTGACCACAGAGCACGTTCAATGATTTTTATGAGAGTTTAGGAGATGGATTCGATGATGAAATAAATGTTTAATTTATTTTGTGTCAAAAATGTGAAAAGATCCATTCAAGTTAATGTATTATTGGAATAGGAATATTTTTTGACTATTGAAAAAAATAAAAAAAGAATGTTAATGAAAACAAAAAATGAAGAGTTTTTTAATGTAGTGGATGGGAATATTTTCGTCCCAAATAAATCCTTGATAGTTAATTTATTCATGTGTGAAAAAAATGGTCATTAAGAAAATAGATGTCCCAACTAGAAATAACCTAAAGATAATGAGAATTGTGGTGCGAGTAATGGTTATATAACTACTGATGATGATACTACAAATGAAATGAGAAAGGAAATAGGTATAAAATAATAAAATAAGAAGATCTTTTTAATAGATCAAGGATGAAGTGGGGTAACCGAAGTGTTTATGTATTTGGATTCACGAATATTGTATTGTGAAATATATAATTATTTTTTGTATTTTCCCAATGGATTTACTAGAATATATTAAATGTTTCTGATGGACTAGAAATATGATTTAATAAAAAGGTGACATTTTGAGTAGTGGAACATAACCCTTATTATGTTACTTATGATAAGATAATGATTTTTTATAATTATATGGTCGATATGAAACTATAAACATGATCGTATTATTTACCTTGGAACTAATTAAGGATATTTTGTCAAGTGGTTTATGCTCTCAATGACGTAATTTAAAACATAATCAAATTTAATGAATGTATCTAATAAAATATGGTAAAAGAAGAAAGTAATGTTTTAAATATATATTTGTGGTAATTTAGTTTATCACCATATTTCAATATAATACATGATGAAGGTATTAATGTATTTCGTATGTGACAACCAAGAGATACTTTATTATATACAGGTTATGAATTCTATATTGTTTTTGAGAGATTTATTGACCTTATGTTTTAGACATTAAACTTTCAGATGGATTTCAAGGATAACAATTTAGGAAATGGTTTATGTTAAACATCATATTTTTTTATAGATTAATCTATTATATCTATATATTATGATTTATGGATATTGGATAACTTTTGATAATATTTTTCAGTTATTTTAATTGATATGAAATGAAGTGACTTATTATTCCACCTCATGATATTTTAGTAATTGAAAAATAAATAATTCACCATAATTTCTTATAGTAAAATAAGAATATGAATTATATGATGGGAAAAAATAGTGTTAAATTTTCAAAAAATAATTTAAGGTTATATTTGATGCAAATTATTCAGCATTAGAAAAAATGGTTGTAAAAAAAAATATTGTCATGTTATCATCATTTTTTATGACTTCAATGAAATTTTCCAAGACTATTTGGATTATGGATTTGTGATCATTAATATTTTCTAAACCATGTTCTATAAGACTATTCATTATAAATTAATAGCTATATTTCTCTTCCATGTCCATGGTTTCTCTTTCCACCTATGTTCCACTATGTGTAATTCATGTTATGAGTAACATTGGGTAACCGTTAGAATTCTAACATTCCATTTTTTTAAAAAAATTTATTAATTATGATGATGTCGGTTTCTATTAATAGAACATTAATGTATTAAACCTTTTATATCAATGATTAATTTATATGTGGAAATTCATGTTAAGGGGGGAATAATGAAACATAATAATATTTTATGAAATTTTTTCAAAATAATTTATGTCGTTTTATTTTATTTATTTCATGTAACAATAGATATAGATTCTGTTATATTAAGTAATAATGTTTTTTCACTTAGTGAACTACCCATTAATTTTATGATTTTATTATATTTTACACCATGACACGATTTAACTATATGCAACACCGACATGGAATGCATTACACACAACACTGAGTTTCTATAAAACAACATTTTATTATTATAATTATTTAAATGGTATATATATAACATATACATTAAAAATGAATAAAAATGAATATCGATAAATAATTACTAAATATTATGTATAATGGTTTTATACAAATAAAACATATTGATAAGAAAAAAATAATTTTTTTGTAAATCCTTTATATGGTTGGAAGTACAATTTACACAATTGAAATCCTTTTTATTTCATTCCTTGAAAAATAATAAAATTAATTTTAGAATCATATAAAAATATTATTTGATAAAATAAATATAATTTTTTGAATTCGTAATGTCAAAATAATGTTAATGTGAAATTTTTATGTTTTTCCAAAAAACATTATTTGTGGATAAATAATGGGAAATTCTAAATTTTAATTAAAAAGTTATTTTTCAACTTATTTATTTATATTGGTAAAATATATTTTAATTTGGTTATAATTATTAATAGATCAATTTTAGAGTAATTAAAAATGTTTATTTCATTAGATCAAATTTCAAATTGAAATTGGATATAAAAACATTTCAAATTTTTAAACATTTTTTCCTAAAAAACACCACTCTTGTGGCATGTCTGTGGGATTAATTTTCAATTAATTTCTTCCAATTATATTTTTTATATTTGGAAAATTGGATTGAATATTTTTATTAATAATAATTTATAATTACTTGTATGTTCACCTTGGGGTTTTACCAAAAATATTAGTGAAATTAATTAAATTTAATTACAATGATTAAAGAAAAAAATAGTTTACTTAGTGGGTAAACATTAAAATTATAGGAAAAAATGACATAGAATCTTGTTCAAATTCAATTTTATTCCCATAATTAGACAATATCCCCTATTTTTTTCTATTTTTATATGTTATTGGAACACTATATCATGAATGTGTCCTGTATAACATTTTTTGAATTGAGGTTAATAAAAGTAATTAAATTATAACATTTTTTTGAATTGAGGTTAATAAAAGTAATTAAAAATTATATCAAGCATAATTTATTATATATACCAAGTTAATATTAATTTTATGTAATAATAAATAGTAAAAAAGTAATAAAATTAGATACAATGGTAAAAAAATTAAAATGATAAAAGTGAGAATCCACAGTGGTAAAAGGGAAAACGTATTTATAACATATTTAATTTTTATTATTTGGTTTGGGTAATACTTATATCTTATCCTCTATTTTTTGTACATTCTGTTTCCATTTTGATTGAGTGTGACTCCCCATTATTTATCTATTTTGGGTATTTACAAAAATGCCACACCTTCAAAATTGTTATAGGGAATCCCTTTTTCTCTCATTTACACACTCCAAAACCAAATGAATTAATCAGAAAGTACATAAATGTATTCTTTGATTATATACCTATATCCTATAATCCTTTTATAATCATAAATCCAATCAAATATGGATTTAAGTGTAATCCTAATGTGGTGGTCTAGAGAAGAGGTATCGTCTTTAACAAAATATCACTATTTAACTTATTATTCTAGTTCAAAAAAATCATACTCAATATTTTTGATATGATAAAATAAAAATATCCCATGTAATAAATTTTTTTATTATTCTATTGTAATCACATTATTCCATTTTCAGTTAGATTAATTTCTAAATTAAATCATCCTTCACGTTTACGACAAACTATCATATCATGAACCAATGTAATTAATTTATCATAATTCCCTCTCAAATATATTCATGATGATAGATTTAACGTATATAAATATTATTCATAAAATATTTATCATTCTAGCAAATTAATATACCATATACATACATAACATAAAATCCATTGAAGAAATAAAATGTGATTCATGTATATGATAGACTATTTCCTTTCAAAGCATTATGAGTAATTTTAATTATATCATCAAATAAAATTTATATATTAGTGAATTTAATAATATAAAATTATATTTTTGATATTTATTTCATTATATAATGGTAAAATTACCCTTACCTTATTTCCTTCATGATCATTGAAAAATAGAAACATTACAAACGTGTATGTACGGCCTACTATCTCAATGACGTTAACATACCATGTTTTTAATAGCCATAATTAAGGATTGGTTTTAAAAGTATATTTTTTGTTTAAAATTATAAATATTATTATGGATATATTAAACTCACAGTATATTTTACCTTGTTCAAACTTCTAAATTTATTTTCGATATATTATATAAACATCATAAAATAATTCGTATTGAACACACACAAATAAGTAATTAAATATTACACTGTAATAAAAAAAATACATGTAATGAAAAGATAGAAAATTTTCATATTGAAGTAAATAAGTAGAATAAATTTAATATTCATGAATAAGAGGACCACATGTGCTGAATCAGGCTCGAGGTAAGGGATCTTTCCAGCCTACCCTTTTCATCAGGATATGATCATACTATCTCTATCAAATATTCTCTCTTCATAATGTTGTTTAATTATTATATATTATTTATAAATTTCTATCACATGTATACCATGATTATTATGAAATCTTATGATGGGGTAATAAAATCCTAATTTTCATTTCTCAAATCCATTGATTATTAAATTTAATTTTATTATGATATAAAACATGATTAGGCAACCCATATTATGTTCCTAGTAAATTCTTATGTTTGGGATTATGATTGATTTCATTAATATGGAAAACACATGAAATGAATGTGTGAAACTATATATAAGTACAATATTTTGATTAATCTTATAGTCTTAAGAGATCATGATTGGTATCAGGGAATAAAATTAATGTGTTATCACAATTTTTCATCCATGTGTTGTTGTCTAGATAGTTATCCTTGCAAAATGATTAAGTAAGGTTGAATTCTTCATACAAATTTTCTTTTTTACCATTATATTGTGATACCATGATACTTATGTTATATTAATATGTGACTACTCATTAGAATTTTCTTTTATGATATCATGTTATTCATTTTAATAAATGGTTATGTTTCCTTATAATGTTTATTACCTTTCAAGGATTTTATCTCACCCATTTCTTTATGCATTCCCTAAGTTATATTGTCCATATTTAGGAGATAAAATTGAATGTAGAGAACTTTATGGTTAAAAACTTTAGGATTTCAAGATGTAGTTTCATTTGATATATATAATCCTATTCTTCCAAATAAACTAGGATATTTTGATCCTTGCATTATATTATTAATGGATATTTGTGATTAAAAATCATGTAATAATATGTGTCTATATCTCAATAACATATATATAATAATATATGAATACATTTAATAGACATATATACATTTTTTAGAAACATTTGGTAATATAAAATATAGATATAGTGTGTATTATAGATATAATCGTCTTAACCTAATGAATATAGTATTGCTCAAGGAGAGAGGGATAATTTATTTTTTATAAATGTTACAGTTATATGTTTAGTTCATTAATGCAGTTTTTCCAACCTTGACAAAATATATAAATTTTATTTAATTAAATGATTATAAAAGGATTATATAAAATAAAATAAAATTAATTATAAATATGTTTAAAATATACAACCATATTAATTAAATTTCAACCTTTCATGAAGGTGGAAATAGAAAACATGAACTCACCATCAATAGAGACAGTGAACCGTCCATAATATGCATGATAATTTTTTTTAGAATATAATAACATAGAAATGGGATATTCCATATATATAATAATAACAAAGTATGTTAAAAAATAAAATTGTCATATCATTAGGTATAATAAGTTATTAAGGGTGTATATGAGGGAAAAAATAATGAACTATCAATTAATTATATTAGCTTATCCTTTAGATATTTCATCGTAGGATTCAACATAAGTCATACTATGATTGGAGTGTTTGGAGCATAAAAATTTTTGGAATCTGAGGGATATATAATGAAAAAGTTGGGAATAGTTTGGGCATGAAATATGTTTTTAAAGGTTTGTTGATAATGAGTGTTATTTATAAAGGGATGAGAAGAGAGTATTTGAATATTATATTCATCAGAATTTTATTTTTCTACAAGAATAAAACTAGCATTGAATGTTATAACTATATAATTTATTTTTTTCAGTTGATTCCTAACTATTGTATTCTTACATAATCCCTTATGAAATTAATTTTCTATTTTACATATAATGGGGAATGTTGTGTTTTACCATATTTCACTATAAACATAAAATTCAAATCGTTTAAGAAAATACCAAAACATTAACATAAGAATTTTTATATGTTTATATTTCATGAAAGAAATAATTTTTGTGAAAATAATTATAAAAATATAAGATATTTATTTCTTATTAAAATTTTATTAGTTTTAAAAATAATAATTTAAAAATTTTGATTAATTTTCTAACATGTTAAAAAATCTATATGATGTAATAAAATTATATTATCATTATAATGAAACATTATAATTATTTATAAACCTATTTTATAAAAATTAAAATTATTTTTAGTTTTTATATTTATTTATTAAAATCAAAATAATAAATGTATATTTTCAAAAAATTATAACTATTATTTTATAATTTTAAAAACATTTATTTACATGTATAATTATATAAGTATGTAATATTTTCATTTTATAAGATAAATAAATATTATTTTACACTTCTAGAAGCGATTTTATATTTTAAAATTTATATTTCTATTATTAATTTTAATATTACCATTACAATGTTCAGAATATAATTCCCATAGTTGGATTTTATTAAGATACACGAGTTCCCTAATTTATAGAAATACGTCAAATTTCATCCATTGTTTGTTACATTATATTTTCCAGAATGTTATATGTATCTTAATTTTCAAAATAAATATTACATTACTAATATTCGATTTCATTTCTATAAAGTTGTTTGTGTGTAGAGTTATTCTAGTGGATTGACCAAATCAAAATTTTCATATCGCAGTTATATTCATTACTATTTCTTATCCCACTGTAATATGATCAATTATTATTGTTATATTTATTAACTAAATGTAATTAAATACATAAAATAATTAATTTTTGTGAGTTTTCATTATGTGTTGCATGTGATTTATGTAATACTAGAAAACTAAATATGACACAATTATTTAATCAGAAGGGAAATTTTATTAATAAAATTATGGGTTATTAAATTCTTCCCCCATTATGTCATTTCATCCTAGAATTTTTTTAACATAAAATGGTGAAAAAGGTTAGGATATTATATTTTTTAAATTTTTCTAGTTCCCTATTATCTCATCATACATAGGGTTCTATATTATTAATTTTTATAGGTGATTGTTCATATTTCATAGAACATTGTCTATGTGGCCCAATATATTTACTGAATACTCATCATTAGATAGACCATATTTAATTTCTTCCACCTCCAAATTCATTAAATGTGAGGCATTTCGTATTTAATACCGCAATAGGGATAAATAAAACACTTAATATACTTATGGAAACGATAAAGGGTGTGCTAGTTGGTAGAAAACTACTCTAATGAAATCAAGATTTTGAAAGGTTCATATGTACCAAAGACAGAGATTTCAATTATTACCAAATATCATTACTCTCCTCTTGGGAGATATGTGGAGGAACACTTTATAAGAAACCTAAAACTCAATGTCTCTTTGATGGTTATCATTATATATCTTTCTTCAACTGTATGACTCTCTGATGTGATGCTAAATAGTTTTGAACTTTTCTACCATTTCATCATCCTTTTTATATCCTTATCGTGTATTCATAAATATCATCAAAACATATATGTTTAATAGATATATTCCTATAATGGACATATAATATATCTATTTGGATTCTTAAATGAAATCTATTATTTTGTGGGAACTCATCCAAAGGTAGACATTGATCCAATTATCCTTTAATGTCCATTAATAATTCTATAGAAATGTATTTTATTACCTATATTTTCCAATAATATTGTCTCTCTATTT
Source organism: Viscum album (assembly GCA_963277665.1). Taxonomy (NCBI): domain Eukaryota; kingdom Viridiplantae; phylum Streptophyta; class Magnoliopsida; order Santalales; family Viscaceae; genus Viscum; species Viscum album. The sequence goes on along the minus strand of OY728126.1, from coordinate 2,044,357,149 downwards.
GGGAGAGATTAGATGAACTATATTTTATATCATTATTTATATCATTTTTAATACCTTTTATTAAATGAAAATAAATCTCATATCCTGGTTGGATTGGATCGATAATGGTATTGTAAATAGCCTTATCAATTTCTTGGATTTATATATATGCTAGATTATTTAGATCTAAACACTCCCCAATTGAAAAAATAATCTAAAAATATAATATGAGAATACAAGATAACCCATATCGAATTACATTCATTGGATTTATTTTAATGACCAGTTATAATTTCCTCGGTGATGTTCTCCCATTTCCCTATAACAATGGGTAATGGTATCACCGTCCCCTTATACTTTTACATCTCTTCCTTTAATTATTGTCACACCCTAAAATTTTATGTAAATTATTCAATCTCATTATTCATATTTTCCTACAAATAGTGCTCTTGGAGATATAGATAAATCTTCATACTACCATAATGTATATAAAAGGAAAAGTTATGATCATCATTTATAAACATCTTAATTTTTGGATTTTATGGTTCACATAAGAATAAAAAAAATCTCAAAACCCATTCCTAATAAAATTTTTACTCTTTGGATTTCCATTTTCATAATAAATTCATATTCATCAGTATTTCCCTATCCTCATTGGGAGTAACCTTTATCCTATCTCTTTTGGACGAATAAGTAATGTTTTTAGGAATGAGTAGTTATGTTCCATCATTTATAAAATATAATCCCATCATTTTCAATTATAATAATAACATATCCTTAAAAATTATCATGACAGATAATGGTGGAGTATTCAATTATCTTATAAAAACTTCTAGTTTACATAGTTTCATGGTATGGTAATTTATTGATATGTCATAATATATGGTTTTACCGAACTATGTAAAATATCACATATTAACGTACATATGTGTGAATATATTCATGAGGATCTAAGGATGCATATATATTAAAAACATCTACCAATATAGAAAAAGCCACAAAATATTCAGTGTAAAAATCACAACAACCAACTTTAGACCAAACATTGGATCATTTTTCTCATTCACTTTCTACAACCTTGATGAATAGTTTATTACATTATTATTTTTATTCGTACACATATGAATCCCATATTTTATGCTTTAATATATTCATTAAGAAGATCAAAACTTGAGGGTAGTTTATGTAATGGAAGGGGTGAAAGACTAATTATCAATTACATAATTTTATCTTCACATTCATTAATTTAGAAATACCTCAACCCTTCCAATACCTCTTGGTTAGCGAGTTTTAAAATCATTAAAAATTTTACAAAATTGTTAACTCTACACAACTAGTACATGGAATTTATATATCTATATTATAGATGTTCATTTGTGATACTCCTTAATCATTATTATCATATAAGGGTCAAAAAATATATATTTTATGGAAATATCAAACCGCAACATTGACACATTATCTATTAAGAAATAAAATTTACTATTCTTTTAAAATACATTCTCCTTTTTAAAGTATTCACAATGTATTCAAATAATCTTCTAGGCCCTCCGTTATTTTAGAGTATATTATAGTACATTCTATGTATACTAACCCAAATTTATTAAGGTAATCTATAAAGACTCAATTCATTAAGTCCCTCAATTTTTTAGAGGATTACTCTATCTCATTAAAAACGAAATGAACTCATGGTGTCCATACCATGTTTGAAAGGATATATTGGGAATATCGTCCTTTCCTCACAATTAGTTCAACATAAACTGATTGAAGGTCCACCATAGAAAAATATTTTACCCCCCATAGCTGATCAAACAAGTCATCAATCCATGGAATTAGATAATTATTCTTTTATATAATTTTATTTAGTTGATGGTAATAAATGTAGAGGTACATTGAACCATCCATTTTTTATGAATAGGACTAGTTCACCCTGTAGTTAATCACATGGGAATATAGAACAGTTTTAAAAAATATCTTCTGATTAATTAGTTATTCATTCCAACATGATATAGGAAATTCTGTAAGGAGTATTGGATATGGTAGAGATCTAGGGATATGTGAATTTGGGAACATAACATATAGATGAGGATGAAGGAAAAAAATAAAACATTAGGGAATATATTAATATATTTTGTTATAATAGGAATGTATTTGAGAAATATTTTATCAATTTTCTCAATCATTTGAACAATATATACATTATCATAAAGAAATAATATCATTTTTTTGAATATGAATCCAATGGTGATTCACCCCTCCTTAAATGTTTATTAAATTATATGATAACTTCATAAATGAAGGATGTTCTCCCTATCCCACTAATTTAAATTTTCATCACATAGGTATTGTGAGTCCATGAACATTATTGAATCAAATTTTTTTAAATTAATTATAACCTTAATTTATATTAGATTTAGTCCAAAAATATTGACTTCCAAGGATTTATATACTTGAGATTAAATAATTACTCTATCTTGATCTCTAACTCATAACTCAACTTCTATTTTTTCTGGTGATGTGTGAATAGTTCTATTAAACATTCATTATATGAAACAATGTGTAGAAACATAATCTAATTTTATTGGTTCTATTCTATAAATAATAACCAGTGTACCAAATTCGACATCATTTTAGGGTCCACCATAGTAGTAAGGATACTATATTTCATTCCATGGTCTCATGGATTTTGAGGTTATTGTAATTAACTATCTTGGACAACCATTAAGTTAAAGAATATGATTATATAATTCAAATATTCCATGAATCTAAGAAATTGGTATAAAAGGATAGCATTGATGTTAAATATCTTTTCGTCCATCACATTTTCTTGACTCTTCATCTACCTCTAACATCGATTTTCTTGTTTCCCCTCTTTTCCAAATTTTACGTATCTCCCCCTTCCATTGAGATTATTTTTGAGATGCTTCTACTATTTGATATGAAATGTGGTTATTTGGGTTTTCATTCCACCATGAGATTTATCCATTGAGTCTCTTCAATTAAACTCTATATTCATTATTTTATCTATAGCATCATACCACCAAAAGACTCCCCAATATACATTTCAACGATAATGAAAAATAAATTCATTATAACTTTCAATGTCTTGAATCGAAAATGAATTTCATACAATTGAAATTAATTTAATAAAGACACATTCCACCTTACTTCCAATGTCAATCAAAAAGATATAGTCATACCATGAATTTCTTGTAAAATTATCCCCATGTCACAAAAACGTATAATGGATTTAGTAAAATTAAATAGATCTATATATTAAGATGAGTAAATAAATGAAAATAATTATTTTAAAATATTTTCTTTAATTATTTTCATTCTATATAATCAATTTCATTATTGTAAATTTTGTTCTTAATCAGTTTCATCTACTGAACGATATCCCTTTCACAATGATAAAATTCCAATATGTATTTTCTATTTGTAATCACTAAATATTATAGAATATTTTCTCATTAGATTTACTCTATTGTAATACAATTAGAAGATTAGAGGATCCACTAAAAATAAGAGGTCTCTATACCACAAGGGACTATAATTCACCATTAACATTATTAGTAGAATGTGGGTGTTATATATGATTCATATTATTATTCAAAAATCGATTCATTTATGTCTATACTACTATGATGTTATTATATCCCAATCCCACCAGGTTAACAATATTATTACGGAAATAATGACACTCCCATTTATATTGGATTTTTGAAAAATTCCACGTATTTTCTTCCATAGACTAAAATAACATAAATATAATTAAGCAGGAGAATATTCAAACTAAAAACCATATAAAAGGGAAGTCTTGAACAAAGCTGGAATAACATCTAACTTACATATATATCATAACAGATGAGTCTATATATTTTAATGTAGGCAATCAATTGAAATTACATTTCTAGATTTTCTAGCATAACAATGAATTCATGTCCTTCATAATATTTTTAAATATTTTTAAATTTTTAAATAATAAGCCATTGAATCTTCAAAAAATGATTGAAATAAAAAACTTTTTGATGAACTAGTTACAAGCCAAGTTAATAACCAAGGACCTTTTATATAATTTTTACACCTATGTATAATATATTCCACCACCGCTTAAACTAAAAATATCATAACATGTATGTAATTACTCATAAAAAATGCATTTTATACATTAACTTTTTTAAAAATATTCCCCTTTAATTTAACTTATTCATCGTATTATTATATTAACATATTCTTATCCTAATAAGAAACCCTAAATTTATCATATAAATACTATAGTGATTTAAGCCTTTTATAGGTATTATTACATTATTTTTAAAATAAATATTCAATCAAATATCCCAATGATCAAGAGGCTCCGTGACATTGTAATACTAGGATCATAGTATATAATTATGATACTAAAATAAAATGAAGTTATTTTCCTCTTTATAATGAGAACATAAATACCTTTGAGATCCTAAAACTGAATAGGATATCCCAGTGAATTCATTAATATAATTTTTGAGCTATAAATCCCAATAGGGGAGTAAACATGATAACGAAGAGTTAAATATGTGTTAAATGACATAAGATGATATCATAAAAGTGATTTCTCTTGAATATTTATATATATGAATGAAATTATTAATAAGGAAAAATAATTTCAAAGTAAAATAGGAATGTAGAAACAAAAAAACATTACATAAGTATAATTCATGTATGACCACCCTGAAAACATCACATGGTGGGAATTTAACCATCATGGATTATTTTCACTCGATAATCCTATACATATCATCCCACGAGACATTAAAATTACCCAATTCATTTATCTATATTTGGGATCTCTTTATAGGATCACCAATTATAACATGTACGTGAATAGATATTCTATATAAGGATGTTCTACATTGGCCGTGAACATAAGAAATACCCAATGAATGAAATTGGTAACATTATCTCACCTCATATCACAATCATAATTTTTTTATAATAATCCCATGAGTATAATAAATAAAATGTATTGGATTTATATATATTAAAATTAACTCACATGTCCACAATCTGTAGTTAATTTTAACAACTTTCTTGATAAAATATTTATACTTGTGCACATAAATGACATTAAACACGTTTATGTTAAGGAATCAGTTAATTAATTTTTATAAAATAATGAATATTTATTTTTATTAGAATTCTAGAGGTATGATAGAATGGTTATGACTATAATATTTCTTTCTTTAATGAAATCATGAATGGAAATTAATATTTTAAAATATTTTCTTATAAAAGTATTAATGGAAAGAAAATTTCCCCTTAATCGGGTTTAATGTTTAGGGAAGACATGGAGAAATGATATTAAGTCATCTATAACCACATAAATGAATAGAGAATAAGATAGTTATATATTTTAGATATATATATAGGTATTATAATAATTAATTATCAAAAAATCGAGAGAGGGCGTGTGTGGGTGAAATATAGAAATGGAATAACCCTAATAAAATAGGGTTGTTCAGAGAGATCCCTTACCATTAGTTCTTGAATCATGAGGCACAAATGCTTAAAATAAAAAATAATAAAATTATATTCACTAATTAGTTAAATTATAAATTTTTAATTTATAATTTATTTACTATAATTATATTATGCTCATTTATAATTTTTTCTATATGATATAATGTTATATTTTTTATTTTCAGAGCATTTATTTCATGGTTCCATACCAGTATCCATTTTCAATAATTATCAATGCTCGTATACAATTGGATTACAACTCCAAAAGTGGAATGGAATTACATTAATTCACTACCAAAAAATGTAAATTGTTCCAAATATTTAAATGCGTTTTTTACATTGGGATGATTCATTTAGTATAATTGTGACTGTAACATTTTTATTCCATTTAGGTGGTTTTACCAACCATAAAGAATAATATTCATTTTATTTAATTAAATTATTATTTAAAAAATATTTAAATAAAATAATAAATATATATTTAGATCATTTTAAACTGTATTATGTTATTTTAAACCCTATATGAAGGTGTTTATGAAAAAACTCATTTCCCACTAGGGCGGTGGACCGACCCAATTATGGGGGTTGTTTTTTTGAATATAATAATATAAGTAGGATATATTCAATACATAAAATCAAAAATAATAATATTTGAAATAATTTAACTATTATACTATCATGGTTGAAGAGGGTTTGTGGAGTTTGAGAATTGAAAGAATTAGCTAATTCTTAGATGAGTGTATTACCATCTCATTTGGATGTCTCTTGTTAGGATTCCATTGAAGGAAATTTAGGATTGGTATTTTAGGATTAAAATAATTCAAGGTATTTGGGGGAGAGATGTTGGAAGTGTGTGTAATATTTTTGTAATATCTAAGGATTATAAGAATTAGGGAAAATGTGTGATATTTATAAGAGGCTTAAGGAAGAATTTTTGAATATTATATTGATTAGTTGTTTATTTTTCCTCAAAGGCTACAAAAATGTTGATTCATGTTATTATATACTGTAAATAGTGCATATAATTTCGAAATAATGGGTTCTCAAATCTTCCCACATTCAATTTATCATATATTTAAATTATAATTTTAAATATAATTTTTTACAATATTTCACTATGCGCAAAAAAATTCTGCAATTTTGAAAAAATTGTAAAATTGACGATAACTATTTTCAATGTGTTGAATCCAATAAATGAAATTCATTTATGAAATTAATTTTTTAAATAACTAAAATTTTATATAAAATTAACATATGTATTGATTTTAAAAATATTGATGTTAATATTATAATCAATTGATATACCATTTGAAAAACTATTTGTAGTATTGTAAAATTATATTATTATTATAATGAGACATAATATTAATTTATAGCCGAAGATATTTAAAATAATCCTTATTTTAAATACTTTTATGTGTTACAAAATGAAATTGAAATGTTTCGGTTTTTAAAAAATACAAAACCTTTATATATCATTTTAAAACAATTATTAATTTCTATCATGATATAAATATATAATATATTAATTTTATAAGTTAAATATATATTATTTTACACTTCCATATGTAATGATATTATTATAATGGTTGGGTTACTATTCATAACAATCATTTTAATATTCATATAGAAATATGTCTATTTTAACAGTTATATGTGTTCCCTAATACCTATAAATAACAAAAGTTTAAGTCATTATCCATTAAATTATATTTTATAATATATATATATATATATATATATATATATATATATATCTACATATATCGTAATTTTAGAAACAAGTATTTAATTAGCAATATTTTATTTTTTATAGTTTTTTTCATTAGTGGTGTTATTTTTTGGGACAGAGAAGATATAAATTTTCATATTAAAGTTATATTGTTTTATTATTTTTATCCCATTGTAATATTTTAAATTATTATGTCTATATCTATTCATTAAATTTAGTGTTAAAATTCATATAATTTAATGTTTCATCTTTTCATTAATTGTTTCATGCAATTTATCTGACAACAAATTATTAAATATGATACAATAATTTAATCAGAAGGGAAATTCTATTAGTAAAATCATTGATCATTACACCAAAAAAATAAATAAAAATAGTATTAGTATTTTCCATGGTTATATTAGTTAGAATCCATTATGAATTTATTCTAACCTCCATTAATGCGACATATAGGTATACTGAAAATGGATATAGATTTTTTAGTGGATATTTCAAAATCCCTATCATCCAATCAATCTAAACTAGTACACATCATTCAAAAAACTCATGATCACCACAATAGGGTAACCTAACCGGGTTTCAACAAATTTTCTCATATCATTAAAATAAATAAACTTCTATTTAGACATAGATGTATCTAAATTACTTCTAATATATCATAAATATATGATAACACATCCCTTATATGAGGGAAAACTTTTGAGTCCTCGATAAACCGATACCCAAATAATCCTAATCAAAGTATTCATACAAGAAAGTGGGGATCTGCAACCATCAACCACAAGAAGAATACACTAGAACCTAAAACTTTCTGAACATTGATTTATAAAATTCAATGATAAAATAATTTCTTGAATCCTTAATGTTCAAAATGAGGAAGTCTAGTATCACAATTGACTACAATGTGTTTCCATTCTATAGTTTATATTTTTCTTGGTTCACATTCAAGAATTTCCGTTTAGATAAAAAAGAAGAAAAAAAGTACATTAGATGAAAAATGAATGAAAAAATGAGGACATAAGGGATTAAAACTTTTATAAAATGTGTACTACATTCGTAAAGTTAAGAACTCTATCTTTCATTCATCATGAAATACACACATTGGAGTAGCAAGGATACTCCCACACAATAAAAAATTCATAGATAATAAATAAAACTCCTTTACCTAAAATGTACATTCCACTAACACTCTCACTAAGAAGTGCCACAGTGGAGGGGCTATGTCCCATCTAGCTATCCCACCATTCCATGATGCTATTTTAGGTCTATTTCCTGTCTTCAGACTATGAAAAATAACTTTAAGAACTATGGAATCTTATCCATGGGTGATAAAATCAAGTTCTATTCTCTAATTTACATTACATTAATTTATACTAGAATATATGGACTAACCCAACATCATATATAGGGGACCATATTTTCATTGGGTCCCACCATTATCCAATAATCATGGAAAAACATCAGTTAATTATTGTAACCATAGTTTATTGGTATAACTTATTTTCATAATCATCAACACTTGGTGAATTGTTCCAGTCACTCAGATGTGACATCCACACATCCACTGTCACCCCTAAAAATCTATGTTGAATCCAAAATATTTAACTTCAATAAATTTCACTCATTTATTTAGAAAATTATCAAAAAAATGACAACATGTATCATATTATAATCCTCTAAATTCTAAAAAATTGTTTCAATTATATAACATGATATATCTATGATATATTATACTCAATATTTTGTATTTAATATTATTCTTTCAATTGGATATATTGTATCCAATGAACTAGTGTTGTTTAACAATTTTTAGTGAAATCCAAGACTTTCCTAAATTGGAATGTCCCACGGTGATGATGAATCTCAACTTGTATCTTCCAAGTGTAACCTTAAAATATTTAAATTCCTAATATTTAAATTACTATCTCGGTAAATAATTATCATACCAAAACCAAAAAATTCTTGCTATGTTAGTGAAATTACCATTTTTGGATACAAAAAATATATTTATTAAAGAACTAATAGTTATTCTAACAGAATATATGGTCAATTCATCAGTGATATGAATCAGAAGGTGTTTAAGAGAAAAAAATTGAAATAATTCAAATTTTAAATTCTATAGACAATCAGATTCTTAATTAAATTCTGTCATTGTAAATCCTTTAAAATGATATGTTATAAAATTTTAAAAAAGGAACACACTCATGAAATGTATATATAAAAATAATAATATATAAATCAATTTTTTTAATATATTATATATTTATATCTATATGAATTTTTTTTATTATTTAATATATGATAATAAATTGAATAAGCTTTTATCACCATTCTAATAGTTAAAAACATTTAGTAGAAAAGTGCTGACAAATGATATTATTATCAATTATTTATTATAATAAATGATAAAATATAAATTTTCCTATAATATTTTATATGCTATAATAAAGGTCTTCACTCAATCAACATGATTCTATGATCGTTACTAAAAAATATTTAATATTGATATGTAAATTGTGAGAATAGTTTACGTAATTATTGTATTGATGCATAAATATATTATAGTAGCATACATAGAAATGTTTATTATTTCATTTAATAAATTGTAATTTTTATTGTTAAATGAAATATTATAATGTAAATAAACATTTTTTTGGGAAAAATATTGCATACAAGATAAAAAAAATTATCTATCAATGTAATAATGGAGGAAAAAAATATTTTGAATAGTATATAAATATTCTAGAGAGAGGCATGCTTGATTTTTATATTTTTTCATTACAAAAAATAGAAATATTCTTCACTACCAATTAATAATGCTAATAAACATTGATTAATGGTATAATTTTATCAATTCAAAAAAGATAAATGATAAATGGAAACCTTTTTAAGAACTTGTTATAGGGCTGATAATTGATTCCCTTTAAGAGTTCTTTTTATACTGTGGGTAAATGGTTCCATTTATCTGTTTTTATCGATAATAAATAGAAGAATATTTTATATATACATATTTATATAATATTAAATATTATTTATATTTAAGAAAATAATATTTATATAAATAAAAAAAATATTATTAAATATTTATAATTTTTTATAATATATTTAAATTCTAATTATATAATATTTCAATATAAACACATACACACACACAAACATATATATATATATATATATATATATATATTCATATTTGAATTATATGTTTATAGACACATTATATAATTCATAAATAATATATAGAGGTTTATATTTATATATATGTGTGTGTTTATATATATATATATATTGACACACTATACACATTATATTTATGTGTGTGATTATATATAAACATAAATTTTAATATTTGTGTTTGTGTTTATATGATGATGGGTGAAAACATGTATTTGTTTGTGTGTGAGTGTGTGTGAGTGTGTAAACATGTTATCTGTGTTTGTATATATGTGTGTGCATATTTGTCTGTGTATGTGTATATGTGTGTGAATATGAAAGCATGTGTTTGTGTGTGTGTACCCATGTTTAGATGTATGTTTATATGTATATGTGTATGTGTGTAGAAAACATCATACACACAGATATGTTTTTTCTTAATTATATATCACACATGGCCACAAAACTAATATTTATATATTCATATATAAAATATTTTTTATCATAATTATAAAATAAAATATAGCTAATAATTATTTATATAATATATATTTTCAATAAAATATATATTTCCATATAATTAATTTTCTGACAATACTGCATATCTCCATATTTCAAATTTATATATATTTAAATATTTAAAATAAATTATTAAATTTATTTATATAATTATATAGTTAAAAAATATATTGATGAAAAAAATGTATAGATGACATTACATTTAAGAAATTTATTAATTATTTTTTAAAAAAATTCATTAATATAAATAATAATTTTTTAATGATAATTAACATGTTCAAAAGTATGAAATAATTAATTTTATTTATTTATTTTTAATATTTAATAATTATTATTTTAATTTAAATTTTTAACTTCTAATTTATAATAAAATGAATAGTTTTATTCAGAATGTATTCTAATATTAATAAATTTCATATTAAATCATTTATTATAATATGTATAAATATATTAATAAAATATTTATGATAATATAAATAAATTTATCATCATAATAATACATTTATTATAACAAAATAGATTTATGGAACTTTTATCATATTTATCAATACATTTCATATAGATAATATTTTTTATTTTATAAAATATTTATTCTTTTATATTATGTTAATATTAATATTAATCATTAAAATAATAATAATATATTTTAATTTAAAATTATTATTTCTATTTTAATTTTTCAATTGTATATAACAGTGCTATATTAATTGATTTTAAAAGTACTTTATTTAGTGACAATCAATTACCACTGATAAATATATAATATATCATAATTTTATTCATCGATAAATTTAAATCTCTATCAATGTTAACAAGGAGATGATAAATATCAACTATTTCTATTTTTTATATTTTAGTGATGATTATGGTATCATGTATCATCCTTTTTTTACTAGTGTTGATAAAACCTCTTCTCTATTTTCAAATCCCCTTAATAAATATCCCCATTACTCAATCTCTTTATATCTCACAAAAGAAGATTTTTTTTTCTACCTCCATCAAATATGTTAGAAGAATCAACCCTTAAAACCAAGGAAATGTTATTCCATACTTGTTTTTAACTAACATTACAATATTTTTTTTTTAATTATTCTTATCATATAGACATTTTTTTGTGTTGTGTAGGTTATTTAATGAAATATGAATGGTTATTGAAATTGAAAATTAATATAAATAATATATTTTAATTTTAATGAATTGATAGGCATTATGCACGTTATATTATGAAGATTCTGTGACGAATTTATTGAGTTTCTTTGTTAAATTGGTACCCCAAATGGTATTGGGACCTAATTAATTAATGAGTTATTATAAAAAATAATTTTTGGATTAATTTGAAATAAATAATATTGAAATTGATAATTCTAGTATGAATTTGATGTAATTTATGTCATTTTTTCTACTTTAACACATTTTATGCGAATATGAGTTGTAATAAAATGATTATTTGTATAAATTACCTTTATGTGTGTTTAATATAGTTAATATATATTGTAAATGTATTTATTTTTTATGATAATTAGTTTTTATAAGGTGATAAACATTCCAAGATATTTGGAAGAATACCATATGTGTTTTGGGATGTTTTTAATAAAAATATCACGCATGAGCTATTTTTATGAGAATGATGAAAATTAATTTTATAGTGAATATAGGTTATATGTTAAGTTGGAAATGATTAAATAATAATGTTTTTATATTTTTTTTGATAATTTATATTAAAATTATTAATCATATTCAATTATTATGTTCTATAATTATTTGAAAATGTAATAATTTGAAAGTAAAAATGGAGAAATTTATGTATAATGGTGTTTAGAAAAAAAAAAGTTAAACATTAATCCCACTATATAGAACCCAAACATAACATACATGAATATTACATCAATGAATATAAATATAAATTACATGTCATAATGATCTGTGGAAAAAAAATTTAGGTATAGTGCAATTGGATTCTTGGAAATATAAACAATTGGTTCATAGGTGAGCAATTTCATCTCCTACCAAGTTTCCAAAACTAGAAACCATTTAAAATCATATCATACAGAATAACTTTTTGCACGTCATTATGAGATGAATTATAAGAAATGGTGAAATCAAATACTCATTAATGGTAAATATGGTATATATTTATATTAAAAGAGTATATGGGTATTAGAAAAAGTGAATAACATTTGAAAAAAACACAACCTCCATATAATAGATCATAAAATTGATTAATAAAATAAATCATGGAAGTTCATAAGACTAAATTTATAAATTAATGAAATACTATATAATATTAAATAACAATATTGGCATAATACATAGAGTTATGGAAATAATGAAATCTTAGGAAACATTATGTAAAGGAAACCAACCAAGACATTTTGGACATATTAGGCTTGGGTTATCCAATATCGTACCTATGCCAGGATTGTGATTTCCTCCCTTGTATTCTATGTTCATCCTGGTAATATCCTCCCATATACACAATGAGACCATAGAACATTAATCATTACATAATTCATTTGAGGAATATATATGTCACAGTCATCACATAATAAAAAACATATATATTCCCCAAAACCATAAAATATTAATCATGTCCGAACCCATTAAAGGAAATTGGGTTTTTAATAAAATTCATTATTTAATAACACATCAAAGAGAAATGGTTTCCATAATCATATTCTCATAATAAACATAAATTATATAGAGAATGAATAATTACTGAATCATGTGATTATATCCCCATTAAAGTATATGTATCATCAAAGGATTTCATCTTATATTTAAAATGTATTTTGAAGAAAAATTACTTGTAACATTTCTTGGGTGAAATAAAATATCTTTGAAAGTAACCTTTCTAAAAAATATAAATTCATGAATTATTATGAAATTTCTTGTTCTAAAACATTACCTTGAAAACTTATAAATGGAGATTTAAAATAATATAAAACATTTAATATGGAAAATATTCATTCCAATTTTAATTTTTTTAAACACAATCCATTTTAAAAGTACATTTATTTTAATATAAACTTTAAAAATAATAAGTGAATCTTTAAAACATTGTGTGGTAATGGTGGAAATAAAAGGAGTATACAATAAAACCATAAATCTATACACATTTTTGGTAAATTACAAACTTGGGTTATTTTTAATAAGACTTGAATATTACATTGATTTTTTAATGTAAAAAAGGGTAGAAATGAATCTAAACAATACCATAAGAACAAAATATATTTTGAACACATTTTTTGAAAACATAATTATGGAAAAAACGTGTTTTGACCGAAGAGTGAAATAATGTCAATTTTAAGTAAAAAATTTATTTTGGAATCATGAGTATAGAAACAGAGAGATATTAAGGGAAAAATATTCTCCTGAAATATATATAGTATAATTAATTTATTTATTTTCTGGATATATGAATCATAATATTTATTCAGAAAAAGAATAATAAAAAACAATATTGATGAACAACTAGATGGTAACATCAAATCCTAAGCACATTGGTATCTGATGAATCAAAATACATATTAAATAAAAACAATATAAAAATTATAATTCAATAATATAATGATATTCATGGTATAAAACTTCAATGGGGTTGTAAATACTCCATAAAAATAGTATACGATCATAAAATAACGCATATACTAAAGATAAAAAATTCACAAAAATGTCATACCTTATATATTGAAATCCATTGTACACATTAGAAAAAATTTCAAATAAATATTATTTTATTATACATAAATCATTTAACGTTCTATATATATCTAGTTCATAAAATATATTATTTTTTTATTACTTTTTATCACATGTCTAATAACAATTCCATGCGAAAATTACTTTTTGGAAAATAATACGTTTTTATGTAAATATAGATTTTTCATTTTATTACCTCCTAATATGATCATGAATAAATAATATAAATATTTTTAACCATGATTTAAATATCAAATATATTCATTAAATTTTTTATTTTAGGTAATGAATAAAATTTAGATACTGAAAATGAAACACATCATTCATATAGGTAGTATGTCGTATTTAGAGATGAATGTTGATTCCATTATCTCAATAGATGAAATGGAATACAGGTGAATAATATTGTAACATTAAAAAATTAATATTATTTAATATATATCACATATATATGTATATATATTAAATTTACCATAAGTACATTCTATGCAACGAGTTATTGAAAATGTATTTTATCGCTTTGCGAGGTGGTAGCCGACTATACAGATGAATGAAATTATCATATCCCCCCAAAAAAAGTTAATAAGGTATATGAGGTATAATAATTCCATAATTATACTTATCCTTTAGATACAAAATATATTAATTTAATTTATCGTTATTACCTTCTATGTAAAACATAAGTGAAAAACACATGACATTGTTCATTAGCGTTAATCCTCCGTACACTCGAGTGCCATTTTTGTTTAATAGAGGTTAATAAGGTAAGAAGGAAAATGTAATATTATAATTAAATATTTTATATAATCATTAAATTTGTCATTATATCTAGTCGTAAGATGCGGTGATGAAAACCCAATAACCTCGACTATCGTAGTTTGTCACACGCAAGAGAGAGAGTTTCATTTACAATTTTATTGAAGTGGATATATATTTAGGTTATTATATTAACATAAAAAACTCAAGGTATGGGAGATAATATAATTATTATATAAGAATATTTGAACAACATATTTATTGTGTTGGAGGAAGAAATAAAATAAAAACACAAGTTTACTAATTTTATCTCCTCTATGGAAAAACACTTTTGGTATATACTTAAAGCCTTAAATGGAGAGTTTTGTATTCCAAATAAGGCCTATAGGATGATAATATGTATTTATTTAAGATATTATGGTAGTTATTTTCTGAAACAATTTTTTTTATGTTTGAATGGTATAGGAGATGGGTGGCGATTTATATTTGGGGGGGGAGGAGAAACGTGGAATTTTTGAAAAGAATAAAGTGTACCCATGTTTTTAAAATTCATAACAGAATAAATTGTATACTGAATAAAATTAATGTTTATAAGGTCAAAATATTTCCATAAATTGGGGTTTTGACATGTTTGTAGGTTATTTTACCCATTTTCATTTCTTAATATACCCCCGTTGTATACTTTTTTTACCTCAACAACAGTAATTAATTTTAATTATTCTTTAAATTTATTTTGACCAAAAAAATAAATTGAAATTATAACACTATATAGATTATTTTTATTTTAAATATGTAAACAATTTTTCCAAATTTTATTCACATAAATGGGAAATTTTAAATTAAAATTCAACACGATTTCTCAAAGAAAAAGTAATTTTCGATAGAGAAAATATATAAAAGATTAAAATGTTTTTATATGAAAATTAAATATAAAATTGATTAAGGTGAAATAAATTGAATTAATAAATATATAATTGAAATATTTTTAAATTTAAATATATTTAAAACCAAAATGAAAATTTTCAATTATTTTACTGAAAATATAATTTTAAAAAAACTAGTATTTGTTATTATTTAGAAAAAAATTATATCTTTTCAGAAAAATACCAAAAAATTCACCCTAAGATAATTTTGAGATATATTTTTAAAAAATTAAGTTTATTTTGTGATATAATGCTTCAAAAGGTATTAAAACCACTATTTATCATTTAACAATAAAAATCAATACAATTATTTTTTTAGAAAATAGCATTTTCAAAACATTTACAGAATTTAATTAAAAAATAAGTAATTTTTATTGAAATGTGTTTTTATTATATTAAAAAATTATATTTAATATTTAAAATTCTATAATTCTTATTCATTATTGAAATTTAAATTGAAATTTTATAATAGTCATGTTTAAATAATAAGATAAATATTTTTATCACAGTGCATTAAAACTCGTTGTTGCATATAACACAAGATATAAAGGAAAATAAAATTTTTCAAAAAAAGTAGATTTCCTAAAATATCTGGGAGATACAACAAAAATTCCTTTAATTTAATTTTCTCAAAGAATTTATCACAATGTTTCAATAGAAATAAATATATTGTTTCCTCATTACATTCGTAGGCTCAAGCTTATTTCACTCATGCTTGGGGTGTTATTATAGAACTTTGACGAGGTGAATGATCCTATTTCATTGAACATTATCAGTATGATACAGAATATCATATTGTAGTTACACATAATGAAAAATAATTATCTAGTAGTATCAATAATTATTTTAGTATATGTTATGTTATAGTTTTGAAATTCCTTAATATATATTCATGGAACACATTATGAACCTAAGTGATTATCGATGAAAGGGACAAGAGTTAAGATAGAGTTTTAATATGATTCAGAATTTAAATAAGGTTGATATACTAAGGTCTTAGTTTTCACATATTTATTTCATGTATAAAGAACTATAAAAATGTTCTAAATAAATTCAAATTCCATATCATGTTTTCGATTACCCATATAACCTCTCTATAGATATAATGTTGTTTGTGTGTGTTGATAAATAGATAAACAAATATCAACTATTTTTTCATCTTTGTAAGATACCAAAATCAATCTATCATCAACATCAATCCATTACAATGTATTTGCACATTTACTCTCATATACATCTTTTGGTGGAGTTATCTTAAGGATCTAGTGAATGTTATTGATCTTTGAAAAGTCAACTTGAGGAAGGTTTTCAGACAAACCACATTTGAAATCTATTGAACAAGATATCAAAACATCTTATAGGTTTTGAATTATTCTCTAATACCTACCATTTCACTTTCAATGATACATAGTGATTAAACTGAAATCCTTTTCAGGTGTTTTAAATAATTTTCTGAATTTTTTTTGATAATCCTCATACACGAATTAGAAAGAATGGAGTGTGGTACTCCATAAACCATAAAACATTATTTTTCTATATTATAGAACAATAGTTTTAACAACCCAGGTATTTATTTAATAATAATTTCTGATTTACATTAATACTAATTAATAATATATTCATTTTATGTTAAAGGGGAAGAATTTTCTGATAGCATACTAGACCCGCAATAAGGGGTTTCTCTGAAATCTTACGCTGTACCCAACATTGAAATATACAATAAAATAACCCAGTACTAATATTATTATATTAAATGGTAGTTGATTCCTAGCTATTGGAATGGCGGGAATTAATAATATCAACTAAATTTTTAATATGGTTCACACAAGTATAAATAATGATTCATTGGTTACCAAATTAATTAGAAATGGAAATAGAAATACCAATTGAATATAAAGGACATGTTTTTATGATAACCTATTTAAAATATTAAAATTGTGTTATCATATCACTATTTATGTATTTTTATATATTATATATATTAAATGTAATTTTTAAAATTACTCTTATATGTTTTTTAGATATGATATAAGAACATCTTAATTTTTTCAGATAATACATGTATTCCCCTAAAAATGAATTTTTTACGTGTTTCAATGGAGAACCCTTTTGAAATAAAGTTTTTTCAATTTTATATATTTAATTCGAAAAAATAAATTTCTTTTATAGAATATGAATATAAAAAAAATTGGATGAAATTTTGGTATTTTTCTGATAAAGGTCATTTCTAATGAATACTGAAAAATACTCTATTTTAAATAAAAAATGTCTTTTTATCTAATTTATTTTTTAGTTATATTTTAGTTTTAATTAGTTTTAGTGAAGAATTGGGTTAAATATTTTTCATTTAATCCAATTATGGTTACTGGATGTAATTTCACAATTAAATTGGGCAAAAACACATGTCAATATTTTGATAGTTATTATTTCTTATAACCCTTCTTTTTTGGTTTTGACAACGAGAATAAATTATTAACTAACTAGTGAAACATATATATTTTGATTTTGAAAAAATATATTCCATATTTTTAATTATTAAAATCAATATTTTTTAAATAGATAACTTTTATTTTTAGATATTATGAATAGTTACATAAGTAATTATTTTATTTACCATGGTTAAAGGACAAATGTAGAAAATAATGGTAAATACTAATATTATAAAAATAATAAACTACCCTAACACATGCCATAATCCTATGGGATGAGATAATTTCGACCAAGGGACTCATGGCGACGATTTTGAGACCCCATGGAACCACATGGATGTGAAAATTACATTTTAAAATAATTGACATAATGCAATGAAAATATAACATAGAACTGTATCTCTTAGTCAAAAATTTTTATAGGGATATATTAGTGATATTATTGACTATAAATATTCATTATAAAAATAAAAAAAATTCCTACAGCATTGTATTTTATTAATAATTATTATACATCATATTAATAACATTATGTATGACACAATGATGTTGTAGCGATTACATTATTAATAAAAGATTTAAATATATGAGATTATAAATATTAAAATAAATTTATTTTGAAAATTTTTATTCCATTCACAAAATTAGGTAATGATTATGAGTTTTTATATTTGAATTGATGATTTTTTTTTAATAATCATGTTTTTTGTATTTTTAAAAATATCACGATATGAATAGTATAAAAATTGACATAAATGAGTTTTAAAAAGTACAAATTTATTTAATGATATAATAGTCAAAAAATATATATGGTTCTGAAAAATGACATTAATAATGTTTATAATTTCATTAATGAAAAACACAAGGTTTTGTTGGAATTTTATAATAACTATATTAACCATATAGTATGAATATACAAGAAGACATGGTAAAAGATAAATTAGTTAACTAAGGGTTAAAGCTAAAAGTTAGGGTTATATTTGTGGAGTAGAATTCTCTACAACCTCATATTTGAAAGGCATTGATAACTCATCACCTTATCTTATAATTAAATGACATGGTAACTTCTTAGATAGAAATTTAGATTATAAAAAATAATCATTCAAGACATTTCTAAAGTGCCCCCTCCTCCCTCTTATAAAAGGGCATCACCTTTAATCCTTGCTCACAACTCTCAAGCACTGTTGTCTCGTCCAAAACATACCCAAATAATCTCTCTACATCCCTATATTCCACCATGATTCCTTACATTTTGCAGAAGGTAATTCAAGAAATCCTTTTTTCTCAAATCAATGGGACTTACACGTTATAAGATGTAGCGTCTTCTCTAGTGTTCATTTCCTTTATTTTACTTCTCCACTCCCTATTATATTATTATTATTTGGTTACATAACCACACTTTTATCCCAATATAATAGGTTGTTTTTATAATAAGGATTCTACCTAAACTCCCACACACCCCCATCTAATGGATTTAGAACATACTTTTTTCTGTGGACGATGAACTACTTCCTAACAAAACGATGATTGTTCAACTATCCTCTACTGCCTGTAATTATGTACATTATGATTATAGTGTATTTATATTTGATATATATTGTAATTATATTTTCTAGATGATACTGTAATTTTTATTTAAAAACATTCCTTCATGCTTTTCATGAGGTGTAAATACAATAATTTCATTAAGGGAAATGCGAATTACCACCCCTTCAAACTGATATGACTCATTCATGCCATACATTGAATGTATAAAGGATTATTTTAATGAAAATATATACCATATATATCATATTATATTATAATTTAATTATAATATACCAATGTATCATTTAGGCTTCATTTTATTAATATTATGAATAAATTAAAGCAGCATTCATGTGTATGTACGACTTAGAATCTCCATGAATAGTGCATTAAGTTTCTTTTCCACAAATGTAATGAAATATTAAAAATACATATATATTTGATATATATGATATTTAAATCATGAAAATTTTTTTAGAGATAATGTACTTTTTACCACATGGACAGTTTTTAATTATAACAATAACATTTTCGACTCAAGTACCCAAAATCAATAAAACGACTGATATTATCATAAATAATTATGTAATTTTTGTAACTGTGTATTAAGTGATATAAACGAACAATGAATTTCAATAAGGTTCTTAAATTAGAATAAATTAACTTATTTTTATTATTCTAGAAGAAAATTAAACATTTGCGAAGAATCAGACTAAAGGTAAGGGAACCTTTCACCACCCTATTTTAGTCAAAGACTTCTATTATATTATGTCATTTAATTTAAATACTGATTTTTTGGGATATTTTATTCAATATCCTTATTGATTTACATTTTATGTCCTAGATATGAGGACCCCTTTTCAATCATATCAACTCATTTTCTGAATTTTTTAGTGACATTGTTTGGCTCCTGAATTTTCATAAGGGAACTTCATAACTCAATTTCCATTCATTGGGTTATTTTTAAAATTGTTGATTATGTCATTCAATGACTATGTGTGAATTGAATTTTAAAATAAAATATTGTATTTATACGCACTTTATGTGTATTTATAGTGAATACTCTTAATCGGTCTATTTTATATAAAAAATTATCTTTGTATGGGACTTCGTCTCTATCTACTTTCATTGAGGCATATTATAATATACACATCATTCTTTTATACACTGTATAATAAACTTATTTGACTTTTACATTCATTAAAAGGGTATAAATTCAAGGATATGATCCTGGAACAATTAAGCTCTTAAAACATGAAATGATGCCATATTTCATTTAAACTTTTTTTTATGACGAAATGGATAGTCAGTAGAAGTTCCCAATTGTAATATTTAAAGATGTTATGTATATGTAATGACCTAGTTATCTAAAGAACTAAAACTAAAAATATCCTCTATGTGAATTAATGTCAAATTATCAACATATATCACAATTAGGTAATGTTTGTTGCTGATACCTTATAATAGTAAGGGGAGAAGTTTTTTTACAATGATATATATTGTTTACATTGTTTGGAGATAGAAAATGAACCATATAGCATTATTCTATTTAGATGTTTTTGTGATTCCTATGATAAAATCCAAGGTGATTTTCCCCATTTCCAAACATGTTTTGATAATGGTTGTAACATTACATTAGAATTATTCTCTCTACCTTAACATGATGACATTCCATGTATCAATATACATAGTATAAAATACCATTATTCATGTCTTACATCATAAAAACACTTTCACAATGGTGATTGGTAGGTGTTATAAACA
This sequence comes from Viscum album, assembly GCA_963277665.1. Classification (NCBI taxonomy): domain Eukaryota; kingdom Viridiplantae; phylum Streptophyta; class Magnoliopsida; order Santalales; family Viscaceae; genus Viscum; species Viscum album. Next base: position 2,044,335,166 of record OY728126.1, on the reverse strand, counting down.
TATCATCATTCGGTTGTGGGTTTAATAACTACAGACTCATCAAATGTAATGTGTTTTCGCCTGACAAATAGGAAACCCTTTTTTACGAAAACTACATTAAAATCATTTCTAAAACATTCCCAATTTGAAGTAACCCATAATGAACTCAACATAAAGGATACCATATTCCTAAATGTTACCAACACCTTTAATCTTATTTCCAAAATTTTTTAATGTTTTTCCTCGAAGAAAATTTTATCACTAAAATATAAAAAAACCATAGGGTTGTGTTTCCAAAAATGTCTCCACAAATTACCCTAATCTTTATTAAGTAAATTCAAATAATACCTGAAAATTTGTTTCTAATACATTGAAATTTTTATCATCCTTAAATTTGTAAAACCATAATGGAATTCATAGAACTTAATTTAATCTTACATAGAGACATATATAGTCACAAAATATAATTCACCATTTCTTTATTGAATAAGTTTACATTTGAGACATAGAAATTACCATTGGGATATTGGGTTCATCCTTAAATAAATATATTATTAAATATTATTACATTATTCATGAATCCATGGAGAGGGAAATAATAATTAGTTAAAATGAGATAAAATTTCTATAAAGTATAAATAGTAAGATATTGATAATTATCATTAAAATAAAGTCAAATAAAAAATTTCCAACTAAGGAGTAGAAGATATGCTTGAAATATTTCTCATGATTCACTTCATCTATGGGGATTCAACAATATTTTTCTATTTTCTTCATCCATATAGGATACTGTGGCATATCATCCTCATTGGACCTTTGATTGAGATATTTATTCAAAGAATTCCCAATGTCCGTGAACATGAATCACTGGAGTGTGGGTGGTAAAATTAGCTGGGATTTCCCTATACTCTCATCAGTAGATAACATTGTACCATCACTTCAGCATTCATAAACATAATGAAAATTCTTTCAAAAGATAAAACATTTAGTAGTCCCCTTATGTTAATTTACCCCATGTTTCATTCAACACATTTATCATAGAAGAAATATCATCTTTTATTCCATTGTTTGAAGAGTTTTTATTGTTTTCCATCATTTTTTATATCAAAACCCTGTTATTGATGGGTAAATTCAATCCCCATATCCACATTGATTAAAAATGAATGATTTTTCCAAATATACCAATGTATATTGTGGATAAATTCCTTTAGATACTTGGTTTTAATCAAATGATGAATTGTCTAACCATACTTTTACTATAAGTGATAATACCAAAAGAGTACCACACAATTCGTGTAAAATTTTACCCATAGGTACTAATGTATTAATCATTCTTTTGTTTTAGCTCAATAAATTACATCACCAATTTAATAATAATAGTAAGATAAAAATAATTATTGAAAAATTATATCTTAAACAAATAATATGACTTGGAGTCAATATCATATTTTTTCCTTGTATTCTTAATAAGATTCCACCATTGGTGTTCTTATCCTTCCAAACGATTGATTGGAAAACCATATTTTCATTCTCCAAACACTAGATAATTGAAGATAGATTTTAAATCGTACTTATAAATCTCATAGAAACTAGTGGACTATCAAAACATCTAAAAGAAGGTGTATGATTAATTATGATGGACTCAGTATAACATTGTTCCCTTCTTTTATAAGTCAATAGCACAACAAGATTCCTAGATAGTGAATGTTGTTTAAGATTTAAAAAAATATTTTTCAATCCATCTGCCATAATATTTAGTTAATCAACAGGTAAAAAATTTCATATTAAATTGTATTCCATATTATCAGGGTTCCTTGGTGATCTATCCATTGACTAACAGCAAAAAAACATAGTGATAGAATCACTAATGATATTTTTGGATTAAACTAGGTTATTCATGGTCATTTAATATTTAAATACTTTTTGATATTTAATAAAAATTTATTGAACTTTGAAATCATAAACCTAGGGATTATATTTTTTTAGAAATGTGCATTATAATTCACAAGGTGACGATCATGTCAAACTCATGGAACTTTTTTTGATTATTACCCCAGGATAACATTTTGAAAGATAGACATCCACTTGAACTATCTAGATATGGATATAATTTCTTATAACCACTAACTATAACCTTTAATAGATTTTAATTATATTTTTCTATAATATATATATTTTAATCGTTCTCACTAATGTTTTATCATCCCAATTTCCAAAGGATTAACTAAAAATTTCTATGATACCAACTGTACAACCCGAAAACTTATCATTCATAAAAATTACATCATAGAAGATGATTATTATTTAAATATAATAATGGTCCATATATTCATCATTTAGTAATAGTGCCTTTAGATACATGGAAACATAAGTTTTTTTTCATAGTTTAGTTATTTCATATTCTACCATGTTTATGATAAATGTTACCCTTCATAATAATATCATATATATCAACATTACACGTATATTAGGGGATGAAAGTATAAGAAAGGGTGTGATAAGATTATTATTTAGGGTAAATAAGTGAGATATCAACATAATTATATCATATGAGTATGATAATATGAGAGTTTTTTGGAAAAAACCTAACCCTGCATATCATAGATCACATATAAGTGAAATATAAAAAATAATGTTTAATAAGACATTTATAATAATGTAATCAAATAAAATTTCCATTAGATAATAAAACTATCATAATATACATAGTTTTGGAAAAGAACCTAATCATTGAAAACATTCTTTAATTAATTACCACCAAACATTCATTTCATTTTTGGATTGGATTAACTACCCACACACCATCTTTTTGCGTGGGATATAGTCTCATGTATGGTATGTTTGGGATGGAAATATACTTATTTTTACCATCTAGTATAAATTATTAGTATTAATTAAATTGTACAATCAAGGGAAACATAGGTCCTGACAATCAAATAATGAAACCCATACATTCATTTTCTACAAGATCTTAATATATTCATCATATCAGAACCCATGAAAACAAATGGTTTTCATCAAACATTTCATCATAGAATAACACATGAAAGAGAAATGGGTTTCAAAAAGACTATGTAATGACGCGGAAATTTGAAGGAACTTTTTTTTAAATATTTGGGATTTTACGAGTCTCTGGCTTCTGACGACGCTAGATTCTGACGCCCGATGTTCCTGGAATCTTTCTCCAAAGTTTATCTCTAGTACATTCAATCAACGAACGAGTGGGTTTTTATAAATTGTTATCCGATGCTCAGAATTAAAATCTGAGGGCACCAATGAAATCATAGTGACAGTAATTTCTTAACGGGACACTTACTGTAGTTGCGTTCGCAATGGAGGAGAAGATAATTTTTGGGATTTATTTAAGAAGTAAATATAAATTTTTGGAACAATGTTTATTTTATAAGGTGGTTATTACCCCCCATGGGTAGTTAATGGTGGGGCCCATAGCCACTTATCAAACCATGTGTGGATGTTAGAGAGGTGGGTCCCACATGAGCCCCACAATTTAATTTCCCCTAATCTCATTGGGAACCCCTTATTATATTTGAAAACCCCTATTAAATGCGAATCTCTCCACCACAATCCATTAAATTATGTCAACAAATAATTTAATGAAGAACATTCCTCTTTCCCCCTTTTTATTTAACTTCCAAAATGTTTAATAATTGGGAACCTCCCCAATCCCTTCCTCAATTAATTGTCAACACATTTTATTTAATGAGGTGATTTAATTTTAGGTGTTTCTTTGCGTCTATAATAAAATAATTGGAGGAACCTATTATTTTATTAAGGGGGAGAGCTTTCGTTCTGAGAGAAAGAACACCGGCCTCCGACGAAGAACAGTGAAGAATTCTTGTTCCTTAAAGAACAACGACTCTCCATCAATCCTCTTCTCTGTGACAAGAGTAGAGACACCGCTTCCGCTTCGGTGCACTCTAACGTCTCCTACAATCCCTTTCCTCGTGACTCCATCTTCAACGATGCCAATGTTCTACATCTTTTGTTGAGGTAGGGGTATAACTTGAGTGTGTTTATATTCCCATGATTCTTCCCTCCTAGAACAAAGAACGTGGATCAACTCAATATCAAGTTAATCCAGGAATGTTTTTATTTGCGAGTTTGGAATATATTGTTTTTAGGGAAATTGTAGGGGATTTTGTGAATATTTCATTAAGTGATTTATACCCTCGGCATGGCGTGTAATTTTTTGGTGATGTTTAGAACCACTACCGCGGTGGGAGCGGACTAACAAACATGTCTGAACCCACTGCTACATTGTTCTTGATGTTCAGAATAATTAGCAACGATGAAGCGGGACAAATACGACTATTATAGGCCTTCATAGTGATGTACGCCTCCTGAGTTGACTACAGGAAATGATGGGAGAAAAATAGGACCACCGGAATGACTGCGGTGGCCTGTAGAAGCCCCCGGTGGCACGGCGGTGCCGGAGGCTGGTCGCTTGGAGGGAGCGATGCCCCAGCGCGCTGCCAGCAGGAGCCCGCCGCGGCCGAAGCTGCAGCGACGAGGGCTGGATCCTGCAGCCTCACGGGATCTAGTGGATCTTTGGTGCCACGCTGGTGTTGCGACCATGGAAAGCGGGGGCCATGCCCCCCGCTCGGCTCGCTTGCCGAGCCAACGCACCCCCCCTGGCCGGGCCGGGGTAGGTCGCGCGGATCGGGCCTCGCTGACCGAGCCAGGCCGAAGCCCCGCCGGGCCGAGCCGTGCCCTCCCGGGCCAAACCCAGTTCGGGCCGACCCAGGGGGGTTGGGCCAGGTCAGCCGGGCCTAGACCCCCCACTTTGAACCGTTTTTGGTCTTTTGCCCATAACTTGAGCTACAGACCTACGATCGACGCATATTCAGTTGTGTAGGAGTCCTTGGATCGAGGTGGTCATTTGAGAATATTACACTCGAGGTTTTGAATGTTTTTGGGTACCGCCGGGTTGGTTTGATTCCAAAACCAACCTGGCCTTTCGAGCGGAAACACTTATAACATAAAAACCAGACGTGTGTTTGATGTGACGTCAATTGCGTTGAAATAATTTTTTGGGGATGGTTCTTTTGGATTACACCAATTGTGGATTGGATGTAGTTGGAGTATGGTCGGGTTGGTTTTAGCTTATAAACCAACCGGGCCCCTGGGATGCAAAAACCAATAACTCTCATACTGGGCGTCCGATCGACGTACCGTCTAACACGTTGTGTTTCTTTTGACAAGACAGAACATCAGGATACATCAACCTTGGACTTATTAACAGTTTATGTATTAACCCCCATGGCTCGAGGAGCAAACCCTACCAGAATTGAGCGTGTTGTTGGCGGGAACGCTAGAGCTGGTTGCGCCTGTGACGATGAAAAATATACTTGGATCCTTCGTGGGTTCTGCTGCGAGGATGACTGTACATGGAACCTCTATGGGTTCGGAAGTGAGGATAACTTTACGTGGATCCTCCATGGGTTCTGTAGCGAGGACGACTATACTTGGATCCTCTGTGGGTTCGGCAGTGAGGACGACTGTACTTGGATCCTCTATGGGTTCGACAGTGATGAAGACTATACTGGGATCCTCTGCGTTTCCGACAGCGATGAATACTATTCTTGTATCCAACATGGGTCCAGCAGTATGACCTCTATAATTGTATACTGAGTGGGTATGGCAGAGTAGCTAGTTTTGTATCCGATGTGGGTCCGACAGCATAGCTAGTCTTGTATCTTATGTGGGTCCAACAACTTAGATGAATCAGTGACTACATATGATCATCTATAACTCTATACAAAAGATGTAAACATGTGTGAGATGAGTATTGATTCTCAATCATTGTCATCAATGTGATTGAATTTCTTTCCTGAGTGTACTGGATTGTGTTTTGCTGTGTTGACTGGGCTGTGTTTTCCTGTGTGTAATGGGTTGTGCTTGGGCTCAAGAGTTTGAGTCATTTTATAATTGATGACTTAGGTATATGTATTGGAATATACCTAAGTAATATCGGTTGATACTTCGTGATTGTATCATTCCTTTTTTGCTTATCCTTCTTGGATTCTAAGAGACCTTCGGGAGTCTTGTGGTCCATACTAAATATCGTATACTCACCCCTGCATGGGCTATGCCCACACTACGTTGTGTTGGATGCAGACGACAGACCTCACTGATCAAGGTGGAAACTTGTGGAGCGGGACGGTACCCAGAGGTGGACAACTTGGCGGGACGTACATGGAGCGGACGGCTGGACCCGAGGAGCTTAGGAGACTATCTGTACCAACCCTTTAGGTGGGATTTCTGGAGGACGACTCGGTGTTTCAGTTTTACTTACTCCTATTGTACTTTCCCTTCACTTGTACCGTACCTTCAGTTGAGTTTGTATACTGGCCCATTTACTTCTCATCACTTAACTTGTACCCAGTTTTACTTAGTGCTTACTTCACTTGCGTACTCTGTTGTGTTTTGGTTTATTTTATAAAAGGAAATGACTTCCCTTTTTCGGGATTTATGACTTTGGTTCTAGTATTCAGCCCCTGGCCTATGGAAGGTGGGCTTGGGGTAGTCATAACAAGGTCCTGAGGATGAGTCATGAAAAATTGGTATCAAAGGAGTTGGTTCTACTGCAGAACATAGGGCTATGATCATTCCTTTCTGTGAAGAAATAGTGTTAAGAGTATTGAGTGTGTTTTTCAGTCCAGGGAGTCCAGTGTTGGTGCGGAGGCCGACGTATCCATACACCAGAACCCTAACCTCTGATTTTCAACTCAGTGCACGAAAGAACTGATTGCATGTGTGTTTCCATTCAAAAGTTTTCTTTGTGATTACTTGTGTCAGCTCAGCAGGTACACTGTTTGACCGTGGAACACCTGTTTCTTTTCAGGATGGCCCCACGAAGGCAGCCATCCAGGGTTCCTAGTTATGCGAGGGATGGTATCCCACCGAGCGATGAGGCTTCGGCGCAGGGCCCCACTACAGCGGAGGCACCAGCGGTACCACTACCCGCTGGGCCACCGATACCACCAGCCCCATCAGCGGAGAATTCATGCCACCTAAGTGTGTTGCACGAGTTTCAACGGCAGATTCCGCCAAGGTTCTGTGGAGAGGTGGATCCTCGGGAAGCCGAGGATTGGATGTAGGCTATCATCAGAGTCTTCATATTGGTAGGAACACCAGCAGACCTCATGGTGATCCATGCCACAAGTCTGCTTCACACAGAAGCAGTTAGATGGTGGAGCCTGATGCTCCAGGTGGAAGGCGATGCATCTCTAGTTTGGACGGACATTGATAACCTCTTCTGCTCGGAGTTCTCTCTAGCCACCCTTTGTGCGGTGCAAATCCAGGAGTTACTACAGTTGTAGTAGGGCAACATGATAGTAGCCCAGTACTTGGCGAGGTTTACCAACCTCTCACGCAACTCCATATACATGGTACGAGACCCGTTCTTCCAGGCCCGGACCTTTGAGTAGGGACTGAGGAATGAGATCAGAGCATCAATGATCTACCTCAACATCCTGATTCAAGCAGGGGTGACGGAGTGAGCCCTTATAGTGGAGAGTTTTCTCACTGTAGTCACCAGCGGCTAGACCCTCCGCAGGAAGACACACAGCGGAGTCATCTACAGCCGACAATTGATAGTTGACGCAGAGGTCCAAGCAGACCAGGCTATTAGATGAGCAACCTCAGGATACAGGTGTGCCTGTGCGGGACACACGACACATAGCCAACCATACGAGGAGCAGTCAGTGCTATGCATGCGGCAGGCAGGGTCACATTGCTTGAGACTACCCGACCCACCTAGTAGATGAGAAGCAGGCGGTAGAGGGACCTCCCAGGCAGAGGCAGGGGTTCGATCAAAGTGAACCGCAAGGAGTAGGAGACTATGGCAGAGGAGCTGGCCATGCAGCTAGTGGAGGACAATGCTTCGAGGTGTTGCCACCTCCACCACCAGGAGGACCACCCCGACCATAGGGAACATGTGGACGTGGTAGAGCACAACTACATGCAGGTGAGGCCTACGACCATAGAGGTCTGAGAGCAGACGGTCAGGAGCGGGACTAGCTCCAAGCATGGAGGCTTTTGTTCATGTTGCTTCTATCTTTGTTGATGTCGGTGTTTGTGGATGCTTTGTGTCTTTGTACATTGAGTTGCAGTAATAATAGACACTTATTCTTGTGACATTTTTTTCCCTGTCCTTTTTTTGTGGTTGATGCTAAGAGGTTCTGGTTTAAAACTGTTGACTTGATCCTCACTTGTGGGATTCCAACATGAGGAGACCCAGTAACCACGCACTGATGCTGATAGTGTGACTCAACCCTTGGAGGTGAGAGTAATGGTTGGATCTCTTAGTAGGAGCATTGAGGCCTTACGACGTTGTCTATGGCATGAAATTGTACCATTAATGTCAAGAATGATTGTATTAAGAAAATAACGTGGTTCATATAGTGGGGTGAGACCAAATTTCTCGTTTCGGCAGAGGGGAAATCTTAGCTGCTCTTTGGTAGAATGTAGACAAAGAAGGGTGGAGATGAGTTCTTACAATTGGCTAGTCTCACCCATTGTTCATTGAGCGAATGGTTTATAGTTCACTCCAACTCAATAGACTCAGGTGTATCTTCTCTCATAAGGACATGAACCTGAGACATCGGTGATGGCATGAATTCCTCTAGGAAAATGTTTTCGAGATTGTTTATACTCCCATGGAGGGGATTATTGTAGAATATTCTCTTAGTAGGAGGTCGAGCTTTCGTCTCTTAGGGGTATCAAGATAGCAGTTGGCCGCGTGGCAGATATCCTTTGTGGATAATGATGGAATCATCACGTGTAGAACCAAAAATGGTTCGAGCTATGATTGAGAAGGTGCAGATCATCCAGGAGAAGATGAAGACTGCACAGAGTAGGCATACGTCCTATGCTGATAGGGGACAAGACCACTGGAGTTTGAGGGTGATGACAACATCTTCTTATAGGTCTCACCTAGATGGGGTCTGTGGAGATTTGGCCGGGGCGGCAAGTTATCTCCACGTTTCATCTGGCCTTTCCACCTCAGATGCACCGGGTGCATAGCTTCATCCACATATCTTAGTTGAGGAGATGTGTGCATGACCTATCCGTCATTATATACCATGGGGAGCTGGACATCGATGACGGGGCGACCTTCACGGGGTTCCAGTAGAGGTTGATGATTGATAGGAGTGGGCCCTACAAGGACGGTCGATTCATCTTGTGCACTTTCATTGGCAGCACTCGAATCTCTAGGAGAACAGATAGGAGCGGGAGGCTCAGATGCATGCTCGGTACCTCCATTAGTTACCTATTTTGTATTATAGCATTATGGGGGTGTACATCCCTAAGTTATGTGTAATGTAATGACCCGGAAATTCCAAGGATTTTTTTTTAAAATTCTTTGTAATTTTACGAGTTTGTGGCTTCTGACGACGCCTGATAACGAGGCACGGTGTGCACAGAATCAATTTCCAAATTTTAGCTCGGGTACATTCAGTAAACGAAGAATCATATTTTTCTAACTTTTGAACCGGTGCTCGAAATTGAAATATGAGGGCACCGATGAACTTGCAGGGCATGTAATTGCTTAATGGGACAGTTACCGTAGTTTCGTTCACAATGGAGGAGAAAAAAATTTTGGGGGTTTATTTAAGTTGTAAATAAAAATCATCAGAACAATTTTTATTTTATAAGGTGGTTATTCCCTCCCATGGGTTGTTAAGTGTGGGGCCCACATCCACTTAACTACCCAAGTGGGGATGTTAGAGAGGTGGGGCCCAAACGAGCACCACAATTTAATTTCATCTAATCTCATTAAGAACCCCTCATTATATTGGAAAACCCCCATTAAATTCCAATCTCTCCACCTAAATACATTAAATTATGTCAACCCATAATTTAATGAGGATAGTTCCTCTTTCCCCCTTTTTTAGTTAATTTCCAACGTGTTTAATAATTGGGAACCTTCCCTATCCCTTCCTTAATTAATTGTCAACACATTTTATTTAATGTGGGGATTTAATTTTTGGAGTTTCTTTGCATGTATAAAAAAATAATAGGAGGAACCTATTATTTTATTAAGGGGGAGAGCTTTAGTTGTACGAGAAAGAATACCGACCTCCGACAAAGAATGGCGAAGTACACCGGTTCCTCAAAGAACAACGCCGCTCCATCAATCCTCTTCTCTGCAACAAGAGAGGAGACGTTGCTTCCTCTTCGGCGCACTCTGACGTCACCTACGATCCCTTTCCCTGTGACGTTGTCTACCGTGATGCCAATGTTCGACATCATTTTTTGAGGTAGGGGTTTAATTTTAGTGTGTTTATATTCCCATGATTCATCCCTCCAAGAACAAAGAATGCGGATCAACTCAATTTCAAGTTAATCTGCAAATATTTTTATTTGCGGGTTCAGAATATTCTATTTTCAGGGAAATTGTATGGGATTTTGTGAATATTTCTATATGTGATTTATACCGTTGGCATTGTGTGTAATTGTTTGGTGATGATTAGAACCACTAACGCGGTGGGTGCGGACTAACGAACAAATCCAAACCCACCACTACATTGTTCTTGATGTGCAGAATAATTGGAAATGAAGAAGATGGACCAAAACTGCTATTGGAGGGCTTCGAAGTGATGTACGGGTCCCGAGATGACCTCAAGAAAAGACGAGAGCCAAATAGGACAACCGGAATGACTCTGGTGGCCTGAAGATTCCCCCGGCGGCAACGAGGGCTGGATCCCACGGCCTCGTGGGATACAGGGGAGCCGCGATGCCACCTAGGTGCCGCGTCCGCAGAAAGTGGGGACCGCACCCCCCACTCAGCTCGTTGGCTGATCCAACACACCCCCCCCCCCGGCTGGGCCAGGCCAGACCCGGTTCGTGCCGACCCAGGGGGTGGGCCAGGTCCGCCTGGGCCCAGACCCCCCACTTCGGACTGTTTTCGGTCTTTTTCCCATAACATGATGTACGGACCTCCGATCAGTGCAACGTCAGTTGCGTAGGGATCCTTGGATTGAGTCGGTCGTTTTGGTATACTACACTCGAGGTTTCGGCAATGTTTGGGTTTGGACGGGTTGGTTCGAACCCGAAACTAACTGTGCCCTTGGATGGGAAATGAATATAACATAAGGACTAGACGTCCGTTTGACGTGCCGTCAATTTTGTCGAAATCCTCTTACTGAGACGGTTCTTTTGGATTACTCCAATTGAGTTTTGGACGCAGTTGGAGTATGTTCGGGTTGGTTTTAGCTTGAAAATCATCCTGGCCCCTAGGACAGAAAAACCAATAACTCGTAGACTGGTCATCCGATTGACGCACTGTCTATCACGTTGGGTTTATTTTGACATTATGGAACATCGGGATACATCAACTCTTTACTTCATGACAGTTGATATATTGAAATCCTTGGCTCGAGGAGCGAAACCTCCCGGAATCGAGCGTGCTGTGGGTGAGAACTCTAGAGCTGGCTACGCCTACGACGATGATGACAGTACTTGGATCCTCCATTGGTTCTGCAGTGAGGACGACTTTACATGGATCCTCTGTAGGTTCGGAAGTGAGGATGACTGTACGTGGATCCTCCGTGGGGTAGGTAGTGAGGACGACTATACTTGTATCCTCCGTGGGTTCGGCAGCAAAGACAACTGTAGCTGGATCCTTCGTGGGTTCAGCAGCGATGACGACTATACTAGGATCCTATGTGGGTCCTATCGCGATGTCTACTGTTCTTGTATCCTACGTGGGTCTGGTAGTATGACCTCTATACATGTATCCTGAGTGGATCCGGCAGAGTAGCTGGTTTTGTATCCTATGTGGGTCTGACAACTTAGCTAGTCATGTATCCTATATGGGTACAACAACATAGATGAATCAGTGACTACATCTGATCTTCTCTAAGTCTATATGAAAGATGTATACCTGTGTGAGACGAGTCTTGATTCTCAATCATTGTCATCGATGTTATTGACTTTATTTCCTATATGGACTGGGTTGTGTTTTGATGTGTGGACTGGGTTGTGTTTTCTTTTGTGGACTTGGTTGTGCTTGGGCTCGAGAGTTGGAGACGTTTTATAATTGATGAATTAGTTATATGTATGTTAGTATACCTAAGTAATGTCGGTTGATACTTCATGATTGTATCTTTCCATTGTGGATTATCCTTTGTGGATTCTGAGAGACCTTCGGGGGTCTTGGGGTCCCTACTGAGTATCGTATACTCATCCCCACACGGGCTATGCCCTCACTACGTTGTGTTTGATGCAGACGATGGACAACACTGATCGAGGTGGAGGCTTGTAGAGAGGGATGATAACAAGAGGTGGATAACATGGAGAGATGTACACGGAGCCGACGACTAGACCTGAGTAGACTATATGTACCCACTATTCAGGTGGGATTTCCGGAGGACGACTCGGGGTTTCTGTTTTACATACTACTGTTGTACTTTCCTTTCAGTTGTACTGTACCTTTAGTTGAGTTTTTATACTGGGCCATTTACTTCTCAGCACATACCTTGTACCCAGTTTTACATAGTGCTTACTTCACTTGCGTACTCTATTGTGTTTTTGTTTATTTTATATAAGGCAATTTCTTCACTTTTTTGGGATTTAAGCATTTGGTACTAGTCTCCAGCCCCTGGCCTATGGAAGGCGGGCTTGGGGTAGTCACGACAAGGGTTCCAAGGACGGGTCATGACAAATTGGTATCAGAGGAGTTGGTTCTACCGTAGAACTCATGACTATGATCTTTCCTTTCTATGAAGCAATAGTGTTAATAGTATTGAGTGTGTTTTTCTCTCTAGGGAGTCCAGTCATGGTGCGGCGGCCGACGTATCCATACACCAGGACCCTAACCTTTGATTTTCGACTCAGTGCACGAAAGCTCTGATTGCGTGTGTGTTTCCTTTCAAAAGTTTTTGTTGTGATTACTTGTTTCAACTCACCAGGTACAATGTTTGACTGTGACACACCTGTTTCTTTTCAGGATGTCCCCAAGAAGGCAGCCAGTCGGGGTTCCTAGTTAGACGAGGGATGGCATCCCACCGAGCGATGAGGCATCGATGTAGGGCCCCACTATAGCGGAGGCACCAGCGGTACCACTGCCTATTGGGCCACCGATACCACCATCCCCATCAACAGAGAGTGTACGCTGCATGAGTGTGTTGCATGAGTTTCAATGGTAGAGTATACCTAGGTTCCACAAAGAGGCGGATCATTGGGCAGCCAAGGATTGGCTGGAGGCTATCCGCATATTCTTCAGATTGGTAAGAACACCACCAGACCTCATGGTGATCCTTGCAGCAAGTCTCATGCACACAGAAGCATGTATATGTTCGAGTCTGATGCTCCAGGTGCAAGGTGAGGAAACTCTACTTTAGATGGACTTCGAGAGCCTCTTCTGCTGGGAGTTCATTCCAGCCACCCTCCGTGCGGTGTGCATCCAAGAGTTACTACAGTTTCAGTGGGGAATCATGACTGTAGCCCAGTACTTGGCGAGGTTTACCGACCTCTCGCGCTACTCCACAGACATGGTACGGTACCCGTTCTTCCGGGACCAGACCTTTGAGCAGGGACTGAGGCATGAGATCATAGCATCAATGATCTACCTCAACATCACGACACTTGTGGGGGTGATGGAGAGAGCCCATCTAGTGGAGACTTTTCTTGATGAGCAGTAACCAGTGACGAGACCCTCCGTAGGATGGCACACAATGGAGTCTTCTACAACTGACAGCAGATAGTTGACGCAGAGGTCCAAGCGGACCAGGCTGTCAGATGAGTGATCTAAGGAAACATGTTCGGCTGTGCGGGGCACACATCACATAACCTGCCATACGAGGAGCAGGAAGTGCTATGCATGTGGCAGGTAGGGTCAGATGGCTCGAGATTGCTCGTCCCACACTGCAGATGAGCAGCAGGCGGTTGAAGGACCTCCCAGGCAGAGGCAGAGGTTCGACCAAGGCGGGCCGTAAGGAGTAGGCGTCCGTGGAAGATGAGTTGGCCATGCAACTGGTGGTGGACGATGCTTCGAGGGGTTTCCACCACCCCCACCAGGCGGACAACCCCGACCACAGGGAACATGTGGACATGTTAGAGCACAACTTCATGCAGCTGAGGCCTACGACCATAAAGCTCCGGGAGCAGACGGGCAGGAGCGGGACTAGCTCAACGCATGGATACTTTTGTTCATATTGCTTCAATCTTTGTTGATGTCGGTGTTTGTGGGTGCTTTGTGTCTTTTTACTTTGAGCTACAGTATAAATAGACACTTGTTCTTGTGACGTTAGCTTCCCTATCCTTTTTATGTGGTTGATGCTAAGAGGTTCTTGTTTAAAACTGTTGAAATGACCCTCAATTGTGAGATTCCAACTAGAGGAGACCCAATAATGACGCACTGATGCCGATAGTGTGACTCAACCCTTGGAGGCGTGAGTAATGGTTGGATATCTTAGTAGTAGCGTCGAGGCCTTACGACGTCGTCTATCGCATGAAATTGTACCATTATTCTCAAGATTGACTGTATTAAGAAAATAATGTGGTTCATCCAGGGGGTGAGACCAGATTTTTCTTTTCAGCAGAGGAGAAATATAGTCCGCTCTTTGGTAGAACGTAGAAAAATATGGGTGGAGATAAGTTCTTACAATTGGCTAGTCTCACCAATTGTTCATTGAATGAACATTTTACAGTTCCCTACAACTCAATAGACTCAGGTGTATCTTCTCTCAGAAGGACATGAACCTGAGACAATGGTGATGGGTTGAATTCCTCAGGGATAATGTCTTCGAGATAGATTATACTCCCGGGGTGGAGATCGTTGTAGAATATGCTCTTATTAGGAGATCGGGCTTTGGGCTGTTAGGAGTAGCGAGACAACAGGTGGCCACGTTGCAGATATCCTTTGTGGATAATGATGGAATCCACACGTGTAGAACCCGAAATGGTTTGAGCTATGATGGAGAAGGTGAAGATCATCCATGAGCAGATGAAGACTGCACAGAGCAGGAAGAAGTCCTATGCTGATAGGGGGTGATACCACTGGAGTTCGAGGGTGATGACCACGTCTTCTTACCGGTCTCAGCTCGATGGGGTCTACAGAGATTTGGCATGGACAGAAAGTTATCTCCATGTTTCATTTGGCCTTTCCACCTCAGATGCACCGGGTGCATGACGCCATCCACAAATCTCAACTGAGGAGATGTTTGCACGACCTATCCGTCATCATCGACCACGGGGAGCTGGACATTGATGTCGGGGAGACCTTCACGGGGTTCCAGTAGAGGTTTAGGATCGACAGGAGTGGGTCCTACGAGGACGGCTGATTCCTCTTGTGCGCTTTTGTTGGCAGTACGGGAATCTCCAGAAGAGAACATGGGAGCAGGAGGCTCAGATGCGTGCTCGGTACCTCCTTTAGTTCCCCAGTTTGTGTTATAGCTTTACAGGGACGTAAATCCCTGAGGTGGGAGTAATGAAACGACCCAAAAATTTCATGGATTTTTTTGTAAATACTTAGGAATTTTACGAGTTTGTGGCTTTTGACGGAGCTTGATTCCGAGGCCTGGTGTCCCCGGAATCAATTTCAGAATTTTAGCTCGGGTACATTCAGAAAATGAAGAAGCATGTTTTTTTAACTACTAAACCGTGCACAGAATTTAAATATGAGGGCACCAATGAACTCGCATTGTCGGTAATTTCTTAAAGGGACACAAACCATAGTTGCGTTCATAATGGAGGAGAAGATAATTTTGGTGGTTTATTTTAGAAGTAAATAAAATTTTTCAAATTTTTTTTTATTTTATAAGGAGGTTATTCGCTCCCATGGGTAGTTAAGGGTGGGGCCCATAGCCACATAACATCCCAATTGTGGATGTTAGGGATGTGCGGCCCACACGAGCCCCACCATTTCATTTCCCCCAATCTCATTAAGAACCCCTCATTTTGTTGGATACCCCCATTAAATTCCAATCTCTCCACCTCAATCCATTTAATTATGTCAACAAATAATTTAATGAGGATCCTTCCCCTTTTCCCCTTTTTTAGTTAATTGCCAACACGTTTAATAATTGGGAACCTTCCCTCTCCCTTCATTAATTAATTGACAAAACATTTTATTTAATGTGGTGGTTTAATTTTGCAAGTTTATTTGCGTGTATAATAAAATAATTGGAGGAAACTATTATTTTATTAAGGGGGGGAGATTTCGTTTTGAGAGGACTTCGCCGACCTCCGGCGAAGAACGATGATGAACGCTGGCCTCCGACAAATAATGTTGAAGAATGCCGGTTACTCAATGAACAACGATGTTCCATCAATCCTCTTCTGCATGACAGGAGAGAAGACGCCGCTTCCTCCTCGGCGCACTCCGATGTCGCCTATGATCCCTTTCCCCGCGACGCTATCTACCGCGACACCAAAGTTAGATATCATTTGTTGATGTAGGGGTTTAATTTGAGTGTGTTTATATTCTCATGATTCTTCCCTCCTAGAACAAAGAACACAGATCAACTCAATATCAAATTAATCCACGAATGTTTTTATTTGCGGTTTCGGAATATTTTATTGGTGGGGTAACTATAGGGGATTTTGTGTATATTTATTTATGTGATTTATACCCTCGGCATTGTCTGTAATTGCTTGGTGATGTTTATAATCACTAATGTGGTGGGTGCTGGCTAACGGACAAGTCTGAACCCACCGCTACTTTGTTTTGGATGTGCGGAATAATAGGCAGCGACGAAGCGGGGCCGAAACGGCGATTGGAGGCCTTCGTAGTGATGAATGGGTCACAAGACGATCGCATGCACAGATATGACCACAATCGGACCACCGGAATGACTCAGGTGTCCTGCAGAAGCCCCCGGCGGCCGGTGGCAGCGGCCCACACCGGCCGACTGCCGAGAGACGTCGGCGCCCCGGCGCGCTGCCGGCAGGAGCCTACCGTGGCTGAAGCCTTGGCGGCGAGGGTTGGATCTCGCGGCCGTGCGGGATCCAGGGGAGCTGAATTGCCACACTGGCGCCACGCCTGCGGAATGCGGGGCCGCGCCCCCCGCTCAGATCGCTGGCTGAGCCAGCGCATCCCCCCCCCCTCCGGCCGGGCCGGTGCGGGTCGCATGGACCGGGCCCTGCCGGACGGGCCGGGCCGCGCCCCACCGGACCGGGATGCGCCCTCCCGGGCCGGTCCCAGACCCGGGTCGGTTCACCCCGGTTTGGGCCGACCCCGGGGTGGAGGGACTGAGTCGGCCCGGGCCCAGACCCGCCACTTTAGACCGTTTTCGGTCTTTTTCACATAACATGAGCTAATTACCTCTGATCGACGAACCATTAGTTTCTTAGGAATCCTTTGATTGAGGAGATCACTTCGGTATATTACACTCGAGGTTTCGGAAATGTTTGGGTATGGATGGTTGGTTCGATCCCGAAACAAATCGGGCCCTTGGAGCGGAAACACTTATAACTTAAGGACCAGACATCCATTTGACGTGTCATCAATTGCGTTGATTTAATTTTTCTGAGACTGTTCTTTTGGATTACTCCACTTGATGTTTGGACACAGTTGGAGTATGGTCATGTCGGTTTTAGCTTAAACACCAATGGGGCCCCTAGGATGGAAAAACCAATAACTCTCAGACCGTGCGTCCGATTGACGCACCATGTGCCGTTCTGGGTTTATTTTGATGAGACAGATATTCTGGATAAATCAACTCTGGTCTTTGTGACAGTTGATGTATCGACCCCTTTGGCTCGAGGAGTGGACCCTCCCGGATCCGAGCGTGCTGTGGGCGGGAACCCTAGAGCTTGATGTGCCTGTGACAATGACGATTGTACTTGGATCTTTCATGGGTTCTGCAACGAGGACGAATTTACATGGATCCTCTGTGGGTTCGGCACCAAGGAAAAATATATGTGGATCCTCCGTGGATTCGGAAGCAAGGGCGACTATACTTGTATCCTCCATGGGTTCGGCAGTGAGGACGACTGTACTTGGATCCTCCATGGGTTCGGTAGTGATGACGACTATACTGGGATCCTCTGTGGGACTGACTGAGATGACTACTATTCTTGTATCCTACGTGGGTCTGGTAGTATAACATCTCTAATTGTATAATGAGTGAGTCCAGCAGAGTATCTATATTTGTACCTTATGTGGGTCTGACAGCTTAGCTTGTCATGTATCCTATGTGGGCCCAACAACTTAGATGAATCAGTGACTACATCTGATCATCTCTAACGCTATACGAAATATGTATACCTGTGTGAGCTGAGTCTTGATTCTCAATCATTGTCATCGATATGATTGACTTGCTTTCCTGTGTGGACTGGGTTGTGTTATACTTTGTGGAATGGGATGTGTTTTCTTGTGTGGACTGGGATGTGCTTGGGCTCGATAGTTGGAGCCGTTTTATAATTGATGACATAGGTATATGTATGGGCAAATACATTTGTAAAGTCAGTTGATACTTCGTGATTGTATCTTTCCTTTGTGGTTTGTCCATCATGGATTCTGATAGACCTTTGGGGGTCTCAGGGTTCCTTCTCAGTATCGTATACCCACCACTGCATGGGCTATGCCCGCACTATGTTGTGTTGGATGTAGACGACAGACAACACTGATCGAGGCAGAGGCTTTTGGAGTTGGACGGTACCCATAGGTGGACCAATTGGTGGGATGTACATGGAGCAGATGGCCGGACCTGAGGAGCTAAGGAGACTATCTTCACCCACCCTTCAGGTGGGATTTCCGGAGGATGACTCGATGTTGTTTTTTCACTTACACCTATTGTACATTCCTATCTGTTGTATTGTACCTTCAGTTGGGTTTGTATACTGGCCCATTTACATCTCAACACTTACCTTGTACCCAGTTTTACTTAGTGCTTACTTCACTTGCATACTCTATTGTGTTTTTGTTTACTTTATAAAATTCAATGCCTTCCCTTTTTCGGGATTTAAGCCTTTTGTCCTAGTCGCCAGCCCCTGGCTTGTGGAAGGTGGGCTTGGGGTAGTCACAACACGGGTCCCGAGGACAGGTCGTGAAAAACCATGTCTTTGTAAACATAAACCATCCATATAATGAGAAAATATGGTATCATTGGAACCTATCCCCTCAAATTATTAATCAACATCAAAGGATTTCATCCCAGATGAAATATTATTCTCAATGATAATTTACATGGAATATTTCATGAGAAAAAAATTGCAGTTATTTAAAAGCCTCTTCTTAAAACCTTTTTTTGAAAATATTTTAAAATAATTTTCATTGTATATAACCATATAATATTACAATGTAATAATTAAAAATAATTTAAAGAATTTTTTCAGGAAAATATCATTTTCAATTAGATATTTTTTTCTAAATGGAAATCATTTTAAAAAAATCATTGAAAATAAAATTTGACAATTATATAGAAAATTTTGAAATATTGAGTGGTTATGATGGTTGGGGATTCAATACATTATAGAACAATGATTCATTTCACATTTTTGGTAAAATTCCAACAGACCATGTTTTTAAAATGAAATGATTATTGGTCATAATATTTTTTGCAAAAATTAACACATTTGATAAATTAAATTAAACAATATTATCGGATCATTAAAACCTTTTTTATAACATTTTTATAATACATGGATATTGAACAAAAGGGTTTTCGACTGAAAAAATAAATAAGGTAGGATTTCGTTAAAAATATTATTTCTTAATTGTGAGCACATAAAGAGAGGAAAATGAATTGGAAATATGTATTCCCGGGAATTAAAAATATTTTGAGGAATTTTAATGTGCCTCTTGAAGTATTGGTCCAAAAAATTCACTATCTAATTAATAATAATAAATAATCCCGATAAAAAATGATATTTTAACATTAAATCCATACCACATTTGTATGTTTTAAATAATAAAAACCATTAAATTATCAAATTAAAGGAAACATTAATATCAGTAATATAATGAAATGCATAATATAAGATAAAAAAATATTGTATAACAAATATACTTCTTAAATAAATCTATTTCATAAAAATATAATATAGATTTATAGTATATATTAATTTATTATTCTCTTTTATTACTAATTTATTTACTATTCAATGTTGAAATGATTTATTGGGATGTAACTACTTTCATATTCATGTATGTTTTCATTTATTATTTTTCCCTCTTAATTTGATCATGGTAACATCATATTATAATTTTTTAAAATAATTTAAATATAATTTTTATTCAGTATATATATAGAGTGTATTCTATAAAAAATATATATGGAATATTAAATATGTGGTTAATAGAGACAGTAAGCTGTACCGACGCATTAACGATGTTTCCATTTTCTCGACAGGTGAAATAAAAGAAAGGAAAATACTATATTACCTTTATATAATAAAATTTATTCTATATATATCAAATATATCAATTAAATTTTCCATAATTACATTTCATATCATGTGATATAAAACAACAAATAAAATCACATCGTAATGTGGTAGTTCACCATACACACGAATGATGTTATCACACCCCACAAAGATTGAATTGTATGATTGTATATGTGATATTAAAATTACCTTACCATAATTATGTTATAATACTCATATATATTCATTTAATATATCCTTACTACCATCCGTGTAATTTATAAATGAAAAAAGAATCACATTGGTTCATGAGGCGTTAGTCCTCTGTACAGCCGAGTGATATTATTATTCCACAAAAGGTTAAATGGAATAATTATAGGTGTTATATTATAATTCCATAAATACAATAATATAATATATATATATATATCATATATACACATTAAATTCATCATTATATCCATCCAAGAGTTGTGGTAATTGAAAAATTATACCCTCGGTTCACGATGTGGTAGTCTTCTATACGCATTAGTGAAAGTTTTATTTCTCATTTAATGGATGTGAATATGGATACATGTTATTACATTAACATAACAAATTATCAAAATATTATAGATAATTGTGTTATTAGATCATAATATTTTATGTATATTTGAAGGAGGATGAAAATTATAGAAGGGAAATCTCACAAGACGACCCATATAATTAATACAATTGAATTCATGATTTATTTCACAAAGATAAACATAATACCATCAAAAAATATCATGAGGCTCAATGTATATTTGAAAATAGAAATACATCACAATTACATAAAATATGGGTATAATGACATTATTTAAAACACCATTTCATTGTCTTGAAATTTCATAACTCTTCAAAAACAACATGGGATATCATGAGGATGTTTTTAAGAAAGCGGCAAGCCATGAAGCCTGGTATGAGAATAATAAAAGCATAACATGATTAAATTAGTACAAGTTATTCATGTGGAATTTAAAGGTGGCATAGAAGGACAGAAAATCACAAACCGTAATTTTGAAA
The DNA here is from genome assembly GCA_963277665.1 of Viscum album. Taxonomy (NCBI): domain Eukaryota; kingdom Viridiplantae; phylum Streptophyta; class Magnoliopsida; order Santalales; family Viscaceae; genus Viscum; species Viscum album. Next base: position 2,044,313,803 of record OY728126.1, on the reverse strand, counting down.
CAAGATATAAGAAGACAATATAAATGAAACATGTGAAAGTGGAAAGAAAAAAACATGAAATCATAAGAATAAGTCATAGATAACTGTTGAGTCCTAATAATATTGTGTTATGTGGATAACCACATAAGAAAAATTCATGGTATCTCATGATATAAAAACATTACCCAATGAATTAATGGGATATGTATATAATGGACCACCCATGACATTCTTCTTTTTTAAATTCATTTGTGTTCCAAATAAACCATACAAAATAAGAGAATTATACATCAATTTTTATACCATGAATAAGGAGTGTGGGTCACATAAATGGGTGTCCCGAATCAATTTAGGATAAGTATATCTAGGTTAATATCCTTTATTGAAAACATGGATGTGAATTTATTATATAAATTATTGGCATGGAAAAAACATATGATAATTTCAGCAGCATGATGGATGTTCATGAAATTTAATCAAAGAGTTTAATGAGAGGGAAATTTGATCGATCATTACATGTAAATCACAAGGATAATAAATGGAATGCATAAAAAATTATACAATATGGAAAATTAAAAATAAGTAGGCCTAATATAAGAAATTTTATTAATAATGGGGAGGATGAGAGAATCCCCATACCTTGAAAATGAACTATTAAAAGATTTAGAATATATTATAAAGATAATAAGAATACCTTTGTAGGGATTTAGAGAGAAATATGGAGAGGAAATTTATACTCAATAGAATTTTTATGTGGAGTGGAAGGTTGGTTAGGTATTTATAGGAAAAGAGAGGTGATTTCATTAATAACTTCCAAACATAGATTTCAGTCCATATATAATATAAAATACAAAATAGAGACATTGTCATTGTTTTGTACCATGGATTCATCAAAATAATAGTTGGTCTCAATAATTTACTTCACCAAAATCCCTAAATATAAAAATCATTCCAATTTTGATGTGGATGTGAGTTATGTTCTTATAAAAATGATTCTAAAACATTAACATATAATATAGGTTTAGTTGGAATCATTAAGGATTTATAAAATTTACCAAATAACATAAAAACATTATTTTAAATGGGAAATATATTTCGGAACTTGAATTCCATTTATAATATCTGTTACATAACATTTGGGACATTATGATGTCATAATATATTCCATCTAATTATATTGCATTTATTTATATACTAAAATTATACTACATCAAAAAATTATTAAAATATTACCATATCAGAGTTTTGGAAACCGTAATTTAAAAAAAATATTTATTTTATAAAAGTAATTATCTAAATCCAATAATTTTAACATTAAAATCAAAATCCAGCTTTTTTAAAAATATTGTTTTTTGAAAATAACAATTTTTTGGCCCTTATAATATTTATATTGGACATTATTAAATTATATTATCATATATAAGTAATTAAATATTAATTAATAATAATATTATATTATTCAAAACTTATTTGAAAATTACTGAATTTATTAAATTATTTTATTTAATTAAAACCATTTATTTTTCAAAAAACAATGTTTTTCTTCATATAAGTAATTAATTTTCTTCTATACATTTATAATTGTACATATAAATTAATAATGAAAAGGGATAAACATAATGATTATTTTATTAAAAAACAAAAAGTTCTGATGTTGCTAGTGTCCAGATACATTACCCATTTAACATCAATAATCTACAGAAGGGTATAGTGTACAATGGCGGGGATTTCATGGGGTTATTTGGAATGCATGGTTTGGGACCTGAGACTAGTATGGTTGAACATCTCCCACAAATTTTTTATTTCATGGAGTAGTTATTATATTGAATCATGGGTTTTTTTCAAGGTAAATTCATAATGATTACTTCTCCCTTTGATACAATGATAAATGGGATTTCTAGTGTGTAATCCTACTAATTGAGGCCATCATTCCTTCCATTAGGATAAATTTGTCTTTATTATAACTGTTAACTTAATAATCTTAGTGGTCGCTATAAAATTTTTATTTATCAATTGTTAAGATGTATAATGATATTTTGAATGAAACAAGATATATTTTATAACTATCTGAAATAACCAAAGTGGTGTATATTCTTTCTATAACTACATTACGTAACAATGAAATTTTATACTCAAAATGTAATTTGATTTATAAATGACTGGGTTGTTACATTATACAACCCCTCTGAAATTCCACTATTGTATGTTAATTTCATACAATAAAATAGAAGTGGGTACTTCTATTTCATCTCTTCTTCTCGTTCCCATTTTTCGTCGTCAAACAACTGATTCCACCATAATAATTTGGAAAGGTTAGTTGTATTGTTTTATATAACACTTTCTTTGTAATCTAAAATCTTCAATATATTATCCTCAGATGAAGCATCATTCTCCTAGGGTATTTCTTATAGATTTACTATAAGTGAGGGGTCTTTTATATACTTCCTCAAGAGTGATACATGGAAAACATGATGTACATGGGATATGTTAGGTGGTGGTTCCAGTCCATAGGTCAAAATGACAATGAGATAAATATTTTAAAAGGGACTTCGGTATATAGGAATTTCATTCCCTTCATCCATAACCTCATGGTTTTCATTCATGGTGAAATATAATGGAACACCATATCTCTATCCTCAATCAACAGTTCCCATCTTGGATTGTCTAAATATATTTTCTATCATCTTTGAAATGATTCAATATGATGTTTGATGATTTGAAACTCCTATTTCATCTTATATATAAGATTAGATCCTCTAAGAATCTTCTCTCAACAACATCCAATCATTTTGGAGTTGACACAGCTTCCTATACAGTTCCTCATAAGGTTCCATTTGAATGCTATATTGGAAACTGTTGATACATGACAACTGTAATAGGATAAGTTGTTGATCCTGTAACGTCCCGGTTCCAGAAGCCACCCAGAGGCACCCCGTACCTAGTTGGTCACATGGCCTCAAGCGCATTTCCCCAAACAGCAGATGCTGCCGACTAGCAGCAAGAGAATTGGGTGTGATGGTGGGGAACTATGCCCTCATTGGAAGAGTACACAGCGGAAGAAAAACAAATATACAACAGCAGATAACGTAACCATTCATACAAGAGAAAATGATAAACAACAGAAGACTAACAGTATACAACAGGAGCACACAATCACATATATATATAAATTATGCATGATACATATGTCTAGGAATGATTCCAAAAAATTCACAATGCTGAATACCATACTAAACCTAAGTGCAAAAGAAAACAGGTAAACTCCTCAGCATCGCAAGCCATAGATTTTTCCCATTCTCTCTAGCTCCACATCAAGTCAAGTACCTATAGTAGAAGGGTGCTTTACCTTTTCTATACCTGCAATAATATAATCTGTTTGGGCCCAAAAACATGGACCAAACAGGGTGTGAGACAAGGTCCCAGTATGCAACCACCAAAAGATTTAGGCCTAACAGTCAGTGAATACATGGCAGAAAAAAAATACAGGAAGCAGTAAACAAGAAACACACAACAGCTACAATCCACAGTGTCTATCATATAAAGTACAAATGTAACAGCCAAACAACAAGAAGAACAAAAGGTAATCACCATGGTAGTTCTCACAGTATAACCCTTATGGTTCAACCTACAAGTACTAGCAACCCTCTGGGAGGCACACACAGTCTCGCCCCTCCGGTTCATCTAATGAATAGACTCTCTGAGGAATCAGTCACCATCAATTCACCCTATAGTCTCATATCGTACTAATGGCTCTCTAGGTATTCTCTCAACGTCTCATTCTCCTTGTATCCCGCATCGAGGAACTACAGACTCACTAAATAATCACTCAACATCAATTTCCCTTGTGGTCTCTAATCGTAAATTAAAGACACTCTAGAGATGCCCTTACGTCCATTCACTCTATGGTCCACTACACTGGGTTCTCCGAGCCCAGTGTAAAACAAACATGCATAGCCCACGTATCTACCTAAGTAAACCTCATGAACTACATGGATATAATTCTAAGGCACAATAGTATAATAGAACAATAGTTCCACTATCCTATGACTGGGCATGGAATCTGAAAAAACGCCTAACAATCAGAACATGCATAAAAAACATCCATAACATGGTAAAAAATTACCCTATTCAAAAGCATTAACCTCTACTAAAGCAATCAAGAAAAGTAGGAAACCAACAGGGGAAAAATAGGGAAACACACAATACCCCGTTCAAGGGAATTGGTGGAATTGGACAAAATATTCAAATACATCCTACGAAAGCATATATCACCTACCTCAATCCTATGAGATCAATATACTTGAACCACGATGATTGATTCTCCATAGAACGTCATAAATATGATAAAACGTCCAAAACGCTCAAACCATGATATCTTGAGAGGGAGGAGGAATTGGAAAACAAAGCACTAGGACACGAGAGATCTTACCGATGTGGTTCCAACGCAATAGACAGTGGTCGATTCGAAGAATAGGCATAGGCGAGGGGGCTCGAAGAATGATTGCGACCGTATGGATTCTCTCGGTCGAAGGAGAGCTAGAAGAAGATGATTATGTGGGTTAGATGTAACCCTGGTCCGTTTAATAATAAAGAAGAAAACACACGTTGTGTACTTCTAAGGTACATAGAGTGTACTCGGTTTTTCCGTACTCCGCTTGAAGTGGCCTCCACATCACCCCTACACACCGTGTGTGTGGCCCGGACACGTCCTTGAGCGGAAAAGGAGTACATGATGTGTACTCTGAAATTACACGGTGTGTACTTCGAAAATTTCCAGAAAATCATCTTTTCTAAAAAACACTAAGAAAAGGAAAGACATACCTGAAAATGAAGATCCTGGTTCTTACAAACTTCCCCCTTAATGAAATTCGTCCTCGAATTTACCTAGAGAGGCGTAGAAGAAGAAATCCCAAATAGATGTAGCCACTACGAGTGTACATTGACCTCCCTCTCCTAGGTCTCTTCATGTACTCGCTCATGCTTCCATAGCTCCCATACTAGTGGAACATACTGCCCACAGATAAACTTTGTATTGTGATCGACAATCCAGATAAAATGATCCTCAAATGATGCATCCTCTTCAAGCTCAACCTCCTCGCGCTGAAAGACATGAGACGAGTCTAAAAAGTAACGTCAGAGCTGAGAGACGTGGAAGACGTCATGCATGGCTCAATACCTATGAGGTAACTGCAACCGATAGGCAACTGGCCCAACCCTCTCCAATACCTCAAACGGACCGACGTACCATGGTGAAAGCGTTCCCTATCTCTGAATCCTCTTGTGTCCCAAACTCAGTGTGACACGTTGGAAAACCTGATCCTTGACCTCGAACACCAGAGGCCATCTCCGCTAATCAGCATAATACTTCTGTTGAGTCTGTGTTATAGCCATCCTTTTTCGTATCAACTCTATCTTCTTTGAGGTCTCCTGAACAAGACAAGGTCCCATCAAAGCTTCCTCTCCTACCTCCAGCCAGCATAAAGGTGATCGGCATGGCCTAGCATGCAAATCCTCATAAGGTTCCACCTAAATAGTTGCCTAAAAAATGTTGTTTTAGGCTAACTCCACCAGAGTGATATGCTTGTCCCAAGAACCAGAAAGGTATAGGATTCATGTTCGGAGCATATCCTCAAGAACCTGGATCATACGCACGGACTGGCAATCTGTCAGGGGATGGTATGTTGTACTCAAAAGTACCTGTATACCCAAAGCCTTCTGAAGCCCCTCCCAGAGCCGAGAAGTAAAACGTGCATCCCTCTTTGAAACAATGGAGTGTGAAACTCCATGCAGACGTATGATCTCTTGGATGTATAGTCATCCCAGATCATCAACACTGAAGGTCTCCTTGATTGATAAGAAGCGAGAAACCTTTGTAAGCCTGTCTACAACAAACCAGACAACATTTTTCCCTCGAGGCGACCTCAGAAATCCAGTCACTAAGTCCATCTCCACATCGTTCCACTTCCACTCCGGAATGGGTAACTACTACAAATGGACTATTGGTCACTGATGCTCCACCTTCACCTGCTGACAAGTAGAACACCTCAAGACAAAACCAACAACATCTCTCTTCATACCTGGCCACCAGTACTGGCGATGAAGATCCTGATACATCTTGGTGATTCAAGGATGAACTGCACAAACTAAGGAATAAAAATCCTACATCATCTCCTCTCATATGTATTTTGGCACCCATATGTTTCCCTGGAAACGCAAGAACTCATCCTCTCCCTTAGTCCATCCAGGAAGAGTGTCCCCTCTAGACACACTCTCTCACTGGACCAAACCTTCTGAGTTTGATAGCTTCCCCATTCGTACCTGATCAATAAGTGTAGAGGTAACATATACAGAGGATAGGTAAGTCTGTCCATGTATGTCTTGTAACTCTAGATGCATGTCAGAGAACAGAGACATAAGCTACCACTCACTACTGGCCTCTTGAACTGCCTGAATCTGAGTTCTCAAGCTCAACACATCTGCCACTGCGTTTCCCTTTCCCAGTGTATAGGCAAGCTCGATGTCAAAAGACTGACGATACTCGACCCACCTGTGTTGTCCCAGATTCAGATCGTGCTGAGTGAAGATGTACTTGAGACTCTTTTGGTCGGTGAAAACCACAACGTGATCTCCCAGAAGGTAATGTATCCAACAATGCAGGGCATGAACAACAGCTGCCAAATCCAAATTGTGCGTCAGATAGTTCCTCTCATGTGGCCTCAACTGCCTAGACCCGTATGAAACGACTCCATATCCTTGCATAAGCACAATTCCTATTCCGATACCAGAAGCACAATAATAAACAATATATCTCTTTGTTGGCTATAGAAAGACTAGTATCGGTGTTGAAGTCAACATTCCCTTTAGCTTCTGAATGGATTACTCACATGAATCTGACCATAAGAACAATTCCCCCTTCTTGGTCAGACCTGTCGATGGTTCTTCTAGGCATGAAAAGTCTGGAATGAACCATCTGTAGTATCCAGCCTCCCCTAGGAAACTATGTACCTAAAAAACATTATTCAGATACTCACATGAAACTATACTTACCACCTTATCTGGGTCCATAGATACTCCTACCACTAAGATGACGTGACCCAAGATGTGAATATGATCTATCCAAAAGTGTCACTTCGAGTGTTTAGCATAAAGTCTATGCTCTCACAGTGTACTCAGAATGATCTCAAGATGGATAGCATGGTCGTGTCTAGTGTGAGAGTACACCAAGATATCGCCCTTGAAGACCATGATGAAATAATCCATGTATGAATGGAACACTCAGTTCATCAGTTCCATGAAAAATGCTTGAACATTCGTGAGACCGAACGACATGACCATATACTCTTAGAAACCATACCTGCTCCTGAAGCCTGTCAGAGGTATATCTGACGGCTAACGGGAAACTGATGATAACCAGACCTCAAATCAATATTCAAGAACACTCGGGCTCCTAAATAATGATTGGAGAGATCAAAAATCCTCTGCAGGGTAATCAGTTCTTGACCATCAACTAGTTCAACATCCGATAATCCACACCGAGCCTAAGGGTACCGTCTGCCTTCTTCGCAAATAGGACAGGCGAACCCCAAGGAGATGTACTGGGTCAGATGAATCCCCTTTCCTGAAACTCCTCAAAATGCTTCTTGAGCTCCTACAACACAGGTCTAACCATCCTATAAGGAGGAATGGACACAAGTGTTGCTCCTGGAACGAGCTCAATAGAGAGGTCTACCTCATGCTCCAGAGGAAAACCTGAAAATTCATATGGAATGACATCCCTGAAATGATCAAATGGTGGAGGAAAGTCTAGTTTTTAAGACCACTAATCAGCCAGATAAAGACTATCAATTTAGGATGTAACCCTTCCTAGCCCTTGATGCTCGAGTCATGCACGACTCGACTGGACATCCCACTCGCCTCTAGGAAGAAAAGGTTCTCCCTCTGGTGAAATGAAACTCACCCTATGGCAATAACAATCGATGACTTTCTGGAAGGGAACCAAACAGTCCATCCCAAGAATGAAATCATATCATGTCATCTATATGACATGGAGCTCCCATAATAAATGATACTCGGCAACCTCAAGAGGGAACTCTCTACACTGACGTACAGTAGATGTCCTCGTCCCCAATGGTGTGTCCAAAGTCAATAAGTCGGCAGAAGAAAAGATACAGAGCCCAAGGCTATCCAAAAAAAAGATATAATGTTATGTGTAGCACCAGTATTGAAAAGAGTTTAATATAAAACTGAGCAAACTAAAATTGTACCTTAAACTATAGATGGTTAGGGATCCTTCTCTTGAAAGGTCTATTCCATGGCAAATGTCTGGACTGCCCTACAGCCTTGTGACCCTACCTGACCACTCTGAGTTGATCCTCTCTGCTGATGTCATAAGACAGGTGACTGACTACCATGTCCTTGACCTCCACCTTAGCCTGAATGGCCGGAAAAACACCAGTTCCCTGACTGGTGAGAAACTAGTGGTCCTGCTCCCAAAAGAGGAGTCATGGAAGAACCCCCATCAACAGCTACTGGTGAGAGAACCTGGCAGAAATGCTGAAGGTGACCCACCTTGCCAGAAGATCGGCACTCCACTGGGTCTCTCTGGCACTGCGGCCTCGTGTGCGCTGCCCGTCCACACAGGTAGCATACCACCTGGCTACCTGATGATGTATCTCGCCTCCTCGGATCACCGCATGTAGACTCCCTACTGCACTTCCTGCTGTCAACAGGAGGAACACTAGCTCTAGAAGCAAAATCGCCTAGGCTTGTAGCTTTGGAGTCTCCCAGATTGAGCTCTGAAATCAGTACCTGTTTGTCGATGGAAGTGATGGAAGACAACTTGATGAGATTCACCTGCGAGCAGATCTCCCTCCTAATACCATTCTAAAACATACTTGCCATGAACATCGCCTATACACCCCAAAGGGGTGTGAAATGCTACAGCTCCGTGAAATGAGAGGAATACTCCATAACAGATAGAGTACCACGCTTTATACTCATAAACTCTCATGCTCGATCAGCCCTCAGGTCCCCCAGGTAAAAGTAGTCGTAAAACAGGCACTGGAACTCCTCCTAATCCATAACCTGATGATGTCCCGCATGTGAGATCACGTCCCACCACCTCTTGGTAGAGTCTCGAAGCATGTAGGTAGCGAGATTGATCCGCCTATCTGGAGGTTTCTCCAGATGATCAATGATAGTCATCATGGCTTCTAGCCCTGACTCTACAGCTAGTGGTCCTTTTTCCCCTGAGAATGTAGAAGGATGCTGCTACTGGAAAACCCACGTCATGTCTGCCATAGTCATGGTAGGAGGCGGTGCTCCCTGAAGGGTCTGCATTATCCTCATAAATCCATCCCTAAACTACGCATCAGCGCCTGCAACAGGTATAACTTGTGGTGCCATGGGTGGCATAGAAGGAGGATCTGTAGGAGGTCCCTGATCGACCATACCCGGTGTCTGATCACTGTCTGGAAACTGACGTACATCCGAAGGACGTCTCAGAGGCAAATCTCTGAAAGATCAAATGAACACAAATGACGAGGATTAACAAAGACAGAGAAATCAATAGTACAAAATGAGATTAGGAGAGAAAAACGTACAAGTTTACAAAACACGAATACATGGCATGTATAAAACTACACGGCGTGTCTTCCTAAGCCACTTAATTGGGCATGTACCCCTGCCCTACTGGTCGAGTAACACCCCAAACTACACGACATGTTGTCCCAACACACGACGTGTACTTGAACTCTATTCCCCTGCCCGAGTAACTTTACACAGCTAACCCACACGGTCCGTCTTAACCCTATACTACATGGAGTGTTCCCTAGAGACACTACGTGTACGAGACAAGGTTTCGGCGACCCGTGTTGTTAGTTACAAGGTATTCTACACGGATGAACCTCACACTACATGTTCCAAACAAACACAGCGTGTATTGGAGAAGATAACTCTGACCTGTGTTGTTCGTGGAATGACTGGGTACCTGGAACAAGACTACACGACGTTGTCTAACAAAACACGGCGTGTTCTACTCGAGATTCTTTGACCCATGTTGTTTGTGACATGGCTGGGTACACTCCTCTAAACTACACATCGTGAACCTACCGTACACGGCATGTTCTTAAAGGCATTTCTAAAACACCGTGTTCCTGCACACACATTCAGTGACACGGTCTGAAACTACACAGCGTGTTTATATAAAATACACATCGTGTATTCTGGGGTTTTCCGGGCAGTAGCTTTGAAAGTGCACGGATGCCAAGAAAACACTGAAAAATGAGAATGAAGGTGCCAAATTACGATTCGTGAGGTCCCATACTCCCTACGAATCAAATCATGGAATCCTATATAGTCATATATAAAGAAGAACAGGTCAATGACGCACTAATTTCTGATTCAAGAGGGTCCATAACACCTCAAGAACCAAAATTTGGAATTCATTTAAGCATGCACAATACAAAAAACTTCTCTTTCAAACTGAAGGGATTCTATCAAAGCATATACCACAACAACATCCATAATCTACACAACGTATATCTCAACAACATGAAATTTCTAATGCACCCGAGATGGCATGGAAAGAATGCATGGAATGTGATTTGTAACAAGTGTCTATATGATGCATGAGATGTAATACCCAAATCTCACCGGGTTGTGAAAAAATTTGAACCCCAATATAATCAACAATAATAACACAAGGCATCTGAATCACTCTAGGTGAAATTAGATCCACTATAATACAGAAAAACCATAAACCTGTAATAAGCGAGGTAGATTTGATTTTCCATGTACACGGGTTAGCTACTCCTAAGCACAGCTTAATATCAAGTACTGAATCCATCCTATCCCTGGATAAAGGCTAAAAATAGTAAATCAAGTGAAAAGACCCCCTATGATACAACTTTGTAACATCCCAGTTCCGGAATCCACCAAGAGGTTCCCCATACCCAGTTGGTCACATGGCCTCAAGAACATTTCCCCAAATGCCAGAGGCTTCCAACTAGAAGCGAGGGCTTTGGGTGTGATGGTGGGGACACAATGACCTCATTGGAAAATTACGAAATGGAAGAATAAAAAATAGACAACAGTAGAAAACGTAACCATTCATACAAGAGAAAATTATAAATAGTGGAAGACTAACAGTAAACAACTCGAGCACACACTCACATTTATATATAAATGATGCATGATACATATGTCTAGGAAATCAGCCAAACAAGTCAAAATAATAAACACAATACTAAACCAAAGTGCAAAAGAAAAAATGTAAACTCCTCAGCATCCCAAGACATAGCTTGGTCCCATCCTATCCAGCTCCACAATAAGTCAACTACCTGAAGTAAAACGGTTCTTTCCCTTTTCTATAACTGCAACAATATAATCCGTTTGGGCCCAAATGCATGGCCGAAATAGGGTGTCAGACAAGGACCCAGTAAGAAACCACCCAAAGATCTGTGCCTAACAGTCAGTGAATACATGATAGTAAAAAAATACAGGAAGCATTAAAAAGAAACACAGAGCAGCTACAATCCACATTGTTTTTCATATAAAGTACACAAGTAACAGCCAAACAACAAGAAGAACAACAGGTAACCCCCTGGGCAGTTCTCACATCCTAACCCTTATGGTTATACCTACAAGTACTAGAAACCCTCTGAGATGCACACACAGTATCTCCCCTCTACTTCAACTAAAGAATAGAATCTTTGAGGAAGCACTCACCGTTAATTCCCCATATAGTCTTGTATCGTAAAAAAGGCTATCTAGGGAAGCACTCAACGTCTCATTCCCCCTTTGGCCCTCATAGAGGATCTACAGACTCTCGAACGAAGCACTCATCGTCAATTACCCCTGTGGTCTCACATCGTAAATTAAAGACACTCTAGAGAAGCCTTAACATCTATTCCCCATATGGTCCACTACACTAGGTTCTCTCAGCCCTGTGTAAAACAAGCATGCATAGCGCGTGTATCGCCCAAAGTAAACCTCATGAACTACTTCACTATCATTCTATGTCACAATAACATTACTGTACAATTGTTCCACTATCCTATAACTGGGCATGGTAACTAAAAAAATTCCTAAAAAGCATAACATGCATGGAAAAACATCCAGATCATAGTAAAAAATTACCCTATTCACAAGCATTAACCTCTACTCAAGAAATCAAGCAAAGCAGGAAAACAATAGGGAAAAAATAGGGAATCACACAATACCCCATTCTAGGGAATTGGTGGAATTGCAAAAAATATTAAATGTATTCCTACGGAAAGGAACAAACCACCTACCTCGATCATAGGAGATCGATATACATGAACCACAATGATTGATTCTCCTTAAAACATCGTAGATCTGAGAAAACCTCCAAAACACTCAAACAATGATATCTTGAGAATGAGGAGGAATTTGAAAACAAATATCTAGGAGAAGAGAGAGCTTACCACTGTAGTTCCAATGGAATAGACGAAGGTTGATTCAGAGAAAAGATGGAGGCGCGAGGGCTCGGAGGAAGATCACGGACGTATAGGTTCTCTCGGTCGAACGAGAGCAAGAAATGATGATTCTGGGGTTTAGACGTGACCCCAGTCCGTTGAATGAAAAAAAATATACGACGTGTACTCTATTTTTCTGTACTCCGCTTTAAGAGGCCTCCACATCACCCATACACACAGTGTGTGTGGCCCGGACATGGCCAACACACGGCCTCAATAAGAAATGGAGTACATGGAATGTACTCAGAAAGTACACGACATGAACTTTGAATATTTCCATAAAATCCCATTTTCTCAAAAACTCCATGAAAAGGAAGTAAATACCTGAAACAAAGATCTGGGTTCTTACAGATCCCTACATCATTAGAAATCCATAGAGTAATATGTTAGAATATCCTCTAGATATTGGATAGTTCTATCAAAGTGACCATCCATCTATGTGTGATAAGAAGTATTAAAGATTAGCTCTGTATCCAAAGAATGTTTAAAGGGTTCTCTATAAAGTCATTGTAAAAGTTTTATATCTATCATATACATTTTATATGGTCACTCCTTTTAGTATTACGACATATAGAATATATATCTTGGTGATTTGGACAAGAGATAAATGTTCGTTGATAGTAATGAATTGTGATTAATTTTTAAAGTGATCAATTACCACCTAGATTAAATTATTTCCTTTAGATGTCCTAGGGAGTCATCTGAAAAAATTGAGGTTATATTTTCCAATTTTTATACAAATATAAGAATTATTTTATCATACCCATATAATTCTATAATATATACATAATTTTTTTGAATAAAAATAATTATGAAAAAAATTACGTAATCTCCCCCATCATACTATCGCAGCATATTTTTTTATTTAGATCTCTATATATATTCATGATTCCAAGATATATAATAATTTATGAGATATGAAAATAATCCATAAGTATATTCTTCTACTCTCGTTTTGAGGGGACACATATCTGGGTTTAAAACCATATAACTCAATCATTACAAAAGATGAATTCCACAATATTCAACACTTTTTCTATACCACCACATAATATTATTGGTCCTCCTTATTACATTAAATATTTGATTGTTGATAATTTTTTTTAAGTATCATAGGATTAAGATCGCTATATTATACCCTTGTCCTCCCTTTTCATGACCCTGAATATTGGAACACTGTCAATCCTCATCATAGATAGGGTTTCAAGGTCATTTAAATATAGATAATATAATAAATTGTTTTCCTACCCAAGATAGTAATTTTTTAATTAATAAATTTCCTTTATTAGTTTTAAACAACTTCATTAGAAAATATTTTTATTATTTTTTGTGAATATTTACCTACATATTTTATGACCTGCATATATGTCATTCTTTTAACCATAGTGATAATGCCCTAAATTTTCAACGTGAAGATAACTATACAAACATTTAGACCATAAATAGGATAGTTCAACTCATAGATAATTAATTTATAGGGGAATAAACTATCACTTCTTCATATTTACAGTGAAAAATATGTTACACCTTTTTAAATTCATTGATATAGACCACGAATCCTTCCCATCTAAATGGTAATGTGATAATGGGTGTAGTGATTAGCCACCTATTTAACTCTTTATGCTACTACTAACATTTATGAGTCCAGAAAAACATTACTCTCGTATAGGATTGATTGTATTTTGGGATTGAATATAATGAAATATTTATCAAAAATTTATGATTGAAACCGGCTAGTTTAATGAAATTTTTTATCTCTATCATAGATATTGGTCCGGATCATCCTTTAAATTAATCTTTTTTTTAGGAAAAAAAAAATTCATTTTCAGATAACATACCCTATGAATGTTTCATGATCCATAAAAAATATCAATTTATATAATTGACATATATATTTTTATTTATCTTGGTATTTATATAAATATTAAAATTCTAATCATATTCCTCCTTTCATTTTTACTATATTAGAGTATAATTTATAAATACAACCACATATTTTTCAAGTTAATCCCCAAAGTCTCTTTTCATTTTGTACATGAAAATATGATAAGTGTTATTGAGTCCAAATGCAATCGCAAATATTTTATTCTTCCATTAGCTATTTTATAAGGTATTCTTGGGGATATGAACTTTCTTCTCCTCTTCTTGATAATATTCCAAATGAATATCTACATTGTATTTTTCTTATGCATCACATAGTTGATAAAACAATTAATAAATTTATAAAAAACATTACGTTTTATTTTTCATGATCTTGTTATGATCAATGTAATCAATTTTGTAGAACATTTACCCAATTTTAATTATTATAATAAGGATTGGTGCATCCCATGGTGAAGGAATTGGTAATATAAACTCTTTATAAATATTCTTATGTATTTGTTTCTTCATATCCTCAAGAAAAAAAATATAAATTATATATAGGGTATTATATATTGGGTAATATATAATTATAATTTCAATGAATAAATAATCCTATTGACTAAGTGGATGTCAAATAAATTTTTAGGAATCAAGATAGTGTATTCCCTTTTAATAGTTTTTCCACCAATGAGGATATTTTACCAAGTGTAATTCATTTGAGTTCGATAAAATTTTTCTTATATAAATAATATATATTCATGATATTATGATACCCAAGGAAATTAATACCCCTCATAGATATTTAATAATATTAGAGAATGGTTTGTGATACAGTGGGTGATTTCATTCACCTAGAAATTAATGTTTTCCTGAATTAATGGAATCCAATACATACATAGAATGGTATCAAATTCCACTATAGGGATAATCATAGAGTTCATTAATAAGTTCATACAACCAATATAAGTGGTTGAGGGGTTATATACATCATATGAAATTATATTACATTTTTTTCATCGATAGCTCTAATTCTAGGTTTCACGGTGGTGTTTGAATAGTTCTACTAAAAAATAATGATATGAAATAATTATGAGAATAAGAATTGAGTCATACATTTTCTCTCCATGAATGAATAACTATTCTACCTATCACCATGTCACAATTAGGTTAAAAATGAGTTTTTAGGAAGCAATAATATCACCCTTAATATCTATTAATTGTATGTTGTTATTGTTAGTTGATATTGAAAATCCATAACATAGTGTAATAATTTATATGATTTCTTTATTCCTTGTAGGTGAAGCTATAGGGAACTGGCTGTGGGTTTGTAGGAGAATAGATATTTTATATCACATTAGTGTATTTCTCCTAAAAATATTTTCATTCTATGTTAACTTCCCACTACCTCATTATGTATTTATTTATTCATTTTAAGAAATTTATTGGATGATTATTCCAAAACATTCACCAAGTTTGATATTGGTATTTCTTACCCCTGTGGTATTTCTACCCCACTCCATCAGAATTAAAATATATTCTCTCATTCATATCTTGAAACCCAAGAAACCCTTATTATTAAAGAATATCCATTTCAACTTGGATAGAACATTGTACAATATTTGCGTTGCATTAAGAGTCTGAAATCACAAATGGGTTATATATACTAATCTCTAACCCACCATATAAGCGGACAACATTAATTGTAGGTTTAATGATAAATTTAGAGGCATATCGATCATGCCTTGTGTAGTTAATGTCTTATGACCCCATGGATTCATAGTCCTTTTTCGTGATTCCCTGGAAATCCATCTCAAATTTAATTCAGAGGGAGATAGGAATACTTAAAAAACATTTTGTTCAATTTTTTTGACATCATAACTTTGATTTCCTTATTGGGATTCATATTTATGATCAATGTGCTCAATTTATTATATTTACCTCCACATGGAAATAATCCAATAGAAATAATTATTTCATAGAACATTGAGAAATGTATAATATAGTTTCTATATATTTGACCAATTCTATCGTGATTAAGTAACTTGAAGGACCATCAAATTTCAGATACCTTTTTCTCATAAATCAATCAATTAAAATAGTATCATTCTTATGTGGATGTGGTATTTAGACCTTTTTCATGATTCTATTGATAAAATTAGTTAATTGATTATTTACCTTCATGATGTTCATAGAATCTTGTCCAATAGGGTTGGGCATCTCATTTTGGAATTCCCAATCACATTGATTTCTCATTATTTTTCTCCAATTTCAATACATTAAGTAAAAATAAAGGAAAAATTAGTGAAGAGAATTTCAAGTCAATGAAAAATATAAAATTGGATTTCTTATAATTGAAGGGATAACTCATTGAAGAAATAAATTTCTTAACATATGAATTTCTAGGATTCAAACTATGTTATTCGTTGTCCATTTCCTAACATAAAATTCCATTTGAATTTTTTACCTTGAAAATAGATTATGAAGTGATTTTGAATTTACAAAATAATATCAATATGGAGTGTCAAAATATGTTTTAGATAAGGCCTCCATATTGTGAAATAGCTGATGATAATGTTAAAACCCAATGCTTCATTTTTAGTGTTATTGGTAAAAAGTACAATGGTTCTAAATCAATATCCACATGTAGTATCGTGACATGGATTTTGTTTCTTGGAAACCATTTACTCTATTTTTTCAATAAAATTTAAGAATTTGTTCTGTTTATTTTTATAATTATTAATGATTTCATATCGTTCAATAGTCCCAATCACCTAAAAGAACTCGACCATTCTTTGATACAAACATTGAAATCCCATATCATTAAAACACATTAATTCGTATTTATTACGTCAATATACTCTTAATACAATACCAATTGATTTTATGGCCTAGTGTAGTTTTTTATGTTATATTAATTGAACAATATATTAATATTTGAGTACACTAGAATTATTTACAAAAAAATAAAATTCTTGTAAAATTACATAACTCATCTAATACCGAATAAGATTACATGGGTATATACATGAGAAAGTGGTGACCCATAATGCTGAGAAAGTGAACAATAAATATTTAACATGATAAAAGTAATAAATGTTAGTCTTCAGGTATATCACGATGACATAAAATGTTTTAGAATTAAAAATACAAATATTAAATCAGGATATAAGATGATAACATCACAACAACATTAGAATTTGGTAGAAATAGTAACCAAGATATCACAAGAACAATCCATAGATAAACAGTAAGACACAATATCATATTGTTGTCATGATAACCTCACAAGAACCACACATGTTATATTATTAGATAAAAACATTATCCAATGCAATAGGGAGATATATAATTTTAATCCAACCAATAAAATTTATATTATGTACATGAGGATATGTATTACATAGATTATAGAATATACGAGCGCAATTCATCATTTTAGATACCATAATTAAAGAGTTACGATAACATACATGAAATTACCCTATCAATTATGTATAGGTATATATGGTTGGTAACACTTTAGTGAAAAATAGGGTTGTTAATTCATTATACAAATGTTTTTGAATGAAAATAATAGGATAATTTAGGAAAAATAATATGTGTACATAATGATTAATTTAAGGGTATAGTGAGATTGAAATATATTCTATCAATAGTTGCAATCATAAGGAATATAAAAGTGAATCATAACAACATGTTACAATATTAAAAAAATTCAAAATCAAAGGTCAAAATATAAAAATGTTCTTGAATAAAACGGAGTAAAGAATCCCATTACCCGGAGAGTGTTCTTCTAAAATCGTAAGGGGAGAATCTTATGTGCTTGGTAAAACCGTATAAGAGATTTATAGAGAGATATGGAGAGGAAAATCCTGATAAATTGATTTTTATTAAAGATTTGTGGGATTTTTGTGTTTATTTATATAAAAATAAATGTGATTTCATTATGTATTTCTATGAATAGATTTTAGACTGTATCACTATTGGAAAATGGGCATATACCCATAATATTGTGAAAATCGGGGCTATATGTTTGTTATGAAATATACCGATGATTTTTCCTAAACCATGAGAATATGGTTGATTTTCGAGACCTATACCAATAGTTATTGATAAACCATGGGTATAGGGTTGTTTTTTGAGGACCTATACCCACTATTTTCTAAAATGTGGGTATAGCTTTCCCGTATTGCGGTGGGTGTTTTTTTTCACGGTGCACAAATTGTTTTTTTGCGAGAAGACCTATTCCAAAGGATTCTCCCCTATACCCACGATATAGATATATATATATATATACATAATTTATGTACATGTAATGGTGAGGATCCGGGAGATAGAGGAGGAGGTCATGGGATCTAAACCTATAACTTCCATTTTTTGAATATTTTTACCCACAGTTTTAAAACCGTCGGTATAAGGTTATGACACGGTGGAAAAAACATGCACCCAATATTTGGAAAACCATGGGTATAGGACGTGGACCTATACCAACACATTTGTTTCCCATGTATCCCAAAATTGTGGGTATAGCATATACCCACGACATTGTTGGATATACCCACGATATTGAACCGTGGGTATATGTCATTTTTACAGTAGTGCATGTGATAAAAAATCAATCCTACAAACCATTCTAGGGTTTTATACCATGGTATATAAAATAGATAACAATTTTTCCACATTTTATATTGTTAAAAATAAAAAATATTAATATAATACCATTTTTGTGGTGGAAGGGAGCGATGTTGTTGATTAATTGATTTTAAAACATTAAAATATAACATATGTTTTCGAAGATTCAATAAGTGTTAATTAAACTATTCAAATAACATTAAAAACAAATTATTATAAATGTGAGACATATTCCGGGTAATTAATTCCATTAATTCTATTTATTAAACCATTTTTGGTATATTGGGATTTCATAATACATATAGTTTATTTATACAATGTTTATATTAAACCAAAAAAGTAACCTATCATTGAATATTTCGAAAAATTAACTATTTTCTTATTTAAATATGATTATTTAAAAACTAATATTAATTTTATCTAAATAGTTTTATATATAATAGAATTATTTATTTAAAATCAAAATTACCATCTATTGAATTATACTAGTTTTTATGACAATAACTATTTCTCACTATTAAAATTATATATCTAAATTAATTGAAATAAATTTTATATTTTATATAATTTATTATTATTTCATAATAATATTATATGAAACAAAATTTAATTAAAAATTATATAAATTATTTATAATTTTTTATAATTAAAACCATATATTTTTTAAAAATACAATTTTGGTTTATTAACATACAAATATACTTCCACAATATCATATATAATTATATATGTAAAGTATTAATGAAATAGGATAAGCATTATCGATATTTAATTTCTAATAAAACAGAATAACACACACTATGAAGTTCTTGATACATTACACCTTATTACAAAATCATATCCCTAAGGGTAAGGTGTACAATGATGGGGCTTTAATAGGGTGTTTGGGTGAACACAGTTTGGGTCATAATCTCAATAATCATAAAAATATATATTTAATGGTCCTCTTCAGGCTTCAATTGTTGAATTCCAGTTTTTTCAGGTTGAAATTCAATACATATTTATTCCCTCCCCATATTAAGCTTAGCAAAATGGGCTTCATTGGTATGATCCGACAGGTTGAGGCCATCAGTCCTCATATCAATGAAAATTATACATTTTCATAAAGAATAATATAAGAATCCTAATGGTCACTATAAAATGGATATTTTTCAATTGATATGAAGTTTAATGAAATTTTAAATATATCACGATATATTTTATATTGGTAAGAAATAACCAAGGTATTTCATGTGTTATATATTACTACATTACTTAACAATTGAATTTTTTATACACAAGGGAATTTTATTTATAAATTTTGGGCCATTAGACCTCATCACATAATATAAAATCCTTAGTGTATGAATATTGACCATGAGTATCCAATATTTTTACATAATCTATGAAACCCCTAGTTTCACTATTTATAGATGGATTGAATTAAAATGACATAAAAATTATAAATCAAAATAAATATATATTTATGTTTATAAATTTTAAATTCCTATCATGATTTTTTATGTAGAAAAAACAACTTATGTTTCTTTTTTTACCTCAGTACTAAAATAATTGGGTGATGATAATGATGTTTATTTAGATTAATTGACTAGATATTTAAAATTATCGTGTGATCGAGGAGTTAAGTTGTACAATTCTTATAGAAATTATAATTTATCATTGATATTCATGTTTCAGATGTTGATAAATGCATTTCTTATTAATGAATTTTTTTTCAAAATAGAGAATTAAATTAATTACACTATGTCCCATTTGTGAATAAGGTACACACTCAATTAGGATAAAGGAATCCTTGACGAATGTGTTTAAAGAAAACCAACCTTTTTACCGCAAAGAAGTAATTATAGATCTTGGATGATTTCATTAGATGTAAATTTAATATAAGTTAAAACACAATATCTAGAAATTAGAGACCGAAAATTTCTGAGATAAAGTATATTATTTTCAAATTGGTAATCCTTATTAAAAAATAAATTAAAATAACTATTTGAAAAGTAATAATATTGGAAACCTTATATTTTATTTTTTTAACATATTATTTTTTAATCATATCATTCATTTGGATATAAATTTTTGTGATAGTTTCATTAGAACACTACTAAATGAACCTTCAAGAAAAGGATGCCATTCAGGCTAGTTTGGACAGGAATGCCATGTAGATAGGGGATGAAAAGGCACTATTAAATGTCAAATAGAAAAACATATTCCTATAGAAGATTAAATTATTTTTAATAATAATATATATAATAGTTTTAAATTTTTTTGAATTATTTCATGGTCCTATATGGTTATTAATAAAATATAAATAATATTATTTCAATCACTGATTTGAAGCTAAATGTCCTAAAATCACATTATTGTAATGTTTTGATGAAAGATATATTTCTTGTAGATATTTGTTACATTTTTAATAATAAAATATAAGAAACATTAGGATGGGTTTTCATAAATATCAAATCCATATAAAGTAAAGTAATAGACCCAAAAAATGTTCCAATATGGTAAAAGGATGTTTCCATCATATTAATAGAATTGTATAATTTTTCCACCAAAATTATGGGATGTTATATTTCACCTTATTAAAAGTATATGAAAATGTCTTACTATAAATAATATATATATTTACCCCCATTGAAAAATGTATGATAATTATGAAAGGATATGAAAAAAATGAATTTTTTAGAAGGTTGAATTGTAGAGAGATATATATTTTTTTGGAATTAATTCATTTTTATACCAACTACTTATCTGATGTGGATACTATTGGTTATATAAATTTTCATCACAATGATATCCTTATAGGTGATGGAATTTTTTGATGGTTTATTTTCATAGTTATTATTATAGTGTGGTAGTAGGATCATCTTTAAATTTTACATAGGATTCTCTATATATTGAAACCCACTGTGTAATTTGAAATGATTTAAATCCGGAACGGGATGATTGGTACACACCAACTAAACCAAATGGAATTTAAAAAATGATGGTCTTTGACTATATATTTGAAGTGTAATATAGAAATAAAATTTTAACTAAATAGAATACTTAATGGATGGATATAAATCCAATTTTGCATGTATTATCAATCATTCGTTTTGATAATAACAACTATATGCTCTATATAGGCCAAGAAGATGGATATAATATGATTCATAATAGTATAGTTACTATTATAGTGGATGATATTCATATATTTCATTAGGTTCAATAAACAATTTTTCATGAATATGTCAAACTTTGGAATCATTTAATAATTATGTTAATTTTATTATAAAACATTCCAAGTTATGATTTTCGATGAAAATTGGTTGATAAGAGAGTATCCCGTACTATCGATGAAATAGTATTCATTAATGATAATTTATATAAGTAAGGGTATATGGATTGGGTTTTTATAATGGACTCATAGAGTTAAAAATTTATTTTGTGTCACATATCTAGAAAACACAAAATGATCAACTTTTTGTTGTCTAAAAATACACTATACGGTTGAATAATAATTATATTGAATATGTAATGTTAATTGAATGTCAAAACCACTTTAATTTTCTCAAAATAAATATGATGTATTTTTTATTATATTGGACCATAATACTTAATAGAGGGTCCAAATCCCGTTAACCTTTAATGAAAAAACATGGTTCAATAATCAAGATATTTTTTTGATATACAATGTATTCCCCATTATAGTATGTGTTTAGAAGTAAATTAAATTAATATATATTAATTTTTTAATTAATTATGATGATAATGGATTATCCACATGTTTATTCTTCAAATGATGAATAAAATTGTTTCTCTACATACAGATGATACCAAACTAGAGAAACAACATATTGATAATATTGAATCCATGGAAATGTTTGAAGGTGAACATCCTAGGTATTAAGGGAAACAAGAGTGCCATTGAGTGACATTATAAAAAAATTAAATAATCAAAAGAGACAAAATTGGGGTTGGATGAAATATACATGACCAACCTCTTAATCTAAAAATTATATTTTAATTAGATACAATGAGGATACCATTTGAATACATCTGTTGATTGATAATGAATCCTGGTACAATGTTATACTTATAATGAAGGAACTAATTTGGGAAACTATTAGGGTAACATTTCCAAATAATTTCTCAATTTTAATTTTAAATAAAATACCGAAACATTGATTTACCATTAAATAAAAAATTTAGTGCTTATTTATATTAGGTGTCCGTATGATGAATATTTTAGTAATGTTCACTTGAAATTGTCATTGATAATTTTATAAAATTTTCATAAAGAATCATCTCTAGGATAATAATGGTAAATTAAATCACCACCCATGAAAAAATATATATGAACATGATAACATAATGAAAATGGAATGTTGTCATTAGTATTTTTGCAGATGTATCATTTTCGATACATTTTAATTAGAAATATTTAACATGGCATCATGCATATTAATCACATCGATTAAGCAATTTTAATTAGACAATAGAAAAAGAATATGTAAAATTAGTATAACACATAAAAATTTAACCTCACCCTAAATCAAGGATGGAGTATTATTTACTTAAAATAAAAATGTTATAAAATTTAAATCTATAGTAATAATTTTATTATTTATAAAACAACAACACAATTACTTCCTTTTTTAATGTGGATTGATGAATAAAAATAAAAAGAAACATCCACAACACGTCTTCTGATATATAAGGTACCTTGTGAAAATAAACAGGGAAACTATTAGATTAAAGAACTCAAAAGTGTATAGGAATCATATTTAGTTATGGAATAATAAATAAAATCTTATTTAAATTAGTATTACATAACAATAACTAATTATTTTACTACAGTTTCTATCTATTTTATATAATAAAATCATATTGAGGAATACTTGATATATGAAAAAAAATTTGCCCTTTAATTGATCAATCCAATATGAAAATTTGTTTATACGGATTTCATAGGGTATATATGAGTATACTTTGAAAAATAAAGGGCTCCATTGGATACCGATTAGGAAATAGAAAACATGATGCCATAGATCGATTCTATAAAAGGAAATTTTAATTTGAAGACTTAGTAGTTAAGGAATATTATGTGATGTAATAACTAAGAAACAAACCAACAACAACCACTACATGATGATTCATCCAACATTTGATGTTATCCATCCCACTCATAGTACCATATTACCATATATAATTGATAATTTCCTAAAAATATTAATTTTTAAAAATCAAATACATTGTATTAAAATTTTATTAGTTGAAATTGATTTTGATTTATATATTTAAATACCCATCTAAAATGGTATTGTGTAGGGTACAATTTATAATATACAATGTGATATTATATGCAAAAAAATCTGTAGGATCATGTGACAGTTATGATACAAATAGAAAATTAGTTGTTTATAGAGTTACATATTTCCCTTGATGATCTCGATGATAAAATGGTCAATCATTCATCAAAAAATTCATATCATAGTTGTTTAATCATGAAAAATACACCATGACAATTAGGTATGTCCTTTATAATTTATTTACAACAAAAAAACATTAAAAAATAAAATAAAATGCATTGAACTATTGAATATTATTACATATGGAGAAAATAATGTAGAAATGGATTTTTTAATATAAAAAATCAAAAGTATTAACCAATAAATCAAAAATACCTTTCATGAGTAATTTTATCGAGCCTATTTGATTATCACATTTACTAACATTACATGTTATTATATATTAAATTTTCAAAAATTATTATATAATCTATATTGACAAAAATTTTAAGATATACAAAGTGGCCATTCAAAATATTAATTGTCTTGAGAGTGTCAATAAAATTCACAAGAATTAATCTAAGGGTGCATCAATTGTTAAAGTACAAATGTGGTACATTTTCATAATATGTTTTAAAATTTTAAAATTGAAATATTAACTTATATTCAACACTAATAATTTTTTATATGAGTATATATTTGTACTATATAAATTGAAAAAAAAATTGAATTTCTTTTTCACTCATTAGTCCTCACATCACTTTTACGAAAAAAATATTAAATAGGAAAAAATGAAATTGAAATATTAGTGAAGAAACTAGCCTTGACATTTTAAAAAATATTACAATTTAATAACTCTTCTTAATACACACAGTTCCTAGGTACACCTCTATTGTCTAATAAAATATATATTTTAATTTCATTCATAACCTAATAATTTTTATTATTTAGAATTCATTAGAGACTCCATTGAACCAATTTAAATAATCCAATAATATATATATATATATATATGGATTCAATGCATGGATCTCCAAAAATTCACCTAAATGTAATGCTTAATGATGATTCACTAATGTACAATTTAATATTCTCTGTAATGATCTATTTATTCATTATTTTATTTCATTATGATTTATATAAAATAAAAGTATCCATTTGGGGTATAATACCTTTTAATAACATGTTGGTAAGATGACATTTTTTACCAATAGAGAATAAATTATTACTTGTAAAGAACTCTATATACTCATTTTGGGATGATTATGTACAATTATTCATACTTTTTTCTTGATTAATATATTAAAATATGAGAAATCACGTATGGTTTGTCATTATACATTTGGTTAATGATTCTAAAATTCATTTCGACATGTGAGAATCAAAATCAACTCAATCTCAGACATAGATTTTATGGTATGACTAAAAATGGATGTTTATATTTAAAATTGAAATTTTACTTCAAAAATTTGACACATACTCAAAAATAATAAACAAATCATTTAGAATTAAAATATATGAAAAAATTATTAATAATGCATTTTAATGTCTATTAATCTACCAGATATCATTCTTACACATGAGGTGAATTGAATGATTGAAATTGTGTGTTTTTATTTAAAATTGTCATTTTAGTTTAAAACAAGAGGCACACATTCAAAACAATGAAAACACACATTTATTTTAATTATAATTTGGTAAAATGATAAATAATACATATTTGAGATATTTTTATGTAACACCATGATATATTTTTGAAATATTACTTTTTAAATAATTTTTTCCCATCAATAGATTTCATTACATGCAAAAAAGTGTTTAAATGAATGACTTAAGATTATTAAACTGTTTTGTTTCCAATATCACCAATGAATTAGATTATAGGGTATAAATAGTAATAAATAAATTATAAAAAATATATGTTCGACGAATTTATAAAATTAATTCATCTGTTATCATATGAATAGAATTGTAATATTATTTAAAATAAAAGTGACGTTTTTTCTTTGAAAAAAGTTTCGTGATCATAATGTAATTTATATTATGAAAATAAATTATTACTTATTTAATTATTTTAATTAATGGTATATGTAATTATTTATATCAATTGTTTCAATAATTAAATTTTATTTTGGGATAGGATAAGGTAAATCTAGTTTTATGATTAATTATTTATTAATTTAATATTTTTTTTGAATTTTACGCAAAAACATTAATATTAGATTCATCAATGTATATATATGAAATTAGATAATATTAATTAAATATATATATTCAGAAGAATATTTTTTTTAAATAGACATTTTATATTTTTTTTCAATATGTATAGTTAACAGGGTTAAATCTATCACTTTTGTAATGGTTAAATCATGTAAATATAGATTAAAAAGATTATATGTCCCACATGATTAATTATAATTCATAATGGATGAACTTAACATAACCCATAACAATGTAGTCTCAAAATATATTTATTATATGGAAAATTTTCCTTGAAAATGTGTAATATATTATTTAAATCAAATAAAATTATAGGTCACACTCTTTGTTTTTAATATCCATTATGTGTTCACATATAGGAAAAATAAATAATTTATTAATGTTAATAGAAGTTCATTAATAATTATATTATAGTCATGATGTAATTTTATTTATAATTTTTAAGCATTATATAATTAAATTAAATTATTTTGTAACTCAAAAAAATTATTTATTCAATTAGTATATAATAAAAAAATCATATTTAATGTGATATAATTTTAGTAAGATATAGTTTTTAATGACTTTAATAAGGGTATATGACAAAATATTGTTAGGTTAAATATTATATTTCAATTCAAACATTGTCTTTATGACTTTGGTGTCAAATTAAATGAATAGTGTTCAAATTGACATTAATTATAATTTATCAAATAATAAATTGTTAAATTACTAAAATATCAGACAAACATTAATTAGGAGAATTTTGTTTTGGTATAGTCTAAAATGTTGAAAATTTACAATTTATTGTCCAATTTGACCATATATTTAAAATATTATATAGGCTAACATTGAAAATGTGGTTAACATTGTTAAAAATTAAACTGATTAACTAAGGGTTAATAAAAATGATAAGTTTAAACATGATACCAAAACATGTTTAAATTATAACATTTGATAGGATTAGAAGCCTATATTAACTTATTATCATATCCGTGTCCATTTGGAGGATTTTTTATGAGAATAAATGTATAATAAATTAATATTTTATTTAATTCAAAAAGTAACCTCACCTCAATTATAAAAGGGCACCTCATCCCCCACATATTTACACATCATTGAACATTGAAGCTCATGAAACCACCGAAAATATTTCTCTATTTGGGATTATTTTTCTTACATATGAATGTATTATTAATATTTTATAAAGAATGCTTTTAACATTCTTCTATGATTTTTTATATTCATTTTTAAACATGTTTGACTTTTCGAAGATGTTATGAAAGGAATATTCTTGTCATTTTCCAAATGAGGTACATTGTGAATTTTCCACAAATAATATGTAGTGAAAAATTATTAACATAAAAATCATTAATGGATTTTCCCACTCTTGGGGCTAATTTTTTATTTAACGCTTCTATTAAAAGTTTCCATGATTATTTTCCAAGAGAATGTTTTCCTTTATAGTATAATATTAATTTAAATGAAAAAAATTTCAAATATAATTGGTATTTTCCCAAAGAGTTATTCCACATGATATTTTAAAATCATTTCCCATTTAAGTTGACATCCTTTGATGTTATATAAGATTTACTGTCGATTTGATCCAAGGATACCATTATATTTATTATTTGGATAGTTTATGTTTATGATTAAATGATGAAATTATTATGAAACCAAATTATTTTCTATGGGTTATGATATAATAAATGTATATTTTATGATCTTGTACTGTTTTAGTTATTCCCCCTTTGATTTTTCTATTGAACATATTTTATTTTGGGCATAATTCATCTTTATCTCTTGGTGGTGGATATATATGTGAGAATGGAGAGGTTTCTATGTTAAACATGAACTAAATTTATGTAATTTATTGTCACATACAGGACTTCTTTTAAATTTATTTTTCATTTAATTTTCATCCTTTATTTGTTTTGGGGGTTTTCCACTCATTTTGGTGGAAATGGATGGTTTTCAATATTTTGGGCAAACCGTGACCCCAATTCCAGATTAAAAAAAAATTATTTATTTTATAACTCCATCATTTGTTAAAATTTTTCCTCAATTCCAATTTCCACATTTCCTTCTATGACCTATCAAAATCACCATGACCTTTTGGACCCTTTTAGAACCCATTAGAATTTTGGGTTTGAGTGAATTAATTTGGAATTGTGCCAAATGGTGAACCATTTCTAGTTTTAAATTATTTATTAAATTATTTAATAAATCACTCATTTTTTACTGTATTCTGGTGATTTGACCTCCATCCTGAAGCCAAAATCTCGAGCCTTACCCCCATTATTCATTGTTCCACTTTGTACCTAATTTGCCTCGCAGAGTCCGGAAAACCTTTTTATGGTTCCTCAAATAATCCAGATTTGAGAAGGTAAGTTGATTCATTCATAATTAATTTTAATTTCACTCTATCCCCCCATTTCATTCCCCACATGACCTTATCATCGCCATTAGAGCTTCCACATCAGGTTTGGTTGTTTCGTGATTCAAATTTTGGTGTATTCGGTTCGTTTGATTCAATATGTTTCAATTAAGTGTGTCTTTCATCGATTTCTTCCCCTTTAATTGGGTTTCATTCACCCTTTCTTGAAGGTACTCATGTCCAATAGTCGTGGTTCTAACCTATGCTTTGATTTGGTGTCATTTTGGTCAAATATGGTGGTCTAGGGCTTGATTTATCTTCCTTGAGATGAGGCGGTGGTGTGGTTGATGTTTCGGACCATGTTATGAGGGTTTCGACATAAAAGGTAGGAGATTCCATGTGTAATCATTTCTAGATGAGTTAGTTTGCTTCAATTACTTATTATTCAAGTTCCTAAGATGTTGTGTGTGGTGCGAAAATTGTTTATGTTGGATTTGGTTAAACATTTATTTTTATAGTTTCGTTTTATCTTAGTATTGGGTGTTTTTCAGGTGTAACCAATGGGGTATTGTTGGGGTTTATTTTATAACATATGAAATTGGTTTAATATATCTTGTTTGGGATGAAAATTCTAATTTGGTAGGGTATTGGTTTTCTATTATGTTTTAAATAGGGGGTTTTAATGGGTCTATGGTGTAATACCTTATTGTACTTCTTGAAAGTGATTTTGAAATCGTGTAATTTTCACGTGGATCTTTTGTTGTATTGTTTGAAGTGTTTTTATAACACTTGAGGGTTGTTTAATAAATGTTTTTGGGGCTTCCAATTCTGTTTTAAATTTGTATTGGTGTGATTTTTTCCTCGAAATACGGGTTTGAAATGATTTTTATGTGAAAAGATTTGGTACACTCTTTAGAATTGTTTTGTGAAAGTTTTGAATGGTTTAATGATTTATGTAAGAGGTGAAACCATATTGGAAAAATGTTTTGGATTTTTTATTCTTTTAAATGGGACATTTTAAATGTGAATATTTCTTTCATGTAATGTGTATCCCCTTGGAAATGTTTTATAAAAATGTTTAATGGATTTACTGAAATGTGAAAGAGGTGTGAACGTGATGTGGGCTGTTTGTTTGAGTCCAATGTGAAAAATGGATTTTTTTATAAAAAGGGTTTATTGAAACTTGTGAGTGGGATGTTATGTGATATTTATCATATTTTTAAGGACTTTATAAAATATTTAAAGGATTTGTTGGATTGTGAATGTTATGGAAAAAGTGTTGTGGGCTATTTTGGTGTGAGTTAGATTTCAAAATGCATTTGAATGAAAAGTGGAATTTGTGACTTGTGTGATGTACATGGGGCTGTTTGGTTAATATGTGATGTTAAAGTGATATTTTCATGTGAAAACTATATTTCTTGGATTGTTGAACTTGTTTCAGCACAAATGGAAAACCCGGGTATCTAGGTGGGTGGACATGTACTAGTATGCTAGTGCATCCGTGGGGTTTGGCCTTAGATTCCATTATAATATTTAATGCTTAAAACACAAACTAAACTATGTTGATGATGATTGGGGACTACCAGGTTATGGTTATGATCCCTACTAGTGGATCATGCATGAGAGAAAATATTTTTTTGTGGTTACTCTCACCAAGATACGGGGTACCTGGGACCCACAACTACTAAGTGCCTAAGGGAAATTTAATATTACATGTGCTAATTAGATCCCTTATACTTAACGTCTTCATACGGTATTTTTGTCTAGAAAAATTCAGTATCATTTGAAATTATTTTAAAATTGTTGATTCTTTAAATTAGCCCACTTGAAAACTAATTTTTTTAAGTAGCATCTTTTAGAAATTTTAACTAGAAATTAAATGTTTTCGAAAACTTGCATGATTTTCATCTTTGAATCTTTATCACATAGAATATCTTAGTGGTGGTATCGTACTGGTGATTGGTTCACACCCTATTTACACCCTTGGGTGTAAGTAGAGTTGGTTATTTTTGTTGTCTAAGGATAGGGTAAAACTTTTGTTCCAACAGTTCGGGATTTCAGCGTCCATTCACGATGTAGTGTTGTGGAGATGGCCTGAGGGTGATGCCTCTTGCCATGATGAGGTTCATAGGATGTTAATTTTTGGTTTTGTACCTTTTTTATAGTCCTGGTGAGTTGTGACTATTGAATTCAGTTCTGAATTTTTGTAAATCATTGTTTGGTTTGAAAAATCCAGATTCGTTTTATTGGATTCATTGGTTGTTTTATGTTTATAAACATGGGTAAATCATTCCCAATTCTCATTTTATGATACTAGGGCACTTGTGACAGCCCGTGGGGATCTAGAATTCCATTTGGGCCTTGTCACGGGCCGGGTTTGGTTCCAGGTTTGGTGGCGATCAGATTCGGTTCGTGACAAAATGTTATCAGAGGAGGTTCTCTCTCTTTGGGTCATGTTATTTGGGGAATGGTTGGGATAGTCTGGAGTTAGGATTTTAGGGACATTTAATTTTGGTTATGAGTAGTGTGGCTGATCACAACACCTCATGATGAGATTCAAGTCTCAAGGGGAAGTTGGTACCTTTCGGATTCCTTTGTTTTTCTTGGTTTAATGATGATTAGGGGAAATTAAAAGAGAGTTGGGTTAATGGTCTCTGTGAGCTCCCAGGTCCTGGAAAGCCATGTAAAGACAGAGATATTCCCTAGAAAAGCCTCTATGATAGTGAAGTGATTATAATATATCCGGAAACCATATTTCCATGTCACCCACTGAAACTAGTTTCCTCTTGCATTGTCTTCTGTTCTTTAGTTTTGAAATCATGGAACTTTGGTTTTAAAGTGAGTTGGTTTTATGAAGTGAAAAGTTTTTGTGAAAATATTTTTAAATAAAGAGGGAATAGTTTTATTTATGAAATTGTGGAACTAAATTTTCATAATTATTTTGAAATGAAAAATGGTGTGCTTATACCTCTTTTGAAATCAAAAACTATATTGAAGTTGGTTTTGGAAAAGTGTTTCCAATAGAGTTTTATAAACAATCAAAGGGTGTTTTAATGGGATGAGAATTTTTGAAATTTATGTGAATACCATGAAAGTGAGTTCTTTTATAAATTTTTGTGTCTATGTGAAATGTTTTGTAATAGGTTAATTGGAATTTTGATTTTGTGGTTAGCGGTTTTGAGAAAAAGGATGTGTTGGTTAACCGTTTTTGTTTTGAAAAGTGGAATGAATTTTTATTTTAACCTCTAGTATTTTCATGAAAGACCACATGCATGGGGTTATATGGGATAATGGATGGTTGATGGAATGACTGAATGATTTCTAGGATGGATATGAGGAGGGTGCTTGGTGTGGCATTGAAACATGCATGTGTGAGGCTCATGGGGTACCATTGGTGGATACGCTAACCACTAAACCGTTTGTTTTCAAAGAGATGTTTTTAAAGAAAAACATGGTGCCTTGTTGATTTTTTTTGGATTGTGTATATTATGTGTTTTTGGAAAATTTTGATGTTGTGGGATGTTTTGAGTCCATGAACCTCTCTTGTTTGAACCTTTTTTGTGTTTGTGTTTGGACGACAAGTTGGGTAGAAGGTCTGATTATTAGTCTCTTCTAAGATAGGATTGAGGAAATCTTTACAGTGGTTCCCTTCATGAGTTTGGATATGTTTTCTAGCATTTGTTGACCAATGGACCAACTTGTTTGGGACCTTGGGTTCTCTCAATTGATAATGTATTCCCCCATTAATGGTTAATGCACAACTGAAATGCAACCCGTATTGTTTCGCCATTGGAAAATCCTCCAGTTGATCAATATGAGGAATATTTTATCGATCATTGGGGATTGAGTCTACACCCATTAATTTCATTGATTTTTGGATCCTCTTTTAGTGGGATAGTGCTTGTGGTAGGTTGAAAGAGACCTTAGTTTCTAAAGTTGTCTGATTCATTGAAGCTGGAAGTGTTATGGGGTAGTTAGTGTGGATGAGTGTCTCGATGGTGTCTAAGAGAGCCTGTGGGTTCTTCATAGTTTCTTTAAAGCAACAGTTCTTATTAAACCACCAATTTCGGGATTTTGGTCATGACTGGCTAATGTGTCATATTTTTGGACTTCTCTATTTTTTAGGGACTTGGAATAAGGTCATGTTCCATGTATTTTTTCTTTCAACCGTAATGGTCATGTTTGGTGACACATTGTGATGTTGTGTGCTCATTTGAATGTAAAGGTGAAGGTCATGCAATACTATTAGGTTATCTATTATGTTGGGAGTATGTCTCAATTGGGAAGAAATTCAAATCCTCTATCTTAGATGAATGTGTTTATACATGTCCATCCCTTCTGTTGCTTCTCACTCAACGAAACATGGTACGATGTGTGTGAATATTCCGATCCTTTTTTTTAGTGAAATTTCAGATCTTGGTAAACTGAGTTATGGAGTCTGTTATGTCTTGGTGAACCCATTGGGGTATGTGGTGTAGTTTCTTGTGGAACCGAAAGAAAAAGTTCTACACAAGGGTTTCCATAGCCTAACGGCAAGGCTGAAGATACTTCAATCTTTTGAGCGTCATCCATAGGTCCTGGAGAGAATATGGCACATAGTCAGGGGAAACCCCAGTGTCATTTAGACCCTTGTACAAATTTATATCCTCGTTATTGAAGATAGGAATAGTTTAAACCTAAGGTGTCATAATATTTCTTCTATTGTTCTCGTTAAGTGGAAATAGGTGGAGGGCCTTGTACCCATGTCATCACCCAATATCTTCCCCCAACCCTTTGGTTTCCATTGAGTCTTTGGAGAATGGATTGAAATTTGGCTAGGCATGCTGAGCATGTGGTTTATTCACAATTAGTAGTTACCATGTGCTAGGAAGCCATACAGAAAAGAATGATCTACATAGTTAGTGCATGGTTTCCCAAACCGTTTGGACTAACTGTGAAGCCTTCCAAAATCAATTAATTTTTGGGGTCTTTTCATGTTGGCCCATGCCGGTCGGTTAAGATGGTTGGGTATTGTGGTGGGGAGACCCACCATGGGTATAATGAAAATTATTTAAGAAATTTATAATGGATTTATACCCCTTATACTAGAGAGTCTATTAGGGACTCCCCTTATTAGTGTCCTGATTCTGTCATGGGAAAAAATTTCAGTTTTCTCTTATGGTGGGGAGCCCATTTGTGTCTCTTCATACGAGTAACTCAAATTTTTTTCCCTGGAATTTTCTTGGAAGTATGTATTATCATTAAAATATATCTTACTAACAACATCTTCCTTGGGTAAACATTGAGATTGGAGAGTTCCCAGTGGTTTAGTTATAGTAGGGTAAGTGTAACATTGTTCGATGTTGTTATTTGTTTAGGTAAATTGATTGAGTATTGTTCAGATTGTGTTTGAGGAGTTTAAATTTGGGATAAATATTAAATTTGATATATTGTTTTATGAATGTGGTGTATGTTTTTTTTGTTAGAGTAATCCTCCCTTAAATGATAACTAGAGGTGTTTTGGCCTTTGGGGTCAAATCTTGGCAAAGAATTACTAATTGGTTTATCAGTTGGGTTTGATTTTTTTATTTGGACTTGTTGTGGCTTTCTAGGTAAATAAAGTTTTATGGTGGAGAGAATTGTCACATACATGACTTATTTTAACTGTATTTTTCAATTAATTTCCATCTTTTCTTTGTTTTGGGGGTTTTCCATTCATTTTGGTGGAAATGGAGGGTTTTCAAAATTTGGGCCAAACTGTGACCCAATTCCAGATTAAAAAATAAAATTTATTTATTTTATAACTCCTTAATTTGTTAACATTTTCATCAATTCAAATTCCCACATTTCTTCATATGACCTATCCAAATCACCATGACCTTTTGGACCCTTGTTGAACCCATTAGAAGTTTGTGTTTGAGTGAATTAATTTGGAATTGGCCCAACCCATGAACCATTTCCAGTTTTAAATTGTTTTTTAAATTAATTAATAACTCACTCATTTTTTACAGTATTCTAGTGATTCCACCTCCCACCGGAATCCAAAATCCTGAGACGAATCCCCATGATTCAATTTTCAACTTTGGACCTCATTTGACTCGCGGAGTAAGGAAAAATTTATTTGGGATCTTCAAATTGTCTAGATTAAAGAAGGTAAGTTGATTCTTTCATAAATCTTTTAATTTTCACTATATTGACCCCATTTCAATTCCCACTTGACCTTATCATCCCCATTATAGCATCCATATCAGATTTGGTTGCTTGGTGATTCAAATTTTGGGGTATTTGGTTCGTTTGATTCAAGATGTTTCAAGTAAGTGTTTCTTTCCTTGATTTCTTTCCCTTCCTTGGGGTTTCTTTCACCCTTTCTTGAAGTTCCTCATTTCCATAAGTTTAGTTTCGAACCTAGGGTTTTATTTGGTATATTTTTTTGTCTAATATGGATGTCTAGGGATGGATTTATATCTTCCTTGAGGTGTGGCGGTGGTGCAGTTTATGTTTTGCACCATGTTTTGAGGGTTTCGACATAAACAGTAGGTGATTCCATGTGTAATCATTTATAGATGAGTTAGTTTGCTTTAATTAATTATTATTAATTTTCCTAAGATGTTTTGTGTGGTGTAAAAACTATTTATATTGGATTTCGTTAAACATTTATTTTTATAGTTTCATTTTAGCTTAAAATTGGGTGTTTTTCATATGTAACCCTTTTAGTATTGTTTTGGTGTATTTTATAACATATGAAATTGGATTAATAAACTTTTTTGGGCTGAAAATTATGATTTGGTAAGGTATTGGTGTGACATTATATTTTAAATAGGGTTTTTAATGGGTTTAAGTTGTGAAACCATATTGTACTTCTTGGAAGTGATTTTGAAAACGTGTGATTTTCATGTGGGTATTTTGTGGTATTTTTGAGGTGTTTTTATAACACTTGAGGGTAGTTTAATAAATGTTTTTGGGGCTTCCAATTCTATTTAAAATTTTTATTTGTGTTATTTTGTCCTCGAAATACGGTTTTGAAATGGGTTTTATGTGAAAAGCTTTGGTACACTCTTTAGAATTGTTTTATGAATGTTTTGAATGGTTTAATGATTTATGTAAGAGGTGAAACGATATTGGAAACCTGTTTTGGATTTTTTTTTATTTTAAAATGGGACATTTTAAATGTGAATATTCTTGTAATGTGATGTGTATCCCCTTCTAAATGTTTTATAACAATGTTTAATGGATTTAATTAAATGTGAAAGAGTTTTGAACGTGATGTGTGCTATTTGTGTGAGTGCGATGTGAAAATTGATTTTGTTTATAAAAAGTTTTTTATGAAACATGTGAGTGGGATATTATGTGATGTTTAGAATATTTGGAAGGAATTTATAAAAATTTTAATGGAATTGTTGGATTGTGAAAGTTATGCAATAAGTGTTGTGGGCTATTTTGGTGTGAGTTTGATTTCAAAATGCATTTGAATGAAAAGTTGAATTTGTGACTTGTGTGATGTACATGGGTTTTTTTGGTTAATGTGTGATGTGGAATTGATATTTTCATGTGAAAACAATATTTCTTGGATCGTTGAACATTCTTGAGCACAAAGGGAAAACCCAGGTATCTAGGTCGGTGGACGTGTACTTGTATGCAAGTGAATCTGTGGGGTTTGGCCACAATTTCACTTATCCAAATTGACAAATAAAACTCTAAAAAACTATGATGATGATGATTGGGGACCACTAGGTAATGGGTTTGATCCATACTAGTGTCTCGTGCACGATAATTGATATTTTTTAGTGCTTACTCAAACCAAGATACGAGGTACCTGGGACCCCCAACTAGCTAGTGCCTAGGGATCATTTCCTATTACTTGTGCTCATTAGATCATTTATACTTACCATCAGAATACTGAATATTTGTCTGTAAAAATTCGGTATCTTTTAAATTTATTTTAAATGTTTTGATTATTTAAATTATCCCACTTGAAAACTGTTTTTTTTAATTTGCATCTTTTAGAAATTGTAACTAGAAATTACATGTTTTTGAAAACTTTAATACTTTTTGTATTTGAATGTTTATCAAATGGAATCTCATAGTGCTGGTATCCAATTTGGCATTGTCACACACCCTACATACACCCTTGGGTGTAAGTATACTTGGTTATTTTTGTTGTCGAAGGTTTGCGTACAACTTTTGTGCCAATAGTTCGGGTTTCCACCAGTCATTCAGGACACGGTGTAGTGGAGATGGCTTGAGGTTGATTCCTCTTGCCATTTTGAGGTTCTTGGGCTGTTCATTTTTGGTTTTGTACCTTTGTTATAGTCTTTGTGAGTTGTGACTATAAAATTCTGTTCTGAATATTTGGAAAGCATTGTTTTCTTTGAAAAAAAACAGAATCATTTTATTGGATTCATTTGTTGATTTGTGTTTATAAACTTGGGTAAATCTTTCCCAATTCTCAATTTATGATACCCGAGAACTTATGCCAGCCCATGGGGATCGGGAATGCCTTTTGGGCGTTGTCACAGGCCGGGTTTGGAGCCTGTTTTGGTGGCGATCATATTCGGTTCGTGACATTTATGTTTGTTTGATTAAATAATTCCCAATTAAATGTGTAAATGGTTTAAGGGAGTTAATTTTGGGTTTTTAAAGATTCATAATTACTTATGTTTTTTTTCTATTGGAAAATGTATGTGAGCTATCTTCTTGAAATTTACACACCCAGAGCTTGTTACATGACATATAATTGTCACTAAGAGAATTTCATGAACTATATCAGGGCTTAAAGTGAATATCAATTATGGAACCCGTTCAAATAATGTAATGATTGACCAGTGTAATTTTAACCCCAAGTAATACATTTTTTGACAGACCTCATGATTTGGGATATTCATGATGTGAAATTGTTTCACATCAGGACTGTATCATGATCTGGGGTTATAAAATACTCTATACATATGTCTATTTCTTCATCCGAAGTACAACCTTATCTCTCAAACCCTAAGGAAACTGTAATAAATTTTGAAATGATTTATCCCCTACTTGATGTATTGATCATGCATTCATCCTCCAGTGAGTTTCTTAACTTTAGTTTTCCCCACTATTTCATTTTTTATTCATTATTATTGTGTAATGAATTGACCCCTAAGGAATCAATGGTTAATCTTGATATTATGTGTTCTACCTTTTCCTCGTGATATTATAAACCATTTTTCATATTGGACATACATGTTGGAGACGTTTTTTAAACTATAAATAATGGTAAGTAGTATATAAAAATTTCTTATGATTAATTTCTATATGTTTAGGTCTGTTAAATATTTTGATATTGTACTGAAACAAAATGATCATTAAAAAAATAATTGGTGGTGATAATAATGTTTCTGGATTACCCTTTCGATCCCTTTAGACCCAATTGTTTACTTGTTGTTACACGTAGGCTGAGCCTACCCTTCAATAATAATGAACTGGATAATGTCTTAATGTTTTTTAGAATGGAATGTGCCCTTATGTGATTTATTGTTATAGAGTCACCTTCGAAAATGGATTACTTGATTAATGAATGAATGGGTAACTGAAAAGAAAATAGTAATTTGTATGATTAACCATTTCGGATTATAATATGACATAATGTTATTCTTTCATTTATGGATTGTGTTCCAATTCATGTTTAAATGTTTACAAAAATGGCTTGGCCTGACATGATGAAATTATTATATAAAGGTCTTGGTCAGGTATACATAAATTCTTATAGAAATAGATTGGAATGGAATGATGAATTTATTATATAAATGGATATTTCGGGTAATGCTGAAATGATTATATAAATGTCTCTTCATTGTTTTGATATAGTTCTTAGAGTGTCTTACACCGTTATGTGAATATTCCTAGGAACAATGGTTATAGTTAGCATGGTTGTGTTTAATTCTTAGATATATTTTGGCATGGTTCCAATGTATGTTGATTGTTTATTTTTATTAATTGGTTAATTAACACTATTATTATCGCTTTATTGCATAAAAATATTATAATACATGTTTATTAGAAAGGATGGTGATGACCTACGTAGATTTACTAACACCCTATTTTGGAATCCATTTAGCACTTGATTAGATTACATGAATGTTCTTTTGGACACAAACATGGAACCTTATTGATTATTATTTCTTGTTGGATGGGTTGGAGCTGGAAGAAGGGAACAACATAGGGTTCCAGGCCTAGGTATTATGAGATTATGGTGTTAACTTCATCATTTTGTATACATTATATTGTAAATTTAAAAACATTTCATCCCATCATGAAATGGATTTTTAATATTCATTATGTTGGTTCTTCTTTTTTCAACTAGTTGTAATTTTTAAAGATTACTCTATTTGTATTAAACTAATATTTGCTGATATTTTTTTATTTTCAATTTTTTTAACTCTTTACTAAGGTGTAGTATCCCTTATATGTTATCTACACCCATTCTACTAGTATATATCCTATGGTGTATAATGACTTTCCCATTTGGTTATGAAACCAACATGATTTGTCCATATTAGCGTGTTCTGGATCGGGTGAAACTATAATGTTCCATTGGAGGAACTTGTTTGAATTTTTTAATTATTTTATTATTTGGGAAATGAAGAGAGGAAAATAGTATTGTTCAAGGCTTGGTAATGATATTGGTCAGGGGAGTCTATAACCCATTCAAGGGGGAATATACAAGTACATGGGGATGGGATTTTTGTTCATGTTGTTCATTTGATATGGTTGATATTATTTCACCCTTTCTGATTCATAAGTTGTTTTTTGTTATTGTTTCTTGATATTTATACTGGTGACCATGTATATTATGATATGGGTATTCGTGTATCATGATCGGAACATTGTGATATATATTGACACGAATTGTTAGTGATTTTTAAATTTATATTTCATGTGTTATATTTTCCTATATGAAAATTGAAATGGGATACCTATTATATGTGATAATTGAAAATGAAACAAATGTTAGGTCATGATAATTCATACGTTAATCCATGTTTAGAGAGACCATGTGCTTATTGTTATTGGTTTTATCAACTATTGATGTTGACATTATTGTTATCTAGTGTTTAATGATGTGCATTTTTCTTGTAGATAAAATGCATCCTCATCATCTTTGAATTGAGTATCCGAAGATTTGAAAAAACAATTATCCTAACACAACTAAACCCATTATTATATTAAATCTTGTGGATAATATTTATCTTTACCATTGTTAAATATTCTTGAGGGTCTTTGGATGCATGTAAATGGACAGAGTTTTTATCGTTCTTTGGATGCATGAGTTGTTGAGAGTGTTTTTTGGGCAGCATTCTCTTACATTCACTATATAGGGAGGATTAAAAGTAGATTTGTAATATATTGAGTCATCCCAGATGATATTTAATAATCTGGAGATAATAATAGATAATATGGTGATGATTTCAAAAAACATGCTTCAATTACATTACAATATTTTATGGGACATTCGAGAGAAAACTAATCTACATCATAAGTTATCTTTGTAGGTCCTGAATGAAAATTTAAAGATCCACATCTATCTCAATATGTCAATGGATGTTAATCCTCACAATATCATTCACATGAAAAAATGGTCATGTAAGTAATATACTATTTTAGACATTTCACCAACTTACACTACTTTTTTCCGTCTTTAACTATGGATGATATTATAAGGGGGGATGCTTTTAAGATGAGTTTTCTATGAGATATGGTCACAAATGATTTTTCATCACATGGGTATTTTTTTATATATGATGAATCATGCACTCATCATGGATGGTAATATAAGAGTGTTCCCAAGCATTGGCTAGTATATTTCACCGGAGAGAACTAAAATATATTATTAAGGTTGAAAGAAGTGATTATATGACATCTATTTCCATGGAAATAGGGGGTAGATATGCAAGGGATTTTGGAAGACTTCCCAATATTTTGTTCCGTTATAGTGATATATGTTTGTTATGTTTATACACAATATGATTTTCTATCTATTGATTACCTTGTAATGCCAGGATTACGATATTCGTGGATTCTTGGATGGTTCTTTAATGTAACGATGGAATAGTGTAGTGGCAGCAGATCATGAAAGATACCCAATTCTAGGAATGTATCATCTACCACTCAAAATATTTGTAGTTGGACTTCGACATGATGTTATTGTTGAGGTAGGGGATGTTGTACCCTAGTGCATGAGTGGAATTACTAGAAACATAAGATAACAAATGGAGTTATATATGATCCTAGGTTAGTGGGGATTTTCAGATGCATCCTATGAAATCTATTCTCTTTATTTTTGATGCATGACCTTCTACTACTAGAGGTATAATTCTTATACCATCTATCTTTTATTTCATTTTGTTTAATATGAGATAAATTCATTACATCAATTAATTTCATTTAAAAAATGGTTTAGTATTTTTTTTGGAATTCATATATGGTTTCGTGACCATAAATACACAATTGGAATTGCGGTTGGAGAATATCAAATATTTAAATGTGTTTTCTATAAATAGGTGGTTACTCTTTATTTTAGGAATAATTTCTATTTAAAATCATAATTTTTCATTTGTTTCTATTAATGAATATAATATTTCTATATAAACATCAAACTTACTATTATTTGACAATTATAGAGACCCCGTATTAACATATATGGATATTACATCATCTTAGATGAATATTTAGTATATTCCGAAATTATATGCCTAAGGTACATAATAATTAATTGTGTTTGGAAAAATTGAAAAAAATATTCTATCCAGATGAAATATCTTCAAAATCACTCATAAATAGATCCACCTTTACTACTTATTCCTCAAACTAGTCTTCATAACATGGGGAGAAGAATCAAAATTATGTGTTGAGACCAGATGCTCAGTAAGTGTAAATAAAGGAAATATGTAATCAAAACATGACAGAAGAATATGGAACATGAGCATATGATTTGGTGATCATAAGATTTATACTACTGATCATAAAAACGATTGGTATTTTATAACACATGAATCTTAAGTAAATAATTAACATAAATTGTCAAATCTTAATAAAGGAATAAAGCAGGGAATTTTGGAAAACACATAAGCATATAATATAATATCCATAAAATCTAAGGAATCACTTATAAGGCCATCTTATTTATATGGGTTGACTCCCCATACAATCTTGGAATTCACGGTTCACACCCATGGAAATATTAGTATCATGAGTTCACTCCCCAACCCATATTGGTATTCATGGTTCACTCTCATGACCATCTTAGTATACAATGTCTACTACCACGACCATCTTAGTCTATGTAATGAGATATAAGTCTTTATCAAATGCATTTGAGGGAGATATAGGTTCAAATGATCTCATAATGAAATCATATATACATGTTCAAAAATATCATAAATACTTATATAAAAACCCATAAAATGAAATGGGTGTTATAAACATGTAAACATATTATAACCTATAGAAAAAGATACAGGTTTCATATTTATTTCATCAGACGAAAAATCAATTTAAGAAAACTGGATTTCATAAACAGATAAACCTTGATAGTGAAATGGGTTTCATAAATACCATGACATTATCCATAAACCATTATTAAAAATAATTCTAATTGAAAATTAAGATCATTACCTGGAAGGGAATGAGAACATA
The DNA here is from genome assembly GCA_963277665.1 of Viscum album. Taxonomy (NCBI): domain Eukaryota; kingdom Viridiplantae; phylum Streptophyta; class Magnoliopsida; order Santalales; family Viscaceae; genus Viscum; species Viscum album. Next base: position 2,044,271,339 of record OY728126.1, on the reverse strand, counting down.
AAAAAATGTCAACATAAATGGAAAATAATTTTGAAATATATTTCAAAAATGTTTCGAGACAAAAATATCATTTCTTTGTTGAAAATATATTTTTTATATATAAAACCATAGTAAATTAATTTTATTAGAGACTATCATGAAATAATATAAAGAAAACAGTATATCCTTTAAGAAATTCTTTTCCTTGAAAACATATATATTAAGCTTCAATAAATATTAAAAAAATTTCATTGAAAGCACATTAAATAATTATAAGGAAATATTGAATTTTTTTATAAAATTTTTACATGAAAAAATATGAAAAACGGTTGAAATTTTATTAGAACAATTTCTTTGAAAATATTTTGATACTTATAAATAAGTCTTCAATACATTTTTCTTTGAAAACATTTAACAGAAGAATGAAAACATTTTGAAAAAAATTCTTAAAAAACATATAACAAATTATTGAAAAAATTTTCATAAAAATTTTCCTTCAAAAGTACATTTAAAAACGTTTTCTTGAAAATTATCATTATAAAATTGAAAATGAGTCTTCAATAAAATGAAATTAGGAAAATCCAAACATTTCGTACAATGATAAAAAGTACATTATTTTTTCATGTTAAAAAGGTTATAAAAATTCCTTGTTTAAAAATTGACAATATGATTCATTTGATAAATTTTTTTAAATAAGAGTGCAAAAATATCATTCAAATATTAAATTATAATGGTAAATTATTCATGAAACCAATTTTTGGAAAACATTGTTTTGAAAGAACATATATTTCCAATCAAAGAGAGGGTAAAGTCGGGCTTTCATAAATACAATTTGCTAACTATCTTATGTTCCAAAAAGTGGAATAAACGGTACCAAAATATAGATAAATCATTAATAAGAATAGGTGAAGACAATTCATTAATTTTATTGGGATATGGATTATAATTTTTTCAAATAAAGTATAAACAAGAAAAATATTGAAATGAAATAACATTGTATCAATAAACTGTTAAAACATGCTTATGAAGGAAAATTATCTCTAAGTAATTAAATAAAATAACATGATATATAAAAAATAATGAAATAAAGAAAATTGATGATGTTACATTAATATTTGATGTAATTCTCCTTGAATTAGAATTTATGTGCATAACAAAACATGAGTATAAAAGAAGGAAAATTGAGACAAAACTATTTCACCGATTTGGTTACTCTTTAAACTTATACCCCATCAAATATTGATCATAAATCTCATATGTGAATACACATAAATTAAATAATAATATCTATAAAATATAATTATATTTTTATATACCCCACACAAAAGGAAAAAGTGACGAACATTACATGTATCTATTGGAAATAAGAAGTGAGATGTAATCCCCTAACCATATCTCTTCACTCTTGTCATACTCATTCAAAACACATTTTTAATACATATAATTTTATTAGAAATATATTAAAGAATAATATTATTATATCTAATAACATATATTTTTTTATATAAACTGTATATTACCGTCTTGTTAACCATCCATTGTCCATGTTTCACTTCATGTAATATTCCATTTGTTCTTCGTGTGTGTATTAATTTTTTATTTTGTTTCTAATTATACTTATATCATGAATAAAAAAATGATAAAATGATATAAATATCATCTATATAATGTATAATTTTATTATAATATTATATAGAATATATATGTATGAAACAGAATACACCATTCATGGAGACGATAGCATGTATATACGCATGAACGCTATTTTAGTTTTTATTATCGTCTTGAATGAAAGAAGGTAAATGACATATATACAAATATATATAATTACTATTACAATTCATCAACCATATATAACATATATATTTATTAAAGCCATAATTAAAACATTCCATGTAGATTATGAAGGAATCAAATTGCATTGTGGGGTGGTAGTCCTCACTTCTACAAACAAAATTATCGTATTAATACCAAATGGATTGAAAAAAAAGTCATGTGTTGTAAAAACAATAAATAAGATAAAATAAGTAATAAATATAATATATAACATATATAAATAGTGTTTACATCATAATTTCCACCTTGATTGGCAGTATGTAAATTTGAACCATCATCATTTAGTGAGGTGGCAGTTCAACGTACACATAAATAGTTTGTCCCTTACACGTTAGATGGAGGTGTGTGTAAGCGTAGGTCAAACCATTATCAAAAAAAATTTAAATAATCATGAGGATAATATTTTTGTTTTATAATCTTGTAATAACAATAATGGTGGTTTTTATAATGAAAATTAATGAAAGGACACGAGAGAAGACATTACCTCTTAATCATGTAACTCCTTATGGTTTGGGCCAAAAGGATTACATGGATTGACATATTCCTATGGAATGTATTCTTGGAAGAATGGAGGGTTGTTATGAATTTTATTAGTCATATATTGGTAAAACCTAATATGTTTTAAAATATTTGGGTATTTGGGGGTGGTTGTAGCCTATTCTAGTGACGGAAAAGTTCTAACATGTAATTCTTTAAAACAAATTAGGTGCACACATGTCCGTACATAAAAAACATACAAAAAACAAACAAACTGAATTATTGAATGTTAGTGGAATAAATATTTCTAGAAAATTTATTTTTTAAAATTGTATAGGTTATTTGGGTCCCTATGATTAATGTTTAGTCCCTAATTAAAATTAATTTGTCCTTAATCACTGTAATATTTTTTAATCACTTTTTACTAATATTTTTTTATAAGAATTTAATTAGATAGTTTTAGACAATAAATATTATACTAAATGAATTATTTTCTATTGTTTTTTCCAAATTAAATTCATCGAATCAATAAAATTAATATTTATTCTAATCTCGTAGGATGGATGAAATTATAGGTTTTTAAGGTAGAAATATGGTCAAAAGATTATTATTATTTTAATATTCAATTTAAAAGTAAAATTGATTCAAGTGGAGTAAATTATATTAATAGATTTATTATTGATATATTTTTTCCTTAATACATATTAAAAATATAATATAATAGTAATAATTATTTTAAAAAAATGAATTTTTTATCCAAATTATTTATTTTTCAATATTCATTAAAAATGATGTTTCTCTGAAAAATATTGAAAATTGACCATATTATAATTTCATCATTCTAAATGAATTTTTTTTGTCAAATTAATTTTCTAGATCTATCATAGATAATTTTTATTCTTTTCTAGAGAATGAAATGTAGTGTAGTTCATAGTATTTCTGAACATATATGGACTTTTAAAGAATATTTATCTTTCATTATAATTTTGTTTTATTTCTATGAAACTATTATATATAATATTTGTAAAGTAGTTACTAAAATTCATATCCCAATTTCTAATAGATAGTTTATAATTATATCATTGAAAAAATAAAATAAAATGATGCTTCATTGAAACTCAGGGTTGCGTGTAACGTACACCATGTGTGTGTTGCAGGTAACGCAAGGAAAGTCGGTATTTAGTGTTGAAAAAGACAAGTCATTTCCTTGTGAAAGGAAGTTTTGAATTAGTTTTTTAAATATATATATATATATATATATTTATAGTGTAATGTAAAATTAAAAATATCACAAAGATAAATTAAATAAAAAATATATCTAAAAAATATTAGGGTGTTACATTCTACCCCACTAAATTGAAATTCTCCATTGAAATTTTTCTTTTTTATAAAAGGTTTCACACATTAATGTTTCATTCATAAAAACCCACATCATATAAATTAATACTAAAATGTTCCTTATAAATGGAATTTTGGAACCATAATGGTTACACACGGATACTCATTACGAGATTCCCACATAGAAAAACATTGATGTGAAGTGAATATGTAGACATGTGAGAGAAATCATACCACAAAATTATTATGGAGAGAGATGGAGAAAATGGTAAAGATAAAGATAAAAATATAGAATCCATAAATTTGAAATGACATAAAAGATCATTAGATCCATCAGAATCAATGGTACTAGGATAACATTTTATTAAAAAAATGTTTTCCTAATGCTGAAAAAATATCATTAAATTCTATACATGAATGATTTCAGGACAAGGTCACCCCTTTTGTTCACTGGTCAACTTCAACCCTTTATATAAAAAGAAATTTGATATTTTCATTCCAGATATAAAAAAAATCATGAGACCCATTATATTCCATCCCATTATTTTTCATTATCACAAATTAGTTTTGAAAAGCTATCCAAAATGCAGAAAAACTCATATTGATGGATACCTCTTTAATATTTCTGAATTCATATATAGTTTAAAATAATATTTCAATAAATTGATAACTATATAACACTTATTAAAGTGTAAAATCCAAATATTTTTAATGAATGGCATGAAATAACATTAACCATTTCCCCCATATATCTCAAAGTTCATCTTGGATTTCACATTCCAAACATGTTAATTCACTCGTTATTATTACCTTGAAACAAGGAAATAGATTGAAATACCATAAATCATTTTGAAAAACACTAATTCTTCCTTATTCCATTTTTTATGAGATATATTTTTTAAAACCATGATGTTTTTATCTTCATTCTGGATTACATTGAACCATATGTCAATAAACAGTTCCAGAGATATATGTATTGTCCCATTTACATAATCATGTACAAAATATCATTATCCAAAAGACATTTTCACAATGTTAGGAATTAATTAAGGTATATCATAACTTAATCAAAATATAACATTTCAATTAAATAACCCTTAAAAATTTCCTTTTCATTCATAATAAAAACTTATACTAAAAAAATTATAAATTTGATGATTCATATAAAATATTCCTTGAATTTAAAACACATATGTACATCATTAATAAAAACTTATTCTTTAACCATTACTCATGATTCATCAAAATTTTCTATAATATATACTTCTTAGAATATGATTCAATATTATTTTTCTTGAACCTTAATCTAATCATGATTATTTTGTTTAATGTAAACAATACTTGTAGAACATAGCATACCATTGACAAAGAAATTTTAGTTTCAATATCATAAGAAGTATAGACAATACTCATAAAAATAGTCTCATTATCATAATAATATTTCCACTTTGGAAATAAATTCCTATAATTACCATGCATTACACATATGAAACAATACAGTCTAATCATGTTCCTTCTAGTTCTCTCTGTTGAATAAAACTTGAGAACCTAGTGTACGAAATATTTATCATATTGGGATATCATATAATCATGGAAAATTTCTTTTGAGGTACATAAATCCTGGATCCTACATCATTAATATTTGAAACATTTGTTTTATAATAGGTTTTTTAAATTCATACTCTATTGTAAACCTTTATGATGGATTGTGAAGAGTTTTTTCCATTCAAAATGAATATCCTTTGAGAGTGTCCAACTAGGTGTAGAACAAGGCCCATTGTTGTGTACTAGATTACCCTGAGTCTGGACCGCAACATCTTTTTAGAGTTTTATCCCCTAGGAATATCATGAAAAATCTATATCCACATATATTATCTAGAAATATTATTATTCCTAGAAAGAAGTCAATTTATCCTCTTCCCAAATTCTAAGACATTACCATATATAATAAATCATCCTTATACTTATCCTTATAGATATCCCTTTACATATCATTAAGAATATACCTATTGAGGCACCAAATTATTTATCCAATTAGTTTACAATGGTTAACTGAACCACTCCTTCGATACCAACTATAGTGACCCAGGATTGACATACAAGGATATTATGCAATTTTAGATTAATATTCAATAGATTAAAAAAATACATGCCCATTGACCATATTATTTTAGTGTTTCTGGATGCACAAAATCAAAATCACATTTCATAGGGAAATAAATGAAATATATCCCATTAAAATATCCAAATTTATCATTTCTAAATAAAACATTTCATCCCAACATGGGGAATATAAATATAATAAATGTGTGATATTAGATTCTCATTAAGGGTAAATAAAGGAAATGTGTAATCATAAAATTAACAAAAGGGTATAGAACTTGAGAATAAAAATTGAAGATCATGCCATGCATATTACGGTTCATAAAAATATTTTCCGTTCATAATACATTAATCATAAGGAAATAAAGAACAAAATCCATGAAAGCATAGCATTCGAATAATCATTCAGTTGTAGAAAATAAGTAAGCATATAATATTATTTCAATATTAGTGAAAGAATCCATTCCAATAACATCTTAGTAGAATTGTTTTACTCCCCATAACATCTTTTTAGTTATAGTTCACTCACATGTAAATATTATTAGTAGGATTTCACTCATCATACCATCTTGGTTGTAATTTTTCACTCCCATGGCCATCTTAATAGTCATGTTGTACTCCAAATACCATCTTAGTCAACCTCATGATATATAAATTATTACCCAATGTGTTAAAAATAGATATTGGTCCCACACATCTCATATCTAATTAAAAAAACATGTTCCAAAATATGATAAATAATCATATCATAACCATTGAAATAAAATGGGTATAATAAACATGTAAAAATTTCATAATATTTGGAAAAATCTATAGGTTTCAGGATCATTTCATCAAAAGCATAACACGTGAAAGATAAATAGATTTCATAAACATATAACCCATGAATGAGAAAGAAGATTCATAAATATAATGAAATTAATCATAACCAATAAATATAAAGAATATTCATGGTAATATTATATCATTTATTTAAGGGAATTAGTACCATCAACATATGATATCATAGATAGAAAATAATATTGTCATATATTTTAAAAAAAATTATTAAAAAAAGTATCCTTTTATCATTGAAAATTTATATTTATCACAAAAAAAAGTTTTAAATTTATTTTCATATAATGTACCATGAAGACCTATAAAGTTAAACTTAAATTGATTAAAAAAATTCTTAAAAACATATAAATTATTTTACAAAAATTTTAAATCAAATTTTCTATAAAAACTATTTGAAAAATTATAACAAAATCTTGAAACTGTTTTGAAAACATTTTTACATGAAAACATAAGAAAGAAGAATGAGAATGTTTTGCAAACCATTTCTTTGAAAATAAAAAAAATTATAAATATGTATTGAAAATATTTTTGAAAACAATTTACCCTGAATACATATAAAATAATCGTGAAAACATTTTGAAAAAAAAATCCTTGATATAATTTTGAAAAAAAATCATTGATGATATATATTACAAACATTTTTAAAAATTCTCCATATTATAATGTAATGGTGGATTCAACGAAATAATGGAGGTTAAATCCAAATATGTTGTACATAGTAAAATGAACATTCATATTTCATGGTTAAATGTTTTAAAAAATTCATTATTTAGAAATAACCAAGAAGATTCCATTTAAAACATTTGTAATAGAAAAAATTGTATCATTTTATATAAAGTATTATTTTATAATTGTATGTTATTCTTGGAAACCCTTTTTAGAAAACATTGTTTTGAAGGAACATTGATTGCTGAAAAATAGAGGGCAATGTTATCCTTTATTAAAAAGGCCTTCATAACTATCTTATGTACCATGGAGAGGTAGAAATGATACAAATATATGAATAAATCATAACTAATAAAATGAGAATATATTTCATGAATTTTCATGAGATATGGATCAAACTATTTCATTAATGGTTTCATAAACATAAAAAACCGTGAAAATTGATAAGATATTCTCAATAAAATCTTATAACATTGTTATATGGGCCACAATATACATTTTAGAGAATTAATTTCATGTAGATAAAAATATCATGAATTTATTTTAACTCATGATATAATATGTAAATTGGAATTATATACACATTGAATGAGAATTTAGGTGCGTTAGAAAACATGAGTTTCAATGAAGGAAAATTGAGAGAACATTATTTCACTAATTTTGTAACATTTCAAACTTATAACCCATGAAAGAAAGATCATAAACAAGAATTTTAAATACCCATAAATTTATTTATAATATATATAGAAGAAAATCGTGGTTATTTAATACACCACAAAAAATTAAATAGTGGTGAACATAACATGTATCTCACAAAAATAAAAAACGAGATGAAATCCCTTTACTTTGTGTCTTGGCTGTCGTCGTACTTATTCGAACCAACTATATAATAATTATAAAAATATTATAACTCATTCACATAATTATATTAATATTATTATTACCAGTTATTGTTTTATTATTACCCTCTATCACCCACTTTATAACCATCCTAGCTATAGGTTTCACATCTGGTTGTATTCTCTTTGATCCTCGTATATAAATTAATATCATATATTTTTTATCCTTATAATTATATCATCATTCCATTATTTAAATTATGATATAAATATCATCTATATATATAGTATATGGGTGTTATTATAATCTATATAATATGTAACAATTAAATGAAACCCATTGTTCATGGAGACGTTATGCTGTATGTATGGATGAACACTATTTACATTTTAATTGAAATATCTAAAAAAATGAAAAGGAAATATTTATATATTTATTTATAATTATTACATTATCATTATTATTTAATATATATCATATATGTTCACTATAAACATCCATAATACGTTATATGTAGTGTGTAAACAAATCATATCTCTTTGTGGGGGCGGTAGTCCGCACTTCCCCAAACAAAATATTTGTATTAACAGAAACTGAAAAGTAAAAATGATATGTACTGTAAAAGGAATAAATATGATTAAATAAATAAAAAATATAATATATAACTTATATATAAAGTTTATACATCAGAATTTCCAACATCAGGGGTTGTAAGGAAAATTTAACAATCATCTTTTAATGACTTGGTAGTTCATTGTACAAGTGAATAGTATGTTTGTTAATCATTAAATGGATGTGTGTGTATGTTTAGAAAAATATAAAATCACAAAAAATATTAGTATATTTTTGAAAATTTTCTTTTTATACAATAATTGAATAATTATATAGGATGAGGTGGAGAAGGATAATAAAATAAATTATCTAAGATAAGATGTTACTTCTTAACCGAGTTACTCCTTATGATTTGTGCCAAAATAATGCCTTGGATTACCTTATATAAAAGGGAAGTATCATAGGGTTAAGGGAGGGTTTTTAAGAATTATACTGGGTATATAATGGCTAAATATAATAACGTCAATGGGTTTGAGGATTTTGGATTGGTGGTGGCGTTTTTAGGGAAACAAAATTAACCCCCCAGAATATTTAAAAAAAACTCTGTCGTATGCATGTTATTACCTAAAAAAGGCATACCAAACATACCAAAATAAATAATGTAATGTTTATGACTGAAATATTTCCATGAAATTGGGTTTGGAAAATGTAATATTTCATTTGGGCACCAAATGTCATGGTTTAGTCACTAGTTAACCATATTCTGACCTTAACCAATGAGATTAATCTTAATCACTTTTACTAATATTTTTCGAAAAAAATTTACTGTAATGTTTTTAGTATCTAAATATTATGCTGAATAAAATGGTGTATGTTATGTTATCAAAAAATAGTTCATGGGAGAAAAAAAATTGAAATTTAATTTTATACCCATAGAGGGGACTAAATTATGGGTTTTTATGGTAGAAATATGTTAAAAACATTATTACGTTTTGATTTTCAATTTCAATGTGAAATTTATAATAATAAAATAGATTTTATTAATATATTTATAACTGATATAATTTTAGTTTAAAATATTTAAAATATAATTTAAAATTAATAATTATTTGACCGAAAAGGCGGGTTTTAACTAAAATGTAGCATTTTCCTCTATTCATCAAAAAACTGTATTTCATAGAAAAATCCATAAAATTCACTCAAATATAATTTCAAATTTCTAAATTTGAAAATGATGTTTATTTTATCATAATAAATTTAATTTTTTTATAATATTAATTCTATTTTTTTATAAGGACGTGAAGTGTCGTTCATTTTATTTATTAGCATATAATGACTTTACAAAAAAATATATCTGTCATTATAAATATTTGTTAATTATATAAAAACTTTAAATAAAATATTTTCAAAAGAGGATTATAAAATTTAATACACTTTTTTAATTTCCTGGTTTTAATTGTATCTTTCAAAAAATTAATAATAAATTTATGCTTTATAAAAAATGATGTTCAATGTAATTTAATACAATATGGTGTTTTGGGTGGCATAAATGAAGTCAGTATTGCATATTGAATAATCCAAGTTGGAGAAATGTGAATGTAATGTTTGAATTATTTTATTAATATATATATATATATTTCTACTGTCACAAGAAAATTAAATTTTTTAAAAATACAAATAAATTTGAAAAATATTCACAAAATCTCATGATGTGACAAAGGGAGTTGTCATTTTATCTATTTAAGGAGGAAACTATTCTGCCCAGGCTGATTGGGAACATTAGGCAAGTCATGCATGACCCCTTTATTGTAGAGTAGATTGTCTCGTATAACATATTTTATGTATTTCTCTAGATGATGGTTGTGTGCAGCTAGATAATTCTCCTCTAGTGGTGGACTATTTTTAGGATGTCATTCCTGACAAGTTCTATGGATTACCACCCAACTAGGATATTATGTTCATGAGCAATTTTATGACAATAGGGGAGCTAGTTTCTATCACATATTACATGAAGTCCCCAATATAGAAATATGATTTGGATGTTCAGTTTTATTATCTACAAACTAAGGGTTTCATATGACATAGTACTTCACCATGGGGTTCTCTAGTTCTATTCCCCGTGAAGGCTGATGAGGCATTTTTCTAGTTTATGGGCTATCAGAGATTGAAGTGGATGAGAATCAGGTACCAATATCTGCTTCCATGCATCAATGTTGTCTCTAATTAGTTGATACATGCATTTATCTTCTCCATGATCGATTTAATATCAAGATACCTCTATTTGAGGGTGAGACAATAGGAAACACCTCAGAATACTTTAATAAGTTGTTATGGCTGGTTTGTGTTTCTAGTGACACCTTTTGGTCTAAAAGACACAGTAATGGTAATAATGGTCTTGAGGGACTAGATCTTTCACCCCTTTCTATACTAGGTTTTTATTGTATTTTTTTTCAAAAAATACATATTATACTACTAATTAGAAGTCATTCATTCCAAATATGTTGACATCACCATTAGTGTAAAACCCCGAGATTTCATAAAAAATATTCTTTTAATTTCATTGATGTTTTGCGTTGTATGTTAAACCAAAATTATCTTGTGCTATACGCAACACAGAATTATCTTATATTATATGCAAACACTATTCTTGGCTGGCATTACAGGCAATGACGACCTTCCTTGATAGCGTGTGTAGTACGCAATACGAGGTTTCACTAAACAACGATATATTGTTATAATATTATTATGGACTAGCCGTTTGGTATAATATTAACAAAATTTTGAATTTTATAACATTATTATTCATCTTACACATTTTCTGAAATATGGTCTGAGAACAAAATAAAATTTTCAGGTAAAATAATTATTTTTAAAAAAATGCAGTTTTGTCGCCTTTTGATGGCGCACCCACATTAAATCTAGTTTTTGACTTGCTTTTAAGCTCAATATGACAAAATAAAGTTCTTATTTGGATTAAGGATATAAAAATTTACTTTGGATAAATTTTTCAAACAATTCTGATAACTTTTATATTTTAATGAATATTAAAAACATGCTATATTTTATTTATAAAAAAATTCTTTCATCATAATAATTAATATGGTTAAATTATAATATTTAATTGATTTAAAGTATTAATAGAATATAATTTTACAATTTAATATAATTTATGTCATTATCATTGATTTTACATTGAATTCAAAAGAAAAATAATTTCAATCTTTTGCAATGTTTTGACTTTTAAAAATTGTTATCTTAACAGCAGAATTAATTTTAAATTAATTTCTTCAACTTCTGTGATTTGAATTTGGAAAATTTATTCCATATTTTTATTTTTTAGGTCCAAATTATGTTAATAATCCACTTTTTTAGGCATTATGAATAGTAAATACGGTAAATTTTATTTACCATAGTTAAAGGTAAATCATGTAATTAAGGGTAAATATAATATAATAAATTGTTCTAACACTTGTCTTAATATAATTGGATGATTATATTTTCCCCTAAATTATACTTGGGTCTAAATTGAATCTAATGTAACCCACTTGTATTTGATTAAGACCTTTAGCTTATTTTATTTAAAAGAAAGTGAAATATGTGTTACTCAAACTTTAATAATTAAAGTATTTTTAATATAAGGTAATATAGAATATAAATTTGGTTATAAATACTCATTTTAAATATAAATTTTTTTTCTTTATCATGGTAATTTATTTGTAATTTTTATGATTATTTAATTACCTTATAATCTAATACATTAATGATGAAAAAATTATTTATTTACTGAAATATCAATAATATAGTTTTTATAGAAATAGTAATACATATCCAAATTCCCAAAAATCTAATCAAAACTTATTGGTAGTCTATATATAATCCCTAATCATCAAATGGCCGAATTTTTTATCATTTTTATCATAATAAAGGCGATTATGACACATATATTATTTTATTTTAAATGATTCCAAAGTTGTCACCTTCATAATTTAATAAATATAAAAATTTACATGTTGTGATTTTAAGATTTTAAATTCGAGTAAAATTATTATTATGAAATATATGAGATTTATTTTTATCATAGTATTTATTTTTAGTTTTTTTGAAAAATAAGTATATTAAATAATTATTCAAAAACGCTGTAGTAATTATTTTATTAAGAGAAATATCAAATAAACAGTTTTAGAAATAATAAAATAAATATTATATGAACTATTTAATGTGAACCACGATATTTATAGATAAATATGACACATTATGAATATATTAAATATTTTAGTCTGAACATATATTATTTGTGGATTTTATTTAAATTCAAATAATTTAATAGTGTCAAAATTGAAACTATTGTTATTTTATAAAAATAACATAATATAAAATTGTTTAAAAATCAAAAAAAATATTTTAAAATTATAAATTAAAATTTATATGGTCGAAAATTTCATTAATTATCCAATTTTGGAAAATTAACAACCCATAATTAATTATTTATAACAATTTAAAAATTAGAATCTTATTACAACAAATAAAATTAAATAGATTAATTAAGGATAAATCAAGTTGATAATGATTAATATAAATTCCCAATAGGACTAAATTTTATTGGTTTAGGATACTACAACCCTATATCATCTAATATTCGGATATAAGTCATTTTTTGAGGTTTTTAAGTGGTTTTTAATTCATTATAAATTAATATTTCTTATGTTTTCAAAGTTTCCCCTCTCATCCCTTATAAAAAGGGCACCCCTTCCCACTCCTCTTAACAACCATTTGGGCCTTGAATCTTAGAAAAACCCTGCCAATTCCACTTCTAAACCTATCTACTTATATCATAGAGGTTTTGGTATTCTCAAAAGACCAACCCTAGTGCCCTAAGAAGAAGTTTAAAGGAGATTCGTTGAAGAAGAGGTAATATCTTCTACCGATTCTTTCAATTTTATTTCTTTTTCAACATCTACTTATTTAGTTGTTTCATTATAAATTAATAACATCAGTATCACTAATTTGCTGATATGTTATTATAAATATGAAATAACCCCATTACACCTTGTATCCATCCTACAGAAAATGAAAACACTGTGTGTGCGTACATACGGAATACCATCTCCACGTCATGGTGTAATATGTTTTTCCACCACCACCCTACTTGGATTGGTATAATGTTGTAAAGAATAAATATATATAGTTATTATAACATCATAATGATTCTAATATATTATATCATCCACAACAATTCTGTTAAATAATTATGGGAACGATATCATCGCTCGTGCGTACGTACGGACTACCGTCTCCAGGAATGCGATGAGATTCAGTTTCCATGATTAACCATTCAAGTATAATTATAAAGTATATATATAATAAATAATAATGAAAGATATTACATAATAATTATACTTTATTTATTTATATATATGTTTCATTTACTTAAGTCTATTCAATTCAATAATGAAACAAAAAAAACGTTCATGCGTACGTACGACCTACTGTCTCCATGAACGGTGTATTTCATTCCATTTATTGATCTATCATATATATTTATATGATGAATATATATTATATATAAATCTTGTTTTACATTCTGTAATTTTGTAAATAAGGATATAAGTAATAATATCCATAACAACAAGTCGAAACATGTACGATAAATGAAACGAGTTTACCCATAACGGTGTTTTAACCTAGAATTTACAAAAGAATGGGTATTATAAAGTCATAAGTGAACCATATATGTTATCATAACAATGAATACGATTATTTAATTAGTCAATGAAATTATTTAAATCATTATACATGAGGTTCAGATACATATTAAGCATATCATACATACAGTAAGGTATAACTTTTCCAATCTCATTTTTATCCCAAATTGTATATTCGTAAGTATTTACTGGGATTATATTTATCATTCATGTCCTTGTTTTCTAAAAATGGTTTCACATATGTTTAATGTCCTTTTAACCCATTTTTTACTTCTACCACGTGTTATGGAAGGAATATTTCTTTTGTTTACAATACAAGGAACTTTTTGACTTTTGCGACAAAAGTTCGAGGAGAATGTTTTCTAACATATACAGCATGAACATATATTTAGGATTTCATAACACCTTATTTTCAAGAATCTTAATCTACAATATTTCATAATTACTGTCCAAAAAATCCTTTTCTTTTAAAATTGCATGCAATTTTGTGAAAAGAAAAATATTTTGAAGAAGAAAGGATATTTTCCCCTAGAATTCATCTGAAGTGTTTTTCAAAAAATATTTTCCATCTAAGATGACATTATTTAGTATGATTATGTTTCAAGTATAATGTCTATATGATTTTCATGTTTTCATTTTCCTTCTGATGAAATGATATCCATTATTTTAATATGGATTATGTTATGATGGGAGGATGTTTATAAAACCCATTTAATTATTTGCTTTATAATGAATGATTTATGTTTATGTTGTGGCACACGTAAGAAAGATTTCATTATGATATGGGTGGGACTTATATCTCCCTCTAATGCATTGGGTAAAAATTTATATCTCTTGATATAGACATGGATAGAACGACAAGTAAATATGGTTCAGTAATACAGGTCTGGAATGACAAGTAAACCTGGTTCAGTAAGGGACTTTGTCCACTAAGATGGTTTTGGCAGCAATGCATTGGCTTCTATGGAAATCATATCATGTTCTTAATGGTTTACCACAATTACAATATTTATTACCATGATATTTTATCATGATTGATGTTCCATTATTATTTATGCCTTACGTACTGCCATGTTTTATGTAATATCTCACGATCTTGATGTTTAAACATTATGTTCATGTTTTTAAGTTCAAATGTATATGGATTGTTTAATTTTCTCCATTCATACCCTTACTGATCATTTGAGCTCACCCTTTTTATGTTTTCTTTTCCCCCAGGATTAAAATAATGGTTTTAGGTATGGAAACAAAAAGGTTAAGATCGTTATGGGAGATGTAGAAGATATTTCAACATGATTAGATGTTTATATTCCCTAATTCCAAAGACACTAAACTATTACAGTCCATGACTATTTGTTTTTGTTTTATGTATTCTGAAAAAATATTTTAATGTCCATGTACGTCAAGCCTTTGGTCGTTATAGATGGTATCAGGTGAAAGGTTTAGTAAACCTTTGGAAACTAGGATGAGAAAACATTAGTGAGATCCCTAGAGATATTTCTAAGGTATGTCTAGGGATGTCCCTAAGGTTATGTAAATGTATAGGTTATAGTCCAAGAATTATGGTAATGATCATATAATTAAACCTAAGATGTTAGATATTGAATGTACACCCCCTTTAGTATGTTGTTTTCCTAACATGAATTTTTCCTCTCACCCTAATCTTTTTTGGTTTTAGATTATGGATGGAACCCGAAGGAACCATGTTGATCAATGTAATGCAGAATGCAATGATTTCCCTCCTGAAAAAACCAATGTTATGGTATATGGAGTGAAAAACCTTATTTCTATAATTACACAAGCTATGAATCATTCTGGACATCCGAATGAGTAGATAAGGGAACAATATTCTATTGAGTCCTTCATGAGTCAACGTGAACCTTCTTCCAGTGGATCTTATGATCCAATTGTTGCTGAACAATGGATCAGTACCATTGACATTATATTTTCCATACTTTGATGTTCAAAACATGAAAAATTCATTCTGGCTGTTTACCATTTAGAAGGTGAAGCAGACCTCTGGTGGACTCTAATTAAGAATACCTTTCCCCAAGTTGAAATTGAATCCAAGGAATGGGACAATTTCAAAACGTATTTTTCAATAAGTACGTCTCTCTTATTCTTCGAACAAAGAAGGAAAATGAGTTCCTTGAGCTTAAGAAAAATGATGATGAATCTGTTGGTATACAAGAGGCGAATTTTTCAAGGCTCTCAAGGTATGAATTTGGCCTTATCATCCAACCTGAAAGAAAAGTTAATTGATTCTTCATTGGCTTAAAACTTAGTCTTCGAAGGGAATTACCTATAAGAGACTATAGTAGCTATGAAGAAATTGTGCGCTGTGCTATCAAGGTAGAACTGAAAGTTGTTGTTACATATCCATCTCATGGTTTTGACAAGAAATGAAAACTGGATTTCAAGGAGAAATCTCAGAATAATTGTGAAAAGAAGATGAATGTTTCATTATGATAAAAGTGTGGAAAGAAGCATGGTGGAGGTTGTATTAAAGGGATGAGAAAATTTTTTAAGTGTGGAAAAGAAGGTCATCGAGCAGTTGATTGTTGAAGTAACGGAAAAAAAGTATCTAATTATGTTAATAGAGAAAAGACTACATATAACGCTCCACCAACATTTCAATGCTTCATGTGCAAGGAAATGAGGCATTATGCTAATCAATTCCCTATTCCAAAGGACAATGATGATCGATATCAAAAAACTCTTATGGAAAATGACAAAGGGAAGTCAAATGTGATCACAATTTGTGATGTTGAGAATGGAAATGATGTTGTGTAATGATAAAGTGTTTATGTAATGAGATTTCAAAATAGTATCATGGAATCTAATTTATAATTTATGAATACACATGTATTGGTTTATTCTGGTTTTTAATAATTATATTGAAATACTTTTAGAAGAGTATATGCGCATAATGAATGGATAAGAAGAAAATAATATGTTTGATTGTATTCATGAGATCATGACTGATATAAGGACAAAGTGATATCATGGTTTGAGTACATCGAAATTTGGGGATTTTGGAATGTGGAATGAGGTAACTTTTGACAGCATTCATGTTTTCACTATGGTTCAATGGGTATTTCAAGAGAATACATGATTAAGGTATTCACATGTTTGTAATGTGACCAAAAAGATATATATTATGATATATGGGGGATAAATGAAGGTATTCACATGCTCGACAGATGCCATTTCTAGTAATTGTTTACTTTATACTATGAGCTTGGAAAGAAGTATTTTGGATAAGCCTAATGATTAGAATGGATTATGTTGGACACAAGTCAGTATTGTTTAAGTCTAGAACTTTTTTTGATATTATTTATGGAAATTTATTATAATATAGATTTAGAAAAAGGATAACCTATATGACAGGTGACATCCTATCACATCAGACAAGGCAACAAGAATCGAACCCACAACTGAAGTGCGACATGCCTTTATCACCTACCACTGGCCTACAGGAAGTCCATGGTTAGTAGAAACTAGTTTTATTATATTAAGTGGTATGATAGATGAATTATAAGTCCATTTTTAGATTCATATACGATTAACGTCACCATAGATGGACTTATGTATATTTTATAACTTTTCCTAACATTTTGTTTGAGACAGATGGAATGAACCATCATTATATCGCATGATCTACTAAAACTTCACTGAAGACAAATTCAACTTAATTTCATTAAGAGATGATGTGGAAATTGTTCAATGTACAAACAACTGTGATATTGTACAAAAATAAAGTAAGTATTTCTTTTAATTATTCTCCAACTTTAAGGAAATGATCATGAAAACCAAAAATGTTGTCCTAATGTCCTCATATCCGATAAATCAGATGGTACCTTAGATCATCACAAATTTATGACTTTTTTCATGTTGTATTTTTCATAGACATGTTCTCTACCAATCTCCATCAGAACATGATGGTTAGATTTCTCTTCCATATCCATATTTTCACATATATTCTCTTACGTGGAAACCTAGTGATTAGTTTATTTGGGTAACCGTTGTGTTTCACAATTTAGTCATTAATGTTCAGTTTTCGTATTCCTTTTTAGGATGTGGGTTTCTATTAAAGAAACTTTCAAGTAGTAAACAATTTTTAACCCCAACGAATTTTGAGGGAGAAATTCACTTTAAGGGGGGTAGAATGTAACACCCCGAGATTTAATGAAAAATATTCATTTAATTTCATTGATATTTTGTGTTTTACATTACACCAGAATTATCTTGTGCTATATGAAACATTGTATTAGCTTATATTATTTGCAAACCCTATTCTTGGCTTCCGTTACACGCAATCCAACCTTCCTCGATAGCTTGTGTAGTACGCAATACCGGGTTTCACTAAAAAAAGATATATTTTTATAATATTATTATGGACTAGCCGTTATGAATAGTATTAACTACATTTTTAATTTTATTACATTATTATTCATCATACACATTTTCTAAAATATGGTATGACAACAAAATAAAATTTTCAGGTAAAATAAGTATTTTTAAAAAAATTCAGTTTTGTCGCCTTTTGATGGCATGACCACATTAAATCTAGTTTTGACATGAATATATGTTCAATTTGACAAAATAAAATTCTCCTTTGGAATCTGGATATAAAAATTTACATTGGATAAGATGTTAATATTATTCTGATAACTTTCATATTGTAATGAATAGTAAAAACACGCTATATTTTAATTAAAAACAAATTTTTTCATCATAATAATTTATATGGTTAAATTATAATGTTGAATAGTTTTAATGTATGAATAAAAAATAATTTTTCCATTTAATATAATGTATGTCATTATAATTGATTTTACAATTAATTCATATGTAAAATAATTTCACTCTTTTGCAATGTTTTATCTTTTAAAACACGTTTTATTAAGAGCGGGATTAATTTTAAATTAATTTCTGACACTTCTGTGATTTTAATTTGGAAAAATTGATTCAATATTTTGGAATCATTAGGTCCACATTATGTTAATAAGCTACTTTTTATTTTTAGGCATTATGAATAGCAACTACGGTAAATTTTATAATCATAGTTAAAGGT
Source organism: Viscum album (assembly GCA_963277665.1). Classification (NCBI taxonomy): domain Eukaryota; kingdom Viridiplantae; phylum Streptophyta; class Magnoliopsida; order Santalales; family Viscaceae; genus Viscum; species Viscum album. Next base: position 2,044,251,932 of record OY728126.1, on the reverse strand, counting down.
AAATCGAGTAATTAAGGGTAAATATAATATTATAAAATTACCCTAAAACTTTTCACAATATAATTGTATTATTATATTTTTCCTTAAATCATACTTGGGTCTAAATTGAATCTAATGGTACCCACTTGTATTTGATTAAGACCTTTAGTTTAGTTTATTTAATGGAAAGTGATTTATGTCTCACTCAAACATTAATAATTAAAGTATTTTTAATATCAGGTTATACAGAATATAAATTCGGTTATAAATACTCATTTGAATGATACAAAGTTTTTCTTTATCATGGTAATTTATTTATAAATTTTAAGAGTTATATAATTACCTTATTATCTTATACATTAATGATGCACAAATTACTTATTTAGTGAAAAATCGATAATATAGTTTTTATTGAAAGAGTAATACATATCAAAAGGCCCTAAAATATGAATACAATTTATTGGTAGTGTATCTATAAACCCTAATCATCCACTAGCCGAATATTTTACCATTTGGATCCTTATAAAGTCGATTATGACAGTTATATTATTTTATTTTAAATGATTCCAAAGTTGTCACCTTCATACTTTAATAAATATAACAATTGACATGTTGTGATATTAAGATGGTAAATTCGAGTAAAAGTATAATTATGAAATATGTGAGATTTATCTTCATCATAGTATTTTATTTTTAATTTTTCTGCATCAGATAAGTATATAAAATAATTATACAAAAACGATGTAGTAATTATTTTATTAAGAGACATATCAAATAAAAGGTTTTAAAAATATTAAAATAAATATTATATGAAATATTTAATGTGATACAAGATTTTTCTAGACATAAAAGACATCTTATAAATCTATTAAATATTTTAGTTCGAACATATCTTCTGTGTGGATTTTATTAAAATTCATATAAATAAATAGTGTCAAAATTGACATTATTGTTATTTTATAAAAATAAGATAATATAAAATTGATTAAAAATCACAAAAATATTTAAAATTTATAAATTAAAATTTATATGGTCTAAAATGTCGTATAGTATCTATTTTGGAAAATTCACAACACATAAGTAATTATTTATAACAATTTAAAAATTATAATCTTACTACCACAAATAAAATTAAATAGAATAAATAAGGATAAATCAAGTTGATAATGTTTAAAATAAATTCCCAACTTCTCTAAATTTTATTGGTTGATGATATTAATACCCTATCCAATATAATATTCGGATTTGAGTCATTTTTGGAGGTCTTTAAGTGGGTTTGAATTTATTATAAATTAATATTTCTTATGTTTCCAAAGGTTCCCCTCTCCTCCCTTATAAAAAGGGAACCCCTTCCCAATTCACTTCACACCAATTTGATCCTTGAGTCTCGGCCAAACCCTGAAAATGATTCTTCTCAAACTATCTAGTTATATCATAGTGGTTTTGGTCGTCTCAAAAGACAAACCCTAGTGCCCTAATAAAATGTTTAAAGGAGGTGCGTCGAAGAAGAGGTAATCTCTACTACTGATTCATTCATGTTTCATTCTTCTTCAAATTATTCTTCTTTAGTTTTTTCATTATAAATTATAACATAAGTATCAAAAATATACTTATATGTTATTATAAATATGAAACAACCCCATTTAACCTTATATCCATCCTACAAAAAACAAAATCATCGCGTGTGTGTACGTACAGAATATCGTCTCCACGTCGTGGTGTAATCTTTTTTCCACCACCACCTTACTTGGAGTGGTATAATGGTGTAAATAATATCTATATATGGTTATTATAACATCATACATATTCTGAGATATTATATCATCCACTCCAATTATATTAAATAATTATGGTAATGATATCATCGCTTGTGCGTACGTACGGACTACCGTCTTCACGATCTCGATGAGATTCATTTTCAATGATTAACAATTCAAGTATAATTATAAAGTATATATATAATAAATAATCATGAAAGACATTACATAATAATGATACCTTATTAATGTATATATATGTTTCATTTACTTAATTTCATTCAATTCAATAAGGAAACAAACACAACATTCATGTGTACGTATGGCTTACCATCTCCATTAATTGTGTATTTCCTTCCATTTATCGATCTATAATATATATTTATATGCTGAATATATATTATACATAAATCATGTTTTAAATTATTTAATTAATTAAATATGGATATATGTAATAATATCAAGAACAACACGTCGAGACAGGTAGGATAAATGAAACGAATTTACCCAAAATGGTGCTCTAACATGGAATTTACAAAAGAACAAGTAATATAAAGTCATAAGTGAACCATATATGATATCATAACAATGAATATGATTCTGTAATAAGTCAATGACATTATTTAAATCATTATATAGGAGGTTCAGATACATACAAAGCATATCAGACATAATGTAAGGGATAACTTTTACAATCTCGTTTGTATCCGAGATTTTTATTCATAATTATTTACGGTTGTTATATTTATCATTCATGTCCCTATTTTCTAAATATCGTTTCATGTATTTTTAAAGTCCTTTTTACCCATTTTTGACTTTTACATTGTGTTATGGAAGGAATATTTCTTTTCTTTACCATACAAGGAACTTTATGACTTTTCTAACAAAAGTACGAGGATAATGTTTATTTAACATATACGGCATGAATGGATGTTTACAGTTTCATAACGCCTTATTTTCAAGACGCTTAATCTACAATATTTCTTGATTATTTTAAATAAAATCAATTTCTTTTAAAATTCCATGGCATTTTGTGAAGAGAAAATGATTTTTGAAGAAGAAAGGATATTTTACTCAAGAATTCATTTCAAGTGTTTTGTAAAAACTACTATCCATAAAAGATGACAATATTTCGTATGATTATGTTTCAACTATAATTTCTTTATGATTTACATGGTTTCATTTTTCTTATGATGACATGATATACATTTGTTTTATATGGATTATGTTATGATGGGATGATGTTTATGAAACCCATTTTATTCTTTGGGTAATAGTTTATGATTTATGTTTATGTTGTGGCACACATAAGAATGATTTCATTATGAGATTGGTGGGACCTGTATCTCACTCCAATGCATTGGGTAATGATTTATATCTCATGATATAGGCATGGATTGAAAGACAATTAAATCTGGTTCAGTAATACAGGGCTGGAACGGCAAGTAAACCTAATTTAGTATGGGAATTTGTCCACTAAGATGGTCTTGGTAGCAATGCCTTGGCTAATATGGAAATCATATCATGTTCTTAATGTTTTACCACAATTACAAGTTTTATTCTCAGGAAATTTTATCATGATTGATGTTCCATTATTTTCTATTCCTTACATACTGCCATGTTTTTTGTCATTGCTCAAGATCATGATGTTTAAACATTATGTTCATTTTTTTAAGTTCAAATGTAAATGGTTTGTTTTATTTTCTCCTGTCTTACCCTTAATGAGAATTTTAGCTCACCCTTTTTATGTTTTCTTTTCCAACATGATTAAAAGAAAGGTTTTAGGTAAGGAAACGAAAAGGGGAATATCGTTATGGAAGATGTAGAAGATCATTCAACATGATGAGAAGTTTATATTACAAGTTTACAAAGACACTAAACTATTACGGTCCGTGAGTATTTGTTTTTATTATAAGTATTCCTAAAAGTATTGTAATTTCCATGTACGTAATGCTTTGGGTCGTTATAAATAGTATATTAATAGGGAATTAGATATACACCAATCTAATCAAATGTAGTTTCTGGACTGATAAAGGGAACCACATGGTTCATTAAATATCAGACTATGGAGCTTCAGTGGACCCAAATATGGTTACATTCATGGAATATCGCAAGTGAAACAATAATGTCTGCAGGATTCCATGTTCTATAGGATTAACAGTACATTATATATGTTTTATTAAGATATTTTTAAAACTAAAAACATCGATGTTTGGGCTGACCAATATAGGGGTGATGATTGTTTTGTTAGATTCTTTAGAGAATTCTTTTCAAGAGCATAAGGGTTGGATATAATCATCACCAATATTAAACATACATATTCTGGGAGAGAAATATACAATTTAATGTGTTGAATTTAGTGTTAAAGCTAGAATATTTTCGATGTACGATGAATGAGTGGTTACTTGTTGACTCAAATAGCAGAGACTGCATGAGAGTAATTAACCATATCAATATACATATATATTAGTTTGTTTGCATGCCTTGATGTAAGAAATACACTATCTTTTGGGTGAGTGGTATGTGGTTTACATAGACCACAAGATCCACGGGTAAATATTTTCTCTACATGATAAGAACCCTCTATATAGGATGTCAGTCGAGTATCTGCATTCGGTCAACATAGAGTTTTCTTATAAAATAATAACGGGTAAAATTGTAGATGATTCCCAGATTTAGTAGATGTAGAATGAGTTGGTATGGGATTTACCCAAGGATTCCAAGCTGATGTCACTATTTACAACCCGCATCTTGAGGATCATGAGTCATAGGGATGAGTGACTTAGACTTCAACATCTATCGTACCTATGATTATTGATTTGAAAAATCTATATTAGTTATATGATCATTAGGTCTTAGTTCTAGGGAAAAATTATATAGAATAGATCCTATTGTTGTACGACCTCTTAGTAGTGGAAATTATCTTCTTTTTTATGGAGATGTATGTGATCCTATAATATTGTGTGGGGAGTTTATGGGATATTTTTATGATACAATATTGCTTTTAAAGTAGGGTATTAAAAGATGTATTGTGATCACTATATATAGTATTATTGTCCAAGAATGAAGAATGTGAAATCATGATTTTGGGTGAGTGTTTCACCTTTTAGTTGGTGAAGGCTGAGCAAAAAATTCATATTGTAATTCTAAAACATCATTCTATTCCATAATGAAAATGGGATGATTTTACTATGTATTTTTTTCTAGGATTACCTTTGATAACATACATGAATGTTGCAGAATGGGTGATCAAAGATCATGTTATAGAGGAATCCCACATCTTTCCTATCAAGGATCCAATAAATGACAATAAAATCGGTAATCAATATGAGTTGGAGATAGTTCGACTGCATGTTGTTATGATGTGTATCACTTTTGATAGAGAACATTGTTTCATGTCTTAGTTCTAGAAGAGTATTAAGAAGGATTTTGGATAAAGGTTTATATGAGTATGGTTTATCAACCTCATACATATGTACAATTTGAGTGGATGATTTAGGTTCTAAAGGATAATATATTTGACTAAATTTATGATTTTGGTGGTTCATGGGTGCATAATTTTGAGTTCATGGAGATTTCCTATAATAAAATCCTTTAGGAATAGATCAAGATAGAAACATCTAGACTTTGTATGGTAGGACAAGATTCTCTTATCATTTATGGCTGGATAGAGGTGAGTCAGTGCTTGATGGAACTATTATTATGTAGGATACGACTGACTAGGTTTAGATGATTATGAGTCGGTTGGTGACCATGAATAGTAAGAATAAATCTTATAGTGACCATAATAGATCACCTCTGGTGTTTGAGTTTTGTAATCATGGTTTCTTTCAGATGTCTCCATGGTTTGGGAAATTCCATATAAATAATAATTGTAAGTTAACTCCTAGGTTATCTAGGCCATTTGATATACTGTAAATGGTTTGTCTAGTGGCATATTGATTAACCCTTCCACAATGTTATCGTGAAATACCTGACATGTTTCAATTTTCAAAACCGTGGAGAAATCATCCTAACCATTCTCATGTGGTAGTAAATTATGATGTGGTGTTTTATGTAGATTATTTGTTTGAGTATAATTAGATTTATATTGAGTAATTTAGTGAGGTGTATCTTTGTGGAGAGACTATAACTCTAGTTCGATTGTAGTGATATCATGGGTGTGTTCAAGATGAGACCTAGGAGTGGGAATTTCATCTATGATCATAATGGCCAAAAATTTTCATCAATAACCCACAATGATGTTTGGAGAAACCCAGGGATGATATTTAATATCATTTCGAGGTTTTAAGATCCTATCTTTTTTAGGTATATGCCTATTTTAATTTCTCATTGAGCTTATTCTATTTTTTGGGTTTCCATCTTATTTAACCCTTTGAGGTTGATTCTCTTGTGGGGATAGAGATATCTTCCTATAGAAATTAATTAATGTTCATGGATGTATTTTTTTCCTAAATTAATTAATTCTAAATAAATTATTCAAGGGTTTAAGATATTTCATCATGGTTTTGTAAACCTTTAGACGTGATTAGAAATTTTACTATTGAAACTAGTATGAGCTCTAACTATTTGAAAATTACATGTCATGAATATTTTATATGATTTATTATTTTCACGTGGAATATTTCATGAATATATTTAGTTTTTGTAACAAATAAATGTCTTGAAACTATCTCACATAATGTAATGTTCAATTAGGGTAATATTTACCCGAGGCGATGTATTTTTTGGTGTAACTCATGAATCGATAAATTAAATAAAAAAATTTTTGGGACCTAAATATATCATGATCTATGGTTATAAGAAAGTTCATGGTAATGGTTTATTTATTCATCCATAGTGATACTCTCTCCCTTGAATCAAACTGAAAATCTATTTAAAATTTTAGAGATTTATACCGTTCTGAATGTATTTATCAAGAGTAAAATATCAAGAACATTTAATTTCTTTTGATTAAAAATATCATTCATTTATTTTTCATTATAACAGTTTATTATTGTGACATATCTCCAATCTTGTCTTATGATCTAGGTTTTTATTAGGACACTGTTTACCTTTTTTTCATGTTGTTTTCACTTGTTGGAAACATTTTTTGATCTTCTAATAATTTTAGGTGGCATAGAAAAATTCACTATAGCATTCTACAGTCTGTTTAAGTATGTGAATATTGTAATATTGTTCCAAAATAAATTCATATTATGAAAAAAATTGGTGATGATAATATCTTATTTGATCTACTATTTAGATTTTCCTAGACCAAATGCTTTTGAGACCATACTTGTGAAGTTCCCAGTTAGAATCCAAGTATTACTGAGAGGGGGAGTGGTGAATCAGTGATATCTTTTTCTTTTTAAGTTTCCCCTTTTTGAAACAACCTTCGCCTCCTGTTAAAGAGTTTCTTCCCTGGTGAACACACACAACCACAGGAACACAAGATTTACAAGGTTCAATACTCAACAAGAGTAGCTACGTCCTTGGTATGGTACGGAAACAATCCAGTACAACACAATCCACTAGAAAACAATCCTTTGATGTGGAATACAATGAGTAGGATATACCCTTACACTCATGCAACACGTTGAAAACAATCCAATAGTGTGTGTGCTCCCTCTTAGCACAAATAGGGTAACACAATGTTTTAGTGCTTCTTTACAATTGAACAGATGTATTCTCTGAAGTAAAAAATCTTTACTTTCTTAGCCAGAATCCGGTAAGAACTATCTTACGCACTACCCAATATGTACGAAGACCCCAAATATTTCGCGCATCTTTTAGGGTACCTTGCGCACAATTCAAATGGATTGCATGTAAAAATCCCTTTTGGCACGAAAATTCCTTTTTTGCCCAACTTCCCTTTTTCGCGCAATGTTTCACTTTTCACTCATCTTCCCAATTTTTCGCGAAACTTTCTTTATTTCTCGAAAAACTCTTTATTTTCGCGCAACATACTTAGCTTAAGATTTTACGCGCACCAGAGCTCGGAATTTCTTCTATGTTTCGAGAATTAACAACTGACAAGGGTTAGCCTCATATTTATAGGCATTTTTGACCCTATGCGAAAAAACCCTAATCCGCACATAAAACCTCTTTCATGGGCATAAAAACACTTTTATGAAACATCATATTTCGCGCCATGCTTCAATATTTCACACACCACATGCCTTTTCCGTTTTTCATCCTTCTAAGCATGAAGCACCAATTGCGCGCAAAATTCCACATCGCATTCCATATTGCGCGCAAACCCATCATTTCACGCAACATCGTATTTCGTGCAATGATCCAATTTTTCGCGAAGCTCATGCCATTGAAAATTTTTGGTCTTATGATCTCGAAACACCTTTTGCATGAAAAACATCATTCTTCTATTTCACGCATCTCGCAGATTTTTCGTGCAACCCGCTACTATTTCACACACCACATTATTTTTTCGCGCAACCTGCCTAAATTTCTGCGCACTACATGACTTTATCATTTTTTAATGTTCTGACCTTGAATAACTCCTTCCACGTGAAAATATAAACCATCTTCAATCTTGCGCGCAACATCCATTTCCAAGCACATTTCATCATATCACGATTTTAAGGCCCTTAAATTTGGAAAACATTGGAAAATGACACCACCTTAAACTGTGCTTTTCTGCCACACCCAGATTTTCATTGCTTGGTCATTTTCTCTCTCCACTGCTTCCCCTAACAATTAATCATATTTTATCAGTAATTCCACTATCGTGATATTTATCTTTTGAATGACCAGATCTAGCATCGTCATAATCACAATGGTAAGTACAGAAACATCCCTATCTTCCAGCAGCATCACTCCTTCCAATCATAACTGTATATGAATGGCATCATCATTTCTCCCCCTTTACATCATAAGGCTTGCATCACAAGTTCTCATGAATTATGATATTTTAGAAATACATATCATCAAAGTATCGTCTGATTTTTTATCCTTCGACAAAGGGAATTGATTTATCTTTTTTGACAACAAAATGCAACACTTTGCAAAAGCTAACTCTTAAAACTTCCTTCTCCATTCAACATGGTCCCAACAACTTGAAATTACCCATTGAGTGATCCAAACATCTAATAATAATAAATTGGACAATGGATAAAGTATGGGTTAGGATGACATGAGACCTCATGTGATTTATTGTAATAGAATCCCCTTGAAAAATTAATTGTGATATTAATGAATGAATTAGTAATTGAAATATAATTGGTAATAGGTAGAATTAAACATTATGGCTTGTGATATGATTTTGTTTTATTATTGTCATTTTTAGTTGATTCATACTAAAATTCATGTACAAATGTATTGTATTGGTATAATAAAATGATAATAAAAAAGGATTGTACCGTTATATAAAAATGATTAAAAAAAGGGATTTTACCAGGTATGTTGAAATTCTTATATTAAGGGATCTACTTGGATATGTTGTAATGATTATAGGTCTTGACCCGGTTATGTGATTATTCCATGGCCATGCGGTTATAGTTGGAATAGTCGTGATACATGCATGGAGAAATTATCACTTGGTTCTAAAGTATGTTGACTATTCTATCATATTAATTGATTATTATGTACTCCATATTGTCAATTTATGACAAGAAATTATTATTAGACTAGTATTTCATTTAATTGGTGGTGTCATCCTTCATAATTTTACTCATACCCTATTCAAGACACTATTTAGTACCTCAGTAGAATACATTGATGTAGTTTTGGAAAAGTTTAGGGAATCTTGTAAATATTTATTTCTTGTTATATGGATTAGAAATTGGAGATGATAAAGAAATGAGGTTTGATATTGGGATATTATGAGTTTATGGTGTCAACAAATTCTTTATTATTTTTAGGTGGTAAGTACACACCCCATGATAAATCCTCTTTTATTAAAGAAAAAAGGGTGATACAAAATTCATAAATATGTAAATTTAAAAGAATCTATTTTGAACAGTGGAATGATCTCATTAGCGAGATAATTATAAAAAACACAAACATCAATATGAACTCCATTGTTAGAATTACCATCCAAATGATAATTCACTTCATGAATGACATTCATGATAATGATGCAAATTGTTTAGACGGAATCAATGTAAGTAATCCAATGTAATGTGAGATTCCATGATGGATGATGTTATCCATTTGGAATAGCTTGAACAAAGAGAATATAGTCATATTCAAACCATATCTTGTTCCTTCAATGCTACTTAGCCATGATCACTACATTAATAAGAGTGAACATTTCTATTTAGAAAGACATCCTAATACCACCAGATCAATAAATATATCCCATATTATCCGTGTTGGATTACCTTAATGCCACCCCATATCCGGTATATCAATGTTTACCCTTGTATTCCCCGTTCGTATGAAATTTTATTCATTATGTGAATGACTATATCCATAAAACGTTTAGCTTGCCATTAAGGTGTGAAAAAAATGATGTAATATCAAGAAGTATCAGAATCACTTGGCCATGAATCTTTTTTAGCTTCTCATTTAGGTGTAGTTCTCAGTTTTATTTGTTGTGTCATTTTTTAGAAGAGCATCTTGGATATTTAATGTTTCTCTATCATGTTTGGAAGCATTACAACTCCTATAGGTCAAGTGAATAATTTCATCATAGAAAACATAAAAAACATATAGGTTGTCCGGTAATAAAATATAAATAAATCATACATATAAACATACATGGATAGAGTAAATCTAGTGAATTTAAACATCAATGATGATGAATACAATGATTGATTGTTTTGTGGTAGTGGCATAACTCATGAAGATTTAATTGATATCTTTACAAATTTTTGGTGATGAAAATCACATGTGGAGAATATAGATTTACATAAATAACGTAATAGAAGATTAAAAAAGAATTTTTTGTGAGACATGCTACATATCAGCATGAAACAAGCTGGTGAAATCCATGTTTTATGTGTAATTATGAACCATAAATGTTTAGTCCCTTAAATCTAATTGTGATAGAATTTATTTTACATAATAATCCCATTAATTTCTTGCTCCAAGAACAGAATATCGTCCTAGTTGATTAAATGTGAAATTATAAAAAAAATTAAAATGATTTGGAATATATTTTCAGAATGAAATATGATAATTTATTTTGAATATTATTTTATCAATAAACCATAAAATGTTATCATATTTGAGATATGGGAACCTATCAAATCGTGTTACCAAAAATTTAGAGTGAAATTTATATTAAACAACAAGATTTATTCTTGGTTAATACCGATAAAATGCTAATTATGTGTATTCAAGATAGATATCCTTATATATCTTAGAATTTCATCCTTGAAATTGTATAAAAATCTAGTTTTGATGAAATCTAGGTATCTCATTTATCATTCATTAGTTTCACATAACGTGTTCTTGAAGAGAATCATTAAAGCTCTTGTGGTTTTTTATTCCAAGTCCCTGGAGATCAATAAGATTACAGTATTTATTCCAAGGGGATATAATAATTATTATTTCATTATATCTCCCACTCCATATGAAATTTTTCATTGAAGTGTTGAGTTTCCGTAGAAATAAAACTGAACATTTGTAAACTATGAATGAAAAAAATGGACAAAATAATATGATTCAAAAGGAGGACTCTTTGCACCATTGAAATGTATTTAACATTCCAAGTATCTAATTTATTTTTATTTTCATTCACAATATTAGGGAAGGGATATGAATGAAGATTACCACAAAGTATTCGGACCCTGAGATATGTGAAAGGGAGCCTACCAAGCATGATACCTATCATAGGCATGATGAATGATTATCTTGTTGAAATTATGTTATTTAAAAAGTACACAAACTATTTGTTCCAACTTATTTTTTTCCAAAAATCAATTTGATATATGACAAATAAATTTATTATTAGCTTAAAATTATTCCTTTCACCGTAGACAAGGAAAAAAATAACATCAATATATCAAAGGTGGGATTAAGAAACAATATCTATATTAGCCATTTTGGGCTTATGTATTGTCCATTATGGGATTAAGTATAACATTATTAACAAAATGATAAAGAACTATGATCTAGTATTCATCTACTATATCGATGATAATATATGAAATAGGATCACCCTTCCTCGCCACTATTGAGAAAGAGAATTATTGTTTATGAGAGACATTAAATAAAATTGATATCCAACCTAGGGAAATAAGAGTTATGATCAAATTAATGAATGTCTCATTGAATAAAATATTTCAAAACACCATATAAATGAATCTCCAATCCATTGTGTGAAAATATTTTTTAATATCGTCATTTAACAAAATATAACATCATATGGTGGATTTCCTAATTAGATTTACACATTCATATTGTTTTAGAGGAAAATCATGTACATTTCTTCCTTGTATGCAACCAAATTGGTTGCAGTATATAATTTTGTTTAAATTTTGATCTAGTATAGATGCAAGTATATTACCCATCATTTATAAATAGTATTTATAAGTTCATAATGTGTGATATAATGTATTTCATTATCATTTTTTGCATTCAAAATCAGTTAAATTAATTGTGAATCTATCCCATGATTAAACAATCCTCATTTGGGAAAGTATTGCACCATTGTGTAAACAAAATTATGAATAAGATCCCAAATGTTATGAAAAAATTTATATTCAAAACCATTAGGACTGAATGAGTTCCCAGAGATAAAAATAATGACCAATTTATTGATTATGAGGTGAGGATCTCATTATCACCATTAGTCGCTTGATTATTTATAATCCCTTAAATTAATCATTCTTTAGATCTAAATCCATTGAAAATATCAATTTAATAAACAACCACATGATTATGGATTTACAATATGTCCATTAAAAACATGTCACCATCCTTTATAAGAGATATATATCTAAAAACTTTCCATGACTACTACAGGGCATAGAAAACCCTAGTATTTCTATCCCTATATTGAAACCATTTCAATTGGAAGGATTGAATGTGATAATTATCGGTAATTTCAAAAATATTTGAAAAATACTATGATATATCAATTTCATTCATGAAATAATCAAAAATACCAGTTTATGTGTTTTTCATTGAATTTCATAAAGGGATAAACTAGTAGAGATAGTCTGTTGATAAATGTTGTAGAATAAATGTTTTTACCATTATTTATGCCTACATTTTAGTATTTTTGAGTTTCAATGTACATGAAAAAGATTCGTCCTTAAAGATCATATAATTCCAATTTTCTTAAATCATTTGAATACAATAATTATTTTCAATCCCAAAATTATTGAATACAAATATGAATGACTGTTTAAAATCATTAATATTAAAATTCAATAAAATTGGTTGACAGTCAAAACGTTTCTTAGATAAAGTTGTTCTTGAGATATCATGCAAAATTCAAAAATAAATGTCATTAAAAAGACTATATTTAACATGATGGAAACCATTTTTATGATTTAATCTCTTATACCAAGTGTATTTATCTACTACCATGTTATCCTAATGTATGTTTAAGTAATCCACACATGATATGAATTCATTTGATGATGTTGAGAAATTAACTTCACCCATTTTTCATCATAAATCAAAATGTAATTAATTTAAATAAGTAGATTGATGATTTTTATTGAGAATTTTGTACCACAATCTAATAGGTGATTACACTTTTAATGAGAAAATAACTTTTTGTTCTACTATCCAATCATAATGTGGTTTATGATTATAAATAAAATCCGAAGAGTGTTAAATTTTTCTATGATTGTCATACCAAGAATGTTATAGAACATTATCATTATACTTTCTATTTTATAGGGGGGAAATTCCCATCATATTTCCCACCACATAATATATTGTTTTTAAAATTTTAGTCTGACATATTGATGCATTCCAACCAGTTATTACAATGTTTTTAATTATTGGGTTTATTTTTACTTCCTTCATCTCATTGTTTTATACTATACTCTTTCCATTGTTTATGTTACTTTTATATTTATTTAAATTTGATTATTTTTATTCTATAGTACTTTGAACTAGTGGTTAATGTCTCCCCATGGTATTCTCTATACCCCCACTGCCAATTGGAAACCCATGATGTTTGGGGATGCATTCTTGATGTCTAGTAACCAACCTGATTTTCCTATGTGATAGAGTGATAAATCTAGGGATGTTACAATTATGAAACCCATTTCATTTATTGGGTTCTGATTGAATGAATTTTTTATGATCATTTGGAATAAATACGTATTATTTTCATTAAGTGAATTTTGGGGCTTATATCGCCCTCTACTAGAGTGGGAAATGATTTATATCTAATGAGTAAATAATAACTGTATTGGCGAGTGATCCCAGTTATTTATGGGACTTTGTACTCTATGATAGTCTGGGAGTGAACCATGACGACTCTTATGATTTAGGGAATGAACCATTTGAACAATTAAATATTTCTAAATGAACCATTACTAATATTTAAATGATTTTCAATGCTTATTTGTATTCCCCCAATGAATATATTTTTTCGATGTTATTCTTTCAGGGTTTATGTTCTATGATTCTATTATGATTCATGTCTTATGAACTACCCTGATTTATTAACTAAAATATAAATATTGTGTTTAATATATGGGTTATTTTTTTAAATACTAATATTCAGTTCTCGTACCCTTATGATCATGTTAGGATCACGTAATCATTGATATTTTCCATTTTAACACATACTAGGAATAAATTTTCACCATTGTGTAAATTTTTCTTTCTATAGGTCATAAAGATATGTTTTATGTATGATATGTTTAATAAGGGTTCTAATTTTGATGAAATCTGTGTGAGATGATGAATATACTATATGAACTAGTTGTTTATGATTCCATGTTTCTAAAATTATAAGTCCTAAAAATTCAAGATTTGATCTTCATGTTATATAATTTAGATTAATATTTTTAAATGAAATATCTATGTTTGAAAAGTATTTGTTTTGTAGTTGGTATCAGATTACTGTTTAGATAATAATTGTAAACTAATATGAGAAAATATTATTAAGAACCCTTGGGATACGTCTATATATAGGATAAAATACAAATGTTTTGATAATGGCCATGAATAAACTAGGTTAAACATAAGGTTTCAAAGGAGAATATGTTACTATTTACACATGTTAAATATTATTTTTCATGATTATGTTGTTTCCCACTATGATTATTACTTCTAAATCTATTCTTTTTGGTATTATTCGATGGATAGAACCAAAAGAAATCATGATAATGGTGAATATAAAACCAAATGAAATGATTTTACTCTCGAGTAACCTAATATTATGGGAGATATAATAGAAAAATATTATTTCAATCCTCAAATAAATATCTCAAAAGAATAATTACACTATGAATACAAATGAGAAAAAAGAGAAAAATGTTTTATCGTATCCTTGATGAGGTTACTCCCACCATATTTAAGTGTTTCTATTGCTAAATTAGTCACTGATTAGTGGATAAATACCATTATAATGAGAATATTTTCATCATTATTTAGAAAATGAGAGTGTTATTATATTTTTTATCATTTTGAAGGGGAATTATAATTATGGTGGACTCTTATAAGTAATATAAACCAATATGATGAAATTATATGCATGGAGTGGTTTGACTTCAAGATACTATTTCTCAATAAGTTCATTAATTTTGTTCTTAATTAAATAGATATGAAAATTATTGAGAGAATGTAAAAGGATTATGAATTCAATGGTAACTATAAAGAATCATTTACTAGACTTGTGAGGTACTCTTCTAGTGTTACCAACAAACATGAATGTATGATCGATCAATTCATCAGTGTCTTAAAACCAAACTGTTGGTTAGAATTATCACTAAGATAATTCAATATATATGAATAAATGATTTAATGTACTCTAATGATTGATATAGAGATTGGAGTTAGCCACAAATTTCATGGTTTTGATAATAAAATAAAAATTCAATTTTAAGGATATTCTAAAAACCATAGAGATATAAAGATGATCATTCTTATATAATAAATGTGTGGAAGGAAACATGAGGGAATGTTTCTTAAGGGAACTGGTCATTATTTTTTGTGAGGAAAGGGAGTTCATCAGGAAATAAAAATTCCTATTTGATGGGAAGAAGTTAGATAATGAGGCGAATAGAGATTAATCTACTATGAATTCACCTCCCGCAATCTAATGTTGTAATACCAAGAATTTTTTAAAATACCTTAACTCGTTAAAAAATCCAAAGGATAGTGATGGCGATTGATATCATCAAACCCTTAATCCTATTGAAAAAGGGGAATCTCATATGGTAACTATTTTTATGAGGGGTTTGATAAAGATATCATGGACGGTTAACTAAGAATCCACTCTATAACATATAATGTATTAATTAATTTCCTGTAATTTTTTACATTCTTTCATTCAATTAAATCAAGGTTATTTTGATTAGGCATTAGATTTCATTAAATAAATACTATATAAATTTCAATGGATGGGATGTTAGTTTTATATTCCCAACCTACCAATGATCACCTATCAGTGTGATGAAATAATGAAAAACCAATGGAAATTATATCCATTTTACGGGTTATGATTCATATTCAAAAGCTGCATTTATATCTGATCATTATGAAAAACCCTAACATAGATGGTGTTCCTATTGTGAAGGTTATTGTTGATGTATTTATATAATATCTCCCTAGTACTCCACAAAATTGTAATGTTGGTTATTAAATAAAACTAATACATTGTGTTACACCTATTTGTAATAATCAATATATATTGTACCTGATTGAGGTGAAAGACCTGAAGATGAAACTCATGGGAAATATTAAAAAATGATTCATTTAGATATGTTAATAACCTTGGGGTGAAACGGTTGAATTTTTCAAGAAGGTATACGTGTTAATATGAATATACATTGATTATCTGAAACATAACAAGATCACTACAAAGAATAATTATCCTCTACCCCATATTTATGACTTTTTTCGTCAACTTCAAAAAGATCAATATGTTTTAACAATTGTTATTTGTTTTGAATATCATCAATTGGGGGTCAATAAGTATGACATTCTAAAAACAATATACCAATGGTATGGTAATTATTAAATTATAATGATGAATTATTATCTTACTATTATCCCTATAATTTTTATGGGTTTAACAAATATATTAATTTATGGATTACATTGACTAGTTTTTTTGTATTATTTATAGAAAGTATTTTTTTAAAGAGTAAGGATGAACATGAAGGTCATCTGAGAATTATAATGAATTCCAAAAGGAAAGAGAAGATTTATGAAAAAAATTTAACGTTTGAATTTTGGATTTATAAATCTTCATTCCTAGGTTATATAATCTAGGGTGAGGCTAAAAAAGTGATCCCTTAAAAGAAAAATATTAGTAAACATTCTCACATACCAACCATTGTGACTAAGATTCAGTGTTTTCTTGGTTTGTATAGACTTTATCTGGTAATTTTGGAGTTTTTAATTTCTATTTAATCCACTCAACAAGTTAATTAAAAATACCCTAAAATTTCATTTAATTTTTTTTAGAATTATTTGGGATTATTATGAGTCTGCATAAATGGAAAAATCGTGATTCTGAGGCCCAGTGTGCCCGGAATGAATTTCTGAATTTGTTTTAAGGAATGCTTAGTAAACACGCGATTGAAATTTTCTTTCATTTGAACCGGTGCTCGAAATTTAAATCTGAGAGCACTGTTTAATCCATAGTGCCGAGATTCACATAAGAGAAGCATCACTTCGACTATAGTTGGTTGTGATAAAGAGGTAGTTTTTGGACTTTTAAAGAATAATAATATAGCAATTTATTGTTATTTTTTCTTTCTTTACTCCAACAGAAAAGTGGCATTTGTGGGACCAACCAAATTTCAAGCCATTATGTGGATTAATTCATTAATTTTTTAACTGCACCGTTGTGAATTAATTGAGGATCATTAATTAATGAACCTCATTAAATTATTTTGTGCATTCCTCAACCTTTAGCCCTCTTATATATATGAGTCTTAGAGATGAGTTTGGAAATAGCTTCACAAAGCGAGAAAACTCTTGAAAAGAACCAGAATGACATCCACCGACGGGGGATGGATGCTCTGGCGGCAACGATCCAGGATCGACAAACGCCGATGAATCTATCCAATTAGGACACTCCTCCTGCCGCATACCCTCGATAATGGAAGTACCTCGATCTACAGTGGTCAACAACAATCTTCGAGGTAGGGGGTTTATTTTGATGTTGTCACTGATGAATTAAATTTTATCCCACTTGTTATCATGTATCGTGGAGGGCAGGGGCCAAAAGTACAAGGCCCGGACCCTCTGCCGTTTCGTTCTCGAAGAAAACTTCAGGGGAAAATTTCCAACTCGATGGAAATGTTAAATAGCGGGTGATGCTATGACGACGACATCCTAGATGAGCCGTAGGCGCAGATGTCAACCAGAATGGACCACCAGAGCACGTCTGGTGGCCCACGGAAGAAAAAACCAGCACACCCTACCACCTACTGCCAGAGAAGACCTTTGGAAACTGGACACGGATGGTGAATATGCTGTACACCATCACAAGCTATATTGTCTAGAGGTAGTCAGCCCGATATAAACATGCAGGAATGTGGCGACTCCTACATGCACCGCTGGAGGCAACCGCTCTAGCTAGCGGCCCGCTATAGGAGGGGTGGGGAGGGCACACGCCACGCCGTGCCGTCTAGAGAAACAGTGGCACATCACCCCACCAGCCAGATGAAATAGCTCTGCATCCGTGGGTCCAGCTGGGATGTGGTCCGCCTCTAGGATGATCGGGCTGGGCTGGACCAGCGGGCCAGTGCGGGTGGGCCTAGCTCTTCCTGGTGGGCCTATCCCCACCCGGCGGGCAAGGCCAACCACTTCTCAGGCCCACGAACCACTCGGGCCGAACCCAATGGGTCAGAAACAGTGAAACGGGCCGACCCTTAATGGGCTAGTCCCAGGCAGGGTTAGGTAGACCTCAGGACACGCTGCGTTGGGCCGACCTGATCGAGTGGGACTGGGCCCAGACCCATCCGTCCACCAAATAATGAAATTCACGTAACTGTCAAACCGAGTGTCTGTTTGACATACCTCTAGTGGCGTTGGGACCCCTATTTGGAAGCAGACCCTTTGGAATATTATAGTGGGCCTAACTGAGCCGTGCCAGACTAATGTGTGATAACCCCCATTTCTCTTAAATGAGTGTGACTAACAGACCATGTTTCAGATCGATGCGCCATCTATGGAATAAGGACCCTTTTGACAAGGCAGTCCTTTGGACATACTCTAAGTGAATTTTGACTATGTTTGATGTGTGACCTGGGTTAGATCTGACATGAATTCAATATGGCTTTTTACAAAAGTGTCCATATCTCCCAGACCGGGCATCTAATCAACGCGTCGTCTATCCCATTGGGTCCAATATAGTGGGGTGGTCACATGGGTATACATTTTTTTGACTTTGTACTGGTTGAAATATGACTGATGACTTGAGGGGAAGAGTCTACTAGATATCATGTGTGCTTTGTGTGGGAATCTAGTGGCTGACTATGTCATGAAGAAGAAGAGCAACCAATAGAGGTCTGCATCCGAAACTCCATAGTGGGATTATCTAGATAAACGAATAATAATCCCTACCACTGTACCAGCGACCAATACATGTAATCACCATCGACCAATACATTTCAACACCAGCGACCAATACAGGACAGCACCAGCGACCAATTCAGGTCAGCATTTAGTGACCAATATGGGTAATCATATAGTGACCTATATGGGTCAGCAGTATAGTTACGATAGATAGGATGATATGGTTTATGACTTTTCATCCTTATCCCAGTAACATTAATGTTACACCGTTATAGTGATATGTCTCTTTTTCTTTTTTGCATCATGATTTAGATCATGCTTATGTTATTAACTATGTGGTATTTTCTTGTGATGTTTTCCTTTATGGAATAATAAAGGACCTTAGGGGGTCTGGAGGTCCCCTGGTGAGTTTTTATAATCACCCATGCATGGGCTCCGCCCAAACGTGTGTGTCTGGTGTAGACTACTGATGCTCCGCAGACGACATTGGAGGTCTGGGACTTGTTGGATCTTAGTGTTATGGGAGCAGTCTAGATCATCATTTTTGACATCAGATATACCTCAACTACCTTTCAGGTAGAGATCTAGAAAAGATGCAAACACTCTTTAATTTCTTTTTTGTTTCTAGGGCTTCTATTATGGCCCACTATTTTCAGTTTATAGTTGTACCTTTGGTAATATTGTAGTCTTGTGTTTATAGATTACTTTTGTTTATTTTTTACATCAGTTTCCCTTTTTGAGTGTGTATAGATCTATAACACAATTCCTTCCATGTTCGGGGTATACCTTCTAGTTCTAGTCACCAACCCCTGGCCTATGGAAGGTAGGCTTGGGGTAGTCATGTACGGGCCCCGTGGGACAAGTCATAACAAACATGTATTATTGGGCTGTTGGTTTTAACATATGAAATAATCATCTACTTTTGATGAGGAAATGGTGTAATGCGTCTTCTGTTTGGTTTTCAGAACTAGGAGGCTAGTGTTGGTGCGGCGGTGGACTTATCTATATACCTGGACTGTAAATTCCATTTTCTAACTCAGTACATGAAAACACTGTTCGCTAGTGTTTTGAAAACTATTATTGATCATTCATGAGTCAGCTGTTCAAGTATAACATGTTGACTGTGGTGCATCTGTTTCTTACCGGATGCCTCCATGAAGAAAACCATCCATGATTCCAGTTTGCGATTATGATAGTGGTCCACCTAGAGGTGAGTCATCGGTAAATGTAACACTCACAATGATGGCTCCATCATGTGGTGTACCAGTAATACCACCACCCGTTGAGAAGAAGATGCTACCAAGGGATCATGCACCTCGACTGAGCGCATTTCATGTGTTCCAGAGGCAGACGTCTCCACTGTTTATGGGAGATATGGACCCCCAGGCAGCAGAGGACTAGCTTGAGGTAGTGTTGAGGGAATTTTTTTTGACTAGAGACACCCATCGAGCAGATGTCGAGCTTGGATGATTGCCATCTTTAGGGATCAAAAGGACGATGGTGGGACTCAATGCTCAATGTTAATGAGGAGATGACCGTCACCGAGCTAGACTTTGAGAGCCTTTTCATGGTAGAGTTTGTGACAAAAACACAACACTATGGGCATATTCAAGAGTTGCTGCATCTAGAGTAGGGATTCCTGGTTGTGGCTTAGTACATGGTGAGATTTTATGACCTCTCCTGGTACTCCACCTACATGGTACGACACCCTAACATTAGTGCTCATACCTTTGAGTGGCGGATCTGATGATAGATTAGAGCTGTGAATGTTTCTCTCAGCATCCCGACACAGTATGGGGTGATATATCGTGTTTTTATGATAGAGATCTTCCTTGTCATGCAGGAACTAACAATGAGATCCCCAACAGGAAGACATGTTTCCAAGTCGTCTACAAATTGCAGTAGAAAGACGACACATAATCCCATGTGGTCTAGACGTTCCAAAGGGTGACCCGGGGATGCAGGGTTAGATGTGTGATGTTCGAGAGGCTGAGGGAGCCACCATCAAATCATGATATGTTCTTTTTGCAGGGTACATGGTCATGGTGCTCATGAATTCCTAACTCCCCACACGGAAGATCGACAGATGGTGGAGGGGCCACTGAGGTAGCGACAGCGGCAGGAGCATGAGCAGTATCCATGTGGAGGAGGTGGAAAGGGAGAAAGACATGCAGCGGGAGGTGGTTGGGGTCACCAGGAACTACCACCTCCACCCCCAGGTGGTCCACCACGAGCTCAAGGGAGTAGGCGGATTGAGACAATCCCAGATACATGCAGTAGAGTGTCACGATCCGGACGTCCCTAAGATGATACAAGGTACAATTTGTATCTTCAATACTTTAGCAGCAGTTCATATTAACACTAGTTCGAGTAAATCGTTCCTTACGATGGTGTTAGATTGGCTCTCTGATATTCTAACTGAGCTATTAGCATGATGATTTCATTTGGATACTTCTATGGGAGGAGATTCAATAGTAACACATTTGTTCAAATAGTGTGATATTACTATAGTAGGAGATTTTCTTCGATTAAATCATTTAGTAGAGGCGTTGAAGCCCTACGAATTCATTCTAGGCATGGAATGGCTATCAAAAGTTCATGCAAAAATTATGTGTTTGAGACATACAATGTCATGTACCTGCAAAGTAGGAGGTAAGTGTTCCTTTGTTGGTGAGAAGGAAAACGATGCCACATGAGATGAACTTTCACTCAGAAATGTGCATCCGATTACATATCAGCTTGCTTGTATGACCTTCTACATGGTGGATGAGGGAAGTCCACAGTTCCCCGTGGTGGTGGACGAGTATGAGGACGTCTTTCCAAAAGAAGTCCTAGGACTACCTCCTTGTATAGAGGTAGACTTATGTATTGACTTGTAGCCAGGGACAACACCAATAACAACACCTACATATCATATGGCCCCTATGGATCTCTGGTAGCTGAGGGTACCATTGGAGGACTTAAAAACGATGGTATTTGTAAGGCACAACGTTTCACCATGAAAATACCTGGGGATTTTTCCAAGAAGATAGAAAGAAGTTTGAGGCTATGTGTGGACTTCCAGAACCTAAACCAGGTGACCGTTAAGAACAAGTATCATCTGCCAAGGATTGATGATATGTTTGATCAGTTGAAGGGAGAAAAGTGGTTCTTGAAGTTATACATCATATTAGGATATCACTAGTATCATGTGTGGGATGAGGATATCCAGAAGATGGCCTTTAGATGTCGGTAATTACATAATGAATACCTATTGATGTCATTCGGCACAAAGAACACCCTAGTAGTGTTCATGGGTATCATGAATAGGATATTCCAGACCAGCTTATTCTAGTTTGTTATGGTCTTCATCGACGACATCATGGTGTACTCAGTTTTAGAGGAAGAGCACACTGTACAATTGAGGATAGTTATGGACATACTCCAAGAGAACCAATTTTATGGGAGCCTCTCAAAGAGTGAGTTCTAGATACAGAAGTTCTACTTCTTGGGACACGTCATATCAGTGCCTAGAGTTGCAGTTGAACTAGCATTGATCAAGGATGATCATTCTTGGGAGCCACCCAAGAGTGTTAATAATGTGTAGATCATCCTTGGATTAGTAGGATAGTATAGAAGGTTTGTACAAAATTTCTCCAGAGTAGCAGATCCTATGTCTGCCTTGGTGAAGAAGGAGATATCCTTCCTATTGTAGGATAACTGCCATAAGAGCATTCAATAGCTGGGGTAGTGTTGGACCAGCGCTCCCATCCTAAGGTTGTGGGAGGAAGACACTAAATACATGGTTTACTATGATGCAACAGGGACCAGACTCATTTGTGGCTTGATGTAGGGTGATGAAGTGGTTTCTTATGGCTCACAACAGTTGAGGCCTCATGTGAAGAATTATGCAGCAAATTACTTGGAGTTAGCTGCAATAGTCTTCGTACTTAATATGTGGCAACACAACATGATGACCAAGAGGTTCATTATTTTCTCAAACCACAAGAGTGTTAGATATATCTTTAAAAAGAAATATATGAATATGATACATCGACATTGGCTGGAGTTCCTCAACATCAATGACATTGAGATAGTCTGTACTCCTAGGAAGGGGAACATAGTGGCAGATTCACCTAGACAAAGATTGAGTTCGCTGGAACTGAACGAGGATTCAGAGCATTTTGTCTCGCATTAGATATCGTACATGGATAAAGATGAGGTAGAATACCTCCAGTCGATAGTAGTATCCCCTCCACTTCATCAGCATGATAGTGAGCTGGAACTTTGAGACAGCAGCTGCGAGACTACATGTGCTTATATATCCTTAGTTCATGCACCAGATGAAAATTCTAATGGTGGGGAGCATGCTATAATTTTCAGAGGACATACATCCATACCATTGGTGCTATGAGAGGTGGTACTAATGTAGATACTTTCATCCCCCTTGGAAAAATATCCAATTGTGTTGAAGATGTACCAGGACCACTAGTGTCAGTACTAGTGGTCAAAGATGACGAATGTTTTGTTGTAGTTTGTTTCTAGATGCCTCACCTGCTATTGAGTGAAGGATGAGAGCCAAGTACTAGCAGACATGACCCAACCCCTTGAGATACCAGGGTGGAAGAAGAAAGGGATGTCGATGGACATCATGATTGGGTCACCACATACATCCAGAGGGAATGATATCATCTTGGTGGTCGTTGACCGAATCACCAAGATGTCCCACATCATTTCTATTTGAGAGAAGTGTTTGGTAGAGATATTGGGACGTCTATACGTACATGATATCATATGACATTTGTGGGTTCCTACGATGGCTGTCTCAAACCCTGACACACACTTCACCTCCCTGTTGTGGAAAGGATTGCATTTGGATTTAGGGACTCATCTTTTCTTGAGCACAGCTTTTCACCCACAGAGAAATGGTCAGACTAAGAGGACCATCCAAACCATTGGGGAAATTCTTTGTGCATGTGTCCTAGATTTTGTTCATAGTTTGAAGGACCTCCTACCCATGGAAGAGTTCGCGTACAACAATAGATATCACCCCACCATTGGTGTGGAACCTTTTGCGGCATTGTACGAATGACCATAAAGATCCACCTTGTGCTGGACGGATCCAGGAGAGCCAATAGTTGCGGGCCCAAAGATGGTACATGAAACCATTGAGAAGGTGTAGGTCATCAGAGAGGAGATGATGAATGCATATAGCTAATAGAACTTTTATGCTGATAGGAGATAGAGATCATGAGATTTCTAGGATGGGGACCATGTATTCTTGCAAGTCTCCCCTCATCGGGGACTATGAATATTTGGCTAAGGTGGAGAACTGTCACCGAGATTTATCATATATTTCCTTATACTTCAGAGGATTTCCGATGTGGAGTAATGCTTGGAAATGCCACCACAGCTGGAGAGGGTGCATGCCATCTTCCACGTATCCTAGTTGAGGAGATACGTGTATGACCCATTTCACAAAATCGACAATGGCGAGTTAGAGATTGATGACGAGGCGCATTTTTCAAATTACCTAGTGGAGATAGAGGAAAAATATGAGTGGATCCTTCATGGGTGGTCGATACATCTGGTGTGTGTTCTGTGGAAGCACAAGAATATCCAGGATAGCACATGGTAGTTAAAATCTCATATGAATTCCCAGTACACCTCTTTTTTTGTGTATCCATGTTTTATTGAAAAAATATGTTTATTTAGTAAAATATTACTTCTGATTTTGAAATGAAATTACTGGGTTTTTTAAATAAGAAATTATTAATTTAAACAATTAAGTTCACTTAGAAATTTATATTATATATATATGTTATAATAAAATTAGGTCATTATTGTATTATGATATTGTTATAAAAGTGTTCATTTTCATAATATTGATATTTTCACTCTTCACCAATAACAAGATGATTTATAAAATATTCTAAAAAATAATTATAATATTTTTTACTCTATATATCAATATATTAAACTAATTTTATCCCATTGAGAATATAATATTTATAAATTTATTTTTTATATATATAAAAGAAATAAAACTTATTGGAAATAAACTTTCTTTTCCAGAATTTGAAAAATAAATTTCGTATATAAATATTTGAATTAATAATCAAATTCTTATATCTTCATAATTTTTAGTTACATATCCCGTAATGATATATTAAGAAGATCTAATCATTATTTATTTTTTGTTGGTAGTTGTGGGTGATGATTCAATTATTATAGATCTTGGGGAAATATCCACAATCATGAATTTATCTCATATACTAATTTTTTCCAACAATATTAGATTGAGATAAAAATGTGATTAGTTATAATAAAAATATAAATAAACTAACTCTTTCATAATCTAATATAAATTTCCTTCATAAGGGATAGTTTATTATCTCTATTTAATTTAATTCCTTCATAGATTTCATAATTTTGTTACTTACTTTTATACATGATAATTAATTGATTATAATATTTTTGTCCAGTTTTATTTTTAATATATCTCATATTTTCCATTGTTTGGTGTTTTATGTAGACAAACATATTTTAGAAGATATATTTAAGCATTATACTTCATAAAAATTTTGGTTGTTCATGTAAATGTTTTTTAAATGCTATGGTGCTTCCAATGATATGTTCATACAGACCTAATATTGGAAAAATTATGTATGATCATAATTTAGTGTCTAGTGTTTCACCCATGGTTTTTATATTTTATATTACTAATTTGGTAAATTATTTAATTACAGGAATGTCACATAAATTATGAAATTGTATTTTTTTGATTTTTTAGGGATATCATTGATGTTGTCCCACTATGTTATACTCTCAAAATTCATGAGAACATCAATTCAAAATTAGAATTCATGGATCGTTAAATATGTAGTCGAATATTCCCTTATATATATGGATGAGTTGGGGATATTGGGTTGGAGAATGACGTGGGATCGAGTCAGGAATATGGTCCAGTTTTGTAGTTACATCCAGTGCATAGAATTGTTTGAATTTTTCATATATAATTACCCCATGTACATTCAAATCCATTTTACTTTGAATTACGTGACAATGCAATTGTTATGTATTTATATCATAGAATATGATGTCTTCTTATGGTTGGCATTATATTTAGTGCCAATAGTCTATATTTATATTGTCAATTACTATTATTATTTAAATTTTCATTAAATTTTTCTGGTTATATTTACTAGTGGTTAAAGCCAACTAATGAGCACCAATAAACTTCCATTACTGGTTGTCAACCTTTATCTTATAGAGAGGAGCGATTGAGGTATATATAACATTAATTAAGAATTAGTATAGGTTAATTGGGGCATATATATTGTAAAGAAGAATCACATCCATATTTCCTTATTATACTATATATGATATGTTGATGAATGATGGTGCGTGGTTATAAACTAATATGGAAATTATTCCTAGTATTTTTTATCCAACATTTCACGAAATTCCGAGTTACAGTAAAAAAATGGGTTTCTTTATTATTAAAATTACATTGTTATTATTTTTAAGAATATAATGGGTGATTTAATGATTTATGATTTTTCATGGATTGTGGTGGAAATAATCATTTGTTCTTACATCATATTCTGTACATGAGATTAAAATGACCCCCATGTTATTGAATTTTCTTGAATAACTTTCTAATGATTTATTGTTTGGTTATTTAATGTGTCATAAAAATTTATATAAATATTTACAACCAAACACGATGAGGCATTATATCTATTTAAGAATTTTATTCTTGAAATATCATTATTCTCTTATTATGGTTGATTGTATCGTTATATGTGTATTGTAATTTTCCATTGAGAGTTGGTGGTCATGTCTAAAGAGAGTAATGATTTTTTTTAAAACCTATATGTCAGGGTGTGTGTAGGATTGTGGGATAAAATAAATATTATATCATAGGTTTTCATTAATATGATGTCATATGATATAAATTTGTACCCAATTCAGGTTTTTATCATTATTGATTCATTAATATGTAAAAAACACTAATTAAATGCTATTAGATAGTGGATGATCATGCAATACTATTTTTTGTGCTGAAATCCCTTGTTTTTAATTTTTTACATTTCTAAAAAAAATAGAGACAGTATTTTTAGGTTTTTACTGTGTGGGAACTTGAGCTCTGAAAGTGGTACCTTATTTATCAAATATTACTAATAATTTTCAATTATGTAATTCACCGCTATTTAAAATAGATGGTGGACCATAGGTTATGGTTTTCAATGTCACAAACATAAATTCAATTATTGATTATCTTAACACATCCCAAAAAATGTAGGGAATTCTTGATGGGTATATTCTTCAAGGACAAATAAATCCAGGGTGGAATGTTATAGTCTAGGATGCTAAACATGAAAGGATAGTTTAAAAGGAATTTGTTACATGTGTACATTTGAATTTATTCCCCAACATACAATGATATAATAAGTCTTTAGAGAAAATAAATAAATTCAGGGGATCATGTTGGTGATGAACTATGTTGGTCAATTTACATATCATATTTTATTTGTTCTATTGATGTTTTGTGATTAAACTACTAGTGTTCAAAACTGTTTAATGGGTAGAGTCATTTGATTTGTTCCAATATGAATATCTTTTGTCTAATATCATTTTTAAAGGGAATTAACCCATTCCTAGTTTTATAGAGAAACCTAGTTGAGGATTGGACATCTAATCATTTTGGTTATTATTATATGTTTGGGAGTGGATATATTGGTTTCCAAAATTGTAATTATGGTTAATCTTTTGAGAGTTGTGATATGATGTCTAGTTTGGGTCATGAATCTTATTCTTCTTTATATAATGGAAGGTCTATATTAGTGTGGTATCATTTTGTATGGTCGGTGTACAATCAAAAATAGATAAACTAATGACCTCTAATATTTCATTATTTTGAATTCATAGGGTATATAAAGCAAATTTTTTAATTATCTACTATGATCCATAGTATAAATACTGATATATATTATCAGGTATCCAGAGTAGGATCTGGGGATTTATTGTAGTGATGTAGTTGAAGTTATTATGGATGGGATGGGCACAAAGGAGGTTATTCTTATTTGGTTAAAAAAATATAATAGCATAGTGATCCTCAAGGATTCTTGGGATATATAGGCTAGGGTTTCAATTGTGGGTATGTCCAAAATTATTCAATTGAGAGGAATCCTACTAATAGTATAAATAGTCCTTCAACTGTGAGAGGTATGAATTTGGTGGAATATAGATTACAGTAATCTTATTTTTATATGGTTGAATCATATTCATTTATATGTAATCAATTTAATGATTATTTATGTTTTGATATTGATTATTTTTGTGGTATAATGTCCATTTATAAACCCTTAGGGGTTCTATTAATGTGTATATAGATATTTATATATTAAGATATCATAATTAGTTGTTGTAGGTTTCTATTGTATTTTATTAAGATTTTTCTGAACCTTTTTTGATGAGATCCTTTGTATGGATTATTTGACTCGATATGGAGTGAAAATGAACTACTACCACCTATGAGTATCCTACGCATTTATTGAGGTATATTGTTACAACCTTGATAGATAAGGGGATTTGCAGGATGGATATTCAACACTTAAACTTCCACACATACGTTGGATTCCACTAAATTTTCAATAATTTTTTATAGATATAATGAGTCAATACATTTAGTATTTTTAATTACTAATTGATATTTATATTACATGTTTCTTTTTTTATCACATGGACTCCACCCAAGTGAGTGGTTGGGATCATGATCAATCGTATTCCATGTACGGATCCCATATTCGTTCTAAATTATTTTATGGATTAATGAAACCTTCAATTTTACATTATTCAAATAGGGATCTTGAGGTGAATATATTTATTCATTAGAGTATGTTGACTTATGGTTCAACTATATTATCTTACATGATGGTTGATGGGTATATGTGTTCATTTTTAAATTTCCAATGTTTAAACCAAGTGATTGGAATTACTCGTGTCCTCCTCCTTGAAATAATGATTTATTAAAATAGATGTGAAGTGTCTTGTGGTTCTACAATACTAACATAAGGTTCTATTATAATCAGTTTTGGGTTTAACCATCAGATATTCGTCATACTAATATTATTATTAGGACTGAATATTATGATTATATCATAATTTCATTTTGTTTGATGGATGTTTTGGTATTATTTACGAACATTATTAATAAATTTGTTGACTATGTAAATATTAATTCTTGATCAAGTTTTTTTATATTGTTATGTAATACTAGAGATGTGAGGACTACGATTATCATCTAGAGATGTTATAATGTATACTAAGTACGAATCAACTATATGCCATGATTACAGTGATTAAATTCTAGATCAATATTATTGAATTCTTGGAGAATATGATATCATAGGCTAATATATTGGCGGACAAATGGAAGGTAAACACTGTGACTTTTTTGGGAGACATCCATCAATGTGTTTGAGATTCATTAAATATTTTTAATTTCACTATACAATAGTAAATTCATTTGGGTATTCTCCTACATGGAAATGATAATGATAACAATGGCCATGATAGATGTGATGTTTGAGTGGCCTAATCCTTGTGAGAGGTCAATCTAGGAGTAGAAGGTCTGGTTTGAATATTCACTTATTCTTACCTCACATGTTTTGGGTAACAATTATACAATATTTTGTGATTCATCAAGCATAGAGAATGTGGCATGTAATACCTTGATATGTTAAAAGATGTCGTTGCTTGATATTGTAATATACATACAAAACAGACCATAATAGACTGTTAAATAACAATATTTAAATATGATTTAAAAAACACTTTATTTGTAGGTAATGAATAATATTAAACACATAATGAAATATATATTTAATTTTCATAATAAATTCAAAATTATTTTTTATTTCATAATAAATAATTTCTCAGTTTTCAATAAAGTCAATTAATGATTGAAAATACATTTTCTTTAAAAATGTGTTTTATTTCATCTTGTAAGAGAATAATATAGTTAATTTATACCAATTTCCGATATATTATTTTATGAAATTAATAATTTTTTTGAATCATTATATAAAAATTATCTTAGGTTGATATTTTTTGTTTTTCATAAGTAATTGGTTTCTAGTGAATTTAGAAAAATACTAACTATAGTTTAACTATAATTTAATTTCAGTTTATAGTCCAATTATTCATTTAGATTAAAAATATAATATCAAAAATATAATTTTATTTTATATAAATAATTTAATTACATAAGAATCAAAACTATATATGATTTTATTAAAATTTCTTTGTTGGGGCTTTAAATAACATTTTCTAAATACTGATTTCATTGAATTTTAGGAATTTAAGTTAAAATTTATTTCAAAACCCTTATATATATTACATCCTCAAAAAGTTATTCCGTATTTATAATATAGATGTTGAAATTTTGTAAATTTGATAACATTATTTTTCGTCACGATGAATAGTAATCTTGGTAAATATGTATCAACTCAGTGAGGGAAAATAACGTAATTATTGTTAAAATTAAGGTTATAAGACCTAAATAATTTCCTAACACTTATTTATATTTAATCAGATAATTTTGATTCTTCGAAGACCATAATGTATTATAAAATGGGGAAATGTATTTATATTTTTATTTTCTAATGACCATAATATGATTTTAAATAATACAACAAAATGTCACTATCTTCATTTTAATGTATTTAATGTTTTTTTCATAGGAATATAAAGAGGATTAATTTAGATATAATTTTTTATTTAAAATATAAATGAATATTATTTCCTTATTTTTCTTCAGTTTTAATTTTTTGGGGGGAAAAGTACCTCTTTGACTATAATCAGCATTCTGAATTCATTTGGAAACTGTGAATTATACCTAAAATACACAAGACATTGAATTAACCAGTTAAGTAATTAAATAATTAATTAAAATAATATATACATATATAATCATTAATAAATATACATGGAAAATTTTCTAAAACATTAAAATAGTTGATATATTTCTATTATACAAATGTTTAAAGACATCCATTGCATGTTTGCACTAATGTTAAGGTATTCAATCAAAAATTCAATTAATTATTTTATTTATTAATGTTTTGAAAAAAATTTATCTATATGTTATATATAATTACCATTTTACCTGTTATATTAATTCAATGAATTTTTTATTATAATTCATGTTATTTCATCACAAGAGTTTTTATTTTGAAGTTACTGAAGCAATAAGGGGTTTCTTAACTCACATTCCGTTCATTGGGTTATAATTATTATTAATTGACTAAATTATTCAATAATTATGTGTGAAATGACCTATAATTTAATTTTTTTATTTAAAGATAATTTTTTTTCATAATTGTGCCACATAAAAAAAATTTTGTTTAATTTAAATATCAATGATTCAATCTTTGTAAGTACTATTCGTATCAATATAGTATATTTGAAAAAAATTTAGTAATATAAATTTACTAAATTTTACAAGGATTATATTATAATTATGGATATTTTGTATCATTAATTATTATTTTACAATTATATTTTATATTCTTTTCACATCCACTCCTTAATGATATACTTATTAAAATCATAAAAATGGGGTTTAGAGCTTATTTGGTCACAATATCGATTAAATGAAAATTTATTCATGTTTTGAACCATGATGTATATTATATAGTGTGATTATTTTCTCATGATTGTGTTTTAATATATTAATTCATATATATTATGGTTTTTATACAATCATGTTAGGATCCTTCATTAAATGATTTTTTTCAAGAATTACCGAAGATAAAACGGTTTATCATCTCAAACTTCATTCTTTGAGACATGTTTTGGATGGATGAAACTAATTTAATTTATATAGTGTATATAATCAAACATGAAATACAATATCATCAATTTTTTTATTTTCATGTAACATTATATTGGTTCTTATAATATTTATTTCATAGGGGATTTGGTTTTAAATGGTAATAAACAGTCATCGTTAAAAGAATTGATTTAATGTTTTAATATAAATTTAACCACACTTTTCCTCCAAGTTATATATATTATTTCTATAAATTATTTTAAAAATATTAATGATTTATTAAATTCATTTTCAATTATATTGTATGTTCTTATAAATTTTTTAAATCGAAACTTCTCAACATTTTATGCATGGCTCACTTAGGAATCTATTTATAAAGCTCTGAGAAGAATGGTTAATTTTAACATTTAAAACATCTATAGAATTTTGCACTATCATATTAATTAATTTTATTGAATATTTAATTATATGTTTGCAATTTAATTTACAAATAATATTATTTTCTCAATATATTTTTAATTTTAATTTTTAAATAAACTAAATGAACGAAAAGTTTCCCATATTTCCTAAGAAATATTTTATATGTTCTTGTAATGGTGTTTTTGTCTTTATAAAAAATTATATATTGATTCCTATTTTTCACTATGGATATTTTGTTATTATATAATACACTTCATTTCAATTAATGGCTTATAGTTATTAATTAAATATATTACCTTGAAACCCGTTTCTTTTCCAAGGGTAAATAAACTAATAAAGGAATGAATTATGTTGTTTAAATATTTATAATGAAAATTAATGTTTCAAGGAATTATATTAATTTGTTGAAATTGAATACTATTTATGATGAGTGGTGATCCTGATATAGCTCTTGATGAAGGGAGAGTCCAATATATCTTGTATTTAAGGGATCCCAATATATATATATATATCTAATGCATTGGGTGAATTTCATTATCATTTAAGGGAATAATGTTGTAGTTAACTGTGGACGTTTATACTATATATTTATCGTGCCTCATATTTTTTATAACATGAGTGAAAATGAATTATGAAGGTAGAGTGTAAAGATACCAATATATTTTTTATGATTGTGATGAAATTATTTATGGTTCCTTTGATCAATTTTGATATCATAAGGCTCAATATTATTGATTTTTATTACTCTAACTTTAGTTAAATATTTATTCCATGTCACATGATTAATGATCATGGATTTAATGGTTATAAACTTATTAATGCTAATCTCGTACAATTTTATTATGTCATCACACTCTTCTTATTTTCTTATGCTGAGTAGTGACATTCAATTTTAATTTCTTATTGGTACAATTGATGAGAATTTGAGCTCACTCTTCATATGTTCTAATTTTTCATTGGTTATAAAGTTTGATTTTAAATGAATTATATTCAGAAGGATTTAATTACTAATTTAATTTATTGTACATTTTTAATATCTAATTTGAAATAACAAATGAGGATTTTTTTTGAATATTTCCACATTTAGACATGATTTTTGTAATGAAATATTTTATCCCATGATTCATAAAATTTAGAAACAAAATTTCCAAGGATGTGTAATTATTAGTTTGATTTTATTTTTTATGGATAAAATTAGTTAAAAATTTACATTATCAAATGAATAAATGTAATTATTATGTTTCTAGAAACGAATTTAGGAGTGCATGTTTGGGACTTTTATAGTTGGTATCAAATTAGGGGTTAAATAAAATTGGAGATTTATGTTTTATCATGCTAGGTTAGCTTTTGAATTATAGATACCATCATGGTTTTATAATATTAATATTGTTCATTAGTTCAAAGGCATAGAAACCACAATTTAAATTTTATGGGATGGGATTTTGAGGCGATTAATGATATTTTTGGCGAATTTTTATTATATTGACATATATATAACCCTTGAGAATAAAATGAAGGATTATTTCAGGGGAATAATATTACATTTTATGTTTTTAAGATGAAATTAATAATAAAATATAAAGTGGATACAATTATCATTAATGCATAGGTCATTGATGTTATTTACAATATTAAAATAATTAATTTTTGGGTGATTGAATTTGATCTTTGGGTATTATTATTGAGTTTTGGTGAATCATGTTTTATTTATTCATAAAAATGTTTTTCTTATTTTAGGTATGATCATTTAGTAAGCTAACAATTTATGTTTTAGGAATTCATGGAAGAATAACTTTTCATCTTTCTATATGTGTCATGGTAAATCATGAGGTTATTATAGTGCATCATGTTTTACGAATTCCTACACATCATTTAGATTAAAAATGAGATAAATGTGGTAAATGATTGAAACAAGAATCCAAATAATAAAATTTAATTAGAGATTTCAACAACATCAGGTAATTATATCTTCTTATTATATTAGAATAGATAGAAAAGTAATTAATGAAATACAGGAAAAATAACTTGAAATTAAAATTTCATCCTATTACCATCATTTTGGATGAATTTATAGTCTTCTAAATCATCTATTTTTTTCGGTTTGTGTCTATTAAATTTCCAATGAACGAATTTCTATCTATTTCCATCCTTTGTAAATTAATTTTAAATTCCATGTCCATATTTTATCTCACCCCCAATATTTTTCTATTTGTGACCCTATTTATGTTTTATTTTTTATGAACATATTATTTTCAGTTACCTCATTTCCAAATGATGTTTTGTAAATATAATTACAATGTGGGTTTACAACAAGGTTATTTTAAAATATTAAGCCCTTGATTAATAATATCAAGATAAATTTTCAAGGTTTCAATTTATAAAAGTGGGTTATGATTTAATGTATTTTGATTTTAAAATTAAAAGTTTTGATATTGTATATGACACAAAAGACGAGTTTAAATGAACCATGAAATAATATTATTTATATAATACCATTATAATATACATATTTAATTGGTGTATATAAATATATGTAACTGAGTAAGAAACTATAAATAACATTTTCATACTCAATAAAAATTAATTCTATTAATGTATAATAAGTAATTACTACATTTTCAATAAATTCATTTTACTCATGCAAAATAAATTTTCATAAAAATGGTATTTATTCCATTTTATTAGAGCATATAAAATATAATTTATCCAATATCTATAAAATTTATTTTATTATGTGTATATAATTATTTGAATTAAGGATATCAGAAATATCTTATGCTGAAAATTTAGTATTTTTTGAAAAGATTATTTCTTATTTTATAGTGAATAATAATTTTTTTTATAAAACTACTATTAAAATTAATTAAAAACTACAATTAAGATTTTAAATTATTACTATATTTTAAAATTACACATTACATAGATATTATCTTTAAAATTACATATTATTTTTCATTATACAAGATTTTGATATAAGCCCACTTTTGGACATAAAAACACATTTTTTTAATTTCCTTTCTGTAAGGAATATTTTAATATAATACATATATCTTCATTTATATTAACCATATAAGTCACATTTTACATGTTATGTAATGTATCATTCATAATTACGGGTACTTTTACGTTATAATTTATTTTATTGTATCCAAAATGTTTCGATTTGGACGTTACGAATGAAGTAAGGTGTTTCTAAACTAAATTTACATTCACTAGGTTATAAATATACATACATGATTTCATTATTCCATTATTATTTTTGAAATTCCCTCTTATTTAATTATATTTTATTTAAATTTTTTTGAGGTTTTATAATTTTTATACACAATCAATTCATTGATTAATTCACACTTCAATGAAGTGATCTTAGTAAGGATTATTCATCTCAATATTTTTTTGAGCCATACCTTGTAATTTAATCCTATATAATTTTATATGGTTTATATACTGCATATTAAGATAATATATAATGAATGAATAATTTATCATGAAATTTAATATTCATAAAAATTATCTACTTTTTTTATATATTGACTAAAATGTTAAAAAAGAAGTAAGGTTTTTCAGAGACTCGAATTCAATTATTTGAGACATAATTCATATTATAGAAAATTATTTATTTTATTCTGAATAGTTTTTCACATGAATATGTTCTCTCATATTATTTCATAGAGATTATTGTTTTTATATAATCACGATATGTTCTGTAATTAAATAATTATTTCAAGAAATACCCATGTTTAATGGTTTTATAATCTCAATCATTATTCATTAAGACCTATTTTGATTGATGCACATATATTACATTATATATTTTATATAATAAATATTAAAATAGTATTTTTGTAATTTTTTTCTTATCATGGAATTTTATTTTTTATTGTATGTTTATTATTTCAATTTGTTTTTTCTTTTAAAAGGTTATAAAATGTTTTATTTAAAAAAATCCTTGAAATGTTCTAATGACTTATAACCAAAATATTCCTCAATATTTCTTTTCTCATTTCAATTATATTCTATTAAAAACATTAGTTTATTCCTAAAATATATTTTCCAAGATCATTAAACTTCTTTTAAATCGTTTTAAAATTTTATTTTGTTACTTTTGCAATATATGTCACTTTTGAATAAATATAAAAATTTTTGAAATGAAATTGTGTTTTTAATATTTATAATAGAAAAAAATTACATTCATAATGATCATGAATTTATTTAATGAATAATTTATATGTTTCCATGTGTAATATTAAACAATATTCTTTTCAAAATATTTTGGGAATTTTTGGTTTTTAAGGGTACCATAAGAAAATGGTGTTTTGAATTTTTTTATAAGAAAATATTTTAAATGTTATTTTAATGGTATTTTAATATATATAAATATCCTATAATGAATCATAAAATGTACTAGGGATGTGATCTTATAATATTATTCACATGATTTTACTAAATAGATTATAATGATTTGATATATAGATTTTTACAAAACCCATTTCTCTTCCATGTGTAAATCAAGTTATAATGAAATTTTATTTTTTGTTTAAAGAATGATGATGATAATGCACGTATTAATTATTTAATTTTATGTATGTATCTTGGAAATTATATATGATGAATTTTGAGCCTGATAAAACACATGAGGTTGGTGACCCAAATATTTCTTATATTATTGGTGGGCTTGTAATTGTAATCCAATGAATTGGGAAATGATGATAATCATTAATGGAAAAAAATGATGAAGTTAACAAGAAACGTTTCTATTATGTATTTAACTAGACTCTAGTTATATAAAAATTGAGTTAACATGATATATAAAGATAATATTACAATATTCTAACAATTCTTCTTTAACTTAAAATAATTTTTTTAATTGTTACTCTGATCAATATTGACATCACATGGCTCATTATTAGTTTTTATTATGAATATTTCATTTTATATAAATGTATTACATGTTAAAACATTAATGATATAGGTATTAATGGGTATTAATTAATTTATACTAGTTTCATGACCATTAATTATGTCATCGTACACATATTCTTATCTTGTGATCACGGATGAAATTCAATTGATAATTATTATGGTTATGCTTAATAATTATATTACTTGACGATAATTATAATTTATATTTTCCTATGATATTAATATTTTTTAAAATGAATTATTTCTAGAATGTTTTTATCTGGGATAAATTTGATATGATATGATGAAGATGTGTAACAACCCGAACTATTATATATAAAATTCACCATTTGATTTAGTAAATTGTCTTATTATAAATGGATATAAAAATCATAGGATCTAATTTTTTTTATTAAATTAAATTGACTTTAAAATACCATTATGTAACTTTACCATTGATAGTACAATATTTTATTAATGATCAAAATATTAGTAAAAATATAAGGTTTTGAAAAATATAATGGATACAGACAAAGGAAATGATGGCCTCTACAAGTAGTATCAGACCCTATGAATCCCATTTATCAGAGCATCATATGTTGATATAATTTCTAGGATTTTACCTTGACTATGCTGATGCAGGGATCCAATAACTTAATCATGAGAATAACTGTTAATGGGAGAATATCTACCTCATCGAGATCTTGGCTCAAGCAATATTCATCGAACCACCCCAAGAATGTGCCACCAACACACACCTTACTATTAGGGAGTTTTCTGGTTTATTAAAGGGATATTTATCGAGAACCAAGAAATATGAATATGTACATTATTTTTTATATATTAATTAATACATTTTTATCCTTTAATTTTTTACTTTTCAAAATATTTTTATTTAGATTCAATAAAACATAACTTGTATTTTTGGTTAGTGTTCATAGTAAATTAAGGAATTTATTTTTATGAATTAATTTATTTCGTTATTATGTAATATTTTAAATTAATATAATTATTAAATAATTATTATTAAATAAATGTTCATATAATATTAATGAAGTCAATGGTAATTATTATAAGGGTTCAAAATCAAATATTTTCAGTAAAACCAAGTATTTCTATTTAATTGTTGTTATGATTTTCAAAAATTAATAATGACAAATTTAGAAAATTATTTAAAAAAATTGAATATTATTTTTTGAATCATATTGTCCAAAACATTAAATAGTTAATTTTTATATATATTATGAGACAATCAAATTTTCGCATAAAAATTAAATATCTTATACATATTGTTGGTATATTTTGACACCAAAATGTGAGAAAAGACTCACAATAATTACTATTTATGAGATACAAGACAAAATAAATTCTCCCCATTTGACATAATTTGATTTTAAGTTTATTTGATTTATTTTTTAAGTCCATTATGAATCCTCTAAAACCTAGAATACATTTTAAGGTTTTAAAATCATTTATTTCAGAGTGTGACTCACCTCCACATAAAAAAATGGTATAATTTTATTAATTTCATACCATGGCCTTATAAACAAATTAAAAATAACTCTATTTGTCCAAAACCATTGGGAAATTCCAAGGGATGGTTTGTTGTTTTTAATGTTGTTTTATATAGACTACAAAACATAACCAATAATGAATTCACCCTAATTTCATATATATTCCCACCAAGGCTCACATTTATCTTCCATTAAAACACCTTTGACCATTAACATACTCTAATATCAAATATTTAGAGTCCTCCAATGGCACCCCCATTCTCTAAATAATCCCCTCCCATGATTTTGAAGTCACACACTTAAGTAAGGGGTTGTCACCATCCACTACTTTCAATTAAATTAACTTATTTTGAATTTATCTTATAAATTAGTTCAGTTTATAATGTAATTTATTGATAAAAATCCCTTACTAGACAATGGATGATATTTTAATGAGATATAATTTATTCTCTATTATTTTTACATTCACCTGAGCTATTACTATGAAGAAATTATTTAATGAATTTCTCTCCTCTAATTCCCATTTAATAAATCCTTTTATGTTATATCTATTAAATTTCATTTCGTTTTTTGGGTTATTTTATAACATATTATTCTTATATTCCTGTTAATTTTTAAAAAATAGATCCCAATTTCACTCTCTTTAATCCTTCCATGATCTTTTATGTACACCCATTACCATGTCGAAATTTCCTACCGGATATTTTCCTTTATTCTATTAATTCGTGTATCATCTTTACCATATGTTTTAATCTTAATTTTTTTATGATGGGTTATGTTATTACATACAAACATTACATTATAATTTATTTCCAAATAATTATATATCCATTACTCTCTCATCAATCCCTTTTATGAATTTTAAGTAATGTCATCGTGCTGCTGAACATTCACCTTGATTTTCTGTGGAAAAACAATTGTGTTGTGAATACCATACCAATTTTTTTTTAAAGTATCTAAACATAATGAAAATAAAATTATTTATATGAAAATTAATATATTTATTACACATTAATAGATTTTGGAATTAATTATAATGACAAAATGAATCTATATTGTAGGATCTATGTGGAACAATTAAGTTTGAGAATGAAATGAATATGATGTGTATTCCCAAATAGTGCTTCAATGAATTGGGTAATGTTAGATATCATGATATGTAAAGTTGGGATATGAATTGAAAACGATTCCCTTATGGTACTTCTTACCTCATGATTTCATGGTGGGTTTTTCCAGGACATTTATTTATAATATAGTGTCATTTTAGTTTACACATTTCCAATATTTTGATTTTCAAGTCATATAGTAATTTTATATTCATGTTTTTTTATTCAAAATTGATATTCTTATTTTATATAATGTATCACTTATTAAATTTTCATTCACTTACTATGATTTATAGGTAACCATTTTCTTATTTGTGTCCCCAGATTTTCCCATGAATTTTTTGGTTCGAATGAGTATTTTGATAATGTAAAAAACATTTTCAAAAATCTTATTTTTTTCCTTGTTTTTTGTTGTTATGTAATGTACCTAATTTCAAAATAAACTAGAATTATAAATAATCTACATGGTATTAAGTGTATTATTATGTAATAAATTAAGTATTAATGTAAAATAAGATGTATGGTTGTAATAGTGGGAAACATTGTAAAAGTAACACTCTTAGGGGAAATGCATTAGAAAATTGATCAGATTATTATGAACCATCATAAGGGGAAAAAATACCAAAATAATACATGTTAGTAAATAGAAATTGGATTACATAGATTGAATTATAAAAATTCATAAGTTAGGGAAATAATTGAAACATTTTAGTTATTCCTAAAATTTCATTAGATTCTCCTTTAGGTGTTTTATTGTTGAAAAGTACTGAGCCTTAATTTTCCATAGATTCTAGCCAATTGATAGAAATAGGAGGAATCGAGTAAAAAGATGATTCCACGGGAAATGTGATGAATTACCCAATAATATTTCCAACATGATTGGAGTACATGTCAAAAAAATTTATAATGATACTAAATCATATGAATCAGGTTCGAAATAAAATCTTAGATCCATAAGAGCATAAAAAAACACCTAAGAGAGAAAAATACAAAATTGAGAGGTTTTTTTACAATGTAATCCTACATTAAGTTGATCATATGACCCCTTAATCAAAAAACAATTGATCAACTCCATTGAAAATATATTTTCCATCCATCAGTGATTCGAATGTGAAAAAGTTATTTTGGGTATTTATCTTATGGAATGAGAATCTAATCAGTGGTTGATATTGATAAAAAAATACGAAGCCCGAGAAGAATATTGAAGAAATGGAGTGTAAAGAATTCCTAAAAATGGTTTTTGATACATATTTTCCTCAGACTCTTAGACATAAAATATAATAGTATTTACTTTCTGTCATATAAATTTTTTTTGAATCTATCGGGGCACATGAGGGAAAATAACATGATTTTCTTGAGACACCTTTGTCTTTTTTATTATCCAAAAATACAATTTTGACTATACATTTTTGAGAAAAAAATTATCAATGAAAATCATTGGCTATATATGACATTTATAGCTATAAAAAAATTGCATAATGTGCCTATAAAATCAAAATGGTGATCGATTAATCTCATGGGTATTACTAGGATGTGAAACATAAATTGGAATTTAATATCAGCTGTATGATGGGGAAATTAAATGATTCCATGGAATTTTAACATCCCACATGTCAAAGGTGTTGGAAGAATAGCCCATATAATTTACTAAGGAGAACCTAGAAATGATTTAGGAGTGGTAAAGAAGGACACCTAGCTAGAAATATCCAGAAGGAGAAACCAACAAATGTGAAAAGGGAAAGGAATACTCTAGTCAACCCTTATGCATTGTTTACTTCTTAAACTGAAAGTAACTATGGATCATTTTTAACGACATCCCTATGTATAGAGATTTGTAAGATAGCCAACACCCTCTATTACAGTAATGGTGAAAATTTTTCATCATGACCACTTATGTGGATCCCAAAAATAATGGTGTGACAGTTATGCTAGATATTCATTCAATAATACTGAACATACATTTCAATTACGGTTCTATAAAATCATTCATGTCATGAATGCTTATTTTAACTATTAAAACACCAACATAATGCAAAGAAGTCGATCTATTGGTGAAAAAAAAATGTGGAAATTATTTCATCCCAATTATATATCCCATCCCCTATTCATGTTTATGGGATGAACATCCCAGTGAACATTTTCAGACTTCTGTTGGTGGAGTATGATTAAATTGTGGTCATGGATTCACTTTCCCTATATAGAGCCTTCATATATTTCATAGAAAAAGAAATTATTCTCTATATCAAAAATCTACCCTCGATTATATACAAGTGAAACGAGGAGGATGAATCATATTTAACACATCATCTCAAGAATGGTCATTATTTTCCTATGAAAAATCATATCTTGCTCAAATGATTAATAGTAAGGAAACAACCATTCTCATATACATGCATTTTTTCATGGAATATGCAAATGTGTTCCCGAGGAATTTCCTTTCCTTCCTCATAGATGGGAGGTTTAATTATTAGTTGATATTATACCAAGGTAATTTCTATTATCCAAAACTCTATATATAATGGATATTGTGGAACATGAGTAGACTAAGAAAAAACTAAAGGATGCATTAGATAAAGGTATGACATGACAAATTTTTCCAACATGTAGAATATTATCAAGTAATGGTGATGAAGATAGATACCCCCAAGAACAATTTTTGTACAATATTTGAGGACTATGAGTTAATAGTAATTCCATTTAAACTCAATAATCCTCCACAAATCATTATGGACAATATGAATATTGTATATAAAGATTACCTAGAAAAAAATGTGTTCATATTTATCGATGGTATTCTAATATACTCCATACACATGGAGGATCTTGAGGAGCATCTGATCATGGCGCTAAAGACCACTCAAAAATAGAGGCTTTACTCCAAGTACATAAATTGTGTGTTTGGGTTGAAGAAATTCTATTTTTTTGGGTATCACAATACATGGAATAAGATAGTTATATGCCATTCCAAGACGAATGTAAGTGAACGATTCATAAATATAACATATATGAAATATATTCATAGTTTGTTTGGTTTATCTAGGAATTATTGTTTATTTGTGAGAAATTTCTCCCAATTTACAACCCCTCTTATGAAGCTAAATTAGAAGGAATTCATGTTTTCATGGAATCAGAAATGGCAAGAGCGATTTATGGAGTTAGAACGAAGTCTCGTCACGATTCACATGCTACCACTTCCCATAAGTGGATAACACATTGTATTATTATGTGATTCATTAAAGACGATATTAGGTTGTGTGTTACACAAGAATGTAAAATTCATACCCTATGCATAATGAAAAGTGAATGTTCATTGGAAAATCGATCCCACACATGATCAAGATTTGGAAACTATGTTCGTTGTGTTGATAATCTGGGTGCATTGTCTATATGGGGAGAAGTGTGAGATACATACAGACTAAAAAAATCCTGGTGTATATATTTAAATAAAAATGGATGAATATGAACCAATTATGATGGTTAGAGATTATAAAGTACTATGACTACAAAATCCACTTCCATTCTGGTAGAGAAAAAAAGTTCCAGATCCTCTAATTATAAAGTATCTAATATCTTTATTCTTGATGAGAGTAGAGAAATATCCAATATTCATAGACC
Source organism: Viscum album (assembly GCA_963277665.1). NCBI lineage: Eukaryota > Viridiplantae > Streptophyta > Magnoliopsida > Santalales > Viscaceae > Viscum > Viscum album. The sequence continues at coordinate 2,044,208,209 of OY728126.1, read as the reverse complement.
AATAAAGGATAAACACAGAAATCATAAATTAAGGAACATTATCAATCCCTTCAAAAATTATTTCTCAACTGGATGTTTGGAAAGGTTAATGGAATTTCAATGAAATTATGCAGAAATTTAAAAGAATGTCGAATACATGAGAAAGTGGATTTACTATGAGTTTAAAATTGATGATAAGGAATTGTGAGATTAGGTTCAAGAATATATGATGCGTCAAATCCTGCATAAAGGAAGGAACTAATGTTTGATTCACATAGTCCAACTTTCTCCATTCACCATTGTAAACTAAAGATGTATCATGATCTCTGGGAGCAGTATTGTTGGGATAATATGAAGAAGGAGATCACTATATATACAAACATTTGCCTAGTATTCTAGCAAGTGAATGATCAAAGGGAAAATTCTATGTTTATGGTTCAACCATTACCCACCCCCACATGAAAAAGAAATAACATCACCATAGAATTTGTCACCAAATATCCAAAGACTTTCAGGGAAACAATGATATATGGGTTGTTGTGAACCATCATATAAATTCACACAATTTATCACAATTTGAGAGAACATCACATTCGATCATTATGATATGTTATACATTTGATAAGTGGTAATGGTGCATAAAGTGGCACTATCGATTTGATTTTATGAAAATACAAGAATCACCTTCATGTTAGAGAAAATACTCCAATATTCTTTATACAGTAATCTGAACATTAGTAAGTTAATTCACCCTCAAAGTAATTGCCACTCGGAGTGGAATTTTCAGGAATTGGACAACATGTTATGAGATTATTCTATGGACATTGAAGGAGGTTGGGTCCAACATTTTCTACTCACTATGTTCTCATACAAAAAAAATTATCTAATCAAGCATCCATAATAGATTCCTATAAATCCCTTCACTGAAAGAGGTAGAGAACTCCAACATGTATTGATGATGTTTGGGAATAAATTTTTTTTGTGCGTGAAATTGTCTACGAAATAGTGGAAAATGTTATTAGCATTGAACAACATAATACGACTTCTCATAGTCTACGGAAGAGTTATGAAAACAATAATCGATATGTCCTAGAGTTTGATGTTGTAGACATGTTATTACATAATATATCTCAATGTAATAATGAGATGATATTTGGGATGAATAGAAATCTTATTATAAAGTACATTGACCGTTTTGAGATCCTTGATCCCATTAGAGAGGTTTCTTATTAGTTAGAACTCCCACTAATAATTTCACTAATAAATGATGTATTTCATGTATACTTATCGAGGAAGTAAATACTAGAACCCTCATTAATACTCAATACATCTGTGGTAGAATTGGATACTTATCTCTCTTATAAAAGGTATCTACTGATGATCTTAAATCATATGGAAACTTTTTCCAAAAATAATATAATGAACCTTTTCAATGTGTTTCCGATAAACCACAAAATTGAAGGAGAAATGAGGGAACTATATGAGGTGGTCAAACAGAGTTACTTTCATATTTTTAGTGTGGTAAATGAAATTTTTTAGGTTGAAATTTCTATGTTGATAAATATAATAAAAATTAATTTGTTATAAAAAAATTAATTTTCATTTAATTAACTATATTATTATAAATGGTTATTTAAAACACCTACAAATATTTTATTATATTATATCCAATTAGATTTAAAATACAATTATGTGTCCTTAATATTGATAATATAGTCATTTAAAAGTGACCACATTTTATTATAAATATAGTGTTTTAACAAATCCAATTGACAGATAAATAAGAATTGAGGGACTCAACCAGTATGATCTTACCCTATGAAGTCCATTTATTAGAAAATTTGTGGGATATATAATTTATTGTCATTAAACATGACCAATCATAAGATGACATATTACATATAAATCGTGAGAGAAACCATTTATGGGATAAGATCAAGCCCATCAAGATCACGTCCAAAAAAATGTTCTCCAAACTACCCCTGAATGTCCCACCATCACACACCTTACTATTAGGGTGTTTTATGGTGTATTAAATGGATATTATTCAAGACCCTAAAATAAAAATATGTAAATTATTTTTTATAGAATAATGAAAAAAAATTTATCCTTTTATATTTACGTTGTCTGTTATATTTATTTAAAATCATTAAAACACAAATAGTATTTTTGTGAAATGTTCAAATTCAATTAAATATTTTATTTTGATGAATTAATGGAATTTTAAAATATATAATATTCTTAAAAAATAAAAATTTTAAATAAATATTATTAAATAAATAATTATAAATTTTTTTAATATGTCAAATTTATGGGTGACGAAGTAAGATATTTTAAGACAAATTTTCATACAAGGTACATATACATTGAGTTCGGGGTGATGCAATTCAAACTCACCAATGCTCCTAAAATGTTCATTGACATGACGAATTTAATATTTATAGATTGACTGGAAAATATGTTGGTAGTATTTAGTGAGGAAATTCTAATATACTCCAAATTGGATGATGATCATGAAGATCATTTGACCACTATGCTAAAGACCGTATAAATAGAGAGGCTTTATGATATATACAAAAAATGTGTGTTCTGGATAAAGGAAGACTATATCATGGGTCATATCATAAAAAATAATTGGATATATATAGACCCTTAAATAGTGGCATTAATTTAAGGATGGATGAGGCCAAAAAATGTGACTTATATCTGTAATTTACTTGGTTTAGATGGGTATTGTTGCTTATTTTTAGAAAATTCATGTGATGGTCAAACCCACTTACAATGATAACAAGGATGGGTGACAATGTTTCTTTGAACTATGAATGTAATGAGAGATTCATGGAGTTAAAAGAGATTCTCATCACTATTCCCATCCTCACACTACAGACAAGTGGAAAACTCTTCCTAGTCATTAGTGATTCCTTAAAGAAGAGATTGGGTTGTGTGTTAATGCAAAATGAATATCCATATCCTATGCTTCAAGTAAGTTGAAAGATACAAAGAATGCATATCCAACATTTTATCTAGAGTTGGAATATATGATCTTTCCATTGAAAAAATAGACTAAATATGTATATGGTGAAAACATTGTGACATATATTTATCACAGAAGCCTCAAGTATATATTCACATTGAAAGAGCTGAATATGAACCAATAAATATGGTTAGAGATGGTTAAGACTATGACTGGTCAATATAATACTATCCTGGTAAACAAAATAATGTAGACGTTTCTCTATGTATAAAGGATCCATCATCATTATCAATGATAAAAATCTAGATGGATCCAATCTTCTTATACTAGCATTGGATGGACATTGGAATCATAATATAAAGAACATCATCAATCCATTCAAAAATGATTTCCCAACCATATCTTTAAGAAAGGATGTATTATTCTCAATTAAAATATGTGGAATTTAGAAGAAGGTGGAATCCTTGATAAAGGGGACGTCCTTAGAGAATAAAATTAATAAATATTGAGTTATCTATTTTGGGACCAGAATATGTGTTTCATTAAATCATAAGTTAAGGAAGGACCTGATGAATGATGCACATAGTTCAACTTTCCCTATTCACTCATGAATAACAAATATGTACCAATATATTTGTGAGAACTATTTTTGAGATAATATGATGATGGATCTCAATAAATAGACATCAATGTTACTGTTTTTATGGAATGTTAATAACGAATTTTATAAATCTATGAGGATGATGAAACAATTACCAATACCATCCTGGAAATGGGAAAACATCACAATGGACTTTGCCACATGACTTCCTAAAAAATCTTGGGGAAACATGTTTATATGTGTTTTTTCGGATCATCTTACAATGATGTTGACTTTATAACAATTAGAGAGGACTTATTATTAGATCAACATGCATAATATACATTAGAGAAGTGGTAAGGATGCATAGAGTACCAATATAGATTATATTTGATTGATATTAGAGAATCACCTCCATGTTCTAGAAAAGTATACAACCAGATCAAAACACTGACCTAATCTTTTTTATGGCCTATCGTATTCAATCTGATGGAAAATCTAAGTGTACTATTAAGACATTGGATGGAATGTTTCAAAAATGTTCTATGGACTTAAAATGATGTTGGGACGGACATATTCCATTGTTCAAGTTCTCATACAAAAATAGTTTCCACTCATGAATCTGAATGGCTCCCTATGAATCTTATTATATTAAGAGGTGGATAACACTAACATGTAGAAATGATGTTGTTGAATGAAAATTACAAGGTCTTTAAATGATTAAGGAAAATATGGAAAAGGATAAGATCATTCCATAGTACAACATGCTTTCCCATATTTAATAGAAGTACTATGACGATAATAATCTATGTGACCTAGAGTTTGATGTTGGAGACGTGGTATTCCCCTAAATATATCCAAGGAAGAACTTAATGTGATTTGTGATGAAGGGAAATATTATTCCATGGTACATCAACAATTTTGAGATCTTTTCTCCCATCAGATAAGTTTCCTATCGGCTAACACTCCCCCATAAACCATATGATGTAGATGATGTAGTCCTTATATCCTACTTGAGGAAGTAACTACATAAACCATAACATGTAATCAATACATAGGTAGTACGATTAGAGAATGATCTCTCCAATGAAGAGAATTTGGTGAATATCGTAGATCACAATGAGAATGTTCTATGACATAATACAATGAACCCTGTCAAAGTGTTTTGCAGAGTCCAAAATATTGAATAAGTAATATGGGAACTAGAGGAGGAGATAAAATTGGGTTTCCCTTAAAAAATTTAGTCTCGGAAAGGAAAATTTCAAGGATTAAATTTATTTAAGGTAGGAATATTGGAATGACACAAAATGATATAAATAAATTTCCCTTTGTGATTTAATTTGTGTCTTATTATAAATGTTTATGGAAAAATCATGTACATATTTTTATTTTGTCACATTCAAATAAATTTTAAATACTATTAAAAAACATTACATTCAATAATATAAATATTCAACAGTGATCCCAAGAGTAGTATAAAAATAGTGTTTCCAAAAATCCAATTGACCAAGACAAAGGAAGTGATGGCCTCGACCAATATGATCATACACTATAATGGCCATTTATTAGTTATTTTGAGGAAGATATAATTTAGTGTCTTTTCCCATCACTAATCCCAATATGACATCAAAAAAATAATAATGAGTGAAATTCATTACATGAGAAGATCGGGTTCATCAAGATCACGAACCAACCATGTTCATTGAACCAACCCATGAAAGTCCCACCATCACAAATCTTAATATTAGAGATTTTTCTGGTTTATTAATGAGGTCTGTATGTAGACCATTGCAATAATAATATATACATTAGTTGTTATCGAATATTGTTTATATTATCATTCTATTATTTTTACTTTGTAATTTTTTTATTTTGGTTCAATAAAAAAAACAATATTTTTGTTTAATATTAAAATTCAATTAATGAATTTATTTAGATGAATTAATGGATTTTTTTAAAATTTAATATTTAAATTATTTATAATTACTAAAAAAAATATTAAAAAAATTATGATATAATTTTTATTAAGTCAAATGTAATTTTTATAAGGGTCTGAAAACTGTTATTATCAATAAAACCATGTATTTTCAATAAATGTTTGCTGTTATTTAAAAATGATTAAAATTTCATATTTATAAAATTATTTATATAAATTTAATATTATAATTGGAATCAAAACATAAAAAAATTTAATGTTTAGTTCTTCACATTTTTCTGAGACAGTCAAATTTGCGAGAAAATATTAAATATCGTATAAATATAATTTATGTTTTAATACATCATAATAACCCAAAAGTGATGTAATAATTACAATAAATGGGGCACATGAAAAGGAAATTTTCTTCTCTTTAAAATTTATTTATTTTACGTTTATCTTACTTATTTTCTAAATTGTATTTAAAATCCTCCAAAACCTTTAATATATTTTAATGTTTTACAATTATTTCATTAAGAGTGTGACCCACCCCAACATAAGTAAGGGAATTAATTTAACATTTCCATCCATTTTACATATAAAATAATATAAAAACCTCCCATTTTGTAGAAACCATTAGAATAATCATTTTATGGTTTTTAGTTTTGGATATTTTTTATATAGAGTTTGAAACATAAATAATAATGAATCCCACTCATTTCCTATATAAACTCACCCAAGATATAATTTCAATTTACTCAACCTCCTTAGATAATGAACATACACTGATATCTACACCTTAATGTCCTTTATAGATGTCATTATGTTCTCAAGAATCCACTTCCAAGATTTTGAAGTCACGCACTCATGTAAGGAATCCTCGCCATCCTCTCTTTTTATCAAATCATGCACATTTATTGGAATTAACTTTCTTACATTCAATTGATTATAATGAAATTTATTTTTAAATAGAACCTAATACCTAATATATTTTATTTTATTGTCTCCTTATTTATTTTTTATCATTATTACCTTCACCAAATTTGTTACTATGCAAATATTCCATAAGTGATTTCTCTCTTCACATTTCCACTCAAGAACTTCTTTTATGTTGATTCTATTAAATTCCATTTTATTTTTTTGGGTTATGTTTTTATAAATTTCTTTTACTCTCCACATAATCAATATATTATGATACACCCATTTTTTACTCTCACTAATAATCCCATGATCTTTTATGTACACCAGTTAGGAATGAATTTTTTTTGTATGAGATCTTTTCATTTCCTTATTTATTCATGTACATTTTTTACCATTTTAATTTTATTTTCAGTTACATAGGATCTGATATAGTATTATATATCAACAATAATATCCAATTACATTGGAAATTATGATAAACCTATATCACTCCTATTTGTCTCTTTTTAGTAATGTTAAATAATTCCATTATTCTTCTCAAATATCACCTTGATTTGGAATTATAAAACAATAGTGTACTAAATAAAATGCCAATTTTCTATTAATTTTTTTAATATTTATGAAATTATAGATATTTATTGGGGACTAACATGTATTTATTCCATATTCCTTTGCTATGTAATATACTTTGATATTTAATGAAACAATTTTTTTTGATATATGTGGCACACATAAGCATAAGAAAGAAATAAATATTATGGGTTCTTCTATATATCATTCCAATGAATTGGGTAATGTATATTATCATTATACATCATTTTTTTACTAGGATTGAATATAATTCATTTATGGTAATTTTCCCAACATGATTTCTTGGTTGGTTTAACAATGACCTATATTTATGATTCAGTTGTTAATGTTGTTTCCAAATTGCCCATGTTATGATTTTCATGCTATATAATCCCTTATTATTCATGTTCCATTTATTACTCATTTATATTAATATTTTCATACATGTATATTGAAGACATGTTCATTCCCTTTTTGGTAATTATATCTCATCATTTTTTATATATGTCCCATGATTATCCCATTTAGTTTTATGTTTGAAGGAATATTTTGAGCATGTTAATGAAGTGTTAAATAATGACGCTTTATTCCTTATACTGTTTTGTTATCTAATGTACCTAATTATAAAATAAACTAGGCTTAATTATCATCCATGATGTATTACGTGTAGTCTAATGTAATAAAACTTATAATAATGTGAAATAAAGTGAAGGGTATTTATAATATGTAATGTAAAATATGAATAGTAGGTAATAGTAGAAAAAAACAATCACATGTAGACATGGATTTTTTATCTAAGAGTTTTACCTAAATCTATAAACCTTTAAATCTAATTTTTCCATGGGTTATAAGTTTATTTTTTATGTGTTATGTTTTTTATGGATATAATTGGGTAATAGTTATCATAATCAAAGTAAAAATAGTAAATATTATTTTTTTATCACTAGATTTGAGAGTGTGGATCCATGGATATTATTTAGTGGCCCTGATACAAGATGAAATATTATCCACATATGAGACAATTCAATTGAGTCCATATGATATAAATTATTTAAATCATGATTTTGATATACTATTGGTTATGAATACAATGATGTATTGGAATCACTGTTTATTGTGTGTGAGGTTTTTAGTGTATATTGTTTATAAAATCCTCTGATAAATCTTTAACCATCATTACCTAAACCTTCAACTTGGATTTTCAGTTGAGTACCTATATTCCTTCACCTTTGAGATATTATATTACCATGGAAAAGAAAACATCATGGTTGATACAATGAGTAGGATGAATCATGCCCTTGTTGTTTGTGAGGCTATGATGGAGAGAAAACTAATGTGCCTCTATTATGAAATACATATCATCATCTAGGTGTATTAGGATAAAACTATCATTGTTTCATTAACTATTCCAACATTAATTTTTTTTATCAGGAATGGTGTTAATATATCTAACATATACTTCTAAATTATGATGGATTATATATATGATGGGGAGTGAACCCCAGATGGATCGTGGGATGATTATTGGATTATTTATGAATTATGTTAGGTTTAGATCCCTATAAGACATCATGTAAAACTAATATCTAATATAAAAACATCAAAATCAGTATTTTACTTGGGTTTTACAATGATGTATAAATAAATCCACTTATATTAAATGTTTCATTGGATTAATAATAATATATTTGGGTATGTGAAACATTTCTACATTAATTATTCGGTGAATAATGAGCATCAAATATTAACATGATATATTTAGTTTTTTACCTAATCGTGAGCAGAAATGGTATGATGTCATTATATATTTTATTATTGTGTTGAAAATATTACATTGATTTAGAAGTAAAATTTATTTTATCATTGACCAATAAATAAAGGTCATTAATTTCTTAATAATTAGGGGGTCAATGATAGTTGATGATATAGAAATGTTAGTGGTTTGGTATATTTAACATTTTCACAGTGTTCATAAATGTATTATTTTTTTGATATCATATTTATATAAATATTTTGGAAGGGATTTAAAATGTTTTTGGATATTCATGTGATATTATACAAGGAATGATATCTTTTGACTAATTGTTATTCAATGAATAATATTTAGGTTTTAATGGACGTGATGTGAGACTATTCCTTTTAATTTAAGTTTTTCCAAGGAAAACCAAGTCATGATAGAATATTTCACTTTTAATAACAATTATAATGTTTCAATTTATATTTAATATTTTATGTGCTTTATAGAAGGTTGTTCCAATAGACAATGCATGGATAGAGGTTGGAGAATCAATAATTATCATAATAATAGTCTTTCAAGAAATGTCAAATCATATATAGATGATCTGAAATCATTGAGAAATGATAAATATTTTCTAGTATTCATATGGGGTTTGAAGTCATTGTCCAGTCGAGTTTGTGGACATGTGATTGGGTTTTATTGATGGTGTCACCCATGTTGGGTCACAATCATATTTGGAGTAAATGTGAGATGATACTGGAGGTATGTTGGGTTTTTTATGTTTGTTGAGATGGTATGTTTTTAGATTACATACTAGTTATTTTTTTAGAGATTATGTGACATACATGATATATTCCATATATCTAAACTCAATATAAATTACCATGAAACTTCTTTTATGATTAGTGTTAATTTCATTAGGCTGCATGCTAATGTATTATTCATGGAACTGCCATCATGTAAATTTGGCGAGGGTGAAAAGAGACAATGTGGGAAGATGGTTCCTTTGGTTCATGTTTATTGGAAGAATAGAATTATCAATTTGGATACATGGGAGTGAGAGGATGATATAAAACAAATATCGACTAATTTGAATAATAGTGAAGCCTATAGACGCATCTCAAGGTAAAACTTATTTATTGTGGAGATGTTGTAATAAATTGGATATTATAAGGAAGGTATCAGAGAAATTATTTATTTAAACATGTTTATATTGATGGTTTTTGTTATTATGTGATCTGTTATAGGCCATGGGTTGGTTTTAGTGATTCCACACAATATATGGGATGCTAGTCATTGTTAATAGATTCAATTAGTTATAATGTGAGTTTTACCATGTATTGGGTTTCCATAGAAGAATGTGTTTCCCTTGGAGGGTCAATGGGTGGTTGGTGACCAGTGTATGGTCACTCTATATCTAAATGATTACTTTCTGATAGTATTCTAGGAATGTAGTGGGCACCTAAGAATATTTAGTAAATTGTTAAATTAATTTAATTTAATTAATGCGTTTTTTAAATTCTTATCTTCTATATTTCATATCCTAGGTCATACAAAACGTCTTATCTCCCTCTTTATTTATCCCATATAAAAATTTAACTTCCTCTATTAGTGATTAGATTCACGTTTTTTATGTTATGATAGATCATTTATGTTATGGAGGCAACTCTACATTCTTATTTTCATGGATCCTTCCCATATTTTAACATTTTCCATCAGCTTTTACCTATAACCCAGAAAATGTAAAATTTTATGGGAACCTTAGATTGAAGATATATCATTTGGTGATATTTGATGTGAGAGATTTTTTTACATTGAGGTAGGGTGTCCCAAATAATTCATTTGTAATTATACATCTTTTTCGTCTTTTATTGACATGTGGTATCCCCAACCTTGTGAGCTTTACCCAAAATTAGTTAAAATATCTTCCTTGGTTACATTTATTCAGGGATTTTATTTTTTAGAAAATTATTGGTGACTATTTTTAGGTTGTTCATCATATAACATAAAAAGATAATAAACACATTGTTCACGTGACCTTTATACATCTAATTAAATATCCATTAGAAAAAAAACATAAACATCCATACCTGAATAATAAAATTCAGTAACATTTCTTCATTGGAACATAATGTTATTTTAGAACACCATGGAATAAACTAAAAACCCCTACCATTAAGGGATTAAACTTACCTTTGAATCATTATTCAAAATGAGAGGACCTCTAACCGCCGAAGGGGTTCAAGTAAATTCTACAAAATATAAATAGTTATTCAGGGACAAATGGATTTTCAAATTATCTTTCATTTATCAGGTGTTACACTAATATAAGGGATCCATAAACTTTAATTAGACTCTAGTAATTTAATATATTGAGTCGAAACACTTTGACCACCAAATTTTATACCATGGAAGTTCATGCGATACTTCACATTGGAGAGTCCATTATTGAACACATTAATTAATGTTTAAAAAACCATACATATATTAATCAGATTGATTTATAAATAAATTAAATGATATGTATGATGTGGTTTGATAAAATATATTGAAATTTAAATCTCATGCATCACGCATATACTATGATAGTCATAATGAAATATCAGTCTTCTAGTCAATGTTATATAGGTTAGAAACATAAACATGATCCTAATATGCATAATATTCAACTAAAATTAAATATAATTGTGGGATATAATACAACATAATATTTTATTTTATTTTAAAAATAAAAATTTTCCATATCCCCTAAATTCTATCAATATGTTTCAAAACCACACAACTCATTTTGAATCCATCCAAAAATATTTTTGATATGGTTCATCAATCACTCCTAATTTTTGGGGATTGTTTGAAAAACATTATCCTTATCCATATGTCTATTATTATGACCCTATAGGCCTTGGATGGATTTATTAAAATATGAAATACCATTTTCATAAATGTATGGATTGTGTATCCACTTCAAAAATCATGTTCTCATAAAGATAAAAAGGGTCCTACTATGATCTTAATCAACCTACTCACATCTCCATAAAAACATATCCACCTCCTGAAATATCATACAACTGATATGTTTAATTATAAAATTCATTTTCCATAACATTAGGTTAAAATTAGACATTGAACATGTCATTATAGTATAGAACCTCTCATCCATTCATAATTCACATATATAGATTAATCATATTGATTAATACATAATGAATCATTTAACATGTAGATAAACACATCAAATGTATCAAATCCATATATTTGAACACATCACATGTTACTTAACTAAGAATGGACATGTTTTTTATAAGTCTCTAACAATAAATAGAACATACGTATTTTCTCATCATACAAGTGCTCGAATCCATTCTTTATTGAGCTTTAACCAAAGTCATGGTTGAAAAAAACTCCAAATAACCATGATTAGGTAATCCATATGTCTTTTATAAGATATGTTTCAATTTATGATGATTTAATGCATGGTAAATATCTTACCATAGGTAATTAGGATTTAAAAAACACATACAACACTATGTGTATTAATTACTCTTTGACGTTATATACTATATATTTTTGTTTCTAAGTCCAAGTAATAAGTCTTAATTTGATATTTCTTTTTTCCATGTTTCATTTATAAAATATAACATCTAAATCTAGTACAAGACAATACAATTGATAAATTTATCTTATCATCAAAACCTATAATACTCCATGTTAATAATCAATTACAGAAAAATAAATTACATACATTGAGGGGTTATCATTATTCATGTATTCATTTAAAATAAATTTCAGAAAAGAAGAATAAATGGTGAATAGATATTGGATTTATTTCTAAAATCATTTTTCAATTACACTAATTAAAATCATTCTCTTAATAAACAGAAAATATATATTTACCATGTCTCCCATTCTAGTTCGAGGGTATCATTTTTTTCATTAAAAATGATTCATTAATATCTATATCCACAAAACAGATCCTAAAACCTTCCTCCACAATGATATCTTCTATGATATAATATTTAATAAGTTTATGGTAAATATGTGAGACTTTGGTTCATTGTAATAAAAAATGTTTACAATTTTATCATAGTAAATCTGGATTAATTTATCAATGATAGGGGCCACCCCATTTTTAGAAATGATCTTCAAAATCTAAACATCGTTCGTCACCACATCTGATTAAGTGTTGTACTGTACCTCTATTATAAAGTCCACCAAAATGTCTAATTTGGAAATATTACAACTAATATATACACTATTTATTGAAAAATGAATCTATATTGAGATATAATTTCTTCTTTTTCAAACTAAAATCTTTAATCTGGGAGACCCTTTACACAAAGATCATCTGATCCAAAAAAAATTACGAAAATATCCTTAGTTATGGTCATGTAATTTTGGATGTTATTAAAAATAATCTTTTGAATCACCATAATTTTGTTGGCAACTACTATTTTTTATAAATAATAGGAAACATTAGGTTGATTACAAAACATGAAAGATATGATAGATAATATGGAAGACACACAGTTAATTGTTCTTATTATTTCTAACATCATTGATGGATCTTTATTATTTTTTGTATTTTTTTCATGAAACACTGTTAAAGAATAATTTTGTATTTCTCCTTGCATAACCAATTTAACCCATTACCAATGTTTGTATCCTAACTAATTCCACCCATATTTTTAGAGAAGGATACAAAACAGAATGCTTACATCACCTATTAATTTTATATAGAATAATTTTACTAACCACATCTTTATATATGATAATATATGATATAATTTTTGATAAGTAGTATTTCATCAACATATAATGTTATAAATACAAAACAAATTCTATTAGTCCACTTATATACCCAAGAATCATCTATGTTTTTAGTGAAACTAATATCATTGAACTCATTATAAAACAAAATAATCCATATTAAGGATGATTTTATCATTTTATAAATGGACTACTACAAGTTGATTATATTAAAAGACTCATATAAAACATCAAAAAATTAAGCATATATCATATTCACATCCTTGACAAAATTCCAATTAATTTTAATTTTTTGAAATCCATTTGATATATTTCACAATCAAAATGAAACATCATGACATGAAATATTCAAATGGAATTTATCATCAAAATATTTAAAATGTTTCTTAATAGTAAACATCATGAATTTAATTGTAATAATTTATCTGTATATATTCATAATATGTAGATACAATATCACAGATGTTCGATTAATTGTAGAAAAATACCCTTCTCGTTCATGTACCATTTTCTTAAGATGGTTATTATACATGGTGTCAATTTTATATTCCATGAATTTTAACCATTTTATGTTATTGAAACTCACTATGGTGTCCTAAAAGGAGGTAGGTTAATATATTATTATAATTTCTCCATCATCACTTACCACATTAAATCAATATTACTTTACCTCTTCATGAATCCTACTTGATCTTTTAGGTATTTATGTAACATGATGGAGTTCTAATTCAACAATATATTAGGAATCTGTCTTAACTGCAATCTCTTAGTGACTTATTTTAAATTAGTCTTGATCTTTTCTATGTGTAAATTTACTCTAACAAAAACCTCAACATATGTTTTCATTATCAAGGAAAAAAATGTAAGAAAAATATATTTTCTAGTAGGATTGTAAAATTATTATCCAAAAAACAATTAAGATAATAATTGACAATAAATTATATGATTTAAGGATATGTATTTTTGAAGAAAAATTTTATAAATTTTAATTTAAACCATATTCCATAATAATATACATATTAAAATGTTCTCCATTTGATATATCATATATTTTATTTATGATTCATTAGATGAAATGAACTTCACAAACCCCTCCATCCAAAGTTACTATTCATGTAATGAGAATGAAGGAAGTGATTCAATATACACTAGGTCTTTCCCTTTGTAGAGCTCAGGTTGGTGAAAATTCCAAAGGGTATCAAAAAATTACAAATATGAGGGATTACCATCATGACAAATAAGATTTATAGAAATGATAAATAACTAAAATGAAAATCCAACATATCATATAAAATTATATTTGAAACCATCCTAATGATTATGAAGTATTTTAGAAGATACAATAAATGTTTCTGAATAAATACTGATAGACAATTCCTATTGAAATGGATCAGAAAACACCAAATAGTAATCTAATAATTCCCAAATTGGTCCAAAATGTCTCCCTAGAAGTAATAATTATAGTTTATATACATAGGGAGGGTATATTAGTATAATCATTAATATCATGCATAAGGTATCATTCTTAAATTAATAAACAAGATATTATTACACTTGTGAACAAATAGTAGAACAAAAAAGAGCATAAATAGTTAAACCACCAATACTATTCTCACAGTGGATCACTCACCAATTCATGCATTCAACATAGTATTGTAGCTTGATAAACATAAAAAGTCACTTTGATCTAATGTCACCACTGATTTCACCATCTCATTCTCCAACACTAGACATAATTTTCTCACATCCCTTCAATACATATCACATAACATATCTAACTATCTATAATGTGGGTTTGGACACATCCTACCTACCTCGCCCTAACAAGTTCTAGCATCTAATGATAACATCATTCATCATCACATCAAATAAAATATCATCATAATACACTTGGACTATCATATCATATCTCATCACAAAATAAGGGTAGTAAGATATCATTAACATGACGGAAATTAACATTTTCCCCTCAAACTACCACACCTGACCCACACCATATATCTCATCACAAGACTATCATACAACTATCATCTCTTCTGAAAATGCTAGGGCCAATTCTACTACAAAATATCCAACACTAACCCATATGATCACATCCACTAATGGAATAGTGGGAAGAGGGTCTATCTATCCATTGATAAAACCACAATCCTAGATGTGGGAAAAACACCTATAACCCCAAAATAATGGAATTGGAACAATTATCCAACATGAGTAGGGTGCCAATAGAAATAATTAAAAATACATCATATATTGATATCACACAATACCATAACCTATGGGCCCATGAAAATGATCTTTCCTACCACACCACCCCACCATTTCACCACATGTAAAATGTCACAACTATTACAACCACTATAATTGACACCCCATAAAACCAACACAAAAGTCACACAACTCCACATTCAATTAAACAATTCAATGATTTAAAAATTTTATGATTTTCTCAAACCAATCATTTACTATATCATTTTATTTAAAATTTACACTACCCACTAATTTATCAGAGAAATAAAATTTTCCAGTTTCATTAAAAACCCCATCCCATTTATATTCACATACAACCCCATTTATTTAATTCTCATCATTACTAATTATTCCAACAATAACCATAAAACTAACTTAACCACTCCACTCAATTGTTCATCTATTATACATTGACCATCTCCACCAAACCAAATCATACAAATTGTCTAATAGATACAACAACCCATCTCAACCACCACATGAAAAATACCACTACATGTCACTATACACATCACAACCAACCAACACACCATATCTCATCCCACACAAACCAACCATGTCATAAAATACCAAGAACCAAATAACCCACCTCATATTCGTAGATAACACCGTCACATTACCACATCACACAAGTCATATCCTATCCAGTCACTACCACCACCACACAACGGTCCACAACACACATAGACTCACATAAAAAATAACCACATAAAGCATCACATCAAAGATTTGAAAAATTATGTTCAAGGGTATTCATTATTTAACATCATTATTTAGAATAGGTATTATAGTAATAAATATTTCCTTGGGTAATGATTTATTATTCATATATTCATTATCAATCGATTTATTTAGGATTAAAATAAAAAAAACTCATTAAGGTTATGACATACATTTCACCTATAAGACAAACAATGATCCAAATAGCCATGTTTTTTAGTTTTGAAAACAACACAAATAATTTAAAAAAATGTAGTAAACACATGTTAATAGTCACCATCCAAATAAATTTTCTATTTTTAATTAGTTATAATAAATATGATAACCCTTACCATCCACACAATGCATGGAAAGAGAATGTAATAAGCACACATTCATGTAAAAATATGGAGATTATTAGGACCTCCTTCCTAAATGAGGATTTCCAATTCACTATGCACCACAACGTGGAGAAGAACTCACTGAAATACCTAAAAACAATAAAAATCCAAGATCACCCTCATCTTCCTTAATGTATCGGAAAAATTTCCCAAATAGACATGAAAACAAAAAAAATAACAGTGTGAATATTTTTGGGATGATTATAATGAATGAATGGGAAAGGGAAAAGAACTCACCATATAATTACAAATATCAACCAATATAATATATGGATTGATTAAGGGAAATATGAGATGAATGATTTTTCAAATAGATCTCATGTTCACAAAAAACCAAGATAAATATTGAGGTGAAAGAGGGAGTCTAGACAAACAAGATATTAATAAATAGGTTGTATCCCACCTAATTTACAACATGAAATTCACATTCACATTGTGAATTACAAGGGTCTATGAAATACAATTCGTGAACTGGTTTTATGATTTGAATTCCAATGTTTTCCAAACTTTACCAAAATTAATATAATTTTAGGTAGATTTATTGCATATCATTATATAAGTTTACATGTCATAAGTCAATTTCATGCAGAAATACTATCTCTTAAATGGTCTATGAACCCCATAACTAGGAATTTATGAAACACTAACTTACCTTTTGAATCTATCTTTTTTAATGAAAATTATCCATTAATGTTATAATGTAGATCAATCCTCCATCGAGCATCCTAAAGCCTCTTGTAAGAGACTCCTATGACCTGAAATGGAAATGTAACTGGCCATGAATGAACAAAAAATTATAATTTGGTTATGTAGAAATTAAATAGTCTCATGATTTTGAATGTATGATGAAACTGGATGTTTACACTATATCTTTAATGATCAAATAAAGTCTAATAGTGTACTATTCTTCTACTCAGACACAATATTCACCTATGTTGTTTAAGTAGGATGGAGTTTCTCAATATTTCAACAATCTCCAATTGCTGAATGAATTTATATCTTAATTATTCAATACCACGATATATTTATAAAATGTATTTTTAAATTTCATATTTTATTCTATACATCATTGTGAAACTCGTTAAATATTTCAAAGGATTATTACTTATGCCTCATCAAAAACACATAATCATTTGGACTAAAGTCATATGTAAAAGTAATGATGTTCATAATTCCATAACTTATGTATATATTCATTATTCCACATACATCACTATGTATGAGTTTTGATAAACCACTATCAGTTTCAATCTTTACAAAAAAATTGGTAACCATTCTATGAAAACAAGATTCATTTGTTTCAGATGATTCATAATAAAATGTGTCCATTAATAATTATATATGGATTCATTGGATGCATTTCATATTTATATATCTACGTTGACAATTTCTACTTGTGGTTTGAATTGAATTACCCCTAACTTTTTTACTTTAAATTTTATGGAAACGGTGACCCATATATAGAATGTATGATTTTTTTAACATATTACCTATAGAATAACACATTTCATTATTAAATATCGAAAATCCATTATTCTTAATAATGAATTAAAATTCATTATTTTTAAAATTATATATAGAAATAAGATATTTGTTTATAGAGGGGAGATGATAATAGTTCTCCAATTAAAGAACTATTTCAATAGGTGGACTTATATCATATGTGACAACTTCTAATTTAGAAACTTTTCCCCATTTTTTAATATGAAGATATTTTTCTCCCTTTTCCTATCCATATCTATTTTTTTTATATATATTTGATAAATAATGTTTGATTATCACCTTGTAATTTATACCCATGAGTGAGTGTCATAGAAATTTATATCTATAAAATTCACATTCATATAGTAAAAATTATTTATTTTTATAACACATATTAAGCTTATATAATTTTTTTGAATTTTTTAATGGCTATACATATATTGGGTCAGAAAATGATTATTATGAAGTATTCCATCACCTTTAAGAATTACATTTCTCTGAGTGTGTATCATGATTTATATATTTTTATGAAGTAAAATTAGTTAATGTACTCACACTAAAAATGATGACCACATATGGAATTTAAATTTAGTGAGATAAGATATACATTCCATAAATTCTTACGATGGGTTTTACATAAATAATCCTAGATTATATCAGATAAAAAACAATTATCATTCATATCATGTATGATTCATGGATAGTTGAGTGGAGAAATATTTACCCATATAAATTATATGTATTTAATCTGAATTATTCCTAGAGAATCCTAATTATTTGGGATTCCCAATAAAGTGTTACCCAAATAAAAAACAATGAATAAGACACAATTTTGTTTAGGTCATGTTTTATCATGATTTCATGACACAACCTAATTCATTAGAACCCAATGGTTTGGGTCACCAATAATAAATTATTGAGTTATTGAAACATGTCATGTTGTAAAGAATATCACAATTATAATTTGAGGGGTTATATTTTAAAAGAGACGCCAATAAAAAACTCAACATATTAAAATTAAATTCATAAATATCACATTATATTTTATTGTTAGCATTTCTTGTTTTAAGACTTTATGAATGTATGTAATGATATAGTATTAGAGTCCACATTCCATACACCAAATTAATATGTTCACATCATAATGAAATATAACACTTTAAAGAACCCACAATATGTTCTTCTTATACAAATAAAAAATCAAACTATTTTCATACATATAAAAAATTTCATATGAAAATGTACATTTAAGTCATAAATTTAAATAATTGAGGTAATTTTATACCAAATTAGCTCTAACCAGGGAAACATTATATTATTGTGAATTGGATTCATAAAAATTATATAAAAAAAAATATATAAAATATATCATATAAAATAAATTAAAGACTATAACATTAATAAAAAACAATGGTAATGGTAGATGAAAATTAATTTTATGTTGTCATACAAAGGATGTAACATCTAACAAAACATTCTATAGGAATAAATTTATCACATAAATTAAGTATACATAATATTTTTATTTCATAAAATTATTATAAAAATGAATAAACTAAATGACATAAAAAACTATCCATTTATTTAATTTACAGAAGATGGCATACATATATGAATTTTTGTATCAAATATTTTACATGGAAAATAGCAATTTTCATGGACCAATACATATAAAATATTAAAATTTTATAAATAAGATAAATCTAGAAAATATATATAATTTATTATTTTCCCATATGTATTATTTTATAACTGATAATAATATTTTCTATCATAATCAACAATTCATATACAAAGGTAACTGTAGGTATCAATCGTAACTTATAATATAACTTAATTATAATGTGTGGTTTATATCACTTATTTTGTCATGTGATATCATAAGGCTCCAATTATAATTATTGATATTCAAGATTATGTCCCTATTTGATTTAAAAAAATGGGAATTACTTATTTTATGATATCATATATGATATCCTATAACATAGTTCAAATATATATGATCCCACTATATAATACCCAATGATATATTCCATTTGTATTCTATAAGTATCCAAAATAGTTGCATTTAAACATATCATATTGTTTGATATGGCTCTAAATACCTTATGATAGATATTTTTATTGAAAATTAGTAGGTAAAACATGCCTATCCATTGAAAGAAAAAGGATTTAATACCACAGATCGGTTTTATTGTATTAATAATTTGATTTTTGAAGTGGATAAAGCCTATAGATTACATGACATTTCATTAACCAATTCAATGTAGAAAGATGAATATTATACATAATCAAACAATAATAAAAATTGTTTCTATATTTTACTCACTAACATGTTAGATTATTGGATATCACCATAGAAGAAACTGAAAACATTCACCATCTAATGGATTATATAGACCTTTTGATATTGATTTTTTATGAGAGGATCCCAACCCACAAAACTCGTGTTTTCGCCTTCTTCCAAATACATGTGTTGATTCAAATATGATTTTATTTTATTCTTATAATCCATGCATCAATTGTACTGCAATCATGAGGGATCTAGTGAATTTTATAGGATATCATCATTTAATGAAAAGATTTGAGTCACTTTGAGCATAAATTACCATCTC
The DNA here is from genome assembly GCA_963277665.1 of Viscum album. Classification (NCBI taxonomy): domain Eukaryota; kingdom Viridiplantae; phylum Streptophyta; class Magnoliopsida; order Santalales; family Viscaceae; genus Viscum; species Viscum album. The sequence goes on along the minus strand of OY728126.1, from coordinate 2,044,187,318 downwards.
ATAAAAACAGATATGTTACTACCTTTTGGGGAATCCATTCATTGAACACTTTAATGATTATTCCCAACTATATATTAATAAATTAATCACATTGATTTATAACATAATAAATATTCTGCAGTTATGTTATAGGTTTCATACACTCAAATCGATAGGATCATGCATCACATGAATACTACACTACTAATAAGGTAGTATCGAGGATCCATTTAATGTAATGTTAGTTAGAATATCTCCATGACCTGATCTGCGTCATGTGCCTATCACTGGTGATAATAGAGGATATGATACAATAAGATATACCACTTTAGTGAATATTCAATATGTGGTCCTTTATGGATTTTGAATTAAAATTATATGTCCATTAATAGTCATGTTTCATACAATGTTAGTTAAAAAACTAACAAAGGAAACTATATTGGTTATCTTATCTATGTTGTGACCTTATTGACCTTGAATATTATACTATTTCCTCATATGATAACTAGGATGTGTAAAATTTAGAGAGAAAATCATTTATAATACCTATATAGAATGTTAGACTTTTCTTATAGCATATTTTGTTTTTTGAATGATATATTGGGTTACAGATCATTTCCCTTTATCATGTATATAACTAAGTAAAATATATTCCATTATAATTATATTTATATAGGTTTTGAGTGGGAGGACCATCCTAGATCAAATTTTACATAGGTGAGGTATTATACAAACCATAATGTGAATTTCATTAATTATGATAGTTAATAAATTTTTATACAATAATAAGATTTATGGATATGTTTTTAGGGGAATCAATACTATTGATATTTTTGTTTCCGATGGAGTGAGATGACATACCATTTGTCTAATTTTTTATGCTATTGGAAGGAATACCAATTTTCAGTTTATTGTGATTTTAGGGACAATATCAACATAATGTGATGTCGTCAAGGCTTGGGATGATATGCATGTTTTATTACGATACAATTCCCACTAGGGTTTGAGATGAAATGACCATGTGACCCAAATGTTAATGGAGGTGTGATTATCTACCTATTAACATTTTGTTACTTTTGTAATACTGACACAATGAACATTATGTAATATTTCAAGGTTAGGGGATAAAATTCCCATATAAAAATAGTTACTCATGGGAAATGATTTCAAACAGTGTTTTAAGTCTAGGGTATGGGGATTTTTTTCCCAATAGTGAACATGATTATGTCTTGGGATGATTTAGAAAATGATGTGTTATTTTCATTGGGATGATAATACCCATATTAATTATTTCTAATAGTATGTAATTCCTACTGATATTACATTTTAATTGTATCTACTTCCCAAATAAGAAGATATTTTATTATAAATAAAATAAAATATAAACCAATTGTGATTGTTAGGGGATTCCAAGTAGACATATCATACTTTTATTGACAAGAAATTTATCTGACCCTTAGATATTACCTGTGAAATTTTCATATTTCCATGATATTGAATGAAAAGGGTTATGTCCAATCTTTGGGGGATTTTAGAGAACCCAATGATATGATATTTGTAATTTATAATATTTTATATTATATACATATAACCATATCAAAAAATTGAAGCACTTTTATTCACATGATTTTTTAGAGACATAATTGGTGGTGAACTTTGGAGTTGTTCTAACACCTTATATAGGAACCTAGGTACCCAAGTAGACATAATGATTCATTAGATTTGTATTGTTAATGACCTTTATATAGATGTGTGCGTTCGATATACTAGGTTGAAGTTAGGGGGTAATATTGAGTGATGACATATGTCCACTTTTGAGGCTAAATATGTTATTCTAATTTTATGGTCATTGTTATATATGTTAGGACAATTGGTGATCAATTATTTATATATGACTTGTGTTACATTATAGTTAATAATTTTTTATCCAATGTGAGATACTATCTACATATATTTATCCATTATATGTAATCCATATATTCTAATTTTGTTTCTTGATTTAACATTATAACTAATACATTCCAAAATTATTAAGCTCATTTGTATTAAAGGTAATAGTAACTCTACTATCACTTAAAGAACATCAATGTTAGGAGACATAATTTGTTGTATTGTGACATTTTTCAGAGGTATATAATGCTCTGGATCATCCATGGGTGTTGTGAAACAAGCTTGAGATCTTATATCTATGTATTTATGTCATTAATCTCACCTACCCTTTAAATATCATTCAAGAATCACCCCCATATTATATGATATACCATCACTAATACACTAATCATTTTTTTCTTAGGTTCAATGTAATTCCACAACTACTTCCCACCACTACAACCACCCAACAATTCCCCCTATACTATTCCTCTTCACTATAGGGTGTCTCTTCTCATGATAAATTATTAAACCATCTTCAATTTAATGTAAAAACAAATATCTAATTTCAAATGAACTTCATTTAAATATATAATCAAATTTTATCTAGTAAATGAGAGGTTTTTTATTTTTATGAAAATTATTTTATTAAAAATTTAATTTATATTATATTTTTTGATGATATTAATCTTTGAATTCAAACCATTAGTTCTTTTTTCAGAAAATAGAAAATTAAGGCTATTTTTAGTATTTCATGGAAAGTGTACCATTAATTTATCTCAGGATCAATATAATGTTTTAATTTTTTATTGGAATATAAATCCAAGATGCAAAAATGGTTATGAGTTTTTTTAATTTACGTGCCTTATTAAAAATGTATTGATTTAATTTATATACAGAATATGAGTTTTTATAAATATAATATTTTAATTTTTTTAGGGAATTAGATATTGTATATTGAGGATATTAATTATTTTTCAATATTAAATTGATCATACTCCTTGGTGACTGAATGTATTTCAATTTTACCCTATTATTTAATATTAATATTTTTAAAAATAATATTATGATCAATAAAAATATTTTTTTGATTTCTATCATTTATAGTGACTATAATACATTATATTAGAAACCAATTTTAGGTATGATACAATCTACAATTGCATTCATTTCATTCAATCATACTCTATGTTTTAATTAAAAATGAAAATAATTCTGTTTCTTGTAAATGTGAAATGATGAAATTTTTTGAGTCATTTTATCATCAACATTGTTATATCATTCATATCACTATTGATTTTTTCCCAATAATTTTTTTCATAACACTCCATTAATATACATGATACAAAAATTTGTATTCATAATAGAGACCATATTGTTTTCAATTTCAAAACTACCCACTAATGAATATATTCTTTCTAGTTTATATCCCATGTGTGGTATAATCATGGGGATAGTCACTTTTCATGATATGTATCCACAGAATCCATTGATTAATCGATTATTTATCATCACTCAATAAAATGTACTATTTTCATAAAAAATATTACACAAAACTATGAAACTACCATCTTATTTAATGTATTCTCACAATAACTGGTTTATCTAATTGCTTTTTGCTATTGACATTATGGGAATAAAAATATTTTCTCCTCCAAAAAATACAACAAAAATAGAATACATATCCAGTAAAAATGAAACCAAAGGTAAGATTTTTGATGAAGTGGTCGATAAATGAATATAAAAAAAATAAAAAATAAAAAAACACCACATGGAAATTTCTATCTGACCCAAAATCACATAAAAACCACAATACATCATACAAATTGAAAAGTAATGTATATAGTATACATTAAGGAATAACCAATTAATCAGTAGAAGATATAAATCATACATACACACTAGGGTGTGTACTTAAAACGAAAATTTAATGACTAGTATAATATTTTGACTAGAATATATTTATTTTTATAGATCCACATATAGTAAATTATTATAAATAATAAAATATACGTCTTAATGGCTATTTTATTGAAATTTTCCAAAACATTAACATCATTATTAATAATGAAGGACACTTTAATAACATGCAATAAATATTTACACAATAATGAATATATCCTTGGTTTTAACCACATTTTATAATCTTATATATGAGTTTGAGTATGTTGTGGTATTGAATAGATTATGGCATAATACAAATTTGAATATAAATGAGCTTCAAACAGAAGGGTTTATAGAGGTATGATCAGGGATTAATATTATGATCTATTATCTCATGTGATGTTATAATTTTGTGATATTCATATTATAATGTGTCCCATCACCTCCCTTGGTTAGTTAAAAACACTTAATTGGAACCCAACATGCATGGGTAGGAAATAATAATATAGGACAAGGCCCATTCTCCCCAGTTATTTGTGTCCCCTAATTAGTGATGTAAGATCATATAACCCTAATAGAAAAATAATTCATTTTATATACATTCAAATTGGTAAGGACCTTTCTTATTCTAGTTAATTTATTTCACTAGTTGAACATGAATTTAGATTCCATATGTTGAATCGCATGGTTTTTAAAACATATTTCTATTTACATGGTTTTTCATTCAATTGTAAGAATTATATAATTATTCTTTAACACAAAGAGTTTAATTTTACTATAAATTATCAAGGATGTGTAGTTTTCTTTAGCACTAATTTCAATGTTTTATTATTATTATTGTTATTATGACTATATTTATTCATTTTATAAAGTTATTCTCCAAATTTTTAGTTGAATATTTTTAGAGTCCATCATTTTATAGATATTTATGAGTGTCTTTGTTTATATTCATGCTCATATAATGGTTGATTATAGATTTGATTATTATTATAGTCTTCCCACACATATTATTCTATGTGCATTACCACATCATTTTTTTAATTATATTTATATACTATATTAGTTTAAACCCTAATATTAAAAAAATTTACATAAATTTCATTCGGATAATTTTGGTTTCCTTTTTACTCTATCGTTATTTACAATGTACTCAAGATAGTTCTTCATGTATTTGGAATGATTTTGAAATAGGTTTAAATGATTTATCCTTCAAAATTTAATGATTGGTATTTATTTTATAAAATTTTAAAATATGGTGCGTAGAAGTTTTTTTCATTTTAGAAACCATGAAATAATTATTTTTATAGAATATAGTTGTAACTACAATTTATAGAATGAATTATAAATAAAATTGCATAGAATATTTTTTCTAATAATACTATGCATGTATGATTGACCTCCAACATACACACCTAGTTGTTTATATAGTTTTAATGTATTCATCATATTCATGGATTGTTCCTTGTTGATGAATACATGCACTATTTTACAGGTTGATGGTTATCATCGGATTTAAATGTGATTGTGGGTTTCAGGGATTTGATCATGTTGTAGTTTGGTCGTGTAGTTCATATGGGATATTTTTTTATTGACCACGTCATCACTAATTTTTACATTGGTCTATCTTATTATAGATATGTATTATATTATTATACTACTTTTGAAATGAAATTGTATGACTATACTATATTGTTTCTTACTTGATTTGTTTAAATTTCAAAAATTCACATTTCCTATGAATGGATTTCTAATTTATATGGACAAAATGATTGATTTTATGTTTATATACCTGAAAAATTTATTTTTATGTGATGGTAAATCCACTCTCATAAGGTTTTTTTAGTTCCCTTTGAACTTTCTACTAGGCCTCGGTTATCAGGAATTCCCCTTGGGGGTTATCATAGGCTGATGCAGGTAATATATCTATTTGAACCCATTTTATTTATTAAAATATAGTATCTATGTACCCTTTTTGGGGTATGTATGGTAGAAAAGTGATACAAGTATCATAACATATTAGTTAGTTCATGAGTGGGTTGATGAACACCACATTTCTTAATGATACCTGAGTTTCCCTATATATTCATGATTTGATTCTTGGAATTGATTTTTTTTTAATATTATATAAATATATTGATTTCAATTTATGGTATTCCCATATATGTAGAATTTATATTGATAAAATTTAATTTTTATCGATTTTTACTAGAAAATATTGGAATAACAATACCTACATAGTTATCTCACATTGTTTGGAAAACCATGTGGATCCCACTTTCTAAGGATTTGAAATATTTATAGATATTTTCACATAGTTATTATATGGTCTTCCAAAATGATCTTCCCAACCACGAACATTTTTCTTGGCCTATTGAATTTTTTATTTAACATTTTATAGTTGCTTTATGTTTTCAAACGTGTTTCATATCAATTAAATATGAATTAATAAACGTTTTGTGGTATTTTCAGTTATGTTCAATTAAAATTGTAATTGGATTTTGTGTTGTAATGTTTTATTTCTTTCTACAATGGTTGTTCTAGATATAAAAAATAATATTTTATTTATAAATCCTGAAAATAAAATTAATTAGTTTTTAATTTATCTTTTTTATTGAAAATATTAATAATTCTCATTAACTCTGCATAATTATCTTGAATTTTATAAGGGGTTATTTAGGATAAACATGACTTATTGATTAATTAATATAAAAAATAGTTCTTTTTTATGAGTGTTCTATCATTTTACGGAGAATTTCTTTTTGAAGTTAATCTATTTGGAATGTAAGTGTAATGTGCTATTTTAATATTTAGATATACATGATAGAGAATTTTGTTTTTTATTTAGAATGTGTACCTGAGAAAGTAGTCGGTAATTTGGGGAATTATTTATCGACATGTTATTTTCAATATTGTTTATATTACAGTTATGTTAGGAAATATCTGATCAATGAATAAGAAAAAACTCAGAATTATATGACTAACCCCAATCCCTTTATCACCAAATATATTTCACTCAATCTATACATTAAGGGATCATTTTTGAACTCAATCCAACGATACGTGTCTCTTCTATGACATTGATTTATAATTTTCCTCGTTTGACCTGGATTTCAATTATGGAGTCGTTAATAAGGCCTTAGTGATATAGTTTCCTTTTTATCTGTAATATCCCATAACGTCAGACCATTTCAATATTAAAAGACATTCATAACATGATATCACCTAATACATGACTTCCCATATGAAAATGATTCCAACTTTTTTTGAGGTATTATGATGATACTTTAGGTGGGCTACAACCTCTAATCAGAGTAGCATTAAAAACATAAATAATTGATAAAAATAAAATGACCCATTTATCACCATATTCATTACAAGGAATGTGTTTTAGGAATAAATAAAAAAATTTAATACGATAACCAATTTACTATGTCATTTATACCTCACTGGATCACCACCAATTTCTGATCATATATAGATAAAAAAACCTGTAAAAAACGAAGAGATCATCCCAATCGGTCCCAAGATCTTCTCAATACTATCACATGTACTCCCTCATTGAATTCAATGAAAAACATCATGAAATGGGACATTTCAATAATTTTTTAATCGACAAAAATGTAATTGAATCTTCTCGGGAATAATAGGGCCACGGTAGCCCGAGAAAGTCTATAGTATAATATAACAGGACACCACCATTGTTTTCTTTAAAACAACTAGTTTTATATAGAATTTCATAGGGAAGTTATAATGATTAAAAATAAAAAATACATCCATTAAAAAAATAAGTGAATAAAAAAAATGTTGAGCCCCTGTGATGAATTCAACCTTGGAATGTTATATTCCTACTTCAGTAACTATTAGGGTGTCTTTGGGAATGTCATTAATATTATAGAAACTCATCCCCTATAACAGTTAGTTTTTATAATCACTAGCCAAATAACCAGCACCTGAGGATAAGATACCCATCCTTGGGGCCCTAACATCCACCCAATGGAAGGATTATCCCTATGTTAAACCACATGTTAACATCCAAATATGGTACATGTTCAACATATATTTGACTATCAATCAAAAATCCATATCCAACCAAGGGGATGCTCATCCATCGTCCATTTGAAAAAAGGAAAAAAACCATGGGGACTGAGTTCACCCTAGGTCTGTTAAGAACAACCATGTCCAAGATAAATTTCATTTACATTACAATTTTCAAGTAGTTGATATCAATATTAATCAAAAAATAAAAATAGATTTTATTACATTTCACAAAAAATAATACACTTCTAAATTTTTTTTCCAGCTGGTTAAATTCACAAAAAAACTATTTAATGAGATTCAACCCATTATCATAAAATGACATATATAAAAACATATGACCAACATTTCTCCCAAAAACCAAATTGTATAGAATAGAATTTTATGATGATATGATATTTTATCCCATGTAACACCATTAGTATTTCTAAAAATCTAACTTTGAAACAATTTCAAAATCAAGTCATAAATTTGGAGAACAAAGAATATTTTATTTTGAACTAGATAAAAATTTTGTCATTTTATAAACCATTACCATAACAATGGTTTTATTCAAGAGTCAATTTCATTTCACAATAACTGATGACTGTGAAATTGTATTTCCCAATCATCCATTCTAAAACAATACCCATTTGGACAAATTGAAATTTGTATTAGTCATTTAATTAAATATAGTTAAAAAATTACGTTACATAAAATATTGGAATGCTATAAAATAAAAAACTCATTTTAAACTATAACTAAAACCAATATCATCGATCAACAAACTATTGATGGCGTAAAACAAATCATCCAAAAACAATGGTAAGAATGCTAGTTAAATTAAGTATAAACCTTCATTATTCTTTGAAAATCCATCATCTCGAGTATTTTCCTTTGGTTCAGAATTAATTAAGATAATGTTAAAAAGATGGAAAATTCCTAGGAAATAGGGAATATTGGTGAAAAAATCGAACATCACTTGAATGTGACTAGTAACTAAAATATAGAGAAGGTGTTTGGTAGAATCACCTTATTCTCCCTAGTGCAAGATAAAAAACCTAAAATAAGAAATGAGTGAGGTATAATATCTTTGTTAGATTTTATGAGGAATATGGAGTCCTTTGTTGGGGTTAGGGGAAAGAAGGTAAGGAATTTGTTAAGGTTGTAGGGGTAATATGTGTTTTCTTCTTCTAAAGTATCATTTTTTAAAGAGTCACATGGTCTGGCATCATATTTTTCTATTTAATGTTACAATAATTTAGTTATTAATGCCTAAAAATTCTCATCGTTTCATGGTTAGTCCACCCAATTGACAAACTAGTCATGAATCGTGTTATTTATCTCTAGAACCCTATATGACTATTCAATTGGTTTTTCTAAAAATGTACACAAACTATGCACAAATCCCTATATCCAATCAAACATGCATGGTTTACTATGAAAATTTAATTATTTTTCCAAAATTATATGTTAACCGTAAAACTCAATGATTAATTATATCATTAATATATAAAATAACTCAATGCTCATGGTGCTGCAATGACTCTCCAAAACTATGTATGTAGGACTGAAACCTCCTAGAACCACTAAAATTATACCTAGACCTAATAAAATTTTATTATCACGTGATGCACATCATTTGACTAGAAAAACATAAAAAAATATCTTTATGATTCTATAAACCTTTTATAATCAATTTTATATCTGTTTCAAAGATGGACAATCCATTGGAACACAAAAGTGAAAAATACTAAGGAATTTCTGCCTACATTTGGGTACAATGTATTAAAAACTCCCAAAGATAAGACTTATCCCCCATGATAAGCAATTTTGGTTGTCTAAATATGTCATCAAACATAATTTAGTTATCAATTCGATGTCGAATGTCCACATTCCATTCTCAATTTCCCAGCGTGTTTCCAAAATGTAGATCCCAAACCATGAACACTACATCCTAAAACACAAGGCATGACCACCATTGATTTCAAAATATTGAGATGAAGCATACCCAATACCTTCTTCCTAGACATAAACATGGGTTTCCAATCAATTAAACATATTGTTGATAGTTCTCCCCAAATCAATACATAATTTATAATTGAAAAGCTTGATTCATTGTAGCACTCATAGATATAACTTCTTATTGAAACATCATTCTATTATTTTTACAACAACCTTATTTTATTTCCAAAAAACCACACCTATCCAATAATTAAATTTCTATTTTACCATCATTTACTCATCATTAGTCCCAAATATAAAACCAAATAGACAAGACTCCACCATTTAATCAATATTTGGACTGACCAGATTATCCTTGAAAGCCATGGATTAATCTATAACCATTATTTTCATACCACCATAGATGTGCTTAATGTACTATTAACCCCTCACATATAATCTCAAATAATAAAATGAGTCATACAACAAATTTAAATCCCTCTTAATAAATCCCTTGCTTCTACTCGTGATACGTTTATAAAATACATGACGAAGATGTTTAACCATGATTGGAAACATATGATTTTTGAGAAAATAAGAGATTTATAATGACCACAATGTGATCCTATTTTTTAATAAATCAACCACCTACAATAATAATTATTACATAACCTATTCCCCTGACATTCCATAAAACTAAATCTTTCATTGATCACTGATATTTTCTTGATTCTAATGTTACTACTCAGACTATATCTGGAATAATAGAGGAAATAAAATCCATAATTACCCCAAGGAATAATTATTTTCCTGAAATATCATGTACTAAACAATCTTGTGACATCATGAAAATTTAAATATTTTTCCCACAAACCAACAACCATTCTTTCACATGGGTCACACACTAACAACTGATATGATCCTCCCCACCAAAGGAGTTTTCTAATAGTCTCTCCATCGGGTCAAACCCCCGATCTTAGTGACACATATCTAGTTTTTCACTAAACATACTAGTTATATGTACCCAAATACAATACATTTGGGTACCAATCATAATGTCAAATGTTTCCCATACCTACCTCATGGAACACTTTCTCCCTCGCATTTTATAATTCAACTGAAATGAGGGTCACACCATCCAACAAACTTTTGTGGTCTCCACAAAATATAAACTTCCATACAATACTCATGGATATTCCATCGCAATGGGACTCACCATCAATGCACACATGTCTCACATCCAAATCTAAACTCATTATCCCATCAATACATGACCAGTAGTAATTATATGGATCATAATTTTCACTACATCCTTCTTCTACCCCATTTCACCTTATAAAAAATAGTTTATTACAATCTCTTACAAATCCTAGAACATATATTCCCTTAATTCCTCATCAAGTTCATATATATATTCTTGTTAATTGAGATTCATAGATCAACAATTCTGTACGAACCGTGCTTTACTATTCACCTTACCTTGATACATTAAAAATAAATGAGTGAACCCTCCTTACCCAACTGACCATGCATCTGGGAATGAGAATACATGAGTCATTACACATAAAACCCACCATATCAAGACCAAACCACTAACTATTCACATATATAGGTCAACCTAAAATATCTTTGATTAAACTCAGTACCCCTCTTCAAAATGGTTACAATATTTTTGACAAATCTCCTAGAAATAGCCACCATACCAAATGTAAAATAATTCGTCACCACTCTTAAATTCAATTGAATGAACCATGTAAATTTTATAGGCATAGGAACTAAACTGGTCTTACACTCTATTCCTAACCATAACATTTATCACCATTCACCTATGTTCTGTAACAATTTGAACGATTCAAGGAACCACCTCACATGTCCCATATTTCTATTATCACCTCATTTGCATCAATAGAAGGAATAAGAATCACATTGAAGCCATCTGAACAATGTTTTATCACTCCCATGTCACAAGATATAATAAAAACCTAGGGGTTTCATGATACACTAAAAATAACATGAAATACCTTATTCATTATCATGAGAGTCATTGTTTTCTTCTCGAGGATCACACACCTAATCGTGCAATAGACAATATTATTGGTATGTCACTTTATAAAAATTAATAAATTATAGTTTATTGAATAGAATAAGGATAAAACCTTTAATAGGTAATGTCTTTGTGTAAAACTACCCATCATCATATGTGTTATTTAAAACATCCAATTATTTATCGACACTGTCACTACATAGAAAAAGTGCTTCAATAATAAAATTGCTTTTGAATCAATATAATAATATCTCTTCAAACCGTCTGAGAAATAAGGTGCCTAAACTCACGATGGTAAATAGAAACCACATAAAACTAGGATTTAAGGAAAATTCACAAATTTTGTAATCCAATAAATTTTACAATGATTTACATCTCCAGGGATTAAAAACTCGTTTAACCTTATCGTGGGTTACATTAAGATATATTTTGGAATATAATCGATAAATCCCCAAGTCATGTAACACAAGTCACTATATCCTCTCACCCAATCTATAAAATAAGGTTTCATTGAATTAATATCTAATGGTGTGAAACTGACTCCCATATCAAGGTCACATGACACCGACATACTATGAAATCACTCCAAGTCCCCCACAAATAGGAAAATCCAAATCAATCCTACATAAACCAAAGTAAAACATAACACAAAATTAATAATACATATACAATACTCTTTATATATTATAATAGATCCCAAAAATCATATATCAAACTAAAAACACAATAGGGATAGAATTCTATTTGCAACACGCCACACATCTACAATGGATTTTCAAAACAGACTATATGTATCCCACAACAATTTTAAAGAACTTTTCCAAACCAAAAAAATACCCTGGGATCACCATCCTCATAATTCCTATATCAAAAAAGATCATGGTATCCATATAACTTTGGTTTCCCCAGAAAACCCAACAACCAATCAAAAAGGATAATATATGTATTAAAGAGTTCTAACTCTATAATCATGCAGTTCACATAATATTTTATTTTCAATGGATTTCTTATTTTTATAAAACCATAAGAGTTTCAATTATACAATGTTTTATTTTAATTTAATTCATATATAAACAGAAACTTTAATAAATTCAATATATTTTTTTTAAATAAACACACTTTACATAACCCACATTTTATACATTAACATCTCATATGTTTCACATATTTAAATTCTAAAGATCATATTATTATAATTGAGAAACATTTCATTGTTAAAAAGACATGAAATCATCTAAGGATTAGTTAAAAAGAATTTACCTCATATGATATAATGGAAACCCTTACTATTTTATCAATAGAACTATATTTAACCATCACCATCATTTTGTATACTATTTTTATCTATCATTAAATAAAAACATCAAACTTTGGTTTATAAAAAAGAGATTATTCCGTATCCAAATATAAGAAAATGAAATATATGACACTAGTGAATCATTAAATAACAAAACCCCATTTGTAAATAGTCTATCATAACGAATGGTAGACATAAATCTGAAAAATATAATATCATGGTGATATAAATCAGATGCATCATATAACTAACATCTTAATCATATTCCCCTTCATGATACATGTAAGGTGAATAATTATGTCCCAAAAATTATATGTGGATGTAGCCAAACAGTCATCCCATACTATGCTAATAATGTAAATCATATAAACTAGAAACATCACAAACCACGTTTATCAGAAAACGTGAAAACCAAATAAAATAGTATCAACTGTACTCTATAAATAAAAAGTCCCATTTACAAACATTAGTTTTCCCGTATTCTTGTGTAGATCACAACCCTACATGATATTATTATAAACTTATGACAATTCAATAAACAGATGTATAGTTATATTAAATTATAAGACCAAAAAAATAATCCTCTAATACCACTTTGTGAGGTCTCTCTACTTCTGACCCATAACTGGTGATATGATCGACATAACAGTACATCACATTATGCATGACTTCCCATATTCCAGAGGGTGATAAGTAGTAATAACAATAAATGTGTCTATGGTAGGGGTGTCTGTGGCCTTAATTAAGAGTAAAAAAAATAGTTTAAATAAAAAACATATATCCATGAAGTAATAATCATCATTTATAGGAGAAGGAATGTTCCAATGAAATAAATCAAACAACATGATGACAGAACCAATGGATTATGTTGTACATGTCTCGATGTATCCCCCTAAATTTGTATCATATACATATATAAATACCCATGAAAAAGATGACATTGATAACTCCCTTAACTTATTTAGATTAATAGGAGATATCATCACATGCACTACATCTATCATGCAATAGAAAACATCGTGCAATTAGATAATTCTATAATCATGTATAATGTGACCAAATAATGTCATTTGATTAGGTATACAAGTTCCATAGAGGTACAATTATGGTGTTAGTATCAGTCAGTTATCTACCACTAATGAGTTCTGTAAAATAACTAGTCCAATATACAAGTTCATTAAAATGATCCAAATATAAACAATTAAAAATAAATCCCATAAACATTTAAAACTATGTGTGTAACACATAAATTGAAACTAGATGATAAATTCAAATTGAGAGTGATACAAACATTCATTTTCATATGTTATGGGTTCACTAATCATGTCATTATTATAATGTAAACCCATCATCTTTTAGTGATGATATACCCATCACTAAACAAAAATCTAGAACCTATGGATAATTTACTCATCCTTAGGGACCTAATAAATATACATAGATTAACCATCAATCAAAAATTCATATCTATATTCATGTTGGGTTATCTTAGGTTCTATTAATAACAATAAATCCACAAAGGGTTTCGATTTCACTCAATATCAATCAAGGACAACCAAGTCCAAGATAAATTTCATGTACATTAAAATATTTTAAATTCATATTATAATTTTTATCAAACAAGCCACATGAATTAAATTATAGATAAAAAAATTAAATGAATTCCACCTAATTAAAATATCACTATAAATTTCATGAAATTACCCCTATTTTGATAATACAAACCTTATAAAAATACCATACCAAAACCCCTCCCAAAAACAATCTTTAATTTCATGTATTTTTTCTAATCTATATAATTATTTTCCCATGGATACCATTTGAGTTTTATAAAAACCACAATTTTTACAATTTTTATATCATTTAAAAATTTTGAAAACAATCCCCATTTAATCTATTCTAATCATCCAAATGTCATCATACTATAAACCACTACCATTAAATTTGTTTGATTCAGGAGTAAATTGAATTTTACATTAACCAAGAACTATGAAATTCTATTTCGCCGTAATTATTTATAATAAGTAAGACAACTTTTGAAAAAATGATATATGGATTAATCATTTAATAAAATCATCATAAAAAAGGTTTATTATCCATACCTATAGAATTATAACCAAGGAAACATAAATTTAAATCCTATAATTTAAACCAATATTTCCACATGGAACCCCAATGAGACCAAACAAAACATGCTCCAAAAAACTATGGAATACTATGGGTTAAATTAAGTGTCCAACTACCTTATTCAAATAAAATCACACAAATCACATATCATCAACCAGTTTGGAATAAATCAATATAAATTTTAAAAGTTGAACAACACCATAGAGATATGGAATATTATAGAAATCTTCTGAAAAACTGCTTGAAAATTAATGGAACCTAAAAGGGATAAAAAAGATATTTGTAGACTAACTTTATAATTTCCAATGAAATAAATGATTCCTGAACGGAATGTGTAACAAGGGAGATCCAATGTGGAATAGAAGATTAAGGAGGGGTTTTCACATTTAGTGGTTCTGTGTAATAAATGAATGAAAATATGGTTTAAGGGTGTAGGGGGCATAAATAATTTTTTTTATGTTTTGTCTTTTCAGAGGGGTGAAATTTGTTCCCATGTAATTTTCCAAACTATACACTAATAGTGTGGTCTCCACTATCTCAAAACACTCTTACTCACTAGGTTTTTATAAATTCTTTACAAAACATGTAGTAAAATTTATATTCATGTTTGGGAACATCTATAACAATTCTTATGGTTTTTTTAGAATGTACAAAAACCATGTCCAAATCCCTAGATCAAAGACACATTTCGTGGTTTACTAGGATTTTAATAGTTGGATATAAAATATGAATTAATCTCTATAATCAACCATAACCTATTGAATTTTAATTAAATAAAACTTCACGTCGTGCATGTTCAAGGTTTCTCAAAATATTTTCACACTAAGGCTTGAACCTAGGATTGAATCATTTGAATACAAACCAAATTCATCCATAACATTTTATACATATCTGAGAACCTAAGGCACCTCTCAAGCCTCATTCCAAAATCACAAAAAACATTAATGGGATAATCAAACTCTTTGGTTATAAATTTTATGTTTGGTTATTAGACAATCCATCCACAAAAATGAAAATTAAAAAAACTTCAATTTCTACCACCATACATTTTTACTGTATTATATTAGGGGAAATGAAAATTGAGTATATCATTTTCCCATTTTGGTGTATGTATGGTTATTCAAGATAGTATACTTATTTCATTCTCCCATCCACAATGGGTATGCGACTCCTTTCCCACATTATATGAGATGAATTCACATCACTAGGTATATTATATGAATTATGTGAATAATTTTTACATATATGATTAGATATAGTTGTTTCCAAGAATCCAATGTGTTGAATCACTCGTTTATTACATATCCCATTTGTTTTTACTATAATCATAGGTAATTTTACTATCCTGATCTCACTATTTCTATACATTGTTCCAAGATTTTTTGTTCATTGGGATTTGTTAAAAAATCATTTTGGAGGTATAAATTTTGTCTTATATAAAATATTATTCTATATATTCTTTTCCTAACATCAAATGATAACTTATTAGTTTTGAAATGTTTTGTTAAACACCAACATGGTGTGGGACCTATTGAATGTTTCACCCCATTTTTTGAAATAAACTAGTAGGTATTTCCTCAGGAGGCATGGGATGAGTGATAATCATCTGGTAGTAGTCCCATTTTTTCCTAAGACAAGGTTAATGATATTTATCTTATATAAAATCACATCATCAAATATTTCATGGGATTTAAATAATTAAATGGATGAATAATAATTATATGTGTTTTTTCTAGTTATATTGTGTCTTTTGGAAAATTTTTAATCATCTTGTATCTCGTTATCATTGGCCCTTTTTTGTTTTCCACCAATGTTTAATTTTAGTTCCTCTAAATTCATAGATGAATTTATATGGGTATAACTTGACATGGAGGGATGAATTATCGTACTAAAAATTTACTTTTATGTGTTTATACGTATTATAATATATGTTCCCTTGAGTTTAATGATTTCATGGGTATTTTTATTTATGTTTTAGATCATATTACAATATTTATCGCTACTACATGGTTTTGTGAATCCACTTTCCATGGCTTATAGTTAATAATAGACATTTCACAAGGGTGATCACATGGTTTCTATATGGTTTTGTACACTAAATTGGTAAATCATTCAACTAATTATGAGTTTTTTCCTATGGGGTATTTTTATTTGGAAGAAACCCCATTTAATTTTATATTTCAACAATAAATATTTCGGTGTAATTGGAGGACTCCACCTCCTTCTTTGGGATATAGTGTGGACTTATTCACATATATCCATGGTAAATATCTATTTTCTCTTATTTTTCCTTCCATTTTCTACGTACATCTAATTATTCTATTATGTATTTATTTTTGCTTCCCAAAATGGTGATGTATAATAAAACATAGGTATAGGTTTAGTCAAAACATGTTCATTTGATACCCAATTCATTTAGAGTTTCTCTTGATAAAAATTATTTTGTGGTTCACTAAAAAATGTGATTACTTCATATTAAGGTTGATGTTACTATGAAATTTCATTCATTTTTCATTACATCTGTGATTGAGCTTTCTAAATTTCACATTAAATTGGAATAAACTAATAAATTATAGTGAATATGGGGTAATATTAGTTACATTTTATTGGTTTATTTCAAGCATGACATTAAATTGTTTTTTAATGGTTCTGTATCTATAAACACATCGATTAATTTTTTTGTCACCCAATGTGTTTGAATAAAATTCATAAGAGTTTAGTTCAAAGGAATAAATAAAAATAGTGAGATTTCAGACCACTAATAATTTTAAAAATAATTTATTTTATAATATTTTTTAGAATAATTTTTTTATGATTTAATTTCTTTTTTGGTATGAATTATATTATTTAATTGATGTATTTTATTTATTTTACAGGTTATTATGGTTTCCTATGTATTTTCTTATGATAACAATATTTATATATTGTTAAAATCTATATTTTGTTACTATTAATTATTTTTGGAAATGATAACTTGATGATTATGTTCCACTTTGAGTTTTTTTATAACTAAATCATATCGTCAATTGGTTTTTTAAATATTTTTTCCTACAAATTACATGGTTGATTTAATAAAAGGTACCATTTTAAAACAAATAGTAATGATTTTCATAAAATTGGTTACACCCTTGGTTTTGTATCTATTTTATGATGTTATATATTAAAATTATGTATATCATTAGGTGAAATAGTTTAGGTTTTATTACTTATATGAATATAAATTGGTTTTATACTAAATGGTGTGAAGAGATGAGATGGGGGATCGATATAATGATTTATTATTTCATGTTATGTTATTTATTTGTGATTGGGTTATATGAAAATGTTCCCATAAATATTTTATTTAGTTGAACACACTTCATGGGAACCACACAAGCTTGGTTAGAGGAAATACTAACATGGGTGATGGTACCCTCCTGTTCAATATGTGTGTTACTATAACTATTGATATAATTTCATATCTTCCATTTTTTCAATGAATATATTTCATATCCATTTAACTAGTTGAGGGTTCTACACTATCTAGTTTTTTAATTTCTCTCGGTGTCCTAGAAATAGCAACATTAGCTATAAATAAAAAAATACAAACATTACATAATATATATAATTAATCTTTAATATTCTTCATAAATTCCCAAAGAACTTTTTTGTTTATAGTTTCAGAGAAATAAAAACTATTAAAATATATTAACCTCCTATCATTAAATGTGGGTACCATTAAAACAATATCAATTTCATCCATAATAAAAATTTTCTTTAATTAAACAAGAAATATTATCCTGAAAAATGATCCCAACAATCTTCTTAGAATTTTAATCCCTTTTACCAAACCTTGAAACATTTAAAAAGAAAATTATCACTTGGGAAGAGCGCAAAATTTTCAAAAAGGGAATTAAAATAAGGAATGAAACCGTTATCCCATGAATAATTATAAAATATGAAATAAATTTCACAAATAAAAACTTCTCACCCATAATGTATCATATACATACACTGTAAAATTAGTGATTTTCATAAAACATAGAAATCATATATAAAGCCTTGAAGGTATCTTGGGGAATTATTTAATAATGAATGAAACCATGGGGCTAGTATATCATTTTTATCCCTCAAGTATACAATATAATATAACCCTCATGGCTACCTTATAATGTAACCCTCACAGCTACCTTTTGTGGTAATCATCCTTGTTACACTTCGAGTAACCATATGGTTCACCTCTAACCGAAACATACCCAATAAATTGGAGGAAGATATTTCTCCCATGGTAAATAATAAACAACTACTACAAACTATAACATAATTATAAAACTAAAATAATTTCATTATAATAACATGATTTTTGAATTTTCTAAAAATAGATGTTTATAAGGAATTTTTAATGAAAAGTCACTTAGATCATGTTCTTCTTACCGGAAAATTTTTAAAAATAGTTGTATAATGGAATAAATATTGTTATAAGTATATTATGGAACCATATTTATAATTATAATTTCTTATATGTTCTTATTATAACATCCTTCCAAACATTTATTAATAATATTTTGTAATTTTCATTGTTTTGAGTGCATTTACATCATTGTTTCCATGGTTGGTTCATTATGGATTTTCTCATCGAATGTAATAAAAAAAATGAAGTGGAATGAAATGGTAATTATATGTTTCAATAATTTTAAATGATACCATATAAAATTTGTTTTATCTGAGGGTGAATCATTAGATAAAACATTAAGGAAAATTATTTTATATATTTTGGTTTTTTTAAGACCATTATTAACACATATCATTTTATTCAATATCAAGACTACATATTAGTTAAATAATATCAAATAACTTATTATATGTATAATAAAATAATATTTAAGTATAATAAGGTTTTATCACCACCCATGAAGGTGGTAATGGAAAATTAAAGTGTATTATCCCAAATGGTGGTAAATAGGCACATCACATGTGATGTTCTCAATTTTAGAATTTAATTATGAGTATAATATTGATGATTAATAATTCCATATTAAAGATAAAATTATAGTATATATAAGATATTAGGGTTCTCATTCCACTAGTTTTTGGGGATCTTAAGATATTATAATAAAATAAAAGAAACTAAAAGGAAATAAAATGAAAATGAAATAGAGTTTTCCCTCCTTAATTCTTCTCCTTGTGACATCCTTAAGAAATATGGTATTATACATTTGGTGAGACCATATGGCCTTTGATGTGGGGAATAATATTGGTAAAGAAATATTTGTATATTCTTGGACACATGTCACCCCCTAAGAAACTCCATTCCATGTCTTGTAACGATCTTCCTATTATTGTTCGACTGAAGCACTCTCCCCACCGCGGTATCCTTCATCTACATCCCCAATATGAAAATCAACACCATTTTAAAATCCTTTACATCTTCAGAATTCACCTTTATGGGTCAGCCAAATCTACAGTTCCTATTTCTTCTTGATATTCCTTCTTCCCCTCTACTATTCTCCCAATCTATGGTTTTGAAAGCTACTCCATTCATTCTCCCCAACCTAGGGTTTCAACTACTTTGTGCTCGCCTAAATGTTCACCTTCTCTATCGACTGTGTTCAATTTCTTCTTTTAACATTACTGTGATAACTGTTAAACCATCCACCACCTATTTTTCCTCTGTTATTCTCAAAAAAAAATTACTCTTCTACTCTATGAGTTGACTGGGTTTCTCTTTATATAAACAGCCTCAATCCCTTCCATTATGAGTTATAGTGACAACAATTGTTTATGGTTCCTAAAAACCTCCTCGCGAACCACCTTACAATCACCCATACATTCTATAAAAATTATACAGACCATCATTTCCGAAACATTTATGTTATCCTACATTACATTAATACTTATCTGTTTTGTGCATCTTCGATTATTTTATGGTAAAGAAAAGTTAATAAAAAATAAGTAATAATTTCTCCTATTCAGATACTCCCAGAACACATGTTTAATCTTCTCAACCTTTTTAATTGAACATTACTTTTTAGTAGGGTATCATTCTATTCATCATAATAAAAAAATTAACTATTATCATTCAGAAATTCAATACTATCAATGGCATTGTGAACATTATATGCATAATTTTCCTTCTGAATATACATTTTCTATTCTATGATCATAATACTAGCTCTATGTTAACATGTTTAATATGCTTAGAATTTTATTATGGACAATTAATTATTAGTGAGGCTTACATTATATTCATCATATTTTATGAATCATTTAGACAAACAACCCTATAAGTGAAAACATGCACATTATACGTATTATTTTTTATTTGAAGGTGCATTGTTTATACTCTGTTCATAATACTACATTACATTGATCTATGGTTCTATTAAATTCCTTTACAGTCAAATAAAAATATGCACAATGAAAAGATGGTCTCCCCATCAAGAACTAGTGACACATGACTTTAAAGATGACTACTACGACAAGAAAATCAAATAGGTTGTCTTATTTTTATTCTGCACTCATGATACTGTTACATTATTTATCAATCATCAGCTTTTATATTAGCTAAAATTGAAATTCTATGGTAAAAAATTCTCATGAAATCATTAATGCAACTGATCATCTAACTCCACCAGGAAGCATGAAAACCAGAACATGTATAACCTTTTCACCTATACACAATAATGGAATGTTCAATTTAAAAATCCAATAACTTTTTATTTGTATATATTATTTAAAAATCAAATATTGTACCTCTATAAGATAGAATCTTGCTACCTAAAAATGTGTATTCTAATAGTAATGAGAATTTTACATTAATGAATTCTGTTAGAATATGTTTTATATATGAGCTATTCATGCCATCTAATAACATTGAAATACGTTGAAAAATTCCATAATTACCAATATCTAGTAATGGAATGTTAATTTTAATATCTCCAATTCAATTAAATTCATTTCATATTAAAAAATAGTGACCAAGTCTTAATATAAATTTTCATATCCATATTTCATGGTCCCTCAAGACTTTTCATACATGTCAATGATATTTGATGGATCAAACTAGAGAAGTCAATGAATGAATATAATGATACAACACAATCTTTAATTATATGAGCCTATTTTCATTGAAGTTTTTTAACTATATGGTTATTATGTTAATTTTCTATTTAATAACTATATGTTCCATTAATACTCTTACAAGATGTGACTAAAATTGATTATACTTTTATAGAGCCGGTTGATTCCTCCTCATCAAGGTAAGAACATAACAATGCAGTATAAAATTTATTCCCAATCTGGGAAATATTGATTCTTACTCATGAAACTACTATAATGAATATTTCTCCTTATATTGATTTTGTAAACGTCATTCCTTTTTCATCCACATGTTTGTTATATACTAGACCCAGATTTTCTGGTTTCTCTTCTATATATCTATTAATATAAATACCTTTTATAATATTCAATAACATTCTCAACTAATAGGTTATTCGAGGAGAGAGTAATAATCATACAGGTTCTACACATACGCTTGATGAACAACATTCAATGAATCATACGTCGATAGGAACTAATCCTACAAGACACTCTAACATAGATCATGCATTCAACTTCAAAGTTCTGTCAATGTGGACATTATATTTTCAGCATTCAACTATTTTACTTGTTATTTTCTATTTCTAATTATTAATCAAAAAAATAAATTGAAGGGGAATGTTGAAGATAAGTAACTAAAAATTCAAACTACTCAAAAAATAGTTTATTTGTATTTACTATATAGTTATATTACTATGTTGAATATGTATACAATATTATGATACTGCAATTTATTTCCCAAATAACATTGAATATTGTAATACATTTCTCCATCAGAATATAAATATTTTAGAGCCCCATATAACACTTGTGAGAGCTGTGTTTCAACATTCTGAAATTAAGAGAGGAATAGAAAATATATCCACAGACATATTCCATGTTTCTCTATATATTTTACACTACGAATGATTTCATTAAAGTTGTAACCTAAAGGTTTTTAATACCTTAGAACATTATTTTATAAAAAATCTCTAAACATTCAAAAACATTCCAATGAAACATGAACATTTGAAACTATATGTTTTCATTCACATCGTAGGTTGGAAATGTAGAAAAATCTACAGACTATGGTGGGTCTCCAAATATATTTAGATTTAATGGAAAAAAATACCCTTGTATTGGATGTTTATGTCCTCCAGTTGTAAAAACACCAAATCATGTCCATGTTTATATATATATACCCCAAGAAAATTGAGCACACAATAGAGTATGGGCCATTGGGTAACTACCACATTAAGTGGTAATATCTTCACATTGTCCCTTGTGTTTTTTACATTTTCTAATGAAGCTTCAATGATAGAACCCAAAACATTGTTATTGATTTTATGTGTTGTTCAAACACTACATGATATACGTCTCAAAAATAGTGCATTATTACACAAATTTAGAACCACAAGGGATGTTATGGAGAGTCATGACAGAAAAACTTTATGTTTGTATTTTCTTAGAATATAATGAAGTGATGAAAAAACATACCACATTCCAACTACTCTTAATATTTAAATTCCCATTATCAGTGACATTGAAGATCATAGGCTTGAGAGGAATATCATAATTCAATGAAAAAGGGGGTGAATTACCACACATAGATGATCTTTCACCACTATGAATTCTATTTCAATATCCATTGGTTTTAATAGGTGGAGAGGATTGATATGACAACATCATAATATATCGTGTGACACCATTCAATATAAGTGGAAAACTACAAAAAGTAACTATGAGAGAATATTTATCTTTTCACCATCAATTCCATTACAATGATGCATCTAGTATTCTTTATTCTATGAGGATTCTATAATAGTTTATTATAGAAGAAAATAAAATTATTTACTCTCACGGACAATATTTTATTAATTTTAATCAACAGTGCTTTAGGTAAAAACTATACAATTGGATGAAAGATGAATTTCATAAATGTGACCAATCTTAGTCATCATGTGGGAACTACATCAGTTTACCTTCCACATTTATAGTTATTCCATGTTATATGATTCAAAATTACCAAGATTCAATTTCAATCTTTAATTGGGTAGGTTATCTAGATCTGCTTATAAAATTAACATGTATTTCACTATGGCCTGAACATTCAAGATTTGTTAAAGTAAACAATCTTAACCCACCGTACTGTCCTTGTATATTGTCGATAATTTACAATATTAGTGTCAAAAAAGTGATGAAATATTTATGAGGATTATTTTTCTTCATAATGTCTCAAGCCAGTAAAAAACATAATGAATAATATATTATATGTTTACAATAACTGATTTAACCAGAAAATGTAACAGGTTTTCTCAAATACCCTACTGTCACCAATATAGTTATTTGTACTAGGGAGTTTAGAAAAATAGGATTACCAAATGTGCACAATCTATTATTTATTTGTCATGAAGAAAAATTTTTCACTCAAAAATACATTATCATTATTGTTTCTGCATAAATTCCAAATAAAGATACCTTCCCAATACATCATGAAGTATACTCAGTTTTTATGATCCATGTGCCTTTAGAGATTCCAATAGTTACAGACCTTGTCTATAGAATGGAAAATTCTCAATGTACTATCCAAAAAACATTGTGGAAAATAAAACAACAAATGATGAAGGTTTTGTTGTATATCAGTGAATAAATTCTTTATGTACTATTTTCATAAATTGTATAGAATTGGACAATTGGTTCGTTGTTCCATACAATACAATTTTACAATTAAATTATACGGATCATCTAAATATCAAAATTTTCAATCAGTTGACTTCTATCAAATTCCATTTAAAATATATAATCAAGGGACATGACCAAGTAACCATGAAACTATATGATATAAACAACAAACATCAGTCAGAAAATATTGTCGATGAGAATAAAATGTAATACGACTATTGGTATATCTCACCTTGTGATGATTCTTACAGTATCTTTTCTTATTATATCCATTATATATATATCCTCCAGGTGATAGGTTTCATCTTCATTTACTAGGGATAATTACATGACATATGCAGAAAGTCCAAATATTGAAGACATCTTAAATAATAGATTTTTTTATACCATGCTCCTTATTGGTTTGATACAAATCTAGTTTAACCAAAGGGAAGAA
This sequence comes from Viscum album, assembly GCA_963277665.1. Lineage (NCBI taxonomy): Eukaryota > Viridiplantae > Streptophyta > Magnoliopsida > Santalales > Viscaceae > Viscum > Viscum album. The sequence goes on along the minus strand of OY728126.1, from coordinate 2,044,161,986 downwards.
GTCTAACATATGCTTAATTTCGAACAAGACATGTCTTCCACTATCATGAAAAAAATGGTTTTTGTGTAAAAATGGATTTGGAATTGGAATATTGTAATATGTTCCTCCCTCTCATGTATAGAAATATTACTTTCGTATTCTACAATAAAAGGATAGTGGTGTGACTTCATATGATTCTAGTAGAATAGTGAACACCATTACTCATCGTACTTGTAGACAAACCAATTCAGCTATGGGATAGTTATCTGATGAAAATTAGTTTATTCAATCACAATAAGATATCTTGGCTTGGGGAATAATATACAATATGTGAGGAAATGTCACCAAAATTTTATTCTCAAATACAATATCTCAACTTTATATTGTTTGGAATTAAACCTGGAACATTCTAAAGGAAGATATTATATGTACACAACAATAGTGACAAAAAATACAAGGCACAAACAATTTGTTGTCTCTGTAACTGGATATCTCTGTTAGTATATTTCATTCTAATATTATTTCTATATTTTTTAGACTTAGTACTCACATATCATCAAAGAAAAATGTTTAAATATATTGAAATAAACAACGTGCTCTGAATCAATGGTAAATATCGTAAATTTTATCTTATAATGCTTGTTACTATTTTTCAATTACTGCTCATCCAAATCAGTTTATTATAGAAGAGGTTAATTATAGTTGGGGAGACCTTCCTAATGAGTACAATTCATTACATAGTATGAATACTATTGGACAAAACATGTTATGGGGTGAATTATGTCTGTGTAATATTCTGCTACTGGGATTTTTCCCTACATGGATTTGGATGAACAAAAAATAATTTCTTCTGGAGAGTAATTACATGTTTACTATGGTCAGAAGATAAATTTTTTGTTACAGCTTCTTCTAGTGGAATATCATCATTACTCATACTAGGTGGGAGTAAAATCCATTCTAATTTTCCAATTCCAATATCTACAAACTACCACTAAGTATACAATGTTCAGAAAGGGAGTGATGTTGTAAAACATCAACATTCAACATAATTTATTGTCTAAGATGAGGATTCAATGTTTCATAAAAACTATTTTGATTCTCTTTATCATACATTGAGAGATATACTATCAAAAAATAATGATTTTTTTTTAATTTATCATTGGGTGGTCTAACAGTTGTATGGGGTGGAGATTTCAGACATATACTTCCTTTAATCCCTTGGGTGACAGAAGTGACATTGTATTTTCTTGTATAAAGTCATAATATCTAGGTAAACACTATCAGGTTTTAATATTGAAACAAAACCTTAGGTTGCAATCAACTGATACTAATAATGGTTCAAATGATGTTGAATGGTTTGCTAAGGGTATTTTTAATATTGGTGAATGATGAATTTGTGGGATCAACGATGGTTCATATGGATTCAAATACAATAAAAATATCATCTTATAATAAATAAATTCTAATGAAAACATCTTTTGAATTTTCCTACAAAAAGTATAGTGATATCATTGAATATGTATCTTATTTCAATGTTTTTATATAATATCACCAACCCTTGACCTTGTTTAGGAAGTCAATTACTACATGATAACTCTTAGAACATCATAAGTAAAAGATTAATTTAGTTATAATTCTTGTTTGCAATGAAATTTTTGATATAGATCAGCATAAGAACATATATACAAGTGACATTTTAAATGGTATCAATGTATCTCGGATTCCACCATACAAAAATACATTGATGATCAGATTACCATTTATGTTTTATAGAAATATAGACCAATCAGTGGGGTTATGCAATGGTACTCATATGATTGTTACACACATGGGTGACCATGTCATCAGAGTTGAAATTTTAAGTGGTTGTCATTTTGGGTATATTCAATTCATAACAAAAATTAATATGATATAAATTTATGATAGATGACCTTTAAAATTACAAAGAAGACAATATCCTTTGAATGTTTATTTTGAAATGACTATTAATTAGAGTCATGTCCAATCTATATGTTTTGTTAAATATATTATTTCAATTCTGCATTCTTTCATGGAAACCTTTATGTTGTCTGGTCTAGAGTCACTTCACCAAGGGGTTTGTAAATTGTTGTTCATGATAAAGATATCCCAACATTTGAATATACACAAAACATTGTATCCAGCGAAATTTTTTATAATCATTATTATTTATCTTTTGATTGAAAAAACAGGCATTTCAATTTTGTTAACAATTGATGATTTATAGAAATACATGACTTATATTACCACATAATATGTCATTTTTATTCACTATTTGAAAACATACAAAAACAAACACATTTCATGATGAATTAGTCATTTGATTTGCTATTACTGTTTATGTCGATGAAACATTTATGACAAAAGTCCTTTTATTGAATATGTGGTACAACTCACCACCCTAATTTGATGTTACTTCTTTTAATTTGATTATCTATGGTGCACAAGTTAGTTTATCCTATCAAGAAGTTACAATTTTTATACTATTACCAAAACAAAAATACTATGTACTTCTATTGAAAGATGGTGTTTTATATCAATGATATGTGACATCTATTTTTTAAAGGTTTATTGAATAATAATTGATGTAGAAGACCAAAATTCAGTATATAATTACTAAATGTCACCTAATAACCAATTAAAAAACACTCATGCATGATGGCTGGTGATTCATTATACAAAATTTCTTAATTGATCCCAATAAAGTGATCTACTTAGGGATAATAATTGTTTAACGAATATTTTTTCACAACAAATAGGTATATTTAACCATATGATGTTCAACAACCACTATTCAGTTTTTACTTCAAATATTTGGCTGACATCATTTTCAAAAGGTTACAAGAACAACAATTAATAGTTTAATTTCAATATCCCTCTCTTTTTTTAGCATTCTATGATTTTCAAATGCGTATTTACTGCATTTTTTTAATAAATACAATCTGGAGATATAGATCTACATTATATTCTATTTAGTTGGATCATTTTTTTAAAATTCCTACACTATTAATAGAGAAAATATATTCATTAACAACTATTGTTTTTTAATCACATTTAACTATTATATTCATTATTGGACATCAATGTCAATCATATCATATAATGCCAATTGGTAATTCCAACTAAAATATCCAAATTGTTTTAGAGGATGAGTGGTTAGAAACCATGTCTTCTAACAACAATTGATAGAAAATTATGCAATTACAGCACATGTTTATGGTTTTATTCCTATGGATTGTGAATATACTATAGCTAATGGGGAATTTAATAAACATAATTTTAGAGTTCTGGGAAAATAAAAACGTCTTATCTAAAATATTTATCTTGCAGCTGGTGAGGGAAAAGAGATTGACCTGTATGGAATCTTGATATATATTTCATCTTTTTTATATGAAAAAGATTACATTTTAAATATTATTCACATAAAATTATTATTATTCTATTCAACATGATTTGTTATCTTTTTTTATCCTACCATAAATTAATTCTCAGAAAATACAAATCAACATGAAAATCCCTGTAGTCCATACTATTAGAACCAGGTAACAAGTTAACTGATATTATTTTTTTATATTTTATGTTTACAAATACCAACCTAATGAATGAAATCTTATGAAATTAATTTTTTTAATGCAGAATTTTTTAAAATTATTGGGTATGGGTTCATCATTCATTCACAATTTCAAAGTCACCATCCACATATTCAAATATTTTTGTTACACCATTACCTTATTTGAATAACAGTAAAATTATTTCTGTTATTGAAAAGTGTCTGGAGGTATGTACAATATCCAGAATTTGTTATTTGAATATGTCAACTACAACAATGTACATGTATGACCTAATTTCATTAATATATTTATATCAGTAATTTTATCATTGCCAACAAGGTGTTTGATTGCTTCAACCATAATACATTTGTACAACACTCATAACTGGTATTTTGAATCATGAAACTCTTGCTTGAAGAATGTACAAACAGCAGATGGAAACATCTTGTGCAAAAATTGTAGAAAATCACCAAGCTGCACTTCTCCAAGGTATTCGTTTAATGTGTTCTTTATTGCTAAATATTATATCTGTATATTCTAATTATAAAACATTAATAGTATTTTTATATCTTAATAACTTCTAAAAACTAAAAATACAATAATTTTATAGTTCATCCAGTGGTAAAATATGAAAAATACTTACTATTTATCGTTCTCTTTGAAAAATAGGTCATGTAGTTTAAAATGAATATAACATCTCATTTTAGAGATTCTTTGATAGAATTAATCTTCATAAACTATGTTTTTAATGTCTTTTTTGTTCATTTAAACTCCCATTTATGTTCAATTAAAAATAGGACTAGGATGATTTTGGTTTTCCATGAAAGGTAAATTTTTTAAAATAAAATATACTTTTGTTGTCACTAGATGTCAAAAGTTACAACATTTAGAATTGAAAACGTTCATCATAATAGAACGTGTATGTATTTCCCTTCATGAGTGATAATGAAAATTAATCAGAACCTATCATCAAATGTTTTGTAGACTCCTAGGTAGATAGAGTCACAATTCAGAGAAATTTTAATTAAATCTTTTTGAGTTTCACATAACTACATTATTTTTAACATAATTACTAGGTACAACTTTTTTTACATCTTACCATTCCTATTATTTATAAAACACTCACCACATAACTGTAATATTAATTTGACCCATTTTTTTAGGAACATTACTACCTTGGATCTTAAGGAGTAAGATATAACACCAATGATGGATTCGTTGCAACAAGTACACCAATTTCTTTAATTTAGTTATATGTTCAATATCTATAATGTGTGTTTCTGTAATTGTGTACATATTATAGACAATAAAGGTTTTGTCTTTGTTTTTTTATACATTTATTATGTAACCACTGCACTTGTTCTTCTGTATTTCTAACTATTAAATATTATGTTGCTTCTTCGATGGTGTGACTTTTTAGTATTGATAGATGCTCATTACTTAGAAGAATATCTTTATGTAGAAAAATATGTTGACTAACATCGATGCAGATGATGCGGTCGAATGCATTGATTCAATATTTCGAGACTCCAAACCAAAATCAACTTACTCCAATGATCATCATCTCTGTATAAAGGATAATAGAAATAAAATAACTGAAAAACATGACTGAATGTTTGTCAGTCAATTCTAATGTACTAGAAACATGTTGTACAATCTGTAAATTTCAATTTTAAATTATTATATTTTATCACTAATCATATTATAAGTTGTATGTTTATTATATTGAGGTTGAATCTTTAAAACTGGTGTGATTTAAGGACATTTCTATGTTGATTTATTTTTCTTAAAAGCAATGTCTGATGTTCTCGATAGTGTCTAGTCTTTAATGGGTTTATTTATCTTCAGTGGGTCTATTTTATTATAATCTCATTCTGAAGGGTATGATGTTTACTCTATTTTGTTGACTTTCTTTTTTTATGATATAATAATATTATATGTCTATCAATATATATATATTGTTTAGTTTTAAATGTATATCTTGATTAATTCTCATTGCAATGCCTGGTCTTTCACTGTGTTACTTCATGTGTGGTTTACATTACATTGTGGTGTTTTCTATTGGAATTCAAGTATAAAAGAATTCTATCCCACACCCGGAGCCTGCAATGTCGAAAAATCATGAAGAGGAGATCACACTATAAAAACATGGGGTGTTGGTGATGTCCATCTTCACGTTTGGATCCTTTCATGGTATCTTGTTGAAGAAAGCCTTGCCTTTCTCTCCCCATTTTCATCCATAATACATTTTTTGTATTTGAGATTCAGAAACATATTTTTTTGGTTATGGAATCTAGATTATATTATATCCTATATGATTATTAAAAAACCATTATTGTTGTTATTTTCATCTTTTATCAGGTGATAATATCAATATTAGTTATTTTTTAATTGGTGTTTCACTATTCTGATTTGTGTGGAACTAATGCACATTACGATCATGGTATATATTTTTTCTTATTATTATTTTATTTTCATTCTTTTACTATTTTATGGTGTACTTAATATGTGTAGTGGATATTTTCTTAGAAAATTAGAACATGTATTTTATTTTATGAGTGGATGATGAATTTTAATTGAAAATTGAATCAATTTTTAGATATTTGGATGATATCACCATGGTAATTCATGAGAGAGTACTAGTTAGGTATAAATTATGAAAGATACAAGTATTTGTGGTGTTTGGAGAATATGTTGTGAGTTGTGGTATTTATAGTGGAGGAGAGGGGGGTTTTTTATTATTTTAGTCATTGTTTTATTATTTTGGCTCAAGACTATGAATATATGGAGAATTATCACTATATATATCTAACTAAAGAAGTTAATTTTGATATTAGGGGAATACATCATCCATAATTCATCTATGACTCAATAAATCATGTATTTTTTCAATTCCATAAATTATTGTACTTTACTATTCACCAAAAATTCATATATTTCAGAGAAACACAAAAATTCACCCAAAGAAATTTCCATAATGTATAATTAATAAATGTACTCCATTTTATGAATAAAATTTTCTAAATATGAGAAATTAAAATTTTAACTAAAACAATAATTTATCTTAACAATACCAATTTTAAAAATAATTATGTATCTATAACACATTGAAAAACTAATTAAGGACTCATAAAATTTTATTATAATCATATGAAAATAAAATATGAATTTATGAATATATTTTGTGGGGATAAATTTTCATTCACATCATTATATTATTTATAAAATTAAAAAAAAGATTATGTGTCACAAAAATACCAACACAGAATTTATCATTTTCAAAATGTTTATTTACTTATTCCATCACACACACACACACATATATATATATATATATTATTTTCACATATGAGAAAAATTAATTTTATTAATAATTTCTTAGGTGAGGATACTATTATATTATTATAAATTCCTTACTTTTTCCAAAGACCAGTTATTTCATTATACATTTATATTGAATTTATTTATTTTATTCAAGAATCAATATTAACAATTTTAAAAGTACCTCGGTTGTTATATATTCTCCCCACCATATTGAAATTATGTCCTCACAATTTTTATTCACTTACTAAAAAAGTGAGAATACATTACCCTAATAGAATTTTCATATTCCCACATTGAATATTCAACCCTATTGTTCTCCACAAAACGTTAACCACATGAATTTCCTAATTTTGTAATACATGCGCTTTATGATCCCGAATCTAAACATATTTCTCTTTATAATAATTTTTCTTCTCCATATGAACTACTTCTTGGATAAAAACATGAGATAAATATTCCACATACATTCTTATCGTTGAATCATTAAATGCATAGTTTACCTGAGATAAACTCATAGAAAAATCTACTTAGTAGGTAATTGGTCAAACATTTTCTAGGGGTCCTGAAATTATAATGAACCATGAAATCAGTTTCAACTTCTTACCAAAATGAATTTCACATTTCAAAAGAGAAGCATTGAGAAAGATATGATTACCTAACTCAAAAGAAAAATCATTCCACCTATTATCTATAAAACTTTTCTACATTCTTAGAGCTATCCTCATTGTTGTTTTATAAAAATAATTTTCTCATCCACCTCCTCTACTAATTCTGGTCCCATGTACTTTCTTTCCATGTATTCATCCCAAAATGATGTGGTTCGACACCACTGTCCATATAATTCCAAAAAAGGTTCCGTATATAGACTAGAATGAAAACAGTTATTATTATTAAAATATAATAAAATATAGTGATTCCAATATCCATGGAAATCCACTTAACAATCAAATAACAAGTCTTCCAATGTATGAATAATTTTCTCAGTTTCTCCATCCGTTTGGAGATGAAAGGTTGTGTTGAAATTTAATTCATTTTTAAAGGAATTCTAAAGGACGTTCCAAAATTTATAAGTGACCCTGGCATCACAGTCATATAAAATAGTGATATGAACTCTATGTAACCTAAAAATATCATTGAGGTATTGTCTAGAATGTTTATCCAATGACATAGTGTCATGAATATGAAGAGAATGAGCATATTTAGTCATTCAGTCAATAATAACCTAAATCAAATTGTTACATAGAAACGTATTTTCTAGTACCACCACGAATTCCATCAATATATTTTCCAATTTTCACTATAGAAAAAAAGGATTAAGTATCCCATTTGGAAGTTATTTCTTTTCTTAAACCTATTGACATATCAAACATGTCATGGAAAAATATCCAATATCTATTTTCATTCAATCCCCCCAGTAATACTCTCAAAGGTCTATGTAGATTCTCGTACATCCAAAATTAAATGAATATGGAGAATAATGATCTTAAATTAACAATTCATTCTTTATATTGGGATAATAAGGAACATGATATCTCTTTAAAAATATCTATACACAATTATTTTCAATGTTATGTTATAGTGTCATAGCATTTTTAACCATTTAAATATTTTTCTATAACTCATAGTCTTCCTTACGTACCTTCTTTAATCTATCTAAGAGAGATGACTACACTAAAATTTAATATAAAACATTGCAATTTTTGTAACAAATAAATTACAACTACAAATTTATCAAATCATAAACCAAGGTTACATGTTCTAAATGTCAAATTGTGAATGATAAGTCATGTTTTTAACTTATTGAATACAATTCTTTTTTATTTTACAATATGGTATTAATTCATGGAATCATAATCTATTGTCATTTCAATCCATCTTATCTACCTCATGTACACTTAAATCATGGTGAATATATATATCAAACTATTATAGTGTGTATATATTTCAAAATTAGATCCATATAAATGATGTCTCCTAATTTTTAAAATAAAAAACCTCGACTCATAAATCTAAATCATGTGTCTGATAATTTAACCAATGACATTTAAGTTGTATTGAAACATAAGAAATTACACTTTAATTATGTGTCAAAATACAACCAAGTCCCTTCAATGAAACATCCATATGGACAAAAGAATCACCATTTTATGAATGTAGCTACAAAACTAGAACATCCACTAACATTCAATTTAGACCATAAAACAGACATCGAAGACATATATCAAAATATATATATCCTCTCTTCATTTTAACATAGTTAGTGGCCTATATAAAAATGAAATGTTTCTAATCATCCATATGTAATGGAAAATTATCCCTACGAAAATATAAATCTCTATAACATATTTAGTTTCTTTCCAACCATGAAAAACTTTTTTTATAGGATAAAATTTTATGCTATCCATATTTATAATGATAGAAAAAAGTCTGCTATATCCAAAAATGGAATTTCCAAAATTCCCTATAATACTTATCTTCATTGATAGTTTTCAAGATATTTCTTAAATGTCTTTTATAATATTTATAAAATTCTGAAAAATATGTTATCAATAAAAACGAAAAAACATATCCAAATATTAATGGAATATTATATTCATATGATTTATGAGTACAACCATGTCATTTTTAAAACTATTATCCATAATAATAAACTCATAATTCCCATATATAGTATGAAATTATCATTTTGGAATTTTATCATCTTTTAACACCATCTAATGGTACATTAATATCTATTCAATCATGGAATAATATTTTGCTTCCTGGAGTTCATTAAAGGATACATTTAAATGAAACTATAAATACATATTCTTAATAGAAACATTATTTGAAAATCAATAATGAATGATATTCCTCATAGAAACAATATTATGTTAAAAAAATAGGATCACCCCTTGGTGAAGTGATCAGATGAATGAATGTTTTGTTACGAAACACCTCGAAAGTCTTTTTAAATTTTATATGTTCAAAATGATACATTCGATAAGGTGGTTTTGGAATTTTTTGGCATTAGGAACTAATTAAATATTAAATTCCACATCCGGATGTAGTATAAAAAAGGTAAACTAATCATAAAAAACATAAAAGAAATCATTTACCATTGGAATATCATTAATATCAATAGTTACATTGTTTTTAACAATTGCAGAAAAATAACATTCATTTAAATATTTTAATAGTTTATCAGCTTTCTAATTTGTTACAAATGGTATCAGTTACATCCTATAAACAAACTGAAACACTTTCAGAAAATAAAATAATTTTTCTCTAAAATAAATCTTAGTAAGGTAAACATATTTGAAATATATACATAGAATAACATAAAACTGTACAACGAAACGAATAACAAGGATTGAAGGTAATGTATTTTGATAGACTATAAGAATAATATTCTTATTGTATAAATTTTCTATAATATACACCATGGTGTTTTAAGAATACGTTTTTGATTCATTTCCTGAGGTGAAATTTAAAATTTATTATAAAATTCCTCACAATTAAATGAATTTGTAGACCTTGAATAACAAAATTAGAAAAATTTGAGTAAATAATGTGCCGGATACAAATTCATTGGATGGAAAACATTTGCTGACATAGTCACAAAAGATTTCTCTACACATTTTTGTTTATAATATAGTTTTTTTCCATCATTCAGTTCTTACTTTGGATAAGTATTTTAATAATGACCAATCTCACCACATTTCAAAAACATTATAGTTTTATAATCAGAACTAATATTAGGATAAATTTCATTAAAATATCAGGAAATATTTCCAGTCATACCTCATTGAAATCACTTAAATAATTTGTAAAGACACTTCCTAGGGTTCATTTTACCACACTATTCACAAAATGGAAACTGTACATTTTTACCTTTGGATTTCTTTTATTGATTCTTTCCCATTTTCATCCATTGAGAGATTTTATTATGATTTTTGTGAAATACCATGCGATCATTAAAAATTCCATTTATACCCTCTCATAACATAAGATAAGTTACTCAAGAATTATGAATTAATAGGAGGCTGAATCCCTTTGATATCATAGTTTTAATACTAACAAAAAATGAATGATTTTACAATCAAGATCTCAAATAATATTTGGTGCATACCTTTACAATCGAGTGAAGTATTCTTTATAAACATCAATTTATAATTCATCCTTTTGTTTTAATTATAGGAATTTATTTTATAATATATGTCAAATCACCTTTGGAAAATATATTTCAAGGAATAGATTCTTAAGTTCATCCCATTCCATGCAATCAATCTCAGCACTATCCGGGATATTCTTGACCATTGACCACTACTGGTCATCTTATCATTCAAAAAAATAAATTGAAATACTAGCCTTATTATTATCAAAACACACCATGACATAAAATACCATTTTAGGGTATTTAATCAATCCTTTAGTCAACCCTATGATAGAAGATCCAATGAATATAGGTAGGTGTTTCCTAATGAAATGTTCTACTATCATTATGTTCTTTTATGGTAGCTCTGGTTATTTTCATTCGTTGATTACATCTCAATTTATTTCCAAATTCAACTAATACATCTCTATCAAAACAATCCTAGCTCCAATTCCCAAAATTCAATGTTTTGGATTTAGAAAGATATCATCTTATTGGTTCCTTCCCACATCAACTTGCCTATTTCTTCTATGGAAAACCATTCTCAATACACATATCATAGAAGAAGCAACATCGTAATCTTTGAAATCTTTATAATTTTAACATAATTATAAGGTATAAATAAAATATTTTGATCTTAATAACATAATCCTAACCCATCACGTTATGATAACCATGCTCTTATTCCAACTATAAATACATTACCCCAAACATTTCATAATATAATTAATTCAACTAGATTACACTTATTACATTCACAACGATATTTTCATTTTAGATATTTGTATAGTTAAAAAATAATTCATATACATAATCACACAATTATATAGTGTGGGTAACAGTATAAAATATTCATTTATACTTTGATAAACTCAATTTTTAATATAACATGAAATCATTTCATGAAAAATCATCACAACAATAATCATGGATTATTCTTTTATCTTACCCATCCATAAAACCCAGGAGAAAAAGATAAAGAATTGAGATGAGTAAAAGACAAATGTAATGTACATTATATATGGAAAGAAACCATTAGTTCATGAGTACTTATAAACATATGAAATCATTTTCATAAATAAATTCTTCTAACTCATAAGGTATCATATACTTTTTTTGTGAAAACATGTTATTTCAATAAAATTAAAAAAAATAATAATAATATAATAGTAACATGGGAAATTACTTATATAATATTGTAACCCTCATGGATAACAATTGATTTTTAACCCTCACGACTAACTTATAATGTATCCATCATAGGCACCCTATGATTTTACTCTATCAACTACATTATGGTGTAACCATCACAGTTACACATTGAGTAACCTTTCAGTCGACATCCAACATAAACATGGCTATAATATTTGTTATAGATATAGGTATAACTTCTCATAATAAACAATTACAATGAACCTGTACTTTTTCCTAAATATAGCATACATTCGTCATAAAAACATTCAATTTCATTTTTAGTGAAAAATGAAATATAGAAGACTTTTTTAATGTCCCTTATATTGGGTTTATCTTACATAAAATTTCTTAAAAACTATGTTACAATGGTTTTAGGAGTGTTATAAATATTTTAAAAACCCATATTAATATTTCTAATTACATATATGTTATTCTTATAACATATTTCCAACAATTAATTATAATTTTTTTATTGTCATTTTTCCTGGTGCATCAATTTCATTGTTTCCAAGGTTGGTACATTATGGATTTTCTTGTAGAAGGAAATAAAATTTTCATAAGATGAGTGAAATTGTATTAATTTGTTTCCATAATTTTTAATGATACAAAATATCATTTTTTATATGAGGATTAATCATTATATTAAACATTAATGAAAATGATTTAATTTATTTGAATAGTTTTTAGGTCTATCACAAACATATCTCCTTTTATTCAATATAATGTTTATATATTTCTTCCAAAATAATAAACAATGTGTAATATGTATAATAAAATATAATTTAACCATAAAAATGTTGTTATGACCATAATTTATGGTTGTAATGTAAAATGAAATTGTATCATCCATGATGGTGGTAAATCAGCACATCATAAGTGAAGTTCACATTTTTAAAATGAAAGGGAGAGGGGAAGGGGTTTGATGAATATTTTTTCCATAATAATCATAAAATTTCTATATATATAATAAAAATTAGTTTAAATTAATGTTGTATATGTTTAGATAAAGAGATATACAAAATATAATATAAATTAAAGGAAATATAAAAGAAAGGTAATGTAGATTTTAACTATTGGATTTTCCTAAATGAGAACCTCCTTAAGTAACATGGTATTGGCCTTTTCTGGTTAGAGAAATAATACTTGGATGTGTGGAAGTGGATTGGTATGGTAACTGGGTTTTAATTAAGTAAAATAAATGGTTGTCTAGTGTGAGATAAATCGGTGGTGAGGGTGATATTTATAGTTGAAGAGATGAGGTTTTATTATTTTATTATATTGGCTCAATAATGTCGATAGCCTTATTATTATCACTAAATATATTAAAATAATAGTGTGGAGTTCTATATTTTGGGTTTACATCATCCATACATCATTTATGACTCTATAAATCATGTATTTTTTTATACCATAAATTTCTGTATTTTACTATTAAAAAAACATCTATTTTAGAAAAAATTTAAACATTCAGAGTAATTATTTTGGATCATGTATAATTAAAAAATTAAATCCATATATTGAAAATAACTTTATATATGTTGTAAAATTAATTTTAAATAAAATCTAATTTATTCTATGAATGAAAATTTTAATATTATAACTGGTTTTAAAACACTTCCAAAACATAATTAAGGTCTCTTAAAATAATATTTTAATCATAAGGAAACATAATATTATTTTATAAATTTATTTAATTCTGATAAATATTTTTTCAATAATTATATTATTTATAATATTGTAAATTAACATTGATTTTTCACAAAAAATCCACAAAATAAATTATCATTTTAAAAATATTTATTTACTTATTATCTGATAAAAATAAATTATATTTTAACTTATATAATATGTAAATTTTATTTATACATTAATAGGTGGAGTCACCATTTTATTATTATAGATTACTTATTTTTTTAAAATACCACCAATTTCATTATAAATTTATAATTAATTTATCTATTTAATTAAAGAATGAAAATAAAATATTTTACATGTACAAGGGTTTCTACGTTAGGTTGAATATAATGATTTATAATAGATGTTTTTGTTTACATAGATTTCCATTATAATTTAAACTAAATATAATGTTTTATTTATATCACTCTATCATCATCTTTATATTATGTAGCCATGGTTGTGTTCATTCCATTTACACAAGACTCCATAATAAATATAATATTTATTATTATATTAATTATTATTAGAGAAAATGAATTTTGAATAATCACAACATTCATGATGCCAATGTATGAAGGAAATAAAAATGGAAAATAGAGGATTGAACATTATTCTATCCCTTATGGGCATATGTTCATAATAGTAACACCACCCAATCACACACAAATTTTTTTATGATCATTAGAAGAATAAGATAAAAGATAATGATGAAAAAATGAATGAAATATAGGGAAAATATATTAGAAAAAATATTCAAAAGAATGTATGAGAAGAGTTAATATCATACATACATGAAAAAAATTTAATTGTTATGTGGGTCCCGATTCCTTCTCCTTCACTTGAACATCTCATATAATATCAAAGGTATGAAGTAATTTTTATTAAGCAAGGTGAATATTAAAATCCCCAATAGATCTTCACAATTAATTATAAATCCTTACTTATTCAAAAAATAAATATTATTGTCCCAATCTCTTCTATGAATGGTGCAGTAGGGGTGAAAACCTGAGAGGATAAACATATAACAAGTGATACGTCAGTGTAAGAGATATACCCAATATTATGTTTTAACTATAGGGGAAATGAGACAAAACCAGTATAAGAGAAACAAAATGATACACCCTAAGGGTGAGAACCATTGATTGGGTGATAAATTCCCCTAACAGATCATAGAGCCTTGAAACCACCTAAAAAATCAGTGGATTTCATAGCGACATAATGAACATTAATTTATTGGCTCTATAATATATATCTAAACATGTGAAAGATGTAGATAAAAAGAGAATAATTAATAATCAACGGTCAGAAATAAAGCCTCCCCAGATCACATACCCATCAATCCTGAGTATAAGGAAAAGGATCATGCCACGTGTAATGACCCATATCAGTGGCCCATGAGGGAAATTAGTGTCCTATCTCTATTTAATGATCCAAAATATAAAATATTGACTAGAAGTGATTTCCTACGTTTTTTCATGCATGTATTATAAATGGAAGCGTGATAAAACTTGTAACTTCAATACAAAAACAAATAATTTCAGAAAGCACCACTATTTTAAATTAGTATTGTAATGTTATTACACCTATGTTTATTTAATGGTAACCAAATTCATTATATCAAAACTGTAATATAAATTTTATGATAACATATCTTTTTTTAAACTATCATCTTTGTTATTATCAATATCAGTCTTATTGATGCATAATGATCTAGATTAATTATATTCTCTAATAAAATATTATATAATATCCTTGTTTTTTGATTTACCAAGTCTTATAATAGTTTTGTATAATTATGTAGTTGACTATCTATAATTATTGGCTATAATAGTAGAATCACCAATCATTTCTTCATAATCCAAGATCATGATTCTTAAGGCCTCGTTGTTAGCCTCAATTAGTGAAATATATTATGATTGTATAGTTTAAAGGGAAACCATATATTGTATATTACATTTATAGGATATGGGGCCTCCACAAGTAGTAAAAACATACTTGGTCAATGAATTTATTTCATCAATGTTACATGAATAATTAGTATGTACTTATAAAATAATCATTTTAGCATTATCAAAACAATTTCCATAATATAAAGATATGTATGAATTACATGACTGGTATCAAAGAAGAAACATTATGGTATGCCAATGTGTCTTCCCTGGATGAGGCAAAAATATACTATGAGTGAAGATTTTAGATGAAACATCTTGTCTGGTGCATATCATGGAGTACATTATACTGCCAATAATGATGGAATAGGGTATTATAGATATATATATTATATATCAGTAACAATAGTGGGTTCATGTGTTATAAAAAGTATAAAACGATGTATAAATGTTTTTTAGCTGGTTTTAGATATACAAGAAAGTAGAATTTTTAAAACAATTAACAAATATGAATGCTAGAAGAGATGAAATATTTTATTTGGTATATTTTTAAAAATTTATACACTATGAATATGGTTTTCATCCTATAAATCCATAAATTAAAAAAAAACCTATTAATTGTGGTTTATCTTCAATAATAAGAACTATGATATTATATATAATATATATTTCATAAATAGATAACATAAGGTAATTTTTTTTATTTTATGAACATGATATAAAAACATCAATCTTATTTTCTTCTAGTGAAATGTATTTTAAGAATAATATAATAAAATTTCATATACCATTTCTTATGGGATTATATTATAGAATATGAGGATTTTATTTTAGAGGAATGTTTTGATAGATTTAAATTTTTTATTATAAACATTAGGTGGAATCATGTATAATTCCCAATTACGGTCACTATGAAGGACATTAGTTTTCAAATAATGATGTTTGATTTGGAAGACAATATTGGAAGGAAAAGTAAGCAATAACTAAATAAAATAGTATTTTACGACCAGTAAAAAGGATTCAAGAGAGGGTATCCCCTCTCTTTGGGGGAACCCATTAGTTATTAATCGAAATTTAAATTTTATTTTATATTTATTATAATTAACCTACTTTCATTTATTACTCGACAAACAACCATTCACATTAACATGGGTGGTTTATTATTAACCGTCATGTGATTTTTTCTGAAAGGGTTTTATCGCCTCATCCATAGAAGAGATCCACTACTATGAAAAATTTTTATTAATAACTTTCTTATAATATTGGGGATCATCATATATAATATCATAATAAAAACAAATGGAAAATGAAGATGTATAATTACAATTAAATATAGATAGAGGTCTATGGACCATTCAAACACTATCATAAGAAAGACAAAATCAGAACTTGAACTTCATTATATTGGTATCATAGGTTGAGAATCAGTAGGGGGTTGAATATAAGCTTAAATTGGGTTAATGTATTATAATTTTATTCAAAATATATGACTACATCATCACTCTATTTTGTGAAGAGTTTATATTTATGAGAACAAGATTCATGGAGCACCACATGTCTTCTAATTGTAAATGTTTAATAATAAGTTTTATTAACCAAAAAATTATAATCCTTAACATGGTTAGGATACCAAAATAATAATTTTATTATCCAAATGTTAAAATAAATAAATATAGAAATGAAAATTTTCTGTAAAATAAAATTCACTTAATTGATTTTATTAAGGGGGATTGATATTCCAAAGAGCCTCTAAGGAATTAAAATAATTTTCATTTAATGGTAGCCTATTTATGAGGTACAATACCATGGTGGTGTCCCATTCCCATAATTAATTAGGAAGAAAATTGAATGAAATAATGAATTATAGTATCTCATGAGAAGTCGTATTCGTTCTTTTAGGACGTCCATTATATTGGGGGGCCTTTAATAGTTAAACATCTTATATTTCCCTCAGATTAGAAGAAGTGAATCAAATTAGTAGACATGTATTTTGATCTATTATTAGTTCTCATAGTTTTAATTTCCCATAAAAAATTATTTATAACAAATATTTTCATAGATTTAAATGTATAACCCCTTGATTTTATCAATTTTTTTAAAAATAAATTAAATTCATTTGATAGCTTGTGTAACATGAAACCCTGAGTTTTAACGAAGTGTAATGTACTATTAATAATAGTATTTAATCATGACTATTAAAACAATACTATGAATTTTGGATTTATGAATAGTAATAACATATCAAAAAAGTATGTATTATGGTATTATATAATTAAAATATATTTATACATATTTACCTACTTGTTTAATAATGTCTTCATATTATATAAAACTATTTGTTGTCTTAAGAAATGATTTATATTTTTTTTGTGAAAAAAAAATAATTATTAAAAATTTTACAATGTATTTGAAGAAATTAAATTCGTTTTTGGTATGAAAATAGTAAAATTTTATTAGGGTGATGTTTGGATAATTTTTGATGAATTTTTACATTTTAGTGAATAGTGAAAAATCCAATTTTTATCAAGAATGACCATTTCGTTTAAAGTAATTAAAATGTTGAAAATTGTTTAATTTTTTTAAATAAAAATTTGTTCAATTATGTTTTTATTATCCATTGTTTTCATTGTAATAAAATTAATATTGAATTTTGATTTTGAAGCTTTCGAGATTTATAAAAAATTTGCTTTAGAGAACCTTTTTTGTCAATTTTGTGGGTTTATTTTTTAATTACATTTCTCAAATTTAATGAATTGAATATGGAATAATGGATTAAATAATTTTAATCATAATAAGTAATATTATATAATAAGCTATACTTTTTCCCTATTTAATATTAAAAAATGTATGAATTTATTATTTGGGATACGGTTAAAAGTTGTTTGATGGGGGTCAAACCAAAAATGTATGGGGTGATTTGATCATAAAACCAGTTAAATCACATTTAATGAACAAATTTAGTCCTTATAACATATAAGGTTCAATAATAACCAAACTTGTGGCATTTTGATGTTTAAAACATGGGTACACTTTTTTCCTTTTTGAAATATTCCATGTGTGTTCTCACTACCACTTGTTGAAGGTAACCCCTCTTCTCTCCTTTTCAAAATTTCCAAAATGTTTACTTAATCATTTAAGTACCAATATATATTACATAATCCATCCCCAAATTATATATTCCATAGTTGTATTATTAAAACCTCCTAATAATTCATTAGGTATAAACTTAAATAGGTTCATTGAAGAAGAGGTAAAATTATTATAATTCGATTTTTATTTTATTTCTTCTCCCACATTATTAAAATATCCTCCTGATATGATGATATAATAACACTAGTATATCAAATATACTGAAATGTTAGTATATTAATGGAATAACCTATATCCACCCCTATTCACTCAAGTGTGAAAGGAAACTATTGATCATGTTCACAAAGGACAACCTCCTCGCAAATCAATGTAATTAATTTTCCATTAGCCCCACTCACATCTGGTTATAATGATTGAATTGACACACACACAAACACAAACACACACATACATACACACGCACACACACACACACACACACATATATATATATATATGTATATATATGATATTTATGAAATTATTATACTTATGGAATGAAGATATCTCATATCTCTTCTTACCATTCATTCCTGGGAATACGATAATGTTTCTCATTTGTATGGAAAACTATTACTTTTTGATGGGATGGAGTTATTTTTCACTAATTATTTACATGAATTGTATGGTTGATATTGATGAATATATTTAATATATGGGACATATTAATTAATCTAAAATGGTGATATATTATTCACCTTCACTTTATTCCATCCATAGAGAGAATGAAAATAAGAGTTCACAAGTATGTACAACCTACCGTCTCTATAAATGGTGTAATTCAATTTAAATATATAACATTTACGGATTATAATAAATAAATAGATAAATAATATATATTAAAATTATATGATTTTATAAATTTTTGAGGTGATAGATTCATGATCAATGAAAAACTTTATAAAATACAAAACCAAAACATACATCAAAATGACGAAATTATGACCTAAAATGTGATTTTTAACATGGATTTGTTATTGAACTTGTAAAATAGGTTTTAAGAATATAAAAAATGTTATAAAAATTATAATTATGGATCTATTATATTTTTATAATAATCTTTTATTTATTATAAATGAGTGATGAATGTGTATGAAAGTAATAGAGACTTATAGAAAGTTAGTTTCATCTCTCTTTAATTTTTATGGGATACACGTATTATACTCCATTTTATTATTTTCTGTGGTTTAAATATACTTAATATGAATGTATTTTATGATTATTCTCATGAAAATTGATCTCTATAAATATCAATATAATGTTATTTCATTCACGAGGTATTCGATTTAAATATTACCACTCAGGTAAATGTTTTATGCTACAATGTGATTATTTATCAAGATTGTTTATGATAATGAAAATGATAATAAAATCTTATGATATATGTATCATGAAACTAGAGTTATTTTATTCCTATATTTATTTCAATAGAATATATATTTTACTTAATTTCCACATATATTTCTACATAATATTCCCAAAAAAATGTTTTTAAGGAATAAGTGATTATTTTTCAATTCTATCAAAAACCCTTTTTCTTCCATGACTATGTTCCCTATAAATTTTTTACTTAAATTATTCACTATTATTGTATTATTATTTGAAAACAATTTTATTCATTTTAATTTTTTTATAAAATGGTTTAAAAATAATTTTGTAGTCATTTTCTAACCATTACACATATGACTTTTTACTAAAAATATAAAAATAAACCTTTTGTAGTTTGTATGGTATCAAAAAAATATTATTCTACAACCACACAATTATTCCACTACTTATATATATTTTATAATGTTAAAATTAAATGAAAATTTTTTCTTTACTATTTTGTAAATTTATAAACATTTATGTAATGATTTAAAATGGAAATGATATTTTCCTCAATAATTTTTAAATTATATTTTATTTATTTTTTATTCATCAAGGACTATATACATTAGCTATGGTTATTCTTTTCTGGGTAGAGAATCAAACGGTACCATACTAATTTTTTATTGGAATTTTTAAGTTTATTATTTGAATATTTTTATGATTCTTGTTTCTTTTCAATGACTTATGCAAGGATGAAATAGTTATATACACCATTTGTTTTCATGGAATTTAATATAAGGATTTTTTTGGATTTGATAGAACACTTATATATGTTTTTATTCTATAATTTGGGTTATGTTATAATTAAGTATGGTTATCATGATTTAACCAATGACCTGCGAGACTTTTATGTGCGAAAAATTCATTAGGTACATATTGATATCTCATGAGACAAAAATTATTGGAAAGGCGAGTGAACATAGTTTAGTAAGGGACATTTTGAAATATTTTAGAACAAATAATTTCATGTAATTAAAACATTCCTTGTATTTTTTAATTATGTAATGTGTTTTATGATTTTTTGATAGATTAGAGGACATTTGGATTTTTTTGGGGATTGTCTAGATGTTCATAGTTTGAGAAAGGATAGTATTAACCTTGAAACCCCTATAAAAAACCGTGAAATGTGAGGAAGATGGATCTAGGTAGGATCATAGTGGTGAAAGGGTTGGAAAAACCATCGCTAAACCTAATATTGACCATGTTTTTAGGGAGAGTTTCATTTACACAGTTAGCACATGGTTTTCCTAACCAATCCCCTGACCATTAACTATATAAAATTAGATCCTAAAATTCTGGAACTCATTTGGAATTTATCCTTATCCACTATTTCCCCTCTATTTTGACCCTAACTCGGTTATCAAATCTACTAAAGGTTGTGGGAACACTTCCATTCAACCGTTGATTGTTCCATTGGAAAATCTCTATGTGATTAATTGCATATTTCTTTGTAGGTATCATTTTTTGAGATTTCATTATATAATCATTGTCCCTCTATTGTATTTAGTGACCTAGTTAATTGGGGATATATATATATATGATATTTTATGCCCTTAATATTGATATATGGAAGTGGTATGGTTATGAAATGAGATATAAAGCATTTTTTTTTGAAATTGAAGCTGGTTTTGTTGAAGTATTCTTGTCATTATTAATTTTTTCGTAGTTTTAGTGTTATGTGGAATCACTATCAACTCCCCTGGTTATAAATTGGTGGATTGGGATAAAATTTATCGAATTTCATAGTATTGATTGTGACATTGTTATGAATTTTTGGGTAGAAACAAATTCAGTGATAATTTGTGAAATTTTGGATTTTTTTGAAAAGTGATTTGGTGAATGCTTTTTGGAAGATGATTTTAATTTTTTTTATTTATTTTTAATTCATAGAAAAAGGTTTTTTGAGTGGTTAAAAAAAATTTGAAATGGTTTGGCACAATTGGTTTTTCAAAATTGGGTTGTGTGTGTCCATTTTCATTGACGTGACCTTATGAAAGGGGAATGTTCCATTGGGGAACTAGAATTTGGATACCTTTTTACGACTTGGTATATCAAGGAGATACTTCTCCTGAGTATGTAACTATAACATGGGATGCATGTATGGTTTTCTATATTGGAATGGGATATACCAAATTGATTTGTAAAATAATTTAAAATAATTTGATGATTATTTTACATGGAAAATTTTTCATTGATAAAACTAAAAAATTCGTTATAAAATTATAAAAATGTTTTAATATTTATTAAATAAATTATTTTATATAAATGTGCTAACATGTTCTATCATAGTTGGATGAGTAGGAAGCTCATTCAGGGAAATCCTGATGAGTTTCATTACTCACCTATTTAATGGGAATATTGCTGCATTTGAATAGATTATATATCAGGACATATGTAAATGAATGGGATCACATTTATTCAGTGATTCTTCATGATTCATTGGAATGGATTTTGGAGTCAGATCCCCAAGCTTAAGGTGAGTTTATGTGTTGGTAACACTGAAATTTATGATATTTATTGGTTATTTATTTCAATTTGTAGTTGATTTTGATATTATTTTCTATTTGGTGGTATGATACAATTTGTTTTTATTTATTATGCATTTAGTTGTATTTTTTTTCATGAATCATATAGTGGTTTTTAGTTTTGGATCCCAAGTTTGGTGATTTTATTTTTAAAACGAAAATTGTACTTTGATTTTTAATGATTCACTTGACATATATTACCAGCCTTTAGTTTCTTTGGGATGAAGCCTAAGGAATATTAGAAATTTCTCCAAATCTCATGAAAATGTTGAATGTAGGATGATAAAAATGATGTCATTCTTGGTGATTTCTTCTTTTTTTAGACTAATGTTATTGATTTGTTGTTTGGTAGTTGAAAATCATTCTTGTTCAGTCCTTGAGTTGGGATGGTAGAAAGGATTAGGATCATTGGAACTATAAATTTATTTCATAAAAATTCATAGTATACATATTCATGTTGAACCACAAGATTCTAGGTAGTTGGATTCAGAAGTGTTTTGGAGACATTTAAAAGATTTGTAAACTCATGATAATGTGTTTATCCAATGAGAAGAGAATGTCATGTATTGATCAAAGTTAATTCTATGGGGGAGTGAAAATTTATTATTGAGTAATGATTTATGGTTTTGGGGAAAAAATATTTTTTAAATGTGTTGAAAATATTTTGAAATGTGATCTTTTGAAAAGGCAAGGTAGGGATATTTTCAAAATGTTTTGATTTTAAAAATCATGGAGGAATTTTAAATAATGATTTGAAAATGGAAAAATATTGATTTTTGGGAAATCCATGTTGTGATATTTTTGACATGGTAAATTTGAAATGATAAACCCTACAGTTTCTAAAGAGTGATAAAAATGGGATTTTGTTTTTTTATAGAAAGTGGAACATTATAGGTGTTGTAGAAACCAACCGAAATAGGCTTCATAAAATTTGGTTTCACCAATGCCACATGTGAACCAATAATTAGTTCATAATATTCCGCATGAATTTTAGGCCATGG
This sequence comes from Viscum album, assembly GCA_963277665.1. Lineage (NCBI taxonomy): Eukaryota > Viridiplantae > Streptophyta > Magnoliopsida > Santalales > Viscaceae > Viscum > Viscum album. Next base: position 2,044,138,193 of record OY728126.1, on the reverse strand, counting down.
ATAGTGGGGACCAATGAGATGAAGTAAGGATAGTGGATCATTCTGTTTAATTAAAGAATAAGGATCCACCCATCTTTTGTGGTGATTCAGAATGAGAGATTTCAGAGGTGTGGCTGAGTAGGATGAATCAAATATTTGATTTATTAGAAACCCCAATAGACATGAATGTCCATTAGTATATTTAAAATATGGAAGACCTTGCATGAAAGTTGTGGGATTTAGTATTTCATGCGAAATTTGATCAAGGAATATCATCGGAGGATTTTGAAGATTTTTTTAACAATAAATTCAAACCTCATGTGTTCATGATTACAAGTATGATAGAATATTTCATCATGAATTAGGATAGCCACTATGTGAATGTGTATGTGGCTAATTTTATGAATTTTATTCACTTTTAATCAAAATTTTCTTCTTGTTATCCCTTGATGGAATACATTTCTTGAATAAGTGATGACATAAGAGATTCACAGATAGATTTCCATGCATTGTATAATGGATTACACAGATATGGTTAAATGGGAGATGATGGAATAAGGGTATATAATAGATAGTATTGGATGACGAGGAATGTTGATACCTCTGGAGAACTATGTAAACTAAACTATTGGGAATAATTGGAAGAGGGAAACATATTTCCAAATTAGTGGCACGGAATAGAAGGGGATAACCAGATCATGGAATCTTCAACCAAAACCAAAGTGAAATATTAGATGTCTGTAATATATATATTTCTATTTTATCAAGTGAGATTTTATGACACCACCTAGACCATTCCATAATTTCCACCATATGGGGATTCTTTAGTGAAACTATTTTTGTGCTTTGAGGTCGGATGTTTGGGAAAAATCTAATGTCTCATAGACATTGTATTCTTCTAAGGGATGAGTGAAGTAGAATACCTATCATTAGTTGAGGCATGATATCCAAGATGATTCTAGTAACACCAGGACTCCTTTGAAAAAGTATTATCAATAGGGAAATAAATTAAAAAGTGCATCGAGTATGATATTTTATGTTTCTAATAATGTTATTGTGGATAATCAATATAGACCTTCAATAGAGAGAGGTATGATTATTTTTTATTATACCATTAAAAATATTAGAATGATACAGTTGCATCCCATTCATTTATTTCATATCCCACTATTTATCTTCTATTTTTAAATGTTTTTATGAATCCTTATATTTTAAACATCAAATTCATCATGTTCAATGAGAACGTTGAGAAATTATTTATAGATAATGTTCTATAAAAGTTGTTAGAGATGAGATGCAATGTAATATATCAATTCTAGAGATGGTTGTATGTGACATAATCATGTGTATTGATTTGTTGAAAATGTTCAAGGCTCACATCGACTGTAATACATGAGGGGTGATTTTTAAGACTAATAATGGATTAAAGAATCTCTTTAGAGAAGACCAAAATGTAATGTAAGGAGGATTGTGGTTTTTGGAAATACCATTTGGAATTATCTCTTACCAATTAGAGATATTAACATTGACATTGATAGATAAGATCAATAATCCTATTTTTCATTAGTATTTGGTCAATTTTTTATGGGTTTGTAGACTTATTCTAGGATTGCACCAAAATAAAAAGTGGAGTTTATGACTGATCTCTTTCCTAGGACCATTACTATTTAACATTTTACTAGATGGGGATAAATTAATTAAATAAATTGAATGTGATTTTAGAAGAGATGTTATGTAAGGTGTTCATTCGGTCTTGCATATCTCTATGGGTAACAATATTCTTGATTGTAAAAAATGTACTCTGAACTTCTTAGTTTGTTGTGGCTTATCAGAAAGAATCAGAAACCACTTCCTTGCATTGATGATCTATTCAATAAATTTAATGGATCCCAGTTGTTTCCTAAAATTTACTTGTGATTATGATATCACCAATTTCATGTTCGAAATAAATATATCCCAACTAATGTTTAAAAAATATATATGGACATTAAGAGTATGTGGATATTATATTGGTTCTTACTAATAAACCAAATTTATTCATTTCATAGTGGAATTTGATATTTTTTAGGTAGCTAGACTCATTTTTAGTTATCTTTGTCAATGAAATACAGGTGTATTCTAAAACACAGGCTGAGCATGAACAACACATTGAGACATTGTTCAAAATTTTGAGGTATCATTTTCAATTTTCCAAATTGATAAAGTATGATTTCCTCGATAAGAGAAGTAAACTTACCTGGCCAAGTTATATCTAAAATATGTATTTCTATTTATCTTGAAATTATAGAGGATGTTATCTCTTGGAAACTCTTAAATAATGACTTCTATATACACATTTTCATTATTCTATCATGTTATTACCGATGATCTGGTGATGAAAATTCACTAAGTTTTAAGCTATATATTATTTTATGAATATAAATTTTACTTTAAAATGGAACGATGAATGTCATGGGTATTTTTGAGACCAAGAGATTCACATTACTTCATCACTTTCCTTGATATTCCCAGAATCATGACAACAGTATGATATATATTGTGATGCTTCAAAATATTGTATGGGATGTGTTATCATATTAGTGGATCATGTTTTTTATTATCTTTCATGGATGTTATAGTTTTTTGAGATGAACTATCCAGCACAATGTTTAAATTTGGCTATTATATTCTATGTTTTGAAAACATTGAATCATTTCATCATTGGTAATAAATATATGGTGTTTGCGGGTTGTATCATATTGAAAAATCATTTATCAAAAATGTATTAGACTTAATAAATTGAATATGGATGGATTATCTCCAGATGATGGAATTTGACCTGATGTAAGCACTAGGTAAAGACAATACCATGGAATATGCAATAAGTAGAAATTCATATAGTTAGTTGGAAAATGAGGATTCAGATTATTGGTAGTTGATATTAGTGACTGTAGAAATTGTCTAGGATTATGAAGGCCAAGGTAGTTGTGTAGTTTTATTTCTATATTATTTTTGTCTTTGTTTTTTTAGTATGGTTATATTGGAACAAATATTAGGATCCGAATGTGTTTCAGTGGGGTCGAAACACAATGGTGTAGAGAGAATTGAAGGATAGAAATGTGATGGGATTTCAATTTTATTATTTGATGATCAGATGCTCATACCTATGGATTTTCAAGAATAAATTGTTTATGCTTGTGACCGTTTGAGATGTATTGTTCCTCCTTGAGTATATCATAATTAAATGTTGTTGAAAGCATAGTTTTGGTTGGAGGGAATAAAAATAAAGGTGGTTGTATTTTTTTCGAGTTGCATTGCCTATCAGTATGTTAATGAAATGAATATGTGACTAGAATGTATGTTTTATTCATTAATAATTACTATTTGGAAGAGAGAACCGATATCCATATATTTTTTAACATATCTGTGAATAATGGTTCATAAACATGATTCCATATGGGTTAAGTGGATTATTGCATAAAATCATAACAATTCATCCTTATACCTGAATTTAATATCATAGAGGACTTCTCTAAAATCTACATCCGAGAAGTGGTAAAGAGACATGAGGTATCAGTTTTTATAGTATTAGAGGAAGATTTTAGGATTAAGTCTCCTTATAGGAAATCTTTATTGTAATCCATTAGAACTTAGTTAGCCATGAATATGGTGTATCATCCTCAAATGGATGGAAAATAAAAAAGGATAATAAAATCATTAGTGTACATGTTGCAAGATTGTGTAATGGATTTTGGTGACTCGTGGGAGGAGAACATACCATTATTGGAGATCTCATATAATAATAACTATCAATCCATAGTACATAATGATCCATTTGATGAATTTATTGGGCATAATATTTGTTTTCCAATTTGTTGGATAGAAATAGGTGAGACTTCACTAGTTAGGTCGAGCCATGTCCAAGAGACAATAAGGAAGAATCAGTTGATCTTTAATCCAATGTAGATGAATCAAAGTAATCATAAATCATATGAATATCATCATTTTCAGTAATTTTCATTCAATATTATTGATCATGTATTCTTGATAATATATCCAAGTCTTGGGAATGATAATTTTAGAATGTACGGAATCATAACTCCTTGATACATATGCCTTTTTGAGATAAATAAATGGGTTGGTGAGGTGGAATATAGGTTTTAATTTTCAACATGGTTTTGTGTAGTGAATAAATCATTCAATGTATATTAGTTGAAAAAAATTATCATGATATTGACCATGTGATTCTATGGGATCACATTGACCTAGGGGCGAATGATTCATTGCAGCATATGATAGGGAATATTGTGGAAATACAAGAGAATTAATTGTGTGGTAAATCATATTTATTGTGTGGTTTTTAGAAAACATGATTTAATTCCATATGAATCATGGTAATGAGAAAAATAAATGGTCAGGAAATGGCTCAAACAGTTTTAGGGTAATGGTGATTTACTAATTTCCGTGGAAGGAAACATAAATGGTGGGGAGAAGGTAGCACACCCAATTTCATGTATGTACACCTATATTTTTTAATTTGATGTTTATAAATGGTTTGTCTTATTTCGTGAGGGTTGTATCGACATTAGAAATGTTTTTGGAGTTTTTTTGTTAATATAAGGTTTGAGTATGGTTAGTACAAAATGAGAAAATACTAAATAAAAACATGAAAAGTGAGGAAGTGGGATTGTTTTATCTCCATGGTTATGTGGACAGTTTTTACAAAACATGTTGCCACCTAAGAGTAACCCTTATTTTGGAGGTAGATGTATTTTAAGATTATTATATGGTTTACCTAACTATATTCCCGTACAACGAAAGATTAAAAAATAGGCCCTAAAATTTTGTATCTAATTTTTAATTGATACTTAACCATGTTTTTTACCTCTATTGTGACTGTAACATTGTAATCCTCTTTTTATAGTGTTTTCCCTTAGATACTTTATTAATCACTCTCTATTATTCAAAAATCCTATACATTGTTGATATATATATGATATTTTATGAAAATCATGTTTACATATGGATATTTTGTTGTTGGGGGAATGAGATATAAGTTGTATTTTTGAATGATAAACATATTTTTGTAGTTGAATCTATGTCATTCTTTGTCTTCTCCATAGTTTTCAAAGTGTGTGGATTCACTCTCAACTAATATTATTAAACTACAAAGGATTATTTTTATTAATTTCCGGGAATTTATTGTGAATTTTTTGTGAAAAAATTTGTATAATCATTCTTCTGTGATGGTTTATGAAATTGGAAAATAGATTTCAAAAAATGCTTTGGTGAATGATTTTAAAATGATGATTTTAAAATGGAATTTTTTTGGTTCGTTGAAGTTGTTTTGTGGAATTATATTCAATAATAAAATTATTTGTTGAAATTGTTGGGAACAACTGTTTTGGAATGGTTTTTGATTAATTGATTGGAATTTTTCACTTTCATTGAATTGACACTATTGAAGGGGCGTGTCCCATTAGAGAAATTGTAATGGTTACCTTGTAATGACATGGTATATTGATGAGATATAGTTGATGTTAATGTAACTATTACCTAGGCTTGACTGTTTGGATGTGTGGATGTGTGGTTTAGAATGGGTTATGCTATATATATTTTTGAAATTGTTTGAAATACTTGTGTGGATGTTTTCCATGGAAAACATTTCATTGAAAAATTTTATATAATTTATATAAACTATTTAAAAATTATAAAATTATTTTATATAATTTTTTTTAAATCTATGTGCTATCATTTTATATCATATTGGTCTGAGTAGGGACGTTATTTGGGGGAAATTATTGAGTTTCATTACTCACACCCTACAAGAATCAATTTGTGCATTTTTAGATATATTTTATTGGGGAACATGTTAAGTTAATGTACCACATTTCATTAGTGATTATTTTTTATAAATGGTAATGGATTACAGAGTTGGAACTTGGAGTTTATGAGAATTATTTGTGTGGGTGAATTTACAGTATTTGATCATTGTTGTTTCATTGATCTGTTAGGTTGTTAATTTTGATTTCAGTTTCAGCTTATTAATACAATATAGTTTGTTTTGAATTGTTATACATTCAGTAGAATTACGTTTCATTCATGAATCATGTAGTGGTTGTTGGTTCGTATTTTTGTCGTTGGTATTTTTTTTATAAAAATATAAAAACATCCCCCTATTTTTAATAAAGCCCTTGGAATTTATTGAGAGACTTCAGTGTCTTAGGTATTCCACCTAACTCTTAGTATAAATTCCTTCTCATCTCAAGAAAACAAAGAGGGCGGTGTTATAACAATGTTAGTCCTAGGAGATAACATTAACTACTACAATGGTTTGCTGAGTGAACACATTCCACTATAATAGTTTTCTCAATGAATATTCGCAACTAATGATATGATTTTATATTCTCATACTAAGTCCAAAAAAACAATATATTCAATAAATTCTTTTCAATAATGGATATTGTTATTCATGTAAATTATTATTAATTTCTTCTAAACCATCATTTTATTAATTTGGTTTATGAACTATTATATATAGGGTATGATTTTCAAATGTAATTTTCTTATTAAATTACCCTTATGCTCACAATATATTTATATCTCCCACATTTACCCTTATTCAGCATCTATCATAACCCTTTATTAGGTTACTTTTTTCCAAGCTATGTAGAATGATATTTATTATTATATGTCTGAGAATAGCCCTAGTTATTAAGATCATTCCTGGAGAGGAAATACTACAGCAAGAAAACCATTTTTTTGTATCCATTTTTTCAAAATAAATAGACCTAAATGATTATATAATGTATCATTATGTTTTGTAATTGATATTTTTTATATTAAGATGTAATATTTATGTATGAAAAGCATGGACCAATAATGTTTTTAACAGATAATTTTTAATTTATCCTTTAGAAACTAGGAATAAAAAATATTAGTGAGAAACTATAGGATAATTATAATAGTGAGAAAATTTCTTTTGTTGTATTAAATAAAGAAGTGTGGATTTCTTAGGAAAAAATATTTATCTAGATACTATAAGTTAATGTGTATTTTAAATAGTTGTACTTATGGGTAATAAATTCAAAAAAAAGAGCATTGAGATATAATCATCACTTGGTTCACAACAATGATCTTTTATAAACACCCAGTTGACACTCTTAAGGGATGTGATTTTGAACATAACAACTTCATTATGAGTGATTATGAAATATTTGAATATATGATGACCAATAATAACCTAGGTAAAACCTACAGAGTTATAGATTATAAGGATGGTATTATTATTTTTAAATATGATTAATTTATTCATTATCGTGTGTTTTTCATATGGATTACGTATATTATACTTTACTATTTGTTTTCATGAAATTAATTGAAGTGAAATAAACCTTGTTAATGCTTAGTACAACAAACAATTAAATTATTTTTCTATAGAGAAACCAAACAGTATATGTGATGGAATGAAAAATATCCTTGCAATGCTCACAGAACATTCTAAAGCTATGAATGATGATGAACTTCCCAAAAAGGAAAGAATAGGACATCATTTAATAGATTCCATAACTAGGAAAGGCCCAACATATTTTTATTGTTCTTATGATCCACATGTTGATTAGAAATTGATCAGTACCAATGAAAATATATTTATTGTTATCCAATGTTCATAAAATGAAAGCTATACTCTATCATTATATCATTTGGAATTCAATGGTTATCAAAGAGAGAATATTTTCAAGAATGCAATTCAATAAGATGAAATTGATACCATGGAATGAGATGAGTTTAATAACTTATATTTGAGTAATTACATTTCTTGTATTTTTAAATTAAAATAGAGATTTAATTCCTTGAATTTACGGTGATGGATTTTGAATTTTTTGGCACCAATGATGTGCATTTTTAATTAATGTCTAGGTATGCTTATGGTTATATCAAACAACATAAATTTAAGTTTAAAAAATGATTCATTTTTATTAATAACATGTCTTAAAAAGGAATTGTACATAATATACATCCTTAAAAATAATGAAATCATTCATTATTATGTTGAGGTAGAAATTGGGATTCGTGTTACCTATATTTCTCATGGTTTTTATTAGAAATTAACAATATATTTAAAATGAAACATTAAAAACCATATAGAATACAATATGAGCATTAATCTATACTCATAATGTGGATAGAATCATGGAAGAAATTGTGTTATTGTGGATGGTAAATTATTTATTTTTTGGAAGGAAGTTCATCAAAAATTGATTTCCAAATTTATTGGATGATTCTAACTAATAATATGAATTTAGTGACGGATCTATATAAATGACCAGCTACACTACATTATCTTAATTACAAGTAGTATGGAAATTATGATAACACGTTACAAAATCCAATTGTTAATGATGATGAATGAGTTCAGTAACCTCTTAATATGAGATATGAAGTGAGATCACATTAGATCACTATTTATAATGAGGAGAGTGATGATGTTGTAGTGAATTGTACACTTACCATCTAATATAGAACTACTAATGATATATTTTATATTGGATCTACCAACTCTTTTCTACCTGATGATTTTTCTAGGGGCATCAAAATTTCACCCAAATGGATAGATAGTGAATTATTATTAAAAACACATAGTGGTACAATGATTAGATCTACGTCCCATGAGTTTTTCCTAAGAAATGTTTATGGGAATGTGCTTCATAAAAACCTTGTTATTCAAACACTATTTGAATTGGATGTTATATTTTTCATGGATTTTATTTCATTAAATACATTCAATATCAATTATACTGGAATGTATGTCACATTTTATATTCAAAACCAACATTTGATATTTTATAACTGTGATGATAATGATCAGCATCTGATGGAAACCACATCTAATATATGGGTTTTAATTCACATTCAAAAGGGGTGTTTCAATTATGAGGGCAGGGAGAAACTTTAAAACAATGATATTATTATTTAAGGAGACTTTATTGATGTTTTTCTAGAAGAGTTTCCCAATATTACACCAAATCATCTTGTTTTGTTTTCAATATAATGCATACATAATTATACACATATTTCATAGAGAACATATAGAATGGACCCAATTGAGTTCCATGAATTTAAGAACAAACTCTATGATAATCATGATATTGGATTCATTCAGCCATGTGTGTCAACATGTGGTGAACCTATTGGTTTTTTAAAGATATATGGATCTATTTGAATTTTTATTGATTATTAGGATATGAACAAGATTATAGAAAATAAAAAGAATCATCAAACTCATATTTATATATTCTTTTACCAACTTCCCATATATAATTATATGTTCTATGATTGATTTTAATTATGGATATCATCAATTGAGGTTTACGATGGATGATAAATTGAACCAAACATTACATACAAGGTATCAAAAGAATGTTCCTATATTAGCACTATTCAATCATATTAATACCCCCACTATCTTCATGATTATAATTAATATAGTCTTTATAGATTAGTCTCATCATTTTTTTATTGTATTTATAGATGATATTCTCATTTTTTTAATAATTTCAAAAAAGAGAATGAATATCAGTTGAATATTGTACTAAAAACAGTAATAAAGGATAAACTATATGAAAATATTACGAGGTGTGAGTTTTTAAATAAAAAGGAATAATATTTGGGCCATATATTCTCAATAGACTGTTTATCAATAAATCCATCAAAGATATGGAATAATGAATGTTTCCATATAGAAACCACTATTAGTGAGGTCTTCTCTTTTCTTGTATTAGTTTGATATTATCGATGGGTTGTGAAGAATTTATCACAAAAAATAATACACTCCATATGTTAACTCAAAGGGTGAAATGTTCCTCTGTGCATATGAATATAAGGAATATTTCAGGGAACTATAGTGAAGACTAATAAAAGAGATTATTCTAAAATTAGCATATAGTGGGGAAGGATATTGTTCGTAAGGACTCAAAGGATGAGGCTGAGGGGTTCATTGTGAACAATTCTGTGTAAATTTCTGTGATTGAAAGTGTTCCATCATCTGAACTGTGGGGTGTAACTAGTGGTGATGGAGGTAGCCTGGAGGTTGTGTCATGTCTATATTCTGTATTAATTTTGATGCGCAAATGAAGCAGAGTGTTAGCATTGTTGCTGGTGTTGAGGCATACCCTAATCCTCTCATCAGTGATATATAGTATCATGTTCCCTTTCTGAAATAAGGTGTTTCTATTTATGACCATGTTAGAAAAGGGCTCCATCTAAAGAAAAAATAGCCTAAAATTGTGGATGAATGTGAATTAGCTACTTCTCTGGTTACACAATGTGCTCTCCCATGTAATATATAGGTTCTTCTTTTAAGGGGTAGGGAAGTACCAGTAGAGTCCACATTAAACACTGATAATGGTGATGTTCATAGAATGCAAACTAGGAGTCTGTCCAGTTTGGGGAATGTATCCAAATATTCATCTATAAAGAAGAATGAAAAGAAATAGGGGGAAATGGAAATTTCCATTATTCTGGTTCCGAATGAATGCATTATATTTGAATTGTATAGGACTTTATAATTTTGTGATGGTCAATGCTTTTCACATGGACATTTAGGTTCTGAATGCCAAACATCATTGAATTGTTGAACATTATGGTTATTATTATTAGGTTTTTATGGTCTTAATAATGTTGGTTTTAATTTGGTTGCTACAAGGGGTGCCACTAGTCAGGAGGTATTTTAAGGGGTTTTCTAATGAATCGTTGGGAATGGTTGATGTCATTTCCATTAATGATCAGATTATCTCCTCATCTCTATAATACGACTCTAGGATGATGGATGGATTCATTATTTATGATTGAAACATATACCAAGAGAGAAGGACTCTTTAGCAGGAAATTGAAAAACTCAGGGGCAGATTTTCATACCCTTTGTTTCATGTTGGTGACTTCATTACAATCCTCTATTAATACAAATTGTTAATATCTCTTTATTCTAAAATTTCCCTTAGGGTGTTCAAATATTTTATTTATGGTAATGACTTGATTTAGTTCAATTTGGAGAGTTCTCAATATAAATGTTACATGAGATATTAGAATCTGTTGATTACTAGTAAATTGGATCATACTTTTCTCAATAATGAGTCTCTAAACATATGGGATTCAATTTTAGGAACTTTTATTCCTAAACTTTCTTTGAACCACCATCCAATTATTGGAAGTTTCAAAATTAAATATCAATGAATTCTCATTCATTTCCACTTCAATAATTCTTTTTCATCTCATAGTGATTGTGAGAATCTTATTTAACGCTTCTCGGTCAACATGAAATGTGGCTGGGGAGAATCAAAATTCTATTACAAGTTTAGGTTGCTCATGTCAAATCATCGAATCTAGAGCATGGATACATATAGTGTTTTTTATAAACAGATCATAAATCTCGATTGTAATCTAAATCATATTCCAAATGAAGCTAATAAATATAATTATAATACAGTCTTTTCTAATGAATTAGTTGTTATTTGTTGTCTGAACTCTCTTCTTTTAAAGAGGAAAGGTGTTTGAAAAAGAATCATTTAAGAATAAAATGGATTCCATATGGGGATATAAATATAAAATTCTTCAACTATCTTTAATGAATTCATAGGTCTAACTGGCCATTCACTTTTCTAAAAAATGGAGAATGCATTTATCATAAAAAGTAAATAGTTGCTGAAAATGTTGTTGATTGCCTCGCTAATCTTTTCAATGGTCCTAGAATGGAGGGTAAATTAATGGATTGTATTATTCCTTAAATGGTTCTGCAGAGGACAATAATTTTCTCACTTGCAAACCCCTTGAATTTGTGATTAAGGATGTTGTTTTCAGTGTCAAAGTAGGTAGTTCTCCTTGTCCATATGGTTTTGGAAACTTTTTTTACCGAAATTATTTGGAAGACATTAAATTGGATGATTGTAATCTGTACTTTATTTATTCACCTCGGGGGGTGCTTCCCTAGGGTCTCAACACTGATTTCGTCACATTTCTTCCTAATGTTGACAATTCTTGTGAACTTCACCTTTTCAAGACCATTTCGATGGGAAAGAAAATATCAATGATGATTAGAAAAATAATTTAAAATATTCTTCCTTGAATTTCTTCCAAGAATGACACATGGATTCAATTTGGTTTCATTAAAGGTAAATCCATCCAATAATGAATTTTATCTACCCTTGAATGTATTAATTTTCTCAGAAAACCAAGAAAATGAGGAAAAATTACCATAATGATTAATTTAAAAAGGCCTATGATTCTTGGGACTTGTGAGTTTTATACAAGGTGCTTGACTGGTTTTTTTTAATAGTAATTTCATCAATTGGGTTTCTTTCCTTTTTAGTTATACTCATATATCTATTTTTATTAATGGCTCTCTAAAATGTTATTTTAATTACTCTAGAGTTGTTTATCAAGGGGAACCCCTTTCGACTCTTCTTTTATCTATTTGAGAGGATTTTCTTGAAAAAACATATCCTACATGGTTTCACAAGTAATGATCAAGACAATTTTGGAATCATGCTCTCTCGCCGCTTTATACCACCTCCTCTATGATGATGATATATTTCCTTTTCTATAGGTTGGTTAAAGAAATAGTCATCTTAAAAAGAAAATTTAGCATCACAATGAATGTTTTTCTTGGAAATGTGTTAGCAGGGATAAATATTACTTATTTTTTAGAGGAGGTTTTCTATCTCATGGAAAAATAGTCTTCTATCATATTTAGGGATTAGAGAGGGAGATATTCCATTCACTTATCGTGGATTTCCACTTTTTTGGGGGAGACCAGGAGCTTCATATATTTATGATATTGAGGGAAAGTTTAATGGGAAAATCTCAACAAAGAAGGGGATTTGTTTATCTATCATTGGAAGAATTAGTTTGGTGATGGTCGTTGTTGTTTCCAAGTTGTTTTACTCTTTCATGATCTATAAATGGTCATGGGGGATAATCAAGAGAATAAATGTTTTTATAAGGAAAATTTTTCTTGTGTGGGAATATAAAGAAAAAAAATTTGTTCACCATTTTCTATAAAAATTGTTGCAATTCATTATTTAATGAAGGTGTGGGAATCAAGAATATTGGGATGATCAATGTTACCATTCCTTCTTGTATCAACTAGTGACTTATTCACAACTGTATAGAATCTATTGGTTTTCATAAAACCCCATTCTCTGATAAATATAATTATGAAATTAATTTGTACATCAAATCATCATTCGGGTCATCTCTTAAAGACACTTTTCAAAACATCCGGACAATGTCACATTAGGTTGTGAATTATTACTCAAGTTTAATGTTTTGGTTAGATAATTGGATTGATTATATTCACATTAATCATTATCAGCATCCTTCAATGATTATAGATTCAAATATATCTATTGAGGATTTTTTTGATGATCCTCATCCATTATTTCCTGATGAGCGTCAGGGAGATATTTATAACAATGAAATTTTCAATTGTCCAATCTTTCATGTTTGGGAGCCAGCTGACAATGGGGTTCTCAATAGTAATCTCTACAATGAGAAAGCAATCAAATGATTAAAGTCTTATATTAAATTTCCTTCTACAATAAATAATTAATGTACTAGACCATCTCGTTTAACCCATTTTTAGAGGATTTACTATAACAGGTTACAAATTGAGGATATTTTATAGATGTATGGCCTTCCTTTTTTCTCTTGATGTGTTATATGTCATTAACTTAGAGAGGATGTGGGGAATTTATTCTTCAAAAGTTTTCTAGATTCATCTATATGGGATGTTAATTTTAATGTTTTCAGGTTTTTGGGTCTATGAGTCTCTTGTTTTATAGACATGTTGTGGTGTTGTGAATTATAGTAGAGCTCATCCGAGGTGAGTTCCCTCTTCCAGGTTGTAGTTGAAGAAACCTTTCATTGCTTAAGGTTTTCTCAAGATTCTGCCCTCCAAGCTACATGGCTCAATTTTAATATGTTTGTTTTATAGTAGATTCCAAATGCCATTATTTGTGTTTGATCAACTCGAATGGGTTATTATGACAACACAATACAATATTTCAGAAGGATGATGAAATTGGGTGTCCCTGAAAATTTCAAGCCTCTTATCAGCACAATTGAGAACATATGTTTCCCCATGTTTCCTCTATAGATTATAGATAACACTGATGGTGCTTCCAAGAGTAAACCTGATCCCTCAAGGTGTGGTTTAGTTTTTTGGGATCCTGAATAATATAATGTGGGATGATTTTATTGCTTTTATGGTGTGGATACCTTTCTTGAGGTGGAGATTCTCATAATTAATCAGGTTGTCTATTTTGATAAAATAAAGGGATGGAATAAAATTTCGTTTGAATGCGACTCTTCTCCTATTTTGTAGGACATTATAAATGGGGAGTATTGAATTTAATGGATTATAAAGACTAAATGGAGGGTTTTCATGGATGTTATTATGAGTCTCAACATCATAATTATGCTCATTGATCGTGATACTAACAATATTGCTGATGGGATATCCATCTTGGGAGTTGGTAGGACTTTCACCTAGTCAAATGAGCTTCAAGTTGACATGCTACTTTTTTATAATAGTGATTATAATAATTCCCCACATTTTCTGATTTTTTAATCTTTAAATTCATTTTATATTAACAAATATAATGGCCTCTTAATCAAGGTACCCTTTAAAAAGGTAACACAACTTATGATTTAGAGTTAGCTACCATAATTTTTAAATTTAATATATTAATGAATTTGGTTTATCTAGAAAATTATGCTATATATACTAATAACAAAGGATTAATTTAAATATTCACATATATGAACTTGAACATGAGCTAGATAAGATGGTTAGAGCTGGTTACTCATTATGAATGCTCGAGGAATTACCACCCTATGAATGTAAACAAGGTAGATGATGGTTTGAGTCAAAACGATCATGCTAGTGAAATAATGATGTGGAAAAAAAACATCCAACTTTTATATATTTGAAAATGATGGTTCATGAAATCCTAATGGATGGGGATAAATGTAATATTTCCCAACAAAAATAAACCATCAATTAAGTGGATATTATTGATGCACGTAATAATGATATAGAGCTACAGAAGAATGTTAGAAAAGTTCTCGAGTATAATCTTGATTATGATAATGTAATAAATATTATGAACTGTGTTTTTGTCCCCTCAATAACCGTTTCGAATAAAGATCTTTTAGAAGAGGCTCACAGATATTCATTCTCTATTCATCATGGAATCACAATGATGTATATATATTTAAAGGAGTATTTATGCTCGTACATTTTTAAAATAAATATCATAGGGTTTGTGTCTTTAAATAGGGTATTTCATAATGTTATGCCTAAGAGAAAAAACTTATAATGGGATGTTAAAACCTTTACCAATACCATAATGGAAATGTGAAAACATAACCATGTATTTTTCATTATACTCCAAAAATCATATAAAGAGAATAATCCTATATTAGTATTAATTTAGTGTCTTACAAATTTAGAACAATTCATAACTATTATGGAATATTTCTCTCCCAATAATCATTTTAGGATACACATTATGGATATGCTAAGTTTTCATGGAGTACGATATTCTTTTGTATCTGTTCGGGATTCAAATATTACATCATTGTTTTCATGAATTCGTCAGGATTCTCATGATGCATTGTTGAGTCCCCACACTATGAATCATCCTCATATATATGATATATATAGGAGTATAATTCATAACCTATGAAATTTTGAGATCATTTTCATTGTATTTAAATGGTTATTGGGATTAATAACACCCTATAGTTGTGAATTCCTACAAATGTATCTGTCAATCAAGCTTCAAATGTCTCATTATTAATCTCTATATAGAAAGAAGTGTAGAAATATGACATGATGGGATGATGACTCAGAAATAATGATATTGGGAAAATATCTATAGGAATAAATGGATGATATTTTGAGAACCATTAATCAAAAAAATTGTGCAAAAAAGTGAACAACAAAATTATGTTGTTAATCATCAGCATTATATAGAATTTGAAATTGGTGATATGTTTTTTCTATGAAATTATCAATGGAATATTTTTATGATATTTTTAATGTAGCTAAAAAGAATACTAAAGATTATGGGTACATTAGATATTCATGATCATATCAGTACAACTGATTATTATTTGGTGCTTCCACCAAAAAACTCTCAGATTCATGATGTGTTCCATTTATCTATCATGAGGAAGTACATACTTGAAAAATCACCTGTAAAAAAATAATAGGTAAAAAATATAGAGAAAGATCATTCATATGAGAAACAATCCTATGAGATTCAAGATCATACAATGAATGTTCTAAAAAACATGAACAATCACTTGGTCAATGTTCTGCAGTGAAACCACCATCTTTGGGAAGCTATATGGGATCCCAAGGATTTAATAAGGTATAAAATTCCTTAGTTTATCCTACTGATATCATGAGATTTTGGGCGATAACATAATTTTATGGAGGGTCGAATGTAACACCCAATTTTATGGAAATACTTAATACAAATAATTTTAATTTTTTAATAAATTGTGTTACAAGTAACACCAATTTTTAATGATCCATGATATAATATTACTATTGTTGTTTAAACATTCCCATCATAAAATAACATTTAAATTTGTATTGATTAATACTAATCAATATATTTTTAATATAATATATATTTTCATTGGATAAATAAATTATATTTATAAATAAGTAATTAATTTTTAGTGATGACTATATATTATTTGAAAATACTTTTTTTCATAAAGAATGTTCTGTATTTATTTATGTTAACATTTAAAAAATAAAATTAATGAAAATTAATAATATTTATTTCAAAAAATTATATTATTTATTGGAAACCAAATATCCAAATTATATTAGTGTGAATATTTGATATTTTTTAGAAAAAAATAATTTCTCAATGAACATTGAAAAATACCGATTTTTTTAAAAACTGCATTTTCATTTACAGAAATTAAAAAATAAAATAATTTTTCAAAATATTGTAAAATAAATATAATTTCAATCATTTTATTATTATACCAATATTTTAATCTTGGAATGAAATTAATATTTCCTTTAAAAAAAATAAATATATAATTATGAAATTTTTATCTTTGGAAAATAATATTTTTATTTCATTTTTGGGATTATGTTTTAATTAAATTTTTCTACTTATTTGAATGTAAGATAGAAAATGGTTTCCATATTGAGAATATAGATAATTAATAGTATATAATATGTCTAACATAATTTTTTCTTAAATTTATTAGTATCAATAGTACAAATTAATTTCTTGTATTAAGGTTAAAACGGGTTAACCAGGCACTACTGAATGTTTACTTGTAACCATGTATCAAATTCCTAGGTATATCATCAGAAATTAAGTGAACAATATATACACATGGTTCATATAACCATAGGTTCTTGAGGTGTTGGTTTAGGTATGTTCCTACATTTTCTATAGAATCCTTGGATATAGCCTATATGGTATTCATAATACCCATCATTTAATGAAACCCATGTTTATATATCTATAACCATGGTTAGGTGATGCGTAGAAATATATAATCCAAAATGAAATATTTATTACTTGTTCATTGAACCATTGGTATAGCTACATATCCTCAATATGTAGTAGCAGCCCATCCATCCCATCTAGAACGAGTAAAAACAATAGAAAAGATTGTACTCATTAAATTAATTACATTTATCTTATATTTATTATTTAACTAATTTCATGTTATATTTTCCAAAACATTTACAATATTGTAATGTAGCTACAAATAAACTTGATAAATCAATTCAATACTATACTATAGAAAACATGAATGGGTCTCTTTACTACTAAATAAAAAATGGAGGGGATCAATATCTACTACGACAAAAACATTATCACCGTCATCCCCATTTCCAATATCCTTATTAACACAATCAACAACATTGTTTTTTTGGAGAAACAATATGATTATCATCCTCATAATCTTCATCCCCACAACCACCACCATATGTTTCATCACCTAGGCCACCACAAGGACCCTTATTGACATCACTCAGCGAATCATGTATAAAGTGCATTTTTGATATACATGAATAAAAAACATTAGCATAATCTTTTGTATGTGGTGAAAATATAACTAATATATCTTTCAGGAACAATTTTGTGACTAGTTTACCTCTTTCACAATCATATATTGCTATTTTTTCCCAATATACAACTACATTATTTTTTTAACCATACTAATTTGAGATATTAGAGAGGTCCTCAATGATGTCTAATACCTAATGTTAACTATGTTTTTTCCGGGACATCATCAAACTCTCCCTTAGTGATCCTAACCTATGATCCATCTCAAAGGGTAATTTATCTCAATGTTATGTTTTTCTTTCTCAGCAAGGGCCTATAGGGAACACTTTTCAAAATGTAATCATGTTATTTAATTATGAAAAACATATCCAAACTTAAAATATAAATAAAATAACATAATTTTTTATGACATTTCATTTATAAGGAATCCATCCATTTTTTCATACTCAAGAATAATAAATTTCATAGAGGCACACGACCTTCATTTCCCAATGAAACTTACTAAAAATGAATTTGATTAGTATAATATTAAAATTTTGAATAAAATGAATCTTATAAAAATAAATTTAATTGAAATTTTAGATTCTGAATAAATCAATAAATTTAAGAATAATTTAAATATAAATTTAATTATAAATTTAATAATAGTGGAATAAAATGATATATATATATATTAATTATTGTGCTAATGATAGGTCTGATATGGAATCCACTTTATTCTCATTTCGATGAAATTATATTTATGTTACGTTATGTAGTTATTAAATCACATGGAAAATATTTATCATTTTGTCACTAGGTTATTGGTCATGCGGTTTGGTAATTTAGTAATTATGGATTTTGGTCATCTTGTTAATCAGTTTGAGTAATTTATAAATTTTCTAGTTTGGTCAATTAATTCATTTTGGGAAATTTTGCATCATTGATTAATGATTTATATAATTTGATTCATTTTTGATGATGTTGTTTCTATCATAAAATAGTTAATATTTTTTTATTTCAATTGGTTAAATATTGGTTTTTTCAAGTGGGTAATTTTGGGTTATGTCAATTGGTACATCTTAGGTCTGGTAATTATGTTAATTTTGGGTTATTGGAATTGGTTAATATTGTGTGATGTAAATGGGCTAAACATGAGTTATGTCAATAAGATAATTTTTCTATTGGTTATGTATGGGTTATTTCAGTTAGTTAATCCCAGGTTATGTCAATTGGTAAATTTTGGGTTATGTCTATTGGTAAATTTTTTGTTATCTCAATTGGTTAAAATTTGGTTATGTCTATTTGTTAATCTAGGCTTAATCATGGGTTATGTCATTTGTTAATTTTGGAGCTATGTCAATTGGTTGATTTTTTTAGGTTATTTGGTTATTTTTGGGTTAGGTCATTTGCTTAATTTTGGGTTCTTTATTTGTTTAATTTTGTGATATGTCAATTTGATAATTTTGTGTTCTTCATTTTTTTTATATTTTTACCATGTTAATTGGTTAATTTTTTATTAAATTTATTAGTTAATATTGGGTTATTTCAGTTGTTTAATTGTCCAATTGGATAATATTGGGTTATTTCAATTAGATAATTGGTTAAACCTAGGTTTACGTTCATCAATTGGTTACTTTTAGGTTATGTCAAATGGTTAATTTTTTTTATTTCAATTGTTTAATTTCGATTCATGTCAATTTGATAATTATATGTAATGTTAATTTTTTAATATTTGGTTGTGGTAATTGGTTAATTTTTGGATATTTCAAATTTTAAATTTTTGGGTATATCAATATTTTCATCATGTTTTTGGTAATTTTGTTGATTTTTAGTTATGAAATTTTGATAATTTTCGGTATGGACATCTTTGGTATTGTCATTTGGATTATTCTGGGTTATGTAAGTTCGTAAATTTGTGGTTATATAAATTTTTTATCCTTGGGTTATGTCAATAGGTTAATTTTGGGATATGTCAATTGATTACTTTGGGGATATGTCAATTTTTTCGTCTTGGGTTTGGTCATTTGTGTAATTTTGTGTCGAACATTCAATTCATCTTTGTTTATATTAATTATTTCATTGTTAGTTTGTTCATTTTGTTAATCATTGATTTATTTCACATTTTATTTAGTTTTTTTTATTTTGGGCTACATCATTTCATTTATCTTTCAGTTATGGTGGATTTCATGTTTGCAGTTTGTTTATTTTGGGATATGTAGTCGAGTTTATTTAAGGGTTATGTATTTTTTTGTTAGTTCATTTTTTCATTTGTTATGTTTTTTGTAATAAAAAGTGGTTTATTTGTGTTTTTGTTATTTTTTTATTTTGGATCATTTCATTTTAGTTCATTCTGGGTTACGTCTTTTTACATTAGTTTATTTTTTTCAATTTCGGTTAGGACTTTCATGGTTAGATGAAATTCACCATTTACTCTAATACACTAATAAATGGGTTTTTTAAAACCTCAATACTTTGAAACATATCACCTAGAAAAGTTAAATTAATCCCACATCTACAATCTGATACATAAAAATTATCAATCCCAAAGTAAAACACTTGCTCTTTTATCTAATATAGGCCATTATGAGGTTGTTTGTCTTCAAAAATTTAATTCAAATAGAAAAATACTAAATTACTAATACCTTAGAGGTTACTAATAACTAGAAAAATATTACGTACCCAAATAAATTACATACCTCTACAACATAATCCCCAAGTCATCAATCAGAATCATTGTGGATTTACCTTTGTCCGCCAACCACTAAATATTGGTTTATAAAAAAATTTCAACATAGTTTCACCATAGTAACATTAATATTTAAATATTACCAAAAAATAATTTCCAATATATATTACAACTCAAAATTAATTAAAATTAAAATTAAATTTCATAAAATATTTTCCCAAATTACATTTCAAAAAATAATAATTTCTATACACCCACACATTTTCAATGCTAATTCTCAATCAAATAATAATTTTAAAAAATATTTTCCATTCTTAAAAAGTAACTGATTAATGGTATTCATCCCATGTTTATTCCTTTTCTCCATTTTAAAATATAAAATCATAATAAAAATCACCTTAGTTTAATGAGAAATTTCAAGCTTTATATTAAAGGGATCCATGAGAGGAAAGTTTAAATTTCAGCAATCCAATAAAAAAATGGACAATTTCCAAAATTTCATATTAAATTTAAAAATAAAAAAAGAACAATTTCTGTTTTTATTATTCTTCAAAAAAAATGATATAAAATGACCACATCTATAACAATATAAATTTATATATTATTTCGATTATCATTAACGTACTGAGAACCTCCCACACTCGGGCATTGTAGTGCAGCCAAAATTGTGAAAAATACATCAAAATATCTTTATTATTTTGGTTTTATCTGATGAACTCTAAAAAATCAATACAATTAATAATAATAAAATTATCAAGAAAAAATCATTTAATATTACGAATATCGTAAACTCATTACTCATCCAATATGTGATCAATTCTTGTTATGTGTTGTTTGATAGTTATGGAATATATTAAAACCCTATAAATCAGAAATTAGTATACTCTTCCATGTAACATATAGGTTGTGATTATATGATATCCAAAACATGTGAATACTCAACAATTATGTTACCTTAGAAAATACACCACTGATAATTTTAATCCCAAACTGCAATGAATATATTTATTCATGTAAATAAAACAATAATGTATATATATATATCAATTTAAAAAATGGTATTACATATATATCCTCCCATAATTTCTCAATGATTTCACTACCAATACAATTAATAATAATAAAATTATCAAGAAAAAATCATTTAATATTACGAATATCGTAAACTCATTACTCATCCAATATGTGATCAATTCTTGTTATTGTGTTGTTTGATAGTTATGGAATATATTGAAACCCTATAAATCAGAAATTAGTATACTCTTCCATGTAACATATAGGTTGTGACTATATGATTTCCAAAACATGTGAATATTCATCAATTATGTTACCTTAGAAACTACACCACTGATAATTTTAATCCCAAACTACAATGAATATATTAATTCATGTAAATTAAACAATAATGTATATATATATATCAATTTAAAAAGTGGTATTACCAATATATCCTCCCATAATTTCTCAATCATTTCACTACCAATATGCCTCTATGAGACTGGTTTCACAATAATTATATCATTATACATGTATAATGGTCCAATAACACATCTACACTACCTGGAATATTTACCTATCATTCGATTGATTTCATTGTAATCCACCATTGTTTTTTATATATGATTATTGTATTCATGCATAGCCTTGAGCCCATGTCACCTATTAGAATATACTGCATAAAAAGGGAAAAGGGAAATAGAATTAATTAATTATTCAACAGAATGAAATGATGTTATATGATGTAACACACTTATAATAATAAAAACCAAATGCATACATATTTTTAAGATCTGAGGGATCTATGGGATATCCTAGAATGGTAGCCTTTGAAGCATGTGAATGTTCTAATACACAAACTGGGTCATCTGCATTCACTATTGTGGAGTATAAAAGAAAAGAATCATTAGATCTGGGATAGATAGTAATAAAACGAGAAAACATAAAATTGGTAGTATATGGATGAAAGGGATGGATATATATCATAATATATGGATCTAAAATATGTGGAAACATTACTAGAGGTTGTATATAAATGGTATGAGAAGAAGAGGATAAATAATATAATGATAGTGGTTTAAGTGGGAAAATATATAGAGGCTCAAGTGGAGGATGACAAGGTGTGCTAGACGAGGTGTTAGTTGGATGGTTAGCATGTTACCGGTAACAAAAAGTACTCCATGTATCTCTAGAAGAAAACCTAATCAGATCCATAATAGTAGGATGAGAAGTAGTCAAAAATGTTTAATATTTAGGTCCCTAAAAAATATGATAAAGAATACAAAAAGGAAATTATATTTAATTGAGAATAAAAATATTAAAATTATTATACTCTCTAAGGTGAAAATAGTAGTCAACCCAAGATCATGAAAATTTGATCGTTATCAAATAATCTATTCCTTTGAACTTATTCGATATTTTTCATAATTTGGATAATAATGATTTTTACATTTTATAGAAATAGTTTTTCAAAATTAGACAAACAACATATGTGTTAATAAAGTCATAAACCATGTGATAACATGTTTTATAAACTATAATATAAAATGAAGTTCTACATTTTATAAAACACCATTTTGAGCAAAATTTACAATAAAAAATTAATCTGATTAAAATTTAATGAAAAAATTAATATTAAAACAAAAATATCATTCCAAACTGAAAAAATAATGTAATTACAGTAATAAAAACCTAAGAAAACTTTTTAGTGTAAACTAAACGAAATGTAAACATATATTATTGCTTTTATATATTAACAACCAAAAATTATAGTTCAACTCTGGTTCTCAAAATTATTTATGTTAGTGATAATTAGAGAATACATTTATCAATCCAAAAAAGAAGCAATATCATATGGAGAATAAAATGTATAAATATAGAAATCTAAATAAGATGCATGTACTATAGTAAAAAACCAATAAGTAATACTAGCAGAAAAGTAATTATATTTTATCCAGAGTTGTCTTATTATATTAAAACATAACAGGAGATAAAATAATTTCATTAATGGATTTTATTTCATGTTAAAAGTTATTATATTAATAAAAAATAATGAAAATATATTTAACAAGATTTTCTATTTCAATTTATGAAGTGTTTAATTTGGGGAAGATCTATCAAGACAAATAAATAATCCATTCTATCCCACATTAAGAAATTGACCTATTACTTTACCATTGATGAAACCTTCAAAATGATTTATTGTGAATTAATATTGTTTTTAATTCATTTAAAATATATTTTAAATTAATTTAAAACTACTCAATATGTGATAAATAAACTAAGGAAACATTTTTAAAAAAGAATTTTGTTATAATCAACTAAAAATATTGATATGGGAACCTATGGTTTGTACCATTAATAATTTTATAATGTACTAAATTATTAATAAAATACTTATCCTTGTAAAAAATGATTTATAAAATGAATATGATCCAGAAATATTTTTATTATAACAAATAAAATTATTTCATTACATTTACTAGGAAATTATTTTAATACTTGTACATAATAAAAATTTAAAAAATAATAAAGATTCAAAATATGAATATTAACTTTTCTAAAGAATAATTTATCATTTATTAATGTCTAAATCATAATAATGAATTATTATAAACATTATAGACATGTATTATTCATAAAATAGTGATTTCTTGAAGAACCATCCTTTATTGGTAATGAAACATTTCTGATTTACTTATAATAGTATAATCATGTACGTCATCATATAAATATTTATTTTTGTGTTAATAATATCCAAATAATATTTTAACCATTTCTAATTATGTAAATTTTATTAAATACTTCTTATTAATTCCTCAAAAAATAATGAACTAGTTTATAGAATAATAAAATTAGTGAAACAACACTGGTCAAAGACAAAAAAATATCCCTTTATAATAATATAAAAAAAATTAAAATGTTTGTTAAAATTTATATAATTTTAAAAGAAAACTTCTAAATAAATAAATTATTTAAAATCAACCTATTTTTTTATAATTATAATGTGCATGGTATGATATTTTTTGTTAAAATCAATAAATTGATAAACTAGTGAAACTTGTAAAGAAACATAATGTTTTAATAGAAAACATTTTTAAATTACATTATTAATTATTACAAGAAAAATACTCTTTCAATTTAAAAATTATATTATATTATATATATTTTTTATTACTATTAATAAAACATTCTATAAATATGTGGATTAATGTGGAATGGTGGTTTGACACAACATACCAACCTTAACCATTAGTAAACTCCACATAATTCCAATGATCATAACAAAAAGTGAATATTATAAAAACATATTTTATAGAAAATAAATTCTATAAATAAATACAACAACTAGTGGAAAATAAAAACTTTTTGTTACCCAAATAGTAAACTTAAAATTGATTTCCAATGATAAAAATATTTAAATCACTAAAATATTATAATAAAATAATTTCATATTTATGTAAAATTCATAAGAATACATAGGGCAATATTTAAATTTCGGAAATTATAATTAAATCAATACTTATTGAAATGTTGTAGAATAAATTTTAATCCAATTAGAAAAAGAATTTAGAGACATAATGATCAAAAATGATGTTAACATGTTTCAGTAGAGTCTGTTACATAGAAAATAGTAAAAATTAGATAACAATTTTTTGAACTCAAAAAAATTAGTTTTAAGATGATAAAATTTAATAAATCCTTGAATTAGTGGAGTATAATGCTGATGGAGATGAGTATTATTCCAATTGTTCAGATGAGGGGAAGAATCTGTTTTGTGAATTAGGAGGGGAAGGGAGAGGCTAAGGTTTATGTGAAACATCTATACCCACAGTATTTAATAAACCATTATTATAGCTCAAAATATACCAAGCATTTTTTAAAAACCAAGGATATAACATTTTCCTGAAACTCTACACCAACAATTTAGGATAACCATGGGTATTGATGTGTGGGGATATCCCCAACATCAAGAGTCGGTGTGTTAAAAAAAATTAAAATGTGGAAATGACCAAAAAACTTGTCC
Organism: Viscum album; assembly: GCA_963277665.1. Lineage (NCBI taxonomy): Eukaryota > Viridiplantae > Streptophyta > Magnoliopsida > Santalales > Viscaceae > Viscum > Viscum album. Next base: position 2,044,112,428 of record OY728126.1, on the reverse strand, counting down.
AATCCCAATTTTATGGAAATATTTATACCTTTTGAAATCCATGATTCAAATAATGACAAATTTTTTATCATTTAGTCATGTTTTAAATATGGTTATAGTTTTTTATGTTCAAAGATAACATTTTTTTCCTCTCCTATAAATATAAAAGGTTACCCCCTCTCCTCAAAAAATTTAATTTAATAATAACGTTGTTTTCTCCAAGACATAACCAAGTATCTTTATTTATTAAATCATAGAATAATTGAGGTATTATTGTGTTTATAAAACTATCCTAGGAATACATTAGTTATATTCCCAAAGTTGTCTTCCAAAGAAGTGGATAAATTCATTAAACAGTGTTTTTGTTTTGATTCCTCTACCACCTCCTTCAAATATTATCTCTCTACAATGATATAATAACAAATACAAATATCAAATATTTTTTTTATTTTAATTTATCACCAATATAAACCTATGATTCTATTTCATAGCTAAGAGAACTGGGAATCATGTGTACAACAAACTACTACCTTGAAAACGGATGTAATTGTTTTTAATCAACAACTCTCATAGATTATTATAATGATGGATTTAACATATTTTGATGAAATTTATATAATAATTATACATCTTTAATGATGGTATCTTATATACATTCTTATATTCCATTTTTTGGGAATATGATAACGTCACTCATATGCACGGTGGACTACCTCCTCCCGAATTAATATGATTCATTTTTTACTTATCATTTTCATATAATATAATGTGGATATATTTTATTAATATATGCGAAATCCGTGGTTAAATAATGTATATATAAATGTTATATTTTATTTTATATATTTTTATATTATCTGTTATTATAATGGAAATAATTTTTATTTGTACGTATGTACTACATTCACCATGAACACTGTAATTCGTTTTCATTCTCTAACAACTATTTTTTACTATAAATAAATATAAAATGAGTATATATGATAATTATATCATGTTTAACATTATGGATTTTATTGAACCATGATAATGTTTAAAGGAACAAAACTACCAAACCAAAACATACATGAAAAATGAATAGATTATTACCAGAAATGTTATTTTATCATGGAATTATTAATAAAATGGAAATACAAGGATATAAGTAAATAATTTATGCTATGATAAAAAAAAATTAAAAACTTATAATAGATGTATAATAAAACCATAATTATTATAAATACCTTTTGAATGAGTACAATATTATTTGAGACCTATGGTATGGGATTTTGGTGCCACTTTAATTTTTATTGGACATAAGCTATATACACCAGATGTTTATTTATGTGTATATATACATCCCATGAATTTATTTTTTACAATTATAATTAAATAATTAGATATAGATATCTATATGAGTTTATTTATTTCACAGATTTTACGATTGAAATGTTAGATAAGTAGTAAATTTTTTTAATTACAATCACATTGTTTATCGAGGTTGTTTATGATTTAGTTTACGATGATTAAATATTATGATACACAATTTAATAAAATCTGGTATTTCTTCTTTTATGGGTATTTATGTACAATATATGATATTATTTCATTTTCATATCTTTAAATATTCAGGATCCAAAAATAATGTTTCATATGTATTAACTGAATTTATTACACTATTTGGTTTATTTTTCTATCACATGTCAATGTCTTCTAAAAATATTTCAAAGAATTTCATTAAATATTTAAAATTAATATTTTAATTAAATTTTTGACCCGTGTTTTAATTTTTATAATAATACATATAAGTAATCTTCCAATTTTTTTATCTTGGATCTTTGGAATTTTTACATAAAATTTAAATGGAATCATTATTTTAACAATTACAGAATGAATCATATTTTCTTACATAATAAAAAAGAAATTATTAAGAAAATAAATTAAATATTTTCATAGTTATTTAAAAATATGTTATCATTAATAATTTGGAATTTTTTATAGTTTAAATTAGAGATTTTTAAAGGAAATTATATTACATTCATGAATTGTTTATTGAACTTTTAGAGAATTTATATTCACAAATGACAATAACCTTTTTTGATTGTTATGTTTTAATTGGAATATGATCTAGTGTAACCATAATAATTATTAATTTGAATAGATTATGTTTATGATGATAGTATTTTTATGAAATACATTTCTTTTAAATTGGATATAAAATGATGAAATGTTTAAGAAATCCAAATATTTTCATAAGTTCTAATTTGAAGAATGTTTTATGATCTAGTGTATTTATTATGTTCAGATTTATTTTTATGTGATGGTGGTAACATTATAACCATGTAAGGTGGTTAAGAAATAACCACGGAATTGTGGGACCTATATATCCCTCCAATTCATAGGGTAATGATTTATATATTATGATATAAATAGGATTAGAATGGTGAGTGAACCGTGTTCATTACAGGAAATTGTACACATTGATAGTATAAAGAGTGAACATTTACTACTAATATTGTTTGGAGATTGAACCCGTTCCACTATTATTGTTATTTAAATAAACTCTTTATATTAATGATATTATTTTCAGTTTTTTTTGTATATTCAATATATCAATGTATTATGAAAATATTATGAACTAATGGATTCTATTATTTGATTCCATTATTATTCATATCTTATTAATTGGAATGATTTATTCCACGAAACAATTTTTTGATCAATGATATACTGGGTATGATATTCAAATGGTATTCTATTTTTATCATACCCTTATAATTATGTTATATTGATATCTACCATTTTTACACTTACAAAGAATATGAGCACAACCTTTCTTATATTTTTTTCCCTAGGTTTTAATGAATGGTATTATGTGTGATATTTCAAGGAAGGGTGATAGTTATGAATAATTTAGTTGGAGATCATGTAGTTCACCAATGAACAAGTTGTTTTTGTATGCATGTTTCCAAAGGCATTGGATCTACAAGATTCTAGTGTGGATAATTATGTTATATAATTAATATTCATATATTAATATGTTATATTAAAGTACAAAAATTGTGGGTTTCTATATTAATGGTTAAAAAAATAATGTTTGTTTACTAGTATATAAATCAAACTATTCTAAAGAATTAATCAGCAATAATAAAAAATACAAGCCTCTACAGTGGTTGGTAATTATTTCTGGTCACCATAAATCAGAATGAATGTCTTCTATGTGGAAATGAGGTTTTCATATATAAATACAATAGTTGACTCTCTTAGATTTACTTATTAATGAAATTCAAAAAATACTATGATTAATAAGTGTAATGTCAAGTAAAACCCCTAGATAATTAATTTCTTCAAGACATTTAGAGCTTTCATGTCCCAATAAATAATTCCATAACAATGTGTTATTATTATTTGGAACATACACACTACACAACAATCTAAAATGGATATTCTAAGGAAATAAAAAACAGCTACGAGGGAAACTATGATGATTTTTCTAGAGAATTTGGATATTTTATGGAGAACATATTTAAACATAAAAGTGAATCCATTTAGTTCATAAATACAATGGATATATGGTTTTTGTGGAAGCCAAGAACCTATCTTTCATCTATCAAATTAATGATACGGATTTAATTTATTAACTTAAAAAACATCTTTCCATTAATTAAAAGATCTTATTATTTCCATAAACAACATCTCACCATAAAATTTCTACAAAATCATGTAAATAATCCCTTAAGTGACACATGTGGAATGTGAAGCCAGAATCAATTACCAAATATTGGTTGATTACATGGATTAATTAATTTAAAATCATTGTAGAATCAAAACTATAATCCACTAAAACTAGTAGTTAGTGGGATACTTAGTCTCTATGTTATTTATAATTCTACACATGGTTTTAATCTACATAGGTTTACCAGTGTAGAAGAAAAAAAAAATTTCCATATGAATTTCTATAGACATGGGTTTTCTATTGTTTTTGGTTTTATCCTTATCATAATATTTATTTTTACCTCAATAATTTGCCCCACTCTTATGAAAAGACTCTTAGTATAACCTTTAACTATAGGTTTAGAATGTACTTCCATAGAAAACATTAATAGTATAACCTCTTCAATGGTTAGAGAGAAATGCTAATACATCATTGTCTAAAAAATGCTGTTTTAGGAATTATATGAAGAGATTAAAAGTATCATGGTTTGATCAAAATCATCAACAATAAAATTTATATTGGCTAAAAAATCATGATTTTATTGAATTCATCTATATGGGATATAATTTAAACACAAGTGTTCATTTTAAATGTAATACTTTTATGTTTCATATAAATTTTACTAACATGTTATTTTTTCCTATACAATTTATCTATTTTAATACATTTACCAGAAATATTGTTTTTAAAATAAATGTCTATTTGGACTTTTCCCTCTAAAGAAAGAAGAAGAGAACTATGAGATTAACAATAATATCATAAGGATCATGTTGGTAAATATTACATATTTGTACAGTATCAGATATAATAGATATTGGATTTTCAATCCATGTAAGACATCAATTAACTCTTTATACTAATAAGGGATCTTATCTTAATCCTACATAATTTGAAATCACTATCACCATCAAATTTTTTTATTTCAAAATTTTATTTGTCCATGTTTTCTTTATGGATCATATACCATTATTTGGGAGAAAACCTTAAGATTAATACCCCATCAAATTGAAAAGGTCAATGACTTTTCACATATATACTATATGTTATATGAAATGAAATAATGATTAAGGTTATAGATATTGAAATTTCAAACAGAAAATAAAATATGTGAATCAATATGAGATTTAAATGGAATAATAATATAGAAACCGAATTAAAGTGATTCATTAGTTCAATAAAATGTATGCCAAATTAGTATATGATACAACTTTATAGTGGAAGGTATGTAGACTACAGACAATCTGAATAAACTACAGAGGACTGATTTGGGTATTTTGTTGACAAAATTAAAATCCAACATAGTTATGAATATTAAGGATGAAAATGATTGAAGAAACAATAGAATGGAAATTGGGTATTTAACATTCATCAGTCCCTTTGTGTCCTATGTTTAGTAGCGAACATTACTGAAATACACAGTTGTTTTAATAATTTAAAAAGTAGAACAATGTATAAGATAAATCAGGCCAAAATTAATGAATGAAATAATTGAAGAAATTATCGAAATTTATTTGGAAGAATAATTATATGAGTGATGAACATACAAAAAATAACGATTTACAAAATTTTGGGGGTTCTGATCGGTTCTCAGTTCATAAACATCAAGTCTATTCTTATAGGGATTAATTCGGTTTTGTGATAAGTGATACCATATTATAGCTTATAAGTTTATTAAAATCCTTACATTTACATTAGGAATGATCATAATCACAAACTACACTCTTAAAAGTGTAATAGGGATGAAAATTAGATACACAAATCTTGGAACAATGGCATAATCACTACAAAAGCTAGATCTAATATTAAGGTTTCACCATATGGTAATATAGAGAAAAAAACTAATAAATAGAATGAAAACCATAGAGGGATTGTTCCAATACAATCTTGATTAATTACACTAATAGAACACAAAACATTGAAACTTTCAAATCAACTAATATCTTTCATCAAGACTTTCTAAACAAGAATGAATAATTTTCATATTACATAACTAAATAGATGTACATTGATTATTAAAACAAATGACAATAATAATCAACGGCTAGAAACAAATCATAGATTAATTATTAAGTCAAAAAGTGTATGAAGAATGAATAGAAACATTCCTTGTACAATTGCACAGATCAACGGCCTATGAGACAAATCAGTATTCCAGTTCACTAGAAAGACCGAACATGTGAAATTGATCACATAAAATAATAAAAATATTTCTAAAAATATATATTACAGAATAATGTATAATAAAACATGTAAATTCAATATGAAAAATCCTAATTTCAAAAAAATAATTTAAAATATTCTCTCGTCACTCCCACACAATATACCAATTATACACCAAAGAAAAGAAATTAAGTCAAGTAATAATGTACAACTATATAAAATTATTTATTCAAAATTGAACATAATCTAATAAATTAGTCCCTTCATTATTATGATTTTTTATACATCCTATTGTATGTTAAGAACCCTATCCCACTTCCTTAAACCATTATTTTTTATTTTAAATCACATGAAGTCACTAAATGACATATCTATCATGTAATTTTTCCCTCTTCACTCTTAGAACATTTATAATACGGTTTTTATCATTTCCATAATACATGTGATTTATCATGATGATTCCATGATCCAAGGATCCCTACTAGAATATTAAATTATTTTAATCAAAATAACATTCTAAAGGTTGTTCTGAAGATATGGGATGGTAAGTTAAAATGAAAAAATGTAATGGAATGAGGATTTTTAATCATTATTCTAAGTGCATGTAATATTTCATCTAGTGTATACACACAAAATACCACATAATCCCCATAAATATTTTTTACCCATATATAAATATTCCATTTTGTGTGTGTGTGTGGGGTATAAACCAAAAATTTCACAATAAAGATAAATCATCTTCTTCTCTTTATCTTCTGAATGCAGTATTCCTTTTTTCTCTATTTTTTGAATTCCTAAAAAATCATTAACTTGTTTCATGTATACTTATTTTTTTATAGTTAAATAGGTAAACAAGAATAAAATTGAAAAAGTAAACTTGTAAACCCACCATCAATATATTTGTAAATTTACCCATTACTGAAACTAAAAATGATGTTTTTTCTTTATATATATACCAACAACACAAACTCCACTAGATTCTCAAAAAAATATATCATGAAATGCATAAAATAGTTTCATAGGTAGTGATAAAATTTGATATAATTTAGCTTACATAGAAGGAAATTCATGTATTATAATGATTAATGTATGTTGATTATCATGGTGGAAATAAAATATATTATAATAGGGGGTTTTAAAAGAACGATGGAACACATCATACCCATAACACTCAAATACTGTAGATTATTATTAGAATCCAAGAAATTTCATGTTTATATGATGAATAGAGAATCCCATGAATGTTATTACAATAATGAAAATGGAAAAGAGGATATGAATGTCTCTCATGATGGGGAATAAAATAAATGGGATAGTAAATTCAAGGCATATAAATTAATTTCCTACTTACTAATATAACACCAATTCCATGAAAATGCTACCTGAGCATACATAAGAAATCATTAATGTTAAAGACATAAAAACTAGTGAAATCATAAAAAATAAAGATGTTTTTTAATTTAAATAAACAATTTATATAAAAATTTTCCTATCTATGAAAACATAAAAATTAAAAATATTTTAAAAAAATTAACACGACTGAATTTCATAAAAATCTCATTAAAAAGTTGAAATTATACCAGACATATATTTCTCAAAATCCTCAATGAAACTAGAAATTTATTATGAAGATATTAAATTTATAGAAATAAAAAACATAGATTATAAAAATAAAAATATATATTGAAAATAATACTGACTATTTTATATGTGTTTACACATCATGTTTTAAGTCCGAGTTGGTTATATATAATATTTTCTCCTTGAAAAATTAAAATAAATACAAACATATACTAATGAAATGAAATTTATAAAGTATAGATAGGGGAATTAATTTTAGGTTTAACCCCCATTGATTTTTTTATTGTTTTGATTTTCTAAATCTATATAACTATTGTGTTATCCCCACACTATGGGAGGATGTTGTTTATTTAATAGAAACTACAATATACTCTTAGATATCATCCTTTTATTCCACTTTTAAACAATGTAAAAATAACAATAGAGTTCCTTATCTCTATTATAATGAAAATTTCCCCACTTCATTTCATGAACCAATTTATAGTTATAGATTAAGGTGGATAACAATAATTTTTATATTTCCTATGGTATCTCTTTAATTATTAGTTTATTTAGGGTTAACACTTTTTAAACTTCATCATATTTTTCTTTATTGGTTAACCATGTTATCTCATAATCATTTATTGTATGATCTATTTCAACCACATATTCTAATGGATCCTTCAACAGTGTATTGAATACATGTGATTCTTCAGAATAATAATTTAATGGTGAGTTTGTGAATATTTTATAATTGATAAAACTGAAATAATATGATACCAGTTTAAAATATCCCCATTTTTGTAGTTATTCAGTGAATCCATGACTTTATGAATGGTCACATATATCCCCCTACTTTCCTCTGTATACTTGGATAACCAACCAAGGATATAAAGTTTCATTCTAGAAGTGACCAGTTATTTGGGTTTTCTTAAGATATATGTAATCCTTGAATGAGAATATCCATGATATATCCAACCTCAACCTTATTAGGAAACTATATTATAACTCCTATTCCTCATTAAAAATATTCCTCTCCACCCATGTATTCTTCATTTAATTCATCTTGGAATGATACTAACCTTTATTAATCGGTATTTATAATAAAATAGGAAGTAAAATTTCAATTAATTATAAATGGTGATGAAATAAAATAGTATAATAATTTTATTATATCTCTCCATTTTATATTCTAATATGTAGCCTTTTCTTATAAAACCTATGTATACGTATTAAAAAGTTGATCGGGAAGGGATTCCCTTATTTACTCCTAAAAATACAATACTAAGAGTGTAGCACACTATCATTAATATACAACAATAATTACTTTGGGTTAAACTATAATATTAAAACATGAAAAATCATTTAAAATTTTTTTCTCTCCAGAGGGTAATAAAAAGACTAAATTAGAGTTATCTCCATCTTTTATTATATCTGGTAACTAATTTTATACATGAAATACCACTTTGAATCCATTTGGATCAGGAGAAAGTATGAACTAACTATATTCATCAAACTAAATGAAAACTAATATGGTAGAAATATAATAATCATCATCATCTATACGAAATTTGAGAGAATGTCAGATTTTTCAATACAGGGCACCAATCCATATTTTCACTTAGACATAGTATGAGCAGTAAGTATCCAATTTATATTTTCTACCAAAAATACATCATAAATTATGAAATTTAGTGCTGAAAACTCTTCTAGAATGTTGTTTATAGTGTTCCGCGGTGGATACTCAAAATTTTCTTCGACCACATCAATTACATCTATTTTTTGGTGGGTATTATTCATGTTCTACAATATCATTATTTGTATTTCATTCTTGATGGATGGAATTAGACTAAGTTATACTCTCATTTGGTGACAAGATTTATTCGCATATCTCTTGATTTTATGTTTCTTCCCCACATTATTTATTAGATAGGATTTTATTTAAGTTCAGGGCCACTTTGGTTATCCATATTACATGTGGATTCTTATGTTATTTCCATCCCACAAATAATATACTTTGGAATTTATTATTAAGGTGATGAATTTTTGAAATCCCTCTTAGTATTTGTATTATCTAACTGCATTTATATACCAAAATATGGTTGTGTATTTTCATTATGCATCATACTAATAGCCATTAAAATAATTTCATCTATTTTAGAATTAAATTTCATGTTTTCATTATCCATGTGAATTTTTTAGGTTATAAAATATTTACACAACACATTGATAAAGAAATTAATTGTATCCTATGATTACTCAGTGGAACCAACTAAATCCACAAAAATAGGATGGAAATGTGATATGTCATACCTTTTAATAGGGATTTGTTCTATTTGATCATTTCAAAACTTCCAAGAATGCTGCTAGGGGGAACACCACAAGTTTTCCATTAAAAGGGTTGTGACTATCACATGATAAACATATGAATTATTTTTATCTATTTTTTTAATATTTTAAAAATATATCTGGTGGATGTTATTTATATAGCTAATGTAGGATAGAAATTTAAATATAAATTGCTTGGATGACATGGATAATATATAAGGAAGAAAGAAGTTACATCTAAGGTAAAATTATTTTATTCTTCCACATATACATTTTCTTATCTAGAAATAATTTACTTATTAAATCAATAGAATTCATTTATAATACTCCTTTTCTATACTTATTAATTTATATTTCTCTAAATCACCAATAATAACACTACACATCTAAATTCTCTACATAAAAATTCATATGAGGTCACATAATCATAGAGTACTAATATATTCACTTGTAGTTCAATCATATATTGTTCTTCACTCATATCCCCAATACCATAATATATTGGAGAGTCTGATTAAATTGAGGGAAATATATGTTTTAGTTTATGAAATAATGGTTTATATATTGACATTGGATTTATGATAACTAAATTAAACTCTACACACCACAATATCTAATGGTGAAATGAATACAAAAAGTATGAAGTGTAAAAAAATCATGATACACCAATTCCTCCCTCATGATCATGTAATTGGGTGATTTATTCACCCTTATGGGTATTAGAGATTAAAGAAAAAAATTGATAATTAATGCAGGAAATTTTTTTTAATAAAAAACATATCATATTAAGAGTTTAATAAAAATTAACTAGTTACAAGTAATGATCCCCTTAAATTGAACCATAATTATAGTGACTACAGCTTTATTTAAATCATACCCCAACACACAAATTATTTATAATTATATGAAATATTTAAAATAATATTCATTCCAATAATAATACCCATATTCCAAATATATATTGATGTATTGATTATTTTAATTCCCTCTATTTGGTTGAAACAAAATCATGTTGTGAAATCACCAACTCTAAAAACCATTAGGTAGTGCATTATTATGTGGTGATATAGTGGATTTCTCTATGAAAAATAGTTGGTATCAACTGTAATCAATGTATTTAGATGAGTTGAAGAATCTTATCAAATGGGTTGGAAATTGTTTCACAATGTTGATTGAGATGGTCATGTTCTTTAGTTGGGAGAAGGAATACTCAAAAATGGAATGAGATGATCAATATAATTGGTAAATTTATTTTAGATTACCTGATTAATTTTCTTTATAATTTTTTTTTCATCTCTAGTTGAGATTTAATTAATGTTGTATTATTATGTGGTATATTTTAGCAATTCACAGTGTGTAACTAGGTGTATAATCATCCCTTTGTGTTCCCTTGTGTCAACACGAGACCTAGAAGAATTAATAAAACATGAGTGGAGTAATTATTCTTATATAGGGTTGTGACAATTTGTAATGTAACAAGAGAATCATTTAAATCTATTTTGGGTAGTTTTTAAACTTTTGTAACACTCTTCCTAGGAAATCCAACATATATTCTAAAACTGGTTTTCTCCAGGCTGATGTGTCGCCTCCTCAAGCTTCCACATACCCCATCTCACTATTTCCATTCTGGTTTTACCCCCATACGATTGCGTCCCTCCTCCAAACCTTACCCCACTCCGCCCGCTATATGGATTTCACCCCTCCACTGAACCCTCCTTCTCCTCCCACGATTAGAGTTCTATCTCACCTAATTTCCCGACATCGCCTCGCGCATACCATCGCCGACCTCGAAAAGCTCATCAGAATCTCGATTATCCTCTATATTCGTGCTTCCATATTCCAATACTCTGACTACAGCTCCTCCACTCGTGAATTCTCTACAACCGACTCCTCCTCCATCGACTCTTGCACTTCCAGGTCCTCCGCTCCACCTATGGTTCCCTTTCCATATAGTTCATAGTGAGTAACCCCAGGTATAAACATTACTCTGTCCGTAGTCGTCAGTTTATCCACGAGCTTCGTCCTTCCACCACGCGTCCAAAATTTCTCGACGAGGCTTACAATATCATTTTTCTTTCATTAGGTCTTTTAATCGACTACTCTTACAATAATTTTTCTTCATGTCTCTCTTCATGAAGATCATAGTATTCTTCCAATCCTATGTCGTTCTTATTGTATCTGTGCATCGGTAAGCATCATCGAGTCCACAATCTATTTTTCTGCATCTAAATGTCCGTATTTTTTCAATCTCTCTGATCTCGTTGGACCAACCTCCTCGACTTTATTGTGGCCAGATTCGGCAATACATGCATATGATTTCCAACTCTTCATTCCTTGTCTGCTGAGTGCTTCTGCTCATTAGAAGTTCATAGACTATATATCTCCCAGTGTTCTACTGCTGAAGCTAACTGTCAAATTATCTCCATAGACATCAAAACCAACTAAGGTTTAACACCAGGATACTACCCTATCACGCACAAATACTTCTATGGTTGTATGAATATACTACCATAAACCATCACCTCTATTGTTCTCCACCTCTCCCTCCTCTATTCTCCTGAAAAAAACCCAATGTTGGATTATTCATTGAAAATTCCAACATATAAATGGTAATATTGGTGATTCAAAACTATGGTTCTGTAACAGCCAGAGATTTTATGAAAAAATATTCTTTTTATTTTACTAATGTCTTGTGTTATACGCTACACCAAAAGGAGCTTGCACAACACGCATCCTTGACTTGCCTTGCATTACACGCAATCGCAACCTTCCTCGATAGCGTGTGTGGTACGTAATCCTGAGTTTCACGAAACAATGATATGCTATTAAAATATTATTAAAACTAGCCGTTATGAATAGTAATAACCACTTTTTAAATTTTAGAAATTTTAGCTCTCAAAATGGACTTCATTTTTGGATTCGGAGTATCGAATTTAGCCTAAGGTGAAATTTTGGTACTTTTCGGATAACTTTCATATTCTGATGAATAGTGAAAATTACTAAATTATAATTAAAAACAACTTTTTTAATCGAAATAATTAATAGTGATAAATCATTAATTTGAGTGGTTTTAAAGTATATTTAGAATATATTTTTACAATTTAATACAATGTTGGTCATTGGATGTAATTTCACATTTAAACTAGACATAAACAAGTGTCAATCTTTTGATAGATATTGTTTCTTAAAAACACGCTATTTGTTTTAACAGTGGGATTTAATTATAAAATTAATTGATTCAATTTCTATGTTATGAATTTGGTAAAATAGACTTCATTTTTGAATTCGGAATATGAAATATATCTTGGGATGAAATTTTTGCATTGTTCTGAAAAACATCAATTTTTGATGAATAGTGAAACTACTAAGTGGTAGGTTAAAAACTGAATTTTGCATAAAACTTAATTTTACCGCTTCTGTGAATGGAATTTCAAAAATCCGAGAGACACGGTTAATATCAAGGACTAAAATGTGGTTCAATGAGATGAAAATAATTTTTTGGTGAATAGTAACTTTTTACTTTTTTACCACGGTTAATAGTAAATAGGGTAACTAAGGGTAAATATGATATTAATATTACCCTAACACATGTCCTAATTCTATTGGACAAGTGTAATTCGACCAAAAACAAACTTAGGAATAAAATATGACCATTAAGTCCCACTTGGATTAGATTTGGACATTTATTATTAATTTATTTAAAGAAGGGTTAAAATAGTTAAAATCAAAGTTTAATAAGTAAATCATTTTTAATATGGGGTTATACATAAGATAAATTAGACTATAAATATTCAATAGAAATCTAAAAAGATTTCCTACATGATGGTATTTTATTTGTAATTTTTAGACATCAAATAATATAATTTATTTATGACACAAAGATGATGCAGTAATTATCTTATTAATGAAATATTGACATAATTGATAATATAAATACCAAAATAAATGTAATTTAAGACTTTTTATGAATTCCACTAATTTTATTGGTTACTATGATATATTAGTGTTGATTTAATCAACTTGGTTCGAACATATAATTCTGTTATTACTTTCACAAAAATCATATATCAAATAGTGTCAAAATTGACACAAAATAGTTTTTAAATCAAATATTATATTATTAATTGTAATTTTATTCCTAAAAATCTAAGGTTCGGCCAAATGACTTAGATAAGGATATATGTATTAATAATATACAATTTGGGGTTCGTTTGGCATGTTATAGTAAGTTTATTAACCATTTAGTGAAAGAAAACAAAAAGACACGGTAAAAGTTAAATTTTTAACTTAGAGTTAAATCTAATTTATAAGGTTAACATAATACCCTAAACTTTTCTAAATCCTATTGGTTGATAGGATTTCGACCCATCCCCACTTTAGCTTCGAAATAAGACCCTTTGGAACAATTATAAACCGATTTTGACTTTAATATAAAATAATATTTTGAGATATTCCTAAGGTGCCCCTCTCCTCCCCTATAAAAGGACACCTCCTCCCCCTCCTCCTCACACCAATTTGAGCACTCAAGCTCGGACAACCCCTGCCAATTTCTCCTCTCCACTTCCCTAGAAACATCCTAGAGGTTCTGGTCTTCCTCCAAGACCAATTTTAGTGCCCTAAGAGGAGGTCTCAAAGAGGCACTTCAAAGAAGAGGTAATTACCGTTACCAATTCTTTCATCTTTATTTCTTCTTCCACTTCTTCTTCTTAGGTTGTTTCATTATGAAGTAATAACATCAGTATCACTCATATACTGATATTTTATTATAAGTATGAAACAAACCTATTTCACCATCTATCCATCCTACGGAAAAAGAAATCACCGCGCGTGCGTACGTACGGAATACCGTCTCTACGCCGTGGTGTAATCTATTTTCCACCACCACCTTACATGGATGGGTATAATGGTGTAAATAATGACTATACATAGTTATTAATACATCATATTGATCCTGATATATTGTATAATCCACTCCAATTCAATTCAATATTTATAGAAATGATATCATCGCTCGTGCGTACGTACGGAATACCGTCTCCACGACGCAATGCGATTCATTCTCCATGTTAACCATTTAAGAATGATTATAATGTATATATAAGAAATAATAATGAAATATATGACATTATAAAGCTACTGGATTTATGTATATATATACATATGTATGTCATCTACTTACTTCCAGTTCAAGACAATAAGGAAAGGAAAACAGCGTTCATGCGTACGTACGGACTACCGTCTCCATGAACGGTGTTTTTCATTTTATTTATCTACCTATTATATATATATATATACTGAATATATATGATATATAAATAATATTTTATATTCTGGAAGTGAGTAAATCATGATATAATTAATAATGATGTCAAGAACAACAATTCAAAACACCTACGATAAATGAAACGATTTTTCCCAAAACGCTTCTTTAACATGGAATTTACAAAAGAACGGGTAATATAATGTCATAAGTGAACCATATATGATATCATATCAATATGTATGATTCTGGAATAAGTCAATACCATTATTTAAACCATTATACAGGAGCTTCGGACACGAACAAAGCAAATCGGACCTAAGGTAAGGGAAATATCACAATCTCATTTTTATCCGAGATTGTTTATTCGTAAGTATTTACTGGGGTGTATTTTATCATCCAAATCCATGTTTCATAAATATGTAATATTATTTCCATCCAACTACAATTGTTTAAATCCAATTTTACCCTTCGGTGAGTTTTTAGTAAAAGAAATGAAAGGAATCTTTTGTCGTTTTCCGTACGAGGTACTTTTTGACTTTTCCAACAAAAGTACAAAGAATGTTTTTTTTAACTTATACGGAATGAATGGATTTTTAAAACATTATTTCCAAGAAACTTCATTTACAAGTTTTCAAGTTTATTTTTAATCAACTTATTTTATTTTAAAGTCGTATGACATGTTATGAAAGGAAAAATGTTTTTGAAGTAGAAAGGATATTTTCCTCAAGAATGGAGTTCAAGTATTTTATCAAAATTATTTTCCATCTAAGATAATAAAAGGGTTCTGTTTTTATCCCTATTATTACACTGGTTTGATTATGTTGTGATGGAAATATTTTTATGAATTCCTTTTTCTTATATGAATTGTTTTATGATGTCATGTTGTTTAAGAATCCCATTTTTATTACATAGGTTACGCTATGATGTATGGTTTATGATTATGTGGCACACATAAGAAAGGATTCATTATAAGATGGGAGGGACCTATATCTCCCTCCAATGAATTGGGTAGAGATTTTATATCTCATGAGATAGACATGGCTGGAACGGAAGGTTATTTCGGTTCAGTGATACAGGACTGAAACGAGGAGTGAACTCGGTTCAGAAAGGGACTTTGTCCACTAAGATAGTCTTGGCAATGAGGCATGACTAACAAGAAATGATTTTCCATGATTATGTGTGTATGCCACAAAGTTTCAAGTCTTATGTTATGATTATGGGGATCTCATTTTCACTTCTATGATTTATCCCATGATATGATATTATGAGCTCTTTTGCAGGTTAAGATTTCCAAAAGCTATGTTCTTATGTATATGATGTGATTTATATTTCTTTTGTTTACCCTTACTGAGCATTTGAGCTCACCCTTTTATGTTTTTTTCCCCAGGATATAAAGAAAGGTTTTAGGTAAAAAAAAAGGGGAAGATCTTTATGGGAGATATTGAAGATCTTCCACCACGATTAGAAGATTATGTTCCGAGTTTCCAAAGACACTAAACTATTACGATCCTTGTGTGTGTGTTTTTGTTATGTACTAAGTATTCCGCAAAAGTAATGTAATGTCCATGTACGATAAGCTTCGGGTCATTATAGTTGGTATCAGAGGAAAGGTTTAGTCAACATTTGGAAACTAGGATGCGAAAACGTTAGTGTGATCCCTAGAGATATTTCTAAGGTATGTCTAGGGATGTCCCTAGGGATAAGTATACGTATAGGTTATAGCAATAGAATTACGCTAACGATCATAGAATTAAACCTATGATGTTGGATATTGAAGGTACTCCCCCTTTATTATGTTGTTTTCCCTAGCATGATTTTTACCTCTCACACTATTCTTTTTGGGTTTTAGACGATGGCTGGAACCCGAAAGAACCGTGTTGATCAATGCAATGGACAATGCAATGATTTCCCTCCTGAACAAACAAATGTTATGGGAGATGGAGTGCAAAATCTTATTTCTATACTTACACAAGCTATGAATCATTCTGGACTTCCAAATGAGCAGAGAAGGGAACAATATTCTATTGAGTCCTTCATGAGGCAACGTCCACCTTCTTTCAGTGGGTCTTCTGATCCACTTGTGGCTGAAAAATGGATTAGTACTACTGAAAAGATATTTTCAGTTCTTCAATGTTCTGAACATGATAAAGTCATCTTAGCAGTATATCGTTTGGAAGGTGAAGCTGATCAATGGTGGAATCTTATCAAGAATACGAGGCCAAGAGATGAAATTGAGTCCATGGAATGGGACGAGTTCAAGAACTTTTTTTTCAGTAAGTACTTCCCTCGTATTCTTCGAAAAACATGGAGAAAGAGTTTCTTGAACTGAAGCAAAGGGAAGATGAATCTGTTGGTACCTATGAAGCAAATTTTACAAGACTTGCAAGGTATGCTTCTGGAATTATCATCCAACCTGAAAGTAAAGTTGATCGATTTTTCAGTGGCTTAAAACCAAGTCTTCGAAGGGCATTAGCTATAAGAGACTTCAGTAGCTATGAAGAAATTGTGCATTGTGCTATCAAGGTAGAAATGGAAGTTGGTGTTACATATCCATCTCATGGTTTTGACAAGAAACGAAAGATGGAGTTCAAGGAGAAATCTCAGAATAATGATGAAAATAAGATGAATGTTTCCTTATGCACAATGTGTGGGAAGAAGCATAGTGGAGATTGTCTTAAAGGGACTAGAAAATGTTTTAAGTGTGGAAAAGAAGGTCATCGAGCAGCTGAGTGTCGAAGTAATGGAAAAAGGGTTTCTAATGATGTGAATAATGAATACACTGCAGAGAACGCACCACCAACACTTCAATGCTTCAAGTGCAAGGAAATGGGGCATTATGCTAATAATTGCCCTAATCCAAGGGTTAGTGATGATCAACATGAGCAACCACTGAAGGCAAAGGACAAAGGGAAATCGCATGCGATCACTATTGGAAATATTGAATATGACAACGATGTGGTGGAATGATTAAGTGTTTATGTAATGGGATTCCAAAATAATGTTGTATCATTGAGTATTGCAATATTTATTGATGTGGTATTCAAAGTGATTGAGATATTTTTTTTGGAAATAAGATGATATGCGCATAATGAAGACGAGAAAATGAAATGTTTAATAGTATTCATGAGCTAATGATTGATATAAGGACTAAGTGATATCATGGTTTGAGTATATAGAATTTTGAGGATTTTGGTTTGTGGAAAGTGTTAACTTTTAACTGCACTCATGTTTTCACTAAGGTATTCAAGAGAATACACGATTAAGGACTTTGAATGTTGTAATGTGACCAACAAGACATATCTTATGATATGTGGGGATCAACGACAGTATTAAATCTCTGGTAATCGTTGTCACTATATTATGAGAGTGGACTGCAGTATTATGTATAAGCCTAAAGATTAGACTGGATTATGTTGGACATAAGTTCGTATTGTTTAAGGATAGAAGATTTTCGATATTATTGATGGGATGTTATAGTAACGTAGTTTAAGAAAAAGGACAACCTGCAGGACGGGCGACAACCCATCGCTTCGGACAAGGCTGTAGGAATCGAACCCACAACGGAAGTGCGACTGGCCTTTATCGCCTACCACTGACCTACAAGAAGTACCTGTTTAGTAGAAACTAGTGTTATTATATTAAGCAGTATGATATATGAAGTATAAGACCATTTTAGGAACCATATATGATTAATCTCACTAGAGATCGACTTATGCATATAATTTTTGCTAACCTTTTGTTTGAGACAGATGGAATGACCTGTCATTCTATCACATGATCTGCTAACACTTCACAAATAACAAATTCAACTTCATTTATTTAAGAGATGAAGTAGAAATTGTTCAAGGCACGAACAACAGTGAGATTTTACCAAAATAAAGTAAGTATTTATTCTAATTCAAATTTTCAACTTTAGGGAAATGATCTTGAAAACCAAAAATGTTGTCCTAGTTCTCTTATACCTGATGAATCCGATGGTACCTTATATCATCACAAATCTATGGATTTGTGATTACTGGCTTTTCCATAGCCATGTTCACTACCACTCTCCATCAGAACATGATGGTTAGATTTCTCTTCCATATCCATATTTTCACCTATGTGGAAACCCAGTGATTAGTTTATTTGGGTAATCATTACATTTCATACTTTAGTTTTTAAAATCCATGTTTTGGTATTCCCTTTTACGATGTGGGTTTCTATTAAAGAAACTTTCAAATAGTAAACCATTTATAACCCTGATGAATTTCGAGGGCGAAATTCATTTTAAGGGGGGTAGAATGTAACAGCCCGAGATTTTATGAAAAAATATTCTTTTTATTTTACTAATGTCTTGTGTTATACGCTACACAAAAAAGGAGCTTGCACAACACGCATCCTTGACTTGCCTCGCATTACACGCAATCGCAACCTTCCTCGATAGCGTGTGTGGTACGTAATCCTGAGTTTCACGAAACAATGATATGCTATTAAAATATTATTAAAACTAGCCGTTAGGAATAGTAATAACCACTTTTTAAATTTTAAAAATTTTAGCTCTCAAAATGGACTTCATTTTTGGATTCGGAGTATCGAATTTAGCCTAAGGTGAAATTTTGGTACTTTTCAGATAACTTTCATATTCTGATGAATAGTGAAAATTACTAAATTATAATTAAAAACAACTTTTTTAATCGAAATAATTAATAGTGATAAATCATTAATTTGAGTGGTTTTAAAGTATATTTAGAATATATTTTTACAATTTAATACAATGTTGGTCATTGGATGTAATTTCACATTTAAACTAGACATAAACAAGTGTCAATCTTTTGATAGATATTGTTTCTTAAAAACACGCTATTTGTTTTAACAGCGGGATTTAATTATAAAATTAATTTATGCAATTTCTATGTTATGAATTTGGTAAAATAGACTTCATTTTTGAATTCGGAATATGAAATATAGCTTGGGATGAAATTTTGGCATTGTTCTGAAAAACATCAATTTTTGATGAATAGTGAAACTACTAAGTGGTAGGTTAAAAACAGAATTTTGCATAAAACTTAATTTTACCGCTTCTGTGAATGGAATTTCGAAAATCCGAGAGACACGGTTAATATCAAGGAATAAAATGTGGTTCAATGAGATGAAAATAATTTTTTGGTGAATAGTAACTTTTTACTTTTTTTACCACGGTTAATAGTAAATAGGGTAACTAAGGGTAAATATGATATTAATATTACCCTAACACATGTCCTAATTCTATTGGACAAGTGTAATTCGACCAAAAACAAACTTAGGAATAAAATATGACCATTTAGGCCCACTTGGATTAGATTTGGACATTTATTATTAATTTATTTAAAGAAGGGTTAAAATAGTTAAAATCAAAGTTTAATAAGTAAATCATTTTTAATATGGGGTTATACATAAGATAATTCGACTATAAATATTCATTAGAAAGAAAAAAATATTTCCTACATGATGGTATTTTATTTGTAATTTTTAGACATCAAATAATATAATTTATTTATGACACAAAGATGATGCAGTAATTATCTTATTAATGAAATATTGACATAATTGATAATATAAATACCAAAATAAATGTAATTTAAGACTTTTTATGAATTCCACTAATTTTCTAGGTAACTATGATATATTATGTTGATTTAATCAACTTGGTTCGAACATATAATTCTGTTATGACTTTCACAAAAATCATATATCAAATAGTGTCAAAATTGACACAAAATAGTTTTTAAATCTAAAATTATATTATTAATTGTTATTTTATTCCTAAAAATCTAAGGTTCGGCCAAATGACTTAGATAAGGATATATGTATTAATAATATACAATTTGGGGTTCGTTTGGCATGTTATAGTAAGTTTATTAACCATATAGTGAAAGAAAACAAAAAGACACTGTAAAAGGTAAATTATTTAACTTAGAGTTAAATCTAATTGATAAGGTTAACATAATACCCTAAACTTGTCTAAATCCTATTGGTTGATAGGATTTCGACCCACCCTCACTTTAGCTTCGAAATAAGACCCTTTGGAACAATTATAAACCGATTTTGACTTTAATATAAAATAATATTTTGAGATATTCCTAAGGTGCCCCTCTCCTCCCCTATAAAAGGACACCTCCTCCCCCTCCTCCTCACACCAATTTGAGCACTAAAGCTCGGCCAACCCCTACCAATTTCTCCTCTCCACTTCCCTAGCAACATCCTAGAGGTTCTGGTCTTCCTCCAAGACCAATTTTAGTGCCCTAAGAGGAGGTCTCAAAGAGGAACTTCAAAGAAGAGGTAATTACCGTTACCAATTCTTTCATCTTTATTTCTTCTTCCACTTCTTCTTCTTAGGTTGTTTCATTATGAAGTAATAACATCAGTATCACTCATATACTGATATGTTATTATAAGTATGAAACAAACCTATTTCACCATCTATCCATCCTACGGAAAAAGAAATCACTGCGCGTGCGTACGTACGGAATACCGTCTCCACACCGTGGTGTAATCTATTTTCCACCACCACCATACATGGATGGGTATAATGGTGTAAAGAATAACTATACATAGTTATTACAAAATCATATTGATTCTGATATATTGTATAATCCACTCCAATTCAATTCAATATTTATAGAAATGATATCATCGCTCGTGCGTACGTACGGAATACCGTCTCCACGACGCGATGAGATTCATTCTCCATGTTAACCATTTAAGAATGATTATAATGTATATATAAGAAATAATAATGAAATATATGACATTATAAAGCTACTGGATTTATTTATATATATACATATGTATGTCATCTACTTACTTCCATTTCAAGACAATAAGGAAAGGAAAACAGCGTTCATGCGTACGTACGGACTACCGTCTCCATGAACGGTGTTTTTCATTTTATTTATCTACCTATTATATATATATATATATATATACTGAATATATATGATATATAAATCATATTTTATATTCTGGAAGTGAGTAAATCATGATATAAGTAATAATGATGTCAAGAACAACACGTCAAAACACCTACGATAAATGAAACGATTTTTCCCAAAACGCTTCTTTAACATGGAATTTACAAAAGAACGGGTAATATAATGTCATAAGTGAACCATATATGATATCATATCAATATGTATGATTCTGGAATAAGTCAATAACATTATTTAAACCATTATACAGGAGCTTCGGACACGAACAAAGCAAATCGGACCTAAGGTAAGGGAAATATCACAATCTTATTTTTATCCGAGATTGTTTATTCGTAAGTATTTACTTGGGTGTATTTTATCATCCAAATCCATGTTTCATAAATATGTAATATTATTTCCATCCAACTACAATTGTTTAAATCCAATTTTACCCTTCGGTGAGTTTTTAGTAAAAGAAATGAAAGGAATCTTTTGTTGTTTTTCGTACAAGGTACTTTTTGAATTTTCCAACAAAAGTACGAAAAATGTTTTTTTAACTTATATGGCATGAATGGATTTTTAAAACATTATTTCCAAGAAACTTCATTTAAAAGTTTTCATGTTTATTTTTAATCAACTTCTTTTATTTTAACGTCGTATGACATGTTATGAAAGGAAAAATGTTTTTCAAGTAGAAAGGATATTTTCCTCAAGAATGGAGTTCAAGTATTTTATCAAAATTATTTTCCATATAAGATAATAAAAGGGTTCTGTTTTTTTCCCTATTATTACACTGGTTTGATTATGTTGTGATGGAAATATTTTTATGAATTCCTTTTTCTTATATGAATTGTTTTATGATGTCATGTTGTTTAAGAATCCCATTTTTATTACATGGGTTACGCTATGATGTATGGTTTATGATTATGTGGCACACATAAGAAAGGATTCATTATAAGATGGGTGGGACCTATATCTACCTCCAATGCATTGGGTAAAGATTTTATATCTCATGAGATAGACATGGCTGGAACAGAAGGTTATTTCGGTTCAGTGATACAGGACTGAAACGAGGAGTGAACTCGGTTCAGAAAGGGACTTTGTCCACTAAGATAGTCTTGGCAATGAGTCATGACTAACAAGAAATGATTTTCCATGATTATGTGTGCATGCCACAAAGTTTCAAGTTTTATGTTATGATTATGGGGATCGCATTTTCACTTCTATGATTTATCCCATGATATGATATTATGAGCTCTTTTGCAGGTTAAGATTTCCAAAAGCTATGTTCTTATGTATATGATGTGATTTATATTTCTTTTGTTTACCCTTACTGAGCATTTGAGCTCAACCTTTTATGTTTTTTCCCCAGGATATAAAGAAAGGTTTTACGTAAAAAAAAGGGGAAGATCTTTATGGGAGATATTGAAGATCTTTCACCACGATTAGAAGATTACGTTCCGAGTTTCCAAAGACACTAAAATATTACGATCCTTGTGTGTGTGTTTTTGTTATGTACTAAGTATTCCGCAAAAGTAATGTAATGTCCATGTACGATAAGCTTCGGGTCATTATAGGTTCTTTATAAAATCAAATCATACAGAGAACATCAGCTTATTTTTTCCTAATCCTTCATATTTTTCATACTAAACTAGTATGTAGATTGATTTCTCTTTCAACAGAGACTGAATCTTATCCATTGTCAATTTTCTCTCAGAAGATATGGGCGACCTCCACCACTATTAACTTTGTTCGTGGTTTTTTGTTTAAAAGCATCTGTCAACATACAATGAATTTATCCCTTTTCTTGTTTATGATACTTTCTTTATTTGTGAGTGAACTAGGTTTTCCATGAATGATTTCATGGTTTCAGATGCAGGTTATGGAGTTGTCCTTAGTTGATTTAAATAGGGTTCACAAGATATAGGTAATCACTGATTTATTTAATTTAGTTAGCTTATTTAATTCAAATTGTATTGGTACAAGTTATAATTGTTCAATTAGATGGTAATTTTTTATATGTGATGAAAAAGTTTCACTATTTTTCTTATTCTGGAATAAATGAATTATTTCATTTAAAATATTGACTCTTTGTGCACTTTCATGGTTTCAGATGCATGATGTAGAGTTTTTCTTTCCAGATTTAATTCGGGTTCACAAGTTATAGGTTATCGCTGATTTAATTAATGCAGTTGGATTATTTAATTAAAAGTATGTTGGTGTAGGTTTTCAAGGTTCATTTTTATGGTTTCGAGAACCTCAATGTGATTTAATTCAATTCATATTCCTACCCTCTAATTTTCATTGGATTTATTTCAAATCATATATTATTTAATTTCAGTATGTGGCAGCAGATTTCTGAATCATTTGGATACATTGTATATATCATTTGTGATTCAATTTATAAATTGCAATTAAAATTACTTACTGTAGTGTATTGATTTCATCATTTTTAACAATGTAAAATTATGGCCTATCAATATTCATGGTCAAACATTAATGAGTTGTTTGTTGTAATTTTTCCAATATAAACATATTTTCATTGGTGCATGTTTCTAATTCCAATTGGGTAGGGGCACAAGGCTGAAGAAATACATCATTGGTACCACAACATGGTATGAAATTATAATCATTGTAACACTTTTTATGATAAACAGTTTTTTCTAGCATCAAAACATATGATATTTTATTTTCTATTAGAAACATTCTAAATGATTCATATTCAATTTGTAAATTCATGTTTTAATAATGACAGAAAAATGGTCATTGGAAGATGTTTTTTTCCATTAAACGTTAATCATTCAATAATCAAGGCATTGTTTCCTCACATTACAGAACCATACATGACTGGACTTATCGTTGGGTTATACCCTTTCATGGGGTCGACAATAGAGTTATCCCATCAAACACAAGCTATGTTGATTATATTCATATATTAATGATTTTTTGGAATTTTTTAATATGTATTCCATTACGTGTCTTTGAATATTCTACATGCACTTATTATTTACAAAGCTTCGAAGTTGAATAGAATGGTGACATTTATTCTCATGAAATCCTAGTATTCAATATTTCCTCATATATATATTTTAATTCAATATCATTTTTTCAGGTCATCTAAAGTGGATGAGAGATCCCTTTCAAATCTATGAATGGGTGAATGTCTTGATTTAGTGGAAAATATCTTGAATCACCTCCGTTTATCCAAAAAAATTCACTATTCAGGTGACCTTTAAAACCAGCAGTACATCACTCTAGATATGGAGTTAAGAATCAAAAACATTCAATATATCTTTATCAATTTTTTCACTTTCATGTTGTCAGGTATTTTAATGTGGATGAGGGCTCACTATTGATGCTACTTCACTTGGGTGAATGTCTCAATTCTGGGAAATGATATCTTTCTACCCCTCCGCTTACCCAGGATTGGTATGTGTTGATGTAATTTGTAAAAACAGTAACCTAGGTACGTGTTTTTTTCACTGTCTTCTACTTTCATTACATCTTTGGATTTGAAAATGTTGTTTTTTGTAGTATCAATTTCATTATATCATTTAAACACAATTCATTTTTATCATACAATTGAAAATTTGTGAACATCAAATTATAGATTAAATAATTACAGTGGTAAGTATTTTTTGTAAATTATTGATTTAATTAATCTCTTAATGTACAAAAACCTTTTGATAGAGTTTTATGATGACGATGCAGGGAAATAGACAGTTACAATGACTCGTGACAATGCAGCATCCACAAGCCATGCCAATAAACTAAATCCCCATTTAAAGGAAAATATAAAATAGAATACATTCATAGCTGATTGACATTATGTGGTGAATATGAAAGGTATCAGAAGAACATTATAGAACCCATTCTTTTTAAAATTAGCTTATACATTTTTATATCAAATTTAACTCTACTTTTATTATAGGATAGAGTAATGTTGTTAAAACACATATAACAGAAAAAATTATCCTTTCTAATCAGTATAGGTTGTATATTGTACATTTTTCCTTGTTTGATTCTTTTTTCTAGCATATAGACAGATTTTATAGCATATAGACAGAATTTCCAAATCAGTTTCTGTTATAATTTTCACATTTCCCAAATGAATTTCAGTTAATTTTCTAGCATATAGGCAGGGGATGGGCAGGTTGGAGGGAAAGGGGACGGGAGGGGAGGGGAGGATGATGGTAGGGGGTAGGGAGTTACTAGGGAAATGGTTTGGGCGGGGGGGTGAGGGGAGGGGCATGGGCTGTGAAGAGGCTGGGCAGGTTGGATGGGAGGGGAGGGTAGGGTGATGGCAGGGAGGGAGGGGGATGCTGGGGGAAAAGGTTGGGCAGGGGGAGGGGAGGGGAAGGTAGGGGAGGGGAGGTGAGGGGCTGAACAGTTTGGAAGGGGGTAGGGGGAGGAGGATGGTGGAAGGGGGGAGGGGGTGATGGGGGAATAAAGTTGGGCAGGGGGAAGGGGGGATAGGAGGGGAGGGGAGGATGAGGCCATGGGGGAGGTGGATGCTAATGGAACATGTTAGGTATGGGGGAATGGAGGATAGGGTAGGGGAGGGGAGGGGGATGGGGCTGCTTTATGTGATACCACCAAACCTATGTGATACTTTGAATGTTATTTCCATTCATGTCAATTTATATATTATGATGTATATACATCTGTTGTCTTCTTAATGTCTATTTGAATGTTCTTTTTCAGTTGGATAGTTCATTCATGTCTATTTCTCTGAACAGTTTTTCTGTAACCAATTTTCCTATTGAGTACAATTTGGTTTTATCAAAAAATGACCATAGAAATTGGAGGATATCAAAATAAGAGGCCCAAGAATTCCTGTTATTTATGCACCATGATTTTTACATCTCGTAATTCAAAGGGTGGCCATATTATGCACCACGTGATGTATGGAATATATGTATTGGTAATTCTGTTATATTTTGACTCAGCAGTGAACTGTCCATTGCTTTTATTGTCTAAAAATATATGAATAGTATTGGAATTCCCCCAGATTTTTATAGCTAAAACATTTTGATCGAAGTGTTCTTCACAACTGGGGATCCTGAGAAAGGATTGTGCTTAATTTTAGATAATATTTCAGAGTAGTGAGTCATTTTATTTTAATTCATGTGCTCCCTAATTAGATTTCATACATGGTTTGTTTATTGTTTTTATGTTTCTTGATCATTTTAATGTCGCCCAATGTAATTACATGTCTTCTTTAATTATGTTTTTTTATCACCATCTCAGGTATGTAACATGCAATCATCATGTTTTTAAGGTGAAACATCAATAATGACTAACTATTGTGGATAAAGGATTTGATGTCTTCTCAACGGTATGTTTGAATCCTTCTAAGACTTGTGATTGGTAATAATTATTTTTGTTTTTCACTACATTATATATACACTGCAGTACCTGTTATGACCAAATTTGAGATTTGTTATCTGAAAAAGAATTTTTTCACTACCCCACTATCCCTCCCTATATTATATATACTTACATATATACATATGTATGTTTTCATGCATGCTGTAATTATTCCAACCTTCCATGGAAATATATTTGAATTTTTAGTAATGATAGAGAAGTATGAAAAGGAATTCAAGGAATCCAAATTGGATGAGTTGGTAGTCAAGAACATTGAAGCAGGTTCCATTCCTATAGGTACCCACAATCGTTCTCTACTCTTTTTTGGAGAATATTCCTCCAATTCAAATGCACACAATTATATGGGCTGTTCAGAGTTTTTTTCATTTCACTATGGCAACAACCACTACGATTTGGTCCCATTTATTTATAACATTATGGATTCTTCATTTTTGGTGGATTGTGATGGGCACTAATCTCTTAGAACTAAAAAAATAGTCTCCCATGTCATCACTGTCAATAAAACAGATGTTTCCATGCATGAATGGTTTATTCTGAACCATATTAGTCCTACAACTATTTATGTAAAAGGAATATAATGTAACATTAAATGAAAATTAAACATTTCATTCCATACAAAACATTGAAAGGTTATTATAATTTCATTCTTTAAATTCAACGTTCCCAACAACCATAAAAGCAGCTATGTAGGTTGATAGAATTTTCATAGTATGAAACAGTTATTTTTTTGTTGATATCATTTGATATTTCAATAAAATTATTAGTACATATATTTTTACCGTGGATTATGTTCGTTGGGTGGGTTGGTTGGGTTGGTTTTTTCATATTCATGCAGTTTTGTTACTTAGTTTCTTCCCCCTATAATACTTTTCTGTACATTTATATTCCTTTGGATTCCTCATTTATAATTTGATGATAAATTATGATCTAAAGTGTTATCTATATTTTTTTTCTATCATCATATCAATTTTCATGTGAGGTTTATTTTTTTAAATGTGACCAATATGTTTATGTAAATTTAATTTTAGTTTTTTTAGTGTAGATTATTACTAACTACTGTGTTGTTGAACATATTTTCCAAGCCTTGTCAAGGTGGTATTTTTAGAAGATTATGTTGGGAGTCAGAGGGATTTTTCAACCTTATGAGATATTGATCTCAGGGGAAAACATGGAGCTATCGAATAAATTCCAAAGTGTGGATAGGGGTGATATCTAAATAGATATTGGACATACTTAAATTTTTTTCATCCCTGCATGGACAAGATTTAGTATTGATCAATTTTTTATATGTGATCAATATGTTTATATGAATTTAAATTTAGTTTTTTCAGTGTACAATTTTACTAACTGCTGTTTTGTTGAATAGATTTTCCAGGCCTTGTCAAGGAGGTATTTTTAGAAGATTATGTTGGGATTCAGTAGGTTTCTTAAACATTATGAGATATTGATCTCAGGGGAAAACATCTAGTTATAGAAAAGATGAAAAAGTGCAGATAGTGGGTGATATCTATAGAGATATTATTCATACATCAATTCTTCTCATCCCTGCATAGACAAGATTTAGTATTGATCAATTTTCCTTGGATTATGGGACAAATGTATTTGATTTATATACATGGAGGACAAACATAATCTACGGTAATCAACTGATTTTAATTTTGATGATTATATTGACATGTGGCATGGTTAAAGATTATATCATTGTTTTTTAAAAATAGAATAAATATAAATATAAATATAACATATTAATTGTGCTTACTTTAATATATATAATTTTTCAACATTATTTTGGTGACCAAAACCTCAATTGTTATCAAGGGTATGCAAAATTACTTCCATATTGATGAATCACCTAATCCATATTTCTCTTTAGATAATAATTATCTTTAAATGACACAACATGAAATGCATTAATGTTTCTTACTAATCCGCATGTATGAATCGTTGCGAGCCCAAAGAATCTAGTTAACCCTAGGAACATGAACATCTCTCTTTTTTGCATTCCACAATTTATCTAAATCTCACATCTTGCCTCCATATTAGTCTCCACCTTCATCTTTCATTTCATTTCTGTCTTTGATTCCCGCCTCTCCCATTGCATCATGTTCTATCTCTTCAAGCATTATTCTTCACTCCATTTCCATTTGTCACATTAAGTCCACTCACTTCATAAAATACCACCCATTTTGTGTTTTAAACATTTCTAATTTTAATATGATTTATTATGTTTTAAAATTAGTATTCTATTATTTATAATATGAATTTTTTTATAGTGCTGTGCAAATGCATGGGCGGAGTACTAGTTAATATTTATTTGTATCTTTATAATTGAGTGATTAATACCCAACTGATAGTCCTTGGTTTATATATCAATTATTTTAATCCATTCTAACATGATGGGAATAAATTAATCTAACATGACTAGTATTTAATCATTTTTATTTACATCCCCATTGATTTAATTACACATAATAATGGAAGATGTTTAACTAAATTCCATATATAGAAACCTTTTTCATTTTATGTGATGGATTTCTACGTGAGGTCTAATGCTTAATTTTATGTGGGGTGGGTTGAATATGTCATCTTTCTTGACAAATTTTATGATTCATATGAGTGATCATTGTTTCACTTTTTTTCAATCATATAGAATTCATTTACAAAATGGTTAATCTTCTCTATAGATTATAAGAATACAAACTAGTTAGAAATTTTCTATTTTATAGGTATTTTTAATCATCCACAACCTTATATAATTTTTAGTAATCAACCACAATTGTGTTTTATTTCAGGATAATAATTAAAAACATTAGTGGAATGAATGATTTTGTTTCAATAAATTTCAAAAATAATAAATTAGTTAAAAATAATTATTATTTTTATTGTTAATTTCAAATTGTTCCAAAATGTAAAAAATGAGTGATCATTTAACTTTTATTGAAAATATGGATTTAATTTACATTAATAATTTATGAAAAATAAATAAAAATATAACTCTTGACCATATCATTTCAGCAACATCAATTTATTGATAAGTAATGCACTTTCCCTTTTTCATTATGTACCTTTTAAAATTTTCTTTTAAAGTGGGGGGTCTAGAGGACCACACTAAACCACATAATTATAATTAATTATTTTTATTCTAATTCCATAATTCCTTTTTCAATCATTTTATCATGAATTATTTTATACCATATTCTTGAGAATTAATGAGGGAATAAATTCTATTATAAGATCTCATAGTGAAATCACTTGGGTTTTGATTACATCATAATAAATGAATAAGTTATTATGTATTTATGAAATAATTATAAAAAATAATTTTATAAATATAAAAATTCCGTATAAACTTTCTGCCTCCTTTCCATGGGAAATACGTTTTTTCCCTAACTCTACATTTGAAAACAATAATTTAAGGATTAAATTTTCATTCTTATACTTATATAAATAAAATTTAACAAAAATAATGTTTTAAAATACATAAATATAACTCAAGTACAATACATGCACCAAATAATTAATTTTTATTGGGTTATTAAAAAGAAAATTTTTATGAAATCGATAAAATATTGGCCATATTAAATATATAATATTTGAATGATTGGAAAAAATATAAAAATCATGATATATGTTAACATTATTGTGTCCAAAAATTTGCATCTTATCTCCTTGTAATGATAATACAATTATAATGTATGATGTTAATTGTACCTCAACATTTCATGGCCAAAAAACACCTAAATTATTTCACATTTTGGAGATTCAGTTTTTATAATCAAATATAATATGTTAATTCTTCTCATTTATAATATTAGGTGAATTATATTATAAATTTTTATTCTCAAACATTTTAACATTGGGAATTATATTCTATATAGAAGAATATTACTAATCAGTTGTTGGGTCTCTTTTATTTCAACAAATAAATAGAAAAAATATATGTTAAATTTCAGGAATTAATTAAATTATTACATTTATATTTATATGAAATGATACAGTCTTTACACATTCGATGTTCCATTTCTTCCATATTATTCTATTACATATATGAATTCTATTATTTTGATATTCCCTGTAAGAAAATTTATAAATAAATATATGACTAAAGCTACTAAATATTTTAATTTTAAATACAGAAATAAAATTATAAATAATTCATTATCTAATATAGTTAAATAGGTATATATCTTAAAATGATAAATAAAATAAATAGTAGATGTAAAATAATATTTTTAGGATTCTTAGAAAAAAATTATGTATATAAAAACGAGGAATATAATATTAAATATTTAAAAATACCCAAATTTAATAGACTTAAATATTAAGATTGAAAATTTCATGTGTTATTATAAATTAATATTTAAATTTTAAATAGTTAAAAATTATATTTTCCAGAACGATAAGGATGATAATATAGTGTATTCCTATATCCATTCTATGTATTAAAATTTTAATTTATTTACCATGTTCACAAGAATGTCATCATTAATCATAGTTAATCATGTAATCTAAGAAGTCATATAACTTATGTAGCATAAATAATTTACATTATAATCAGAAAAATAATTTTTATTACATGAAAAATCATACAACATTCATCTTTTTATGGATTAGTATGATAAAATTTCATCTTCAAATTTTTCAAAATAATAAATTACTCATTTATAAAAATGAATCCTTCAAAATAAACACCTGTAAATCTAAAATAATCAGGTTTATAACGACCATTGCAAGAAAATTAGTCACACTAAAACACTAATGCTCAAAATTAAAGGAAAAAATTTCCCATATATACTATAAAACTCCCCAATATGATATTTATTATAAAATATGGTTTTTATCATTCATACTCATAAAATAAATTTCATTGACGATGAAATTTACTAAATTATTATTAATCATTCACTGATTGTATTTATATTTTATATTATATTAATAACCATTAATGTCAATACTATACAATTATATAACATTAATACATGGTACAAAAAATACAAATATTAGGGATTTTGATAAAGATGGATAGCTGTTAAAAAATCTATAAATAGTGAAAAACAAATTATACTCTATTGTCTACCTATATTTCTTTCTTTTTATATATCATACATTCAATACAAAAATGCATGATGATATATATGGTAAAACATTAGATGTGTTTTCAAAGTGTATAAGAATGATCGCATTGATTCATTAAATGTAATTAACATTACATTTAAATAACTTATCTTTTTTATATCAATGTTTAATACCATAAATTGAGATGTTGGGAGACCAAATTGCCCTCCTTCAAACATGTTTTCAATAAAATAATCTTGTCAGCTACTTTAAAACATATTTTTCAATAATATATCCCTCCATCCCTCCATCTTATTTTGATTTTTAATGTATTCCTTCATGATTTTCTTATATCCCTCCAATGTATAAGTCCAAAATAAATATATTGGACCAAATAACCATATCTCACATCGAAATTGAATAATAAAATAAAACATTATATAAAAAAATAATGATAGAAAATAAATTTTAGTTCATAAATTTTTAAGGAAGGCATCACTCTCTAATAAATTTAGGGAATTATAGTAATATACTTGTGAATAAATTTAACTTAAAAAGTAAACCATATTGAATATAGTTTTACAAAAACGAAACAATAATATTCTGTGATGTGGAATTGATTTTAGTTGTAGATTTTATCCAAAATTTCTTGATATTTCAACCATAATATTTTTAGATCCATTAATGACAATAAATTTTTCACATTTAATGAAAACGTAGTAGGTTCCATAATAACATGAAAAAATTGATAAAAACTCAACTTTTTCACCTATGGATAAACTAGGACAAGATGATGGTAAGTGATTCATTATTTCTATGAAAATGGGTGTTAACATCACAAATATTACTATATATATTATTCCAAATCATTCTTGAAATATACCTTTATTATTTCCTTTAATTTATGATAGTTTTCTGATAAACCATTATTTTGTATCATCGAGTATGACATAAATTCTATATTTAACATTAATAAAATTATTGTATGGTTTATATAAAATGATAACCCTTTTCATGGATAAATTTTTTGATGATGGGAAATTTATTTCTTCAAAAATGTAATATTAATGTTTTACACATGTTGTTAAATTAATAAATTTAAAAGATTTCTGTGAAGATCAAAACTATAATAAACTATTAAATAATTTTTTAAATCATTGATATGGTTGGAGAACTAAAAAAATATAATTGATAAACCATGTAAACTATCTATAAAATATTCTATACATGATGATATAATTTCCCTTCATTGAAAATACAAAAATCGTTCTATGTCTTATCAAAATATTTAGATAAATTTTAATTTGATATAATATCATATATAGTGAACATTATGAAAACATAGATAATTAAATATTATTTTTTATATTTAGTAGTCACATTAATAAATATATCCCATTAAATTTTCATATCACTAATCAATGGTGGCATGTTAACATAAATATCATTTCATGTATTTTTTGGTTGAGGAATACTCATGATCATCATAAAATATTATCAGGTCATACATATCATTTGGAATAGTTCATAATCAAAAAATATAATATTTCATGAACTATGGTTTCTATTAAGGCTCTCAAATATATTTATTCGATATAAATACATTTTATTTCTTAGATTTATAACAGCTTTTTACAATCAAGAAATTATGGTTAAAATTTCATCCATTGTAGAAAATACTTACAGTTACATAGGATTCAATTAGAAAATCAACCATATATATTCCTTCATATAATATTTACCTAAGATAAATGTTTAAACCAATCAGGTCCCTATTGTTAAATCATTGTAAGAACATAAATTTATCTGATATTGTGATATCCCATATTTTATAAATTTTAAAAAATATTCATATTCCTTATAGTAAATAAAAACTCATATAGGTAAACCATGAAATTTATTATACCCAAAAAAAATTGGATATAATTGTTTTTAGAATAAAATTTGGAAAATAGAAGCTCATTTCCTTCTTGATGTAAATCTTCCAACTATTCAAGTATTTTAGTGAAAATTTTAAATTGAAAACCTATTATAGACTTTATATATTTCAATATTAGTATAACTAATAACACCATAAATATATTAACACCAATTAATTAAATTTTTTTATATATCCATATATTAATTCTTTAGTAATGTAATTTTTAAATTATTAAACACCCACTTTATGAAATAATTATTCAAGATGTTCATCTATCATATAAAAAAATATCTCTTCAATATTTGATCTAAATTTTTTTATTAATAAAAATATATATATATATATAAAGAACAATATAGGTAAAATAATTGAATATAATATAGTCTACAATTTATACAGACATTAATTTACTCATATTCATACACTTCATGATTATATTGAACAATATGTCTTCATTTACAAGATTATTTTTTGATAAAAATTCCATGAATGAATAACCCCTCTCTCATTTTGAACAATTTTTATCCATTAATATATCCCCTTTATTTACCTAAGATAAAAATAAAAATTATGAAAATATTTTCAATCATTTATGATGTTAAATTAAAATTTACATAGAAAATATATTTCTTTTCGAAAAAAATTGCGTATTTATTTTAGAAAGGTGAATATATATAAAGCATAACGATTATGTGATGATAAAATAATTTTGATCATGTACTCTTTTAATTTCATTCGTGATATACCATTTTCAATTTAATACATATCAATGTGATCCAATATATTAATTTTTTAATAAATCTTGTGATATATTCTTATCTAAAAAATAGATGTTTTTTTATCAAACATCAATTGTATTCCAATATATATACATAGATATTTTGAAATTTTGAAAACATTTCTGAATATAAATATAATGAATAAATAATAATCTGTTAATCCAACATTCATCAAATTATTATCCGTAATAAATTATAACTCTGACATGATCTAGTATATATGTTATAAAAAATTATAAAAATCAATAATATATATATAGGATATATTTCATTTAGAATTTAATATGAAAATATCATTGTAATGAAATTTCATCGAAATTATATATTATAAATTTGTTATAAATAGTGGTGTGAAGGGTGGGGGTAAATAATATCTTATTTTTAAGAATTTATTCAATAAAAAATTAAAAAATTAACATGTAATGATTTCAAAAACCAGGTAAAAAATAAAAATCTAAGAAAACTATAAATTTTTTATTATAATTATACATGGTAAAAAATTCAATACAAAATTATAAATTCATATATAAATAAATTTTATAAAAATTAAAAAATTAGAAAATACTTTAGAAAAATAAAATATTTGAAATATTTAGAAAAGTAAATAATGAATAAATATAAATATAAAAATATATAGAATATAAAAAATATTTATTAGTGAAATATATTAACTTGATTAACAAATAATGTTATTGTTTGAAATCATGGAATCTATCATAGAAAATAATGGTGTCATAGGGCATAGATAAAGGTTCATAGCTACATAGTCAATGATATTATGTTAAATAGATATAGGATTCAGGATGTAATTCTAAGGGGAAAAGGGAGAGGCATTAAAGTGGTGAAGGGTTTACTGAGAGGGTAAAATGATGTTAGAGAACTAGGAATAAAATATGTGAGAAAGAATGAGTTTATCAGGAGTTATTTGATTTGAGAGAAATAATTGACAGAGGTGTAAAAGATCTAGAGAATTGTGATCAAGAAATGATGGACTACTGGAGAAGTGGTGTAGTCGAATGAGTTAAGAGATATCATTTATGATTTTTGGGTTTTATATTTTTTTTAATGGAATACAAATTTTACAACACATTCACTATATTTTATTAATATTTACCTCATTTTATTCCCTTTCATTTAATAATTAACTATGTTTTAAATTTTTTATAATTAAAGGTTAATTGTATTATATTTTTTAAATATTTATTAAAATCATTGAAATTATGAATTTAATTGAATTTATAATTTTTATAATAAAATAGATAACCATTCTCAATAATCTATATTTTCTTTCATAAATAGTTGGATATGTGGAAAACCATATATATGGTTCAACTAATACATAGAAGATTTTTCTTTTATATGAGATGAAATTAGGAAAAATAAAAAAGTATTTGGATATATTAGATTAATCACATGATGCATAACTTTTACTAACTACAAAATAAGAAAATATTTGTAATATGAAACTGTTTCCTCATGGATTCACATGTCACTTAAAGTAACCTCATGAATTCACATGATACATATGGAAAATTTCATTTAATATTTATGGGTCTATTTTGGCCATGATTATATGGCATGCAATAGTTATTTCTATTTTGATCCAGTTGAAGATAATATTTTATCTATGATACACAATCTTTTCATGATTATACCTGTAGTAAATGGGCCTAAACAGTGAAATATGTAATGTTTACAAAGTAACATAATGTAATGAATAAGGGACCCATCAGTACAAAATTTGAGTATGTAAATAGTATTTCCTATTAAAAATTCTTAGAATATAATTTTAAATGAGAAATAAATATATTGGGGAATGACTATTTTTTAGATGATATAGATTCTACATGGAGTCCATGTAATCAAAACGGATTAAAAAATGATTCTTAGAAACCTCAAATATTGATAGAAATGCTTTTTTTGAAATAGAATAGATTCTAATACATAAATAAAATCATATTTAAGGAAACTTTTTTTTGTTTAAATAATTTATTCCCTTCATTGTAAATTATTGGACGTAATATCTTCATATCAAATAAGTAATAAATGTTTAGGGATTTTTCATCATAATTTACATTTTGTAATTTATCTTTCATTTTAATAAATTGTAAATAGTTTCTATCATTATCTCTCATTTTTTCCATTTTCCACCACAGTACCTATATAATAATAATTGACAAGATTATCTAACTTGGGTATTATCCATGTCGACGATCTATTACTATTCCTAAAACAAAATATCAATTTTTATTTCTTATTTTTAATATGTAATGAATTTGGGGGAGTGTTGTTGGTTGCTGTAGAAATTTCGCTTCCTCCATGGAAAAAATATTGATCTCATTATACTCCTACCAAAAACTAATTCCCTCTATTATATACTGAAAATCATATTATTATGGGGAAAGTTTGAATTAAATAGGATATATCATACGATATTGTTGGGTCATGGAACGTGTCACTTAATCGATTGAGGTGTATTTAGAAATTTTGACTATTAGAGGAGGTGTAATTATGTATTTATATGTTTTCTAATATGAATTTTAATTATGTAACTCAATGAAGGTAATGATAGTTCTTATAATATGAGATGATAAATCAAAAAAAATATAAAATAAAATAATGGGAAATGATGGAACCCAAGTATCCAACCTTGGGACTTATAAATTTTTATATTTTTCTAGGTTTTACATACTTTCTTACAATTTCTTGTTAGGGTCCCAAATAAAATAAAACCTATTTCCATTTAAATCGTTAAAAAAATTATTATAACATGTTTTGAATAGTGAGTGATCCAAAATAGGACTATTGAGAGATTATTTTGGTCATCAAATATATTGAACTATGTAAGAATAAATATTTTTTGTATCACACCACTATCGGTGTATAAATATCCAACACTAGTAGCATGGATCCACATTGATAAAAATATATTCATTCCCTCTTTATAATTATGTTTCATTTCATTATATAAAAAATTAACATGTATATTGATTTTTTGAATGATGAATTTATAAGAAGATTATTACGCATGGAATAAATACTCATTTGTGAAATAA
This sequence comes from Viscum album, assembly GCA_963277665.1. Classification (NCBI taxonomy): domain Eukaryota; kingdom Viridiplantae; phylum Streptophyta; class Magnoliopsida; order Santalales; family Viscaceae; genus Viscum; species Viscum album. The sequence continues at coordinate 2,044,074,316 of OY728126.1, read as the reverse complement.
ATTGAGAATGGAATGATTTAAAGTCTACATGAAATAAAATATTATATAATAGATATAAAAAAAATGTCACAACTATTTACCACCCTAAAAAGAATATAATAACTGAATTAATTTATTTAAAAATCAGAGAAGAACCAATATTTAGTGAAAACATATATATTGGAGGATCAATATGATTATAACCATGAGAATCCATGTTTTTAAAATGAATCAAATTCCAAAAAAATAAATTAATCTCAAAAAATTTTGTATCAGGAGAAACATGAAACCCTATTGATTCATTATATAAAATAAGTGATGGTAAAGTGCATGAACATTTTTTCAATCTTCCATGAAATTAAATTAAAAATATAAAAATTAAATTAAATTAAAAAAATTATTATAACCCTTAAAATTTAACATGGAGAAATTTGAATCTAAACATGGTGATGAAGATACATTGAATTATATAATAAATGGTTATCTCAAGGATTAACATGATTAAATGATATCCAATATGATATAGTTTTTGGGTATGTAATTATAGTAAACTTATCCAATTCATCTTCAATATAGAAAAATTGTTTCCTAACCTATCATATGAAAAAAAAATTCAAATATAATTTAAATGTTTTATTATAGTGTCACAATCCACCTCATATACCCTAGTACACATATACACAATAAGATCCTCTTATAGCCTGAAGGTCTTTCCTAAACCCCAAGGATAATCGACTTGCACCAATCATGGGTTTGAAACAAACACCTTGGTTATTTCAAATAAAAGGGAATAGTTTTTGAACATATATACGATAGAACATCAAAATATATATATCCCACAAGTTGTTATTTCAACACTCCTCAAAGATAAAATACAAGAATCAAATAGGTAAAATAATCCAAAAAAATACATCAATTAATAAATTATTTTTTGCATAATGAGGATCTTAAAACCCAAGTGACGTGTAGGTCACATATCCACCAATCACCTTAATTCCTCTAGATCCAATTAATCCATTACCCCTTCCACCTCCAGGTGGTTTATTCCTTTTTCTTTTTTCTGGAATAACATAATAAAAAAATCCCAATGGAAAAGGTAGGGTGTGAGAAAGTGGGACCAACAGGATACCACCAGTGCTTACATATAAAATGCTATAAAAATAAAAAAATTATTAATTCTATTTGAATATAACATGAATTACAATGTCATTTTCATAATTTTAAAAAATAATATTTTAATCCTAAATGTAGCATATATATCAAAATAGTATTAAATTAAAATTTATATAAATTAGTGGCAATGAATAATGATTTTTTATAATCCATGATGTGTATACTCACGGAAAACAAAACAAAGAGCCATGCTCATAATTCCATAGTTACATTAGTTTCTTGAAATATGATCCTCAAACATCTCAATCACCATAACACATTAGAGATGTGTGAACACTCGAATAAAAAAATCGATATAGGACCCATTATTGGAAATCAATCAACACCCTGTTAGAGGACCCTACAAGGTAAATCATTTCAATCATGGTTTAGTTATATTTTTCATCATCAATCCTTTTCTAGGGAGTTAGATTCCAAGATTTATTTTCCTAATCACCAAAAAATACCCAGTCTCACATGGACTCTATACAGACAATCAATCAATCATTATACATTAAATCATTTAGAATCATTTCTTCATTTAATAATCAATTTACTAATTTTATTTTCAACATGAAAATTCATTTTAAAAAATATTATAGGATATAATAATATTCATGACCATTAAAATCATGACTCAATTTTATATATTTTTTAATAAAACAACATCAAATAATTTCATCAAATCTTCTTTCAATGTAAGATAACAATTATAACCCCACCAAATATTTTCAATTCCATTGAAATTGGTGTGTTATTGGGAATTAAACTACTTTTTAAAATTAATCAAAATCCTATCTTTTATAGTTTTTTATATTAATTAAAAAATCATTTCCAATAAATCAGGAAACATAGGTTTTCAATTTTAATTTAATCTTTATAGAAGCCCCTAACACTACTCACATCTTCAAATCCACACAACACCCATGTTGGGATCCTTCAATAAAGATAAATAGTGTGTTATTAAAGAATATAACATAGAATCAATGTCCTTTAAAAAATGATATTTGATGCTTCAATAACATTATGATCTATAAATCTCTAAAGATATGGGAATAAGAGATAGGGAAAAAATACCTGAGAGGTCATTTTCTTTCCATATGATAATTGAACAAAATCAATACTATGTTGACGTGGCAAGACATGGGTTTTCTGGTGTAAAAATAACCCATTTATATACTCTAAATTCCATTGATTCAATTTATATTTGAATGGGGGTGTTAATAATATTAAACAATGGTTCCATTAGATAAATATAACATTTTATAGGAATTAAAATAATCAGTTGCATGGTTTACAGTATGGGCTACATGGATAGTCATAACCATGTACCATAACCGTGTGATCCTATGAGAATTCATGATGGTGATCATAAACTTACCATGTTTCAAACATGAAAAAACAATTACCCATTAGGTAAAAAAAAAATTTGGGGGGGGGGGTGGTAACATTGTTTGGAAGAACCATTCTCCCGCTTGTAGTTGCTCAATCATGGTTGAATGGTTTATAGGCCAAACTTTACGGTTTTCCCTAACTCTACAAAAACTATGTACATCACCAAAAATACAAAAAAATACAAATTTAACCCATAAAAATATGATATAATCCCTAAAAAAACATATTATTGAATCAAGGGTGATGATGTTCCAAAACCAATGTTATAAGATGTTATAAAAATCAAACAATAAATAAATTATACCCCAAAAAAATAATACAAAGAAGATTACATATAAATGAAATTAATATAATAATTTACCAATAGATTCTCACACTCCAATGTATAGTGGAATCCGATCTTTGATTTCATAACATGTGGACCAAAGGTATCGTTTTCCTATGAAGAACCTTTGTCTCAAAATCAAAAATCATAACTAGATTCTCAGTCTTGGATAAATAATATTCAACATTAATATATGCCCATATAAGGAAATGAAAACGGTAAGAAAGACACATACTGAGCTATGATAGGTGAAACACATTGTGTGTCAATGTACGTTGTTGTGGAAGTTTCATAATTTAATCTACATTCCACACCTGATGAAAAATATATAAAGGACCCAAAAAATTGATACAGGGATTTCCCCTCTCCCGTCATGGCTGTTACACAAAAGTGGTTTAAATTTTAATTAAACATTGAAATAAACTCTGAATTATAGAGGTATTTGAGGATAATAAATATTGGACTTATACTGGCTATATACAATCACCATTCTCTAATGAATTAACTGAATATTAATAATCGTTTGTTGGATGAAAATCATTCCAACCAAGGATGTTTCACTAATATCCATTGAAAAAGTGTAGATAAAAAATTCAATTAATACATTTTCTCAAAAGGGTTTATTATAATATCATATTTGTAACTATTATTTTTTGGAAATCATAACCAATCCCAAATGAACAAACCATGAAAAAAAATGTTAGGAATGTATTAACATATTGTTTAATAATAAAACAATATAGATTTTTATTTATAGAATTATATCTTTGGGTTAAATTCCATTATCAAACATAACTAGTATCCCATTTGATCCTATATTACATTATATAACTAACATGTAAAATAAGTAACCCTAATGAAGAATGTAACATAATTTACTCCATTAAAATATAAAAGGTATATCACATAATGAATTCACATGTCCTAATTAATGGGTTAATATAAAATGTTTATAATTTGAGATGATTTGGATTACCAATATAGCACAATACATATCTCATTATTCCCCCAAGTTGTCTGTTAAACCAAACCATGAAGTCAATAATGATATCAACCCCATTCAAATTCAATATAGTATGGTGATGATGTAATAAACGATGGTTTTTGGTTCTAGTCATTGGCCTATTGGTAGGTATAACAATTCGAAACAATGTTAGTGATGCATCAACCGTTACATGGCCAGTAGAATCATCATTGCATATCATAAATCATGTTTTTGGTATTTGTGTGCAGTGAAAATTTAATATGCTAGAATATGTGCTTCTAGATTCGGTAGTAAATCTATAAAACTAATAGATGTGACCCAATTATTTTCCATCAAAAAATACGTCATCAAAAGAAAATAATAGATCACTTAAAAACCTTAGGAAAAATTAGGTTTAGTGTTTTAGAGAATTAGGAAAACCTATTATAATATTTAGATCATAATTAACTAGTTCATAAATAAAAACATATTATCCCCCAATATGTCAAGCGTTTTTTATTTCATGATAGGTCCTCATTAACATCCATGTGAAAAAATTCCCATAAAAACTCAATTAACATCCTGACTCGTAACCTGAGGAAGTAAAGCATAAGAAAGGGTGATCCCAAATACTTAGTAAGGGTAAAAAAGAGATATATCTAAGCAAAAAAAATGAATATATGTCTATGAAAACATGATAATTATAGTAAAAGATCATACCCTACATATCAAAGATCCTAAACATGAGTCAGAGAATAAATATTTGAAGTTTATAATACATGAATCACTATGAATGGAAGATCATAATCCATGAAATCATAATATATCCTTAAGACATGGTATTTTTTAGAGACCAATGGGCCCATAATATTATTTACATAGTATCCAAGGCATCACATAAAATTACATCACAGTGGAAAAATTCTTATCCTGAACCAAGTTAACTCTACGTTCCAAACAATTATTACTGAACCAAAATTTCATATCAATCCAATCCTATATTACTAAAATGGATTTAATTGTTATCACCATCATGTCTATTTAATGAGATATTAATATTATCCAATTACTTGGATGGAGATATAATTCCAACGCATCTCAAAATGAAATCATTCTTATGTCCACCATGAGAACATAGATCATTCGTAACCCATGAAAAGTAATGGGTTTCATAGAACACATTATCATAGCATAACTCATGGAAAATAAAATAATTCACAAGTAAAAATTCATAAGAAATATAAAACATTAAATGAAGAATAAATATGGTAGAATTTTTTCAGATCCACAATAAAACAAATGTAACATCAAATAACATGGTCTTGGGTGAAAAATAATTTTTAGACAACTCTTGAATGCAGTTCTAGAGGAAAATATCAAATTTTATTTTAAAAATGATTTATAGGTGATAAACTAGTTTTGAAAACCATTTTAATTGAAAATATATTTGAAAATTTATAATGTAACTGTTTTGAATATAAATTATAACTTTATGATCATTTTCATTGAAAATGAACTGAATATATCTTTTAAAAACATTTCATTAGGAAAATAATCTCCAATCATTTCAATGTATTTGATACCACTTTTTAAAATTTGAATCAGAGTCCCCATCAAATAATTACAATAAATAAGCTTATAATACCATTAATATAAGTATATTCCTGATATAACATGTCATATGGTATTATATAGACCTTGTATAATAATAAAGGTGCATAACAAAATGTTTGTATCAAAGAAGGAAATTTGTCACAAAAACTACCTTAAGAACTTGGTAACTTTTGAACCATGAAACCGCATGAAATAGAGATCATCGAAGGATATTTATATATCCCGAAATATAATTACCAAATTCATAGAATAAATTTATGGGATGTATGTACACAAAACAAATAAAATTAGTGGTGAATAAGGCATGTGTCTCAACGAAATAGAAAGTGAGATGAAATTCCCTTTTTTAGGTCGGGGTTCCTTTGTACATTTCACAAACTCTAATATAATTGTTTAATGAATGTTATTATATTATTATAGAACCATATTTATAAACATTATAACATATATGATCATATTATCAATCATTTGATAATATTTCATTATTACACTTCTTTCGTGTGTTAATTGTTTCTTATTTTCAGAGAATGTTTTGTCGTTTAAGTCAAACATATTCTAATTTTTTTTAGTAATTTAATTTAGAAAAATTAATTAATTTTTTATATATAATATTTATTCATTATATACCATTATTTAATCACTAAATAATGGTTAATAAATATAATTAATCTCATCACATTGTGAAGATGGTTGTTCGTACTTAATCACAAGTGATAGTATCATTTCCTTAATAGTGATAATTATTAAAGTTAAAAGTTTATATGTTATTTACAGAATCAACACAATAACATAATTATTATATATTTCTATTGCATCCATCATTATACCAATCCAAATAAATTGGTGACAAAAAACAGATTACAACACGTCCTGGAGACAGTAGGACATACGTATACACATGGGGAGATTTCATTTTTTCATTTGGTTGATAGAAGGTAGAATATCATTGTTCCATTAAATGATTAACAACTTATAATATAGTTAATACTTGATTTATTATATTATAATGGAAACAACATAATAAGATGAATTAGAATAAGAAATTATTTTGAAAAGTCGGTATGGAAGTTACCTCTTCTTCAACGATCACTCTTTAAATCTCCTCTTTGGAACACAAGAGTTGGTCGTTGGAGATTACCAGAACCTATATAACGTGAATAAGGATGTAGATAAGGGAAACATTAATGGGTATATCTATATTAAATTCTCAAAGGTTTGTGAATATTTGGGGGAGGATGTTCCCATTTATTATTTAGGTGAGGGGTACTTTTAAAATTTATGAAACCATTAATTTATAATAATTTATGAAATCAATGAATATACCACCAAAATGAGATATATATAAAAGTTAATATATGATAATAATGTAATATCATTAAATAATAAAATTTATATAATTTTTTATATCAATTTAAACCTTATATTCGTAATTAATCCATAATTATCTAATTTATGTTTTATTATGGTAACAAATTTTCAGACATTAAAAGTTTTAAATTTTAATTATTTTATATCACAAAGACCATAAATGAATTACTTATAATATTTTCAAGACTTTTATTGTTATTTTTTATTTTCATATATGTATTATTATTTTTATAAAATTTAATAATCCATTATTTTGATAAAATATCAATAGCGTCAATTCTTACACTATTCATTTCATAGAATTTAATAATATCATGATTAGATGATAACCTCTAAAAATATTTCTTTATATAACTAATGGGTAAAATTAATCTATTAATTTCATTGTAAAGATTAATTATCTAAAAATAAAATTATTTTAATATTTTTAATATGTTCATTTGGTATTTCAATTAATTAAATAATAACAACATTCATTTGGATTAATTATTTAATTGACATTTTTATTTACTAAAAATAAAAATAAAATACAATTCAATGATGAAGATAAATTTTATATATTCTATAATATTATTTATATAGGAATATATCATCTGTTTGACCTAATATTTAAAATGATATGGTATAAAAAAATATGTAAGTATCATCATTGACTCCACTTTAAATAAAATAATATAAACATCATAATCCATTATATGCAGTTCCAAATGGACCATAAGAATATAATTTGTTGATTATGAACGATATATACATGAAAAGTAAGATTTGGTCAAGTTTTTGTGTATATTAAGCGTTATGATCATTTTAATAAAAAATAGTTTATTAATTTTTCATCAATGAACTAATTTATGCATCATTAATGTATAACAGTATAATTAAATAATGTAGTCTCTAAGAATACAATTTAAATTACCATGATGCAGATAATTTCATTATAGTTTTGTATAATAATTATAATCAATGATTTATCAGGGTTTTCAATATTTTAAAATTTATATACATATAAAAAAAGAGGGTGAAAATTTGTCACTTTAGGTCACATTCAATTATCTTGACATCATTGATATTGTATTCAGGGAAAAAATACATTAAATGAGTAAATTACTATAATAATTTGTTATAGTTTTATGTTTAGTCATATGATAAGATTATTTTGGTGTTAGGGTAATTGTATTGAGCATATAATATAAATTTATTAGAAAAAATATCTAATTTTCCTTTAACAGTGTTAAATTAAAAATATAGAAGTTACTATTCACAATATCCAAAAAAAATAAAATTAACTTTTTAAAATAATTTATACCAACTGAATCCAAATATGGAATGCATTTTTAAAAATTTCAAAAATAGACGATTCAGTAATAAAATAAAAATTAATATCGTTGACGAAACAAGAAAATTGTTTTTTAAAAGTTATAAACTATCAAAATATTGACATGTGTTTATATCAAATTTCAATATTAAATTAATTCCAATGACTGAAATTTTAATAAATGATAAAATAATAATCTATTTAAACTTTTAAACTAATTAAAAATATAATCTATCAATATAAATTAATTAGATGAAAAATCATTTTTGAATTATAATAGAGTAATTTTCATTATTCATTAAAATATGAATGTTATAAAAAACCATATATTTATATAAAATAAATTTTGATGTCACACATAAATATAAGATGATTATTTTTATAAATTTAAATTATTAAATTTTAAATAAGTATATTTTAAAAGGGTCTTCCATTAAAAGGATCCAAAACTACATTTTTTTAAATACATCTTTTATAACAAAAATTGAATCTGTTCTTATGTATTGTCTAGAAAACATAAAAGTTCAATTATAAACCATGGATTGAATATATTACACATATATTTCATTATTATAATCCATCAATAGTGATTTTATTGTTTTATAACCTCCGGTTTTACATTTTGATTTTTTTTCAGAACAAAAATTTCTTTTTATTTAAAAATGGTATTATTTTTATTTATAATTAATTACACACAAAATATTTAAGTATATATTCATAATTCAGTTGATAATATGTATACATACTATTATATTTATTAGTCTAAAATTTATAATAATAATATTTATACTTTCATTTAAATATGGTTTTTCATTAAATGAATTCTATCAAAAGAACTTCTAATTTTGTGTCAAACAACACATCCATAGTGTTATGTATACTACCATACAAGACAGAGTTGCATGTATCAAAAGATAATATTGGTTTTTTGTACAACACATGACATCAAATAAATTAAAAACAAATTATATCAAAAAATCAGGGGGTGTTATAGCCTACTTGGAATTATTACAATACTCGATAATATAACTTCTCATAGAAAGGGTGCAACATATAGGTTCCAGAAACAAAGGATACCACTCAACTAGAATGAATCCTCACTAATGATCTAAAATAAATAATGTGAGTTACAAAATCCACATTATTAGTCATCACGCTTCTAATCCTATTTAATTATCTTGAGAGGGATCGTGGCCATAGGAATGTACATCAGAACACATTTGGTCACATTCTCTCAAACTCCATGATACAACCAAGATAAACGAGCCATCAGATTCCACTCATTGGATTATTATTTCATTAAGTCGGTTGAAATATTATAGCATACCAGGTCTTTATGAATCTTCTTAATCAATATATTTTTGGTACTCAACCCATCATCTCTTCTATATGGATGAAATATTTTAGAGAGAAGTTATCACACAATATTTCTTGTAAGAATAAACGTTATACCTTTCCAAGAAAACGCAATTCCCCCAAATCGTAAGAGAATTAATCACATATGAGAGTTTGGGAAAATGGGTTCAATAATTATTATCATGTGGCCTAATATTTCTAGAACAACACATTGCTAAATGATCACCCAATATAAGAACACATCCCAAACCTGATCTCGATTCTTAAAAATTAACCACATATCCCTTCTCATCCTCCACGATAGTCATTATTAGAAATTAAGTCAAAATAAATCTCAAATCATTTGAATCAATTTTTAAATTTCACATTCCTCAAGAAAATCAGTTATTTTTTAATAATATTAATCATTGTAAAATAATACTTCAGGAAATAATTAATAAACATTTGGTAATATCATTCCCAGACAGTGAAAATCTATATCTTGAAAATGTTCAGTCATTTTTTTTCATGTTAGAACAACCATCACCTTCTGAAAATCTATTGAAATACAATTTTCGAAGACCTTATGTCCCACAATAATCACTTCTCCAATAAAGAAATTTCATTTCACAATATTCTTGTAAATCTAATGATTTCAAAAAAATTATAGCACTTCTCTAAAATGATGATCATTGTATTCATTAGTCTAAAATAAATCCAAGATGTCATCCAAATAGTTCACTATAAATAATTCATTATAGTCATAAGTTATTCAACACTATTAGAACCCTTTCGATCATTTGATATACCAAAGGGCCTAGAAGGTACTCATATTGTAAATACACACCCCTAATGTGAGTCTTCTAAATTTTAGATTCCTTAATTATTAGGCGAGGCTAACATGAATAAAGATCAATTTTCAAGAAACACTTTTCTCCATTCAAATGATCCAATAAATCATATATCCACCTTAATAGAGACTAGATCATTAATATAAATTGATTTATTTTATGTTAATCAACACGTATGATATGTGTTCAATTTTATTTCCTTGAAAAAACAAGTCTCAAACGAGGTGAAACATTCGGTTGTATAAATATTTTATCCAATAATTCATCCCATGGGATTAATAAATATTTTATCTCAGTTAATTCTAGATTAAGGTGGGAATCAATATTAAATGAGTAATAGATTCCAAATCACTAGATAACTCCACCTCTCATAGCAGTGGAATGTAAGAGAAATTTAAAGGAAACAAAATGGAAAGATCAAAAAAATATAGTTAGATAATTAATTGTAAATTAGAGATACATTTAAAAAAACCATAAAATATATTTTCCTACCCAACTCCAAGAATGACAAACTGTCTCTTATTGACCTAGGGTCCTACTCTCCCAAAAAACACAAAACACCTAATCAAGCATAATGAAGGAGACCCACAAAATATAACATTCAATCCAAGACTTAAAACTATCATCCAATTCATCCTAAAAGTAATTTAAAGAGGATTCGTGTTTAGAAAAATAAAATTATAGTTATTCCCAACCAGTGATAGGAAGAAAACACAAGAGGGATAAGATATAACTTTATCTATATTCGTTCTGATGTGCATAATAATATCCAACATATTACATCTATTCATTATAGAAATATTTAATATATTCAAAATATAATTCCCCAAATACAATTTACGTGATCCAATATCGAAGAAATAAGTCCCTACATTTTTTGTTATAGTAATGGTACCTCTCATTGTCACTACTCCTCGAACATATTACTCTAGATAATCTTATAATATATTAATAATATTAATTCCATATTACTATGACTAAACCCATTAGTTAGTAATTTATCTAATTATTACATAGTAATTTTAAGTGCTGATAATCCCATGACACTACATAGAGAAAAACTAACATGACCATAATACTGCAAGTGACCTTATCATCTGCATAAGGTACAGATCTATAGTGACTCAGTGAATACCTATTTATAATTCCCAACCATTCCATTCTAAAATCAAGTAATGGGGCCTCTTCCATGAAATCCAGATGATCTAGATGATTCTTACTCTCAAAATTGACCACATGACTCATCACACTTTCTCTTTCTTTAAACGGATCTAATAGAAAACCACTAAGAGAAAATGAACTCTATTCATCCCTAATATACCAGCCTGGTCAAGGTAATCCATTAATGATTTATCCATTACATATACATAATATGTGATATTTACATCAAATTATGGGATAAAAATCAAATATATGGTCCATAAAATACCATTAGGTCTTCTTTTTTTCAAAATTCACTAACTTGGGAAAAAATAATGAAGATCAACAACACTATTTTCATATTGCATCATAGTCCTACCAACCTATTGGTAGTTTAGAATCTCCATTCATTATAAGAATGATATATATTTTTAATTAAACTAAAAATTAAAAGAACTATAATTTCTATCCACTGTAATAACTCATGTTCCTTTATTTCACAATAAAATACCTCCATCTCCTACAAGACCCTTCTAGATTGATGTTATCACACATCCATTTTATCAAATTATGAGTTTCAAAGATCTCAACATGTACCTCTATATTATTCACAAAAAACACCATCCTTTAGTAGTTTGTTATATCCATGAAAATATGGTTCTTTTTGAAATAAAACACTTCAGAATGATATCTAGATTTCTCACTTCACGCCCCCATGAATATATCTTGAATGATAATGGGTTGATGTACTTATCCTATAGGATAGAAAAAACACCACGATCAGAACATGATTTAGGTACAATGGAGGATTCATCTACACCAATTCACCATTATATTCCTCATATGGAATATTCAAATGTTATCTCATATGCATGATACTATAGAACATCAAAAAAATTGAAGAATCAACCGGGATACACATATTAATCACTCAATCAAGAGATAATAGAAATTCAATATAGTAAAATAAACTATGAAAATAAAATAATTCGATCAAACTATTACTCTAACACACATTTCCTAAACACCCATGGTGACTTGAGGCTTGTTACAATGAGGTATTTTTGATAAATCACTAGTAACATCCTTATATGTCCTAAAAATATCACTTCAAGTAAACTAGTATAACCCAAATTAAATACTAATATCAATGAGGGTTAAAAAACTTTCCCATTTGATAAAAATATTCCCAAACTGTCCCAAATACACCATTAGACTAATAACTAATTCAATCCTTATATATCACAATGGGAATACATAGTCGCCATGGGTTGATGAATAGAACTGAAAACTGGAAGGTGACTAGGCCATCGCACTATGTAAAATCAAAGAGAACTATTTTTCCACAAATATATTGTAAAAAATATAACGATAAATTAAACAATATCGTACATAAATTTTTATCAAGGATAATATCATAGAATAAAATGGTAAAAAACACATAATATTATATCATCAATGACATAACATCATTCAAAATGAGTATCTACAAACACATCTAACTTGTTGATCATATATCTACCTGATGCCCCCATAACTGAAAGTCACGTGAATCAAGTACATCAACACCTCTAAGTGTTAATTTCCCTTTTAATGGATATTGAATAAGATAATCTAATTTTTTCTATTGGAAAATGTTTGGTGACTGAAATTGGGACCAATGGGATAGAATAAATTATTATAAATGAAATTCAAAAAAAATCCATTTTTTTATGTTTAAATAAAACATTTCATATATCTTGACCCTTTTTAAACTATAAATTGAGAAACAGTTTAAGATACCATTTATATTTTCCATTAAAGGCAGATATGTTCAATCATACAAGTTTTGACTAAGTAATGGAACCCAAACCCTTATTAAAAATAATATAGGAGTGATGGGATTTGAATCATTCTAAAATTCAATAGAATAAGGCATTGAATGCATTTTATGTCAATGATAACATTGAATATGTAAAAATATAGGAAAGTGGAAACAATGTTCATGATTTACCATAGGATGAGTCAATGTTGGATGAGTAGTTGTTGGATGAGTCATCGTTGGACAAGTCATCATTGGACAAGTCGCTGTTTGATGAGTCTTCTTTGGACAATTCATTGCTAGATGAGTCACCATTGGAACAGATTCCCTTAGAAAAGTTTCATTTGGATGAGTCACCATTGGGGGAGTATATATTGGAAAAGTCTCCATTGGATTAATTTTTGTTGGATGATTCGTCATTCGATGATTCACCATTGGACAAGCCGCCATTTAGTGAGCTAACATTATTTAAGACATTGTTCTTGGGCCATTATTCGGGAGTTACTAATCAAGATTCACCAATAGAGATTCACAATTTCAATTATTCATTGGAAAAAGATCATTTTCTAAGGAGATAACATTGGAATGTGCTAATATTGGAATGACCAAACGTCTTAGAAACACTATTCACAAAACGGGAAATTTTGGAAATGTGTTAAACTAAGTCAATTTAACATCATAGAACACATAAAACACCATTTTTTTCATAAAATAATAGTATGGAGGGTATAATTCATTACATGATATCTCTTGTGACTAAAAAAACCCAATTCATTGAGTTCTATTTAATTCTACGTGCACCCATATGTCTAATTTCATTATCATGATTAAGTGTTCCACGTAGATCATAAAACATGGAATTAGTTATCACCACATTTTATTCCAATATAATGGAGTTAGAATACATAAATGTAAGTTTCCAACTAAAAAAGTGTATGTGATTAATGTTTAACTCCCTTGATATGAATGTGTTATGAATATTAACTACAAAATAGTATGGCATTGAAAATAACCGTGAAATTTCGGCAGCATAATGTGGGAGTATAAATTATCATGGAAGAGATTAATGAGAGTGAAATTTGTATCTGATAATTTTTATATAAAATTATATTCCGGGGATATTTAAGAACATTTCCCATCCTTAGTAATTGGTGATAAAATACATTATACAATGCAAGAAACATGAATAAAGATGAGAAGAATAGGATCCCTTACCTTCGTAGTATAATTCCAAAAGCGTGAGAGGAGATTCTTGAGAGATTTTGGAAAATTTTGAGGACTCATGAAAGGGTTAGTAAGATAAGGGAATGGTAAAATGTTTATGTAGTGAATATAAATTGGAAGTTGGTTGGGTTTTTATTGGAAATGAGGGGGGAATTATTTAATATTTATCAATCAATGGTTTTGGACTCTATATAATAAAATAACGAAATCTATGTACCTTCCCAGGGGTTTTCCCATGGTTTTGTCCAAAGAGGGGTGGATATCAATATTTTATTAGGCCATGTTTCAAACATATTTAAATGTTAACCTTTCCAATTTTCAAGTGTGTAATGTTTATAAGGAAATAATTTTAAAAACATAAAATATATTATAGGTTTTGGATTATTTATAAAGGATTTATTGAAATTAATAAAATTAACTAAAAATCACATTATATTATGTATGAAAAATATATTTGGTCATGTGTACCATTTATAGTATTTATTAAATCACTTTTGAGGTAATATAATGTTTTAATACAAAACATATATTTATAATATCTTTTTTTAGTAAAAAATTATTTTTTCTCAAAAAATTATGTAAAATTTATTATTAAATATTTTCTATCTTATGATTGGAAAATAATAATAATTTTATCTAAATAATTTTAAAAATATATGAATTTTAACTTTTAACATTGGTTCGATATTTATTGGGAAATGTTGGGTTTTTTACATAATATATTTGGAGCCCTAGTAAAAGTTACTTTTATCTACATAAAACATAATGATAATTTTTTTATAATAATTTATATATAATAATATTGCATGAAAATGTTATCTATTTAAAAATCAATTATTTCCTTAAATCAAAAATTTCATTTGGATATTACATGAAAAATAATTTTTGATTTATTATATGATGATCAATAATAATTTATATATTAAAAATAATAAAATGAACATACACTAATTATTATACACTGTATATATATTCATACTATTAGGTTATTTATGCATTTCCCCTTAATACCATAGAATATTTACTAAGAGTAAGGCGCTTGAAGATGATTCAATCATGGGGTGGTTCAACATACATGGTTTGGGTTGTGTTTTTATTTAGATTTAACTTCTCATGTAAGTAGTTTTTCTCATGTCTATGTTTTTGGATCCCATATTGGGATTGGTTGAGGAAAAATCCGTGTACTTCTTTCTCCCTTGGAAAATGTGATAAATGTGAATAATAGGGTCTGATCGAACTAGTTGAGGGAATCACATCCTTTGTCTATGTAAACTAGATTTGTTAAAGGACTATATTTATACTAGTCATATGATAAATATTAAATGAATATATTATGAATGGTTATGATTCATAAAAATCATTTAAATATGATATTAATAAAACCTAAGAAGTCCATGTGCTTACCATATCCATAATATATAATAATTTTTTTTATTTAAATTTTTTGAGTAATTTTATTTTTAAATGATTGATTCATTATAATGATCCCCCTTTATAAATTTCATCCTTTAAAATTTCATTCCACATGATAAAAAAATATGTGGGTAACTCTATTTCATCCCCTCCTTCAGTACCCACATCGATTATTAAATCTACGGGTCTGTCCACGACACTTTGAAAAGGTATATTTTCTTATTTCATAGAACCTTTCATATATGATATAAGATCATTAGAGAGTGGTTCATAGAGAAAATATTATTCTCCATTCTTACCATCTATTGATTGTGTTCATGTAGGGATTGTCATATGAACCTACTCAAGAGTGATACATGGAACACATCATGAACTTCAGATAGGTTAGTTGAATGTTCTAGTCGATAAGACACTACTCCAATGAGATAAAGGATCAATAAGTGTCTAATGTATCATGGACTAAACATTGTCTTCCTCACAAATATCATTAATTTTATCCATGGATATATTCATAGAACTACCTTATCTCTAATACCAAAATATATTTTTTTAATGATTGTCGACATGTATATATTGTCCATTTTTAGTTTCCATGATGTTAAATTGAATGGTATTGACATTTTCAACAATTTCCTTCATCATTAGCTTTTTAAATTCCCCAATTTCATCATAAAATGTATGTTTTATGGACCAATTCACATAATGGGATTCATAGGGAGCAATTTGGATGTTAGATTCTAAACTATTATTTTATGAGAACTCGTCCTGTGGAAGATGTTTATACCAACTTCCATTGAATTTAGTAGATCATTCCTTCAACATATCCTTGAGTTTCTATATATTCTACTCATATTGGCCATTAGTTTCTGGATGATATGAAATTTTGAAGTTCATCTCATTATTTATAGAATGATATAGAGTTTTCCGGAACATAGATCTAAATCACGGATCTCAATCAGATAAAATTGATGGTAGTGTTCCATGTAGACTCACCACATCACTAATGTATATCCTTTCAAGTTGACCGATTGAGAAGTAATATCAATTTTCCTTAAAGTAATATGTACTTCTTAAACAACCCACCACAACACATATATAATTACTTCATCATGATGTCTTTATAAGAGCATTTAAAATGTCCATGGAGATGTTTCCCAATTCCATGTTGGCATTGGTAATGGGTGTGTCATCCCCTTTGATTTTTCCATTCCGCCTCCTCTTTTTGACATACAAAGAATCGTGATGTATATTTCCCTATCTCATTCTTCATATTTTGCAAAAAAAATAGTTCTCTAAGGGATCTTGATACAGATTGTTTTGTCGTTGAGGGATATAGAAGGTTGATCTTTATAGACCCTCTATCAAAACCTTCTTCAACTCATGATTTAATGGTAAACATAGTCCTGAACCAAATCTGAAAACTCCTTCGTCATTAATATTTTACTATAAGGATTTACCTTTTATTATAGATTTAATTTTCTTATGAAACCCCAGATCATATATTGGAGCATCATTTATCTTCTCTAAAATGTAAGACAGAGTAATAATTTGCGAGGTTATTAATTATGGTCATTATGTTCTGATTCCCATGTATTTTTGTTTCAAGTATATGTACAACTTATCCGTGTCAATTATCATTAATGATAAAATTTCCTGATCCTTTATACTTAGGGAATTTTCCACATTATTTTATTTCCCAGGATTATAGTGGATTGAGAAGACGTTTTCATTAATAATATCTAATAATTTTCATTAGAGAATATTCATCTATTTCTGTGTGAATATATATTTGAGAATCTTAGGATCCATATATATTTCAATATTCTCCTCAAGGACATAATTCCACCCTATTTTCAATTTGATGATCACTAGATGCATCTTCTGTTTTTGAATTTGGTAGTTCTATTCACAAACATACAATTTCCTTGAAGCATAAGCTATCACCTTTTCATTTTTCATTAACACACAATCCAATACCTTCTTCAAAGTGTCTATTTACACTTTAAAATGTTCTCCATTGTTATAAATGTGAGTACGAGTCTATTGACAAGAATATTTATCAAATCATTGATTCTCAATTTACATTTATAATTCCAAACACACTAGACACCCTTCAGATTTAGCATGGATATTGGGGTTAACCATCATGATAAATTTCCCATAAATCAATGATATTACATATCTAATCCATGGAATCTATGAATATATATCACATATGATTTGATAATCCATCCTTAAATTTCATATATCTTTTCAGGTTCCATCTATATCCCATTTATTATATAAATATTACACAATAATGAGAATTAAATCAATTATAACTCAAATTTTATATAATTTTCATAAAGATTTTCTTTTCGTAAAATTTTTAGTATAGTTCTCACATTCTCTTCGTGATACTCTTTTATTTTTTAAACTATTATAATATCACAACAAATACTACCAAAAATTTCTCATTGAAATATCTAAATATATAATTCATTATATCCATGATGATTTCTCAGGAAGTAGTGAGTTTTAAAAGATTTACAATGAACTCATAAGGACTTTACGTTTCATGGAATATAGTCTTGGGGACTTCCTCCTTCTCCACCATTTTATAGTAATATCCTAGTTAAAGATACACCTTGGATAAGAATCTTTCTACCCATACATGGTCAAATAATTCCTTAATCCTTGTAATATGATACCCATTCTATATCATGATCTTATTTAGATCATGGTAATCAATAAAAAGGCACATTGTTCCATTCTTATTCATGAAAAAGATATCTAGTTCTCCCTAAGGTGAAGAGATTTGGTGTATGAACAATCATCCATATTATCCTATTATATTTTATTATCGCTAAAAGTTCTCCAACTACAATTATATAAGGATTATTGGATAATGGAATCATCCTAGTTATATACTCAGTTGAAAATTAAACCACCGTTTGTTGGTGGATACAAGAAAATTATTTTGTAAAAATTTCAACATATTCCATGGAAATGGTTATTTCATCAAGGATTTTTATTTCCTTATACTCAATCATTTGATCGTGATATTCATTCTTTCATCGAAATAATATCCGTGATTGAGGTGTTGGTGCCAAAGAAGATTCATCATATTCATTAGAAGTGTATAGTATCATAGGAAACTTCATGATATGGAGAGTTATTTTATTCTCATAGAAATATTTTCTGTCTCTATATTGGGACAGATAATACATAACCATAATTACAACAAATTAAACTAATGTGAGTATCATATGGTTTGCTATAAAATTCATCCCCTAAATATAATTATGGGAAGAGTTATATATATGGGATGAAAAAACATTCCCCTTCTCCATTTTCATTGACATATTTAATTTATTTCTTTTTGGTTTCCTATGAATAGTTTGACTAAACTGTTGTGGTATGATGGAATGCATATAACTAAAATACAAAATTAAATTTTATATTCATGAATGAATAACAAGGGTTCATGTCACAACATATTTTTCGGGATCCAATTCAGCATTTATGATGGAATAAGCTTTCCCTTTCTACCATGGGGATTATTGGAGTTTTTCAAATACCCTTGTATTAGAGAATTATTTTTTAAAATTACCACATTCCTTTAATTTTTATCAGTGAATAATGAACTAATAGTTTATTATGGAATTAATTTCATCCATCACATTAGTGGGTTTATCGTGTAAGAAATTTCTCTCTATGTGTCCTTACTACTCATAGCTAAATCATTTCCATGCCCCCATTATGAAATTTATTGGGTGCTTCATTATACACTTTTGACTAGTGGGATGTTGATGTTTTCTAACTCTATTCTATTTCTCAATCAGATGTCCAGTATTAAACTCCACTTTCCAGTTCTTATCCATATAAAACCTGTAAGATTTTCTGATATCTATTTCAACTTTGAGGTTACGTCATACAATTTTCTCACATATATAAAAGCAGCAGATCACCAAATCTATATGTATACTTTATGTTAGCTCACAAAAAAATATTTCAACCCACCATTCATTGGTAAAAAAATATTTTATGTCTTACCATGAAAGTCTTGTGAAATTTTGAATGTACACCCAATAGATTCATTATTTTTTCATAAGGGCAAGGAAATCCTATTCAATTTTAAGTCAAAGAGTGTGAGGAAAATATTTGATGAAATTGTATTATGGATTTCATGCCACCCCATTTATTTGATCTCTTATTAAATATTTTTATTCGTGATCAATGTCCACCACTTTTTAGTTTCTTCCTCCATACAATAAACAACAATTATAGCCTTCTCTTTCTCATAAAATTGATGGATAGAGAAGATCATTTCAATGGAGTTGATACAATGTTCCATGACTAAGGGATAATATTATGAAATTATTTTAATATTCCTTTGTCACATGATTCACTCAATATTATCTTGTTCTTTCATAGTCTGATTTTGGTGTAAGGACCCGTGTTTTTTTGGACTATACTTTTTAGAAAAAACATAAATTTTTAACATTAAGATGCCCATTTGGGAGTAAAATGTTAAGTATTTCGTAGGATATGATCTCAGATATTTTTTTCCAACTTAGTTATTCCTATAATATGGTGTTAATCTGAGGTTATGATGTGGTAGAAATCCACGATATTCAACATTTAGCAGAATAATTAAAATTTTTTATTTAATAAAATTAATATTAATTTATCTACAATGATTTTTTCTGCCATTCATTTTGAATTGAGTTTCAGATTTATGTTTTGTCTCCTCCATTGAGTCTAGAATAGATATTTTTTATTATGCAATTAATCAACTGAAGTTGTTCACTGAAGCTAATCAGGCCACCACATTTTCATTCCCTTTATGTTCGTTTTCCATTTCTGTCTTTTTCATATCATTTGTTTTCATTAATTCATCATGATTATAATGATTTACCTACACCATAAACCACCATGATAACTAAGATATAAATGGATAATGGACAGATAAATAGTGATATGGAGGAAGGGAGGTTTCATTATGGAGCTCTCGATGCACATTATCGACGTGCAACAATTATGGACAACAGATTTGAGCGAAGCATCAGTAGATTATACCCAATGGTTGGTATTGTTTTCTCTGTACAACCATTTATATTTTAAATTTACTATATTTAATAACCAATTATGATTTCTTGTTGCACTCGAAGGCCCAATCTATTGATTTGGTGGTGAACACAAGGTATTCAGATGATCTTGGGGTTTTTCATTCTGGAAAAGAAAGCTACACGACGAGCAGTTAAAGGTGACACGTAGTGTCTTCTTCCCATGAAATGAATATGATGTTTTCAATTTAAAAACCATGTTATAGAGTGTATACTTCATTTAATGTGTCACAAATGTTTATAAGAGTACACGTCCATCCTACCAGTGTAGGGGTACAAGGTCATGTAGAGTACACAGCCAGACCCTATATGGATAGAAATCCATGTAAATTTTCACAGTCCGGCCAAGTACATTGCTAGGCCTGTTGAGGGACATGGGTACTTACTCAATGTGGGTTAAATTCCATGTTCCTTCTTTGTACAAATTTCACCTAGTTCTTTTACACGCCCTTATCAATAAGAGTACATGAACATGTGGGGCTTTGGGAGTGCACATTATGTACCCATGTGGACACATAGTGTATTTCTCCCATGTAACACTTTTTTTAGGTTCCATATATTATTCTCCTATTAATATGATTTAGAACCATGATTAGTCTATTATAAGTATATTTATATATATATTTTGATGGTGAAACACATGTGTGGTTTTTCTAACTCGTAGTCGAAGTTTCACAATTTTCCAAATTTAGAGGTTCTTCCTTGAGTAGTTGAATTCAGTGTCTACTGAGGGTGAGACCATTGAGATATGATTAACCATGTGTACTCACCATTGAATGAAGAATTGTTAGATTTTACATTGAGAACATATCCCTTGTATGGTGTTTCCTTGTGTCTGAAATGGCCGAGAGAGTATATGTTATTGATGTTCCCCTATAGGAATAATCTATTCATGTTTCGACTTAGTCGTTCTTTAATAAGATTCCTCTACATTATATATTTTTACTAGAGATCCCATGTTGGATTATTTTTCTAAAAATCTTATTGAGGGAGTCATTTTTATGTTCCCTTTACCTCTGTACCATTCTAATGATCCCTTCCAGGATTCCTATTCTTCTAACATTTTCTTAAGGGTCCTTTTTAGTATATCATTTCCTAAGTACCATTCTGAGTAACTTTTGATGGATGGCTCCATTTTAATTCCCATAGAGAATATCATGTATGATTTGTCTCTTAAATTGTATTTATGGATCCTATGTAGTGTGCCACTACTTATCTGTATGCCTCACAAATCCCATGTAGGATGCCTTGTAGTGTTTTGAGTTTAGTTTCCCAATGGGTGATCCACTATTTAACTGACCCTAAGATAGTATGATATGTTCTGGTATATATAGTAGAGGGTGTCACCTTAGAACCTGTGACAAACTTGTAATCACATAGGTATGTGGTAGTGGTGTTGGTATTAGGAAATGTGCAACCCTAACTTATTTTTGTATACACTCAAATGGTTTTTTGCAGATGCGGGGATGTTCACTAGGGGTGCTTCCAGGTTGATGGATGATGAGCATTACATTATACATAGTTTTATAGAGATTCCCAAAGGTTCCTCCTAGGATTTTCTATTTGAGATAGTTTTTTATTTTTATTTTTAAAGGTGTTTACTAGAATCATTCTTGTGAGCCTTAGATGATGTATATAGGATTCCTTGGGCACCTCTATCTCATTTGATCTGTATGATTTTTTACTCCATGAGTGATGAATTTCTTGAAGGACCCAGGAACACCCTGATAGGGGTGTTGTGAATCATGGTGTCTTCTTTTTTCCTTATAAATTTTTTGATCTTCTTCCCACGTTGGTTGGATATCTTTAAATATGTCAAAAAAATGAATTTAGGGAGATGACACAACACTTTTACATGGTTCACCACAAAGTGATACGTCGAAGTATTATAATCCGATAGTGTATCGGTCATACCTAAGTCCACTAACCTTAACGAATATGAGGATTACAAGTTCTGGTCATAGTCACTCTATGCCAAGAAGAATGACATTACAAAATTATAGGGATAACTCCCTGCATCCCTTAGATAACTCCCCTTGACTCCCCCTAGCTCACTAACTATAGAAAATTCAATCATTGTTTATCGACTTGAAGGTCTCTACAATAGATTTGCAGTGATGTCTTTATCTCTATTCAGCATGAGACACATCATGCATCAAAGACCTAAATTGATGAACTTGAATGAACTGAACCACTAAACCGGGTATTCAGAACATGCGAATAGGTTACACTAACAATTGAACGCACCACCTACCCTTTTCATGCATGATCTCACTTTTGCATGGAATATTTTCATTTCCCATGAAAAATATTTCGTGAAACAATACTCGTTATGTGAAACCTTACCATTTTATATGGATGTACTACTTTTACTCATAGCTCCAACATTTCGACACAATTTGTACTATTATGTGAAACATCCACTTTTACGTGCAGCAACATCTTTTACATGCAACATCAAATTTCACGTGCAACACTAAATTTTAAACACAGCTCATTTTCATGAAAATTTTATGAGCATCAGAACCCGGTTCTTCTCTAAGTCTTCAACCATGTCGAATTAGGGTGTCACCTCTTATTTATAGGCATCGTCGAACCCCACTTGCAAAACCCAATGTGCGTGCAAAATAATAATTTTTTTCACAATTTTCTAGATTTTCCTTGCACCAGATGACTTGTCCATTTTTTACATTTATGATCCCAAAACATGTTTTGCGTGAATAAAGTCCAACCTTCTTTCACTATTGTGCACAAAACCAATTTAGCGTGTAATCCCTGTTTTTCGCACACCATTCCAATATTTTACACATCTCATGACTTTGATATTTTTCAACATTCTAATTGTAGAGACCCGTATCCTGACGTACATGGACATTACATTACATTTGCGGAATACATAGTACATAACAAAAACACACACTAAAGGATCGTAATAGTTTAGTGTCTTTGGAAACTCGGAACATAATCTTCTAATCCTGGTGAAAGATCTTCAATATCTCCCGTAAAGATCTTCCATTTTTTTACCTAAAACCTTTCTTTATATCTTGGGGAAAAGAAAACATAAAAGGGTGAGCTCAAATGCTCAGTAAGGGTATACAAAATAAATAAAAATCATATCATATCTTTTTGAAAATCACAACCTGCAAAAGAGATCATAATATCTTAACATGGAACAAATCATAGAAGTGAAAATGAGATCCCCATAATCATAACATGAAACTTGAAACTTTGTGGCATGCACACATAATCATGGAAAATCATTTCTTTTTAGTCATGACTCATTGCCAAGACTATCTTAGTGGACAAAGTCCCTTTCTGAACCGAGTTCACTCCTCGTTTCAGTCCTGTATCACTGAACCGAAATAACCTTCCATTCCAGCCATGTCTATCTCATGAGATATAAAATCTTTACCCAATGCATTGGAGGGAGATATAGGTC
The DNA here is from genome assembly GCA_963277665.1 of Viscum album. Classification (NCBI taxonomy): domain Eukaryota; kingdom Viridiplantae; phylum Streptophyta; class Magnoliopsida; order Santalales; family Viscaceae; genus Viscum; species Viscum album. Next base: position 2,044,049,896 of record OY728126.1, on the reverse strand, counting down.
CCACCCATCTTATAATGAATCCTTTCTTATGTGTGCCACATAATCATAAAACATACATCATCGCATAACACATGTAACAAAAATGGGATTCTTGAAACATCATGACATCATAAATCAATTCATATAAGATAAAGGAATTCATAAACATAATTCCATCACAACATAGTCAAATCAATGTAAAAATATGGATAGAAACAGAACCCTTTATTATCTTAGATGGAAAATAATTTTGATAAAACACTTGAATTGAATTCTTGAGGAAAATATCCTTTCTTCTTCAAAATCAATTTCTTTTCACAAAACATCATGCAATTTTAAAAGAAAGAGATTTTATTGAAAATAGTCATGAAATATTTTAGAGGAAGATTCATGAAAATAAGGCTTTATAAAATAGTAGAAATCCGTTCGTGCCGTATAAGTTTAAAAAAAACATTCTTCGTACTTTTGTCGGAAAAGTCAAAAAGTACCTCGTACGAAAAACGACAAAAGATTCCTTTCATACGTATTACTAAAAAACTCACCGAAGGGTAAAAAATGGATTTAAACAATTTTAGGTGGATGGAAATAATATTACATATTGAGTAAACATGGATGTGGATGATAAAATACACCCCAGTAAATACTTACGAATAAACAATCTCGGATAAAAATGAGATTGTGATATTTCCCTTACCTTAGGTCCGATTAGCTTTGTACGTGTCCGAAGCTCCTGTATAATGGTTTAATTAATGTTATTGACTTATTCCAGAATCATACATATTGATATGATATCATATATTGTCATATTATTAGCTTCTTGTTAGTAATATTTCATTGTTACTTGTTACTCGGGTCTTTATAACTTTTTGTTCTTATGCGTGTTTTGTCGAATAAATTCTTATTCTTATCTTTAGGTTATAGATAATTCATTTCCAGAATGGTATTAGTGTAGTATATACCATATTCATTCATTCAATTCATTTATATAATCATTATGAAATGAAGATCATGTAGAACGAGTCGCATCACATCGTGGAGACGGTATTCCGTACGTACGCACGAGTGGTGATATCGTTCCTATGATCGTGGAATTGTATTGGAGTATATATATATTATTTCAGTATCAATATTACTTCATAATAATCATATTTAGTTAATCATTACACCATTATACCCATCCTTGTAAGGTGATGGTGGAAAATAGATTACACCACGGCGTGGAGACGGTATTCCGTACGTACGCACGCGCGGTGATTTCATTTTTCCGTAGGATGGATAGAAGGTGAATTAGGGTTGTTTCATAATTATAATAACATATCAGTATGTAAGTAATACTGATGTTATTACTTTATCATGAAACAACTAAAGAAGAAGAAGTTGAAGAAGAAAGAAATTGAAAAGATCGGTAATGGATATTACCTCTTCTTTGGAACGCCTCTTTGAATCCTCCACTTAAGGAACTAAGATTGGTCTTTGGAGAAGACCAGAACCTCTAGGATTATTCTAGGAAAGTGGAGAGGAGAAAATGGCAGGGGTTGGCCGAGCTTGAGTGCTCAAAATTGGTGTGAGGAGGAGGGGGAGGAGGTGCCCTTTTATAAGGGAGGAGAGGGGCACCTTAGGAATTCTTAAAAATATTAATTTATAATAAATCTAACCCCACTTAAAAACCTCCAAAAATGACTCATATTAGAATATTAGATGAGATAGGGTTGTAATCTCATCAACCAATCAAATTTAGACATGTTTGGATATTATTTTAAACCTTATCAATTATATTTAACTCTAAGTTAAATAATTTAACTTTTACCGTGTCTTTTTCTTTTCTTTCACTATATGGTTAATAAACTTACTATAACATGCCAAACGAACCAAAAATTGTTTATTATTAATATATATATCCTTATCTAAGTCATTTGGCCGAACCTTAGATTTTTAGGAATAAAATAACAATTAATAATATAATATTTTATTTAAAATCTATTTTGTGTCAATTTTGACACTATTTGATATATGATTTTTGTGAAAGTCATAACAGAATTATATGTTCGAACCAAGTTGATTAAATCAACATTAATATATCATAGTAACCTATAAAATTAGTGGAATTCATAAAAAATCTCAAATTACATTTATTTTGGTGTTTATAACATCAATTATGTCAATATTTCATTAATAAGATAATTACTGCATCATCGTTGTGTCATAAATAAATTAAATTATTTGATGTCTAAAAATTACAAATAAAATACCATCATGTAGGAAATCTTTTTAGCTTTCTAATGAATATTTACAATAGAATTTATCTTATTTATAACCCCATATTAAAAATGATTTACTTATTAAACTTTGATTTTAACTATTTTAACCCTTCTTTAAATAAATTCATAATAAATGTCCTAATCTAATCCAAGTGGGCCTAAATGGTCATATTTTATTCCTAAGTTTGTTTTTGGTCGAATTACACTATTCCAACAGAATTAGGACATGTGTTAGGGTAATAGTAATATCATATTTACCCTTAGTTACCCTATTTACTATTAACCGCGGTAAAAAAAAGTAAAAAGTTACTATTCACCAAAAATTATTTTCATCTCATTGAACCACATTTTAGTCCTTGATATTAACCGTGTCTCTCGGATTTTCAAAATTCCATTCACAGAAGTGGTAAAATTATGTTTTATGCAAAATTCAGTTTTTAACCTACCACTTAGTGGTTTCACTATTCATCAAAAATTGAAAGTTTTCAGAAAAATGCCAAAATTTCATCCTAAGCTATATTTCATATTCCGAATTCAAAAATGAAGTCTATTTTACCAAATTCATAACATAGAAGTTGAATTAATTAATTTTATAATTAAATCCCGCTATTAAAACAAATAGCGTGTTTTTACGAAACAATATCTATCAAAAGATTGACACTTGTTTATGTCAGGTTTAAATGTGAAATTACGTCCAATGACCAACATTGTATTAAATTGTAAAAATATATTCTAAATATACTTTAAAACCACTCAAATTAATAATTTATCACTATTAATTATTTCGATTAAAAAAGTTGTTTTTAATTATAATTTAGTAATTTTCACTATTCATCAGAATATGAAAGTTATCCGAAATGTACCAAAATTTCACCTTAGGCTAAATTCGATACTCCGAATCCAAAAATGAAATCCATTTTGAAAAATAAAATTTACAAAATTTCAAAAAGTGGTTATTACTATTCATAACGGCTAGTTTTAATAGCATATCGCTGTTTAGTGAAACTCGTTATTGCGTACTACACACACTATCGAGGAAGGTTGAGATTGCGTGTAATGCAAGGAAAGTCAAGGATGCGTGTTGTGCAAGATCCTTTTGGTGTAGCGTACAACACAAGACATTAATAAAATTAAAAAGAATATTTTTCATAAAATCTTGGGCTGTTACATTCTACCCCCCTTAAAATGAATTTCGCCCTCGAAATTCGTCGGGGTTATACATGGTTTTCTATTCGAAAGTTTCCCACATCGTAAAAAGGAATACCAAAACTTGGCTTTAAAAACTAAAGTATGAAATGTAACGATTACCCAAATAAACTAATTTTTGGGTTTCCACATAGGTAAAAATATGGATATGGAAGAAAAATCTCACCATCATGTTCTGATGGAGAGTGGTAGAGAACATGGCTATGGAAAAGCCAAAAGTCACAAATCCATAAATTTGTGATGATATATGGTACCATCTGATTCCTCAGGTATAAGATCACTAGGACAACATTTTTGGTTTTCAAGATCATTTCCCTAAAGTTGAAAATTTGAATTAGAATAAATACTTACTTTATTTTGGTACAATCTCACTGTTGTTCGTGCCTTGAACAATTTCCACTTCATCTCTTAAATAAATAAGTTGAATTTGTTATTCGTGAAGTGTTAGCAGATAATGTGATAGAATGACGGGTCATTCCATCTGTCTCAAACAAAAGGTTAGCAAAAATTATATGCATAAATCGATCTATAGTGAGATTAATCATATATGGTTCCTAAAATGGACTTATACTTCATATATCATACTGCTTAATATAATAAAACTAGTTTCTACTAAATAGGGACTTCCTGTAGGTCAGTGGTAGGCGATAAAGGCCAGTCGCACTTCGGTTGTGGGTTCGATTCCTACAGCCTTGTCCGAAGCGATGGGCTGTCACCCGTCCTGCAGGTTGTCCTTTTTCTAAAACTATATTACTATAACATCCCATCAATAATATCGAGAAAACTTCGATCCTTAAACAATACTCACTTATGTCCAACATAATCCATTTCAATCTTTAGGCTTATCCATAATACTGCAGTCCACTCTCATAATATAGTGACAACGATTACCAGAGATTTAATACTGTCGTTGATCCCCACATATCATAAGATATGTTTTGTTGGTCACATTCTAAACATTCAAAGTCCTTAATCATGTATTCTCTTGAATACCTTAGTGAAAACATGAATGTAGTTAAAAGTTAACACTTTCCACATACCAAAATCCTCAAAATTCTATATACTCAATCCATGATATCACTTAGTCCTTATATCAATCATGAGCTCATGAATATTGTTAAACATTTCATTTTCTTATTTTCCCTTCATTATGCGCATATCATCTTATTTCCAAAAATATCTCAATCACTTTGAATACCACATTAAACCAATACATAAATATTCCAATACTCCATGATACAACATTATTTTGGAATCCCATTACATAAACACTTCATCATTCCACCACATCGTTATCATATTCAACATTGCCAATAGTGATCGCATGTGATTTCCCTTTGTCCTTTGCCTTCAGTGGTTGCTCATGTTGATCATCACTAACCCTTGGATTAGGGCAATTATTATCATAATGCCCCATTTCCTTGCACTTGAAGCATTGAAGTGTTGGTGGTGCGTTCTCTGCAGTGTTTGCTTTATTCACATCATTAGAAACCCTTTTTCCATTACTTCGACACTCAGCTGCTCGATGACCTTCTTTTCCACACTTAAAACATTTTCTAGTTCCTTTAAGACAATCTCCACCATGCTTCTTTCCACACTTTGTGCATAAGGAAACATTCATCTTCTTTTCACCATTATTATGAGATTTCTCCTTGAACTCCATCTTTCGTTTCTTGTCAAAACCATGAGATGTATATGTAACACCAACTTCCATTTCTACCTTGATAGCACAATGCACAATTTCTTCATAGCTACTGAAGTCTCTTATAGCTAATGCCCTTCGAAGACTTGGTTTTAAGCCACTGAAAAATCGATCAACATTACTTTCAGGTTGGATGATAATGCCAGATGCATACCTTGCAAGTCTTGTAAAATTCGCTTCATATATACCAACAGATTCATCATCCTTCTGCTTCAGCTCAATAAACTCCTTTTCCATCTTTGTTCGAAGAATACGAGGGAAGTACTTACTGAAAAACAAGTTCTTGAACTCGTCCCATTCCATGGACTCAATTTCATCCCTTGGCCTCGTATTCTTGATAAGATTCCACCATTGATCAGCTTCACCTTCCAAACGATATACTGCTAAGATGACTTTATCATGTTCAGAACATTGAAGAACTGAAAATATCTTTTCAGTGGTACTGATCCATTGTTCAGCAACAAGTGGATCGGAAGTCCCACTGAAAGAAGGTGGACGTTGCCTCATGAAGGACTCAATAGAATATTGTTCCCTTCTCTGCTCATTTGGAAGTCCAGAATGATTCATAGCTTGTGTAAGTATAGCAATAAGATTTTGCACTCCATCTCCCATAACATTTGTTTGTTCAGGAGGGCAATCATTGCATTGTCCATTGCATTGATCAACACGGTTCCTTCGGGTTCCATCCATCGTCTAAAACCCAAAAAGAATAGTGTGAGAGGCAAAAATCATGCTAGGGAAAACAACATAATAAAGGGGGAGTACCTTCAATATCCAACATCTTAGGTTTAATTCTATGATCGTTAGCGTAATTCTATTACTATAACCTATACGTATACTTATCCCTAGGGACATCCCTAGACATACCTTAGAAATATCTCTAGGGATCTCACTAACATTTTCGCATCCTAGTTTCCAATGGTTGACTAAACATTTCCTCTGATACCAACTGTAGAGACCCGTATCCTGACGTACATGGACATTACATTACATTTGCGGAATACTTAGTACATAACAAAAACACACACTAAAGGATCGTAATAGTTTAGTGTCTTTGGAAACTCGGAACATAATCTTCTAATCCTGGTGAAAGATCTTCAATATCTCCCGTAAAGATCTTCCATTTTTTTTACCTAAAACCTTTCTTTATATCCTGGGGAAAAGAAAACATAAAAGGGTGAGCTCAAATGCTCAGTAAGGGTATACAAAAGAAATAAAAATCATATCATATCTTTTTGAAAATCACAACCTGCAAAAGAAATCATAATATCTTAACATGGAACAAATCATAGAAGTGAAAATGAGATCCCCATAATCATAACATGAAACTTGAAACTTTGTGGCATGCACACATAATCATGGAAAATCATTTCTTGTTAGTCATGACTCATTGCCAAGACTATCTTAGTGGACAAAGTCCCTTTCTGAACCGAGTTCACTCCTCGTTTCAGTCCTGTATCACTGAACCAAAATAACCTTCCGTTCCAGCCATGTCTATCTCATGAGATATAAAATCATTACCCAATGCATTGGAGGGAGATATAGGTCCCACCCATCTTATAATGAATCCTTTCTTATGTGTGCCACATAATCATAAAACATACATCATCGCATAACACATGTAACAAAAATGGGATTCTTGAAACATCATGACATCATAAATCAATTCATATAAGATAAAGGAATTCATAAACATAATTCCATCACAACATAGTCAAATCAATGTAAAAATATGGATAGAAACAGAACCCTTCATTATATTAGATGGAAAATAATTTTGATAAAACACATGAATTGAATTCTTGAGGAAAATATCCTTTCTTCTTCAAAATCAATTTCTTTTCACAAAACATCATGCAATTTTAAAAGAAAGAGATTTTATTGAAAATAGTCATGAAATCTTTTAGAGGAAGCTTCATGAAAATAAGGCTTTATAAAACAGTAGAAATCCGTTCGTGCCGTATAAGTTAAAAAAAACATTCTTCGTACTTTTGTCGGAAAAGTCAAAAAGTACCTCGTACGAAAAACGACAAAAGATTCCTTTCATACGTATTACTAAAAAACTCACCGAAGGGTAAAAAATGGATTTAAACAATTTTAGGTGGATGGAAATAATATTACATATTGAGTAAACATGGATGTGGATGATAAAATACACCCCAGTAAATACTTACGAATAAACAATCTCGGATAAAAATGAGATTGTGATATTTCCCTTACCTTAGGTCCGATTAGCTTTGTACGTGTCCGAAGCTCCTGTATAATGGTTTAAATAATGTTATTGTCTTATTCCAGAATCATACATATTGATATGATATCATATATGGTCATATTATTAGCTTCTTGTTAGTAATATTTCATTGTTACTTGTTACTCGGGTCTTTATAACTTTTTGTTCTTATGCGTGTTTTGTCGAATAAATTCTTATTCTTATCTTTAGGTTATAGATAATTCATTTCCAGAATGGAATTAGTGTAGTATATACCATATTCATTCATTCAATTCATTTATATAATCATTATGAAATGAAGATCATGTAGAACGAGTCGCATCACATCGTGGAGACGGTATTCCGTACGTACGCACGAGTGATGATATCGTTCCTATGATCGTGGAATTGTATTGGAGTATATATATATTATTTCAGTATCAATATTACTTCATAATAATCATATGTAGTTACTCATTACACCATTATACCCATCCTTGTAAGGTGATGGTGGAAAATAGATTACACCACGGCGTGGAGACGGTATTCCGTACGTACGCATGCGCGGTGATTTCATTTTTCCGTAGGATGGATAGAAGGTGAATTAGGGTTGTTTCATATTTATAATAACATATCAGTATGTAAGTAATACTGATGTTATTACTCTATCATGAAACAACTAAATAAGAAGAAGTTGAAGAAGAAAGAAATTGAAAAGATCGGTAATGGATATTACCTCTTCTTTGGAACGCCTCTTTGAATCCTCCACTTAAGGAACTAAGATTGGTCTTTGGAGAAGACCAGAACCTCTAGGATTATTCTAGGAAAGTGGAGAGGAGAAAATGGCAGGGGTTGGCCGAGCTTGAGTGCTCAAAATTGGTGTGAGGAGGAGGGGGAGGAGGTGCCCTTTTATAAGGGAGGAGAGGGGCACCTTAGGAATTCTTAAAAATATTAATTTATAATAAATCTAACCCCACTTAAAAACCTCCAAAAATGACTCATATTTGAATATTAGATGAGATAGGGTTGTAATATCATCAACCAATCAAATTTAGACATGTTTGGATATTATTTTAAACCTTATCAATTATATTTAACTCTAAGTTAAATAATTTAACTTTTACCGTGTCTTTTTGTTTTCTTTCACTATATGGTTAATAAACATACTATAACATGCCAAACGAACCACAAATTGTTTATTATTAATATATATATCCTTATCTAAGTCATTTGGCCGAACCTTAGATTTTTAGGAATAAAATAACAATTAATAATATAATATTTGATTTAAAAACTATTTTGTGTCAATTTTGACACTATTTGATATATGATTTTTGTGAAAGTCATAACAGAATTATATGTTCGATCCAAGTTGATTAAATAAACATTAATATATCATAGTAACCTAGAAAATTAGTGGAATTCATAAAAAATCTCAAATTACATTTATTTTGGTGTTTATAACATCAATTATGTCAATATTTCATTAATAAGATAATTACTGCATCATCGTTGTGTCATAAATAAATTAAATTATTTGATGTCTAAAAATTACAAATAAAATACCATCATGTAGGAAATCTTTTTAGCTTTCTAATGAATATTTACAATAGAATGTATCTTATGTATAACCCCATATTAAAAATGATTTACTTATTAAACTTTGATTTTAACTATTTTAACCCTTCTTTAAATAAATTCATAATAAATGTCCTAATCTAATCCAAGTGGGCCTAAATGGTCATATTCTATTCCTAAGTTTGTTTTTGGTCGAATTACACTTGTCCAATAGAATTAGGACATGTGTTAGGGTAATAGTAATATCATATTTACCCTTAGTTACCCTATTTACTATTAACCGCGGTAAAAAAAAGTAAAAAGTTACTATTCACCAAAAATTATTTTCATCTCATTGAACCACATTTTAGTCCTTGATATTAACCGTGTCTCTCGGATTTTCGAAATTCCATTCACAGAAGTGGTAAAATTATGTTTTATGCAAAATTCAGTTTTTAACCTACCACTTAGTGGTTTCACTATTCATCAAAAATTGAAAGTTTTCAGAAAAATGCCAAAATTTCATCCTAAGCTATATTTCATATTCCGAATTCAAAAATGAAGTCTATTTTACCAAATTCATAACATAGAAGTTGAATTAATTAATTTTATAATTAAATCCCGCTATTAAAACAAATAGCGTGTTTTTACGAAACAATATCTATCAAAAGATTGACACTTGTTTATGTCAGGTTTAAATGTGAAATTACGTCCAATGACCAACATTGTATTAAATTGTAAAAATATATTCTAAATATACTTTAAAACCACTCAAATTAATAATTTATCACTATTAATTATTTCGATTAAAAAAGTTGTTTTTAATTAAAATTTAGTAATTTTCACTATTCATCAGAATATGAAAGTTATCCGAAATGTACCAAAATTTCACCTTAGGCTAAATTCGATACTCCGAATCCAAAAATGAAATCCATTTTGAAAAATAAAATTTACAAAATTTCAAAAAGTGGTTATTACTATTCATAACGGCTAGTTTTAATAGCATATCGCTGTTTAGTGAAACTCGTTATTGCGTACTACACACACTATCGAGGAAGGTTGCGATTGCGTGTAATGCAAGGCAAGTCAAGGATGCGTGTTGTGCAAGCTCCTTTTGGTGTAGCGTACAACACAAGACATTAATAAAATTAAAAAGAATATTTTTCATAAAATCTTGGGCTGTTACACTAATCCTAATCCTTGCATTGCACACATGTTTCCAAATCTCCAACAATATTTCACGTAACATCCTTTTCCAATCACCCATTTCGCCATTTTTTGATTTTCAGGACCACAAATTTGGCAAACACTAGGAAATGACACCACCTTCAATACTGTTGTCTTTCTGAACTGTATAATCCCATTCCCAGAACACATTCTAAACTTCTTATGAGGAATGACTAAAAACAGAAATAAAACACCATTTTTTTCATAGAAATGTCATGGTTCCAACCTTTCATTCCTTTTTGGTAATGACTTGGATGGACTCCTAGTTCTGATGACTTGATTTTCATGGGTGATTCTATGATTCCCAATTGTTGTAATGAATGGATGGACTCATAGGATAGTTTATTATGGTAGTGGATACCTTGGTTGAACATCTCAGATCTTGATTCCATTATATTTTTTATGCTTTTCCCAGGGATCATGATTACCGTATAGGATTTCACCAATAATTTTTCCCCATGGGACATGATTCCATTGGATTTAAAATGATTTACTAGTATTTGGATACATCTTTATTGGGGTCACTTTAGACAAGTTTTGTTGACATGATCCTTTGAACCCACTCATGTATTCATAGATTTTCCATTGAGATGTTCCTAACACTTGATGAAGATGCATTAGCATTCTATACGTTGGATATAGTCCTCTGTCATCTAAAACACTATTATATAGTGTGATTGTGATGGATTTTACACATATTATTAAATGAAATTGGCTTATAAGGATGCCTCTATCTTTATACTATAGATATAGGCCCTACGGTCTGACACATGATTACTCAGCATTGGCCACAGTTGTTTTGAATGACTATTATAGGATTGACTGTAGGTATTCATTATCTTTATTTATAGTTATAAGAGGTGATTATGGGTGAACCCAAGTGTAGGATTGGTATATTATTTTGATGATGTGGCTTTATCAGATATATTTCGAGCATTGTATGAAGAAGATATTTGTTGATTGGGAACAAGGACACAGTGTTGGAATTAATGTTACATGGCTTCAGTGATAAGGAATCTATCAAATTCCTTGAATAAGATGTCTATGTGATCAGAATTATGCATCCAAGGATCGACTACTGATTGGGTTTATGTTATTTCCATCACACACACATGAATAATCATATATATATATGACATAATACATTTATACATATATAGATATGGAAGAACATGGTGGAAGTTGCACAGTTGAATTGGAATACATACCTGAGGTTCGACTATGGTTTTTCAAGTATAGGTTTTACTTATCTGTTCAGTTGTGTCTCATCTTTGTTGTGAAATTTGGTATTCCACTCACACTTATAGAAATATATTTTATAAGTTCTTCATTTGGTTTTCCTACTATTATTATGTATCACCCCTTAAAATATACATTTCATTATGGGTAGACCTTATGCCTCATTTTTATGAAAACCAAAATATCATGGATGATATGGATGAGGCCTAGAGTAGATTAATCAAGAAGAGCTGCTCATGTGGGATCTTTTCTCTAGGATGATTTAGTTCGACAGTTTCAGGAGAACGAATATGTGTTCTAGATTGGAGTTAGTAGTAGATCCATTGAAATTTATTTAATATTACTGTTTATTATTGTATCTAAATGGTAAACTGATTGGGTGACCGGTGTTGTATCTGTGGCATTGTTTTTCATGATTTTATATATATTATTCATTTATTATCATAGATTGTTCTATTTCAATTTTATTAATGATTCCATTTTCGGTTCATTTTCTAATATGTTTGATAATTAGATATTTGTCATATTTTATTACCATGATATGATGTCATGGTCTCCCCACATTCACACCCTATTCCCTCATTTCAAGTCGCAATACTCTAGTGTATAGGGAGATACACTTGATTCCTTGTAACCAACTAAATCGGGGAACCATTTTAGTGAAATACTGGTTGTGATGTTGCAATGTGGTATCAGACCTATTATTTTCTAGATCATTAATATTTGAGATATGATGCACAAGGGTATTAATAATGTATCATAACCTATAATGGATATTGGACTCATTTATTATGAACAATTGGTTGGATAGAATGTATTGGTTTTTGGGGTATGGGATTGATTTTATTCTCTATGATGTTACAGTTGTATATGAAATTTTTCTTATGAAATAAACATGTTTGTTTGATGTTATTATTTATTATGATATATGGCTCATAGCATATTTCCAAGAGGTCAGATATGGATTTTGACTCCTATTCAAAAAAGGAAAGAGGCATCTCATGAATCATACTCGACACATAGGATTCACATCATGTAAGTCCACCAATGATTTATTTTTACTAATCAATAAGTCTTATTCCTTTCATCCCACAAACATGTACAATTATTTCATTCTCATTGCATGATATGTGGATATATTTTAGGGAATTTTTGTGAGCATGATGACTCAATACTCATGCATAGGATGTGTAGTGACCCTAGTAGGATGGTGTGGCATGTGATTCCCTTATGGTGTACCTATTACAGGGTGTTGCTTCTCAGGTCGTGGTTATCTAGTTAGATCACAGAGGATGATTCTGATGTGTACCAGGACATTTCTTATGACCTGGACCTTCATGGTTATTTCCTTAAATGAATTCTTAAATAGTTTTAGTTTGGTATCTCTTCTTTATTGGTAACATGACCTCTAGGGGAAGTTGATTATGTAGAGATCTGTGAGGATTATTCCCTTGTAGTCCTTGTTTTTATTTATGACCCTCAAAGGTCATTTTTTTATTTACCAGCATCGATATGTTTGATCTTTTGGACTATCTAGTTAGAACTTGTGACCCAATTGTGATACTTGTTCGAAAGTGATATGTGGGAGACCTTTTGACCCTTAGTTTTTTCTTGGGCCCTTATTCGTCGACGTATGTTTTTTATTAAGGTAACTTGTATGAGAAAGGTTGGTCTTTGTTTTCATATGACTTTTTGGGAATTGATCTTTTTTTATGATTATTTTTGGATGGATACATGATAGGAGCTCATGTTTATAGTTAATGGAATATTGATTCCTTCACCTTGGGTGATGTGCCCAATTTTGAATAGGATTTCCATGGGAGCTACTGGATTAACAAGAAATTCATTCTGGGTAAAATTGTAGCTTATCCCTGTAATGGATGAATATTTGAAGTATGATTGGGTGAAAAAGAAATAACCCCATCCACATGGTATCATTTAAATCATAATTAGTCAGAGTCTAGGTGTGAAATGGGGATTAGTGGTTTCATGACTTTTAATGGGAATAACTGCTCGATAGTTGGGGTTGATGTAATGAATGTCAATTCAAAGTATAGGTGACATTAGAAATGAATCGTGATCAATGAAAGGGTTAACCCATGGATGAATCATAGTGAGGTTTTTATAGACTATGAGTGCGGTTCATAGAGTGATATACAAAAAAAAATTTAATAGTTTTATTATCCAGTTATAGATGATCAAAATCTATCTTGACTTCTTCTTGAGTACATTAAAAGAGAATCAACCCTAATCCGAGTTTATTTTATTTTTATGTTTCTTTACTGGATTGGAAAATAAATCTATTGAGGTTATTCTTGGGGAGTGGTGTAAGAAAATTCATATGGTGGAGAGTGAAACATTGTCTATTTGAGGGTGGTGACCATTATTTTTAGTCAAACAAATGTTATTATCATGGGTCATTGGGATCATTTTTTTTCTTACAATATGAAAATATGGGTATTTATATGGTGGGGAGTACTCTATTGGTCATAGTTAAACATCTTCCACGTAAGAGATAGTTTTCCATGGTATGAGGCTAGTAATTGGATATTCCATGTATCTTGTTTTGATGATGCATTAGTTTAGGGCATGAATATTTGTATTTTCACCAGGCTTCTCAGGGATGATAAGATTTTTGGTGGGGATATTGTGAGGACCCTTGTTTTTATAAATTATAATTTTGAGTAGATATGTAGAATTTTTCATTCAGTTTATTATGAGTGGTTTAAATGGTATCTTACCCTAGAATATGATCTCATAGAATTTCTCTGACTACACTAATGTCCCCAAAAAAGTGTGTTTACTTTAGGAAATGAGTTTTTGAAAATAAGATATGTTTTAATGTTTTATGAATAATTAACACTTAATATTTAATAAATTAAATATTAATTTATTTGTGTACAGTTGTTCATTATTGTCCTATGAAAAGATAATTGGATTGAAATTCAATATTCATTGTTGAGTCTATAATAGGTATTTTTTCTAATGTGATCCATAAACTCAATTTGGGTACAGAGACTAGCCAGGGCCCCATTTTATTACATTTTCTATTCCTTTTTATCAATTATTTTTCTTTAATGTTTGTTCCTTTTGTACCTCTTTATTCTCATCCACACCCTATGGCTTCCACTTTTTCTTGACCTAATAGAGAAAATGGAGATAGATAGGGAAATAGGGTGAGGGAGGAAGGGATTCACCATCACGAATTCCTCAATGCATTAGATCAATGTGTGACAACCATAGAAAACAGATTTGAGTGATAATTTAGTGGTTTCATCCTAAGGGTACGCCTTGTATGAAATCACTATATATCCCCCCAATATTTAATTTTTTCTATATTTAAACCATTATTATGATTTATAATATCCTCTTGAGGTTCGATCTGTTGATTTTAGGGGGGATAAAACTGAGGTTCCAGGAGATAAAAATGTTTTCTGTTTATAAAATACCAACCTCCACAACTCGTGGTTTAGGGTGGCACACAATGTGTTCATCCCCTTTGGGCAGGATAATGTTTTTAATGTATACATATTATACTAGGGCATATACTCCATGTACTAGGACTCATATGTGTATAATAGTACATGACTAGGTTTCCCATATAGGGGTACATGGTCTTGTAGATTACACTCCTAGACCTCGTGCGTGAGTACACCATTTGAATGTACACCTCTAAGATATATACATGGCCAGAATGGTTGGGGGACATAGATAGGTACCCCATGTGGGGTAAATGCCATGTTATTACCATTAAAGTAATATACATGGTGAATTTACACTCCTATACATGTGGAAGTACATACCGATGTGGGGATTGGGGAGCAAATATTGTGTACCCATGGGAACACACAGTTTAGTACCCCTTGTAATGTTTTTTTGTGTTTTTGTATATATTCATCAAGGAAACATAGTTATACCCATGGGACTTATCATCTATGTATCTATTCATTTAGTTTGATTTTAGGAATCCCTTGGGTCGTTTTGAGGAATCCAAGGTGGTGTTTTTATTATTTGGATAATTGAGAGTGTCTTCCTCTAGAAGTTGAATTTAGTGTCTCCAAAGAGTGATATCTTTTAGTTGAGATGAGACCATATATATCTATCACGAATGATGATTTTAAATATTTTTATTGAAGTACATATCACTTGAAATATGTTCTCTTATATCCTAAGGTTCTATGAGAATGGTTTTTATCAAGGTTTCTCAATTGGATTCCCCCATTTATGTTTCGACCTAGAGGATCCCATATAAGATTCATCTATCTTATATTTATTTACCAAGGATCCAATGAGTGATTTCTTTATTAATGAAATGATATGGTGAGTTCATTGTAGGATCCCTTTACCTATGTATTTTTCTAAGGATCCCTTGTCGAATTCATCTACTACTTACGCTATCTTCAGGGTCGTGTGTAGGAAACCTTTTCCTAAGTACTATTATGAGTATCCCTTATAGGATGCCTTCATTTTCATACCATTACAGCATCACCTGTAGTATTCCTACCAAATGTACATATATAGAATTATATTAGGAGGAATTCTCTTATGTGTATTCTATGAGGATACCATGTAGGATGCCACTATGTGTTTTTAAATGATGGACCCAATGGGTTCCCCATTGTTTGACCAACCCTGAGCTAGTACATCATATTTTTGTAGATATGGTATCATGTGTAACCTTAGATCATGTTCTGTACATATAATCCCAAAGGTATGTAGTTGTAGTTTTCAAATTATTAGTTTGGCCATCGTCACTTCATTTTTTTTATAATTTCACTTGTTTATTTCTGAGGTAGTGATGTTCACTAGTGGGGCTTCCTAGATGGTGGTTGATGAGTCTAATATGATTCACTATTTTACAATGATTCATAGAGTTGCTTCCTCTGAATCTCCATCTGAGTATGATTGTATGGAATTTCAAGATGTGTTTCATGGAATACGTTTGTTGACCCTTAAATTATGTATATAGAATTAAATGTAAATTTCAAACACATTGGATCCAGAATACATTTTACACCTTGAGTGAAACATTGTTCCCATTATAGGAATTCCTTTCATAGACTCATATTACTAATTAATTTTATATCATGAGTGATACATGGATTCCCTATTTCTAGAAATCCTTGGAAGGACTCCTAGTCTAGTTGATTATGGTAGTGGATTCCATTGATGAGCTCCTTGGATCCTCATTCTTGTAAATGATATAGATTTTTTTCAATGTATCTTGTTTACGATAGTGGATGACATGGATGCATTTTATCCTAGGGTATTGATTATTTAGGATGACTTGGACCTTGCTTCCACATGGATCCATCTTTCATAGGCTCTCTTTGGGCATGGACTGTTTACAAGGATAGTGTACCCCACTCAAGCCTTTTCCAATTTTCCATCGAGATTCTCTTGGGACTCGACGAGGATGTGTTGGTCTTATATTTCATTGATTTATCTCTTCATGGACTAAAACATGATTATACATAGTGTATGTGATGAGATTCATACCTTTTATTACATTTCATAGGATGATTAGGTTTCCTTTGTCCTTATACCATGGATCTATCCCACAGAGTATGACATGTTATTAGTCAGCATAGACCATAACTAATTGTAGTGAACTTTAAATTATTGACGATCAGTATATGATTTACTTATTTACATTGATTCAATGAAATAATGGGTGAACCTATGTGTAGTAAGATTATTCCCATATGGTGACTTATCATTCTCAAATATGAATCATATATTTTCCAATCCAGGTATATGTCAACTAGGAATATGGACCGAGTGTTCGAATTAATGGTGCATGGCTTGAGTGACAAGAAATATAGCTCAATTACTATGTAGATGTTGTCTATGTGATCAGAATTATACACCTAATGATCGAATGATGATTGGTTTAATGTTATTTCATTTACATACTCATGAATATTCATATTTATGTATATATATATTGGTATGATACTATGCTTGTATATCTATATACCTATGTAAAGACATTATGGGACTTTCCTAGTTGACTGGGATTATGGACATGGGGTACAACTAAGGTATCACATTTATTGGTTTTACGTATATTTTCATTTGTGTATCAGGTAGGCTGGTCGTTATTATTTTAAATGCACTTATAGTAGCATTTTTTATTGGTTCGTCATTGGGGTGTCCTACAATGATTATATCTCACCCCTGAACGTGCACCATTGTTCTTGTTTATACATTATGTCTTATTTTTCAGGTTGTGAAATTTCGCAATGTGGATAGGGTTGAATCCTATAGTAAAACGATCGAGTAGGGATCCTCAGGTGAGATATTCTATTTTGGATGATAAGTTTTGATAGACTTAGAAGACCTGGTACATTATATAGCCCAGAGCTAGTAATATAGCCCCTTAATATTATTTTAGTTTCATTTTTTTGAATGTATTTGTATTGTTAGAACAATGGGTGACTAGTGTTATATCAATGGCATATCTATTTTAGATTTTATATATTCTTTTTCATTTATTATTTCATCATTTTCTTTTTTAGTTTTTTTTCTTATTATAGACTCTTTTTAATTTATATTTTGTATGAAACCTAACTATTTACATTTATTTATTACTCTTATATGAGGGAATATTTTCTCTAGTATCACACCCTAGGCCCTTGCCATTCTTCAGCAACCAATGGTGTATGGGGAGGTGCACTTGAGGCCTAATATCCAATCATCCAGGGGATCCATTTTAGTCACCTCGATATTGGGATGTTAAATTGGGTTCTCTTATTGATCAAGGATTCAATTTATAACCAAAATCAAATGTGAGAGTATCATCATAAATTTCTATATTAATGTTCCCATCTGGGTGGGAATCTAATTTGGGTAATTATCTCATTACCCTCTCCATTGGTTATTTACCTAATTCCTCCCATTTTAGAACATAAACACGAATAACAGAAAAATTGGGGATTATTCTTTTTAAATTATTAAACACATAATCTACAATCCAACGAATTCATGAGATAAATTAAAAATTACTTATATTTCTTCACATATGAATTAATAGGATAGATTGTATGTCATCTATAATATATTTCCTAAAATATAATCTTATAGTCATTTTATCCCTTCGTATTGGTACATAATGAGTTTTTTAATTTACCAAAAAATGTCCTCTAAGATTGTCAGATCAAGTGTTCCTAATTTCGATTGTTTTTAACAAATTTCTTGTAAATTCTACCATAAAGTGGTGTTTTCAGGATTAAAAACCATGTACATATATCCCAGATCCACATACACATGTATTATCTAGAGAGGTATTTATTTTCATGAAATACACATAATCTAAAAGTTTCTAAAAATTTGGGATGTTTTCATACACTATGTTTTATCATAAAGATTTATCTATATTGTTCTAATCCAAATTCAAAAATAAATAATCGTTCCTTAGATACCAACTATGAAAACCATTATCTTTATTCTTAATTAATTGATGATTCATTATATAAAATACACATAATACAACCTATAAGATCAATAAGTCTAGTGTATTTGAGAATTAGGTACCTTACATAACAACCTTAAATTGGGAATACATCATATTTATTGAAATATTCCATAACATTCTCATATTATTCCTTTTTTACATTCAAATACATGGTATTACCTGGTGACATAAATAAAAATGGGTGAACAATAAATCCAATTAAGGTAAAAACATGAAATTACCAGAAGAATGTAATAAATTTTATATTATAGGCATACTAGATGGGCATAAAAGGGATGATTATCATTAACATGAACAACAAGTCATGGAATTCCATTATAATATAAAAGCAATATAATAAATTTAGAAACAACATAAAACACTACATCGTAAATAGAGGTCAAGGATAAATTCAATGTTATCATGATTGATAATGTCCCAGGTGGATTATGTTCACCACACAATCCATTGCAGGACATCTCATGAGACCGAAACATTTCCCACTACTATGGTGAATATATAATTCTTGGAGCACCCATCACTTTCATTTCATTATCACTGTTATGTTTTACACGTAGATCATATTAAAAGGACTCATTTCTTCTTACATTTTATTTCATGATATTAGTCTGTGTAATAAATACATGTAAATCCAAAAAAAATTGAATAATTGATTATAGATTAAAACCCATGATATTAAATGGGTATGAGTATTCACTACATAGTTATTTGGAATGTAAAATCACAGTGAAATTTCTGCATCATAAAAGGGTTGTATAAATGATCATGTTGGGATTAATGAGATTTTAAGGGTTATATAATAATTTTTATAAAAAATGAATAGTATGGGGTTTGTTAAAGAGTGTGCCCTGTCATTAGGAATTATAGATAAAATACATAATATAATGAGGAAACATGAATAAAGAGGATAATAACATGACCCCATACCTTGAGAGTGTGATTCCAAAATCATAGGAGGAGATTATTGAGAGATTGGGGGAAAATTTGTAAGACGTTATAGATTATAGAGAGTGTAAATACATTCTACAAGGGTTTTAATTGAAGATATATGAGATCGTTTTTGGGTTCATATAGGAAATGTGTTGGAAATTATTAATTATATCTCGAACATAGCATTAGATCTCTATATAATAAAATACCCAAAACCAAAATCATTACCATAGTATTTTCCCATTGTTTCATCCAAATTGGTTTGGTTTTAATTACTAATTTACATCAATGTCTGAACATATTATAATATAGTCTATTTTGATGTGGATCTGAGTCACATTCATAAAGAAATTAATTTGAAGCATAAAAATATATTATTGGTTTTGGAGGATTCCAAAATGAATCATAAAAATGAATCAAAAAAACATCAAATAACATCATTTTAATGTTTAAAAATAAATTTTTCCACATTTACCCTTTATAGTATTTATTAGATCACACATGGGGTACTATGATGGCATAATACACACTGTATATTTAGACTATATTTATTTTTAACTGAAAATCCAAATAAACAAGAAAATGATGAAAAATTAGTCATTGGTTAATATTGATGTTCTGATTAAAAATATATTAACTTTTCCTAAATAATTTTCTAAATATATAAATTTTTAATTTTAATATAGAATCTACATTTATTTAAAAAATTTGGGTTTTGATAATAATAGTTTTTAAGCCTTTATAAATTGTACAAATGTCATCATAAAAAATATATAATATTTTAAATATATTAAAAGTTATGTAAATATAATATATTTATTTAATATTTTCTATTTAAAAAATCAATTAATTAAGAAATTATTTAATTGAATTTTGAAATTACTAAAATATATAATTTTTGTTTTATTATTTAAAAATAAAAAAATCATTTATAATGTAAGAATAATTAAATTTAAATATTATCATTATTATATAAAATATAGATATTCATATTATGAGGATATAGATATATATCCATTTACTTCATCTTAAAACAACCTAAGAGAATGAGGTTTAATGATGAGAATTTGATGGGGTGGTTCAGTGTACATTTTGGAGATGTAAACATGATAAGCTTGAAGTTCTCCCGTAAATGGTTTTTGATATGATTTTATTTTTGGAACTCATCTTGGGATTAGTCAAGGTAAAATAAAATATTTGATATTTTCCTTATAAGTTCATATAAATTAGATCGTTGTGTATAATCTTAATCATTTACGCAATTAATTCATTTATCTATTTCAAATTGATTTATTAAAACCATATCTTTATAGCCATCATTAGAGCACTATTCAATGACTATGTTATTCATGGTTTTTAAGTTTAACGCTCTTTTAAATATGATAGAATAAAATAAAACCATGGATGTGAATCTATTTTATATACCGATAATATAATATATTGAATTTAATAAAATTCAAGTAGGATTTTGTTTCCAATTATTTTGGTTGTTATGGTTGTCTTGGACAAACTGCATAGTTTTTCAAAACCATAAACCAATCATCCAAATACTCAAAATTTTAATATTTTCCAAAATTAACATAAAAAATATCAGAAATGTCCAAAAAATGTATGAAAAAAACAAGGGTGATTAATTACATGATGAAACCAAAAAAATGTTACATATAGATCCTATTATTTGAGGATGTAGGAGGAACCACCATGGATGAAGTGTTGATCTTTGAATAGGAACATACACTTGATAAGAGACTAGAAGAAGAGCTTCCAGTTAATGTGCATAATGGGAGAAAATAAAATATGATAATAATCGTAGGGGTGGAAGTTTTTTATCTCCATTTGTACAATTGTAATATAAATTAATTTTATTATATTTCTAACATTACTTATATTGATAATATAGAATCAATGTTAATGATTCTAGTCATAGATTCATGTATTGAAAAGACACTAGATCATTTTCATTCATCTAAGATGATCTTATGTTATCTACAAATAAATTTGACGAAAATAAATATAAACATAGTATATGTCACATCACCTTGATATGAGAATAAGGAGGATCCTAATATCATCCTACCAAAACAAACATGTGATATTTTTTATATATTTCAAGGTGTGGATTCACATGAGTAATTTTAGGGAGAAATATATTCAATTTTGGAGAAATATAATTGGATGATAAAAATTATTATAGTTCCTATAAATGAAAAACCAGAAATCATATGGACTATATATGACCACATGTTCACCTAGAAAGTGTTAGTATGAAATTAATACAAACATTTCGATTGAAACCAAGTCTAAATTAGCTTTTTACTTTTAATAACATTCTTATTGTTATTTGTTTTCATTTTATATGTTATGGAATGTTTTAAAAATTATGATAACTCAAAAAACTCAATGAATAATGATGGTAGGTTCTATTTATAAAATTAACATATTTACATCCTAAATTTTCCACTATCTCACCATATAGATATGTTGTTGTATTTATGTGTGTGAGGATGGCGACATATCATATGAGTTTTCCTGAAATGTTTTGTAATATTATTGCCCATATTTTTAAAAATTTTGTGCTCAAATTGAATTTAATTATATATTTATAACCACTTCTAATTGTAAGAAATTTATTTGACATATAAAAACCATCTTATAATAATGATGAAATTAAGTTAATTTTGATTCAATTTTTATGATATTCATGAAATGATCACTAGTTTTTGATCCCCTGACATGAAATACTATCCAATTTTGTAATATCTAACTTATATGAATTTATACTACTTTTCCATCTATATAAAATCCCCAAATTTATTTGAATAAGAAATTCATTATTGAATAACTTTAATTTTATGTGAATTAAAATCAAATCATTTGATCATTGAGGCACTTATTTATTTGAACTTACTACACAAAATGAACCAATTATTCAAATTTCATCGCATCCTACTTTGTGCCCCTATTTTCATGGAACAATATTTATTATTCAAAAAAATACTTAATTATTCATGAAAAAAATATAAAAAAATCCTAAGACAACAAAATTGTTCAACATGATTCCAACACTATCATTACCCATGTATTAGTTTGAAATTAGAAAAAAAAATTTCTAAATTCATAAATTGTGTGAGGAGATAAATATTTAGTAGAATACAAGAATAACATATGAAGGAATTGTAGAAAAATTTGAAATGAATTTTAAGTACATAATATTGGAATCAATAAAAAAATTTAGGAGTCATGGTAGTATATAGTGACAATCCAATTAGAGAAGAAACTCACATTGTCTAGTGTTATAAAATATTCGTGGGTCTTATATTTATCTTTAATTATCTAGGTGTCCAAGGGTAATGTTTGGTGGAATTTAAAAAGGAAATATATTCATTATATTATTTAAATATTCAATTAATTATACCCCTTTAATTAATTAACTTAATGTTTTTAATGAGTTCTAGAATTAAAGGGAAATTTCATTGTTTTTTTGAACCCTTATTAAAATAGATGAAATAATGAATTTAACAAATTATATTAATTTTATAAAATAAAATGGATGTACAGAAATTATCATATATTTTGTGGATTTTATTATTATCATGCTGTGTTTTTAACCATACATATGTTTCAGATGATATGTATGAGTTTTGGAAATTTTTATAAGGAGAAATAAGGTAAAATTGAAAAAGTAATAGGATATAGAAGAGTTACCACTATGTAAATATGAGTTTCAAACTGATACATAAGTTTCCTAGTATAATTCACAATGATTACCTCATTAATGTAAAATAAATTTAAGGGTTCACTCATAAATACAATGATACATAAGGTAACATCTTTATTGTCCAAATGGGATAATTTTCTCCACAATGATACAATATTCAAGGGTGTATTCTCTAATAGATCATATTTATGATCTATGATTCCCTAATATGGATTTGATATTGTTGATAATACATAGTGGTCCAAATTTTGTTAAATAAACTATTACTAATGCTCGTATATATGTGTAGTGTGATGTGTACGGGACAATTTAGTTCAGAATGGGGGTATGTAATGTTTCTATGGTCAAAAACATCATAGCAATTTAATGTCCTACGAACATTAAATATTTTTCAGAATTAATACCTTAGATATCATCATGATGATACATGTAGTCCATTAAATGTGAGTGTACCAATAATAAATTATCAATAACAGAATATATTGAGAGATTTATTTTTTACCTACATAGAAATTATTCCAAATAAAAACATAAATTCTTCTTCAGTCCCAATATTTTTTTTTAAAATATTTTTTTCCCTTCATTGCAACTTACTAAAAACCATGCAATCTTATATAAGAAGCAATAATATTTTAGGTGGGTTTCATCTTCATTTTTATAATATTAATTGTTTTAAATTATAATGAATAGTATTTCATTTCACGGTTACTCTATCAGTTTTCCAATTTTCACCCACACCTCCTCTATAATACACACAATGGTGAATATATATCCATAGGGTAATCCATGAAAGAGTTTCTTGAGTAACCAAATACCTAAAATTAATTATTTTAATGGTTATTTTCCATTAATAATGAAGATATAGAGTGGGATTTTTGCAAACCAGTGTGGATACTATCCTCCACTCAATGGAATTACTCTATATCCCATTTTATTCCCCAATAAACATTACTTTTCCCCTTTATCTCTTGATTGTATTCACATGATAGAGTTGAGGTTAGCCAAGGGATGAAATAATATATGATGGATCCGGTTCTTGGAAGGTGTGACATATGTGATTCAGGAGTGATCATCAATCTATAATATTATAGGAGGGGATATTTAGACAAAAACATAATGGATAATAATGGATGTAGAATAAAATAACCTATGATAGATACCTATCATGATAATTCTCATTAGTTATTATAGTGTTTTATATTTTTCATGTTTTCATTCATAAAAACCCACCCTTATTTTCATTGTGTTATGTTGAAACATATTATATAAAAAATAACAATAATGTGATTGGATTATTGAGTGTTCATAAGAAAAAAACTATAGATATAACCTTGTTCACCCGTTATTGTATACTAAGAAAAAATAAATATTATTTTATATCACCCTGTCATAGTAGTTCAAGAATATTCAATTAAATTTTAAAAGAAGACATCATAATTAGTTCATTTAACACTGTTTCAACCAAATGAGATTTTAGAAAACATATATGTGGTCTTTTCAACGATTGGTGTTCTAAAACTGATAAGGAAATTGTTCTTCATGTTTGTTATAAAAAAAATTTATTTGGTAAGATCGATAAAGAATTTATATTTTCTACTAGAGTTCATTGATTGTTCTAATATAATGGTTCTATATGATGAGTAGTTTCACTTGAAAAAACATTAAAAATACTACAATATATTCATTAAAATTAAATTAACATTTTTAAAACTAGTTGTGTGATTCATATTTATTCTAAAACAACATCAATATATTTTTCCCTAATTTGGTCCTTGTTTTGATGGTAACAAGAACACCTATATATCCCATTTATTTCTAAATAATCATTCTTAATTCATAGTTCCTCTCTATTTTTCTACTATGAAATAATGGAGGCATGCTCATAATTTCAAGAGTTTGATTGTTTCCTCTACCGTCACTCAAAAAAAATTCTGGTTCTTATATATTTCCAAAAATATTAATTTAAAATGTCAATAAATTAACATCATTTATTTCACATAATACCATGAATTATTATATTCATCAGTTAAATTTATATTTCATCTATACTCTTCATAGATACCCACTGTAAACCCTTCATGTAATAACTGATTCAATGTATCTATAATCATGTCTGGATAGTGTTAAATCCAATATTAAAAATTGATAGTGTTTTACTATGGATTTAAACAACTCATATAAATATAAAAATATATGTTGTATTTTTTATCCATATTTTTAAAATGAATCATATAGTATACAAATTTTATTTTCAAATAAATTATCCATAATGATTTTTCATAAATGTTATTTTCTTCATTTATGATTAAAAAGAAATTATATATTACATGAATAAATCATTATGATTATAATATTTGTAAATGGTTTTAAACAAATTTCAATGTATACATTAAGTAATTTAAGTTATTTAATTATAATAATGAATTCAATCTGAAAATTTATAATGATGCACTAAGTATATATTTCGGTATTATGGAAGAATGGTGTGTTAGTTTGGTCTTCTAATGTATTCGTGATGCTAAATTAACTTTTTATATGGATTTTTATAAGTATTTATTTTTATTAAAGTTAAATAAATCTTACAAATATTATTGGTTTTTTATTTTTTATTAATAATAGAAACTTATAATTTTTTAAAAGAAATTGTTTGTAATTAATCGCCACCATTGGTGGTTTCCATTTTCAAAATGTAAAAAATTTATAGCTATTACAAGCCTCAATTGGTTTTTATTAATGCTGAATAAAAACATATATATTTATATATATAATAACTACGAGAAATCAGTTGTAGTTCTGAATGAGCATCCCCAACCCTACCAATCATTATTTCAAATAAAGCCTCCAAGGGATCACGGAAATGTGTTTATGGCCAATTTTAACAGTTGAAAATATTATTTTCAATATATGTAAATATAAAATTATAAATTAAGGTTAACCATAATACATAAATAAATTTAAGGGAATTTTATGAACATAATAATAATATTTTCTAATCCTAATAATGTTCTCATTAAATAACTATATCATATTACTATTATCATTAAAATATATTTTTCATAATTTATAAGACACAAATATCACCATTATGAAATAAAAAATAAGATATAATTGATCATATTCTTTTAGTATAGGTAGATAAATTTATATTTGACATGAATAATGTAAATAATATTAAAAAATATGTCTTATTATAGTGAAATTATTATGTTATTTTAGATTTTGACACAAATAAATATATACTGGCCTCAATAACAACAACTAAAATATTTTTCCAATGAGTTAAAATTTAATTCAATAAATCCTCTAGAGATATCTGTTTTTATGTTTTATATAAAATTCAATCTATATTAATGATAATTTATTTAATTTATGTAGGTTATTAATCCAAAATGATGGTTTTAGTTAATATGAGTTGAAATATAACAATAAAATAAATGAGTATATAAAATAATGGATGGATATTAACATCCCATATATTTTAATGGATATAGTTTGGATGGTTATAAATCATAGTTGAGAAAATTAATGAAATTAAAAATAAAAAATCAATACAATATATAAGGAGAAAAATAAAGATGAAATAGTAACTAAATAAAAAAATTCTATTTATTATGTAACAAAGATATGAAAATTATATATTATTATAATTTATTAGAAATAATATCTAACATATCATAAAAGATAATCCAATTGATTTAAATAGGAACACACATATGAATAAATAGTTAAGTAAAAAATTATATAAAAATTTTAAAAAGTTAGAATATTAATAATAGATTCCAATTAAAACATACGAAAAAATACAACCATAATTATCTCACTATATAATAAATTTTATGCCCCTAATCTCTTGAATAATTGGTTATCACACATTATTTGGACTTTTAAAAATAAACTTGAATGTAGTTTCTTATTTTCAATGATTTTTAAATTAGTTATCCCCCAGAGTAATCCACATCATCCACATTCATTGAAACTACCAAAAATGAACTAGTAAAAATATTCAAACCTAAACCAAAGTAAACATTAACACAAGAAAAAAAAAATTCACCTTGAAATTTATGTTTTTTTAATCCATAATTAGTGGAAATAAATACTAACAAAGGACATATAAGCAATTAACTATCCTATTAATGAAACAAAAATACCACATTCCAGCCTTTTAGATGATAATATATCCTTCATTAGATTCATAATTCATTTAATAATCCTCTTAAATCCATATTAAATGATAAATAAACTAATAAAAATCCTTCAAACCCTAATTCACTTGTATATTTTACACTCTTAGATTGTGATGAAAATATAAAAGAAAACAATCAAACAAAATGAATGAGCACAATGATCAAACCTTATAGAAACCCCCTTCAATAGTACGACTCAGTTAAATTCCTTGATATAAATGGATAACATATATATGGATAGAAACAGAAATATATTCCATAAATTATAGCAATGAAATGAAATCAATAATTAAGTTATGTTTTTCAAAAAATAACTAATATGGTGTCTGTCAATTTTAATACCTAAAAATTCTTTAAACAGTAACCATTTTAATAATTCAGATGATATTTTTAGGTTTATGTTCTTAGAAACTAATATAGAATACATGAATTACAAAAGGAAAACCTTAATATAGAATTTATTTTTATCCTCTTGAATGATGAATTTACCATTCCATTTTTGATCACCTCATTGGTTGTTATTTTTTTATGACATACATCAAATGAAAATGGGTGAGTATAAATCAATATAACGGATAAGAAAATCACATAGAACATGAGATATTAGAAAGGATAAAATTTGTTGTATAAAATGATTTAATAATCACAAATACATGATACATAACATGGAAATGTGGCTATAACATAAAAATGATATATTCCTAAACTTATATCTAAGGGTTATCAACAAGGTATCATAAAAAATTACCAATTTTATTCATTGAGGTGTCAAAAAACATAGCATATCTAGATATTAATTCATTACCCAATTAATTGGAGTTCAATTAGGGTACACCCTTCTTATGTATAAATTCATTTATTATACATAAATAATATGTAAACATTTCATTTTTTACCCTTGGGAAATAGTGAATGAGTTTCATGTAAATTTCATTAAATTTGTTAATTATTAAGGTATTCATAATTACATTATTTTTATCCCATGATAAAGTAATTATGGTTTAATATTTGGAGAAAACCAATAACTGAATCATGATTACATCTCGGTGAATTCATATGAATAGAGAGATAGTTTGGGAATTCTCAACATATGGATATTTCATTGAACTCAATGAAAATTAAGGTCATCATTAATATACCGTGTATAAAAAACAATTATTTATTATAAAAAATGAGAGGGAATGGAGTTATATAATCAAAAAAGAATAAATTTGATAGTAATGGTATCATTTAAGTGAACAGAACTATAATAAGACGAGAAGAGTATACTATAAAGGATGTACATGAAAGTAAAGAAGTAATGATGAAGATGATTCAATTACATTAAATATGTCCTTACTATATCAGGAGAATGTTACCATAAGACCTTATAAACACCTTGGAGGAACACATTTGATGGTAAATTGACTATTAATTTTTAGCTAAAGGAGATTAAGTGGAGAGAGATGGTGAGATTGGGGATTTTATATCGTATACAATGAGGAATTATTTAATAATTTCTAAATATTAGTCAGGGAATTTTGTGTTATTAAAAATGAATAACCATTTAATTACCTATGGTTATTTATTATTGGTTTATACATTTATTACATGTTTTATAAAATTTTATTTAATGAAAACCAAAATCCATTTATAACATTACTTTTTTCCACAAAAAAATAAATATTCCAAAAAATAAATTTTATAAAAATCTTAATTTTCATTTTAGACTTTGTAAAGTTATTACATGGTTTGAAAATTGATTTAAATTCATTAAGTTATATTTTATTAATAAAATAAAATTTTCCTGATGATAATTTCTTTAAAATTATTATTAAATCACATATATGTATTTATGATTTCAAAATATTTACCACACATTATGTGGAATATATTATCATACCTAAAAATTTTTCTATCTTAGAAAATTGGTACAAATTAACCATTGACTAATTTTGATGTTCTATATTCAAAAATATTATCTATTTTATGTAATATTTTAAAAATATGGAAAATTTAACATTTAAGTATAAAATAATTATTTATTGAAACCACAAATTTTTTTATACAATAATTTTTTATCCCTTAGATTACTATAGATAATTTATTAAATTATTTAAAAAATAAAACATATTGTTTTTAACCTTTAAATACCTTTTTCTGAAGTATATTATGATGAAAATTAAATATAAATGCATTCAAAAAATCAAATAATGAGATATTTTTATAAAAATCTATTTTAGTGTACTCTATACTAATAATAATTTTAGATAATTGTGTAATGGTAACAAAATTTACATAATAAATTAAACTATTAATTCATTTCTAAAATAGTTACTCCTTAATACTACTAGGACTTATACACATCACCTATTATTATAGTGCCATAAAATTAATGGGTATGTTGTGTGGTCATGCTAGTATCATGTGTTGGTTTAACCAACACCGATCTAGTGGGGATATCCACTCTAGAGAACTTAATTTAAATGATATTTCATTCAATATTCACTTATTGAATATATGCATAGTCTTCATCATGATAAAATTCGACCAATGCCACATCCCTCCCTAACTATAAAATGATAGCTATATAAGATATGATTATAATGGTTTTTGCATAAATTTTGTCCTTATGCATAAAATTAACTATTATCATTAAAATTAATATAATCTCACATTAATAATAAATTTATAAAAGCTTTATTGTAACATTTCTATTTTACAACATTCATATAGACAAACCATCATAATGAAAAACAATAATTTAATAGTAATTTAACAAGTATACCCTCAAATTAACATTTAAAATTATATCCAATATATAAACAACAAAAAATTAGTACTTCATTCCAAAATTTTATTTTTGATTCTATTTATAATATCCACGATATTTCTAAAATTTAATTTTCTTTTAATAGTTTTAATGGTAGGTGTAATATTTTTAACAGAGATTGATCCTATGGAGTATACGATTGTGTGGTCATTATTTCAAGGATTTTATATCACTATTATAGTAATATAAATAGTAATTATTATTAATATATGAAATTTAAATTTTTTTAAAGAATTCATTTTCTATAATTCTACTATGAAATATAATAAAATAATAATTATGAAAACCGTTATTTTTAAAATCATAAAATGAATATTCAAGTCTTTCAAATATCCCACATTGACAAATTTTATCTAGGAAATTTGTGTCCAGATTCCTAAAAAATGGTGTATTTTTTTATTGCTTCTTCATGTTCTAGTGTAACTTTTTTAGACTATTGATTTCCCAAAAGTAAATTCACATGTCGTTTTGTCTTTTTCGTCAACAATTGTTACCTTATTTGAATAATCTATATTTTACCCTCCACACGAAAATTTAGGTTTAAATTTCAAATTTATAATATCATGTATATATGATGGTGCATATATATATGTTCTTAATAGACAGATTGATGACATAATAGAAATTGGGATGATTTAGTGGTAGTTCTAATAAATATGAAACCACTCCAATATGAACTATATTATCAAAATGTAAAATGTGTTATGGAATAAGTTCCCCCTTCATTCCAAGTCACATCAAACTTTTACACAATGATATCATGATATGTTCATGGTCCCCAACAAGGAATTCTAGTTCCTTCATTTGATATCCAATATAACTTTTCATTGAACTTTGATCAGCCTTGATGTGTTTCTGAATCACTTGTATCTTTTATGTAGTTTCAATCCAAATGATCAGTCCCAAATGTTTCTCTACTCTAACATCATCCCAACATGTTTTATTTATACCTAATTGTAATTATATATCATAAAAAGGATGGATTTTAATATTTTAGTGGACATTATTGTTTTAATGGTATTAAACATGTAGAGTATATCCGTGAAAACCTTCTTGAAAATAAAGCGAGAAAGAAAATAAAATTTCATTTAATATTTGATGTTTCCTCTTATACAACCCCTCAATTATATAAGAAATGGTTATTCTAATGTTTAATTTTTTTATTTATAGCAATTATAAAATCTCCCACATAACGTATAAGTAAATCATTGATAATTTTCAAAAATATTTGACAACTAAAATCCATGGAGTCTCAATATATCGTGAATATATATGTGAGTAGGGAACTTTTGGGAGAAATAATCAGTTATTGAAATGAAATGGGAAGGATATTTCAACTTATGAATGATTTCACAAATAACATTGTTTCCATTTGATTTATTTAGTAGGCCATTAAAAATTTCTATAGAGACACTATCAAACATCCAATTAGGTATGGGTGTTAGATAAATTACAATTTTTTTTGTTTTTTCTCCACCTTACATAGTTGAAAAACCAAAAATCTTGAAATATTATTGTGTTTATATTTTTTCTTATTATCCCATAGATAATTATCTCAATGGCCCCTATAATTTTATTGGATTAAATGATGTATAATGATTGGAGAGATATGAATTTCATCTATCATAACCTTCTTTATATCTATAATACATGAGATACATAGTATTGTATAACATTTAAGTAAATCATGTGGATGAATATTGATTTCTTAAAAACATCCAATTTTTTATAGACACTGTATTATTTCTCCTCAAAGGATTTTCTCATTGGGATTCTAGATATCCTCTAGTAATCATATTTTAAAAGTAACATTGGATAATATTGATAATCTCCCTTCAATTATTATTACCATGTATATCCTTAATATAACCTTTATTAATGGATCTAGTTACTTACACATAATTTCATTAACATTGGTAGCCTTACTACTCAATACATTTGTGACTTATTTTTTCATCTGGGTTAATATGGATTGAAAATTCATAATCATTAATAACCTATAACAATATAATTTGTCTCATGTCTAGTTCCCTTTGTATGAATATATTCATTAACCACTGGTTATATGGGTATATATTACCCATTTCTTTCTAAATATAGTGTCTCCAGTGTGAAAAGTAGAAATGAATATATATAACTCCAATCCATGAGTAGGGTAATTATTCTCATGAGGTATGAACTACTTTGATTCAAATTTGATTACCATTTAATCTTTCATAAGGAAATATCCAATCATTTTAATTGTTGCATCACTAAAAAATCCTTATCTAATAAAGGGTGTAATTATAATAGCTAATATTTCCATCTCTTCCTAAATTCATATATACATTTTTCAGACTCCTTTATGCATAAAAATGTTACTCCATTTCAAGTTATCATGGTTAGTTGATTACAATTTCATTAAATGTTTTTCACATACCATCTATAATGTCCTATTAGACTATAGTAACAAAAAATATCAATTACCCCTATATTATGGGTATAATCCTCATTTGACCTTTTATTAGTTTGATCAACTGATATTCCTTATCTAGTTACAATGTACCCAAGGAATTCAACATGTTGTAAAAATAAATTTTATTTTTTGAATATACCAAAAAATTATCCTTCACTCAAGATTACCATATAACCCTTACACTATCCTCATACTCATCTTGACTTTTGGAATATATCAAAATATAATCAATTAATTCCACCAAAAATTGGTCTAGGTAGTCCTTAAATACTATATTCATCATATCCATAAATAATTAATAAGTTTTAATCATGCCATTGGAAATAACTACAAACTCCTAATATATATATATTGTTTCGAAGGAAGTATTTGGTATATAGTTTTTCTTTACCATAAAATCATTACACCTTAGATGAGGATAAATCTTGGAGAATAATTGAACCCCTTGATGTTGGTCAAATTAATCATCAATCATAAAAGAATTTATTTGTTCATTGTTTTGATCCATTTATGATACCTATTTTAATCAAAAATCCACACTGATTCATATTTCCATTTCACAAAGAGAATAGGTGATCCCTAATGAGATGCACTTGGTTGAGTTAATACTTTTTTAAAGAGGTTTATACTTTCTAATTTAATTAATGCAACTCACCTCATTCCATTATATATATAGTCATTGATATTGTACTGGGTCCATTTATGAGTACATTTGAGAACTCCACCTCTCTTTCTGGGGGATGTCCATGTAACCCAACAAAAAGTACGTCAATGATTCCATAAAAATGGTTACATCTAAAATATTTATAAATTATCTTTCATCTCCTCACTCAACAAAAATTTTCTTAAAGAATTAAATAATAGGTTTTTAATGGTATGATTAAGTCTAGGATGTCTCTCCTTTAAATATTACAATACATTTTCCCTTTTGGATAATCAAAATATCATTTATAATATTTTTAATCGTAACATTATCCTTGAAAACTAATCCAACAAGAGTATTATGTTAAATTTTACCATTCTAATTACACTAGGAATATTGATATATTTCACTCATCAAGGTTAATATGGGAATATATATATATATATACGTTTATTGTTTGAATAGTTTATCTATAACTATACATTTAAAACTCAACAAAAATATGGTCATGGGGTAAATCAATTATTTCCATAAATATAAATGAAATAATATTATTCATAAAACCATATTAAAAAATTTTACTTCATAAATTCTAATACCCAATGAGAAAACCAACCACAATATATTTACTATCCTTAACATCAGATTTTGTGATCGAAGAATCAAAATCATTCTCTCTTGACGTCTGCTAGTTTTTATGGTATATTCCATCTATTATATTTTGATTTTTATATTTATTTGAAAACATTCCACTCTACCCACCCTTGAAGAAATTAATGAAAAGTTTTTCTTATAATACCTTCCCTTTTTTGGAAATCATAATTTAATTATTAAAATCTACATAAACATTCCTTGCTATATGGGAAACATTTATAAACATTTATCGGTGATAAACTAATTTAACATAATTACAAAAAAAATCATCTCACAATTGTTTCACAATAGATGTTGCATTATCTTCCCATCTAGATTCTTTAAAAAAAATTACACTTCATTGTATTCTGTTAATTTTTTCCTTCATTCCTTTAGGAATCACCAAAATTTATTTCAACTATTATAGTACATCATATTATCTCTTTATATCTCCCAAACAACTAATTCTTAGTGTTTTCTATATATTTTATCACATTATTCCGAATAATAACTCGACCTTCCAATTATAACCGTTGAAGAATCATGAATCTCGTCACATAATCCTTCTAAATTTTATTACATATCTTCCCAAGGATTAATTTTCTATATTTTTTAAACATGTAATTCATTATCCATCGATGTTTTGGGGGTATGAGGAATGTTCTTATTGAAAATTAATTTTTTGATGTTATACATTTCCATGGATTCCTCATCATACCTATTCTTCATGTTCTTGATTGATTCCACCATTGATGAACTTTTACCTCTAAGTGATATAATACCAATATAAATTTCACATGGTCATAACAATGAAGTAAAAATTATTCTTTCTATAATATTTGAATGTTTTTTATTTATCATTGTAATAGAGGTTCTTCTAACAATATATGTTCCTTAATTTGTAAAGGATTCAACTACTAGTTGTTCCTTCAATGGTGAATCTAGATGATATGATAGGTTTTAGTTTTTATTCATGACTCAAGTTAACTTATTCATTATCATCATGGAATTTTCCACTTTATATTTTATCATTTATGAAGTATATTTTGGAATTTCCCATTGTATCTATTATTTTTAAGAGTCCTTCGATTTCATTCCATTTTTTGAAATAATAAAACAGTAAGAAGAAACATTTTTATTTTTGGAATAAAATTTCCAAATGAATATTAATTTATAAAAAAATATTCTTAAATGATGATATTATTTGATTCCATTTAATAATAATTAAATTTTCAATATATACATTTTAACGGGTCATAAAAATAATGTTATTAAAAAACACTCCTCCTAATATTGTCAAACTAGGTACGCAATGAGGTATCTTCTATATGCATCACATGGAAATCGATTTAATACCCAATTTTCTAGTTTTTTGTGTTTATTAAAATTGTATACAAAAATTTGAGAGAGGCATGTACTTGTATTATCAAGATAGATATTTTTATAATAAATAGAACATTGAGTATCCATGGGTGCATCAAGAAATATACAAATAATTCTTTGTGTGTGTAATTCCAAAAGTGGTTTTATGTCACTATACTGCGTGTAATTTCATTAGATGTAATATTGGTAAGATAAATCATAGTCTTTTATTGAGGAATTTCAGTCATGTTTATTACGGATACACCATATTTAGATCCCAAATGGTGTTCATTATCTTTTATGATTGGTGTAACACATGATGGATTATTTCTTAGTTGTTTTATTTGACACTTATCTTATGGTTTATCCAATACAGTTTACGTTATTTCATAACGTATTCCATCATTTATTTAAAATTGTATGTTTTATTAAAAAATAATGGAATGATTTACAATATGGATTGTTTCATGGAATTTTTTTGTATAATGTATCTATTTATAAGCTGGAACAGAAGCATTCTTAATGTTATGACTACTATAGTTTCATTGGTGGTAACCTATTGGGTTTTTTCTCACATTCTATTTTATCATTTTGGTGATTATGGATTTTTTAGGACTTTGGTAAAGGGCCTTAAATTATTTCGGAGCAAATTTCCTCTAAATGTAATCACTTTCGTAGTTGGATGGTTTGAAGGTGATGGTTGGTCACATATGGATTGTTTTTGTCTAGTCATGTTTTTAACTTTTTTAATTTTATAGTTTGAATTGAAAATATACGTCTCTTTGAACTGTTCTCTTACTTCCATGTTTTACCCAATTTTTTCATTTTTTTGGTTCAATAAGAGCCATTTTTTATCCTCATATTTATAATAACCATATGGTATACATTCTTGTGTTACATTTTTAGATAACTCGGGTTAAAATAACCCATATTGAGAAGTGATCACATTTACTTTTTTTAGTTATATATACAAATTATTATTATTTTACATTCATATAGTTAATATTATTAGTTATAGACATATAGTAAATTTATTGTTTCCTTAAAAACATGTATTTTCAGAAATATGCATTTTGTCATGCTTGACGTATTTATATTAATTTAAATTATTTCTTCTTTTTTTTTTAATTTAAAAAAAATTGATTCATTTTTTTGAATTATCATAATTAATATTAAATAATAATGTTAAATTAATTTCCAAACAATACAGATAGTTATATATTAATTTTTATTTTGCACGATAAAAAGTAATTAAATTAAATAAGGGTAAAAATTATTTAACAAATATTAAACAAAATGAAACCCTAAAACAATGATGATTAATATTTCTATTTAATTGAAATTATGATTATATTTTTAACATAACTTTTGTACTTTATAAATGATTAAGATATCAGTCTGGTATAAGTTATATTTTAATACGATTAAAAATATATATTTGTGGAGTAATATGATATTTTAGTTAAGATATTCCTTTTTATTACGTAAAGGATGTTTAAAATAAATTTTTTTGTTAAATATAATTATTAAAAAAATTAATAAATATATATATGATAATATATTTTTTATGAATTAAAATTTAATATTTATTACGATTTGAAAAATGTTATTTAAAAGAAGACTTTCTTAATAAATGCCAATATTAATTTAAAAGTATAAATTTAATAATTTATATATTTATTTATATAAAATAAATATTTATTTTTGAAATATCACTTCCAAATTATCCAACAGTTAATTTTTCATAATTTTCTGAGAGAGACACGTTTTCAGGTAAAAAATAAAAATTGTATAAATTTACAGTTTGTTTTTTGACTTCATAATGACCCAAAAGTGATACATTAAATAATATAAATGATAAAATTGACCAAATAAATGTTTTATACATTTAAATAATATTATTCATACTATATATAGTATATATTTTATAAGTACATTATTAAACATCCAAAAATTATAATATGTTTTATGGTTTGAAAACATTTCCTAAAGAGTGTAACTTACCTCTGCTTAAATAGGGTAATTACATTAATATTTTCCTCCCTTAAATAATAAAAAATAAAAAACCACTCATATTTGGATGAATCCATGGGAAAATTGATGCTTTGTGGTTTGGGATATTTTATTATGTAGACTTCAAAACATAAATAATACAAAAATCTTCCTCTTTTACAATATAAACGCCCTGAAAACCCCATTTATCATCAACAAAAATTCATGAATAAAATCCATAATAAAACATAAAATCTCAAGATTCATACCTAGGTTCTTAAACTCTAAATAAGACTCTCCAATGAATTTAAATTCACACAATCAATTAAGGGATCCTCACCTTCTTCTCCTACTTTCAATTTATGAAGATTCATTGAAATTAGTCTTATTTATTTCAATTTGTTATATTTTCATTCATTTATTATCATTGAATATTAGTAAAATAGATGTTTTATGGATAATATATCATTTATCCACTTTCATCTTTCACCATATCATATCTTCATTTTTCTAAAATTCTGTAAGGGATCGTCCACTCAACTTTTTATTCAAGAACTTATTTAATGTTATGATTCATAATTACAATTTCTTCATATTTGTGTGTGTTCTTAAATATTACTTGTCCTTTAAATTTTTTTTATACATTATTATAGACCATTTTCATTACCAATAAGACTCCCATGATCATTTATGTAATCACAATAAAGTGCTAAAATTTAAGAAGGGATTTCTCACTGCTTATTTCCATTCATAACCTTATTTTATTTTTTGTCTCTAAAAATCCATTTTCATAAGTTGGTACATGTTCCTACATTTTCATAGAACATTAAATGTAATTTATAAATGATTATATACCTTTTACCTATCATCATTACTTTCATGATCTTTTATATACACCTATTACAGTGTTGAAATATTTTTTTTATTTTTTTTCATTAGTTAAATTTAATCATTACCTTATTCATTTTATATAAAAATTAGAAAAAAAATAATATGATTTTACATGTTCCTAATAAATAAAATTTGTGGTATATGTGATGATGGTCCAATTTATCTCTCATCAAACCATTTTTATAAATATTTAAGTGATGTCGTTATTTTGTTGAAATTTCACTGTGATATTCCATTCCCAAAAAATAGTGTAGTAAATACTATACCAATTTCATATCAAGGGTGTTTAGATTTTTTAAAATATAAATATTTATATGGGACATAAAATTATTTATTCTACACTCCTTAATTTTATATGAAATTATGATGATGAATAAATTTAGGTTCTACGTTCTATGTGTAAAACCTAAGTTAGAGAAAAAAAAGATTATGATGGGTGTTCCCAGATAGAGCATCAATATATATGGTACTGGTTTAAATCATGATACATCACATTAGGACAGGGAGTAAATTGAATTCATTTGTGGGATTTTTTCAACCATTATTTATATTATGCTTTATCCATGAACTACGATTAAGATTCAGTGTTTTATGGTTTACCGCATATCCTATGATAGGATTATCATTCCAAATCGTGTCTCATTTTCATGTTTTTGAACCCTTTTCTTATTATGACTAATTATTATTTCTATATCACAAAATTTATTACTTAATGATTTTATTAAATGTCTATTACCTTATATGTAATTTAGCCTCACCCCATTCTTGTGTTTTCCCCATGTTATCCCATAGAGTTTTCAAAGCCACAAATTTTTTGAATCATGTTATGGATGTTTTTAATAATGTTGTTGTATCCCATTTTCAAGATGTTATGTTATGTACCTAATTCCCAAAGACATTATACATATAGATATTTTGGGGTGTATTATGTATAATATCATCTAATAAATAATGTATTAGAGTTAAATAATGATCGTTGTTTTTATAGTTTGCGTGAGAGGAAATGTTTTGTTACTTTTGGGATTAAGATTAGAAAACAATAGAGAAATCATTTGGTGTATGAATAAGTTTACGAAAATAACCCTAAATTTATTTATGTATATTTTACGTGTTTTATGAAGAATATACATCCCTATTTGGGTACTACATGTATAAGTGGATCAGGAACATATAATCATTAGGTTAATAACTCTAATACGTTTTCCCAATCCTAAATCAGGGAATCCTAGTGCATGATAATATGTCGTAATGCTCAACTAGCTCGAAACATTAAAGGGAAAAGATTAAGTAAAATAATTTTCTCATTATGAAACATTATTAAGGGAAAAACCTCAAAATAATATATGTTCGGAATTAAATACTGGAAAATATATATTGGACCATAGAAATAATATTTTAATAATGAAATTTAATTTATATGTTTTCCCTTTAATGTCATTTGATTAAATTTATGTAGAAAATATATTAAATTTACTCATAGTTTGGAGAAAATATGAGATTTTTAAAGAAATATATTGAATGACTATATTATACTTGTCATGAAAGTATAGAAACTTATGTTCCTAGCCTAGATGATAATTGAATTACTTAACTTAATAGAAATAATAATGAATAAATTTTGTTTTCATATTTTGATCATTTTTTATGAAATGATTCCCTTAACACCCATAGTAGATTTATGGTTTTTTACTAATTTAATTCCTTCTGACCATGTTCTCTATAAAACTCTATTAGTTATTTGGTGCTGGAATCCTCTTACATTGATATTTTATCACATCCCACTAATGTTCTCTTACATGGAAACCTAGTCTTGTGATAACCTTCAAACATCATTTTTTATCCTATTTAGGAGGATGGTATATTATCCATTTTTATTATATTGGTTTCATCAATATATTTTCTCATGTTTCAAAAAATATCATACAAATATCAATTTTAAATTATGAGGTTTCAATTTATTAAAGGGGAAGAATGTAATTCCCTGAATTTTGAAAAGAGAAAAATATGTTCAATAACATATTCCATAAGTAACAACGTACCAACACAAACACTGATTATTTTAATATGAAAATTTTACAAATTATTTAAATATATTTATATTTTTAGGATTAAATAATTTAATAAATATATATATTGCTAAACTATTAAAAAATCAATCAATTTTTGTAATGTATTTTTTTTAAAAACATTTTCTTCAAAAATGATTATTATTTATTTTTCTGAACATTATAATTGTTATATAGAAAAATGAGAAATTAAATTTTATATAATTAACTCCATTTTTTATATCATCAGTTCAATATTAACTTTGAGTGAAAATTTTGTATTTTTCCTAAAGTATATAATTTTTAGTGAATTTTTAAAAATAATGTCCTTATATTAAATATTCATTTATTATGGAGAAAATAAGTAATAAAAAAATTAAATTATTATATTCATTTTATTTAATTTTAAAATAAGTATTTTTTTTATTACAATTGTGTGCATTTAAATCATCCTTATACTAGATCTTAGTTTATGTTCATTTTTAGGATAATTTTTTTTTTTCTAAAAACAGTTTTAAAATACATAATGTTTATCAATTGTAATAATTAAAAATAAAACATATTGGGAAATGATGAAAATGAAAATTTTAGATTATATATATATATATATTTATTAAAATTCATATAATTAATATTACTTGTCATAGAGATAATGTAAAAATATTTTTTCTTTAAAATAGGGTATTTTTTAAATATATGCATTCCATCATAATTGATGAATTTATTTTAATTTATATTATGCCAAATTTTTTAATTTTTATTTCTTTTGATAAAATTGTTCCATGTCTAGAATCATCATAATCCATATTTGGTAATACTTTTATCTTATGTTTTGAGCATTATGAATTGTAATTGTTGAAAATATTAATTACAATAGTAAAAGGAAAATAGCTCAATTATGAGTCAAAATAATTTAACAAATATTAGAAACAATGAAAATAAATAGTATGAATATTTATATTTTCTTCTCATTTAAATTATTATTATATTTAACTTTTATAGTTCTTACTTTATAAATGATTATGTAATCAGTTTCATAAAAAAATATAATTTCTTATGAAAAAATAGATTGTATTTTGAGAGTAATATGAAATTTCAATTAATAAATTCCTGTTGGTAAATTAATTAATTTTTAAAATAAATAATATATTATTTAAATATTAATTTTTTAATATATTTTTAATATATTTTTAATATATTTTTTTAATAATAAATTATATTATAATTTTTATAAAGTGAAATTTAATTTTTATAATGGTTCGAAGAATGTTATTATCAAAAAACAAGGCATCTGTTAATAAATATAGATTTTATTTTAAATGTGAAAATTAAAATATTTATAATATTATTTATATAATGTGAATACTATTTATGGTATCAAAATGTCAAAATTATCAAATGTTTAATGTTTCATAATTTTCTAAGACAAACTCAATTTCGGGGAAAAAATTAAATATCATTTAAATATACTTTCAGTTTTATGACATCATATTGAACCAAAAGTAATATAATAATTACTATAAATTGTTTCAATGACCATATAAATGTTTAAAATTTAAAATATGTTTATTTTTTGTTTATTTTATTTATTATTTAAATCAATTATGAATCATCTAAAACATATGACATGTTTTATGGTTTTAAAACAATTTCATAATGAGTGTGACTCACCTCTGCATAATAAAGGAATTTGTTTTAACATTTTCAGTCCTTGTTGTTATAAAATAAAAAATATAACTACCATTTTGAAGATATTATTTGAAGAAACCATTGGATGGACTGGTGTTTTGATACAATATTATTTAGAGTCCAAAACCCAAATAATAAAGAAATATCCCACTTTCCTTATATAAACCCACACAATCCCCCATATTCCATCACTAAAAATACATGGAGCACATAAATACTTTTACCTACACTCTATAAGGTCCTACCAAGATTCCCCCAGGATCTTATGAATTCCCTCCGATCAATTTGAAGTCAGACACTCAAGTACGAGATCATTAACCTCTTATCAACCTTTCAATTCAAGCATATTCTTTAACATTGATCTTTTTAATTATAATTTTTTATATTTAAATTCCTTAATAATAATTAAATAATCATCCATTATATGTTATATTTGTGATATATCATATCAACTATCATTTTTACCCTAACCTATGGCGTTGAAATGGTGAAATTTCATAAGTGATCATCCACTCTCCATTTATTCAAGCACTTCTTTTTTGTTATGATTATTAATTTCAATTTTTCCAATTTTTATATGTTATTAAATATCCAAAATAAATATATTTTGATTTATAAATGATTGTACACTATTTTCACTGTTATTAATCGTCCCATGATCGTTATTTACACCTATTAACATGTTGATATTTTATAAGGGATTTCTCTTTACTAATTTCCATTCCAGAACATATATCAAGTTATGTCTCTGAAATTCCATTATATTAGGTTGGAATATTTTTTTACATATTAATATCATTTTCCATTTAATTTATAAATTATTACATCCCCTTTCCCCTCATTAATCCTCCCATAATAACCTATATGCACTCATTACAATGCCGAAATATAGTTTAGATTTTTTTCCAATTCAAGTTTTATCATTACCATATACCATGTATTTAAAAATTTCTAATTTTGGGATATGATTTTCCCAATAACTATGACTTAATATTTTTTTTATATTTGATAAGAAACCCCTTTATCCCTCATAAACTCACTTTTATGAATTATTTATTCACAGTACGATGCTGTAAGAATTTTACAATGCTATTCGACACCAAAATAAATATATAG
Source organism: Viscum album (assembly GCA_963277665.1). Taxonomy (NCBI): domain Eukaryota; kingdom Viridiplantae; phylum Streptophyta; class Magnoliopsida; order Santalales; family Viscaceae; genus Viscum; species Viscum album. The sequence goes on along the minus strand of OY728126.1, from coordinate 2,044,006,572 downwards.
TCAATACCATACCAATTAATAATCAATTATGTTCATGTTTTTTCACATATAATTTTTTTATTATATACTTACACAAATTTATTTCTCACAATTTAAAATTAGAATATTTTATGATGATTAATGATTCCATGTTTTCTGATCTATATGGAACACCTAATCCTGATAATGAAATAAATATGATGGGTGTGCACCGATAGTGCTCAAATTATTTGGGTAATACATATTATCATGATACATAATTTCGTGAAAGGAATTTAACCTTATTTCTATATGGGAAATTCTCCATCTTGATTAATTTCATTTTCTTAAAAATTCCCTATGTTTATGATTTTTTTAAATTTGTTTCCAAATTTCCCATGTTATTATTGTCTTGCTATAACATATCTCATTTTTATATTTATGATACGTAATATTGTTAGGACCCATTGATTTTAATACTATATATAATTTATTATATTCTCTATTTTATTCCATGATTATTCCCTTACTTGGTTTTATATATCACCCTTTTCTTATGTTTTTTCCCATGTCATCTCATTCAGTTTTAAAAGCCACCGAATTTTAGAAGAATACGAATGATATTTTTAATAATGTTGTTTTATCACATTGCCAAGAGTATATTCTATAGACCTAATAACAATATAAAGTATAATCAATGATATTTTATGTTGTATTAGGTGTAATATTATGTAATAAATCATGTATTAATGTGAAATAAAGAGAATGGATTTTTAGATAATGCCTCTAAGAAGAGATCTTATTAATTTGAGAGATGAAGCTGCAAGATAGGTTACACAAGAAAATTCTATGTTGAACTCTTCTTTATTAGAAGCATTAATCCACATTTTTCAAGATCATAGAAAAATAATGAATCAGGCACCTGATATGAGTGGTGGATCATGTATAAGAATTTACTAGGAAAAATCAATTAATATATATAGTGAAAAGGGACTCTAGGAATAAGAGGAGTGGCATGAGAATATTTTTTAGGATATTCAATATTATAAATATTTATGAGGACTCTAATCTAGGTTTTTTCAGGTATATACCTGATGAAACATGAAGGATATTGAGAGAATCTACTATGAAATCCCAAATTCACCATGATCATACCTGGGTTCCTTAAATAAAATATTCATCTCGTAAAGAACCAAGTATTTTTTTACCATAGAGAAAAGAAATTATTCAGTCATGGTGTATTCCACTATATTTTATTTTTTAGTGAATTAGGAACTTGATCTATTTAATAATTAATAATTAATTACAGGGATGACTGAGTTTGGATTGAATGAATATCTTCATTCATTGCTGATTCCCAAGCTCCTTGATACCTTTATGGTAGTGTATGATAAGACGAATTTTGTAGAGGTAGATAGTTCTAGTAAAAATGTAATGGGAACTGTTCTGGATCATGATGTGTTTTTACCAGTGTTTATCTTCTTTGGTTGTAAAGGAAGCATAAGGGTATCACTTTTTATTCAGGATTGCTTTTATTGGATTTTTCATGATAGCAGTAGGTTTTCTTCTAGTAGCATTGATGGCATTGTCATATCAATACCATATGTGTGGAGTTTTTTCACAACACAACCATGTAAATATTTATATTTTCTTCTTTTCATGATATGTGATCCTTTTGTTGAGGTTTGAGTTGAGTCCTAGATTTAATTTTTTAGTTTTTGTTGAAAAATGGATGTTTTTTGTTTACAGTAAGGATTGCACATGTAGAGAAAGGTTAGGGGAAACCATGCAGTAGGAATGAAACTTATTTCTAGAATCGGGAAGTATCATATCATATGGTTATCGCATGTTTTGGAAAACCATGCGGTTAAACCATCTGTGTTTCATATATTCATAAAAATCTGAAATTCTATGCTCTCCCCTCTATCCATTTAACCGTATTTCGGGTTTTCCTCCACTTCTCTAACCTAGAATAACGAGTGGGATCTATTAGACCCTCATACCATGATCCCAATCATTTTTAGAAGCATCATTATGTTTCCTATCTCTGTTTTATTGAGTATTAGTCTATTTCTTCTTCTCATCTCCTTACTCTATTGAGATCATGGTCCATCTTGTTGGGAATTCCATCTTGGCCTAACTGTAGGGGTTATTATTGGTGAATGATTATTTTTAGTTTATTTTAGGGTGTTATGATTGTGTATCAATATTGGATCATACATCTCCCAATTTTTTGTCTTATTTACACAATTTTTAGGTGTGTTTTCCTATCCATTTTCTTTTCTGGAAAATTCCATTTTTTGGATGATATTTTAAAAAGTATTTAGAAATTTATTTACCTTTCCTTTAATGTGTTATTATAAATTTCATGATGTTTTTATGGGGGAAAATTGGGGAAAAATGAGGTTTCAAGGGATTATTTAATTATTCCTCTTTTTAATGCATGTAAGGTGTTTGATAAAATATCATTTTAGTTTTTAAGGTGAAATTGGGTTCTTTTATAGTGTTATCCCGTGGTTATATTTTTATATTAATGTTAGATTATAGGATGGGTGTTGTATATAAAAATTAGTGTTGTATATTACTTAACAATTATATGTGTGTTATTTTAATGGTTTATAAACAAGTAATTCTTACTTAATTAGAGTTGACAAAGTTGTTTGAGGTATGCACATACTAAAATGGGGTTTTCTTGCTGAAATAGGGTTGAATAAAGTAAGATTATTGATTCATGTTTCATTAATGTGAAATATTTTAAAGGTTACTATGAATGTTTAAAATATTTTTATTATGCGTATTATTTTGAAATTGTCATTTCCCATTGAATTTGTTAGGAATTTTTGTGTTTATTCTATTTTTTCCATATGGATTTCATGATTTTTAAAATTGGAGTAATGGAACGCTTATCAAATTCTATGTTTTCTAATATTTACACTATTTCTTGGGAAAAAGTGTTTTGGATTTGAAATTTAATGATATTGTTTATAATTGTTCTCATAAAAGTGGTAATTTTTTTTGAATTTGTTAACAGTTTTGATATTGATTTGTTAATGAATATTAGTTGAAAACATTTAAGTGTTGATTGGAACTTCATGTGGTCGTGAAACACTAATTTTAATGTGATGGGATGTAAATTCATGTTTGGAACATCGATATGTTTTGGGAAATGGTTTGGAAACCCAAATATTGTGAGAACCTATTGACATTTAATAATGATTACAAAATAATCCTATTTTTATGCTAATTTTGAATCCTAGAATATAATTTTATACACTATAAATTTGGTTAATATCCTATAAAATAGATCATGTATGGTACTTTTGTTGTGTTGAGACCATTAAAACATTGGATGGGATCATCTCTATTGGGTTTTCCATGAAAATTTTATTTTTTGTGTTTTTTGTAATAAATTTCCCCTTGTGTTATAACAATTTTTTAATCATGGTATTTATGGGTTTCATATGAGGGTTTTGTGATGGTTTTTTGTTGACCTAGATTAGATTGGTTGGAAACCCCATTGACTTATTAGGTCATAGTGGGATGTTCCACTAGATTTTCTAGTTTAGAGATTATTGTTGGTTATTGTCTATGGAGCTACACCAAACACTGGTATGTGAGTAAAAACTGAGTACATTAAGGGATCCCTCTAGGGATGTTCATGAAATAATCATGAATAACTATATATATGTTCTATTTATTTCTGTTTTATTTTTTTTAATTAGATTTTATAGTTGTGTATATTTTTTGAGATTACATTACATTTTCAACAACCCCTTATTGGTTATTAATTTTTTATTTTTATTTAGGTTTTGATAATGATTTTGAAATGGTTTGTGGAATTTGAAAAAAAAATTTAATAGGAAAGTGATGTTTGTGTCTTTTTTAAAAGTGAAATTTTGGAAGTTGGGTTTGTTTAAATTAAATATGTTAAATACAATTTTAAGGATGTGATTTAAAACTAGTATTTATGGACACTCTCAGTAATTGAAATGTATGGATTCAATCTTGATTTCCAACTGAGATTTTTTATCTCACACCTTACAACTTCCAATCGCCATCAGAAGACGATATATGTCTTTTAGGTGTAGGTTTTTCTTTTGGTTACTCTTGGAGTAGGTTCGCCTTATGGTTAGTGGTGACAAATAGGTCATGTGGTGATTATATTAGTTTGGTTTGGTCTTAGTGATGTGTTTAGTTTCTATTATGTCTCTATTTTTTGTATTTGGATCAGTTTTCATATTTGTTAGTATTCAGTGATTATTGTCTCTTTTACATGTTAAATTTATTTTATTCTATCCTAGTTTATTAGGAGAAATTATTACCATATTGATTAATTTGATGTGTGACACTATGTTTTTTCCCTTTGGGATCAGGAATGCCCTTCAAGCCATGTCTCAGACCAGGGTTGGATGTCAGTTTGGATGAAATTTGAGCATAGTTCATCACAAAATGGTATAAATGGAGGACTATGTTATTTGGTGTCTTACTTAGTTAGAGGATTGTATTGTTGGCGCATGATAGGTAGGTATGGGATGTATTTCATGAACCCCCACTCATTCTGAACCTCATGTTTATAGTGGTAGTCATGGTTTTGAGTATTTAACATTATTTGGATTTATGGAATTTGGAATGAAAATATAGGTGATCTAGTGTTTTTTATGATCTCATAGGGTTTTGTGACCCATTTGGAGTCCATGTTCATGGTTCTAGATCCTCCTAGTTATTGATATTTAATCAATTCGTGGACCACTAGCCATGTCTCTATGTAAATAATGTCCACTAGTTCCACTTTCTAGTAGTTTTAAGCGATTTTTATTTATCATTGGTTTCAGTTAGTGTGAGTATTAATTCAAAATTAATGTTTGTTTTGAAATGAAAATTATTTAATTAAAGTTGATTCAGGTAAACAAGAATGGGTTTTAAATGATAAAATGGTTTGTAATTTTTAAAATATTTATAGAATGTGGAATAATACTAAATTAATAAGTTATTAAATGTTTGAGTTTGATTATGAAGTGGTATGTGTGCCCCATGGAACTATAGATGTTCTCATATGTGTGGATATGTATGGTAGGTTAATACCAGAATGTGTACATGGATGAATTGTTTGGAAGTGGAATTAATTCATATGAGAAAGTTCATATGATTCCATGGGTGAGTATTTGAAATCTAGGGTTTGGCTCAATTTTTTAAAAAATATATTTTGAAATGGGGTATGGTTTTAAAAATAGTTTTTTCTTTGATATGTATAAATTTTTATGGAGGGTGGAAATTTTAATTGAAAATTATACATGGAAGGTGGGAGTTTTGAAATTGAAAGTAAATGGCGGTTTATAAAAAGTGTATTTTAGGTTTTTTTTTTGTATTTGTTTGGCTTCTGTTGATAGTAGTCCGTTAGAGGTATTGGAATGACAAGAGGAAGTTGAAAACATCTTCAGATCATTGGGAACTCATGATGTTGTGAGTGTTCCTGATTTTCTATATTTTTTTGTGGTTCTACCACTAGACTAGTAGAAGATAAATTCTCTGTCATTGATAGATGTTAGGATGATGTTAGAGGTGTTTAATACCACCTTCATCTAATGGTTAGTACCCGAGGAGATGAAGGTGAAGGAAGTGGAAGAGATTTTAAGTATTCCATAATGCTAGTTGTATGTGACGGTCGATGTGGAAAATTACGAGGATTTGGTTTCTTTCTATTCAGATATAGCCTCATAATATCTGTTAAATGTTCTTCTATTGTTTGGAATTTTCATTTAGAGATCATGGAGTGAGACCATTCATCTAGAGAAGCTCAATTCTAAAAGTTGGTGGAGGATATATTGTTATCTAAGATGAATATTTGGTTGCATTCAGTGATAGATGGTTCTCTTGAGGGATTCCCATATAGAGAGATGAGTATGTAAGAGAAACTTATTCTTGTGAAGACTCCCTCAGTTTTTTTGAATCTTATTCATCAGACTATTTTCCCATATGTTTTTAGTACTGTTGGTTTGGTCATTCAAAACCTCCTTGATGAAATCCTATAAAGACTTGTCACTATTTTGGTAGCTTGGGTCATCTGGTAATGTTTTATATGAAGAATTTCTCAAAGAAGAATACATGATCTGATGATGTTAGTGACTGACTGTGATGGAGTGGATGCTTCAGTCCTTTGGGTTGCAACCAGGGGCCTTGGATTATTCATACGCACATTATGGAATCACCAAGTTTATGGGGAACCTTATCCGAAATGTTTTCTCTCGTATTGGGATGGATATTGTTTATGTTTTTTATTAATATTATTTTCTCAATGTGAATATATATTTATTTTAAAATAGGGTCATTTATCTTTTTTCTTTTATTTACATTTTTTCATTGGATATTGGTCATTAAATGGTTACTTCTTCAGGAATCTATTTTAGTTTTCAGTTTATCTTGTTTGGAAATATTTTTTCTTTAAAATTTGATGTTTTTAGTTTTTGTTTTAGTAATCTATTTGGTTTGAGTATCATTCATGTGTTTTTTCCTTATGCTGGAGGTATTTTCACATTGTTGTGAGTACATAGATGCTATGCGAGTATTGTTTAGTTTTTCCATATATGTTTGAGAAGCTCATGTATAGAGTTCCCATGTTGGTCATCCTGGGGTGTTTACATTGGAATTTCATGTACTAGTCACCCTAAGGTGATGTTGTTGGAGGATTCAATGTTGGTGGTGTTAGTTGCGTTAATGTGGTGGGTGAAACACTATAATGTTCTCTCATTGTTCTTGTTGTGTGGTTTCCTATTGGATTGTCAGGTGTGAATTGTGAAGTGAATGGTCACCCAAGTGTTCATTGCTTCATTATATTTTAATAAGTATTGGATTTAAGTTTATTTTGTATTGTATATGGGTATCTTTTTGGGGGGATACATTGTTTGGGGTTGGGAGAAATTGGTACACCCCAAATATGAAGATTCTTTTATTTTATTCATTCATTTGTCTTGTTTCCTTTGTTTTAGGTTATAGTTGAGTCCTTGTTCTATTATTTATATTTTTTATGATGAATTGATATTTTTTTAGTAGTAATGGGTTAATTGGAAGTGCACGGTTAGGGGAAACCATAGTGATTATCGCAAGAATCCATGAATCTTGAGTTTAGTATTTGGGTCTTTTATCATGACATGAATATGGTTATGGAAACTATGCTTCAAACATGAAGTTTGATTCTAGAATGTAGCATTAGAAAATCACACAGTTGTAACACCTTTCAGAAAAAAATATAGCCTAACTATGTGTGTTACCCAGATTCCAAAAAATGTGAAATAACAAGTTTTCCCCTCCAACCATTTAATAATATTTCAGTTTTTCCTCCCCATCTATAATATAGGTGCATTATGGGACTTGGGATAACCATTCTACCTTGATCCCCATCCTACAAGTGTTCTTCTACATTGTCCATATGACTGTTAATTTGAGATTTATCTTATTTGATCTTCTCTATATCCTCCCATATTGAGATAAAGTTCACTATTTCCATGTTTTAACTTTATTCAACACCCTATGGGTTAGGGTTGGTGTAATATTCGATTTCATGGATCTTATGGTGTTCATATTGTGTCTCGGACATGGATCACCCTTCTCATGATTTCCAATTGTGTTTGTACATCAATGATGTAGTTGTTTTTTTAAATTTCCTTTCCATAACACTCAATTTGATTCATGATATTTCATAAATGATTTATATTTTTTTGTTCATTATTATTGATTTGTTATAATGTAATCCAAGTGGGTTTTTGTAATGAAAAATTGGTGAGAAAATGTTTTTTATTGGATTTGTTTAATTTCCGTACATTTTAATGAACAAATGTTGTACGATAAAATGTCAACTGAGTTTTTAATGTTAAATTCAGTTCTTTTGGTAGTTCTCATCCATTTTTTAATTTTATATTAATGTTAGATTATGGGTTCGATTTTTTATGTCCAAATTAGTGAATTTTATGGTGTAATACTTATGTGTGGTTTGTTTTACTAGTTTATAAACAAGTGATTCTTCATTAAATTATTTTTTCAATTTTGTGTTATGTGTGAATGTTTTAATAGTGGTTCATCCAAAATAAATATTATATTTTCAAGTAAAATTACTATTCATTTTTCATTAATGTGAAATTTTTTAATGGTTTAGAAGCATGTTTGAAATAGTTCCGGTGTCTGTATGGTTTTGAAGGGGAGATTTTTCCCTGTGAACGGTGGGGTCATTAAGTTATCATTTATTTTGTTTCAAAATTTGTTTTAGGTGCTATGTATGTGGATTAAAGGACCATTTAGAACATTCTATTTTTCTACATGTTTAAACATTTTCTTCAGAAAAAAGGGTTTTGGATTTGAAACAAAAAATGGATAATTAAAATTTCTCTCATTTAATTGGTATTTTTTATTAAATTTTTAAATGGATTATAATTTTATTTGACTATGAAGTTGGGTATAAAAACATTTACTGCATGGTTGGTAAATTTTATGGTCATGAAAATATTGTTTTAATTTTAATTGATATCAATTAAATGTTTTACATTTTGATGTCTTGGAAAATGGTTTAGTAAACAAGGGAGTTGTGACACCCATTTGAAATTTAATAATGATTGTGAAATAAAGGGAATGTTATGCTAGTTTTTTTCAAGGCCAATAATTTGATAACACTATATATTCGGATGATATCATCTCTATTGGCTTGTGCATTGTAAATTTGTGGAATTTATACCATTAGAACAATGGATGGGATCCTCTATAATGGATCGTGTGTCATAACACTTTTGGTTTTTTTTGGTATACCAAATTTCACCAGTGTTATTAATAATAATATTATTATTATCATGGTTTACATTTATTATTTTTGTGGGTTGAGTGATAGTTTCATGTCGAAAATGATTTGATGGTTTGTTACCCCATTAATTTGTAGATCTTGGTGGGGTGTTCCACTAGATTGTCTAGTTTAGAATAACTAGTTGCTTATTGAATATGGAGTTTCATAATATGCCAGTAGGTGAGTCTAAACCAAGTTCTTCCATGGATCTCCCTAGGGATGTTCAGGAAATTATCATGAGTCACTATCTATATGTTTTATTTATTTCTAATGTATGTTAGTTTTTATATTTTCTAGTCTTTCCTTACAATTTAGTACCCATTAATTAATGAAAAAATATGTTTTTTTTGTTATATAAGATTTATTTTTATTTTGGTTTTGGTTTTAAAATTGGTGGTGGAAACATAAATTTTATTTGATATAGAAAGTGAAGTTTGGGTCTTTTTTAGAAATTGAACTTGGGTAAGTTGGTTTTGTTATCATTAAATTATTAATAGACTATTAAAATAATGTATTTTAAAAAAAATTATGGACTATCTTGAATAAGGATGTATATGGATTATATGGTTATTACCTAATGAGGTATTTTATCATATACACTACTTATGTCACTTGGTATCGATAGAACCATGTTGTTACGAATGTGAAAATTTCTGATTTGGTTTCTCTTGGAGTACATTGGACTTATGGTTGGTGGTGGAAATGATATCCCATGGAGATCATGCTAGTTTGGATCTGTCTCAATATTTTATTCAGTTTATTTTCTATTTATATTTTTTGTAAATGGAATAGTTTTTATATTTATTTGTATTTATTTATTGTTGGTTCTTCAAATTCATCATTGTATTTTATGTGATCCTATATTATTTGAAAAATTTCATCCCATGGTGATTGAATTGATGCTAAGCTATATTTTCCATCCTCTAGGGACCGAGAACAACCTTTGTATTATGTTTGGGACCATGACTAATGTCAGATTCAATGATATCATGTAATGGTACATGAATGTGTTCCTAAAAATATTCATCATTTTGCAAAACCTATAAATTTATGGAGATTGTATGAAAGGATGAACCAAGGAATTATTTCTAGAAACACTCTCTCTAATGGTTTAAGGGTTTGTACTGATTCCTCCAAGGGTGTTTGTTCTAATCCCATAGATATAATGTCCATATCCACATACATATATTATTACATGATTTTAAGAATAATTAACCATCAGTTAAGAGAAAAATATCATAAATTATGGTGTATTTGGATGATTAAATTAATAATTAAAATGAAAAAAACCCAAAAATATAATTTATTTCACATTCAAAATGATTTATAGAAACCTTTGATGACTTATATATTAATAGGATAACCTGGGGGATACACGAACAAATGAGTGATATAAAAATCAATGCAATGTAATAAACATAACAACAAATCATAAACATGGGTTAGAAGGTATAACATGATGACATAAAAAGGCCTAAACATATGGAAGCATAACATAAAGAAAATAGGATCATTTAATCATTGAATCATAGTAATGTTTAATAAATAGAAACCATGCCACATGTATGATTCAATAATAATTCAACAGGGATGATCATGAATTAATACTAACAACCTAGACCATTTCACATGGAGCATGAGTCATGGACAACCACTAAGACCATTGAACATGATTTATCAATAGACTAAATATTACCTAATAGATTGACGATCTATTTGGGACACCCATCATAATGTGTTCATGAAAATGTGTTCCACATAAATGATCATCAAAAATGAATCAAACATAAATAAAAGGGTCACCCATTGGAATGATATGGTTATCATAATCATGTAAGAAGTCATAATGAAAGGGAATATTACAATCGTGTCCATGAAATAATGGATTTAAATCATAAATGGTGATTATTAATGGAAAATAGAAATTGATCATGTTATGTGATTTTAAATTGAATTGAGATCATGTAAAAATAGTTTTTAGGAATCATTATAAATAAAACATTTTATTGCCATTTAAGGAAAATATTATATATTATCTTAAATAGAAAATGTATAATTTTTTCTATAAAATAATAAATGGACCATGATTTTATGTAATGATAAAATTAGTAATTTTATAAAAATAATGGCTGCTTAAAACATATAATGGATTTAATTTGAATGTGGGTAAGTAGTCGAGAAGTTCCCCTTAATGGGGTTTTCTTATCAGGAATAACTGAGAGGGGAAACATTTTAAAACATCAATTTACCCTTCAAATAAGTATATAATGTTCTTGATACAATATTATGGAACATATACATGGAATTTATAATAATTATATAAAATTAAATGATAGTTACATTGGGGTAAAGAAATAGAAAGTGTAGCCCAATGAAAAATAGATGTTCGGAACGAATCCAATACTATATGTCTGATGTTGTTATAAACTTGAACATAATGCCCATGATAATCAAATTAATTCATTTAATTAATTAACTCAGAAAAATTTATTCATGTATTGAATTTATTATAATTTAACAATGTTTCATTATGGCATTTTTTGATGAGTTGTGATATTCAATTTCATCGTTCAAAAACATTGATTTCCTTGGATTTTATGATCCGATTACTTATATAAATGTATAAAAAATAATGTAAAATGGAAAAGGTTTTATAGAATTGAAGTTATTTTTTATTATTTATAATCCATAATATTAAATGTTTATATAAGTTTGTGGTCATTTGGTGTTAGGATGAATAATTAGATAAGATGTTAGTTAAAATAGTTTGGATTATTTTAGAGGTTTTTAGATCATATTAATCTAGTTTTATTTTATTAATTAGTATTATAATTATAACAATTCTTGAAAATTAAATAGGATTTAATACAGAAATTATAAAATTTTTTACCATAAAAAATGTTTTATGACCAGTATTGTATGAGGTAATGTAAATTGAAAACATTTAGTCTTTGAATGCGATAAATCAACACATTATAGATGATGTCTTAATTTTTTTACAAAAAAAATGGGAAAGAAATGATGATGTATTATTTCATTAATATAATTAAATAGTAGTATATGTGATATACTAGAGTTATCGATCCACTTGGATAAAGTGATTTGACGATAGAGAGATAAGTGTGTGAATCTCATCGAGTGCTATGCTACCGTCTGGATACTCTACTGCAGCTGTAGGGGACCATGTATACGTTCTGAGCACAACATAGCGGGGAGGAACTCCTCCTTGAAGATTCACTCATAGTTTATCTAAAATTGGTTCATCTCATCATGCATCTATATCACTAATCTCCCCCACCATCCCACTGAGCCCTAAAGAAGGCTCACGTCTAGTACATTCATCTCGTCACACGGTGTCCTCATAAGGTGCAAGATTTGTTTGACCACATCCATCCAATCCTCAGCTACATGGGGGGTCAGTATCACCTCTGAACCAGCAAGGTCCCTACCTCAGGAAATCATGTAATGCACTGATAAGGTCTGCATCTAGAAAATGCTAATAGATGGGTGGTGGTATCACTTGTACACCACCTTGTGGGGTTATCTCAGGAATTGGTCAATGTACCAATGCCTCATCTCTTGGTGTACCATTATCATGGTCACACAATGGAATCCTGGCCAGCTATCTGTGAGGAGGCATCCTAAAACAGAACATGATGAACCACATAAAATAGAATATACCTGGTGAGAAAACATAATAAATACATGAGGACACACTCAAAAATCCAATATGATTCATGTTCCATTAATTTCATTACAACCATTGTTTTCATGTACTAAGTCCTAAAGTAAGTGTCCAGAGTACTAGTGTATGGATATACTAGACACAATACTAACATTTTAGCCCATGGCCTAAAAGGAAAACCTGAAACACTTAAAATTGTTTCCCCAAACCAATATCAGAGACTCCCAGTCCAAATGAGGAACCAAACCAATCTATCAGGACCCGTTCTAGAGGGGTCCACACCGTGACTCCCCAAGCTCGCCTCCAATAGGCTAGGGGCAGGTGACTACCACCGAGATGGAATATCACTATCTTGGGCGAAACATCTTATGTACCTATATGTATGAATACATCGTGAATCATACAAATTCTAAAATTTAAAACACTATATATATTATTCATTTGACTAAGAAAACCACCTATAGTAACAGTACATAATAGAATGCAAAGGGGCAAGTAGAAAATTCTAATAAAATGAAACAAGTAATCAAAAATGTAAACATGTCACTCAAAACTCATTTGTATGAAATACTGCTTGAAGGGTAGGTGAAGTGCCACACCCTAATTACATATGAGTACGCCTCATCTGTCAAATCTCACTAGGAACCACCTAGTCATGGACCACCTTTGTCTCTATCAATACATATGTCATATGTGCAAGACCCGTCATGTGTATAAAAACACCATGCAGTGGTGAGTAAAATAGTAATTAGTAGGATTCCATAAAACCACTAAATAAATACCACAAGAAAAGTACACATGATGTATTGTTATCTCACACGGGTTTAAATATGTGACACTAATGGAAATATTATCTTACGTACTCCATAAAAAAACCCAGTATCAATGAGGAACATATTCTCGATGAGACCCTAAGTCCCTATGAAAAACATAGTCCCACTGATACACTTAGTCCTATTGATTCATGTACCATCATGGTTAAATATTCATCAAGTCAAATAGTCTTCAAGTTGCATAGTCTCCGCATCCCAGCGAGCCACATGATTCCTCTCTTAGCGTGCTTAATTTGGGAGGACCTACTTCTCAAGAAAATGGTCAAAAATAAATATTAAAAAAAATCAATTAGAGTTTCTCAAAAGGAACACCTCATTAAAATTTTCGCAAAGAAATAAATGACTCATGAAATAGACATATGATTTAGAAATTATGTGAATTTTAGTAAAAAGGGAAGGGTTGTGCATGTGTTCGGTCCGACCCAGTCGGTCCGACCTGAACTGACATGGCCTGAGGTCCACCGACCTATATCATTAGGCTAGGACCACCCTACTACTAGCCAAGACCACCAGCTTTAGACTAAACCACCCAATGAAGGCCAGTTTAGTCCAACGGGATGTTGCGTTAGCCTCGTCCTTCCATGCAATTGTGACCGACTAAGGAGATTGCCGCTTCTCCAGCATTTGGTCCATGGGACCAAATTCCAGTCAGATGATATAACTCCCTACATCATCACCAATCCACATAGTCATGGCCCAACTTGTACTTGGAACACATCCCCACTACGGGATCCTGCCTCTGACAGCCTCCTTCGCCGCCCCCTGCATCCCCATACCACGTGTTGTCCTACCACTGCAGTCCCAACGGACCATAGGTTGTCTCCACCATCGGTCATTCCACTAACAACCTATTCACATGTTGTGCCTACTGTCACCCCTCAGTGGCATCATTTGAGGGTTAGATTCCATTTTTTGGGTATTTATTCCATGAATTGAAGGAACAAAAACCCGCTCACTCTCAAGATCATGAAGAATGTGAAGAACCATGGGAAAAAGAGAAGTACAAGAACACTAGAGGAATAATATGGGACATTGTTTGTGTAGGAATTAGTTTTTTCTTGTTATAAGTACCATGTAAAATGAAAATAATAGTCACAAGGATCTAATTCCCATTTAATCCCTGCAAGATAACACCCATACCACATGAACAATCGACCTACAGATCACCCTATTGGTGGGTTGATCTATGTTCATCATTGAAAAAGAATGAAGAAGAAAGATAAATAAAAAATAAACAACAACTATACCTCGATGGTTGGATCAGTCACTGATGATGACTGAGTCCTACGTGCGTTTTTCATCAATCCGCCAACGCCATCTTTAAATTTGACCATCGATCTTACATCATTCTTCGCCACTTTCCAATATGGTATTTCTCCAATGAGTCCCCTCATCAATTTATTCTAGTGAATTCTATATAGGTTTATGATTCAAACACCATAGCAATGTTAATTATTTAAATGGAGAAAACACATTTTTTCAGTCAGTGTCGCTACACTCTATCATTTATGAAAGAAAACGGGCTAACTAGTCATTCTGTCCCATGGTCGCTGAACCGCTACAAGAAATTCAAATATAAATAAAATAAATTTATTTATGTATATTTTATTTTTTGTTATAAATTAAAAAAATTAATTGTAACCCTCGACCTGCACTAGCAGAGGTTAGACCCTACCTAATATAAATTCATTGTTCTGAATTTAGCGGTGCCCAAAAATTTTCAATCTGGGCACCCATTTATAAGTTAATAAAGATATTAGTTAAGAACCAGAGTGTTATTTAATTAAAAATTGGACTTTCTTAAAATATTTATTCTGGTCACACTGAGCCATGTAATCCCATGCAATCTCAACATCTGGTCTAGGAGGGTTCTCAATGAATTTATAAAACAATGTGGAGAAAAAATAGAGAAATTACATCTAACAATCAAAACTAATAAAATTACTTCAAATTAACATGAATTCATAGGAAAACTATATTGGGATTAATTTTTTTTCATTTACCACAAAAATATTAAATAAATATTTCTTGATTAATTTACTTGTATAAAATTTTGTTTTAGGGGATCAAAATCAATAAAAAGCCCTCTGATTTCCATAAAAAGTGGAACAATAACCATAAAATGATTTTTAATATTTTAGGATTACAATCATATCAATATGAGGTGTGGAAATCCCATAGTGAATTAAAATAATTTCATAGTATTTAAAAACAATAAAACCTGAATGTAACAATTGAAAAAATATAATGTGATATTTGATTGATGTGAAATAATAGAATAAATTTATTACAGTTATTTTTTATTTTTCTCAATGGAATAAATATTTATATGGAATATCGTGTCCTCAAAAATGAAAATAGAAGAAGTTAATAGAGGAAAAAATCATTAAAAAGATGATCCTTGGGATCAAAATGATGTCGTGGCCCTTTTATTTCCATGGAATCAAAATAAAACAACCGAATATTTATTTCTTGAAATATACAAACCAATTTTGAATATTTTGACTTTTTGTTTTCTAAATATTCTTGAAAGTAAATTTTATTTTTTTAAAACAATAAAACATGAATCCAATATTAAAAACCGTAGAAAATAAAATCATATTATCCTAAAATAATATGAAATTTTATTTAAATTATATTAGATGTGTATGATTATATATAACCACATCCCAACCAGAATTGCTCATGTATATACTAAATAAAAATCACCTAATACCATTATAGTCTTTAGAAACATACATCGTGGTTCGAAATAATAAAATAATAACTAATTTCAATGAAATAAATGTAAAACAATTGTAAATTTTTTTAATAAAATATACGGACTAAAAGAGCATCAATCTGAGTAAATTTTATCCCAAGATGTCTAAAAATCCATTTTTTTGTGTTTTTAAATATTAATAACTTTATGTAATGATCAAAATAAATGTTCTCAATAACATAGTTTATTCATAATTTTTATATTTCAACATGCAAATTAATTATTGGAATAATATATCACTATTATATGTTTATATGAAATCACATTTTGTTTTAACATCATCTATTATATGTATGTCATATAAAAACTTCTCCCACTAAACTAAGTAACTACAATTTTACTATAAATAATCATATGTATCTGTATCCTATATTTCATTGATTTGTTGCCTAATTCCACTATATCATAATAGAAGTTCTTCCATATATTAGAAATAAATCATATATAAGAAATTCAGGTATATTTTTATCATTAATAGTTATAGGATAAATAAAATATATCCACAATGTTTTTTATTGATGCTTTATTACATTTGAAGACATAATTTAACAACTAGTTTCCATTAAACACTAGAAGTGGTAACCAATGGATTTTGATATTTATGATATCCATTATGTAATGTAGTTGGACTATTTTTAGTGATTCTACTCCAATTTTCCAAACATACCTATGAAGAAAATTTGGATGAATTGGATTATATAGAAGACATTTTTTCTATTTCATTTTTATTCTATCAATTTTTAATATATAAATTAATGCGTTTTTATGATAACATTTACTACACATATTAATGATCGATGAATTCATATTTACAACACACTCAAAGATGATATCCTAGACGATCCTATTTCCATTACCAAGTGTATCCATTTATTTAATAATAATTCAAAAAATCATTTAATAGAATCAGATAATGTATATGAACATTCCTTATAGCAACATGTTTAGAATAGTCCACAAATTTTTACTAAACTAAATATAGTACATTTTTAGATTACCTTTATTTCTAAAGGTATAATTTTCTAAAATTCAATAGTTAATTGGTCAGTATAACTACGGTCATTGCTAAAAAGTGACTCCAATACTGTTCTGGAGAGAAAATTATAATCTATAGTCAACTTTAGTTGTGGAATAATTTTATTTACATAATGATATATTATTATATGTATATATATATTCATAATTTTTTTATTAATTAAAATTTATGTGATTCAATTATTACAAAACAATTGTTTCATTAATAAAATAATAAAATACAATTTATTCCATTGTGTCCAAATTTCCAATAGGATAAATGATTTTGCTATAATAGTGATAAATAGTTCCACTTAAATCCATAAATTTCTCATGATGTCAGGAAATACTCTACAATCATATAAGAGTAACCCATCTTCAGCTTCTATTAAACACATATTTCTTATAGCAATCCTTATTTACATACTTGGTTGCAATGATTCAATACACATATTCATAACACATTGAATTTACTACCCAATACATAATAAAAATAGTTACATTTTATAAATGTACATGAATTCACAATTCAACTTCATTTTTTTGAATTTTATCTTCTAATGTCTCTTTTTAACACTATAGAATAAAATTACATTATTTTCC
The DNA here is from genome assembly GCA_963277665.1 of Viscum album. Lineage (NCBI taxonomy): Eukaryota > Viridiplantae > Streptophyta > Magnoliopsida > Santalales > Viscaceae > Viscum > Viscum album. Next base: position 2,043,988,897 of record OY728126.1, on the reverse strand, counting down.
TTTTCATTGCCTTTGATTTTCCATCTATTGTCCATATATTTTGGATATGTCATACACATAGAGATAGTCTTGAGGTTATTATGTTTTCATGACCACTTATTCAATATAATAATGGTTGGTTTTTAGTGATTTATGTCAAAGTCATCATGGCGATGTAGAGTGACTAGATATATGGGAGACTTATCATTGTATTTTATATTAAAATTGAAATCAATGATTGAGAATTAATGAGGGGTGATGTAATTAAGATATTAGAGTGCAATAAACCAAGGTAGATTAAACCCTAGTATCTCTATGTTATTTAATATATGGAATAATCATGAATATGAGAGGCTAATCTGGTGCACCTTCACCATGTTTTCACATGATCAATTCCTTGTAGATTGAAACTACTGTTTTATAGCTACTGTTGGATAAATATCCCAATGTTGTTTTTGAATTATATATGCATACTTATTCTCATATGATTTCATGGATTCACTAGACATGGATGATATCATCAAACAATGAACATCTAGAAGATAAATCTGGTATTTTTCCTAGATAACTATCTCTTCAGCACATTCCTTTTTAGAAGATGGATCAGAAAATAGTGTCACTAAAATGTAGATCATACATTCATGGTGTAATACAGTGCCCAAACACATGTACCAATTATGGAGGTTGATTTTTTTAATATATGGTCACTCATAATAATTATTTGAAGTGATAATTTTGTATGATGCACTTTCTATTTAACTGTGCCAATATAAAAACAAATTATTTGTTTAGTGAACCTTTGTTTTCCATCCACGACTTTGAATTGTATAATGGAAATCTATTAGATTGAGGCACTAAAAATGCGTGAGATTCCAAAGAAAAGTGATCTTGGAATAGATATTTTCAAAATATTTAATATATTAATATCATGTATATGTAGTTATACAAATTTGGTTGAATAACTGATAAACAATGATTCAAATCAAAAATATGATACAATAATAGATTTTAGAATATGGGATTTACTCTAGGAGATACCTAAGTTTATTTGACATTGGATTTTTGGTTGAGGCAAACATCAAGAGTACTTTTAATTTTATTAAATAATTAAATTTCTTATCATTTAATTTTAAATTCACATGACCAATCTATGTATATAAATACCTCACTATATTAATTATCCTGGGTGGACCACATAATCCCTATGATAATTCATAAAATGTCTAATAATTCTTCATTTGAGATTCGTATCTGAAGATGATGAGTGATTAATAAGAGGTTGATCGAGAGGAAGAAAATGAAATAGGACACATCCTTCATTGGTTATCATGTTTTCCACTAACAAGCGATTGAAATGGAGGTAGTAGTCATACGTTTTTGTTTTATACTTATTTATTAAAATACTAAATAATGTATTATGGTATTATTTTGATCTTTGATTGTTTTATTCTCCCTGGGATCAAAATATATGTATATTTAATTGTTTAGTTCAATTTCATCATGTTATTCCATGTTTTCATCCATGTATTCTAGATTCCTTGATCATTGGATGGTATATTCTAGACAAATACGATTACACTCTAGTTCATTAAATTTTCCACCATATAGTCTTTACATTCATAATATTTGAACCATGGGGACTTGATTTGACACTTCCCAAGAGAGTATGAGAGTGATAGAACCCCATGTTTTTTTGTGGTTTTGAGCATGATGAGTGTTTTGGTGTATTTTATATGGATTTTGATAGATTACTAGTGATGGTTTATGGATCCAGGATCTAGAAATACAACTGGTTATATAAAGATCATGGGAAGGACATCAGATCATCATGTGGATAACCGTTTTTTTATTTATAGGAACAGGAGGGTTGAAATCAATGTTTATAGAAATATATGTTAAATTTACTGTTTTCAAACACTGATATCAATGGTGGTCTTTCCAAAATTAGAAAAAAAATGATCGATGTTCAAAATCATGATAAATATAGATAATACACCGTGTATCTCAAATGAACACATGGTGTATAGCACCAAGTAATGACGGTAACATGCCATGTGTGAAGGTCCATATTCCATGTGAACCTACATATGTATTCAGTCTGTGTTATAGCTGCACATGTCTTGTACCCCATGTGGAATGGAACAATATGTACTATAGGTGTACATGGGAATGGTCTGACACCTGGGAACAACCATATAAATGTTCCGAGACATTGATATATTCTGATATACATTGTCATAATTGGGATTACATAGGTAGATCCTAATTAGATTATACATTTTGTGTTCCATTAGTACACATTGTGTACGGTGAAGTGGCTTCCATGTTGTATACAAAGTATAACACAAATAGGTAACGATGTGGGTTCATATTTTTTGGGTACATCGATACATTTCATGTATTCATTATTGAAGCTTCTTCATATCATATACTCTTTTTTTAAACATTAAATTTGGTATGTGAATAGCCCATCGTGAGGTTTTCTATACATTGAATGCGAGGATGTCCTTTGGTGTGGAATAAGATATATGATATGAGGTGTTTGTAGTGGTAAACTTCTTTAAGAAGAAATTTATGATGACTGTGAATAGGGGAGTACTATCATAGAGGTGTACAGGTTCATACTTTCATGTTGCACCAGCGCACAAGTTCTATGTACTCTCCATATAGATACAGGTATTACTCTCCAACAATGGGCATAGTTCCTTTTTTTCTATGGAGTTTTAATCACCCATTTCAATATATGGTAGCATGCATGTCTTCCACATGTGTTGTGGATTCATTAACTATGGAGCGTAGTAGAGAGGGGATGGCCCCACCAATCAAATTATCTTTAGGTATCAGTAAATGATGGGAATTAGTGATATCCTATTAGACCTGCAGGTATACTCATTGACATTGATCAGGTCGTGACATTGAGATACCGTTTCTCTCTTCACTAAGTTTCATTATGAGAGAAGGCATGTAACTATTAGGGTTTTTATCTCTTTCTTTAGGTTTATGTTACCTTCTTATATATCCCTCTATCACTCCATCTTCCATTTTCTGAAAATCCTTCGAGAAATGTATATACATACCTCTGCATGAGATTTTCCAACTTGTTTCTTGTCATATGTAGATGAAAGAAAAATAAAAGGAGAATTAAGTGGATCATAGTGATACCTTCCTCACTAACCTTATATAGTGGCTACGTTTGGAGATCAGGAACTATGAACACTTAGGTTTATTATTTTCTAGTTTTAGTCAATTTTTGACATCTATTCTTATTGGGTGTGAATTTTTCCTTATTTACATTGCATTATACTATGGTACTATGATATATTTTAAATAGTTATGGAAATAATTTTTATCCTCTTGATGGTGCCATATTTGTATTAATATTAATATCAATTATTTCCTGGGAATGGTTGGGTGAATGCATAAAGGTACATTAGGAAAGGGAATATTATTTTATATTATTCAATTTCTATTATTTTTTCTATCACATAAACTATTAGAGGTGTAATGGGGGTTATTAAGGCTTGGCATTCAGCTGATAAGGAATTACATTGTGGGTTATATCTTCTCAATTCGTAATCATATCACCATGGTTTATAACCGAGTATTCATAAATATTACCAGGTTTATTCACTAGGGTATCGTAAAACATGACATCTATAAGGATTAAATTCTGTAGAAAATAATTTGGAGATCTGTCAGGGAACACCCTTCATATGTATTAATTAATATTATCCACATAGATCATAATAAATAATCTCATTCAAAACCCTTCGAGAATATAATAAACATGTTTAATGTCAAAATCATGGTGTTTTAGAAAGTGCTAAAAAGGATATTTATTCATTTTAATCCCACATGTAATGAAGGAGGATTTCATGTACATTAACCCCATAATTAAAATAAATAAATTGGGAATATTTGTGTATATACCTGGAGAAGATATTTGTTTGGGTATTTACAGAGGAAAATATATGATTTTTTTATAAAAAGAGTGAAATTGGGAGATAAAAATATGAGAGCATAATAGTATGAAACATGGTTATAGAAAAAATTAAAAAAAGAGGGTTGAAGGGTCTACTATACATAAATTAATATTAATAAATAAAACATATTGAATAAAATGGATATAAGAACTTGATATGTAAATTAGAATGACATACCACATTAAAGGTATCTTCCAAGGAAAAGAGAAGCTGAGAATTTCATTACCAAGAAGAGTGACTCCTAAATCTCAACGATCGGGAACTTGGGTGATTGAGGAGACCTTGGGATGACTCAATTATAGTTAATAATATAATATCATAGAGAATAGTTAATTTAGAAGGAATTTAAATGGAGAAATGTGTGGGTATTTATAGAAAAATTAATGGAGTTTTTTATTAATTTCTGAAGACACCTCAGCAATTATATTTGCAAAACCATGGGCTTTCCCATATAATTGGCTACTAGGGACACCTAATATAATATTTTAATCCTAAAGAGTCTACAAATTTTTTTGCAACATTATTAAATCATTAATATTTACATTAATCACATCAAAAAATCCAAACTATATTTTTACTACTTATATAAAATTCATCTATTTATGAAAAATCCAAATTATTCATTGTATCCATTTTGGGACATCTATAAATAAAAAATGAACTCAATTTTATGGAAATGAATTTAATTTTAATTATAACTTTTCATATAAGAATTTATGTTCCATAGAAACACTTGTACATAAATAATAATTTCTAAACCATTATTTACATTTGTTGTGATATAATTATATCACACTACAATTAAAGATGCCTAAAATATATTTATTCTTCCAGATGACAGGTTACTATTTCATTAGTAAAATTACTATTATTAAAGGTAACATCACTATTACAAAGGTTCATGTTACTGTTCCTAAAAAATTATGATGACCCTATTAGACTCTATATATCATACTAACTACAACCGTTTATTTCCATTTTTTCAAAAATCATCTCAAAAAATCTGTTTTTAAAAGTATATCAATTATTTAAAATATAAATAATTTTTCACTATACATCAAGAAATTGAATCTACATATAGAAATACTAAATATTCACCGGAGGTTAATTTTGACATTTGAAATTTAAATAATATCATTATATTACAATACTAATTAACTATGTATAAGAAATATTTGAAAAGTGTAATTTTCCTGGTAAAATAAATTTATAAAATGTCTCAATTAAACATATATTTAATAATGTGAAACTATTGTCAAAAAAATAAGGGAATAATTATTTAAAAAAATGTTATATGCATAAGAGACTATGTATTTGACATATAATCCCTTATAACACCGACATACAACCTAAGGGTTAGGTGTCTGATGGTGATTGACTCTTGGGGCAGCTCGGAGAACATTACCGTAGTGGTAATCTCTACTAACATGAAAGTATCCCAAAGGTGATTTCATTTAAGCCTATCATGTTGAATCATGGCTTGGTCTTGGTCAAGATCGATGCCCAAAGACTCTACCTCCCACCCATGTTCTAGAAAATGGGCTTCATATGAGATGCCTCAAGTGGATGAGGACATCGAACCTTCCTTTTAAATTAATTAACTATTTCCATTTTTATTTATAAACAATTATAATATCATTTACAATATAGTTTGAACGGTCATGTTGACCAATGGTCATAATTGAGGAATGGTCATATAATGGTCAAAACCCGATGGACATGTTAAAATATACTTTCTTCAATGTTTTTTTGTGTCATATAACAAAATACAAATTTTTTAATCAAATATTATTCATAAATTTCAGGTATTTATATTATTTACCCCTAATGAAATTCCATCCCAAAACTTTCAAATCGTTCAATCGGTTGAAATGTTTTTTCGTATTTCAGCCTCATTATTTTCTTCTAGTTCAAGTGATTCATCTTTCATATATGTGGTTATTCTATAAAAACATAACAAGGTTGGTAGTCTTGTTGTGTATAACCTTGTATCTATATTAAAAGATCTCTACTGGCATATCTAATTAAGATATTTCATGATCCAGTTGTACCACCTTCAGATTTAGTACAAGTGAAGGGTCTGGTATTACATCCTCAAGATTGATATGTGGAAAAAATCACGAACTTCTGCTAGATTTGGATGAAGTTCAAGCAAATATTCCACTACTCATACATGATCAATGATTTCGTGGGGGGAAATGAACCTTGGGTTGAGATTCCATTTCATCCCAAACATCATGATTCTCTTCCAAGGTAAAATTCGAAGGAATAATTTTTCACCAAAATCAAACTCCATGTCCCTGCAAAGATTGTCAGAATAACTCTTCTGCCAACTATGATAAGCCTTTTTATGTTATTGGATGGTATAAACTGTTTATGTATTCTCTTTAACAATTTCAATTACATGAATCGTTCCCTAGATAGCTCTATCCTAACATGTTGGAGTCCTACATCACTTCCCATGTAGAGCTTCATAGGGTTCCAATAGAATGGTTAAATGGAATTTGTTGTTGTATGAGAATTCAACATATGTGAGATGTTGATACCAATGACATTTAAATTCCATTGAACTTGTTATCATCATGTCTTTAAGTGTTAAAACAGTTCTTTTATATTGTCCATAATTTTGGGTATGATAATCCCTACTAAATTTGAATTATGTACTTACAACATGTTGAAGTCTTCTCCAGAATTTTTATGTGACCCTTGGACCACGATCATATACGATAAAAAGTGGAACTCCATGTATCCTTACAACGCCCATAACATATATCATGGCACATTTACCTAGAGATAAATCTTCCAAAATATATATAAAATGGATAGTTTTGGTGAGGCGATCCAATATAACTCATATCTCATTATTACTCTTTGATGTTCTGAGGAGACCATTATCAAAGACCATAATGATATTGTCCAACTTTCATTCTAGTATGGTTAGTGGTTGTAATACACCTATAGGAAGTTGCCTCCATTCCTTAAATTTTTGATACTCTAAACCTATTGGTTTATTCTTTTATCTCCCTTTTCATGTTATCCAACTAATAATGATCACAAGGTTATCTATAAATTTTTTTACTTCCAAGATGTATACAAAAGTAGCGCTATGAAATTCATCCATCAGTTCATTCATTATTTCTATAATATATGGAACACATATCCTTCCATAAAAATTCATTACACCTTCTTGAACAAAATTATACTCCATAAACATCATATGCTTCGAAACCTCAAACTTCTTTTTCATGAAAAGTCCATCTCCTTGAGATTTCTCAATCCTCTCTAGTATTGATGGTTGATAAATCATTTGGGATAGGGATGATGATGTCCCATCACTTGTCATTCCTATGTCCAAATTTACTAGGTATTTGATTAATGGATATCCTTGATTCATAATATTTTATAAAACAACATGGTCCTTCAAGCATATTCATAAGGGAAATTTTTTTCTCTTTAGTGTTGATAATGAATTGAACAATTATATTCTTTAATAAGTTCAAACAATCTCTTCCATATCATGTTCAATTTTTTTTATGAAATTATATTTCAAACTTTGGTAGTATGTGAATATATAAAATGTCTCCCCATAATGATAGTGCATCCATATCTTTAGTGAAAAACTACTACAAATATCTCCATATCATTCATAGTATAATTCCCCTCATGAACATTTCACTAACGAGATGCGTAAGAAATAACCTTGTAATTTCTCACGTGGACACACTCAATCCCTTTCATAGATTCATTTCGAAAAATATCGTATACTTACATATTAAGGGGTAATTTTAACATAGGTGTAGTAACCAATCTCTTCATAATTTCTTGGAAATGTTCCCCACACTCCGTTATCCAGATGTACACAACCCCCCTTTGAGTGTCCATGGTTAATGGATTGGAATGTCATGAATTGTTTTTTAAACCTCCTATAATATCCTGATAAACCAAGAAAACTTTTAATATCATTTATTGTAGGATGATAAGGCCACTCCCCTATAACCTAGGTATTATCATGTTTATTTGAGATTCCTTCACTGGTAACAATGTGCCCCAAGAAAGGAACTTCCAATATCAAAAATTCAAACATTCTGAACATTCTAAATAACTCATCGTTACTATTAGTTTTTCGTACCATGCATAAATTATCCTAATTATATTCATTAAATTTGAAATATATTAGAATATAATTTAAAAAATATACCAAAGTGTTATCAAGGTAGTTCTTAAAGTCTTCATTCATCAAATCCATAAAAATAGTGGCATTATTATTCAAGACAAATTAAATAACAACCAACTAATAGTGCACCTATCTTGGTTGGAAGGTGGTATTTGGGATATATTATTTCTTCACCCTCAATTTTTGATATCCAGATTGAATATCAATCTTGGAGTGGAATTGGTACCTACAAAGCTAGTCAAATAAATCAGTTATCATACGAAGAGGGAATTTGTTCTTAATGTAATCATCTTAATCTCTCCATAATCTATGCATGACTGCATTGATAAATCCATAATTTACAAAAAGGGTAAATGTTCTCCACAAGAAGACAAAACTATCAATATAAACCTCATATCTTATAAATTATGTACTTTTTAATTCATTTACCTCTAGATTCTTTATTCTATATGCGATCATTGAAATCGGCTCAAATCCAAATTTATGCTCAATGGAGAACACTAACTCTCTTTTTGGGGGAGGTTCAGTTAACTCATTGAGAAATATGTTATTGTATTCATAAATTATGGAGATATTCTCAATTTTTATACTTTAATTCCATTCAATATATTCACTGATCAACTCCATAAATAAGGTTAATGGTGGTTATTCAAGATAAATCTCAGTTCCAGAAATCTCTCATTTGAAGATAACTATAGGTTTTCCACCAAATTATATTTATATTTTCATTCTTATTTAGTTTATCAATGAATTATACATTAATATCTAGTCCATAAATAGTATAATGTCTACTTTGAACATGGGAATGACTAAAATATTTGATATGATATTATGCTCAATAAATTAAATAATAGAGTTTTTTTACAATGTTGATTCTTGGAAAATCCTCCCCCTGAGTTTTCCGTAATAGCTATACTTCTAGAATTTCATGGATAGGTACTATATTATTTTCAAACATAGAGTAAATAAAGGAATTCATTGAACTAGAATAAAAAAATGTACTTTCTTTATTTGAGATAACTATAATAGTACCTACCACCATGTCATTTGGAGGTTCAACTATATTCATTGAGATAGAAAAAGAATGACCTTACTCACTTTTCCTATGATGAGGATGATTGTGATTCCCCTCCATTACCATGATATTTTTACATTGATTGGAAAATTTCCCAAGATGTCCATACTTGAAGCATTCAACTTCATGTAGGGCTTTCTTCATCTTCCCTTTGTATTTGAGGTTGAGAAGTTGAGTCTTTAACTCACTATGATAGTTCCCTACAACATCGTCTACGCTTCTAAACATTTAAAACATCCCCCTATATAGAAGGTAGTTTCATGAATTCTTATTTCCACACTTGTAACAGAAGAATAATTTCACATGAATTCCACCTCTCTTGATCAATTTTACTCCCTTGGTTTAGAAGTATAGATATATTCTAATCATCCAATTTTTGAGACATATTCATCTCACTGATAGCCAGTTAGACCTTCATATCACTCCGTATGATTTAAACATTACATTCATAGTATAGTTTGGATACATTCTTCTGTAGATGAGGTCTTAGTGCACCGAAGAATCTATCAGACTTCTGCATTGGATCCATGATGATGTTAGAGGTATAACAGTAATGTAATATGAAGTTCATATCATATAATCCAATAGATTCATTATCCTTATTATTCAGTTTGTGGAATTATACCTATGTTTTCATTCTCAATGAATGACGGAAATACATATTACATAAGATTCCTTCTAAACTCATCCCATTCCATAGATTCAATCTCCCCTCCTGGACTCCTGTTTTTATTCAGTGCTCACCACTGATCAGCTTATCCCACTAAAATGTACACATCTAGAGTGACTTCCTCATGTTAACTACAATGATGTACAGATATGATCTTTTCTATAGAGTCTATCCACTATTCTGCAATTAATGTATCGATAAATCCATGGAATGTTGGTGGTTGTTGATGAATAATGGACTCAAAAGAATGTTTTTTTTCATGGTGAAACTATTCGTTCTGTATGATTTAATTTATTTCATATAACAATAGTTAGTTGATTCATTATTCTTATGAAGGTATCCACTTTTACTCCCCTTAGAGGGTCTTCAGGGCATGGTCCGTTGTGCTCACTATTTACATTGTGCCTCATATTTCCCTATATTTCCCAAATTTAATAAAACCATAGGGAGAATCATGATTCATAAATATATAAATCCAAAAGAAATTTTTTGTTATATAATATCATTATTAATGATGTATTTCATTAATATCAGTTAAATTTTCTTTAAATACATTAAAATGATTCATGAAAAGCTTATTATTAACCAAACATATCCCAAGAGAGTGTCAAACCAGGAGTCCCGGAAGACCAATTGTCACGCACCAATTCCCATTCATGTCTAGATCAAAGCAGTATTTTCTGGTTTTATCCCTAGATACATATGTCTCATATCCAAATCAACTTCTTCATATCTAGACATGGATTTATTTATTTAGAAACCACATAATTAATATTTTACAAAATAATAGTAATTTTTCCAATATTTAAAATTTTCTATAGGGTTATTTGTAAAGATATAAAATACACATTTCTAAAAATCACAATTTATATAGATACCAACTATGGAGTCTTTCCTTTTTATTACATAACATTACATTTCATTTTACCAAAAAGCTTCATTTAATGTTTATAGTCTAGGAAAAATGTCCAAAACACATGAAAAAATAAAACATTATTCTATTCCACTTGAAAGGATTATTACAATTTAATCCTATGTAAATTTATTTCATCTCATAACTTGGGAACATACCAAAAATGAAAGGGTGAGTGTAAGGCCTAGTAAGGAAAACAGGTAAAACAATTTACATGTGATATTGATAAGAACGTGAAGAATATAAATATATCATGAAAAAGTAAACACGGAGAATATAATCAATAGAAAAACATGAATAATAACTTGTAAATGATGCTTCAACATTTTATTTGGTCATTCATAGGTACGTCCCTAATTTTTATCACTAAGGAATCATAATAATTACCAGGGTTATTCACCATCGTATCATAAAACTAGTCTCCTGTAGAGATTGTGTTCTTTACCTTATTCATTGGAGTGATATCCAGGAGAACCTTAATATCCATCCAAAATAAATTTTTATTAAGAGAAGAAGAAAATACACAAAGAGGACTACGGAGGTCTAAAGAAATGCAAACCAAGGGCATCCCCTCTAATCAAATCAACACATTCCGCCTTCAAACTATTAATCCGTAAAATTTGTGGGTCTGTGGAACTGTGGTCATCCATGGAGGCCAAAAAGTCTGCAACCTTGTTTCCCTCACGATAAATGTGAGAAAGAGTAGTGTTATGACCAAGAATATGACGACAGTTCCTGATCACGTACTCTATGGACCACAGAGTAGAGCGTTTCTATTTGAGGCAATATAGGAGGACAAGTGAGTCCACCTCCACTTCTGAGATGGAAACCTCCTCCTGAATGCACAAGGAAAGTCCTGTGAGAAGAGCTCGGGCCTCTGCTAGAATGGCATTTCCCCTGCCCAGAAAACAAGAGAAAGCCAGGATCACATCACCCTTATTATCTCTAACAACCCCCCCCCCCCTCCAGAAATCACCCCCGCTGCGCAAGCTCCGTCAGTATTGAGCTTGTAACCTTCAGCAGGGGGGTTCCATCAAACCCACTTCCTAGGTCCTACTTCCTCAGGAAGGGAAGGATAAATGTTGTTCTTCTGCATGCATGGGAAAGGGAAGGACCACTACTGCTTTTTAAAGAGCCACGACATGTCTATAAGCTGGAAACGTATGCGCGCGAGGATAAATCTAGTTGAAGGTCTGACTCCTTCATACCGGGCTTCGTTTCTGGCTTTCCAGATGCACCAGAACCCCACATTAAAGGGGACAGCACGGGAAAGGCGAGTCTTCTCCGAACCAAGCGCTCCTTCAAACCATATTTCCATAAACTCATACACTGTCTCCTCAGAGCTTGGAGACCTGACTCCCCCAAGAAAGGACCAAACCTCCAACGCCCATTCACTATTGAAGAAGAGGTGATCCAGGCTTTCCTCCATTTGCTGCTTGCAATAGTGGCTTCCTGAGGCCAAACTGATCCCATATTTCTTGATATTGTCATCCGAAGCCAGGGCCAGATTTCTGATTCGCCAAGTCAAGAAGTTCATTTTGGTCGGGATCTGGCAACACCAGACCACACCGTTCCACCGATCCAGGGGCCTCGAGTGGACCCTCCACCTTTGGAAGTCTTTGTTATTGAAGTCCCCCGAGGAAGATGGAGTGAAGACACACCTGTCTTTCTCAGAATTCAACACGATTGAATCAAAGACAACCTGTTGGTCCGCATTCAACACTGCCTTGATGAAGTGGGGATGGCGTTGGGCTTCCTTGAACGAGATCAAAGGCGCCGGACATCCTGGGAAAGCCAGAACAGAGCCTGCCCAGTTCTTATTCCAGAAGGATATGTCCCCTGTACCAGAAATCCAACGAGAGCAAGAAGATAAGGAGAGAACCAGAGGTTGGACATTGGCCCACAGCGGGGAAGCTGGTCCACAACTTACCTCCTCATTACCCCTGAACAAAGGTGACATGCATTGACCCCAAGGAGTTTGCTCTTCCAGAATCTCCCATGTGAGCTTTGCATGGGCCCCTTCGATAGTATAATGGAGGTTGCGGCAGTTGATACCACCTTCGGAGATGGGTCTTGCCAACCTCTCCCACTTTGTCCAGTGTCATTTACCTTCAGACTTAACATCCCAGATGAAGTTGCAACGAACAGCGTCCACTGCTTTGATTACTCCTTTCGGAACGTTGGAGGAAGCCAAGGAATGAATGGGAATGGCTGAAAGAACACTATTGACCAGAGAAATGCGTACTCTGAAAGAAAGAAACTGATTCATCTAGTTAAGAACACGTCCTGAAATCCTGCTTAAGATTCCATCGAAGTCACGGATCCTCAATCTTCCAGAAGAGATGGGAGTGCCCAGATATTCCATTGGGAACCGCCTGAGTTTCATGTTGAGCCTGTTTTTAAGGGATTCCAGACGCTGAGATGAGTTACGGTTGGAGTTGAAGAACTCACTCTTATCCTTACTCAGAACCTGACCGCTCCATAAGCAATAGTCCTTCAGAATCTCCATCAGAAATTGGATGGATCTCCTTCCCCCATTAAGGAATATCATAGTATCATCGGCAAACATAAGGTAGGAGATAGAAGGGAGGCTATATTTCCTCCGGAAAGGAAGAAGGTTCCCTTGGAGTATGGTCATGTTGATTGAGGCACTCAAAGCGTCTTGGGGAAGAATGCACAGGCTGGGGGAAAGAGGGTCTCCCTGCCTTAGACCTCTGGTAGCCTTGAAGAAACCGTGAGTTTTTCCCATAATGGAAATTCCCAGCCAAGAAGAGCTCACGCATCTGAAGACACTGTCCACCACCTTTGCCGAGAACCCCATCGTCGCCAAGGCTCTGTTGAGATAGCTCCATTCAATCCGATCATAGGCTTTGTTCACGTCAACATTGATGGTGAGGTTGGATCCATGAGTCTTGTGGTTAGTATCCCTCACCATATCTTGTGCAAGGGCGATGGCCCCCTAAATTGATCTTCCTCGCACAAAGCCATGTTGTTCAGGAGAGAGCCATGAAGGCAACCACTTAGCCAGTCTTAGGTTGATGAGACAAGAAAGGATTTTGTATGGGAAATTACAGAGAATGATCGGCCTATAATTGGACAGAGAGTTGGGATGTTTAACCTTGGGAAGAAGGCAGAGTGTCGTAGCTGAGGCCACCCTCAGTAAAGACCCCCCTTGAAGAAATCCTGAATAGCTTCAATAACGTCGCCTTTGACCACCTCCCACGATCCCCTGTAGAAAGATCCAGGGAACCCGTCTGGCCCAGGGCCACTCTCCGGATCCAGCTTCTGCATGGCATGGAAGATCTCATCCTCAGAAGGAATGGATTCAAAAGAATGATTCTCCTCCTCTGAAACTCTATTCTAGATCGCCTCCCACAACCCCGAAGTGCCTGTCGGGTACCCACTAGGCATTTTGGGATTCTGACCAGCAAGAAGATCCTGGAAGTAATGAAGAGCCAACTTCCCGACCTCTTCCCTATTGTTCACATACGAGCCGTCCTCCTGTAGGATATTTGGATTTTCCCACCGCTTCCGTTCTGAAATGAATGCATGGAAGAACGCGATATTTTTTCGCCCTCTCTGAGCCACTTCACTCTGGACCGATCCCGAGCCTGTCTCTCTTGCTTCAACATCTCCTCCGCCCAACATGCTTTCTTTGTTTCCAATTATACGGCGGCTTCCTCACTCCAAGTTTCCTCCAGACTCTGTTCCAGATGCTCCACCTCCTGAGAAAGGGACTCAAGCTTTCTATAATTAAGGGAAATGCTTCTGCACCAGACCTTCAACCCGTTTTTAACACTTCTAATCTTGTTGTGAATGGCTACCCATGAGTAACCTTGGGTGGGATCATTCCATTGATCACGAACTACATTGTGGTAACCCTTGAATCTGGCCCACTATTGGTAGAACCTGAAGGAATCTTGATAAGGATTACTGGGAATGATCGAAATCTTCAGCGGAGAATGGTCCGAAATACCACGGGCAAGATGAGTGACTTCGGCCTGGGGAAAAGAAGCCAAGGCATCGGAGTTAGCTAGACAGCGATCAAGCCTGCTCCAACACCTCTTTTTTCCACCCTGGTTATTGCACCATGTAAAACAGTCCCCTCGAAAGCCCAGGTCGAGTAGAACACTTTTTGTAATACAGGAAGCAAACTCCAGATTGGCCTGCCTCGGGAAGGCTCCTCTCCCCTTCTTCTCCTCCGGGTCACTGATGATGTTGAAGTCGCCTGCCACGAACCAGGGAATATTCATCGGCCTGAACGCTTCGAGGTCATGCCATAGTCTCAGTCTTTCCTGAGGATCGCAGCTTCCATACACAAAGGTTCCAAATAACATATCTTCTCCCTTCTTGACTTTCACCGTGAGGAATTGGTCTCCTGCATCAATGAAATCCACTGAGATATCCTTCTTCCAGAACACCCAGATGTGGTTGTTGATAGAGCCCGCATGCATGTGGCCATGCATTCTGGCACGACGACAGAAAGAGTTAATTTTCCTCGGGTGATGTTTCGGTTCCAAGATAGCCACGAGACATGCTTTTTTCCCCCTTGATTCTGAAGCTATGAAGTCCATCTTTAACCAAGCTCCAAGACCCCGAGCGTTCCAGACTATCATGTTCATCATCTATCACGGGAGGATCCGGCTTTGGCCCCAGACTTCTTGGTCTTTGAGATCATGAGAGTAGCACCCTCCCATTGAAGCCTTACTTGGAACCGAGTGCGGGCACCAGGGCTCTGTACAGAGGGTGAGGAGGCATGTGCCAAAGAGAAAGAGAGGGATATCACAGACTGCCCTTCATCCCTTCGCTGATCAGGCACACTACTGCTCTCCAGACGGGGGACCTCAGTTTGCTTCAAACATTCCCCATGACTATAAACTGTGCTATGAAGACATAGTGACAAGGAGGGAGTGTTGCTGGTATAGGCTCTCTTGTCCCTAATTGGAAGACCTGCCTCCTGGAACCCATGAGGATGAGGACATAGACTCCAAGAAGGATAGACCAAATCCACCAACTAATCCCACAAACACTCTAAGCAGGGGGAAGGTCCCTTCAGAGCGACCCTCGGCCCATGATCCTGAGAGAGCGAAGGAACATGAATCATGTCCTTGATCTGTAAGGGAGGGAATATGGCTGGAGAAGCCTCAGGGGACTCCAGGACTGGGACTGATGGACCAGGGTCTCAAGTAATTGGACCCTTGGTTGAACGGGAGTTGATCCTCGAATGGTTCTTGCATTGGGGCCTAGAATGACCCTATAGATTGCAAGCCGTACAGAAACGGGGGAAGACGGGGTAAACGATATCCTGGTTCCAAGACGCCTCCGTCACCGCAATGACCAGGGTCTCGGGAATTACAGACGAAAGCAACATGTCCACATAGATACGTGGACATTGAACATCTTCACAGGAGAGGGTACGAGTGTCAGCCCACAGGAAGCCTCCCAGGGAGTCATCGATTGATCTCAGCAAGGCCTCATTCTGAAAAGGAAGGGGTAAGCCCGGAAGCCCTAGCCACACCGCCGCGCGAGCACTCTCCTTACCTCGGTGCGCGTCCATCGACCAGGGGGCAAGACTAAAACGCCAATGCCCAAACGACCATTGGGCAAAACACCAAGCCTGTATAAAGTCAGCCTCAGAAGATAGGACCAGACTGAAGGAGTTTCGGTGAAGCATCGAGATCCGAGCATGGGAAGAGAGTCCCCATGAGGAAACAAAATTCTTGAAGACCGCCAAGGATGGCTTCGCCCCACTGAAACGCACCACCAGGCACCAGCGAAGACGGGCAGATGCCTCCTCATAGGCTCCCGAGGGAACTTCCATCGAGACAGTCGCCCCGGATCGGGAGACCAAAGGTGAGAACAAACCTATAGTCGGGAAGCAAGGAGACTGGGAGGACCAGGACGATCCACAGAGAGCGTCGTGGAAAGAAACCGGCCGCCTATCCAACGATCCTGCGTCTGGGAGGCCAGGTGCGGACTGTTCCGAGGCCGGCGGCGCCGGAGGCCGAGTGCCAGGAGGAGAAGCAACAGTAGGCAGGATTTGAAATCCCGGAGGCGCGTCCGACGCGTTCAATACGAGCTTTATTTTTATTTGAATCTGAACTATTTAGGAGAACCTTAATATTAATTCATTAATTTGAGACACATATATCATAATAATAAACCACATAAATAAACCATAGATAATTAATGAAAGAAGTTTTATTATTTCAAATTCATGGGGGGGTAGAAAGTTCTTAAAAAATGTCATTTTTCTATTTTAATCCTAAGGATGAGGAATGTGGGTTTCAGGTATTTTAATCACATAATTTAATTGATCAATTTTTTAATCTATTTAAATAAACCTCGATAAGATAGAGTTTTTTGTATTCACAATTGAATATAAAAGATTTCATTATAAAGATAAGAAATTTTATAAAAGAATATATGACATCATTACTAAATGAAACATTGTGTTAGAAAGAATATAAAGAAATGTGGAATAGGGTATCTCATTCATAAATGAGTGTTAATATAGTAAGGGGGTAGAATAAAATTGATAGAATAACCTGATATAGAAATTTGAATTATAGAACACATAAAATAGTATGTGAAAGGAAAATTGATGTCTAGATTTCCCTTTGCCTAAAGAGTGAATCCTAATATTCGATGATCTGGACCATGGGGGCTTGAGAAAACCTTGGGATGACTCCATTTGGGGTAAAAATAACAGATATTTTAGGATAGTTATTTTTGAATTAAATCAAATAGATAAATGGGTTCATATTTATTGAAAAAGTGAGCGAGTTTTTTATTAATTTCGAAGAACTCCTCATTAGTGGTATTTTGAAAACCATGAGTTATCCCATTGTATTTTTCAATGGTATTGTAAAAATGGGAGAAATTTTATCACATATTACACATCCGGAGTCGACCGACATTAACACACCATTATTACATCATTAATTATTTCATTAAACATACTAATAAATAAAACATCTATTTTTACTATTTAATGAAAAACCAAATATTTTAGAAAAAACCTAAAAAACCATCCTAACAATTTTTAGATTTGTTGAATTAAAAAATGAACTAAATTTTATGAAAATGAATTTCCTTTTAATTATTAATTTGTAACTAATCATTTATATTTTATTAAAATTTTAATACTTAAATAAAAATTTCTTTAACATTTATTTACTTATACAATGACATAATTATATCACATTACTATTTAAGATTCATATAATATATTTATTCTTTTTTAGCTGAGGTTATTATTCTAATGGTAAAATCAATATTCAAAAGGATAAAATTACTATTCAGAAGCGTAACATTACTATTCACTAAAAAATTATGTTTCTCTTATCAGACTCTAAATATGATACTGATTGTAACCGTGTATGTTCGTTTTTTGAAAATAATTTCATTTATTCAATTATTTAATGTATAAAAATTATTTAAAAAAAATCGCATTTTTCAACACTCATCACAAAATTTAAACGTTTAAAAAAATAATAAACATTTACCCGAGATTATTTTATTAATTTGATATTCAAAAATGATGTTTATTTTACCAAATTCATTTTCTATGTATGATAAATCATTGAAAAGTGAAATTTTTTTTGATAAAATAAATTTATCATATGTCACAATTAAAAAAAATTAATATTAAGAAATAATATTCTTGACACTAAAATAATTGAATAACAATTTTATTTAAAAAAATGAAATAAAAATTTTGTGACTAAGGCTTTCACACATAACCCATAATAACACCCTCATATGACATAATGGTTAGGTGTGTGATGGTGATGGCCTCTTGGGGTGGGTCAGATAACATCGCCTGAGGGGTAATCTCCACTAACATGAACTTATACCATATTATATATTGTTCAATCCTAACATTTTATTGCTCTACCTCGGAATTGACAAGAGAGAATCCCAAAGATGTTTCATTCCTCCAATGTTCCTAAAATTGTATTTTCATGACATTATTTTACAGGATGAGGTCATCAACTCTTCTTTTTCATTAATTAACTATTATCATTTCTATTTATAAACAATAATCATAATGTAATGAGTATAACTTCCAATGGTGACACTAACAAATAGTCATAACTTAAAAATGTTCATATAACAGTCAAAAATCAATGGTCAAATTAAAATATAGTTATTTCATAGTTTAGTTTTTTTATGGAATAAAACAAAGATTTTCTAGAAACAAATATTATTCATAAAAATTAGGACATTACAAAATAAACATGGGATGGTATGTAAGATATCATTTTAATTTTAATAATAATATATGGAAAAATAACCAAGTAATAATTAAATTAATATTAATATATTCCACACATTGGATGATCAAGATCATGATCACCCACATATGAAATGAATATATCTTTTATAAACTAGAGTTAATTTAATTAATTATTAATTAATTTAATAAAAGATAAAATAAATTAATTTTCTTACATAATTAATTATTTCCATTATCATAAGAAATTGAAACATTTATATAGATTACCATCCATTTGAATTTCAAATTACATAAATAAATAAATTTAAAATTAACTTTCAGATAGTGCGAATATAGAGGCAACATGGTAGATAGCCATCCAAACTAGCATGTGTGATCACCATATTTTACTATACACTCATACAACATGGAGTGTTCATTAAATTTCACATAATCATAGTAAATCTAGTATAAATAAATTATACATGAAAAAATGTGAATTTACATGGGTTATATAACATTAAATACATGAAAATCACAATTTGTTTCATTATGACCCTAAATAAAATGTAGTTATAAATTTAATGTAGAAAAGATTCATGCATTTATTATTATTAAAACCTATTATATGGTGTGTACTATTAATTAATGGAACATAAAAACATGTTAATAAGGTATGATGGAGAAATTAATTATAAATCTACTTGTATTAATTTATGGATTTTACTGCCCTACATGGAATTTATTCCATGTAAACATGTATGTGACCATGTGTTCATTAAATAATTCTTCAATTTAGTTGTATTAACTATACAAAATATGTGTATTAAATAAGTAAAAACATTCTAAAATTTATTATACTTGAAAACGGTATTTGTTTGTTATACAGAACATGTGAATTATTAAACCCCACATGTGTATTATTGATTACATGTTTCATATATTGAAAAGTAAACCCCAATTTCATGCATGGTCACACAGTTGGATATTAACACACATCATGTTTATTATATACACCATATTTTTATTAATTATATATGTAGTGACCATATAATTTTTCATATAACTTTATAGGATTTTATGTATAATTGTACATCATAGTACAAGAAAAGGATCGTTATTTCTAGTTTTTTGGAAGACTAGGTACATAAAACATAAAATATGGGGATGAAAACATTTCTTTATATAATATCTATAAAGATCTCATAACATCCTTTAAGCCCTTACATATTAATAGGGTACCCTGGGAAACACATGAAAAAAGGAATTAGCTGAAAATCCCCTTAACGGAATGAACATAAGGATACGTCATAAGCACATGATTTTGGAGTCATGAGATAATGATATCCAAAGAATAGAACATATGAAATCATATAATATAAGAATTGGATAATATAAACTTGGAATTATATAAATATGGAAAAATCCAAAAACATGTCTTTAGTATGGGTCAAGGCTAACCTCTAATCTAGTTTCCCTTTTTAGTACAAGTCAAGGATAACTTCCAATCCTGATTCCCATTTTAGTACGGGTCCAGGATAACCGCCAATCCTATTTCACATCGCATATCATGAGACCAAACATTAAAAAATTAATTAAACTACTATATGAGAGAACTCATCTCAATATTTTCATAAATATATGATTTTTATATAAATAATCATACATATTTCACAACACAAAAACATAAGGGTACCCATGAAAATAATTGGGAACAAAAATCATGACATAGATCATAACCAAAGGGTGTATCATTAATGTGTATATGAGTGAAATGTATTGGAATATAAATGGACGTTAATATGGTAAAATACTCATATAACATGGTGTTTGTTGTAAAACATAAGTGACAGCATATAATAAATGTATTTGAGAAACATTAACAATAAAACATTTTTCTGTGGTTTTAATGAAAATACTATAGAGATTTAAAAAATTAAAGAAAAAATTATTTTATATAAAATCAGACTTTAACCAAGAAATTTATCATAATAAAAATAATGATTTTATAAAGAGAATGGTGGATTAAAATAGATGATATAGTGCACTTTAAATTGGGTAAAATTTTGGGAATTTCCCCTAAAATAGGGTTTCTTATCCAAAAGTTCTAAGAAGGGAATCTATTAAAAACACGTATATCCCAAAAAGAGAGTGATAAAAGGGTCTTAATAGATGAATTTTGTAAAAATAACATAATTTAAAATATTTACATAATTAGATATGATAACTCCACTTTTATATAGTGAATGATAAGGCAACCCGAATGAACTAAAAGTATTTCGGTAGAATTCATTACGGTTTATTAGCATGGTGTCGCGTATAGTTAAGAAGGATTGATGATAGAGAAAAGGAGTTTATAATCACATATAAATAATTAGGAAAGTATGGGGTAGGTTATTAAACATACCCCATCATTATTAATTACTCATAAAAATGCATAGCATAGCGGACAATCTTGATTTAAGTGTGAAATGTAGAGGATCCCTTACCTTAAACCTGGTGGTGTTCTCCACTGATAATTAAGAACCTGAATAAAAAAATTAGGATAATATATTAATAATTTAAGATCTTCATATATATTTAAAATATTCAGTATTCCCTTTTATGTTCATTAAATAAATTATTTATTGGTTAAAAGGTTCTATTTCATTTTTTGGGCTCATTTTCTTCCTTGGTTTTAATCACTGGTTCGTGTATATTCATGTTTAGATAATCATGTAAAATGAAAGTGGTTCTCCAGAATTGAAATTATATGATATTAGGGAACATCAAAGATATTAAATGGATTCAAATTTATTTTTCTTACTTAATGTGAAGTTTAATTCTTATATAAAACTGTAGTGATAAGTATTTTCGTTAAACGATGTGTTTGATTACAAAGAACATGTTTTTCATTACAAATTTAGACTATTAGTACAAAAGGATTACAAAACCCAAAAATAGGATATATTACATATATAATAATATAGTTAAAACATACCACAAATGGTTTCACGATCATAATTAAATATGATAATAGAAATTGATAAATTGTTGTCCTTGAATGTCTTAAATTTGTGCATCTCAAATAGTTCTTTCATTTCATTAAAATAACGAGGTGTAGAATGGATAAAAGATAATAAAATATCCAATTGAAAGAAAAAAATTATAGTACATGTATGTTACTGAAGTTATCAAAATATTTTGATGGAGGGATGTGAGGAAAGAATCAAAAAATAAAAGAACTTAAAAGATATGAAGGAATTGGAAAGTGGAAATTACCTCTGGAGAATTCCTCCTTTGAGAATCAATTATATAAGGCCCCAGCCTTAACCCATACTTAATATTGAATTAAATGAATAATTCACATTGAGGATCATTTTAGGTTTACAGTTTTAGAGAATTAGAACAAAACTATTACATCTCGAAAGATTAAAAAGTATACACTTTTACAAAGTTTCCATAAAAAACTCTTAAAAGAAACATGTCTAGTTCCATGTTTTAGATAGAATGTCTTTCCGTGATTCCATCCTTGACCCTATTCATCTTTAAGTCATGTGTAAAACATTTCAAAAAACATGGGATGAGCCTAAAATTCTCATTAAGGGATATAAAAGTACGAAAGGAAAACATTAGTCCATGTATGAAATCATACATCAATCATAAAACATAATCATTTTAACATACCTCATTAAATCATGAATAAATCACAGAAATAATAAGACATAAAGGTAACTTGAGGCATTCATAACATTCTTACATAGGGAGTAACCCTCTTGGTTACGTTTGGAATACCCATCACAGTATATTCCCTAAATCTCTTCGGAGAATCCTTAACGCTTAACTCCTTCGCGTTACCAAATGCATTGGAAAGCCATATCGGGCTCACCTGTCCTTAGTTTATCACAGAACCACTCGTTTTCACAACAATGCCCAGGAACCATAACATAAACTTATCACATAAAACACACATAATGGAAACATAACATTTCCACATTTCAATCACAGTATAACATTTTAGGATATTGAAATAATGAATCCATTAAAAACCCATTTAAAACATTTAATAAAGATATTTTTTAATCAAAGTGTCCCATACCACCTTGAAGCGTTTAAAATTTTAAACCATTAATATCCATATAAATAAATCCTTAAAACCATTTTGAAAACATGGATATTAATAAGAACAAATCATTAAAACATTTAAAGTGATATTTTGGTTAAAGGGTTTTTACCAAAATTAGAGACACTTGAATACAATAATTGAGGAATAACATTTAGTCAGAACTTTATAATATCATGTGAATAAATGTATTAATGATATAATATTCCAATGGACAGTATATACACCATATAAGAGTGAATTGGTTCATAACAACAATGATGTATCAATAGAAATGTAAAATGTGATGATATCCCTTATAAAAAAGGTATCCTTAAATTAAGGATAAATCAATTTCAAAATTATGTGTGAAAAATATAAATACACAAAATATAATTGGATATTAAGTGTAAAACAATAAAAGTTCATTAACACATATTCAAAGGATGACATATTCAATAACTACCTGTTGAACCCAAAGAAATCGAAATTGGGTTAAAAAATTCCCTTGGTAAAATTCGACAGCCTAACGACGTCACTTCAAAATTCAGAAAATGAGTTGATGAGAGATAAAAAGGGTATATTGTCACTTGGACATAAAATTTACATCAATAAGTATATAAAAGAAAATATCCCAACCTAATAGTCTGTGAATTAAAGGACATAAGAAAATAAGTCTTTTAAAAAGAGGAGGGTTAAAGGATCCCTTACCGACTTGGGTAACTTTCGAAACGTACACCCCATTGAAGGAGTTTCATAAAATGAATATATAAATACCCATAAATATTACTATATTACAAAAGTAGTATACTATTGTGCAGTTCATACACCACTCAAAGGAAATGGTGGAAAATGTAGCATAAATCTCACGGGAATAAAAGTGAGATGAAAAATCCCTTACGAAAACTCGACAGCCTAACAACGCCACTTAAAACTTCCAAAAATGGATTGATGAGATAAAATACGGTCTCTAATCATATTAAAATAAAATTTACAGAAAGAGTAATATAAAATGACATCCCCCAACATAACAAATAGGTGCTTAAAAGAAGTGACATAAAGGAGAGCACTTAAACAGAAATGGAGGGGTAAGATCCCTTACCTCAAGTCTAACTTGTCTTGTTCATTGCATTATATTCCTGAATAATAAACATTGTTAAATTTATAATTTCATAAAGACCTGTTTTAAATATTATTATTCAGTTCATATCACATGTTATAATGTTATAATAATTGGTTAATAATGTGAGTTCATATCAGATGTTTTTGTCGATGTTTGGTACATGAGTCAAAAATGAACTTCTTTGAAAGCGATTGTCCATGTAGATATAAGTAAATAATCTCTAGAATAGTATTAATGATTTAAATATCATATATATCCAGTACATATTTATTTTATACTACTCCATAACAATTGGAGATAAAAAGAAATGAAATGCACTGTTCATGGAGACAGTAGGTCGTACGTACACATGAACGCTACTTTCATTTCTTTATCATATTAATGTAATTAAAAATAATTGAGAGATATATATATTATAATTCCAGTATAATATATATGTTATATACGTCACATATGTTCATTAATTTCATTCTATATACATTCCATGTATTGCATGAACGAGTCAAATCACTTGAGGGGGCGGTAGTCCACACTTCCTCGTATGAAATTATCGCATTTGCACAACATGAAAAGCAAAAAGGAATGTTTTAAATATAACATTCAGAAGCATATAGAAAACATAAATACCATATATATCATATATAAAATATAGTCACATCATAATGGCCACCATGAAGGGTGTTAAGAGAATATTGAACAATAATCGTTTCGTGAGGCAGAAATTCTCCATCCCCAGAAACTGTATGTTCTTTAACCATTAGACGAAGGTGTGTGTAAGTGTAGCTCTAATCCTTCACATAACAACATCCTAGTATATTTTATATACTGGTTTTGTTACAAAATAATGTAATAAAAAGATTTTAGAGGGTTGTAGAAGCAAAATAATACATAAGAACACAAGAGAGGACACAACCTTTAAATCGGGTATCTCTCTTGGATTTGAGCTCAAAGGCTTTCTTGGAAATGATTCTTCCCAAAGTGAGTATTAAATGATGAAGAGAGGGATGTGGAGAGATGGAATGTTCAGGTTTTGGCAGAGTCAATGGCTTGAGAGGTGTGTGTAAGGTGATAGAGGTGGGTGCCTTTTATAAGAGGATAGGAGGGGCACTCTAGGAAAGTCAAAAACAAGTTACATTATTTTCAAATGAGTTTCGGATTTTAAAGGTCCCAAATTGATGTATTTACAGGATAAGGTGATAAGGGTTTGAAATATACTCATACAATAGTAATTTGACATGTGTAAGTTATAGTTTTAACATTATATTTTCATTTTATATAAATCCTTTATTAATGAGGTAATCACTGCATCATCACGATGTCATAAAATATTTAATTTATTAAATATCTAAAAATTATTAAAAAAATATCATGATGTAGGAAATCTTTTTATATTTCCAATTAATATTTATAGTAAAAAATATGACTTTTATAACCCCATTTAAAAATCGTTTTAGTAAAAAAACTCATGTTTGTGTCATTTTTACTTTTACATTAAATAAAAGGCAATAATGTCATTATCTTACCCAAGTGGCTCCATGGGGTCCCAAAAATCGACCCATGGGTTTTAATGATTGTCCATGACATATCCAATAAGGGTAGGACATGTTTCAAGTGCATTTCATATAATTAAAACATTATTATTACCTTTAATTACACTAATTACCTCTAATAGTGATTAAAAACTTAAAAGTTACTATTTACCAAAAAAATTATTTTAATCCCATTGAACCAAATTTTACTTCTTAATGAAAACCATGTATGTTTTATTTTTTAAATTCAAAACACAGTGGTCGTAAAATTTCATTTAAACGAAAAATCAGTTTTTTAAGTACCACTTAGTGGTTTCACTATTCATAAAAAATTGAAGTTTTTCAGAAAAATATCAAAACGTTACCCTAAGCTATATCTGAAATAATGAATTAAAAAATGATGTATATTTTAAAAAATTCAAAGAATATAAGTTACATTATTTAATTTAATAATTAATTCCCATTGTCAAAGCAAATAACATGTTTTTATTAAACAATACGTATCAAAAGATTGACACTAGTTTAAGTCCAATTTCCAGATGAAATTAATTCCAACGACCACTATTGGATTAAATGGTAAAAATATATTCTAATTTTAGTTTAAAACCAATTCAAAAGATAATGTAATCATATAAATAAATTAGATTAAAAAGAGGTTTTGAATTAAAATACAACATTTTGCACTATTCATTAAAAAATGAACTTTATCGGAAAAATACCAAAAATTTACCCAAAGTAAATTTTGATGTCCTTATTATAATGAAGAATTTTATTTTTTCAAATATAACACATAAAATTGTCAAAAAGGGGATTTAAAATAGGTTCTCCATCAAAAGGCGGTTAATCGACCTTTTAAAGAATATTAGATTGTTTACACTTAAAATTGGATTCATTCACATTTTTAATCCTCTAACATTTATTGTAAAAAGTAAAAATATTTGACAAAAATACATAATAAATTTTTAGTTTGTTCCGTTCTTTCCCACCATTACAATGGCTAGGTGTTAAATACCATATAAAATAATATTATTTTATTATTAGAGTGCAACGTAAGATTTCAAAGGAACTCATTATCGCGTATTGGGTACGCCATCGAGCATAGAATTCCCTTTAAAGTAATATTAATATTTTTTTCACAAATAGGGATAAATATAAAAATTTCATATTCTTTATTTACCTGGGGTGTTACATCCTTCCCCCCTTTTGGGTATTGTGTTCTCACAATTTCAAAATTGGGCTTGGAAACTCCATTGAAAGTCCCACATTGGAAAAAGAGTAAATTAATCTATCACTTTAAAAGAAAGAAACGGAAGTACAAAGGTCACCCGAGTTAACCCATACTAGGATTCCATGTATGAAAATATGGATATGGAGGAAAAAACAAAGGGTCATGTTCTGATGGAAAGTGATAGTAAACATGTCTAGGAGAAAGGTAACCATAAGAAAATCAGAAAATTGTGATGGGTTAAACGGTATTGGATTCCCTAGTAAGAAATGTTAATGGACAACATTTTTTTTAGTTACTTCTCATTGAGGAATTTATTTTTGAGCTTAGCTAAAACATAATGAAACATAATTACTTGTCATGTTGACTTTGAACTTTTACTAGATTTCATACATGAAATCATATTTTCTCCAAAAGACGAGTATTTAGGAACACTTGTTCGCATTAAGAGTACTATAATCAACTTCTAGGGAATCACCTAATACACAAAATAGAACTATATACTTCCCATTTCTTTAGACTTTAACCAAAACCAAAACCAAAAAGGATAGTACAAGATCAGATAATCTAGAAAAGGATAACCCTTTATAAAAATAAAATCTATTCTTAATCTCCAAAATTTTCCCAACAAAACCCAAAGATCAACGAAGACCATTCGATAAACAATTTTCCATAAAATTCTTCTAAGTTAACCAAACTAAGATTGAAACCCAAATATTTGAATTATTTAATCACATAGTCCCCCAAGGTACAAAATAACACTTATCTCTAAATAACATCAGTTACTCTTAAAGTCTCATATTGAAAAGTAATTAACCAAATCACATATCCTCCATGATAGGTTAATCATTTCGATAGATAACCCAAAATAAACTTACTCATGATTCCTAAAATCATCAAACTAAAAATAATTAGTCAAACTAACCAGGGAATTCACGTAGAACAGTGGTAGGTAATAAATACCAGTCACACTTTGGTTGTGGGTTCGATTCCCGCAGCTTTTTCCGACGCGACGGGTTGTCACACGGTCTGTGTGTTGTCCTTTTTATAAAACACCAAAAATAACCCTAACATGTTTTAACCTCAATAGTTTCCTTATACCTCTCATTTTCATCCAAATTCATTCGATCTCAACATCTTAATTCTTGAAGTCTTATTTTACCACCATAAGATAAAATAAAACGATTCCCAAAATGAATAACAGCATACCTTGATCAGGGAGTCCACTCGGTTTCATCGTCATCTTGTTCACGTAGGTATACTTCCCATGCATTACAACAATGATTTTGAGATCATTCAAAATCATTTTCTTCCTCCATACAAATACACCTTGTACAACATGGGTTATATGGGTGTTCATAGAAAAAGAGTTTTGGAAAATAATCATGTATGACATATAATTCCAAAACATCCGATAAAACATGATTTCTATAATATAGTCGGACAGAATTTGAGTTGAAACTTTCTATTATTGGTCCTTTTAAAATACCATAAGTATGTGCTGAGGGACTATATTTTAAAATCAAATATATGTACATTGCACAAGGGTCTCCTTCCTCAGCACCATTTTTAAAATCATAATATGCTTCAAATTCTTGTGATAAGGTAAAATATTTGAAAATACCTTGATAATATTTTCCTTTCTTTAAAATATGACAATATTGTGAAAATAGTATTTTTCTAAATACAAACCATAATCCACGATGATAACGAGGTATAGTGGAGGTGTTTGATATCTCAAACAACTGATTCTATGTGATTTGTGTGCGAGAAAATGTTTCACAATCATCCGAACAAGACTTTGCAATAATTATTGCAAGCATGTCATCAAGAAGAGATTGGAATGTCGTTTGAGATGCATCTCCTTCCATTCGTAACTGACATTAATTGACATGAAAAAAAGTTATAAAATAAGGATTTAACTGAAATAATAGATATAGGGACTAAATATGTGTCTAACAAAAACTCCTAATCCCTAAAGTTGTCTAAACTGACCTTTGATACCAACTATAAGGCCCCAGCTTTAAACCTTACTTAATATTGAATTAAATGAAAAATTCACATTGAGGATATTTTCAGGTTTAGAGTTTTAGAGAATTAGGACATAACTATTACATCTCAAAAGATTAAAATGTAGACACTTCTACTAAGTTTCCATAAAAAAACTCTTAAAAGAAACATGTCTAGTTCCATGTTTTAGATAGCATGTCTTTCCTTGATTCCATCCATGACCCTATTCTTCTTTAAGTCCTGTTTAAAACATTTCAAAAACATGGTATGGGAATAAAAATCTCAGTAAGATATATAAAAGTACGAAAAGAAAACATTAGTCCTTGTATGAAATCATACATTACTCATAAAACATAAGCATTTTAACATACCTTATCCAATCATGAATAAATCATAGAAATCATAACACATAAAGGTAACATGAGGCATTCATAACATTATTACGTAGGGAGTAACCCTCTTTGTTACATTTGGAATACCCATCACAATATATTCCCTAAATCTATTCGGGGAAACCATAACTCTTAACTCCTCCGCGTTACCCAATGCATTGGAGAGCTATATCGGGCTCACCCGCCCATAGTTTAACACGGAACCACCCATTTTCACAACAATGCCCAAGAACCATAACATAAACGAATAACATAAAAAATTAATAAAGGAAACATAACATTTCCACATTTCAATCACAGTATAACATTTTAGGATATTGAAATAATGAATCCATTAAAAAACCATTTTCAAAACCATTTAAAACATTTAATAAAGAGATTTTTGAATCAAAGTGTCCCATACCACCATAAAGCTTTTAAAATTTTAATCTATTAATATCCACATAAATAAATCCTCAAAACCATTTTGGAAACATGGATATTAATAAGAACAAATCATTAAAACATTTAAAGCGATATTTTGTTTAAAGGGTTTTTACAACAATTAGAGACACTTGAATAAAATAATTGAGGAATTACATTTAGTCAGAACATTATAATATCATGAGAATAAATGGATTCATGATATAATATTCCGAAGGACAGTATATAGACCATATAAGAGTGAATTGGTGCATAACAAAAATTAAGTCTCAATAGAAATGTAAAATGTGATGATATCCCTTATAAAGAAGGTATCCTTAAATTAAGGATAAATCAATCTCAAAATTATGTGTCACAAATATAAATACACCAAATATAAGTGGATATTAAGTGTAAAACAATAAAAGGTAATTCAAACATATTCAAAGGATGGCATATTCAGTAACTACATGTTGAACCCAAAGAAATCGAAATTGGGTTAAAAAGTTCCCTTGGTAAAATTCGACAGCCAAACGACGTCACTTCAAAATTAAGAAAATGAGTTGATGAGAGATAAAAAGGGTATCTCTTCACTTGGACATAAAATTTACCTCAATATGTATATAAAAGAACATATCCCAACTAAATAGTATGTGAATTAAAAGACATAACAAAAGAAGTCTTTTAAAAAGAGGAGGGTGAAAGGTTCCCTTACCGACTTGGGTAACTTTCAAAACGAACACCCCATTGAAGAAGTGTCATACAATGAATATTTAAATACCCATAAGTGGAATTATATTACAAAAGGAGTATAATAATGGGCAGTACATACACCACACAATGTAAATTGTGGAAAATGTAGCATAAATCTCACAGGAATAAAAGTGAGATGAAAAATACCTTACGAAAACTCGGCAGCCTAACGATGCCACTTAAAACATCCAAAAATGGATTGATGAGATCAAATAGGGTCTCTAATCATATTAAAATAAAATTTACAGCAATATTAATATAAAATAACATCCCCCAACATAACAAATAGGTGCTTAAATGTAGTGACAAAAAGGAGAGTACTTAAAAAGAAAGGGAGGGGTAAGATCCCTTACCTCAAGTCCAACTTGTCTTGTTCGTTTCTTTATATTCCTGAATAATAAACATTGGTCAATTTATAACTGATTAAGGACATATTTTAAATATTATTATTCAGTTCATATCACATGTTATAATGTTATAATAAATTGTTAATAATGTGAGTTCATATCAGATGTTTTTGTCGATGTTTGGTACAAGAGTCAAAAATGAACTTGTTTGAAAATGATTGTCCATATAGTTATAAGTAATCATCTCCAGAATAGAATTAATGATTTAAATATAATATATATCCATTAAATATTCATTTTATACTACTCCATAACATTTTTAGATAAAAATAAATGAAATGCACCGTTCATGGAGACGATAGGCCGTACGTACACATGAACGCTACTTTCATTTATTTGTCGTATTAATGTAATTAAAAATAATTGAGAGATATATATATTATTATTCCAGTATCATATATATGTTATATAGGTCACATATGTTCATTAATTTCATTCTATATATATTCCATGTATTTCATTAACAAGTCACATCACTTGAGGGGGCGGTAGTCCACACTTCCTCGTAAGAAATTATCGCATTTTCACAACATGAAAAGAATAAAGGAATGTTTTAAATATAAAATACAGAAGCATATAGAAAACATAAATACCATATGTATCATATATAAAATATAGTGAAATAATAATGGCCACCATTAAAAGTGTTAAGAGAAGATTGAACAATCATCATTTCGTGAGGCAGAAATTCACCATCCACAGAAACAGTATGTTCTTTAACCATTACACGAATGTGTGTGTAAGTTTAGCTCGAATAATTCACATATAAACACTCTAGTATATTGAAGATACTGGTTTTGTTACAAAATAAAGTAATAAAAAGAGTTTAGATGGTTGGAGATGCAAAATAAAACATAAGAACACAAGAGAGGACACTACCTTTAAATCAGGTAACTCTCTTTGATTTAAGCACGAAGGATTCCGTGGAAATGATTATGACCAAAGTGAGGATTAAATGATGAATATAGGGATGTGGAGAGATTAAATGGGCAGGGGCTGGCCGAGACAAAGGCTTGAGAGGTGTATGTAATGTGGTAGATGTGGGGGCCTTCTATAAGAGGATGGGAGTGGATCTCTTGGAAAGTCAAAAAAAGATACATTATTTTCAAATGCGTTTCAGATTTCAAAGGTCCCACATTGATGTACTTCAAGAATATGGTGATAAGGGTTTGAAATATACTCATACAATAGGTCTTTGATAAGTCTATTTTATAGTTTTAATATTATCTTTTCATTTTATTTAAATCCTTTATTAATGAGGTAATCCCTGCATCATCATGATGTCATAAATAATTTAATTTATTTATTGTCTAAAAATTATAAAAAAAATATCATGATTTAGGAAATAGTTTTCTCTTTACAATGAATAGTTTTAGTCAAAATTATGACTTGTATAACCCCATTTAAAAATCGTTTTATTAAATCAACTCATGTTTGTGTCATTTTTACTTTTACGTTAAATAAAAGCCATTAATGTCATTATCTTACCCAAGTGGCTCCATGGGGTCCCAAAAATAGACCAATGGGTTTTCATTATGGTCCATTACACATCCAATAAGGGTAGTAAATGTGTCATGTTCATTTCATATTATTAAAACATTATTCTTACCTTAAATTACACTAATTACCTCTAATCGTGATTAAGAACATAAAAGATACTATTCACCAAAAAATTATTTAAATCCCATTGAACCACATTTTACTTCTTAATGAAAACCATTTATGTTGGATTTTTGAAATTCAAAACATAGAGGAGGTAAAATTTCATTTAAACCAAAAATCAGTTTTTTAAGTACCACTTAGTGGTTTCACTATTCATCAAAAATTGAAGTTTTTTAGAAAAATACCAAAACTTCACCCTAAGCTATATTTGATATTCCGAATTCAAAAATTACATCTATTTTACAATATTAAAAACATATATATTACATTAATTAATTTAATAATTAATTCCCGCTGTCAGAGAAAATAACGTGTTTTTATGAAACAATAAGTATCAAAAGATTGACACAAGTTTAAGTCCAATTTCAAGATGAAATTAATTCCAACGACCACTATTTGATTAAATGGTAAAAATATATTCTAATTTAACTTTAAACCCAATTCAAAAGATAATATAATCATATATATAAATTATATAAAAAGTGGTTTTGAATTAATATACAACATTTTTCACTATTCATTAAAAAATGAACTTTATCGGAAAAATACCAAAAATTTACACAAAGTAAATTTTGATGTCCAGATTCTAAAGAAAAATTTATTTTGTCAAATATAACACATAAAATTGTCAAAAATTTGATTTAAAAGAGGTTCTCCATCAAAAGGAGGTTAATCAACCTTTTAAAGAATATTAGAATGTTTACACTTAAAATTGGATTCATTCACATTTTTAATCCTCTAACATTTATTGTAAAAAGTAAAAATATTTGACAAACATACATAATCATTTTTTAGTTAGTTCCGTTCTTTACCGCCATTACAATGCCTAGGCGTTAAATACCATTTAAAATAATATTATTTTATTATTAGAGTGCAATGTAAGATTTCAAAGGAACTCGTTGTCGCGTATTGGGTACGCCATCGAGTATAGCGTTCCCTTTAAAGTAATATTAATATTTTTTTTCACAAATAGGGATAAATATAAAAATGTCATATTATTTATTTACCTAGGATGTTACAACTTAATGGGAGAGGTTCTAGTATTTTGAAGAGGATCATGGATTTTGGACGTGGGGGAGGATCTTGGGGAGATATTTGGGCAGAATGTTGGCCAGGAACAATGCTTGAGAGGAGTAAAGATAATAGGGAATGAGGGGGGGTTATAGTGGAGGAGAGGAGGGTTTTCATAATATTATAATCATTAGTTAATTATTTTCCCTCAAGACCATAATAGTGATGATTGAATGACCAAAAATAGTAATAGATTCTTTTTAATTCTAACTAATCTATTTTACATCAAAAAATAATCATCAATGACAAAATAAATTAATTAGTTTGCATTTATCGTAAATTATCATATTTTACAATTCATTAAAAAATTCATGTATTTACGAAAAATATAAAATATTCACCCGAACCATTTCTTGACGCGTAGAATCCAAAAATAAAATCCTTTTTTAAAAATTGATTTTCTAAATATGATTATTTTAATATTTATATAAAAATATAATTTATTTTCAAAAATCATTTTCAAAATATTCAATTACTTATTCTAAAATATAGGTATATGATACATTCAACATGAATATTATTTATATTTTTTCATATGTAATGTAACTATTCATTTGGTTATATCAATATTCATAAGGGTATAATACTATTCATAAGGGTAGGTTACTATTCAACAAAATTTATGTTTTCCTTATTGGACTCAAAATAACTTACTGATCACAACTATGTATGCTAAATTATTTTAATTCGAAACATAGAAGTGAAAAACTTATATATAATGGTCACTTAGCACTTATTAGTTCATTTTGTTGTGTTTTCATGTTATTTAATGACAAATTTATAAGAAGGGAATTTAAATTGAAAAACATTGGGTCGTAATATTCTTCCCCTATAGAGAAAATTTTCCCTCAAAATTTCATTTAACATTTTTGGAGAAAAATAGGTGGGGGTAATTTTCCTTTGTTGCTTCCTCCAGTTCACATGTCACCACTTCCTACTTATGGCTTCACCATAGTACCCTGAACATATGTGTAGTGTTGTTGCATAGAACTTTGTCTCTATGATCCAAGAACATCACTCGCTACTCCTCATAGGAAAGACCATCCTCCAACTACACCACCTCTAAAGAGAGTACATGTGATGGGTATGGTATTTACTTACATAAGAGGGATACATGAAAGACATTATGTACTTTCGACATGGTATATGGAAGTGTTATTCGATAGTTCATAGCTCCAACTCGATCAAGGATCTTGAAGGGGCTGATTTACATGGGACATAACATCCCTTTTTTCCAGACCTTGTGACCTTCTTCCATGGGGATATTCCTAGAAATACCATTTCTACAATATTAAACTAAATGTCTCATCGAAGATTGTATACATAACTTTTCTATTGACATTGGACTACCTAGATATCCTATTGAATGGTTTTCACCTTCTGCACTATTTCATTGACCATTTCTGGTCCTACCATCTTTCACTCATCGAATTCATCCCAAAACGTTGGCGTTCTTCACCTTTTCCTATAAATGGCTTCATATGGTGCCATTCGGATTCTCGAGTGGAAACTGTTATGTTATGAGAATTAAAAAAATCGAAGATTTTGGTAATATCCTCCTTTAAATTCCATAGAACATTCTATCAACATGTCTTATAGTGTCTGTAGAGTTCACTCAGACTTGCTATTAGTTTGGGGATGATTGGCCATACTGATGTTCAGTTCAGTTCTTAGATCATGTTGGGGACTGTTCCAAAACATCAAGCTGAATTTAGGATCATGATCGGATTAAATAGATGTGGTAATCCATTCACCCTTACCACTTCTTTGATGTAAATCCGTTTAATTTTTTCCAATGAGAAGTCCTCTTGAATAACTATAAAGTGAGTTGTCTTTGTAAGACGATCGAAAATAGCCAATATAGCATTGTTTCCTCTAGATATCCTTGGATGTCCATTGAAAATGTACATAGTAATGTTCTCCCACTTCAACGCTATTATGGGTAGGGGTTGCATCATCCCCTTAGAATTTTTCCTCTAATCTTTCACTTACTGACATACCAGGAACAATGATGTTTATTCAACAATCTCCCTTTTCATATAGTCCCACCAAACTTTTTCTCAAAGATCTAGATTCATCTTTGTTCTCCTTGGGTGGATAGAGAAGGTTTATCGATGCACATAATTAAATAGCTCCTTTATCTCTGTATTGGATGGTACA
Organism: Viscum album; assembly: GCA_963277665.1. Taxonomy (NCBI): domain Eukaryota; kingdom Viridiplantae; phylum Streptophyta; class Magnoliopsida; order Santalales; family Viscaceae; genus Viscum; species Viscum album. Next base: position 2,043,953,067 of record OY728126.1, on the reverse strand, counting down.
CATAATTTTTTCCCAAATCATAAAAAACATTCCTCATCAATTTTGAAATCATAGGATTTCCCATTTCTAATAGTTTCCACCCTTTTTTGAACTTCCACATCTTTTCTTTAATCATCATTTATTTTCTCCAAGAGGTATGGTTGAAAAATGTTTTGAGAAAGGATTGATGATGTTCCTCCCTTAATTATTTCTATGTCTATCCTTTGAAAATATAAGATGATTGGATCCTTTTTAACTCTCATCTTTGATTAAGATGGCTGTTCCTTTCTACTTAGGGCATCTTCCACCTAATTTGCCTTACCGAGATAGTAGTTGATTGATCTGTCATAATTCTTGACAATCTCTATCCATATTAACTGGTTCATGTTAATTTATTTTTTTGGGAATATATATTTGAGCCTTTTGTGGTCATTATATATCTCACCCTTATCCCCACAGAGATAATGCCGCTAGAATTTCGATGTAAAGATCACACCCACCACCTCTAGATCATGTGTGGGATAGTTTTGCTCATGGATTTTCATCTTCATTGAGGCATAGGCTATTACTTTATCATTTTTCATCCACACACAACTTAATCTGTTCTTTGAAGCATCACTATACACCAAAAATTGTTCTCCACTTTTTGGGAGTGCGAGTATTATTGTACTGATGACCCACTTTTTCAACTCCTTGAAACAATCTTCCCATTCTTGTGTCCAGGAAAACATTACTACCTTCCATGTTAGCTTGTTAATTGGGTATGAAAATCATGAAAAGTTCTTCACAAATCATCGATAATACCCAGCTAGACCCAAAACGTTTCGGATCTCCGTTACTGAAGTTGTCCTGGGCCACTCTTCAATTGTTTTCATCATGGAAGGGTCCACGTATATCCCTTTTCCGGTGATAACATGCCCCAAGAGTGATAAAATCAACATCTATAACTCAAATTTACTATTATTTACATTTAACTTGTCCTATCTCAATGTATTTAACATAGTAATGAAATGATCCTCATTTTCCACCTTGTTCTTTGAGTATATCAAGAATATCATCAATATTGACCACCAAGAATTTGTCAAGGTAATATCTAAGTACCCTACTAATTAAATACATGAATATTTATGGTGAATTAGTGAGTCTAAAGGGAATTACTATGAACTAATAGTGTCCAAACTTTGTTTGAAAAGCTTCCTTGGGAATATCTTCTTTCCTCACCTTTAATTGGCGATATCCCGAATGAATGTCTACCTTAGATAAATATCTAGCCCCACAAAGATGATCTAACATGCCATCTATTTGTGGTATGGGATACATGTTCTTTATCATGATGTTATTGATCTCAAGATAATAAATGCATAGGTGCATTGATCTTTCCTTCTTATAGACCATGAAGACCGGCACACCCCATAGTGAAGTACTCTATCATAATAAACTCTTCTCTATGATATCATGTAACTATATCTTCAGCTCTCCCAGCTCAACGGTGTCCATTATGTATGGTTTCATTGAGATAGGAAGAGATCCAGTGATAATTTCAGTTGTGAAATCAATCTCTCGTTCAGAAGGAATACCAGACTACACTTCATAGAATACATCAGTGTAATCCCTCATGATGGGCATGTATTCATGCATGATTATCTCATTTTTATCAATAATTTTAGCTAGATATTCTTGCTCACAAAGAATCAATATCCACACATGATATTACAATTCTAAAGTAGATTCATCTTCCTCCTTGCACTTATAATGAATTGAATGATGGTTTGGGATGTGAAGAGTGATTTCACTTTCCTGACAATTGATGTTGGATTTATATAAAGATAGTCGGTCCATTCCCAAGAAAGCATTGACCTCCACTAAAGGAAGTATGATGAGATTTTTTGGGGGTTCAGACCACAAACATTAACTAGGGACGAATTATAAACTATGGAGGCAATAATTTCCCCATTTTCTATTCTCATAGATAACATTTCATCCTTGTTTTGAGGTGGTGTTTCAATATTTCTACTAATCATGAAAAATTTAAAAGAATGCATTGAACCTGAATCAAATTGTACATCTTCTATTCATGAATGAATAACTAGCATACCTATTGCCGCATCATTATTCGGCTCCACCACAGTAGTACTGATATCATTTCACATTCCTTATTTCCTTGGTGGTTGCAGTTGATTTCCTCGGACAACCCTCGAAATAGGGCATTTGTTCACATGATTCACATGATCCTTATAGTTGTAACACTACACGGTATGTTGAGTGTTGATTGGAACATTCCTTTATTTTTACACATTAGTGGGATTCTTCATATCTTATGTGTACTTCATGGCCAGATGACCAAAATATCCATACTTAAAGCAATTATTGGTTCCCTTTATAAAGATCCCATGATGCTTCTTCCAACTTCTTTTACAAGGTGAAAATTCAGGATTCATTCCACAATGGTATTTGGTCAATCAAACACCCAAGTTGTTCACCATTTTCTACTTCTTGTCACTTGGTCCATGAGACCCCTGAGAGTCTCCCATCTCTATTTCAACCTTGAGTCCACAACGAAAAATATTATCATAACATTTGATGTCTCGAATCATTATTTCTATTCATACACTCAGCTTTAGTCCTCTAAAGAAGAGATCCAACATGGTTTCAGGGTTCATGAAAAATCCAGAGGCATACCTTGAAAGCCTTGTAATGCTTGATTCATATGCCCCGATGGACTCATCTTCCTTCTGCTTGAGTCTGAGACACTCTTTTTCAATATTGAGATAGTGGGTTCAAGTATAATATTTTTTGAAAAACATCCCCATGAATTTCACCCAATCCATTGAATAAATTTATCCATAGGACTTTGTATTATTTATCAGTGTACACCATTTATCATCAAACCCTTTAAAATTATATACATCATGTACAACCTTTTCTTCTTCCGAGCACTAAGGGACGGATAATATCTTTTAAATAGAGTTAATCCACTGTTCCGCGAGGAGGGGATCATAAGATCTTCTGAACATGTGAGGCCTTTTCCAAATGTTGGATTCTATGAAAACATGCTATTTCCTTGGAGTAAGTGGGTATCCCACATGATTCAAGTTATTATTCATAACTTGATCCATCTAAGAAAGTACTGTCAAGATGTTTTGAGCACCTTCTCCCATAATATTATGCATACCATAAAGAAAATATTCACATGACCTATCATATTAGTTGTTGGAACATGTTCTACTATTTACAACCATTAAATAAGAAAAAGAATTTATAAATATAGGTCTTGAATACTTATCTATTGAGCATAAAAAGGAAACATTGAACATAAAAGGACACACTTATAAAGAATAAGTATATCTTATCCTGTGATTTATTAGGTTTAAATCTAGGATCTCCTAGATCTATTTCTTAACTAATACTGTTATGGTATTTTTTTGTTCCTTAAAAATAGTTTGTACTAAGATCATTAATAAACAAAAGAATTTCTCCTAGGATTTTCGTAACTATGAGTGCAGAAAGGCATGTTGTCGTGCACTAGTTCCCGTTCGAGTCTAGCTTAAAGCGGTGTTTTTGGGTTTGACAACTAGATATTTTTGTGCCAGATCTGTCTCTACCTGCTCGTATCCAGATAGGGATGTATTTTCATAATAAACCACTTACTCAATACATACCAAAATTTAGGAATGTTTTTGTATAATTAGTCTCATCCTTAATGTTCTAACTAATGTGCTCTATTATGAATCTCCAAAAAATACTACACCATCCTCTAATACCAATTGAAGTGACCAAATCCTTCTTCATATAACAGTACATGATTTTAGGCATAATTAAACATCAGAGTCCAAGCCATGTACCGTTAAGTCTAGTGTCTTGGAAAACTGGGTACGTAAAACATAAAACATAGGGCTAAGAAAAACCTTTCTTTATTTAATCTCCATAAAGAGCACATAACATCCTTTGAGCCCTTACATCTACATAGGGTAACCTGGAGAACACATGAATAAATGGAAGAGCTGAAAATCACAATTAGGGAATGAACATAAGGATACATATTAAGCACATGTATTAGGAGAAAAGAAATAATGATATCGAATGCATGGGACATATGAAATCATTTCATATAATAATGGGATCATATTATCATGGAAGAATATAAATGTTGAAGAACCATAACACATGTATTTAATATGGTTCAAGTCTAATCACCAATCTTGTTTCCCATTTTAGTATGGGTCAAGGCTAACTGCCAATCCAAATTCCCATTTTAGTACGGGTCAAGGATAACTTCCAATCCCGTTTCACATCACATCTCAAGAGAATAAACATTAACCAGTGAATTGGTGAGATATCTGGGTTCACCCATCTCAACATAATCCTGAATATTCTTTCCATATAAATAATCATATATAATCAACCACACATAAACATAAGGTTACCTATGAAACGAATTGAGTACCACAATCATGACATAGAGAATAACCTATGGGTGTAACCTGAAATTGTCCGTGAAAGAAAAGTATTAGAACATAAATGGAAGTTCATAAGGTAAAATAGGAATATAAAATTGTATATGGTTTCAAATAGAAGTGAAATCATATAAGAAATGTATTTTAGAAACACAAACATTAAAACATTATTGTGTGTCTTTTAGGAAAATACTATAGAGCTTTTAAAATAGAAAAGAGGAAAATATTTTATATAAAATAGGAATTGAACCAAGGAGGTTTACTAAATAAAAATACTTATTTTATAAATATTTTTTTTTCTTAAAATGTAGGATAGAGTTCACATGAAATTGGGTAAAAAATCATGAACTTCCCCTAAAACAGATTTGCTTATCGGAATGTTCTAAGGAGGGAATCTTTTAAAAAAAAGTATGTTCCCAAAAGAGAGTGATGAAAGGGTCTTCATAAATGAATATTCTAAAACTAAACAGAATTTAGAATATGTACATTAATAGATAAGATAACTCCTCATTGACATAAATAACGATAAGGCAACCCAAATGAACAAAAATGGTTTGGGTAGAATTCATTACAGTTTATTGGCATGGTGTCAGATGTACCTAATAGGGTTTGATGTGTGAGGAAAAAAGTTTCTAATCACTTATAAGTAATAAGGAATTAGGGGGGAGGTTCTTAAAAAATCTCCATCATTTTTAATTACACATAACAAGGCATAACATAGTGGAAAATCTTGATTTAAGAGTGAAATGGAGAGGATCCCTTACCTTAGAACTAGTGGTGTTCTCCATTTGTTATTAATGACATGAATAAACAAATTAGGTTTATTAATTAATAATTTTATAACCTCATACAGATTTAAAATATTTTTTATACCCTTTTTATGTTCATTAAATATCATTTTTATTGGCTATAAAGTACAATTTTAGTACTCAGGATCGTTTTCTTACTTGGTATTATTAATCAGTTTGCATATATTCATGTTTGGATAAACATATAAGATGAATGTGGCTCTCCCAAATTGATGTTATATGATTTTCGTGAACATACAACATATTACATTGTTTAAAAATTAATTTTGCTTCTTAGAGTGATGTCGAATTATTATATAAAACCTTAGTGACAATCATTTTTGCTAAACGATGGGTTTGATTATGAAAAACCCATTTTTCTTTATAACATAATACCATTTGTAAAAAAGGATTACACAACCAAAAATATGATATATTATATATATAATAATCGAGTACAACCATAACACAAATGGGTACATGACCATAATTAAATATGGTAATAGAAATGTATAAATTTTTATCCTCGAATGTGCGAAATTAGCAGATCTCAAATGGTGCTTTCTTTTCATTCAAATACAAACATGTGAAAAGGAGAGAAGATAATGAAATTTACCATTAGTAGAAAACATTTCTAGCACATGTGTGTGACTGTAGTTTTCATAATATTTGGGAGAAGGGAGGTAATTAATGTAACAAAAATAAAAGAACATAAAAGAAAAGAATTAATTGGAAAGAGTAATTTACCTCTTGAGTCTTCCTCCTTTGAGAACCTATTTAGGGGAGATGTTTTGGTATTTTGAAGAAGCCAGGGGATTTTTGATGTGAGGGAGGAGATTGGGGAGATATTTGGGCAGAATATTGGCTTATCACATGGCTTGAGAGGATTGGATAAAATAGAGATTGAAGGGGGTTTTATAGTGGAGGAGAGGAGGGTTTTCATAAAATTATAATCATTAGTTTATTATTTTCCGTCAAGACAAAAAATAGTGATGATTCCATCACAAAAAATAGTAATAAATGCATATAACTTAGAAACAATTGTTCCTACATCAGCATATCATCATCAATGACTCAATAAGTCCATTATTTAGCATTTATCATAAATTATGATATTAATTATTCATGAAAAAAAATCAAGTTTTTCCAAAAAATCTCAAAAATTCATCCTAACCATTTTTCGACCTGTTGATTCCAAAAATGAAATCCATTTTACAAATATTGTTTTTTAAAAATTTTTATTTTAATATTTAATTAAAATAGTAATTTATTTTCAAAAACCAATTTAAAAACATTCATTTACTAATTCTAAAATATACGTATATCGTACAATTATTTAGATGATTATTTATATTATATCATAGTTAAGGATACAATTCATCAGGGGTTTTCACTATTCATGAAGGTATGTTACAATTCATAAGGGTTGGTTAATATTAACCAACAAATTTTTTTTCTTGTTGGACCCCAAATAACATTCTGATCGCAACCGTGTATGTTAGATTTTCAAACATCCAAACACATAACTGACAAATTTATTTTTAATGGTCACCTAGTACTTATTAGTTCATAATGTTTTGTTTGCATGAGATATTATTACATATTTATTAGAAGTTAATTTCCATTGAAAGCATTGTGTTTTTACAATACAAATCCCTAGACCTATGCTTCTAGATATAGTACTAAAACAAGTTGTGTATTATCTTAAACAAATAATTCAAAAATACAAAATTCATTATAAAACAAAGTTAATTTCTGTTCTAGGTGATAGGGAATTAGATAAAACTATAAAATATATCATAGTTGTAAAAAAATAAAATAGAAACACTAATTATCCTCATGTTCACTAACTTCTTGAAAACCCATCTTTCTTATTACTTCTAAGATACTAGTGATTTTTTATAAAACATGATATGAGCATAGAAATATCGAATATGAGTTTTTAAACTACTAAAAATGAAATTACTAAAATTAATTAATTTTAAAAGTAATTAAAAAATTTATATGATATATATAAATATATATATTATAAATAGAAATTTATTTCCAAACATTTCAAAAATACATATAGTTTGGAAAATAATTTTAAAAACTATTCTTTATGAAAAAATTAGATTTATCTTTGAAAATTATTTAGAAATAAAAATATTTTTATGGATTTAAATGATACTTGATAGATATTATAAAACAAAATAGTCCATATTGCAATACCACTTCTAAGACACTGTCCCCTTGAGGTAGTGATTTCTCTCTCCAAACCTTAAAATTTCAATTTATATGAAACTTCCAATTTTAATTTTAAGAAAACATTTTTCTGGTGATATTTCATTCTCATGAATAAACCATTAAAATAATTTACCTAAATTGTTTTCATAAAACAAATTAATTTTATAACATATACACAGGGAAAAATTGCCTTCTCCATAATATTCATGAGTTTTTGGGAGAAATACATTGATTCTGAAACATAAAATTAAATGAAATAAACAATAATTACTTGATGTGAATCAATTTATTGAAAGTTAAATTCTAGAAATGTCAATAGTAGATGAGGTCCATATATAATACTAGAAATGACATGCATTGGAACATAAGATCATTTAACACATAAAATAAAAAATTTTATTAATATATATAATATAAATATTACCAAAAATTAATCTTAAAACAATAAAACGATATGTTTTATGATTTTATATCTTACAAAAGAGTAGTTGTTTTTGTAAAAAAATTATATAAATGTTTGAAATTTAAATAAAAAATCTTCTTTAGAATAAAATCATATATAAATTTCGAAAAACATAATTCATTTCATAGAAAATATAATATTTCTAAAAAATTGTTTTCAAAATTAATACTCCCCTTACAGAAATAGAGTATATTGGTGGATTAAAATATTTAATAGTTAGTGTGTATTTAAATAAACCTCCCTTACCTCAAATGGAACATGGAAACCTACTGCCATAAGCATAGCTTAGTGAATGTGTGAGAAAAATAAAAGGGGGGACTTTGGACATTGAGTCATGTCATTTTATTATATATAATAAGTGATTAATTCATATATATATATATATATATCCATTCTTCCATTATTATTAATATAATATATTTTTATTTTATATCTTATGTAAGAATAATTTCATTAATTTATGATTGTTCATGATAAAATACATAGGGTCTGATTAAGAAATAGTAATCAAATTTCTATTGAATGTTAAGAAAGAATAATATTAGACTGGGAATATATATATCACAAAAACATGGATATCAAAATATTCATAACCTTAACAAAAACATAATAGAACAGTGATACTTCAAATAATCTTTTTCGACTGCCTTCGAGATGATGACATATATATATATATATAATCTGCTGAATTGAAATATTCAATCCAAAACATATAAAATCAATTTACCTTCTATTAATAGTCAGATCTCAAACCAAAAGAAAAGTATTATACTCGTCGAACATTCCAAAAAATATTATCATGTAAATGGTGAACATAGTATATCTGATGAAAATCAAGGGAGAAAATAAGAACACAATGACTATATCAAAGATGGCCCGAATAAAATTCTTGAAATAAGATTTAATATCCAAAAAATGGAAAAATACCTACTTGTGATCTGTAAATATATTATGGGAGGATGAAGATGAAGAATAGTTCACCTTCCGCAATTAAAACCCCTTCGCAGTCAAAACCCCTATTTGGTCTCACCTTTATCGTACTTTCTCTTGGCACTTAACAATGGTCATGTGTCTGATATCCTTTAGCTCATGCTCTCATCTATAACTAATCCCCATTTCAGTGCTCAACTCCTTGCGAAGCCCTTGTCATGACTCCTGTGAAACAAATTCCACCACAGGATTTTGAACCCTTGAAGTCTTTTATCCGAATATCATTCATTATTCTATTTTTTAATAAAAAATAAAAACAAAAAATATGATTCATATATATAATCAAGATTTTATAACATAAACTAATAATAAAAAAATTATAATTTCATAATTTCTTATATTTTCTAAAATATATTTCTTTTTTACAAAATATAACATTTTCATAATTATCATGTGTTATTTTATATATAATTTTATAATATATTACATTTAATTCATAATTTTAAATATATATATATATATATATTATTTAATAATACTCATAATTCACAAAACATTATAAATTTAAAAAATTTAAAGTACATTTATTTTAATGGTTATTTTTTAAATATTTTATTATGATGAATTTTTTGTTAAATATTAAATTGGATACTAAATATACATTTAATTACATATATATATATGAATATATTTTTTTAAATTGTTTCCATTTTACTTTTAAAATAATCCATTGATATAAATAAATTTAGTTATTAAAATAATTATTTTTTAAAAAATAATATCATAATTATTTTTATATAAATATATTATCTTAAACAAAATAATAGAGCATTTATAAAGGTGGTATTTTTAATAAAATTAAAAAATTGTTTTAAACTCAAATATTATTTACTGAAATTATTAATTTATTTAAAACTTTTATTACATATTATTTAAAATATATATAAAAGAAAAAATGATGAAATAATTTAATATATCATCATATATTGTAAATAAAATATTTTTGAAGAATAATACATTGTTAAATATTGTAGTTAACTTATAATCATAGTTTATTTTGAATAAATCAAATTACATACGATTATTTTATTAGTTTTCATAACATAGTTTATCTAAATATAAAACAAGTTGTTTCATACACATATTATTTTTCTCATTTTTACGATATGTTACACCCCCCATAATTTAATTTCACCCTCACAATTTATTCATAGGGATTATGAAAATTCATAACTTCCATTATTTAGATCCATAAAAACATGAACATCTAATATAACATAATTATATTAAAGTTTGAATGAATATTATATCCTTACGATTTTTCCTAAGAAAAACCTACTCTTAAAATTTCACTAGACTATTCCTCATATCCCAAATTTAATTTTCTAATCCCATGCTTCGACATAATTACTAAATCATGATTTTTTATATTAAAATTTAATTCAAAAATAAAAAATTATTTATACACTTAGGATCTTTTTCTGATATTGGTTATAGAGAATTAGAAAAAACTACTTAATTTATCAGAGAAGTACAAAAATAAAATAATACATGTTATTCTCTTTAAGTGTGATAACACCTTCAAAGAATCCATCATTCCTAGAAATTATAATATACATGTATAAATATTTTTAAACATCGGATGGTCATAAATATTTCCCAGTAAGTGATTGTAAATCAGTGAAAAATGATTTCATTAATATTTTCCTTAAAACCATATAACAACATTTAAATTATTTATATATTCATATATATGATATGTAAAAAAATAAATATCAAACATTTTAAAATTACATATCATTTAGAAAATCTATTTCAAAATATTTCTCTAATAATCAATTGTATTTCACCTTCAAGATATTTTAAAAATAATAATATTTTTATAAATTAAAATGATTGATGAAATATATTATAAAACACAAGAGGCCATATAATAATATCACTTGTAAGAGAGTGTCCCCATGAGGGAGTGGATTCACTCACATCCCCTTAACATTTCATTTGATATAAAAGTGCCAAATTTTTTGTTATGAAAAAAAATTTAAATATACTTTTTTTCTCAAAAATAAAGCATTAAAAAGTTTACATAAATTATTTTAACAGAAAATATTTATTAATTTTCAACACTTTAAAAAATATAATTTTCAAAAAGTTCAACAGTGTAGGGAGAATTATTATTTTACTTAAAAATAAAATTAAAACATGTAAAATATAATTAGATGTGAAACAATTTATTCAATTAAATTGCATGAAATTTTAGTTATATATGATGACCATATCTAATATTTTTAATGATATGCATGGGAACACAATTTCATTTTTCATATAAAATGGTTAATTTTATTCCTTTAAATAAAATCAAATACCCTTATAAATTAAATATAAAACAAAAAAAGGTCATATTGTTATTTTATTCCATAGATAAAAATATATATATTTTAAAATAAATAAATAAATGTTTTGAATTCAAAATATTTCTGTTATATCTTGATAACATAAATTGAATTAGAAAATATTAATCCTTTGAACATAATATATAATTGTATATTTTTTAGAATAATTTTTAACAACATATTATTCCATTCTGAAAACATAGTGTGTTGGATTTTAGGGAAATAAAATAGATAGTATTTATTTAAAGAATTTTTCATTTCTTTAAAATTGATCATGGATTCCTACTTTCAATACATAAATTACTTAATGATAAAAAAACTAAGAGAGATTTTTTTGGATAATGAGATAGTTATTTTTTTTATAGAATTAGTGAAGAATTCATGTATATAAATAGCCATTTGGGAATTACATTGAATGTAATATATTTATATTTTATAGCATCTTCAATAAGACTTGATGTTGCTGATGATTATTCAAGAAAAAATGAATTGAATTTGATCATAATAGAGTACTATAATTTATATGGCATGCATAGTAAGCATAAATACATATCATGAATATATATATATATATATTATGTCAGAAAAACTCGGATATCCAATGATTTAGAACCTTGATAGTGAATAAACATGACAAGGTTATTCAAAATCAAATTATGGAAATCAATTTGTGATGATAGAATATATATATATATATATATATTCAGAATAATTTTTATTTGTGGACCAAAAAGCCATAAATTAGTCGCATTACATTCAAAATCATATCTCCAAAAAAATTGAACAAGTATATACAACGAAGAAAACACAAAATAAAAACAAGTAATTTATTAATAGAGGTCATCTGGAGACGATCGATGTTGAAAAGAATAAATGGATGGGGATACCAATGATAGCCTAAAAAAGGATTATTGAAAAAAATAAGATTCCTAAAAATGAAAAAAATACCTACCTTCAATATGAAAATCGATTACATGAAGACAAAGATGGAGAATAACTCACCTTCAACATTAGAAACCCATTCATAGTTCAAAACACATATTTGGTTAGACCTTTCAAATACTCCCTCTTCAGTATTCAATCGTCATATTCTTGTTCATCTACTTTGGCTCTATATGTCATCTAAAATGGATCCCTATATTTGAACATGACTCCTCCTAATGTCCATTATTGTAACACCCTGATATTTTATGAGAAATTTTTTTATGTCTTATGTTATACGCAACATCAAAGAATTCTTTCACTACACACAACACTAGCTTGGCTTCCTTTACACGCAATCGCGACATTCCACAATAGTGTGTGTTGTACGCAATACCGAGTTTCACTAAACAATGATATGCTATTAAAATATTATATAAACTAGCTGATATGAATATTAATACCCACTTTTTAAAATTTTATAAATTTTATCTTTCAAAATGAACTTCATTTTTGGATTATGAATATCGCAATTTTCCTAGGATGAAATTTTGGTATTTTTCTGCAAACATTCAATTTTTTATGAATAGTGAAAACACTAAGTTTTTGGTTAAAACCGACATATTTATTTAAATATTCATTTATTTTATATAAATTTATTTTAGGTCAAAATAGATACATAATATTTATATATGTTCAATGAAATCCATTGGAGTCATTTTATAATAATTTGAGATATATAAAAATTGTATTGAACTTTTCACCGTATTTTACCCACCTCCTAGGAGCTTTTGAAATTGTTCATAAAACATAATTTTACCGCTTCTGTGAGTTGAATTTTGAAAATCAGAGAGACACAGTTAATATCAAGGAGAAAAATTTGGTTTAATAAGATAAAAATAATTTTAGGTGAATAGTAGATTTTACTTTTATTTACCACGGTTAAAAGTAAATCTTGTAATTCAAGGTTAAAAGAATATTATAATAATTAAAAATTACCTTAACACTTTGCCTAACTTTATTGAATGAGTTTTGGTCGACCATGGGCATCCTTGGGTAGATTTTGGGACCCTATTGAGGCACATGGTAGTGATAATGACAATTTGGATTAGTTAATTTAATGTAAAGACAAAATTGACATTAACAAAAATCTTTTAGTAATTAATTTTTATAATGTGTAATATAAATTTTATTTTTAACTATAAATATTAATCGGAAAGATAAAACTATTTCAAACATGATGGTATATTTTTAATAATTTTTAAACATCAAATAAATTAAATTATTTATGACACAATAATGATGCAGTATTTACCTCATTAATGAATGAATTAAATAAATAAGATTATAATGATTAAAATATTATCAAAAAAATTTTCAATTCTAATTGGATGATTTTATTTCGACTAAGAGTCGTCTTATATTCATATTTAATGAATTTTGGACCATATGAAACCGAACACAAGTTTATAATAAAATAATATTTTCACACTTTCCAAAATAGCCTCTCCTCCCCCGTATAAAAGGAGACCATTTATATCCAATTCCTCACACTTATCAATCCATTTGGCTCGTCCAAACTCTTCCCGATTAAGCTCTCTACATCCCTATACTCCCCCTAGAAGCCTTACCTTAGGCAGAAGGACTCCAAGAAGTCATTTTAGTTCAAACCAAAGGATGTTAACAAAATTAAAGGTAAATTTGATTCCAATTTGATTCATTTTACTATTTCCTTATGTTGATGTCATAATTTGGGAAAACCTTCATAATTATACTATGGGTGAATCCAATAGGGTCACACAATTATTTTTTCTATTGAATAAATTAAATCACATCATAATTTAATTATTGGAATAAATATAATAAAGTGGTCTATTTAATAAAATTTATTCAGGATTTTCCGATCATAATATAATAAAATATATAATCATTCACAAGCCTATGAATATATTTAACAATTAATTTTTTTTATAACATTAATAATTTATTTATTTTTAATTTTTCTATAAATGTGGATGATAATTATTGGGACATAATGGGTCTAGTGTGAATAATTCAATGAGGGTTAAATATCAATTAATTAGTGATTAATTTTTTTTAAAAAAATGACATTTTCATTACTGTGACATACATCATGGCATGAAATAATAATAATATTATTATTATTATCATCTTGGTGAATATATGTTATTTAATATTATATATTCTACTTGTGTGAAAGTTTCAAATTTTGTAACTTTAAATCTATATAAACGTCATGTAAATCATTTTCACGGTTTGAAGAACCATTTGTGTCCATAATGATTCTCTCTATAGAGTTATTATCAATAAATAATTTTGGATAGATTTTCTCCCAAGCATATTATTTTCATCCTCCTTCAATATCCTTTCACGAGTGAGTAAAAAATAGAAAAATACTTAAACTATTATTGGATTTAGTTTCATTTGTATGTTTAATATATATTTAAAGGATTATTTTGTGATCAAGGGGATATACATTAAGCGATTGGTCCCACCACACTAGAAGTCAGAGTACCATCAACAACACATTGAGATAAATTTAACTTGTGTTAACCACTAAATGATTAATTATATCTATCGATTCTGACAGAAATACAATGGTGAAACGAAAAAACATTAAAATGATAAACTTATTCAATGAATAAAAACTCAATACATAATTAATTCATAATTGTAATTTTTTTTATAAATTCATCATGAAAAATATCCTACATTATTGGTCTCAACCTCTATGTTTCAATTTTTATAAGGTAACTGTTTCATGTATATATATTATTAGCTCTCTTTTGTGACAAAAATGCATGTTCGGAACTTCCCAATAGGTGATCCAACTATATGTGCAACTCCAAGAAGAATTAAAAGGATCACATTAAATTTAAATTAATTGA
Source organism: Viscum album (assembly GCA_963277665.1). NCBI lineage: Eukaryota > Viridiplantae > Streptophyta > Magnoliopsida > Santalales > Viscaceae > Viscum > Viscum album. The sequence goes on along the minus strand of OY728126.1, from coordinate 2,043,938,004 downwards.
TTCATAGTTAATAACATGGAGATTATAAATATAGTTTTCTTTTATATATTATTCGTTATTGAATTATGAATAACAATATTTATTCTTCTTCTTCTATGATCATGTTTGTATGCCTATGAACAGGTAAACAATATAGAAAGATTATCTAAAGATAATCTATAAAGATAAAAAAAGGTTAACAGGTTTCCATGATAAAGAACTACTCTATAATCAGTGTAACACCACATGAAACTATGATCGTATGGTCAAAATATGTAATTAATTAAATAAATAACACAAAGGAGGTATAAAATAAATGCATACATAGTATGTAATTAATTAATAACCATATTGTGTATTTAATTCCTCAATATACACATATTATAATTTGTAAAATCACATAAAAATATATTAATAATAAGTGAATATTAAATAATTATTTTTATAATTTAAGTAATCTAAATTATAAAAAATAATAAAATAAAACTATGTATTTGGTTCTTATTGATTGTACATTTTTTAGCACTGAATTAGTATTGTATTATCACATTTTCACAATAATACTTAATTATGATCCTAATATGTATATATATTATGAACACAATATATAGATATAATATTTTATGTTAGTCAATATTGAGATGGAGTTTGAGTTTAAAAATGTTATCATGTAAATTTGGGATGTTGAGTTACTTTCGTATGATTATATTTTATTATTTTACATAGTGAAAATATTTTATATTCATATGACATCACATTAATTATAGCATATTTTTTTGTAATTATATAAATTCATGGATTTTCTTTGTTGATTAGAATCCTAACTCTATATCCAAGTTGTTTCTTTTGGATAAAAAAGCCTCCAATATGTTAAATTTATTATACATAATTAATAGTCTCCATCCCAAGACTCGCTGTTTTTAGGAATCATGAGATTATGATATCTCTTTATTTTTTTATACAATATATAATTAAATTTAGAAGGATGTGTTCATGATAGAAAATTATCAGAGTGTTCAGGTTGATATATTTTCACGTTTTTAGGGTTAGGATTGTGTTTCTAATGACATACGATTATATGGAATTGAAATCAGTACAACATAGAATGTCAGTTATACTAAGGATAAATTCTATGAAACTATATTATTTCCCACCATGATTCTATTTAAAGACTCTAAGCTAATTTTTGAGGACATGTGAAGTGGTTTCACATGCATTGTCTAAACCTATGAAAGTTATGTACATCATTGTTTTCCTATTATGTTTGAATTGGGTGAATTTGTGACTCTATAATTAATTTAATAAATTGAACATAATAATCAAGGAACAAATGCTTATGAAATGCTCGTTTTCATTTTACTTTTAGATCATGGACATCATTTTCTTATTTTTATGGATAGTTAGGGTCAGCATTCTAACGTAGGTGACCACCGGGGGTTGACTATGTTAAGGGGGGATGAAGAGTGGTTCATGATTCTAGGTTCCTTTCGGTAGAAATACCATGAAATATTGGACGGTGTTGTGTCTAATATTGAAAAAATATATAGTTATAGGTGATCCATAATTCCTATGATTTGGTTAATGTCCGAGTGAAGTAATGTTTTTTTTAGTTGTGAACTTGATGAGGGGTATAACCCATTATTGGTGGATGTTGAATCATAGGGAGAAGAAAGAGTTATATGTATCATGGGAATAATTTATGATGGAATCATGAGTGGTGTTTTTTTCAATGATGAAGGAAAAAATATGAGACATATAAATTCTCTCTGTAAAATGAACATTTCTATCCGTGATCATGGGATCATGTCTAAGAAACATTTATTTTATTCCTTGATCCTTCCCTTAATGAGGTGTCTCATGCACTACATCTTAATAAGGTATTATTGCATTCTATTTAGTATGTATTTACTGTGTTTACATTGTAATCATATTTGGGGATATAAATTAAGGCATATGTGACCGAGAAAATTAACTCACAAGTAGGTTTTTCTAAAGAGGGGATCTAGTAGGGTTCCTTGAGCAGTAGAGTTTTCAATGGTAGATCTTAGATTCCAGTGTCTTAGAGGTTGTGACTAGCACGGAGATGTCTTCAACATATTCCTTTACTATTTTTTCGGTCCATCGATTCCCATACTTTTTATTAAGGGGTTTTAGTAATTTTATTTATTTTAATGTGTCATGTTCATTACTGGTATTAGTGACAGGCGGTTCCAAGGGATAAGAAATGTGGAAATGATAAGGTAAAATAGGGTCCACATCATGAAATGCCAACAGGCCATATTAGTTGAATGGAAAGTGAGATCCCTCCATTCTAAAGGGATATAGGGATCTAAGGGGATGAAAATAGGATATTACCCATATTTAGGTACTCTTAAAAGAGTGTTTTCATAGTGTTTGGTGACATCATTATGGAAAAGGATTAGCTCTTAAACTATTACATGTTGTGGATATTCTAGCACAATAGGGGTTAGAGATCATCATAGCTATGATTACCTTATCGTCTACTATCATGTTAGTGTTGTATGATAAATTAAACTCATAGTCCCTTTTTTAATTAGTGTGTTTTTTGGTACTAGATGTGGAGAGGATTCTCATTCCCCTGGTGTTAACTACGGCAGTCAGAGGACTAACAAGATTGTTTGATGTGTGCCAGGGGTGTTGATATAAGAGGGGGTCACATCGATCATATATGAATTTTATATTAATAAGGATAAAACAATTTTATGTTATCTTTATCCTAGAATGGTTATATTATCTGAGTGTTGATATCGCCTAAAGTTAATATGGGAGTCACATTCTTTGATGATAATCATTTTTGTTCAATCATCATTTGTGATGGAAGGTACCATAACTATAGTACCTATATGGAATCCAATTTCATTCATGAGAGATATTTTAGGGAAGGTATTTAGATATGAGGTGGTATAGGAAATTGGAGTTTTTTTTTGAATACCATGATGTTGTTACAGAGGAGGTTGTGACACTACCCTGTCGACATGATGTTGATACTATGTTATATTTGCAACCCATTGTATCTCTAATTTCAATGGATCCATATTAGATGAATCCTTATAATTGACGATATTTAATGATTATGATAGATGTTCTAATATATATAGGTATTATTTGTCCCAATGTATCATCATTGGGATCCACTAGAGTTCGTATCCATGAAAGTGGATGGTAGTATAAGGATTTTATATAATAATGAAGATGAAACAAGTAATTATAAATATTTTTTACACTCTTATTAGGATTGATGATACTTTTGATAGTTAATATGAGATATCCAGTTTTCCCTGATCAATATATGTTCGAGGTATCAGCATCATGGTTTCTAGGGGGAACATATCCCAACTAATTCCTTCAGTTCATATATGGGTAAATTGAATTTATTTTTACTCTGTTTGGTTACATGAATGAGCCATTAGTGTTCATTGGTCTCATGACCTCTATAACTCAAGAGTTCATGGACCAGTTCATTATCATGTTGATTAATTACATAACAATAATCTATATGTCTAGTTTGGAGCGTGCAAGACATCAAAGGATCAATTAAAAGACTCCATGATACCATAAACTATATCAGGAATTGAATATGTTAATGTTCTGTATTTGGGGAGTGCATTACATTAGATTGGAAATTGACATTTTTTTTATTTTGAAATGAAACAGTACAGAGGAACCCAGAAAAACATCATGGTGGTCTAAAATAATGTAAACCCCAAGCATCATTAGAAAATAATTCCGTCCCCTCGATTTGAAAAGAACCCAAACAATATAAATAAAACATGCATTGATTTGAGGAATCAATATATTCTAAAATATATTTCACCTGGTTCCCCTCCCTCCATTTGTGGGAGACCTCCATATGATTACCCATGAGTAGGTTTCATTTTCTTATTGTGTATTAAATGTTCCATGGAAGACTTTCCTTACCTTAAGGTGATTTATACAGAATCATGGAGACTGTATTTACCATCATAAGATTGATCTGTCTTTGGTTACATATCTTCAGCCTATTAGCCATGGCCAAATAATCTGCCTATAATACGTCTCCTCTTCCATGGAAGGTTTTGAACACTGTAATTAGAGAGCCCCTCTTGTCTTTAACGACATTTCCCCCTTGCATCTCCACCCCCTGAGTAGGGACCCATCCATATTGGGCTTGATCCCCTTGCTGGGAAGACGCCATCATACCCAACATCCTTTCCCTGGATTTCTAGCCTGATTTTTTGGAGACTCATGACAATTTAATTCTCAAACGGTGCAGATTGAAAATCAGGGTAGAACCGAACTAGATCCAGAAGAATATTTTTAATTTTGAAAGTTATACATGCCAGATATCCTGAAACGTTTTTGTGGTGACATTGTTCTTGTCGTTCAAAATGATCCACTATCATGTGATAAGAATAGTTTTCCAAGCCTTTCTCTCAACCCTATGAGTACCCTCTCATCTAAACCATGAGCTGTGAAAATTTTCATGCACCCTATCACACATTTCCCAGCCGATGAAAGCCCCGAAGTTCTTCCATACCACTCTAGCCCATTCACTATCATAGAATAAGTGTCACACTATTTTTTAATTAGAGAACCTAAATCACCAGCACCAAGATTCCATTTTCACACCCATATGTTGAAAATTCTAATTAGTATGCATGGATTTGATCCTCACATGCCACAACACGATATTAAATTTGGAAGGAATCTCCTTCACAACAAATTCATCCCATACAGATCTTAATTCGACATTTACCTCATCACTTGGATGAAATCCTTGTTGGAAAAAATGTCTGACATTGATCCTGTGAAGATGAGTTTATTAGGATCATCACTGGTAGTAATGTTGTTAAAAATAGTGAATTGATACTCATCAAGAATGTCCTGGAGGAACCTGGGATAACCACTTTCCTATCTAAAATACATGCCTGGGGTGGGAATACTGGGAAATAGATCCTACCCACCACCCATTCTTGCTTCCAAAAATTTATGTTCCATATTCCCACTAACCACCGAGAGTGATGTTGTCGAATCTCCATGTAAGGGTGAATTATATTCCATATCCTAGATGGATGCATTCCTTGATCACACATGTTCAGGCCGTATATGTCATGCACAGTCATTCTCTAAAGGGGCGAACCCTATAGATCCTCCCATAATAACTTTTCATGAATCAATTTCATGGTTGAGGAGACACTCTTTAGTTTGATGCCCACTTCAGAGAGAGGTCTTGCAAGACGTTTACTCGATGCCCAATGATGTATTCATTCCATATTTTGTTCCCATATAAATTAAATAATAATCTTATCTAGTTTGTAAATCACACTCTTGGGAACCTTCAGGGTGGATAGAATGTTACTGGTAATGGAAACACAGACACTGTTCACTAATGTTATGTGACCTCTTAAGGATATGAACCTATTTTTTCAGTTGTAGGTGTGTCCCATGATTTTAGTTATTGTTTTATCAAAATGATGGACCCTAATAGAGGAAGGAATAACGGGATCCTGGAGTAAGTCCCTGGGAAATTATCCTCTCTTCATACACAAGTTATCCCCCACATCCCTCACCTTCCTTTCATCGATTTTCCATAGTTATATAAAAAATACTCTTCTCTTTGTTCACCACATGCCCACTCTAACTATAGTATTCCCCTAGAATCCCATTCAACCCCTGCACAGACTATCTACCACCATTTATTAATACAATAGTATCATCTGCGAACATAGAGTGTGAGATACCCCTTGTAGCAGGCCTATTTTTTTAAGGGAAAAGTTTAGCCGTGTTGAGGCCTTGATTATATAGCAACAGAAAGCATTTTGGGGGAGACTAAAAATTGTGGGGAAAATATTATCCCCTTGCTGGAGACCACAACATGCCTTAAAAACCCAAATTTCATACCCATAAACGAATTTTAAATCCACGCCAAGATGAAGCAGTTAAAATGAAGGTCACTATTCCCATTTGTTAACCCCATGCATGCCAAGACGTGGAGAACAAATGCCCATTCCACCCTATCATAGGCCTTTATCATGTATATCATAACAACCAAATTTCCTCCAAAAGACATGTTGTTGATACCACTTACCATTTCACGGACCAGTCCAATTGTGCCCTGCATTGACCTCCATTTAATAAAGCCATGTTGTTCTGAGGCCATCCAAGAATCTAGATGAATAACAAGATTTTTTTTGATAATGTTGTCCAGAGTCAAGTACGGTGTATTAAAAATAAATATGGGATGATACTGATCAAAGGAATAAGGATAACACATCTTAGAAATAATAACCATCTGGGTTGAACAGGGAATATGCAATAGATCCCCACCCCGAAAGAAATCCTAGACAGCTCTCTCAAGGACTCCTTTAATAAAGTCCAACGTCGCCTTGTAAAATGACCCATCGAAGCCATCAGGCCCTAGTTCACTATCCATGCTCAAATACCAAATATCCTATCTAAATTCATCCTCATCTGGAGTCCTCCTCATGCTCCCATTAGTTTCCTCTGAAACACAACTTGGAATGCCCTCTAAAAGCTCTATAGCACCTCTCGGATACCCCCTTCCATACTTGGATTGGGAGAAGCCGGTAATGATTTGATATCCCTATTAACCATGGACCCTACCACATTGTGATGAATGGAATATGAACCATCATCTCTATGAATATTAGGTCACTGAACATGGCGACGTTCTCTAATGCTTGCGTGAATGTAGCAAAATTTTTGATCCCCCTCACAAATACATCCAACTCTAGATCACCATATATCCATCAACCCCTATCTCAGAAGGATATCAGTGAGATGATATTTTTAAACTATATTTTATTTAAACATAGAGTCATAAAATTCTAATTCCATGAAATTATCCAATAGTCCCACCTCATTAATTATCTCGATCAAGTCCTGATCATGAGAAGTAATCTTTTTTTCATGTGCGAAAGAGATTCTTTATCCATCTCATCTTTTTGTGAAGAGGTATCCATGGATTCACAAGGTTATTGAGATACCATGATTCCCCATCCACATTGAATATACCTAGTTTGTCCCTCCACATTTTGGAAAATAGGACATATTCCTCTATCGACCACCCTGCACCAAGAGAAATGGAGAGTGAGGAATTATCATAAAGGCACTGAATCATATGAAGGACTTTGGAATCTAGGAACATATAAATAGTAGCCTCATTAATCAAGAACTGGTCAATTCAAAAGTAGATGTGTCTCCCTTCACTTTGGATATTTCACCATGTAAATCTTCTTCACTCATATCCTGCTTCTAAAATGCCTTTACATGCCATGAAAGAAACCAAATCATGAATGGAATTCCTAGGAAAATAACCTCACAATTTCTTCTTCTATGGGATTGCGATAATTTTTGAAACACCCCAATAATAGATGGGGTATCATAAGGGTCAACTCCTTCTAAATTACTCCACAAAGACTCTCTTTCATGGGCGTTGCATATGGCATAGATGAAGGAAAAGGGTAACACCGGATTCCCAAATGTAATTTCAGTGGTTAGTGACTGGTCTGATTCACTCATAAGATCAACGATAAAATGGTCCTACGAAAACATCAATATATGGTAGTTGAGAGGATCCCCATGCATAAATCCATGAATCATAATCCTTTAATCAAACCAATTATTCTTTTTTGAGATCTGTTTTTTTTTTCATGGTAGCTAGAACCGGAACATGATTGTTACTACACTCATTGATGATGAAGTCGAACTTCCCCCTCGCCCAAATACCATAGGTGTTCCATATAAACACATTAGATATTGAACATAGCATGTCTGGATTTGTCCCCAGACTCCTCGCCCATTGCATGATGAGATGAGATTGTGCATACCCGTGCAACTAATTTAGATCGAGAACGAGTTTGAATACCAGCATTCCCCTACACTACCACAAAATAGGGCAAGGGATGCGCTTCCCTTTATCAGTGCTAAATAGAAAGTGCTGATAAATGGGTATGCCTTTATCATTTCTATCTAAAAGCGCTGATAAATGTAGCTCTTTATCAGTGCTAAAAAAGCACTGATAAATGAATGCTTTATCAGTGCTTTTATTTTAGCACTGATAAAACATACCTTTATCAGCGCTTTTAACGAGCGCTGAAAATGGTTCTATTAGTTTTTATTTAATAACCCTAATAGGCCATCCTCGCTTGCACGCGGTCAAGATCTCGTGGAAGCTGAACCATGCCGCTCGCCGCGCGACCTCGTCCTCCTCGTCCTCCTCATTCCACCTCCTCAACCTCCTCGTCCTCCGCCTTCTCCGCCACCGCCACCGCCTCCACCCCCTCTCCCACTACCACAACCGCCTCTGCCTCTACTGCCCCCACCCTCACTACCGCGACCACCGCCGCCGCCGCCTCTGCATCTGCTGCCGCCGCCTCCTCCACCCTCGCTGCCACGACCACCGCCGCCTCGTCCTCCTCATCCTCTTTCTCTCAAGGTGGGATGTGAGTTCCATGGATGGTATTCCATTGGTATATTATTTATATATTGTGTGTGTGAGGACCAAATAGTGAATATAGATGTTATATAGGAATGATACCATATATTGAGCCTAATTCCAGTAAGTATTTTCATAATAGATTGTGTGGGCTTAATGTGATTATTATTATGTCTAGGTATGTGATTCATAATTAGTGATGAGTGTCGAAATAAGTGATTTTATTGATATTTAGCAACACAAGTGGGTTGTTTGTGAATGATGTGGAATTGGATACCCTATAGGATCCATAGGGATATCTTGACTCTAAGATGAATTTTATGGTAATTGGTTAGTTATGATGGTTCACATGTGTGAGAGGTCCACCAAGGTTATGTGGGATGACTTCTGTGGATAACCAACCCTTGTTTTCATTTTTTTTATTTTGAGTTACCATGGGCGTTATGTTCTACCCCTTCGAGTTGAATATTTATGTACGAGATACAAAGGAAATAGTTTTTAATCTTATGGTTATATGGATTCCCAAATATTATACCAATGGAAATGATGATGGATCCATATTAATTTTCATCACATATAATAATCTCAAAGTTATATGATTAGACAAAGATGAACCCATAATACAAAACATATCACCTAGTATGTCTGTCACATATACAAATAAATAAATTAGAAAAAAACATGCTACAAAGCATAAAGGTACCATTACATACTTACATTGGTCAACTTGTTTTAGAAATTGTTTATCTTCATCTCTTCCTTGTACTTGCACACATGAGTTTGAAGGTGAGTATGCGTACACGATAGTTAACCTTCTTAGAGAATAGTTTCTGTAAGAGTATAAGAGATATGAAGCAATGAAGATCATTACAGTGTTGGAGCAGATGTGGTTACTTAAAACAATGTGGAAATCGGCTTGTGCAACATGGCCTAAGTTACAACTTGCAGGTATTGTTACATAGGCCGTGTTGCAAAAGTCGATTGCCACAATGAATAGCAATGATCATTCCAAAAGAATCAACCCTCTGATGAACCATCATGTAGAATATGGTCCTCGTGATGTTTTGAGGTGTTTATGGAAGGTATGGGGAGTCTGATAAGCCCCATGGCCACCATAAATAATGTTTATAGACAGCTCCACAAGTTTTTTGTGCCTCGTTCCTCTTTATAAGGATCACACCATTCATATGGTCCATATTAGAATGTATGTCCCATTCATCCCATTGTTACTCTTAGAAGAACCTAAGAATCTGACAATGCATAAGCCCCACAAAACCCATACTCATCCAACCAAGAGTATTCCAAGTGTGAAGGGAAGCTAACCATGGGTAATACCCAAAATGTACCTCTTTTAAATAAATGGGTTTTGATCCTTTTATTCAAAATAGGATACATGGGAAGCCTCTATGAGGTTAAATCCCAACCAATGGTAAACCATGGTGACCCCCTCACTGGGGTACACCTTCGCTTATTTTCACTCTTGTATTTCCGTTAGTGGCGTTTGAATAAGTCTTCAAAATGAGAAACCTTAACTTTATGGGATCCACCACACTTGGGTCAGACCTCATTGGGCATGTTGATCCATCTATTAGGTAAACATTCTAGGTGCTCCCTCTAAGAGATGTACCTACCTGGTCCACCTTTATAAGTCTTTTGATCCACCCAGGTCTTACATCTCTGTAAGACATTAAATCATGACCCTCTATCCTTGTGGGATTTTGATCTCATGGAATACCACAAGTTAAACATGGTTTTCCATTAATATATTCAATATTAATGTTTAATCAGTTCTTATTAATGTATTGTGGAGGTGTGGTTTTATGTTTTCCAGCAGATTTCGGAATATTCCACGCTTTATATAGGTGATTCCATGCTTTTACATTATATGATGATTTTATTATGTTTTATTTGCTTGCTAAGTGTTCTATATGAAATGTTTTTGTGGTTAAAATTGTGTTATCAAAGTAATTTGGGGTGTGTATAGACTTGAAAGTTATTTTTAAAATGAATGCAGTTGTATTTCTTGTGAATTTTCATACCTATGTCTATAAATGTGTTTGATGAAATGAAAAAGATGTGTGATGGGTATTTTAAAATGGATTTAATGTGTTTGTGAATTTTAAAGAGGGGATTCTTATGAGTTGTAGAGAGACTATATATGTGTATTTACATTGAATAAATGTACATGAGAATGTGTTGATATATATGATGTGTATGATGTAAATTGAGCACAATTTCCATACATGGTATTTTCTTTAGGATGTGCAGGGGACATGGTGAGAGGGCATGGGTGGTTTTCTATGGGGGGGAAGGGGGAAAAGTATGAGGGGGAAGGGATAGGGGGTGTGCTGGGTTCTTTTGAAATATGTAGGGGGTGGGCAGGGGGAACGTGCAGTGGGTAGGGGTGTGCTTGGGAATGGGGAAGAGGGTGTTCAGGGGGCAGGGCGTGTGCATGGGTTGGGGGTGTGCACGGGGGTGGGCAGTGTGTAGGGGGTGTGCTGGGGAAGGGGGCAGGGGTTCTTCTTATTTATGTAATGGGGGGACATATATCCATGGTATTAAACTGTGGGTGTGCTGGTAGTGGTGGTTTTCTGGGGGAGGGGGAAGGGGGAAAAGTGGTAGGGGAAGGGGTAGGGTGTATTGGGTTCTTTTGAAATATGTAGGGGGTGGGCATGGGTGGTCTGAAATGGGAATGGGGGAAGTTCAGTGGGCAGGGGTGTGCTGGGGAAGGGGGCAGGGGGTGTTCAGGGGGCAGGGAGTGTACAGGGGTAGGGGGTCTGCTCGGGGGATGGGAAGTGTGTAGGGGGTGTGCTGGGGAAGGGAGGAGGGGTGCTTCTTTTTTTTGGAATGGGGGGATATATAGACATGGTATTAAACTGTGGCTAAGTATATAGCCAAGGATTAATGTTGTTGCAAAAGGACCATCAATGGTATCCAATAGAGGAGGATAATAGGGTTGGAGATATTCCACCACTCTTTTAATGTAATTGATAATATTTGATTTATCTAAAAAGTAAGGGAGATATCCCATGGGTGAAGGGAGAAGGAGGAGAATGTGTGTAATGGATTTTTTTGAGTGGAATGAGGGATATATGAGGGTAACCCGCTTTAATGGTTGATAGTGAAAATTTGTTATGTACACTCATTAATTTGGTGAATTATTAGGCCTAAGGGTAAAATAAATCATTTTCCAACAATGTGGTAATCAATATACACGCACTTTTAATCTGTATAGTTTCATTGAGTGTCTTACAATCCATTATTCAACCATATAGAGATACTTCCCCAAAAACTCATACCTTACACAAGTTCATCACATTATATGACAAACCATTAAACATAAATGTGAGACAACCATAACCATAGAACCAAACTGTAGGTTTATCTATTCCCCCTCGAATCATTAAATATCCCATGTTCTACTAAACATTGGGCAATTTGATTATTATAGATTATTAGACCTAACCATGCACCAATTTAGTCAATTAGTTATTTTATGTTTTTTTCCTCACTAGTATAATTTCATTTAGCAACCCCATTCATTATTTCATTATTTTATTACTAACATAATATTTTTTTTGTTATGTTGGTGAAATATTTTTTCCTCAGTTCGAATGCTTTGTTCGGAAACCGCCACCATGGACGACAATTTTTTAGAGCGGATGGATGGAAAAAGGATGGAACATCATTGTTTTTTAACTATTTGTTGGATAAATGTAATTGTAACAAAATTAAACATTGTTTGAAATGTATATAGAAGTTTTTTGTTTTGAATTAATGATTTCATGTATATGTATGTATCATTTTTTTTCTTATGTGCTTTGTGTGTGGGTGTTCTATGTCTTGTGTGCAGGTTTTGTTTGGACTCTGTGCAGGTGTTGTAATGTGTGCAAGTGCTGGGCAGGTTCTGTGTAGGATATGGTTTTGGATAGGATCTTTGGCCTTTATCATCACTAGTTAAGCGCTGATAAATGTATAATATATCAGCGCTATTTTGAGTGCTGATAAAGGTAGTTTTTATCAGCGATAAAAATAGCGCTGATATATTATACATTTATCAGCGCTGAAAATAGCGCTGATAAATACTACCTTTATCAATGCTTGCTTAGCGCTGATAAAGGGGACCCCCCATTATCTTCACCGAGATTAACAATGCTGTTAAAGGACGGTTTTAGTGCTATTATAAGCCATATTTGTACTAGTTCTATGAGGTTTTCCCTAAAGAAACCACACCTCTATAATGAGATGTGCGAGTAAGTCCGGGATAATCAATGGCCTTTCCTTCCATCAAACTATGATCTATCTTCAAATTCACTAGAGGAGAGAGATGAGGGGATGGAGAAGAAAGAAGTGTTGGCGAAGACAGAGGGTAGGACACCACTAGATGATAAGACAGGTCCTGGAGGGGAAACTCCCTAGACAAGGAGAGTAGAGTGGCTTCATGATCACTTAATCATGTCTCCAACATGATGTTCTGTTAGATATATATGTTAGTCAGATGAAAATTCTCAACAAACAGAGAATGAAACCATATAGAAATATTTAGGTTCAACCCCATGGTATAAGGACCCTCCTCTAGAAACTAATCCCATGAAACACCTCCCATGCCTTGGTGGACTGGAAGAAGATCACGAGAGGTGGAAGAACACCAGTCACCAAAAGAAAAATTCATGGAACTGGTGGCCTCTGATGTTTGAACTGATTGAAATAAACAACTCATTTTCCCATGTCTCATCACCTAGAGCCTGATGGGAACCGCGAGTGAGGATGCTGAGGGAATGACCCCAGAATATCCTTTGGATTGAAATCCTCCCTGTTAGATTTGTGAAAAACCTATAGAGAATGACCTGAGATGTGGTAGAGAGGGAAAACATGAGATTTTGTATTTTGAATTACAATTGGATTAGGATTCTTGATTGGGAGACCTAGTGGTGAATGTGATGTGTGATTGAGTTTTTTAGTGTACATCCACTGAGGGGTAGTTAGAGGATGACAATCATCAGATGATATTCTAGTTGAGTATGTTGATCCCGATTTAAATTCATGATGATGTAATTTATGATTTATAAATCACAACTTTAGTGTTTCATGAAGAAGTATACAATTTTTTCCAAAGGTTTTGGATGCAATTTATTAGGATAAAAATTAAATGATATGTCTGAGATTTCATAATATAGTTTATAATTTTATAGTAGGTAAAGGTAGTGATTCATGTTCCTAGTGTATTTTTACAACCCTTGGATATAACATGGTGTGAATGATATAAAATCATGAAGGATTTAGTTATGATAATACCTCAGCATCATGGAGGATAATTTTAAATATGAGTAGTCAGGTATTGACTGATATTTAATATCAAAGAGTCGAGATTCATGGATTCATAGAAAAAGAGGTATATAGAAGAAACTATGAAGCTACATGGAGATTAAATGTTAATTTTTTTGGACACACAACTTACATCTTGATCAAATAGAGGATTGTAGCACACCTTTATAACCCAATAATTCATTGAACTTATTTCCTCCAATTGATATGTTGGTAGACAAAGTAATCCATCCAAACTCTAGAAGATATGTTTTTTGAATTAGTCATCTATTTAATAAGGCCATGGGCAGAGAAATACTATTTGTATGAGATTTCTATTAAAATAGATTTTAAAATTTTATTATAATGACCCAATTTGAAACATTTTATGGAAGGCCGTTTCAATAATAGTTATGATGGAATGAAGTTAGGAAGTTATTTTCTAATGGTCCCAATATAGTTCAAGGTATCACCAAGAAGGTCAAGATGGATTGTGAGAGGATGACTATTGTGAAGAATCCTTAAATGTTATAAAAAATTGAGGAGCGGACCATTGGAGTTTGATGATGGGGACCATGTACTCATAAATGTTTACCCCTATCATGTGAAAAATAGGTTTTGTAGCGGGAGTAATCTTCACACTTTGTTAGGTAAACCCTTTGAGGGTTTTGAGCATATTTTTAAGGTGGGATATTTGTAGGGAATCCCACCATTGTTGGAAATTATTTTTGAAATAATCGATGTATTTCAACTTCATTTATATATTGATGATTACTCCAATGAAATTTAAATAGAAGAGTTAGATATTGAAGATTATTTGATGTTAAAGGAGTAACCGGTTGGGATCTTGGATAAGTATTAAAATGTTATATATGGACAAACCATCGTTATGGGTTGGGTACATTAGTGGAATATTTTCCTTAAAAAGTGTAATAGGGAGAATTAATAAAATATTCTCACCTAGTTCCCCAATTTTTTTCGTGTTCTATTTTTTGTTTTTCATCCCATGGGTGATGTTATGATTAAATAATGGTGATTTATGGGATGGACATTTTCCCTTTATGATTGTATTTTTTTATTTATTAATTCATCTAAATAATTAAAAAATTATTATTAATAACGACACATTATATTTATGAACCCTTTGATAACCATGAAGCGAAGTCAGTGCCACCCAAATATGAAAATATCGTAAAATTGAAGGCATGTTTCCTCTATTTGGGTGCTTGTGGAAGTGTAGTATGGTGTATATAGTAGTAATTTTATTGGAATCTATGGAGGATTAAGTAGTGTTACATATTCTTTTCTGAGGAGAGGTGTTTTATATCTAGTGTGATATCAGTGAAGTGTTTCTATTGTAATGAAATCCCTGAGAGGTATCGCCTGGGATGGTGGTTTGGAGCTCCTTCATTTTGTATGATTCAGGTTGGTTTTAATTATCATGGATAATAAATTTTTGATAGCTTTTTGTGGTTATGGTCTTCAACTTATTGATAATAAATTAATTTTTTCCTTTGGATTTTTGGAGATTAGGATGATTTTTGGGTCTTTATAAGACTATTATAAGGACATAGGCAATGATGAGGGTCACCATGTCCTGGTGATGTTTATAATTAATGTTCTGTTGTTTCGGATCCCAGCTTTTTTAAAATGGTTTGGAATAAAATGTCTATAGAGTGGTGTGGTTCAATGTGTGTTGTTGTGAGGGACCACCTGACCAATCCAGAGAGGAGGAGCTCACTACATCATGACATTGGGTGCAGTGAATGGAAAAAACCTATGCTTTTGGTTTAAGGCCATGTTGTCCTACCATGTCTGATAATGAAAATCCACCAAGGCTTGGACCATTCCATGGTAAAGGACATAGTGGCTACTAATTATATGTTTTAAAACACCTATAAATATGGGAATAACCAATTAATATTTAGATATCTCCTTGTTGAGAGACACCTCTTTCGTTTTGGATGTTCACCATGCTATGGTGTAGTCTTGTGGGCTTCACTTAAAAAATGTGTGGTCAAGCCTCCTAAAATATTTTCCCTATTTTCACCCTCAAAGATTTATAAAACATTTATTATTCCATTTCCCTTCCCATCCATTCATTTTTGGATCCATATCCCTTGGATAAATGGATAAATTCATGTGGAACGAGGTGTTATATCTCTTCTTCTATCATTACCATTATCCTTAGATTCTAATTTTCTAGGAGGATCATAGCATCAAGAGGCTCTATTATGGGAATATAATGTGTTTTACATGATTATGGATATTTTTAGATCATGGAATTTTCCTCTTTAATTTCGGTTAGCCATTACCTCTTTCTTCTACTTTATTGAGGTGTGTCTCTATTTAAAGCTTAAATTCATGTTTTGGATCCTCATTCTGTCATTATTTAATGTGAATATATTGGAATTTTATTCAATATTATTCTATTAGGTGGATTAAATTTGATAAAATAACAATACAATGAATTTTATTAATATTAATTTAAATGATAATGGGAGTTCTCATAGTTATTTTACATTTTCTAAGAAAGAGAATAATGGACATCCCATGTTTTTTGCATTAATGAGAATCGAATATGTAGGGATAATTTTTTTTTGGTTTTTTATGAATTTGAAAACATATTATGATCATTATTCAGCCTCACCCATGAATAAAATGATATGAATATATATATATATATATATATATGGATAAAGAACCAGAATCCAATGGAATAATTGAATTATTTGTGAACTACCTTTCTAAATAAAGAAAAAATTTAGTGAAAAACATTTTCATAATTATGGAAGGTGGTGTTGGTTAATATAGGTTTTCATATGTATGTTAATGAGATTTTTGTGATATTTTTTAGTGTGGTGTGTGTTGATCTTATGAGGATTTATATAGTGGTTTTTATACTCGGTTGTAGTTAGAATGTGTTGCATTGAAAACCATGGTTAGTTGGAATGAGATTTCATGTGTGCTAATATGTGACAGGGTTATGTAGTGGTTGATTTTGTGATAATGATGTGAAATGTGTGTGAATGATTTTCAATGTGAATGTTTTATGGTTTTGGGTGTTTTCATGGTTGTTTCATAGTATTTATGGAATATTTGAAAATGGTATGTTCTATTTAATCGAACTATGGATTTTTTAAATGGTTTAAGGATTTAAATAAATTAATAGAAAATATAATATCAATACTTAAATATAATTATGATATATAATAGATGAAAAATTATACAATTGGTAATTAATGTAAAAATATGAGAATTTGGATTGATGTGTGGTTATTTTTCTAATAATGGGACTTGATGGGATAATGTTAGTATATTTGAGATATTTTAATGCTTTTGTGGTAATGTGGAGTTTGTAGTGGTTGGATGTTTGGTTTTGTGAACCCAATAGTGGGAATTTTGAATAGGTACAATAAATTGTATTTTAGTATGATTTTTTATATGTAACGCATTAGAGTCATGTGTTTGGACTTACCCCGAAAGGTTTTGTGATCTAGGGGTTTCTCCAAACAACCAGGTTGGAGAGTATGAATTCATTTTTACCCACTCATTCATTATATATCTTTATGAGATGACACTATGCTTTATTTTTTAGGGATTATTATTATACAGCACCAAGAGTGATGATTGATGATAGGACTATGTGGTTTGTTGTGAAAGTCATACATGGTAGGGGGAGGTCATGAGTTTGAGGTCATTCATTTTCAAGACACACTATTGGTCTATTTTATGAATTTTTTTTTGGTTTATAAGTACTATATTATTATTTCAAGTGGTGATGTTATAATGATACTATGGTGTGGGGATTGGAAAAATTTTAGAAAAAGGGATTTCTCGATGAGATATATTTTATGATGGTTGAGGCTGATGGATATGCAAGTGAAGGGACTTGCATGAGTTACAAAATTGGGTAATGTTGGTGGAAAATCAATGGGGAAGTGATATAGGCTACACATTTTATTTATGTTATTATTCTAATATTAATGAACATGGATTTATTATTTAGTTGGAGTTACATTTTGAGTTCAAGGAGTAGTGAACGAATAGATTCTTATAGGTTAGAATTCATCGTCCATTGGGGATTAGTATTGTCATATCAAATTTCTATGTGATTCAATAGTATTGATCCAAATATTAGTAATTTTATTATCACACTATGTATATATCAAATATTTTTTTATTTATTAGAATGTATATAGAGACCAAGAAGTCAATATTTAGCATGGAGGTTGAGGATATGAGTTACTATAGTGGGATTGTCTTTTTCTATTTTACGTGGTGACTTTATTTTGTATTATTTTGAAATTAAATGTATTTTGGAATATATTGTGTTTTCTCATTACTTTATGTCATAGTTTTTCATAGATATTTATTTCCATTTTCTCTATCATAAATTCTTCTTCTTGTGGGTAATGACCTTGTATGTGAGACTTCATAAACCCTTGGTGCTAGTATCCAACCCAGGGCCTACTGGAGGTGGGGCTCAGGGGTCACTATCTCCCTCACATAATTGTATACCCAATATTTACACTATTAGAGATAGGGGTCATGATATATTGGTATAATATTGGTAATGTTTAGTGATTTTAGGGAGTTAATGGTTAATAAATTGTTAGGTATGAATTATATGATAGTGTAATTTCATTAACATACCATGGTATGTGGTATTGGATAGGTATAATGGATATGAACCATAATTTTAGATTACCAAAAGATAGGGTTCATGAAATATGAGCTCATTTAGTGACTTAATGAATTGGAGAATCTTAGAGTACAGTGACCTAAGAACGGAAGTAAAATCATCATTTTTTGTTCATGTGTTTTATTGTGGTAAATTCAATAATATAAAATTAATTTAATAAAATTAAATTAACAATCCATGTCGCATAGTTTTTTAAATCCCACTTTTCTTTTCAGTTATGTATTCTATATGGAGTCTAATTGTTGTTTAGGATGGTGAGGTTCAATAGGAGGAACCAATTGACTAATAGAGGGTTTACCTGAATTAGGAGGACGAGCAGTGGCAGATGATGTTGTGTTCCTTTCACAATAAAAACCTAGAATCATATTAGCATATAATCTCATATTTTGAGACATTTTATTGGTAGGTAGATATTGATATAATATTATGATTAATTTTGGGCACTGAAGATCACTATCATCCATTAGTGGTCATACAGATTATTGGTGTAGTGTGTTAGTGGTGGATGTGGAATCTATTATAGTATAAAGAGGAATATATTTCTTTTATAGAAATTTATAATTAATTTCAAGTGTATTTCCTATCATTGACATTGTAGTTTGAAAAGTGGATGACGGTTATTTCACTTTAGAATAGGATCGGGTCTATGTGAAAGAAAATGATCAGGATTAAGGACATTTTACATTTCCTATAATCTATTTCCAGAAGAGGAGTCTTACTCATTTCCTCTTGAGGATGTAGTCCAAATATCAATTCAATGTATACTTACTCCATTTATATTGGAAACATATATGTAGGTTAAAAAATATGTAAATGTGTTATATTTAATGTAATAAAATGTAGGGTTCTAACATGATGGGAAACAATAGGTATTTTTAAGGGGTGGAGTTTTTAGTAGCCAATAATTGAATCTAGGCTCTCCAGGGTCTCTCACGTTGGATAGTTGACTTCAGTCTATCTTGTTCATGTATTCTAAGGTGATCTAATATCATTATTTTCTACGGGCTTTTAGTCATGTGTAATCATTTTTCAAGGACATGGGTAATGCAATTATTATCACCCTGTGGTTCATGGATATCACTATAGTTTTGGTATTCGTGTACAACATGAACATATATGATATAATCTAGAAATTCCATTTCCAAAGTTGGGGTAATTGGATAACACACTCTCAATAGAAGATATTGTAAGGAAGGAAAACCTCGCTATGTTCCCCATATTCATGGATCATGAAATGTTCATGGATGTGGAGGTGGAGTCCATGAATGAGTCAAAGGATATGGAAATGAATAATTTCAGGCCATGGATATTCATGAACTACATATGTAATTAGACATAAGATGATTTATTAGCATATTATATATGCTCATATCAAGATTTTTTTATATAGGTGGAAACTTTTAATTTGATTCCATTTCCTTAGTTTTTGTTTTTGGATAGGGAATGGAGAGTTATCACATGCCCCTCATATTCACTAACCAATTTAGAGGATAGATGAGATAGTTTTATTTTTTTCTGTGGTGTAAAATGATGATAGGAATAATCAAACATGTGGGGATATCTACTTGTATTCGATTAAACCCTATGATGTTATCCTCAACACATATTTTTTATCTTATGTTCATAAAAATATTAAATTATTTTAGAGTAGTGGTTTATAAATTGATTATAATAGTTAGTATGAAATATTATATGCTGAGTAGGGTTACTATAAGGAAAATATTTAGGTGGAACCCGTTATTTCCATGATTTAAGATATTTCAGGGATGTTAGATGGTGACAATGTGGTAGAGTCTTGCATTACATTTAGGAAATACCCATATTTTTTCCATAGAGGTTGTTAAAATATTCGCTTAACGTGACATTGAGTATGGGATATATTTTTAATTTGGTGTATATTCAATTATATTGGATCTTAATCAAATGTCACCATATTATTTATAGGATTTATGGATCAAATAGACAATCTTATATCCAAGGATTTTATTCATCGTGATGTTTTATCATGGGGTTCCTCATTATTAGTCACTAAGAAGGTAAATGGTAGTCTATGTCCATGTATAGACTACCAAAGTTTGAATTAGGTTGTTTTAAAAAATTATTTTCCTATTCTGATGATTGTTGATCTTTTTGACTAGTCTAGATTTGGTATATGGTTTTCAATGATTGATCTATATTCTGAATATCATCAACATATAGTTAAGTAAGAAGAAATCCAAAACACAAAATTCCAATATTGATTTGGTATCTTTGATAATTTAGGTATGTATAATTCTATCATGAATTCATTAATAGTTTTAAACTAACATGTACTATATGATTCATGATTACATGGACCATATCACTGTTGTGTTTATTGAATTAATTATAATTCACTAGAGGACATAGGTGGATCAGTCAAGACATATTATAATCATTTAATAGAAACATACACACTACCAAATCTATTGTAAATTCAACATGTTAATTTTCTAGATGTTATGGGTTCATTTACTGGGATATGTGGTTTCATAGATGTGAGTAGCAGGGGATCCCTAAAATTTTGAGGACGTTTTATCTTGTACAGTTCCCAATAATGTAGGGTTTATATATTCTATTCGTTATTGGTTAATATAATAGGCGAGTGTTTGAATTTTCGTGGAATTATTCACCATTGAGAACCTTTACCATGATGGAAATTGGTTTTTTTATAGATTTGTATTTTTTTTGATTTTGAATAACCAAAAGGGTTCTCTATTATCACCATATTTCTCTAGTTTCTTAATGAAATGTTGATGTTTGCGGTGTTCAATAATGATTTTAATTTTGCTCGTGGTTGTATATTGATGGAATAACATAAATTGATATCCTTTGGGTTGAGGGGATTATTTCCACATGAGTGTAAATACACTACACAATATGTGGAATTTGATGTAATTGTGTTTACCTGGATGTTTTGGTGGTATTAAATCATCATAGAGAGATTTTATGTCTCCACCAATCATAAGATATTGTGTTATATTTTCTCTTAACATGAGAAGAATATATATAAATAATTGTGGAAGTTGTATCTTATGAACTATGGGATCTAGATCACTTCCCACTCAGTGATAATGAATTTCAATGTTGATTTACCGATGAAGAAGTCAGAGGGGGATGTTGTTCAATGGATGAGTGATTTCTGAATGGAGATCATTTTGATAGAATTTTTATATCATGATTCATGTGTGGATGGAGGTGGAGGATAATTATTTTATATGAAATTGAAGTCTTATTTTGTGTAGTAGGTGGAGGAGTCAGAGTGATGATACCTAGAGGTGTAATCGATTTAGGATTGATTTTATAGGTTAATACCACTGAGGGGTGGGAAGAGGAACACCAACCATAATTGGTGTTTAAAATGATTATATTCTTCATAATGGTGATCCTAGAGGGAGTCCATCATGTGTTTCATAACTCAGTTTAGTGGTTAATGAATGTCTATCCAAAATGTACTAGTTTTGAGGACCTAGTTCTTGTGTCATATATTGAAATAGTTAGTCATAGGGTTCATGGTGGGTTTCTTGGTTTTCTAGAAGATTATATTGGAGTGTAATATTCCAACTTGATTGATACGTTCTTTGGATATTCCTATGTTTATATTGGAGGACATCTTAATGGATATATAAACTATATTACAGTAACCCCCTGGAATATATGATGATATCTAGTCGTCCAAGATAGGTTGATGAAATCATCCCTCTTTCAATTGATCATTTAGTCAAGTGTTGTCTATGGAATGAAAATTATGTATGTGGATGAGTTTTTGTGGCTACATGGTGTCCCAGACTCTATAATTCCATACTGATGCCTTCATTGCAATATGAATTCTTGGAGTGTAATAAAACATAAATTTTCTACCTAGTAATTCTATAATAATTATTTTCACCATCAAATATATGGGGTGATTATTTGAAATATCTGGACACTAGATGACATGTTTTCATCATATATATTGTATTTCAAAATGTCTTTATTTGTGATCATTCCTCTATTTGGGTTTGGCTATAACTATTGCTACAACTCATCCATTAGCATGGATTTATTTTAGTTTCTGTATGGGAGGTTACGCCAATACATAATTTTCTAGACCTAGGGAGAACATTTATTTTACATAAATATATATTTATTCATTTTTATGGATATCAATTACATTACACAAACACATACATAATGATGGTAATGGTATTGTGTAATTAGAAATATAGAACCATTAACAACTCGTTTTTTGGATTTCTACATATAATGCCCCAACCTTAAACATTACATAATCATTAATTATGTTAATAATTCACATTGAGGATCATTTCAGTTTTATATTTCTAGAGAATTAGGCCATAAGTATTACATTACATCTCAAATATTACGAAGTAGACAATTCTACTCAGTATCCATTTTTTCATAAAATAAAAACTCTTAGATGAAAATAATAATTTCTTTCGTGATATAAATATTCTTGAATTTTTCAATTATCTTAACATGCCTTAAATGCATTGAAAAACATTTCAAAAACATCGGATGGGTGTAAAATAATCAGTAAGGGTTATAAAATATCGAACAAAAACATTAGTCCACCAATACATAAAAGTCAATGCAATCAATCTTATCAATATTTAACATACCACACATTATCATACGATTTATAAATAACACATGGAAATCATAAATTATAAGGGAAACGTGTGGCATCCATAAAATACTTACGTTGTAGCTTTCACAGCTACATAGGTAGTAAAATATGGAATACCCATCACAATATATTCCATAAATATCATAGGAGGAACATTAACATTTACCTCTGTCACATTACACAATTGATTGGAGAGATTTCATGGGCTCACCCGCCCTAGGATTATCACAGAAACACTTTTATATGTAAACAATTCCCAAGAACCATAATATTTTCATAACTCATAAAAAACATAAAGGAAAGACAACATTTACACATTTCAATCACAATATATCATTTCAAGATATTGAAATAATAAATCCATGCGCAAAACCATTTTCAATACCAAAATATGTAAAAAGAGTATATGGTATTTATTTTCCTTTTCAAAACACTTTGGTTTGTAGAGGAATCCAAATATCAAATAATGCTCGCGGTGGCAAAAAGGTCATTGTCACGGTATACGTTCAAAAGAATCATTCCATTTGACGTTTAGTAAAATGCTTGATTGAAGAAGATTCCATTTTAATGAAATGAAATTTCAAAGGGGTTTATACACTATATTAAAGAATGTTTTTTAGAATACAAAAAATTCCTCAATGAAAGGAGATTTAGACGAAGTCCCTTTCCTCGTGTCAGACTTGTCTTGTTCGTTCTTTAATATCATGAATAATAAACTAAAGTTTATTTATACTTACTTCAGAACCATTTTCATGTTCATTATTCTTTTTATATTACTTATTACCATGTTATAAACATTACATAATTATTTAAGTCAATAATAGTTGTTTTCTCGATATTTGGTACTTGAGTCAAAAATAATCTTCATATAATTACATGTTGTCCATGTGGTAAAAATTCCATTATATATATAATGATTTTAATGATTTAGATATCATATATATATAGTATATATAAATGAATTCATAACAGTGAATAACATTTTGGAATAAGAAATGAAATCCACCGTTCATGGATATGGTAATTCGTACGTATGCATGAACGCTACTTTCATTTATATTTCATATTAAATGGAATGAAAACATAATTACACATTGGTATATTATAATTATAGAATAATTTCATTTATAATTTAATTAAATCCATCCTTTATATGTTCCATTTATGGCATGAATGAGTCATATCACTTTTAGGGGGTAATAATATGCACTTCATCAAATTAAATTATCGTTCTACCCATTATGGACACCATAAAGGTATTCTATAAATGAAAATACAAAGTATTGATACAATATAAATATAATATATATCATATATATATATATAATATACATCACATATAAATACAGTTCCATCATAATGGCCACCATAAGAGGTGGTAAGTGAAGATTGAACAATCATCGTTTCGTGAGGTAGTAGTTCGCTGTCCACATAAACATTATATCCATATCCATTAAATGGAGTTTGGTGGAAGTTTAGTTTTAATCCTTCTCATAAACAAAAAATAGTATATTTAGTATACAATCGTTGTTATTTAAACAATGACTCAGAAGATAATGTGGAGCAAAGAAGTAAAATAAAATAAGGGAACTTGATGGAAGACGTTACCCATAAATCGGGTAACTCCCTTTGGTTTGAACCAAAAGTCATTAATGAAGTGCTTATGCCTAATGTATGACATATAGCAGGAACTGGTGGTTTTTAAGCATATTGGATTAAAGAATTTATGATCAAAGAGGTCTGAGAGGTTGGAGTAATGGGTTAGAGGTGGTGTCTATTTATAAGAGGGATGAGGGTCTCTTTAGGAATGTCTGGAAGTATTAATTTATTTTAAAATGAATTTCGGTTTCAAAGGATCCAAAAATTATTAATTTCAAATATAAGGAATATATGAGTCAAAATAAAATCATCCAATAATAATTGGACATGTTTTGGATATTTTTTAATCCATAAATTTTTTATTTAACCCTTTGTTAACATATTTATCTTTTATCATGTCCTCTTATATATTCATACTATATGGTTAATATATTTACTATAAAATTTCAAGAGTCCCAAAATGGATCATTAATAACATTTTTAACATCATATATTTCATTTGGGAAAATATAATACTTTTTGGAATATTTTATCATTTAATAAATCTTTTATGTCAATTTTAATACAATTCATATCATATCTTTAGAAATAATACAAAACTGCTTGATTATATCGATAAATCATCATTAATTATAATATAAAAAGTCATCATAATAGGTAAAATTCGTGGATGGCATAAAAAGTTTCCAGATATATTTATTTTAATATTTATAATATTATTTATCTGATTCCATTATTAATGAATCAATTACTTCATCACCATTGTGTCTTAACTAAATTTGTTTATTTAATGTCTAAAATTTATAAATAAAATAACATAATGTAGGAAAATTTATTAACATTCAAATTAATATTTATTTTTGAATAGATCATTTATATAACCCCAGATAAATTTATTTTACTAAAATATATATGATTATGTTATTTTTGTACATACATTAAATTAATTAATGTTTCATTTTCCCTTACATGTGGCTCCATAGGGTTCCAAAATAGACCCATGGATGACCATGGTCTAAAATTTATCAGCCAATAGGAATAAGAAAAATGTTACGGTAATTTAATATTATTATAATATTATTTTTTTACACTTATTTACCAGATTTACCCTTTAACCAAAGTAAATAAATTATTTACTGAAGTAAATATTTTTAATGTATAAAAATAAAAGTTACCTATTTTCACAATTTGGACCTCCTGATTCCAAATGAGGAATCCATTTTTTCAAATTCCAAACATAGAAGTGGTATAAATTTATTTAAAGTTAATTCATGATGTCAAAACCAAAATCCTGTTTCTAAGAAATAATAACTATCAAATGATTTACCTTTGTTTATGTGCATGTTAAGAGTCAAATTACATATAATGACCATAATTGAAGTAAATTCAAAAAATATAATATAATTAAACTTTTAAACCAATTAAAATGACAATCTATCTATATAAATAAATTATATTAAAAGGTAGTTTTGAATTAAAATGCAATATTTTTTCAATATTCATTAAAGAATGAACATTATCAAAAAAATACCAAAATTTAATCCAATGTAAATTTTAATGTCCATATTATAAAGAAGAATATTATATTGTAATATAGAAAATATAAAACATAGAAAAATAGATTTAAAAATGTTTTCCATCAAATGATGGTAAATCGACCTATTAATGAATATTAGAGTGTTTATGCTTAAAATTGGATTAAATCACATTTTATACATTTAACGTTTGTTAGAAAATTGTAAAAACATTTAAAGAAAATTTATAATTATATTGTAGTAATTTATGTTTATTCTCTGTAATACATAATCTATGCGTTAACTACCATTTAAAATAATAATATTATTAATTTATTTTTCGGTATAACTCGACGTTGTGGGAAACATAAGATTTCATAGAAACCCATTGTTACATATCGAGTATGCCATCGAACATAGAATACTCTATAAAGTAAAATTAATATTTAATTCAAAAAAAGTAATAAATATGAAAATTTCATATTCTTTATTTACCTGGGATTTTACATCCTTCCCCCCTTTTGGAAATTGTGTCCTCACAATTTTATTCATTTACCCAATTAATGGGGGTATTTATCCATTATAGCATTTTCATATTCCAACGTTTCCACCTCAACTTGATTTTTTCCCCAAATAAACCATTACATGATGAATTACCTTATTCTGAAACATTTTATCTCTAATATCAAGAATCTGGACTGGTTGTTCCTCATAAGAAATATTTTCTTCCAAATGAACTATTTCTGGACTCAAAATATGAGATGAATCTGTAATACACATTCCCAACATTAAATCATGAAAAATAATATATTCCTTGGATAAAAATGGAGGTAATGAAAGTCGGTATGCAACTAATCCAACATTATCCTGGATTTCATGGGGACTAATGATCCTCATACTCATCTTTTCGTTCATGCAAAAAAGCTTCACACTTTTCTATAGAAAAACATTGAAAAATACATGATCACCTACCTCAAATAAAATATCCTTAATTTGGTTATATGCATAAATATTTTCATGCTTTTAGCCGATCTCATGTGCTTTTGAATCAATTTAACTTTTTCTACAATATCATTTACCAATTCTAGTCCCATCAGTTTCCTTTCACCTGCATTATTCCAAAAACATGGAGTTCAACACCACTTTCCATATAATTCTTCCAATTATTCCATATGTATACTAGAATGAAAAAAAATTATTATAAGAAAATTCAACCAATGAATGATGTTGGTCCAAACATCCCTGCTAATACATTGAGAAAGATCGTAGCATATATTAAAATGTATGAATTGTTCATTATGTCTACCCATCAGATTGTGAATGAAATGTTGTACTAATATTTAATTTAGTACCCAATTACTTCTGATGGCCTTTCCAAATGTTAGAAGTAACCTTGGGATCACGATAAGATACAATGGAGAGGGGAACTCCATGCAACCAGACTGTCTCTTTAATATAAAACCAAGAAAGTTGATCTTGAGAAAGAGTATTTTGGATTGGAAGGAAATGAAAATATTTAGTCAATCTATGAACAATAACCCATATTTCATTGTTACCTGAATAAGTCTTTGGTAATCCAATATTGAAATCCCGGGAAACATTTTCCCATTTCCACTTTCTCATCGGTAAAGATTGATATTTCACTTTTGGTAATTTCTGCTCTTCTTTAATACGGTGACAAGTCAAACATTTCATAGTAAAGTCAACAAATATCTATTTTCATTCCATACCACCAGTAATACTCTAGAAGATGTGTATATATTTTAGTACTACCGGGATGAATAGAAAAATGTTAACTATGAGCTTCAAATAATAACTCTTTATTAAACTGTGAACCCCAAGAAACACATAATCTCTTCCCAAACTTCAAAACACAATCACTATC
Organism: Viscum album; assembly: GCA_963277665.1. Lineage (NCBI taxonomy): Eukaryota > Viridiplantae > Streptophyta > Magnoliopsida > Santalales > Viscaceae > Viscum > Viscum album. Next base: position 2,043,909,912 of record OY728126.1, on the reverse strand, counting down.
AATGCTAAAATCAAATAGCTTACCCTTCTGAACTAACTCTACCTTTTTCTACTACTCACATTATTCCTTATGTGCTTTCTTAATTCTACCTTCTAAGGAGGATTTCATTGAAACCTGAAACAAAATAGACTAATTTCCCTCAACAATAACTTCTATACCAAAGATCATCACATCATTAATCAAATGATATTGTTCCAAACAAAACATGGTTAAAGTAGCATTAAACATTCGACTCAAAGCATCATAAAATTTATTTTTCCTTTCCTAGAAGGTAATGAATAGTGAAATCATAATCCTTGATTAATTCCTTCCGTATCCTCTGTCCCATGTCCAATTATTTCTGATTAAATATATACTTAAAACTTTTTTGGTCAATATATATTTCACATTTTACTACATAAAGATAATGCCTTCAAATTTTTAAATAAAAAACAATAATAGTTAATTAAAAATTATGTGTAGGGTGATTTAACTCATGAGGATTCAACTAACGTGAATCATAACCAATTAACTGATCATTCTTCATTTCGAAACAACCATGTCTGTTCAACGAAGCATCACTATAGATAAAAATTTACCATCTTAAGAACGTAGTTCCAAAACATGATCATTCACCAATATTCTTTTCAATTCCAAAAAACAATTATCAAATTATTTTTTCTAGATGAACATAAAACCTTTTCTAGTTAACTTATTCATTGGAAAATATAAAGGTGAAAAAACTTCAAAAAACCTTCGGTAGTAACCTTCAAAACGAAGAAAACAATGGATCTCAGATATATTTTGGGTATTGGCCATTCATCCACAACTTTTTTTTAAGAGGGATCAACTATTATTCCATTTTCTAAAACAATATTTCCAAGGAATGAAATTTTTTGTAACCAAAACTCCCACTTACTAAATTTCTCATACCGTTTATTTTCTCTTAAGATGTGCTAGTATACCATTACATTACTTCCATGTTCCTCTCATCTTTTAGAATTAACCATAGTTTTATTAATAAAATCAACCACAAAATTATCCAAGAACTCATGGAATATTCCATACATAAGATCCATGAATACATCAAGTTCATTCGTTAATACAAAAGGCATAAATAAAAATTCATAATGGACATATCTACTATGAAACGTATTCTTCGTAATGTCCGCTTCCTTTACTTCCAAATAATGGTACCCCGACCATAAGTCAATCATTGAAAAAAAAGAGCTCTTTGGAGATGATCAAACAAATAATCAATATGGTGAAAAGGATACATATTCTTAATAGCGATGTTATTCAATGCTCTAAAATCAATGCTAAGTCTCATTTAACTATCTTTCTTTTAAACATCCAATATAGGACCACCCAATGGTGATGTTCTTGGTCCGATTAAATTATTATCTAATAACTCCCGCAATTGCATCTTTAACTCTAAAAGTTCAATTTTATCCATTTGATAAGGGGTATTTGAAATTGGCTTTGCACTAGGAACTAAGTCCATAATAAATTAAAATTCTGGATATGGTATTATACTAGGAAACTAATCAGGAAAAACATCAAGATAATCATTTAACACCAGCACATCAGTAATCTGAATTGTTCCTTTGTTTTGAACAATATATGGATTGTAACATTCATTTCCATGTTTTACTAGTTACTTTGTTTCCTAATATGTTATCAAAAGTAAGGATTAATTCTTGTACACAAACTAAAATTATTTCTGAAAAGAATCCTCTTTAGCTATGAAGTCAATCTTAGCATGATAAACAGTAATACAATCCATACCCAAAATAACATCAAACTCTACTAGAGGAAAAACAATATGGTTTTCATGTATATTATTTTCACATACAGGTACAGGAAGGTTCTTATAATTTTTTTTGTCTCAGCATTTCCTCTTGGTTTTTGAGCATAAGTTCAAGATTAATATATTGAGATGGAATTCCCAATTTAATAGAAAATTTCTAAAAAATGAATGAAAGTGTCAACCCTAAATCAAAAAACACATTGGAAAAATATGAATAAACAAATAGTTTATTTGATACTAATTCATTCAATGGACCAATAACTACTGATGTAGTTTCAAATGATTTCACCACACCTTTCTTCTTGTACTCTGACTACTTTCCCTCAGTTCAGTTCTTCATTGGACACTCATTTTCATATTGATCAATTTCATTGCACTTAAAACATTTTACTGACTAAAAATTCTATTTTTTCTTACGATTACGTTGATATTTTTTAGTGAAATTACGATCCTTATTCCCCATTTTACCACATCAGTAGCACATACTATAATTCAAATGACATTCCCCCAGTGTGTTATTTATCACAATTTTCACAAACTGTTTACTTAAGTTTCTTACCATCAGACTTTTTTGAAGAGTTCTTCCCTTTCATCTTCCACCTCGAGCTATTATTCTATTGTTTTTTAAATAACATCGGATCATCGACAAACTCCCTTTCCACGTTCTCCACACAAAGAACAAGTTTTTCAGGACATTTGAATTCACAAGAAGCTAAATTCATTCTTTACATTGTCTTTAATACTGATTAAAAATGATTTATTTTACTATCATGATCTAGTATGAAATTTAGAGTAGACCTTTCCAATCGAGTGAATTTTGCTTCATAAGTAGCCAATGATTCATTCTCCTGCCACAATTCTTGGAATTTTATTTCCATCCAAATATGAACCACCTTAGGAAAATATTTCATAGGAAATATACCTTTGAATACATCCCAATCAAGAGAATCAATCTTCCCACTATCCCTAATATTTTTCACCATCGAAAACCACTGATCGACATCACATTCAAAATAGTAAACATTAAGACTAACCATTTTGTGTTATGAACACCCCATGACATAAAAATTATTCTCCAGTGGTTTAATCCACCCTTCATCTAGCACAACGTAAGATGATCATATGAATGATGGGGGATGTTACCTCATGAAATGATCCACTACTGAAAAGTTTCTTAGTTGTTGATATGGTTTTCTCGTGCATGGATACAACCACCATTTATATCCAGCATCCACTATTCCATCACTACAAAAAACTATTCAGTTACGCTTTTGACCATCTTAGTTTGCTGATTTTGAAGTTTTTCTTCCTCCTAATGTGTTCCCATCATAGCTGCCCTTTTTCAACTACAGAAAACCATTTTAACATATATATATCATAGGAAAATCATCATGGTAATCTGTAAATGATATATCATTTAAATATTAACATAAATTAATTTATGGATATTAATTTAATAATTCCCTAACTCCTAATGTTGTCTGAACTAACCTCTAATACCAACTATAAGGCCCAAGCCTTAAACATTACTTAATCTTTAATTATGTTAATAATTCACATTGAGGATCTTTCTAGGTTTATAGTATTAGATAATAGGCCATAACTATTACATTACATATCAAATATTATAAATTAACCAATTCTACTCAGGATTCATTTTTTTTAAAACAATAAATCTTAAAAGAAAATAAGATTTATTTTCATGATATAAATCACCTTTAATTCAGCCATTCTCTTACCCTGCCATAAATCCTGAGAAAAATTTCCATAAACATGGTATGAACATAAAACTCTCATTAAGGGTTATAAAACAAGGAATGAAAACATTATACCAACAATACATACTTGTCAATGAAATCATATATTTTAATAATTAACATACCACACAATATCATATGATTTATTAATAAAAAATGGAATTAATAAATAATAAATGTATCGTGTGGCATCGTTAACATACTTATGTTGTAGCTTTTAGAGCTACGTAGGGAGTTATATTTGGAATACCCTGTAGGTTCCGGGTGCAGCGGAAGCGCGTTGGTGGGTTAGCCCAACTTAATTTTTCATTAAACAATGTTCAATCCGAGATCCGTCATGATATAAAATGGCGAATCTTCGGAATAGAACGAAGAACGAAAATAAAAGATGAGTCCCAGAACCCTTGAGGTGGATCATCATATGTTGATTATAATTAATTTAATTAATGCATAAGAATTACCTCGTTGGAATTCTTTCTTCGTTGATGTGTCCAGTCACGATTCGGTGATCCGTCGTTGCGTCGTACAATCCAAGTGTAGGATTCCTCTAGCGGTGATCCACACATGTGTCACGTATCTCCATACGTCGCCGAAGAGATCTCTGGGTGCTAGCGCAGAACAACCTTCGCTTGCGATGTCCGCCTTCGACCGCCTTGATCCGGTGGAGGATCTTGCTCTCGTAACATGAGGGTGTTCTTGGTAGAAAGGGAATTCTCTCTTGGCTTGAGAGTATTTCCAAATCCTTTGTGCACAACAATGGCTCACCAAAAAATGTTGGGGTTGCGAGGATATTTGTAATCAGGTTTGAGGTTAATAGAGTTATGACAATAAATAAACGTGTTACGCGTTTTATTTATTTCATTAACTCTTATTGAAAACCCCCATGTCGAATTATTAATTCCTTGACATGCGCCCACGCTGATTATAATAAATATCATTTAATAAAACAATATTAAATCCTCAAAATCCCAATTGGAAAAACTACACGGAATGTAATAATTAATACATGGCATGTACTTGTTTTCCATAAACTACACAACGTGTATATTTAATATACACGGCGTGTACTTTTATTTTCCATTTTTCTCCACCACATTTATTAGACCTTGAGTAATCACTATTTATTTCTTAGGTAAATGTAACTACATTACTCGGTAATAAATATATTATTTTATCCACAGTATATTCTCTCAAATAACTAGTGTCAAAATAAATGAGATCAGACATCCTTAAATAATTATTAAACCACAGCCGGGAATAATATTTATTTAACTTGTTAAATTAATATTTAACTGAGATACATGGACACACTTAGTGTGTGACCCTCTAGGCCTCTTTCTCAGTGGAATTAGGCTGAGCCTGCCTAAAGTCCAAGGTTAGCGTCTAGCAACACGCCAAGGCACCCATAGAGAAAGAAGTTAACGCCGCAATGACGTGTCACCTCCTACGAATGCTTACCGTGTAATATAATCCCTTTGTCTCAATATCTCCAATCAAGCGGGTTGCATGCTAGTGCCATCAACCCATGTGCTTGATTATTCTTTCTTTCACTTCCCAGAAATGAACTTTCTCATACCTTACCATGGCCATGGATTTATTTAGGCTATATCAATTCCATCAAAGGGCCTGAGATATCTACTTCTATTATGGAACGGAAGGGACAAATCCTTTCTCACATTATCTATTAATGCGGTATTACTCGTGACGCACCCAATGTATCCTACCTCGCTGCGAACAGTGTGTCGTCACAGTTTTCATCAATACATCTCTAAGTGAGCGAGTTTTAATACCCATTAATAATAATCTTAAAGTCTATGGATCAATACACACGTCCGTAGATAGGAACATCGAATGACACTATGAAATGTGGATTTCCTACTGGAGGGTCTCGTTCTCATAATATCCTCCTGGATATTACCAAGGGCGCACACCATGAGAATGTGCCTCAATATTTTATGAGTCCTCACCTCTAATGACCTGTATTATTTGTGTCCCTCAAATAATATCATCCGGCCATAGAACATACATTCAAGAACAGTGTTATGTAACTTTCGGGTTCTCATCATAATAGGTATCCGCTACAACCCTTTAATGCAACAGTTGTCCTTAGGAAATTATCACATGACATGCCACGCAGAAGAACAATCAAAATGTGATAAGGCTTTTATTTAATGAATAATGTACAAAGTAGTTGGTTCTAGACCACCAACTCCAACAGACTCCCACTTGGACTAGATTCAACTGCTAACATACTTTAACCCGCTAGCTCTCACATGATATTCATGCTTCTGCTGAGATAGGCCTTTAGTCATGGGGTCCACCACTTTCTCTTCCGTGGACACTCTGCTCACTGCAAATTCACCCCTTTGATAGAAATCCCTCAAGAGGTGATACTTCCAGAGTATGTGCTTTGTCTGTTGATGTGACCTTGGTTCTTTTGCAAGAGCCACCGCTGCAGTATTATCACAATACAATGTAATGGGATCTTTACTGCTAGGCACCACATCAAGCTCCTGGACAAAGTTTCGAATCCAAACGTCTTCTTTGGCTGCATCAGAAGCTGCTATATACTCGGACTCCGCTGTAGAATCGGCAACAACTGGCTTCTTTGAACTCTTCTAACTCACAGCTCCTCAATTGAGACAGAAAACATATCCAGATTGCGACTTCAGATCATTCTGATCTGTTTGAAAACCAGAATCAGCATACCCTCTGATGACAATCTCCTCGTCTCCTCCATACACCAGGAACATATCCTTAGTTCTTCTCAGATACTTAAGGATAGTCTTAATAGAAGTCCAATGCTGTTCTCCTAGATCTGCTTGATATCTTCCTACCATGCTCAGTGCATAGGCAACATCAAGCCTGGTACATAACATGGCATACATGATGGATCCTATAGCCGAAGCGTATGGGATCTTGCTCATCCTATCTTTCTCCTGTTGTGTCTGGGGACACATTTTCTTAGAAAGATGTAAGCCATGTGACACTGGAACCAATCACTTCTTGGATTTTTTCATACTAAATCTCTTTAGTATCTAGTCAATGTATGTACCCAGACTTAGTCTAAGCAGCCTCTTGGATCTATCCCGAATGATCTTGATCCCTAGAATGTAGGCTGCTTCTCCTAAGTCCTTCATCGAGAAACACTTGTTCAACCAGTCCTTAACTGACTGTAAGGCTGGTACGTCGTTTCCAATAAGAAATATGTCATCAACATATACCACTAGGATGACGACCTCATTCCCATTAAACTGCTTATAAATACATGGATCACATTCGTTCTTAATGAAACCAAATTCCTTTATGGCTTCATCAAATCGAATGTTCCATGACCTGGATGCTTGCTTTAATCCATAAATGGATTTCTGCAACTTGCAAACCCGTTTGGCTTCACCTGGTGTCACAAACCCTTCTGGTTGTGTCATATAGACATCTTCCTGAAGGTTCCCGTTAAGGAATGTTGTTTTGACATCCATCTTCCAAATCTCATAGTCATGGTAAGATGTTATGGAAAGTATTATTCTTATGGATTTAAACATGGGAACTGGAGAGAAGGTTTCATCATAGTCAATTCCTTGACACTGTCTGAATCCTTTAGCCACTATCCTTGCTTTATAGGTGCTAACTTGACCTTCCATGTCCATCTTTCTTTTGAATACCCATTTGCATCCAAAATGCTTTACATAAACTGGCTCATCGACCAGAACCCAAACATGGTTCTGATACATGGAATCCATCTCAGAATTCATAGTTTCTTGCCATCTTGCAGCTTCTGAGCTTTCTACTACTTCCATGTAGGATATAGTTTCATCATTGTCCAACAATAATGTTTCACCATCCTCGGTGACTAGGAAACCAAATCCCTCTGGTTCCCTTACCTCTCTTGAGCTCCTACGCAGTACTTGTGTTTCTGGAACCTCTTCCACGAGGACCTGTGGAACTTGTTCCTGTACCAACTCCTGTGTATCTTGAGCATCAACTTCGTCGAAGTCAATCTTTCTCCCACTATCCTTCTTGAGGATGTGCTCCCTCTCAAGAAAGACGGAATGTCTGGCGACAGTCACTTTCTTGTCTTGGGTGTTATATAGGTAATATCCTTTTGGTTCCTTGGAATATCCTATAAAGATACACTTCGTGCCCCGGGGTGCTATTTTTTTTTCCTGAGAAGGCCTTAACAAACGCCTCGCATCCCCATACATGTGTGTGCTACAAAGTGGGTTTCCTTCCATTCCATAACTCGGATGGAATTCCATTTGCCGCCTTAGTTGGTACTCGGTTTAATGTTTATTCTGCAGTTTGTAATGCATATCCCCAAAAGGATAATGGAAGATCTGCATGACTCATCATTGACCTCACCATGTCCAACAAGGTGTGGTTCCTCCTTTCACTAACACCATTCCACTGTGGTGTATAAGGAGGAGTGAGCTGAGAAAGAATCCCAGACTACCGTAGAAGATCGATGAACTCTTGGTTCAGATATTCTCCACCTCAATCCGATCGAAGCTTCTTTATCTTCTTACCAAGTTTATTCTCTACTTCATTCTTGAATTCCTTAAATTTCTCTAAGGACTCTGACTTATACCTCATTAAGTAGACATAGCCATATCTACTCAAATAATCAGTAAAAGTAATAAAGTAAGAATATCCACCTCTAGCTTCTACTGGAAATGGTCCACACACATCTGTGTGTAGAAATCCTAGAAGCTATGTGGCCCTTTCACCTTGTCCAACAAAAGGTAGCTTGGTCATTTTTCCTTGTAAACAAGCATGACATCTATCAAGTGGTTATAGCTCAGTAGAGTCTAAATAGCCATCTTGGCAGAGCTTTGTCAAGCGCTTCTCGTTCACATGACCAAGGCGGTGATTCCATAACTGGGTGATGTATGAGTCATGTGAGTTTGTGTCGTTATCGATTGCCAACACTTGGTTTTCATAATTTAATACATACAAACCATTATTCAAATATGCCATACCATAAAATACGTTGTTCTTATAAAAGAGATAACCCTTATTTCCAAACTTGAAAATAAATCCATCCATATCCAAACAAGGTATAGAAATTATGTTCTTGGTAACACTAGGCACAAAATAACAGTTTTGTAAAACCAAAATCATGCCAGTTGGCAATGAGAGGTGATAGTCTCCAATAGCCAACACAGCCACCCTTGCGCCATTGGCAGCTCGAAGATCCTCCTCTCCTCTGGCAATATTTCTAAATCTACTTGGTTCCTGCATTTGAATACAGATGTGAGCCCCACAAACTATATCTAATACCCAATGTGTAGAAATAGAAAGATTTCACTCGATAACGAATGCACCTTTAGCATCCCCACGCTTCTGGGTGAAGTTCCTCTTCCAGTGGCCCTGCTTGCCACATGCAAAACACACTGCTTCCTGTTCCTTCCCCTGCCTCTGGATATTCCCCTTCTTGGAGGGACGGTGCTCAGGGGCTTCAGACCGTTTATAAGTCTTTGGCCCCTTTGCCTTGTCCTTCCTTTTCTTGTTCACCATAAGGACCGCGGGTTTGTCACGCCCCATGTCCTTATCTACCTGGCGAATCAAGGTCAGAAGCTCTGATAGACTCTTCTCATTGCCGCTCATGTTATAGTTAACAATGAATCTAGAGAAGGTCTTGAGAAATGATAATAGGATGAGATCTGTACGCAAATCATCTGGGAATTTAATCCCTAAGATGTCCAAGCGTTCAATGTAGCCAATAAGCTTGACCACATGAGGCCCAGCTGGCGCAGACTCTCCAAGCTTCATGGTAAACAAAGCATTGGAGATCTCATACCTCTACTGTCTCACCTTCTCTTGGTATAGATCATTAAGGTGAGATATCATGCTATACACATCCATGTTTTCATTTTTCTTAAAGAGATCATTAGACATGGCCGATAGCATGAAACACTGGACATCTGTGGCATCATCCATGTGTTTCATGTAGAGAGATAATTCCTTATCACTAGCCTCTTTCCCAGGCGCAACTGGAATAGGCTCTTCCAGCACATATAATTTCCTTTCATGGCGAAGGACGACGCATAAACGCCTCTACCACTCTTGGAAATTGGTGCCGGTGAGAAGGTTTTCTTTTTCGATTATGGTGCACAATGATATGTTTGAAGTCATTTTCTTGCCGTTTCTACAATTTAAGATGAGCAAAGGTTTAGTACTTTATTATACAAATGATACAAATAAATAAACTAATACTTATTAGTCTCCCACTATTTTATCAAAATCCAATAGCCCTCACCATTGACTTCAGAATATTCTATTGCGTGAATATTCTAGTGGCAAAGATCCATATTGCCCTTCGCATTACCCCAACTAGGGTTGGTCAAGCAACTTGAAGGGTTTTAGGTAGGCATTCCAAATGCCAACTTCATTAACTCGCAGTTCCTTGATCCACTGAGTGGACTCCCCAATCCTGATATCCTTTTTGGATTTCCTCAACCTTTGCCTCTTGGTCACACCAAGTCCTGCTGTGGCAGTCAACCCTTGATGCAAACCAATTTAAGTCAACCCAAAACCTTGAATTATAATTCCCCGATAATTTAAAGCACCCTAACTAGGGTTGGTCAATCACTTTGAACTATGGTTCGATTCTAACCAAGATTATGGAAGGCTACGCCGACTTAATATTTATTTTTAGGGGTTTTATCCTTATACGTAAATTTCCATTTTATTATCTTTGATTACATTCTTGTTAATATTAAGTGGGATATACTTAATTTATTAACCATGTCTAAGATAATATTTACGTATAAGCCAATTTTATTTTAGTTTCATCTTGCATGCTCGTTTAATTCATTAATTGTGTGATCGTGACAACACACCCACAATAAATAAACCATGAAACTGACAAAAATAAAATAAATGGTATGATCATGAGAATTTCTATTGGTTAGTTTATCTAGCGGTTGATAAATTAACCCAAGACCTAGGGGAGAAACACCTTGAACCTTTCGGGTTCATGTTTACAACATTCCACCTATCCACCTTTATATCTCCTTGGATTTGTTTCATCTTGGCTCCTGACTTGAGCCGCCTCCACTAGCTTGGGAGCTCCATCAATTACATATGCATTTATCTCACACGCAGGTGAGGGGAAAAGGGGGGTTTTACATAAAAGAATCCTTGGGCGCGCATGCCCTACATATTAATGAGGAGATGGCTCACAGGCCAACAAATTTAATTTAAATAAATAAATTAAAAGAAACCATTCACATACAATGGTCTCGGTCTAGCTCATGATCATCCATACATGAAACTATATTTACCAATAAATAAAACTTGCATTCAATTCTTTAATCGTTCTCGTTTAAGATAAATCACTCTCGAATCAATTAATTATCTTTAATTAATCAATCCTTTTATCTTAAATCCCTTTTCTGAATTTCCTTGAGATTCTCATCTATTATAAATTTAAACAAATAAATTCATTTAAAATTATCCTTGTACACAACTTGTACCTTGGAGGCAACCCGGCGAATTCCCATTTATTACGCAGATGTTAAATTAAACACATATATATAAAACACCCATCACGTGTTGTGCCTCAGCTTTACACCTACACCATGGTACACGTCTCAAGGTTTTGTATAATATAATAATAAATTTTAATAAATATTCAAAATTTGGGTGAGTACACGGCGTGTAATTCCGACAACACGGCGTGTACTTTTTCTTCACCGTCCATCCAAAGTACACGCCCGGGGATAAGGCGTGTTAATGTACTTCGGAAATTTTGGAGTACACGGCGTGTACAGTGGGACACACGACGTGTAGTTTCCACGTTACACGGTTTCCAGTCGGGCAGGCTATGTACGGAGTACACGACCCAACCCTAACCCGAAGGGACTACACGCCGTGTTCATTGGACCACACGGAATGTATTCCGAAAACCGTGTGCCACATGTTTTTGGTCAACACACGGTGTCTTAAATTATTAGAAAGAATCCAATACACGACCTGATTTGGCGAATCAGTTAATGCATTGAACCTAGACTACACGGTGTGTACTTCTGAATACACGCCGTGTATTCTGGTGTTATACGGCCAGAAACATTTGGATCCTCTGGATGAGTTCCTCTATTTTATTTTAATCAAAATTAAAAGAAAAAATCTGTTTCTGTGAGGTGAACGAGAAATGAGAGAGGAGGAACATATCTCGATATTCAGATTTCCAGAACGATTAAACATGAATTAAAATAACTAAATTATTAAATGCTTAAATCACCAGCAAAAAACTAAATAATTATAACCAATGATATGACCCGCTCGGATACCACTTGTAGGTTCCGGGTGCAGCGAAAGCGCATTGGTGGGTTTTCCCAACTTAATTTTTCTTTAAACAATGTTCAATCCGAGATTCTTCAAGATATAAAATGCCGAATCTTCGGAATAGAACGAAGAACGAAAAGAAAAGATGAGTCCTGGAACCCTTGAGGAGGATCATCATATGTTGATTATAATTAATTTAATTAATGCATAAGAATTACCTCATTGGAATTATTTTTTCGTTGATGTGTCCGGTCACGATTCGGTGATCCGTCGTTGCGTCGTAGAATCCAAGTGTAGGATTCCTCTAGCGGTGATCCACACGTGTGTCACATATCTCCGGATGTCGTCGAAGAGATCTCCGGGTGCTAGCGCGGAAGAACCATCGCTTGCGATGTCCGCCTTCAACTGCCATGATCCTGTGGAGGATCTTGCTCTCGTAACTTGAGGGTGTTCTTGGTGGAAAGGGAATTCTCTCTTGGCTTGAGAGTATTTCCAAATACGTTGTGCACAACAATGGCTCACCAAAAACTGTTGGGGTTGCGAGGATATTTATAATCAGGTTTGAGGTTAATAGAGTTATGACAATAAATAAATGTGTTAACCATTTTATTTATTTCATTAACTCTTATTGAAAACCCCCATGTCGAATTATTAATTCCTTGACATGCGCCCACGCTGATTATAATAAATATCATTTAATAAAACAATATTAAATCCTCAAAATCCCAATTGAAAAAACTACACGGCGTGTAATAATTAATACACGGCGTGTACTTGTTTTCCATAAACTACACAGTGTGTATATTTAATACACATGGCGTGTACTTTTATTTTCCATTTTTTCCACCACTTTTATTAGACCTTGAGTAAAGAATATTTATTTATTTAATAAATGTAAATGCATTACTCGCTAATAATTATATTATTTTATCCACAGTATATTCTCTCGAATAACTAGTGTCAAAATAAATGTGATCAGACATCCTTAAATAATTATTAAACCACAGACAGGAATAATATTTATTTAACTTGTTAAATTAATATTTAACTGAGATACATGGACACACTTAATGTGTGACCCTCTTGGCCTCTTTCTCAGTGGCATTAGGCTGAGCCTGCCTAAAGTCCAAGGTTAGCATCTAGCAACATGCCAAGGCACCCATAGAGAAAGAAGTTAACGCCGCAATGACGTGTCACCTCCTACGAACGCTTACCGTGTAATATAATCCCTTTGTCTCGATATCTCCAATCAAGCGGGTTGCATGCTAGTGCTATCAACCCATGTGCTTGATTATTCTTTCTTTGACTTTCCGGAATTGAACTTTCCCATACCTTACCATGGCCATGGATTTATTTAGGCTATATCAATTCCATCAAAGGGCCTGAGATATCTACTTCCGTTATGGAATGGAAGGGACAAATCATCTATCGCATTATCTATTAATGCAGTATTACTCGTGACGCACACAACGTATCCTACCTCACTGCGAACAATGTGTCGGCACATTTTTCGTCAATACATCTAAGTGCGCGAGTTGTAATACTCATTAATAATAATATTAAAGTCTGAGGATCAATACACACGTCCGTAGATAGGAACATCCAATGACACTATTAAATGTGGATTTCCTACTGGCGGGTCTCGTTATCATAATATCATCCTGGATATTACCAAGGGCGCACACCATGAGAAGGTGCCTCAAAGTTTTATGAGTCCTCACCCCTAATGACCTGTATTATTTGTGCCCCACAAATAATATCATCCGACCATAGAACATACATTCAAGAACAGTGTTATGGAACTTTCGGGTTCTTATCATAGCAGGGATCTGCTACGACCCTTTAAAGAAACAGCTGTCCTTAGGACATTATCACGTGACATGTCACGCAGAAGAACAATCAAGATGTGATAAGGGTTTTATTTAATGAATAAAGTACAATGTAGTTGGTTCTAGACCACCAACTCCAACATACCCATCACTATATATTCTCTAAATCCATTAGTTGATACATTAATGTTTACCTCCATCACATTACTCAATGAATTCTAGATCTATATTAGGCTCACCCATCCTTGTTTTATCATGGAACCACATGTATACTTTTACAATACTCAAGAACCATAACATATTCATAAGAGATAAAACAAACATAAAGGAAAGATAAAATTTCCACATTTCAATCACAATATATCATTTCAAGATATTTAAATAATCAATCCATTCTCAAATACATTTTCAATAAAAAAATATGTAAAATGTGTATATGGTATTTATTTTCATTTTAAAAACACTATGACTTGTAGGAGAATCCAAATATCAAATAATGTCCGTGAAGACAAAAAGGTCGTTGTCACCACATACATTAAAAATAAAAAATCCCTTTGTTGTTTAGTAAAAAATTATGTAACAAAAGATTCCATTTTAATGAAATAAAATTTAAAAGGGGTTTAAACACTGTTTAATAGAATGTCATGTAGAAAACAAAATATGCATCAATGAAAGGAGATCGAGACAAAGTCCCTTACCTCATGTCCATCTTGACTCGTTATTTCTTTAATCTCTAGAATAATACACTAAATATAATTTATAATTAAATCAGAATTTTTTTCAAGATTATTATTCCTTTTATATTAAATATTATCAGTTTATAAACATTACATAATAACTTAATTTAATAACGGTCATTTTTTCGATATTTGGTACTTGAGTCAAAAATGTACTTCTTATAATTACATGTTGTCCATGTTGTCAAAAGTACATTATATCTAGAATGATATTAATAATTTAGATAACATATATCAAATATATATGATGTATATATATTTTTATTTATAATATTACATATAATTTGGACATATGAAATGAAATGCACCATTCATGGAGACAGTAAGTCGTACATATGCATAAACACTACATTAATTTCTATTTCTTATTTAATGGAATGAATACTTAATGATACATAGGTATATTTTAATTCCAGTATAATATAATATATAATTTCCTTAAATCCATAATTTATACCTTCCATGTATGGAATTAAGGAGTTGTATCACATTGAGGGGGCTGTAGTTTGCACTTCCTCAAAATAAATTATCGCATTTACCCATTATGGCACCCAAAAAGGTATGATATAAATGAAAAATACAAAAGTATAGAGATAATATATATAAATATAATACATAGGACATATAAGTAAAATATATATCACATGTAAATATAGTTCCATCATAATGGCCACTATAAGAGGTGGTAGAAGAATATTGAACAATCAACCTTTTGTGAGGCAGTAGTTCATCATCCACATAAATAGTCTGTTCGTATCAATTAAATGGAGGTGTGGGGAAGTGTAGTTAGAATAAAATACATAAAAACAACCTATAATATTTAGCATATTCTTGGTTTTATGAATACAAATAATAATAAGATCACAGTGAGTGAAGAAGTAAAATAAAAGAAGAGAACTTAAGGGAAGACATTACCCTTATATCGAGTAACTCCCATTGGTTTGAACCAAAATGATTTATTGAAGTACCTTATGTCTAATGTAGTGATTCTAGGAAAAAAATAACGTTTTTAGGGTATTATTTTGGTCAAATTATGGATGATCCTAGGGGATTGAGAGATGTGAGTAATGGGTTAGATGTGGTGTCCATTTATAAGGGGCAAGAGTGTCTCTTTATAAAAGTTTGAATGAATTATTTTATTATAAAATTATTTTCAGTTTCAAAGGGTAAAAAACTTATTTAATTATAATATAAGTAACATATAAGTCTAAATAAAATGATCCAATAATAAATGGAAAGGTTTTGGATATTTTTTAATCCTTATCATTCTTATTTAACCCTTTGTTAACTTATTTAACTTTTACCATGTCCTCTTATATATTCATACAATATGGTTTATATAATTTACTATAAAATTCCATGAAACCATAAATAGATAATTAATGACATTTTTAACATCATATATGTCATTTAGGGGAATAATTTATTTTTTTTACTATTTGATCGTTTAATAAAATATTGATTTGTTTAAAAACTCTTTTATGTCAATTTTAAAACTATTCATAACGTGACTTTTTAAAAAATCCAAAAAACATGTTTTTTAAAAAAATCATTATTTCAGATATAAAAAGTCATATTAATCTATAAAATTCGGGTATGGAATGAAATGATTATAAATAAATTTATTTTAATATTTATAATATCATTTATTTGAATCATTTATTAATGAGGCAATTAATGCATCAGCATTGTGTCCTAATTAAATTTGTTTACACAGTATCTAAAAATTATAAATAAAATATCATGATGTAGGAAGTCTTTTTAACTTTTAAATAAATATTTATAGATAATTATATCAAATATATATTCCCATATACAATTTTTTTACTGAAAGATATATGTTTATGTTATTTTTTGTCTTTACTTTAATTTAATTGATATAATGTGTCATTTTCACTTGAATGTGGCTCCATGGGGTCCCAAAATCGACCTAATTATTACCATGGTTGGACACGTTTCATAAAATAGTATTGGGACACATGTTATGGTAATTTATTATTATTATTATAATATTTATATACCATTATTTTCCAAATTTACCCTTTAACTATAGTAAATAAAATATTTACTAAAGAAAATATTCATAATGTATATAAATAAATTCTACCTATTTACACAATTTGGACCTCATAATTCTAAATATGGAATCAATTTTTCCAAATTCAAAACCTATAAGTATCATAAATTAAATTAAAATTAATTCTCGTTGTCAAAACAAAAAGCATGTTTTTAAGAAATAATGACTATCAAAATATTTACCTTTGTTTATGTCCAAATTTAGAGTGAAATTACTTCCATTGAACAAAATTGGATTAAATGGTAAAAATATAATATAATTTCACTTTAAAACCAATTTAAATAGTAATATAACTATATAAATATATTATATTAAAAGACAGTTTTGAATTAAAATGCACAATTTTTCACTATTCATTAAAAAATGAACATTATCAGAAAAATACCAAAATTTAATCAAATGTAAATTTTGATTTTCTGATTCTAAAGAAGAATATTTTTTTTTCAAATAGAACATATAAAAGTGAAAAATATTATATATAAAAAGGGTTCTCCATCAAAAGGCGGTAAATCAACTTTTTAAGGAATATTATAGTGTTTATGCTTAAAATTGGATTAGTTCAAATTTTAAGCCTATAAATTTTATTGGATAAATGTAAAAACATTTAAAAAATTTATAATAATATTTTAGCCAGTTCGGTTAATTCCCGCTACTATAATGACTATACATTAACTACCATTTAAAATAATAATATTATTAAATTATTTTTCGGTATAACTCTACATTGTGTGCAACGTAAGATTTAAAAAAACCCATTGTTTCATATATCGTATTCCATCGAACATATAATCCATTTTAAAGTAAAAATAATATTTAATTCACAAATATAAATAAATATTAAAATTTCATATTCTTTATTTACCAGGGTTGTTATATCACGAACCAACCCGGGTTGACCCTGAACCAGTCCGTGACATGGATCGAAGAGATTTCATACTATCTATGGGATGGAAACCAATGTTGGGAATCAAAACTAAACAAGTGGGAGTGATTTGGCCAGTAAAGATAAATGAATAAATAGAAATGATGATAAAAATAAAAAATTTGCAGCGAAAAGAAAATTAAAAAGAACATACATCATTGTGACCGTCAAGGTCACCACCCCTCTCAAAATCAATATTGATCCAACACTGAGCAGCTGATCCATGAACCTGAATAAGAACTGAACCTTCAATTGAAATAATATGATAGGCATGAGCACCGAGATGCACAGTATGGAAGAAAAGTAAACCACATAATCTGATGTCTCCTTTCTAGAAATAATCCACCAAAACAAGTTTGAAATACAATTATAAATGTATGTTTTTCACATTCGAAAATAAGAAACCTGTTTTTCCAACTTGAAATCCAAAAATATGCTACCAACCATTTTTCCAAAATAATTTTTCATTTTATAAACAGAATACAAAATTTAATATACAAATGTAGTGCTAGAGTAAAAAGCGTAAGAGTGCAGCCAAAAAATAAATTAGTGCACAGAATGTATACAAGCTATGAAAAAAACCCAGTAAACATGGGTGATCTTGAACATCAATAAAAGACCCCTGGTTGTACTCAGATTTGGAACCACCTACTGGCCTATGGTGAAGCTCCTAAATCTATAATCAACTGGCTGCCTGAACTGACCAATCTAGTGGAAAAGCCCGGCAGGCCTAACAACAAATCCAAGGGTACCAACCTGTCCAATCAGTATTGGTCAGAAATTGTCACTCGATCTCTAAATGAATCCCAGGAACCCATTGTGGTTATAATAGTACTATGTAAGGAGGAAGACCCTCGTACGAATGACTAATCTCACCGCACTTGCCTTCCCCAAACACGGACGCTTCATGTGCATTCACCCATAAGGGTTACCCTAGATAGGAGCATCCCATATACTTATATATATATATATGTGTGTGTGTGTGTGTGTGTGTGTGTGTGTGTGTGTGTGCATACATGTCAAACACACAAAGTGCCAACCGGGTCGTCAAATCATTCGGTTATCAAAACCACTTTATTAAACAATTGATGTTATATGTCGATCCTCTAGTTTTCCATAATCAAATTCATTTATAAAATCACCGAAAAAGCACTTCTAAAATAACCCTAGAAACCAATTTTTTATTAAAAAATTCCAATGGGCCTTTAGGTTCCAAAACAAACACCAAACCGTTTTACCACTACAAAACGAGCCATTACCATTTTCAAACTCAAGACAAAAAACATTTCGAAACAACTCTAGCTACCCCTTCAAGTTTCAATGTCGACACACAGCCAATGACCCCCTTGAAAAACCAAACACATCCCAAAACACATTTCCCCCAATATTTGAATTCCAGGCATCATTAAATAAATTAGTTATTCATTTGGTAAAACCATTCAATGGACAAAACATAGGTTTGCATCTCAATTTCACCAACTCATAAGAGAATGCTATTTTATAAATCATTGCATAACAAAACCCTTTGAAATACTACTCTGGTATCTTTGAAAACTTAACCCACACCACACACACAATCAACAGCTCTTTTTGAAGACCAACGAACCAAGATTTCATGAAAAAACAGTTAAACTCACCCTTTGAAAATTTATACTGAACCAAAAAATTAATTAAAAATATTCATGAACAGTAGAGACAATTCATAAACAATTTAATCAACATAACGAATAATTTATAAACAAATGTACAGACAACTCAACCAGTTTACAATTACATTTATAAATAAGTAACTAGTTTCTAACCATTTCCAAAAACAGTCCAAACAAAGTATAAATGATTTCAAAATGAAATCAATTATTTTTCAGAGGTGAAAATCAAGTAAAAGAACCAATTAAAACATACTTGAATTAAATGGATTTATTTGAAAATTAAAAATTCGGATTCGCTTACCTCAAAGTCAGGCACGAATAAAATGATGCATTTTTGGAAAGACGAACAACACCCAGTGGACCATTTTCATGCCTAAGACAATGAGAAAAACGTGAAAAACAGAAATTAATGTATTATGATTCAGACAGAACAAATTGAAAACACCAAAAGATTAATCGAGAAAAATAAATAAACAAATAATTAATTAATTAATTATTCTATAGCTGCAGGGTTTGTTCGGCGCATCAAAGTGAGGTCAGGAGGAGGTGCGTAGTAAGGTGAGAGTGAGTCCAGGACTCGACAAAGAACGAAGGGTCCGAAGTAACGAGGTACGGGGGTTTTTCGGGCTGCTGTTGAAGGAAAACAGTTAAGGTGTCACTGGTAGGGGTGTGCGCTGAAAAGGGAGACCACTGGGGGAGCCACACACCGATTATCGGGTTCGCTGCTGGCTAGCGTAAGGTGGAGAGAGAAATTGTGGGAGGCTGGATATATGGCCAGGATATGTGGTTGGAGATCCGAGATGGGGCGGGGGTAAGATCTACAACAGTTGGAAGAGCCGAGGATTCTTGGGAATAGTGCAGGCGATGGATGTCCGCTGGGCTAGTGAACGGAGGTCGGGAGGAGAAGCGGGGGAAGGCTGAGGGCGTGCAGGGCTACTGGAGGTCAGGTGTGCATGTTGGCTATACAAGCTGAGAAATATGAGAGGAAGAATGGAAGAGGTAGAAAAATTGTCACACATCACAAAGAATCTTTCAAGATTTTTCACAATTTCACACATCTTCACAATTTTTCACAATTGAAATTTCAGACTACAATTACATAAATTTATAGGCCCACAACATTAAATTCATAGAATTTATGTTGGTAAAAAGAATGACCAAAACATTAAATACATAGAATCTATGATGGTACAAGGAAAGCTCAATATATTAAATGTTGAGCATGTATGACAGTACAAAGATATACCAAATCTTTTAATGCAAAGCATTTAAATTCATTCAAATAAAATAAATGTAGGTGGACCCATGGAAAAAAATGTGCAAGTAATAATTGACGCCGCAGGCAGCGTGGACTCATGTTTTTGGTTTTCAATTCCAACACTCCCCTTCAAACCAAAACCGACTTCATTCCTAGCATCATTCTGAGTTTCAGCCAGGATCATTCTTCTTGATGTAAACTGCATGCTCATATGGACATTTGGTGAAGCCGTTCTCTCGAAGATAGCTGTAAATACGTGAATTCCAAGCACGAGGAGCCTGCTTCAACCCATAAAGAGATTTCTTCAGTCGATACACTTTGTCTTCCTCCCCTTGCATAACAAAGCCTTCAGGCTGCTCTACATAGACATCTTCTTCGAGAATTCCATTCAGGAATGCAGACTTCACATCCAATTGGTAGATCATCCAACTGTGATGAACATCAAGGGAGATAATCATTCTCACAGTGTCAAGCCGAGCATCCGGAGCAAATACTTCTTTATAGTCCACCCCATACTTCTGTTTGTACCCCTTTGCTACGAGCCTTGCCTTGTAGCGATCGATTTCACCATTAGCATTTTTCTTGATATTGTACACCCATTTGACACTAATGGATTTCTGGCTATTAGGAAGTGTGGTCAACTCCCATGTGTCATTTTTCTCTATGGCGTGAATTTCTTCTCCCATATCCATTCTCCAACATTCTTCCCTTGTGGCTTCCTGAAATGTCAGAGGCTCATAATCTGCATACAGGGAAAAAATATTTACCACTTCAGTTTTTTCGTAAATGTCGCTTAAGATTTTCATCTTTATGGGCACCAGGAGTGAGGATGAGCTCACCAAATTTTGACTTGATGGAGTCCTTTCAGGAGTGATGGAATGTCCTCCTGGACTCCTGTGTACTGATAATGTGCACGGGGAAGGTGTTGCTGGCGTTTGCTCCTGATGATCATGCCTTTCTTCAGAATCTTCTGTTTCGACTGGAATCTCTTTTTTTGGTTCTTCATCATTCCATTTCCAATATTCATCCTCACTAAAGACCACATCTCTACTCACCACTAATTTATTGGTTAGTGGATTTTAGAGCTTATAGGCTTTAGACTCTTCACTGTAGCCCATGAAGATGCACTTTTCACCACGATCATCAAGCTTCCTTCTTCTCGCTTCTGGAACTTGAGTGTAGGCAACACACCTGAAGATTCTTAAGTGTGCTAAACTCGATTTGTAGCCACTCCATGCCTCTTGTGGTTTCATGTTTCAGATGCTCTTCGTTGGGAACCGATTGAGAAGATAGGCAGTACATGTCACTGCTTCTGCCCAGAAGTTCTTTGGCAATCCTTTCTCCTCCATCATGGTCCTCGTCATGTCGAGGATGGTGCGGTTCTTCCTTTCTGCGATGCCATTCTGTTGTGGCATGTAGGCTGCATTGTATTGCTGTTTGATGCCATGTTCCCTACAGAAATCTTGAAATGCATTTGAGGTGTATTCTCCACCTCTGTCAGATCTGAGTACTTTGATTCTATGGACACTTTCAGTTTCAACATGAACTTTAAAAGTTTTAAAGAGAGTGAAAGCGGAAGATTTTTATTTGATGCAATACACCCACAACTTTCTGCTGAAATCATCAATAAGGGTAATAAAATATCTATTACCTCAAAGTAATGGTGTTTCAAGTGGTCCGCAGATATTAGTGTGAACCAACTGAAGTGGTTCCATTGCTCTTCTAGACACTCCACTTAGAAATTAGTTCCTTTGTTGTTTTCCGAGTGTACACGCCTCCCACACATGATTTGGAACTTCAATTGCTGGCAATCCGCACACAATGCTTGATGAGGATAGAAGTTTATGCCCGCTAAAATGCTGATTTCCAAATCGCAGATGCCATCTCCATGAGTCATTCTTCATGAGTCCCAAGAGACACTCCTCGGACATTGTGTTGATATGCAGTGGAAACATGTGATTCTTCGCCATTTGGACTTGATCGACAAGTCTCCTGTGAGCATATCTTATAGACAAAAGAGAATTTTCCATGTTTATGACATACCCCTTCTCAAGAAGTTTTCTGAGACTAATGATATTATTTTTCATACTTGGTACGTAATATACATTATAAATGTAATTCGACTCTCCATTATTCAGATAGATTTTGAATTTACCTTTGCCTCTCACGGGTACCTTGGATGAGTCGCCAAAACTCATGTCTCCACGAACTTCTTCGGTGAGTTCCTCGAACAGTTGTTTGTTACCACTCATGTGGTTAATTGCACCCGTGTCGAGATACCAAACATCGGGGCGTTCCACTGCCTTTTCTTGTGTGAGGAGAAGTGTGGTACCTTCTTTTTCATGATGAGATGCTTCGACATAGTTGTATCGTTCATCATGATCCACTTTTCTCCAACAATCAGAAGCATAATGCCAAAATTTCTTACAGTTGTGGCATTGATTGTTCTTTTCCTTTCCACAACCACGCGTGAATCGTCCTCCACCATTCCCTCTTCCACGAAAGCTGGTAGGATTTTGTTTCTTTTGTTGATGGCTTGGATAATATCCTCGCCCTCTTCCTCTTCCACGATGGCCGCCTCATTGTGTGTGGCCATTATTTTGTTCTTTTAGAGTCAACTTGGACTCCAAGGCATGTTCTATTGTTGAACCGGTATACTTTTGCATCCGTTTCTCGTGCACTTGAAACGTCACCATCAGTTCATCAATGGACAGTTTCTCCAAATCCTTTGATTCTTCGATTTCCACAACCACATACTCAAACTTGGTTGTGAGAGATCGAAGTGATTTTTCTATAACTCGAATGTCCTCCACTTTTTCACCATTCCTTTTCAAATTGTTAAAAACAACAATTAATCTTCAGAAATAATCGGAGATGCTCTCACCTTCTTTCATGTGCGCCGATTCAAATTCTGCTCTTAATGTTTGAATACATACCCGCATCACTCGATCAACACCTTTGAAGACGTTGGAAAGGGTATCCCAAGCTTGCTTTCTTGATGTTGCTTCAGCAATCTTTTCGAACGTTGATTCATCCAACCCTTGATAGAGGAGGAACAACCCCTTGTTGTCTTTCTTTCTTTGATTTTTGAGGGTCGCCTTTTCTTCATTCGTGAAGGAAGCTTCTTCCGCCGTAGTGGGTACAACATACCCGTCGGTAACGATCTCCCATAATTCTTGTGACCCGAATAACGCCTTCATTTGGATGCACCACCTTTCATTGTTGTCCTTAGACAGCTTCGGAACTTGCGGCTGGATTGCGGCCATCTTAAAAAAAATTGGAGTATCGTGGTAATATTCCTCTGATACCAGTTTTTTGGCTATACAAGCTGAGAAATATGAGAGGAAGAATGGAAGAGGTAGAAAAATTGGCACACAACACAAAGAAGCTTTCAATATTTTTGACAATTTCACACAACTTCACAATTTTTTACAATTGAAATTTCAGACTACAATTATTTCAATTTATAGACCCACAACATTAAATGCATAGCATTTATGTTGGTACAAAGAAAGACCAAAACATTAAATACAGAGAATCTATGATGGTACAACGAAAGACCAAAATATTAAATGCTGAGCATTTTTGACAGTACAAAGATATACCAAATCTTTTAATGAAAAGCATTTAAATTCATTCAAAGAAAATAAATGGAGGTGGACCCATGGAAAAAAATGTGCAAGTAATAAATGACATCGCGGGTAGCTTTGAGTCATGTTTTTGGTTTGGAATTCCAACAGTGCGAAGGGGTTGTGGGTGAGGCCAGCTGGCCAATGACACGGTGTGGGGTCAACGGGCGGAGGGAGCGAGGGAGCGAGGGGTGAGGTCGGGTTTTGGGGGGGTCGCGACGGTGAGAGCTCGGAGGCGGGGAGATTGAGGGCAGTATAAGGGGTAGTAGGGAAGTCGGGTGGAGGGCTGGGGAACTGGGCCGGTGCGGCGAAATGTTGGAAATGGAGAAAATGATGGGGATGAGGGGTGAAGGCAATGTGTGGAGGGGCTTAGAGGTGACGAGGCGAGGGGTGAAGGCGAAGGGAAAACTGGAGGTCAGCTGTGTATAGTCGGAGAGAAGCACTAGTGCAAGGGGGGTTTCAGCAGCTGGAGTATCGGGTATGGGGGAAAAATGGAGGGGGACCTGTTGTGTAGAATATGTGGGGCGACGAGTTAGGGTTTATATGTATTTTTTTTATTTTTTATATAATAAATAAAAATAGTATTAATATTAAATATAATAATAAAACCAGAAAATAATAGTAATAAAAATTACAATAATTAAGATAATAATTATAATTATAATGACCATAAAAATATTAATTATAACAACAATAATAAAAATAAAAATGATAAAGATAATAATAAATATAGCAATTATAATAAAAATAATAATAATAAAAATAAAAATAATATACATAATATCAATAATAACACCTCATTAATAATAATATTATTAACCAAATAATGACATTATTATTATTAAAATTTACACATTCAATTAACATTATTTACATAAATATTTATTTATTTTAATTGTTGGTCATTTGTGTGGTCACTCGGGCTAACGACGCAGCTACCGCCCATTGTGTAGTGACTGCGCATGTGTCCGAAACCCTCTAAAAATATTAACTGTCATAAATTTTTAAACCGGGACCCAACCTGTTCTTTGACGCAAGGACGTGGAGCCCAGAAATAATAAAATAAATATAAATTAAAATGTCAGGGTGTGACAATTTTCCCCACCTCAAACACTTTCTGCCCCTATAAGGTCACATAGCTAAGTAATAGACAAAACAAGGATCCATGCCTGATTGAGACTGAAAGAAAACACAACACTAGAAAAAGGGAGAACATGATAGGGTTCTCTCCACCATAAGAACATGTCTAGTGCAAAAATTGAACACCCAAACATACCACCCTGGGAAGGGGGGAGATGAGGGAACTTCGAACTTATCCAAACTAATTTATATAGAATGAGAGAGCAACACCTCCACATAATCATGTAACTCTCGATTTAGACCAAAACCCCAAACAATATAGAAAATCCTACAAGCATAACTTAACCCATGCAGTGAAACCGAGCATTACTACAAGCCTTAGCTCCTTTGAAGGCACTTACGTCTCCAAACGAGCATTGCGAAACAATAATCAACCAGGACAAGGGCCGGACAACTTTTAAGAAAAACACATGATTCCGAAAACCATAATAAGAAAAACAAAATTGATTGATTTCAAAAGAACATGTCTACTATAACTCCACGATGAAACAATGAACTTCAAAAATCCTCAAAACTATAATAGTACAAAAAAAATTAGACATTAAATGTTCTACTTCCTACATGGAATTCAAGACCTGGACCAAGGCTTTACACCCCTAAAAACCCCTGAATCTGTGCGAGATTCACCCCAATACACGTGGTTGGGGCTCTGATGGTTAAATTATCCCCTACCTCACAGTCAGGAACTGGAATTTCATCAGTCACAACATCTTTTTCAGGAGACCCTTCCAGAATAATGTCCCAAAGTGACCCAAACACCCCCAAAGATGGCACATCTTCGGGGACATGAAACATGATGGCTTCACGTTCCCAAACCAGCCACACTGGTGGCACACCACTGAACGGTCTAATGAACTAAAATCCAAAAGCACTGTCCAAGACTCTTTTGAAACATGTTCCTCTGGACCATCCTACTCGCCAGATGGAGGACCTCCATGAGTAACTGGATATGCTGGATTTCCATGCACCAGTGCTCTAGAGACCTGTTCTGCCTAGAATGCCTCATCCACCATCTTCT
This sequence comes from Viscum album, assembly GCA_963277665.1. NCBI lineage: Eukaryota > Viridiplantae > Streptophyta > Magnoliopsida > Santalales > Viscaceae > Viscum > Viscum album. The sequence goes on along the minus strand of OY728126.1, from coordinate 2,043,883,821 downwards.
TGAAAAAATTGTCTTTAGAAAGGATGAAATGATCCTTTATCTATAGGAAAATACCTCCAATTAAGAGAGAAGACTTCATCACATTATATGATGCTACCTCCAGAGAAAATGACAAAAACTCCTTGAAATGGACAACATATGCCTTCACCATCAGTTGGGCTTGTTTAATACGCACGATCTCTTCCCTTTTCTTCATCATTACCTCTTAGTGTATAAACCATCAGCCCAAGATAGATTTAAAGACAACCCATGTCATCCCAACTCACATTAATGGTGGGGAAACCAACTCCCATTCGTATAGAGTCATACCTTCAGACAGACCGAAAGCATCATGTACTCTGACAGCATCGAGAGTTCCCAAATCCCTGAATACACGCTCAAACCCTTTATGCCATTCTACTACTTCTAAAGAACCCTGATCACCGTGAAGGATAGGCAATGTCTGAGAAGGACCAAAAACTGGGTATGAATTGTCAGAAACCCTGGAGACCTTCTTGGGTGGCATTTTATGATAAACATATAAAACCTAGAGCCAAACCATTATCAAGTCGAAGCTACATCAATGAATTCTCATTCCAAAAAACAACCAGATAAAAGAAACCATGAAAATATAAACACCACCAAAATTCCCTTTTTTATTTTAGTTATCAAAACAACCATCTTTCAAGTCCACTTTCCAATTACAAAACCCACTTTCTAAACCAAATTCAATTTTCCAAAAATCAATTTTACTTTTTAAAATCACTTTAGAATAAAATTTCTAGCCTTTAATTCCAAGTGCACACCCCAGTAATCCCATGAACCGTTGCACATGACTTCATACTCATTCATCTATATGCACCAACACACACTTCCCATGAATTCACTCACATTTGAAAACATTCATAAAGTGTACCTGAGGTTACACACAAACTGTATCACTACTACTTCCATGCAAACATAGGATTTTTAGACCTAGAGAATTCTGTTTAAAAACCTCATTTAAAAAAATTAATACCTTTTAAAAGAAATAATTATCATTTCAAAAACCATTTTTCATTTTCATGAATGCACTTAGACCAATCCGAAGAAAGAGGACACTCAACTTCCATCAAATCACCAAAGGGGGGGGGACTAGAAGTCATGTTTAACCTAGAGAGAAGGTAGTTGGCCATGCCCCATGTAGCCGTCAATGACTTGGAGGAACATAAAATGTTTACTCGGACTCCACATGGGTCACTAATCCATGATAAATCATGTTGTAGCATCGGCTTGCCACTGTTATCATCCCACAATCTAAGACAAAATAGAACGAGACAATAACTCAATTCATAGACTACCCCTGGTGACTCGAGGATTGGAACAGGTGAGTGTTCATGAATTTCTTCTCATACCAACCTATCGAGTACTAAAAATCCTAATCTCCATTTCTCGTACATCCTAAATAATAAGGTCCTCCTCTGATACCATTTTTTCATGAACCAACTCTGGTCGACACTGAACTGGTCACCCGATCCAGTCCACGACATGGCCTGAAGGGGGTTCCTGATCCCCACTGGATGACAACTTGTGTTGGGCCTCAAAACTATACTAGTGGGAATGATATGACCCATAAAGATAAATGAATAAAAAGAAATTATGATAGAAATTAAAAATTATCAGGTGAAGGGAAATAAAACAGAATATACCTCCTTGTGACCCTCTAAGTCACCCCCCAACTCAGACTCATGCCTACCCCAATGTTGAGTCAAAAGTCCTCTTTTGACTTCTATGTTTTGTTTTGGAAAACACAAATGTCTTGTTAATCCTACTAACCTTGACTATCGTATCGTACTGATCATGCTGATCGTACTGACTATGCGTATCGTACAGATCATACTGATCGTACTCACCATGCCAATCGTACAATGCTGATCGTACTGACGATAATGATCATACTGATCATGCTGATCATACTGACCAGGCTAATAGTACTAATCATGCTGATCGTACTGACTATGCGTATCATACTGATCATACTGACCATGCTGACCATGTCAATCGTACAATGCTGATCATACTAAATATGGAAATTGCATTAACTCAGCTTCGAATATCTTTTATTACATACTTGTTTTGGTGCTTTGTCAAAAACGCATGCTTTATTTAAATCGTACTCTTGATTATCTTATTCATACATCTTGTTCTAACCGATATGATTTCGTTGAGTTAGTTACAAACTAATCAAAACGATGTCGTCCTTTCTGTTTCAATATGACCGTTATGATGCCAGGTGTCCAAGTCCCTCCGAGTTTTTCGGAGAAATACGACCGTTGGTTCAGATATGACCATTGGAACTCGAGGCCTATAAATAGGAGGCCATTTGAAGTTGAGAGGAAGGATTTGACAACTGAGAACAAGCGTGATACAACTGTGATACTTTGTTCTAGAGAGAGATGTTGTGACTTCTCTCATGCCTTGTGCTTTGTGTGTCCTATCATCATATCGAGGGCTTTCATGTGATTGAAAGACAGAGGTGTTGATTACCTACAAAATCGAGGGCTGCTGGGGATAGGCAGACAGACGGTCCGATCATCGTATCGAGGTCTACCGGGGATAGGCAGACAGATGTTCCGATCATCGTATCGAGGGCTGCAGGGGATAGGCAGATAGACGTTCTGATCTTCGTATCGAGGGCTCACCAATGTGTTGGTGAGACAGACCTTTTATCCTAGTTGAAAGGCTAACCCTTCTCTTTGGGTCAAAATAATTGTAATACTTTTACATTTCCTCTGTTACTTATATTAGAAAGGAATTTGTATTGTTTCTTTTCTTCTTTACATATTCTATTGTAATTGTTTCAATTAAAATCATTCTATTACATATTGTATTAATTGATTCTATACGCTTTATGGTAGAATCATTCATCTTTGTATTACTCTGATTATTGTGTTCATCTTGAATACAATTGTTTTACATTTCATTAGTATTACATTACATTATACCTTTATATTCAATACAATTGTGGGTGTTTGTATTTGTATTAGTTTAAGATCATTTAAACTAATCTCTTAAGCGCCAAAACTCAATGGTTTTTAAACCTACAATTCACCCCCCCTCTTGTATTGTTCCATATAATAGATATAAATACATACATATTCGATCCAACAATTGGTATCAGAGGGGGTTTTCCACTGATTTGTATTTCTAGCATTATTTCTTTCATATTACTATCTTAACTACTTACTACACTAACGTGTGGAGTGGAAAAGTTTTTTAGATGGAAGGAATGAATATTAGGTCAATAGACAATCTGAATCCCTCTAGACCACCTATCTTTGATTAAAATGATTATGAGTATTAGAGAGATCGTATGAAGACTTATGTGATCAATACTGGGGTAGAATATTTTATTATGCTTACTGGATGATACAAAATTCCTGAAAAAGAAGTTAGTACATTCACTAACCAAAAGAAGCAAGAATATCAACTGAATTACAAGGTATGCAATACTTTATTATGCTCTATGACCAGGAATATATACAGTAAGATTTCTTCATGTGAAGCAGCCAACTGTATTTGGAGGAAATTGGAAGTCACTGATTTTGGTACTTCCAAGGTTATAGAAACAAGGAGAGCAATGCTTCGAGTAGAATATCATGGATTTGGTTTTCCTTATGAAGAGCCAGTATGTAAAGTGCAACAAAGGTTTATGACAATTGTTAAGAGTTTAAAATCTATGGGAGAAAAAGGTCTTGATGATGAAGCTATAGTTGATAATCTTATAGATATAATACCAAATGAATGGGAGTCAAAAAGGACAACTATTGATGAAAATAGAAAAGTTTCCCAGATTACTCTTGATGAACTCTTTGGAAGTCTTCTACAGCATGAGACAAGAATGAAGAGAGATGCTGATTTTAAAAAGAAGAAGAATGGAAATGGTATTGTAGCCTTTGCATCTAAAGCTAAAACACCTGAAAGGCTTACACGATCCAAACCCAAGAACGTTGTTATATCTGATTCAAGTGATTGTAATCTTTCGGATATTGAGTTATCCAATCTTGCTCGAAGAATGAACAAGATTGTGGGAATGAAATACTTTAAATATAGATTCAAAAAGAAAGATAGGAAGGATAAGAAAGATTCATAGGTAACTTGTTATGAATGTAAGAAAGCAGTACATATAAGGCCTAATTGTCCTTTACTGAAAAGAAAAGATAGAAATGATAAACACTCTGAAAGAAACAAGAAAAGGTTTTATAAGAAAAACAAAGTCTTAAAGGTAAATGATACATGGAGTGAAAGTGTAAGTGATTAATCAGATTATTTTTTAGAATATGAGTCCTCAGGACAGAGAAATATTGGACTTTTAGCCAGACTACCAATTGATGATCAATGTCTCATGGCGAAGGTACACAATGTTGAAGCATTACGAATGTCTCCTTGAATGAAAATTATACTGATAATAGATATTATGAATCTTCATATGATGAATCTTCATCATCAGAGGATGATACATTACCTTCTTTTGAAGAAGTATCTAGGTCTGATAAATTACTTGAAAATGAAAATTCTAAACTCAAGAAAAAGCTTGAGAAAGAAAATTCTATAATTTCAATCTTGACTAAAGCAGTATTGGATCGTTCTAAGGATATTAATGTGAAAACTTCGTATTTTAAATGTATTTTAAAAAATCTTGTGAAAGTTAAATCTGATAAGGATAAACTTTCTAAGGATCTTGAAACTGTAATATCAAAGAAAAATATTTTAGAGCCTAACTCTAGTTCAAATTCAAATGTTTCGGAAAATTAGAATTTGGTTTTAAAACTAAAATCAGAGATTTTATCCTTGAAGAAATGTATATCAATATTTACTCATGGAAAGGGAAACTTTGACAGGATGTACTCTCAAATTATACCTTTGAAAAATCGTTCTGGTCTTGGTTATACTTATTCCAAACCTGTTTTTAGCAATAACTATTTTGTTCCTCAAAAAACCACTTTCTGTTCTAAGTGTCAATGTGGTGGACACTGGAGGAGAGATTTTTCTCTTAATAGAACTCAATCATTATGATTTCATAAAGCTCATTTTGAAAAACAAATGTGGATTCCTAAAATTCATTTATCTAACCCTTCTGGATCCAAACAAGTTTGGATTCCGAAAAACTAATTGTTTTTTTCAGGAAAATAAGAAGTGTATCAATAAGAATATTTGGTACATGGATAGTGGTTTTTCTCGACACATGACTAGAAAAAAAGATCTCTTTGAAAAGGTTATCAAAACAAAAGGTGGAAAAGTTACCTTCGGAGATAATGCTCAAGGAAAGATTGTTGGTAAAGGTAATATCGTTTTTCTTGGAAAAGTTCTTATCTCAAATGTTTTGTTTGTTAAGGGTCTTAGGCGCAATCTCATCAGTATAAGTCAATTATGTGATGAAGGTTACCTTGTGAATTTTAGAAATGATAAGTGTCTAGTACACAATTCCAATGATGATTTCATTCTATCTGCCCATAGGCAAGAGAATGTTTACACTATTAACTTAGAAGACCTTAGAAGCCAAGACATACCCTGCTTAAGTGAAATAGAAGACCAATCATGGCTATGGCATAGAATATTAGGACATTGTAACATGAGAAACCGTAGTAAACTCTCAAAGAAAAGACTTGTGAAGGGGCTACCAGACCTTAGATATGACTTTTCAAAAGTTTGTGATCCTTGTCAATTTGGCAAGCAGCATAAAACTAGCATTAAGTCAATTAATGAAGTTTCAACTTCTAATGCATTACAGCTAGTGCATATGGTTCTTTTTGGTCCTTAATAATCTGGAAGCATTGGAGGCAAATACTATGTATTTGTTTTAGTTGACGACTTTACTCGATTTACATGGGTCTATTTTCTCACAAAGAAATCTAAAACCTTTTCCTATTTCAAAACATTTAGATCCCAAGATAAGAATGAGAAAAACCTACAATTGATAACTATTCATAGTGATCATGGTGGTGAATTTCAAAATTCTGATTTTGAAACTTTTTGTAGTAAGAAAGGTATTACTCACAATTTCTCAGCTCCAAGAACTCCTCAGCAAAATGGTGTTGTTGAAAGAAGAAATCGTATTCTTTAGGAAATGACTCGAACCATGTTGAGTGAATACTCAATTGCTAAGCACTTTTGGGCTGAAGCAGTTAGTACTACCTGTTATACTGTAAATCATGTTTTAACTAGACCATTTCTTAATAAAACCCCTTATGAGTTATGGACTGGCTGAAAATATAAAGTTTCATACTTCAATGTTTTTGGATGCAAAGTATTCATTCTGAATACAAAAGATAATCTACACAAATTTGCACCAAAATCTGATGAATGAATATTTCTAGGTTACTCCACAACTTCTAAGGCTTATACAGTTTTCAATAAAAACACTAGTATTGTTGAGGAAACAGTACATGTAAAATTTGATGAATCTGATCTTTTTTTTCAACCAACCCAATCCTATATCCTCGGATGTGTTTTGTAAAAAATTTTACCATCCGTTATTAGAAGATCATTCTGATAAGGAAACTGTTCAAGAAAGTATTCCTGAAACATTTACCACAGAATATTTTTTACCATATGTTGATGAACATGTTTTACAAAACCCAAATCAATTGTTTCTTAGAAATCATCCCAGTGATAACATCATTGGTGATGTAAATCAACCTGTAAGGACCAGAAATTCCTTATGAAATGAAATAGAACATCTTTCTTTTCTTTCCCAATTTGTACCTAAAAGACCAAGTGAGGACTTAGGTGATGATAATTGGATCAAAGCAATGCAAGATGAATTAAATGAATTTGAGTGGAATCAAGTCTGGACTTTAGTTGATAGACCTAAAGGAAAAACTGTGATTGGTGTAAAATGGGTTTTCAGAAACAACTGTGATGAAAATGGAATCATTGTAAGAAATAATGCAAGACTTGTTGCTAAGGGCTATAATCAACAAGAGGGAATAGACTATGAAGAAACATATGCTCCTGTTTCTAGACTTGAATCTATTCGTATTCTATTCGCCTTTGCAGCATACTTTAATTTCAAACATTTTCAAATGGATGTAAAATGTGCTTTTCTAAATGGTTCTGATCAAGAAGAAGTTTTTGTTCAACAACTTCCAGGTTTTCAAGACCCAAAACATCCTGATCATGTTTTCAAACTTACCAAGGCTCTATATGGTCTTAAACAATCCCCTAGAGCATTGTATGATAGACTTACATGATTTCTTTTACAAAACAATTATACAAAAGGTACAGCAGATCCAACCCTTTTTATAAAAATGGAAAATAAAAATGTTTTGATTGTTCAAATCTATGTTGATGAAATCATATTTGGATCAACTCAGAAATCCTTAACTGATTCTTTTGAAAATTTAATGAAATTTGAGTTTGAAATGAATTTGATGGGTGAGTTAACATTCTTTTTAGGTTTTCAAATTTCTTAAAAACCAGAAGGAACATATATATCTCAACATAAGTATATAAAAGACATACTCAAAAAGTATGGATATGAACAAACTAAAAGTATTAGCACCCCAATTAGTACCTCAAATACACTTGATCTTGATGAAACTGGGAAACCAGTAGATCAAACAATATTTAGAGGTAAGATAGGAAGTTTTCTATAGGTGACAGCTAGTTGACCCGACTTAATGTTTTCTATATGCTTATGTGCAAGATACCAATATAATCCAAAAGAGTCTCATTTAAAAGATTTAAAGATAATATTTTGGTATTTAAAAGGCATTATGGATTTAGGTCTTTTTTGCTCTTCTGGAAATGATTTTGTTTTAAAATGTTTTTCAGATGCTGACTTTGGTGGTTGTAGAATGGATAGAAAAAGTACATCTGGAACATGTAATTTTATAGGAGATTCCTTGGATTCTTGGTCTTGCAAGAAACAACACTCAGTAGCACTATCCACTGCTGAAGCTGAATATGTATCAGCTGGAAGTTGCTGTGCTCAAGTATTATGGATGCAGTACACACTCACTGACTATGGATTGAGTTTCTCCAAGACTCAAATTCTTTGTGATAATACTAGTGCCATAGCTCTTAGAAAGAACCCAGCACACCACTCTTGTGCAAAACACATAGATGTTAGGCATCACTTTCTTAGGGATCACACACAAAAAGGAGATATTATTTTACAATTTATCGGAAAACAAGAACAACTTGCTGACATGTTTACAAAACCATTAACTTCCGATAGGTTTGAGTTTATAAAAAAGAAGCTATGAATGATTACATTAGAATAATCATTCATATCTACATCATGTTTTACAAATTTCCTTACAGTAAATAACTCGTCTTGAAAGGGGGAGGACATCTCTTACTATGTTTTGTTTGTTTATTTTTATCATATGATCTTTTACTCTCCTGGTATGTGTTTGTTGTTTTTCTGTTTTTCGTATTGACAGTTTTAAGGTAATATATACCTATTTTTCCATCGTATCGACCGATGATGGGAATGATTTTCTTTTCCATCGTAATGACCGATGATGGGAATGATTTTCTTTTCCATCGTATCAACCGATGATAGTAACAAATTTCTTTTCCATCGTATCAACCGATGATGGTAATGAATTTCTTTTCCATCGTAATGTCCGATGATGGTAATCAGTTTCTTTTCCATCGTATTGTCCGATTATGGTAATGAATTTCTTTTCCATCGTATCAACTGATGATGGTAACAAGATTGTTTTCCATCGGCTTGTCAGTTCATGGTAACGACTTTGTATTCCATCGACATGTCCATTGATACTTTTATTTTATTTTATTTCGTACAGTTGTGTATTCTTTAATCCTAAAAACCAACAACTACCTTACGTTCTCTGACCGGTACTTTCAATTTTTTTAATTTTTTTTCTTCTTTAATTTTTAATCCTAACCATTGATCTATTTTTCTCTAATCCTGACCGTAGAAGATCAACGGTCACCCATTTATCGCCTATAAATAGCCCCTCCCCCTCCCAAACCCACATTGGTTTTTCAGGTTTTGAGGCGAAGCTCTGCTCCAGCGGTTTTAAATCATCGTACGACATTTCATCGGCACCATCCTTGTGTCTCAGTATTCTGCCAACACTCATGCCGATATGGCTTCAAAGGCTTTATTAGAAAAAGACCTTTTAAGGGAAAGGTTAGTCTCCTGCGACTTCTATGATTCATACGATTCTACTATCAAAAGAATTTTCTTGTTTCAAGGATGGGATCTTTTGTGTGTGGAAAAGCCTGTTTCTTAAGACCTGGTTATCTTTGATGAAGTATGTCAGTTCTATAAAACAATATCTTTTGACAAGAATATGACTATCAATAAGGTTGTGTATGATAGAAAGTTATATATGTCTGTGAAACAGGCCGCTCATTTTCTAAATGTCCCAACAGAAGGGGATTCTTTTTGTCCATCTCATAAACTAACAGAGGAAGTCGGTACGTTTAATAGAGAAAGTGCTGAAAAGTATTTGTTTATTATAAATAAAGAGAAGAGAAAATTGGCTCATCATTCTCCGGACAACCAGTTTTTGACTCTATGGATGCAAGGTTTTATTATCCCAAGAAGAGGGGATAGATAAACTCCGAAAGTATCTGATATCTTTATGTTGGACTATCTTGTAAGCATGAGAAAAGTTAATCTCATGGGGTATGTTTTTGAGAAAATTAAGAATGTGAAGTCAGGGGAAATCAAATCTCAATTGATTATGTATCCATCCATCCTTACAAAGTTCATTATCGAGAGTATGAAGTTTTGAAACATCCCTTTCAAAGGAACCCTGATAGATCTAAAACCTTCCTGGATTAGAAAAAGTACTATGAAGAATATTAATGTTTGTTTTGATCAGAATTCAAAACTTTTTGTTAAGGTTGTCGAAGTTGAATCTCCTCAGAATCAATCGGCACCTATACCAGCCAAAGACATTCATTCTATTGGTGTTACTCAAAAGTCTGATCATCAAACCAGCTCAAAGCCTAAGAAGAAGCCAAAGTACAGTAAGGATGTTGTAGCCAAATGGAGAAAGGATAAGGAACATAGAAAGGAAGGTGATCCAAAGTTCTCTCTTGACCCGGCTGAGGCTTTTGCAGAAAGAAAAAGGGTTGAAGGGACCCTTAAGGCTGAACAGCAAAAGAAAACTGTGTTTAAAATAAAGGCTCAAGACTTTGATATCTCGAACGTCATGAAAATGGTTGAGGATTCTAGTGCTCAACTGACGGAAGAAGTGCATCAAGAGCCCATCGTACAGAATCATCCTGAGAAAGAAAAAGGAAAACAAATGATGGAAGAGATAGAAGAAGTGGAAGAGGAGGAAGGAGATTTTCTTTTAGAATTCCTTCAATGTTCGAAGAAGAGTAGGGAGGAATCGGTTCAAAAGCTGAGTGAAGGTGTTCAACAAGTCCCTCATGCCGATCATGCACGAACTCCGAATAGAGTTTCATCCCAAGAAAAGCAAGGTGCTGAATCCTCTCACACTGATAAAGTTGTTGTCATTAGTGACAAAGTAGAAGAAGAAAGAAAGCAGAAAGAAAAAGGAAAAAAAAATAGCCAGTTGTTGATTCAAGCCGATCAAATGAACTGGCTTCGTACGATGACGATACTAATTCAGAACATACAATCTCTCTCAAGAAGAGTGATTACATTGTCCATGTTTTGAGAAGGGTTGAGAAGACAATTCCTTATTTCCCTAGGCTGTAAGGGAAGATTGATTTCATTACTGACAATCAGAAGAAGATGTTTGGCTCTGTAAAAGAATTAAGAAAGAATGTTTTGTTAGTTGAAGCCGATTTAAAAGTTCTTTCAGAAAGTTCAGTTGCTCATAAGAAGGCCTGCAACAAGATGAACAAGTGGTCGTACAAAATAGAGAGCTCAATCAATGATCATGAGATAGAAATTGAAGATATATGAAGGTTTTCAAATGAGCATTCAATTGCTTTCAATAATCTTGACAGAGAAACGGTTGAAAGATTGAATCTTTTTTCTTCTCAACGAGCCGATGTTCCTTCAGTAAAATACTTGCAAGAGAGAATGAATGCTTTTCAATCTGAATTCTCAAAGGTTTCATCTTTCAAGGATGAAATGGATTTATTGAAGAAACAAAATTATGTGTAATCCAAAGATAACAAGAATCTTCAAGACAGAATTGGTTCTCTTGAAGAAGTAATCAGAGTTCAAGAAGAGACAATCAGAAATCAGGATCAACTCTTTGCTGATCAACAAGACCTTCTCAGGTCTCAGGGTGATGCTATTTATGAGGACAAGAAGGAGATAAAAAAGATGAAGGCGGTTCTTCATGAGTTGATCAAAAAGGAGAAGGAAAGTGAAAACAAGTGACTTGTATTTGTTCTCTTGTTTAGTATTGTTTGTTATCATAATGAAATTTCTTTTATCCATTGTATTGTGTTTATTTTATAACTCCTTCAGACAATTTAAGATTGCCCCTTTCTTTTTGTAAATCACAAATGGGGAGAATGTTTACAAAGGGGGAGAATTTTTTATAAATGGGGAGAATTCTTTACAACACTCTTAAGGAAAATCTACGAATATAATCCTTAGGAAAGTCCATACCAAAGGGGGAGTTTGTTGTATTCAATTTCTTTTTCAGAAGAGTTTCCAATAACTCAGGGGAGATACGTTTTTCTTTTAGTTTTTATTTTGGGATTTGTGGTTTCCAAAAAGGGAGAGATTATTGATTCAAAAGTCCTCTTTTGACTTATATGTTTTGTTTCATAAAACACAAATGTCTTGTTAATCCTACTAACCTTTCCTATCGTATCGTACTGATCATGCTGATCGTACTGACTATGTGTATCGTACTGATCATACTGATCGTACTGACCATGCCAATCATACAATGCTGATCGTACTGTCCATAATGATCATACTGATCATGCTGATCGTACTGACCAGGCTAATCGTACTAATCATGCTAATCGTACTGACTATGTGTATCGTACTGATCATACTGATCGTACTGACCATACCAATCATACAATGATGATCGTACTAAATATGGAAATTTCATTAACTCAGCTTCTCATATCTTTTATTACATACTTGTTTTGGTACTTTGTCAAAAACACATGCTTCATTTAAATCATACTCTTGATTATCTTATTCATACATCTTGTTCTAACCAATACGATGTAGTTGAGTTAGTTACAAACTAATCAAAACGATGTCGTCCTTTCTGTTTCAATATGACCGTTATGATGCCAAGTGTCCAAGTCCCTCCGAGTTTTTCGGAGAAATATGATCGTTGGAGGAGATATGACCATTGGAACTCAAGGCCTATAAATAGGAGGTCATTTGAAGCTGAGAGGAAGGATTTGACAACTGAGAACAAGCGTGATACAACTGTGATACTTTTATCTAGAGAGAGATGTTGTGACTTCTCTCATGCCTTGTGCTTTGTGCGTCCGATCATCGTATCGAGGACTTTCAAGTGATTGAAAGACAGAGGTGCAGATTACATACAAAATCGAGGGCTGCCGGGGATAGGCAGACAGACAGTCTGATCATCGTAATGAGGGCTGTCTGGGATAGGCAGACAGACGTTACGATCATCGTATCGAGTGCTGCCGGGGATGGGCAGACAGACGTTCCGATCTTCGTATCGAGGGCTCACCAAGGTGTTGGTGAGACAGACCTTTTATCCTAGGTGAAAGGATAACCCTTCTCTTTGGGTCAAAAGAATTGTAATACTTTAACATTTCTGCTGTTACTTGTATTAGAATGGAATTTGTATTGTTTCCATTCTTCTTTTCATATTCTATTGTAATTGTTTCAATTACAATCATTCTATTACATATTGTATTAATTGATTCAATACGCTTTATGGTAGAATCATTCATCTTTGTATTACTCTGATTATTGTGTTCATCTTGAATAAAATTGTTTTACATTTCATTACTATTACATTACATCATACCTTTATATTCAATACAATTGTGGGTGTTTGTATTTGTATTAGTTTAAGATCATTTAAACTAATCTCTTAAGCGCCAAAACTCAACGGTTTTTAAACCTACAATTCACCCCCCTCTTGTATAGTTCCATCTAATAGATATACATACATACTTATTCGATCCAACACCCAACACTAGGTAGCTGAACAAGGATCCTATACAAGAAATAAACTAGCTATTAAAATAATATGATAGGTGTGAGCACCGAGAATCTCAGTAGGGATGCCAAAGTAAACAACAGAATCTAATGTCTCATTTCTGGAAACAATCCACCAAAAAAAGTTTGAAATACAATTATAAAAGTAAGGTTTTCACATTTGAAAATAGGCAACATGTTGTTCCCACTTGAAAACACAACACATTCTAGATACCATTTTTGCAAAATCATTTGTCATTTTATAAACAAAATCCAAAATAGAATATAACAATGTTGTGCTAGGGTATGTGAAAGATACAAATAAACTAGTGCATGGAAAGTAAACAAGTAATGAACATAATCCAGTAACATAGGGTGATCCTAATCATACCTAAAAGACCCATGGACGTACTCGGTTTCCAAACCACCTTCTGAAGTATGGTGAAACACCTATGTCTATAAAAACCCGGCCACCCTAACTGACCAATCTAGTGGGAAAGCCCATCTGTTCTATCAACAAATCTAGGGGGTACTAACTAATCTAATCAGGTTTTGTAAGAAACAGTTACATGATCTCTAAAATATTCCCATGATCCCATGATGGTTATAGTAGTACTGTGTATGTAGGAATACCCTCGCACGTGTGACTCATCACACCGCACATTCCTTCCCCAAACACGGATGCTTCTTGTGCATTCACCCATGAGGGATACCCTAGACAAGAGCACCCCATATACATATATATATATATATATATATATATGCATACATGTCAAACACACAAAGTGCCAATTGGGCCATCTAATCATTTAGTTATCAAAACCACTTTATTAAACACTTGAAGTTATAAATTGATCCTCTAGTTTTCCATAATAAAATTCATTTATGTAAACAATGAACAAGATATTCTAAAGCAACCTGAGACACCACTTTTGTATTTAAAAATCCAAATCGACCGTTAGGTTCCAAAATGCACACCAAACCATTTTACCACTACCAAACGAGCCTTTACCATTTTCAAAATCATGCCAAAACACAGTTAAAAACCACTCTATGTACCCCTTCAAGCTTCAATGTTGACACACAACCCAAAAACCCATTGAAAACCCAATCCCACACCACAAAACTATTCACCCACAATTTTAATTCCAAGCATCATTAAATAAACCAGTTATTCATTTGGAAAAACCATTCAAAGGAAAAAAAGTGGTTTGCATCTCAATTTCACCAACTCACAAGAGATCAAAGTTTTATAAATCATTGCATAACTAAACCCTTTTAAATACTACTCTCGCACTTTTTAAAACATAACCCACACCACACACACAACAAAAAAATATTTTCAAGACCAACAGACCAAAATTTAATGAAAAACTATTAAACTCGGCCTTTGGAAATTTATAATGAACCAAAAAATTAATAAAAAATATTCATGAACAGTCAAGACAATTCATAAACAATTTAATTAACAGAATAAATAATTTATGAACAATTATACATACAACTCAACCAGTTTACAAACACTTTTATAAACAAGTAACCAGTTTCTATCAATTTCCATTTACATGACAAACAATGTATAAATGTTTTCACAAACAAATCAATTATTTTGTAGAGGTGGAAATCAAGTAAAAGAAACAATTAAAACACCAAAGCACTAAATTGATTTATTCGGAAGGAAAAAATGCGGATTCTCCAAACTCAAAGTCGATCATAGAAACAACGACACATCCGTGGAAAGATGAACAACACCCAATGGACCATTTGAATGCCATAGACATCGAGTAGATCATGAAAAATAAAAATTGATGTATTATGATTAAGTCAAAACAAATAGAAATCAACAAATGTGAAATGGAGAAAAATAAATAAACAAATAACTAAATAAATAATTATACAGTAGCAGGGGGTTTGGCGAGCACGACAAAGTGAGGTCAGGTGGAGGTGCGTAGCAAGGCGAGAGTGAGGCTGGGACGCGACAAAGCTAGCAGGGTCTGATGTAAGGAGGGAAGGGGAGTGTGTTTGGGATATTAGGGATGGGAAACGATGAGGGTTCGTGATCATAGGTGTGGGACAGAAAGGGAGACCACTAGGTGAAATGAATGCCGATTTTCGGGTGCGGTGCTAGCCGGTGCAAGGCGGAGAGCCAGAGTGTGGGAGGCTGTTGACATGGTCATGCGAAGCGGTTGGAGATCCGGGATGCTGAAAGGGTGAGATCAACGAATGTTGGAAGAGTCGAGGCTGCAAGGGAACAATGCAGGTGATGGATGGCTTCTGGGCTTGAGAAAGGATGCTGGGAGGGGATGCAGGGGGAAGCCGAGGGCGCATAGGGCTGATGGAGGTCAGGTGTTTGACGGGGTTGCGGGTGAGGCCGGTGGTCTAGTGGCACAACTTGGGGTCCGGGGGGTGGAGGGAGTGAGGGGTGAGGTCTGTTGTTGGGGGGTTGCGACTGTGAGAGCACGGAGGTGGGGAGAGTAAGGGCGGCATAAGGGGGGTAGCGTGGGTGTCGGGTGGACGGCTGGAGCACAGGCCTGTTGATGTGTCTTGAGGGAGAGGGAGAAAAGGAGGAAGGTGAGGGGCCAAGGTGATATGTAGGCGGGTCAGAAGCGAATGGGAGAGGGGTGAAGGTGGAAGGAAAATGAGAGACCGGGTGTGTGGCATCGAAGAGAAGCACCACTGCAAGAGAGGTTTCGGTGGCTGGAGTAGCGGGTAAGGTGGGACAAGGAGGGGGACCTGCAGTGCAGAAACGGTGGCGATGAGTTAGGGTTTAGATGTTTTTTTTCAAATTTCTTATATTAACAATAATAATAGTAATAATAGTAATAATAATATTAAAACCAAAAGATAATTCTAATAAATATTACAATAATGAAGATAATAATTATTATTATAATAACCATTAAAATAATAATTATAACAACAATATAAAATAACAATGAAAACCCTAATAATAATAGAAGCTATAATAATAAAAATATTAATAATAAAAATAAAAATAATATACATAATATCAATAATAACACCCCATTAATAATATTATTATTATCCACATAATGAAATTATTATAATTACAATTTAGACATTCAACTCACTTTATTTACATAAATATTTATTTATTTTAAAAGTTGGTCATTTTCATGGGAACCCAAGCTAACGACATGGCTACCACCCATTGTGCGGTGACACACACAAGTTCAAAACCCACTAAAAATATAAAATGGCAGAAATTTTTAAACATGGACCTAGCCCGATCCCTGATGCGAGGACACAGATCCCAGAAATAACAAAATAAAAAAAATTAAAACATCGGGGTGTGACATGTTACATCCTTATCCCCTTTCAGAAATTGCATCATTACAATTTTATTCACATATCAAATAAATGGGGGTATTTATACCTCATATCGTTTTCAGATATCCACATTGCCTCTTCAACCATATTGTTTTCCCACAAAATAACTACATGATGTATTACTTTATTCTGCATCATTTTCTCTCTGCAATCAAGAATCTGGACTAATTGTTCCTCATAAGAAATATTCCCATCCAACTGAACTACCTCTAGACTCAAAACATTAGATGAATCTGGAATATACATTCTCAACATTGAAACATGAAAAACATTATGTACATAGGATAAACATGGAGGAAAATAAACATTGTACAGAACTAATCCCACTTTCTCTAAGATTTCATGAGGTCCAATGAACCTCAGACTCAACATTCCTATCTTTCCAAAATGTATCATGTGTTTCCATGGAGAATCATTGAGAGAGACATGATCACCTGCCTCCAATAAAATATCCTTCCTCTAGTTATTCACATAACCACTCTTCTTATCTGAGCTATTCTCCTGTTCTGCTGAATAAATCGAAATTTTTCTACCATCTCTATTACCAATTATGGTCCCATCAATTTCCTTTCACCTACTTCACCTCAAAATTTTTGACGATGACACCATTTTCGATATGATTCCACAAATGGTGTATTTTGTATATATATAATGAATTCTTTTATTATAAGAAAATTCAACCAATGAACGTTGTTGGTCCCATCTTCCTTGGTAATATATTAAGAATGCTCTTAACAAGTCTTACAATGTTACAATTACTTGTTCATTCTTCCTAATAGATTGTGGATAAAAATATATACTAAAATTCAATTCAGTACCCAATGAATTTTGAAGGCCTATCCAAAAGTTAGAAGTAATATTGGGATCATGATCAGATACAATGGAGAGGGGAACTCTATGCAACCTGACCATCTCTTTAACATTCAATAGAGAAAGTTGATCTAGAGATAAAGTATCTCGTACATGAAGGAAATGGTTAGATTTAGTCAATTGATCAACAATAACCCAGATTGCATTATTACATTGAAACTTTTTTGTTAATCCCAAGATGAAATCCATGGACACATTATCCCATTTCCACTATGGCATCGGTAATGGATGACAGATCCCATTCAGTAACTACTGCTCTTCTTTAACATGTTGAAAAGTAAAACATTTCACAGTAATGTCAACAAAATAACTTTTTATTCAATCCTACCAGTAATACTCCCGAAGATCTCTATACATCTTAGTATTTCTAGGATAAACTGAAAAAAAGAACTATGAGCTTCACATAATAGCGATTTCTTCAACTATGAACCAAAACTCACACATAATAAATTCCCGAACCTCAAAACATAATCATTATCAATTGATAAAGTTAGGTAACATACCCTTCTGAACCAACTATACCTATATTTCCAACTGACTATCTTCTTTTTTGCACTCGCATAATTCTATCTGCTAGGGATGATTTCACTAACACCTGAAACAAAACAGAGAAATTTCTAGCACTAAAAATTTATATCCTAAATTTTATCAAATAATTAATCAAATATCTTGTCCCAAATGTAACACGATCCATGTAGCATTACTCTTTCGACTCAAAGCGTCAGCTACTTTATTTTCCTTTTCTAGATGGTAATAAATAATGCAATCGTAATCCTTGTTTAAATGTAGCCATCACCTATGTCTCATGTTGAATTATTTATGATTAAATATATAATTCAATCTTTTGTGGTCAGTATATATTTATAATTTTATTCCATAATGATGATGCCTCCAAATTCATAAAGAAAAAACAAAAATAGCTAATTCCAAATCATGTGTAGGGTAATTTAACTCATGAGGTTTCAACTAATGTGAAGAATATGAAATTACATGATCATTATGCATTAGGACACAACCAAGTCCATTCAACAAAAAATAACACTAGATACAAAATTCACCATCTCTAGAAGGAAGTGCCAAAACTGGAATCTTCTCTTCAAATGTTGAAGAAAAATCATCACATTCTTTTGTCAGGATGAACTTTACTCCTTTTCAA
The DNA here is from genome assembly GCA_963277665.1 of Viscum album. Taxonomy (NCBI): domain Eukaryota; kingdom Viridiplantae; phylum Streptophyta; class Magnoliopsida; order Santalales; family Viscaceae; genus Viscum; species Viscum album. Next base: position 2,043,865,363 of record OY728126.1, on the reverse strand, counting down.
GTTAACATAGCCATTGGACTCGATAACCATGAATCATTTTCAACAAACCAGTCGTAATAACCAAGTAAACCGATAATACTAAGGATATTGGTTATATTTGTCGGTATTTGGAATTCTTCAACGACTTTTGTTTATAAGGAACAATAGTTAGGCCATTTTTTTAAACAAATTGACCAAGGAATGAAAATTTTTGTACCCAATACTCACCTTTGCTAAATTTATCATACAATTTCTTTTCATTTAAGTTTTTAAAGGCAAAACTTAAATTAATTTCATGTTACTATTTACTATTGGAATATAATAAAATATCATCAATAAACACAACCACAAACTTATCCATGATATAACAGAAAGTTCTATTCACAAGATCCATGAGTACAGAAGGTGCAATGGTTAATACAAAATTCATAACTACAAATTCATAATGGCCATATCTAGAATGAAATGTTGTCTTTTAAATGTCTACATCCTTTACATTCAACTTATGGTACCTTGACCTCATGTCAATAATAAAAAAATATTGAGCTCCCTGAAGCTGATCAAATAAATAATCGATATGTGGTAAAGGATACTTTATCTTAACAGTGATGTTATTCAATGCTCTATAATCAGTGAAACGTCTCATTGAACCATCATTCTTTTGAACAATAAATATAGGTGCACCCCGTGGTGATGTGCTAGGTCGAATGAAACCATTATCTAATAAATCTAGTAATTGATTATTTAACTCTAAATGTTCAATTTTAGACATTTGATAAGGGCTTTGGAAATTGTCTTATCATCAGTAACTAAGTCAGCAGTAAATTCAACTTTCTGATTATGTATTATACTAGGAAAATCATTAGAAAAAACACCAAGATACTCAATTACCACTGGCACATAAATAATCTGAATAGTTCTTTTGTTTTCAACAATGTGTGGAGGGTAACATTCATTTCCATCTTTTACTAATTTCTCATTTTTTTAATATGTTATAAAACTTAAGGGTTCATTATTGTACACAAACTAAAATTCATTCTGAAACGAAACGTATTTAGCTCTGTAGTCAATCTTAGCTTGATAAATGGAAATCTAATCCATACCCAAAATAACATCAAACTCAACTAGAGGCAAAATAATATGGTTTGTAGGTAGATTATTTCTGCAAAAAGGACTTGAAGGTTCCTATAATTTCTTTTTGCCTCAACAATTCATCCTGATGTTTTTACCATAAGATTAGGATTCATATCTTGTGAAGGAATTATTAATATACTAGAAGATTTTGCAAAAATGAAAGAATATTTAGACCCTAAATCAAATAACTCATTGATATAATCTGAATATAAAAACAATGTACCTGATAATACTTTATTCGATGACCCAACATATGTTGAAGTAGTTGCAAATGATTTCATATAATGACCCAATGTTTTTCAATGAAAATTATCTTATTATAAATATTTTATAAAATGACATTTAAACACAACATTATTAACTACTAAGTGATAAGTTTCCCTTATACATAATTTTTTCACTTTTGTGCTTGGAATTTTTAAAACATGACATTCACGATTGTAATCAGTGAGTTATTTGGAGTCCAATAAGAAAAAAAATAATTTTTGGAAAATAGTAATCTACCCTTATGAATAATAACACACCCTTATGAATAGGGATATACCCTAATGAATATTAACCTTACCTATGATAACATATAAATAATACTCTAGTTAAAAGTATGATATACCTATATTTTCGAATAAGTAAATTATTTTTTTAAAACTGGTTTTGAAAATGAATTATGATTTTAATTAAATATTAAAATACTGATATTTAGAAACTTATTTTTGAAAAATTGAATGGATTTTTGGAATCAACACATCAAAAAATGGTTGGGGTGAATTTTTGGCAGTTCTCTGAAATACATGAATTTTTTATGAATAGTGAAATACATAATTTACAAAATAAGCTAAATAATCTAATTATAGAGTCAAGCGTGATGTTCTGCTCATGTAAGCCCAATTGGTTCGAGTTAAAATGAAAAAATTAATATTCTTGGTCATGGAAGACTAATTATTCCTTGTCATGTGGGGAAATAATAAACTAGTGAATTTTATATTGGGAAATCACCTCTCCCCTCCACTATAAATGCCACCCCAAACCCTCATTTCCTCACACCTCACAAGCATCAATCCTTATCTAAAATCATCCCAATAATCTTCTATATACCATCCCCCACGTCCAAGAGCTGATGGTGTCATCAAAAGTCCAAGCCTTGGTCCATTAACGACGATCTCAAGAGGAGGATTCAAGAGGCAATTTCTCTCACTGTTTTCATTTAATTTCCTTTCAATTTCATGTTCTTTTCTTATTCTCTCCCAAACTATCTTCATCCAAATGGTATTGAAACTCTAGTATAATACTTATACAGGAATTTTATGATACTAATGGAATATTATACCATTATCCTCTACTAATTATTTTATAAAAGAAAAAATTGTTCGTGAGGTGTTAATCTATCACCTTCGAGAACGACATGGTTTTCTTTTTCCATTTCTACATTCAGATCTTGTCATGAAACTATTTTTGTTGTTAAAGCTGAATATTTTATATGAATTATTTATTATTTAAAATTATGGAACTAACTTTTTCACATATCACAAAATGATCAATCAAAATAAGTCTGTTGTGGTCAAAAAACAGCCCAAATTAACCCAAAAAATAATCATTTAATTCTTATATAATGATTAATCCTCATGGAATATAATTTAATTCACTATAATATCACATAAACATCCATAATATTATTAATAACCTGAAATATCAGTTCTGTATGTTCCCTAATGTCCTACACGAACTTCCATTTATGAATACATGTGAACCACTTAAGAAATCCATAAAAATGAACATTACCCATGAATATTTTATGAACATTATAACCCATCCGAAGGGCCAAAAAATAACATAATGAAACCATAATGAACCATATTCATTTAAAAAATGTTCTGGAATTGTTAATTAATTAATCTAATGTGGTTATATAGGACATTAAAGTGACGAAAGCGTTCAGAAACAATGTAAGGGGAAATCCCAAACCCTACATTCTTTCTTCAGGTTCTCCCTCTTCCACTCAATTTTTTGTATAGTTAATCGATAAAAAGAATTTTTTCGTAATTTTATTCCCTTTTCATGGATATAAATGTTTTTAACTTGTGTTTATGTCAAACAAAATGTTTTCCAAAAGAACTCTTATTTTAAAAACACACCTTTTACTTCTCATTCAAGGTTGACGATTCTTGTAACATGAATGTTATTCTCTCTTTATTTTGGGAACCCAATGTTTATGAATGTGTTATTATGAGATAAAACTCATTAATTTTCATGTTTTAGTTATGTTCATTTTTATATATGTTCATTATGTCATTCATGATAAATGAAACTATTATGATGTGGCCGCTGCACACAGGATTCTATAACGCAATATGAATGTTTCAATGTGATGGGTGCGCCTAGAATTATACACAGATCCAATGAATTGGGTAAAGTGAAGAATATCATTAGTTAATTTGAAATTATGTGTGAATAATATTATACATTTCTTTCAATAATATGTGTGTTATTTAACCACAAATACATGATGTTACATTTTTAATGCATTTCCACATTATAAGTCTCTTATTAATGCTTCCCCTAATGTTCATGATCTTTTTCCTATGTTATTATTAAGCTCACCCCATGCTATAATGTTATTCTCTATCCTCTTAATTGTTTTTTATTTCTCCCCTTTTGATGTATATTCTTTAGGTGGCTATATGTACTAAGTGTAGGTCAACTTCCAATAAGAAGCTAGAGAAGAATGAATTAAATAATTGTTTATGCATGATGTTTTAATTGTTATACAAGGTCCTTGTTTTCTAAAGACACTAAACCATTGGATCCTCTATGTGTAATAATATTATGATCTTTATCCTTAAAATGATGTATGAGTAATTTAATAAAATGTTGGGTCACTATATTTCACCACCCCTCTCTTCTTGCAGTCTGACTATATTCCCTCAATTGGGTACTTCGTTGGACACTCATTTTCATAATGACCCATTTAATTACACATAAAACATTTTACTAACTATATATCCGGTTTTTTATTAACATTTTACATGTCTTTTTTAGTGAAATTATAATCCTTATGCCCCATTTTACCACATGAGTAGCACTTACGAGAATTCAAAAGTCATTTCCCTATATGATTTTTATAACAATTTTCAAAAACAATAAACTTATGTTTTGTACCGTCAGACTTTTTTGAAGAAATATTACCTTTTATCTGTTACCTTGACCTCTTATTCTGTTTTATTTTCAAAGAACAGAAATTTATCGACAAACTCCATTTACACCTTCTCTGTACATTGAATAAGTTTTTCCTAACTTTTGATCTCATGAGAAGCTAAATATCTTCGATAAATTGGATTTAATACAAAGTAAAAACTATTGATTTTATTATCAATATCTCACATGATATTTGGAGCATACCTTTCCAACCGAGTGAATTTTTTTTCTCATAAGAACCCACTGATTCATCATCCTACCTCAATTATAGGAATTGTTATTTCCATCCTAAGAAGAACAACCTTAAGGAAATATCTCTCAAGAAACATTCCTTTGAATTAATCCCAATCAAGAGAATAAATATCCACACTATTCTTGATATTTTTCATTATTGACCACCACTTATAGGCTTCACCATCAAAATGTTAAACAAAAAGACTAAATTTTTTATGTTATGATCATCCCCTGACATAAAAAATCATCTTCGTTGCTTTAATCCACCCTTCAGCTAGCACAGGGTAAGATTATCCTCTGAATGATGGAGGATGTTGAATCATTAAATGATCCAATACAGACATGTTTCTCTATGGTTGATCTAAAAATCTCATTCATGGATAACACCACAATTTATACCCTTAGTCAAGTGTGACATCACTTCAACAAACTTTTCAATTCTGATTCTGACCATCTCAGATTTCTGATTTAGAAGGTTGTATTCCTCCTGATGCCATCCCTTAATAGTTTCCTTGTTTCCACTATAGAAAACCATTCTGAACACAGAAATATCATAGGTGAAGAAACATGGTAATCTGTAAATGGTATATAATTTCAATATTGAAATAAATTAGTTTATGGATGTTAATTTAATAATATCCTAACATCTAAAGTTGTCTAAACCGAAATTTTAATCCATATATAAGGCCCCAACCATAAATATTACATAATCTTAAATTAAGTTAATAATTCACATTGGGGATATTTTCAGTTTCACTGTTTGAGAGAATTAGGCCATAACTATTACATTACATATAAAATATTAAAAATTAGATAATTCTACTATGTATCCATTTTTTCATAATATAAAAACACATAAAAGAAAATAATAATTATTTTCTTGATATAAATATTCGTGAAATTTTCCTTTCTCTTACCATGCCCAAAATCCTGTGAAAAACATTTAGAAAACATATGATGAGTATAAAAATATCCGTAAAAGATATAACACAAGGAATAAAAAAATATTAAACCAATACATACATGTCAATGAAAGCATTATTTTTAATTGTTAATACGCCACTCAATATCATTATATTTATGAATAAAAAATGGAAATAATAAATCATAAAGGTAACTTATGACATCCATAACAAAATTATGTTGTTTCTTTCACAACTACGTAAGGATTTAAATTTGGAATACCTATCACAGTATATTCCTTAAATCTTTTAGGAGAAACAATAACGTTTACCTCTGTCACGATACTCAATGAATAGGAGATCTATCTCAGGCTCACCCACCGTAGGTTTATCATGGAACCAGTCATATATGAAAAAAATTCACAAAAACCATAACATATTCATAAAACATAAATCCAACATAAACGAAAGATAAAATTTCTTCATTTATATAACAATATATCATTTCATGATATTGAAATATTCAATCCATTATCAAATCCATTTTCCATACGAAAATATGTAAACAAACTATATGTTACTTATTAGTTTTTTTAAAACACTATGACTTGGAGAGGAATCCAAATAGCAAATAATACTCGCGATGACGGAAAGGTCGTTGTCAATGCGTACATTAAAAAGAAACATTACCTTAATATTTTAATAAAACACTATGTAGAAAAATATTCCATTTGAATGAAATGAAAATTTAAAGGGGTTTGTACTCTGTATAAAATAATGTCGTCTAGAAAACACAATATGCCTCAATGAATGGAGATTGAGATGAAGTCCCTTACTTTGTGTCTGACATGATGTGTTTTTCTTTAATATCCAAAATAATAAATTAAAGTAAATTTATACTTGATTCAGAAACATTTTGAAGATTATTATTCTTTTTTTATTACTTATTAACATGTTATAAGCATAACTTAATCATTTTATGTTATTAATGGTCGTTTTGTCGATATATGTTATTTGAGTCAAAAATGAACTTCTAATAATTACATGTTGTCTGTGTGGTCAAACGTCCACTATCTTCAGAATTATATTCATGATTTAGATATCATATATATCATATATATCCAATATATATTTGTATTTATAAAAGTACATAACATTTGCAGATAAGTAATGAAATGCATCGATCATGGAGACGGTAAGTCGTACATACACTTGAACACTACTTTCATTTATATTTCATATTTAATATAATGAAAAATTAATGATACATAGGTATATTATAATTCAATTTATTATAATATATAATAAAATTAAATCCATCCTATATATCATTCACATATGGCATGAAAGTGTCCTATCACTTTGAGGGGCGGTAGTCCACACTTCCTCAAATTAAATTATCGTGTTAACCCTTTATAGAAACCATAAAAGGTCTGCTATAAATAAAAAATAATGAATTATAGAGAAAATAAAAATATTATATATATCACAAATAGATATAATATATATCACATATAAATACAGTTCCATCATAATGGCCACCATAAGAGGTGGTAGGAAAATATTGAACAATCATTGTTACGTGAGGCAGTAGTTTGCCATCGACAGAAACATTATTTTCGTATCCATTAATGGAGCTGTGTGGATGCATAATTTGAATACTTATAATAAAAAAACCTAGTATATAGAGTTTAATTGTTTTTTAATTTAATCAAATAATAGGAAGATCATAGGGAGTGATGAATTTAAATAAATGAAGGGTACTTGAGGGAAGACGTTACCTTTAAATCAGGTAACTCCCTTTGGTTTGACCCAAAATAATTTCTTGAAGTACATTCTGACTAAGGTAAGGATTATAGGAGGAATTGGGGGATGTTAGGATATTATTTGGGTAGATTTTTTATGATCCAAGGGTTTTGATAGGCATGAGTAATGGGTTATAGGTGGTGTCCTTTTACAATTGAGAGGAGGGTCTCTTTAGGAATGTTTGAAAGTATTATTTTATTATAAAATGATTTTTAGTTTCAAAGTGTCCAGAACATATTTAATTACAATATAAGGTACATATACGTCGAAATAAATCCATCCAAAAATAACTGGACAGGTTGTGGATATTTTTTAATCCTTATCTTTTTTATTTAATTGTTTGTTATCTCGTTTAACTTTTACCAAGTCCTCTTATACATTCATATTATATGGTTAATATAACTACAAAAAATTGATAAGACACCAAAAATAGATCATTAATGTCATTTTAAACAACATATATGTAATTTGGACGAATATTATATATTTGGGACTATTTTATCTTTTAATAAAATATTAATTTATTTATAACCCTTTTTCTGTCAATTTTAATACTATTCATATCATGATTTTTTACAAATTCCAAACCAACTTGATTGTTTTGAAAAACCTTAATTACATAAAATATAACAAGTCATCCAAATCCATAAAATTTATTTCTGTCATAAAAATGTTAAAAATAAATTTATTTTATTATTTATAATATCGTTTATTTGAATCTGTTTTGAATGAATCAATTACTTCATCACCATTGTGTTATAATTAAATTTTCTTATTTAATGTATAAAAATTATAAATAAAATTCCATGATATAGGAAATAGTTATATATTTCAAATGAGTATTTTTAGGTTAATATATCACTTATATAATCCTATATTTTTTTTACTAAAATATATATTCTTATGTTATATTTCTTCTTCCATTAAATTAATTAATATAAAGTGTCATTGTCACTTAAAAGTGGCACCATGGGGTCCCTGAATCGACCCAAGGATGACCATAGTTGGAAATGTATCATCCAATAGGATTATGATACTTTTTTAGGTAATTTAATATTATTATAATATTAATTTTTTTACCCTTGTTTACCATATTTACCCTTTAAATATGGTAAACAAAATATTTACTGAAATAAATATTCATAATATTTAAAAAAAGATACCTATTTACAAAATTTGGACCTCCTGATTCCAAATATGGAATCCAATTTTCCAAATTCAAAACAAAAAAGTGGATGAAAAAAATTTAAAATTAATTATCATTATCAAAACAAAAAAGCGCATTTTTATGAAATAATAACTATCAAAATATTTACCATTGTTTATTTCCAAAATTAAGAGAGAAATTAATTCAAATGAATTATTTCGATTAAATGTTAAAAATATAATCCAATTAAACATTAAAAATAATTAAAATAACAATCTAAATATATAAATAAATTAGATTTAAAAGCATTTTTGAATTAAAATGCAGTATTTTCACTATTCATTAAAAAAATGATCATTGTCAAAAAAATACCAAAATGCAATACATATTAAATATGGATGTCCTTATTATATATAATAACATTATTTTGTAAAATAAAACATATTAAAGTGACAAAAACTATATTTATAAATTTTTCACAATAAAAAAGAAATAAATCGACCTTTTAAAGAATATTGGAGTGTTTATGCTTAGAATTGGATTTATTCACATTTTATGATTCTATATTTTATTAGATAAATTTAATAACATTTAACAAACATATATAATCATATTTTAGTTAGTTTTATTCATTCCAACCAATAAAACAGCTATGCAATGACTACTATTTAAATTAATAATATTATTATATTATTTCTCGGTACAACTCAATGTTGTGTGCAACGTTAGATTTCCAAGAAAACTGTTGTTGCGTATCGAGTACGCCATCGAACATAGAATCCCATTTATAGTAAAAATAAATATTTAATTCAAAAATATTATTAAATATAAAAATTTCATATTCTTTATTTACATGGGATGTTGCATCCTTACCCCCATTTGGAAATTACGTCCTCACAATTTTATTTAATTATCAAGTAAATGGGGGTATTTATCCCTCATAGAATTTTCAGATTCCCACGTTTCCTCTTCAACCATATTTTTTTCCCATAAAAATGTTACCTGATTAATTACCTTGTTCCGCAAAACTTTTTCTCTATAGTCATGCATCTAGACGGGTGGTTCTTCATAAGAAAGATTATCTTCCAACTGAACTACCTATGGACTCAAAACATCAGATGAATCTGGCATATACATTTAGAACATTGAAACATGAAAAACATTATGAACTTGGTATAAACATGGAGGTATGGAAGCTTGGTATGCAACTGACCCAACATTCTATATGATTTCATAGGGTCTAATGAACCTCGTACTCAACTTTTCCTTCTTTCCAAAAGGATTCACACTTTTCTATGGAGAAAAGTTTATAAAGAAATGATCACCTACCTCAAAAAAGAGATCCTTCCTCCGGTAATCTGCATAATTTTTCTACCTTCTCTGAGCTGTTCTCATGTGATTCTTAACCAATTGAAATTTTTCTGCAGTCTCTTCTACCATATCTAGTCCCATCAGTTTCTTTTCACCTACTTCATCATAAAAAACTTGTGATCGACACTGTTTCCTATATAATGCCTCAAATGGTTCCATATCTATACTGGAATGAAAACTGTTATTATAATAAAATTCAACCAATAAATTTATTTAGTCCCAACATGACTGGTAATCAATTGACCAAGATCGTATCATATCTTCCAATGTCTAAATTGTTCATTCTAACTTCCCATTAGATTGTGGATGGAAATTTGTACTAAAATTTAATTCAGTACCCAAAAACTTTTGAAGGCCTTTCCAAAAAATAGAAGTATACATGAGATCATGATTATATTCAACGGAGAGGGGAACTCCATGAAACTTGAATTTCTTTTTTACATACAACCGATAATGTTTATCTAGATAAAAATATTTAAAATAGGAGGGAAATTTGCAGATTTATTCAATTGATGAAAAATAACCTAGATTGCATTATTAACTCGAGAAGTATTTGTTAATCCAACGATGAAATCCATGAACACATTTTCCCATTTACCTTAAGGCATCGGTAATGGGTGATGCATCTATTTCTGTAACTGCCACTCTGCTTTAACCTATTGAAAAGTCTAACACTTCACAGTAATGTTGGCAATACCAATTTTCATTCCATCCAACCAGTAATACTCTCAAAGATCTCTGTATATCTTAGTACTGCTAAGATGAACCGAAAAAGGATAACAATGAGATTCATATAATAACTCTTTCTAAAATAGTGATTCACAAGGCACACATAATCTCTTCCCAATCCCCAAAACACAATGATTATCAATGTTAAAATCAGGCAACTTATCCATCTAAACCAACTCTACATTTTTCCGCAACTCACTGTTTTCATTCTATGCTTTCTTAATTCTATCTGCTAAGGATGATTTCACCGAAACCTGAAAGAAAACAGTGGAATTTTATTGCACTAATAGCATTTATTCCAAAGTACATCAAATCATTAATCAAAGGATCTTGTTCCGAAGGTAACGTGGTTAATGTAGCATTACTCTTTCGACTCAAAGCATATACCACTTTATTTCTATTTCCATGATGGTAATGAATCGTGAAATAATAATCCTTTATTAATTCCATCAATCTCCCATAACTAATATTCAATTATTTCTAAGTAAAAATATACTTCAAACTTTTGTGGTCAGTATATATTTCATATTTTACTCCATATAGATGATGCCTCATAATTATTAATGAAAATACAACATCAGCTAATTCCAAATAATGTGTAAGGTAATTTAACTCATGAGGTTTCAACTAACTTGAAGAATAAGAAATTACCAGATTATTCTACATTAGGAAACCATGAAACATAACTATAGATAGAAAATTCACCATCTCTAGAAGGCAGTTCCAAAACTGGAGCATTCACAAATATTCTTTTCAATTTTTAAAAACAACTGCCATATTCATTTGACCAGATTAACATAACACCTTTTAGTGTTAACATATACATTTTACTAGATAACCATGAATATTTTTTAACAATCTTCCAGTGAGAACCTGAAAAACCATGAAAACTATGGATCTCGATTATATTTTTCTGTATTTTTCATTCTTAAACAACTTTAGTTTTAGAAGGATCAAAAGTTATGCCATTTTTTTAAACAATGTGACCAATGAATTAAATTTGATCTAACCAAAAATCACACCTTCTTAATTTCCCATAGAGTTTATTTTCGTTTAATGTTTGTAAGAAACCCCTTAAATGACTTTCATGTTACTCTTTACTTTTGGAAGAAACCAAAATATCATCAATAATCAAAACCAAAAAATTATCCATGAACTCACAGTATATTATATTCCTACGATCTATGAATATAGTAGGTGTGTTGGTTAATCCAAAATAAATAACTACAAATTCACAATAGAATGTCTACTTCCTTTACATTCAACTGATGGTACACTGACCTCAAGTAAATCTTTGAAAAATACTAAGCTCCCTCGAGCTGGTCAAAGATATAATCAATATGAGGAAAAGGATAGTTGTTCTTAACAGTTATGTTATTCAATGAACTATAATCAATGCAATGTCTCATTGAACCATATTTATTTTTAACAAATAAGATACCATCACCCCATGGTGATGTTCTATGTTGAATTAAACCTTTATATAATAACTTTTGAAATTTCTTATTTAACTCTAAATGGTCAATTTGATTCATTCCATCAGGGGGTTTTGAAATTCTATTTGCATCATGAACTAAGTAAATCGTAAATTCAACATCTCGATCAGGTTTTATATCAGGAAACACATCAGGAAAAACATCAAGAGACTCATTTACGACTAGGATATCATTAATCTAAACAGTTACTTTATTTTCAGCAAAGTGTGCAAGTTATCATTGATTAAAATATTTTAATATTTTCTCAGGTTATTGATTTGTTATCAAAACTAAGGGTTCATTCTTGTATTGAAACGAAAATTATTTTTGAAAAGAAACCTCTTTATCTCTGCAGTCAATCATAGAATGATAAACAGAAATCCAATCCATACCCAAAATAACAGCAAACTCTACTAGAGGCATAAAATAAGGTTTTCAGGTTGATTAATTTAACACACAAGGACATGAAGGTTCTTATAACTTCTTTCTGACTCAACATTTCATAACTGTGTTTTTACTATAAGTTCAGGATTCATATCTTGAGAAGGAATTCATAATTTACTAGTAAATTTCTCAAAAATTAATGAATGTATAGAACCTTAATCAAACAACACATTGGCATAATCTGAATAAAAAAGTGTACATGGTACTTCTTTATTTGATGGACCAACATCTATTCAAATAGTTACAAAGGATTTCACCACCCCTTTATGATTGAAGTCTGACTACATTCCCTCAGATGAGTTGTTCGTTGGATACTAAATTTCATAATGATGCAATTAGTTTCCCATAAAACATTTAACTAACTGTAAATTTGACTTTGTCTTACCATTACCCTTGTCTAATTCAGTCCAATTATGATCCTTACGCCCCATTTTACCTCATCAGTAGCACTTACCATAATTCAAAAGACATTCCCCTACATATTTTTTACCATAATTTTCAGAAACTGTAAATTTATGTTTCTTAAGGTAATAATTTTTTGAAGAGTTATTCTCTTTTTTTAGCCACCTAGACTTATATTATATTGTTTTTCAAAGAACACATGATCATTGGAAAACTATTTTTCCACCTTCTCCTCACATAAAACTAGTTTTTCATAACTTTTTAACTCATGAGAATCTATATACCATAAATAATTTGGCTTTAATCCTAAGTAAAAACAATTTATTTTAATATCAAGATATCATATGTAATATGAATCATACCTTGCCAGTCGAGTGAATTTGTATTCATAAGTAGTCACTAATTCATCCACCTACCTCAATTCCAGGAATTGTTTTTCCATCCTAAGACAAACAACCTTAGGAAAGTATTTTTCAAGAAAAAATACTTTTAATTCATCCCAATCAGGAGAATCAGTCTCCTCACTATACCTGATATTTTTCACCACCGATCGGATTAAACATTAAAATGGTAAACAACAAGTCTACCCTTTTGATGTTCTGAACACCCCATGACATCAAAAATCATAAGAAGTTCTTTAATCCACCATTAAGATAGCACAAGGTCAGATGATCCAATGAATGATGGGGAATGTTGCCTCATGAAACTATCCACTATTGATATGTTCTTCTATGGATTATCTGGATGATCTCTTGTATCGATACCACCACCATTTATAGCCTGATTCAACAGTTACATCACTATAACAAACTATTCAGTTATGATTTCAACCATCTCTGGTTTATGATTTGATGTTTTTGCTTTGTGATGATGTTTTCCCAACATATAGTCCAGGTTTCCACTAAATAAAACCATTCTAAACATAGAAATATCTTCTGTGAAGTAATATGGTATTCTGTAAATGCTAACTCCTAAAGTTATCTAAACAAACCTCTGATACAAACTATAATGCATTATCCTTAAACATTACATAATCCTTAATTATGTAAATAATTCACATTTAGGATCTTTTCAGGTTTAGAGTTTTAGATGATTAGGAAATAACTATAACAATACATCTTAAATATTCCATAGTAGACAATTCTACTCAGTATCGATTTTTTCCTTAAAATAAAAACTCCTAAAATAAAATAATAATTTTTTTCTTGATATAAATCTTCATGAATTCTTCCTTTCCCTTACTCGACCGTAAATCCTGGGAAAAAAATCAATAACTTTGGATGAGATTTAAAATCTCAGTAAGGGTTATAAAACAAGGAAAGAAAAAATTAGACCACCAATACATATAAGTCAATGAAATATAACTTTTAAAATTTAAACATACCACAAAAGATGATAATATTTATGACCAAAACATGGAAATCATAAATCATAAAGGTAACATGTGGAATCCATAATATAATTACATTTTTGCTTTCACAGCTATGTTTGTTGTTACATTTGGAATACCAACAACAATATATTCCATAAATCTATTAGGAGAACCATTAATGTTTACCTCTGTCACATTACCCAATGAATTGGAGATCTATATCAGGCTCACCAAAGCTAGGTTTATCATGGAACCACCTGTATATGTAAACAATTCCCAAGAACTATAACATATTCACAAAACATAAAACACGCATAAAGGAAATATAACATTTCCACATTTCAATAACAATATATCATTTCAAGATATTGATATAATGAATCCATTATCAAAACCATTTTCAGTACCAAAATATATAAAATGAGTATATGGTATTTATTTTCATTTTAAAAACACTCAGGCTTTTATAAGAATCCAAATATCATTTAATGATCACACTAGTGGAAAGGTCATTGTCACCGAGTACATTAAAAAGAAACAATCCCTTTGTTGTTTAAAAAAATGATACGTAGAAAAATATTCCCTTTGATTGAAATGAATATTTTAAGGGGATTCTACAATGTATAAAATAGAGTCTTGTATAAAACAAAATATGCCTTAATGAATGGAGATTCAGACGAAGTCCCTTACCTTGTGTCCGACATGACTCATTCATTATTTAATCTTGTAAATAATAAACTAAAGTTAATTTCTACTTGATTAAAAACTATTTTCAAGTTTATTATTGCTTTTATATTAATTTTTTCCACATTATAAACAATACATAATCATTTATGTTAATAACGGGTTTTTTGTCGGTATTTGGTACTTGAGTCAAAAATGAACTTGTTATAATTACATGTTGTCCATGTGGTCAAAATTCAATTATCTCAAAATTGATATTCAGGATTTAGATATAATTTATATCATATATATCAGAGTATATATGTATTTATAATATTAAATAAATTTTTTGATAAGTAATGAAATGCACCATTCATCGAGACAGAAAGTTATACGTATGCATGGACGCTACATTCATTTCAATTTCATATTTAATGGAATGAAAACTTAATGATAAATAAGTATATTATAATTCCAGTATAATATCATATATAATTTTATTAAATCAATTCTTTATACATTAAAATTATGGCATTAGTGAGTCATATGACTTTGATGGGGTGGTAGTCCGCACTTCCTCAAAAGAAATTATCGTGTTTACCCACTATGGAAACCATAAAGGTATGCTCTAAATAAAATATACATAAGTATAAGGATGATATAAATTAAATATATATCACATATAAATATAATATATATCAAATATAAATGCATTACCATCATAATTTCCACTATAAGAGGTTGTGGGAGAATATTGAATCATCATCATTTCGTGAGGCAATAGTTTGTCGTCCACAGAAATAGTATGTTTGTATCCATTATATCGAGGTATGTGGAAGTGTAGTTATAATAATTCTCATAAAAAATATAGTATATTGAGTATACAGGTGTTTTTATGTAAACTAATAATAAGAATATCATAAGGAGTGAAGAAGTAAAATTAAACAAGAAAACTAGAGGGAAGACATTACCTTTAAATTAGGTAACTCCCTTTGGTTTAAACCAAAAGGATTTCGTGAAGTGACTTTCGACCTAAGGTAAGGATTCAAAGTGAAAGATATGGATGTTGGGAGCTTATTTGGGCAGATTTTGGATGATCAAAGGGGCTTGAGATGTGTGATTAATGGGTTTGAGTGGGTGTCCTTTTATTAGAGGGAGGGGGTCTCTTTAGGAAAGTTTGAAAGTATTATTTTATTATAAAATGATATTTAGTTTCAAAGGGTAAAAAACTTATTTTAAACCATGTTAATTTACCTATAGGTTTAAATAAAATCATCCAATAAATATTTTATAGGTTTTGGACATTTTTTAATCCTTATATTTTTTATTTAACCCTTTGTTAACATATTTATCTTTTACAATGTCCTCTTATATATTCGTACTATATGGTTAATATATTATCTATAAAATTTCAAGAGACCCAAAATGGATAATTATTGACATTTTTAACATCATATATGTCATTTAAGATAATATTATATTTTTAGTACTATCTTATCATTTAATAAAATATTTATTGATTTAAAAAATCCTGATATGTCTTTTAATACTATTCGTATAATGAAATTTTAAAAAATCCAAACAAACTTGATTATCTCATAAAAACATAATTAATTAAATTATTTTCAAGTAATATTAATATATAAAATTAATGTATGGAATAAAAAGGTAAAAAATATATTTATTTTAATATTTATAATATCATTAATTTGAATCCTTTATTGATGAAGCAATTACTACATCACCATGGTGTCATAAATAATTTTTTTATATAAGGTCTAAAAATTATAAATAAAATACCATGTCATATAAAATCATTTTATATTTCAAATTAATATGTATATAGGAGGATATCACTTATATAACCCCATATACAATTGTTTTACTAAAAGATATATGTTTATGTTATTTTTGTCCTTATATTAAATTAATTAATATAAAGTGCCATTTTCAATTACAAATAGCCCCATGGGGTCCCAAAATCTATCCAAGGATGACCATGGTAATAAATGTATCATAAAATATGATTGTGACACATGTTAGGGTAATTTTATATTATATAATATTATTTTTTTATCCTTATTTTCCAGATCTACCATTTAACCTTGGTAAATAAAATATACACTGAATTAAATATTCATAATTTCTAAAAACAAAATTCACATATTTTCCAAATTTGGAATTCCTTATTCTAAATATGGAATCAATTTTTCCAAATTAAAAACATAGCAGTGGTAGAAATTAATTTTAAATTAATTCCTACTGTCAAAATAAAAAGGTGTGTTTTTAAGAAATAGTAACTATCAAAAGATTAACGTTTTTTATGTCAAAATTAAAAGTGAAATTACATAAAATGAATAAAATTGGATTGAATTGTAAAACTATAATCAAATTACACTTTAAAACCAATTTAATGAACAATGTATCTACATAAATCATTTAGATAAAAAGGCAGTTTTGAATTAAATGCAACATTTTCACTATTAATTAAATAATGTACATTACCAGAAAAATACAAACTTTTTATCCAAAGTAAATTTTTATTTCTTCTTTCTAAAGAAGAATATTAGTTTGTCAAATATAATATAAATAAGTGGAATAATTTATATTTAAAAAGTGTTCTCCATCAGAAAGTGGTAAATCGACCACTAAAAAAATATTAGAGTATTTATGCTTAAAATTGGATTTGTTTAAATTATATGTTTCTAAATTTTATTGGATAAAGGAAAAAAAATTAACCAACATGTATAATCATATTGTAGTTAGTTCTGTTCATTCTTTCCAATACAACACTCAGGTGTTAACTACCATTTAAAATAAAAATATTAGTTTATAATTTTTTGGTATAACTCAATGTTGTGTGCAATGTAAGATTTCAATGGAACTGGTAGTTGTGTATCGAGTAAGCCATTGAACATAGCATACAATTTAATTTAAAATTAATATTTAATTCACAAATATTAATATATATGAAAATTCTGTATTCATTATTTACCAGGGATGTTATAGTACATCATATACCACTTATTTCCTCAAAACATTCAAAATTTATATATATATATATATCATATGAAATTCATATCATCATAACAAGAAAAAAATAAACATTATAATGTGATTAATTTGATTCATAGTATGGGTAAAAATAGAAATATGTCATCATTATATGATCAAATTTGTATAAAAACATTTTCATAACATTTGAAAACCATTCCCTTCGTTTCAAGGATCAAAATATTGAGTCATGAAATAATGATTGGTATTTTATGATACATTAATCATAAATAAATAAATAAAATTAACATTTAGTTAATAATATTGAAAAAAGGAATGAATTTATTCAATGTATATAAGTATAGAAAATAATTTCCGTAGAAGAAAATGATAAGTTCGAAAACTATCATAGTGGAATGGGTTCACTTACAAAACCATCATAGTAGTCATGAATATATATGTGATATATTAAATAAAGAAGAATTATAATATCATGAATATCATATAAAAATAATAAATCCATCCTTATATACATTCTTGATTGGTGGTAATGTAAAATGAATAACATCGGTTTGTGAGGTGGTAGCCCACCTTACACACAAATAATGTGCTCACATTGTTTATGAGAGAATATGAGATGTTTTCTAGGTATTACATTAAAATAAAATAAAAATGTATTTTTTAAGAATTTGTTTTATTATATCTTTATAATTTATGATCCTTTTATAGAGGTGGAAGAGAAAAAAAATAAATATTTCTTAGTTAATCATGATTCATCTTCTTCGAAAAACATCCATAGGTATGAACCCGAAAAATTCATAAGATGGATTTATGATACAACTAAAGTCTCTTGGTAATTTGGTGGGAATTAAGTAAAATATTTGGCCAATAATTTGATGAAAGAAAGGGAATTTATGTTGTGAAGAGGGGATGATAGTGGTAGCCATTTATATGTGGGGATAGAATACACAAAGAATTTTTTTAATGATAAATATATGGCAATTTTTTTATTAAAAAAGACTAAAAATGGTAATTTTTTAACCTTATAGACTATGGCTTCTAAATATGTCCATTCAATGGGTTTTGGACATGTTTTTAAGTCTTTTTAACCCTTATCATCATAGTTAACCCCATAGTAACCCTATTTTACCTTAACTGAAGAAATTAATTTTCAGTTTAATCATTATTCATTATGGTAAGAAAATATTTTGGAAATGTTATATCATATAAATGTTTCTTATTCAAAATATGGAATCCTTTTTAAAAAATTATAATTATATAAGTGGTATAATATAATTTAAAATTAAACATTAGATGCGACGAAAGAGATGCTTTATGAAGAGAAAATCCTCATATGTATAAAATGGATTAATATCAAAATCACGTATGAAATTTCTTCCAAAAAAATAAATTTAATAAATTTTAATTTAATTGAACTAATATTAGTTAAATATTAATTTTTAAAAAAAAATTGTTTTTTATAATTTAAATGAAAAGTATGTTTTTAATACAAATAATAATACAACAGAATTAATAAATAACTAAACTTATCAACACATTCTAAGAAACCCACCAAATTATAATTTTTAAATGATTATTTTAAAAACAATTTTTATTTGAATTAATTTTTCAATAAGTTGTAAAAACAAATTCAAAATTATGTGAAAAATTGTGTGTTATCTTAATTTAATAAAAATATAGTTTTTGATAAATAAATTCATTTTATTTAAAATGGTTCCTAATTTATTTATATTCAATTCAGAAACATTTAATTTAATTTCTAATTTTTTTTTAAAAATTTTTACCCTAATTTACTTATTATTATTCATACACACCATTTTAACAACATTATTGGAATAATAATGTTTAATTAAATTTTTTTTTATATTGACACATTTCGTTCAAACCCAATGTTATGTGTATAGAATGTCATAACAAATATTGAATTTATTTTATATAAATATATCATAAAGCATCATGGCCTGAAATAATATTCTATGATTTTCGATTCATTTCATATATGAAAATGAATATGATGTTCCTCTTTTAAAATATTGATGTGCAACATTCTAGACCACATAAAAACATTATTCCTCACAATCCAGTCATGATATCAATATTAAAGGGTTATACATATGAAAATACCCTTATTGAAATAGAAAATCATGAAAATGGTTAATAAAACATCCACTTGTTAAGAGATAAGGGGAAGTATAATGATCATCAAGAAAAATCACAGAACTAGATATCTATGTTAGAGAAAAATGTAGGGATTTGAAGATATAGACAATAAAGATAAGAATAACTCCCAAATAATGATGGAGGGAGATAGAGTTCATTGATAAAAATAATCTGAATGGTTGAGTGAATGTCAATTACCATAATACTGAGAATATTATATGATTTATGGGACTATTTGATTCATCATAAATGAACATACTATGTTAATTTTTTTAATATCCTTATGATAGAGTTGAGGAATTCCATTACCATATAGACAAAAAATGTATGAAAATATAATTACATGATATATATATATATATATTAGTAATAATTTTATCCTTTATATAAAATTTGATAAATTCTTGCTGTTTTCTTACATCAAAAAATGATTATTCATAATGAATTTTTATGGCCATAGCACATTTAAAAGATCAATAGAATGGAAATTATTTCATAGATTCAATAGATATTTTTTAAATTTAAAATAGATTTGAAATTTTATCCCAAAACACCTAAAGTTAAACATCCAACATTCCATATATAGTTAACATTATGAATGATCCAGAATATGTATTTCCAAATTTAATGTCCATAAATTTTGAAGGACGCTAAATTAACATTCTATCCCAAAAAACATAAAGTGTCTCTCAAGGATAAATTCCAAATATGTTAATAAACTGATCATAAAAAAAATAAAATGAAGATATTCATTCTTCCAAATTTAAAATCTCATATTTTTTAATATATTCTATAAATAAATAATTATTATAAACGTCACCAAATATGACATAAATCATAAACCCTATAAAATACTCATGGTGACCAACTCAGTCCCACAAACATATAATTATTATATCAACATCAGGCACATATTAAGGATTATTCTACCTTAATAATGTGTTTTAAAATATATTGATCGTGCCACTGAATGAATTTTCATGGTCATTGGTATCATTCTACAAATTCTATTAAATCCTTTAAGAAATTCTGCTATAGTACAATCCTTATACATTTAATGATTCATATGACCATTATATTACAGATAAAATACTCCAATACCATAAATAACGAATCAAAATGTATGAACAATAATAATTCCTCTATTTATATGGTAATTTCATAATCATGACCATGAACCCTTTTCATTTTTAGTCATATTCCATTGATGATTAGTGTATTCATTTTCATAGATCCCCATATACTTATAGTTGAATAATTAAATGTTGATAATTTCATTCCTTCCCTTACAGTCATGAGGATGGTGGCATTTCTATCAAAACTTTTAGCAAACTCTCATTACCTTCAAGAATGTTCCATGATGTTTCTTTCCATAATTATCAGATTGTAATAATCATTTATTTATATTACCCACCTTATCAAAAATATTCTCTTCCATTATCTTCTTCTATTGCTTCCGCTAGGAGGAATAATACATGGTAAATTATTTCTATATAATGATATGACATGATATTAAATCCTTATGGGTTTACAATTTTTGGGAGAGTAGTTATTTTTGATATATGAAATTAACTTCACCAATAAAAAAATCCTTCGTACTATTTAAATTATGTTCATTCATATGGATCACATTCTATCTACTAGGATCTCTTCCTATAAAATGTATTTTAATAAATTAGATCATAACATTATATATCATAATATATAATCCAAAAAATATTGAAACAATTAACATAAATTCAAGAATTAATGTGTGGACAATCTCATAACCATTAACATAGTTTAATAGGGAATGTTTCTAAATCATAAAAATATTTTCAAACCCTTCATAATGGTTTTTATGAAAATGTGAATTATAATAATCATATCCCCCAAGAGGTTAAAACTTGGTTTTCATTAACACATATGGTCATGTACTAAGTAACACTCTATGTAACCAAGAGGTACCTTCGTCATAGTTTTTACCCCATGATAGATCTATTCCAGAACCATTTCCACTTATATTATCCAAATAGTGATTTATTTCTAGGAAAAAGCACATGATATCTAGCTGATAAAAATGTTATAAGGTGTTTCTATAATTACCCTTAATGTGTATCATCTAGTTAATTTCAATAATCTATGTATTTATAATTCTAGTTATTAGGGATTAAAATAAATTTCTCTTATACGATTTGTATAGGCCCCATACCCAGTTACATCTTTCTAGTAGTTAGTTTATTATATAGGAGCTACATATATGGTATCTCAACAAAAAGGACCAAGAAGATAATTTGTTTTTGTAAACATGAAACATACTAGAATTTCAGATAAATTTGAAAAAATATAATTTTCTTGGAGAATTCCATTATTACACTTTTCCTATCCCGATATATAAATCCTTAAACACATCTTAGTATCCTTAGGAAAGTTAAACATAATAAAGGAAGACCAAATATTCTTAGTAAGGGTAACCATAGGAAAATATGTAAACATAACTTGAGAATAATTTTAATAGAACATAAACATAATATATTAAAACTATACCCTACATATCAATGATCAATATATTTATTCATGGCATAGATATTGTCAAATTATAAGACATGAATAATAAGTAAATCAAATATCATGAGTAATTATATCATAAAATTGACATAATATATGTAATTGTGACATAAAAATAATAATATAAAATAATTTACATAGAGAATATGGATCATTAGAAACAATATCATTTTGAAAAGGTTACACTCCCATAAATATCATAAAAGTAAAGGTTCACTCCTATGACTATTATTGTGGTCAAAGTATCGTACTGGATTGGGTTCTCTCCCAATTCCTATTATGTTTATCTAATGTGACATCAAAATTTACCTAATTCATTTTGGTGAGATAAAGTTAATCCCCATAGCATAATTAAAATCATACATGCAGAAGACATAATATCATAAAACAATCATCATATCAAAACCCACAAAAAGAAATGTGTTTCTTAAACATTTCATCATAGAAGAACCTATGAAAAAAAGGTTTCATAATTATTTCATCATTTCATCACAGGATAACATATGAAAAAATTAATAGGTCACATTATAATTTAATCATGGAATTACCTATAGAAGTTTTATTGGATTCATAAACATATTTTAATCATAAATATAAACCATTCAGAGAAAGAAAAAGAATGGTGCATTAGGACCATACTCCTATTACAGAATGTGTTACATGATATGATATCATCATAGATGGAAAATTTTAATGAATGATTACTTGAATAAATTATGAATGAAATTCTTCTTTTCCTCTAAAAAATATTTTTAATCTGTAATCCATTTTCAAATTCCTTTCCTATGAATATATCATTTGAAATTTATAATGAAATATTTAAATATTACCTAGAAAAATAACTTCTGTAAAATATAATTTCCAAATTGAAATTCATTTACATAAAAAATAAAACATATTCAACATAACTTTCCTTAAAAATAACACTAGAAACATATTATATAATATTTAATGATAATTTAAAATATTTTTTCTGGAAAATATCCTCTCCACATTGAATGTTTTAAAAATATAATATTTTCAAAATATTTTTCATTTAAAATAAACTTGTATACATATAAATGACACAATAATATATTCAAATGTCATGATAGTGGGAAATTCATTCATGTTGTACAATTTAATTTAATGTTTCTTTTCACACATTCATTAAAATGGAAACATGACTTGTTTGGAAAAGGATACAGAGATTCCCCTCAAAAAAATCAAAAATTAAAACATTGGTAAAATATGCAATAATAAATCCTTAAATTAATTTTAGTATCATTTATGAAAAAACAAGAATTTTTTTTTATAAAAATGGGTATTCGACCGAAAAGGGAAATAATGATAATTTTTCAAAACAATGTTTCATTAAACTCATGAGTACATAATGGGGGAAAAATAAGAGAAAAAATTAATTATAAAGAAATATCCACAGTAGAATAAATTTAAAAATATATTTGGGAAATGGATTATAATATTTCATCGTCAAAAGAATAAACACAAAGAATCCCAATAAAATATGAGATTGGGTCATAGAAAATTACAACATTGGAAACATTGAATAACAATCACAATGAAATTATAAAATTAAATTAAACATTATATATAATTAATATTAATATATTTATGATATAATATGTCAAAGGTGTAATAAATAAACCGTATAAAAGAATATATTTGTATAACACACCATATGTCTCACTGAAGGAAAATTAAGAAGAAATCCTATTACAACTTTAGTAGCTTTTGAAATGAAAACAACCTGAAATAGAGAGCATAAAATGGATTTGTAAATTAGATAATTTTTATTTTTATGAATCATAAATTAAATTAATGGTTAGTATATACAGAACATAAAATAAATTTTGGTGAATATAGCATGCATCTAAAACAAGTAAAAAGTGAGTAGTAAATCTCGTACCTTAAGTCTCAATATCAATTTTACACATTCAAAAGTCTAATATAATAAATATAATTTTATTATAAATCTATTAAACAACCATTAATATCTATAGCATACCATATAAGATTTATTTATGAAAGTTTAATATTCATTTATTAATAATTCTACGTTAAATTCGTGTTTTAGGCAATAAATGATTTGTTTATTGTGTATTTTATGTATTTTTATTTTTTTGGTCCACATATATTGATTTAGGATCAGTAAATTACATAATTTTAACCATTACATTAATATCATATATATTCAGTACATATATATCTAGAGTAATCCTTAAAAGTTATATATTGAATGTTGAATTCAATATTTTTAGAGATGGTAGGTTTTACATACACATTAATGTTTTTTTACATTTTGTAGACAAATTAAATGAAAAAAATATTAATAAAATATTTGAATTATATAATCATTTTTATTATATATATATCGTATATGAACTTTTAAACCATATTTATTACCTTTCATTTAAACAGTTAACGAATCATATCGATTTGTGAGGCGGTAGTCTTCTGTACATTATAGAGTCATTATCATATTCATATGAAATGGAATATAAGGAGTCAGGTGTGATATAATAAGTAAAAAAGTATAGTAATATAAAAAAATATCATATATTATAATGAAATTCATTATTAAATCTATCCTAAAGAGGTTGTGATGGGAAATGAATAACATTTGTTTGGAAGGATGAAGTCATCCACAGACATGAATGATTATTTCAAATCCTATTTGATTAAAGATGATATGGATTTAGATTATGAAATTAAAATAATAAAATTTCATTATGTGTCATATAGTTTATTTATTACATATAATTAATTTAATAAGATTTTATGGAGGTGTGATAAAAATTATATAGATGATGCTCTGTTAAGAATTATTCCACTTCTTCGGAAAACCTCCTTTGTTAAGAACCCTAAGGAATCATATAATGGTTTTATGATAAAAATACTGGATATAGGTAATGGGGAGGTAATTAATGATGAAATTTTGGGAGATATTTTCTTATAAAAATGTGTCAGAAGGTGTAGAGAGGGGATGATATGCAGTGGAATTTTATAAGTGGGGATGATGAAAAACAAAGAATTGTTTGAATCAGTAAAGTGATACATATGTTTTTCTTATTTTAAAAGGTGAAAAAAAGTTTCATTATTTAAAATTATAGATTGTATAGTCTAAATATTTAAATAAAAAATTTTATCTACATTTTATAGTCATTTTAACCCTTATCTTATTAGTGTAACTCTCCACAGTGAAGCCATTTATACATTAACTGTGGTATATAATATTTACATTCTTCAATATTAGTTATGGAAAAAGAATTAATTTATCATTATTATAAAATATTAATTTCCATTATTAAATATATGGAATCCAATTTTCAATATTCTATTTATATAAGTGTTATAATTAAATTTAAAATTAAACCACAAAGGTCACGACCCATCCCACGGGGCCCGGATGTGACTACCCTAAGCCCGCCTTCTAAAGGCCATGGGTTAGAAACTAACACCTAACGGATTTTTCTAAAAAGGGAAGGTATTTCCTTAGAGATCTGTACAGTCTCTAAAAGGTCAACTGAAGTAAACAACAAAAAAAGTAAGGTATAACAACAAGAGTAATGTAAAACCACAAGTAAAACTATAAACTAAAAATAGTCAGCCATAATACAAGTCCTAGAAACTGAAAAGATAGTAAACAGTAAAAGCATATACAATGGATCTATTACTGGAAGATAGTCATAGTAATTCTGAAGTCAAAGAATAGGATCTTGACTGCTTCCGTCGCACCAAGTTCCACCATGTCCCAAACCTCCAAAGACTACCTCAAAGCATCAGTATTCTGCACGAGACACACATGTTCAGGAGAAGCCCGTGCCAGGGTGAGTATAAAAACTTAGTTGGGGACCTCGAGACCCCGGAAGGTCTCTCAATAATCCACAAAGGAAGATATCACAAGAAATACCACAAAGATAATATCACAAGAATGATCTAAATCATGAAGAAAAAATGAAAAGAGATATCTCACTCTAACAGTAAAACTTCAAGGATACTATGATAGGGATGACTAGTCATAAATCCAGATAATCATATGCATAGTAACTCATCTTCTGACCCAGATAGGTCACTATGTGATTACCCGTATCAGTCTCTAGATACTGACCCATGTTGGTCGCTCGTGCTGACCTGTATTGGTCGCTGATGCTAACCCGAAATGGTCGCTGGTGCTGACCTATGTTGGTAGCTGGTGCTGACTCGTATTGGTCATTGGTGATGACCTGTATTGATCGCTGGTGCAGAGTAAGGGAGGATTAGTCGTACAGCTAGATCATCTCACTCTGGAGATTCTTATGCTGGCTCGCCTAGGTCGCTCTTCATCATCATGTCACAACTAGCCCCTGGATTCCTGGACAAAGCACACCTAGTCTCCAGAAGACTATCCTTCTCAATCCATTGGTCATATATAAACTATTACGATGTCCCGCAAAATGTATACCAATGAAACCACCCCGTCAATGAGGTCCCAACATGACAGATGGCGCGTCAATTGGATTCTCGGTCTGTGAGATATGGGCACTTTTGAAAAAAGGGATTTTTAGGATTCAAGTCTAATCCAACCTAGGCTGCACATCAAACTCTTTCAAAACAAACTTAGAGTATCTTCAAAGGACCATCTTGTCATTTTTTTCCTTATTCCATAGACAGCGTGTCGATCGGAAGCTCTGTCAGTTAGTTACACCTCTTTCCATGAATCATGGGTGATTTCAGCTCGATCCTGCCCATCTCGGTAGGGCCCATCAAGAATATGCCAAAGGGACTGATTCCTAAAAGGGGGTCAAACACCTCAAAGCACATGTCAAATGGACACCTGTTTCATCAGATACATGCATTCCTTTATTTGGGGTCTGGTTGGGTCTGTGCCTAGTCTGACTCGATCAGGCTAGCCCGATGCAATGGGTCCAGGGTTCTACCACACCCAGCCCGGGTCTGGCCTGTTAATGGTCGGTCAAGTTCATTGGGTCCGACCTATCATGGTCGGCCAAACGGAGTTGGCCCGCTGTGCCGCGGGTCCAGCCCGGCCAATTCGGCCGGCCCACGTCTAGCCCAGTCTGCCTGAGGATGGACCACTTCGCCCAGTTGGCCCTATGGATGTGAGGCTATTTTGTCTGGAACAACACAGTGTGGCATGGGTTCTACTTCGATAACTACTATCGCGACCCACTGGCTATGGCTACTGCCGCCGGTGGCGCCTGCGGGCACCAACCATCTCTCGCACGGCCAGCTCATGGTGGTAGCCTCTGGTCACCACAATGTGTGGCTACGTGCCACCTTCCTCCGCCCATGGATGATTTACGTGGGTCTCCTCCAGCCACCTCAGGCCAATGCCAGAATAGCGCACCAACGGTTATTTTCACGGCCCACCAGAATTCCATTATCATTTCACGGCCCTCAAACGCCTTGCCATCACGTGTGTTGTTCTACCACGAAGAACTCAATAGGGAAAAGTTTAGCAGATGGTCCATGCCGTGTTGGTTTTGGCCCACATCCTCTGCATTATTGTTTTAAACATTAGGGGAAAATAATAAAAATAAAAGGAAGAACAATCCTCATGTTGAAAATCCCAGAGCAAACACCCACATGTTTTGATGAGACGCATATCAACCAATTGGTCGGTCAGTCCACATTTGTAATATTTTTCAAGAACGTGAAGATAGTAAACATCAATGCACATAAACCCCTACCTTTTATGACATTTTTTGTCACACATTCTTCTTCAAGGGTTTATGAAGTCGATGATGCTTCCCAGTTTTGACCGCTGATAGGGGTTCTTCATCATTTATCATTCATTTCTGGGGTGGGCGTTCATCAGAGCTTTTCTCGAGAATCCTCAAAATCCTTCCTCCTTATTTTTTCAGGCATGTGGAACTATTTATAGAATAATGTTGTAGCATTTCCAAAATGGTGTGACATCGTGTCTTTATGCTATTTATTTTGTGAAACATTTTTGATGTTTCACACCATTAAACATACAG
This sequence comes from Viscum album, assembly GCA_963277665.1. Classification (NCBI taxonomy): domain Eukaryota; kingdom Viridiplantae; phylum Streptophyta; class Magnoliopsida; order Santalales; family Viscaceae; genus Viscum; species Viscum album. Next base: position 2,043,836,816 of record OY728126.1, on the reverse strand, counting down.
TTATGTTGCGGAATATGGGACATCCATGTGTTTAAATTATGTGCCTTGTCGCTGCACTACAGAGTCGTTGTCCACCACGCAATGGAGAGACAATTAAAACTAAATCTGTTAAATTATTTTATTATTTTTCATGAAATGTCCAAATATTTTATTTTCTATTCGGCCCTTTCCGGCCAAAGTTAAGTCGTTTCTAGGCGAATCACATCTTTTTAGAATTAGCAGTTCTCTATGATTTTTTATCCGAGCACTTGTTCAAAAGATTGTAAATGCCGCCCGTGCATTTACAGAACGTAACTTAAATAGTTCTAAAATTTATTCCATTAACACTAGGCCTCGGAATCACGTGCCTTCTATTTTCACAAACTCATAAAAACCCCAAATAATTAAAAAAATACATGGTATTTTCCATGTCTTTTAATTATCCCCACCTTGGGGATTTACATCCCCAAAATCCAAACAAGGGTACAAAAAATAAATAGGGTTACTAGGCTTGCATATGTGCCTCTCGCTCCGATGTAATCTATTGGAGATTACCATTATTCAATAGAACAAGCACCAGAAGTATCAACCACCCATGAATGATCCACTCTTGTTGATCCTCTATCTCTATTGGTTACTCCTCAAAAGTCGCCACATCGTTAATCTTCAACTCACCATGGTTGATGAAGTGAGATTGGTCATGCACGTATCTTCTCAACTGTGATACGTGGAAGGCGACTTGGACCCTCTCTAACTACGGTTGTAGTACCAAGTGGTATGACACCTCGCCAATCCTCTTAAGTACCAGGAATGGTCTGATAAGACTCAGTGAGAGTTTTCTGCCTTATCAAAATCTCTGTAGTCCCCGTCGAGGGGAGGCTTGCCAGAATACGTGGTCCCCCTCCTAGAACTCCAATGGTCACCATCGCCTATCTTCATATGACATCATTTGACTCTATTCAGTCTTAATACGCTTTTTGATGACCTATACCTTCTCAGTGGTAGATTGTACCATCTTTGGGCCCATGAGTTCCGGCTCTCATAGATCCATCCAACAAAAGGGCAATTTGCACAGTCATCCGTACAACACCTAAAAAGTTTTCATATCAATGGAGGAGTGATATATGTCATTGTAGATGAACTCCACCAAGGGTAGGTGGTCCTCCCAACTATTACCAAAATCTAGGAAACATACACGAATCATTTCCTCCTTGTTTTGTATGGTCAACTATGTCTGACCATCAGTCTGAAGTGAAAAGAAGTCCTCAAGTGAAACTGTGTCTCAAAATCCTCATTCAATCCTTTCCAAAACCGGGATGTCAAGTGTGCATTATGGCCTGTGACTATCATCGAAGGCACCCCATGAAGTCGCACGATCTCCTGAACATAGATATGTCACAAACTCTCTACCAAACACTCTTATCGAATAGTAACGAAGTGGGATGACTTTGTGAGTCCTTCAATAATGACTCTACTGGCATCTTTACCTATGGATGTACATGGTATCCCTATCATGAATTCCACTGATATCCCTTCCCACTTCCACTCTGGTATCTTGAGGGGTTTGGACATGCATGTTGGTACCTGATGCTTGGCCTTCACATGCTGGCAAGTGAGGCATATAGAAAAAAACTCTGCCACACCTTTCTTCATCCCTGACCACCAATACTAATGCCAAAAGTCCTGATATACCATTATTACACCTGTATGTGTTACAAAGGGTGGTGTATGGAAATCCCTTATCTTATCCTCTCGTTGTTCCACTAGTCAACAGTACATCCTCTAAAATGGATATCCTACTCCCCACCATCAGAATATCCATCATGTTCCTAGACAGAGGATATCTAAGAACGTGTAGTCTTGAAGATTATGTCTCCAAGTTTTTCCTTCCTGACTCACTGATGGAGTGGAGGGGAATCTTACATCAAATGGAGGTACATTTCATCATCTATATCTGTGTAGGATATCTGATTTGATGTTAACTACTCTGAAGCCTCGTTCAGTAATTGCTGACTCGATCTTTGGCTAAGTGCATTTGCCACTACATTCCCCTTCCTAGGAGTATAGTGTACCTCAAATTCATCGTCCTAGAAGAACTCTAGCCAATTCCAAAGTCTCAGATTCATATCTCGCTGTGTGAAGATATATTTTAGTCTTGTTGTCTGAGTAAACAATGAACCAATCTCCCATCATGTAATGTTGCCACATATTCAGTGCGAAGACTATTATTGCCAACTCTAAGTCATGAGTGACAAAATTATGTTGATGAGTCTTAAACTATCGTGATCCATTAGAAATCAATGCATCATCCTGCATCAAGATGCATCTGAGTCTAGTTACTGATGAATTAAAGTAAACCATGTAGTAAGTTCCCTCCTCTAGAATCCTTGGGATTGGGGAACTGGTTTTGCTCTGCCTCATCTATTGAAAGCTCTGCTGGCATGTCTCTGACCACATGAAGGGATTCCCCTTAATCTTAAAGGAATTCATAGGTTCTTCTACTCTAGATAAATTAGGTATGAACCTTGGATAGTTTTCTACTAATCCAAGGATGCTCCAAACCTATGTAATACTCTTTGGTGGCTCCAATGAAAGTATTGACCTGATCATCGCTAGATCCAATGAAACTCCCGCCTCCTAGATGATGTGTCCCAATAAATAGACCTTCCGTATCCAGAACTCACACTTCAAGAGCTTCCCATATAACTGGTGCATCCATAGTGTTTCCAGAACTATCCTCATGTGTACATCGTGCTCTTCCTCAGACGCTGAGTACACTAAGATTTCATCGATTAAGGCCATCATAAGCGATCGAGGTATGGTTGAAAGATACCGTTCATTATCCCCATGAACACTTTTTTCCCATCGGTCATGCTAAAAGGAATCACCAAGGAATCATAATGGACTTACCTACATCAGAGGGTTGTCTTGGTACGTCCTTGTCTCCATCCCTGAGCTTGTGATAGCCCGATATGATGTCAGTCATTGAAAACTACTGAGGTCTATTCAGGTGGTTGAAGAGATCATCGATAATCAGCAGAGGATATTTTTCTTTCACGTTCACCTAGTTTAGGGACCGTTAGTCCATTCATACCCTCAAACTTCAATATTATTTCTTAGAAAACAATATCAAGGATTCCCATAGAGAAAAACATGGCCTTACAAATCCTTTCATCTGTAAGTATTCCAACTATACCCTCATCTTTTGGAGAACCACATGGGCCATCTGATATACTAGTGTATATATAAGTGATGTTCCTAGGTACATGTCAATGCGGAATTCTACCTCACTACGAGGAGGTAGTCCAGGTACGTCTTATGGAAATATGTCCTCACACTCGTCCACTGCCACATTGAACTGTGGAATTTCCTTATCCATCTTGTTGAAGCTCATGTAATATAGCTGATATGTAATCAGTTTCACCCTCTTGAGTTCAATTCCATCCCAAACTACTTTTTTTCCTTCTCAACAACAAATAAAAACTGCCATCCATCTCTATGCATACATCACACTATACATCTCATGTAGTCAATCGGTGTGTGAACTGCTGATAGCCATTCCATTCCTAGAATGATGTCATAGGGAATCCAAATGCAATGGTTGATCTAAAATCTCAGTCCAAATCATAGAGTTCTGAACTATGTTTATGGAAAGGAATGAAAGAGTAGCACCAGTGTTGATAAGCATTGCTACTAATGTAGAGAAGAAACATATTTTACCTCGTATCATCTATGGGATGTCAAGATCATGATCCTATACTGCCTATAGGTGGGAAATTCCCCATCCTCATGCTCCCTAAGCTCATGGTGGACTTCCTAGGGGTGGTTGTGGTAGTGCCTGGTGATCCTGACCACCTCCCCCTACATGTCCTGCTCCCCTACATCATCCACCGCCTGGCTGACGCTCATGGTTTTTCCACTGACACTACTTCGGTGGACCCTCCACCATCTTCTGATCATCTACGTGGGGAGTTGGATAGTCATGATCTTTGTGACCCTGTCCCCTACAATAAAAATAAATCATTCATCAATTGTAGCCCAATTGGCCTCTCAAGCCTCGAATCTCTAACCATGCATCCTCGGGTTGTTTTCTGGAAGTACTAGCCCACTCGGGCTTCTTCATCATATGTCTACTGTCAGCTGCAGATGACTCTACTATCATTCATCAGGTAGGGTCTCTCACTGTCGCTGCCTTCTCAACATGGATTCTCTCCATCAGAAAAGCTCAATCTCGCAACCCATCTTGTGTCAGGATGTTTATAGAAACTATAGTAGCTATGATCTCTCATCAGAGCCCCTGCTCAAATGTATGAGATCTAATGTTATTTTCCCTAATCATGTAAGTGGAGAATCGACCAAGGTCGTTAAATCTCACCGAGTACTAAGCCACAGTCTGGATGCCTTGCTGTAGATGCTGTTGCGCCTGAATACACACAGAGCGTAGAGTCTTTGGCACAAACACCGACCTCAAAAGGCTCTAAAATTTTGTCCAGGTGAGTGTCGTCTCCTCATGAAATTGGAGCGTCAAGCTCCAACATCATCCTTACGAGACCTAAACAAGGCTTGCGGCCAAGATCTCTATCTTCTCGTTGAGGGTCTCTACTAAGATAAAGACCTACAAAACCACCTCAAGTCGGTCCTCTACTTTCTAGGGGTCCATCTCAACTCGAACCCTTAGATGAATATGTCTCTGGAACTCATACAACACATTCAGTTGGCATGCATGGTCCACTGGTAACATAGGCTGCTCAACGGGAGGTGGTGTTGCTGGTACACAACCTGATTGTTTCATCAATGTGAGTGTTCCTTGTATTGACGCCTCGTTGCTCGGTGGGCCGCTACCACGATCTCTAACCAAAATCTTGGTTGGATATATTTATGGAGGCATCATATAAGAAACATATGTTCCACTATCAATATGTTATACTTACTAAGATGACTCAAGAAAGATCAATAAAACTATTCAAATCACTAGCAACAAGTGTTTTCATGTATCAAGTCGGAGAAAAGAATTTAGGGTCCTGGTATATTGATACATCGACCACCGCACCAACACTAGACAACTTGTACTGAAAACCGAACTCAATATAGTTTACAACACTACCTTATTAAAAGTAGACTATTATTTATTCTAGTATAACTGCCCGCCCTTTGATGTCATTTTGTCACGACCCGTCCCATAAGGCCCATACGTGACTACCCCAAGCCCACCTTCCAAAGGCCAGGGGTTGGAAACTATAACATGAAGGAATTTTCCAAAATGGGAAGGCATTGAATTAGAGATTTTTCCACACACAAAAAGTGAAACTAAAGTAAACAACCAATAATTGTAAGGTATATCCACAGGGTAATGTTCCACCACAAGTACAACTATAAACTAAAAATAGTGGGCTGAAATACAAGCCCTAGAAACTAAAAAGAGACTACACAACTATCACATCTTCACTAGAGCTCTACCTAGAGTGTAGTATATGAAATTAAGAAGTCAAAGATGATGATCTCAACTTCTCATATCAAAAAAATATCCAACAACTCTCAATCCTCCAAAGTCATCCTCAGAGCGTTAGTAATCTGCACTAGACACACACGTGCGGGCAAAGCCCATGCAAAGGTGAGTATAACACCTTAGTAAGGGACCCTGAGACTACCAAAGGTATCTCTGTAATCTAAAATAGAAAACATCACAACAAATACTACAAAGATAATATCCCAAGCATGATCTATGGATGAAATTCCATTTGGATGACTTGCGTCTAGGCCGGTCCACCTGAAGGTGGAACGCTTCACCAAGCCAGCCCTACAAATGCAATGCCATTTTATCTGGTGCGTCGTGGCGTGGTTCGAGGTCCGAGTCGACCCCTCCTATCATGACATACTGGTCGCAGCAGCTTCCACCCACCATGCCTACGGGAGCCGCCCATATTCTGTGTGGCCGGCTTGGGCGGGCCAACATTTTCCACTACGGCACACGATGGCTCATTGCCTTCCAGTGCCTGTGACCAGTTGCCGCAGGTATCCTCCGGCCACCACCGGCATGGCGCACCGGGGGTTGTTTCCACGAGCCACAGGAATGCCACCGTCATTTCACGCCCCTCAAAGGCCTTCCTGCCGCATTTGTTGTTCCACCATGATGAAAACACCAATAAAAGTTTAACGGATGGTCTGAACCTTGTTGGTTTCAGCCTGCTCCTTTTGTGTCAGCATTTTAAACATGGAGAAAATTTAATAATATCAAAAAGAAGAATGATAATCGAGTTTAAGATCCCACAACTACCACCGAAATGTTTTGACAGGACTTGGATCAACACATTAGTCGGTTGGTCCACATTTGTTATATTTTTCAAGAACGAGAATATGGGGAACATCAAGGCACATAAATCCATAGATTTTATGACATTCATTGCTACATGTTCTTCTTCGAGGGTTTTCAACATCGACGATGCTTCTGGGTCCCGACCTTTGAAATGTGTTCTTCGTCTCTGTTCATTCTTCTCTGGGGTGAATTTTCATATTATATTCTCCCAAGAATCCTCCAAATCCTTCCTCTTTATTTTTCTCGACACAACAATCAATTTATATAACCATGCTACAGTGTTTCCATAATAACATGATGTCACATCTTTACACTATTTCACACCATTATTCTCACTATTATTTTGTGGAATAGGGGTCATCGATGTGTTTCATTAAAGTTCTGTTTTGTCACATCGTCACGGCCCTGTTGCATCGTCATCCGCCACACAACAGAGAGAAAAGAATAAAATAAATATTTTTTTTTTCTCTGGAAGTCCAAAAATAAAATTTTCTGCTCAGCCCTCATCGGCTGATGTGAATTCATTTCATGGAGAATCAGGAACTTCCAGATTCAACGGTACCCTCAGATATTTAATCCAAGCATAGATTCAAAAGATAGAAATAACTGCTCGCTTGTTTAGTGAATATACTTTAAAAAAGTTAAAAAATTTATTCTGGCCAAACTAGGCTTCAGAATCACATGCTGCCAATTTTCACAGACTCATAAAAATCCGAAATAATTAAAAAAAATTACACGCAATTTTTTGTGTCCTTACAATAAATGCAATGAATGAGCAATTTTCCAAAGAAAATGTTTTCATATGTACATAGTGGTCAAATCTCAAATTTCAATATGAAAATAATTCCAATTAACAAAAATAGATAAATTGAAAAATATTTTATCAAATATTACAATAAAACATTTTAAATTATTGTCTAACATTTTAAATAATATTTATAAAATGGAATTTTTATTAAAAAAATTGTATTTTTCATTATTTATCTCTGAGAATATGTTTTTTTAAAATGATAAAATATTCACCCAAAAATAATTTTTTCATGTAGATTTAAAAAATGAAGATTATTATGACAATAAATTTTATATAATTTGAAAATTTTAATTTTAAATTATGAGTGCAATGTGTGACTAAGCCGAAATTCATAAAAATTGAGTTGTTCGGAAAAAATTTCATTCCTTAAAAGGGTTCTTAATATATTTTATATAATTATATAACCATTTAATTATGTTTAATATTATTTAAAATATATAATATCAATAATTTATCTATTGCTATTTATACCATTCGTATTAACAGATATGTTCTAATGGTAATGTTTAAATAATAACATTTTAATAGAGTGACTCATTTTGTTCAAAATCAATGTTTCATGTATTGCAAGCTATCAAAGAGATTGAATTTATATAAAAATATAATATTTCATAATGTATTAGGGTATTACATTATATTTTAATCTTGGTTATTCATGTCATAAACTCTTTAAAATACAATGATCCTCTGTTAGAATCTCTCATTTTTACAAGTCTGATGTCAGAGGAGTAATTTATTTTTGGTGTTGAGGTGGTGAAAAGTATTATCTTGAAGTTATAGTTAAATTTTGAGAGGATAAAGTAGGTATAGTATTGTTATATGTATTATTAAAACCTAATGAATTAGAAATACATTTTTTAGGTTGGTTATCATGTGTTCTAAATGTATTACACTCATCATGGGAATTAGTGGTTTGGAAGGGGAAGTAATCATTCTCTTGGGTTTTCAAACCAATCACAGGGTATACTAATATTTGGATTATTTCATATCTATTAGAGCTCAAAAAAATTGGCATATAATCCATGTAATATTCCTTGTATTTTATCATCACATATATTTTCACAATGACTCCCCACGTAATTGATTGAGTGGAGTTGGATATCATGGATGGCATGAAGTTCATGGAACAACCATTAGTGATCCAGAATCATTGAGAGAAGGTTATTCATGGAAGAATCATTAATTTGGTTAATTATCATTAGAGGAATGATGGATATATGGTAAGTACATGGGATTGTCAGGTGCAGATGTGTACCGAGTACCACTGACTTGTTTTTTGTTATGATTTTTTCTTTCCTTGGTTGATATAATGACTAGAACTTAGTTATTTTTAAGATATTTAATTTTACATTTTTGATTATGATTTTCATGAATTCCAACATGTAATGATTTAAAAACCCATCCCATTATATAGAAAATATATTTATGTCGCTTTTTAAAACTCTGTGATTGAGAGAGTTTCATACAATGTGGAAAGTATCCAAATTTGATGATAGATTTACATAAGTTGTATTCTCAGGGAATTGTGGTGTTGTGTTTGTGGAAGTCATTTTATAGATCTAATAAGACGTTTACATAGTGTAGTAGAAGTATTTATGAAAGAGAGGTGGCCTAAGGTTGGTGTGAGATGGTCTAAATGATTTAGTTGTAATGAGATCCCATGATGGTAACTTATGGCATGTGTTTCCAAGCATCATTATAGTTATATGTTATGGGTTAGTATTTATTATTATAGATCAAAATTATGTAATAGTATTATGATGAGATTTATTTTATATTCCCATCATTTTATTTGTTCTTTACTGTGGAATTGTGGTTCCAAGGAGGTGTTTTGGGGTATTTTGGAGGCTAGAAGATGACCTTGTGTCATTTTGGGGTTCACCATTCCATAGTGGTGGTTTTGGTGAAGGCCATTTTGGATTGAGGCCTAACCAATGTATAAGAGGTACCAAAGAAGTTACCCTTGTGGTAATTGGTTAGGGTAATGGTTTTTTATGAGGCTTACATTCCAAAATAGGTAATATGATCTCACCATGTTGTGAGCATGGGAATGGTGACATGAAAACAACTATGATTTTGGCACCAGCCAAGGTGTTTTTCCTTGTAAGTTGAAAAAGAACGTACATAGATTGAAAATCATCATGGGTTAGGAAATGGTAATATAAAATGTGTTTTTTAATTAGTCAAAAAAGGGGTAAACACCAATTATACATTCAAATATCACTTTTACATGAGCCACCACATCCATTTTGGGTGTTCACTACTGCATGGTGGAATCTAAAAGAATTAAATATTAAAATGGGGATTTATATCCCTGGATTAGATTCCAATATTATCCCTTTATTCCCCAGGTGTAACATATACCTACCTATCACTCTTCGTCTATATTTTTGTGAATCCTAACCCCTTGTTTTGTTGATTTATGTTTATTGGATCGTGGTTGGATCTCCCCTCTTCTCTATTTATTAGTATTCCATGTATCTTATTTTGTTTGTAACGCCCTGACCCTAGTTACCCAGAGTCGGTGTAATATTACATAACATTGGCATGATCACAAGAAAGATCAAATCTCGAAAGACCAATTGTTTTAGTAGCCTTGGAAACACTAGATATATTCATAAGTTTTACATTACATCATAAAATGAAAAAAATACTACAACAACATAATGTCTCCACAGTCCACACTATTATCCCCTCATAATATCCCTACAGGTCATTCATAACTTACTTCTTCACATCCTGGGAAAAATAAAACATAGAAAAGGGGTGAGCTGAAATGCCCAGTAAGGATAACAATATAGCGGAACATTCAAAAATAAGCATAAGCATTTAAGGCAATGAATTACTAAAACAAAATCCTTTTAAACTTGAACTTCAACATAGTATGGCAAAAGTAAAATGAAATAATGCCATTTACTTGTTCACATGTATATTCTACTAATGGAATAATCACATGCAATATCAATAACCACTTTCATAATGTTGGAATGCATAATGCCAGACTATCATAACCACATAGTTAAGGCCTCGTGCCAAGACTACAAATAAGATTTTGCCAAGCCCTTGTTCCAAGACACTAGTTTTTCTCATGAGACCTACCGATGCATCGAGGAGCTATAGCGGGCTCCACCCGTCACATATTAAGTCCAATGCATTCCCATATGAAAAGGTTTAAACATAACATAAACATTCATAATAAAACTAGCATACGAAATGTCAATACCTTCACCATAAACTATGAATGGTATAAAAATAGCACATCCACAGTCAAACATATCACAAAACCTCAATACAATATAGAAGTTTTTTATCATAATAAATCAACTTCAAATAATCCTAAAATCCATCAAAGGATGTTGACATAGATGAAATCAAAATTCTTTTTAAAGAAATATCTCCTTTTATTTTGAAATCATTTAAGATCCATATAAAATAATACATTTTCTTTGAAAATATTCTTATAATCTTGTAAGGGAAGTTATGAAGATTTTATAACCGTGGAAAATAGCCGCACCCGCCGAATAAGTTAAAAAAACATTCTTACCTTAATTCTGTCGAAAAGGTTAAAAAGGACCTTGTTTTGAAAATGACGGAAAGATTCCTTTATAAACCTCTTATAAAAAGTCAAACAAGGGTATAAATTACTTTAACCCATATTCTTGTAAATAATAAATATGTTTTGAAATACATTTTGAAGAAATATGGATGTGGATGATAAAGAGATCCAAGTAGATTATTACGTATAAACAACCTCGGATAATGAAGAGATTGTGAAATAACCCTTAACAATTTGGTAACTTATGAAACATACAACCTATGAAAGAGGTATCATACAATGAATATGTAAATACACATAAATTAGAGTGTATTACACAAAGAATATAATTATGGGCATTACATACACCACACAAAAGGTGATGGTGGCAATATGGCATGAATCTCATGGGAATAAGGAGTGAGATGAATACCCCATACCTTGTACTTTTCCTTGGTTGGGGTAGGCTAACCTCCTGTATAATGGTGAAGTAATTGTTATTAAATTATACAAGAATCATATATATTAATATGATATCATATATGATCTTTTAATATTGATTTGATAATAATATCTTCGTATTATCGTTGTTTCGGGTGTTAACTTACTTGTTTTCTTTTATATGTTTTGTTACGTAAGCCATGTTTGTAATGAATAGGTTGTATATTATTCATATCCAGAATGATATCAAGTCCTTAAACATCATTTTTAAATCATCAAATGATAATTATACTTGAATGGATACGATTGAGAATGAATCTTATCGCGTTCGTGGAGACGGTAGTCCGTACGTACGCACGAGCGACAATATCATTCTTTTGATATTAAAATAATATATAAATGGATGTTATATAATATATACAGAATAATTAACATGTTATATTTATTATTTACATGAGTTACACATCATTATTATAACCATCCAAATAATAATATATTGAATAATAATTACACCACGACGTGGAGACGGTAAGCCGTACGTACGCACGTATGGTGACATGTTATTCAAAGGGTGGATAGAATACTGAATATGGTTGTACCATATTTATAATAACATCACATTATATGTGATATACTGGAGTTATTATTTTAGAATGGTATCAATAAAGGAAGAAGACGTGGAAGAAGAAATGAACTTGGAAAAAGGGTGGTGAAATCATTACCTCTTCTTCGGGTTCTTCCTTTTGATTTGATCAAAAGGGATCCTTAGGTTGGCTTTCCGATCCAACTAAGGCCTCTAGGTTGTAGTGAGGGAAGTTGAGAGAGTATTTGGGTAGATTTTGGCCGAACCAAAAGGCTTTGAAGGTGTGAAGAAAAGAGAAGGAGGAGTTCCCTTTTATAAGAGGGGTGAGGGGCACCTTTGGAAAAGCTAGAGATATTAGTTTAAAATAAATTCATAAAATAGGTTTACAATAGCTCAAAAGTTGACTATTCAAAGTTTAAGGTGGGTATGGGTCGAAAACAACTCAACCAATCGAATTTAGACAGGTTTGGGTACTTATATTAACCTTATCTTTAAGTATTAACTCTAAGTTAATTAGTTTCACTTTTAAAATGTCTCTTTGTATTTTTATATAATATGGTTAATAAACATACTATATACATCCAAGAGACCCCAAAGTGGTCCATTAATGATGAACCTATCATGATATAAGTCTCTTGGCCGAACCATAGATTTTTAGGAATTTAATATCAATTAATAATATAATATTTGTTTTAAGAACTCTTTTATGTCAATTTTGAAACTATTCAACAGTTTATTTTTGTGAAACTCATAAAAGATTGATTAATTCGGAAAAAGTCAATTAAATCAATCCTAATATATCATATTATCCTATAAAATTAGTTAAGTTTATTAAAAGTTTCATATTATATTTATTTGGGTATTTATAATATCAATTAGTTTAATTTTTCACTATTATAGTAATTACTACATCATCATTGTGTCATAAACAAATTAAATCATTTAATGTCTAAAAATTATAAATAAAACATAATTATGTAGTAAATCTTTTTATCTTTCTAATGAATATTTATAATCTAACATCCAACATATATAACCCTATGTAACAATTGTTTTTCTAAAAGATATATGTTTGTGTAATTTTTGTATTCATTTGAAGTTAATTAAAATAAAGTGTCCTTGTCACCTACAAGTGGCACAATGGGGTCCCAAAATAGACCCAAAGATTCCTATGGTCGAACATGTATCAACCAATAAGGCTAGGACATGTTTTAGGGTAATTTAGTATTATTATAATATTATTTTCTTTAACCCTTATTTACCGGATTTACCCTTAACCATGGTAAATAAAATATTTACCGCAGTAATTATTCAAAATGTCTAAAAATCAAAGTTACTTATTTACACAATTTGAACATCCTGATTCCAAATATGGAATCCATTTTTCTAAATTCAAAACATAGAAGTGGCAGAAATTAATTTAAAATTAATTCCCGCTGTCAAAAAAAAACGTGTTTTTAAGAGATAATAACTATCAAAAGATTGACACTTGTTTATGTTCGGTTTAATTGTAAAATTATGTCCAATGACCAAAATTATATTAAATGGTAAAAATATATTCTAAATATACTTTAAAACAACTCAAATTCATAATTTATCACTATTAATTATTTTGATTAAAAACGTTGTTTTTAATTAAAATTTAGTAATTTTCACTATTCATCAAAATATGAAAGTTATCCAAAAAGTACCAAAATTTCACCTTAGGATAAATTCGATATTCCGAATCCAAAAATGAAGTCCATTTTAAAATATAAAATATATATAATTTCAAAAAGTAGGTATTACTATTCATAACGGCTTGTTTAATTGGTTATGGTGTGTTAGAACTCGGTGTTGCGTACAACACACGCTATCACATTATTCAAAGAGAAGCGTACTGTAGAAGCTTGGGGTGTTACATTCTCCCCTCATTCAAATAATTTCGCACTAGAAATTTCTAGAATACTTATCATGTGAAAACACTCGGGTGATTCTTCATCATAAGTTCCTCGGGTTCCCACGTTGCCTCTTCCATCTTATGGTTTCTCCAGAAAACTATTACCAGAATTGTCGTCCGGTTTCTCAGTACTTATTCTCTTGTATCAAGAATCCTGACAGGCTCTTCACAATAAAATAGATTGGGTTCCAGTTCTAATTCCTCATAGGTGAGTACATGCGTTGGGTCAGGCATGTATTTTCTCAACAGAGATACATGGAACACATCGTGAACTTTGGAGAGACTTGGCGGCATTGCCAATCGGTAAGCTACAGCCCCAATTCGTTCTAGAATTTCGAAAGGTCCGATATACCTGGGACTCAATTTAACTTTCATACCAAAACGTATGACTCCCTTCCATGGAGATACCTTCAGGAAAACATGAACACCGACTTGAAATTCCAAATCCTTCCTTCGATTATCGGCATAGCTCTTCTGCCTACTTTGAGCTGCTTTGATGTGATTTTGGATTACCTTCACCTTTTCCACCGTTTCCTCCACCAGTTCTGGGCCTACAAGTTTTCTTTCACCAACTTCATCTCAACAGGTTGGTGTATGACATCTCTTTACGTAAAATGCTTCATATGGTGCCATCTGAATACTCGAATGGAAGCTATTGTTATAGGAAAATTCTACCAGTGGTAAATATTGATCCCACATACCCTGAAAGTCATGTGAGCAAGATCTCAACATGTCTTCTAAGGTTTGAATAGTCCGTTCTGATTGTCCATCTGTCTGAGGGTGGTAAACAGTGCTCAAATGAAGTTCAGTATCCAGGGACTTCTGAAGACTTTTCCAAAATCTTGAAGTAAAACGGGGATCACGATCAGAAACAATCGATAAGGGTACTCCATGAAGTCTCACAACTTCATTAATATATAGTCTTGCTAGACGTTCCAGGGGTAGATCTTCTCTTATAGCAAGAAAATGTGCTGACTTGGTATGACGATCAATAATAACCCATATTGCATCGTTACTTCTAGGAGTCTTTGGTAGCCCCATGACAAAGTCCATCGTAATATTGTCCCATTTCCACTCCGGTATGGGAAGAGGTTGCATGACTCTTCCAGGCTGTTGCCTTCCAGCTTTCACTTATTGATAAACCATACATCTTGACACAAAATCAGCAATCTCCCTCTTCATGTTGTCCCACCAAAAATGTTCATTCAAATCTCTATACATTTTGGTGCTCCCAGGGTGTATAGAGAAATTGGAACTATGAGCATCATCCAACAATTCCCTTTTTAGATCAGGTATATCGGGAACACAAAGTCTCTTCCCGAATTTCAAAATTTCATCTTCATACACAGAGTCTCTCAATATCCCATCATTCACAGCTTCAATCTTCTTTTGGAATTCTTCATCATCGGTCTGATAACTCTTAATCCTTTCTAGTAAAGATGGTTTGGAAACCATTTGAAAAAGCATTGATGTTTCACCTTCCCTGGTTATTCCCATGTCCATCTTAACTAGATCCATGAAAATTGGATCCCTTTCAATTCTCATCATGTTCAAAACTCCATGGTCTTTTCTGCTCAAAGCATCTTCCACCTTGTTTGCTTTCCCCGGGTTGTAGTGTATCATGCAATCATAATCCTTGAGTAATTCAAGCCATCTCCTTTGCCTCATGTTGAGTTCTTTTTGTGAGAAAATATACTTCAAACTCTTGTGATCATTAAAAATCTCACATTTTTTACCATAGAGGTAGTGTCTCCATATCTTCAAAGTAAAGATCACAGCTGCTAACTCAAGATCATGAGTAGGATAGTTTTGTCCATGAATTTTCAACTGTCGTGATGCATAGGCAATAACTCTATCATTCTACATAAGGACACAACCAAGTCCTTTCTTTGATGCATCACTATAAATAACGAACCCATCATTCCCCGATGGTAGAGTCAATATAGGAGCATTGCCTAATCTTCTCTTCAGTTCTTCGAAACATTCATCACACTCTTTTTTCGAAACAAATTTAATCCCTTTACGTGTGAGCTTCGTTAATGGGTTAGCCAATCGGGCAAAATTCTGGACGAAAGTTCGATAATAACCTGCCAAACCAATAAAACTGTGTACCTCAGTTATACTCGTAGGTGCTGGCCATTCTTGGATTGCCTTGGTCTTAGAAGGATCAACAGATATTCCATCTTTAGAGACAATATGGCCAAGAAAAGAATTCTCCTGAAGCCAAAATTCACACTTTCTAAACTTCCCATATAATTCATGCCTCCTCAGAGTCTTCAAGATAATGCACAAGTGATTTTCATGATCTTCGTAGGTTTTAGAGTATACCAAGATATCATCAATAAATACCACCACAAATTCATCGAGATACTCCTTGAAAACTCTATTCATCAGATCCATGAATAGAGAGGGTGCATTAGTCAATCCAAAAGGCATTACAGTAAACTCGTAATGCCCGTACCTGGTTCGAAATGCTGTCTTTGGAATGTCTTCCTTCTTTTCACACAACTGATGGTATCCAGATCGAAGGTCAATATTTGAAAAGTATTGATCTCCATGTAGTTGGTCAAATAAATCATCAATACGAGGTAGGGGATACTTGTTCTTTATCGTCATAGCATTGATCTCCCTGTAGTCGATACATAATCTCATAGATCCATATTTGTTTTTAACAAAAAGAACAGGGGATCCCCATGGAGAAACACTAGGGAGAATAAATCCCTTATTACTCAATTCCTCTATTTGTTTCTTTAGTTCAACTAATTCTACAGTGGCCATTCTATAAGGGGTATTCGATATAGGACTTGATCCAGGAATTAAATCAATGGAAAACTCAACTTCTCGTTCTGGAGGATGTCCAGGTAAATCTTCTGAAAATACATCTACAAATTCTTTCACAACAGGTACATCCTCTATTTGAACATTCCTTTCCTCAATGACAGTTATTTCATTCTCTTCCTCTCCCATAATTAAATTTAGTTGAGCTACATGGGGGTGGATCTAAATAAGAATTAGATGGTGACGATTCTGATCTAAAAATAAGGTGTTCCTTATCATTATCATCATGAATCGTAACCTCTTTATTCTTACAATAAATCTTCGCATCATAGTCCGAAAGCCAGTCCATAGAGAGGATTATATCAAACTCAATCATAGGTATGATGATGAGATCAGCAGATAAAGAAAATTTATGTGCTCTAATGGGGACTAATTCACAAATCTTTGTTGCAATGATACTTCCCTTAGGAGTTTTAACTGAAAACTCCCTTATTAAATCAAATTGGAAATATCTAATTTTCTTAGCAAACTGGGAAGATATAAAACAATGTGATGATCCAGAATCAAATAATGCACTTGCTAAAATTGAGGAAACCATTAAATTACCTGCCACCACGTCTTTCGGAGCTTCTACCTTAGCAGTAGTGATAGCATAAGCCTGGCCTTGATCCCTTGGACTTTTCTGAGGTAAGTTCTCCTGACGCTTAGGACATGCATTTGCATAATGCCCCATCTCCCTGCAGTTGTAGAACTGAACGTTGGTAGCTTCCTTCTCCCCCTTGCAATCATGAGCTTGGTGGCCTTTTTCACTACACTTGTAACAGACTCCCATTCACTTCAAGAAAGTACCAGGGTGTTTCTTCCCGCATTTACCACCGGATGGATATTCAACCTTTCACTTCTTCCCCTTATTTCCATTCCCAGATTGATCATCAGGTCTCTTCTTATCTTGCTTTGATTTAAAGTCACAAGACTTAGAGAATTTCTTTTCGGTCTTGATAGAAAATGAGACAATGTCTTCGTACGATGAAAAGGATTGTGAGACTAATGCTCGACGGAGAAATGGTTTTAACCCATCAAAGAAACGATCAATCTTACTTCTTTGGTTACGTATATAATCACCAGTGTACCTTGTTAACCTTGTAAAGTTAGCCTCATACTTTGCGACATTCTCATCCTCCTTCTGTCTCAGACTTAGAAAATGCCTTTCCATATCTGCTCGATGGTCACGAGGGAAGTATTTTTCTAAAAACAGATCTTTGAACTCCCTCCATTCCATATTTGATACTTCATCATCTTCCTTCGTATTTTAAATCAATGACCACCATTGATCAGCATCTCTAGTGAGGTGGTAAATTGCCATGATAACTTTTTCCCTTTCACTGCTCCCCAAAGCCTGAAATATTTTCTCTAGGGAATTTATCCATTGCTCAGCTACTAAGGGATTTGTACTCCCATTGAAAGTTGGTGGTTTTTGCCTCATGAATCGATCTAACATTGATCCTCCACGCTGCGGATCAGGGTGCTCCATACGGGTAAGGTTATTATTCATAACTTGAGTGAGTTGTCCCAGTATGGTGATTAGCTGATCGGAACCAGTTTCATCACCAGCCCCACTATAATTATCTTGAGCAGGAGGGAAATCCCTACATGGAGAGTGTGCATTGATACGGTTTCCATTTCTTCCACTAAGCGCCATTTCTAAACAATGGCATAAACTAGATCAGTTTATGAATCAAAATACATAATCCCATACTTATAAAACACTTAACATAAATTGAACTATTTATGGATATAATCCATAATCATAAGAATGTTTTCTTTGAGGAATTATATACTCATAATCCCTTCAAAATGATTTGTAAAGAAAATGAGAGTTATCCTAAGAATATCCCTCGGGAGTGTCGTAACCAAGAGTGCAGCAAGGCTCGTTGTCGTGCACCAGTTCCCGTTCGAGTCTAGCTCAAAGCGGTGTTTTCGGGTTTTACCCCTAGGTACATCTGTGCCAGAGCCGCCACTACCTGCTCGTATCCAGACAGGGATGTGTTTCTCTGAAAACTCACAAAATCTATACAATACCAAAATTCTAAGAAGTTCTTCTATACTAATCCTCAAAGTTCATCTTAGGTCTACGTGATCTAATCAGAGTTTATCTAAATCTAGCTTCCAAGGTTTGTACTAAACCTCCCTATGATACCAACTGTAACGCCCCGACCCTAGTTACCCAGAGTCAGTGCATTATTACAAAACATTGGCATGATCACAAGAAAGATCAAATCTCGAAAGACCGATTGGTTTAGTAGCCTTGGAAACACTAGATATATTCATAAGATTTACATTACATCATAAAATGAAAAAATACTACAAAAACATAATGTCTTCACAATCCACACTATTATCCCCTCATAATATCCCTGCAGGTCATTCATAACTTACTTCTTCACATCCTGGGAAAAATAAAACATAGAAAAGAGGTGAGCTCAAACGCCCAGTAAGGATAACAATATAGCAGAACATTCAAAAATAAGCATAAACATTTAAGGCAATGAATTACTAAAACAAAAGCCTTTTAAACATGAACTTCAACATAGTATGGAAAAAGTAAAATGAAATAATTCCATTTACTTGTTCACATGGATATTCTACTAATCGAATAATCACATGCAATATCAATAACCACTTTCATAATGTTGGAATGCATAATGCGAGACTATCATAACCACATAGTTAAGGCCTCGTTCCAAGACTAAAAATAAGATTTTTCCAAGTCCTTGTGCCAAGACACTAGTTTGTCTCATGAGACCTACCGATGAATCAAGGAGCTATAGCGGGCTCCACCCGTCACATATAAAGTCCAATGCATTCCCATATGAAAAGGTTTAAACATAACATAAACATTCGTATTAAAACTAGCATACGAAATGTCAATACTTTCACCATAAACTATGAATGGTATAAAAATAGAACATCCACAGTCAAACATACCACAAAACCTTCAATACAATATAGATGTTTTGTATCATAATAAATCAACTTCAAATAATCTTAAAATCCATCAAAGGATGTTGACATAGATGAAATCAAAATTCTTTTTAAAGAAATATCTCCTTTTATTTTGAAATCATTTAAGATCCATATAAAATAAAAAAATTTCATTGAAAATATTCTTATAATCTTGTAAGGGATGCTTTGAAGATTTTATAATGGCGGAAAATAGCCGCACCCGCCGTATAAGTTAAAAAAAACATTCTTACCTTAATTCTGTCGAAAAGGTTAAAAAGGACCTTGTTTTGAAAATGACTGAAAGATTCCTTTATAAAACTCTTATAAAAAGTCAAACAAGGGTATAAATTACTTTAACACATATTCTTGTAAATAATAAATATGTTTTGAAATACATTTTTAAGAAACATGGATGTGGATGATAAAGAGATCCCAGTAGATTATTACGTATAAACAACCTCGGATAATGAAGAAATTGTGAAATAACCCTTACCAATTTGGTAAATTATGAAACATACAACCCATGAAAGAGGTATCAGACAATGAATATGTAAATACACATAAATTAGAGTGTATTACACAAAGAATATAATTATGGGCAGTACATACACCACACAAAAGGTGATGGTGGCAATATGGCATGAATCTCACGGGAATAAGGAGTGAGATGAAAACCCCTTACCTTGTACTTTTCCTTGGTTGGGGTAGGTTAAACTCCTGTATAATGGTGATTTAATTGTTATTAAATTATACAAGAATCATATATATTAATATGATATCATATATGATCTTTTAATATTGATTTGATAATAATATCTTAGTATTATCGTTGTTTCGGGTGTTAACTTACTTGTTTTATTTTATATGTTTTGTTATGTAAGCCATGTTTGTAATGAATAGGTTGTATATTATTCAAATCCATAATGATATCAAGTCCTTAAACATCATTTTTAAATCATCAAATGATAATTATACTTGAATGGATACGATGGAGAATGAATCTTATCAAGTTCGTGGAGACGGTAGTCCGTACGTACGCACGAGCGACAATATCATTCTTTTGATATTAAAATAATATATAAATGGATGTTATATCATATATACAGAATAATTAACATGTTATATTTATTATTTACATGAGTTACAGATCATTATTATACCCATCCAAATAATAATATATTGAATAACAATTACACCACGACGTGGAGACGGTAAGCCGTACGTACGCACGTATGGTGACATGTTATTCAAAGGGTGGATAGAATACTGAATATGGTTGTACCATAATTATAATAACATCACAGTATATGTGAGATAATGGAGTTATTATTTTAGAATGGTAACAACAAAGGAAGAAGAAGTGGAAGAAGAAATGAACTTGAAAAAAGGGTGGTGAAATCATTACCTCTTCTCCGGGTTCTTCCTTTTGATTTGATCAAAAGGGCTCCATAGGTTGGCTTTCGGATCCAAATAAGACCTCTAGGTTGTAGTGAGGGAAGTTGGGAGAGTATTTGGGCAGAGTTTGGCCGATCCAAAAGGCTTTTAAGGTGTGAAGAAAAGATAAGTAGGAGTGCCCTTTTATAAGAGGGGTGAGGGGCACCTTTGGAAAAGATAGAGATATTAGTTTATAATAAATTCATAATCGGTTTCCAATGGCTCCAAAGTTGACTATTCAAAGGTTAAGGTGGGGATGGGTCGAAAACAACTCAACCAATAGAATTTAGACAGGTTTGGGTACTTATATTAACCTTATCTTTAAGTATTAACTCTAAGTTAATTAGTTTCACTTTTACAATGTCTCTTTGTATTTTTATATAATATGGTTAATAAAATTACTATATACATCCAAGAGACCCCCAAGTGGTCCATAAATTATGAACCTATAATGATATAAGTCTCTTGGCCGAACATTATATTTTTAGGAATTTAATATAAATTAATAATATAATATTTGTTTTAAGAACTCTTTTATGTCAATTTTGAAACTATTCAATAGATTATTTTTGTGAAACTCAAAACAGATTTATTACTTAGAACAAAGTAAATTAAATCAATCCTAATATATCATACTATCCTATAAAATTAGTTAAATTTATTAAAAGTTTCATATTATATTTATTTGGGTATTTATAATATCAATTAGTTTAATTTTTCACTATTATAGTAATTACTACATCATCATTGTGTCATAAACAAATTAAATCATTTAATGTCTAAAAATTATAAATAAAATATAATTATGTAGGAAATCTTTTTATCTTTATAATGATTATTTATAATCTAATATCCAGCATATATAACCCTATGTAACAATTGTTTTTCTAAAATATATATGTTTGTGTCATTTTTGTATTCATTTTAACTTAATTAAAATAAAGTGTCCCTATCACCTACAAGTGGCACCATGGGGTCCCAAAATCGACCCAACGATGCCTATGGTCGAACATGTATCAACCAATAAGGCTAGGACACGTTTTAGGGTAATTTAGTATTATTATAATATTATTTTTTAAACCCTTATTTACCAGATTTACCTTTAACCATGGTAAATAAAATATTTACCGCAGTAATTATTCAAAATGTCTAAAAATAAAAGTTACTTATTTACACAATTTGAACATCCTGATTCCAAATATGGAATCCATTTTTCTAAATTCAAAACACAGAAGTGGAAGAAATTAATTTAAAATTAATTCCCGCTGTCAAAACAAAAAGCGTGTTTTTAAGAGATAATAACTATCAAAAGATTGACACTTGTTTATGTTCGGTTTAATTATAAAATTATGACCAATGACCAAAATTATATTAAATGGTAAAAATATATTCTAAATATACTTTAAAACCACTCAAATTCATAATTTATCACTATTAATTATTTTGATTAAAAAAGTTGTTTTTAATTAGAATTTAGTAATTTTCACTATTCATCAAAATATGAAAGTTATCCGAAAAGTACCAAAATTTCACCTTAGGATAAATTTGATATTCCGAATCCAAAAATGAAGTCCATTTTAATATATAAAATATATATAATTTCAAAAATTAGGTATTACTATTCATAACGGCTAGTTTAATTGGTTATGGTGTGTTAGAACTCGGTGTTGCGTACAACACACGCTATCACATTATTCAAAGAGAAGCATACAATAGAAGCTTGGGGTGTTACATTGTTGGGGAGAATCGTTTTATTAGGATACCCTATTTTAAGTATATTTTGAGTGAGGGTTTATATTGGATTGAAGTTGTAATATCATTTTCAGTTCTCCATCAATATTGGTGGGCATTGATCACTTATTTCTCATTTTGTATGTAGTGGTTCTGTTTAAATACCCAATCAAGAAATTTGATTCTCATTCTCCCCGTTTTGGAGAATTGATAGTAATTTCCAGAAAATTATTTTATTTTTATGGATAGTATTAGTAATCATTATATGATAATTAATTGTGTTAATTTTATATTGATGGGGAATGGGAGTTCTCATAGTGATTTTAGTTTTTTTGATATTTCTGAAATAATTAAAATTTTGATTTTCCTTATTGAAAATAATCGATCAGGGGTGCCTTTTTTCTTTTTTAGTTTTTTATTATAGCGAAACCATGTTGTTTTAAATGTTTGACCAACCATTCATAAATCTTTTGGGAATTATTTATTTTTGATGAACCATTTCTGCATGTAAATGAATAATATATTGGATTCAAATAATAAATATAAATATAATGTGATGAAATGTATTTTTTGTCCCTTCATTGATTTTATTGTTGTGTCATTTTGGTGTGATGTTTGTGGAATGTTTGGGCTCATACTGGTGGTAGAAGAAACTCGGTTTGATGTGTAATAAGTTTTGTTGAAATGATGGTTGTTAGGAATTAAATGTAATGTGGGATGATCCGTGAGGTGGTTATGTGTTTTTTGAGGCTGTAGAGGTGAAGTGTGATGTTGGAACATGATGTTGGTATGAATGTTGTTGATGGTGTTGATTGTTGGCAGGTTATTTTCATGGAATTTATATAATACATTAAAATTATTTATTATAATTAAACTAATTATCGGTTATATATTGTGATTGTTGTATAGAAATAAATGAAACTAATATAATTCTATAGAATAACAATGATAAAATCGAATATAGGTATATGATATGTGTATATGAATATATTTTGTAATAAATTTATTCAAAATGGTACTATTAATTGTGTGTTTTTTTCATTGTAACTGGAGTTGATTTTATGATGGTAGTATGGTATCGATGTTGGAATGTGATATTGGTAATAAAGATGTTGTATTTATTGGGTAGTTTTGTTTGTGTACTCATAGATTAGGCTACTGTATAACTATTATAAACTATGTTTCCTTGTTATTTTGAAGACACATCCATCCTAAGTCATACATTTACACTATAACAAATGGTATTTTGATTCAGGGGTTTCCCCACACATAACATTTTGGTAAGGTTGGATGGTAATATACCTCTTCTCCACCTCTCTTAGAAAAGATATTATTAGTCAGGGGATATAATATATTATTGTTATTGTTCCATATCGGTGATGATGGAATAGAGTATTTTTATTTTTATATTGGGGTTTGTTTATGGAATAAGTAGGGAATGGGAATTAAATACTTCATATTATCTATATAATACAATGATTTTTTATATATGTATTTTTTTGATTGTATGGATGTGAGGGTTGCAGCATGTGGTTTAGTTATGATGAAACACTGATATGAAATTTGAACAGGTTGGGATTTGGGATTACCCCATTTGATGTTGAAATTGTTGGTTGAGGCTAGTAGATACAGATGGGATTGGATATTCATCATGTGTGATGTTGGGTAATGGAATGGTATTTTTTGGGAAGTAGTGGAGGGTACCATTTTTATTGATATGATTATTCATATATTATTTTACTCGGTTAAGTTATTCGTTGAGTGATCAATCATACAGTTGGGGACATGTTGAATGATATGTTCTTGTTGGTGACACTATTTCATCACTGGATTATTAGCAGTATTTTCCCATATTTTCATAAGAGTCATTAGAATTTATCCTACTGAGTACATAGGTTATGATTTCCCAAAATACATGGTAATTATTTTTTATTCTATCTAGAGGGTGATGAAGGCAGATGTGGATATTTAAATCTTGTATCATGGGGTTTTTGAGTTTTGTTCATATGATATTGTTCTTGTATTTTACCAGCGTTCTTTTTTTTGTATACAAATGAAATTACTTGAATTATGGGATATTTAGAGACTTTTATATACATTATGTAACGTAGTTTCATAGATACTGATATCCTATCACTCGATCCTGCATTATTCATCTTGACGGAAATGCATCTCATTTATGATATTTATTATAACCTTAGTTCTAATCACCCCCCAGAGACCTAATAGACATATGACTAGGGGGCTGGTATATATATTTCATCATTTTTTGACTATGAATGGAACCATTAGATGGAGGGTGTCCTAAGAACCACCCAATTTTCTATCAATTATTAATTCTAAAAAACAATAAAAGCGGACATCATTGAATTGGAATATGAGAAAAAAGGAATAAATTAGTCTACAAAAGAATACAATAAGTAATGTTAATAAAAATAAATACCCAACCATATTTTATAAGAGATCATTAGAAGTTGTGATTTATACTCTTTTTCAGTGTCAAGGATAAGGTTAAATGAACATCTCACGACCTAGAGCCACATAATTTCTACTAGAACATGGTATCATTTAAGGATATGATTTCATATATATACTGGTAGGGACACATATAGTAGTAGATGAAACCTCTAAATATGATTGAATTATTCATGATCTATCTCTGGAATGAAATATCATTTAAATATCTCATTTCACCATTTAATGAACTCTCACTCTAGATCATGTGATGGTGTGTAGAAATAGCTCTGATTTTAGATATTAACTGCAATAGATCAAAAAACCATCAATAAATTAATATATAAAATAAAATAATTTATCATCATGAAATGACAATATATATATATTACAAATTGATAATAACAACATCAATATATTCTCATTACCATGTAATTTTTGGACTATCTGCCTATGCAAAGGTTATCCAAACTCATTGTGTGATGGTAAAATATCCTTATAGAAAAACAACCAAGACATGATATAGACATGTTATATGAATGTAATTGAAGGGTAAATAATATAAATATATGGGTAAGACACATTACATAAAGGTATAATTATCCTCACATCATGGTAATTGGATACACATGAGAGTAACCACATGTTACACCATAACTGAAAAGGTCTTATCAAACCAACAAAATGGTATAATAAAGATACATAAGGATGAAAATGTTATCAATAAAGTTATATAAATGTCTAGGTATCTGTATATATTGGTATAGTAATTGATACAAGACACTCTGTAGGGTACCATTCATTCAACATAATGGTAAAACAAAATTGAGCTACATAATAAAATAAGAATGGGAAAAACAAATAGAGTAAAAATAATTTGGATCTTCAAACATTTAATATTGAAAAATTAAACAAATATTCAGTTAATGTAATTTTAAAAAATATATTAACATGTTGAAATTTACATGGAAGAATAAGAATTTGGGATTAAGTCAATCTCAGGGTTGTTTTTTCCATTTACAAGGTGATCTCATAAGATTGTTTCCAAATATATTTTTGGAGACCTCTTAAAGGGGTCACCGATTTAACCCCAATATATTTATTTAAATTTATATTATTATTTTATTTTATGATCAATTATGTCACCGTAGTGTAGGATTTCATTTAGGAGATCATCTAGGAACCATGTGCATGGGCAAAGAGGCAGCATTCTTATATGTGGTATTTAATAGATTTTCTTATTTTTATTTATTTTTCAAATAATATATAAATATTCAAATATGTAAAATATATTTATATCAATAATTACAATTTAAATTCACATAAGTATTTGTATATGAATTATTTTTTCATATACCTTATATATTTAATTCAAAATTAAGTATTAATACAATCCTCCTTTGTGGGAAATTTTAAATTCTCACAGTATAAACAATAGATGGAGTTTTTAATCATTTTTTATAACAGATATTTAATTGGGACAAAAATAGCTATAATATAGTAGGATAGCTTAAAAAACCCACACCCACTCCTCCCTTGGGTTGTGATTCACTGATCACTATGAAAAATAATTTGAAGATAATGAAATTATATTTCACTAAGAACAAGGATAGCTTAAAAAACCCACACCCACTCCTCCCTTCAATTCCCCCAAAAGGTGCTATAAAGGCTCTATCAATATAAATAATCTATATAGAACTAAAATGGATGATTCATGGATGAATCTCAAGGACAAATTATATGTCCACATTTGATCCATTATATTTATAAAAAAACAATAGCCACATAAAATTTATTTGTATGTATGTATTATAATTTTTATTTATTCTTCAAACCCATAAATTGAAATTACAAACTATTAAATCTAATTTGTTAAAATATACAAGAACCTAAAATGATATGTAGTAAAATTCATCAAATCCCTATATTTCCCAAAAAAAATCACATGGAAATTCATAAAAAATATAACTTTTCATGTCATATCCTATTTCTCAACATGACTATATGGGTCTCAAATTTATGGATATTCTCATGTAACAATATTTATTGATCCATCACCTAGTGAATTCATTGAAAGAGGATGTTTATCTACCTCATCTAGGAATGAAAAATGGATTTATTAAACATTTAAAATTAAAATTTAATATCATAATGAACTCTATACTCCCTATGAATAAATATATAATGATAAAGAAAATACATAAACCACAAAATCTTCTTGTGAACCTTCATAACGTTAATGTACATTTCTTTAGCCATGGAAAAAGTGATCCATTTTTTCAAACATGCTTTTTCTGATACAACTCTTGAAAAATTATGGATTTTTCATGATGTATAATTCCTTATATATGAATATCCGATTATATTTGAATATTTATATCCCTAAAAGTGTAGATCAAATCTCTCATAGAAAAAAACATTGCATTAATGTAACTCTAATATAACTCTGAATCTAATTGACTAGATACCATTTCAGTTTCCTATGATTGGAGAGAAGATAACTTGTGGTTTTCACTCTATTGGAATTGACCAGGAGCATAAACAGAAAAATGACCCTTAAGATTATAAACTCAATGGAGTATGGTGTAATCCTTATTTAATTAATTTCATTATTGGATAATGAATATGATATCTTGATCAACTTCATATGATTGGGAATATGAATTGCCATCTATTCGGTTCTATATATGTTTAATCATTTTTGAATAAATTCATCAAAATTATTCTGAGATATCCATAAAAAATCATCATTTAGTAATCAATGATTTTTATACCCAAAATCTTTTAATACACTATCAAGTCATTCATATAGATATAAGTGAAAATTTTATACTTAAACTAGATGTTATTTTCTTCATCCTTTCCGATCAAATATATATCAACACCATAAATTATGAGAGAAACAATGTTGCCATCCTTAAATCTCTTGAAGAATAAACATTGTTCTAAATTTTTTATCTTGTATCCATGACTCACCACAAATGATTCATGTTTCATGTATAAAAATCTATGGTATCATTTATATTTGTAGGAATTTTTATTCTATTTTCTCTCAGGTATTTACTGTTAAAAATCTATTAGGTTATTTAATATATATCTCTGCATTGAGGTCTCCATGGTGAAGTGATGTCTTCAAATCTATTATCTCAAACTCTATTTCTAATATGAAAACTAATATGAAAATTAATATATCCAATGAAAAATTCTCCAAAAATGAAAATGTATTAACAAACTATAATAAAATATTCTGAATTAATCATTTAAAAACTAAATGAGATTTATACATGACCACTATTTTCATACCATCATTCTTCATATAAAACAAAAAAAAATTGTTATTGTGTTCTTATATTCTGGTAGTTCATAAAAATTGTATGTCTTGCTCATTGTTTAAGAATCCATATCAACCACTATTCCATATATCCAATTGATTTTTTTAAGATGAGATATTTCTTCCTCATTTACTTCAATATATCTTTACTAATCATTAATAGGTATAAGAACTCATAATATTTTTTTCGATGGAATCATTTAATATAATGATATTAGAACTTGTGAAATAATATTTTCAGATAGAACAAAATTATTACGATCATGTGATGGTAATACATCTTCTAGTGGAGATGATTGAATCTCCCTGTGTTTAATATCATCATTTTCAACCATTGGTTCAAGAAATAATGTTTCCTATTACACCTATAAAAATATAATGTAAGTTGTTTATAGTATATGTGTTGGATTATTAACGGATTCCATGGATCATTCCCTTCAATAGATTCATGGATTTTAAATGACCACAATTGTTTCATTATCGTAGAGAATGAAATACCTTATCTAGATCACCAAATTGTTATTAAGGACCCAAATCATGTATCAAAACTCATAATTTATATTTACAATTATGATGCGGGGAGTAAACATGTAGTCTTCATTCTCCCTAATATCATTGGATACATGTAAAAAAGGAAACATATGAATAATCAAAAATGATAATATAGGGAATGTTTACCAGAAAATATATTTTAGAGAATTGAATTTTTTTTTAGGGAATGATAGCGATCTATTAATGTGATATCATGTATCTTGATAAAATTATACACATAATGGATTAAGTAGATGATCTAAAATCATCATTGTAGGGACCCGAAGCTTGACGTACATGGACATTACATTACTTTAGCGGAATAAAGACACACAAGGACCGTAATAGTTTAGTGTCTTTGGAATCTTGGAACGTAATCTTCTAATCGTGGTGAAAGATCTTCAACATCTCCCATAAAGATCTTCCCCTTTTTTTCTTACCTAAAAACTTTATTTATATCCTGGGGAAAAGATAACATAAAAATGGTGAGCTCAAATTCTTAGTAAGGGTAAGCATGGATAAAATAAAACATACCATATATATTTGAACTTAAAAAAACATGAACATTAAAAATCGTGTGCAACGACATAAAACATGGAAGTACATAAGGCATAGATCATAATGGAACATAAATCATGATAAAATAGAATGGGAATAAAACATGTAATTGTGGAAACCATTAAGCACATGATATGATTTCCATAGTAGCCAAGACATTTCTACCAAGACCATCTTAGTGGACAAATTCCCTTTCTGAATCGAGTTCACTTCTTGTTTCAATCCTGTTTTACGGAACCGGTTTAACCTGCCATTCCATCCATGTCAATCTCATGAGATATAAATCTTTACCCAATGCATTGGAGGGAAATATAGGTCCCACCCATCTCATAATTAACTCATTCTTACTTGTGCCACAAAATAAACATACATCATTCATAATAACCCAATAAATAAAATGGGTTTCATAAACAACATCACATGACCACATAATCCATATAAAAGAAATGGATAACATGTAACGCCCCGACCCCAGCTGCCCAGAGTCGGTGCATTACTTCGTAACATTGGCATGATCACAAGAAAGATCAAATCTCGAAAGACCGATTGGTTTAGTAGCCTTGGAAACACTAGATATAATCATAAAGTTTTACATTACAATTCAAAGTGAAAAAACTACTACAACAACATAGTCTTCATATCCACACTATTAACCCCTCATAATATCCCTGCAAGTCATTCATAATTTACTTCTTCACTACCTGGGAAAAATAAAACATAGAAAAGGGGTGAGCTCAAATGCCCAGTAAGGATAACAATATAGCGGAACATTCATAATAAGCATAAACATTTAAGGCAATGTATAACTAAAACAAAAGCCTTTTAAAATTGAACTTCAACATAGTATGGCAAAAATAAAAATGAAATAATGCCATTTACTTATTCACATGGATATTCTACTAATCGAATAATCACATGCAATATCAATAAACACTTTCATAATGTTGGAATGCATAATGCTAAACGTTAATTTATTTGTCTAGGCCTCATCCCAAGACCTAGGGGTTACTTCTAACCGGAACCCAACCCGGAGTGCCTCTAATAACCAGACACCAACCCGGAGTGCCTCTAATAACCGGACACCAACCCGGAGGGCATACTTTTACCAGTCCCTAACCTGGAGGGCTTACTTTAACCAGTCCCCAACCTGGAGGGCTTACTTTTACCAGTCCCCAACCTGGAGGGCTTACTTTTACCAGTCCCCAACCTGGAGGGCTTACTTTTACCGGTCCCCAACCCGGAACATACTTTTTTAGCACATTCATCTGAAGAAAAATTTGAAATATAACATAAACATTCGGATTAAAACTAGCATACGAAATGTCAATAGTTTCACCATAAACTATGAATGGTATAAAATATCACATCCACAGTCAAACATACCAAAAAACCTTAAATACAATATAGAAGTTTTGTATCACAATAAATCAACTTCAAATAAGTGTAAAATCCATCAAAGGATGTTGACATAGATGAAATCAAAATTCTTTTTTAAAGAAATATCTCCTTTTATTTTGAAATCATTTAAGATCCATATAAAATAAAACATTTTCTTTGAAAATATTCTTATAAGCTTGTAAGGAAAGCTTTGAAGATTTCATAACGGCGTAAAATAACCGCACCCGCCGTATAAGTTAAAAAAAACATTCTTACCTCAATTCTGTCGAAAAGGTTAAAAAAGGACCTTGTTTTGAAAACGACGGAAAGATTCCTTTATAAACCTCTTATAAAAAGTCAAACAAGGGTATAAATGACTTTAACCCATATTCTTGTAAATAGTAAAAATGTTTTGAAATACATTTCGAAGAAACATGGATGTGGATGATAAAGAGATCCCAGTAGATTATTACATATAAACAACCTCGGATAATGAAGAGATTGTGAAATAACCCTTACCTTGTACTTTTCCTTGGTTGTGGTAGGTTAACCTCCTGTATAATGGTGAAATAATTGTTATTAAATTATACAAGAATCATATACCTTAATATGATATCATATATGATCTTTTAATATTGATTTGATAATAATATCTTAGTATTATCGTTGTTTCGGGTGTTAACTTACTTGTTTTCTTTCATATGTTTTGTTACGTAAGACATGTTTGTAAAGGATAGGTTGTATATTATTCATATCCAGAATGATATCAAGTCCTTAAACATCATTTTTAAATCATAAAATGATAATTACGCTTTAATGGTTACGATGGAGAATGAATCTCATCGCGTTCGTGGAGACGGTAGTCCGTACGTACGCACGAGCGACAATATCATTCTTTTGATATTAAAATAATATATAAATGGATGGTATATCATATATACAGAATCATTAACATGTTATATTTATTATTTACATGAGTTACACATCATTATTATACCCATCCAAATAATATTATATTGAATAACAATTACACCACGACGTGGAGACGGTAAGCCGTACGTACGCACGTATGGTGACATGTTATTCAAAGGGTGGATAGAATACTGAATATGGTTGTACCATACATATAATAACATCACAGTATATGTGAGATACTGGAGTTATTATTTCAGAATGGTAAGAACAAAGGAAGAAGAAGTGGAAGAAGAAATGAACTTAGAAAAGGGTGGTGAAATCATTACCTCTTCTTCGGGTTCTTCCTTTTGATTTGATCAAAAGGGCTCCTTAGGTTAGCTTTCTGATAAAACTAAGGCCTCTAGGTTGTATTGAGGGATGTTGGGAGAGTATTTGGGCAGAGTTTGGCCGAACCAAAAGGCTTTGAAGGTGTGAAGAAATGAGAAGGAGGAGTTCCCTTTTATAAGAGGGGTGAGGGGCACCTTTGGAAAAGCTAGAAATATTAATTTATAATAAATTCATATTCGGTTTCTAATGGCTCCAAAGCTTATTATTAAAAGGTTAAGGTGGGGATAGGTCGAAAACCACTCAACCAATATAATTTAGACAGGTTTGGGTACTTATATTAACCTTATCTTTAAGTATTAACTCTAAGTTAATTAGTTTCACTTTTACAATGTCTCTTTGTATTTTTATATAATATGGTTAATAAACTTACTATATACATCCAAGCGACCCCCAAGTGGTACATTAATGATGAACCTATCATGATATAAGTCTCTTGGCCGAACCTTAGATTTTTAGGAATTTAATATCAATTAATAATATAATATTTGTTTTAAGAACTCTTTTATGTCAATTTTGACACTATTCAATAGTTGATTTTTGTGAAACTCATAACAGATTGATTACTTCGAACAAAGTCAATTAAAGAAATCCTAATATATCATATTATCCTAGAAAATTAGTTTAATTCATTAAAAGTTTCATATTATATTTATTTTGTTATTTATAATATCAATTATTTTAATTTTTCACTATTATAGTAATTACTGCATCATCATTGTGTCATAAATAAAATAAATTATTTAATTTCTAAAAATTATAAATAAAATATCATTATGTAGGAAATCATTTTATCTTTCTAATGAATATTTATAATCTAAAATCCAACATATATAACCCTATGTAACAATTGTTTTTCTAAACGATATATACTTGTGTCATTTTTGTATTCATTTTAACTTAATTAAAATAAAGTGTCATTATCACTTACAAGTGGATCCATGGGGTCCCAAAATCGACCCAAAAATGACCATGGTCGACCATGTATCAACCAATAGGGTTAAGACACGTTTTAGGGTAATTTAGTATTATTATAATATTATTTTTTAACCCTTATTTACCGGATTTACCCTTAACCATGGTAAATAAAATATTTACCGTAGTAATTATTCAAAATGTCTAAAAATAAAAGTTACCTATTTACACAATTTGAACATCCTGATTCCAAATATGGAATCCATTTTTCTAAATTCTAAACACAGAAGTGGCAGAAATTAATTTAAAATTAATTCCCGATGTCAAAACAAAAAGCGTGTTTTAAGAGATAATAACTATCAAAAGATTGACACTTGTTTATGTTTGGTTTAATTGTAAAATTATGTCCAACGACCAAAATTATATTAAATGGTAAAAATATATTCTAAATATACTTTAAAACCACTCAAATTCATAATTTATCAATATTAATTATTTTGATTAAAAAAGTTGTTTTTAATTAAAATTTAGTAATTTTCACTATTCATCAAAATATGAAAGTTATCCGAAAATTACCAAAATTTCACCTTAGGATAAATTAGATATTCCTAATCCAAAAATGAAGTCCATTTTGAAATATAAAATATATATAATTTAAAAAGTAGGTATTACTATTCACAATGGCTAGTTTAATTAGTTGTGGTGTGTGTTAGAACTCGAGGTTGCGTACAACACACGCTATCGCATTATTCGAAGGGAAACGTACCGTGGAAGTTTGGGGTGTTTCATTTTAAATTTTTGATGTCCCCATTTAGTCAAAAAGTTTAAAATATTGTATTTAAAAAGGTTTCACTATTAGAAGTTGATAAAAGTGAAATACTGAAAATGAATCTGTTCTTGCATTATGACTAAGAAACTCATAATAGGGATTCTAAAATTATAAGGATTATATAAAGTTCAAAATGTAGTTAATACTATTCATGACCTCTTTTAATGGTGTGATTGAACTCGGTGTTGCGTGTAGTGCAAGTTATTGAATTATTTTTAAGAAATAACACACTCTGAAATCCTGGGGTGTTACATTCTCCCCTCCTTCAATAAATTGCGTCCTCGCAATTTGAAATTGTTCTTCGAAAATAAAAGGTTGAAAGTAGAAAATATATTTGTGGGAAAACCCACATCGGAAATTGGTTTACTAAAATTTATTCTTAATATGAGGAAAAGAGAAATGAAAGGGTCACCACTGAATTATGATCTCGATTAGGAGAACATTGGTGGAAATTAGAGACATATAATTGGAGGAAAAACGTAAATATTTATAGGTAGTGATTGAGGTCATCAATCACAAACAAGTATAAAATTGAGGTCCTTAAACTCATCAATCTATGATGATTTCAAGTACCATCGGTTCAACAAAATATAGGGTATTGGGACAACACATTTTTGACATTTCAAAATATCTTAGTTGAAATCCCACATCGAAAAATGAATTAATGAGGCCTCTATTTAAAATAAAGAGTGGAAAGTATGAAGATTACCGAAAATAACACATACTAGGGTTCCATGTAGGAAAATATGGATATGGAAGAGAAATCTAACCATCAATTATCTGATGGAGAGTGGTAGAGAACATGGCTATGAAAAGGCAAACAATCCCAAAGCCATAAATTTTTGATGATTTAAGGTACCATCTAGGACAACATTTTTGTTCTATGTTTCTATTATTAATGTTGAGGAATTTATTTATGAGATTGGCTAATATAATAAGGAGATATACTTACTTTATAATTAGAATTTTACCCATTAATAAATTTCTACCACAAACTCATCTTTCACTCTAGAACGTAATTTTTTTTTCTATTTATACTATTCGTACAGGGTTCCAAAATAAATGAATTTATAATTCATCTACCAGATCATTTAAAAAAAACTACATTATTTAATTCAGGAAATCTCGTGGGACAGTGGTAGGTGATACACCCTTGTCTCCCTTCGGTTGCGGGTTCAAGTCTCGCAGCCTTGCCGGACGCGACGGATTGCCGCCCGACCTCCGGGTTGTTCTTTTATGGCAATCCAAAATAATCCAAACTAGAACTATCCAAAATACTTATGTCTAAACTCACAGTCCAACATTTATAAGGAAGGTAAACATAATATAGATCCTTTTTACCCCGTAATAGAATATGAATACCTTCATCATGTATTACCATATTCCTTATTGATTACATTCATGCTCCCTTATTCCATATAGAATGCTGGATATACTTCATTAATCCAAAAATGTTTTAAACCCCAACAATGATGGAATATACAAATCATTAATCAGCTTCAAGGTAGTCAATAATATCCAATATAATTTATCCAAATCAATCATGTATTATTCTAAAATCACCACCTCGGTATCTGAACCATATTATGGTTTATCTTTCTCTCAACCATATATTTTCCAAACATTTAACCTGCTACTGAGTCACTTTTCTTTGTTCCACACCATCTCAAGTCCTTAATGAAATAGTACTGCAGTACAATCCTTATATACTCCATAATTATTATAACAAGTACATTGTTGATACAACACTCAATTGACATAATCAACATAAGAACTCTAATCATTCTTCTTCATCTGTGGTAGTATCATAACTTGATTATTATCCAATAGCATCATTTGTGGCATAGTCTGATGACTGGGACATAGGTTCGCGTAGTGTCCAAACTCCTTGCAAATGAAGCATTGTACATTTGAAACCATTTTCTTACCCTTGCAGTCATGTACTTTGTGCCCTTTTCCTCCACACTTATAACAAACTCCCATTCCTTTCAGGCAATTTCCAGGGTGTTTCTTTCCACAGTTACCACATATGGGAAAATTCTTCTTTTCCCTCTTCCCTTTATCCATTTTTCTCTCTTCCATCCTTTTATTCTCTTGCTTCCCTTCAAAGCCATAGGACTCAGTAAACTCTTTACTTATCTTATCAACACATGATATTATTTCTTCATATGATGATAATACATGGGAGACTATTTCTCTTATAAATTCTAGCTTAAGACCATGAAAGATATGATCCTTCCTTCTCTTTGGATCATGTGCATTTCTGGAGTTCTCATTCCTTCTACTGGGCGCCATTTCTATACCATGGCATAAACTAGATCAGTTTATGAATCAAAACACATAATCCCATACTTATAAAACACTTAACATAAATTGAACTATTTATGGATATAATCCATAATCATAAAAATGTTTTCTTTGAGGAAGTATATACTCATAAACCCTTCATAATGATTTGTAAAGAAAATGAGAGTTATCCTAAGCATATCCCCCGGAGGTGTCGTAACCAAGAGTGCAGCAAGGCCCGTTGTCGTGCACCAGTTCCCGTTCGAGTCTAGCTCAAAGCGGTGTTTTCGGGTTTTACCCCTAGGTACATCTGTGCCGGAGCCGCCTCTACCTGCTCGTATCCAGACAGGGATGTATTGCTCGGAAAACTCACAAAATCTCTACAATACCAAAATTCTAGGAAGTTCTTCTATACAAATCCTCAATGTTCATCTTAGGTATACGTGCTCTAATCAGAGTTTATCTAAATCTAGCTTCCAAGGTTTGTACTAAACTTCCTCTGATACCAACTGTAACGCCCCGACCCCAGCTGCCCAGAGTCGGTGCATTACTTCGTAACATTGGCATGATCACAAGAAAGATCAAATCTCGAATGACCGATTGGTTTAGTAGCCTTGGAAACACTAGATATAATCATAAAGTTTTACATTACAATTCAAAGTGAAAAAAACTACTACAACAACATAGTCTTCATATCCACACTATTAACCCCTCATAATATCCCTGCAAGTCATTCATAATTTACTTCTTCACTACCTGGGAAAAATAAAACATAGAAAAGGGGTGAGCTCAAATGCCCAGTAAGGATAACAATATAGCGGAACATTCATAATAAGCATAAACATTTAAGGCAATGTATAACTAAAACAAAAGCCTTTTAAAATTGAACTTCAACATAGTATGGCAAAAATAAAAATGAAATAATGCCATTTACTTATTCACATGGATATTCTACTAATCGAATAATCACATGCAATATCAATAACCACTTTCATAATGTTGGAATGCATAATGCTAAATGTTAATTTATTTGTCTAGGCCTCATCCCAAGACCTAGGGGTTACTTCTAACCGGAACCCAACCCGGAGTGACTCTAATAACCGGACACCAACCCGTAGTGCCTCTAATAACCGGACACCAACCCGGAGGGCATACTTTTACCAGTCCCGAACCTGGAGGGCTTACTTTAACCAGTCCCCAACCTGGAGGGCTTACTTTTACCAGTCCCCAACCTGGAGGGCTTACTTTTACCAGTCCCCAACCTGGAGGGCTTACTTTTACCGGTCCCCAACCCGGAACATACTTTTTTAGCACATTCATCTGAAGAAAAGTTTGAAATATAACATAAACATTCGGATTAAAACTAGCATACGAAATGTCAATAGTTTCACCATAAACTATGAATGGTATAAAATATCACATCCACAGTCAAACATACCAAAAAACCTTAAATACAATATATAAGTTTTGTATCACAATAAATCAACATCAAATAAGTGTAAAATCCATCAAAGGATGTTGACATAGATGAAATCAAAATTCTTTTTTAAAGAAATATCTCCTTTTATTTTGAAATCATTTAAGATCCATATAAAATAAAACATTTTCTTTGAAAATA
This sequence comes from Viscum album, assembly GCA_963277665.1. NCBI lineage: Eukaryota > Viridiplantae > Streptophyta > Magnoliopsida > Santalales > Viscaceae > Viscum > Viscum album. The sequence goes on along the minus strand of OY728126.1, from coordinate 2,043,799,071 downwards.
TTCTTATAAGCTTGTAAGGAAAGCTCTGAAGATTTTATAACGGCGTAAAATAACCGCACCCGCCGTATAAGTTAAAAAAAACATTCTTACCTCAATTCTGTCGAAAAGGTTAAAAAAGGACCTTGTTTTGAAAACGACGGAAAGATTCCTTTATAAACCTCTTATAAAAAGTCAAACAAGGGTATAAATGACTTTAACCCATATTCTTGTAAATAGTAAAAATGTTTTGAAATACATTTCGAAGAAACATGGATGTGGATGATAAAGAGATCCCAGTAGATTATTACATATAAACAACCTCGGATAATGAAGAGATTGTGAAATAACCCTTACCTTGTACTTTTCCTTGGTTGTGGTAGGTTAACCTCCTGTATAATGGTGAAATAATTGTTATTAAATTATACAAGAATCATATACCTTAATATGATATCATATATGATCTTTTAATATTGATTTGATAATAATATCTTAGTATTATCGTTGTTTCGGGTGTTAACTTACTTGTTTTCTTTCATATGTTTTGTTACGTAAGACATGTTTGTAAAGGATAGGTTGTATATTATTCATATCCAGAATGATATCAAGTCCTTAAACATCATTTTTAAATCATAAAATGATAATTACGCTTTAATGGTTATGATGGAGAATGAATCTCATCGCGTTCGTGGAGACGGTAGTCCGTACGTACGCACGAGCGACAATATCATTCTTTTGATATTAAAATAATATATAAATGGATGGTATATCATATATACAGAATCATTAACATGTTATATTTATTATTTACATGAGTTACACATCATTATTATACCCATCCAAATAATATTATATTGAATAACAATTACACCACGACGTGGAGACGGTAAGCCGTACGTACGCACGTATGGTGACATGTTATTCAAAGGGTGGATAGAATAATGAATATGGTTGTACCATACTTATAATAACATCACAGTATATGTGAGATACTGGAGTTATTATTTCAGAATGGTAATAACAAAGGAAGAAGAAGTGGAAGAAGAAATGAACTTAGAAAAGGGTGGTGAAATCATTACCTCTTCTTCGGGTTCTTCCTTTTGATTTGATCAAAAGGGCTCCATAGGTTGGCTTTCTGATCAAACTAAGGCCTCTAGGTTGTATTGAGGGATGTTGGGAGAGTATTTGGGCAGAGTTTGGCCGAACCAAAAGGCTTTGAAGGTGTGAAGAAATGAGAAGGAGGAGTTCCCTTTTATAAGAGGGGTGAGGGGCACCTTTGGAAAAGCTAGAAATATTAATTTATAATAAATTCATATTCGGTTTCTAATGGCTCCAAAGCTTATTATTCAAAGGTTAAGGTGGGGATAGGTCGAAAACCACTCAACCAATAGAATTTAGACAGGTTTGGGTACTTATATTAACCTTATCTTTAAGTATTAACTCTAAGTTAATTAGTTTCACTTTTACAATGTCTCTTTGTATTTTTATATAATATGGTTAATAAACTTACTATATACATCCAAGCGACCCCCAAGTGGTACATTAATGATGAACCTATCATTATATAAGTCTCTTGGCCGAACCTTAGATTTTTAGGAATTTAATATCAATTAATAATATAATATTAGTTTTAAGAACTCTTTTATGTCAATTTTGACACTATTCAATAGTTGATTTTTGTGAAACTCATAACAGATTGATTACTTCGAACAAAGTCAATTAAAGCAATCCTAATATATCATATTATCCTAGAAAATTAGTTTAATTCATTAAAAGTTTCATATTATATTTATTTTGGTATTTATAATATCAATTATTTTAATTTTTCACTATTATAGTAATTACTGCATCATCATTGTGTCATAAATAAAATAAATTATTTAATTTCTAAAAATTATAAATAAAATATCATTATGTAGGAAAGCTTTTTATCTTTCTAATGAATATTTATAATCTAAAATCCAACATATATAACCCTATGTAACAATTGTTTTTCTAAACGATATATACTTGTGTCATTTTTGTATTCATTTTAACTTAATTAAAATAAAGTGTCATTATCACTTAAAAGTGGATCCATGGGGTCCCAAAATCGACCCAAAGATGACCATGGTCGACCATGTATCAACCAATAGGGTTAAGACACGTTTTAGGGTAATTTAGTATTAATATAATATTATTTTTTAACCCTTATTTACCGGATTTACCCTTAACCATGGTAAATAAAATATTTACCGTAGTAATTATTCAAAATGTCTAAAAATAAAAGTTACCTATTTACACAATTTGAAAATCCTGATTCCAAATATGGAATCCATTTTTCTAAATTCTAAACACAGAAGTGGCAGAAATTAATTTAAAATTAATTCCTGATGTCAAAACAAAAAGCGTGTTTTAAGAGATAATAACTATCAAAAGATTGACACTTGTTTATGTTTGGTTTAATTGTAAAATTATGTCCAACGACCAAAATTATATTAAATGGTAAAAATATATTCTAAATATACTTTAAAACCACTCAAATTCATAATTTATCAATATTAATTATTTTGATTAAAAAAGTTGTTTTTAATTAAAATTTAGTAATTTTCACTATTCATCAAAATATGAAAGTTATCCGAAAATTACCAAAATTTCACCTTAGGATAAATTAGATATTCCTAATCCAAAAATGAAGTCCATTTTGAAATATAAAATATATATAATTTAAAAAGTAGGTATTACTATTCACAATGGCTAGTTTAATTAGTTGTGGTGTGTGTTAGAACTCGAGGTTGCGTACAACACACGCTATCGCATTATTCGAAGGGAAACGTACCGTGGAAGTTTGGGGTGTTTCATTTTAAATTTTTGATGTCCCCATTTAGTCAAAAAGTTTAAAATATTGTATTTAAAAAGGTTTCACTATTAGAAGTTGATAAAAGTGAAATACTGAAAATGAATCTGTTCTTGCATTATGACTAAGAAACTCATAATAGGGATTCTAAAATTATAAGGATTATATAAAGTTCAAAATGTAGTTAATACTATTCATGACCTCTTTTAATGGTGTGATTGAACTCGGTGTTGCGTGTAGTGCAAGTTATTGAATTATTTTTAAGAAATAACACACTCTGAAATCCTGGGGTGTTACATAACATTTCATAATAAGAAAAGATAAACCATATAAATCATAGAGACATTATACTAGAAACATACACATATAAAAATAATGTCATCTTAGATAGAAAATGGTTTTGATAAAACACTTGAAATGAATTCTTGAGGAAAATATCCTTTTTTCTTCAAAATCATTTTCTTTTCAAAAAATGTCATGAAATTTTAAAAGAAGATGATTAGGTTTAATAAAGTCATGAAATATTTTGGAGGAAGCTTCATGAAAATATGGCTTTATAAAACCGTAAAAATACGTTCGTGCCGTATAAATTAAAAAAACATTCTTCTCGTACTTTTTCCGGAAAAGTCAAAAAACGTACCTCGTAACGTAAACAACAAAATGATTCCTTACATAACATGTAGTAAAAGTCAGAAATGGGTAAAAAGGACATTAAAAACTCATGAAAACATTTTTATAAAATAGGGACATGGATGATAAACATAACCCGAGTAAATACTTACGAATAAATAATCTCGGATAAAAATGAGATTTGGAAAATTATCCCTTACCTTAGGTCCGATTTGCTTCGTAAGTGTCTGAACCTCCTATATAATGATTTAAATAATGTTATTAACTTACTACAGAATCATATTAATTGTTATGATATCATATATGGTTCACTTATGACTTTATATTACATGTTCTTTTGTAAATTCCATGTTAAAGAGCGTTTTGTGTAAAATCATTTCATTTGTCATCCGTGTTTTCACTTGTAATTATTCATATGATTACATAGATCATGATTACATACATCTAGAATGTAAAACATGATTTATATATAATATATATTCATAATATACATATATATAATAGATCAATAAATGGAAATAAATACACCGTTCATGCAGACGGTAGGCCATACGTACGCATGAACATTGTTTCCGTTTCCTCACTGATTTGAATGGAATTAATTGGATGAAATACAAATATATATATATATACATAAATCCAGTATTATTATTATGTCATATATTTCATTATTACTTATTATATATACTTTATAATCATTTATGAATGGTTAATTATTGAGAATGAATCTCATCGCGTTGTGGAGACGGTATTCCGTACGTACACACGAGCGATGATATCATTCCCATTATCATGGAATTTTATTGGAGTGTGTGTATACTATTACATAATCAATATCACTTTACAATAATAATATATAGTTATTCTTTACACCCTTATACCCATCGAAGTAAGGTGGTGGTTGAAAATAGATTACACCACGACGTGGAGACGTTATTTCGTACGTACGCACGCGCGGTGATTTCATTTTCGGTAGGATGGATAGATGATGAAATAGGGTTGTTTCATACATATAATAAAATATCAGTATATGAGTGATACTGATGTTATTACTTCACAATGAAACAACTAAATAAGAAGAAGTGGAAGAAGAAATAATGATGAAAGAATCGGTAACGGACATTACCTCTTCTTTGAAGCGCTTCTTTGAAACCTCCTTTTAGGGCACTAAAATTGGTCTTTTAAGAATACCAGGACCTCTAGGATGTTTCTAGGGAAGTGTAAAAGAGAATTTCACAGGGGTTGGCCGAGATTTAAGGCTCAAAGTGGTGTGAGGAAGAGAGGGAGTAGGTACCCTTTTATAAGGGAGGAGAGGGGCTCCTTTGGAAACTAAAAAATTATTTTATTATAAAGTCATATTTGGTTTTAAATATCTCAAAATTGTTTTATTTTTAAGCTAATGTGAGGATGGGTCGAAATCCTATAATCCAATAGAATTTAGACAAGTTTAGGTTTCTATTTTAACCTTATCTTTTATATTTAACTTTAAGTTAGATAATTTTACTTTTACCGTGTCTTTTTGTGTTCTTACACTATAAGGTTAATAAACTTACTATAACAAGCCAAACGAACCTCAAGTTGTTTATTATTAATATATATAACCTTATCTAAGTCATTTGGCCGAAATTTAGATTTTTAGGAATAAAATAACAATTATTAATATAATATTTGTTTTAAAAACTATTTTATGTCAATTTTGACACTATTTAGTAATTGATTTTTTTGAAAATCATAACAGAATGATTAGTTCGAAAAAAGTTAATTAAATCAATACTAACATGTCATATTAACCTATAAAATTAGTGTAATTCATAAAAAGTCTCAAATTATATTTATTTGGGTATTTAAAAAAGAAATTATTTCAATATTTCATTAATAATATAATTACTGCATCATGGTTGTGTCATAAATAAATTAAATTATATAATGTCTAAAAATTATAAATAAAATACCATTATGTTGTAAATCTTTTTAGATTTCTAATTAATATTTATAGTCTAATTTATCTTAGGTATAACCCCATATTAAAAATGATTTACTTATTAAAAATTGATTTTAACTATTTTAACCCTTCTTTAAATAAATTGATAATAAATGTCCTAATCTAATACATGTGGGCATAAATGGTCATATTTTATTCCTAAGATTGTTTTTGGTCGAATTAAACATATCCAATAGAATTAGGACATGTTTTAGGGTAATAATAATATCATTTTTACCCTTAATTACCCTATTTACTTTTAACCGTGGAAAAAAAAAGTAAAAAGTTACTATTCACAAAAAATGATTTTGATGTCATTGAACCAAATTTTACTTACTGTCATCAACCGTGTCTCTCGGATTTTTTAAATTCCCCTCATAGAAATGGTAAAATTATGTTTTATGAAAAAAAATCAGTTTTTAACTACCACTTAGTGGTTTTACTATTCATCAAAAATTGAAAGTTTCAAGAAAAATACCAAAATTTAGCCCTAAGCTATATTTGATATTATGAATTAAAAATTGATTTTTATTTTACCAAATTAAGAAAATATAAGTTACATTAACTAATTTAAAAATTAATTCCCGTCCTCAAAACAAATAACGTGTTTTTAAAAGATAATAACTATAAAATGATTGACACTTGTTTATGTCTGGTTTAAATGTGAAATTAAATCCAATGAACAACATTGTATTAAATTGTAAAAATATATTCTAAATATACTTTAAAACCACTCAAATTAATAATTTATCACTTTTAATTATTTCTATTAAAAAAGTTGTTTTTAATTAAAATTTAGTAATTTTCACTATTCATCAGAATATGAAAGTTATCCGAAAAGTACCAAAATTTCACCCTAAGCTAATTTCGATATTTCGAATCCAAAAATGAAGTGAATTTTTAAAAATAAAATTTACAAAATTTTAAAAAGTGGTTATTACTATTCATATCGGCTAGTTTTAATAATATTTTAATAGCATATCGTTGTTTAGTGAAACTCGGTATTGCGTACTACACACGCTATTGAGGAAGGTCGTGATTTCCTGTAATGTAAGGCAAGTCAAGGATACGTGTTGTGAATGCTCCTTCTGGTGTAGCGTACAACAGAAGACATTAATGAAATTAAAAGAATATTTTTCATAAAATCCTGGGGTGTTACATTCTACACCCCTTAAAATGAATTTCGCCCTCGAAATTCGTCGGGGTTATAAATGGTTTACTACTCAAAATTTTGTTTAATAGAAACCCATATAAAAAAAAGGAATACCAAAACATGGCTTTAAAAACTAATGTATGAAATGTAACGATTACCCAACTAAACTAATCAATGGGTTTCCACATAGGTGAAAATATGGATATGGAAGAGAAATCTAAACCATCATGTTTTGATGGAGGGTGGTAGAGAACATGGCTATGGAAAAGCTAGCAATCACAATACCATAAATTTGTGACGATACAATATACCATCTGATTAATCAGATACATGGGCACTTGGACAACATTTTTTGGTTTTCAAGATCATTTCCCTAATGTTGATGAAATTGGAATTAGAATAAATACTTTCATGATTTAGGTATAGTGTCACTGTTGGTCGTTCTTTGGAAAATTTCCACTTCATCTCTTAAAGAAATGAAGTTGAATTTTTCATTCTTGATGTGTTAGTAGATCATGTGATATAATGATGGGTCATTCCATTTGTCTCAAACAAAAGGTTAGAAAAGTTATCAAAAAATATATAAGTCCATCTATAGTGAGATTAATCATATATAGTTCCTAAAATTTACTTAGACTTCATATATAATACTTATTAATATAATAAAACTAGTTTCTACTAAACAGGGACTTCATGTAGGCCAGTGGTAGGCGATAAAGGCCAGTTGCACTTCGGTTCTGGGTTCGATTCCAATAGCCTTGTCCGACGCGATGGGTCGTCGCCCGTCCTGTAGGTTGTCCTTTTTATAAAACTAAATTACTATATCATCCGTTAATTAATATCAAAAAATGTTCTATACTTAAACAATAATATCTTATGTCCAACATAATCAATTCCAATCTTTAGGCTTATCTACAATACTTCTGTCCAGGCTCATAGTATAAAGAAAACGATTACATAAAATATCATCAACCAAGGATGTGAATACCATCATTTATCCCCCATATATCTTGTTGGTCACATTCCAATCATGCGAATACCTTAATCATGTATTCTCTTGAAAAATGAATACACATTAAACCTTAGTGAAAACATAAATGCTGTCAAAAGTTAACTCTTTCCACATACCAAAATCCAAAAATTCTATATACTCAAACAATGATATAACCTTCTCCTTATATCAGTCATGAGCTCATGAATACTATCAAACATTTAATTTTCTCCTTATCCCTTCATTATGCACATATATTCTATATTCCAAAAATATCTGAATAACCTTTGATGGATACTGGTACCATTAATCATACAATTTCAAAACTCAAGGAAAGACAACAGTGTAACAATCCATAGATGTATCTTTATTACATAGTACCATGAGATTAATTATACAACATTACACTTGATTAACATGTAATCATTCCACTACCTTCTTAACCCATTGACTAAACATCAAAAATTCTTTCATCTTACATATCATTTGTAGACTCTTCATCATCATCAACATAAATACTACCCATACTACCGTACTGATTCTCTTCATGAGACTTTCCCTTAGGGCATTGGTTTGCATAATGCCGATACATTCCACAATGAAAACATTTAACCATTGTTGATGTCGTAGCAATACCATTATCCTCATCCATGGTATTAACTGACCCTTTTCCTTTACACTTACGGGCTTTGTGTCCTTCTTTTTCACACCCAAAGAATCTTCAAGTTCCCTTGAAACAATCTCCCTGATGCCTCTTCCCACATGATTTACATGAGGGAAATTGAACTTTCTTTCCTCTATGATCATAGTGAAACTCCATCTTTCTCTTATTATCTGAGTCGTGAAACATACCAAAGTTGAGATTATTGATCATAATATGAGATTGATGATTAGGCATAATAACGATGTTTGGACTTCCAGATCCTATTTCATTTGGTTTCTCATGAAGAATATCATTCCATTGTCTGTCATATCCTCCATTATCATGAATCTTCCTGTTTCCAGCCATTTTCTAAAACCCAAAAAGAATAGTGTGAGAGGCAGAAATCATGCTAGGGAAAAGAACATAGTAAAGGGGGAGTTACCTCAATATCTAACATCTTAGGTTAAATTCTATGATCGTTATCGTAGTCTTAGGACTATATCCTATATGTATACTTATCCTTAGGGACATCCGTAGACATACCTTAGAAATATCGCTAGGGATCTCACTAACGTTTTCGCATCCTAGTTTCCAATGGTTGACTAAACCTTTCCTCTGATACCAACTGTAGAGACCTGAAGATTGACGTGCATGGAAATTACATTACTTTAGCAGAATACAGACACACAAGGACCGTAATAGTTTAGTGTCTTTAGAAACATGGAACGTAATCTTCTAATCGTGGTGAAAGATCTTAAACATCTCCCATAATGATCTTCCCCTTTTTTTCTTACCTAAAACCTTTATTTATATCCTGGGGAAAAGAAAACATAAAAAGGGTGACCTCAAATTCTCAGTAAGGGTAAGCATGGATAAAATAAAACATACCATATATATTTGAACTTAAAAAAATGAACATTAAAAATCATGAGCAACGACATAAAACATGGATGTACATAAGGCATAGATCATAATGGAACATAAATCAGGATAAAATTGCATGGGAATAAAACATGTAATTGTGGCAACCGTTAAGCACATTATATGATTTCCATAGTAGCCAAGACATTTCTTCAAAGACCATCTTAGTGGACAAATTCCCTTTCTGAATCTAGTTCACTTCTCGTTTCAGTCCTGTATTACCGAACCGGTTTAACCTGCCGTTCCAGCCATGTCTATCTCATTAGATATAAATCATTACCCAATTCATTGGAGGGAGATATAGGTCCAACCCATCTCATAATGAAATCATTCTTACTTGTGCCACAAAATAATCTTACATCATTCATAATAACCCAATAAATAAAATGGGTTTCATAAACATCATCACATAATCCATATAAATGAAATGGATAACATTTCATAATAAGCAAAGATAAACCATGTAAATCATAGATACATTATACTAGAAACATACACATTTGAAAATAATGTCATCTTAGATAGAAAATTGGTTTGATAAAACACTTGAAATGAATTCTTGAGGAAAATATCCTTTTTTCTTCAAAATCATTTTATTTTCACAAAATGTCATGCAATTTTAAAAGACGTGGATTTTGTTGAAAATATTCATTAAATCTTTTGGAGGAATATTCATGAAAATATTTCTTTATAAAAGATAAAAAATCTGTTCGTGCCGTATAAATTAAAAAAAACATTCTTCTCGTACTTTTGCCGGAAAAGTCAAAAAAGTACCTCGTAACGTAAACAAAAGAAAGATTCCTTAAATACCATGTAGTAAAAGTCAGAAATGGGTAAAAAAGACATTAAACATTAATGAAAACATTTTTATAAAATTTGTACATGGATGATAAATATAACCCCAGTAAATACTTACGAATAAACAATCTCGGATAAAAATGAGATTTAGAAAATTATCCCTTACCTTAGGTCTGATTTGCTTCATAATTGTCTGAACCTCCTGTATAATGATTTAAATAATGTTATTGACTTATTACAGAATCATATTAATTGTTATGATATCATATATGGTTCACATATGACTTTATATTACATGTTCTTTTGTAAATTCCATGTTGAAGAGCGTTTTGGGTAAAATCGTTTCATTTGTCGTCTGTGTTTTGACTTGTAATTATTCATATGAATACATAGATCATGATTACTTACATCCAGAATGTAAAACATGATTTATATATAATATATATTCAGAATATACATATATATAATAGATCGATAAATGGAAAGAAATACACCGTTCACGTAGACGGTAGACCGTACGTACGCATGAACGTTGTTTTCGTTTCCTCATTGAATTGAATGGAATTAATTGGACGACATACATATATATATATATATATATAAATATATCCAGTATCATTATTATGTCATATATTTCATTATTACTTATTATATATACTTTATAATAATTTATGAATGGTTAATCATTGAGATTGAATCCCATCGCGTCGTGGAGATGGTATTCCGTACGTACGCACGAGCGATGATATCGTTCCCATGATCATTTAATTTTATTGGAGTGTGTGTATACTATTACCGAATCAATATAACTTTACAATAATCATATATAGTTATTATTTACACCCTTATACCCATCAAATTATGGTGGTGGTGGAAAATAGATTACACCACGGCGTGGAGACGATATTCCGTACGTACGCACGCGCGGTGATTTCATTTTCCATAGGATGGATAGATGATGAAATAGGTTTGTTTCATACTCATAATAACATATCAGTATATGAGTGATACTGATGTTATTACTTCAAAATGACACAACTAAATAAGAATAAGTGTAAAAAGAAATAAAGATGAAAGAATCGGTAACAGACATTACCTCTTCTTTGAAGCACTTCTTTGAGACATCTTTTTAGGGCACTAAAATTGGTCTTTTAAGAAGACCAGGACCTCTAGGATGTTTCTAGGGAAGTGGAGAAGAGAATTTTTCAGGGGTTGGCCGAGCTTTAAGTCTCAAAGTGGAGTGAGGAAGAGAGGGAGGAGGTACCCTTTTATAAGGGAGGAGAGGGGCTCCTTTGGAAAACTAAAAATATAATTTTATTATAAAGTCATATTCGGTTTTAAATATCTCCAAATTTATTTATTTCGAAGCTAAGGTGGGGATGGGTCTAAATCCTCTCATACAATATAATTTAGACATGATTAGGTTTCTATTTTAGCCTTATCATTTATACTTAACTTTAAGTTAGATAATTTTACGTTTACCGTGTCTTTTTGTGTTCTTACACTATAAGGATAATAAACTTACTATAACAAGCCAAACGAATCCCAAGTTGTTTATTATTAATATATATAACCTTATCTAAGTCATTTGACAGATCCTTAGATTTTTAGGAATAAAATAACAATTATTAATATAATATTTCTTTTAAAATCTATTTTATGTCAATTTTGACACTATTTAGTAATTCATTTTTCTGAAAATCATAACAGAATGATTAGTTCGAAAAAAGTTAATTAAATCAATAGTAACATGTCATATTGAGCTATAAAGTTAGTGTAATTCATAAAAAGTCTAAAATAATATTTATTTGGGTATTTGTAACATCAATTATGTCAATATTTCAATAATAAGATAATAATTGCATCATCATTGTGTCATAAATAAATTAAATTATTTAATGTCTAAAAAATATAAATAAAATACAATTAAGTTGGAAATATTTTTATATTTCTAATGAATATTTATAGTCGAATTTATCTTAGGTATAACCCGATAATAAAAATGATTTACTTATTAAACTTCTATTTTAACTATTTTAACCCTTCTTTAAGTAAATTAATAATAAATGTCCTAATCTAATCAAAGTGGGCCTAAATGGTCATATTTTATTCCTAAGATTGTTTTTGGTCTTATTACACTTATCCAATAGAATTATGACATGTGTTAGGGTAATAATAATATCATTTTTACCCTTAATTACCCTATTTACTTTTAACCGTGGTAAAAACAAAGTAAAAAGTTACTATTCACCAAAAATTATTTTCATCTCATTGAACCACATTTTACTTAGTGACATCAACCGTGTCTCTAAGATTTTTGAATTTCCACTCACAGAAATGGTAAAATAATGTTTTATGAAAAAAATTCAGTTTTTTAACTACCACTTAGTGGTTTCACTATTAATCAAAAAATAAAAGTTTCCAGAAAAATACCAAAAATTAAGCCTAAGCTATATTTGATATTATGAATTCAAAAATGATATTTATTTTACCAAATTCAAAAGATATCAGTTACATTAAATAATTTAAAAATTAATTCCCGTTGTCCAAACAAATAGCGTGTTTTTAAAAGATAATAACTATCAAAAGATTGACACTTGTTTTTGTCTGGTTTAAATGTGAAATTAAATCCAATGAACAACATTGTATTAAATTGTAAAAATATATTATAAATATACTTTAAAACCACTCAAATTAAAAATTTATCACTATTAATTATTTCTATTAAAAAAAATTGTTTTTAATTAAAATTTAGTAATTTTCACTATTCATCATAATATGAAAGTTATCCGAAAAGTACCAAAATTTCACCCTAAGCTAATTTCGATATTCCGAATCAAAAAATGAAGTTAATTTTGAAAAATAAAAGTTACAAAATTTTAAAAAGTGGTTATTACTATTCATAATAGCTAGTTTTAATAATATTTTAATAGCATATCGTTGTTTAGGGAAACTTGGTATTGCATACTACAAACGCTATTGAGGAAGGTCGCGATTGCGTGTAATGCAAGTCATGTAAAGGACGCGTGATGTGCAGGCTCCTTTTAGTGTAGAGTACAACACAAGACATTAATGAAATTAAAAGAATATTTTTCATAAAATCTCGGGGTGTTACAATCATATTTCTATCCTTCTCTAGGATGGTATTATTCATTAATTATGGGGATTAGTTGTGTTATTTGGTGTGGGGGACCATCCTATAATATATATTTAATTAAATCATTTATTATGTTTACAACATACTAGACCTATTCTCGTATCAGATGGTTGGACAAGGACACATAAATTTTCCTCCAGTATCACCCTCTACTATAGAATGTAAAAAAGATATGTAATCTAGTACATTGTCCATTGTATCCAAGTAAAAACCACATATTTTGAGAGGAAAAATTAATAATTATTTGTGGATGAGGAAGATTTGGGAATGGCTTGTTCGCGAAAGAGGATTCCTTTCTATGGCCTCCAATTCCACTTACTGCGCTGGTCCTTTGAGGCGCTCATGAACCGTGACTCGTCTTACACGGAAATTTGGATTCAATTACCTGGACTTCCTCTGCCATTTCAGAATATTGGATTATTGAGATCGATAGGAAACTCGATAGGGCATTTTATATGCAGTGATCAAAGAACAGCTTCCATGTCTCACCCCTTTTCGGCTAGAATATGCGTGGAAATGGACGTTGCAAAAGTGCCTCCGGAGATTGTCTGGATTGTAATTGAAGAAGAGTACAGGTACGCTCAATCAATAGTCTATGAATCCTGGATCCCTTTCTGCTCCTTCTGTCACAAGCAGGGCCATGATGAACATGGCTGTCGAAGGAGACTCAGGGGTGGTGGAAGCTTTGATGTGCCAGATGTACCAGCAGGTGTTCCCTCAGAAGGAGAAGTGGTCACCATGGGTACCGTGAAAGGCAGCGATCAGTATTCACCTGCAGGAAGGCCTCAAGGTTGTCACGCTCCCTCTAAATCAGTTGGGGACTTTGAGCCGATGGTTCAGGGGGTGCTGTCAGGGGAGGTGGATGTTCCATTGATAGGAGTACAGGTGGAAGTGAATGAATCTGGGAGAAAGGAGACCATATCAGGGGCTGTGGTGTCTACACCTCTAGAGGTTTCTGGATCGGCCAACTGGGAGAATGGAAAGCAGAATAAACTGAGCCTTGATGCTGCAATCAATATACAGGGTCGGGACATGAATGAGGAATGTAATCTCCAGTATATGGGCAGGGGACATGAGCTTCAACAAGGCTTGGGTGAGCATGAAATGCCAGACCAGAACACCTCAACAAGTCTGATTAAGGTTGGGGTGGATGAGGCTATTCATTGTTCCCCAAACCGTTTTGCTTTACTGGAAAATCCGGATGTTGTAGTGGACCATGCTGGGGAAGATGAGCCAATACCTTTCCATCAACAGAACGAAGGTGATATAACTAATTGTGGAATTTCCCACGGAATGATGGCTAGCCAGTCTGGGGGTGGTGTGGCTGATTCGAAGGGAGTCAACAGGGCCGAATCGGATCAGGTGATTGAGGGGGTTCAAACTCAAAAGAATAGTATGAGTTGTAAAAAAAAGAAGGGGAAAAAAGATTACTCCTTACTTCCCCCTCCATTAGAGACCCGCTCTGTGAAGAAACTACCGGTGACAATGTCCAATGTGGTTAATCAGGCTTTAAGCAAGGGGAACATAGATGAAATGGACATCTCTACGGGGAAGATAGGGACTAGAAAGGAACCCATCCTTAGTTCCGAGGAGGATATGGTCGAGGAGTTCCTGTATGTGGACATTCCACAGGAAGAGGCTGACATGATGGGAAGGGCGGTAAGAGTGGAAGTCGATCACGAACATGCATAGTGGATTGACAAGCAAGAATTGATATTAATGAGAGGCTTCAATGATAAGAAAATCAGCAAAGAGGAATATATCTGCACTTGGGAAAAAATGGAGAACTATTTGGAAGATGTTATTGGAGAAGATCCTGGGGCTAAGGTATGGATAATACATTGGAATCTCTACAGGGAAGAAAGCAATAATAGGCTAAGGTTGTGTTTTGGTAACATTTCCTTTTCTTATGAGGCTTCGCCCCCGGTTTGACTTGGGAAGTGTAGTCGGGGCTTCCTCATCGGGCTAGAGCACTCTACCATTTCCTTGGAGGGTCATTCGGGACATGGCTGATTCAGAGGGATGGCAACATTGGGAGGGACCATGCTTGCATGGGATCGTCGAGTGTCCATCTTAGGGATGGTGGTGTTGTTGTTGCTTGTATGTGGTAGTTTCTTCTCTTTCTGGTGTTTTTCTGGGTTTGTTTGGCTTCTTTTCTGAACTTTTGGTTTCTCACTTTTCCCACAAAAGTGTTTTCTTAATAAAAAAATAATTGTCAGGATTCCACCTCCATGGGACCACGTACATAAGAGTGTACATGATCCAAGAACTCTAACCACCATGGTGATGCTGTACTAAATTAGACAGTCCTTTCATTCCCATACAATAAGTGGAGTTAAGGGTATTTTAATGAATACGATTCAACAATGATGTAATTATTCTCTATTATGGTTGACTTCACATTTTAAATAAGGTAGGGGTTATCCTATTCCAATTATTTATTGACACTTTTCCTTCCACTGTATTGTGTATATCTTCATATATCCTCACATGATTTCTATAAAAACACCATATGTGTCCTTAATTATTGATTATGGATCATTTAATCATATTTTTTTTATTATTTAATGAAATATGTTAATAGACTTTTAAATTAATGTTTATCCCTATAAAAAGTTGAGTTGTAATATTAGAACATTCCCAAAATTATTCAGTTGATTATATATCCAATTTTTTTCTTTACATAGATATCACTCAAGCTAATAATCACCACTGAACTGATATTAACAATATAGAAGACTCTAAACTTACGATATTGAAATGTTATTGTATACTAATTAATTTTAATGGAATTGTTAGGATTCTACTGTATCAACCAACCCTCTTATGAATTAGAATGATTTGAGAAATAAAGTCTCTTCTTAATGTTTAAATCAATGAACAACATCTCTAGGTACAATGAAATGAAAATATCTATTTATTATTTACTTTTTACTACATTGGATATTTTCTAAAAGTAACTTATGATAGTTATTATTCAGGTGTTTCTATATTCTACAATGTTTAAATTCTTATATTAGCCTCCTACCATCCGTGGACCTTATTTTGTACTTTCTTTGACCATATATTCTTTTATATTGACCACCTTTTTGTTCACTCCGTCATTTCTATCTGATGATGTATTGCACTAAGTTATAACTCAAATTGTGTCTTCACGCATCATCATTGAACAATGTTTAATCTACCATTTTCAATAATATATTTACCTCTAGGTGTCATGTTTGTAAGTTATACCCCAATTGTATTCCATCTATCAAGAATTTTTTAATGTATAATGTTCTATTAATCTTTAATAATTATATTCTTACCACATATAATAGTTTATTTACAAGAATCTAGATCTCATTGGTTTTTTCGGTTATTGAGATTCATCACTGTACTAATATATTCGTTATACTATTTAAAAAGAGAATAATTTTTGTGATAGTCTTTGAGTAGTATTTATAATCCAATTTTATCTAATGTTTGTATGAACTAGTATCATAAGAATCATAGTTTTAGATGTTGTGATTGATCTATTGGAATATTTAACCTATTTTCTAGTTTTATGAAGCCAACGTAATCATCCCTCATATGTTTGGTCACCCTATTTTATTTAAATACTCTATAAAATGATTTTAAATCATTTAAAAAGGATTTTATCATTTCATATAATTTTTGAAAATGGTGGAATCGACTTCTATAATGTCAAAAATATAATATAATTAATAAAAATATGATCAAAATTTGTCAATGGAAAAGATTGAACAATAATGGAGAAATTATGTGATAGTGATGTGTTGATTATATACGATAAAACAGCTTATGATTTTATTATATGACATTCCTTAAATGATCCTAATGGGATTGGTTAATTAGAACACATGACACACCACCCTAAAACAAAATCATAATATATTTTGATAAAAATATAAATATTATTTCTGAACATTAAAGCAATACCATAAATTAAAAGGAATAAATATAAGTAACCACATTATAAAATATTTGTATAGATAAAATAATAGATATTTGTAATATTAAATAAATTCAATTATATTACATAAAATGAATATTAAGATAATTTATAATTTAAAAAGACAAGTTTTCTTAAAATTTACCATTTACGTGATAGGAATTTTTATATGACAAAAATATGACTAATGATGGTAAATATTTTTTAGATTTAATAATTCTTTGACAAAAATTAAGTTGGTAGATGATATGAAATATAATTAACAAAATTAAATGTTAGAAAACATCATTTATGAATAAAAATATATCTTCAATATAAATAATTATTTTAGTCAAAAAATTATTTTATAAATATTATAATTTTAAATTCAAAGATGAAAAAAATCAATCTAGAATAAAAAAATTTTATTGAGATTTTTTTTTTCATTTTTTTTGAAATTAGTGTTTTTAGGTGAATACTGAAAAAATAATAATTTTTCTAAATACATTCATTTTTATTACATTTTTATAATACAAGAATAACATAAAATTTTTTGAAACCATTTTTTATATTATATATATATATATATATAAATTTGTAAAATGTTTTTAAAAAAAATTGTTTTTAAAAAACCCATGGATATCATTCTGGATACATAAGTGCTATTTAATATTTTTTTATTCCCTTATATTAACAATTATTTTTCATATCATGTAAAAATTAAATATATAAGAATTTATTTCTCATTTTTATTCATAAATATCATATAATTTAATTTGATTAATATAAATTTGCGGCATAATATTTTAAAAACTATTATTAATGTAGTTGATCAAGATTATAGTAAAATTGTTATTTTAAAAGAATTATTTGGTTAATATTTTTTAATTTATATAAATTATATTTACTTAAAATATTTTTATATTTTGACAGTAATATGATTTTTAAACACATATATAATTAATTTAACACACATATAAATGAAAATAAATAGAATATATGTTTAAGAACACATAATGGTTAAACACTATTTTCTAATAATCTTAAATATAAATATATTAAATGGTTTATATCATAATTTAGTTTTCTATTCTTTATAAGATTAAATATATAAAATAGAGAATAAATTTATTTTCAAAAAACCCAACTGTGTTAAATATTTTATATTCTATTTTTAATAAAAAAATATTATTTATATTAAAACTAGTTATCTTTGATAGAATAAAATATTTAAAACTAAAAAACCTATGAACATTTGACTTCCATAATTATTAAAAGATGCGTTGAAATAATTTTTTAAGGTTTAACCACCATAGTATAAAACCATATTATTTATAACATTTTGACTCTTTTACCATTGAAAAGTGTATTGATATCATTTAAAACTAAAGGGTGTTCTCCAATGTCAGCATTTCGTCACTTATAAAAATGGAAACATAGACCACATCATTCTAAAACCAATACATATAAATTATACCGTAAAGATATAAAATTTTATCCAAATATATCCGTATGTCGTTTTTAACAGCCTTTGTTCGAATTTTAAAGCATAATCCCTTTATTTCTAAGGAGACTTTGAATAGAATGGTTTCTGTAACAAATAGAGTATTACTAAATTCGTAACATTTTATTACTAACCATTATATTCCAAAAATATCCTTACCATAGAATTATTATAACCTCAGTATAATTATTATACATATGTTTTATTATATTATTTTAATAACCCATATTTATTCATTTCAATTCACATAAAATTATAAATAGACGTTAACAGTGAATTGTGTAGACTACCACCTCCATTATGTAAATATTCTCTATCTTGATTTTTTTATCAAAACAACACAAAATATGAATCTAAGACTAAAAAATATAAAAAAATAATTATTATTTTTTATAATGATATTATCAACTAAATTTGCCATACTCACCCATCAAGATTAAACATATGAATAATTGAGGATGGTTTGACCACCGACATCAACAATGATATAAATCACTATTATAGAAGACTCTCAGAACATAAAAAATATTATTATTTTATGTTAATATGATATCTATTATTTTTTAAAATAATTTTATTGAGTATTTAAATTATTATTATCAAATAATTTTAGATCTCATAATTTATCAAAATAATTTGACACTAATTCAATTATGAAGAAAAAATAAGTAAAAATCAATAAAAAAATAAATAGAATATGAAAATCATTTACCTATGTTAAATTAAATAAATGAAAACAATTTTCATATAATGGTATATAATAAACACAATTTTCTTAATAAGGATGTACTTATCAAGTGTAAAACAAATCAGGAACGCGGTATATGTTTTCATCTCAAATTACTCTCTTTGGGACATGTTTGGTATTATGCAGATAAATTTATTAATATGATGTATATAACCCCTATCGGAGATATAATGTCCTGAATTATATTTTACTGATTGTATATTATGATATGTTTTTATTCCACTCTTTTAAGAAATTTTAATTTAAATGATACTCAAAATGAAAGTGTTTTCAGGGTCTAAATTCTAATTCATTAAGGTATTATAAATCCTATCCATGAGGCTTCTATTGTATAGTTTCCAATTGATATAATACAAAATCAAATTTCTATAATTTATTTCCTTGAAATAAATAGCATATTGTATTCTAAATTATTTCCTTTCATCAATTTTATTTTGACTAATGTGTAACATAGATCATAATAGTATTTCATAACACACTTTTAATTCACTATATAATGATAGATCACATGAACATATTTCATATATGTTTGGAACATTCAAATTTTTTATTTTTTCTATTCATTATTGTATTTTTTTATCATTTTTACCATGTATATCCCTTATCAAATGTTCCATGCTTAATATAGTATTTTTGTTATAATGTAAATTGAAAACTCCAATCTCATTTAATTGGGATATAATGTTTCATCTTGAACATTTATTTTACGTGATTCTGTTCTCAAAAGCTAGTTTTTTATATCGTATTTTGTAATAATTGTTGTTCAATATATGTTTTAATAGAAATGAATTTATTTATTTTTCTAGCATTTTGATTTTTTGGAAAGGTATTATTATGATATTAAAAAGGGAATTTATCCCATTAACATTCATATGTTTTGTCTTTCTCACCTCATTTACTAAACATAAATATTATAAAAATTCCAGGCTCCATAGGTGGATGATATTTTTAAAATTAATGGTTTTAAAATTATTTCAAATTACATTTCCAAATGCAACATTTGATAGTGACATGTAAAATTTTAGTTTATTATCTATAATTAAATTTATTTTTAAATGATAATTTATGAGGTCACATCCATTTTTCATTTATCATTTTCAAAAGGGTTTAACCTAATGTGGTTTATGATTAATTATTTTTACATATACCTATTATCATTAAATGGATTTGTGAAATCCTAACCTAAACCACCAGATCTATGCTTGAATCCTACATGGACCAATATGTGCCTCCACATACGCTAGAGGTTTCCGAATAGTAGTGAGATTATTTAGTGAATCCTTGGTGAGACTACACCCAAGGTGCCATGAAATAGAATTGATAATAACGAATAAACCAAATATGAAACATTAAGAGTGAATGAGAAAATAGAATAATGAAATACATATAAGATCTCCCCAAGTTGTAAGTCTATCTATAGTATAATGAAGTGGAAAAATACAAGATTAAATTAAATAAATAAACATCTTTGAGGTACTCTAGTGTCTGCCCTGTTCTGCTCCATCTCTATACTCCATCGCTCAACCACCCTTCATAGGGACCTTTCCCTTCATCAGATCTAGGGGTACAAAATCTACTGGCACACCAGAATTATTTAGCAATGTGTGAGAATTAAACTCATAAAGACACCACCAATAAATGCTTACAATAATATTGAAAATATATATAACACTATATTTGATGAAATATGTAAATTCATCCTAAACATACATCTACTAATTCATCATCTGTGGATTAAGCCACCAGGAACCTCTGCCCCACCAACTTCATCTCGTTGATGGAAATAAAGTCATGAAGTTATGTACCACTATTGATGAAACAAGTCTCACCCAACCCCACATAATTTTTTTATAGTAACCCCTCACATTCCATCAAGTTGATTCTTGATTTGGTTAACCTTTTAAAAAAACACAACCCATGTATGTAGGAATAAGCAACTAGCATCAATCACTTATGCAATCCCGACCCGCATAACATTTTAAAACAACCATGTCCAAAATCTATATGAAGAAATATATGGTATCTTTTTTCTAGATACTAATAATTTCCCTCTATAGGGGTATCCATGTTCCCCTTTGTGGATATTATGACACTATTAGGAATGGTAACTGGCCACTGAGCCATATAACCCCAACCTCAATGATCTACCTGAGTATCTTGAAACATGAATCACAATTTCATATGATATGAACACACAATCACATCTGCCATAGAAAGGAATTGTAAGTCACAATAACATCAAATTCAAAATATTTACACACAAAAAATACGCTCATAGATACTCACACACTCACATGAAACACATTAAAAAAATGGGTTATTCCAATATAAACATGACATCATGATAACAACACATATATATATATATATATATATATGGATCAAAATGGGAAGGATCCTCCTACATACAGGTGGTCGATTTCACTAGTAAGGATAAACTACCTGGTGTGGTTTCATGCCCCACATCACGACCTTATTATTACAATCCACATAAAACCAATTCAAGATATTCTTCAAGGGTTCATGTGACTAAAAATTAATATTTTATTTCAAATAGGAAAAAAATATCACATGCGATAATATATTCTCCCTCCTAGATTAATTTTAAATTATTTTTTATCTCAAAGAATGTGCTTGGAATATTATCCTTCCAAAAAATAACTTCTCATAATTTATTATAAATTAAACTATATATTTATCTTCTGATAATTTAATAAAAACAATCCTATTAAAATTATCTTTTGATAATTTTATTACAAATTATTCATTATAATTTTTTTTGATAATTATTTATATTGGATCAAGTATGTATATGTATATGTATATTAGATGGAACAATACAAGAGGGGGTGAATTAGACATTTAAAAACGTTGTGTTTAATCACTTAAGAAATTAGTTTAAATGATCTTAAACTAATACAATTCACAACAAAAACAAACAACAACAATTGTATTGAATATAAAGGAATGATGTGATGTAATACTATAAGGAAGTAAAGAAATTGTATTCAAGATGAATACAATAATCAGAGTAAAACAATAGTGAAGGATTCTACCATAAAGCGTATAAAATCAATCGATACAATATGTTGGAATTGAAAAAATTACAAATGAATATTAATTGAAGATATGAAACAATACAATTGTCTTTCTTAAACAAACAGTAGCAGAAATGTAAAAGTATTACAGTTATTTTGACCCAAAGAGAAGGGTTATCCTTTCACCTAGGATAATAGGTCTATCTTACCAACACCTTGGTAAGCCCTCAATACGATGATCTGTACATCTTTTTTGTTATCCCCACAAGCCCTGGATACGATGATGGGTATGTCTGTCTTGTTATCCCTGCAAGCACTCAATTTTGCAGGTAATAGACACCTCTGTCTTTCAATAACTTGAATGCCCTAAATATGATGATTGGTAGCACCTTTTTCCTATCCTGGAAACCCACGGTCGTTATCACCTAATCAGACGCACAAAGCAAAACAAATAACTTATAGAAATACAAAAAATAAGAACAAGCCATTCATGTTTTGTAATCTCAAGGCTTTCACATAAACGAGAGAGTAGTCACTGTATCTCTCTCTAGAACATGATATAGATAATTATCACACACATATTTTCTTGAATTTAATAGAACTCCTATTTATAGGCCTCAGGTTCCAATGGTTATATTTTCTCCGATGGTCATATTTCTCAGAAAAACTCGGAGGGACTTGGACACCTGACATTATAACGGTGAAATTGAAACAGAAAACACTACACTTTTGTACTAACTCCAAGACATCATTTTGGATAAAAAAAGATATATTAAGATGATAAACATGAGTACGATTAATATGAAACATGTGTTTTTGACTAAGTTCCAAAATAAGCAATTAATGAAAGAAAAGTATGAGTATTATAAGTATTAATGTGTAATGTTTTGAAACGATATGAAGTGAGTAGATTTATAAGACTTAGTATGATTAATAGAGTCAATACAATTTCCAGATTCAGTATGAATAATATAGTCAGTACGATCTACATGGTCAGTACGATATGTATGGTCAGTACGATCAGCATGGTCAGTACGATCAGCATGGTCAGTACGATCAGCATGGTCAGTGCGAGCAGCATGGTCAGTGCGATCTGCATGGTCAGTACGATCAACATGGTCAGTATGATCAACATGGTCAGTACGATCAGCATGGTCAGAACGATCAGCATGGTAAAAGACATCTGTGATTTCCAAAACAAGATTTAAATTTCAAAAGAGAACTTTTGACATAACAATCTCTCCCTTTTTGGAAAGCACATAACACAATGTAAAAACAAAAAGAAATACTTATATCCCCATGAGTTATTGGATACTCTTATGAATATTTAATTGAATACAACTAACTCCCCCTTAGGTATTCATTTCCTTAAGGATTGTATCCATAGATTTTTATTTACTTAGAAGTGTTTGCTTTAAAACATTCACCCTCTTTGAAAATCATTCTCCCCATTTGTAAAACATTCTCCCCCTATGTGATTTTCAAAATGACTGGGGTAATCTTTAGTTGCATGAAAGAGTTAGAGAAAAGAAAAGCAGGACAATGAAAAGGATAACATAAATCTCAATACGATGACAAATGTTTATAGAGTTCATAAAAAATACAAGTAATTTGTTTTCTCTTTCCTTTTCATACATTATCAATTAATTAAGCACAGCTTTCGTCTTTATGATTTCCTTCTTGTCTTCAGATATAGAATCCTCCTGATATCTGAGATGCTCTTGTTGGTTGGAAAAAAGCTGATACCGATTCTCGATAGTCTTCTCTTAGACTCTGATTACTTCTTCAAGAGTATCAATTATGTTTTGTAAATTCTTGTTGGCTTTGGATAACGTAGAATTCTGTTTCTTCAACATGATTAATTCATCATTTAAGGATTAAACCTTCGAAAACTCAGACTGAAAAGCATTCATTCTCTCTTGTAACACTTTCACTGATGGAATATCGGCCCCATGGGTATTTGACAAAAGATTCATCCTTTCAATGGTTTCTATTTTAATATTTTTGAAATAAATTGTCAGATCATTTGAATTTATTCTTAAGTATTCAATTGATACTTCATGATCATTCACTGAGCTTTCTGTTTTGTATGACCACTTATTTATTCTGTTGTAAGCCTTCTTTTGAGCTACCGATCTTTCAGACAGAACTTTTAAATCGGCTTCAACTAACCAAAATATCTTTCTCAATTCTCTAACAGAACCAAAAATATTTTTTTGATTGTCAGTAATGAAATAAATTTTTCCCTAAAGCATGGGAAAGTAAGTAATGGTCTTCTCAATTATCCTTAAAACATGAACAATGTCATCACTTTTCTTAAGAAAAATTGTCTGTTCTGAATCGGTATCCTCATCGTACGAATCCATTTCATTTGATCAGCTTGAGTATACAACTAGATATTTCCCTTTTTCTTTTCAATCCCCTTTCTTTATTCTTTCACTTTATCATTGATAATGATTGTTTTGTCTGTATGAGAGGATTAAGGATGTCGATTCCCTTGGTAAATAATTCTTTATGGAGTTTCAAATGATTCAGCCAGATCTTGATCGGCATGACGAGCTTGTTGAATCCCTTCACTTTGTCTTTGGAAGGATTCTACTCTACTCTTCTCTGAGTTCTGAAGGAATTCCAAAATGAAATCTCTTCCCTCTTCTTCAACTTCCTCAATTTCTTCCAGAATTTGTTTCCATTTCTCTTTCTCTAGAAGACTTTGAATGATGGGTTCTTGATATACATCTTCGGTTAGCTGAGCACTAGCATTCTCAACCTTTTTCAGGACTATAGAAATATAAAATTCTTGAGATTTTATTTTTAAAAGAGTATTATTTTTCTTTTCATCTTTAATGGTTTCCTCTACCCATAATCTTTTTGCAAATGCTTCATCTGGGTCAAGACCGAACTTCGGTTCACCTTATTTTCACTGTTCCCTATCTTTTCTACACTTGGACACAACCTCTTTACTGTACTTCAGTTTTTTCTTTGGCGTTAAACTGGTTTCCAGTTCTCACTTTTGAGGAGCACCAACAGATGGATTATCTTTGACTGGTATATGTGCCAATTTATTCTGAGCCAATTCAGTTTGTAAATCCTTAACAAAAATCTTTGAATTCTGATCAAAACAAACATTCATATTTTTCAATGTACACTTACTAATCCAGGATTTCTTCAGATCTATCAATTTTCCTTCCAAATGAATTTTAAAAGACTTCATACTCACGATAATAAACGTTGGAAGACAAGATGGATATATAATCAAATGGGATTTGATTGTTCCTGACTTGACATTATTAATTGTTTCAAAGATGTATCCCAGGAAATTTACTCTTCTCATGTTGACAAGATAGTCCAACATGAAGATATCAGAAACCTTCAATGTCTCTTTATCCCATTTTTTGGGACAAGAAAACCTTGCATCCACAACGTCACAAATCTGTTATCTAGAGAAAGAGGATCCACTTTCCTATTTTCTTCATTTATAATAAACAAATACTTTTCAGCACTTTCTTTGTGAAACATACCAACATCCTATGGTAGTTTATGAGATGGACAGAAAGAATAACCTTCTATTGGAACATTTAGAAAATGGTACTATTGTTTCACAAACATTAATAACTTTCTATCATACATAGCAAAGTTGATAGTCATGTCTCTGTCGAAAGACATTGTTTTGTAGAACTGACTGAATTCATCAATAAGAACCTGATCTTGAGACACTGGTTTTTCCACACACAAATTCTCCCAGCCTTCAAACAATATAATTATTTTGATTGTAGAATCGTACAAATCACAGAAGTCATGAGAAGTTAACCGTTATCTAAAAAAGTTTTTTTTTCTGAAAAGGTCTTGGACGACATTTCAGTAGGAGTGTTAGCAGAGGACTGAGACTTATAGGTGAAGCCGATGGAAGATCGTACGGAGTCTTAAAACAAGGAGGCTGAGCTTCGCAACAAAATCTAAAAAACCGTTGTGTGTTTGGGGAGGGGGGGTCTATTTATAGGCGACAAAAGAAATGACCATTGGTCATCTGTGGTTGATATTAGATGAAAAGAAAACAATGGATAGGATTAAAAAGAATTTTATTTTAAAAACATATGTACCGTCCGTAGATCGTAGATAATTGTTGGTTTATGTAGTATTAACAGTGAAAGAAAATACAAACGAACGGGGAGAACAAATATGATCGATTTTCATGCCTATGGAAAACAATTTCGTTGCCATGAACTGATGTGCCGATGGAAAAGAAATTCATTACCATGATCTGTTATGCCGATGGAAAAGAAATTCATTACCATGAATGGATGTACCGATGGAAAACAAATTCATTTCCATGAACGGATGTGCCGGTGGAAAATAAATTCATTACCATGAACTGACATTCCGATGGAAAAGAAATTCATTACCATGAACAATTGTGCCGATGGAAAAGAAATCCATTACCATGAATGGACGTGCCGATGGAAAAGAAATTCAATACCATGAATTGACGTGCCGATGGAAAAGAAATCCATTACCATGAATGGTTGTGCTGATGGAAAAGAAATTCAGTACCATGAACTAACGTGCCGATGGAAAAAAATTCATCACCATGAATGGTTGTGCCGATTGAAAAGAAATTCATTACCATGAACGGACGTGCCGATGGAAAATAAATTCATTTCCATGAACAGATGCGCTGATGGAAAATAAATTCATTATGGTGATCAGTCAGACAAAACGCAAATAGAAGATAAAAACTGTAACTAAACAATAAATATGATAAACATAAAGGTAAATAATGATAAGTAAATAGTCAATACAATAAACAGAAAGGTAAATCATGATAAGTAAACAGTGAATATGATAAACAGAACGGTAAATAATGATAAGTAAACAGTCAATACAATAAACAGAAAGGTAAATAATGATATGTAAACAGTCAATACGATAAACAGAAAGGTAAAAAATGATAAGTAAACAGTAAATATGATAAACAGAAAGTTAAAAACACAAACTATGAGTATAATAAGATAAGAATAATATCAAGTAAAAATATTCTCCCCCTTTTTAATAGGAGTTTATTAATGTAAGGAGAAGTGATAAACATGATGTAGACATTAATTATTACATTAATTTAATCATTCCTATATTCTGTTTTATAAATTCAAATCTATCGGAAGGTAATGGTTTTGTAAAAATGTCAGCAAGTTGTTCTTGTGTTCTAATGTATTGTAAAATAATATCTCCTTTTTGTGTGTGATCCCTAGGAAAGTGATTCCTAACATCTATGTATTTTGCACGAGAGTGATGTGCTAGGTTCTTACTAAAAGTTATAGCACTAGTATTATCACAAAGAATTTTAGTTTTGGAAAAACTCAAATCATAATCAGTAAGTGTGTGTTGCATCCACAACACTTGAGCACAACAACTTCCAGCTGCTAAATATTCAGCTTCAGCAGTGGAAATTGCTACAGAGGGTTGTT
Organism: Viscum album; assembly: GCA_963277665.1. Classification (NCBI taxonomy): domain Eukaryota; kingdom Viridiplantae; phylum Streptophyta; class Magnoliopsida; order Santalales; family Viscaceae; genus Viscum; species Viscum album. The sequence goes on along the minus strand of OY728126.1, from coordinate 2,043,771,302 downwards.
TCCTATAAGACTAAGAAACCAGAGAATCTCTTAAGAAATGACATGTTCAAGATGTACTTTTTTTATCCATTCTATAACCACCAAAGTCAACATCTGAAAAATATTTTTAAAAAATTATTTCTAGAAGAGTAAAAAAGACCTAAATCTAGAGTTCTTTTTAAATACCGAAAAATTATTTCCTCGACTTTTAAATGAGACTATTTTGGACTAGATTGGTATCTTGCACATAAACATACGGAAAACATTAAGTCTGGTCGACTGGTTTTCAAGTATAACAAACTTCCTATCATACCTCTATTTTTTTGATCTACTGGTTTCCCAGTTTCATCAAGATCAATTGTATTTGAGGTACCGATTGTAGTGATAATGCTTTAAGTCTTGTCATAACCATACATTTTGAGTAAATAATTTATATACTTATATTGAGATATATATGTTCCTTCTGGTTTTTGTGAAATTTGAAAACCTAAAAAGAAAGTTAACTCACCCATCATAGTCATTTCAAACTCAGATTTCATTATGTTAGCAAAAGAATCAGTTAAATATTGTTCAGTTAATCCAAATATGATGTCATAAACATAAATTCGAACAATAAAAACATTTTTATTATCCATTTTTATAATAAGGGTTGGATCCACTGTACCTTTTATATAATTGTTTTGTAAAAGAAATCTTATAAGTCTATCATAACATGATCTAGGGGATTGTTTAAGGCCATATAGAGATTTGGTTAGTTTAAAAACATGATGTGGATGTTTTGGGTCAAAAAACCAGGGGGTTGTTCAACAAACACTTCTTCTTGAACAATACCATTTAGAAAGGAAAATTTAACATCCATTTGAAATAGTTTGAAATTAAATTATGCTGAAAAGGCTAATATAATACGAATAGATTCAAGTCTAGCTACCGGAGCATATGTTTCTTTGTATACTATTACCTCTTGTTGATTAAATCCCTTAAAAACATGTCTTGCTTCATTTCATACAATGATTCCATTTTCATCACATTTGTTTCTGAAAGCCCATTTTACACCAATTATATTTGTTTCTTTAGGTATTTCAAATAAATTCCAAACATTATTCGTCTCAAATTCATTTAGTTCATCTTAAATTTCATTAATCCAATCTCCATCACCTAAGGCCTCACTTAGACTTTTATGTTCAAATTGGGAAAGAAAATCAAGATGTTTTATTCCATTTCATAAGGAATTTCTGGTCCTTACTGGTTGATTTACATAACCAATTATATTAACACTGGGATGATTCCTAAGAATCAATTGATTAGGGTTTTTTAAAACATATTCATCAAAATATGGTAGAAATTATTATGGGGTAAATGTTTCAGAAGTATCTTCTTGAACATTTTCTTTATCAGAAGGATCTTATAACAAAGGTTGATAATCAATTTTTTAAAACACATCCAATGATGTAGGTTGGGATGGATTAAAAACAAAAGGATCAGTTTCATCTAATTTTACATGTACAGTTTCCTCAACAATACAAGTGTTTTCATTGAAAACTCTACAAACCTCAGAAGTTGTGGAGTAGCCAAAGAAAATTCCTTCATTATATAATGGTGAAAATTTTTGTCGATTATCTTTAGCATTCAAAATAAATACTTTGCATCGAAAAACATTGAAGTATGAAACCTTAGGTTTTAGGCCAGTCCATATCTCATAAGGTGTTTTATTACCAAAGCATCTAGTTAAAACACGATTTACAACATAACAATTAGTACTGACAGCTTAGGCCCAAATGTTATGTGCAATTGAGTATTCACTCAACATGGTTCTATCATTTCCTGAAGAATACAATTTCTCCTCTCAAAAACACTATTATGTTGAGGAGTACTTGGAGGTGAGAAATTTTCAGTAATACCTTAATTACTACAAAAAGTTACAATGTATGAATTTTGAAATTCACCACCATGATCACAATGAATAAATATCAATGGTCGGTTTTTCTCATTTTTAACTTGGGCTCTAAAGCTTTTGAAAAAAGAAAAGGATTCAGATTTATTTGATAGAAAATAGATCCATGTGAATCTAGTAAAGTCATCAACTAAAACAAATACATAGTATTTTCCACCATTGCTTCCAGTTTGTGAAGAACCAAAAAGATCCATATGCACTATATGTAATTCATTAGAAGTTGAAACTTCATTAATTGATTTAAATCTAGTTTTATGTTTCTTACCAAATTGACACGGATCGTAGAATTTTGAAGAATCATATCTAAGATCTGGTAGTCCCTTCACATGTCTTTTATTTGAAAGATCACAATGGTTTCTAAGGTTATTGTTTCCTAGTCTTTTATTCCATAGTCATGATTGTTCTTTTATTTCACTTAAGAAGGGTAATTTTTGGCTCCTAAGGTCTTCTAAGTTAATTGTGTATACATTCTCTTGCCTATGGGCAGATAGAATGAACTCATCCTTGGAATTGTGAACTAGACACTTATCATTTCTAAAATTCAAAAAGTAACCTTCATCACATAATTGACATATGCTAATGAGATTGTGCGTAAGACCTTTAACAATCATATAATTTGAAATAAGAACATTTCCAAGAAAAACAATGTTAATTATTCCAATAATTTTCCCATGAGCATTATCTACAAAGGTAACCTTTCCACCTTCTGTTTCAATGATTTTTCAGAGAAATATTTGTTTCCTGTCATGTGTCGAGAAGAACCACTGTCCATGTACCAAATGTTCTTGTTAGTATAATTCTTATTTTCCCGAAAAAGAAACTATTAGTTTTTCGGAATCCAAACCTGTTTGGATCTAGAATGGTTAGATAATAGAATTTTTTGGATTCCACATTTGTTTTACAAAATTGGATTTATGAAATCCTAAAGATTGGGTTCTATTAATACAACAATCTCGTTTCTAGTGTCCTCCACATTGACACTTAGAAGAAAAAAATGGTATTTTCAGGAACAAAATAGTTATTACAAAACACCGGTTTTGAATGAGTATATCCAATACTAGAATGATTACTCAAAGGTCTAATTTGAAAATACATTTTATCAAAGATTTCCAAGCCATATGTAATGTTTGAAAAAAAATATTCAATGATAAAATTTCTGACATTAGTCTCAAAACTAAGTTCTTATCCTCTAAAACATTTGAACTCGAGTTAGGCTCTAAAACATTTTTCATAGAAATTACATTTTCAAGATCCTTATAAAGTTTATCCTTATCATATTTGACATTCTAAATTATTTTTTAAAATACTTTCAAAATAAGAAGTTTTTATATCATGATCATTCGAGAGATCTGATACTTCTTAGGTTAATATTGAAATTCTAGAATATGCTTTATCAAGATTTTTCTTGAGATTAGAGTTTTCATTCTCAAGTAATTTAGCAAACCTAGATACATATTCAAAAGAAGGTAAAGTATTATCTTTTAATGATGAAGACTCAACATTTGAAGATTCATAATATTTATTGACAGTGTAATATTCTTTTAAGGAAACATTTTTAATGGCTTCAGAATTGTGTACCTTATCCATGAGACAATGATCTTCAATTGGTAGTCTGGCTATAAGTTCAACATTCCTTTTCCATGAGGACTCATATTCTGAAGAATTATCTGATGAATCAATACCAATTTCACTCCAAGTATCATTTTCCTTCATGACTTTCTTTTTCATTGTCTTGTTGTACTTTTTCTTATTTCTTTCAAAAATATTCTCCTTTTTGTCTTTTCTCTTCAGTAAAGGACAATCAGGCCTTATATGTCCTACATTCTTACATTAATAACAAGTTGCCTCTGAATCATTATTTTCCTTCCTATATTCCCTTTTGAATCTGTATTGGAAGTCTTTCTTTCCCACAATCTAGTTCATAATTTGAGCAAGATTGGCTAAATCATTATCTAAAAGATCCCAATCACTTGAATCAGACATAAATACATTCTTTTCTTTGGATACTGTTATCCTTTTAGGTGTTTTATCTTTAGATGTAAAATGTACACTTGCATTTCCATTTTTCTTCTTGTTATAATCAGTATCTCTTTTCATTCATGTCTCATGCTGTAAAAGAGTTACAAAGAGTTCATCAAGAGTAATCTGGGAAAATTTTCTGTTTTCATCAATAGCTGTCCTTTTTTACTCCCATTCATTCGACATTATATCTATAATCTTATCTACAACAGCTTCATCATCAAGACCTTTATCTCCCATATATTTTAGGCTGTTGAAGATTGTCATAAATCTTTGTTTCACTTTACATACCGACTCTCAATAGGGAAAAATAAATCCATGACACTCTGCACGAATCATCACTCTTCTTGTTTCTATAACCATGGATGTACCAAAATGTGTGACTTCCAATTTCTTTCAAATACAGCTGGCTGCTTCACAAGAAGATATCTAGATATATATATTCCTGGTCATTGAACATAGAAATTATTTCATACTTTTTAATTTAGTTGATATTCGTGCTTCTCTTGTTTAGTGAAAGTATTCACTTCTTTGTCGGTAATTTTGTAGCCTCCAGTAAGAATAATAAAAATTTCTACACCAGTTTTGATAAAAAAATGTCTTGATTCGATCTCTCCAGTACTCATAATCATTCCCATCAAAGATAGTTGTTCTATAAGGTTTTTGATTGCAAATTGACCCAATATTTATTCCTTCCATCTTAACAAAATCTTTTCCACTCCACAGGTTAGTGTTATAAAAAATTTTAAACAGTAATATGATCGAATAAGATCTAGTAGTTTAAATCAGTGGAAACCTCCTCTGATACCAATTTTTGGATCGAATATGTAGATGTATATATATATTAGATAGAACAATACAAGAGGGGGGGGGTGAATTGTAGGTTTAAAAACTTTGTGTTTAAACAGTTAAGAAATTAGTTTAAATGATCTTAAACTAATACAATTCAAAACAAAAACAAGAAACCAAAATTGTATTGAATATAATGGTATGATATGTTGTAATACTATAAGAAAGTAAAGCAACTGTATTCAAGATGAATACAATAATCAGAGTAAAACAATAGTGAAGGATTGTACCATAATTCGTACAGAATCAATCGATACAATATTTTTTAATTGAAACAATTACAATTGAATATGAAATGAAGAAAGGAAACAATACAATACCTTTTCTGAAATAAACAACAGCAGAAATGTAAAAGTATTAAAAATATTTTGACCCAAAGATTAGGGTTATCCTTTCACCAAGGATAACAGGTCTGACTTACCAACACCTTGGTAAGCCCTCGATATGATGATCGGTACGTTTCCCTTGTTATCCCCGCAATCCCTCGATACAATGATCGGTATGTATGTCTTCATATCCCCACAAGCCAATGATTTTCTAGGTAATCGACACCTCTATATTTCAATCATTTGAAAGCCCTCTATATGATGATCAGTAGCACCGTCTGCCTATCTCGGTAGCCCTCGGTCATTATCACTTGATCGGACGCACAAAGAAAAACAAAGCACTTATAGAAGTACAAAAATTAAGAACAAGTCATTCATGTTTTGTAATATCAATGCTTTCGCACGAAGCAAGAGAGAAGTCACTGTATCTCTCTCTACAACATGATATAGAAAAGTCTCACACACATATTTTCTTGACTTCAAATGACCTCCTTTTTATAGGCCTCGAGTTCCAACGGTCATATTTCCTCCAACGGTCATATATCACCGAAAAACTCTAAGGGACTTGGACACCTTGCATTATAATGGTCATATTGAAACAGAAAACAGGACATCGTTTTGATTAGTTTATTACTAACTCCACGAAAATGTTTTGGTTAAAACAAAATATATATGAATATGATAAACACGAGTACGATTAATATGAAACTTATGTTTTTGACTAAGTACCAAAACAAGAAAGTAATGAAAGTAAAGTAGGAGTATTATTAGTATTACTGTGTAATATTTTGAAATGATACAAAGTGAGTAGATTTATAAGTCATTGTATGATTAATAGAGTCAATATAATTTCCAGATTCAGTATGAAAAATATAGTCAGTACAATCAGCATGGTCAGTACGATCAGCATGGTCAGTACGATCATCATGGTCAGTACAATCATCATGGTCAGTACGATCAGCATGGTCTGTACAATCAGCATGGTCAGTATGATTAACATGGTCAGTACTATAACATGGTAAAAGACATTTGTGATTTCCAAAACAAGATATATAAGTCAAAAGAGAACTTTTGACGTAACAATACCAACTAATTAATTAACCACTTATAATATCATAAAATAATATCTTATTAAATTACATATAATAATTATACATTAATACTTTATAATTATACATTTACTAGATTCAATCATTATAATCTAAAAATTATTTCATACGAATGATAATTTCAAAATTTCATTATAATAGTTTTTTGTAATTATCACTTGATAATTAATTAAAATTATCTTTTCCAATTTTTTTTGATAATTTCATTTAATAATATTATACTTTTATGTGATTATAAATATAATTTTATATATATCCATCACTATATATATATATATATCACTTTTGATAATTTTTTATTTAAATAATTAAGCCTACTGACACAATTTGATCATATATATATATTGAGGGTTAATAAAAATTTCATTTGATAATTTTGAAAAATTATCATTATAATATTTTTCATTTTGTCATCTGTGAATTAAATCAATCATTTGGTTTAAATTTTTATATTTTTATTAGAAAAATCAATATGGAATTAAATATGAGTAAATAAAATAAAATAAAATTGGAACAATTCTAAACACGTTCTACTCAACAAAAGAACCGAAGAAAGTGATCACACGAAGGAGTCAAAATCTGATCATCTATTATCATTTCCAAATATAAACATGGTAGTTCCAAATTCCATCAGACTCATCAAGATAAATCAAAACCATGGAACCAAATGATTTTTATATTTTAAAATCTATAATTTCATAAATATTCAGTAACTATAAACCCTCATTTTAATGTAATCTTTTCACCAAGAATTTTAGTGGAGTGAATAGATTCATCCTATTAATGAATTTATATCAATAAATAGTCTACAACATGTGGATTTTAAGCTTTACCAAAGGGCCCATGTCCAATAATGGTGTAACAGGTGTGTGTGAACATGATTTTGAAAAAGGGATAAAAAGAAATTATTTTATTTTAATTAATTTCTGATTTAACTATTAAACTAACTAATTAATTAATAAAATAAAATAAATAACACTATACACTAATTTCTCCCAAAAATTACACCCTACATAGTGTAAACCCCCATTTCTGAATGTAAAGGAGGTCTCATATTTGTAATACAGAGCTCCATTTTGTATATATTAAATAATCTCCAATAAAATAAATTATTAAATAATATTTAATAAATTTATATCACATGTGAGGAAACCAAACTCCTAAAAACGTTGATTATTATACCCAACCTAAGGTAAACACTAAGTTTCGTACCGAACATGGGTCTTAGATTTCACATACACTGCCCCATTTCAGATTCATTTGTTTTATTTTAAATAAAAAGTGTTTTTTCTTAATATAATATATTTAATATTTTTATTCAGTCTATTCCATTGTTGTGTGGGCCTCAAAATCTCAGGCTAACTAAGTGTCTGAATTTAAATAAATTTCATTGAATATTTCAATGTGTTAACTAGGCTTTTACCATTATAAAAAAATTAACCAATTTTATGTTGTTTTCACTAATAAATTATTTTTTCCATCATTTTCAATTATAATTTATCAAAATATTTATTTTATTACAATTAAAATGTTTGGGTGTTAAAATTACCCCAATATATCGGCATCTCATCCCTAATATGCTTCTCTAGTGGTCTTACACAAACAACTCAGACCACTGTGATTGAATGTTTGACTCATATTTCCACAAATCAACCAATATATATCCATGATACAATAGAAATTAGACCTTTAGTATCCTTTTAACTAAGATTCATTTCTAACAATGATATTTAATACATATAGAACAATAATCATAAGATGAAATAGGTTCCAACTTAAGATTGTTGAAATCTATTGTATTAAAAGGATTGGAAATTTACCTATGAATCTAAAAAACATGGAACACATCACTTATACCTCGATAGTGATAAGGGAGTTAAATATGATACTATACTCCCCCTATCCACTTATTGAGTCTCGCATTAGTCTCTTATAAATGGAATCACTGAATATCACTCTGATGATCCAAGATTCCCTTTCTCTTCCTTCCCTCTGAAGATACTCCTATAGTAGAATGTGAAATCATAGTCTTTGGCGCATTGTGAGTTTTATGTATGTCTACTTTATTATCTTCCTCCAGGCCAATCTCAATAGTCTAGACCATACGAAGCACATGTTAGTAAATAATCAGTTTAAAGACCCTAACCATATTTTTGAACTCTAGTCAAAAATAAGTCTCAAAATTCTAATATTTATGCATTAAATTCAAATCTAAAAAATTGACAAATGTGATGCAACATTGTAAAATATGTAGATTAAGAAAAGAGAGTCATAGAACCTTGTAATAATTCTAAAAAATCAAATGAAAAATTCAACTTCATCATGTTAGATATGCAATGTTCCACAAACAACTCTTTGAAGATCATTCATGTAAGAGATTCTAATCTCCCAAATTGATTCCTGGAATCCAACAATCTCTTGGAAGGTCCTTGGAACATTATGATTTTAAGAGACACATTAAATTCATCAGGCTAATGGACTATCTTGTAAATTCTCATGATATTTTTTGCCCAATTTTCTAGATCTGATGTTCTACTAATAAGTGGTAATGTTGGAGGATGGTGAAAATGGAAATCTGTAGAATGTTCAGTCATCATCCTCTGAATATCTCCACCATGGACATGAGCTAACCAAAAAAGTCCTGGTTGAGTAGCCTCTATGGCCCAGAGTAGTTTTGATGGTATTGGATCATTCTATGCAATATCCCCATGTGACACAGTAGTGGTTTGAGAGAATAACATTTTGCCATAAGGGGTGGTTCTATTAAATGTTTTAGTGGAGGAATATCTACATAAACAAGATAATTTAGAGCATATCAATTCCTAAAAATCTATGGGATCTAAAGAGGCTTCTACAAACCAGTTTATGGGAGCAGAAATGGTTTTCCTAACAGTCTACCCATAACCCAAGGTATACCCCTCTTAATACAAGCCATTATTTTTATTCCGGCATGATATTCCTAGACTTTGAATATTAACTTACACAACAAAATGATCTCTTTGACTAATTAATTACAATTAATATTTGTTATACAACATGGAAAAACAAATATATCATATAGAGAATCCATCCCAAACATATTTCCCAAATAAAGGCATTTAATTAATGATGTACTATAAATCACACCAATAAGTATATATATGGAATGAGAACCTACATTCCTAGTCGTGATTCATGAACATAATAAAAAATCACATAGATAACATATAGAGTCACGTGAATCACCAATGGTGAATCAATAGTAACAATACTACATAATCTTCTATCTTAATGGTAACTCAGATGTCCATGATTAAGTGTCATCTAAGAATTTTTATAGTTCCCATGCCCGAGTCCCAATTTCATATCTCCTATATAACATATCCAAACCCAACATAAGAGTAGAAACAATATAATGGGTCATGAACCATCCACTCATACGATTTTGTAACATTCTGACCAGAACCACGGGATCCGACTTGGAATTCTGCATGACCTCATGCATGCCTCCACATACAGGGGAGGTATCCAACAAGAATTGAGGGTCTTGAGTAAAACATGCAGAGACTATAACCTCTGCATCATATCATAGGATTTATAATAATGGATAAAACAAATAATACAAATTCAGGGTAAATGTTGAAACTGATTAATGACATACATATAAGAGTTACCAATGTGGTATTCCTATCTCTGGTATAATGAATTAGATTAATGAAAGAGAAAAGTAAATAAAAACCATATGTGGTGTAATCCTGTGTCTATGCTGGCCTGGTCTACCCTAAACTCCACCTTTTAACCATCCTCTATAGGGCCCTTTCCCTTCGCTGAATTTCTGATCATGAAATATACAAGCACACTGAAATGACCAAGAAGGGTGTAAGTACAAGATGCAGTAGGACACCAAAAATGTGTCATTACCATAACATCACAAATATATATAATAGTTTATTTCATTTCATATGTAAACTCTTAGTAAACATACACGTTCCATGTCATCGTGTGGTAACCATGCCTCCATTAACCTTATCCCCACTTGATTCAACTCTTTACTCGTAAGAAAGTCAATATGTAACATTACGCCACTAATGAAACATGGCTCAACACACCCCACTGGTAGTTGTTTATAGGAACACATCACTTTACCTCAAGTATATCCATGAAAATCTTAACATTTTAAAAACCCATGATCCATGTTTTTTGGAAGTAGTGATCAGTATCTATCTGTTATGCATCCTTGGACTACATAACCTGTTAAAACACATGCACCCCAATTTCAAAGGATGTAATGACACGTATCTATAAGATTATTTATATGTATTTTGTGCTACATGGGTAGCCATGTCAACCATTTATGGTATTATTACTGCATTAGGTTGGGTAACTAGGCACTGAGTGAATAAATCCCAACCTTAATGTTCCACAGAAGTATCTTGATACCTTATTCACAATTCCACATTCTATTCACACACAAAAAAATGTGTTGTTGGAAGGAACACTTTGTATCAATAAGATCAATGTCATGATAATCACACACAAATAAATACACCCATTTCTACACACACACCCACACGCAATTCATCATGAGCATTGGTTAGTCCAACATCATGAACACATAATTATTAAATCATATATATATATATATACATATTGACACAAATGGGAAAGAACTCATATATCATGGTCAGTGATGTTAGAAACAAGGATAATCCACTCTGTGTGGATCGATAAACCTCCACCCTGCCTTGTTTTCATAATCATTGACACAAAAATGCTCGATGTTTATTTGGGGTTAATAGAACCCAAATCATGTATTTTATTTGAAAAAGGGAAAAATATCACATGCAATAAGACCTTATCTATATTATATAAATTTTTAATCATCTTTTAGGAAAAAGAATGTTGTTGAACATTTAACATTCAAAAATAAATACTTTTGATAATTCATTTGAAATTAAACACGTCAATTATTTTTGGACAATTTTATACAAATTATCCTTTTATAATTATCTCATTACAATTTTATTAAAAATTACCCTTTATAGTTTTATTTAGATAATTATTTCTGATAATTAAATATGCAATGATAATATATTATAATAATATCTTACAAATTGATTTATGATAATTGTACATTATTACATTATAATCATCCATTTAATAAAATGGATAATTCTATTCTTTGAATTTTTTGTCTAAAATTAACATTTTTAAATATTCGAATGATTTTGTTTGTAATTTCCAAGGGATGATTATTTACAATTATCTTTTTAAAAACACAATTAATAATTTTATTTAATAAAATTATATTTTTATGTGATTATCAATATATATATATATTCATATGTATGTGCAAACATACATATATATATATATATTGATAATTTTTTATATTGAAATAATTATCCTTGTTTTCATAATTTGATTATATATATATTGATAATTAATAAAAAATTTCTCATTTAAAAATTCATAACAATTATCATTTTAGAATTTTGAAAAATCATCCTTCTATTATTTTTCATTTTATCATCCTTAATTTTAATCAATTAATTTTTGAAATTATTATATTTTGATTCAGAAACAGGAATTAGGGTTTAAATAAGTGGAAAAAAATAAAATAAAAGAGTAAAAAACCTAAAATTTTTATCTGTAATGAAAAACTAAAGAATTAAATACCCCCAAATAGTCTGATTCCAATAATCAATGATTTTTACCAATATCATGTTGGGTAGATTCAAAGACCCTCAGAATCATCATGATCGATCAAAACGAAGGAACCAGATGATTTGGGTATTTTAAAAAATGAAATGTATAAAAGTTCAGTAAAGCAAAACCCTCAATTTATCTAATGTTTCAAACAATAATTTTAAAGGAGTTAATATATTGATCATACTATTGAATTTTCATCAATAATCTGTCAAAATTAGTGAATTTTATTGTTTACCAAAGAACCCATGTGTAATTATGGTGGAGTCAGTGTGCAGGAAATTGAGGTTAAAGAAGGGTTAAAAATAACGTATTTTTTAATCAATGGCGTATTTAATTATTAAATTAATTTATTATTTAATATAAAAATGAGATAACAGCAAACTCCCATTGATCATACAAATTATACCCTAGCTAGGGTAAAATCTTCATTTCAAACCTATTAGTGGTCCCATATTTTTTATATAATTTTCCATTTTGGATGAATTAAATAATTTCCGATTACATAATATATTAATAATTTTTTAATACATTTATCTCATGGGTGAGGAATCCAATTGTTTAATGGATTAAAATTTTATACCCCACATAGAGTAAACACAACATTTTAGACATTATAGTGGTCTCAAATTTCTAATAAATTGAACTTTTTTGGAGTTATTCTATTAATTTTAAAAAATATTATGTGTGATTAATTGAAATAAATTATATTCTTATTAAGTATTCACCGAGGATTTTCGAGCCTCAGAATCTCAAGTCAACTTATTGTCTAACACTAAAAATTTTAAAAGGAAAAGTTCGATGTTTTGGATGGGATTTTACCCTTTCTAAATGTATTTAACCCACTTTAAACAATTTTAACTGATAAAATATTTTCCCTTATAATAAATTTATAATATATTAAAATAGGTTTTTATTATCATTGTAAAAATCATAATATTTCATGGATGAACTCATTGTACCAAAATCTTTAAATATTTATCCCCAATTTTTTGATACAGATCAAATCATACTTTTTATGAGGTCGTTTATATTTTATGTGATCTCCCTTATATGATTCCTTTGTTTCATTGGGGATATATTTGTCTGAATCATGTCACCTAACATAACTATAGATACCTTATGATCATGTTATTATTATATTATCTTAATTGTATACTCATTCCTCTATTTGATGTGAACGTCACATTTTACATAATTCTAATTGGATTATGTTCATGAAGAAATAAATTTACTATGTTGAAAAGTGGAAAATAATAGTGGTTTTTATAAGAACCCATATCATCATTTCAGGTATGTTTTTCCTTTTTATGGATTATTTGAGAAAAGCGGATTTTATGAAAAAATTTGATGTACACACCGTGTAATTTATGAGTACACGCCGTGTACTCCATTTCTGTGTCAGGCCGTGTGCGGGCCATGTCCGGGCCACACACACGGTGAGTAGGGGTGAGGTGGTGGCCACATAAAGGTGGAGTACAAAAAAACAGAGTACATGATGTGTCCCCCAGAAGTAAACGGCGTGTATTTTCTTTTTTTCATTAAACGGACCAGTGTCGCGCCTGACGGACAGAAAATGCTTCTTTTAGTTACAGATCACGATAATGGGAAAACTATTATTATTGAATAATTGATTAATCAATGTTCTATAAATTTTATAAAATAAAATAACGTATCTACATTAAAATGATCAGTCTAATATTATTTTTAAACAAATTTATAATTATATTAAAAACAGTTAATTGCTAACCAATAGTAAACAACATTATAGGAACAAAATGATTAAAATAAAAATTTTCAAAAATTAATCATTTACCTATATATTTGATGTTTTAATTTAAAATTTTAAATCTATTATATATAAATTAAAATAAATTAAATGAAAATTAAATTTTTGTTCCCCAAAACAAAATTTATTATAGGTTAATATTTAATTATTATTATAAAAATTAAAAAGTACAAAATTAGAAACAAAGTTAAAATAAAAAAGGTAAATTTAACAACATAACCACCGATAAATTCATAATTGTTTAAAAAATTGTTGAAATACATGGTTGTTGATTTCATGACCCAATATAACGCAAAATTAATTATTTATATCTTTTCTATCCTCTTACAATTTAATTGTGTAATTTGAAAATTGAAAATAAATGGTTGTTCTCAAAATTTCACTTTTCATCACTTCTAAAAGGTAACACTTCCACCCCTTCATTATATAAAAAGTTACATCTAATAAAATATTTGAAACTAGCCATTTTTCTACTATTATAATCCTTTCTTTTTTTCTAAATCCTACAGTCTCATTCATTTTTCATATTCTTTAATTTATATGTTTACTTTCGATGTAATATTCAAGTTCCCAAAGTGAGTATTACATATTCATTGACATTTTCATCTTAACATTTCTTCTGTAATAATATAATTTCCTTAGTAACATTTTAACTCAAATTAACTATTATAATTATGTTTTATTGTATTATTATTACAAACTTAATTTATTTATTCTTAACCACATAGAAATACAAATGAACGTTAACCTTGTCATGTGAAGACATATACCTCTACAATGTAGAATTTGTTTTTATATATTCATTTTATTTATTTATATATACACTATCATATATGATTAAAAATCATAAAAAATCTAAATAATTTAATTACTATTTTGTTATAATTATATTATAGATATCATTAACCATACCAATCGATTAAGATATATCATGTTCATGATTGTGGTATGATTGTCCACCTACATGGACATTGATACAAAACATTATTATTAATGACTCTCAGAACATAAATACTAATATTATTATGATTCCTTAATAAATTAATTATCATTCTTCTTTCTTTATATTAACTATTTCATGCATTTCATTTAATATTTAAAATCTTTTGAATTCTATAAAACTATTTAAATAAACCTAAACTGATACAATTTTAATGAATACCTAAAAATTGATATAATAAATGAATATCACTTGATAATAAATGTTCCATGATAAATTAAATATATATTAATAAGATTCCAATTACGGTATAATATAAAAATAATTCAATTATTCAGTATTTTATGTGAATGCAATGAATAAATCTTGAACATGGTAAGGGTTTTCATATCAAATCCCTCTCATTGAAATATATTTTGTAATTTACACATAATTTCAATATTGATGTTTATATAATAACAATTTTATATATCACATTATTAATCAAATGTTAATAATTTTATTTTATATAAACTTAAAATACTTATATTTCACATGGTTTTATTTCAAATGTTACGAAACTCTATGGGTTTTCTAGGTCTTTGTTTTGATTCATTGAGACATGTAACATGTGACACACTAGGTTTAGTTTTTTGGTTTTCTTTTTATTTACTACCTCATGAATTTTCTACACATTATTTATATGTAACTAAATGGATAAAATAATCCAATTTATGTTCTTTTCTTCAATTTCTTTTTGAATCATGTTTTACATCAATCATAATAGTTTTTGGTAACTCAATTTTCATTCATTTAGTTATTTTAATTCACATTAACATATTTTATATGTGTTGGTAAAAATATAACTACTTATTTTATAATGATGTATTATCCCATTGAATAATTATTTTTCTCATAATCCATTTTTAAAATATTTTACTCTTCAGGGATAATATCTCCCGTAAGGGATGCTGACAAGTAAAATCTCATTTCCTATAATTGTAATGTTTCATCCTCATAATTTCATTTATATTATTGGGTTTTCAAAAAATAATAACTAATTATATTGTATTTTATAAAACCATTGGAAAATTTTAATTTTAATACAAATGAATGTATTTTTAGTATTCTTACAATGTAAATTGTTTGTAACATTATTTGAAAAATAATAAAACGAGTTTTCCTTTTCGCATTCATATGTTTTAATTTCCTCTCTTAATTTTCCTAATATAAACATTTTAATTTTCTCAGACCCATTATTGCATATTCATTTTATAAGAAATTTTTTTATAATTCTTTTACATCTACATTTCAAAAGATTAATTTGAATGTGTCATATCAGTTTCCATTTTACATCCATGTTAAAAATAATTTGTAAAAGATATTTAATGAATTTTATTTGATTTACCTCATTATTTTAAAGAGGATTTACCATAATTTATATTATGTTTCATGATTTATCCATGTATATATATATAATCATTTAGGGGATTTTAATCATGGTATCAAACATTTAAATTCTTCTTTTCGTAAAATTGGATTCCAATCAATGAAATGTTTTGGGCAAGGGTTCCTTTAATTTTGGAAAACACCATTGTAAGATTACATTATATCACTGGGAATATGAAACATTGAAAAAATCCTCCATTTTTCAATAGTTATAATACGATTATTTTATTTCAGTATTAACATAGATGTATAATCATATCTCTATAAATTATGAACATTAAAATTTACATAATTAAAATTTGATTTTGTTCACTTAAAAATAATGTTATTCTATTGAAATTATGGAAATAATTGGCATTTAATATGTATTTATTCCAATATATATGATTATTGGTATATTGACTATGTATTGTCTGACAATATCTATTCCTTATATATTTGGGTTATGAGCATGTTTTTCATTTAATTTATATGGAAAAAAATATTTTTATTCATGATGATTAACAACTTAAAAAACATGTTGAATGTCAATTGACTTTATTTATTTTTTTATTTTAATAATAGATATATTTTTATTCATCATTACATCCAATTGTGATTGGTATACGATTAAATTATGTCTCTTTTGGTGAGAGCATTAGTCCTAAAAATGTGATGGGTGGGGACAAGAAATATATAGCCCTTTGATGGTTCAATATGTCCCATGATACAAAAACATTAATTTTTTCTATATACCTATCACCATAGTAGTATAATGTCTTTATAAAATATTTTTGATAACTTTTTATATATGTTCAACATTTTGATTTTCAATAGTTTGAGAAAAATAATTATCATTATCAATTTTTTCATTAATTTTCACAAATAGAAGATTATCTCAGTTTCAGTAGATTATGAATTAATGTAATTTATTTGTTCCTTCCTTTATTATATATACTATGTTTAATTTAAGGATGATTTTTTTTAATATGATTCCCTTAATGATTTTTTGATATATCTGTTAATTATGATTCTATTCCTAGGTTTTGAATAAATTAAGTACACATAACAAGTTTATAAGGATAACACATGTGAAATTATTAGATGAAAATGTTTAAGACTCATTATTAATTAAGCTATTTAATATATAATTAGAAATATGTCATCATGATAAAAGGAAAACATGATTTTTATAGCGAATTTTTTTCCATAATTCTCTAATCTCATACCCCAAAATGGACCTGGTAATGTTTGTAATGAAATATTTTCTATATTTCATATAATTATGGGATATAAATACTTTTGAATATAAAGTTAGAATCACATGAAATTAGTAATGTATGGGTCTATAGAAATATATATTGGGGTGCATGTCTGTGGTATCCCATGTCATGCCAGATGAAATATTAAAAATGTTATCAGAAAAGTTATTGAAACTGCAATAGTTTTACCTTTTCCTAGGATCTATATAGTTTCTGTAACACCCCAATATTTTATGAAAAATATTCTTTTTAATTTCATTGATGTCTTGTGTTGTACACTACACCAAAATTATCTTGTGATATACGTGACACCGTATTAGATTGTATTATACGCAACACTATTCTTGGCTCGTGTTGCACACAATTTCAAGTTCATTTTGTGGAAATTATTGTACACAACAATCAGTATAGATTTTGTTTAATATATAAATGAAATATGTTTTGAATATATTATACGCAACACCAAACAGAGATTTCACTACACGCATCCCTGACTTGGCTTGCATTACACACAATCAAGATCTTCTTCGATAGCATGTGTAGTACGCAATACCAAGTTTCACTAGACGAGATATTATTATAATATTGTTATGAACTAGTTGTTATGAATAGTAATACCTACTTTTTGAAATTTTACCTTTCAAAATTGACTACATTTTGGGATTTGGAGTATCGAAATTAGCCTAGTGTGAAATTTTGGTATTTTTCTGAAAACTTTCAATTTTTGATGAATAGTGAATACACTAGGTCATTATTTAAAAACGGACTTGTTATTTAAATAATTATTTATTTTATTTAAATTTATTTTAGGTCAAAATTGATACATAATACCTACATGATTTCAAAGTAATTCATTGGAGTCATTTTATAATAATTTTAGATATATAAAAATTTTAGTGAACTTTTCACCGTCTTTTACCCACCTCCTAGGAGAATTTGAAAATTCACATAAAACATAATTTTACCTATTCTGTGAGTGGAATTTCGAAAATCCAAGAGAAAAGATTAATATCAAGGACTAAAATGTGGTTCAATGAGATGAAAATAAATTTTGGTGAATAGTAACTTTTTCCTTTTTTTCCACGGTTAAAAGTAAATCGGATAATTAAGGGTAAAAATGATATTATTTTTACCATAAACCATATCCTAATTCAATTGGATAAGTTCAATTCGACCAAAACATTATTAGGAATAATATATGACCATTTAGGTCCACTTGGATTGGATTAGGACATTTAATATTATTTTATTGAAAGAAGAGTTAAAATAGCTAAAATCAATGTTTAATAACTAAAACATTTTTAATACAGGGTCATACATAAGATAAATTAGACTATAAATATTCATTAGAAATATAAAAATATTTCCTACATAATGGTATTTTATTTATAATTTTTAGACATTAAATAATTTAATTTATTTAAGAAACAATGATGATGCAGTAATTATCTTATTAACGAAATATTAACATAATAGATGTTATAAATATTCAAATAAATGTAATTTGAGACTTTTTACTAATTACATTAATTTTTTAGGTTAATATTACATGTTATTATTGATTTAATTAACTTTTATCTAACTAATCTTATTGTAATGATTCTCACAAAAATCAAATACCAAATAGTGTCAAAATTGACATAAAATAGTTTTCCAAACAAATATTATATCATTAATTGTTATATTATTCCTAAAAATATAAGGTTCGGAATAATTACTTAAATAAGGATATATATATTAATAATTAACCACTTGGGGTTCTTTTGTCTTGTTATAGTATTCTTATTAACCATATTGTGTAAGAAAACAAGAAGACACGGTAAAAGATAAATTATTTAAGTTTGAGTTAAATCTAAATGATAAGGTTAAAATTTTAACCTAAACTTGTCTAAAATATATTGGTAGAGAGGATTTAGACCCAGACCCACTTTATCCTCGAAATAAAAAAATTTTGAGCTATTATAAACCGAATATTACTTTATTATAGAATAATATTTTATGTTTTTCCAAAGGTGCCCCTCTCCTCCCTTATAAAAAGGGCACCCCTTCCCTTTTCTCTTCACACCCTTTGGAGCCTTGGAGCTCGGCCAAAACCTGCCCATTTCTCTTCTCAAATTCTCTAGAAACATTCTGGAGGTTCCAGTCTTCTCAAAAGACCAACTCTACTTCTATAAGAGAGGGCTTAAAGGAGGTGTGTCGAAGAAGAGGTAATCTCTTCTTCCGATTCTCTCAAGTTTCGTTATTATTCTACTTATTCTTGTTTAGTTGTCTCATTATAAATCAATAAAATCAGTATTACTTATATACTTATATGTTATTATAAATTTGAAACAACCCTATTTCACCTTATATCCATTCTACGGAAATTGAAATCACCGCACGTGCATACGTACAGAATATAGTCTCCATGCCGTAGTGTAATCTGTTTTCGACCACCACCTTACTTGGATGGGTATAATGGTGTAAATAAATAACAATATCTGATAATTTTAAATTGAATTTTATTCTTAAATATTATACATACACTTAAATACAATTCCACTATCATGGGAATGATGTCATCGCTCGTGCGTACGTACGGACTACCGTCTCCACAACACGATGAGATTCATCCTCCATGTTAACCATTCATAAATGATTATAAAGTTTATATAATGAATAATAATGAAATATATGAAATAATAATGATACTGGATTTATGTATATGTATATCTATTTCATCTACATAATTCCATTCAATTTAATAAGGAAACAAAAACAGCGTTCATGTGTACGTACGACCTACCGTCTCCATGAACGGTGTATTTCATTCCATTTATCGATCTATCATATATATGTGTATATTCTGAATATATAATATATATAAATCATGTTTTACATTCTGTAATTATGTAAATTAGAATATAAGTAATAATATCAAGAATAACAAGTCGAAACTCGAACGATAAATGAATCGATTTTACCCAAAACGGTGCTTTAACATTGAATTTACAAAAAACGGGTAATGTAAAGTCATAATTGAACCATATATGATATCATAACAATGAATATGATTCTGTAATAAGTCGATGACCTTATTTAAATCATTATACAGGAGGTTCGGAAAAATATGAAGCATATCAGACATAAGGTATGGGATAACTATTCTAATCTCGTTCTTATCCAAGATTCATTATTCATATGTATTTATAGGGGTTGTTTTAATCATCCATGTACATGTTTCCTAGAAATGGTTTCATGTATGTTTAATGTCCTTTTTAAACATTTATGACTTTTACTACATGGTATGTAAGGAATCTTTTTTTTACCATACGTGGTATTTCTTGACTTTTCCGACAAAAGTACGAGAAGAATGTTATTTTTAACTTGCACGACGTGAACTGATTTTTACGGTTTCATAACACCTCATTTTCATGAATCTTCCTATACAATATTGAATGATTATTTTCAACAAAACCCTTTTCTTATAAAATTTATTGGCATTTTGTGAAAAGATTTTTTTTTTGAAATAGAAAGGAAATTTTCCTCAAGATTTCATTTCAAGTGTTTTATCAAAAATATTTTACATCTAAAATGACATTATTTAATATGTTTATGTTTCAAGTATAATGTTTCCATTATTTACATGGTTTGATTCTTCTTATGTTGAAATGATATCCATTTTTTATATGGATTATGTTGTCATGGTATGATGTTTAAGAATCCAATTCCATAACTTGGGTTATGCTATGATGTATGATTTATGATTTTGTGGCACACGAAAGAATGATTTCATTAAGAGATGGGTGGTAACTATATCTCCCATCTAATGAATGGGGTAAAGATTTATATCTCATGAGATATACATGGCTGGAATGGTCAGTTAATCCGGTTCAGTGTTATATGACTGGAATAAGGAGTGAACTAGATTCTAGAATGGGACTTTGTCCACTACGATGGTCTTCGAAGCAATGCCTTGGCTACTATGGAAATCATAACAAGTGGTTAATGGTTTTCCACAAATACATGTTTTATTCCAATGCTATTTTATCATGATTAATGTTTCTTTATTATCTATGCCTTATGTACTTCCATGTTTTATGTCATTTCCCAAGATATTGATTTTTAAACATTATGTTCATGTTTTTAAGGTCAAATGTATATTATTATTTTTTATTTTATCCACGCTTACCCTTACTGAGAATTTGAGCTCACCCTTTATATGTTTTCATTTACCCCGGATTTAAAGAATGGTTTTAGGTAAGAAAACCAATAAGGGGATGATATTTATGGGAGATGTTGAAGATCTTTCACCATTATTAGAAGATTATGTTCCATGATTCCAAAGACACTAAACTATTAAAATCCTTGAGTGTTGGTTTTTGTTATGTATTAAGTATTCCGTAAAATTAATGACATGTCCATGTATATCAAGATTCGGGTCTCTACAGTTGGTATCAGAGGAAAAGTTTAGTTAACCTTTGGAAACTAGGATGTGAAAACTTTAGTGATATCCCTAGTGATATTTCTACGGTATGTCTAGGGATGTCCCTAAGGTTAAGTATTATTATAGGTTATAGTCCTAGAATTACGGTATTGAAATTATAATTAAAACTAAGATGTTAGATATCAAAGGTACTCCCCCATTATTATGTTGTTTTCCCTAGCATGATTTTTTTTCCTCTCACACAATTCTTTTTGGGATTTAGACGATGGTCGAAACCCGAAGGAACCATGTTGATCAATGTAATGGACAATGAAATGATTTTCCTTCTGAACAAACCAATGTTACGGGAGATGGAGTACAAAATATTATTGATTTACTTACGCAAGCTATGAATCATTCTAGACTTCCGAATGAGTAGAGAAGGGAACAATATTCTATTGAGTCCTTCATGAGGCAATGTCTACCATCTTTAAATGGGTCTTCTGATCCACTTGTTGCTGAACAATGGATCAGTACCATTGAAAGGATATTTTCCATACATCGTTGTTCGGAACATGATAAAGTCATTATAGTTGTTTACCGTTTAGAAGGTGAATAAGACCAGTGGTGGACTCTAATTAAGAATACAAGTCCCCAAGATGAAATTGAATCCATAGAATGGTATGAGTTCAAGAACTTGTTTTTTAGTAAGTACATCCCTTGTATTCATCGAACAAAGATGGAAAAGGAGTACCTTGAGCTTAAAAAAAAGGATGTTGAATCTGTTGGTATATATGAAGAAAATTTTACAAGGCTTTTATGGTATACATATAGCTTTATCATCCAACATGAAAGTAAAGTTGATCAATCCTTCAGTGGCTTAAACCCAAGTCTTCGAAGGGAATTAGCTATAAGAGACTTCAGTAGATATGAATAAATTGTCCATTGTGCTATCATGGTAGAAATGGAAGTTGGTGTTATATATCCATCTCATGGTGTGGACAAGAAACAAAAGATGGAGTTCAAGGAGAAATCTCATAACAATAGTGAAAAGGAGATGAATGTTTCTTTATGCTCAAAGTGTGGAAAGAAGCATAAAGGATATTGTATTAAAGGGAATAGATAATGTTTTAAGTGTGGAAAAGAAGGTCATCGAGCAGCTGAGTGTCAAAATAATGGAAAAAAGGTTGATAATGATGTGAATAAACAAAAGACTACAGAGAACGCACCACCAATACTTCAATGCATCAAGTGCAATTAAATGGGGAATTATGCTAATCATTTCCCTAATCTAAGGGTAAATGATGATAGACATGAGAAACCACTTAATGCAAATGACAATGGGATGTCACATGCGATCACTATTGGCGATGTTGAATATGACAATGATGTGGTGGAATGATTAAGTGTTTATGTAATGGGATTCCAAAATAATGTTGTATATAGTATCATGGAATATTGGAATATTTATGTTTTGGTCTATTGTAGTTTTCAATAATTTTAGGGTACTGGTAACTATGGAAAGTGATTGAGATATTTTCAGAAATAAGATGATATGCGCATATTGAAGGGATACGGAGAAAATAAAATATTTGATAGTATTAATGAGCTCATGACTGATATAAGGACAAAGTTATATAATGGTTTGAGTATATATAATTTTTGAACATTGAAATGTGGAAAGAGTTAACTTTTGAAAGCATTCATGTTTTCACTAAGGTTCAACGGGTATTCATTTTTCAAGAGAATCCATGATTAAGGTATTCACATGATTGGAATGTGACCAACAAGATATATGAGGGATAAACGATGGTATTCTCATGCTTGTTATACGACCTTTTTAGTAATCGTTCTCTTTATATTATGAGTATGGAAATATGTATTGTGGATAAGCCTAAACATTCGAATGGATTATGTTGAACATAAGTTATTATTTTTTAAGGCTAGAATTTTTTTTCGATATTATTGATAGAATTTTATAGTAGTATAGTTATAGAAAAAGGACAACCCATAGGATAGGAAAAAACCTGTCGCGTCGGATAAGGCTGTGGGAATCGAACCCACAACTAAAGTGCGACAGGCCTTTATCGCCTACCACTGGCCTACAGGAAGTCCCTAGTTAGTAGAAAATCGTTTTATTTTATTAAGAGGTATGATAGATGGAGTATAAGTTCATTTTTGGAATCATATTCGATTAACCTTTCCATAGATGGAATTATGTATATTTGATAAGTATTGCTAAAATTTTCTTTTACACAGATGGAATTACCCATCATTCTATCTCATGATCCGCTAACACTTCACGGAAGACAAATTCAACTTCATTTCTTTAAGATATGATGTGGAAATTATTCAAGGAATAAACAACAGTGAGATTGTACCAATATCAAGTAAGTATTTCTTTTAATTATTTGTCAAATTTAGGGAAATGATCTTGAAAACAAAAAATGTGGTCCTAGTGCCCTTATATCTGATGAATTAGATGGTACCTTAGATAATCACAAATTTACAGCTTTGTGATTGTTGGCTTTTTATAGCCATGTCCTCTACCACTCTTTATCAGATGTTGATGGTTATATTTATCTTCCATATCCATATTTTCACCTATGTTGTCCTGTTTGGAAACCCAGTGCTGAGTTACATTAGGTGACTATTATGATTCTAGCTTCCATTTTTAAAATGAAGTTTTTGTATTCCCTTTTACGATGTGGGTTTTTATTAAAGAAACGTTCAAGTAGTAAACCATTTATAACCCCGATGAATATCGAGGGCGAAATTCATTTTAAGGGGGGTAGAATGTAACACCTCAAGATTTTATGAAAAATATTCTTTTTAATTTCATTGATGTCTTGTGTTGTACGCTACACCAAAATTATATTGTGCTATATGCGACACCGTTTTAGCTTGCAGTATACGCAACACTATTCTTGGCTCGTGTTACACACAATTTCAAGTTTGTTTTGTGGAAATTATTCTACGCAACATTAAGTATAGATTTTGTTTAATGTATAAATTAAATAAGTTTTGATTATGTTATACGCAACACCAAACAGAGCTTTCCCTACACGCAGCCCTAACATGGCTTGTATTATACGCAATCAAGACCTTCTTCGATAGTGTGTGTAGTACGCAATCTGAAGTTTCTCTAAACGAGATATTATTATAATATTATTATGAACTCGTCGTTATGAATAGTAATACCAACTTTTTGAAATTTTATCTTTCAAAATGGACATCATTTTTGGATTCGGAATCTCGAAATTCGCCTAGGGTGAAGTTTTGGTATTTTTCTGAAAACATTCAATTTTTAAAGAATAGTGAAAACACTGGGTTACTATTTAAAAACCTACTTATTATTTAAAAAATTATTTATTTTATTTAATTTATTTTAGTTCAAAATTGATACATAATACCAAAATAAGTTTAAAGTAATTCATTGGAGTCATTTTATAATAATTTTATATATATATATATTTTATTGAATTTTTCACCGCCTTTTACCCATGTCCAAGAAGAATTGGCAAATTCACATAAAACATAATTTCACCGCTTCTGTGGGTGGAATTTACAAAATCCGAGAGACACAGTTAATATCAAGGACTAAAATGTGGTTCAATGAGATGAAAATAATTTTTGGTGAATAGTTACTTTTTACTTTTTTTCCACGGTTAAAAATAAATTGGGTAATAAAGGGTAATAATGATAATATTATTACCCTAACAGATGACCTAATTCTATTGGATAAATGTAAATCGACCAAAAACAACCATAAGAATAAAATATGACCATTTAGGTCCACTTGGATTAGATTAGGACATTTAATATTTTTTTTAAAGAAGAGTTATAATAGTTAAAAACAAAGTTTAATAACTAAATAATTTTTAATATAGGGTTATAAATAAGATAAATTCGACTATAAATATTCATTAGAAATATAATAATACTTCCTATATAATGGTATTTTATTTTTAATTTTTAAACATTAAATATTTTAATTTATCTATGACACAATGATGGTGCAGTAAATATCTTATTTATAAAATATTAACATAATTGATGTTATAAATACTCAAATAAATGTAATTTGAGACTTTTTATTAATTCCAATAATTTTATTGCTTAATATTAAATTTTAGTATTAATTTAATTGACTTATTTCGAACTAATCATGCTGTAATGATTTTCACAAAAATCAATTACCAAATAGTGTCAAAATTGACATCGATTATTTTTTTAAACAAATATTATATTATTAATTTTTATTTTATTCCTAAAAATCTAAGGATCAGAAAAATGTCTTAGATAAGTATATATATATTAATAATGAACCACTTGGGGTTCGTTTGGCTTGTTATATTAAGTTTATTAACTATATAGTGTAAGAAAACAAGAAGACATGGTAAAAGATATATTATTTAACTTAGAGTTAAATCTAAATGAAAAGTTTAAAATTATAACATAAACATGTATAAAATATATTGGTTGAGAGGGTTTAAAACCATCCCCACATTAGCCTCGAAATAAATAAATTTGGAGCTATTATAAACTGAATATGTCTTTATTATAAAATAATATTTTAAGTTTTCCCAAAGGTGCCCATCTCCTCCCTTAGAAAAAGGGCACCCCTTCCCTCTTCTCTTCACACCCTTTTGAGCATTGAATCTCGGCCACACCATGCCCATTTATATTCTCTACTTACCTGGAAACAGTCTGGAGGTTCTGGTCTTCTCAAAATACCAACTCTACTTCCTTAAGAGAAGGCTTGAAGGAGGTGCGTCGAAGAAGAGGTAATATCTTCCTCCGATTCTCTCATGTTTCTGTCTTTTTATACTTATTCTTATTTAGTTGTATCATTATAAAGTAATAACATCAGTATTAATTATATACTTATATGTTATTAAAAAAATGAAACAAACCTATTTCACTTTCTATCCATCCTACAGAAAACGAAGTCACTACGCGTGTATACGTACGGAATACCATCTCCACGCCGTGGTGTAATCTGTTTTCAACCACCACCTGACATGGATGGGTATAATGGTGAAAAAAATAACTATATATGATTATTTTAAAGTGATATTTATTCTTAAATATTATACATATGCTTCAATACAATTCCATGATCATGGGAATTGTATCATCGCTCGTGTGTATGTACGGACTACCGTCTCCACGACGCGATGAGATTCATTCTCCATGTTAACCATTCATAAATGATTATAAAGTATATATAGAGAATAATAATGAAATATATGACATAATAATGATACTGTATTTATGTGTATATGTATATATATATATCTATTTCTTCTACTTAATTCCATTCAATTCAATAAGGAAACGAAAATAGCGTTCATGCGTACGTACAACCTACCATCTCCATGAACGGTGTATTTCATTCCATTTATCGATATATCATATAAAAATATGTATATTCTGCATATATAATATATATAAATAATTTTTTACATTCTGGAATTAAATAAATTAGGAAATATGTAATAATATCAAGACCAACAAGTTGAAACTCGTACGATAAATGAAACGATTTTATCTAAAACGGTGCTTTAACATGTAATTTACAAAAGATCTATTAATATAAAGTCATAAGTGAACCATATATGATATCATAACAATAAATATGATTTTTTAATAAGTCAATGACATTATTTAAATCATTATACAATAGGTTCAGAAACATACAAAGCATATCATAAATAAGGTAAGGGATAACTATTCCAGTCTCGTTCTTATCCGAGATTGTTTATTCGTAAGTATTTACTGGGGTTATTGATTTCATCCATGTACAGGTTTCATAAAAATGGTTTCATGTATGTTTAAAGTTATTTTTAAACATTTTTTACTTTTACTACATGGTATAAAAGGAATCATTCTTTTTTTACCATACGAGGTACTTTTTGACATTTTTGACAAAAGTACGAGGATAATGTTATTTTTAACTTATACGACGTGAATAGATTTTTATGGTTTCATATCGCCTAATTTTAATGAAACTTCCTATACAATATTGAATGATTATTTTCAACAAATCCATTTTATTTTCAAATTTCATGGCATTTTGTGAAAAGAAAATTATTTTGACGAAGAAAGGATATTTTCCCCATGATTTCATTTCATTTGTTTTATCAAAAATATTTTCCATATGAAATGAAATTATTTAATAAGTTTATGTTTAAAGTATAATGTCTCCATTATTTACAAGGTTTGATTATTCTTATGATGAAATGATATCCATTTTTTTATATGGATTATGTAATGATAGTATGATGTTTAAGAATCCCATTCTATTACATGGATTATGCTATGAAGTATGATTTATGATTTTATGGAACACGAAAGAATGATTTCATTATGAGATTGGTGGTACCTATATCTCCCCACAATGAATTGGGTAAAGACTTATATCTCATCAGATATACATTGCTGGAATGGTAAGTTAATCTAGTTCAGTGTTACAGGACTGGAACGAGGAGTGAACTCGATTCATAATGGGACTTTGTCCACTAAGATGGTCTTGGCAGCAATTCCTTGGCTACTATAGGAATTATATCATGTGGTTAATGGTTTTCCACAAATACATGTTTTATTCCCATTCTATTTTATCATGATTAATGTTTCTTTATGATCTTTGCCTTATGTAATGCCATGTTTTATGTCATTGCCCATGATTTTGATGTTTAAACATTATGCTCATGTTTTTAAGTTCAAATTTATATTATTTGTTTTATTTTATCCATGCTTACCCTTACTGAGCATTTCAACTCACACTTTATATGTTTTCTTTTCCCCAGGATTTAAAGAAGGGTTTTAGTTAAGAAAACCAAAAAGGGGAAGATCTTTATGGGAGATGTTGAAGATCATTCACCATGATTAAAAGATTATGTTCCATGTTTCCAAAGACACTGAACAATTACGGTCCTTGAGTGTTGGTTTTTGTTATGTATTAAATATTCCGCAAAAGTAAGGAAATGTCCTTGTACGTCATGCTTCGGGTCTCTACAGTTTCACCAAAAACCTAGAGATGAAACAAGTTGTTGTGATTTTCTAATCACTAAAAAAGTAAATGTCAAGGTAATTTATATTTATTTCAATAAGAATAATGATAACAAGAACTACCCCCTTTAGGATCCATTATTCATCAAACTCAGTTTAATATCTTAGAACAGTGAAAATACACAGTGGTCTCTATATTTTAATTTTATGAATCACAAAATGTCCTCAAGTCCTCTTTATATATCCATGAAAGATGCATTTTATCTAATGAAAATTCGTTGGACCTCATTAATTTGTTTCTATGCATTAATTAATATTGAAATTCATTAATTGGTCCCCTACAATGAATATGGAATCCAATAAATCCCTTTGGGTTGAAGATTCATGAACCAAAATTATAACCTATAAAACTCTCTCTATTGGTATGTGGGAATATTATTTCATTTTGAAATGGTTTAGTAGTGATTTATCCATGGAAATGAATTTATTGCATGTTAATGTAATAGGTATAAATTATTTAACTGAGAAAAATAATTCAAATAATTGGTTTAAATTAATATTTTTGTATAAAAATAAAATTAATCATCGAGTTTTTATAATGTAACAATGTAATGAATTCTGCATCCATTGAGTATATAGGTTGTGAATATTCTCCAAAAAAATAACTAAAACATGGTTGGGTTGTAATGGTAATAAATTCTACTATATCAATGTTATTATATTATAATGAATAATGGATCATTAAAATATAATTTATTAAATGAAAAAAATAAATTATAGTTCTAATTGTTAATCCTAGTAGATATAATAAATTCAACTACTAGAAATCTATGGACACTCTTGTAGTATGTTCTTAATGATTAAAAATCAATCTTTTCCACCCCTTTAACCTATATCGCTTAACCCAAACCCTCACTTACCACCCCATCCCCTATTCATAGCCCACAAATTCTTTTACTTCCCCCCTCACCCATTCCCAATCCCCCTTCTCTCTACACAAGCACTAGTGCCCACTACAAGAATTTTTATTTTGGTTGTCCCCACAGTTGGACCCCTTTATCCAATATTAATATTTTCCCACAATCTGAAGTCCCCCTTTCTCCATCACTCCCCTTAGAACCATTACCAAATCAATTAACCTCTATTAATAGACTCATAGTCACCATGTTTTCATATTATTTTGTTGGTAATCCCTTCTAAAATGGATTTTTTGTTCTATAGAAATACATAAATTCTTGAATATAATTCATGTCATTAATTTTTTATCACTCATTCAAAAATAATATTTTAGTTTCATATTTTTTAAGGAATGAATCATTTTTATTGAAAAATATTATAAGACACTACTTATCAGAATATTTTACTATTTCAACCATTTATACATTATTTACCCACAAATATTACTGTCTTGATATTTTTGTGTTTTATTTTTAGAATATGATGTTTGTGGATTTTTTTAAATTACTATAGAATTTGATCTATTATTTAATTTCTAGTGTTTTTATTCTATCTATGTTGACCGTGATAATATCTTGATGGTTTTATTGTTTTAATTAAATTGGATATTATTAGTATATTCTGAGGAATTTTAATAAGTATTAGATGATATGGAACTATGATATTTTGATTGGAAATTATGATGATATAATTTTTTGGGAATTCATGTTATCCTGTCTCAAAGAACATCAATGATTTTGGATTAAAATTATCTTATTATTAATTAAATATAAATTAAATATTCTTGTTTCAATTGGTTTCAAAATATTTTTTTATGTCGGTCCATTTTATATTATCAGTTTGAACATAAAATGATCAATATTTGATTTTTTTTACAACTATATGGGGTTGTGTTTAACCTAATGTTTCCTATGTATTGAAAACATTCCCCTCACATGGGTTTGGGATTACAATTTCATATCACTTTCTACCCTTACTTTCCCTTTGGGTGAAGTGAGTTAACAATAGATGAACCTTACATGTTCTTTTGTTTACCCGCATATAGCTTATGTTTTGTAATCTAGAACCTTATGGGGGGTTTTTTATTAACCTTATGAAAATTTACATACCCTTATCTGTGAATTGGGGGAATTTCATGACCATTATATAGGGTCCGAAGAAACTATAACATATCCCATGAATGATTTTAAACTATCCTGTCATATTTATGATGACCCAAAATTTGTTTATGTAATACATTATACAGAATTATATAGACCATTTGTTGCGGTTTTACCCTTCATATAGATCCAATAGTTATTTTATTTAAATGTTGCTTCATCCAGACTACCTGAATGTAGCGATAGTTTGGGCATTCTACTATTACATAGACGTTTCATTTATCCTTGATGTGGTGATCATGTTACGTGATGCATACAATTAATCCCTCATTTACCATTATACAACCATTTTAATTACATTTTGACATGTTTTATGCTCTTTTGTGTTTTTAGGTTTTAATTTTTCTCAATATTCCATTTCATTATTATTATATTAACCATTGAACCATCCATTATCTACCATGGTTACTTATACCCTATATCTCTGATATTCATCATTAACAACTATAGGGAGATCGAGAGAGTGATATATTGTTATAGAGTGAGAAAGAAAGTTGTCTAACAATGCTGGTTTATAGCATTTTGGAGGAGAGGTCGAGTGATGACCTAATCAGAAAAGTTTATAGAGCTGAACATCAGCCCAGAATATTTGATCACCAGAAGATAAATTCAAGTTATGTACTTATTTAGTTGGATGATATATCTCGCCATAAAATAATATATATATTATGACACCTTGGTATATTTTTTCATGTGATCTAAGATGGTTATGATCATAGAGAGAGGTAATGTACCTATAAATCCAACCGTTGATAAATAGAAGTCATTTTATAAAACCTATTATTCCATAATGGATTTTTAGAACCATGATAATGTGGTAATAATATTTTATTATTACGTAATTTATTGATGGTTTCATGCTTTACTCTTATTTTATAGTTTTGTTCATGGTTTTTTCACCTTTTTCGAATCTCGTTTCAGTCTAGAGGATCATGTTACTCTATATTATGTTTTTATAGCTGAATACCATGACATTTCTTTTCCAAGAACATAAACCAATTGATAGAATCACATAAATAATAATATCTATTTACTTCTTTCCTTTTCATTTTTTATCAACCATTAATTTATTGAATAATTTTGTTGAATCTAATTTTTTATATTTCTATTCTCCAGAAACAAATTGGTTAATTAATTTGATTTTTTTTAATTTTTTTATTGATATCAATTCTAATACTGTAAATTTTTTATAGAAAATCACTTGTAAGTGATTACATTTGAATAATAATTTTTATATTTATAAATTTATCGTTTCCTATACTACCACCATTCATTATTGATGTTATTAAATTCTTAAATTTATTAAAAACAATTATGATTATGAAAATAAAAATGATAATTTGGATTTTTTTCATGATTATATAGTTTTTTCAATTCAAAAATTTAGTTTTGGATTGTTTTTCAATTATTTTTAAGAATTTAAACAAGCAATTATAATTTTTTCATTTTAATAATATATACCCATAACCAATGATCATTGATATGGATTCATTTGTTTCCAGGAATTTTTGAATTTATATTAGAATTGGTTTATGTTTAATGGTTTATGTGTTTTAGAGAATAGAAATAAATACCGAGTTTTGATTATCCTTTTTGAGTTTTTTGAGTAAAACATCATACAAAATAGGATCTTGGATATTAAATGTGGAATTAAACTAAAGAAAAACCCAAAAATTATTGTATTAGAGACAAATTGGGTATAATCTTGTGTTGTCAAAATTTTAAATCACATGTTCGTTTTTTTGAAATGATTTTTTCTTGGATTACTACTGTAAAATGATGTGATTCAATCATTAAATTGGCTTTTTACTTGTTTGGATATAATATTAAAATCTAAATTCGATTGGGGTTTTGTAGTTTTCCCCATATTACTTTTTCATTGTGATCCTTGTAGATGACATTTGGTTGGTTCATCATATATATGTCCCTGGTAAATCAAAATAAAGGGGTTTCATTTGAGGTTGGAACTGTATAGGAATATGGTTATGAATGAGGTGTCATAGAAGGGACTTGTATCTTTAGAGTCTTCTTTTTCACTTGGATTTTAACTTATATCAGATTTATATTCTTTTTACACACCATATAAGATTTTTGTATCATGGTCTGTACTTATAGGGTTTGTTTATATTACTATGAGTGGTTTTTTATGGAGTTTCCATGTTTGTTTCTTGGTTTTCTACAATACATAGTGAATGTACATTTTGACCATTTTAACATCATGGTTTTAGTTTCCTAGTGTTTTGGATCATTTTTAATTATGAAGCTATGCTGGGATTGGTGTTTTCTATTAGTCTATACCCTTCATCCCCCATTTGTTAACTATAGTTTCTAACATTTTAGAGATATTCGATGATTTTGGGACTTATATAATGTTATATTATAGTTCTATTATTTTTAGTAAATCTCCACTAGTATCTATATTGTGAGGATATTTCACAACTTAGTTACTTTCAATACATACTATTAGTACTTTATTACTACATTTTATCAATATCCTTCCTCATAGTTGTTTAAATCAGCGTGTCTTGAATATAAGGAAATTGTGGAATGTCATTTTTTGTTCTTTTCTTTTATATAGGTTTGGATAGATACTTTCTTATATTTGATTCCTTTTTTTGCTTTCCCTTTATTTTTTGTTTTTATACTTCAAATTTCATTTAAATACAATCAATTTTCATGGTGAATTATTTATACATATATAATATTTTTTTAGACAATGTTATTTGTGGGGAAGGTAGTGCATAATTGTTTTTTTCAATAGGCACAGATGAGCTATGGTAAGGACTTGTTTTTTCATATAATCAACTATTCAAAGACTTCCTCATTGATAAAATATCAATGGTCAATTTAGCTATGTGAAGTCATGTGCCCTAATTTTTAGTTTATTATAGATGTCTAATTTTTTCCGTGCTTGTATTATATTTGTAATGGAATTGAATTTGGGAAACATGTATCAGGTTGAAGAGTGTCTTGTGTAGTTGGACAGACAGTGTAACTATAGAAGTACATATTTTCTACCCTTTTTTATTTTTTAGATGTGAATCCAAAATTGATGATTTAGGTAGTGAAATTTTATAAATTTGGTTAGGTATTTAAGTTTTATGTTGGGTATGTGTGATTTATATTCAAAAAAATACATTCTATATTTAATTTACAGGATGACGTTTATTTATTTATGGTTTCCCCTTTCATTAAATAAATATTTAGTCTTCTTGTTTAACTTTGTTTATTCATCAATTTATTTCTTGTATTCCCCTTTATTATTGTTAGTTTTACTCCTATTTTAGCTCACGTTCCTGGTTGCTTACCCTTATAAGAGGTTGTGGGTTCCCTCACACAGTGTTAGATTAGCTTCCCTATAACAAACTCATATTCACATTATATTATCATAATTCTAATTTCATCTAATATTAATCATATCACATTGTGATCATTTTTATTCTAAATCCATGTGAATCATTCCAAAAAACATCCATCTCAATGATACATAATATAAGTTCCCCACTATGATGAAAACCTATATGTTCACTGAAATTATTCATGAATATACATTATATAGATTGATGAAATATTTTTATGGGAAAAATTATAGAAGATATCATGAGTGGAGATACATAGGACACTGAGAAACTATCACATAGTGTACACCCTTTTTAATCATAATAATAGTGGATATGAGACCTCAACCCTCCCATTGAATGAACATTAATATGTTTCATTGGATGTTATTATATATGAAATGGTGTAATGTACTTTAAAATTTATTATTATTATTATTGTATCTTATGAGTCATATACATTGATGTACAAATTGAAACCATTAGTATATATGATCAAAATAAGTAGGGCGCATTTACTACATCATGAGTTATATATGTTAATAAAAAGTGGTAGAAATGATTTGTACCCTATTTATTTTACAAAAGTTTGTATCATATTCTCTGTGATGGAAAATGTACTACCTGATTATGTCCATTCCCATGAAATATTTTCAACAAGTTCATTTTTAGAAATTCAATTAATGGATAAAATTATCACATAGGTTGATGAAACATGTATTATACATTATTTGATACAGATATTGAGATTATATGAAAATATTACCTAGTGTATATTCATATATTATTGTTGTTGTTGTGTCATTTAATTTTATTCGTCAGGGGTTACTTTGTATGTTTATTGATGTTAAAAATATACTTTACAAGCAACCTAATTCCACAATGAAAGAGGATTATAAGGTCACACAAATTGTGTACATGGGGATTGAGATAATTCTATATACATTTCCAGGTTTAATAAATATTATTTTGGTACACTTTTTAATAGTTATTCACGTTTAATTGATTATACAAATTCAATCCATGTTCTTTAATATAATAATATATAAGATTAATATTAAATAAATAATTATATATATATAATTATAGGAAATTATACAATTACATAAATATAATATTTACTTATATAGGTTTATTAGCAATGAAAAAAAAATATGTAATTCCTCACGTGATTTTGTAATAGATATTTTTCATAACACCCTGACCACTAAATCCCAGAGTCGGTGTATTATCTTATTACGTTGGACTAATTACAAGGAATCAAATATCAAATGACCCATCAGTTCAGTATTCCTTGATAAATATATTACATATATGATAACAATAATAAATTGGTACATATGAAATAAAAAACATGATGCATAAAAATAAAATAAATCACATCATTGACATCTTATTCGAATATTTATTCTTCATAACCTGGGAAAATGAATCAAATAAGGGTGAGCTCAAATGCTATGTAGGGGTATGTAAAGTGGGATAAATAATGAATAAGTGAAAATAATTCAACAAGGAAAGTTAAATTATTGATAACACATTCCATTCAAATAACTAGATAATGCTTTTTCAACATAGAAAGTTATGAAACGGAAACACATGCCATTTAATTAATGATCTGAATATTAAATGTATCCATATATTTTTTGACATAGATTATCATGGATGAATAATAACTAAAATATCTGTGAAGGAAATTCTTAATTATTTGAAATCATGTCTATGTCACAAGAAAACCAAATCATGCAAAACATTTCATATGATGGATAAAACTATCGATAGAAACTTGTTTAATTTGGGCAACATATTTGTCTCATGAGAACAAATCAATGCATTGAGGATCTAAATAACGTTTGAGCCACACATTTCAATAAAAATTCAATTCATTCATCAAATATATGATTAAAAATAGATAATATTTTAAAGAAATATCTATATAGAATGAATAATACATATTTATCAATAATTCCCTAGTTAATCAAATAATTTTCAAAGTGGACACTATATTTAAAAATGATATATGGTTATGTAAATTATAATTTCAATTGTATGAGAATTAATATATTAAATAAAATTTACAATTAAAAATAAATAAAATTAAGTGATGCTTTGAAGTTAAATTTAATAATCACAAAAGTAAGTGAGATTATAGAGATAATCAATAAGAACATTATTTAGGATAATGATATTTAAACATTCCAATGTGTCTCGTACCACAATAAAACATTTAAATCAAAATCTCAATAATGGTATAATAATGAAATAAATATATAATATAATGAGAATAATAATATTCATGATAAAACATGACCAAAGGGTAGTATATAAACTATATAACAATGAATAGGGGCATAACAACAAATATCTCTCAATTGAATGTAAATCGAGATGAAATCCCATACATTAACATTAAATTTGTTTTCTAGTATTTATCATTCTATATTTTGGTTTTATATATTATAATAACATATAAAAGAACAAGTCTCATGTTTATAATATCATATCATATTTTAAAAAAAATCAGTAGCTTTTTATTAACACTATTTCATTATTTAAGTATTTCAGTTGTCAATTTTAATTTTTCTCGAGTAAGGGTTGACATATTATTGGTTATTACAATTAATAGGGAATGATTACATAGTTTCCATAATTTATAATATCAGTTAATTATAAAATATATCCATTAAATATGTATTTAGAATAATCTATAAAATTTTTAGATAAGTAATTGAATACACCATTCATGAAGATGGTAGGCCTTACATATGCATGAAAGTGGTTTTAGTTTCATTTTCTTCTTAATTGAATGAAAATAAAATGATGCATATGTATATTATAATTAAGTTATAATATATATTTAATTTTTGTTACACAGTTTTATTAAAACCATCCTCTATAAATTACATGTATATTGTGAATGAGTCACATAGCTTTGAGGAGCAGTAGTCAACACATCCACAAATGATGTTATCATATTTAAAGAAAATGTAATGTAAAATTGTATGTGTTATAAAACAATTAAATAAGAATAAAGACATAAAAAAATTAATATATATCATATATAAATATATTTTACATTATAATTCCCACTATGAGAGGTGGTAAAGTAAAAATGATCAATCACCATTTTATGAGGTGGTAGTTCACTGTAAATATGAACAATATGTTCCCTAAACATTAGATTTTAGTGTGTATAATTTTTGTTTTAAACCATAGAAAAACAACATAGTAGTATATTTATGATTTTAGTTCTGTTAAATGATAATGTGATAATAAGAGTTGGAGGGATGAATAATGGAAATGAAACCAAAGATAAGGAATGAAGTTACTTCATAAATTGGTAACTCCTTTTGGTTTGAACCAATGGGCTTTTTTGGATGGATTTATTCCCAAGAGGAGGAATCTTGGATGAAGGGAGTTACGTTTAGGATCTATTTTGGGTGGATATTAGCAGAACATATTTGGTTTGATATGTGTGAATAAGGGGAAGATGTGGTTTCCATTTATAGGGGAGGAAAATACATGGTGTTTCTGGAAGAAAGATAGGTGTACCAATGTTTTTACAATAAAATTCATAAACACCCAAAATAAACTCCATAATGGATGTTTAACCAATGATTTATGGATATAAAATGGGTTTTGGAAAGGTTTTTAGGTCCTGTAAGCCCCTAAGTTAAAGGTTTTGTCCCATGATAATCATAATGTTACATTAATCATTGTAATCAACTTAAATTACATTCACTAATATTTTTTGTAAAAAACTATGTTATCCTTATTAGACATTATATATTATCATGAATCAAAATAGAAAATGTTTTTTTAAATGTTTTAAAAATATAAGTGGATGAAATTAATATAAATTTAATCCCATAGATGGAATGACAATGCAAGGTTTAATGTATAATGGATGTTTATTAAAGATTAATGAAGAAGTGGGATATAAAAATATATAATCATGGAACACCCGTTAACTATAATGAATGAATTATGGTGTTGGTGTTCATAAGCCCAGATATGAAATTAAAAGCACGAAGAACCTCCCAATGAAGATGGGGTGGACTCTGGATGCCAGCCAGTAGGATCTTCCTCGCATTCCAAATCAGAAGGATGGTCCAGGAAATCCAGGTACACTCCAATCATTCCATTATCAACAATGAAGAAGGCCCCTCCAAAAAAATCCATGATGAAGAAAATCAGGAAACACCTTGTCCATCAAAGAAGTATCAAGCTCTATTAAGCTTATTTTTCCTTAAATGTATATATCCTAGGGGAAATTCTCCACCATTATGACTGCATGGAGTTCTAGCTCAAGAGATTAGGCAACCAGGATGATGTTTTCACCATTAGAGGATACTTCAGAGACTCCAACCCATTCATGCATTCAAATGCAACATAGAGGTAGAAACTCCATGAATTACAGGTGAAAAATTATCACAAATGGTATAAAAATTTTCTAAGACATTCCTACGGGTAATGTGTAGAGAAAAACTCTAAACATGACACTCTATAGAAGTTGAAAATAATAGTCTAACTCCAAACGGTCCCTAAGAAGATATAACTATCTCAGGAAAGTAAAAAACCTTACATGATAGCATCAACTATAGATTAGAATAAATGGAAAATTTAAACAATTAGGGGAATAAAACAATGAGAATAAATGTTGAAGCCCAAGAAAAACGAAGTAGTATGTGACATGCTGATCACTAGTAGAAATTAGGTATATATTAGTTAAGTAACAATGATACAAAACCCATAATATTTTAACATATAACGAACATCTATTAGATTCCACATAAGCTTCATTTAAATCTAATAATGGAATGAATTTCCCATTTTCTATCCCCCACACTTACTTTCTTTCCAAGCTTAAGAGGCCTTCTAACCATTCACATAGTAGTGGAGACCTCTTGTAAAAGATCACTAATATCCAAAGTACTGGTGGTTCCTTTTCTATTTTTTACAAAAATATTGATATTTCCAACTAGTCCTATAGATAAATCAGGAACCCTAACATCTTTTAATGTAGCGTCACCAATGAATCAAACAAAAACCTTTATTTCATCAACATGTACTGAAGCAATATCACTGGTTGAGATTGAATCCCTAATCACACCTTCCTTAACCGAACCTACCATAGATGAAGAAGAAACCATAATTCCCACTCTCTATATAGCATAATATATAAGGGATGAAGCATGGGACCCAATCAAGATATCCATTACAACAATATTATTCCTAGAAGAAACTACATCCCCATGAACTGGAGATGTGACAGGTGAAATATAGATCAATATAGAATTATAAAAATCCTAAGAAATTATATTTGGGAGATTCTTCTCACTATCCTATAATGAAAACACAAGACCAAAAATATTAACCTCCAAATATGATCCCAATAAACTATCATCACCTTCATTTTCCAATATTAAAACCAGATTATCAATCTCTGAGGAGATGCTCTGTCCAAAAATGAGATCCTCCATGCACTTGTATCCACCATATTTACCGATTTTATGACAAATTCGAGCAGGAGGACTAAGCTGATTAGGAATCCTACCTTGTTCAACATCTTTAGATCTATATGAATTGGATTTCATAGATTTAAATGTAACTTTGGAAGGATCGGGTATATCCTCTGAGGGGGGATCCTTTTCCAGAAAATCCTCATTAGTTTTCTTATTCCAGTAAACGTTCTTCCAATCTGTATATTTGGGAACTTCGTTGACTTCATATTGAAGCATCCGACAATTCACCAGAGATTGACCAACAATCACGGAAACATAAAAAAATGATTAACACATTCATATAATACATTAACATCAATCTTATTAACATTAAAAATTGAAGTAACAATATCTAGTCTTTTAGTTTCCAAGTTAACATCAACCATAATTCTAGAAAAAATCCAAGAACCCCCTCCACTGTTTTCTGATCCATTCTAATAGGAGTGCAAATGCATGAAGTGAGGTCATTAAGGATATTAGGATGCCAATAAATCCAATTCAACCCATGATGTTTAATCCAAATATAGGAATTAGTTTACTTTAAGATAAAGGTATTGAAATTAACATATCATTCGGATAATCTCAAAGCTCTATGTTTGAGATGCAGGTTTCCATGATTTAAGGATCTATTACAAGCATCACCTAATTTAAGAATAAAATGAATGAAACTCCTCCCAGTAGGAGTTAATTTCCATTTACTAAAACCCTAGTAGTGAGATATTTTATTTTTATGATCATGTTAAAACTAGGGTTTGTCACCCATGGAATAAATAATGCAGCCATGAATTGAAAACTTACAATGATTAATATGTTGTTTTAAAGCCTGCTGATCTGAGACTACAGAAAAACCACCATTTTGAAGTTTTATAATGTTAGAGGATCGAGATATTACATCTTTTTGTCATATCTGAAGAACCAAAAAGTGATTCAAAAATAGAAACACCATTCTTTCTCGGCATAGAGGAATCTGCGTGATCCGATAGATAGTCAAGACCATGAGTTGAGAGTTGATCATCATTGAAAGAAAACTCCCAATTCGGATTGAATGAATCCATGATTATAATCAAATACAAATCTAGGATCAAGTGAATATACTATTAATTTTTTGTATGAAATTTTATTCCTCTATCGCCATCAGCCCACATTTTTTGTATTAAAATATTCACAATGTGAGGATTATTTTTAAATCAACCAAAAAATTTCGATATATATAAAGTCAATTTCATTGAAATATTGATTCCATTGAAATAAATTGAATTAATTGCTGAAAATATTATCTAATTAAACATTAAAAATAACTTAAAATGTAATTTAAAAATATTATTAAATTAGATCAAAAAACATATTTAAGTTAGAATTCACAATTTTCAATATTCATTAAAAAATGAATCTTCAGAGAAAAAGAAAAAACAATTAACCCTAAACTAATTAATTTGTTTCACATAAAAATATGAAGTATATTTTGACATAATAAATTTATAAATTGTTCTAAAATGGATTTAAAATGGGATCTCCATTAAATGGTGGAAGCCAAACCCTTATAAGCATATTGAATTTTCTATGAAATGTTTGATTTGTACTTATCTTATGCCCATAAAATCTGTTGGATGAATATAAAATTTATTTTGTTTAATAATATATATATATATATATATATCATATTAATATAATCACAAGTCTTAACTAATTTAATATTTAGGGGGAATCAACTTTGTGAACAAAGAAATATTAATATTTTTCTTTATATTCCATCGGTTTTCAGATTCATTTATAAGGAACTTTATATTTTATTTAAATCATATATATTCATAAATTAGTTAACCCATTGCGTAACTACTAATTTAATGGGTAAATTATATCTTATTATATTTAATAATTACATTATAAAAATATTTTTTTATTGGTAAAACTCCGTCTTATGTGTAACGAAATCCATTGAATAAAATTGGTGCTGCGTGTGTTGCATGCAAACATAGTGTAACAAGAATTGAAAGATATAAATTATATTAATTTTTTTTAAAATACTAAATTTATAATAAATAATTGAGATATTTTATTCCCTTACACTGTAGGTTTTGTGTTTCAGACACGTTATTGAATACAATGTTCCTACATTTGACTTTTTGGTTGTTATATTCTCCCCGACTTCATTAAATTTTGTCCTCACTATTTATACTTGATCTTGGTAACACATTTTTTAATTATTCTTATGTTTATTTCCCACATGGTGATAATGGTTTGTGAAACATCCTCTAAAAAATAGATAGTTTTATGTGAAAATTCTAAATTAATTAAAATAGTACCAAGCCTTTATGTAGGATAACATTATTAGAAAGTAGAAATATGTTCTTTAAGAAGAACCATAAATATTTATAGGGAGTGGTTGAGGTCATCAATATAAAATAATTGAATGAGAAATGGATTGTTTGGGGCCTCAAATATATAAATATTCAATGATTTAGAAGACCATTGTTTAAATAAAAATTAAGTTATTTGGACAACACTTTTGTATCCAAATAAATTTTTCATAGAGCTGAGGAATTCATTCACCCTCTATAAAAATAAGTAAATATATATTACCATAGACATAAACATTTCCTTTAATAATTCCTTCATCTATTTATACATAATCACTTAGAACATGATGTATCATATGGTTAATTAATATACTAATCTATAAAATATCATCCCTTGATCAACCATTTTATAAATGGTTAACTTTTCCAAATGATTATCATCCCAAAATTTGGAAGGAATCTCAGTGAATTTATTATCATTAGACATTAATTTACGTGAATTAGGTTTAAATTTTAACATTACAAACATTTGAATAACTTTATTATGTATCCCCATGATAATAGTAATTACTCAAATCACTATAAAACCTTATTGTAATAATGGATTCTCTTATATTACTTAAGTAATAAAAAATTTATTTGATATATTTCTTAAATACAAGAAATGTTATAACATTCCCATAGTGTTGAATGTAAGAAGTAATATGTGATATCATCATTTTGATTATATAATTAATTCCTAAATATCATATATTTATGTTTTATTCAACATTATAATATTTAGTGAGAGGTGTTGATGGATAAATAATTAAATCGGTTCATGAGGTGGTAGTCACCAATCGAATGATCAAAAATTTTGTTTCAAATTTCATGGAACAAGAGGTGGATATACATTATCAAATTAACATACAAACATTTCAATATATTGGATATACTATAGATATTATATAATCAATGTTGAAGAATATTTTAATCAGGCATAGGAAGAAATAACACAAAAACACGACTTTTTGAATATTACTTAATATTCAAAGAACCATTTTGGTATTATAATAAATTACACATTAGAGGGGTTTAATAATAAAAAAATATTATAGTATCTGAAATGGAATTAAATACTATATTGGGGTTTATATTTGACTTTAAAAATTGTAATTTATTTGTGAATAAGAGTGGATATGGGGTTCCCTTTAAAAGATAGAGAGATGACACAAAAGGAATTTTGTAAAAGAAAAAAAGTGTACCCATGCTTCATTCATTATAAAATGATACAATATTGATCATAATTGAACCATATAGGTGATAAGGCTAAAATATATCCACCCAAATGGAGTTTTTAATGTTTTATTTTATTAACCCCTTGTCTTTTTAGTTTAACCACCGATAGACCATTTTTACCTTAATCACATAAGATAATTTTTATAGATTTTACTATTCATATTGATAGAAAATTAAATCAAACTAAATATATAATATAAATTTTTAAGATTATAAATATTTAATCCATTTTTCAAAATTATATTAATAGATGTGGGAAATTTTAATTTAAAATTAATCCCTTAGACTCTATGAAAAAAATTCCAATCTAACATTTTTTATATGTAATCAATATTTTAATATCGAAATTTATTATGAATATGATTCTATTGACCAATATTAGTTTAATAATAATATAAATTATATAATTTTACATAAAAATAAATATAAAAATAAGAAAACATTTTAAATTCCATAAAATAAATGACATTTTTTAATATAATTTCTTAATTATTCGCAATAATGTGAAACATTAATCGTTTTAGAATGTTATCAATCATTCTCCCTATTCTATTATTCATATTTTTATTTATAAAATGATGTAAATTTTTTAACTTAAATTTTATTAATTTTATAAATGTTAATTTTATTTTTTATTCAAGAAATTCAATATAAATCATTTTCTAATGAAAAAATATATTTAATGCATATGAATAATTCCCTAAAAATGTAGTTCTTATCTATAAATATATTTTATTAATCTAAAAACATTGTAAATCAAATTAAAAATTTGATTATTCCAAGTAATATATCAAAATTTAATGTTTAGGTTATAAGAATAATGATTAAATAATAATATTAATAATAGATCATGATTTAGTAAATCTCTGTGTTTGGTGTAACACAAGATATTAATGAAATTAAATTATTTTCAAAAAAAATTTCATAGCATCGTTGGTTTTTACATTAGACCTGCCAGAAAATAAATTTCAAACATGAAATTAAATAACATTTTTATAAAAAAAACTATGGTTACTTCTTCCTCATTACATCCTTGGGTCCCCACATAGCTTCCTCAAGCTGATGGTTTTAAAAAAAACATTAATAATATGAGTGGTCTTCTTTCATATTACATTTTATGTACAATATAGAACCTCCATTGGTTGTTC
Source organism: Viscum album (assembly GCA_963277665.1). NCBI lineage: Eukaryota > Viridiplantae > Streptophyta > Magnoliopsida > Santalales > Viscaceae > Viscum > Viscum album. Next base: position 2,043,726,885 of record OY728126.1, on the reverse strand, counting down.
ATCATGAAACATATAATTATCTAATAGTATTAACTCTTAATTAAACGTATGTTATAGATCAAATATATAATTCCCACTGATCAGTAGTAAAGAAATAATTTTTAACGTTAGTTTTATTACTTTTATGACGTTTTTAGACGAAGATATCAAAGTCAATGTTATAAATATTGTTTTTTTATGTCGGTTAAAAGAAAAATAAATTTTAAATATAACGTGCAACTGATTTTTTTACGTCATTTACTTAATAACCGACATGGTATATTTTTTATCACGTTATTTATTAAATAACCGATGTAATAAAAAATATACCATGTTTGTTTTTTAATAACTGATGTAAAAAAGCCTGACTTTGAAGCATTTTTTACATCAATTTTTTATAACTAATTTCAAAAATTCATTGGGATGATGTTTTTTAGGTCAGTTATTAAATATGCAGCTTAAAAAACATTATACAATGAAAATTATTTATAACAGATGTTGAAAAAAAATTGAGTTGTGTTAATTACATAACTTTTAAATAACTGACTTAAAAAACATTATACCACGTCATTTTTAGATAACTGGTGTGGAAAATCATTACCCCCATCAATTTTTTACCTTGTTTATTAAATAACTGATGTAAAAACCATTTTTTAACTCTTGAAACCATTATTTTGTACTACCAAAGGAGACCTGAAACATGTGAAACCAGGCCAAAACCAGACCAGAAAAACAAGCATAACTAGACTGAAAAAAGATGTACCAGAAGAAAAATTAAACAGTCACATTTATAATATTTAAAACATACAATATTAACTATAAAACCTAAATCCAACCAAACAACTACCAAATACCCATTTACAATTATAACATTCAATATTACATTTTACACTATAAACAAACTAAAATCCAATCAACCCATTAAAATAAGTTGACCATTCCATTTTATGTGTTTGACCTCTTGAGCACTATAAGTTTATGGTTCCCCAAATAGCTAAAAATTAAAAGGATTGTGGTTAACATGTATAATGAATAAATCAAATGAAACATTATGGAATATTTTATAAGGAAATATGACTCATCAATCAACAAAATTGATCTAATAGTAATTATTTCATACGTAAATCATATCAAATACTATCTGCATTTGATGATTCCTTGTTGTTTATGTAATTTTAGTTTAAATTATTTTTTCAATTCAAAATATCAATCTTATGTAATGCATCCAAAATATATAAATTATATATGGATATTTACAATCACTTTTATATATTTGATCTTAGCACTCTTTTTCTTTTGGGGTTTTTAAAAGTAAACCCATATCATGTTATAAAATTATATGAATGATATAAATTGAAAATGAATTATAATATAAATAACTATTGATAATTGGAACCTATGATTCAAACACATTCATAAAAGTTTCTCACACATCAATATGGAGATAGCACATCCAATAAAGTGTTTTCTCGCATAAAAAAATAGAAACATACAATGTTTTATGATATAAAATAAAATTTAAGGTAAGTATATTTTAAGATAAAATATAAAGAACATTTTATGGGATATATGTTTCATACCTCTCACAAAAAGGAATCATTGAACATTGTATGATTGTATTCTGTTCAAATATTTAACGAATATAAATAGTAATTTGTTTCTCATCCAATGCATATGCATGAGGGTAATCGATTATGGGTCCATGAATCTATATACATCTGTCAACTCATTCTTCTCACAAATGTTATAAATACACCTAAATAATAATATACATATGTATACATTTTTAATCAATTTAACAAAGGTAGATAATTTTGTTAAGACTTACAAGGAAAAAAATTTCACCATGTTGATGAAAAACATATCTCTAGTAACAAGATCTATCATATCATTCTTTATAATCCCCACATCTATTGCACGTCCACAAACATTTTCTTCCACTTGGAACGTATAATAAACTGGAAAAAAAATTAGAATATGATGATAATATGTCAGGTCTTCTAGAATCTGTATCTGATGGCATAACCATTTAACTTTTTTGTTTCATATATAGTATTTATTTACCTTTAAAGTATTCCTGTAAATAAATAGATAAATATATTAACTTTCAAATGTAAAAAAATATTATACAAAAGTAAAATAGAATACATAACATACACATACCTCTATGTTAATGGGTTCCTAAAGTCTTGATGGCCAAACTAAATAGTGGTCGATACTTTGTCCAACTGTTGTCACCTCATATGTAGGTAATGGTACCTGAGATCATATATCTATAATATCCTGTACAGTAACATTATGATGTTATACCTCTAACTGTTGATGGTGAAATATATTTACAATATAATATATCATCCCATATGTGACTGTATGATGGTGATGATCATCAACATACAATTCACAATAACTAGGAAGCTATGGTGGATGGTGTATTGGAGTAGTATAAAAATGGGGTATGTAGGATGAGGTGGAGGATAAATAATGCGGTCTGGAGGTGGGGGATTTGGAGCTTCTAGTGGAGTTGGAGAATAAAAAATGGGTTCTGCAGGCGGAGGTGGAGGGATGTGAGCTACAATCTGAAATTGTCTTTTCATGTATGCAAACATAGATTGTACTAACGCTGTGAGGTTTTCCTCTATCGTCGCATCACTACTACAAAAATGGGCTTTATCTGCGCTCCAAACTAGCTTTAACAATGCTAAAAAAGCATTGTAATGCTCAAAACTGATAAATGAATCCTTTATCGGTGCTCAATATGTGATGATAAAGGGGTCCTTTATCAGTAGTAAAAAATGATGATAAATGCTATGCCTGCTGTAACATTAAATTTTTGACCAGTAAACCCAAATAAGACCTGCAAAAAAATCTGCATATCAACAACTATATCAATAAAAAATTAACACATAATTCATAAGGCAATTAAATAAAGTATACATACACAACATGTATACCCATACAAACATATACCCATAGAACAAGTATACTCATACAACAAGTATACCCATACAACATTAACACTTAATTCATAAGTTAACTAAATATAAATAATTCAATTTAAAATTCATGGGGTTTGGGGCTGTTCAGGGGTTTGGGGTTGTTGTACAGGGGGTAGGGGTGTCTACGGGTTGGAGGTGATCGAGGGGATGGGGGTGTCTAGGGGGTGGGGGCCATCCATGGAGGTTGGGGGGATGTCCATGGTGGTGTCAAGGGGGGTGGGGTGCTGTCCTGGGGGTGGGGACGGTCCAGGAGGTTGGGGGCTGTCCAAGGGGGTGGGGTGGTGTCGATTTGGTGGGGGTGGTTGTCCATGTGGGTGGGGGTGTCCAGGGGGTGGGGGTTTCCAGGTGATGGGGTGGTGTCTAGGATGGGTGGGGGGTGTCTAGGGGGGGCCATTCTTGGGGTGGGGCCATCCAGGGGGTGGAGGCTATCCATGGTGGGGGGCATGGCTGTCCATGGGGGTGTCCATGGGGGTGGGGTGGTGTCCAGGGGGGTTGAGTGGTGTCCAGGGGGTGGGGGGGGGGTTTAATTGTTTTAATGGAATGTATTTAATGGATTTTAAGATCATTGTTATTTTTAAAATGGTTTTGTAATAGTTTTTATTGAAATAGTAGGTTTTTAGGAAAAAATGAATGATTTTGGTGTGTATGGTATGAAGGGGGTTTTCCGTACGTCAGTTGTAGTTTTCACTTAAAATTCAATCCATTTTAAACAAAAGAGAGACATTTTGAGTGATATCTGTCCCATCGTGCCTCAGATTTAGGTGGGGATGACTCATACACGTCAGACATGACCTGTGGATCATTATCCTAAAGTATCAACATAGTCCGAATGTGTTTGGTCGGATTTCTGTACGTTAGTTATTGTTTTCACTTAATATTTTGCCCATTTTAAAAACAGAGAAAAATATTGAGTTATTCCGGCCACATTCTTCCCTGTATTGAGGAGGGGATTACTGTTACAAATCAAATATGACCCATGGATCGTTCTCCTAAATTATCAACACAATAAGAAGGTGTTTGGTCAGTTTTCTATACGTCATTTGTTGTTTTCACTTAAAATTATGTCCATTGTAAACAAAACAGAGACACTTTGAATGATATCAGCCACACCGTCCCTCATATTGAGGCGAGGTTGACTCTTAAACATCACTCCTGACCCATGGATTGTTCTACTAAAGTATCAACAAAATCCGAATGTTTTTGGTTGGATTTCCATACATCAGTTATTATTTTCACTGAAAATGTTGTCCATTTAAAAAAAAAAGAGTGACACTTTGACTGATATCGGCCCCACTATGCATCATATTGAGGCGGGGTTGACTCGTAAACATCTAATATGACCCATGGATCGTTCTTCTAATGTATCAACACAGTTATAATTAGTTTGTTTGGTTTTCCATACATTAGTTGTTGTTTTCACTTAAAATTATATCTATTTTAAGCAAAATAGAGATACATTGAGTGATACCGGAACACCATGCCTCAGATTGAGGCAGGATTGATTCTTAAACATCACAATGACCAATGGATCTCTCTCCTAATGAATCAACACAATCTGAAAAGTTTTTTTAGATTTTGGTACGTCAGTTGTTGTTTTCACTTAAAATTCAATCCATTTTAAACAAAAGATAGAAAAATTGAGTGACATCAGCAACACCGTTCCACATATTGAGGTGGGGTTGAATCGTACATGTCACAAATGAAATATGCATCTTTATCCTATTGTATCAACACAATCCGAATGCTTTTGGACTGATTTCTGTACATCAGTTGTTGTTTTCATTTAAAATTATGACCATTTTAAACAAAAGAGATACAGTTTGAGTGATTTCAGACACACCATGAATCGGATTGAGGTGGAGTAGACTCGTTCATGTCACACATGACCCATGTATTGTTCTCCTAAAGTATCAACACAATATTAATGTTTTTGGTTAGATTTTCGTATGTCTGTTTTTGTTTTCACTAGAAATTATATCCATTTTAAACAAAAGAGAGACATTTTTAGTGATACTGGCCACACCGTACCTTGAATTAATGTGAGTTTGGCTCGTAAACGTTACACATGACCATGAATCATTCTGCTAAAGTATCAAAACAATCAGAATTCATTTGGTTGGTTATTTGTATGTTATTTGTTCCATACACTTTAAATTCTGTCCATCTTAAACAAAAGAGAGAAACATTGAGTGATACCAACCCCACCATGCCTCATATTGAGGCATGGTTGACTCCTACACATAACACATGACCAATGGATCAGTCTCCAAAACAATCAACATAAATTAATGCATTTGGTTGGTTTTCTGTATGTTAGTTGTCATTTTTACTTAAATTTCTATCCATTTAAAATAAAGATACACTTTGAGTGATTCTTGCCACATTGTGCCCCTGGTTGAGGAAGGTTTGACTTTTGCGCATCACACATGACCCAAGGATCATTCTACTATTGTATCAACACAATATGAATGCGTTTGGTTGGATATGAAGGTATTTTTTTTATTTTACTAGTTTTTCTTCTCCAATGCCCAAAGAAAAGTGGTTCATCATTCTTGCATGTTCCTGGTACATTTCATCTGTTAAAATGAAAAAATGACTCATTGTAGAAAGGATTCTTTATTTAATAACAATTATAATTTCCCTTTTAACATTTACATACAATAATGTTTTATCTCTTGATCTCTTTAACCCCTCTCAAAAATGGCCACCAATTGTACACGTCTCCAAGTCAGATCTTCATGTTATTTGTGTACGACATTCCATCAAGTATGTGTCCCACTCATTTATGAAAAAATATATATCATCTTGTGAATATGATCCATGTGCTTATTTTTGTTGGAAGTCAAAACAAGGAGCAGCAATAGGTTCAAAAACATGTTGGTGCTCTGCAATGTGAGCATCAGCAACAACAACAGTAGCAGCAGCAGCTGCAGCAGCTCTAGCAGCAGCTTGAGAGACTTGTTCAGTCTCAAGTTTAGGAGCACCAGAACATGCATAAGTAATTATCTGAAAACGTGTTTGAAAAGATAATTTACATTACATAAATTCATTAATTATAAGATAATAACATGAGATAACAATATTTATATTACAAACAAAATATAACATGTTTATTGAACTCACTTTCTTTTTTTCAAAGGATGAAGGGATTTTAAGCCTCTATCGATTATCCAAATCCAGTCATTGTGGTCTCCTCTAAAATACAAAACATCACCTTCATTGGGACAACTACGAAATGATTGCGATATACCACTAAATGTATCTTTCACAACTAAATTTTCATCGAACCCTTTAGTAGTTTTGGATGACAACAGAACAATCAAACACTTTCATTTTGCAGGATCTGGAACATAAAATCCTTATACTACTTGTGATTTCAATATAAAATGTTTTTCTTTGTAACCTTATTTACTAAAATAAACATTTACAAATCCTAATTCATCTATTTTAACACCACTATTGTTATCATCCCATTTGCATTGAAAAAATGGGAAATTGGAATATCATATAATCCACATCCCATATATGTTTGATAATTCCAAAGAATGACATATTAACATAAATTGGATTTCTGTCCTTACTACCAGAAACATGCATCGCTTCAGCCACAAATGTAACTCCACTATTTTACATGGTACTATTTTCATCATGTTTATCTGTATAGAATGTATAACCATTAATTATATAACCATTGTAAGATAATACATACACACTTGGTCTAGTGGCTAGGCATCAAAGTTGTTCTGAAATTGAATTCAGATTTTCAGTTAACTCCTTAATAATATGGTCTTCAAACCATCCTATAAACAAGTGATTATGTGTATTTGATTTCCATTTTCAGCCCTTGATGGATTCAACTCCCAAATAATTTCATTGGGGGTATTAATATATGTAGAAACCTCCAAAATGTTATGAAAAACGTAATGGCGAGGCCTACTGTCGATCTATAATATTGATTGTCACAACATCACTTCCAGAAATTTCCTCAACATCAATGATTCTAGTGGGATGAGATGTCGAGAGATCAATTCCTTCCACATCAGATAAGTATTCAGTACAAAATTCAATGGCTTCCTCAATAATATATCTCTCCAAAATACAACCCTCTAGACGACATTGATTTGTGACATACCCTTTCAATATCTTTATATACCGTTCAACAGGGTACATCCATCTATTGTGCATAGGATCACAAAGTTGAATCTCTCTCACCATGTTAACCATCAATTGAACCATCATATCAAATAATTATGGTAGGTATAACATTTATAATAAACATAATATGATGAAAATTTATCTTTCCATAGCTGGAAATATCATCAGGTCTAGAAATTTTCTGCATATATCGTGGAAAAAGAAACAATGTTTTGTTAATGTATGATGAACATTATTGTGAAAAATGAAACATAAAGCTATAGGAAATAAATCTTGCATCAAAAAGTCTCAGTCATGGGATTTCAAACCTTTTAACTTCAAATCATTCATTGAAATAATGTTCTTGATATTTGATGATTATCCCTATGGAAACTTTAAATCATTGAAGAAGTTATAAAATTGATATCTCTCTTCCTTGGAATGAGTGTAAGCAGCTGGAGGAAGAAACATTCAATTTTCACCCTTCACGAAAGAAAAATCTACTCATATTACCATGTCAACCATGTCCAGCTTTTCCTTAATTCCATCCTTTTCTTTTCCATGGGCAATTAGCAACGTTCTGATAACACTGTCACATACATTTGTTTCCACATGCATCACATAAATAAAATGTTGAACATATAGACAATTCTATTATGGTAATTCAAAAAATTGATTTCTTTTTCCAACCAATTTTCTTATGGTTTTTCAAAAATGGTTTACAAAAAATAGTGTTCACATATTTTACTTTCTCAAACAGCTGATCACCTGTTAGTGGAGATAGTGTTCTATTTTGTTCTGAACTTCTTTTAAAAGATGTCATACAGGATCGGTAATTATACCAATGAGGTAGAAATATAAGATTTCATAGAAACACGGATTTTGATGAACATGTCAACCTAATTGATTCCTTATATTGTTTTCGCATAGGAAACCCTTGAGTTCCGTTAATAATATAGCTTGACAAATTTTCATAAGCAGGTAAATCATTTATCAACCTATACAACATCACTCTCAATGTGAAGTATTCACTTTTATAAGCTTCATATCACATAACACTTGAATCCCAAAATATCCTCAAATCCTCAATCAATGGAGCCTAATAAACATCAATATCGTTACCTGGTTGTTTTGGTCCTCATATAAGCATAGATAATATAATGAATTTTCTTTTTCATGCATAACATGGGGGAAAGTTATAATTTACCAACATAACATGCCATGTTCTATGAGTGCTTGTTTGAAAACCAAAAGGATTCACTCCATCTATAGATAATGGAAAACGAAGGTTTCACTGCTCATTTCCAAATTCTGGATACTCATGATCAATTATATTCCATTGAGGAGAGTCGGTCGGGTGATGTAATTTCCCATCATTATTTCTTTTCTCTTCATGCGCTCCCAATTGTCTTTCACTTTCTTCACTTCCATATAGACGCCTAAACCTTGTAATGATTAAAAATTACAATAAAACATTCATAGGACTGTATTAATATTTCTTGTATCAGGAAGAACCATACTTTGGGAATTCTGTAAGTGATTTTTTCTCCTTGTGAAAAAATATGCAGTCTTTCAGGTAGTCATGTATTCTTTCAAAAATAATATCCATCGAGCGTATCATTTTTTTAGCTCCATATGTCCTTCATGAGAGATCATTATCTTTGAAGATCATGTCATTCAAAATAGAATGTACTTCTATAAATCTGACACCACTCCATCAGTTTCCTGCTTTCTCTATATACAACTTCAGTACAACTAACAATGTTGTATATTAAGTGCAACCAGCATACAATGGTGTCTTTTCACAACTAATTAACTTCTCAATCAATTGTGGGAAATCACAGAGTTCATCTTCAACTGAACTTTTCATTTTCTTAATAAAATATTCATCGTCCTTAAAATCTGTAATCATATCCTACATACAGTCTTCTTCTTTATACATATTTATAATAACTGGTGATCGATAAAAAGAATTTTTATCGCATCTAGTAGATACATTCTCTTTTTTCTCCATATTTCTTCCAATATATTTAACTATGGTCTTTTTTGTGACATATCAAATGTTCTTCCCACTCCACTCAATTAATTAGTCTAGAATAACAACAACGTAAACTCAAAAAATGAATTTGAGAAGGATCGTTTGCGTGATCCATTTCAAAATTGACGAAGTCTTTCACTCCATTTTCATACTCTATTGTCAAATTAATAGAATCCATCTAATCTTTATTGATTTCCATCCTATTTGAATCTGAAATATTATTATTTGTAATTCAAATAAAAAACCAGACCTCCAGATATAGTAAAAGATAACCACTTATAAAAATAGAGATTAATAGATCCTAACCATTTCCATTAAATATTTTGAAATCAACAGAACCAGGATAGACCCCCCATAAAAATCAACACACTTTGAAACCCCTTTACCAATAGTTCTAGCACCCACCACCATTGCAACAAAATATTAAACATCCTTTTAACCACCCCTACCATCAACCAAATTCATAATAAAATAATCACATTAAACAACCCAAAACAATTGAACAAACACAAATAAAATGAAAACAAGGATACAATTTTAATGAGAAAAATAGTATAGTAGATACATTTCCAAACACAAAGGGGATCACAGGTAAGACAAATAACCTAGGTTTATCCCAAATTACTATGGAATATCATAGGTTTTGTTATGAAAATTAACAAAATAAATAGAAAATTCAGGTTAGTCAATATAAATTCTATCATGAACATCTAAAGGATATGCAATAACTCTCCCTCACCCTCCTCAAATGTGAAACTAATATCCACGGACATGACTTACATCCATTATATTAAAAATAAAATTCCTATAAAAATGGTTAAACAACAATTAATTGGTGTTAAAAAACTCACACACGAGGGAGAAGGACCATATCGACCATCCCTATCAAAAACTCAAACCTCTTCTCAAACCTCCTCTCACTAACAATACATACCTTCCATAATATTAATACCTACCATGAATAAATTATATCCCAAATGCATGACCTTTAGATTCGATAAATTCCCATCCATTTAGGTAAAATTAATATTTGTTTCATTTTTTTCTAATGAATCATTAAATTTGGACAAACACACTAACCAACTCCAAAAAATTCATATTTTCATAGGAATTTAATGTTAAAGAGAGATAAATAATTCCATTAAAAATAATTCAGCTGAATCTTTTTGTACTGATTGAAAGATGGTTTTGGTTAATAATGATATGAGGTCAATAACTCCGGACATAATCATGCCTATAATCTCAAAAACAACTCACCACATCCCAAAATTTTATCAACTAAAACATGACCATCTGAATAAATAAAACAACACCATAATGAATATTAGGATTAGAACAAAAGGAAATAAATGAGGATGAATGGAGAAATCACTAAAGATCAAAGATAGGCAGCCGAGAATCTAACCTCGTCCAAAGGAATCTCAAAAAATTGAAGTAGGGTTCACGGGGAGTAGGGTATAGTGGGAAGGAGGATAAATAGGGTTCGTGGGGAGGAGGATCCGTGGAAGGGGTTCGAGGGGGAGGATAAGGATTAGGGTTAGCGGCGGCGGAGTAGGGCAGTGGCGGTGGAGTAGGGAAGCAGCGGCAGAGTAGGGAAATAGTGGTGGAGAAGGGCTATCAGCGACATAGTAGGGTAGCAGTGGCAGAGTGGAAGTAGTAGCGGAGTGACGGTGGCGGCCGAGTGGTAGTGGCGGCAGAGTAGCGGCCGACAAATTGATGATCAGGGGGGAGGGGAGTTCTCATAGGCGTACAGTCATGCAAGAGCTTAAGGGAGCGATAAAATGAGAGAACTGTGCACCCTATTTTATAAAATAGGTATATGGTTTTATCTGTGCTAAAATTATAGTGATGATAAATGATGCCTTTATCAGCGATTTTATAGAACTGATAAATCGTCCCTTTATCAGTACTACAAAATCACTGATAAAGTGACCCTTTATCTGCGCTAATATTTTTCTGCTGAAAAAGGTAAATCCTTATCAGCACATTTAATTAGCAATGATAAAGACTCACCTTTATCAGTGCTTTATGCTTAGTACTGATAAAAGGTGGTGCTTCCCATGTCTATTTTTGTAGTAGTGAATTAATATTAGGAACTTCATTTTCTATAGATTCTATTTTTTTAATAAATACCTGTAATGGCCCGGACCTCTCCGGTCCATTCCTTTGTTGAAATCGATGTGGTCAACATGACACGCGTAACAATGATAATTATTAATGATAAAAACGAAGAAGAATTTATAAAAGAATTAAAAGATGATTTGTCAGTTTATTATATTAAATAATAAATATGGTGATATAAAGTGCATGATTAATTAAATTAAAAGGGGTTTTAATTCTAAATAAGAATTTAAAAAATAAGGTGTTTAGTTTAATATTAATTGACAAATTGTTGGAATTAAATTAGAATAATAATAATAGGTGTTGTGTTATTAATATTATTCATAATATTAATTTGAACTTAATAAAATGAGTCATGGTATTTATTGCAAAAAATTAAATGAAGATGTAAGTGGAAGCATGGTGGTGCGGTCATAAAATTAAAGGTTAGTTCGTTATTTTGGGTTTATGAAATTGAATGGTTTTAATTTAATAAAAGTGGTTTCAATTTAATCAGTGTGAAATAAAAATAAATAGAATTAAAATAATTAAATTTATGGATGTTACACGACATTGACATGGAATGGTCGGATTCAGATATCCAACAGGGTGGTTTAACGTGCTCAATGCGACGAGCGTAAATCTTTTTGTTATTAAAAACAATAACGTCGGTGAGTTAATAAAATAAGTTGATGAAATATTATTGTTATTGAAGAAAAATAAATAACAATGATGGCGTAAAACTATATGTGAGAGGTTAATAAAATTAAATGTATTAAAATGGGGTTGAATATGTATGTTATATTAATTTTGTTTTGTCATTTAATTCAATTAAATGAAATGGTTTTGAGTCGCATGGAATGGATGTGCATAGGTTCTCCCAAAATTGAATTATGAAATTAATAACATTGATCGTATAATAAATATAATAATACAATTAAAAGGAAAATGGTTTTATTTAATAAATTATAATAAATTTATGGGGAGGTGCATGAGATGGGGAGGGGAGGCGTGAATGCCCCCTTTCCCTTGTATAAATCATTTTTTTATATAATTTGATTTAATATATCATATATTTTATATAATGATGATTTAATATATTAAAATAGTAATACAATAATAAAATAAGGGAGTGTGCATGGTGTAAGGGGAGAGATTCACGCCACAAGCCCTTTTGATCAAAATATTAAATTATTATAATAATAATAAAATAATATTATTATTATTTTGGGTGATCAAAACTTAAAAAGCCTATAACTTCTTCATATGGTGTCGGAATGACGAACCGTCAGCGGTAGTGTAATCTTGTAATTAGGACGGTCATTTTAAGACCAGTGATGGATACCATTTTATGAGTTATGTCTCGGGTCAACGAAACACACATATTAATAAAATTAACGTTTTTATTAAAACGCGTGGAAACCGCGTGACGTGTCGTGTGTTGACCAGTAAACACACGTAACGGGTGTACGGTCACACCGTGTATTCATCAATACACGCTGCATACTGTTTTACCTATTCGTTGCCTCTATAAGAAAGGGTCGCAGATTATTTCCAAACCAATCGCTTCTTCTTCGCACGACGACACTCTTGGATGATCAAGAAGTCTTCCTCCTCTAACTTCTTTGTCCGAGCTCCGAATTACGATCCTTCAGCGGCCACAGGATCATAGCGATGAGACGAAGCTTCTAAGATCGGACTTGTCACTTTTCCTTCCGGCCATCCTTCTCCAGCTTCCATCCTAGGAGGCGTTTTTCGGGTTTGGCGAAGGCGGAGGACACCGAAGGACGTCGTCGGAAGCGACGTGATCAGGACCTTTTGAGGTAGGGATCTCACCTTTGTCTCTCTAATTTGTGTATCATGTGTGGCGGGTATCCTTTTGTTTTCATGAGAAATGGTGGAACCTTTAAATAAAGATAATAACTGGTTAAATAATGGGGCTGGGAAGTTAGTGATTGTTGTTACCTTACTTTTTATATCCTGTGATATTATATTTGTGAAATGAATGAGCTTCTACCTACTGAAAATCACAGTCGTTGGGGGCCTTTGCTTACGCAATTAAATGTTTCCCTCTCCTTCTATATTTTCTTATGGATGGTAACTTCATGGAATGTGGAAATTAGTTAATCACGTAAAGTTGACTTTTTAAATGAAAATCTAGAACCCTTGTGTGATCACCCCGGTTGAACCAAAATGGAATAATGAACATGTCGGTGTTGGCTTGGTTACGTGGCATGTGTTAGGGGTGTTTTGTGGGCTGTTGTGGGTTGGGTGAGCAGCGGGGCTGCGACGTTTGGGTGGTGATCTTATTGGAATGGTTGATGGTGGAAACGTGGAGGTGTGAAATGTTTTGTAAATGATGGGGTTGAAATGGGAAGTGGTTGGTTGTGGAAAATGCCTTTATTTATGAAAAGTGTTTTGATTATGAAAAGTGTTTTGAAGTAAAAAAAAGGTGTTTTAAAATGCGGAAATGTTTTGTGTGTGGAAAGGGGTTTATGTGTGGAACTTTGAAATAAATGAATGATGGAATGTTGTATGGTTGTGATAATCTTTTGAAAATGAAATGGAATGTGGTTGTTTGCGTTTTACCTAACCTTGGTTGTGGATGGCAGGGATATGTTTGTGAAAGGTTTTTTCTGGATGATAGTTGCCCAGTAGTAATAATTTGTTAAACCATTACATTAAACATGAAAACCTAAATGGGGTTGGGGGTTGATTGTTTAGTTGTTGATGCATGCTTCGTGGTAGCAGTGCCGAGGCACATGCTCAGTTTCTCTTTTTAAGAAGCCATAGGTTGGGCTGTGGGTTTGGTGTATGTATATATATAATTGTATCATTGTGTTTTGTCGCACCACACCCATGTCAAGCACCTAGTGCCGAACACTCCCATTTTATGGGTGAGGGTGTTCCCCCTTAGTTACTAGCTCCTTCCTTCTCCTTCTCCCATAGGCTATGATGGCTTGAGGTGACCTTACACCCAAGACTCTTCGGGTAGGTCTCGGAGGCTGTGATGGCTTGAGGCGACCTTTAGCCCAAGACTCTTCGGGCAGGCTTACCGTTCCCAAGAACCTTCGGGATGAGGCCCAGGTGTCTGCGGGCGGGTTAGTGGTTGTGGCCCAGGTGTGTGCGGGCGAGATGCGTGGTTGTGAGGCCCAGGTGTGTGCGGGCGGGATGCGTGGTTTGGCCCAGGTGTGTGCGGGCGGGAAGAGTGTGGTAGCGTCAGGACGTTTTCCGTTAGGAAGAGAAACATCTAATTAAGTGGGAAATGGTGCGGGGAACCCAATACTTTTGTTCTATATATATACTAAACGTGTTTCTGTTACTTGGTGAGTGTGACCAGTGAGGCTGGGTGGATAGTTTTTCCTTGTTAGTTTCTGGTTCTTCTGTTTTCTCACGGGACCTTAGGGTGTCTCCACACTTTTGCATGAGAGCATTAGGTTTCCCTACTGAGTATACTTGTATACTCACCCTACGTTTACTTTCAGGTTTCCAGGAGGACTACCAGGGCCGTGTGGGACCCTACTAGTCGGGCAGTTGGAGTTGTTGCAGTTGTTGTTTTCTTGTTTTCTTTGGCATTGTTCTTTTGAGCTTCCTTGTACTTGTACCTTGTTATAAAAATTGTTTAAACATGCATGTGGGCTTGGTTTGGGTTTATTTATATACACTTGTTCTTTTCCCTTTTTGGTGGTTGACTTGTCCTATTTCCCGATCCAAACTAATAAAAAAGGGTAATGCCTCCCATATTTGTGAAAACTCATACCATTGGTGCTTGTCGCCAACCCGGGGCCTTCTGGAGGCGGGACTCGGGGGTCATTATCTCCCTTTCACCATTGCCAGCTCAGGAGGGGCATCTTTGGTGGGAGGGGGTCGTGACAATACCCTCAATGGATAAAGATGAATAATGTGGAAACACTTTTCTTACTAGTACACCTGCCCGGTATCCTCATACACGACCAAGGTGATTGGATTTCCCAGTATTGCACATAAAATATCTTGCCTCCCAATAGCTATAAATACCCCTTATGTGCTCTACTACTCAATAGAATCCAGTATGAATTAATTGAATAATTCGTTAATGTTTTAAAGTATATAAAAAAATATAATTAACTTAAATAAATAAAATAAATATCTTACAATCTTCTCAGCAATGATCCTTGATTATTTTGTAAGGTATTGCCCATTTTTTCAATCTACGATCTCTTACATTTATCATGCCTAGATGGAGGGGATGGAGGGAAAACCTTTCCAAATATTGAAGGATCAACTATATGTTTTTTTGTAAAATGTCCACCATTATTATTTTATCCAATAAATAATACCCTCCTTGAGGTTAATTATAAGGGTATACATTTTTAAATTGGATCTCATCATTAGACCTCCTTGTTTTCTATAAATTAAGAATAATAATATCATTAAAAAATCATTAAAAATGTCATTTATATGATAACAAATATAAATGATTACATTACGCATTCAAAAAAATATTGTTTTCTTCTACTTTTATCAAATTTATTCCATTTATATTTCTCTATAAAAGGAAATATATTAAAATTATTGTCATGTTTCCTATGAAAAAAATGAAACCAAATGTGATGGTTGATTTTAAATTCATCCATTTCATGGCATCTATTGATAATCATTTCATCCTGACTCCTCAAGTGTCAGGAATATCAAATTTCATCTAATAAAGACGAGGAAAAATGTTTTATAATATAAACTATTAACGATTAATCAAAAAATAAAAAAAACTATATTACTAAAACTATCTCCCATATTTGAGAAAGTTTCTCTTTGTCTATACATTTCCAATCATTATAAAAAATTCTTACATTGATTTTACCTTGAGTTGATACCAATATCTTAAAATATTTTTTATTTGGACCTCTAGGAATATCATTCTAATCACACTCTACAACTATCATCTGGTCCTAGCTACAGAAACGTGGTAGTTTTTTTAAATGTGTGTTTCCACATTTACCAACTCTTGAACTATTCATTAACATTATTGTAGAACATGGAGAAAATTGGGGATCATCTGGAAATGAATGTGAATGTTCCTCCCCAGATGTATGATATTGACGATCATCTCCAGAATTATGTGGATGATCAAATAATTGGTCTTTCATTATCCTTCAAATCAAAAAAGAAATCATTATTTCATAAATATACAAATTCAAATATTGCAATACTAATGTAAATAGAAAATAAGAAACTGAACTAAGTTATGTAATATTAAACATGGTAAACATGGTAAGCGTGGTAAACATAGTAAACTTGGTAAACATGGTAAACATGATATACATGGTAATGTGATTGTTATTCCACAAATTCAACAAATATATATAATTTGTTAAGTTAAAAATGGTAAAATATGGTAAAAATGGTAAGCATGGTAAACATGGAAAACTGATTTTCATTAAATGAAATAAATAAATATATAATTTACGTAATGGTAAACATTGTAAACAAAAAAATAAAAAACTGAAATAAAAAAACATTCCTACTTATTTGTTTTAATGTGAATTTTAATAGTGAAAAAAATTACAATTTCTAACATTGTATAAAATTATTAAATGTAAATGTGAAATAAGAATACGTTATCTGTAATATTAGGAATGTGAACATGGATTGTTTTCCCAAATTCATTCATTATGATTGTATCTTATGGCACAAACCATGTAAACAATATGCTTATTGTTATTTTATGATAATATTTCCATGGAAGTAGAGATCTCATATAAATTAGTATATTTAACAGGTTTATCCTCACCAACATATTGTTTTTTCCTTATAAAACAATAGAACACTTCATATCTAATTGATCAACAATATTGAAATTTTATTTTTCATGTGGTTCCATTATAAAAGAATCAGGTGTGTCTTTCATTCTATTCCGATTAACAATTTTCATTTTAAATTTATCATGTCAGCCACTCTTGTTTCCGATAAACCATTTTTAGTTAAAAAACATGAAATTTGATTTTAAACTAAATAAACCTCCCATATTTATTATATGAATCCATAATCTGCACTTGATGTTGAAATAGGGTTTCTGTCTTTATAACTCGAAAAATGCATTTCTTTTGCAAACACCAATACCCCAATATTTTGAACTGCACTTCTGTTATCATGTTCTTGCATATGAAATTTATAGTGATAAATTTCATACCTCAACCAGGGTGTCACATTTAAACAAGGACCACCCAATAACCATATTAATGTCTCTGATGCATAAGATCTACCATGAAGGGTCTTTTTAAACCTTGGAAACTTTTTTTGTTATCCTCATTCATAATCCACATTTCCTTCTTCTTTGGATGACAATGTTTCAACATATTAATATTCAATGTGATACATGGTTGATCATCAGCTATGTTATTAAATCTGTATAAATTTTTCCTTTTAATTTGTTTAGCTAATAACGATTTAAATTTTAAGCCATGAATACCCTTTCCCAAATTAGTAACTCATTCATGGAGAGGTGGAGGCAATCCAATGTGCTCTGCCACAAAAAAGTAGCTCGTACAAAACTCCACAACCTCCTCATAAATATAAATTTCAGCAATTGAGGCTTCACATCTATTTGGATTCATAACTTACCCCTTCAATGTTTTCTTATACCTTTCAAAAGGATACATCCATCAAATATATATATAGGTCCAAAAAGCTATATTTATTAAACCAGATTAACCATTTATAGCACCATTATATCCAAAAAGATGGAGGAAAATAAATTTATAATTGCAAAAGAATTAATGTTGAATCCTTTTCAAAAAAATTAAATGCATCCAAATTAATTACATTGAGGCAAATTATATTAAAAAAATAACACACCTACATGATATTATTTATAACAAAGATGATAAATATTCCACATAATGAAACAGGAAAAATTTGTTGCATCATGATGTGAAAGTCATCAGATTTCATACCTGTACTCTTCAAATCCGTGAAAGAGAAAATCTTTTTTAATCATGAAAAATAACCTTGTGGAACTTTGATATCATGAAGACACTGACAAATTATAATTTTATAATTCTTGTATAATGTATGTAAAGCTGTCGGATGAAATTTTCTCCTTCCATTAGGAGTAAGATCATACTCAAAACTTATTACCCTTAATAGTATGTCTAATCTGGAATTTAACCCATATTTAGTATTTTCTTTAAAATCTAACCATGTTCCAATAAAAGTATCAAAAATATTCTTCTCCACATGCATGACATCAATATTATGTTTTATTCCATGATATCTCCAATATGGTAGCCTGAAAAATATTGACTTTTTCTTCCAAATATGTCTATCATTACCAAATTTGTGTGTCTTTCCCAATTTCACTTCAAGGTTTTTCACCCTCACAAATTACTTATCACTGGATAATGGCTTTGGGGAAATATAAAATTATTTTGATCAATTGAATGCCTTTTTTATTCTTATATAAGTGTGATCCATAGGCAAACCAATTCAATTATCCATGAATGCTATTTTACTCCCATGATGAAATTGACAATATGAATTCTGTTCACAAATGGGATACACATTATACCCCCTAACAGTGTATCCAGATATATTTCCATTTGATAGGAAGTCATTTATATTGATCATAAGAATTGCATCTAGTTGAAAATATTCCATTTTATATGAATCATACAACCTAATACCATCCCCCATAAAAGATTCAAATCATCAATCAATAGTGAAAAGATAACCGCAATATCATTTCTAGGATACTTTGGACCAGATATCATTATACCCAACAAGAAATATTTTCACGTCATAGAAACCTAAGGAGATAGTTTATATATTAAAAATAAAATATGAAATGAACTATGTGTGCTACTGAGGCTTCAATATGGATACATTCCAAATGTGTACAACCCAAGTATGATATTTCTAATTTCCTTCCTAAATGCAGGATACTACTCATCAATTTTCATTCATTGTGAACAATCTGCTGCATGACCTATATTTCCATCAAATATCCATCCATCAGCATGCCATCATTACATTTTTCATCATGTGAATTAGAAAATAAACATTTCAAATGAGAAATTATAGGAAGATACAAAAATACATTGGTCGGGATCTTTTTCATAACTACATCTTCTGGAGATTTTTCTTTCAACTTACACCGTGATGTGCCACATTAATAAAACACTAATAGAAATTCATATTCCTTCCTATATATCATACATTCATTCGAACATGCATGTATTTCTTTGTATCCCAATCCCATTGACCATAATATTTTCTTGAACTTATAATGTAAATCTGTAAGATTGTTGTCTTTTTTAAGTATGTCTATCAACAATTATTGCAACTCTGTAAAACGTTTCTCCATCCATGTTTCTCCTTTAGGTAAATCAATCTTAACACTTCAAATAAAAAAATAAAATATGTACAACTAAGACACAATGGTTTTTTAGTATCAACATATAGATGCTCAACTGTCAGATCTATCTCAATTTATTCTGCTACAATATCACGAAACATTTCTTCAATTTCATCAGAGTTTCTATCTTGAAAGTTATCATCATCAGTAGATCTGACATTTTTTCCAGTTTCACCAAGACAGATCCATGGGTTGTAACTCTGATTAACCCCTGAAAATCATTTTCTCATTGGTTTGTCTACTTTTCAACATATTCATATTCAAACATTTCATTCATAAATAGAAAAACATGTCATTTATTGAATCATTTCATTTAGAAAATTCCAAAAATAAATCACCACTTTCTTCATATTCATTACTCCTCCAATGTTCCATAATCCAACATTGACTCATTATAACCTATAAAAAATATCAAAATTATAAATATTGATAAGATAAGCCAATTATATATTCATATTAAATATATCATAATTTTATTGTAAACATAATTTTGAAATATAAATCAATTATATGTTTATTTGAAAAATATATGCATGGAATAAAAATTAAAAATAAAATATATTTATGTATAACAGTTATATATTTATATGAAATATGACATAAATTGAAAGTAACACAATTTTTAAATATAATATAAAATATATATATGCGTATTTGGAAATTATAATGATATTTTTTTTGAGCAATAAAATATTTTCGTCACTTCATATAATTTTGATGGTCACATATATGCATTTGATTATTATTTTGGTGTTTTGTGGGGAAAACGGTATTGTGTATGGTCAAAATTGATTTTAGTGGTATGTTGATATTGTAAGGTTCTGAGCCTCTTTTTGAAATAGATTTATATTAGACTCAAAGTACAAGCCTTCAGAAGAACCTAGATTGTCTGGGGAAGGTGGTGAAAATATTCTCTTGGATGTATGTTAACATGTTGTTTTTAGGGATACGTTGGGAATAATAAATACTTAGCGAATGTAGTGCTAAATAAATAATCAACCATTAATCAACAAACGATGTTATAATATATACTAGTAGTCATCATAAAATATTTACTACATATATCCTGACCTTATATGAAAATAATTAAATAAACAAATTTCCCAAATCCTATAAGAAGATTGAGTAGATATTCATAACAAAAAACATAGAAAATATAAAAACTTTTTTTCCAAGATATAATAACAAAAAAAATAATGCTTTTTTTAAAATGAGAAGTGTGTTATGCTATATAACCAATGTCTCCATGATATCTATACGGGGATTTCATATTTAAATATTGAATAAGATAAAAAATTAAAATAGTGTTTAGTGACCAATAATTTCATATCAAGGATAAAAAAACTATGTCAAGTGATGATAACATTAGGAAAGAATCCAAGAAATTGTGATATTTAAAAAAATCATAAAACATAAATTTTGGGCATCCACAAAAAATAATAAATGAAATCGAGGCATATGAGGCTTACATGAATAAAGAGAGTCGGTATGATTTATCTAGTGATAATAAATATGATGAACGATGCTAGAAAAATGAGGTTGGAGGGCACGAGTTTAAAGAATCGTTTCTAGGTTTTCTACATGAGAGAGATAACTCATAGTTGGCAGATCGAGAAATTCACAATGACACAATACGAGGCATGAAAAAATATTTAAATGATTTATCAGGTCGGATATTTAATAACTCACATGATAAAGTAATTTTTTTATTATATTTATCATGTCAATTATATAATAACCGATGGGATAAAAACAATTTGACTTCAGTTATAAAATAACTGACATGATAAAGAAGATTTTTGACATTATATATATACGAACTGATGTGATAAATCACAGTAGTTGTTTTTTTATGTTGCTTATAAAATAATCGATGTGAAAAACATTTTTTAAACATTTTTTATTTTATAAACGACTTAAAAATAAAATATCGGCATTTTTTACATCTATTAAAATATATCAGACGTGATAAATCAACTTTTACATTTTTCACATAGGTTATATATAACTGATGTAAAAAATGCTGACATGGTAAATGATTTCTGAACTAGTGGATACATACATAAAACACACATGAACATGTGATAGGTTTGGGGGAACAACTAAGGGATCAACTACAGTCCAGATATGATCATGATTTTCAAAGGGACTAATATTTCTATGGATTAGTTATCCTTTATTTCTAAATATCATATCCATATTCCATCGATACAATTAGTTCATCACCATCTAATCAACTTGAAATTCATGACCATGTCAATGATTACTAGTATAAATTTTCTATTGACTTTATTCTTCCCATATTTGTTGCTAAATGGAATTTTCCTTCTCTATCATAGTTTCTCCTATATCTTTCCCCAATAACATTATTTCTACTACTAAATCCAAAAACATTATAGTTCTACACCTTTTCCATAGAGGTCTTCATTAGGATCCATCTAAATTATTAAGGGAAATATATTGTTGTAATAGAACTCAACTAGAGGATTTTATTGATCCCAACCACCTTTGAAATCTATAGAACCTATTTTTAAAATATCCTCAGGGGTATGAGTTGTTCAATTAAAATCACCATCTATATTAGGATGATATGTAGTTATCAAACTCAACTCTGTTTCAAGTCATTGCCAATGAATTTAGTAGAAATATAAGTCAACCCTTTGATCATGATGTCATATAATGGAATGTGGTATTCCATGTATTCATTCCACACAGATAATGTATAAATTGAAAAGATGATCTAGAGAAAAATATTCTTGAAGAGTGATGATGTGTTATGACTTCATAAGGTGATCAGTTACAACCCATATTACATTAATCCCTTTATATACAATGGAGATTACAATGATAAAAACCATGGTGTTGGTTTCCCATTTCCATTATGGTATGGGTAATAGTTGTAACAACCCCTTTGAATTTTTTCTATTATTCTTATGTAAGTGAAATACCAATAATTGAGATACAAAATCTATGATATTTCTCATCATTCCATCGCACTCAATATAATACATTATATATATATATATATATCTTCATTCATCTAGGATAAATAAGAATTGAAAATCTACGATCCACATAGAAACGATCCTTCTGAAAAACTGGTATTTATGGGACATAAATGTGGTTCCTTAAACTTATTACACCCTAAAAAACAAAATTTAAGATATGGAAATTTCTAACCTTCTTCTAAAACCCAATATCTTCCTTCTGTATCTCAATTATATTATCATCGATATATTATTGAAAAATCATTTGTAATAGAAAATATTTCTCACCATCCATCCTGATTTCTGGATCCATCCTTTTAAAATACAAAAATATTAGAGAATTTAAGATCATTGTTATAGATACGCTAGCATGATCTTTTTATCTCAAAGAATGAGCCGCATTATTTCTTTCCTATGGATGTAATGTATTGGAGATTCATAATATTTAACCACATCAAAAAATATTCTCCAGTGTATGTTCAACACATTTTTTGTGAATATATAATTTAATAATTCTTACTAGTATTTATATCACACTATTCTGTAGAACGATAATTATTTTGTATAATTATCATCTAAGTTACCACAACTAACTTGAAATAATGTGGTTGGTAGTTTTCTTCACGAACCATTAATTTGCATGAGGCATAATCTATAACCATGACGTTTTGTTTCTGTACACATCCGAATAAATATTTGGATGAATAATTTTAAATTAAGAACGCTTCTCCATAATAGGGTAATTTACGCACAGGTTCACTCTCTAATATACTCTTTATTTCCATGAAATTTTATTTCAGTTCATCCATATAGAGTAACATGGATCCATTTGAGTTATCTTTCTTATTGGATTAGGAATTCATGAGAAATTCATCATAAACCATCACTAATATCATTCTAAACTATGAAAACATCATAAATTATTTATCATGGATGGTCTAGGACAATGTTCAATAGCCACATTCATTGAATGATTTACTGATATACTTTCTATTAGGATTATAATACCCAAAATAAAATCCCTTTATTGCCTAAATTCACAAATTATACATTTTTTTATAGTTAACCTTCCATATGGTCATTACAATAATTATCATGTGATATTGATTTTCCTCCTTTCACATTTAATAAATGAGAATGTAATATATAAATAAAAAATAAATTGCTCAAGTTAATCTCTAAAGACTCCTTTTATTAAATTCACTAACACATAATGAAGTTATTATTACTGAATGGAATCAATATATACTCATTGTATCCATATATTATATGGAATTATTTTTAGGGTATATCCACATTTTCACCCTCAATATATTATATACCAAACTAAGGTTAATTTTGGAAAATTATTGAGATCATAGTAGTTGATCCAAAATGTCATCAATATGTTGTATAAGATTATTTTCAGTTATCATGAGCTTGTGAACCTCCTGGGAATCAATGAAAATCCACTTAAATCAATATTTATTTTTAATAAAAAGGACTTGTTCTGCAAAAGCTGACACACATGTCCAAATAAATCCCCTTAAAAGATTATCTTAGTGGTTCTTATGCAATTTTTTCATTGAAATCAAAGTTATTCTATATAGATTCAATAATATAGGGGTTTCACCAGGTACAATTTTGATTGAAAAATCACCATCAAAATTTGATTTTATACTAGGAAACTCTTCTATAATGAGATAAAAAAATCCACTAAAGTAAAAATATCATTGATTTCATGATTCTACCCAATCACATGAGATGAACATCCATTTTGAATAGGAATCAAAAGTCATACAGTTCATGTGCTATCTATAGGAATTTAATATTTATCCTCGCACTGAAAAAAAATCATATGTTTGTTGGGAATATCAAACAAGAAATATCTTCTTAAGAAATGTTAATGGGATTTCTGTTGTTAAATATAATCTATGACTATTAAAACATAAAATTAATCCAGATAGAGAATAAAAAGGATTACATGATTCATAATCCCATAAACATCAATAGGTAGAAAATAATAATAGTAAGATGTTATGATAGTTCCATTAGGGGTTTTCACTATAATTAAAATATCAAACCATTTGGGAGGAATTTTCATAGCCCTAGATAAATATTCAGATATAAAATAATGGGTATATCTAGAGTAAAATACTACATTTGT
This sequence comes from Viscum album, assembly GCA_963277665.1. Classification (NCBI taxonomy): domain Eukaryota; kingdom Viridiplantae; phylum Streptophyta; class Magnoliopsida; order Santalales; family Viscaceae; genus Viscum; species Viscum album. The sequence goes on along the minus strand of OY728126.1, from coordinate 2,043,702,113 downwards.
GTTTCTAAAGTGGATGGTAAGCCTACCTTTCATCATTTTTTTTCACACCAATCATCAATACTAGTGATATCACTAGATTTACATTTTTTATTAAAATAAGAGGTTGTAAATGTTTATCATTGTCATTGACACACTCATTTGGGAACTAGTTAGCATAATTACCATAATCCTTTAATTGGAAACTCTAGAGTGTGGATGGTCCATTATTTGCAACTATCACTCTTTACACATCATTAGATAACTACTTCCCAGTATGATAGAAGTTGATTTCTCAATGACCATCCTTTCTATACATAAAACATTTACATGTCCCCTTATTAAAATTTTATTATTTTTTCCTTCCATATAGGGAGAATTATATATTGACCAACTTTTTATCTTAATTGTATTTATATTTCCTTTTAATTATGTATTTATTTTTTTAATCAAAATAACGAGATTGATGGGTAACACCAATATCTATTTATATCATGATAGAATAATGAATGGTCTCTTCATATCCACTAATGTTCTATATGTTAAATTATCATCATAGGCATGGTTTTAACCCACTAAGAAATCGATCAACCATGCATTCATGTTGGTGATAAGGCAATAACATTACCTAAAAATTCGTTTAAAATTCACCTCATACGTACCAATAGAAGCATGATCCTTCTATTTTAACTCAAGGAATTCATTCCCCATTTTCATATGAATATTAAAATGAATTAATTTATTGAAAATCAAATACTTAATCTCATCTCATTCTATAGATTCAACTTCTTATTGATGACTTGTATTATATGTATGAGATCACCATCGATATTCATCACCTTCTAAATAAGGGAATGACAAAATGAATTTTTCATTATCTGAACACCAGGTAATAGAACATATTTATTCATTAGGCTGACACATTTATCAGTAACTAATGGATTAGTAGAACCAATAATAGAATGTGGAAATTATATCATGAAGGACTGAACAAAACATTTTTCAATCATTTTCTCATATAGCTGTTCTATATGATTTATATCATTAAAAACTTGTGTGAGTATTTAAACAAGATTTTCCATTACATCTCCCGCAATTTCTATTTTCTCAGGAGGAAAATCAATTCATATACCATATTAATAAGAATTAACATGATTCCATCATGTTCTAGCCATAGAATAAAACCAAAATCATAGTATCAACAACACTAACCATAGTAGGAACCCACATAATCACGGAATCATTAATTTGATACCTATATAAAGAAATTTTATATATAATATATAACACATTAGAGGTAAAATAAGTTATTATTGACCATCATATATTCAAATCCATCTTTTTGTTTACTAAGAATGTGGATAATTTACTTAGCATATCCCTATGGAGTGTCAAATAATGTTTGAAGTGAAAACAATTTTCATACATCAGCTAACACTAGACTCCAACTCAATGTTCAATTTTCATACATACTAACCCATGTGAAAAAAATTTCCATAGCCACATCCAATTATTATATCCATATAATCACACTTTTCTAGGAAAACAACACTCCAATAATTACCATAACATAGGTCATTCTACAATGCATATAGTTATCATAAGGATTATCACAAATGGTTTCTCATTATACATTTAAAAGGATGACTAAAACATTATATAACACAAAATACAACAACTAATACATTTCATGCATAAATATTACATCATAGTAGATGATTTTTCATTACATACCATAATGATAAATGCCAAATGCGTTTTGGTTTAGTCAATTTATAAAAATAAATACATAAACAAATGGTTCATATGGTCTTCATAACTAGAACCCTTTTTAGAAATATTATTTTTAATACTCTTATTCATAAGATTGGGAAACGAAACATTAGAATAGGTGATATTAGATTTTAATTGTGGGTAAAGAAGGGAGATATCAACATAACATGAGAATAATGGGATGATAACTTATGATTGACCCTGGAAAACCATACCCTAAATGCAATATATCATTGGCAAGATTCATGGAATAAATCAGTAAAAATCATAAGTAATGAATAATAATTTAATAAATAGAAATGATCCATAGTTGAATAATATTGGCCTATGACATATATTTTTGGAATTTAAATTTTCATAAAAAATAAAACATTAGTAAAAATGGAAAACTGAAATGACAATCATAGTAGATTATTTTAACTCCATAAACAATAATATGTTACAAGGTTCATTCCCTATACTCTCATAGTGGTAAAATTCCCTTGCTGAAATCATGTCACTACCCATTACTATCCTATTTATTTGATGGCATATCAATATTTACCCAACTCATTAGTGGGAGATATAGTTCCAATTCATCCTTGGGTAAAACATAACCACATATGATGTTATAAAGTAACCACCAACACATAATTAAAATCATTCATATTTGTTCCATAAGATCATAAATAATTCATCATATTTTAACCTATGATAATAATTAGGACTAATAAATATTTCATTGCAGTAAAACCATCGTAAATAAAATGGATTTCATAAAAATCAAGTCATAATAAAAATAAAGCATCAATGAATGATTAATTATAGTTACATTAGATCATATATTTTGTAAAACCTAATAAATTAAAAAAACATTGATTAATATAATTCCTATAAAAGATCATTAAAATATTCTGGGGGAAAATATTCCATACATTTGAAATAAATTACATAAATATTAAAAATTTATCAAATATAATGATAAAAAATTTATTCTAGATGAACAATAAAAACATTTTTTGTATTATTAAAAAAATTGATTTGTCATGATAATGGATTTTTATCATTTTTTAAATCATGAAACAAATATTCCTTTCACTTTTTAATAAAACATCAAAATAATCTTGTTTGAAAAATGAAAATATGATTCCTTATTATTTTCATCATAAAAATGAAAATTTTTGAAAATATCATAAATAAAATAATTATATAAGAGTGAAAAAATTCTGTATAAAATGTCGACATGAATGAAAAAAAATTCGACTGAATAGAGAAATATAATTAGTTTCTTATTTAAAACCTTATTTTTTTAATTTTCCAAACATAAACAGAGGAAAATGAAAGAGAAACATGTATTATTCATATATTAATATAGTATAAGAAAATTAAATAATTTATTCAGAGGTATATAATTCAACTTAATCATCATTAACATAATTATACTCAATCCTAATAAACAATGAGATTGTAACATAAAAAATTTCAACATCGGTAACTGATGAATCATAATTCATATGAAAAAATTAATGATATATGGATATTTATAATAGATAATTTTCATTATAATAATCATAAATAATATTATATGGTAATATATATAAATGATACAAAACAAACACATGGTAAATACAAGATGTGTCCTGTAGAAATAATAGTGAGAATAAAATACCTTATGATAAGTCTTATTTTCAATCATAATAATTTAAGAAAAGTATATAATGAAAATAGGTTTATTATAAATCAATTTAATAAACACATTCACATGTATCATAAAAAATCATATTTAATTATACCATTGTATTACAAGTTTATTGTCAATTCCATGATAAAATATTGTTCTGGGAAATAATTGGATTATTTTTCATGAATTGTTTGGTTATGTAGATTTGGTTATTTTACATTGATCATGGATCTATATTATAAATATTTTAATCATGATATAATTAAAATAAAAAATATTATATATTTAATTATATAAGCCCATCAAATTGACAGATAGAAAATGAATTATACCATTTATGGAAATGGATAACCATATGTACACATGAACGATGTTTCCATTTTCTAGACGAATGGAAAGAGAGGAGAGTAAATTATATATTTCCATTAAATACTCTTAATTATTTCATTTATATTTCGTATATTTATTACATTTATCAGTATTACATTCCTTTTAATGTGTATGTGAAAAGGAATCACATCGCTTTACGAGGAGGTAATATTCTGGACACACAAGTGATGTTATCATAAACCTATAAAATGAAAATTATGAAATTATATGATATATAATCCTTAAATAAGTATAATAATATCCTAAAAATCATATAAATATTTTAAATACATCATTATTATCAATACGTGGGAGGTTTTTATGGAATCAAAATTATATCAGCTTGTGATGAGGATGTCCACATACACATGATCAAAAGTTTCATTTAACATTTGATTGAATAGTAGAGGATATAATTTATTTAGCTAAAATTATTAAATATTAGTATAAGTAAATTAATCTTGTTGACATATATATATAGATAATATTTGAAGGAGTTGTAAGACAAAATAAAACAAAAACGAAATTTTATGATTTTTAGCTACTCTTTAGAGAACATATGTAGGCTTATACCTAACTCATTTATTGGATTGTTTAATTGTCAAAATAGGGTGGATATGAAGTGTGTAGGGATTTGTGGAAGTGATTTTAGATGATTTTTTACAAAAAATGTTGTTTGGAATTGTTAATATTATAGGATTGGGTGTTCCCATTTATAATTATGGAGGAAGAGACACTTGAAATTTTTGAAAAGAAAATGTGCACCACAATTTTAAACATGAAAAAAAGTATGAAAATTAATAATTATATAACTATATAGTTTATAAGGTATAAATATTTCTATAAAATTGGATTTGGAGAAATTAATAGGTCACCTTACACCTTATATTTTAATTTTAACACATGTAAACCCATTTTGACCATAAACACAATAAATAATTTATAATTTTTCATATGTACATTATGACTAAAAATATAAGTTGATGAAATTAAATAATATTATGTATTACAATTTCATATATGGAATCCATTTTTCAAATTTATACACATATAAGTGGTAATGTTTCATTAAAAATAAAACCATTAGATATGATGAATAAACAATATTCCAAAGAGAATGTTTTCAAAAATATAGAATGTTTTAACATAAAAAGTTAATTTGAATTTGAATAAAATGTACATAATTTTAGAAAAGTACTTAAATTATCTAATTATACTTTAAAAACAGTTTCAACAAAATGGATATTTTTAAATTCATTAAACAAAACTAAAGATTCAAATAAAAATATGTATTTGTCACTACTCATAGAAAAAAATATTCTTTTCAGAATTTTTTTAAAAAAATAACCCTGAGCTAATATTGAAAATTTGATGAAAAAAAAATTTATGATTTTTTCAAAAACTAATTTTACTATTTTATGAAAAAATATAAAAATCTTTATTTTAGAAAACTTGTATCTCATAATAATATAACAACTTTAATATTAATTATATACTAATTTGTAATTATATGTTCTTTGTATAAAACCATTATAATTAACTCTTTTAAAAATTAATTACTATTTATGCTTCCAAATTTAACATATTGGTTATAAATTAAATTTTATGAAATAATATTAATATTATATAATTGTTTGTTAAAACCCAGCTTTGCGTATAATTCATGCTATTAACGAAATTAATATTTTGTATATGTATTTCAAAAATTATATGTGTGTTAATGAATTGTGGGTTTTATTTGGGATATTTTAAAAAAAACTATATGAGCAAGATTTCCAAAATAAATTAACGTGTTAAAAATTAATTATAAATTATATTCAGAATCATTTGAAAGTAAAATAAGTGTTTTTCTAAAAAAAAATTTTCTTGTTCACAATGAATTTTTATCCAATTAATTTTAATTTTAAAATATAGGTGAATGATATTAATTAAATATATATTATATGGTTAATCAATCATAATATTATTTATTTAATATCTTTTCTATGCACAAGATATGAAAAATATGAAATTTTATTCATAAAAATACATTTTTCTAAAAAATATTCTGGTCGTGTATTGTGCGCTAATTTTAAAATAAAATTATTAATATTTTGAGTGTTTAATTTTATTAATTTCATTTCTATTTATAATAATGAGGTATAAATTTAATAAATAGGTCGCATTTATTTTTTTTCAATATGAAGATAATCTTCAGTAATATTTAATAACCCAAAAAAGGATAAATCATGTAAACCTTGTGTAAAACTAAGGGATATGTCCATAATAGTTTATTCTAATTTTAAATTATAGAATGGAATAAAAAATTAATAATTTAGCATCTAAATTTAGTTATTTAAGTGAAAAAAATCCATGAAATTGACCTATGTGATATTAAAATGGAAAATGGTTAAAAAAAGAAACCCTCTTAATTTTTAATTTCACTTATGTGTCAAAATATAGAAAAAATAAATTTATTAACAAATATAATTGCCTAGATTGATTTCAATAAAAATATATTAACTATATAAAAAATCTATATTTTTATTAAATAGATAATGACCTTAAATACTTATCCAACATTGATTCAATATTTTTCCATTAATAAATTAATCTAATAAAGGATTTTAAAAATATTAAAAAATTTATAATTTGAGTTATATAATTTGAACCTATTTTTTTAATATTATAATGAAATTTAAATTATATTTTAAATTATTATATTCTAATTCATGTTTTTAGTATTTTCATTCATGTAAAATATAATTAATAATGACTAAATTGGTCATTATGATATTTTAGTAAAAATAGATTGTATTAAATTACATGAATTTTATAAAAATATTAAAATATAAAAAGGTGGATAATATTTGGTAGAACATATCTTATTTTATTAATTTATTATCCATTTGAGAACCCACTTTTATGAAGTTTTCTTTAATATATTTTATTCTGTTTATGAAATTTTATGAGTTCCCCTCACATCAATTATAAAATTGCATCCCTGATTTCTCCTCTTCACACCACATTTAATCTAATATCTCTAAAAAAATATTCCATGTTCTCATATCCACTCTAATATATTCATTATATAGGAGAATTTATTCCTTAAACTCCTACTCATGATCAATTGAGATGATATCTAAGGGAGTTGTTTATTATAAGAGGTAATCACCTTTACCGATGACATTATTTTTAATTATTATTTTATATTCAATAAATATGTCATATTTTTAAAAAATAATAAAATAAATATAATAAATTTACTTAATTTTAATTATTATTATTAAACCATAAATATTTACCCTTTTTAATCAAATTGGATGTGAAAGTATCGCTCGTCTATAGGTACAACTTACTGTCTCCATGTAGCTATACAATTCATTTTCCATCACCATCATTCATGAATGGATGTTATGATATTATTAGTGGTTATATATTATATATATTAAATTATTATTATTCTATAAATATTAATTTATATCTACATTATTTCAATCAATACAATTTGAAAATGATATAGTCATTCATCTGTACATGTGGACTATCACCTCAACGAAGCACTATGGTTTTTTTGATTCTATTTAACGTGGATGGTAAAAAAATATATATTTAATGAATATATAGGTTATATAACATATTATAATGACGTAAAATGTGGGTTATTAATTTTTTATTTCATTTTATATATATATAAATGGTAATAATGTTCATGTGTACGTACGACCAACCATCCCCATGAATGGTAAACATCCTTTTTCTATATCTAAATTTTATTGATGAGTATATATAACTATATATGGAATATAAATGATATTTATATCATTAATAGAATTATTTATATGGTTTAATCATGATAAATTTACAAGTAAAAAAATTACGAAACTAAAACATACATGAATACCATAAAAGTAACAACTTGGAATAGTAATTTTAATAATGAATTGTAAATGAAGAGTTGATAATAGGTTATAAGTAAATCATATATGTTATGATATATATGAAGATGAATCTAGAATATATGTTTATTATGAATATATATTTATTGTACAAGAGGATCAAAAATGTATGATGGATATATGACATGAGGCAAGACATTTTCATCTCATATTTATTTTTGTTGGACTCATTCAATTTTCACCAGTTATTTCATTTTAGTGGTGTATATAATTCCCCTAATTTTATTTATTGTTAGTCAAATTAATTAAATGGGGATTCATATATACATATAAGATTAATTCATTCAATGTCATGATGATTCAAATGATACCAATGCAGATAGGATTTTTTTTCACAATCTCATTTTTTATCAGGATTTCGTGTGATTAGGATTTTCTTAATGATATCTTATAATCAATATCATAATACACTAATAAATATTATTATTTTCTTGTTATTTATTTGGAATAAATGTTTTATTTTTATTTTCCCTACCATATGAATATAATATAAATAAAATGGGTTTTATGGAATATTGACATTATCTCACTCTTTGGTCAAAAATATGTTTTCTATAATATCCATAGTTTATAAAAAAAATTAGACAATTATTATCTTATTCTACTATGATTTTTCAATGTCTCTTATACCAATGTTTTAATTTTGAAAAAATTCATTTATATGTTATATTCTTTTCAATTTCATAATGATGTTCTTTTTGATTTGTTACAAAAACAATGTGAACAAAATTTTTATTTTAACTTATAGGAAATGAATATAATTTCCAAAAATCATGAATGTTAAATTACTTATAGATTTGAATAAATTTTTCCACGTTTATTTTCAATTAAAATTTATATTTTCTGAATTTTTTTATTTTAAAAGAAAATTTCAAAGTAGAATTTTTATTTTGTCCATTAAATATTTCAGTGCTCTAGTAAATAAATATTCAAATATTAATACTTACATTGATGTGAATTTTTATATTCTGAGGAAACATTGCAATGATACCATTGTTACTCTTTCTATGGATGGTTTATGCTTATTTTTATTTGATGATTATGAAATCCATATATTTTCCATGTGTGTTTGCTTCGATGAATTCAGGACATGTTTGTGAAAGTCAGTTTATTTACATGGTTTATGATGTGATGATATGATGAATGATTTATGAAATTATGACACAAATATGTATGTTTTTTATTAATAAATTTGTAGTTAAATTATAAAAAAATTAATGTCTTCTATAACCAATGATGGAGGAAGCCTTTTAACCAAGGATGAGTAGAGCCGGAATTATATAAACCTCCGATGAATTAGTTAATGATTGATATGTCATGATATAAAAATGATTGTAATCATTATAAAACCTAGATCTATATGTGACATTAACTACTAAAAAAGTCCTCTGAGCGAGACATGAATATAATTATGGAATGGTTAGTGAAACCATTCAACTATGATATTTTTTTAATAATTCATGACAAATCAAGAAATTATTTTCTTATGCTTAGTCCAGAATTCATCATAATATGTCAATGTGTTACCCTCATGGATCATGTTGTTTAAGTACATTAGGAAGAATATCCTAATAAATATAATGAATTATTCCATGAATTTGGATTATTGTCACGACCCGTCCTCGGGGCCCGTGTCGTGACTACCCCAAGCCTGCCTTCCATAGGCCAAGGGCTGGAGACTAGCACCAAAGGCGTAAATCCCGATAACTGGGAATGCATTGCCTTTATAAAAGTAACAAAACACCACAGAGTACAAGCGGAAGTAAAACACTAAGTAAAAATAAAGTGCTGAAAAGTAAATGGGCAAGAATACAAACCCAACTGGAAATATAGCTACAACTGAACAAAGACAATAGCTGGAAGAAAGGAAGCAGATCATGGGTCATCCTCCTCAGATCCTACCTGATGGGTAGGTGCAGATAGCACAGCTTCTCAATGCTCTCGCCTGTCAACCTCCTCTGTGTGTCGTCTCGTCGTGAAGTCCTCCTCTAGATACTGACTTGTCATGTGGTCCACCTCCGAGTACTGACTCGTTGTGTGGTCCTCCTCCGTGAACTGACTCATCGTGTGGTCCACCTCCGGGTACTGTCTCGTTGTGTGTTCCACCTCCAGGTACCGTAAAGTCCTCGAACACTCGGCCTTCGTCAGCACTTCCCGTCATCTACAACCAATACAACGAGGTGCGGGCATAGCCCATGCAGGGGTGAGTAAAATGATACTCAGTAGGGACCCCGAGACCCTAAAGGTCTCACTAAAACCAACATGGATAACCACAAAGAAGATCTCAACAGATAACCTCTACTTAGGTGTATGCCCATACATATACCCAAGTTATCAAGTAACCCATCTCAATCTTGAGGTAAACACAAAAGTCATAGACTCATCTCAAACCAGCATTTTCATTATCGAAACCGTAACTACTGAAGAGCTTCGTATCTGGGAGTACAGTGATCCTATCATGTCTACGAGGTACTACTCACCAACCTATGACTGCTGTGTTACTCCTCCTGTCGAGTACCACGGGTCTGCCACCTCACACAGTAGTGCTCCTCTGCCATGGGTCTGCCACCTCACATAGTAGTTCTCCCCCTCAAAGCCTACAGAGCTACTTCTCATGTCCAGTACCGTGGGTCTGCCACCTCATACAGTAGTGCTCCTCCACCATGGGTCTGCCACCTCACAATGTAGTGCTCCCCACTGGGCTATGCTAGTCACTCCGAATCGAATCGGACACGCAGTCATCATGTAACAGCCAGCTACACGGTCTCTGTACTTCGTACGCTCGTCTCCAACAGGGTCCGCTCCACGAGCTACTAGTAGATACTCCAAGTATCTCAAAGTCCCACAAAGAAGTATCTCAAAGAACCGCCTCATCATAGGGGTCTCAACGTGACAGACGGCGTGTCAATCATACACCTGGTCTGTGAGTTACTAGCATTTTCGTCCCTGGGGCCCGGTTGGTTTCGTGTGCGAATCAACACGGCTGTATCTCAACTATACCCCGAACTCTCATAGGGTATACTCAAAGGGCCCGTTTATCCACGTGATCTCCAACACCGTTGACGGTTCGTGAAACTGACATCCGGTCTGAAAGATATCAGCTTTTCCGTTCTAGGGGCCCGGTTGCATTTCGGGTGCAGTCCAACCCGGCCACTATCCAACTGCATCCAAAACACAAGCGAAGTATGTCAAAAGTTCCGTCTCATCAAGAGGAGATCAACGAGATAGGTGGCGTGTCAATCGGACGCCCGGTCTAAAAGATATCATCTTTTTTGTTCCAGGGGCCCGGTTGGATTTCGTGGGCAAACCAACCTGACCGCACTCCGACGGCATCCAAACATCGAGCGAAGTAAGGAAAAAGTTCCATCTCATCAAGAGAAATCCAACAAAGTCAACCATATGCCTATCGGACGTCCGGAGATCTGGTTACGAGTGTTTCCGCTCCGAGGGCCTGGTTGGTTTCGTGTACGAATCAACACGGCCGAACCCAAAGTATTCCGAAACCTTGAGTGCGATATCTCAAAATGACCGTCTCAGTCCAAGTTTCGCATCGCCATGGAAGGTGCGTCGATCGGAGGTCTGTAGCCCATGATATGGGAAAAATACCCAAAAGGTCCGAAAACGGAGGGTATAGGACCGTCCCGACCCGGCCCACCCCCCATGGGTAGGCCCGAACCGGGTCGACCTGACTGGTTGTGACCCGGCACAGCCGGCGCGGCCTGGCCCGGTCTGGGCGCGACCCGGCCCGGCCCGGTCTGGGCGCGACCCGGCCCGGTCCGCCCAAGCTGGCCCAGCTCGGCCGGGAGGCTCGCTGGCTCGGCCAGTGAGTCGATGCTCCGCGGACGGGGCGCGCGCCACGTCCCCCGCAGATACCACGCGGCTGCGGGATCCGCCAGCTCGTCGTCACGGCTTCAACCGCATCGGTTTCTCCAGGGGGTGTGCCGGGGTGCCGCCGCCTCCGGGCAGCCGGCCGGTGCCGGCCACCAGCGACCCGCGTCGCTGGTGGTGTCCGCGGGCCACCGGAGTTGCTTCGATGGTCCGTTTTCAATTCCGCCTGTGCCGATGCTCATCCTGAGTCCCGTTCTTCACTGCGGAAACATCAAATCATCTCTGTGGCTCGTTCCGTCAATTCCCAACGATCCACACGTCAAAAGAAACAAATGCGGAGTCTTCCGTTCGCCATCACGACCCCGACTACACCCCCACTTTTGTTCGACCTTGACTGCGCGGCGCGACGACGCCTCGCATCCTTGCCACATCACTCCAGGGTCCCACGCGGTGTCGTCGCACCGTTCCGCCTTCCTCCGAACCGCAACATAATCAAAAACAAGGGGGAGCAGGGTCGGCCGTGTTTGTGTGGTTTGACCTCCTCCCGTTATAATTCTATCAAGCGGCCATCAAATATAATTCGACGTACGGCAAAGAAATATTTCACGGCAAAATCAATAAACCTCAACATCAACCTGCATGAATGAACGATCCGCGGATCAACCTGGAAATGGTTGGTCGCACTCGTCATTCTTTTCTCAAAAGATAAGAGAACACCAAATAAATTTCACTACCTCGAAATTGATGTCGCACGTCGTCGAGTCGCGGAAGTCGAACGTCGCGGTAGTCGAACGTCGGGGTAGTCGGGTGTCGCGGAAGAAAGGTATCGCTCCCGTCAACGTCGGAAGAAGAATGAGAACGTTGTTGTTGGTGTCGGTCTCCATGGTCGGTGTCTCCTTCCTTGTCACAGAAGAGTAAGAAAAAGGATTGGAGAAAACGTAATCCATTCTTCGCCGAGTCAGAAGGTCGTTCTTCGTTTAAAGATGATGTTCTTCAGAAGAGGGAAGAGCTCTCTCCCAAATTCTCTCACACAAAAAAACTCAAAAAAAAATAAGGCCTCTCCTTATTTTATTATTTTTCCATGCATTCAAACTTTTTTAAAAATTCAAACACTTAGTTAAATTAATTGAAGAGGTTTAATCAATTAATTTAAGATGTGTTTTGGAAAAATTAAAGAGGAGAGAGGGGAGAGTTACACAAGTTAAAGTGGAGTTACAAAATTTAAGAGGGAAGTGTGTTATGGGAGGTCAAGGGGGTTATGGGAATATCAAGAGGGGTTGGGGTCTCGTGTGTGCCCAACCTCCCACATATCCACACATGGGAAGTTGGGTGGTTGTGGGTCCCACCAACAACTTCCCATGGTAGAATTTAACTCCCTTTGTTAACAAAAATAAAATTGTTCACAATTTTATTTATTTCTTCCTTAAACCCCAAAATTTAACTTCCCTCCCAAGCAAACGCACCTACGGTAAATGTCCTCTTAAGCAAATATCGACGTTGTGAGTTAATCGGTGTCCTCGGATTTCAATTCCGAGAACCGGTTCAACAGATAGAAAAACTCGCTCGTTCGTTCGCTGAATGTACCCGAGCTAAACTTTGGAAATTGATTTCGGGAACAACGGGCCTCGGAATCAGGCGCTGTTAGAAACCGCGTTCTTGTAAAATTACAATGAAAATAATGAAAAAATTTCCCTTTAATTTTATGGGACTTTACATTACTCCCACCTCATGGATTTACGTCTTCTTAAAGCTTTAAAACAAACTAGGGATACAAAAGCAGTACTGAGCACGCATCTGAGCCTCCCGCTCTCATGTGATCACCTGGATGTTCCTATACTGCCAGAGAAAGCGCACCCAAGGAATCGTCTGTCCTCGTAGGATCCGCTTCTATCGATCCTAGATCCCCACTGGAAACTCCACATATGTCGCCCTGTCATCGACATCCAACTCCCTAAGGTCGATGATATGTGAAGGATCACGCACATATCTCCTGAGTTGTGATACATGGAAGTCGTCGTGCACCAGCTGCAACTGAGGTGGATGCGTCAAGTGGAAAACCACATAGCCTACCAAGCTGAGGACCTAAGAAGGTCCACTGAACCTCGGAGATAAATTGATGCCATGGCCACATCTCCGTAAACCTCGTCGAGGTGAAACCCGTATAAGGACGGGATCGTCATCCTCGAACTCTAGAGGTCTCAAATTCCTGTCATCTTCAGGCTTCTTTCGGCCCTGTGGTGTCCTCATCCGCTCTTGGATGACCCGCACCTTCTCTAGTCTCACAAGAGCTGTTATGATTTCCTCTTTGCCGATATAAGAAATCTGGTCTCATCCCCTGGATGAACCACATTTGTTGCCTAATATAGTCAATCCGGACATGAATGATGTATTCATGCCATGGATGACGTCCTAAGGCCTCGATGTTACTACCGAGAGATCCAACTGTCACTCTCACCTCCAAGGGTAGAGTAACACTTTCGGCATCAGTGTGAGGTCATTGGGTCTCTTCAAGTAGAAATCTCGAAAGTGAGGGTCAAGTCAACAGTATTAACCGGGACCACTCAGTACCAACCAACCAAAAGGACATGAAGGCAAACTTTAAAAAAAGGTAAGTGTCTTTATATTATTACAGCTCATGGTAAAAAGACACAAATGTAACAACAACAAAATGAAACTAGATATACACCACTTGTTCTGCTCCTATCCACTCGCTTCCAGAGCTCCGTAGTCGTAAGCTTCTGCTGCCTGAGGCTGAGCTCTCCCATGTCCACATGTTCCCTGCGGTCGAGGTGGACCTCCTGGTGGTGGTGGTGGAAACACCTCAAAGCATCGTCCACCTCTAGCTGCACGGCCAGCTCCCCTCCCTCGGTCCTCACCTCCTAGCAGTCTCCCTTGATCGAACCTCTTCCTCTTCCTGGGAGGTTCTTCATTTAACTGCTGGTCATCTACATAGCGGGTTGGACAATCACGTGTCATGTGTCCAATCCCACCGCAGGAGTAACACTGTAAGGTAGGTCTGGCTCTGGCATTCCCCTCGGTGCCTCGCACTACCGACCCTGAGTCACACGGTCGACCACTTATATGTTTAGTCCTCTTAGACCTCTGCGTCATCTGTCTACTGACTGCTATAGAAGACCCTGCTGCATGCCGACTAGTGGTGGGTCCTGCTGCTGGAGACTGCTCAGCAAGGAAACTCTCCACTAAGAGGGCTCTCTCCAACAGCCCTATCTGCTTCGGAAAGAAGTGAGAAAGAACATAAGATCTAATCTCTCGCCTGAGCCCCTGCTCGAAGGTTCAGGACCTGAAGAACATGTCTCATACCATATCTGTTGAGTAGCGCGAGAGGTTTTTGAACCTCACTGAATACTGCGCCACTGTCATGCTGCCCTGCCGCAGCTGAAGTAGCTCCTGTATACGCACCGCTCGAAGGGTGGCCGGTACAAACTCTACCCGGAACAGGCTCTCAAAGTCTTCCCATAGAAGTGTCACCTCGTCATGCATCTGGAGCATCAGGCTCCACCATCTGCTTGCTGCTACCTGAAGTAAGCTGGAAGCACGGATCACCATGAAATCTGCTGGAGTCCCCACTAGCCTGAAGACTCTCACCACAGCCTCCAGCCAATCCTTAGCCGCCTTCGGGTCCGTCTGTCCCATGAACCTTGGTGGCCTCTGGCGCTGGAACTCGTGTAGTGCGCTCAAGCGACATGCACCCTCTGCTGCTAGGGCTGGTGGCATCGGTGGCTCAATGGGTAGTAGTACCCATGGTGCCTCCGTTGGTGCCTCAACTGGGATAGGGCCCTGTACTGAGGCCACGTCGCTCGGTGGGTTGTCAGTACGAACAACTCTCGGGTCTCTAGCTGGTCGTCCGTGGGGAGGTATCCTGAAAGAAACAAACATGACACGGTCAAACGATTTATACCTGGTGAGCTGACCTGGTTTGATCTGACTTTCAAAAACTTCTGGAAACACACACGCAATCATTGTTTTCATGCACAATGTCGGAAATCAGTTGTCAGGGTCCTGGGGTATAGATACGTCGTCCGCCCGTACCAACACTGGACTCCCTGAATTGAATACCACACTTGGTACCCTTAACACTATTGTTTCACATAAAGAAAATATCAGAGTTATAAGTTCTGCGGTAGAACGGCCCCCTCTGATACCAATTTGTCACGACCCGTCCTCGGGGCCCGTGCCGTGACTACCCCAAACCCTCCTTCCATAGGCTAGGGGCTAGCGACAAGCACCAAAGCCGTAAATACCGATAACTAGGAAGGTATTGCCTTTATAAAAGTAACAAAACACCACAGAGTAAAAGCGGAAGTAAAACACTAAGTACAAAGAAAGTGCTGAAACGTAAATGGACCAAAAGACAAACCCAACTGGAAATATAGCTACAACTAAACAAAGAAAACAGCTGGATGAATGGAAGAAGCTCCTGGGTCATCCTCCTCGGATCCTACCTGAAGGGTAGGTACAGGTAGTGCAGCTCCTCAATGCTCTCGCCCGTCAACCTCCTCTGTGTTTCATCTCGTCGTGTAGTCCACCTCCGGATACTGACTAGTCATGTGGTCCACCTCTGGGTACTGACTTGTCGTGTGGTCCACCTCCGAGTACTGACTCGTCGTGTGGTCCACCTCCAGGTACCGTCTCGTCGTGTGTTACACCTCCAGGTACCGTCCAGTCCTCGAACACTTGGCCTCCTTCAGCACTACCCGTAATCAGCAACCAACACAACGAGGTGCGGGCATAGCCCATACAGGGGTGAGTAAAAGGATACTCAGTAGAGAGCCCGAGACCCTTAGGGTCTCACTAAAACCAACAAGGATAACCACAAAGAAGATCTCAACAGATAAACTCTACTTAGGTATATGCCCATTCATATACCCAAGTTATAAAGTAACCCATCTCAATCTTGAGGTAAACACAATGGTCATAGACTCAGCTCAAACCAGGATTTTCATTATCGAAACTGTAACTGCTGAAGAGCTCCGTCTCTGGGAGTACAGTGATCATGTCACATATCTGAGGTACTGATCACCAACCTGTGATTGCTAAGGTACTCCTCCTGTCGAGTACCACGGGTCTGCCACCTCACACAGTAGTTCTCCTCCGCCATGGGTATGCGACCTCACATAGTAGTGCTCCCCCTCATAGCCTACAGAGGTACTCCTCCTGTAAAGTACCGCAGGTCTGCCACCTCACATAGTAGTGCTCCTCCACCATAGGTCTTCCACCTCACAATGTAGTGCTCCCCACTGGGATATTCTAGTATCTCCGAATTGAATCGGACAAGCAGTCATCAGGTCACAGCCAGCTACACGGTCTCCGTACTCCGTACGCTCATCTCCAAGAGGGTCTGCTCCACGAGCTACTAGTAGATACTACAAGTATCTCAAATACCCATGATGAAGTATCTCAATGAACCGCCTCATCATAGGGGTCTCAACGCGACAGACGGCGTGTCAATCGGACGCCCGGTCTGTGAGTTACTAGCTTTTTGGTCCCCGTGGCCCGATTGCTTTCGTGTGCGAACCAACACGGCCTTATCACAACTGTACCCAGAACTCTCCTAGGGTATACTCAAAGGGACCGTTTCTCCACGTGATCACCAACGCCGCTGACGGTTGGTTAATCGGACGTCTGGTCTGAATGATATCATATTTTCCGTTCCAGGGGCATGGTTGGATTTCGGGTGCAATCCAACCCGGCCACTATCCAACTGCTTCCAAAATTCAAGCGAAGTATGTCAAAAGTTTCATCTCATCAAGAGGAGATCAACGAGACAGACGACGCGTCAATCGGACGTCCGATCTGAAAGATACCAGCTTTTCTGTTCCAGGGCCCCGGTTGGATTTCAGGTGCAAACCAACCCGACCGCACCCCGACGACACCCAAACCTTGAGCAGAGTAAGCCAAATGTTCCGTCTCATCAATAGGAATCCAACAAATTCAACGACACGTCTATCGGACGTCCGAAGCTCAAGTTACGAGCGTTTCCGCTTCGAGGGCACGGTTGGCTTTGTGTACGAACCAACACGGCCGAACCCAAAGTATTCTGAAACTTTGATTATGATATGTCAAAACGACCGTCTCAGTCCAAGGATCGCATCTCCACTGACGGTGCGTCGATCGGAGGTCCGTAGCCCATGATATGTGAAAAATACCGAAAAGGTCCGAAAACGGGGGGTCTGGGCCCGTACCGACCTGGCCCAACCCCCCCTGGGTCGGCCCGAACTGGGCCGACCCGACTGGGCGCGACCCGGTCCGACCGGCGCGGCGCGGCCCGGTCTGGGCACGACCCGGCACGGTCCACCCAAGCCAGCCCGGCTCAGCCATGTGGCTCGCCTGCTCGGCCAGCGAGTCAGTGCTCCGCGGATGCAGCGCGCGCCTCGTCCCCCCTGGATCCCACGCGGCCGCGGGATTCCGCGGAAGCGTCGCCGGTGGTGTCCGCGGGCCACCAGAGTTGTTCCAATGGTCCGTTTTCATTTCCGCCTGCGCCGATGCCCATCCCGGGTCCCGTTCTTCACTGCAGAAACATCAAATCGTCTCTGCGGCCCGTTCCTTCAATGCCCAACGATCCGCACGTCAACAGAAACAACTGCGTAGTCTTCCGTTCGTCTTCGCGGCCCCGACTACGACCACACTGTTGTTCATTCTTGACGGGGCGGCGCGATAGCGCTACGCATCCATGCCGCATCACTCCAGGTTCCCGCGCTGTATCGTCGCACCATGCCACCATCTTCCGAACCGCAACATAATCAACAACAAGGGGGAGGAGGTTCGGCCGTGTTTGTGCGGTCCGACCTCCTCCTGTTATAATGATAGCAAGAGGACATCAAATAGAAGTCGACGTACGGAAAAGAAATATTTCACAGCAAAATCAATAAACCTCAACATCAACCTGCATGAAAGAACGATCCGCGGATCAACCTGGAAATGGTTGGTCGGCGCTCGTCATTCTTTTCTTAAAAGATAAGAGAACACCAAATAAATTTCCCTACCTCGAAATTGACATCGCACATCGTTGAGTTGCGGAAGTCGAACGTCGTGGTAGTCGAACGTCGGGGTAGTCGGGTGTCGGGGAAGAAAGGTATTGTTTCCGTCAATGTCAGAAGAAGAAGGAGAAAGTTGTTGTTGGCGTCGGTCTCTATGTTTGGGGTCTCCTTCCTTGCCACGGAAGAGGAAGAAAAAGCATTGGAGAAAACGTAGAGCGTTCTTCGCCTAGTCGGATGGTCATTCTTCATTTGGAGATGATGTTCTTCAGAATAGGGAAGAGCTCTCTCCCAAATTCTCTCACACAACAAAACTCACAAAAATAAAATAAGGCCTCTCCTTATTTTATTATTTTTCTATGCATTCAAACATTTTTAAAAATTCAAACACTTAGTTAAATTAATTGAAGAGGTTTGATCAATTATTTTAAGATGTGTTTTGGAAAAATTAAAGAGGAGAGAGGGGAGAGTTACACAAGTTAAAGTGGAGTTACAAAATTTAAGAGGGAAGTGAGTTATGAGAGGTCAAGGGGGTTATGGGAAGATCAAGGGGGGTTAGGGTTTCGTGTGCGCCCCACCTCCCACATATCCACACATGGGAAGTTGGGTTGTTGTGGGTCCCACCAACAACTTCCCATGGTATAATTTAACTCCCTTGGTTAACAAAAACAAAATTGTTCACAATTTTATGTATTTCTTCCTTAAATCCCAAAATTTAACTTCCCTCCCATGAAAATGCACCTACGATAAAAGTCCTCTTAATCAAATACAGGCGCTGCGAGTTCATCAGTGTCCTCAGATTTCAATTCTGAGTACTGGTTCAAAAGAAAGAAAAACCTACTCGTTCATTCACTGAACGTACCCGAGCTAAATTTGGAAATTGATTCCGGGCACACCGGGCCTCGGAATCAGGCGCCGTTAGAAACATCATTCTTGTAAAATTACATTGAAAATTAAGAAAAAATTTCCCTAGAATTTTACGGTTCTTTACAATTATGAACTTTGATATACATATTATGGTCTTAAAATTTTATTCTCATGTTTTAATACCTTTAGTCTCTTTATTAGTTTATGTGATCATTGATAGCTCCCTTATTTCAACTCACTAGGTATCTATGGTCAACCATTATTATGTTTCCTTATCACAATTTATGAATAAAGGTATACCATATGATGTTTCTAGAAGGTTTTTTAGTCATCAATTTTTAAAATGGATAATCATATGAACAATTTGTTTATGTGTCCAATTTTCCAAGGATATATGATTTTGGAATGGACTTTAATGTTATATAATGTGTATTTGTCTAATAATATTTAATATTTATATAGAGAAATAATTATTCCTTATGCAATATCACCCCCAAATGCATTGTATATGGTTTTATATATCATGTGATAATTTTTCATGTACATACCTATATGTTTTCACAAAACTAAATTGTGGACATAAATATATATGATCACACAATTAAATAGTGTAAATACATGTTTTTATTCAAAATGTCATTGTTCTAGTATATTTTTGCCAAAACAAAGTCTAAATTTTTCATTATTTTTATATTTTGACACATTTTATGATATTTAATTTCATAAAGATACTATAATTTCTTATTTTTGTATTTCGTGTCCCTTTAATGTATCAACACCAGGATTTGAATGACCACTCATTAGTTTTATGTTTTTATGACATGATCCTTAATGATAAATCATTTTTTCAATTATTATATCATCCTATTTTATCATATATTACTATATTAATCATTTTCCCCCATATTTATGATATATCGATTTTATCTAGTACATATAGTTCCCTTATAATGAATATTAGATCTCCCCATATTTTAATTCAATTCAACAAGTTATGAAGATGATTATGTCATTTGAGATATCTAGAAGAGGGTATATAAGATAATTATTAGGGATAAATGTTTATAATTATTTTAAAATAATAAAATTATGTGGTTAGTATATATGAAATGAAACCTTTCGATAATTGGTTTTGGTGACAATTTTTGGAATTTAATAATTAAAAAATTTTATTATTTAGGAATGAATATCATGTGTCTCCATAAGTGCACATTTTATGATTACTCAATTTGGGAGGATTATGAGAGAACCATATTGGTTATTATTAGTGAAACATGAGCGTGATGTAATCTATAAAGGTCTACATGACCATCATTTTGAGGAAGTAAAGGTAACTGTATAATAAAAATTATATTTTAAAATTAAAATGATTATTAAAAATGATAAATTATAACAAATATGTGGATATAAATTTATTATCATTCCATGATACCATTAAGATACTTTTGTGGTGAAAGGTAATGTATTGTTGAAATATAATTTTAATACATATGGATGAAAAATTTATGATATTGCTCTTGATATTCTTTAGCGAGTATTGAATATGATTCTATTAAATGTGGTCTATTTTAGTGTAACATTGGGTGAGTAGGGATGATATGTGTGTAATTTGATTTATTAATTTTGAATATTACATGATTTAATTCATTATATACCATTAATTCAACATTTATATTTACTTGCGTGGCATAAAAATAATCGAGAATTATATGGTCATCCATATAAACTATTATCTAGAAAAAATTTATAGATATGAAACAAGGTGAATTATTTTTAAATTTATCAAAATCAATCCACAAATATAAAAATATATAACAATATTTTTTAGTTATTATATGATATTTCAATTATCATCAACCATATGGTAATTTGTATTGTTACACACCAAGAGGATATCCTTGTGGCTTACGGTCTTTTAAAATGTTTTCATTATTTTTAATTTCATTATATTTGTGTTTACAACTTCATATATTTCATATGATATTACATACACTATTGAAAGATTAAATTATTTTAAAAGGTGTAGAAGATATCTAATAAAGAATGTAAAAACATTCCAAAGAATGATAAAAAGATTCATATTATCTATGGGTCATATTATTTTGATATTCATTGTAATATTGTAATGGAATCAAACTATGTGTAACTAGTTGAGAAAATGCGGCATGAAGAAGCACATTTGTATATTCTATAGATGAGGTGAAGTTTCTGAGGAGAGCTATATGTTTTGTGTAAGAGATAAATAGATGAATATTTAAAAACTAGATGATTTTATCAGACACCTTACTACAAGGATGGGGAACTATAATATTTGCATAAAAATCATCCTAGAACCACATAGTTTAAAATGATTTTTTAAATTGAAACTTGAGGTTTTATAATGTTCACCAAAATAAATTAGAACATTATATTAGTTAATAATGTGTTTTAGACATGTAAAAATCCCAAAAAGATAGAAATATTCACAAACCCACAGCACAGTGGCACACGAGAGACAAGTGGCCTCTTAAGATATGTGATTTTCAATAATTATACCCAAGTCACACATTATCTTTTAATAAACAATTTTGTGTATAAATTATATATTATGATGTTCAATTTGATATTAAAAATCATCCCAATATTATTTAAATATTATATACATTTTTTGGAAAACAATACACAAGGAAATTTTAACTTATAAGATCTAATTGTTTTCCAACAAAAACCCAAGGTGCCACAAATTTCAAAAAATTAAAATTAAATATTCTTAGTTTACCACATATTGTGAAAAAACATGGAATATTCAAATAATTACATTCAAATTCATTAAATTTCATCAAAATTATTGTTGAGAGATTTATGAATAATAATGATTTTTGACATATAAATCAATATTTTGATTCTATTTTTATCATTGAATAATAAATTTCATTGTATAAATTAGAAATAAAAATTAAAATCTTACTACCAATAGTAATCAATCATTAACTAAGTAATATAACATATTATGAAAACATTTCATAGGATATTTTTTTGTATTATTGAATATGGTGTTAAAACAACAACCATGATATCAGTAATTGTAAAAAAACCAAATATGGATTGAAATTTCTCTATAAATTGTTGTAAATAAGAAAATCTACCCAAATAGACTTCAATGTACATCAAATTATAGCACAAAAAATTGTGAGATGTGTAAAATATGAAGTTGTTCAGTGTGTGAATACCACACTCAAGTTAGGAATATCATAAATGAATTAGTATTAGGGTTTATATTATAATATAAAATGTCCATCTTGATAAATAAAAGTCACCAAAGACACACCAAATTTTGAAATATTTTGGTATAATGTTACATAAATTATTGTTCACATGTATGATTAAATATTGAATTTAAATGACACTTGAGGTATGACATGTAACATTAAAAACCAATTATAGATTATTAGTACATTATTATAATTTTTATACTAGAAAAAACAAAATAAAAGATGTCTGTAATTTATTAATACTTATCATGATAGTTGGGGGTATATTATATGATAGGATTAGTATTATATGAAACCGACAGTCATGTCATTTGATATTTTCAAATTAAAGATTCCTTATATAATATTTAACATAAAAATGTTTCATTTTTATGTTTAAAATTCATAATCATGATAAAACGCAAATATTCCATTATATATACAATAGTGTGTCCCTCCTATGGCACATGGCTCCTCCAAATCCCTCCATGCTATAACCACCTCCCAGACCCCTGAAACTCCTTCCCCAATACCATCAACTCCATATCCCTCTCACCTCTTCCTCCACACCATCCTCCATCTAGTATCCCTACCTCCACCTCACTATTGCTGCCTTCGCCTCACCACCGCCGCCACTGCCTCATCGTCATCGCCTCTGCTTGTGGGTGTACCTACGCCTCGCCGCCTCCTGCCCTTCCCCAAATCCTCATACTACTTGTCCCCATTTTGAATCACATATATTCTATATTCTGAATTTTCCTCCCACTTTTTTTAATCGGTTCAACAAAATACTCCTCTCTATACCCAATCCTTCTCATTTCTCCTCCAAACCCATCCCTTCCAACTTCATTTCCTCATTTACCTTGGTTTTCACCTCATCCTTGGCCTTTTTCTCAGTCCCACCTATTCTTCTACCACCAACATGGTCTTCTCCTTGTACTTTTCATCCTACACCTCAATCCCCACTCACTTTATTTCTTTTAAATCAGGTCTCTTCTAAACCCGCCTTAAAATCAGGTTTACAACATCTTTTGTTCCTTCTGGCTACAGCTACGAAGGCCAGATAGGAAGGAAACAACGGTATCCCAGTGTTCTATAATGAGGGGGGGGGGTTTCCAATACTCGCATGTTAACCTTTTCTATTCACCTTAATTTATCTTTATCAAATTATTTATTATATTTTCACATTAATTTTGGTCTTTGATTTTAGTTTATTTTCACATATACTCATTAATCATTTATAAGTTCATAAGTGAAAATTATCACTTCTTCTGATTTCTCATTTAAATGATGTTCATGCTTGGAATTTTACAGGGGGAAACATTATTCATTTTTAATGATATTTGTTCCCCTGAACATCTGTGTCCCCTTTATAGATCATTTTTGTTAAAACTATACAAAAATTTATCATTTCCGTATTTTTTTAAAAAATTGTTGATGAGATTTGAAATTAATTTTTAGTGCATCCCTTTTGTTTGGTATGGTTTTAATTATATTTTACTATTATGATCAATTAATACATTATTAATAATTTTTATGTATCCATTTTTTCATGAAAACATCTGAATTCATAGTTTTGGAGTATCATGAAAATGCATTCCTACGTGAAATTTGGATTCACATAGATTCCATTGATGTTACATGCATCCATTAATAACGGAATATTCATCAAACTAATTTTTTCTGATTTATCTACCATTTTCTTTTGTTTTATATTTTTTTATAAGTTTTTATTATTTAGTTATATTTCTCTTTTTTGCAATTATACATTACTCTTTGAATGAAATGTTACAACTAGGACATGATGACATTAATCTTGGCTATTTTATGTATTCATACGTTTAATTAGTTTGATTTCTGTTTATTTGTAGTTGGTGATTTTTCTGGTAGTTTGTGTGAAATTTCTCATTTCATTGACAGGACAGAATATATAGAATCTTTCTAAGGGTAGTTTTTTCATATCGAATCCAAAAAAAATTCACAATTGTTCAAGTAGTTCAAATTCACATCAAATGAAGGAGGCTAAGGTAAAGGGTAGAAACTCTAGATATTGTATTTTACCATAGTTCTGACTTATCCTTATAGCACTAATCTCTTATGAAAAACATTATGAAGTAATTTATTTTTTCTATATTTGTAATAAAACTTTCAATAATTGATACTTATAAAAAGGTTAGCACAAGTGGTTAGTGTTATGAGAATTTATTAATAAGTGTTTCCAAATGGAGCCTTATAATATAGTTATGCAGAATGGTCCCTTGGGGAATAGATTCCTACAAAATTAATTCTCCTTCCAGGTATCAAGAACATTCTTAGGATTTCAATGTCCAATTTTGTATTCACGTTTTTTTAGATTTAGATGAAGATGGGGTTAACATTGTTGTTCAAAATTCTCAGATCCTCGGAGTTTAGGTACCTTTTCTCTCTAAATACATTCAAATCAGAAGATCTATGATAACTATTCCAGTAATTTCTCTCTACACATATTTAATAATTAGATTAATTGAATGGAAACATAGGTTGTCATTTACCTGATTTATGTATTTTTTTTGTTTAATCTAGTTTTTAACTATATTAATTTTATATTTCTATAAGACAGTATAATATATTTTTTATTGGATATATTACAAAAATGTAACATCTGCATATATGTACTATTTTAAATTAGAATTCTATTCATTCATATTGATGATATTATTTAGCATATTCATATTACATAAGACTGACACTATTATTCAGAAAATCAAGGATACTTGGAATTTAGGTACCTTTTCTCTCTAAATTTGGATACATCACTTGATCTATGATAACTATTCCTTTCATTTCCCCCTTCACATATTTAAGGATTCAATAACATTAATAGAAACTTTTGGTTTCATATACATGTTTTATGTGAAATATTCTGTATAATTCAGTTTTTACATATATTAATTTTATATTTCTATAAGAAACATTCATAATTTTTGTGCTTGATATATTACATAAATGAAACATCCCCATATATTTAGTATTTGAAATTACAATTTTATTCATGTATTTTGATGATATTATATAGCATATTAATAATTACATTAACTAATCAATTATAAAGGATATGGGTCGATTTACTATGGTAATATTAATATTTATTCAGTATTGTAATAATGTGTGCTTGTGATTTTCATTGTTTCAATTTTAACGATTATTAACATAAATATTATGAATATCATTCCTATAAATATCAATGATAACCTATTCAACCACCACCAAATCTCTTGTTCAAGCCTTCTAATGTTCTCTAATAATTTATTTCATACAAATATATAGGTTCAAATTTATTCCTTAATGACTTTTATTCTTGTCATTAATATTTTTTTCTTTCTTGTTATTAGGTTGTGTTAAATTAAATCCTAATTAGTAAGGGACATGAATGTTTTATAGGGTATCTAAAGGAAAAATATATTGGTATTTTCAATCACCATATATTTTTAATTATTTTCCATATATAGTTATTCCATTTTATCTATTTTGCTAGTTTACAATGATATTCACGGTTTCCATATATTAGATTAATATTATTAATTTATATTTAAAGTGGTTTTGGTTCTATCTTTGCAATAATTTTAATGAAATTCTCAGTTTCAAGATCATATACTATTATCTGCTTATAAGTAAAATCATATGACTAGGTATATCATGTTAGAGTATGTTATTAGGTATATTATTATATGTTTTTGATCAAATTATATTTTTCCATGATAATTTAATCAATAATCGCAAAATATTTTGGAATTTAATATCCTTTAATTAGGTTGACCATTTTTACTCATAATGTTATCATGATATGTTTAAATGACATATAATAACTGATAAAGATGTACGTGTTCTATTTATATTTTCTATTTCAATATTTATCTTTAGTTTTTAATCTTAAACTACTAACCATAATGCCTATTCTATTTATCTATACCAATATGAAATTTCATTACATCTTTGAAACTTCTTCACTTGATTTTAGTATCATATCTTCTAGAAATTATTTATTGATTTATAGAACTGAAATGGTGTTATAAAATGTCTATATTTAGGAATTAGAAAATGGATTTGGTTCCTTTTATTCAATATAGGAAGTGAATTGATGGTTTTTGAGAAATAGTTATGCCATTTTGTATGAGATGATGTCAATATCTTTTACTATCACAGTCACACAGCTGTGAATTTCCATTTATTTTTTAAACAGAAATTATTCTTTTTTGAAATATATAGGCATATATCTACACATCTCTTTTCATATATCGTGTAGGAATTTTTTAAATTAAAAGGATTCAATTCTAATTTTTCACATTTTTCATTAATTAATATATTTTATTTAGATTGTCCAGTTGATTTCTCCTATATTTTTCTAATAAATTATTAATATGTAATTCTCATTATGTATGTAATTCATAATAGTTAATATATTTTTTATATTTGAATGTATGTGGGTGAAATAATCCAATTTAGAGGCTGGTAAAGATGATGGTGAAACAATAGTTGTAGATCCTTTTAATTGGTGATGAAAAACATTGCTTAACATGTATTTTTATTGAATTAATGAATTTTTTAACTCTATTATATGTTTTAGTTCTATAATGAATTAACATAAAGGTGTGTTTATTTTATAATATCTTTATATATTTCCTTATATCATAATGTTTTTTTGTTTCAGTTATATGTCAAGGTGATTATAATAAATTAATATTTTTTATATAGAATTATATCTTAAATTTAGTGTTTGATTCCATAAAAGTTTTTTATTTAGTTTCTAAGTGTCAAAAAATTCATTAATTTGTTTTTTGTAACATGAGAACGAGGTTAAACTATCAGAAATGAATGTTGAACTATCATCCAAATACTCAATATCATTCTATAGGTATTACACTGTCATGCCTAATTTATTTAGTTTTTTTCATCATGGGAGTTAAATATTTTTTTTAAATCAATTGTTCTAAATGATATTGTTGATTTCATGTTTCATTTGGAATGAAAATTACAGATTTATATATATATTTTTATGGGTGAAAATAAACATTGATTCATAGGTGTTTTTACTACATTAAATGCTTATTGAACTCTGTTTTATTTTGTAGTTCTGTATTGATTTAACATAAAAGGTTCATGTATTTTTTCAATCCTTATATTCTGTCTTATATATTATTGGTTTTTTGTTTCAATTATATTTCATTGTGTTTTTAATTATTTAAATTGTTTTAATATAGAATTATATCATTAATTTAAGCGTTTAATTATCTAAATGATTCTTATTTTGTTTTACAGCAAAAAAAATCATTGATTTGTTAGCGCAACATGAGAAGACGACTAAACTAATCATAAAGGAATGTTTAACAATCATGAAAATACTCAAGAACATTATGTAAGTATTATACACCATCATATGAGTTAATTATTTTGTTTTTTAATCAAATTTTCTCTATTAATTTTTTTTATCTCTTGATTTATTTGATTAATGTATTTGGATTTATATAGATCCTTTTAATGGGTGACAACTAACATTTACTGACATGTTTTTGTACTAATGAAATAGAGGGGTATATGACAGGCAGATAGAACTGCCTAAAATTTATACACATGTTCATGAAGGTGATGTAGGAGGATGGGAATGTGATTCTGGTAGACCCGTTGATGGAATCATGATGGCCCATAACCCTATTGAGAAAGAGAGGTGTCAAAGGGATTTTGAGGGGCAAGCATTGCTAGATTTGGGATCTCTTGTTCTGCGCACGACACGGAGACCTGGGTCATGGGTTTCTTCAAGAACTGCTAGATAGGATAAAAAAAGTGATGGGGGATATGGCCAATGGTAGGTGTTGGGCACCGACATGCCGAATCACTTCACACCTCGCCCCTATTGACATGTATCCCCAAACCCACCATCATCACCCTACATTCTGTGTCATCTAAGACACCAACCATGACCTTAATTCCTTCTCCAACCCACAACCCTATCACCATCACCACCTTATTCGTCACACATCGATGGTCATATTTACCATCAGTCGCCTCCCAACATCAGTTGAAAGCCCTTTCTCAAACATCATTACTCCAGTGCCATTTCTCCAACCCTTATGTTCAGGTTCTTCTATAGTTTACTAAGGAGTGTTAGACTAACCCATGGAAGTTTCAATTTTTGAGGTACCTTACCCATTTAAAAGGTAATTTAAGACCATCTTTTCATTGTGAGTTGAATTAATGATCATGTATCATCCCACAATAGGTGGAGATCTTGGATGTTGTTATCAATTTAGTTGGGATAATGTAAAATTTGATAAACATGATGAGAACTATCATGGAAATAGTATCGAAGCTCATATTAGAATATGAAAAAATTGGAAGGATCTGCACTGGTGCACAAATGATGAATTTTCGTTAGATATGGATCCACTTAAAAAAGATATAAAATTGGTCAATGAATGAGATTATCAAGTCATGATGGAGGATCTTGGATTAACTCTGATGTGTTATGGATGATCTCAAGGGAATCAACTTGATATGAATGAGTTTTCTGAACATTTAAAGAGAGAATCTACTACTAATGATTTAGGAAGAGTCCATTCTGATGCAGCACATGTGGATGGTCTTAGATTTTTGAGATATGCACGACTAAATGAAGAATAAATAGTTGGTCTATAGATCCTGGAGGAGGCTTCTATGAGGGTTAAAGAAGAGGTGAAGGATTCCCCCAGCCCATCCGCGATAGGTTGTTAGGAGGATTCAAAAGATGAGAGGAGAAGCCAAAGGAGTAGGAATGTAGAGAGAGAACACATGAAGCATGAATGTCCACATGGGAAGGCACATCATGCCCATGATCATTCTGACAACTAGAAGGAACACATGATGAGAATGCATGATACTGACTCTGAGTGAGAAGTTGAATCATGTCTGAATGTGCATTGTTCTTTGAGAAATGATAACGACACGGAGGAGTTTGTGATGTCACCAAACTGAATTTTATTGTTATTTTTTCATTTTTTGAAAAAAAATATTTGTAGTAATTACCATATTTTTATTTTCTTGTTACGTTGTGTCACTAATTTTTAGTCCGTTTTTTATTTGACAAGTGTGTTCTAATTCTTGAATAATATCCATATTTTTTTTCAATTATTTATTTTCATAAGTGTTTGTAGTATATTGTTTCACATGTGTTTTTACAAGTTGTTTATACTCTGTTATACATTTATGTTCCATATTGATTTATCTTAAATAGTGTGTGTATTGTATCATATCATTATATTCTACTTTATCTCTTAATGTTTTTTTGATTCAATTATATGAAAATATTTTTTTAATGAATTAACAGGTCTTCATAAAGAATTTTATCTTAAATTTAGTGTTTAATTTTGTATGTGTTTCTTATTATGTTTTTGATAGTCAGAACATTCATTGATTCTTTTATGAAACATGATAACTAAATTAATCATAAAATAATGTTGAACTATCATTCAAATACTCAACACTATTATGGATGTATTGTATTTTCAGTCATTCCAAATTTCAATAGGTTGTGCTTCATCAAATCCGTAAATATATTCAAAGTCATGTAGCAGGTTCATGGATAATTTCAACAGCTTGTGCTTTTTCAAATATGTTTTTGCTTAGTGGGAAAAGAAGTCAACCATGTGTTATTGGGTCTTTAATACCTTCAATATCAGGTACTATCATTTAGGGACAAAAAGTGGGTCTGTATTCTAGTAGTTTATCCTTATTAAACATGGAAATTGTTATTGATATTTTTTAATTATATTTTAGAAAAATTTATATACTAACTGGATAACTAAATCTATATATATATATATATATATTTTCTTGAACCATCATTTTTATAGATTATTTTTAATTTTGGTATTCCCTAAATATTATCATTTCATTTTTCTTTCTCTATAGGTTTTATTAATAAAATATCTATAACTATTTTTGGCAAATATACTGATTCTAGGTTGAATCTTTTTAATCCACATCCTTCACTTGATTTTAAATGGATGACAAGCGATGAGGTTTCAACGATGGTGTGATTGGGATTGGGAGTTTCCGTGAAGTGAGGTATCTGGGGTTGTGAATAATTTTCATGTGTTTGCTGATCTTCTCTATTCTACATAGGATTGAAGTGACGTGACTTCAACATAATCTACGAGTTCATCCTCATCCCCTTTGAGGGCTTCATATTTGGTTTTCAATGCAGCGTTGATCGACATCAAAAATTTCATTTTCCATTTACAATTGATTGATGGAGAAACTCATGGTGAGTATATAGAATATAGAGATGCAGTACCATGGAAGGTTGTTGTCACATAATTTTATGTGAGTTAATCTTATTTTATGTTAGGACCACCCATGCATGGGAACAGAAAACATTTTCTATTTTTATATATATTTGTTATTATTAAAAATTCATAAAAACTTATTATGTTTATTAAACATTATATTTCAATCGATATATATATCAATTAATTATTACATTCATCATATTATATAATGAATACTTTGTATGATATCACATACATATGAATGCTTTATAGATACATTGTAATAATTTCAATACACTTGTTCACATAAATACACATCTAACCTGAATGACCCGACGACCTTCATTTTTTTTCATTTTGATAACCCCCCTTTTAGGGGATATGGGGGAACCCTTACAGGGCTCGTAGGAATAGATATTATATGGCTCATAGGCTTAGGAGATTACATGACCCAATGGTCTTAGTGAATTCAACCAGACATTCAACAACGAACTGCCCCTCCCTAGCATCTGCATCATTATAGTTGCTCTCTACCATTGCATGTCCATCTGGATAGGCTTCCCATGCAAGCACAGGCTAGTCCCGATCTCATAGCCATGCCCTCTCATTCTGACAAATCCATTTCATTCTGCTCTGGTGAGTGCACCTCCTCTTTTTTTTGTACTATTTATGGGGGAACTGTAGATGGCCCCAATGCCTTGTGGAGGCCCGAAGGCCTTAAAGGTGGCCAGAAAACCCTACTAACCAAAACGATTTGGTGGACTAAAAGCCTTAAGGACTCCAAGCCCAAACCGGTGGCCCAAGGTGAATAGTTACATCTGCTATAGTACCGAATAGTGTCTGCTACAGTAACAGGTACAGTTCCTACTACAGTACTCACACAATGTACAATGATGCTATAGTACCTACTACAGTATAGCTACAGTACTCCATAAATATGATTCTACTTGCTAATGTGCTGCTACAGTACCCCCATAAAATATACCTCTACACTAACCCGGAAATATGCCTCTCCCTTCAACAATACTGCTACATTATCCCCAAAAATATGCCTCTACATGTGTCATAATTATTCTTCACTCTATTTCCATGTGTTATGAGGATCCCACATAATTTTTTCTTCCAACATTCTCACACTCCCAACAGGTGACACTGATTTCACAGATCAACACCATCATTTTTCTATTATGTAATTGATGAATTTTAATTAAATATTCACCATAATTTTTTGATTCTACGTATGAAAATTTGTAATTAATTGATCATATGGTGCTAATTCTGGGTTTGGGTACTAGTTTTATAAAATAATTCTGTTAAATTTTTTGAGGTGCATGATTGAAGAAGCTATGAAACCAAAATCTAAGCTGAGAGTAATTTGAAAAAATAATTAAATATTATGGTTACAACATAATGTTTGTTAAACATGTATAAATTAAAAAACAAATAGACTCTAATATCCATAAAATATAATCATAATGAAAATTGGAATGATATGTGACATACTGTGATGAAAAACATGTTAAATCGACAGTTGAGTCAAATGTCATTGTGAAATAAGTAGTTTCAATGTATACATAATAACAAAAAAATTATTCTTTTGTGTTAAAAAGTGTCCAAATGTTATTTGAATGAAACAATTTATTGAAACAATCATCTAATAAAAAATTATTACATGGTTGATCAAACTATGTATTTTAATAACACCGAATGTGTTCTTATATAAAATTAAAAATATATACATTCCTCTTCTTCCTTTATTAGAAAAAATACCATTTTCATTATTTTATAGGGTTTGTTTGTTGAAAATGATAATTAAATTCGTCCAATGTATCTTATAATGTCAAGATAAATGTTTATTTTTTTATCAATATGAAAGGAGTTATATAAGTTGTTTCAATAGGATAGAAATCTCACTGTGACATTCTATGTCACTCTATTAGGGATGTTCTACAAAAAAACAAATGATAGGGATTTCCCTATATTTTAATTTTTTTTATAGAAAACATAGACGTTTTCATCATATTTGTCATTTTATTATTATTTTACATAGGTATATAATTCATTAAGTGAATCCCTTGGTCACATTATTAGTATGATATTCTAATATAACAAGTTCTAGAGGTTGGGGTAACACAATAAAATTCACACTTTGAAGAGACCCCATGAAATCTATTATATGGGATATTTTATGGTCAATATTCCATCCCAAATTGGGCGAAGGTGTTAATCCCTGAATTTTTGATACTTTATTGTCTTTAAATTATGAATAAATAATTTTTCAAAACTAATTTTGGGTGGAATGTGTATACATTAGATTATTGTTGGTAGAATCCTTGATGTGGGAAGTATGGATAAGTCATGGAATTTTTTGGGTTCATTTTAGTGGTA
The DNA here is from genome assembly GCA_963277665.1 of Viscum album. NCBI lineage: Eukaryota > Viridiplantae > Streptophyta > Magnoliopsida > Santalales > Viscaceae > Viscum > Viscum album. Next base: position 2,043,668,810 of record OY728126.1, on the reverse strand, counting down.
ACAAAATTTAAATGGTTTTTTATGTCAAGGTAAAAATTAAATTCATCTACACTCATTTTAAATGAGTAAATATTCATATAGTCTAGTTAACCATTGTAGGATGAGAAGACTAACACCATGGTGGTAATGCCCCACTTGTACATCAGTGGCTTGAGAATGCGAGGAGGTGTTACTAGGCCTTAAGCGACATTCCCAAGGCACCCAAGGTAAGGAATAACTGTTGATGGATTCAATAATAAATTGGAAAATGATTTCCTCTTGAGATAATCCAACCAAAAAAACCATTAAAAAAACATGATGCATGTTGACATAGAACCCTGAACCATATAGTACCAAAAGACAATAAACCACTCCATAACAATACCTAAAAACCAATACAACCAACTCATACCAAACCAAAATCAGAGTGATAATAAAAACACTTGACAATAGACCTAATGTGAACCAAGGAACCCTCTATTGCTCCACAACAAGCTCCAAGCTCCATTCTCCAAGAAGCACCAACCCACACATGAATCACGAAGAACTAGTAGAAAAATGAGATTCCTTACACTTACATGTGTCCCGATATACAACATTATTCAAAAGAACCAAAGTGGAAATGTAGGGGTGAGTATTAATACTCAGCAGGATTTCGCCAAATTACATCTCTACACACACCACATGGATAAAACCATTAAAAATTTAGATAAAAATGTTTATTTAAAACATAAAATACTTCAACAATTACCGATTAGCCAAACACACCCTTACCAAGGCGTTCCAAACAAGGGAAATCCCCAATTTTCTATAATACATATCACCATCACATGTTATCACCACAATTTTCATCTTGCATAGCTACACCCAATATGGGAAACAACCACGGTGGAACTTCCTGTCCAAACCGATTTACTAATTTTCCAAACTAGTGGTACTTCTCGACCAGTTATCCATAATTATCTCTTACTTATACTATCCAAAACCATTTTTAGTGATACATCCAACCCAATTCACACAAATCAGCACAATCCATAATTCATGACCAACCAACTATCATAAAGCACACTAAGGCCACACATTATGCACACAACCATTTCCCACACATTACAATCACTTCTATAAATCACCAATTTATTAAAAAAAACCTTTAACCATTCCTTATCAAAATACATTTCAATAAACAACATTTTTATGAAAAAAAATTCGCAACCCATTTTCATAACCTAATCCAGGGGAAAAAAATTAAAATCTGTATTTTCAAATCCCATAACAAGGCCCTTATTGCAATAATATCCCATTTCACCGAAATTCTCCAAATCATCACCCTATGGATTTCCCAGAAAAATTTTCAAATAATATTCAAAACTAATATTAAAAAAATTAATTACAAATAAATTCTAATGTTTAAGAAAAGATGAGTCGAGAGCGAAGTCACATACCTTTAGGGTTCCGTAAAAAATTGACCCATAAGAAACCTCACAACCAATCCAAACAAACGCCCCATGAAAACCACACTATATCTCCTAACATATCAGCAGAAACACTTAAAATAACCAGCTATGTCCAAAAGAACCTTATATCTACATGAAACATATGTATATCTAGAATCCCAACAGAGGGAATAGAGAAGATCTAAAGGAAACCACAATGAAACATAAAACAATACATACATAAGATGAACCACATTAATGCCTCCTTGAACACCATTCGAATCCCTTCCAAAATGAGTGGAAAATAACCCCTAACCCTTGAGAAGAATAAATCATGAGTAGGATTTATATGGGAGAATACATGTTTGATTTATGGAAAACACCAACAAATCCCATTAAAAAATCATTTTTAATGGACCGAACTACTAGCGTGAATGTTCTGGAAAATTATGCGCCAACCATGTGGATGGTACTATCCAAACAATTTCATATCACACAATTACCTTGAATTAGCTAACAATTTCCACTAATCATGCTCAATTTTAGCATCATTAAAATGACCTCTAGACCTTTTCAAAACATTTCCAAACACTCTAAAACTCTCCCAAACCATTCTCAAACACTTGATATACATAAAAAGGTATCAACAACAGTCACATTACTCATACTAGGGGTGCTAAATTATCCTAGCCATTTTAAATTAAATCCTCAAAATGTAGAGAAATACCACTCTACAGAAAAATCTCAAGACAACGCCCGTCATTTCATTCTCCTACTCAGAAGTCTCCTAATAAATATGACCATGGAGCCACAAAACCCGAACTAAACTGATTCTTTTACAGTGCAAGTCATTATCTTTCCTATCCAAAATAAATGTTTAGGGATAAATGAATAAATTGAGTAATTATTTTCTATTTGGATTAACCAACTAACAAAACAATATATTTCCATTAATACTACATGATGCATGTTAACAAAAAAATCCGAACCATATAGTACCAAAAGAAAAACAGCTAAAACATAAGAAATCCCAAAAACCAATACAACCAAACCATACCAAACCAAAATCATAGTGCTAAGAGGACATCTTGACAAGAGAACCCAAGTGAACCAGGGCATGCTACACTTCTTCATAACAAGGTCCATGCTCCAAGAACCACCAACCCACTCACGAATAAGAAAGAATATGAAGAAATATAATATGCCTTACCCTTAACTATGTCTTGAAACACAACATCTATAATAGAAAAAAATTTCCATAGTAGGGGTGATTAGTAATACTCAGAAATATTTCCCCAAATCACATCCCAATAAACACCACTAGGATAAAACTATTAGCACATTTATATAAAAATAGTTTATATAAATCATCGAATAGTTCAACAATTATTGATATGTCAAACAAACCCCTACTGATCCATGTACAAGTAGGGAAATCCCAAATTTTTCTATTAGACATATCATCATCAAACATCAGGACAACAATTTTCATGTTGCATAGAAACACACAACAATGAAAAAAAACACGGTGGAACTTCCCATGCAAACCCATTTACAACATTCCAAACTTGTGGTACTTCTAGATAACTTATACATAATGACGGATCTTCTGTCCACTATCCATCACTTTTTATAGTGAGAATTCCTACCCACTTCACACAAAATCATTACAAGCCATAATACTTGACCAACAAACATTCATAACCCACACCAAGCAACACATCATTCACACAACCATTTATAACACATGCCAATCACTACAATAAATCAAATAGTTATTGAAAAAACCATAAAATCATTTTCCATGCCAATATACATTTCAATACCCCACATTAATCTTGAAATACATTTTCCTTATCCATTTTTATGACCCAAACATATATAGAAATTTTAAAATCTACATTTTCAAGTCACACAACAAGACCCTTTTTGCAACAATATCACATTTCACCAAAAATACTAAAATCCTCACATAATGTGGTACCTCAAGGAAGTTCACATCATATTCTAAATTATTTTCATTAAAAATTAATTAATTACAAACAAGGCCTCATGTTATAGAAGTATGGAGTTGAGAGAGAAGCCATTGATCATTAAGGTTCCGACAAAATTCTACCCATAAGAAACTGCACCACCAATATAGACAAACAGACCACCAAAACCACCCTATATCTCATTACCTATCATAAAAACCTATATAATTATCACATAAGGAAACAAAAACCCTAGATTTACATAAAACATATTTAGATATATAATACTATGTTATGGAAGAGATAAGATATAGTTGAATCAACAATGAAACCAATAGATAAAAATTACCTACGATGAACTGCATTCAAACCACCTTAAAACCCTTAAAATCCCTTCCAAAATGAGTGGGAGGGAACCCATAACCCCAAATAAGAATAAATCCAATGTAGGGTTCATATGCGAGAAGAAATCGTGATTTAGTAAAAATCCCGACTAACCACATTTAAAAACCCCATTTTTAATGGGCCTCAAGGTTAGCACGCGCGGTTTGACAAACATTGCCCCAACAGTGAGAATGATTCTATTCAAATATTTGTATATCTCATGTTTACATGTGATTATTACATGGTTTCCCCTAACCGTGGTCAAACCGTGCAGCCTTAAAAAGGCTTCCATACTTTTCCAAAACCATTCCAAATTCTCCCAAACTCTCCCAACCAATTCTCAACCTCTTTATATACATAACAAGGTTTCAAAAAATGTCACATACCTCAAACTGGGGGTTCTATAATGGTCAACTAAACCAAAGAATAATTACAAATTTTATCTATGAATATTTTTTCTAGTGCGAGCTATAAAATTCAAAAATTAGGTGTAACGCACCTAAATGAATAGAATCTCATCATGAATGTTATTAGGTTTGACCTCATGGCTCTTGAAGAAAAAATTAATTATTTTAATAAGTTAATAATCATGTTTTTAGTATCTATTCTCAAAATAATTAGATATACATATATCCCATCATTATAGAGGTAATTCTACAGATGAAATGGGTGATCATGACTCATTTTTATGACAGCTTATATTTGAATTTTTCTATCCCAAAAAATGATGAATTTATGATCAATTAAAATATAATTAAGGAGACTTTATTGTGATCACATAGAGATATATTTCCTCAAATATTATAAGGAAGTCTATGTATAAATTGCGGAAAAAATGTGTGTATTAATTCTGAATTTTAATTGAAAAGTTTGAATGGAGTGCTATTGGATGTCCTCAAATTTATGGTTCATAGGATTAATCATGTGGTTAAAAGTGAATATAATAAATATACCCCAATTTTTGTGAACTAAAATTTGATATTTTAGGATCAAGGAAATGAAAGTTGTTGATGAAGGTTGTTTAATGAATGGATGGGAGGAATGAGTGCATTTTTATAGGGGAATTAAAACTGGGGGTTAATGCTACAAGTATAATTTTTTAAGATTATTATTGTTCTTATTATTTTGACTTCATTAGTACATCACCATTCCATTCTCATTTAATTACCCTATCTTGGGAGACCCATGTAAAATTTAACCTTTTCCTCTGTTATTTTATTTATCTGTTCAGATTGTGTTTCATGGAGAGGACTGTTATTCATTATAGTGGGGAATCATTCATGGATAGGAACATTTATAAAAAAAATTTAAACCCTATATCACCTAAACCAAGTGGTTATAGTATTTTCTTGGTATTATCAAATTATTTCAAAGGAAAAGGAAGTTACTTATATTTTTTCTAACTTAATTATTGGTAGAGTTTATAAAATAGTGATTTTGATATTAGATATTGAAAATATAAAATTATGAATGAATCAGATGATCAATTATTTTGGATATTTAGAAATGTATGTGTTCATAGATGTAATGAATGTTATTTTTTTCTATAATAGTGATAACATAATTATAAAAGAATAAATTAATTGATCATCATGTCAATGAAAATGTAGTCAATATATTTAGAGGACCATTATCCGATGAAATATAAACAATGTTAATGTCAGGTAAATCCTCAAAAATCATGTGTGGTATTTTTTCAACAATGATGAGAGTGATTAAAAGTTATGTGAATATAAATTAAATATTATATTGAATAAGTAAGAGGATTTAAAAATTCACCTGAATTATTTAATTGGTGCATTGATTATTGAAGTGCACTATGTTGCATTTGTTGTCAATGAGGCATGATGTTGTCTTAGAATGAATGGATGTAAAGATGTGTCAAGATGTGAATGCCAAAGGTTGTGTTGGTGTTGGTGAGGAACGGAGAATGGCCATGGTACTAAGAGGCATGTCACTTAGTAGATTCACTAAGTGGCATAGGAGATGTGGTTGAAACATTCTCTAGTGAAATCAGATGATTGTTGAGCTGTTCATAAAGTTCAAAGAACTTGTATCAACTGGATAAAATGTCACAACAATGTTTGAAGACCATGCATTGTATTGACAATTCATGAGGAGATGAAGAGAGCCATCCACAACTTCTAAGTGGATGAAGTGAGCTGAAGAAGACCATGTACTAATTCTTAGTGCATGACAATGTGAATGTGATCCAACTTGACCTCTAATTGGATCATTGAAGAATATTGAAGATTTAATTGATTCAGGAGCTCGGTTGAAGAAGTAACCTTCCTAAGTAATGAATACATGTTGAGGAGGATTGAAGAAATCAAGTGAAGAGGAAATGTAGAAGTAGGATGTCTTAGAGAAGTGGCATATTATACATAGGCACGTTTCATGCCTTTGCCAAAAAATTGGCCAGCCAAGGCACCTTGAGGGTTCAACCCCAAGGCATGGGCGCTAGGGCACCACGCCCATGGGGGGACCCGTGGGGCGAGCCAGGTCGGTAGGGCGCACCCAAGACACCGCATGGGCGCCTGGGGCACGCCCGGAGGAGCGCGGTAGGGGCGCATGAGCGCACCCGCGAGTGTCAGCAGTGCATAGTGGGCGCCAGTGGCGCGCCCGCAGGGAGCAGAGGTGGCGCAGAGCGCGCCCGCAGAAGAACTCGGTGCGGGGCGGCACCGAGAGGGGAGGAGATTCAATTGAGCCGGCTGGGGGAGCGGATGGTTGATAAACCGCGGCAAAACCGCTCGCCGTTTCGATGTGGGACGCAGAAAAATCCCCGGGAGCGCATCCTGGCCGCACGATTGATCGCGCGCCAGATCTCCGCCGCTCACCGCATCGCGCCATTCGCAATCTGATCCAGGCCGTCCAAAGTCTTCTGATCGCCTGATCCAATGGCTTCCCGTTCGTCCTCAACCTCGAGCCATGCCAATGCTTCCCGCATGCCTCTGTCGAACCAGGAGCAACCCGAGCACGGTTTTTGAGTTCCCGGCCACATCCGAGCAAACCAAGACCTCCACTGTGATCGTTAGGCAATAACGAACTCATGCATGCATTAAAATGTTGCATGCATGCATCAAGAAAGAATTCGAAGTTCGGCCGAGGCAAACCAAAGGTGCCGAGGCCACGTGTGTTCGTGCTATGCATGGGTTGGGCTTAAATGAAGGCCATGCACATGTTCGAAGCATGCATGTGGAGGAGAAAAATAAAGAAGAATGATCCCGCGTGAAACAGAGAGTAAATTCAAGATTCTAAAAGATTTTAAAGAACCGAAACTTTCGGGGATTTGAGATTTATCCGACGAGGATGTTTTGGCACCGCCTCTGCCTATATAAAGAGAGGTCGAGCCCTCTAGGATGCTTGCTGATCTGTTGAAAACTTGAAGTCCCGTGAGTGCCGCATGTGCCTCGCGAACTTTTGAAGCCACCGCGCAACTAACACTTGCGCGGCTGAAGTCCTGGTGCCACCCGAGGCCCGAAGGAGTTCCCTGTGCGCATCACTTGCGCGACAGGAAGAGCTCTCCCTGCCCGCATACTTGCGCGGCAGGAGAAGCTTGCGCACCCAAGGTTCTCTTGCACTCTTGCGGCTTGCACAACCCGAGCCGCATCTTTTGCGCGCTCAAGGTTGGTTGAGGCTTGCGCGGAACATGCGGCTTGGTACCTTGTGCGGCTGTTGGAGAAGGAGTTGGGCACGGCTCAAGCATACCCTTGCGCGCCTCCTTTGAGATCAAGTAAAGAAGACCACCTACGGACAGTGGATGTGTGCCAAGTGGAGAAGAGGACCCGAGGCTTTCATGCCTTGTGTGTGCACCAAGTGAAGTCAAACACCTAAGCCTACATGTGTGCAAAAAGAAAACAAAGAGTCTGTAGCCCTTGTGCGTACAAAATGGAGAACCAAGTGTGTGCATAAGTGAAGTGCACACATTGAAGAAGATTAAAAGAACAAGGAAGTGTGTGTGCTTAGTAAGTGAAGTAGGACAAGCCTTGTGTTTGCTAATTGATTAAAGGAACTGTGTGTGAGAAAACAAAAACAAGAAGGCCGAGCCTAGTGTGTGCACTAAAAGTGTATACACATTAGAAGAAGAAGAAGAAGTTCCACACTAAAGTAAAACACACTTCTAAGTGTGTGAGCAATTTGAATATAGTGTGTGAAGATTGTGGAGAAGGTGTGTGCTTAAAATTGGTTACACCCTTTGAGGGTTTATTGCACCAAGAGGAGAAAGAGGAGAGTGCATGCATGCATGCATGCACATGCACACGTGAATAAAGCATAAATCAGTGGTGTGCATCTGAGTTGACCAAGACCAGAGGATCTTGAAGAATTTGAGAGACCATGCAATCAGTGCATGAGGATGCAGAGATGCCATGCACTCAGTTCATGAAGTTGATGTGAACTGAGACTGGACCAGACTGAAGTTAAAGACATCATTTGTCTGAGTATTCAGTAGTTGGAGAGAAGCCAGGTCATCCTCAGAAGAAGGAGATAAATCCTGAGCAATACGAGAAGACCTGTTCATCACAAGTGAGCAGAGGAACAGAGCAAGGCGAGCAGTCTTTATCCCAAACTGCTGAAGATACTTGAAGAAGCTTAAAGAGAAGAAGAGCTACTCGTGTGACTCGAGGAGCCAGGAGAAGACCCTGTGGGACTCAGGGAGAAGAAGTCTTCAGTTGGATTCTGGAGCAGGCCAGTGGGACTCTGGTAACACTGTGGGACGCAGTATAAAGACCCTCCTGTGGGACTTAGGAGAGATACAGTGGGATGCTGTATCGACCATTGTAATTCTAACAAGTTATAATGGAAGAAACCATGTTAGGGTGTATAACAAACATGGCAAGGACGTAGGCCTTTGGTGCCGAACCTTGTAAATCCTTGTGTCCAGTGCCTTTACATTTACTGCATCATTCGTGGAAAGGTGAGAGATACAAGAAGAGTGGATCAAGGCTTTAACCAGCCATAGAGGTTTAATTGATAAAGAATCAATTAGTAAAAAGTTTTAAGGGATCACTGATTCACCCCCTCCCCCTCTCAGTGATTCACATTGATCTGGGCACTTCAATTGGTATCAGAGGGAAGGTTACCTCTAAAAGATCCAAGGCAGTCTTTATGAACTGCAGATTTGAGGAAATGAGTGACCAACCTCAAATGGAGATATCTGCCAAGACTCAGAAAAATAGAAAGAAGTAATAGGCCAAGAAGATGAAGAAGGCCTGTCCTTTCTGTGATGAAGTTGGAACAATGAAAGATCTTCAAAGTGCAATCAAATATCTTCAGAAGACAGTCCCCAAGGAAGTGGCAATGTGTATAGATACCGGCATCCTTGATCTTCAAGAAGAAAAATTACAGCTAGAAGAAGAAGCCAATACAATGGAAGATCAGTTGGCTAAAAGGGTTGGCATAACCAACACTCTCAGAAAGCTGGTGAAGTCTAAAGATGAAACTGTTTCTCTTTGCCATGAAATATATGAAGACACTGCTGAAGAATTTCAAAGAAGTCTTTCTGAGAAAGAAATCTTTAAGACAATGGTCAAAGAAGTTTTCCATGCACTGGAAAAATTGCACAGAGTTTCAATGGTTGTCAAAGATGCTCAACTAGAAGAGAAAGTCAAAAGGGTGAAGGAGTTAGACAACTCATTGCATGAAATAAAAAAGGTGCATGAAAACCAGTTAGAACAGCTGAACGAAAATTGGGAAGGAAGGCTAAGAACTATTGAAGATGAGAAGAACTCCCTCAATATGAAATGCTTCGAACTAGAGGTGATATTGAAAAATCTGCAATCACCCAAAGCTGAATCCTCCCAGTCAGCTGAAAGTAGAAATGTTGCTACTCAAGTATGCTTTGAGAAGGATGATTCTAAAAGAAAGACATCCTCTAATGAAAGGGAAACATCTTCTAAAAATAAGGTACCATCCATACCATCTTGTACTCATGCTTGTAAAAGTGTTTCTACTAAAAGTGCAGGATGGAAGAATGAATCCAAACAAGTATAGATGAAGACAGTGAAGAAAGAGAGCTCTCCTGAAACAACACAGCAGCTCCAGAAAAGTACCCTAAAATCAGAAGGTCTGAAGAAGTCAAGATTTGTGGGTCAATGTTGGTGTTGTAACAAGTATGGGCATTGTGCAAAGGATTGTAGGTACAATCCACTGAATGCCAAAGCACAGAGGAAGCCCATGCCTAGGGGGAGCAAGCCAGAGGAAAAGAAGCAACATCCATAGGTCCAGAGACATCTGTTTACTGCTAACATATTTGGATTGCTTGACAACATCTGGGATGTGTGCAAAAGTGGTCAAATAGATACATGTCAATCTCCAACTGTATCCAGAGATCAAAAGAAGAAAAGATCACAGAACCTAGCTCAGAAAGAATCCTTGGGAAGCAAACAGAAGAGAGGTGACAATGCTCCCAAGAAGATGTTGAAAAAGGAAGAGAATTCCTTGGAGTCTAAATCCAAGAAGGGTGATACATCCAGAAGGACCACCAAGAAAAAATTCTTCTACTGTGGAAAGAAAGGTCATACCATGGATCTTTGTGAACAAGCCATGGAACTGAATAGAAGCAGACTGGACTCAAAAAGACAATCAATCCAGAAGAAGCAGAAGGGATTGATTGAAAAAAAGTTTCCTAAGAAAGGTAGCTTGAATGCATCAAAAGAACCATGTGGAACTTCCAAAACTGAGGCCTCACTTCCAAATGACTTGTTAGTCATATGGCCAAATCAGTTGCAACTTGCCAGAGAACTGCAAAGAGCTGAAGATGAAGCACTGGCAATTGCTAATGCAAAAAGGAAACAAAAGATTTCACATGAAGATGTATTGAGATCCACACCAGCACCAACATCATTGAAGATCAAATGTGCAAGTGTGAAGAATGGTGAAATGGGACATCTCGGTTGAGAGAATCTTCTCAACCTTGTTGTTCACATTGATGAACCAAGGAGGTTCCATCTTGTTCCCTAATCACTTGTATTTACATGTGCTAACATTGTAGGGAATTGAAGATGATGAACATTCTCATCTGGAAGATGGTTTGAAAGGAATGGAGTGCACCCCTTGAGGGGGATCCAATCTGGAGAAGATGATATTTTGGGATTTAATATCATCTTGATAAAAGTGAAGGTATTCCAATCATACTTTCATCCCTTGTTACTTAATTGTATTCATCATGAAAATTAAGGGGGAGTATTGATTGAAGGCAAATGGTTGAAAGGGGAAGCTTTATCTATTCACTGAACTTTCTAATGAGTTTTGTGAAGTTGTGCAGGATTTAGCAAATTCACTGTTATATCTGAAAAATTTCAAACCCCTAAGCATGATCTCACATGTGTAGAGAATTATGGACAGCTTTGAATTCCTTGGTTATATCACTCTTGTTTTCTACACCGGGTTAGCCCAAGTAGACTTAGAGTTGATTTACTAAAGGTTCTTTCCTAAAGAGAACATGTGACATCATCCCTCTCTCAGTGTATTTCAAAAAAAATACTTTTCAAGGGAGGAAGAGATTTTTGAAAGAGAACCACACCACACCTTTGCATTTGGTTGTCAATAAGGGGGAGAAATATTGGCACACATATTTACCCATTCATATGTGCTCTAGTGTATTGCCAACAAATACAAAGGGGGAGATTGAAGTGCACTGTGTTTCATTTGTTGTCAATGAGGCATGATGTTGTCTTAGAATGAATGGATGTCAAGATGTGTCAAGATGTGAATGCCAAAGGTTGTGTTGGTGTTGGTGAGGAACGGAGAATGGCCATGGTACTAAGAGGCATGTCACTTAGGAGATTCACTAAGTGGCATAGGAGATGTGGTTGAAACATTCTCTAGTGAAATCAGACGATTGTTGAGCTGTTCTTAAAGTTCCAAGAACTTGTATCAACTGGATACAATGTCACAACAATGTTTAATGACCATGCATTGTACTGACAATGCATGAGGAGATGAAGAGAGCCATCCACAACTTCTAGGTGGATGAAGTGAGCTGAAGAAGACCATGTACTAATTCTTAGTGCATGACAATGTGAATGTGGTCCAACTTGACCTCTAATTGGATCATTGAAGAATATTGAAGATTTAATTGATTCAGGAGCTCGGTTGAAGAAGGAACCTTCCTAAGTAATGAATACATGTTGAGGAGGATTGAAGAATTAAAGTGAAGAAGAAATGTATAAGTAGGATGTCTTAGTGAAGTGGCATATTATACATAGGCACGTTTCATGCCTTTGCCAAAAAATTGGCCAGCCAAGGCACCTTGAGGGTTCAACCCCAAGGCATGGGCGCTAGGGCACCACGCCCATGGGGGAACCCGTGGGGCGAGCCAGGGCGGCAGGGCGCACCCAAGACACCGCATGGGCGCCTGGGGCACGCCCGGAGGAGCGCGGTAGGGGCGCATGAGCGCACCCGCGAGTGTCAGCAGTGCATAGTGGGCGCCAGTGGCGCGCCCGCAGGGAGAAGAGGTGGCGCAGAGCGCGCCCGCAGAAGAACGCGGTGTGGGGAGGAAACGAGAGGGGAGGAGATTCAATTGAGCCGACTGGGGGAGAGGATGGTTGATAAACCGCGGCAAAACCGCTCGCCGTTTCGATGTGGGACGCGGAAAAATCCCCGGGAGCGCATCCTGGCCACACGATTGATCGCGCGCCAGATCTCTGCCGCTCATCGCATCGCGCCATTCGCGATCTGATCCAGGCCATCCAAAGTCTTCTGATCGCCTGATCCAACGGCTTCCCGTTCTTCGTCAACCTCGAGCCATGCCAAAGCTTCCCGCGTGCCTCCGTCGAACCAGGAGCAACCCGAGCACGGTTTTTGAGTTCCCGGCCACATCCGAGAAAACTGAGACCTCCACTGTGATCGTTAGGCAATAACGAACTCATGCATGCATTAAAATTTTGCATGCATGCATCGAGAAAGAATTCGAAGTTCGGCCGAGGCAAACCAAAGGTGCCGAGGCCACGTGTGTTCGTGCTATGCATGGGTTGGGCTTAAATGAAGGCCATGCACACGTTCGAAGCATGCATGTGTAGGAGAAAAATAAAGAAGAATGAGCCCGCATGAAACAGAGAGTAAATTCAAGATTCGGAAAGATTTTAAAGAACCGAAACTTTCGGGGATTTGAGATTTATCCCACGCGGATGTTTTGGCACCGCCTCTGCCTATATAAAGAGAGGTCGATCCCTCGAGGATGCTTGCTGATCTGTTGAAAACTTGAAGTCCCGTGAGTTCTGCATGTGCCTCGCGAAGTTTTGAAGCCACCGCGCAAATAACACTTGTGCGGCTGAAGTCCCGGTGCCACCCGAGGCCCGAAGGAGATCCCTGTGCGCATCACTTGTGTGACAGGAAGAGCTCTCCCTGCCCGCATACTTGCGCGGCAGGAGAAGCTTGCGCACCCAAGGTGCTCTTGCACTCTTGAGGCTTGCACAACCCGAGCCGCATATTTTGCGCGCTCAAGGTTGGTTGAGGCTTGCGCGGCCCTTGCGGCTTGGTACCTTGTGCGGATGTTGGAGAAGGAGTTGGGCGCGGCTCAAGCATACCCTTGCGCGCCTCCTTTGAGATCAAGTAAAGAAGACCACCTACGGACAGTGGGTGTGTGCCAAGTGGAGAAGAGGACCCGAGGCTTTCCTGCCTTGTGTGTGCACCAAGTGAAGACAAACACCTAAGCCTACATGTGTGCAAAAAGAAAACAAAGAGGTCGTAGCCCTTGTGTGTACAAAATGGAGAACCAAGTGTGTGCATAAGTGAAGTGCACACTTTGAAGAAGATTAAAAGAACAAGGAAGTGTGTGTGCTTAGTAAGTGAAGTAGGCCAAGCCTTGTGTTTGCTAATTGATTAAAGGAAGTGTGTGTGAGCAAACAAAAACAAGAAGTCCAAGCCTAGTGTGTGCACTAAAAGTGTAGACACATTAGAAGAAGAAGAAAAATTTCCACACTAAAGTAAAACACACTTCTAAGTGTGTGAGCAATTTGAATATAGTGTGTGAAGATTGTGGAGAAGGTGTGTGCTTAAAATTGGTTACACCCTTTGAGGGTTTATTGCACCAAGAGGAGAAAGAGGAGAGTGCATGCAGGCATGCATGCACATGCACACATGAATAAAGCTTAAATCAGTGGTGTGCATCTGAGTTGACCAAGACCAGAGGATGTTGAAGAATTTGAGAGACCATGCCATCAGTGCATGAGGATGCAGAGATGCCATGCACTCAGTGCATGAAGTTGATGTGAACTGAGACTGGACCAGACTGAAGTTAAAGACATCATTTGTCTAAGTATTCAGTAGTTGGAGAGAAGCCAGGTCATCCTTAGAAGAAGGAGATAAATCCTGAGCAATACGAGAAGACATGTTCATCACAAGTGAGCAGAGGAACAGAGCAAGGCCAGCAGTCTTTATCCCAGACTGTTGAAGATACTTGAAGAACCATAAAGAGAAGAAGAGCTACTCGTGTGACTCGAGGAGCCAGGAGAAGACCCTGTGGGACTCAGGGAGAAGAAGTCTTCAGTGGGATTCTGGAGCAGGCCAGTGGGACTCTGGTAACACTGTGGGACGCGGTATAAAGACACTCCTGTGGGACTCAGGAGAGATACAGTGGGATGCTGTATCGACCATTGTAATTCTAACAAGTTATAATGGAAGAAACCATGTTGGGGCGTATAACCAACATGGCAAGGACGTAGGCCTTTGTTGCCGAACATTGTAAATCCTTGTGTACAGTGCCTTTACATTTACTGCATCATTCGTGGAAAGGTGAGAGATACAAGAAGAGTGGATCGAGGCTTTAACCAGCCATAGAGTTCTAATTGATAAAGAATCAATTAGTAAAAAGTTTTAATGGATCACTGATTCACCCCCTCCCCCTCTCAGTGATTCACACTGATCTGGGCACTTCAATTATGGTAGTGAACATCACTATGGAATGCATGCATGAAATTAGAGAAACCTTCGACCACATTAAAATTATAATATGTATTCTATAAGTATTACTACTATAGTTATTTATGAATTTCTCAATGATAAAAGACAATATCCTGAAGGATTATATGTAGTTTACATTGGAATAAAATGAAGATCGTGAGTCCTTATAGAAATATAATATTTAAAATGTGGCAATTAGGGGAAGAAATAAATTTTATTGATTTTATATAAATTGAAGTTAATGAATTGATGTATTTACTTTCATAAAATGATGTAATATGAAAAGGAATGTGTATAATAAATAATTTTCTTTCTTTGTTTCGATGTGGAAAATTTGTACAACAATAAAAAATTCTTCCAATGAAATCTAATGATAAAAATGATAATTAATAATGTAAAAATAATTCATTTATTGTATTCTAATGAATAAGGATTTTAGAATATAACATCTTTAAAAAATAATTTTTTATAAGAATATATCAACATGGAATAAACAAAAGTGTAATAAAAATTGGAAATAAGAGAACATAGTGAGTGTTTTATTTTTACTATTATATAAAAAATAATTTCAATTATAAAGATAATAAAATTTATAAATTTCATGTAATAATTGACCTTAAGGATGAATTTTAGTATTCACTTGAAGAAATTTGTTTTTGGAGTAATAAAAAAAATATATCCATTCAAGTGGTATATGATTCCACTATATATATATAAATAAATGTATTGTAAATCCAAGATTATGTGTAAGAATGAATGATATAAATTTATAATTATACAAAATTTGTAAATGGATGTTTTGTATAAGCTCAAAATTTAAGATAAGGACTAGATTATCAATGTTGTAACTAATTTTGTGATAGAACATGTCAACAAAATGGAGGAACATGAAGATAAAATCATCATGATGTGATGACATACTTATTATCATGATGTAATTTTATCTGAATTCATGAAGTCAATAATTGGGAGTCTAAATATTATGGATGAAGCTAAGGATAAATATAGGGATATTATAAAATAATTAGACACATTTTCACAAGTGTAGAGTATTAATGATAATGGAAAAATTGTTTAGTAACATGATCATTAACAAAAATTAGTAGTAGTTGATGTGAGATTTATAAAATATATAACTAGGAAGTAGGTATATTTTCTTTGTCATGACCCGTCCTCGGGGCCCCCACCGTGACTACCGCATGCCCGCCTTCCATCGGCCAAGGGATGGAGACTAGCACCAAAGGCGTAAATCCCAATAAAAAGTGAAGGAATTGCCTTTATGAAATGAAAACACACACACAAATAGAGTAGAAGAAGAAGCTAGACTAAGTAAAGTAGTAAAAAAAACTTGCTAAAAGTACAAGAGGCTGGAAATACAAGCCGAAAAGAAAGGTACAACTACAACATAATGTAATGTACAACACAAAGGGAAACAGCTGAAAGGTGACAAGCAACTCCTAGAATGACCTCTGGCTTCCTACCTGAAGGGTAGGTACATATGTCCTCCTTAGAACTCCATGTCCTTCTGTCTCCTCAGGGTACCGACTCGTCTTGAGATCCACCTCCGGGTACCGAGTCATTGTGAGATCCACCTTCGGGTATCATCCAGCTCTACAAGCCTCAGCCACAATCAGTGATGTCCATCTTCTAAAAGCAACAGAACGAGGTGCGGGCATAGACAGTGCATGAGTGAGTATACGATACTCATTAGGGACCCCAGGACCCTCAAGGTCTCACTAAATCCAACAAGGATAAACACAAAGGAAGTTCTCAACGGATAACCCTTACTTAGGTTAAAGTTCATAAATATTTCTATGTTATCAAGTAACCAATCTCAGCTACAAGGTTTCACACAAATATGAACTCAAAGTATAACCACTACATCGGTATATGCCAATAATTATACGTAAGTTATCTAGGAACCCATATTAATCATGAGGAAAACACGAAGGTCAATGACTCAGCTCAAACGAATATTTTCAATATCGAAACCACAACTACTGAAGAGATCCATCTCTGACGAGTAGAGTGAACCTGTCACAACTCTAAGGCACTGCTCACTAGACCAAGACTGCTGAGGTACTCCTCCTGTCGAGTACCGTGGGTCAGCCACCCAAACATCGTAGTGATTCCCGCCGGGGTCTGCCACCCAACCACAATAGTGCACCCCCCTAATAGCCTACAGAGGTACTCCTCCCGTCGTGTACCGCGGGTCTCCAACCCAAACACAGTAGTGATCCCCACTGTGGGTCTGCCACCCAAACACAGTAGTGCTCCCCACTAGGCTATACAAGTCACTCAGACTCAAATCGGACAAGCAGTCTTCAGGTCTCAACCAGCTACACGTTCTCTGTACTCTGTACGGTCGTCTCTTAGAGGGTCTGTTCCACGAGCTACATGTCGATACTCCTTGTTTCACAAAGTCTCGCGATGATTAAACTTAAAGGACCGCCTCCTCATAGGGGTCTCAATGCAACAGATGGCACACCGATCAGACTCCCGGTCTGTGAGTTATTGGCGTTTTAGTCCCGCAGGTCTGGTTGGTTTTGTGTATGAACCAACCTGGCCATATCTCAAGTGTACCCTGAACTCAAATATGGTATACTGAAAAGGTAATTTTCTCAATATGATCACTAATGTCGCTGACGGTTCGTCAAAAGGACGTCTAGTCTAAAAGTTATCGACTTTTCCGTTCCAGGGGCCCCGTTGGATTTCATGTAAAATCCAACCCGGCCTAATTCCAACTATGTCCAAACCTCAGGTGATGTATTCCAAATGATTTGCCTCACTGAAATGAATCCAACAAAGGCGACGACACGACGATCGGACATCTGAAACTCAAGTTATAAGTGTTTCCTCTCTGAGGGCCTGGTTGGTTTCATGTTCGAACCAACAATGCCTTACCCAGAGGTCTCCGAAACCTTGAGTGTAATATATCAAAACGAACGCCTTGATCCAAGGATCCCAATGAAACTTATGGTGTGTAGATCGGATGTCTGTAGCTCATGTTATGGGATTTTGAATGAAACTGCCTGAAAATCAGTGGTCTAGGCAAGGTCCGACCCAGCCCAGTTCCCCCTAGGTCGCCCTGAACAGGGTCGACCCAACCCAGGTCTGGGTCTAGACAGTTATGGTGTGGCCTGGCCTGGCTAGCATTGATCGGCCCGACTGGTGCATCCCGGCACAGCGCGGCAGCCCAGCCCAGCACAGGCGGTCCAGCCCGGCGTCGGCGGTCCGGCCCAACTTGGGCTGCGGCTCGGCACGTGGTCGTGCTGAATGGAAGGGGGGGCACTGTTCCCCCTAGTTGAACAGAGAACCGGCGCGACTTTAATGTCGCCCCCCCCCCCCCCAAAATCCAGAACGACTTTGTTGTTTTGGCCCTCCGCCGCGGTCTGCCGCAGATGGTAACTGGCGCCACCGCTCCAGGGTGGCGCGCCACCGCTGCTTTATGCAGACCACCGGACGTGCACTGGTGGTCCGTTTCTCTCACTGTCTATGCAAAAGGTCTTTACGGGACCTGAACGTCACTATAGAGAGTTCAAATCGCCATTGTGTCCTGTTTCGTCGTCGCCCATCAATCCGCACATCAACTAACAAACTGTGGAGGTTCGAGGCTTGTTCGTTAGCATGTGCCCTCCGCGTTAGAGATTTTCAACCAGGATCAAACTCTAATTCAGTTCATTCCCGAAAATTAAACCCACAACCAACCCGTATGAACGAACGATCCATGGATCAACCGGGAAAAGGTTGGTCCGCGCTCATCATTCCATTCTCAAAGATAAATAGAATATCAAATAAAACTCCCCTAGGTTTTTCCCCGCAATAAAATATTACCAACCCACAAAAAAATACTTTCAAGGATCAACTTAATAATGAGTTGATCCGCGTTATTTTTTAGAAGGAAAAAAATCAATGGAAAATATCATTCTCAAATTCATCCCCTAATGCGATTCTAGAAGGATTATTGCTTGAAGAAGGAAGGGAAAGCTCCATTGTTTCGTTGACATTATCATGGGATGACGGCGTCGCTTCATCAATCATCGAGAAAAAGGAAGTCAGGGTTGGCACCAGTGTTCTTCACATCCTTCATCAAAGAGGATGGAGTTCTTCTCAGGAGGAAGAAGCTATTCAAAAACCAGAACACTCCCCAAAAACATAACATAACATGATCAACCCATATAAAATAAGACACCTCTAATTTTATTACTCAAGCCATTCATTTCAAAAACTCAAAACTAAACTATTTAATTAAAAGATCTTCAGTTGTCAAATTAAATGAAATGCTAAGTCGGAAAAATTAATGAGGGAAAGAGAGAGAGAAGATTTACTCACATTAAGGGGAGTTAAAAATATTTGTGGGGGTGAGGGCTCATGTGGGCCCCACATATCCTTAAACCTCTCAAGAGAAGTTAGAAACCTAGTGGGTCCCATCCAAACATCCACACATAGGTTATAACCACTTAGAAAAGAAATAAAATTTATAACACATATTTTATTTCACTCTTCAAGTAAACCACTTTTTTAAAAAAATCCTCCCAAGAAAATGCACCTTCAGAAAAGGTCCTACTAAGAAATTATCAGTGTGGCGGTTTATTCGGTGCCCTCAGATTTTGATTCCGAGCTCCGGATCAAAAGATAGAAAATCATGCTCGTTCCTTCACTGAATGTACCCGAGCTAAAAATAAAAAATTGATTCCGGGCACACCGAGCCTCGGAATCTGGTGCCGTAAGAAACTACGGACTCGTAAAATTCCAAAGAAGTTAAGAAAAAAATTTCTTTGAATTTTTTGGGTCTTTACATTACTCCCACATCAGGTATTTACGTCCCCATAATGCTTCAAAACACACTAAGGAAAACAATGTGGTACTTATCACGCCTCTGAGCCTTCCACTCCCATGTGCTCTCATGGAGTTTCTCATGCTACCAGTGAAAGCGCACCTGAGGAATCGACCGTCCACGTAGGACCCGCTCATGTCGATCCTCGATCTCCACTAGAACCTTTGTGCATGTCGCCCTGTCATCGATGTTCAACTCCATGTGGTCGATCATGTGAAGGATCGTGCACGTACCTCCTCAACTGAGGTACATGGATGTCATCATGCACCCGGTACAACTGAGGTGGAACGGTCAAGCAGTAATCCACCTCTCCTTCCCTGCTGAGGATCTAGAAATGTCCATCGAACCTCGGAGATGACATGTCGCCTCTACCACATATCCGTAAACCTCGTCGAGGTGAGACCCGTATAAGAACGTGGTCACCATCCTTGAACTCTAGAGACCTCCATTTCCTGATTAGAACTAAAACTCAAAATTCCGGCTTCCATGGGGGTAAGATTGACCGACTCAATAGTGATCAACCGAACCCTCCCGTGCATGATTTTATCATGTGCTTCCTGGGGTTTCTTTTTCGACGACTAAAGACAACCCATCCAATCATTGAAGATAAACCAAAACCTTTTTCCCTAAAATATCCAATATGTGTATGATTTGTGGATCCAATCCATACTCAGAACAACGTCATAAGGCCTCGATGCTACTACCAAGAGATCCAACCATCACTCTCACCTCCAAGGGTCGAGTCACACTGTCGGAATCAGTGTGAGGTCACTGGATCTCCTCTAGTAAAAATATCGAAAGTGAGTGTCAAGTCAATAGTTTTAATTGGGTCCTCTCAGTATCAACCAAACAAATGGGCATGAAAGTAAACATCAAAAAGATAAGTGTCTTTTATTATAGCATCTCGAAGTAAAAAGACAAAAATACAATAGCAACATGGAACTAGAAGAACCAAGAACAAAAGGACTCCACTAGATCCGCTCCTTTCCACCTGCTTCCGGAGATCTACTACCTTATCCACCGCTAGGATGTTGCTAAAGAACCTGTTGTTGCTTCTGTCTCGATGGATTCTCCATTTCCTATGGATCAACTATGCAGGGAGTCTGACAGTCATGTTCCATGTGACCCTTCCTACTGCATGAATAAAACTTCCTACTAATCGTATGACTGGATCTGTTTCGTGTTCTCGCACAACCAAACCGGTATCCCGAGGATGCCCACCTGCTGGTCTTGTCCTCCTAGACCCTTGAATCATCTGTCTAATACCTACATATGACTCAACTACTGATGGAAAATCCTACTGCAAAGCTAGCAGCTCCTGAACACGCTCGGGGTGTAGAGTCACTGATATAAACTCTACCCTGAAGAAGGTCTCGAATTCTACCCATGTGAAGGTTATCTCATCGCAAAACTAAAGCATCCGGCTCCACCATCTACCTGCTGCTGCCTAAAGAAGGATGGAAGAAAAGATCACCATGATGTCCCTCGGTGTAACTATTATCCTTAAGACTCTCGCAACAGCCTCCAGCCAATCCTCAACCGCCTGTCGGTCCGTCTCTCCTGGGAACCTTGGTGGCCTCTAGCGTTGTAACTCATGCAGCGCGCTCAAGCGGGGTGTATCGCCTGCTGCTGGGGCTGGTGACATCGGTGGCCCAAAATATGGTAGTACAACTAGTTCCTCCACTGGTACCTCAACTGAAAGAGGGTCGTGTATCGAGGCCTCATCGCTCGGCAGGCTGTCAGTATGTACATCTCTCAGGTCTCTAATTGATTTTCCATGGAAAGCCATCCTAAAAGAAACAGATGTGAAACGGTAAAATGATTATACCTGGTCATCTGACCTGGTTTGAGCTATTTTAAGGGTAAACCTTTGAAAACACACACGGAATTAGTGTTTTTGTGCATTGAGTCGGAAATCAGAATTCCGGGCCCTGGTGTATGGATACGTCGGCTTCCCGCACCATCACTGGACTCCATGAACTGAAGACCACACTTAGTACCTTTAACACTATTGCTTCACAGAAAATAAATATCAGAGTCCTATGTTATGTGGTAGAACCGACTCCTCTAATACCAATTTGTCAAGACCCGTCCTTGGGGCTCGTGCCGTGACTACCCCAAACCCGCCTTCCAAAGGATAGGGGCTGGCGACTAGCACCAAAGCCGTAAATCCCACTAAAAAGGGAAGGCATTTCCTTTATGAAATGAAAACACACACAAACAGAGTACAAGAAGAAGCTACACTAAGTAAAGCAGAAAAAAAAACAAACGTGCTGAAAGTACAAGAGGCCGAAAATACAAGCCCAAAAGAAAGGTACAACTACAACTGAATGTAAAGTACAACACAAATGACAACAGTTGAAAGGTGACACGCAGATCCTGGAGAATCCTCCAGCTTCCCACCTGAAGGGTAGGTATTGATTTCCTCCTCATCACTCCACGTCTGTCTGTCTCCTCCAGGTACTGACTCGTCGTGAGATCCACCTCAGGGTACCGACTCGTTGTGAGATCCACCTCCGGGTACCGTCCAGCTCTACAAGCCTCAACCACGATCATTGATGTCCGTTTTATGTCACCAACACAACGAGGTGTGGGCATAGCACGTGCATAGGTGAGTATATGATACTCATTAGAGACCCCAATACACTCAATGTCTCACTAAATCCAACAAGGATAAGCAAAAAGGATGTTCTCAACGGATAACCGTTACATAGGTATAAGTTCATACTTATACCTAAAATATCAAGTAACTCATCTCAGCTACAAGGTTTCACACAGATATGAAGTCGATGGATAACCACTACATAGGTATATACCCATACATATACGTAAGTTATCTTGTAACCCATCTCAATCATGAGGAAAACACAAAGGTCAATGACTCAGCTCAAACCAGGATTTTCATTATCGAAACCACAACTGCTGAAGGGATCAGTCTCTGACGAGTACAGTGAACCTGTCATGACATCGAGGCACAACTCACTAACTTATGACTGCTGATGTACTCCTCTTGTCGAGTGCTGCGTGTGAGCCACCCAAAAACAATAGTCCTTCCCGTCGGGGTCTGGCACCCAATCACAGTAGTTCACCCCCCCTAATAGCCTGTAGAGGTACTCCTCCCATCGAGTATCGTGGGTCTGCCACC
The DNA here is from genome assembly GCA_963277665.1 of Viscum album. Classification (NCBI taxonomy): domain Eukaryota; kingdom Viridiplantae; phylum Streptophyta; class Magnoliopsida; order Santalales; family Viscaceae; genus Viscum; species Viscum album. The sequence goes on along the minus strand of OY728126.1, from coordinate 2,043,646,157 downwards.
CAAACACAGTATTGATCCCCGCCGTGGGTCTGAAACCAAAACACAGTCATGCTCCCCACTGGGATATACAAAGTCACTCCGGCTCGAATCGGACAAGCTGTCTTTAGGTATCAGCAAGCTACACGGTCTCCGTACTCCATACGCTCGTCTCCGAGAGGGTCCTCTCCACGAGCTATTGGTCGATAGTCAAAGTATCATAATGTCTCACAAAGAAGTAACTCAATATAATGCCTCATCATAGGGGTCTCAATGCAATAGATGACACGTCGATCAAATGCCTGGTCTGTGAGTTATTAGTTTTTTAGTCCTGGGGGCCCGGTTGGTTTCGTGCACGAACTGTCCTGGACATATCGAAACTGTACCCTGAACTCACAGAGGGTATACTCAAAGGGACCATTTCTCAATGTGATCACTAATGTCACTGACGATTCGTCAAACAGACATTTGGTCCGAAAGTTATCGGCTTTTCAGTTCTAGGGGCCCGATTAGATTTTGGGTACAATCCAACCCGGACTCATTCCAACTGCGTCCAAACCTCATGTGAGTTATTACAAAAGATCCATCTCACTGAAAGGAATCCATCAAAGTTGATGACACGTCGATTAGACGTCTGAAACTCAAGTTATAAGCATTTCTGCTTCGAGGGCCCAGTTGGTTTCATGTTCGAACAAACCAGGCTGTATCCAAAGTTCACCAAAACCTTTAGTGTAATATACCGAAACGAACGTCTCGATCCAAGTATCCCATCACAACTGATGGATCATTGATCAGAGGTTCATAGCCCATGTTGTTGGTGTTTGAATAAAAATGCCCGAAAATAGCGGGTCTGGGCCCGGTCCGACCCGGCCCAGTTCCCCCTGAGTCGCCCCTAATCGGGTCAACCCGACCCATGTCCGGGTCTGGACCATTAGGGTGCGGCCCGGCCCAGATGGAAGGGACCAGCCCGATGCGGGTGGTCCGTCCCGGCGTGGGCCGCGGCTCAGCACGTGGCCGAACTGAAAGGATAGGGGGGATGTTCCCCCCAAGTGACCAGCGAACCGGTGCGACTTTAATGCCGCACCCCCCCCCCCCCAATCCAGAATGGCTTTGTCATTCCGGTCTGCCGTGTCTCAGCTGTGGCGGTCTTCTCCGGCGGCGCGCCGACGCCGCTTTACTCGGACTAGTGAATGCGCACCGGTGGTCCGTTTCGCTCTTTGTCACTACCAAAGGTCTTTACGGGACCCGATCATCACTCTTGTGACTTCAAATCACCATTGCGGCCCGTTTTGTCATCGCCCATCAATCCGCACATCAATAAACAAATATGTGGAGGGTCGGGGCTTGTTCGTTAGCCCGTTCCCTTCGCATTTGATATTTTCAACCAGGATCAAACTATAATTCAATTAATTCCAGAAAATTAAACCCGCAACCAACCCGCATGAACGAACGATCCTTGGATCAACCGGGAAAAGGTTGGTCCGTGCTCATCGGTCCTTTCTCAAAGATAAATATAATATCAAATGAAACTCCCCTACGTTTTTCCCTGCAATAAAATATTCCCAACCCGCAATCAAATACTTTCGTGGATCAACTTAATAATGAGTTGATCCGCGTTCTTTGTTTTTGATGTAAAACAATCATGGGAAAATATCATTCTAAAATTAATTCCTTACCTCGATTCTAGAAGGTTGATCGCTTGACAATGGAAGGGAAACCTCCGTTGTTCCGTTGATGTTACCACGGGATGACGGTGTCACTTCATCAATCATTGAGAAAAAGGAAGTCGGGGTTGGCGCTGGCGTTCTTCACGTTCTTCAAAGAAGAGGATGGACTTCTTCGCGGGAGGATGAAGCTCTTCAAAAACTAGAAATCTCCACAAAAACATAACACAACAAGCTCAACCCAAATAAAATAAGACACCTCTAATTTTATTAATCATTCCATGCATTTCAAAAACTCAAAACTAAACCATTTAATTAAAAGAGCTTGAGTTGTAAAATAAAATGAAGTGCTAGGTTGGCAAGATTAATGAGGAAGAGAGAGAGAGAAGAGTTACTCACATTAAGGGGAGTTAAAGGAATTTGAATGCGTGGGGGCTCGTGTGGGCCCCACCTCTCATTTAACCTCTCAAGAGATGTCAGCAACCTAGTGGGTCCCATCACGACATCCACACATAGGTTATAACCACGTAGAAAATAAACAAAATTTGTAACACATATTGTATTTCACTCTTCATGTAATCCACTTTTTTAAACAACTCCTCCGGAGAAAATCACCTTCAGAAAAGGTCCTTCGAAGCAATTACCGGAGATGCGGTTTCATCGGAGCCCTCAAATTTCGATTCCGAGCACCGGTTCAAAAGATAGAAAAACCCGCTCGTTTGTTCACTAAATGTACCCAAGCTAATCTTATAAAATTGATTCCAGGCACACCGGGCATCAGAATCAGGTGCCGTCAGAAACTGCAGACTCATAAAACTCCAAAGAAATTATGAAAAAAAATTTCCTTGAAATTTTCAGGTGTTTACATTATTGACTCAAAAAACAACAAATATATGACAAGCAGTATTGAAAAGATAAACAATGAAACCACAATAATGTGATGAATTTCATTGGAAATATGGTGAATACATAAAATTTTGTAATGTTGAATTTTTTTTTGTTTAATATGAGAAAATAATAGACTAAAATAAATTCCAATTCTTAGTATTATTTTAACAAATATTTTTTTGGGAAGCTTATGAAAATAAAATCATGAATTTATCATAAATAGAAAAATTAATCATGCCAATGTTGATGTAGAAAATTCAGTACCAATATTTGGATGAATTATCATTCTTGAATGAAAATTTATAATCAATTTTAAACTCAATATTATTATGATGGTTTAATGGAGCCTATGAAACAAAATATAATTTATGACAAAAAGAAGAAAAATGTAAAACATGGATCTTGAAATGAAATATTAGATGGTCAATGTATTTGATGAATTATTAAAAGAAATAGATTTTGATATATTGTGGATCTATAATAGTGGATCCACGAGTAATATGATTAGAGAAACCAATATTTTCTTAATTTTCATGTTTGACAAAGAATATGTCATCGAAACTCGTAATGTTAAACATCCAATGATCATTGGCAACAGAAAAAGAAAAATTAGATGAAAATATGTGTGGCATATAATATTATTGGTGGTTTATGTTCTTGATAGAAAATTGTTGTGTTTAAGATAATTATATGACTAATAGAAAATAGTAAATAAGAATGGAAAATTTTTCTTCCAAAATTGTGGTGCTTAGGATGTGAGTGAAGGGGAATATCCAACTAATTTTCTTGATAAGGATACAAGTGTTTTATTTCTATTTTAAAATCGATAAACATATGGAACAAAAAATATGGCTAGTGGAGCCAAAATTTCTCTTTACACATTGTCAAAAAATGAAGGATATCATGATATACATATAAATTCATATGATATGATATAAACATGTAGTTCTTATGAAAAATGGAAGATCAAAAATTTATATTAAAGGCCATATAGAAACAATTCAATGGTATTTCATGAGTTGGTACACATTTAAATGTGTGGGACAATATCACTCAGATACACAGAATGAAGAATGTAATCTATTTTTTTATTAATGATTGTAACTTCTAAACATTGATGATGATAATTTTACAAGTAAAATTACAAATTAATCTTCTATTAAATTTGTTTTCATGGTGGTACGGAAGTACTCTCCTGTTTTTTATGTTAAAAAACAAATTCCGTTCAAATTTATAGTAATAATTAAAAAGTATAATGTTCAGAAAATAAAAGTCTGATTCTTTCAATAAAATTTAATGGAAAGTAACAGATGGATAAAAATGAACTTAATATTTTTTTAATTGTATAAAAATTCATGAAACATTTTAATTAAAATATGGGAATGGAATAAAATATTGCAGTTTATTGAGAGAAATAAAGTTATGTTTCCCCGAAATCATTCTTTCACTCTCTTTTGTATACAATGATGGGAAAATAATTATAAAAATGTATTAACCATAAATAATTATAGGAGAATATAATTGAAAATATTAGTTCTAGTTAGATCATAATTTTTTTTAAATCTTAATCAACAATAATCCTGCTAAAAAGATATTTTAACATAAAACCCTTATTGTTGTGGAAAACATTTATTCATATCACACTTGGAATAAATAAATTAAAACAAAAAAGAAAATAAAATGAACATAAGGTTATTTATGATACAAAAAACAAATGGGTTAGTAGAAAAACCTCATTAAATTAGATAGGCATGTAACATCCAACTTGTCTCAATTAATGAAAATTAATACAAAGAACCATTACAACATTAGTAATTTTTTTGATTATAAATTTTTTGAAGCATGAAAATTACGTGGTTCTATAAATCCATTTCATTAAATGATATTTTATTTTAAAATAAAATCACAGTCAGTATGTACTCGATATAAATAAACAATTGTTGCATAACAGTAAAACATGTTTCAATTGATAGAAATTGAGTCAAAACCATTAAAAATATGTTATATTTTGAATTGAATTACACATAAAAAACAAGATAGGGATATGTTGAACCCATTAATCACTTGTATATTTCAATATAAATTAATTTTTATTTATTCATATATTATAAAAAATTATAGTGCACAATATACAATATTTCTCATTATGATGAAAATGAGTAAAGAAAACCCTTATAAAATATCTGACATGAATCATATTCCCTGTAACCTCCAATTTAAAAAATTCATGATTACTATTATTATTAAAATTAATCCCATTTATATATAATATCATATATGACCTAATTAAATAATTTTATCACATGTTTCATAACAAAAATATATTAATGTCTTCAATTTAGGTGTTAATTGTTTCATTTTTCTTGTATGTCTTCGTTTTTCTTTTATGGCCCTTGTACATTTATTATGGTTTCTACATTGAAATATTTTTAATCATGATAAAAATATCATATATATTAAATCCATACATATATATTACCATTCAAATTATATGGTGGGGAAAATGAATTTCACCACTTCATGGAGAAGACAATTAATATATATACAAAACTGATGTTTCCACATTTTGATTGATTGAATGAAAAAATGTAAATCCAAAATAAAATTTATTGAATCATTATCATACTATTAATATGATTTTAGTTCATTAATTCTATTATTTTATTGGAAATTAAATTAGGAAATGATAAATAAATCACATTTTGTCATGGATGCGAAGTCCAAACATACACACGAGCGAGGTTATTGTTTACAAATAAATCAGAAGGAAAAAATAGTAGATAGTATATTATCATTCCTAAAGTATAAAAACGTTATAATAATTAAATATATACATTAAATATATACCTATACAAACAATAAATGATGGTGATTGAAAATTAATTATGTCAACATGTGGAAGCGATAGACCACGTGCACACACAAAAAATACTTTTATTTCCCATATGATATTGACATGTGAATAATTTTCCTTATTAATAATAAATTTTATATTTTTTTTTGATAATATAATAATAATTTTTTCGTTGATATAACATTTTTAAACATTATATATGACGAAATAAAATTGAATGATATTTCTAATGATTTATATCTATTTTTTGAGAGATCCCCTTTGGTATACACTGTAATAAATGAACCATTGAACATAAGAGAAGAAAAAATTCTCTTGGATTTTGGGAATGATTCAATTATGTTTTTTTTAAGTTTTTTTTTGTGATAAGGATAAAATTGTGTGAATAAGGTAGGTGGATAAGTTCCATATTATACGTGACGTGAGGTAAACAAATGAAATTACATAAAATATTTCAATAATATATGGTAAATATCTTGTGGAATTCTCTAAAAATGGTAAGGGAAACATTTTTAAAAATTATACAGATTAAATATAATTAATTAATATTAATTATATAGGTTTCGGTGGAAAATTGACCCTTATCGCATTGTAACATAAATTTAATATTTATAATATTAATTGTAACCAAATTATAAGTTGAAACTCTCAGATTATGATAATTATTATGATTCTAAATACTGAAAAAATTATATTAGATTTAATTTTAATAATTAGAATTATTTAATTTTGAAAAACATGTTGCCTATAACAAAAACAGTGTTAGGAAAATGAATCTATCATTTCCGTAAAAAAACCCATAAAAATAACTAATATTTATTAATATTTATATATAATATAAATTTCATTATGAAAATTTATAAATAATGAACAATTTATTTTATTAAGATAAAAAGTCAGTGTGTGCATAATAATTGTTTTTTCAGAAAATGCTTTTTCATCCTAAAAACAAACATATATAAAAAATCATGTGGACTAATGATTCTTATGTAAGTAATTATATAATTTAAAATTAAATTATTATTGGTTTGAATGAACATTAAATTAAAAAATTATATAACTTTTAATTTAATATAAATGATATTTTCTACTAAAATCATTAATGATCATTATTCAGTAAAAAAAAGTATTTTTACAAAAATAACAAAAATTCACCTACTCTAATATAGAAATGATGACTTATAAAATTATATTCATTTAATGAAATTTAATTTCTTAAAATTGTTGAAATTAATAATGATTTTTTGTGCTTAAAATGAAATAAAATTCATTTTTGATGAAAAAACGTTTTGAAGCATAAAAAGATTTTAATAATAATTGAGTAAGTTTTTATTTCAAAATAATCAATAAATTTTAATTAAATACATCCATTATACATATTTTCATAATTAGATAATTACTATTCATAACTAATAATTTAACCGAAAACTAGTTACTATTTATTATATCGTGGTTCATATAAAATCAGTATTTTGTGCAAACAAAATTACAAATAGTAATATTTTATTCAACAAAATATATATTGTAAAATATTTTGGTGATACATTATCCCCCCCAAAAAATTGTTCCATTTTAATTTTTTTATTTGTAGTTGAATGATAAACATTTGAAAATATGTTTTTTTGAAAAATCACATTTTACAAATGGATAATTAAACATACATTGAAAAGATGCATTTGTAAATATATAGATTACCTAAAATAACACATAATCACATTCTCATATAATCAGAACAATAGTGGGATCTGACAATATTGATAAGGTGGTGAAAATAACATCTAAATAATTAAATAGACCGATGTGTAATATGGTTATGGTAATGTTAATGACCATAGAAACCAAAATTTTTGATGTGTTAAAATGACCATTAACACTTATGTAATTTTATAAAAAGGGAAACAAATTCATTTTATAGTTACGTTTTCTAATATTTGATGATTTCTTTTACCATAGAATACCATAAAACATACTTATGTGCTTTAATTGAATTTGATATGAATAATTTCATCATTTGGTTATGATTTATTTGATTTACAATTCTATATCATAACTTAAAATAAGAAATAAATATTCAAAATTAATTTTTTCACATGTGAACAGCACCAAAATTTACATTTAATGGATTTTAGACCAATAAAATAATGAATATCCATTCATTCTCAATAATGATATTTATAGAAACCAATTTTTTATAAAACATTATCCAATATTGATAAATCATAATATTATGAAATAATATATTAATCTCAATAACTATAAAAATAACACCAATAGTTCATATTAGAACCTTCGGTAATTATCTTTGACACTCCTCTAAAATATTTCTGAAAATTTCCATATAACAAAAATTTAGAAAAATTAAATTAAATTTCCATAATATAATTAACATTATTCCCAAAACATCATGAAGTAAATATTAATGTCACATAACAAATAGGTGAATTTCATGGTCATATATTCTCTTATATTATACTAATAACATGAATCACCCTAAAACTTCAATAGAAACATATTTTCATCCAAAAAATAGTTATATTATTATTCATCATGATAAACCCAAAATTAAAAAAATATATTCTCTAAATGAAAAAAATGATATACTCTCTATCGAAGATAACATAATACAATTTTTCCAAAAACAAAAAATTATATTCAAGGTCATCAATGATATATAATTTACTTTATCAATATCAATCATATATTTATTCCAACGACATTTTTTTCTCAATATCACGAACATATTATTGGTTATGTATCACTCAATAATATTTAAAATAAAATATATCAATAACACTATAACATGTTTCTAGTTTATTTGTACCGTTAAATATATTCTTGGAAATAATCAATGAAAAAATATTCTTGCATAATCAATTAATGTTTAATGATTGTTATAAACATAATATCATTGATAAGACACCTATACAATAAAACCATTACCCCAAAAGAATAATTACATCAATCATTCCACATCAATTATAAAACACTAACTAGGGTTCATCATCTTACTCCTTAATAGTTTATTCCCTTAGTGTTTATCCATAGTCTCTTAATAATTAATAATAAAACTTGTAAATATATAACCTTGTAGATAAATTTATTCATCATTTTTTATAGGAGACCGATTTCCAAAATTCATTTAAATTCACATATAAAACATCTATTGATGGATTAATTCTAATATTAACCATTATTTATAACTATTAAGTAATCAAAAATTTCATTTTTATTTGGAAATTACATACTCTGTGTCTTAAGTTACCACACAGAAAAAATATTCTTCTTCCTTTGAGACATTTCCCCATGTTACTCTTCCATCATTCTCAATACGTATGAATTAATAAATTTTTTGTCTATTATTTTCTAGAACCACAGTTTTATATTGTTTGGTTTATTAAGAAACTAAACTATGTTTAGATTTTTATTCACATAATGAGATATCAGGTTAATCATAAAAAAAACTGTTCACATTCCATCTCATAACTCATCTAGTTACTCATGGGGAAAATCATTTAATCATCCTTTACATCTAGATTTTACACAATTCCTTGTGGTTTTAGCTATTAAATGGAACCAAAATAATTGTGTGTGAAATAATAATTAGTAATACTATAATTTGGAAAACTATAACATAGTCTGTCTAAATCATGAAAGCATTTTTTCAAACTATTAAACATTTGGTTTTCCCATGATCAACCATTCTCATTATTTATCAAAATCCATCATAATGGATCATTATGAAAATTTATGTTCACTTAAGGATATACCTTATTAGAGTAAGATCTAGTTTGTAGTAAGGTAATATTCACTATGAAACATAATGATAGCTGATATATACTAAACCAACTCATTTCTAGGTTAATTAACCAATTTTCATATATTCCAAAAAATATCAAATTATAGTATACAGAATGGATTTATTTCTTGGTAAAAAAAATAATAATTTCCACCCAATAAATTATGATTTTATCTTATACATAATATTATCTATAAGATTCTCACTAAATTTTTCTCATTTTCATTCCCAAATTTTACTAATCATTTTTCTATACCAACTATAGAAACTCAAAAATTTCATACTGAAATACTATTTCTTATTAGAAAAATATTAAGTAAATAATAAGTTTATCCCCACCGTAACTTTAATATTTAGTGTATTTCGAAATCATGATATATATTATATTGTTACATATACTATCTAAATCATAAAAAGTTAATTTCTCTCTCTCTAGAACAATTCATAGACATAACCAACTTAAAACAATTCTCCATAACCTGGGGAAGGGATACATAAGAAAGGCTAAAATCATATAAACATTAAGGTTAACCATATGATATGTCTATCAATTATCATATTTGAGAAAATAATGGAATATGTTTATGATAACCTCATGATAAAATTTGAATGTAATACCTAAAAATTATATTATCATAATAAAAAAATATAACACAAATTATTATCAATCAATATACCTATGAAAAATTGAGTGGGGAGTAATCAATAATTAATCATATTCTATGAAAAAATAACAAAATCATAGGGAATATAATTATTCTATAAAACTAAGCATAGAAAATCGTTTCTTTAATCATGTATCACTTTTAATTTTATTATAGTGGATTTGGATTTCACCCCATACCATTATTTCTTTATCCATGGTTCCCTCCCAATACCTTTTTATTTGATAATATCCCTTAGTGATATTGGATTACTCCCCATTAAAGTCATTTTTATTACATGAAACATACATCCTTATATAATTCATTATAGTTTTATATACTTTTGGTCCCACCAGTCACATAATAAAACAATACATATTTATACCACAAGATCATAATACATTAAATATATCGTAATAAAATAACCTAACGAAAGGATACATATTTAATTGGTTTTTCATAATCATAATATTAAAAAAAAAATATAAAGAACAACATGGGTATAATTGGATCATATATCTAGTAAATCATAAAAATCATCAAATGATATTTTTATATATGAAAATATAATTTAAAAATTTCATTGTAAATAACCATGTAAAAAATAAAGTAAATATATATTTTAGTAGTAATCATTTTTGTGGAGAAATACATTCCTATGGTGTACACTAAAATGAAAAATCATTTAACATTTTCCATAAATTAAAAAAGAATCAAGTTTGGAAAAGAAAAATGGGATTCCATTAAAAAAATTCAAAATTTAAAGAATTATAAAAATTAATTATATAAATAAAGGGATAATTTGAAAATGACTGTTGAAAATATTTTAATGAAAATATGTTCATCGAGGAAAAAATTCTAGAAGAAAGATATAATTAATGTCGATATTCATTAAAAAATTATTTTCATATCATGAGTACATTAGAGAAAATGAAATAAAAATGTGTAGTATATATAAATAACAAAAAATAATTAATTAAATAATATTTTGAGAGGTATATAATTCAATTTTATCACTATAATATATTATGTATAAATAATCAGTGTGAAAATGAGATTGTGATGTAATACCCATACCACCATGGTGAATTTTGTTTCATTACCCCCATGAAATAAATAAAATAAAATGAAACAATAAATTCCATTGAATTAATGATATTCATAATGAAAAATATCAATTGGGTAGTATATAAACCTCCTAAAAGATTTTATGTTTATCACATAAAACATGTCTCAATGTATCAAAATTTTGATGGAGAGCTCTTAAAACTGTAGTAATATTTCTAATAGAAAGTCATTAGATGAATGAAAATAATATAGTTATTTAAAAACTCAGAATTAAATAATTAATTATTCAAAAAGAAATTCCTGGGATTTATATACACCATATAAATTATAAATTTGTGAATAACATCATAACATGTCTCATGGAAGAGAAATTGAGACAAAAACCACACATCATTGGTGTTTTTTCAATCGAATTACATGAATTGAAAGAACATGATATATATACTAACAAAAAATTAATTCCATTAATATTTTGAAACAAATTCTGTAGTTCTTTATCACACCATATAAAATTCATGATAATGCAAAAATTCAATCATCTCTCGTGAATTTAAAATTTACACAAACAAACTTATTCCTTATAATCAAAACGATTCATAAAAAAATGAATACATGAATCCAAAATATAGATTTATAATAATTTTATTAGAATTATGTATTCAGAAATTTAATATTAAATATGATTCACTTATATAATTTAAAAAAATATTAACAATTTTCTTTTACAATTTCCATTTTAGGTGTTTGCCGCTTCATTTTCCACGTAAATTTTAGATCGGCATTTATGCTCCTTGATATGTGGTCATGGTTAATCCATTATGATAATTTTAATAATTAAATTTATCATATATATTATATATAAATAAATATTTTTACCATTCATATTACGTGGTGATTAAAAATTAATTTCATCACTTTGTGGAGATTGAAATATGAATGTACACATAAGTGGTGTTTCCACATTTTTATAGATTAAAATAAATAAAGTTAAATGGTAATTAACATTTATTGAATAATTATTAAATAATTAAAATATCATATTTTGAATAAATTCTTTCATGATACTAGCAAAGTAAATCAATAAAGATAAACATATCACATCACTTCATGGCGTTGGTTTTACACATGTAAATAGGAGTGGCAATATTGTTTACCAATGGATCATAAGGTAAGGTGGATGAGAGGATCCAATATTTTAAGATCGTTATTTAGTAAAAAAAATTCACATATAATAATTAAAACCATCGTTATAACCACCCACGAATGATTGTGATGGGAAATGAATCACATTCCTTCATAGATTCATTAGTTCACACTTACACAAGAGATATACTTGTATTTCCAATTTAATATAGAAGGGGTGTAAAATTGTTGTATGATAATCATAATAACATCTAAATATTTTTATAATATTTTATTAATCGTGTTTGGATTTATATAATATTTTTATTTAATGTATAATATGATGTTAAATTGAAAGATATTGGTTATGATTTATACCTCTTATTTGAGAGACCCCCACTAGCTTACACCTTATGTATAAGGATTAGTCCTAATATTAGACCATAAAATCAATGTTGAAGGGGAATAATATTGAAATTATTTTAATTAGGTATTTTAAAATTTCGAAGTCTCAAATATTTTGAATAATGGAGGATGAAATGTGCCATTTTATAAGTGAGGCGAGGGACACACATGAAATTTCATAAAATATGTTAATTATATATGGTAACATAACTAGGGATAAATCTAGAAATGGAATATTATTATAACTATTGATAATATAACATAGAAATAACATTATACAATAGTTATTAGATTGTTGTGTGAGGAAATTTTACCCTTATCTCTTGTTTTAACCCTTAATATACCTATTTTAAACAAAACTATTGTGATATTTTTTTACTATTCACTAAGAAAAAAATTATGTAGAAATTATAATATTTTATTGATAACTATGATTTTAAATATGAAAATAGTTTTAATATATTCCTTTTGTATATGTGGTATAATTTATAATCATAATGTGTGCAACCCGAAATGAAAACACATCTCAAAAAAAATGAATCATTACGAGTAAAAAATAATTTATATACATTACATTCCATTTAAAAACAATCTAATGAATGTTAAAATATATGAATGAATGTCACGACCCGTCCTTGGGGCCCATGTTGTGACTACCCCAAGTCTGCCTTCCATAGGCCAGGGGCTGGTGACTAGCACCAAGGCGTAATTACCGGAAAAATGGGAAGGAATTACCTTTGTAAAGTAATCAAACACCACAGAGCAAGCAAGCATAAGTAAACACTAAGTAAAAACTGGGTAAAACAGTAGGTGTGGAAAAATAAGGGGGCCAGAATACAAACCCAAACTAAAAGTAAAGTACAACTGGAAAGGGAAAACAACAACTGAAAGTAAAGCTGTATCCTCGAGTCGTCCACTGGAACTCCCACCTGAAGGGTGGGTACAGATAGCCTCCACAGCTCCTCGGGTCCATCCGTCCACTCCGAGTACGTCCCGCCCAGTGGTCCACCTCATGGTACCGACCTACTCTGCAAGCCTCAACCACGATCTGTGCTGTTCGTCTTCTGCAACCAACACAACATAGTGCGGGCGTAGCCCATGCAGGGGGTGAGTATAAGCTACTCAGTAGGGACCCCGAGACCCCCGAAGGTCTCCCTAAATACACAAAGGATAATCCACAAAGGAAAGATACAATCACGATGTAACATAAGACACTGCTTAGGTATATGCCAATACATGTACCTAAGTCATCAATTCCAGTTTGCTCCAACATCCATTCCCAAGTACAACCCAGTCCACAGAGGAAAAAAACTCATTGCACATAGGAAAGCAAAACGTAATCCACATAGGAAAGCAAGTCAAGATTCAGCTCACACAGGTATACTTCTTCAAATGATGATAGAGTTGATCAGATATAGCCACTGATTCATCTGAGTCGTCGGACCCACAAATGATCGATAGGTACTAACCCCCGCAATGACCCATAAAGGATCTGAGCCACACAGGATCGATAGGTAACTAATCCCCCGCAATGACCCACAAAGGATCTGACCCACAGAGGATCGATAAGTAACTAACCCCCGAAATGACCCACACAGGATCGGACCCACACAAGATCTGTAGGCGCTGGCCCATACAAGACCGCAGAGCGCTAACCCACATAGGATCTGACCCACACATGATCAGTAGCACTGATCCACGTAGGATCGCTGAGTGCTGTAGTCGTTTCCGCCGAATCCACGGAGGATTTCTGTATAGTCGTCGTTGTAGTCGCAGCCAGCTCTAGGGTTCCCGCACATAGAATGCTTGTTCAGGAGGGTCTGCTCCACGAGCCTAAGGGCTGATACATCAACTGACATGTATTTCGAAGTTGATTTATCCAAAATTTCCGTATCTTCAACAGGAACTCAACCTCATAGACGGCATTTCAATCGGACGCCCGTTCTGAGAGTTATTGGCTTTTTTGTTCTAGGGACACGGTTGGTTTTTAAGTTAAAACCAACATGACCATACTCCAAATGGGTCCAAACCTCGAGAAGAGTAATCCAAAAGTTCTGTCTCACTTAGAGGAATCCAACAAAGTCGATGTCACATCAATCGGACGTCCAGAGCTCATGTTATAAGCGTTTTTTCACTCCGAGGGCCCTGTTGGTTTCGTGTACGAACCAACCCGGACATACCCAAAGTTCACCAAATACCTAAGTGAAATACATCGAAACGACCATCTTGATTCAAGGATCGCAACAGAACTGACAGTGCATCAATCAGAGGTACGTAGCTCATGTTCTGGGTAATGAACCGAAAGAGGTTCAGTATTAAGGGGTTCGGGCCCGGTCCGACCCGGCCCGATACCCCAAGGGTCAGCCCGAACTGGGTCGACCTAAACCGGGTCCGGGTCTGGCCCACATGGGCGTGGAACGGCCCAGCTGGCGCGGCCTGGCCAGGCCTGGGCGCGCTGGTGTGGCCATCGGCCATCGGGTGGCGCGGCCGTTTCTGCCGAGCGAAGCAACGCGAGGGGGGGGGGGTGGGTGTTTCCCCCCGCTTTCCTTTATAACTGTGGCCCCACGTGGGGGATGGTTTTCTGGACAATCGGGGGCTACGGACCCCCAGATTCCCTCTGACCGGCTGTCCTGCTCTGGCTGGACGGTTCACACAGCCACGGAACCTTGGTCCAACGACGGCGGCCCGAAACCGGCCACCGGTCTCCCCCGCTCCACCGCGGCCGAAGCCTTGGCCTTGATCCATCTGGCGCGGCGCGGCGGCGCCGCGCCCCTCTTCCGCAGACCAACTCCGACCATGGTGCTTTCGTATTTCTCTAGTGTCGCACGACGGTGCCACATCTTTGGTTCGTTTTAAACGGCGCGGCACGACGACGCTGCACTTCTTCCCTTTCTTTAATATTTCTCTGCGCGGTGCTTCGTCACCATGTTTCCTTTGCTCGTGTTGCAATCAAAATCAAACTAAAAAGGGGGAGGAGGGTCAACCGTGTTCGTGCAGTTCGACCTCCACCCGTTATTATGATATCAGGCGGATCAAAAATAAAGAACGATAGCGACAGAAGTAATCACAAAATAAACCGCTACCTCGTCGAATTTGATGAGTGAGGATTCGTCGCGGAAACAACTGTCGCGGAAGAAGGCGTCACGAAGGGAGGATCGTCACGTCGCAGAGAAGCATCACAGAAGAAGCATAGAAAAAGAAGGAGTGTCACGTCACGTCGTCAATCTCCGAGGATCCGACGTTCTTCGTGTTCTTCACGTTCTTCGCATTCTTCGTGTTCATCGTCAGGGAGGAAGAACTTTAAGTGAATGAGAATTATTCCTAGCCTCTCAACACCACCCGTCTAATAAAAATAAGAATTGACTTATTTTTATTCCACAAGACTTGCATTTTAAAATTCAAAAACAAAAGAAACAATTAAGCGAATTAATTGTAACGCTTAAACTACCACATAAATGAGGCGTTTCTTAACCAGAATAAACGCACAGTTTGACTTCATTAATAGGGGGTGTGGGTGCATTACATAAGAAGAAAAGAAACGGTGGGGCTCGTGTGGGCCCCAACTCACAAAATATCCTACCAAGCGGGTAGGATATTGTGGGTCCCACATCACCCACTAAACTTAAGTAAAGTAAAATAAAATAAAAATCGGTGTAACACTTTTATTTTATTTCTTTACTTAACCCCAATAATTAAAAACCACACCCGAGAAAACGCAACTCCGGAAAAGATGGTTCTAAGAAAAAATCAGCGCTACGATTCCATCAGTGCCCTCAGAATTTTATTCCGAGCACTGGTTCAAAATTTATAAAAACCCACTCATTCGTTCACTAAACACACCCGAGATAAACTTCAGAAAAATGATTCCTGGCACACCGTGCCTCAGAATCAGGTTCCGTCAGAAACTGCGTTCTTGTAAAATTCTCAAAAAAATAAAGAAAAAAACTTCCTGGAATTTTTCAGGTCTTTACAATGAATATATAATGTAAATATTTCATGATAAAAATTAATATGTATGATTAATTTTACTTTTTAAAATAAAAATAGATTGCACAAATTAAAATAGCTTTAATAAAAATATATTTTTAAGAAAAATAAACTCATATCAAAATAAATTATAATGATCAAAATTATGTTATTAATAATATTTTTTAAAGTAAATTATACTTATAATACATTATTTTGAATAAAAATGTGTGTGAATTAAACCTAAAATGAAATAAATGTTTTCAATAAAATAGATATTTTTCATTATTCATTGAAAATTTAATTTATTTAGAAGAATCCTAAAAAAACCTCAAATAGAAAATACTAACCTAATGGAAATGATATTAGATTAATTAATTTAAATATAACTATTCTTTAGAAATATATTATTATTTACATCCATATAAAATTTAAAATTTTTGTTTTTATGAAAACCATTTTTTAAGAATAAAACGAGTTTACAAAATGTATAATGTAATAATTCATTTGAAATATTTATATCCATTATAAATATATTTTGAAAAAATTGTATAACTATTAATATCATCTAATTTAATGGAAAACCTATATTAGGTTATTAAATCATTGTATATATTTACTTTGGGTTGCATGTACATCAAGATACTTAATCCTTAAATTTATATAAAACATCATATATTATATTTTTATTCATTGTTAAACTAAATTTAAAAAAACCTAATCCATCATTCTGTTTGAATTATTTTATTGGACATAACAGCACAACTATCACAAGGATGGACAAAAATTTTAAGTGAAAATCTATATTTTTCATTTTAGTATAAGTGTATATTATTTGGAATGTTTTAACATAAAACCTCACATCATGTGTTTTTTTTGGATACACTGATAAAAATTGGTTATCTTCAATAGATCATCTAAATTTTACATTGGGTAGTACATTTTATCAATTAGTTTTGTGTATTTATTTTCTAATATGTAATAAAGTGATCATTTATATTAGAACTATGAATGAAGAATATATATTATCTTCTAAATCATGTATTTTGTTTCATTGGGTGAAGTTAAAACTTGAGAACATTAGAGTGGATGTGAAATCTCCAAATACAGTCTATTTTTATAATTCATGTTCTATTACACTTATAAAAAATCATACCCATATTCAAGATATATTCATATTGATAAAAAAATATCTTTTCATAAATAAGAAGCTTCAATAGGGGATTAATGAGTTGGTTTATGTGTTAATTAAAAATCAGGATATAGATACTATAAAAAACCATTATCACATATTGATTTTGGGAGGAATTAATTAACACTTATAGTACAAAAATATAAATCATTCTAGATTTTTTTAGATACTGATCACCAACTAAAACTAGGAAGGTTATATTTTTTTCTTATTATCGCGACTCTACTGTGTCAAATTTTCAGATTTCATACCATATCTTGTGAAATTTACATGAAGTTATCTTTGAATTAATTGATACTGTGGGAGAAGTAAATCATGAATTTCATGGGAGGATATTCACATAGTTTTTTGAAAATTTGGATGGATTAATTTCATTATATTTATAATGGTGAGATTCTATTTTTATTTTTCTTCTAGCTGGTCTACCTCTGTATTTATGCATTTGTGTGATCAACATTGATTTCTGGTTCTGTTGTTGTTTGGTGGTTTGGTGTTTTTGGTTTCTATTATCTTCATGGTAACTCTGGGTCTGGTTTTGTGCGACGACCATACATTCTCCCCCTGTGGTCTGCATATGCTATATTCCGGTGTGGGTGTGTATGTGGTTCTGATCGAAGCAGATCCATGCCTAGAGCTGTGTTTCTGGTTCAGATTAGGTAGGATTCCTTCACCGTTGACGTGCCCTTGGTGTGGTGTTGGGACATCCAGTCATTGGTAAAGATGGAATGACGTCACATTCTCTGGATCGTCTTCCGTTTTCTTAAGGGGTTGTAGTGGTGGATGGGAGTTAGAGGAGCACAGTGGGGTGGAGACTGACTCTTGAAGTACGTTGTAATGATGCTGAATTTTGGTATTGTGTTGCCCATGTTTTAGGATTTGGAATTATTCTTGGTCTGAGATCGATGGTGAGAATTCAGTGTAACCAAATTTGACCACTTGCAGTAAGCCCTAGCGGAGGATCTAGAGCTGGCAGTTCATAATTGTATTGATTTATGGATTTGGCTATTGAGAGGGTATGAGGTCAGTCATCAGATCATGCATTTTCTTTCACACAGGACACTAGTTTTCCAAATCACCCTGCAACTATGGAGAGCTCCATCATGTTCAAAGTCTTGGGAGGGGTAACATCTTGATTCCAGTTTGGTTTTAAAAAAATTTCCATTCCAGTGTGATTAGTCTTAAGTCTATGTAGTCTGTTAGGGTTCCCCCCTTCTTCCCTTAGTAGGGGTCATTTTCAAATAAAAAAAAATCATATGGCCTTCGGGTCATTGGATGGATAATGATTAAGGAAGTGATTAATTTAAGAATAATTTTATATAATTTCTAATTATATGACTTTATCATTTTTTAATGTGTTTATGACAATAAAACCATTGATAAATTATGTTATTGAAATATTAATTATAATTGGATTTAGGTCATTTATGATGTTTTTGGATGAATATGTTGCGAATCACATATGGAATATTTGTCATTAAACCAAATGATAGAGGTTATTAGAAAAAATACGCTTATAGTATTTTTGGTTTGTGTTTATTGAAATATCAATTTAAATATATATTCTTCTAGATCAAAATGTAATGATAATGCTTTATGGGGTTTTAGAAGAAGTTTTATGGAATAAAAATTGTACTTTTTTTCAGATAGAAAACATGATGTGACATTTTATGTTTTTCCATGAGAAAAATTCATAAAAAATTATAAACAGAACAATGTTATTTTCATACATTAGATTCATTGGCATAATATATGAGATTTTAAATTATAAATTATGTTATAAAATTTTTCAGTGGTAGATGTACATAATTCACACTATGATTCCCTTCTTCACACCATGATCATGCTTTTCTAGTATAACTTTTCATAGTGTTTTGTGTCATGTGGAGTCATTCACACCATGAAGGGACCCCCTAAATGTATTGATTTGGGTTTTATATATTTGATTACTCAATTAAATAAATTGATTTAGTGACATATCCTAACTAGTATATATGAATTTTTTTAGATAATTCATAAGGAATCTTCTTTTATCATTTTACGATGAAGGATCATAAGAAACAGTCCTCCTGGATGAATTCACACGACACGAATAATATACATTCCATGGAATGTTTATGGATTTTTATGTGGGGTTTTCATATAGAATTTATCCATTTCAAGGAGTAATATAATGATCTAAAGAAATAATTATCAATATTAAACATTCTCAGAGTCTAGAATACAACATAGTGATGAGAAAATTCATACCACAATGGTATAGTTAGATATGAATTATGAGTTTTAGAATTATGTGTTTTTGTTTGGGGGTTATGAAATTTAGTGATTATGAATTAAAAAATATAAAAAATATAATACTAGTGTATATGAGATTAAATTTGAACTCGTCCTTTTGAATTATAACATTCATCTGGTAATGAAGTGAATAATCATGTTGTGTTTAATAGGAATCTATATATTTCCATATGAATATCTCCAATACATTAGGAGGGAGATATAGGAATTAAATTGGTCATAGTTTCTTAGTATTGAAGAGTATTAATATATGAATTTTCCAATTTTAATGATGGTTAATTGATGATAAATTAATATGGAAATATATATAAATATATTTCATAGATACGATGGAGTGATATATTTCATCAGTGATTGTAATAACTAATGTGAATTAATATTTATAATTTTACATAGTAATTTTTAACTATTCTTGAAATTCTATAAAATATAGATCCTATAGGGTACCATGATAATCATTCAAAATGATAATTAAGTGGATGAATGTGATTCAAATAAAAAACCCATGTTGGCGTAAACTAATTTTTAACCTATATAGATCATGGAAACAACTCTTGGTAATGCAATCAGATTTTTGATACGTTGAATGTTGGTATTTATTTTCTATTTCTGAGTTTCAACCCTATATGTAATGCCCCGACCATAGTTACCTAGAGTCGGTGCATTATTACATAACATTGGCATGATCACAAGAAAGATCAAATCTCAAAAGACCGATTGGTTTAGTATCCTTGGAAACACTAGATATATTCATAAGTTTTACATTACATCATAAAATGAAAAACTACTACAACAACATAATGTCTCCACAGTCCACACTATTATCCCCTCATAATATCCCTGCAGGTCATTCATAACTTACTTCTTCACATCCTGGGAAAAATAAAACATAGAAAAGGGGTGAGCTCAAATGCCCAGTAAGGATAACAATATAGAGGAACATTCAAAAATAAGTATAAACATTTAAGGCAATGAATTACTAAAACAAAAGCCTTTTAAACTTGAAATTCAACGTAATATGAAAAAGTAAAATGAAATAATTCCATTTACTTGTTCACATGGATATTCTACTAATCGAATAATCACATGAAATATCAATAACAACTTTCATAATGTTGGAATGCATAATGCCAGACTATCATAACCACATAGTCAAGGCCTCGTGCCAAGACTACAAATAATATTTTTCCAAGGCCTTGTGCCAAGACACTAGTTTGTCTCATGAGACCTACTGATGCATCGAGAAGCTATAGCGGGCTCCACCCGTCACATATTAATTCCAATGCCTTCCCATATGAAAAGGTTTAAACATAACATAAACATTCGTATTACAACTAGCATACAAAATGTCAATACTTTCACCATAAACTATGAATGGTATAAAAATAGCACATCCACAGTCAAACATATGACAAAACCTTCAATACAATATAGAAGTTTTGTATCATAATAAATCAACTTCAAATAATCTTAAAATCCTTCAAAGGATGTTGACATAGATGAAATCAAAATACTTTTTAAAAGAATATCTCCTTTAATTTTGAAATCATTTAAGATCCATATAAAATAAAACATTTTCTTTGAAAATATTCTTATATGCTTGTAAGGGAAGCTTTGAAGATTTTATAACGGTGGAAAATAGCCGCACCCGCCGTATAAGTTAAAAAAAACATTCTTACCTTAATTCTTTCAAAAAGGTTAAAAATGACCTTGTTTTGAAAATGACGGAAAGATTCCTTTATAAACCACTTATAAAAAGTCAAACAAGGGTATAAATTACTTTAACCCATATTCTTGTAAATAATAAATATGTTTTGAAATACATTTTGAAGAAACATGGATGTGGATGATAAAGAGATCCCAGTAGATTATTACGTATAAACAACCTCGGATAATGAAGAGATTGTGAAATAACCCTTACCTTGTACTTTTCCTTGGTTGGGTAGGTTAACCTCCTGTATAATGGTGAAATAATTGTTATTAAATTATACAAGAATCATATACTTTATTATGATATCATATATGATCTTTTAATATTGATTTGATAATAATATCTTAGAATTATCGTTGTTTCAGTTGTTAACTTACTTGTTTTCTTTTATATGTTTTGTTACGTAAGACATGTTAATAAAGGATAGGTTGTAAATAATTCATATCCAGAATGATGTCAAGTTTTTAAACATCCTTTTTAAATCATCAAATGATAATTATACTTGAATGGATACGATGGAGAATGAATCTCATCGCATTCGTGGAGACGGTAGTCCGTACGTACGCACGAGCGACAATATCATTCTTTTGATATTAAAATAATATATAAATGGATGGTATATCATATATACTGAATCATTAACATTTTATATTTATTATATATATGAGTTACACATCATTAATATACCCATCCAAATAATATTATATTGAATAACAATTACCCCACGACGTGGAGACGGTAAGCCGTACATACGCACGTATGGTGACATGTTATTCAAAGGGTGGATAGAATATTGAATATGGTTGTACCATATTTATAAAAACATCACAGTATATAAATGATACTGGAGTTATTATTTTATAATGGTAACAACAAAGGAAGATGAAGTGGAAGAAGAAATGAACTTGGAAAAGGGTGGTGAAATCATTACCTCTTCTCCGGGTTCTTCCTTTTGATTTGATCAAAAGGGCTCCTTAGGTTGGATTTCTGATCAAACTAAGGCCCCTAGGTTGTAGTGAGGGAAGTAGGGAGAGTATGTGGGCAGTGTTTGGCCAAACCAAATGGCTTTGAAGGTGTTAAAAAAGAGAAGGAGGAGTGCCCTTTTATAAGAGGGGTGAGGGGCACCTTTGGAAAAGCTATAAATATTAATTTATAATAAATTCATATTCGGCTTCTAATGGCTCCAAAGATGATTATTTAAATTTTAAGGTGATGATGGTTTGAAAAAAACTCAACCAATAGAATTTAGACAGGTTTGGGTACTTATATTAACCTTATCTTTAAGTATTAACTCTAAGTTAATTAGTTTCACTTTTACAATGTCTCTTTGTATTTTTATATAATATGGTTAATAAACGTACTATATACATCTAAGAGACTCTAAAGTGGTCCATTAATGATTAACCTATCATGATATAAGTCTCTTGGTCGATCCTTAGATTTTTATGAATTTAATATCAATTAATAATATAATATTTGTTTTAAGAACTCTTTTATGTCAATTTTGAACGTATTCAATAGTTTATTTTTGTGAAACTCATAACAGATTGATTACTTCTAAAAAATTCAATTAAATCATTCCTAATATATCATATTATCCTATAAAATTAGTTAAATTTATTAAAAGTTTCATATTATATTTATTTTTGTATTTATAATATCAATTAGTTTAATTTTTCACTATTATAGTAATTACTACATCATCATTGTGTCATAAACAAATTAAATCATTTAATGTCTAAAAATTATAAATAAAATATAATTATGTAGGAAATCATTTTATATTTCTAATGAATATTTATAATCTAAAATCCAACATATGTAACCTTATGTAACAATTGTTTTGCTAAAGGATATATGTTTGTGTCATTTTTGTATTCATTTTAACTTAATTAAAATAAAGTGTCCTTAACACCTACAAGTGGCACCATGGGGTCCCAAAATCGACCCAAAGATGCCTGCGGTAGAACATGTATCAACCAATAAGGCTAGGACACGTTTTAGGGTAATTTAGTATTATTATAATATTATTTTTTAACCCTTATTTACCGGATTTACCCTTAACCATGGTAAATAAAATATTTACCGCAGTAATTATTCAAAATGTCTAAAAATAAAAGTTAATTATTTACACAATTTGAACATCCTGATTCCAAATATGGAATACATTTTTCTAAATTCAAAACACAGAAGTGGCAGAAAATAATTTAAAATTAATTCCCGCTGTCAAAACAAAAAAGCGTGTTTTTAAGAGATAATAACTATCAAAAGATTGACACATGTTTATGTTCGGTTTAATTGTAAAATTATGTCCAATGACCAACATTATATTAAATGGTAAAAATATATTCTAAATATACATTAAAACCACTCAAATTCATAATTTATCACTATTAATTATTTTGATTAAAAAAGTTGTTTTTAATTAAAATTTAGTAATTTTCACTATTCATCAAAATATGAAAGTTATCCGAAAAGTACCAAAATTTCACCTTAGGATAAATTCGATATTCCGAATCCAAAAATGAAGTCCATTTTAAAATATAAAATATATATAATTTCAAAAAGTAGGTATTACTATTCATAACGGCTAGTTTAATTGGTTTTGGTGTGTTAGAACTCGGTGTTGCGTACAGCACACGCTATCACATTATTCAAAGAGAAGCGTACCGTAGAAGCTTGGGGTGTTACATTCTACCCTCCTTCAAATAATTTCGTCCTCGAAATTTCTAGAATACTTATCATGTGAAAAGACTCGGGTGATTTTTCATCATAAGTTCCCCGGGTTTCCACGTTGCCTCTTCCTTCTTATGGTTTCTCCACAAAACTTTTACCAGACGCGTCGTCCGGTTTCTCAGTACTTGTTCTCTTGTATCAAGAATCCTAACAGGATCTTCACAATAAGACAGATCGAGTTCCAGTTCTAATTCCTCATAGGTGAGTACATGCGTTGGGTCAGGCATGTATTTTCTCAACAGAGATACGTGGAACACATCGTGAACTTTGGAGAGACTTGGCGGCATTGCCAATCGGTAAGCTACAGCCCCAATTCGTTCTAGAATTTCGAAAGGTCTGATGTACCTGGGACTCAATTTACCTTTCTTACAAAAATGTATGACTCCCTTCCATGGAGATACCTTCAGGAAAACATGATCACCGACTTGAAATTCCAAATCCTTCCTTCGATTATCGGCATAGCTCTTCTGCCTACTTTGAGCTGCTTTGATGTGATTTTGGATTACCTACACCTTTTCCACCGTTTCCTCCACCAGTTCTGGGACTACAAGTTTTCTTTCACCAACGTCATCCCAACAGGTTGGTGTACGACATCTCTTTCCATATAATGCTTCATATGGTGCCATCTGAATACTCGAATGGAAGCTATTGTTATAGGAAAATTCTACCAGTGGTAAATATTGATCCCACATACCCTGAAAGACAAGTGAGCAAGATCTCAACATTTCTTCTAAGGTTTGAATAGTCCGTTCTGATTGTCCATCTGTCTGAGGGTGGTAAGCAGTGCTCAAATGAAGTTCAGTATCCAGGGACTTCTAAAGACTTTTCCAAAATCTTGAAGTAAAACGGGGATCACGATCAGAAACAATTGATAAGGGTACTCCATGAAGTCTCACAACTTCATTAATATATAGTCTTGCTAGACGTTCCAGGGGTAGATCTTCTCTTATAGCAAGAAAATGTGCTGACTTGGTAAGACGATCAACAATAACCCATATTGCATCGTTCCTTCTAGGAGTCTTTGGTAGCCCCATGACAAAGTCCATCGTAATATTGTCCCATTTCCACTCCGGTATGGGAAGAGGTTGCATGACTCCTCCAGGCTGTTGCCTTCCAGCTTTCACTTGTTGACAAACCATACATCTTGACACAAAATCAGAAATCTCCCTCTTCATGTTGTCCCACCAAAAATGTTCCTTCAAATCTCTATACATTTTGGTGCTCCCAGAGTGTATAGAGAAATTGGAACTATGAGAATCATCCAACAATTCCCTTTTTAGATCAGGTATATCGGGAATACAAAGTCTCTTCCAGAATTTCAAAATTCCATCTTCATTCACAAAGTCTCTCAATATCCCATCATTCACAGCTTTAATCTTCTTTTGGATTTCTTCATCATCGGTTTGAGAACTCTTAATACTTTCTAGTAAAGATGGTTTGGGAACCATTTGAAAAAGCCTTGATGTTTCGCCTTCCCTGGTTATTCCCATGTCCATCTTCACTAGATCCATGAAAATTGGATCCCTTTCAATTCTTATCATGTTCAAAACTCCATGCTCTTTTCTGCTCAAAGCATCTGCCACCTTGTTTGCTTTCCCTGGGTGGTAGTGTATCGTGCAATCATAATCCTTGAGTAATTCAAGCCATCTCCTTTGCCTCATGTTGAGTTCTTTCTGTGAGAAAATATACTTCAAACTCTTGTGATCAGTATAAATCTCACATTTTTCACCATAGAGGTAGTGTCTCCATATCTTCAAAGCAAAGATCACAGCTGCTAACTCAAGATCATGAGTAGGATAGTTTTGTTCATGAATTTTCAACTGTCGTGATGCATAGGCCATAACTCTATCATTCTTCATAAGGACACAACCAAGTCCTTTCTTTGATTCATCACTATAAATAACGAACCCATCATTCCCCAATGGTAGAGTCAATATAGGAGCATTGACTAATCTTCTCTTCAGTTCTTAGAAACATTCTTCACACTCTTTTGTCCAAACAAATTTAACCCCTTTACGTGTGAGCTTCGTTAATGGGTTAGCCAATCGGGAAAAAGTCTGGACGAAACGTCGATAATAACCTGCCAAACCAATAAAACTGCGTACCTCAGTTATAATCGTAGGTACTGGCCATTCTTGGATTGCCTTGGTCTTAGAAGGATCAACAGAGATTCCATCTTTAGAGACAATATGGCCAAGAAAAGAAATATCTTGAAGCCAGAATTCACACTTGCTAAACTTCACATATAATTCATGCCTCCTCAGAGTCTTCAAGATAATGCGCAAGTGATTTTAATGATCTTCGTAGGTTTTGGAGTATACCAAGATATCATCAAAAAATAACACCACAAATTCATCGAGATACTCCTTGAAAACACTATTCATCAGATCCATGAATACAGAGGGTGCATTAGTCAATCCAAAAGGCATTACAGTAAACTCGTAATGCCCGTACCTGGTTCGAAATGCTGTCTTCGGAATGTCTTCCTTCTTTACACACAACTGATGGTATCCAGATCGAAGGTCAATCTTTGAAAATTATTGAGCTCCATGTAGTTGGTCAAATAAATCATCAATACTAGGTAGGTGATACTTGTTCTTTATCGTTATAGCATTGATCTCCCTGTAGTCGATACATAACCTCATATATCCATCATTCTTTTTAACAAAAAGAACAGGGGATCCCCATGGAGAAACACTAGGGCGAATAAATCCCTTATTACTCAATTCCTCTAGTTGTTTCTTTAGTTCAACTAATTATAAAGTGGCCATTCTATAAGGGGTCTTCGATATAGGCCCTGATACAGGAATTAAATCAATGGAAAACTCAACTTCTCGTTCTGGAAGATGTCCAGGTAAATCTTCCGGAAATACATCTACAAATTCTTTCACAACAGGTACATCCTCTATTTGAACATTCCTTTCCTCACCGACAGTTATTTCATTCTCTTCCTCCCCAATAATTAAATTAAGCTGAGCTACTGGGTGTGGATCTAAATAAGAATTAGGTGGTGACGATTCTGCTCTAAAAATAAGGTGTTCCTTATCATTATCATCAAGAATCGTAACCTCTTTCTTCTTACCATAAATCTTCGCATCATAGTCCGAAAGCCAGTCCATACCGAGGATTATATAAAACTCAACCATAGGCATGACGATGAGATCAGCAGATAAAGAAAATTTATGTGCTCTAATGGGGACTGATTCACAAAACTTTGTTGCAATGATACTTCCCTTAGGAGTTTTAACTGACAACTCCCTTATTAAATCAAATTGGAAATATCTAATTTTCATAGCAAACTGGGAAGATATAAAACAATGTGATGATCCAGAATCAAATAATGCATTTTCTAAACTTGAGGAAACCATTAAATTACCTGCCACCACGTCTTTCAGAGCTTCTACCTCAGCAGTAGTGATAGCATAAGCCTGGCCTCGATCCATTGGCCTTTTCTAAGGTAAGTTCTCCTGACGCTTAGGACATGCATTTGTATAATGCCCCATCTCCCTGCAGTTGTAGCACTGAATGTTGGTAGCTTCCTTCTTCCCCTTGCAATCACGAGCATGGTGTCCTTTTTCACCACACTTGTAACAGACTCCCATTCCCTTCAAGCAAGTACCAGGGTGTTTCTTCCTGCATTTACCACAAGATGGATATTCAACCTTTCCCTTCTTCCCCTTATTTCCATTCCCAGATTGATCATCAGGTCTCTTCTTCTCTTTCTTTGCTTTAAAGTCATAAGACTTAGAGAATTCCTTTTCGGTCTTGATAGCACATGAGACAATGTCTTCATCCGATGAAAAAGATTGTGAGACTAATGCTCGACGGAGAAATGGTTTTCACCCATCAAAGAAACGATCAATCTTACTTATTTGGTTACGTATATAATCACCAGCGTACCTTGCTAACCTTGTAAAGTTAGCCTCATACTTTGCGACATTATCATCCTCCTTTTGTCTCAGACGTAGAAATTGCCTTTCCATATCTGCTCAATGGTCGCGAGGGAAGTATTTTTCTAAAAAAAAGTTCTTTGAACTCCCTCCATTCCATATTTGATACATCATCATCTTCCTTCGTATTTTGAATCAATGACCACCATTGATCAGCATCTCTAGTGAGGCGGTAAACTGCCATGATAACTTTTTCTCTTTCACTGCTCCCCAAAGCCTGAAATATTTTCTCTAGGGAATTTATCCATTGCTCGGCTACTAAGGGATTTGTACTCCCATTGAACGTTGGTGGTTTTTGTCTCATGAATCGGTCTAACATTGATCCTCCATGTTGCAGATCAGGGTGCTCCATAAGGGTAAGGTTATTATTAATAACTTGAGTGAGTTGTCCTAGTATGGTGATTAGCTGATCGGCACCAGTTGCATCACCAGCCCCACTATAATTATCTTGAGTAGGAGGGCAATCCCTACATGGAGTGCGTGCATTGATACGGTTTCCATTTCTTCCACTAGGCTTCATTTCTAAACAATGGCATAAACTAGATCAGTTTATGAATCAAAATACATAATCCCATACTTATAAAACACTTGACATAAATTGAACTATTTATGGATATAATCCATAATCATAAGAATGTTTTCTTTGAGTAAGTATATACTCATAATCCCTTCAAAATGATTTGTAAAGAAAAGGCGAGTTATCCTAAGCATATCCCCCGGGAGTGTCGTAACCAAGAGTGCAGCAAGGCCCGTTTTCGTGCACCAGTTCCCGTTCGAGTCTAGATCAAAGCGGTGTTTTCGGGTTTTACCCCTAGGTACATCTGTGCCAGAGCCGCCTCTACCTGCTCGTATCTAGACAGAGATGTATTTCTCTGAAAACTCACAAAATATCTACAATACCAAAATTCTAGGAAGTTCTTCTATACTAATCTTCAAAGTTCATCTTAGGTCTACGTGCTCTAATCAGAGTTTATCTAAAGCTAGCTTCCAAGGTTTGTACTAAACTTCCTCTGATACCAACTGTAACGCCCCGACCCTAGTTACCCAGAGTCGGTGCATTATTACATAACATTGGCATGATCACAAGAAAGATCAAATCTCGAAAGAACGATTGGTTTAGTAGCCTTGGAAACACTAGATATATTCATATGTTTTACATTACATCATAAAATGAAAAACTACTACAACAACATAATGTCTCCACATTACACACTATTATCCCCACATAATATCCCTGCAGGTCATTCATAACTTACTTCTTCACATCCTGCGAAAAATAAAACATAGAAAAGGGGTGAGGTCAAATGCCCAGTAAGGATAACAATATAGCGGAACATTCAAAAATAAGCATAAACATTTAAGGCAATGAATTACTAAAACAAAAGCCTTTTAAACTTGAACTTCAACATAGTATGGTAAAAGTAAAATGATTTAATTCCATTTACTTGTTCACATGGATATTCTACTAATCGAATAATCACATGCAATATCAATAACAACTTTCATAATGTTGGAATGCATAATGCCAGACTATCACAACCACATAGTCAAGGCCTCGTGCCAAGACTACAAATAAGATTTTGCCAAGGCCTTGTGCCAAGACACTAGTTTGTCTCATGATACCTACAGATGTATCGAGGAGCTATAGCGGGCTCCACCCGTCACATATTAAGTCCAATGCATTCCCATATGAAAAGGTTTAAACATAACATAAACATTCGTATTAAAACTAGCATACGAAATGTCAATACATTCACCATAAACTATGAATGGTATAAAAATAGCACATCCACAGTCAAACATATAACAAAACCTTCAATACAATTTTGAAGTTATGTATCATAATAAATCAACTTCAAATAATCTTAAAATCCATCAAAGGATGTTGACATAGATGAAATAAAAAATTATTTTTAAAGAAATATCTCCTTTTATTTTAAAATCATTTAAGATCCATATAAAATAAAACATTTTCATTGAAAATATTCTTATAAGCTTGTAAGGGAAGCTTTGATGATTTTATAACGGTGGAAAATAGCTGCACCCGCCATATAAGTTAAAAAAACATTCTTACCTTAATTCTGTCGAAAAGGTTAAAAAGGACCTTGTTTTGAAAATGAAGGAAATATTCCTTTATAAACCTCTTATAAAAGGTCAAACAAGGGTATAAATTACTTTAACCCATATTCTTGTAAATAATAAATATTTTTTGAAATACATTTTGAAGAAACATGGATGCGGCTGATAAAGAGATCCCAGTAGATTATTACGTATAAACAACCTCGGATAATGAAGAGATTGTGAAATAACCCTTACCTTGTAATTTTCCTTGGTTGGGGTAGGTTAACCTCCTGTATAATGGTGAAATAATTGTTATTAAATTATACAAGAATCATATACATTATTATGATATCATATATGATCTTTTAATATTGATTTGATAATAATATCTTAGTATTATCGTTGTTTCGGGTGTTAACTTACTTGTTTTCTTTTATATGTTTTGTTACGTAAGACATGTTTATAAAGTATAGGTTGTATATTATTCATATCCATAATGATATCAAGTCTTTAAACATCATTTTTAAATCATCAAATGATAATTATACTTGAATGGATACGATGTAGAATGAATCTCATCGCATTCGTGGAGACGGTAGTCCGTACGTACGCACGAGCGACAATATCATTCTTTTGATATTAAAATAATATATAAATGGGTGGTATATCATATATAAATAATCATTAACATGTTATATTTATTATTTATATGAGTTACACATCATTATTATACCCATCCAAATAATATTATATTGAATAACAATTACCCCACGACGTGGAGACGGTAAGCCGTACGTACGCACGTATGATGACATGTTATTCAAAGGGTGGATAGAATACTGAATATGGTTGTACCATATTTATAATAACATCACAGTATATAAATGATACTGGAGTTATTATTTTAGAATGGTAACAACAAAGGAAGAAGAAGTGGAAGAAGAAATGAACTTGGAAAAAGGTGGTGAAATCATTACCTCTTCTTCGGGTTCTTCCTTTTGATTTGATCAAAAGGGCTCCATAGGTTGGCTTTCTGATCAAACTAAAGCCCCTAGGTTGTAGTGAGGGAAGTAGGGAGAGTATTTGGGCAGCGTTTGGCCGATCCAAAAGGCTTTGAAGGTGTGAATAAAAGAGAAGGAGGAGTGCCCTTTTATAAGAGGGGTGAGGGGCACCTTTAGAAAAACTATAAATATTAATTTATAATAAATTCATATTCGGTTTCTAATGGCTCCAAAGTTTATTATTTAAATTATAAGGTGGGGATGGGTCGAAAACAACTCAACCAATAGAATTTAGACAGGTTTGGGTACTTATATTAACCTTACCTTTATGTATTAACTCTAAGTTAATTAGTTTCACTTTTACAATGTCTCTTTGTATTTTTATATAATATGATTAATAAACTTACTATATACATCCAAGAGACTCTCAAGTGGTCCATTAATGATTAACCTATCATGATATAAGTCTCTTGACTGAACCTTATATTTTTAGGAATTTAATATCAATTAATAATATAATATTTTTTTTAAGAACTCTTTTATGTCAATTTTGAAACTATTCAATAGTTTATTTTTGTGAAACTCATAACAGATTGATTACTTCGAAAAAAGTCAATTAAATCAATCCTAATATATCATATTATCCTATAAAATTAGTTAAATTTATTAAAAGTTTCATATTATATTTATTTGGGTATTTATAATATCAATTAGTTTAATTTTTCACTATTATAGTAATTACTACATCATCATCGTGTCATAAACAAATTAAATAATTTAATGTCTAAAAGTTATAAATAAAATATAATTATGTATGAAATCTTTTTATCTTTCTAATGAATATTTATAATCTAAAATCCAACATATATAACCCTATGTAACAATTGTTTTTCTAAAAGATATATGTTTGTGTCATTTTTGTATTCATTTTATCTTAATTAAAATAAAGTGTCCTTATCACCTACAAGTGGCACCATGGGGTCCCAAAATCGACCCAAAGATGCCTATGGTCTAACATGTATCAACCAATAATGCTAGGACACGATTTCAGGTAATTTAGTATTATTATAATATTATTTTTTAACCCTTATTTACCGGATTTACCCTTAACCATGGTAAATAAAATATTTTCCGCAATAATTATTCAAAATGTCTAAAAATAAAAGTTACGTATTTACAAAATTTGAACATCTTGATTCCAAATATGGAATCCATTTTTCTAAATTCAAAACACAGAAGTGGCAGAAGTTAATTTAAAATTAATTCCCGCTGTCAAAACAAAAAGCGTGTTTTTAAGAGATAATAACTATCAAAAGATTGACACTTGTTTGTGTTCGGTTTAATTGTAAAATTATGTCCAATGACCAAAATTATATTAAATGGAAATAATATATTCTAAATATACATTAAAACCACTCAAATTCATAATTTATCACTATTAATTATTTTGATTAAAAAAGTTGTTTTTAATTAAAATTTAGTAATTTTCACTATTCATCAAAATATGAAAGTTATCCGAAAAGTACCAAAATTTAACCTTAGGATAAATTCGATATTCTGAATCCAAAAATGAAGTCCATTTTAAAATATAAAATATATATAATTTCAAAAAGTAGGTATTACTATTCATAATGGCTAGTTTAATTTGTTATGGTGTGTTAGAACTCGGTGTTGCGTACAACACACGCTTTCACATTATTCAAAGAGAAGCGTACCGTAGAAGATTGGGGTGTTACGCTATAGGTTAATTGGGACTATACTGAATTTAAGGAAAATCAGCGTGAACATTATTTCAGGGGTATGAGGGAATATCTGTTGCATGATCTTTTAATTAGAAATTTATGGATGAAATTATAAAAAATACAAGTGCACCTAAAATATTTACTTTATATATTTATACCTGTTTTTATAGATTGTATATTTCATAATAATTGCGGTACAATATTTTTGAAGAGGGTTATTTTTAAAAGATTAAGATAAATGTATTTATGACCTCTTTTATGGTATATAACATTCATAGTGAAAACATTTATAAAGTGTGTATAACTTTCAAAGATTCAAAAAATGATTCTTATATTCATCATATTGTATATGAGTGAAATAAGGAAGATATGTGACTTATTGCGATATACATGGTTTGAAACTGAAACACGGCCAAACAATATTTTTTAATTAATAGTTTTCATGTTGAAATAATAATTGAAAATGATATCTTTAATTTTCAAAAGTCACTAAACACATTATTAATCTTGTAATGTTTTTGGGATATTTCCCAAAATATATTCTTGAACTATATAATTAATGGACATATTATAAAATTTTGATGTGTCAAAAATTCTAAAAAAATTGTGATATTTATTTCTCAATCATGTGTATTAAATATGATATATATTCAAAACATACATGAATATTTTTCAAATTACATCAAAATAATATATGGGGGATATATGAACCATTGGGATGGATTGTGTGTAAAAATACCACCCAATTAACTTGTTATCTTAAAATAATTAGTTTGAGTGTAAACATTGTAACTAATTATGTTCCATTAATTATTAAAATTAACAAAATATGCTCTGATTCCCGTATATATTTCGACAATGTTCCAGGGGTTATTTGTGAACAATTGGATCAAACAATTATTTTTAAATAAACACATGAGCTATCATGAATTTGAAAAACCTAAATATATATTAATATCATACTATAATTTTTAAGAACATAGTATCACATTTTATTATTTTAATTTTCAATATTTTGAATTTATCTATATATAGAAAATGATTTAATTGAGAATATAATTAATTATGATTTTTAAAATTTTATTTTCATGCCATTTGATTTATATAAAAGGTCTGGTGTTCAGGAGTTATAGGTGTTTCATATATCACTTTTCTATATTTAAGTGTGGTATTCATTTTATATTTTTTATATTGTGAGGTATTTGATATATATGTGTGTTCTATGGTTTATGTGGATGTGTTTTGTACTAGTTATATGGTTTTATTTAATGTTTCAGATGCTTACATCCATTTTTACTATGATTTGATTATAATTATCATTTAAAATAGTTTCCTTTCGAAATTTACTATGTAGATGAATTATTTTATTGCTACTTTCACTTTTATTATTTATGGTATTATTCATATTTTATTTATATTCTTTCATAAATAAAGTATTAGTGATAAAAATATAAGGGTCAGTAATTATTATTCTCTATTTAGTATTATCCACCACCATTAGTGGCCATTAATATGTTTTGGGGAACTCAAAAAAATAATTTTTAATAGTAACAAAGAAAAAAAATTAAAATAGAAATGATCCATTAGAGACCCGACTTGTCACAAATAATGAATAATAGAACCCAATTATACAAATTGGATTTCAATGATTTATATAGAATTATACTTACTGCCAAAAATTATCATGTGCATAAATAAAATTAATGTAGGTTAATTGGGCCATACATTTAGGCAGTTAATTATTTGAAGAAATCCCTATATGCATTAACTATCTGATATCAGGATGTAGGGTTGGTGTTTTTGTTTGGAAACCCTACTAGATATACCAACATCCCCAATTTAATTAAAAATAACTCAATTGATAGTTTTATTTAGTGTTTAAAAGGCATTGGCTTTCAATCATCAATTTTAAACAATTTTTATAATAGAAATACAGACATAATAATATATAATATTAAAATGTATTTAATAATTCAAAATAATATCATTGTATTATTTTCAATTTCATTCATTATATTCTACATTCTGTAATGGTTCCATCTATACCTCTACCATATGATAAAATATCAATCACTCTAATTTTTTAAACCCCTTTTTAATATTCTGAGACTTCAAGAGACCTATTCTACATTTTGTATCGTCATGTTCTCTTATTAATCATCAAATATTACATTTGAATTATTCTATTATACATGGTTTATATTTTAGTTACTCAATTAAATGGATATTAAATTTGTTTTTCATAATTTAACCCCATGTATTATAAATATAAAATTTTATATGTAAATATATTGGAATTAAAAATTCAAACATAATTTTATACCAATATTAAATGTAAAATATCACACCTAAATATTTTATGATTTTTTATTCTTGTTAACCATATGTACCATGATATTAATGTTCCTATGGAATTATAGTAGTCTAATAATTTAATACTATAATATTGAATTTTTATGATATTCATTGTGATATTTCTATAGCAAAGGGATAAATTTATAAATTTATAAAGGAGACAATTCTTATTCATTTTTATGGATGGGAATAAATAAGTCTATCTGTAAACTAAAAAACCATTGTAAAAAATAGTAACATAAAAAAATTAGTAAACTTACATGAAAATTATGATTTGTAAAAAATATTATTATAATTTTTCTAAAAAACAAATTGTGTTAGTATTTTTAGTTTAATAAATGGGAGTAATAATTTTTGGGACTATTTCAAGGCTATAAATGTCTAGTTCTTCTATTCGTATAAATGATTAAGATTGTCACAAACCATTATAGAAAGATATCCACCACAACATCTGACTCGATTT
Organism: Viscum album; assembly: GCA_963277665.1. Classification (NCBI taxonomy): domain Eukaryota; kingdom Viridiplantae; phylum Streptophyta; class Magnoliopsida; order Santalales; family Viscaceae; genus Viscum; species Viscum album. The sequence goes on along the minus strand of OY728126.1, from coordinate 2,043,610,271 downwards.
GAGACATGGATGAATGAAATACCTTATCCACATGGGATAGAAAATAGTGTTGGGAATCAAAATATTGCAGTGGGAATGATTTATCCCCACAAACTAGGATCAAATAAATAAACTAAACAAGTCAAAAACCAATAATAACTGAATCTCATAAATACTCAAGTAGGTCTAATTAAAACACATGTTAAACAAAACCAAAAGATGAAACTGAATACAAAACTAAAACTGAACCATGATACCATGATCTCCACATGAACTCTTGGACACCACCAACCATAAGACCAAACTTCTCAAAAAATGAGTGCAGGAACATGGAAATGATTGTGTAAATTTGGTCAAGTCTCCAACAGCGAACAATACAAGCAGGGTGTGAGAATACTAACATTGTCGGGAACTACCATAAAATCCATACATTTCCATTCCAAAAATAGTCCACAAACACTAGTTTGGAATACATATATGAAAATAGGTTTTTCTCATTTTAATAAACAGCACAACATTCAAATTTAAATAAACACACCATGCACCTATTTTTAGAACAGATTACCATTTTATAATCAAAATACAAATAAAATTATACCAAGGCCTGCAGAAATTAAAAAAGAGAAATAATGATGATACCAAGTGCATCAAAATGTTTAAAAGAAAATTTAGATAGTAACCATGGTAATTACCTAAACATCCCTTGAGTGATCCCTAGAAATACTCATGTTGGGCTCACCTACATGCACATCCTACTGCTCCAATGATAATAACTAACTAGATGTTCTTACTACCAACCTAGTAGAACAACCCACCTAGACTCTAAATCATTTGTGGGGTACCAACCAATCTAATCATGGATGGTAATAAAACATCACATGACCCTCTAAATGATTCCTATGAAATCCATGGTATCAATACATTGTGATTCGAGGATGTCTTAACATGTGTGACTCACCTTACATATCACCATTGTATATGACCAACCCAAACATTGACACCACCTATGTGATAACCCATTCATATGAAATACTATAGAGGGGTTCCCATCTCAAGAAAATCCATTCATAAACTCCAACTAGTCTATCACATTATATGATCAATCAAAACATTTCTCAAAATATGCAAAGGTTCCATCCGGTCATTTGTACATTCAAAACCATAGTTCATTTACAAACATCATAAGGTTCGAACTGGTCTTCATCATAGTCTATTCAAATATATTACAAAAATTATCCAAACCATTTTCAAAAAAACATTTAAAAGCAGTTTATTGTTTAAAATATCAATCAGTCCTTACGTTCGAAATCGAATACCACTTTCAACACCAATTCCAATCTATGTTGAATCATAAAAAATATATAAAGTTGAAAAATTTGATTTCCTACCATAGAGAAATAAACCACCATTATAAGTAATAAATGATATATACATTCAAACAAAATCTTGACTCCACTTTCATGTAGTTTGAGAACAAAGGAACCACTATTAAAGCATAAAATGTTTAATAATAAAAGGTGGAGTATTGGTAAATTTTTTGAAATACGGTTTATTATGTTGAAACAATTTATCTAAGACCATTATCATTTCTCTGCCCATATGTGTGTGCATCCCAAGAACACATGGATGTTCCCTCATCTAATGGTTCACCACAATAATCCACAAAGTTACCTAAATCCATATTTTTGGAAACACCACATGTTTACCACCCAACCCAATAAAAGAAATTTATGATTCATTCCATAAAAACCAAAAAATCACACATAAAATATCATATTCATAATTCTAGAATGAAATCATAACATAACCTTGGGTAAAAACTACCTAGAACACAAAATTTGATTTAAAAATTAATATTTACATTTTGAAAAATACCTCATGTACATAACTATGTAACATAAATAAAGAACCCATTTAAAATCCACATAATCTAATTTTTTCATACATAAAACACTATACTAATCCAAAACAAGCATAAAAAAATTATGTGAAACAAATATAAATATTATATAAAATAACAATGAATCAAATCGAATGAATCAGAAAGGAATTATAAAGTATCACCTACCATAACGGAGTGAAGATGGGAGGAAACTCTTGAAGAAGGAAGAATAGACCCCAAGGAAAAATACACATACTTTAGATCCAAATAAACTGAATCAATATCATAAAACCCTAAACCTATGTTTTTTACGAGATATAAACCCACCATGAAAATAAAAAAGAAAATGAGAGAGGATTTGAGCAAGGAGGGAATGGAGGCCAAAACCCATGGAACTCACCACAAAAGTTTGTAGAAGCATCCATGGTGGGAGGATAACCAATGGGAGAGGGGTTTTGGTACCCCATAATTTTCCAAAAATGACCCATTTTGAGGGAGTGATTTGGGATGAAAAGAGTGGAATGTATATTAGGGATATTAATATTTTAAAAATATAGACCGATCATAGTGTTTGTATATATGGTTTGATAAATCATGTTCCAACCGTGATCCAACAAATGGGAAAGGTGCAACCCTACATTAGCTAGTATCACAGTTTCCAAACCACATTCCAACTATATTGAATGCTTCTATCTGAGTCTATAACCAAATCACACGGATATATCACATTTTCCCAAACTATGTGAAACTCTTTAACCTAAATTCTAAACACCAAAATCAAGCCTCATGGTTAACTGGGAAATGGAGCACTTTTCCTGAAACCGTTCACCTACATGTGACATAATTTCATAAAAAACTCATGAACATAAAAATACAAGCAATGATCAAACACAAATCTCCACCAAAGGATAAAAAATTATGAAAGTAATAAAATAATGGAAAATCCAAAGGTCATGGTGTGACAATTATCCCCATGACAATCACTTTTTATACCCAATAACTCACTTAGCAGAATGATATGCGAAACTCGATTATATGCCAAATCAAAATTAAAATAAACAACAAACCATGAATTGACCATTCATTCAACAAGTCACACCTACCTGATTCTAGAGAAAACTATTTCTCATCACTATCCAAGTTACACCCCCTCCACGACTGAGAACTTTCCACCCAAATAAATTAAACACATTAAATTAGAGAAACCACAATAACCCTAGAATTGATATTTATTCACATAAGTTACACCCCCTCACAAATAGGAATCCAACTAAAGAAACATAAACAATAAAAAGAATTAAAACATAACTACATACATCAATTTCTAAAACCATGAATATCCCCAAACTAAAAAAATATAAAATAAGACGTTGATTAAAGAAAGTCTACAAATTTAATGATCCATATAAAAAGAAAAAAATTATATTAGATGAAAATTTCGATATTTAAAATCTTAAAAATATATGAGATATCACAACATGATGATAATTTCAATGGGAAATTTATTCTGTCTATACACTAAAACTAGAGAAAAAAAACTAGTCCATGTATTCCCACATCCCCGGATGATTCCTAATTTTGTTGGGATTCATTATATGGAGTATGGTAAAAAACACAATGGTTTAATCATCTGTTAACTAACATCCATAATCCAACATTATCCAATGAAAACATATTATTCAAGTTATGATTCTACAAAACTTCTTCAAATAATCCAAATGGAGAAAAGGATAACAAGTATTATGAGAATTTACATAGGAAAATATTGAATTCTTGAACTAGACACACTGGTGGAATACAAGAGAATGGTATAATGAGATGAAAGACAAAACCAATTAAATAGGATGTTCAATAATATGTTCTTTCATGATACGCCTCCTTCTCGATGGGTAACCCTCATTTGTGGTATGAAATAAAAAATCTTATTATGCCTTCACTCCAAAAACCAACTCAGCTAAAAATGTTTTTTCCATAAATTTCTGAAAATAAGGATCCTTGGATGAGGGGGAATGATCCTTAGTATTTGGATAATGTCCCCAATGAAATTAGAAGACATCAATATATCATGTTTCCCAACCATCAGATAAAAGGAAACCGTATCCTTAATGTTGTAAACACATTCTTTCACCATATTCTATCCTTGCTGAATACTTATGGGATCTTTATTTTGCATCATTTTCACCTCCTTAGGTATAAAAATATATGAAAATATGTATTTAAACATATCGCACATCATCAAAACCTAAAATTATGTATAAAAAATTTCCTATTCATCCAAAGATGGACGCTAAATCGAACCTAGAACATCACTCTCTCAAACAACTTTAGGGGTTCTGAATGATTTGAAGACAAGATAATATTCCTCAAGTCACTCCACTACGAGTGATAGACCTTATTAGTCATGATAAATATGAAACAAATTAGGAAAACCAATTAATGAACATTATTCACTAGACACTTTTGCGACCTTTTTGTTGTCATTTCATAGATAACACAGGGAGTAGAGAACAGAAAAAACAACAACATGAAAATGAATTATACAGAACATATTAAACCAAAATAACTAGATTCCAAATATAATCCCAATAAAAAATAACCTTTTAAAAAATAAATATTTAATTTTTGTTTTAAAACATCCTTTTTCTAAAAAAACATTCTAAATACTGAATCCTAAATTTCAAACCAAATTCATTTTTTGAATTCATTTTCTCCTTCAAATCCATTTTATAAAAACCAATTAAGTCCTTTGACATTAAATGAACCAATGGTTTCAAATGAACTATCAAATATATGCTAATCTAAATCCACATAAATCATCAACACACAATTTCCCCCATGAAATTTCTATACACAACCACACATATGCCAAAATCATTAGGTTTACCAAGAGACACACATTTATTTTCCTCATAAAAGCATAAGAATTTGCAAAATATTTGATCCAAAACACCAACTTTTAATTCACATTCATACCAATTTCAAAACCACTTATATTTAATCATATAAATTTCGAAAACCACATTCATTATAATATCATACACACATCAACTGAGAGAGAAACAGAACATAACACCTATCAAACTACAAGAGAATAAATCAAGTATCCATTCCTAACATGGACACATGTATAGTGGGGAATTCCCCATGTTTGAATCGTGAACTAAGAGGATATTGAACCGTGTACTAATATTCCACAAGGGTCACTACCCCATGTGAGACCACGACATAACACCATCCCATCACCATTTTCATTCCTCACCCAAAACAGATGACAACCCAAAACAAAGTCTCAAAACCTAGATTACCCCTAGAAACTTGAGGTTCAGAAAGTGAAAGACATCACAAAAATCCTTTTGTACCTAGATCATGTGTCCCGAAAGACTTATATATGATCTACCTGAAACCAATAATTATAAGATCGTACTCTAATTTCATTTTTTTTCATGAACCAAGATGGTATTCCATATAACATATTATCTAACATTGTCCAATACATGGCCCAAAGGCGATTCCAAACCACCTAGGTTAGAAACCAGTATTGGGAATCAAAATAATCCAAATTGGAATTATTTAACCCAATAAACTCAGATCAAATAATTAAAATAAATAATAGGAATAATCAATACAAACTCAATCTCAAAAAATATGAAAATTGATCTTGTTATAACAAATCATGAACCAAACTGAAAAATGAAATCAAATAAAAAACCTGAACTAAATTCATGCTATTGTGATATTTACAGGATCTCTTAGTCACCATCAATCAAAAGACCAAACATCTCTAAAAACATGTGCATGATCTTGGAACATGAACTAGTAAAATTGCTCAGGACTATCGACACTGAATGGTACAAGAAGGGTATGAGCTTAATAGATCAATTGATAACCGCCATATAAGACATACATTTACATTCTAGAAATAGTATAAAAATTGTAATATGTAATGTATATATGAAAATAGGTTTTTATCATTTTAATAAAAAAACATTTTTCCATTTTTCAAAACAATATATCTAAAATCAATATTTTCAGAATATATTGCAATTTTATTACCAAAAACCCCAACCAAAAGCCAAACAAATGATACCATGCCATGATAAAAATAAAGAAGTGAAACAAAAAATGAAACCATATGAAGGAGATTGCAAATATGTAAATATAGAAAGTAACCATGGTTAATTACTAAACATCCAAAGAAAAATATCTAGATATAATCGGATTAGACTCGCCTGCTAACATATTGTGTATCTCCAAAACTAATAACCAAATGGTTGTTTCATCATCCAATCCAGTTTCACAACACACTTATCCACTAAAATATCCAATGGGTACCTTTCCAATTAACCAGGATTGATAATAAATCATCACTTGAACATCTAAAAGTCTCCCAGGAAACCCCTGGATACAATTCATGGTCATAAGAGTAGGACCTCACACACATGACTCACCTTATATTCCACTATTGCAGTTTCCCACCAGAATCACCGACACCTATTATGTGATAACCCATTCTCTCGAATTCCTTATAGGGGTTCCCATATCAAAACAACATATTCACAATTTCAAACTATCTTATCACATCCCACTATCCTTAAAACCATTTCTCAAAACAAGACAAGGTACCAACTGAGCATTCATACATTCAAAACAAAAATTCATTTCCAAAAATCATAATTTGACAACCGGGATTTTGAAACAATAAATTCCAATATATTACAAAAATTTTCCAAGCCATTTCCATATCAACGTTGGACACCACATTATTGTCAACATTTCCAAAATTACCTTAAATTGTATATCTAATCCTACATTCAACTCCATTTCAAAACAATTTTGAACAACATAAAATATCAAAAGGTTCATAAGGGGCTTTCATACCAATTATAAATAATCAACTATTCAATGTAACAAATGGGACATACATTCAAACATAATAGTGAAACCACTTTCATATCATTTTAGTACCAAGGAACCACAAGTAATGCATCAAATTTTTAATGATGAAAAGTGAAAGGGAGTTAAATGTTTTGAAATCCATGTTTTTAGGTTGGACAAATTTATCTAAGAACATTATCACATGTGTTCCCATATATGTGTGCATCCCATGAACATGTGTATTATCCCATACCAAATGGTTCGCCAATAGAATCCATCAAGTTACCCAAAACTATTTTTAATGAAAGAAGACATGTTTTCCAATTGACACAACAAACCACAAATATGAGTATTGCAATAAAAATCACCAATTCACACACATTGTAAAATTCAGAATCCCACAACGATATCATAATATAATAAATATTTAAAAATACCCAAAACACATTATTTTAAAACAACATCCACTACAATCATGTGAAACTAATTTACATCTTATTTAAAAACACACAATCGATAATGTAATGAATAATAAATGAAATTAATGGATGTACCTACATCAAAAAAGTAATGATGTGACAAAACACTTATAGAAGTATGAATAAGCCCCAAGGAACAATCCACACACCTTAGATCCCAAGAAATTAAATCAATATAAGCCATCCCTAACCAAAAGGTTTTTCCAAGAGAGAATCCCACCTTGAAAATATAATGAAACCAAGATTGGAGAGGATATGGGAGGGAAAGGATGCATAAAACACTAGAAACTATCCTTGGAATCGTGGATATGCATCCATGGAGGGATGAAAACCTTGGAGGGAGGGGTTTTGGGACCCATTTGTTTCCCAAAAATAACATTATGGGAGGGGGATTGATTTGGGATAAAATTATGAGAGGGTAGAATTAAGATTTTAAGATTTTAAAAATATGGGCAGGTCACATGGTTTGGATATACAATTTGATAAAATTTATGCCAACCGTTCTCAACCTAATGGGAAAGGGAAAACCTGATATGGGTAGGCTTCATGATTTCTGTAGAGACCCTAATCTTGACGTACATGGAAATTACATTACATTAGCGGAATACAGACACACAAGGACCGTAATAGTTTAGTGTCTCTGGAAACATGGAACGTAATCTTCTAATCGTGGTGAAAGATCTTCCCCTTTTTTTTCTTACCTAAAACCTTTCTTTATATCCCAGGGAAAAGAAAACATAAAAAGGGTGAGCTCAAATTCTCAGTAAGGGTAAGAATGGATAAAATAAAACATACCATATATATTTTAACTTAAAAAAACATGAACATTAAAAATCTTGAGCAACGACATAAAACATGGAAGTACATAAGGAATAGATCATAATGGAACATAAATCATGATAAAATAGCATGGGAATAAAACATGTAATTGTGGCCACCATTAAGCACATGATATGATTTCTATAGTAGCCAAGACATTTTTTCCAAGACCATCTTAGTGGACAAAGTCCCTTTCTGAATCGAGTTCACTTCTCGTTTCAGTTTTTTTTTTACTGAACCGGTTTAACCTGCCATTCCAGCCATGTCTATATCCTGAGATATAAATCTTTACCCAATGTATTGGAGGGAGGTATAGGTCCCACCCATCTCATAATGAAATAATTATTACTTGTGCCACATAATAAACATACATCATTCATAATAACCTGATAAATAAAATGGGTTTCATAAACATCATCTCATCATCACATAATCAATATAAAAGAAATGGATAACATTTCATAATAAGAAAAGAGAAACCATGTAAATCATAGAGACATTATACTAGAAACATACATATATGATAATAATTTCATCTTAGATAGAAAATGGTTTTGATAAAACACTTGAAATGAATTCTTGAGGAAAATATCCTCTTTTCTTTAAAATCATTTTCTTTTCACAAAATGTCGTGCAATTTTAAAAGAAGAGGATTTTTTTGAAAATAGCAATGAAATATTTTGGAGGAAGCTTCAGGAAAATATGGCTTTATAAAACCGTAAAAATCCGTTCGTGCCGTATAAATTAAAAAAAACATTATTCTAGTGCTTTTGCCGGAAAAGTCAAAAAGTACCTCGTAATGTAAACAAAAGAAAGATTCCATACAGACCATGTAGTAAAAGTAAGAAATGGGTAAGAAGGAAATTAAAAATTCATGAAATCATTTTTATAAAATTTGGACATGGATGATAAATATAACCCCAGTAAATACGTACGAATAAGCAATCTCAGATAAAAATGAGATTTGGAAAATTATCCCTTACCTTAGGTCCGATTTGCTTCGTAAGTGTCCGAACCTCCTGTATAATGATTTAAATTATGTTATTGACTTATTACAGAATCATATTAATTGTTATGATATCATATATGGTTCACTTATGACTTTATATTACCTGTTCTTTTGTAAATTCCATGTTAAAGAGCGTTTTGGGTAAAATCGTTTAATTTGTCGTCCGTGTTTTGACTTGTAATTATTCATATGATTACATAGATCATGATTACTTACATCCAGAATGTAAAACATGATTTATATATAATATATATTCAAAATATACAAATATATAATAGATAGATAAATGGAACGAAATACACCGTTCATGGAGACAGAAGGCCATACGTACGAGTGAACGTTGTTTCCGTTTCCTCATTGAATTGAATGGAATTAATTGGATGACATACAAATATATATATATATATACATAAATCTAGTATAATTATTATTTAATATATTTCATTATTACTTATTATATATACATTATAATCATTTATGAATGGTTAATCATTGATAATGAATCTCATCGCGTCGTGGAGACGATATTCTGTACGTACGCACGAGCGATAATATCGTTCCCATGACCGTGGAATTTTGTTGGAGTATGTGTATACTATTGCAGAATCAATATAAATTTAAAATAATCATATATAGTTATTATTTACACCCTTATACCCATCCCAGTATGGTGATGGTGGAAAATAGATTACACCATGGCGTGAAGACGGTATTCCGCACGTACGCACGCGCGGTGATTTCGTTTTCCGTAGGATGGATAGATGATGAAATAGGGTTGTTTCATACTTATAATAACATATCAGTATATGAGTGATACTGATGTTATAACTTCATAATGAAACAAATAATGAAGAAGAAGTGGAATAAGAAATAAAGATGAAAAAATCAGTAACGAACATTACCTCTTCTTTGAAGCGCTTCTTTGAGACCTCCTTTTAGGGCACTAAAACTGGTCTTTTAAGAAGGCCAGGACCGCTAGGATGTTACTAGGGATGTGGAGAAGATAATTTCTCAGGGATTGGACGAGAATTAAGACTCAATGTAGTGTGAGGAAGAGACAGAGGAGGTACCCTTTTATAAGGGAGGATAGGGGCTCCTTTGTAAAACTAAAAATATTATTTTATTATAAAGTCATATTGGGTTTTAAATAGCACCAAATTGATTTATTTCGAAGATAAGGTGGTGATGGGTCGAAATCATCTCATACAATAGAATTTATACAAGTTTAGGTTCCTATTTTAAACTTATCATTAATATTTAACTTTAAGTTAGATAATTTTTCTTTTACCGTGTCTTTTTGTGTTCTTACACTATAATGTTAATAAACTTACTATAACAAGCCAAACGAACCCCTAGTTGTTTATTATTAATATATATAACCTTTTCTAAGTCATTTGGTCGAACCTTATATTTTTAGGAATAAAATAACAATTATTAATATAATATTTGTTTTAAAAACTATTTTATGTCAATTTTGACACCATTTAGTAATTGATTTTTGTGAAAATCATAACAGAATGATTAGTTCATAACAAGTTTATTAAATCAATACTAACATCTCCTATTAACCTATAAAATTAGTGTAATTCAGAAAAAGTCTCAAATTATATTTATTTGGGTATTTATAACATCAATTATGTCAATATTTCATTAATAAGATAATTACTGCATCATCGTTTTGTCATAAATAAATTAACATATTTAATGACTAAAAATTATAAATAAAATACCATTATGTTGGAAATCTTTTTATATTTCTAATGAATATTTATAGTCGAATTTATCTTAGGTATAACGCCATATTAAAAATCATTTACTTATTAAACTTTGATTTTAACTATTTTAACCATTCTTTAAGTAAATTGATAGTAAATGTCCTAATCTAATTCAAGTGGGCCTAAATGGTCATATTTTATTCCTAAGATTGTTTTTGGTAGAATTACACTTATCCAATAGAATTAGGACATGTGTTAGGGTAATAATAATATCATTTTTACCCTTTACTACCTATTTACTTTTAACCGTGGTAAAAAAAGTAAAAAGTTACTATTCACCAAAAATTATTTTCATCTTATTGAACAACATTTTACTTACTAAAATCAACCGTGTTTCTCGGATATTTGAAATTCCACTCACAGAAATGGTAAATTTATGCTTTATGAAAAAAAATCAGTTTTTTAACTACCACTTAGTGGTTTCACTATTCATCAAAAAATGAAAGTTTCTAGAGAAATATCAAAAATTTGGCCTAAGATATATTAGATATTATGAATTCAAAAATTATTTTTATTTTACCAAATTCAAAACATATCAGTTACATTAACTAATTTAAAAATTAATTCTCATCGTCAAAACAAATAGCGTGTTTTTAAAAGATAATAACTATCAAAAGATTGACACTTATTTATGTATGGTTTAAATGTAAAATTACATCCAATGAACAACATTGTATTAAATTGTAAAAATATATTCTAAATATACTTTTAAACCACTCAAATTAATAATTTATCACTATTAGTTATTTCAATTAAAAAGTTGTTTTTAATTAAAATTTAGTAATTTTCACTATTCATCAGAATATGAAAGTTATCCGAAAAGTACCAAAATTTCACCCTCAACTAATTTCGATATTCCGAATCCAAAAATGAAGTGAATTTTGAAAAATAAAATTTAAAAAATTTTAAAAAGTGGTTATTACTATTCATAACAGCTAGTTTTAATAATATTTTAATAGCATATCGTTGTTTAGTGAAACTCAGTATTGCGTACTACACACGCTATTGACGAAGGTCGCGATTGCGTGTAATGAAAGGAAAATCAAGGATGCATGTTGTGCAAGCTACTTTTGGTGTAGCGTACAACACAAGACATTAATGAAATTAAAAGAATATTTTTCATAAAATCTCAGGGTGTTACATTCTACCCCCCTTAAAATGAATTTCGCCCTCGAAATTCGTCAGGGTTATAAATGGTTTACTACTCGAAAGTTTGTTAAATAGAAACCCACATCATAAAAAGGATTACCAAAACATGTCTTTAAAAACTAATGTATGAAATGTAACGGTTACCCAAATAAACTAATCACTGGGTTTCCACATAGGTGAAAATATCGATATGGAAGAGAAATCTAACCATCATGTTCTGATGCAGAGTGGTAGAGAACATGGATATGGAAAAGCTAGCAATCACAAAGCCATAAATTTGTGATGATCTAAGGTACCATCTGATTCATCAGATACAAGAGCACTAGGACACCATTTTTTGGTTTTCAAGATCATTTCCCTAAAGTTGATGAAATTGGAATTAGAAGAAATACTTTCGTGATTTTGGAATAGTCTCACCATTGGTCATTCTTTGGACAATTTCCACATCATCTCTTAATGAAATGAAGTTGAATTTTTAATTCGTGATGTGTTAGAAGATCATGTGATAGAATGATGGGTCATTCCATCTGTCTCAAACAAAAGGTTAGAAAAGTTATCAAAAAATACATAAGTCCATCTATAGTGAGATTAGTCATATATGGTTCCTAAAATAGACTTATACTTCATATATCATACTGCTTAATATAATAAAAATAGTTTCTACTAAACAGGGACTTCATGTAGGCCAGTGGTAGGCAATAAAGGCCAGTTTCACTTCGGTTGTGGGTTCGATTCCCACAGCCTTGTCCGACGCGATGCGCGGTTGCCCGTCCTGCAGGTTGTCCTTTTTCTAAAACTACATTACTATAACATCTGATCAATAATATAGAAAAAAGTTCTATCCTTAAGCAATACTAACTTATGTCCAACATAATCCATTCCAATCTTTAGGCTTATCTAAAATACTTCGGTCCAAGATCATAGTATAAAGAAAACTATTACTTAAAATATCATCAACCAAGCATGTGAATACCATCATTTAACCCCCATATATCTTGTTGGTCACATTCCAATCATGCGAATACCTTAATCATGTATTCTCTTGAAAAATGAATACCCATTAAACCTTAGTGAGAAAATAAATGCTGTCAAAAGTTAACTCTTTCCAGATACCAAAATCCAAAAATTCTATATACTCAAACCATGATATATCCTTCTCCTTATATCAGTCATGAGCTCATGAATACTATCACACATTTAATTTTCTCCTTATCCCTTCATTATGCACATATCATCTACATTCCAAAAATATCTGAATAACCTTTCATGGATACTGGTACCATTAATCATACAATTTCAAAACTCATGGAAAGACAACAATGTAACAATCCTTAGATGTATCTTTATTCCATAGTACCATGAGATTACTTATACAAAATTACACTTGATAAATATGTAATCATTCCATTACATTCATAAACCATTGACTAAAATCCAAAAATTCTTTCATCTCACATATCATTTGTAGTCTCTTCATCATCATCAACATAAATATTACCCATACGACCGTAATGAATCTCTTCATGAGACTTTCCCTTAGGGAATTGGTTTTCATAATTCCAATTCATCCCACATTTAAAACATTTAACCATTGTTGATGTCGTAGCAATACTATTATCCTCATCCACGGTGTTAACTGAACCTTTTCCTTTGCACTTACTGGCTTTGTGTCCTTCTATTCCACACCCAAATCATCTTCCAGTTCCCTTGAAACAATCTCCCTGATGCCTCTTCCCACATGATTTACATGAGGGAAATTTAATATTCTTTCCACTATGATCATCATGAAACTCCATATTTCTCTTATTATCTGAGTCAGGAAACTTACCAAAGTTGAGATTATTGATCATAAAATGAGATTGCTGATTAGGAATAATAACGATCTTTGGACTTCCAGATAATGTTTCATTTCGTTTCTCATGAAGAATATCATTCCATTGTCTGTCATATCCTCCATTATCGTGAATCTTCCTGTTTCCAGCCATTTTTGAATACCCAAAAAGAATACTGTGAGAGGCAGAAATCATGCTTGGGAAAAAAACGTAGTAAAGGGGGAGTTCCCTCAATATCTAACATCTTAGGTTAAATTCTAAGATCATTATCGTAGTTCTAGGACTATATCCTATACGTATACTTATTCTTCGGGACATCCCTAGACATACCTTAGAAATATCGCTAGGGATCTCACTAACATTTTCACATCCTAGTTTCCAAAGGTTGACTAAACCTTTACTCTGATACCAACTGTAGAGACCCGATTCTTGACATACATGGACATTACATTACTTTAGCGGAATACAGACACATAGGGGCTGTAAAAGTTTAGTGTCTTTGGAAACTTGGAACGTAATCTTCTAATCGGGGTGAATGATCTTCAACATCTCCCATAAATATCTTCCCCTTTTTTCTTACCTAAAACCTTTCTTTATATCCTGGGGAAAAGAAAACATAAAAAGGGTGAGATCAAATGCTCAGTAAGGGTAATCATTGATAAAATAAAACATAACATATATATTTGAACATAAAAAAACATGAACATTAAAAATCTTGAGCAATGACATAAAACATGGAAGTACATAAGGAAATGATCATAATGGAACATAAATCATGATAAAATAGAATGGGAATAAAACATGTAATTTTGGCAACCATTAAGCACATGATATGATTTCCATAGTAGCCAAGACATTTCTGCCAAGACTATTTTAGTGGAAAAAGTCCCTTTCTGAATCAAGTTCACTTCTCGTTTCAGTCCTGTTTTACTGAACCAGTTTAACATGTCGTTCCGTCCATGTCTATCTCATGAGATATAAATCCTTAGCCAATGCATTGGAGGGAGATATAGGTCCCACCCATCTCATAATGAAATCATTCTAACTTGTGCCACAAAATAAACATACATCATTTATAATAACCCAATAAATAAAATGGGTTTCATAAACATCATCACATCATCACATAATCCATATAAAAGAAATGGATAACATTTCATAATAAGAAAAGAGAAACCATGTAAATCATAAAGACATTATACTAGAAACATACACATGTGAAAATAATGTCTTCTTATATAGAAAATGGTTTTGATAAAACACTTGAAATGAATTCTTGAGGAAAATATCCTTTTTTCTTCAAAATCATTTTCTTTTCGCAAAATGTCATGCAATTTTAAAAGAAGAGGATTTTGTTTAAAATAGTCCTGAAATCTTTTGGTGGATGCTTCATGAAAATATGTCTTTATAAAACCGTAAAAATCCGTTCGTGCCGTATAAATTAAAAAAACATTCTTCTCGTACTTTTGCCGGAAAAGTAAAAAAAGTACCTCGAAACGTAAACAAAAGAAATATTCCTTATATACCATGTAGTAAAAGTCAGAAATGGGTAAAAATGACATTAAACATTCCTGAAAACATTTTTATAAAATTTGGACACGGATGATAAATATAACCCCAGTAAATACATAAGAATAAGCAATCTCGGATAAAAATGAGATTTGGAAAATTATCCCTTACCTTATGTCCGATTTGTCCGTAAATGTATGAAACTCCTGTATAATGATTTAAATAGTGTTAATGAATTATTACAGAATCATATTAATTTTTATGATATCATATATGGTTCACCTATGTCTTTATATTACCTGTTCTTTTGTAAATTCCATGTTATAGAGCGTTTTGGGTAAAATCGTTTAATTTGTCGTCCGTGTTTTGACTTGTAATTATTCATATGATTACATAGATCATGATTACTTACATCCAGAATGTAAAACATGATTTATATATAATATATATTCAGAATATACATATATATAATAGATCTATAAATGGAAAGAAATACACCATTCATGGAGACGGTAGGCCGTATGTATGCATGAACGTTGTTTCCGTTTCCTCATTGAATTGAATGGAATTAATTGGATGAAATACATATATATATACATAAATCCAGTATCATTATTATGTCATATATTTCATTACTACTTATTATATATACTTTATAATCATTTATGAATGGTTAATCACTGAGAATGAATCTCATCGTGTCGTGGAGACGGTATTCCGTACGTACGCACGAGCGATGATATCGTTCCCATGATCATGGAATTTTATTGGAGTGCATGTATACTATTACAGAATCAATATCACTTTACAATAATCATATATAGTTATTATTTACACCCTTATACCCATCCAAGTAAGGTGGTGGTGGAAAATAGATTACACCACGGCGTGGTGAAGGTATTCCGTATGTACGCACGCGCGGTGATTTCGTTTTCCGTAGGATGGATAGATGATGAAATAGGGTTGTTTAATAATTATAATAACATATCAGTATATGAGTGATACTGATTCTATTACTTCATAATGAAACAACTAAATAAGAAGAAGTGGAAGAAGAAATAAAGATGAAAGAATCGGTAACGAACATTACCTCTTCTTTGAAGCGCTTTTTTGAGAGCTCATTTTAGGGCACTAAAATTGGTCTTTTAAGAATACCAGGACCTCTAGGATGTTTCTAGGGAAGTGTAGAAGAGAATTTGGCAGGGGTTGGCTGATATTTAGGGCTAAAAGTGGTGTGAGGATGAGAGGGAGGAGGTACCCTTTTATAAAGGAGGAGAGGGGCTCCTTTGGAAAACTAAAACTTTTATTTTATTATAAAGTCATATTCGGTTTTAAATATCTCCAAATTGATTTATTTAGAAGCTAAGGCGGGGATGGGTCGAACTAATCTCATCCAATAGAATTTAGACAAGTTTAGGTTCCTATTTTAACCTTATCATTTATATTTAACTTTAAGTTAGATAATTTTACTTTTACTGTGTCTTTTTCGGTTCTTACACTATAAGGTTAATAAACTTACTATAACAAGGCAAAAGAACCCCAAGTTGTTTATTATTAATATATAAAACATTATATAAGTCATTTGGTCGGACCTTAGATTTTTCGGCATAAAATAACAATTATTAATATAATATTTGTTTTAAAAACTATTTTATGTCAATTTTGACACTATTTAGTAATTTATTTTTGTAAAAATCATAATAGAATTATTAGTTCGAAAAAAGTTAATTAAATCAATACTAACAAGTCATATTGACCTAGACATTAACTGTAATTCATTAAATGTCTCAAATTATATTTATTTGGATATTTATAACATCAATTATGTCAATATTTCATTAATAAGATAATTACTGCATCATCGTTGTGTCATAAATAAATTTAATTATTTAATGTCTAAAAATTATAAATAAAAAACCATTATGTTGGAAATCTTTTTAGCTTTCTATTGAATATTTATAGTTGAATTTATCTAAGTTATAACCCTATATTAAAAATTATTAACTTATTAAACTTTGATTTTAACTATTTTAACCCTTCTTTAAGTAAATTGATAATAAATGTCCTAATCTAATCCAACTGGGTCTAAATGATCATATTTTATTCCTAAGATTGTTTTTTGTCTAATTAAATTTATCCAATAGAATTATGACATGTTTTAGGGTAATAATAATATCATTTTTACCCTTTATTACCCTATTTAATTTTAACCGTGGTAAAAAAAGAAAAAAGTTACTATTCACTAAAAATTATTTTCATCCCATTGAACCACATTTTACATAGTGACATCAACCGTGTCTCTCGGATTTTTGAAATTCCACTCACAGAAATGGTAAAATTATGTTTTTTGAAAAAAATTCAGTTTTTTAACTACCACTTAGTGGTTTTTCTATTCATCAAAAAATGAAAGTTTCCAGAAAAATACCAAAAATTTGGCCTAAGATTTATTTGATATTATGAATTCAAAAATGATGTTTATTTTACCAAATTAAAAACATATAAGTTACATTAACTAATTTAAAAATTAATTCCCGTCGTCAAAACAAATAGCATGTTTTTAAAAGATAATAACTATCAAAAGATTGACACTTGTTTATGTCTGTTTTAAATGTGAAATTACATAAAATGAACAACATTGTATTAAACTGTAAAAATATATTCTAAATATACTTTAAAACAACTCAAATTAATAATTTATCCCTATTTATTATTTCGATTAAAAAAGTTGTTTTTAATTAAAATTTAGTAATTTTCAATATTCATCAGAATATGAAAGTTATCTGAAAAGTACCAAAATTGCACCCTATGCTAATTTCGATATTCCAAATCCAAAAATGAAGTGCATTTTGAAAAATAAAATTTACAATATTTTAAAAAGTGGTTATTACTATTCATAACGGCTAGTTTTAATAATATTTTAATAGCATATCGTTGTTTAGTGAAACTCGGTATTGTGTACTACACACGCTATTGAGGAAGGTCGTGATTGCGTGTAATGCAAGGCAAGTCAAGGATGTGTGTTGTGCAAGATCCTTTTGGTGTAGCGTATAACACAAGACATTAATGAAATTAAAAGAATATTTTTCAGAAAATCTCGTGGTGTTACATTTTCCAAACCATTTCCCCACTACAATAAATTCCTCTGTACGTTTCCAGAACCCAACCAAACAATTTCGACACAGTTTCTACATATTTTCCCTAACCATGTGAAACTCAGGAACCTCACCACTAGACACAAAAATTGAGATGTATGGTTACATGGTCAAAGGTGAATGGTTTCCCAAACCATTCACCCAAACCATGCAAATTCCAAAATGCCAACCACACTATTAAAAAAATTAAAAATCAAGTCGGGACTCAACCAGAACCACCACTAAAGGATCTGAGTTTAATGAATTATTTATATAATGCAATTTCAATGGTTATTTTTTGAAAATCATGAAAATTATTAATCAATTTATCATATTTGAGTCTCACTATCATTAAAGAGATGCCTTGACAACTTATTAAAATGAGGTCCCTAATATATCTACTAAATATCTTGGATCTTGATATGTTTTGGAAATTTCTAGTGCATTATATACATAAGACTCTTCCACATAAATATTTTCAATGTAATATCAATCACTAACAAGCACATGGATAAATTATTAAATAATGTATTGATGAACACGCGTGTTAATTATGAGGAAAATATAGATGTACAATTTAATGACAGATATATATTTAATCAACATAGAATAATAAGGGTTATTTTAAATATCCATGTAATGGATAAAGAAGATGGTTTGAGAAATAGAAATTGCTTCCACAACCAAACATCAAGAAGGAAGTTATTTCCATTATCTCTAAGTAAAAGATACATGTAATAAAATCTAGTCCAAAATTTCAGAAATTTCATGATAATATTGTTATTTGAATCACATTTAGTTTTTATGAATCAAATATAATTTAAATAATTTTTAATAATCAGTGGATTGATTATATTTTTTCTTTTTATATTGTTAATACATTAAAAAGTTTAAAAAATAATTGGTAACTAGTTGGAAGTGAGTCTATCTAGGAAAAAAGATACAATCTCCTGAAAATCCATGGGGATATGTGTATTGAGGTTAAGAACTAGACTATCATTGAATTTTGAAATTTTCTTTAGTTATTTTAAGATTCTATGGAAAATTTTATATCAATATATCAACATATATAATTTTATTATATATGATGAATTAAAAAACATATATTTCATTGAAATAAAGAAATTTTATCATTCAATGTGGTATATTAATGGATTATCATTTTCATATGGATGTGAAATAGAAAATTATCCATAATGGCATGCAAGTTCATGATTGTGTTAAAACAAATTTTCTAACTGATTTCTCAAAAACATTATTAAATTGATATTAATAAATGTCTTCAATTAATGTATTAGAATATTAATCCATTACAGGGTATATAGTACTCCTGATTTTATATTGTACTAATTCTATAAAGGGGAAGGAAACAAAAAAAGCTGATTAATTTTTCTTACAAAATTCCAACTAAATAACAAAGCATTCATATAAAAATACTTATATATATATATATATATGATTATTTTCGATATTAATTTTGATAACAATAAAAAAATTTATCTATTCATATATACATATTCAAGATATATGTATCTCAATTTAACATATATTAAAAATGAACATCATTATGTAATTAACTTTTTAAAGGATCGAGTGGAATAGAAAAGTTTCAAAAAAAATTATGTTAGCTCTTGGGGATGAATTTTATGGGTTATTAAATGAGGATAGATAATTATAGAAAAAATTTTCAATGTTACGTAATGTTTATCGAATAGTTTCTCAAAACACCATTTCAGGTCCCTTATTTAAAAATTAGTAATCAAAATTAATATAATAGTATTTATTATATATGTTACATTGTATTTTTATCAACTCTTTGAAAAAAATAACATTATTGGTAAAATAAAATAAAATTTTAACATACATTTTAAATCTATTTTAAAAAAAGGGTATTTTAAATTTTTTAAATTGATTAATTCTTGGAAAAATAAATTATCAATATTTCAATGTTTTTGAATTTCTTTTAGAGGCGTGAGTTTATAATAATTTAGCAATAAGTCATAACCAAGAACCATTGGTTGATTATCCATAGATATGTTAATGTTTTAATTGATTATATTTCTATTTTCTACCATAGATCACTAATATTGATGAATAATGAAATAAAAAGTTTCTTGAAAAGAAATTGATTTTTGTATGATCTAGTGATACTATATTGATTGAGATTTTTTTTAAAATTAAACCCTTTAACACATGTGATAAATTCATAATTTATCAAAACACGCCTCTTTAATTTAGTATTTGTTGAAAAAATATTTTTATATCAATAGTTACTAATCATCCCACTGATCATGTTTTTCAGGAGTATGAAACTCTTGAACAACAATAATTTTATATGAAAATGATGTGAAATATTTCAATATTTTAAATGTTTGAAAAAGTGACCAATTTATAATTATTATAAATTTTATCTATAATAATATAACTATAATATTTTATTCTATAATGATCTATAATAAATTTTTTAGGCTGGAGTTTTAATTATTAAAAACTATGCAATGTTA
Organism: Viscum album; assembly: GCA_963277665.1. NCBI lineage: Eukaryota > Viridiplantae > Streptophyta > Magnoliopsida > Santalales > Viscaceae > Viscum > Viscum album. Next base: position 2,043,589,328 of record OY728126.1, on the reverse strand, counting down.
TCATAATCGAGGAGATGAGTTCCATAAAGGATAATAATGTTATTGTCAATAATGAGTTTCCAATTTCTAAAGAAATATTTTTATGTCAATATTTTGTTTTTAAAAACGAAAAATAAATTTTAATAATGTTAGAGATATAGGAATTATTATGTTATCAATGTCTTATCCCAATGTAATGTGATCAATTATACCGATATATTTTCTGTACAATCAAAATTTAATTCCTTATAAATTAAATTTGAATTATTATATTATATAACCTTGTTTGTATACTAAAAAGATTTAAAAGATTTTTTTAATTGTATCGTTGATTATCAAGATTAGATGATAGAACCTAAAATATTTCCCTTTCGTAGTTACTAGCATTTATTATGAATTATTAAAATGAAAAAAATATTATTTGGAACATGAATTCAAATAGATGTATTTACAATTATCTTATGGGACAATTTCATATGGTTCAAATAAAAATTTATAACTTAATGTACATACCAAAATATTATAGAGAGTCAGTTATTATACCTTATTCTAAAAATGGGATATAATTCACATACTAATAATTATATGGGTTTGTTATATTATGTGAAATAATTTCTCTCTTAATTATTTTTCACACAATATATGAGTGACACATACACAGTAATTATCATAAATATTCAATGATATTTGTTGGGTGGAATACTTAGAGTGTCTTAGGAAACTTGTATTAATAAATTATTTAATGTTTTGTGATATTAATGACAATGGTCCTAATATATTACCCATTTATAAGGGTTATAAAATCAATTTAAACTAGTTTGTTAAAATAAATTTGGAAAGAAAAAAACAAGAAATCCATCACATATGATTTTACTAATGGTAGTTTAACGTATCCTTGGGTTTTTTAAAGTCCTAACATTTAGTTTTTAGTTGTAATGATATGGAGATATTAGACTAATAGAGATATAGAATACTATAAGTAAATGAATAATGAATTAGGATATAACAATGGTACAAAGGATTTAATTCTCATATATTAATGGAATGAAAATTTAGAGGATTTTTGATACTCATATGTGAGTACTGTTTTTTTTAATTTGTGCATGTAAAATTTTGGTCATATCATTATGATGGTTGGTAGATTGTTATCATAGATATGTATCAAGAAAACACTATAAATGATTTCTACTTTAAAATATAGTTTCCTTTCATATTTTTTGGAAACATATCATAATATATGTACAATGAGTATTATTTTAGGACTTTATGTTATTAGTTTTAAATAAATAATATTGATTTTATATTTTGATAATTCATATTTTGAGTTATTAGTTTTGAATAAAATGGTTTTAGTTGTGGAGAACACATCGATATTAGTCACAATGCCAGAAGAAAACATCTTCTAAATAATAATCTACTAAATAATAATTTGATTAATGATTTTATGATTTTAGATACTTTAACTTGGAGAATACATCATTTTAAATTCATGGATTATATAATATTATTTGATTATATCATACAGTGTATATTTATTATAAAAAAAATTTTATTTGAAACATCAGACACACATATGTGTGTGTGTGTGTCTTTGTTTGTGTCTGTGTGTTTGTGTGTGTATGTGTGTGTTTTGTTTTTTGTTTTTTTTGAACATTCCTAACATTAAAAATATTATGGCGTTACAAAGTAAACCATGTTGTTAAGGGTTTCTCATATTTCAGTTTATGAAAAAAATACTTTGATAAAGGATAAGGTTATACTCATTTATTTAGAGAACATACTTTTATAAATAATTTATTATGTTTCATTCTAAAAAGGATGATTGGATTAATATATTTTCATTACCAGGTACAAATCATTTTACAGAGTATAATTTTTATTTCTAAAAAAATTAATATATTTTATTAATGTTTTTTATAATACATTTTTTTTCACAATGTTAATGGAATATAATTTTATCATATAAGTTGTTTCTGAAATAATTATTAATGAAATTTTTTCTCCGTGATATTATTTAATAATTTTCTAAAAAAACCCACATTTTATTAACTCTCATATGTAGACTAAGATGTTTGTGGTGGTTTATTGATAAAAAACCCACTATATATACTAAATACCCTATAATCCATTTATATATGTGATAATAAACTATCTAAATCATTCTTGATGTGTAACACCCCAAGCATCTATGGTACGTTTCCCTTTGAATAATGTAATAGCGTGTGTCGTACGCAACATATAGTTCTAACACACACCAAAACCGATCAAACTAGACGTTATGAAAAGTAATACCTACTTTGTGAAATTATATATAGTTTATATTTCAAAATGGACTTCATTTTTGGATTCAGAATATAGAAATTATCCTAAGTTGAATTTTTGGTATTTTTCTAAGAACGTCCAATTTTTATGAATAGTGAAAAATACTTAAAAACAACATTTTTAATCAAAATAATTTATAGTGATAAATTATATTATTTAGTGGTTTTAAAGTATAATTAGAATATATTTTTACCATTTTATACAATGGTGTTCATTATAATTAATTTCACTTTTAAATTGGACATAAACAATTGTCAATCTTTTGATATATATTGATTCTTAAAAACACGCTATTTGTTATGGCAGTGAGAATTAAATTATAAAATTAATGAAACTTTTATTTTTTTAATTTTTTAAAATAGACACCATTTTTGAATTCGGAATATCAATTATATCTTAGGGTGAAATTTTGGCATTGTTCAGAAAAACTTCAATTTTTGATGAATAGTGAAACTACTATGTGGTAGTTAAAAAAACTGAATTTTTCATAAAACATAATTTTACCACTTCTAGGATTGGAATTTTGAAAATCCGAGAGACACGGATAATATCAAGGGGTAAAATGTTGTTCAATGATAAGAACATAATTTTTGGTGAATAGTAACTTTTTACTTTTATTTTCCACGGTTAAAAGTAAATATAGTAATTAAGGGTAAAAATGATATTAATATTACCCTAACACATGTCCTAATTCTATTGGAAAAGTGTATCTCGACCAAAAACAACCTTAGGAATTAAATATTATCATTTAGGTCCACTTGGATTGTATTAGAACATTTATTATTATTTAATTCAAAGAAGAGTTAAAAAGAGTTAAAATCAACGTTTATTTAATAAAACATTTTTAATATAGGGTTATACATAAGATAAATTCGATTGTAAATATTAATTAGAAAGATAAAAATATTTCCTACATAATGATATTTTAATTGTAATTTTTATATGTAATATAATTTAATTTATTTATGACACAATGATGATTCAAGAATTACAATAATATTGACAAATTAAAATGATTGATATTATAAATACCCAAATAAATATAAATTGAGACTTTTAATGAATTACACTAATTCTATAGGTTAATATGACATGTTAGGAGTGACGTAAGTAACCTTTTTCGAAGTAATAATTCTGTTATGAGTTTCACAAAAAATCAATTATTGAGTAGTGTCAAAATTGACATAAAAGAGTTTTTAAAACAAATATTATATTATTATTTGATATTAAATTCCTAAAAATCTAAGGTTCGGCCAAGAGACTTATATCATGATATTTTTATCATTAATGGACCAATTTCGGGTCTCTTGGATGTATATAGTATGTTTATTAACCATATAATATAAAAATACAGAGAGGCATTGTAAATGTGAAACTAATTATCTAAGAGTTAATACTTAATGATAAGGTTAATATAGTAATCCAAACCTGTCTAAATTATATTGGTTGAGTAGTTTTCGACCTATCCCCACCTTAATCTTTAAATAATACACTTTGGATCCATTAGAAACCGAATATTAATCTATTATAAAATAATACTTCTAGATTTTCCAATGGTGCCCCTCACCCCTCTTTTAAAAGGGCACTCTCCCTTCTCATTATCTCACACCTTAAATGCCTTTTCGCACAGACAAACTCTGTCCAAATACTCTCTAAACATCCCTCAATTAATCCTAGAGGCCTTACTTTAGTCAGAAATCCAACCTAAGATCCCTTTTGATCAAATCAAAAGAAAGAACCTGAAGAAGAGGTAATGATTTCACCACCCTTTTCCAAGTTCCTTTCTTCTTCCACTTCTTCCTTCTTTGTTATAACCATTCTAAAATAATAACTCCAGTATCTTATATATACTGTGATGTTATTATAAATATGGTACAACCATATTAAGTATTCTATCCATCCTTTGAATAACATGTCACCATACCTGCGTACGTACGGTTTATCGTCTCCACGTCATGGTGTAATTGTTATTCAATAAATTATTATTTGTATGGGTGTAATAATGATGTGTAACTTATGTAAATAATAAATATAACATGATAATTATTCTTTATATATGTTATAACATCCAATTATATATTATTTTAAAATCAAAAGAATGATATTGTCGCTCGTGCGTACATATGGACTACCGTCTCAACGAACGCGATGATATTCATTCTTCATCGTATCCATTCAAGTATAATTATCATTTTATGATTTGAAAATAATGTTTAAGGACTAGATATCATTTTGGATATGAATAAGATACATCCTATCCATAAAAACCATGTCTTACGTAACCAAACAAATCAAAGAAAACGAGTAAGTTAACATCCGAAACGACGATAATACTAAGATATTATTAACAATTCAATGTTAAAAGATCATATATGATATCATATTATTGTATAATTTAATAACATTTTTTTCACCATTATACAGGAGGTTAACCTACCCCAAACAAGTAACATTACAAGGTAAGGGTTTATTTCACAATCTCTTCATTATCCGAGGTTGTTTATATGTAATAATCTTCTGGGGTCTCTTTATCATCCACATCCATGTTTATTAAAAATGAATTTCAAAACATTTTTACTATTTACCAGAATATGGGTTAAAGTCATTTATACCCTTGTTTGACTTTTTATAAGAGGTTTATAAAGGAATCTTTCTGTCGTTTTCCAAACAACGTGCTTTTTTACCATTTCGACAAAATTATGGTAAGCATGCTTTTTTAACTTATACGGCAGGTGCTACTATTTTCCGCCGTTATAAAATCGTCGAAGCTTCCCTTACAAGATTATAAGAATATTTTCAAATAAAATGTTTTATTTTATAAATATATGACTCTTAAATGATTTCAAAATAGAAAGAGATATTTCTCTAAAAAGTGTTTTGATTTCATCTATGTCAACATCCTTTGATGGATTTTACACTTATTTGAAGTTGATTTATTATGAAAAAAACTTCTATATTGTATTTAAGGTTTTGTGATATGTTTGACTATGGATGTGTTATTTTTTTTAACCATTCATGGTTTATGTATGAAATATTTACATTTTGTATGCCAGTTTTAATACGAATTTTTATGTTATGTTTAAACCTTTTTATATGGGAATGCATTGGACTTAATATGTGATGGGTGGATCCATCAATAGCTCCTCGATGCATCGGTAGGTCTCATGAGACAAACTAGTGTCTTGGCACAAGTCCTTGACAAAATATTATTTGTAGTCTTGGCACGAGGCCTTGGCTATGTGGTTATGATAGTCTGGCATTATGCATTGCATCATTATGAAAGAGGTTATTGATATTTCATGTGATTATTTGATTAGTAGAATATCCATGTAAATAAATAAATGACATTATTTCATTTTATTTTTCTATACTATGTTGAAGTTCAAGTTTAACTGTCTTTTTTTAGTTATACACTGCCTTAAATGTTTATTCTTATTTATGAAAGTTTCTGCTATATTGTTATCCTTACTGGGCATTTGACCTCACCCCTTTTCTATAGTATATTTTTCCCAGGATGTGAAGATGTAAATTATGAATGACCTACATGGATATTATGAGGGGATAATAGTGTGGATTATGGAGACAATATGTTGTTGTCATAGTTTATCACTTCATGATGTAATGTAATACTTTATGAATATATCTAGTGTTTCCAAGGCTACTAAACCAATCGGTCTTTAGAGATTTGATCTTTCATGTGATCATGCCAATGTTATGTAATAATTCGCCGACTCTAGGTAACTGGGGTCGGGGCATTACAATTGGTATCAGAGGAAGTTTAGTACAAAACTTAAAAGCTATATTTAGATAAACTCTGATTAGAACACATAGACCTAAGATGTACTTTGAGGATTAGTATATAAGAACTTCCTAGAATTTTGGTATTGTAGAGATTTTCTGAGTTTTCCGAGCAATACATCCATGTATGGATACGAGCAGGTAGAGGCGGCTCAGGAATAGATGTACCTAGGTGTAAAACCCTAAAACACCGCTTTGAGCTAGACTCAAATGAGAACTGGTGCACGACAACATGCCTTGCTGAACTCTTGGTTACGACACTCCCAGGAGATATGCTTAGGATAACTCTCATTTTCTTTACAAATCATTATGAAAGGTTTATGAGTATATACTTCGTCAAGGAAATCATTTTTTATGATTATGGATTATATCCATAAATAGTTCAATTTATGTTAAGTGTTTTATAAGTATGGGATTATGTATTTTGATTTATAAACTGATCTCGTTTATGCCATTGTTTATAAATGGAGCCTAGTGGACGAAATGGAAACTTTATCAATGCACACACTCCATGTAGGGATTTCCCTCCAGCTCAAGATAATTATAGTGGAGCTGGTGACGCAACTGGTGCCGATAAGCTAATCACCATACTGGGAAAACTCACTCAGGTTATGAATAATAACCTTACCCGTATGGAGCACCCTCATCCGCAGCATGGAGGATCAATGTTAGATCTCTTTATGAGGAAACAACCACCAACGTTCAATGGGAGTATAAATCCCTTATTAGCTGAGCAATGGATAAATTCTCTAGATAAAATATTTCTGGATTTGGGGAGTAGTGAAAGGGAAAAAGTTATCATGGAAGTTTACCGCCTCACCGGAGATTCTGATCAATGGTGGTCATTGATTCAAAACACAAAGTAAGATGATGAAGTATCAAATATGGAATGGAGGTAGTTCAAAGATATTTTTTTAGACAAAAGCTTTCCTCATGACCATCGAGCAGATATGGAAAGGCAATTTCTGATTCTGAGACAAAAGGAGGATGAGAATGTTGCAAAGTATGAGGCTAACATTACAAGGTTAGCAGGTATGCTGGAGATTATATAAAAAACCCAAGAAGTAATACTGATCGTTTCTTTAATGGGTTAAAACCATTTCTTCGTCGAGCATTAGTCTCACAATCCTTCTCGTCATATGAATACATTGTCTCATGTGCTATCAAAACAGAAAATTAATTCTCTAAGACTTATGAATTTAAAGAAAAGAAAGAGAATTAGAGATCTGCTGATCAATCTGGGAATGGAGATAAGGGGAAAAAGGGAAAGGTTGAATATCCATCCTGTGGTAAATGTGGGAAGAAACACAACAGTACTTTCTTGAAGGGAATGGGTGTCTGTTACAAGTGTGGTGAAAAAGACAACATGCCCGTGAATGCAAAGGGAAGAAGCAAGCTCCCAATGTTCAATTCTACAATTGCAGGGAGAAGGGAAATTATTCAAATTAATGTCCTAATCGTCAGGGGAACTTACCTCAGAAAAGTTCAAGTGATCAAGGAAAAGTTTATGCTATCACTACTGTTGAGGTAGAATCTCCAAAAGACGCGGTGATAGGTAATTTAATGGTTTCGTCAAGTTTAACAAATGAATTATTTGATTCTGGATCATCGCATTGTTTCATATCTTCCCAGTTTGCTAAGAAAATTAGATATTTCCAATTTGATTTAACAAGGGTGTTTTTAGTTAAAACTCCTAAGGTAAGTATCATTGCAACAATGTTTTGTGAATCAGTCCCCATTAGAGCACATAAATGTTCTTTATCTGCTGATCTAATCGTCATACCTATGATTGAGTTTGATATAATCTTCAGTATGGACTGGCTTTTGGACTATGATGAAATGATTTATTATAATAATAATGTGGTTATGATTCATGATGATGATGATAAGTAACACCTTATCTTTAGAGCAGAATCATCACCACCTAATTCTTATCTAGATCCAAACCCCAGTAGCTCAACTAAATTCAATTATTGGGGAGGAAGAGAATGAAATTACTGTGGGTGAGGAAAAGAATGTTCAAATAGAGGATGTACCTGTTGTGAAAAAATATGTAGATGTGTTTCCGGAAGATTTACCTGGACATCCACCAGAACGAGAAGTTGAGTTTTCCATTGATTTAATTCACGGATCAAGGCCTATATCGAATACCCCATATATAATGGCCACTATAGAATTATTTTATCTAAAGAAACAACTAGAGGAATTGAGTAATAATGGATTTATTCTCCCTAGTCTTTCTCCATGGGGAGCCCCTGTTCTTTTTGTTAAAAAAATGATGGATCTATGAGGTTATGTATCGACTACAGGGAGATCAATGCTATAACAAGAAAGAAAAAGTTTCACATACCTCGCATTGATGATTTATTTGACCAAATGCATGGAGCTCAATACTTTTCAAAGATTGACCTTCGATCTGGATACCATCAGTTGTGTGTAAAGAAGGAAGACATTCCAAAGATAGCATTTCGAACCAGGTATGGGCATTATGAGTTTATTGTAATGCCCTTTGGATTGACTAATGCACCCTCTGTATTCATGGATCTTATGAATAGAGTTCTCAAGGAATATCTCTATGAATTTGTGGTGGTATTTATTGATGATATCTTGGTATACTCCAAAAGCTACGAGGATCATGAAAGTCACTTGAGCATTATCCTGATGACTCTGAGAAGACATGAATTATATGGGATGTTTAGGAAGTGTGAATTCTGGCTTCATGAGATTTCTTTTCTTGGCCATATTGTCTCTAAAGATGGAATCTCTGTTGATCCTTCTAAGACCAAGGCAATCCAAGAATGGCCAGCACCTATGAGTATAACTGAGGTACGCAGTTTTAGTGGTTTTGCAGGTTATTATCGACATTTCTTCCAGAATGTTTCCTGATTGGAAAACCCATTAAATAAGTTCACACATAAAGGGGTTAAATTTGTTTTGACAAAAGAGTGTGAAGAATGTTTCGAAGAACCGAAGAGAATATTAGACAATGCTCCTATATTGACTCTACCATCCTGGAATGATGGGTTCATTATTTATAGTGATGCATCGAAGAAAGTATTTGGTTGTGTCCTTATGTAGAATGATAGGGTTATTCCCTATGCATCATGATAGTTGAAAATTAATGAGCAAAACTATCCTACTCATGATCTTGAGTTAGCATCTGTGATCTTTTCTTTGAAGATATAGAGGGACTACCTCTATGGTGAAAAATGTGAGATTTATACTGATCACAAGAGTTTGAAGTATATTTTCTCACAAAAAGAACTCAACATGAGGAAAAGGAGATGGCTTGAATTACTCAAGGATTATGATTGTACGACACACTACCACCCGGGGAAAGCAATCAAGGTGGCAGATGCTTTGAGAAGAAAAGATCATGGAGTTTTGAACAATATGAGAATTGAAAGGGATCCAATTTTCATGGATCTAGTGAAGATGGACATGGGAATAACCAGGGAAGGTGAAACATCAATTATTTTTCAAATGGTTGCCAAACCATCTTTACTAGAAAGGATTAAGAGTTCTCAGACCGATGATGAAGAATTTAAAAAGAAGATTAAGGCTATGAATGATGGGATATTGAGAGACTTTGTGTATGAAGAAGGAATTTTGAAATTCGGGAAGAGGATTTGTGTTCCCGATGTACCTGATCGAAAAAGGGAATTGTTGGATGATGCTCATAGTTCCTATTTCTCTATACACCTTGGGAGCACCAAAATGTATAGATATTTGAAGGAACATTTTTGGTGGGACAACATGATGAGGGAGATTGCTGATTTTGTGTCAAGATGTATGGTTTCTCAACAAGTGAAAGCTGGAAGGCAACAGCCTGGTGGAGTATTGCAACCTCTTCCCATACCGGAGTGGAAATGAGACAATATTACGATGGACTTTTTCATGGGGCTACCAAAAACTCCTATAAGGAATGATGCAATATGGGTTATTATTGATCGTCTTACCAAGTCATCACATTTTCTTGCTATAAGAGAAGATCTACCACTGGAACGTCTAGCAAGACTATACATTGATGAAGTTGTGAGATTTCATGGAGTACCCCTATCGATTGTTTCTAATCGTGATCCATGTTTTACTTCAAGATTCTTGAAGTGTCTTCAGAAATCCCTAGATGCTGAACTTCATTTGAGTACTGCCTTCCACCCTCAAACAGATGGACAATCAGAATGAACTATTCAAACCTTAGAAGACATTTTGAGATCCTTATCACATGACTTTCAGGGTATGTGGGATCAATATTTACCTCTGGTAGAATTTTCCTATAACAATAGCTTCCATTAGAGTTTCATATGGAACCATATAAAGCGTTATACAGAAAGAGATGTCGTACACCAACCAGTTGGGTTGACGTTGGTGAAAGAAAACATGTTTGCCCAGAAATGGTGGATGAAACGATGGAAAAGGTGAATTTAATCCAAAATCACATCAAAACAGCTCATAGTAGGCAGAAGAGCTATGCCGATAATCGAAGGAAGGATTTGGAATTTGAAGTCGGTGATCATGTATTCCTAAAGGTATCTCCAAGGAAGGGAGTCATACATTTTGGTAAGAAAGGTAATTTGAGTCCTTGGTACATCAGACCTTTCGAAATTCTAGAACGAATTGGGGTTGTAGCATATCGATTGGAAATTCCGCCAAGTCTCTCCAAAGTTCACGATGTGTTCCACATATCTCTATTGAGGAAATACATGCCTGACCCAACGCATTTACTCACCTACGAGGAATTATAACTAGAGCCCGATCCATCTTATTGTGAAGAGCCCGTCACGATTCTTGATACGAGAGAACATTACTGAGAAACCGGACGATGCTTCTGGTAAAATTCTTGTGGAGAAACCATAAGGTGGAAGAGGCAACGTTGGAACCCGAGGAACATATGATGAAGAACCACCTGAGTATTTTCATGCTGTAGTATTCTAGAAATTCCAAGGATGAAATTATTTGAAGGAGGGGAGAATGTAACACCCCAAGCATCTATGGTACGTTTCCATTTGAATAATGTAATAGAGTGTGTGGTACGCAACATTGAGTTCAAACACGCACCACAACCGATCAAACTAGCCGTTATGAATAGTAATACCTACTTTTTGAAATTATATATATTTTATATTTCAAAATGGACTTCATTTTTTGATTTAGAATATCAAAATTATCCTAAGTTGAATTTTTGGTATTTTTCTGAGAATATCCAATTTTTATGAATACTGAAAAATACTTAAAAACAACTTTTTTAATCAAAATAATTTATAGTGATATATTATATTATTTAGTGGTTTTAAAGTATAATTAGAATATATTTTTACCATTTTATCCAATTGTGTTCATTATAATAAATTTCACTTTGAAATTGGACATAAACAATTGTCAATATTTTGATATATATTGTTTTTTAAAAACACGCTATTTGTTATGACAACAGAAATTAAATTATAAAATTAATGCAACTTTTATGTTTGGAATTTTTTAAAATAGACATCATTTTTGAATTCGGGATATCAATTATAGCTTAGTGTGAAAATTTGGCATTGTTCTGGAAAACTTCAATTTTTTATGAATAGTGAAACTACTAAGTGGTAGTTAAAAAAACTGAATTTTTCATAAAACATAATTTTACCACTTCTGTAATTGGAATTTCGAAAATCTGAGAGACGCGGATAATATCAAGGAGTAAAATGTGGTTAAATGAGAAGAACATAATTTTTGGTGAATAGGAACTTTTTACTTTTATTTACCACGGTTAAAAGTAAATAGGGTAATTAAGGGTAAAATTGATATTAATATTACCCTAACACATGTCCTAATTCTATTGGACAAGTTTATCTCGACCAAAAACAACCTTAGGAATAAAATATTATCATTTAGGTCCACTTGGATTAGATTATGACATTTATTATTATTTAATTCAAAGAAGAGTTTAAAGAGTTAAAATCAATGTTTATTTACTAAAACATTTTTAATATAGGGTTATACATAAGATAAATTCGGCTGTAATTATTAATTAGGAATCTAAAACGATTTTCTACATAATAATATTTTATTTATAATTTTTAGATATTAAATAATTTAATTTATTTATGACACAATGGTGATGCCGGAATTACCATAATAGTAAAAAATTAAAATAATTGATATTATAAATACCCAAATAAATATAATTTGAGACTTTTAATGAATTAAACTAATATTATAGGTTAATATGACATGTTAGGAGTAACTTAAGTAACTTTTTTGAAGTAATAATTCTGTTATGAGTTTCACAAAAATCAATTATTGAATAGTTTCAAAATTGACATAAATGCATTTTTAAAACAAATATTATAATATTATTTGATATTAAATTCCAAAAAATCAATGGTTTGGCCAAGAGACTTATATCATTATAGTTTTATCCTTAATGGAACAATTGGGGGGTCTCTTTGATGTATAGAGTATGTTTGTTAACCATATAATATAAAAATACAAAGAGACGTTGTAAAAGTGAAACTAATTCACTAAGAGTTAAAACTTAATGATAAGGTTAATATAGTAACCAAAACCTATATAAATTCTATTAGTTTAGTTGTTTTCGACCTATCCGCACCTTAACATTTAAATAATCCACTTTAGAGCCATTAGAAACCGAATATGAATTTATTATAAAATAATACTTCTAGCTTTTCCAAAGGTGCCCCTCACCCCTCTTATAAAAGGGCACCCTCCATTCTCATTAACTCACACCTTCAAAGCCTTTTGGATCGGCCAAAATCTGCCCAAATACACTCTCAACATCCCTCAATTCATCCTAGAGGCCTTACTTTAGAAATAATTCCATCCTAAGAGCCCTTTTGATCAAATCAAAAGGAAGAACCCGAAGAAGAGGTAATGATTTCACGACGCTTTTCCATTTTCCTTTCATCTTCCACTTCTTCCTTCGTTGTTATTAACATTCGAAAATAATAACTCCAGTATCTTATATATAATTTGATGTTATTATAAATATTGTACATCCATATTCATTATTCTATCCATCCATTGAATAGCATGTCACCATACGTGCGTACGTACGGCTTACCGTCTCCACGTTGTGGTGTAATTTTTCTTCAATAAATTATTATTTTTATGGGTATAATAATGACGTGTAACTCATGTAAATAATAAATATAACATGATAATGATTCTTTATATATGTTATACCATCCAATTATATATTATTTTAATATCAAAATAATGATATTGTCGCTCGTGCGTACATACGGACTACCGTCTCCACGAACGCGATGAGATTAATTCCACATCGTATCCATTCAAGTATAATTATCATTTTATGATTTAAAAATAATGTTTAACGACTTGATATCATTATTGATATGAATAAGATACATCCTATCCACAAAAAACATGTCTTACATAACAAAACATATCAAAGAAAATGAGTAAGTTAACACCCGAAATGACGATAATACTAAGATATTATTAACAAATCAATGTTAAAAGATCATATATTATATAATATTCTTGTATAATTTAATAAAAATTATTTCACCATTATACAGGAGGTTAACCTGCCCCAAAAAATTAAAAGTACAAGGTAAGGGTTTTTTTTCACAATCTCTTCGTTATCTGAGGTTGTTTATACGTAATAATCTATTGGGATCTCTTTATCATCCACATCCATGTTTCTAAAAAATGAATTTCAAAACATTTTTAATATTTACTAGAATATGGGTTAAAGTCATTTATACCCTTGATTTACTTTTTATAAGTGGTGTATAAAGGAATCATTCTGTCATTTTCCAAACAAGGTTCTTTTTAACGTTTTCGACAAAATTAAGGTAAGAATGTTTTTTTATCTTATACGGCGGGTGCGGCTATTTTCCACTGTTATAAAATCGTCAAAGCTTCCCTTACAAGCTCATATGAATATTTAAAAAGAAAATGTTTTATTTTATAAATATATGACTCTTAAATGATTTCAAAATTAAAAGAGATATTTCTCTAAAAAAAGTTTTGATTTCATCTATGACAACATCTTTTGATGGATTTTACGCTTATTTGAAGTTGATTTATTATGAAGTAAAACTTATATATTTTATTGATGGTTTTGTGATTTGTTTGAATGTGGATGTGTTATTTTTATACCATTCATGGTTTATAGATGAAGTATTTACATTTCGTATACTAGTTTTAATACGAATGTATATGTTATGTTTAAACCTTTTCATATGGGAATGCATTGGACTTAATATGTGACGGGTGGAGCCTATTATAGATCCTCGATGCATCGGTAGGTCTCATGAGACAAACTAGTGTCTTGGAACCTGGCCTTGAAAAAATATTATTTGTAGTCTTGGCACGAGGCCTTGGCTATGTGGTTATGATAGTCTGGCATTATGCATTCCATCATTATGAAAGTGGTTATTGATATTCCATTTGATTATTCAATTAGTAGAATATCCATGTGAATAAGTAAATGGCATAATTTCATTTTATTTTGCCATACAATGTTGAATTTTAAGTTTAAAAGTCTTTTGTTTTAGTTATAAACTGCCTTAAATGTTTATTCTTATTTATGAAAGTTTTTTTCTCTATGGTTATCCTTACTAGGCATTTGAGCTCACCCCTTTTCTATGTTTTATTTTTCCCGGGATGTGAAGATGTAATTTATGAATGACTTGTACGGATATTATTAGGGGATAATAGTGTGGATTATGGAGAAAATATGTTATTGTAGTAGTTTTTCACTTCATGATGTAATGTAAAACTTTATGAATATATCTACTGTTTCCAAGGCTACTAAACCAATCAGTCATTCGAGATTTGATCTTTCTTGTGATCATTCCAATGTTATGTAATAATGCGCCGACTCTGGGTAACTGGGGTCAGGGCGTTACATGATGGGTGAATAATAAATTTTAACTTCATTCATCAATTTACAGAAATTTCTTAATGGATATAGGTTAATAGAAATGATATTATTATTCTTAAATAAATAACCTATTTTTCATCTTGGTTCTGTGTTTATACATTTTTGGATAATGTATTGACTTTTTTTATCCTTAAGAATATTTTCTGTGTTTTTGGTCAGTTGTCTATCTTATCCAATGGTGTTTGTGTCATAGCCCATGTGACCACACTGTAAGATAAATGTTTCATAATAATGGTCGTGGATATTCTATACCAAGGCTTTATGTTGAAGACTATGTCATTATAGGGGAGGATACCCCTTGGTGAGGTATCTCCCAAAGGTATTCCCCATATCATCGAATGATGAGGGTAGTGGTATCGTTCCATGAACCACGCTATAGTGCTATTATAGATGGTGGTATTTGGTTTCTACTGACTTTACTACACTATATTAAAGAATTGTTTTTAATTTTTTAATTAGGGTATTTATATGATATTTTAATGGGAGTTTATTTATTTAATGTGTAGTTATAAATTTAATAACTGGTCTCCATTCTTATATTAATTGATTACTTATTCAGTAACTATGATAGGAATTTATGAGTCTTAATTGGAGGTATTCCACAAGGATTGAACACCAAATACCCGTACAAATACATTACACCTTATTATTCATCAATAATTTTCTAGTAGAAATTAAGGGATTAATAATAAAATCCATTCCATATAATACCCATTTACACATAAATATAGTGATACATGAATGGTTCAACAATGTAGAATATCATTGTGTGTTGTGGTGGTCCTCTTCACATTGGATCCCCATAACAATTATTCTACATAAATTGTGGTAGAATTCTTACATCAATCCCTTATACTATACTGATACTCCATTAAAATTAGATTCCTTCTCTTAGATCACCATTTCACTATAGAACATTTTTTGTATAGTGGTGGATATATCCATCACACCAGCACATCACATCCTTTAAATTATGCATTGGAGAACCGCTTAATTCTTGTATCACTACAACTTCCTTCATTATCAGAGTGTGACTATTTCTTCTATTGAAGATATATTCCAAGAGGCCTTTTCATGTTATAATATTTTAGTTAGTATTTGAGCTCAATTCAAGTGATGACTTTTTTTATGGACCTGATTACTAATGCTGAAAACCAAAAGGTTGTATGATCCCCAAATATTAGGATATCATTTACACATGTTTCCATAGTATAATTAATTATATTTAATATTGATATTCATAGTTTAGTTTTGTTCTCTTATGGATGTGTGTACACTTTTAGACCTACTATGATATTGTTTCCATGAGATATTTTAGAGTAATTAGATTCCTTGATTCGTATTGCATCGCAATTAAACATGGTTCCATTATTTATCTAATTTCATGAAATATAATATATAATTATTATACATGTTTTGTAACATTATAGAATTTAGATATTTTTACTTTGTATAGATGATATTTCACTAACATTTATAGGTTATCCATTATAGGGGAGTGTGGTTGACATACGACGATGATGATGGTGGAGCATGATAGAAATTTGGACTGGACATACCCCAATTACTTATGGTCTAAGAAGATATGTTACAATAAAAAATGTATTTTGTATTTTCAGTATCTCTTGACACGATGCCTTTTCGAATATGAGTAGAATTCTGGTGACTCGATGCCTTGGGGATTCCATGTACCCCATGACTTAATGCCTTGGGATTCCTAGTATTATGCCCACTTTATTCTTTATGGATTCTTAGTGGCATTATGAAATCCTTGGGGAATGTTTGTGGTAATTTAATATTACCTGTGATTATATTTGTGTTATTGAGATGAGTCAGTTATGGTCAGGGGCTTGTGACCACATGGATGGAATATAACCACTTGGTTTTGAATTATTTTTCAACGATTCTTCTTATCTATTATTAAGGACTAAAATTTTTTTACTTGAGAATTAATGGTTTTGGATTATTTATTGGTGTCATACGTTTCCCTGTAATCAAACCCAATTAAGGAATTTTATATAACTATTATATTTCCGGACTAGAGATCTAGTGTTGGGAAATGGATATATGTTGGTTAGTTCAGTCGTAGAGAACATGTCTATATAATATTGGGATATACACCAGAGGACCATGTTGATTTTTATTAAATATTTATCTATTTTTTCTGGTTATACACTACATAAAATTTCAAGTTTGGAAGATAATTCTTTAACATGTATTCCATCATCTTAGATTCATCCTGATTACTCTAAATTTTTTTAGTATTTTTATTTTGTTTTATCTACTTGATGACATAATACCGAGGGTATAGTCTCTCCACCAATGTACATAGACCATCATTTCTTTTTTGTAACATTTTTTAGGATTCATGCATTAAGTCATGTGACCCTTAATCTCAGATCCATTAGTTCAGGTCACTATGTTAAAAGGTGGCATCAAATTATCCTGAATCACATACTTGTGTCTTCCCTTTCCATGATTTATGGGATATGGTAGATAATATATAGGATAGTTGGAACATGGGTTGTGGAACATTTAAAGTCCCATGATTCACTATATAGTAGTCCAATGAGATTCTATAAAATTTTGAAAATTATTATTTTTTATTATCGTTTACTAAATTAAAATATGGTAATAAACATAATGTTGAATTTTTTTATCTATTCTTAATTTCATTCATACAACCAAACTATGAACATATATTCAGATGGAATATATATACATATTGTTAAATAGAATAATAGTTTTTTTAATTAAATGACATGAGTTGTGTTATCTAATTAGGATAATTTATATTTGTGTGCTATATATATTATTCCATGATATTGTGATATATATTTACATGAATTAATTATTTAAAATAATAATGATGTTCTAATTGTGTATATATATGTTTACTATGACTGACATGAAAAGATGGAGACCAGGGTTAGTAATAGGATGGTTATACATTGGGTGGAGGGTAGTCTCCAAGAAGAAACCTTGATTGATCCCAGAGACAGATTATTGTTTACTCTAACATTGCTATTTTTTCGATGTGATTCCTTTACATATCAGACGATGTCTCCTTAATGTAGTCTCATTGTCCTATATCTTAATATTTCCATATATAATCTATTATGGGTGGATTCTTCTTTTATATCATTGTACATATAGAGGATTTAGTTGATTAGTCTTTAATTAAGGATCTATGGTTTATGTAACAGGGACACTCCAACCATAAGTTTCCCTCTTAATGACTTTCCTTTGAATGTGAGTCTAATCCCATGGTCATGTATCCACAATCATCAACTGTAGAATTCCTCAGACTTATAGTGCACTTTAGGCCCTTAGAATACTATGTAATTTATTAATATTATTTAGCAACTTTGAACTAGTGGTTAGTATAAATTATCAGAATTATATTCTAAAAAGTGGTCATAACAGAGTTACAAACCATTTTTATACCCCCCATATCATCTAACTCTTGATGATATTTAGGTTATCATGTTGATGAATGATGACATGGAGTATAAAGGATCTATCGGGTGGGGTAATTCACCATGGGGTGAACTTGTGTTATCCACCAAGAAGGGGGATAATAGTGTTTGGAACATCATTTATTAATGGATGATAAAATAGTTGATGGTTAATAATCGATATCCCACTACCAAGATTGATGATTTTTTTTCATTTATAAATATTTATGTAGTTCGCCACGATTGGTCTACTAGTAGGCTATCATTAGTTGTGATTTATATGGGAAAATCTACAGAAGATGTGTAGAGACCCGTATCCTGACGTACATGGACATTACATTACATTTGCGGAATACTTAGTACATAACAAAAACACACACTAAAGGATCGTAATAGTTTAGTGTCTTTGGAAACTCGGAACATAATCTTCTAATCCTGGTGAAAGATCTTCAATATCTCCCATAAAGATCTTCCATTTTTTAACCTAAAACCTTTCTTTATATCCTGGGGAAAAGAAAACATAAAAGGGTGAGCTCAAATGCTCAGTAAGGGTATACAAAAGAAATAAGAATCATATCATATCTTTTTGAAAATCACAACCTGCAAAAGAGATCATAATATCTTAACATGGAACAAATCATAGAAGTGAAAATGAGATCCCCATAATCATAACATGAAACTTGAAACTTTGTGTCATGCACACATAATCATGGAAAATCATTTCTTGTTAGTCATGACTCATTGCCAAGACTATCTTAGTGGACAAAGTCCCTTTCTGAACCGAGTTCACTCCTCGTTTCAGTCCTGTATCACTGAACCGAAATAACCTTCCGTTCCAGCCATGTCTATCTCATGAGATATAAAATCTTTACCCAATGCATTGGAGGGAGATATAGGTCCCACCCATCTCTTAATGAATCCTTTCTTATGTGTGCCACAAAATCCTAAATCATACATCATTGCATAACCCATGTAATAAAAATGGGATTCTTAAACAACATGACATCATAAAACCATTCATATAAGATAAAGGAATTCATAAACATAATTTCATCACAACATAGTCAAATCAATGTAAAAATATGGATAGAAACAGAACCCTTTATTATCTTATATGGAAAATAATTTTGATAAAACACTTGAATTGAATTCTTGAGGAAAATATCCTTTCTTCTTCAAAATCAATTTCTTTTACAAAACATCATGCAATTTTAAAAGAAATAGATTTTATTGAAAATAGTCATGAAATCTTTTAGAGGAAGCTTCATGAAAATAAGGCTTTATAAAACAGTATAAATCCATTCGTGCCGTATAAGTTAAAAAAACATTCTTCGTACTTTTGTCGGAAAAGTCAAAAAGTACCTCGTACGAAAAACGAAAAAAGATTCCTTTCATATCCTTTACTAAAAACTCATAGAAGGGTAAAATTGGATTTAAACAATTGTAGGTGGATGGGAATAATATTACATATTGAGGGAACATGGATGTGGATGATAAAATACACCCCAGTAAATACTTACGAATAAACAATCTCGGATAAAAATGAGATTGTGATATTTCCCTTACCTTAGGTCCGATTAGCTTTGTACGTGTCCGAAGCTCCTGTATAATGGTTTAAATAATGTTATTGACTTATTCCAGAATCATACATATTGATATGATATCATATATGGTCATATTATTAGCTTCTTGTTAGTAATATTTCATTGTTACTTGTTACTCGGGTCTTTATAACTTTTTGTTCTTATGCGTGTTTTGTCGAATAAATTCTTATTCTTATCTTTAGGTTATAGATAATTCATTTCCAGAATGGTATTAGTGTAGTATATACCATATTCATTCATTCAATTCATTTATATAATCATTATGAAATGAAGATCATGTAGAACGAGTCGCATCACATCGTGGAGACGGTATTCCGTACGTACGCACGAGTGATGATATCATTCCTATGATCGTGGAATTGTATTGGAGTATATATATATTTTTTCAGTATCAATATTACTTCATAATAATCATATGTAGTTACTCATTACACCATTATACCCATCCTTGTAAGGTGATGGTGGAAAATAGATTACACCACGGCGTGGAGACGGTATTCCGTACGTACGCACGCGCGGTGATTTCATTTTTCCGTAGGATGGATAGAAGGTGAATTAGGGTTGTTTCATATTTATAATAACATATCAGTATGTAAGTAATACTGATGTTATTACTTTATCAGGAAACAACTAAAGAAGAGGATGTTGAAGAAGAAAGAAATTGAAAAGATCGGTAATGGATATTACCTCTTCTTTGGAACGCCTCTTTGAATCCTCCACTTAAGGAACTAAGATTGGTCTTTGGAGAAGACCAGAACCTCTAGGATTATTCTAGGAAAGTGGAGAGTAGAAAATGGCAGGGGTTGGCCGAGCTTGAGTGCTCAAAATTTGTGTGAGGAGGAGGGGGAGGAGGTGCCCTTTTATAAGGGAGGAGAGGGGCACCTTAGGAATTCTTAAAAATATTAATTTATAATAAATCTAACCCCACTTAAAAACCTCCAAAAATGACTCATATTCGAAGATTAGATGAGATAGGGTTGTAATCGCATCAACCAATCAAATTTAGACATGTTTGGATATTATTTTAAACCTTATCAATTATATTTAACTCTAAGTTAAATAATTTAACTTTTACCGTGTCTTTTTGTTTTCTTTCACTATATGGTTAATAAACTTACTATAACATGCCAAACGAACCACAAATTGTTTATTATTAATATATATATCCTTATCTAAGTCATTTGGCCGAACCTTAGATTTTTAGGAATAAAATAACAATTAATAATATAATATTTGATTTAAAAACTATTTTGTGTCAATTTTGACACTATTTGATATATGATTTTT
The DNA here is from genome assembly GCA_963277665.1 of Viscum album. Classification (NCBI taxonomy): domain Eukaryota; kingdom Viridiplantae; phylum Streptophyta; class Magnoliopsida; order Santalales; family Viscaceae; genus Viscum; species Viscum album. The sequence goes on along the minus strand of OY728126.1, from coordinate 2,043,567,960 downwards.
GTGAAAGTCATAACAGAATTATATGTTCGAAACAAGTTGATTAAATCAACATTAATATATCATAGTAACCTAGAAAATTAGTGTAATTCATAAAAAATCTCAAATTACATTTATTTTGGTGTTTATAACATCAATTATGTCAATATTTCATTAATAAGATAATTACTGCATCATCGTTGTGTCATAAATAAATTAAATTATTTGATGTCTAAAAATTACAAATAAATTACCATCATGTAGGAAATCTTGTTAGCTTTCTAATGAATATTTACAATAGAATTTATCTTATGTATAACCCCATATTAAAAATGATTTACTTATTAAACTTTGATTTTAACTATTTTAACCCTTCTTTAAATAAATTCATAATAAATGTCCTAATCTAATCCAAGTGGGCCTAAATGGTCATATTTTATTCCTATGTTTGTTTTTGGTCGAATTATACTTGTCCAATAGAATTAGGACATGTGTTAGGGTAATAGTAATATCATATTTACCCTTAGTTACCCTATTTACTATTAACCGCGGTAAAAACAATTAAAAAGTTACTATTCACCAAAAATTATTTTCATCTCATTGAAATAACTAATTAGAAGTAATTAGGTCACCATAGATAATGTGGCCACCATTTTAAAATAACTAATTAGAAGTAATTAGGTCACCATAGATAACACATACGATGATTCCATGTAGGAAATCATAGGCAATAATGAAAAATATAAACATCATGTTCTGATTGAAATTTTTAGAGAACATGATGAGGAAAAATTTAATAATCACAATGCTCTAAATAAGAAATGATCTAAGGGATTAATTGTGTCATAAAAAATTATTAGGATATAATTTTTGTTTTCAATATCATTTCCATAGTGTTGAATAAATATTTCAAAATTTATACAAGAACTAAATTGATTTCATTCCAAGCACTAATTATAATCTCATCCTTTGGTTGTGCTTTGATCTATATTTCAATTCATCCCTTACAACTAGAAAAGATTGTTCAAAATGAATTTCTCACACCATAATCACTTTTGGAATGTCCTAAGGTTCACAATTATTTAATTAATCATCTAAATGTTTAATAAAATAGAAAAAAGGTTAACCCAAATTATCCAATAAATCATACTTTAACCTTAAACAATAATTTACAATGTTCAACATCCACCATTACAACTGTAAGATTCATCCAAAATACTTCTATCCAAATTAATAGTATAAAAGGTATTTAAATATATAAAATCATTTGTAACATTAGATTACCTAAAAAACATAACGTACCTCTTATTGACAAATACCAAATATTTGGTCACCTAAAAAACTCTAATGAAAACATTCATGCCTCTAAATCCTTAAAGAAGAATTATTGAATTACAATCCTCACATAATCCATAATTCTTATAATTGGAAAATTTCATAAATAAATAATAAAGTTAATTATGTCCAGAATCCCAAAAACATAAATACATTAATTATTTGGTCTTTACTATAGTAACATTATATACTTTACCATAAGCCTTTTCATTTTTTGAATTATATTTCCTTGACGCTTAGGTTATTTATTTGCGTAGTTCCCCTTTTTACTACAGTTGGAACACTAAATATTAGTATTTTCATTCATCCCATGACATTATTTTTCCCACTAACACTTTTCTCTACACTTATATCAAAAACCCATACCATTCAAGCACTTCTCAGGGTGAATCTTTCCACAATTTTCACAAGTTGGAAAATCCTTCTTTCCCTTCTTCCCATTATTTTTCTCTTTCTCCACCTTCCACTTATTCTATTTCATTTCATAAATTTCATAAGTCTTAGAGAATTATATTATTTTTCTTGATATCACGTGACACTATATATTTGTATATCGAGAAATATTTTGATTCCAGTTCATGTATGAGGATTGGTTTTAACCCATAAAAGTGTCAACCAATCTTCCTTCATGGGTTATGTATCTAGTTTGTGACATTCATTACTTACCATGTGATGTTTGAATCATAAATTTCAATATTATCATCATCCTTTTGTCTTGGATTAAATAAATTTACATTATATATCATCTTGATGTTCCCGAGGATAATATTTTTCTAATAAAACTTATTTATACTCCCCCCGTTCCATATTTCTTACTTCTTCATCTTACTTTGTATTTTTTATTTAATTACTGACATTGATATGTATCTCCTGATAGACGATAAACTTCATTGACATCATATTACCATACATTACTTACTAATCCATGTAATAGTTTTCCTATGTAACTTAATCATTGTTCCAATATAAATGGATTTTCAGTCCCATTGAATGTTGGATGATTTTGTCTCAAAAAGCGGTCTAAAATTGACCCTCAAAATTGTGGCTCATGAAACTCTATATGGTTAATGTTATTGTTCATAACATGAGTTATATTTCCTAATATGGTTATAATTTTTTCAAAACCAGATGCATCTCTTGCTCCAAAATCCTTATATTGCATAGGAGGGAAATCCATACACAAATTATGTGCATTGATTTGATTTCAATTTCTTATAATAGGTTCCATTTATGATAAATAATATACCCTATAGTATAAACAACATAATATATAATCACATAACTATTGAATCACATAACCTAAACTGATTATTATATTATAACTAATTTCTCAATCATTAATGTATTTCATTTTTGAAAATTTTTAGGTTTAAATATTTCATCATGGTTTGTAATGAAAATTTCAATTATCCTAAACATATCCCATGGGAGTGTCAAATCCATTGAGTAGTAAGGCTCGTTGATGTGTACCGGGTTACCCCGAGTCAGGCTTAGAACACCTTGTCAGAGTTATTAACCCTCGGTATATCTATGTAAGAAACAAATCCACTTGTAGTTTCCAAACATGGATGTATTTCTCAAAAATTCGACATAATTTCTATTTAACAAAATTTATAGGATATTCTTCTATTCATATTCTGAAATTCTATCTTACATTTATGATATATAATCAAAGAAAAATAATTCTAACTTCCAAGGTTGTTGGTAAAATTCCAATGATACCAACTGTTGCACCCTGTCCCTCGAAACCTAGAGTTAGGGAATTATTTTAATATATAGGCATGATTACAAGGAATAAAATCATGAAGGGATGATTAGTTTATAATTCCTTGAAAATTGTTTTCATTCATAAACCATACTTGAATATTCATAACATAAAATAAAACAAATAAAATCCATTTAAAATTATATTATTCTATTATCTTAACCCTGCATATTCGTCATAATACACATCATGGAATCCTGGGAGAATAAAATATAAGAAAGGGGTGAGTTTAGATGCTCATTAAGAGTGAGAATAAAATCTAATCTATTATGATTAAATAATCATATTCCAAATGAATATATGTATCCCTGAAACATGGTCCCCTTAAATATAATATTGATCATAATATGGAACAAATAAATAATACCATATAAAATAAGCATAACCTTGGATATTTTACTAATCGAATTATCTAATGGAATATGCATAACTAATATCATATTAAGGGAATGCATAATGATGCACATATACACTATCAAGATATAACTTAACGATGGCTAATTTCAAGATCTACCATCATGATATGTTACATCTCTAGGTAGAAACTTACAATTTTGTGTCATGACATATCCTCCTGATAATGTCAACCAGCTTCGAAAACAAATGTACATGGTTTATCTCAAACTGATTTCATTTAATAGACTGGTCGATACATCGAGGGGTTATAGAGGAACCCGCTCGTTACATACTAAGTCCAATGCATTACTCCTATGAAAATAGTGAAATATAACCAATATAATCATTTTTATTCAAGACTAATATATCAATTATGAATAATTTTAACCTAAAACAAAATGGTCTCTAATGTAGCAGATCCACAGTAAAAAAATATCATAATCACTTGAATATAATTTATGATAAAAAATAAATAATAGTTAAGCATAAAATCAAACAAAGGATATTTATATAGATGAAATTAGTCTAATAAAATCATTAATAATCTTTGAGATAAATATATATTTCAAAAAATTTAAAAGTAATGAATTTTATAAAATGAGACATTTAAAAGAAATTTTTGAATCAATGTTTCCCATACCACATTGAATGTTTTAAAATGAATTAAAATAAAAAAAATTAATTTTCATATAAATAAATCATTAAACCCATTTTGAAAACAAGGACATGGATAACAATGGTTTCTTAGTAGATACTAACATATAAACAATCTAAAATAATAATGAGATTGTGAAATAAATCCTTAAAATGATTCATTTTTAAAAATAATTTAATGAAAAAAATAGACATAAAATTTCATTTATAATATTTTTATATACATATAAATACATATGTATGATAGAAGAAAAAATATTGATACAGAAAAATGATTATTTCTTTAAACATTCAATGTGTCCCATACCATGTGGAAGCATTAAATAATAATAAAAATATCTTCAAATGAATCTTTAAATAAAATTAATATAACTATAATCAATATATAAAATAGAATAGGGGTGTTACATACACCGCACATAAGAAATAGTTTTTGAACATGGCATATATCTCATAAAAACTAAACATGATATGGAATTACCTTACCATCAATCAGATACTCTCAGCATGTGTCTAAAAATAATTTATAATGGATTTAAATGTATTACTAACTTATAAAAGGATCATAATAATATTTTTTATATCATATATGATTCTTTTATGGCATTATATTACCCATTTATTAATAATTTCCAAGATAAAGAAACATTTCCAGTAACAATTGCTTTCTTTATTGAATGTGTTTTGACTTTCTATTCTTTATCATATTACTCAGATAATGATTTAATTACTTAAATAATCAATAACATGATTTATATATCATATATATTAAGAATATATATATATATATATAATAGATTGATATTGGAAATGGAATACATTGTCGCTAGAGGCGATAGGTCGTACACACACATGAATACTGTTTCCGTTTTCTTGTTGTATTAAATGGAAGTAAGTGAACGATATGTATGTACACACACCCATAATACATATTATTAGAGGAGAATTATAAAAACATTTATTTCATATTTATTAATAATATAAATTTTCATTATCATTATTGAATGTTGAATTAGGAAGATGAATCACATCGCGTCGTGGTGATGGAATGTCGTTCTTACATGAAAGAGACAATAATATTTCCAAAATGGTTAAATGATATGTAATTTGATATAAAATGTAATTTAGAGAAAAAAATATTATGTTTTGTTTTTTATTTATATCCATTATACCCATCATAGTACTCATTAAAGTAAATTTGAGGTGAATAACAAATTATATCACGGTGAGGAGATGGTAAGTCGTACGTACACACACAAGGTGATATTGTTATTGTTAGGATGGATAAAATGAGGAATATGCTTTTAAAATGATAATAATATCATCTCAGTATGTGCATGATAATATATGTATTACCTTTTTATGGAAAGAACATAGAAATAATAAGTAGAAGAAGAAAATAAATTTGGAATAGGTGATAAAACAATTACCTCTTTTTCAGGTGTCTCCTTTTTATTTGCAAAAAAGGAAAACATGGGATGGATTTATTCTGAAAGTGTGGATTCAATGATGGATTAATATATTTTAGGAGATGAAATGGAATGGGTAGTCCAAGCCAATGGGAATTGGAGTTGTGAATTAAATAGAAGGAGAAGTGTAACACCCTGAGATTTTATGAAAAATATTCTTTTTAATTTCATTAATGTATAGTGTTGTATGCTAGACCAAAAGGAGCTTGCATAACACGCATCCTTGACATGCCTTCCATTACATGTAATCGTGACCATCCTCGATAGCGTGTGTAGTACGCAATACCGAGTTTCACTAAACAACGACATGCTATTAAAATATTATTAAAACTAGCCGTTATGAATAGTAATAACCACTTTTTGAAATTTTGAAAATTTTATTTATCAAAATGGAGTTCATTTTTGGATTCGAAATATCCAAATTATCTTAGGGTGAAATTTTGGTACTTTTCGGATAACTTTCATTTGCTAATGAATAGTGAAAATTACTAAATTTTAATTAAAAACAACATTTTTAATCGAAATAACTAGTACTGATAAATTATTAATTTGAGTGGTTTTAAAGTATATTTAGAATATATTTTTACAATTTAATACAATGTTGTTCATTGGATGTAATTTCACATTTAATCCAGACATAAACAAGTGTCAATTGTTTGATAGTTATTATCACTTAAGAACACGCTATTTATTTTGACGACGGGAATTAATTTTTAAATTAATTAATGCAACTGATATTTTTTTAATTTGGTAAAATATAAATCATTTTTGAGTTCATAATATCAAATATATCTTAGGCCTAATTTTTGGTATTTTTCTGAAAACTTTCAATTTTTGATGAATAGTGAAACCACTAAGTGGTAGTTAAAAAACTGAATTTTTTTATAAAACTTAATTTTATCGCATCTATAAGTGGAATTTAGAAAATCCAAGAGACATGGTTGATGTCAGTAAGGAAAATGTAGTTCATTGAGACAAAAATAATTTTTTGGTGAATAGTAATTTTTTACTTTTATTTACCATGGTTAAAAGTAAATAGGTTAATTAAGGGTAAAAATGAAATTATTATTACCCTAACACATGTCCTAATTCTATTGGATAAGTGTAATTCGACCAAACACAACCTTAGGTATAAAATATGACCATTTAGGCCCACTTGTATTAGATTAGGACTTTTATTATTAATTTATTTAAAGATGGGTTAAAATAGTTAAAATCAAAGTTTAATAAGTAAATCATTTTTAATATGGGGTTATACATAAGATAAATTAGACTATAAATATAAATTAGAAAGATAAAAATATTTCCAACATAATTGTATTTTATTTATTATTTTTAGACATTAAATAAGTTAATTTATTTATGACACAACGATGATGCAGTAATTATCTTATTAATGAAATATTGACATAATTGATGTTATAAATACCCAAATAAATTTAATTTGAGATTTTTTATGAATTAAACTAATTTTATAGGTTAATATGAAATTTTAGTATTGATTTAATTAACTTTTTTCAAACAAATCATTCTGTTATGATTTACAAAAAAAATCAATTACTAAATAGTGTCAAAATTTACATAAAATAGTTTTAAAACAAATATTATATTATTAATTTTTATTTAATTCCTAAAAATATAAGGCTCGGCAAAATTACTTATATAAGGTTATATATATTAATAATAAACAACTTGGGGTTCTTTTGGCTTGATATAGTATGTTTATTTACCTTATATTGTAAGAAAACAAGAAGACACGGTAAAGGTTAAATTATCTAACTTAAAGTTGAATCTAAATGATAAGGTTAAAATTGATACCTAAACTTGTATAAATTATATTGGATGAGAGTATTTAGACCCATACCCATCTTATCTTCGAAATAAATCAATTTGGAGCTATTTAAAACCGAATTTGGCTTTATAATAAAACAATATTTTTAGATATTACAAAGGTGCCCCTCACCTCCCTTATAAAAGGGCACCTCCTCCCTCTCTTCCTCACAGCACTTTGAGCCTTAAAGCTCAGCAAAAACCTGCCAGGTTCTCTTCTCCACTTCCCTAGAAATATCATAGAGGTCCTGGTATTCTTCAAAGACTAATTTTAGTGCCCTAAGAGGAGGACTCCAAGAGACGTTTCAAAGAAGAGGTAATGTTCGTTACCGATTCTGTCAAATTTATTTCTTCTTACACTTTTTCTTCTTAGGTTTTTTCATTATTAAGTAATAACATTAGTATCACTCATATACTGATATGTTATTATAAGTATGAAACAACCCTATTTCACCATCTATCCATCCTACGGAAAACGAAATTACTGCGCATGCGTACGTACAGAATAATGTCTCCACGCTGTGGTGTAATCTATTTTCCACCACCAACTTACTTGGATGGGTATAATGGTGTACATAATAACTATATATGATTATTGTAAAGTGATGTTGATTCTGAAATAGTATAAATACACTCCAATACAATTTCACGATCGTGAGAATGATATCATCACTCGTGTGTACGTACGGACAACCGTCTCCACGACGCGATGAGATTCATTCTCCACGTTAACCATTCATGAATGATTATAAAGTATATAAATAAGTAATCATGAAATATATGACATAATAAAGATACTGGATTTATGTGTATATATATGTATTTCATCTACTTAATTCCATTCAACTCAATATCGAAACGAATACTGCGTTCATGCGTACGTATGGCCTACCGTCTCCATTAACGGTGTATTTCATTCCATTTAATAATCTATTATATATATGTATATTCTGAATATATATTATATATAAATCATATTTTATATTCTGTAATTATGTAATCATGATATAAGTAATCATATGAATAATTACAAGTCAAAACACGGACGAGAAATGAAATTATTTTACCCAAAACGCTCTTTAACATGGAATTTACAAAAGAACGGGTAAAATAAAGTCATAAGTGAACCATATATGATATCATAAAAATAATAATGATTCTGGAATAAGTCAATAACATTATTTAAATCATTATACAGGAGGTTCAGACACTTACGATGGAAATCAGACCTAAGGTAAGGGATAATTGTGCAAATCTCATTTTTATCCGAGATTTCATATTCGTAAGTATTTACTGGGGTTATTACTATCATCCATGTCCATGTTTTATAAAAGTGTATTCGTGTAAGTTTAATGTCCTTTTTACACATTTTGTCTTTTACCCCATGGTATGGAAGGAATCCTTCTTTTATTGACCCAATAAGGTAATTTTTTTGACTTTTCTGACAAAAGTATGAGGAGAATGTTATTTTTAACTAATACGGCGTGAACGGATTTTTACGGTTTTATAAAAGCCTTATTTTCATGAAGCTTCCTCCAAAATATTTCATGACTATTTTCAAAAAATCCTATTAATTTAAAATTTCATGACATTTTTTGAAAAGAAAATGATTTTGAATAAGAAATGATATTTTCCTCAAGAATTTATTTCAAGTGTTTTATCAAAACCATTTTCCATCTAAGATTACATTATTTCATATGTTTATGTTTCATGAATAATGTCTATATGATTTACATGGTTTAACTTTTTTGATTATGAAATGATATCCATTTCTTTTATATGGATTATGTGATAATGTGATGATGTCTATGAAACCCATTTTATTTGTTGGGTTATTATGAATGATGTATGTCTATTTTGTGGCACAAGTAAGAATGGTTTCATTATGAGATGTGTGGGACCAATATCTCCCTTCAATTCATTGGGTAAAGATTTATATCCCATGATATAGACATGGCTGGAATGGCAGGTTAAACAGGTTTAGTAATACATGACTTGAACGAGGAGTGAACTCGATTCAGAAAGGGTCTTTGTCCACTAAGATGGTCTTGGTAGCAATGACTTGGCTACTATGGAAATCATAACATGTGCTTAATGGTTACCACAATTACATTTTTTATTCCCATGCTATTTTATTGTGATTGATGTTCCTTTATGATATAAGCCTTACGTACTTCCAAGATTTATGTCTTTTCTCAAGGTTTTAATGTTTAGATTTCATGTTCAAGTTTTTTCCTTAAAATGTTTATGGATTGTTTTATGTTCTCTATGTTTTCCCTTACTGAGAATTTGAGCTCAACCTTTTTATGTTTTATTTTCCCCAGGAAATAAAGAAAGGTTTTAGGTAAGGAAACAAAAAGGGAAAGATCGTTATGGGAGATGTTGAAGATCATTCAACATGATTAGTTGTTTATATTACGAGTTTCCAAAGACACTAAACTATTACGATCCTTGTGTGTTTTTGTTATGTATTAAGTATTCCGCAAAAGTAATGTAATGTCCATGTACGTCAAGGTTTGGGTCTCTACAGTTGGTATCAGAGGAAAGGTTTAGTCAACCTTTGGAAACTAGGATGCGAAAACTTTAGTGAGATCCCTAGAGAAATTTCTAAGGTATGTCTAGGGATGTCCCTAAGGATAAGTACACATATAGGATATAGTCCTAGAACTATGGTAACAAGATTAGATTAAAACAAAGATATTAGATATTGAATTTACTCCCCCTTTATTATGATTTTTCCCTCTCACACTATTCTTTTTGGGTTTTAGAAAATGGCTGGAAACAAGATGATTCACGATACTGGAGGATATGATGGACAATAGAATGATATTATTCATGAGAAACCAAATGAAATGGGATTTGGAATTCCAAACATCATTATTATGCCGAATCATCAATCTCATAATATGATCAATAAAGTAAAATTTTGTAAGTTTCCTAACTTGGCTAATAAGAGAAAGATGGAGTTTCATGATGATCATAGAGGAAAGAAAGTTCAATTTCCCCTATGTAAATCATGTGGGAAGAGGCATCAAGGAGAATGTTTCAAAGGAACTGGAATATGCTTTGGGTGTGGAAAAGAAGGACATAAAGCCAGTAAGTGGAAAGGAAACGGTTCAGTTAACACCATGGATGAGTATAATGGTATTTCTACGACATGAACAATGGTTAAATGTTTTAAATGTGGAATGTACGAGAATTATGCAAACCAATTCCCTAAAGGAAAGTCTCATGAAGAGAATCAATATGGTCGTATGGGTAGTATTTATGTTCATGGTGATGAAGAGACTACAAATGATATGTGAGATGAAAGAATTGTTGAAGCTCGGTCAATGGTTTAAGAATGTAGTGGAATGATTACATGTTTATCATGTGTAATGTTGTATAAGTAATCTCATGATACTATGGAATAAAGAGACATATAAGGATTGTTAAACTATTGTCTTTCCTTGAGTTTTGAAAGTTTGTGATTAATGGTACTAGTATCCATGAATGGTTATTCAGATATTTTTGGAATGTAGATGATATGCCCATAATGATGGGATAAGGAGAAAATTAAATGTTTGATAGTATTCATGGGCTCATGACTGATATAAGGAAAAGGTTATATCATGGTTTGAGTATATAGAATTTTTGGATTTTGGTATGTGGAAAGAGTTAACTTTTGACAGCATTCATGTTTTTACTAAGGTTTAATGGGTATTCATTTTTCAAGAGAATACATGATTAAGGTATTCGCATGATTGGAATGTGACCAACAAGATATATGGGGGATAAATGATGGTATTCAAATGCTTGGTTGATGACATTTCAAGTAATCATTTTCTTTATACTATGAGCTTGGACCGAAGTTGTAACGCCCCGACCCCAGCTACCCAGAGTCGGTGCATTATTACATAACATTGGCATGATCACAAGAAAGATCAAATCCCGAAAGACCGATTGGTTTAGTAGCCTTGGAAACACTAGATATAATCATAAAGTTTTACATTACATTTTAAAGTGAAAAACTACTACAACAACAAAGTCTTCATATCCACACTATTAACCCCTCATAATATCCCTGCAAGTCATTCATAATTTACTTCTTCACTACCTGGGAAAAATAAAACATAGAAAGGGGGTGAGCTCAAATGCCCAGTAAGGATAACAATATAGCGGAACATTCATAATAAGCATAAACATTTAAGGCAATGAATTACTAAAACAAAAGCCTTTTAAAATTGAACTTCAACATAGTATGTCAAAAATAAAAATGAAATAATGCCATTTACTTATTCACATGGATATTCTACTAATCTAATAATCACATGCAATATCAATAACCACTTTCATAATGTTGGAAATGCATAATGCCAGACTATCATAACCACATAGCCAAGGCCTCGTGCCAAGACTACAAATAAGATTTTGTCAAGGCCTTGTGCCAAGACACTAGTTTGTCTCATGAGACCTACCGATGCATCGAGGAGCTATAGCGGACTCCACCCGTCACTTATTAAGTCCAATGCATTCCCATATGAAAAGGTTTAAACATAACATAAACATTCGTATTAAAACTAGCATACGAAATGTCAATAATTTCACCATAAACTATGAATGGTATAAAAATAGCACATCCACAGTCAAACATATCACAAAAACTTCAATACAATATAGAAGTTTTGTATTATAATAAATCAACTTCAAATAATCTTAAAATCCATCAAAGGATGTTGACATAGATGAAATCAAAATTCTTTTTAAAGAAGTATCTCCTTTTATTTTGAAATCATTTAAGATCCATATAAAATAAAACATTTTCTTTGAAAATATTCTTATAAGCTTGTATGGAAAGCTTCGAAGATTTTATAACGGCGGAAAATAACCGCACCCGCCGTATAAGTTAAAAAGAACATTCTTACCTCAATTCAGTCGAAAAGGTTAAAAAGGACCTTGTTTTGAAAACGACGGAAAGATTCCTTTATAAACCTCTTATAAAAAGTCAAACAAGGGTATAAATTACTTTAACCCATAAAAAATGTTTTGAAATACATTTTTAAGAAACATGGATGTGGATGATAAAGATATCCCAGTAGATTATTACGTATAAACAACCTCGGATAATGAAGAGATTGTGAAATAACCCTTACCTTGTACTTTTCCTTGGTTGGGGTAGGTTAACCTCCTGTATAATGGTGAAATAGTTGTTATTAAATTATACAAGAATCATATATATTAATATGATATCATATATGATCTTTTAACATTGATTTGTTAATAATATCTTAGAATTATCGTCGTTTCGGGAGTTAACTTACTCATTTTCTTTTATATGTTTTGTTACATAAGCCATGGTTGTTGTATCTTATTCATATCCAGAATGATATACAGTCCTTAAACATCATTTTTAAATCATCAAATGATAATTATACTTGAATGGATATGATGGAGAATGAATCTCATCGCGTTCGTGGAGACGGTAGTCCGTACGTACGCACAAGCGACAATATCATTCTTTTGATATTAAAATAATATATAAATGGATGGTATATCATATATACAGAATCATTAACATGTTATATTTATTATTTACATGAGTTACACATCATTATTATACCCATCCAAATAATATTATATTGAATAACAATTACACCACGACGTGGAGACGGTAAGCCGTACGTACGCACGTATGGTGACATGTTATTCAAAGGGTGGATAGAATACTGAATATGATTGTACCATATTTATAATAACATCACAGTATATGTGAGATACTGGAGTTATTATTTCAGAATGGTAAGAACAAAGGAAGAAGAAGTGGAAGAAGAAATGAACTTAGAAAAGGGTGGTGAAATCATTACCTCTTTTTCGGGTTCTTCCTTTTGATTTGATCAAAAGGGCTCCTTAGGTTGGCTTTCTGATCAAACTAAGGCCTCTAGGTTGTATTGAGGGATGTTGGGAGAGTATTTGGGCAGAGTTTGGCCGAACCAAAAGGCTTTGAAGGTGTGAAGAAATGAGAAGGAGGAGTGCCCTTTTATAAGAGGGGTGAGGGGCACCTTTGGAAAAGTTAGAAATGTTAATTTATAATAAATTCATATTCGGTTTACAAAGGCTCCAAAGTTGACTATTAAAAGGATGAGGTGTGGATAGGTCGAAAACAACTCATCCAATAGAATTTAGACAGGTTTGGGTACTTATATTAACCTTATCTTTAAGTATTAACTCTAAGTTAATTAGTTTCACTTTTACAATGTCTCTTTGTATTTTTATATAATATGATTAATAAACTTACTATATACATCCAAGAGACCCCCAAGTGGTCCATTAATGAGGAACCTATCATAATATAAGTCCCTTGGCCGAACCTTAGATTTTTAGGAATTTAATATCAATTAATAATATAATATTTGTTTTAAGAACTCTTTTATGTAAATTTTGACACTATTCAATAGTTGATTTTTGTGAAACTCCTAACAGATTGATTACTTTGAAGAAAGTCAATTAAATCAATACTAATATATCATATTATCATAGAAAATTAGTTTAATTCATTAAAAGTTTCATATTATAATTATTTGGGTATTTATAAATCAATTATTTTTATTTTTCACTATTTTAGTAATTACTGCATCATCTTTGTGTCATAAATAAAATAAATTATTTAATGTCTAAAAATTATAAATAAAATATCATTATGTAGGAAATCTTTTTATCTTTCTAATGAATATTTATAATCGAAAATCCAACATGTATAACCCTATGTAAAAATTGTTGTTCTAAAAGATATATGCTTGTGTCATTTTTGTATTCATTTTGACTTAATTAAAATAAAGTGTCATTATCACTTACAAGTGGATCCATGGGGTCCCAAAATAGACCCAAAGATGCCCATGGTCGACCATGTATCAACCAATAGGGTTAAGACACGTTTTATGGTAATTTAGTATTATTATAATATTTTTTTTAACCCTTATTTACCGGATTTACCCTTTAACCATGGTAAATAAAATATTTACCGCAGTAATTATTCAAAATGTGTAAAAATAAAAGTTACCTATTTACACAATTTGAACATCCTGATTCCAAATATGGAATCCATTTTCCTAAATTCAAAACACAGAAGTGGAAGAAATTAATTTAAAATTAATTCCTGCTGTCAAAACAAAAAGCGTGTTTTTAAGAGATAATAACTATCAAAAGATTGACACTTGTTTATGTTCGGTTTAATTGTAAAATTATGTCCAATGATAAACATTAAATTGAATGGTAAAAATATATTCTAAATATACTTTAAAACCACTCAAATTCATAATTTATCACTATTAATTATTTTGATTAAAAAATTTGTTTTAAATTAAAATTTAGAAATTTTCACTATTCATCAAAATATGAAAGTTATCCGAAATGTACCAAAATTTCACCCTAGGCTAATTTTGATATTCCGAATCCAAAAATGAAGTCCATTTTGAAATATAGAATATATATGATTTCAAAAAGTAGGTATTACTATTCACAACGGCTAGTTTAATTAGTTGTGGTGTGTGTTAGAACTCGAGGTTGCGTACAACACACGCTATCGCATTATTCGAAGGGAAACGTACCGTAGAAGCTTGGGGTGTTACATTCTCCCCTCCTTCAAATAATTGCGTCCTCGCAATTTCTAGGGTATTACTGCATAAAAAGACTCGGGTGGTTCTTCATCATAAGTTCCTCGGGTTCCCACGTTGCCTCTTCCATCTTATGATTTCTCCACAAAACTTTTACCAGACGCGTCGTCCGGTTTCTCAGTACTTGTTCTCTTGTATCAAGAATCCTGACGGGCTCTTCGCAATAAGACAGATCGGGTTCCAGTTCTAATTCCTCATAGGTGAGTACATGCGTTGGGTCAGGCATGTATTTTCTCAACAGAGATACGTGGAACACATCGTGAACTTTGGAGAGACTTGGCGGCATTGCCAATCGGTAAGCTACAGCCCCAATTCGTTCTAGAATTTCGAAAAGTCCGATGTACCTGGGACTCAATTTACCTTTCTTACCAAAACGTATGACTCCCTTCCACGGAGATACCTTTAGGAAAACATGATCACCGACTTGAAATTCCAAATCCTTCCTTCGATTATCGGCATAGCTCTTCTGCCTACTTTGAGCTGCTTTGATGTGATTTTGGATTACCTTCACCTTTTCCACCGTTTCCTCCACCAGTTCTGGGCCTACAAGTTTTCTTTCACCAACGTCATCCCAACAGGTTGGTGTACGACATCTCTTTCCGTATAACGCTTCATATGGTGCCATTTGTATACTCGAATGGAAGCTATTGTTATAGGAAAATTCTACCAGAGGTAAATATTGATCCCACATACCCTGAAAGTCAAGTGAGTAAGATCTCAACATGTCTTCTAAGGTCTGAATAGTCCGTTCTGATTGTCCGTCTGTCTGAGGGTGGTAAGCAGTGCTCAAATGAAGTTCAGTATCCAGGGATTTCTGAAGACTTTTCCAAAATCTTGAAGTAAAACGGGGATCACGATCAGAAACAATCGATAGGGGAACTCCATGAAGTCTCACAACTTCATTAATGTATAGTCTTGCTAGACGTTCCAGGGGTAGATCTTCTCTTATAGCAAGAAAATGTGCTGACTTGGTAAGACGATCAACAATAACCCATATTGCATCGTTCCTTATAGGAGTCTTTGGTAGCCCCATGACAAAGTCCATCGTAATATTGTCCCATTTCCACTCCGGTATGGGAAGAGGTTGCATGACTCCTCCAGGCTGTTGCCTTCCAGCTTTCACTTGTTGACAAACCATACACCTTGACACAAAATCAGCAATCTCCCTCTTCATGTTGTCCCACCAAAAATGTTCCTTCAAATCTCAATACATTTTGGTGCTCCCAGGGTGTATAGAGAAATTGGAACTATGAGCATCATCCAGCAATTCCCTTTTTAGATCAGGTATATTGGGAACACAAAGTCTCTTCCCGAATTTCAAAATTCCATCTTCATACACAAAGTCTCTCAATCTCCCATCATTCACAGCTTTAATCTTCTTTTGGAATTCGTCATCATCGGTCTGAGAACTCTTAATCCTTTCTAGTAAAGATGGTTTGGAAACCATTTGAAAAAGCATTGATGTTTCACCTTCCCTGGTTATTCCCATGTCCATCTTCACTAGATCCATGAAAATTGGATCCCTTTCAATTCTCATATTGTTCAAAACTCCATGGTCTTTTCTACTCAAAGCATCTGCCACCTTGTTTGCCTTCCCCGGGTGGTAGTGTATCGTACAATCATAATCCTTGAGTAATTCAAGCCATCTCCTTTGCCTCATGTTGAGTTCTTTTTGTGAGAAAATATACTTCAAACTCTTGTGATCAGTATAAATCTCACATTTTTCACCATAGAGGTAGTGCCTCCATATCTTCAAAGCAAAGATCACAGCTGCTAACTCAAGATCATGAGTAGGATAGTTTTGTTCATGAATTTTCAACTGTCGTGATGCATAGGCAATAACTCTATCATTCTGCATAAGGACACAGCCAAGTCCTTTCTTTGATGCATCACTATAAATAACGAACCCATCATTCCCCGATGGTAGAGTCAATATAGGAGCATTGACTAATCTTTTCTTCAGTTCTTCGAAACATTCTTCACACTCTTTTGTCCAAACAAATTTAACCCCTTTACGTGTGAGCTTCGTTAATGGGTTAGCCAATCGGGAAAAATTCTGGACGAAACGTCGATAATAACCTACCAAGCCAATAAAACTACGTACCTCAGTTATACTCGTAGGTGCTGGCCATTCTTGGATTGCCTTGGTCTTAGAAGGATCAACAGAGATTCCATCTTTAGAGACAATATGGCCAAGAAAAGAAATCTCCTGAAGCCAGAATTCACACTTGCTAAACTTTCCATATAATTCATGCCTCCTCAGTGTCTTCAAGATAATGCACAAGTGATTTTCATGATCTTCGTAGGTTTTGGAGTATACCAAGATATCATCAATAAATACCACCACAAATTCATCGAGATACTCCTTGAAAACTCTATTCATCAGATCCATGAATACAGAGGGTGCATTAGTCAATCCAAACGGCATTAAAGTAAACTCGTAAGGCCCGTACCTGGTTCGAAATGCTGTCTTCGGAATGTCTTCCTTCTTTACACACAACTGATGGTATCCAGATCGAAGGTCAATCTTTGAAAAGTATTGAGCTCCATGCAGTTGGTCAAATAAATCATCAATATGAGGTAGGGGATACTTGTTCTTTATCGTTATAGCATTGATCTCCCTGTAGTCGATACATAACCTCATAGATCCATCTTTCTTTTTAACAGAAAGAACAGGGGCTCCCCATGGAGAAACACTAGGGAGAATAAATCCCTTATTACTCAATTCCTCTAGTTGTTTCTTTAGTTCGACTAACTCTACAGTGGCCATTCTATAAGGGGTCTTCGATATAGGCCTTGATCCAGGAATCAAATCAATAGAAAACTCAACTTCTCGTTCTGGAGGATGTCCAGGTAAATCTTCCGGAAATACATCTACAAATTCTTTCACAACAGGTACATCCTCTATTTGAACATTCCTTTCCTCACCGACAGTTATTTCATTCTCTTCCTCCCCAATAATTGAATTAAGTTGAGCTACTGGGGGTGGGTCTAAATAAGAATTAGGTGGTGACGATTCTGCTCTAAAAATAAGGTGTTCCTTATCATTATCATCAAGAATCGTAACCTCTTTCTTCTTACAATAAATCTTCGCATCATACTCCGAAAGCCAGTCCATACCGAGGATTATATCAAACTCAATCATAGGTATGACGATGAAATCAGCAGATAAAGAAAATTTATGTGCTCTAATGGGGACTGATTCACAAAACTTTGTTGCAACGATACATCCCTTAGGAGTTTTAACTGACAACTCCCTTATTAAATCAAATTGGAAATATCTAATTTTCTTAGCAAACTGGGAAGATATGAAACAATGCGATGATCCAGAATCAAATAATGCATTTGCTAAACTTGAGGAAACCATTAAATTACCTGCCACCACGTCTTTCGGAGTTTCTACCTCAGCAGTAGTGATAGCATAAGCCTGGCCTTGATCCCTTGGCCTTTTCTGAGGTAAGTTCTCCTGACGCTTAGGACATGCATTTGCATAATGCCCCATCTCCCTGCAATTGTAGCACTGAATGTTGGTAGCTTCCTTCTTCCCCTTGCAATCATGAGCTTGGTGGCCTTTTTCACCACACTTGTAACAGACTCCCATTCCCTTCAGGCAAGCACCGGGGTGTTTCTTCCCGCACTTACCATAAGATGGATATTCAACCTTTCCCTTCTTCCCCTTATTTCCATTCCCAGATTGATCAGCAGGTCTCTTCTTCTCTTGCTTTTCTTTAAAGTCATAAGACTTAGAGAATTCCTTTTCGGTCTTGATAGCACATGAGACAATGTCTTCGTACGATGAAAAGGATTGTGAGACTAATGCTCGACGGAGAAATGGTTTTAACCCATCAAAGAAACGATCAATCTTACTTCTTGGGTTGCGAATATAATCACCAGCGTACCTCGCTAACCTTGTAAAGTTAGCCTCATACTTTGTGACATTCTCATCCTCCTTTTGTCTCAGACTCAGAAATTGCCTTTCCATATCTGCTCGATGGTCGCGAGGAAAGTATTTTTCTAAAAACAGATCTTTGAACTCCCTCCATTCCATGTTTGATACTTCATCATCTTCCTTCATGTTTTGAATCAATGACCACCATTGATCAGCATCTCCAGTGAGGCGGTAAACTGCCATGGTAACTTTTTCCCTTTCACTACTCCCCAAAGCCTGAAATATTTTCTCTAGGGAAAATATCCATTGCTCAGCTACTAAGGGATTTGTACTTCCATTGAACGTTGGTGGTTTTTGTCTCATGAATCGATCTAACATTGATCCTCCACGCTGCGGATCAGGGTGCTCCATACGGGTAAGGTTATTATTCATAACCTGAGTAAGTTGTCCCAGTACGGTGATTAGCTGATCAGCACCAGTTGCATCACCAGCCCCACTATAATTATCTTGAGCAGGAGGGCAATCCCTACATGGAGTGCGTGCATTGATACGGTTTCCATTTCTTCCACTAGGCGCCATTTCTAAACAATGGCATAAACTAGATCAGTTTATGAATCAAAATACATAATCCCATACTTATAAAACACTTAACATAAATTGAACTATCTATGGATATAATCCATAATCATAAATATGTTTTCTTTGAGGAAGTATATACTCATAAACCCTTCATAATGATTTGTAAAGAAAGTGAGAGTTATCCTAAGCATATCCCCCGGGAGTGTCGTAACCAAGAGTGCAGCAAGGCCCGTTGTCGTGCACCAGTTCCCGTTCGAGTCTAGCTCAAAGCGGTGTTTTCGGGTTTTACCCCTAGGTACATCTGTGCTAGAGCCGCCTCTACCTGCTCGTATCCAGAAAGGGATGTATTGCTCGGAAAACTCACAAAGTCTCTACAATACCAAAATTCTAGGAAGTTCTTCTATACTAATCCTCAAAGTTCATCTTAGGTCTATGTGCTCTAATAAGAGTTTATCTAAATCTAGCTTCCAAGGTTTGTACTAAACTTCCTCTGATACCAACTGTAACGCCCCGACCCCAGCTACCCAGAGTCGGTGCATTATTACATAACATTGGCATGATCACAAGAAAGATCAAATCCCGAAAGACCGATTGGTTTAGTAGCCTTGGAAACACTAGATATAATCATAAAGTTTTACATTACATTTTAAAGTGAAAAAATACTACAACAACAAAGTCTTCATATCCACACTATTAACCCCTCATAATATCCCTGCAAGTCATTCATAATTTACTTCTTCACTACCTGGGAAAAATAAAACATAGAAAAGGGGTGAGCTCAAATGCCCAGTAAGGATAACAATATAGCGGAACATTCATAATAAGCATAAACATTTAAGGCAATGAATTACTAAAACAAAAGCCTTTTAAAATTGAACTTCAACATAGTATGGCAAAAATAAAAATGAAATAATGCCATTTACTTATTCACATGGATATTCTACTAATCGAATAATCACATGAAATATCAATAACCACTTTCATAATGTTGGAAATGCATAATGCCAGACTATCATAACCACATAGCCAAGGCCTCGTGCCAAGACTACAAATAAGATTTTGTCAAGGCCTTGTGCCAAGACACTAGTTTGTCTCATGAGACCTACCGATGCATCGAGGAGCTATAGCGGGCTCCACCCGTCACTTATTAAGTCCAATGCATTCCCATATGAAAAGGTTTAAACATAACATAAACATTCGTATTAAAACTAGCATACGAAATGTCAATAATTTCACCATAAACTATGAATGGTATAAAAATAGCACATCCACAGTCAAACATATCACAAAAACTTCAATACAATATAGAAGTTTTGTATTATAATAAATCAACTTCAAATAATCTTAAAATCCATCAAAGGATGTTGACATAGATGAAATCAAAATTCTTTTTAAAGAAGTATCTCCTTTTATTTTGAAATCATTTAAGATCCATATAAAATAAAACATTTTCTTTGAAAATATTCTTATAAGCTTGTATGGAAAGCTTCGAAGATTTTATAACGGCGGAAAATAACCGCACCCGCCGTATAAGTTAAAAAGAACATTCTTACCTCAATTCAGTCGAAAAGGTTAAAAAGGACCTTGTTTTGAAAACGACGGAAAGATTCCTTTATAAACCTCTTATAAAAAGTCAAACAAGGGTATAAATGACTTTAACCCATAAAAAATGTTTTGAAATACATTTTTAAGAAACATGGATGTGGATGATAAAGATATCCCAGTAGATTATTACGTATAAACAACCTCGGATAATGAAGAGATTGTGAAATAACCCTTACCTTGTACTTTTCCTTGGTTGGGGTAGGTTAACCTCCTGTATAATGGTGAAATAGTTGTTATTAAATTATACAAGAATCATATATATTAATATGATATCATATATGATCTTTTAACATTGATTTGTTAATAATATCTTAGAATTATCGTCGTTTCGGGAGTTAACTTACTCATTTTCTTTTATATGTTTTGTTACATAAGCCATGGTTGTTGTATCTTATTCATATCCAGAATGATATACAGTCCTTAAACATCATTTTTAAATCATCAAATGATAATTATACTTGAATGGATACGATGGAGAATGAATCTCATCGCGTTCGTGGAGACGGTAGTCCGTACGTACGCACGAGCGACAATATCATTCTTTTGATATTAAAATAATATATAAATGGATGGTATAT
Organism: Viscum album; assembly: GCA_963277665.1. Taxonomy (NCBI): domain Eukaryota; kingdom Viridiplantae; phylum Streptophyta; class Magnoliopsida; order Santalales; family Viscaceae; genus Viscum; species Viscum album. The sequence continues at coordinate 2,043,546,235 of OY728126.1, read as the reverse complement.
CATATATACAGAATCATTAACATGTTATATTTATTATTTACATGAGTTACACATCATTATTATACCCATCCAAATAATATTATATTGAATAACAATTACACCACGACGTGGAGACGGTAAGCCGTACGTACGCACGTATGGTGACATGTTATTCAAAGGGTGGATAGAATACTGAATATGATTGTACCATATTTATAATAACATCACAGTATATGTGAGATACTGGAGTTATTATTTCAGAATGGTAAGAACAAAGGAAGAAGTAGTGGAAGAAGAAATGAACTTAGAAAAGGGTGGTGAAATCATTACCTCTTCTTCGGGTTCTTCCTTTTGATTTGATCAAAAGGGCTCCTTAGGTTGGCTTTCTGATCAAACTAAGGCCTCTAGGTTGTATTGAGGGATGTTGGGAGAGTATTTGGGCAGAGTTTGGCCGAACCAAAAGGCTTTGAAGGTGTGAAGAAATGAGAAGGAGGAGTGCCCTTTTATAAGAGGGGTGAGGGGCACCTTTGGAAAAGTTAGAAATATTAATTTATAATAAATTCATATTCGGTTTACAAAGGCTCCAAAGTTGACTATTAAAAGGATGAGGTGTGGATAGGTCGAAAACAACTCATCCAATAGAATTTAGACAGGTTTGGGTACTTATATTAACCTTATCTTTAAGTATTAACTCTAAGTTAATTAGTTTCACTTTTACAATGTCTCTTTGTATTTTTATATAATATGATTAATAAACTTACTATATACATCCAAGCGACCCCCAAGTGGTCCATTAATGAGGAACCTATCATAATATAAGTCTCTTGGCCGAACCTTAGATTTTTAGGAATTTAATATCAATTAATAATATAATATTTGTTTTAAGAACTCTTTTATGTCAATTTTGACACTATTCAATAGTTGATTTTTGTGAAACTCCTAACAGATTGATTACTTTGAACAAAGTCAATTAAATCAATCCTAATATATCATATTATCATAGAAAATTAGTTTAATTCATTAAAAGTTTCATATTATAATTATTTGGGTATTTATAAGATCAATTATTTTTATTTTTCACTATTTTAGTAATTACTGCATCATCATTGTGTCATAAATAAAATAAATTATTTAATGTCTAAAAATTATAAATAAAATATCATTATGTAGGAAATCGTTTTATCTTTCTAATGAATATTTATAATCGAAAATCCAACATGTATAACCCTATGTAAAAATTGTTGTTCTAAAAGATATATGCTTGTGTCATTTTTGTATTCATTTTGACTTAATTAAAATAAAGTGTCATTATCACTTACAAGTGGATCCATGGGGTCCCAAAATAGACCCAAAGATGCCCATGGTCGACCATGTATCAACCAATAGGGTTAAGACACGTTTTAGGGTAATTTAGTATTATTATAATATTATTTTTTTTAACCCTTATTTACCGGATTTACCCTTTAACCATGGTAAATAAAATATTTACCGCAGTAATTATTCAAAATGTGTAAAAATAAAAGTTACCTATTTACACAATTTGAACATCCTGATTCCAAATATGGAATCCATTTTCCTAAATTCAAAACACAGAAGTGGCAGAAATTAATTTAAAATTAATTCATGCTGTCAAAACAAAAAGCGTGTTTTTAAGAGATAATAACTATCAAAAGATTGACACTTGTTTATGTTCGGTTTAATTGTAAAATTATGTCCAATGATAAACATTAAATTGAATGGTAAAAATATATTCTAAATATACTTTAAAACCACTCAAATTCATAATTTATCACTATTAATTATTTTGATTAAAAAAGTTGTTTTTAATTAAAATTTAGAAATTTTCACTATTCATCAAAATATGAAAGTTATCCGAAATGTACCAAAATTTCACCCTAGGCTAATTTTGATATTCCGAATCCAAAAATGAAGTCCATTTTGAAATATAGAATATATATGATTTCAAAAAGTAGGTATTACTATTCACAACGGCTAGTTTAATTAGTTGTGGTGTGTGTTAGAACTCGAGGTTGCGTACAACACACGCTATCGCATTATTCGAAGGGAAACATACCGTAGAAGCTTGGGGTGTTACATAAGTATTTTAGATAATCCTAAAGATTGGAATGTATTATGTTGGACATAATTTAGTATTGTTTAGGGATAGAACTTTTTTTTGATATTATTTATTGGATGTTATAGTAATGTAGTTTTAAAAAAAAGGACAACTTGCAGGACGGGCGACAACCCATCGCGTCGGACAAGGCTGTGGGAATCGAACCCACAACCGAAGTGAGACTGGCCTTTATCGCCTACCACTGGCCTATAGGATGTCCCTGTTTAGTAGAAACTAGTTTTATTAAATCAAGATGTATGATATATGATGTATAAGTCCATTTTAGGAACCATATATGATTAATATCACTATAGATGGACTTATTATTTTTGACAACTTTTATAACCTTTTGTTTGAGACAGATGGAATGACCCATCATTCTATCACATGATCTGCTAACACATCACGAATAACAAATTCAACTTCATTTCATTAATGGATGAAGTGGAAATTGTTCAATTAACGAACAACAATGAGATTGTACCAAAATCATGTATGTATTTCTTTTAATTCATCAACTTTAGGGAAATGATCTTGAAAACAAAAAATGATGTCCTGGTGCCCTTATATCCGATGAATTAGATGGTACCTTAGATCATCACAAATCTATGGATTTGTGATTTCTGGCTTTTCCATAGCCATGTTCTCTACCACTCTCCATTAGAACATGATGGTTAGATTTCTCTTCCATATCCATATTTTCACCTTTGTGGAAACCCAGTGATTACTTTATTTGGGTAACCGTTACGTTTCATACTTTTGTTTTTAAAGATTGGTTTTGGTATTACTTTTTATGATGTAGGTTTCTATTAAAGAAACTTTTGAGCAGTAAACCATTTATAACCCCGACGAATTTCGAGGGCGAAATTCCTTTTAAAGGGGGTAGAATGTAATACCCCGAGATTTTATGAAAAAATATTCTTTCTAATTTCATTAATGTATTGTGTTGTACGCTACACCAAAAGGAGCTTGCACAACACGCATCCTTGACTTTTCTTTCATTACACGTAATCACGACCTTCATTGACAGCGTGTGTAGTATGCAATACCAAGTTTCACTAAACAACGATATGCTATTAAAATATTATTAAAACTAGCCGGTATGAATAGTAATAACCAGTTTTTGAAATTTTGTAAATTTTATTTTTCAAAATGGACTTCATTTCTGGATTCGGAATATCGAAATTAGCTTAGGGTGAAATTTTGGTACTTTTTGGATAACATTCATTTTCTGATGAATAGTGAAAATTAATAAATTTTAATTAAAAACAACATTTTTAATCGAAATAATTAATAGTGATAAATTATTAATTTGAGTGGTTTTAAATTATATTGAGAATATATTTTTACAATTTAATACAATGTTGGTCATTGGATGTAATTTCACATTTAAACCAGACATAAACAAGTGTCAATCTTTTGTTATTTATTCTCTCTTAAGAACACGCTATTTGTTTTGACGACGAGAATTAATTTTTAAATTAATTAATGCAACTGATATGTTTTGAATTTGGTAAAATAGACATCATTTTTGAGTTCATAATATCAAATATAGCTTGGGCCTATTTTTTGGTATTTTTCTGAAAACATTTAATTTTTGATGAATAGTGAAACCACTAAATGGTAGATAAAAAACTGAATTTTTCATAAAACATAATTTTACCGCTTCTGTGAGTGGAATTTCGAAAATCCGAGAGACATGGTTGATGACAGTAAGTAAAATGTGGTTCAATGAGATAAAAATAATTTTTTGGTGAATAGTAACTTTTTACTTTTATTTACCACGGTTAAAAGTAAATTGGGTAATTAAGGGTAAAAATGATATTATTATTACCCTAACACATGTACTAATTCTATTGAATAAGTTTAATTCGACAAAAAACAAACTTAGGAATAAAATATGACCATTTAGGCCAACTTAGATTAGATTAGGACATTTATTATTAATTTATTTAAAGAAGGGTTAAAATAGTTAAAATCAATGTTTAATAAGTAAATCATTTTTAATATGGGGTTATACATAAGATAAATTTGACTATAAATATTAATTAGAAAACTAAAAATATTTCCAACATAATGGTAGTTTATTTATAATTTTTAGACATTAAATAATCTAATTTATTTATGACACAACGATGATGCATTAATTATCTTATTAATGAAATATTGACATAATTGATGTTATAAATACCCAAATAAATTTAATTTGATACTTTTTATGAATTAAACTAATTTTCAAGGTTAATATGACATGTTTTTATTCATTAAATTAACTTTGTTTGAACTAATAATTCTCTTATGATTTTCACAAAAATCAATTACTAAATAGTTTCAAAATTTGCATAAAATATTTTTTAAAACAAATATTATATTATTAATTGTTATTTAATTCCTAAAAATATAAGGTTCGGCCAAATGACTTATAAAAGGTTATATATATTAATAATAAACAACTTGGGGTTCTTTTGGCTTGATATAGTAAGATTATTAACCTTATAGGGTAAGAAAATAAGAAGGCACGGTAAAGGTTAAATTATCTAACTTAAAGTTGAATCTAAATGATAAGGTTAAAATTGATACCTAAACTTGCCTAAATTCTATAGTATGAGAGGATTTCGACACATCCCCACCTTAGCTTCGAAATAAATCAATTTGGAGCTATTTAAAACCGAATTTGGATTTATAATAATATAATATTTTTAGTTATTCCAAAGGTGCCCCTCTCCTCCCTTATAAAAGGGTACCTCGTCCCTCTCTTCCTCACGTCGCATTGAGCCTTAAATCTCGGCCAACCCCTAACAAGTTATCTTCTCCAATTCCCTAGAAACATTCTAGAGGTCCCGGTATTCTTTAAAGACCAATTTTAGTTCCCTAAGAGGAGGACTCAAAGATGCGCTTCAAAGAAGTGGTAATGTCCGTTACTGATTCTTTCAACTTTATTTATTTTTCCACTTCTTATTCTTAGTTTTTTTCATTATGAAGTAATAAAATCAGTATCACTCATATACTGATATGTTATTATAAGTATGAAACAACCCTATTGTACCATCTATCCATCCTACGGAAAACGAAATGACTACGCGTGCGTACGTACGGAATACCGTCTCCACACTGTGGTGTAATCTATTTTCCACCACCACCTTACTTGGATGGGTATAATGGTGTACAAAATAACTATATATGATTATTGTAAAGTGATATTGATACTGAAATAGTATACATACACTCCAATAAAATTCTTCGATCATGAGAACGATATCATCACTCGTGCGTACATACGAACTACCGTCTACACGATGCGATGATATCCATTCTCCACGTTAACAATTCATGAATGATTCTAATGTATATAAATAAATAATCATGCAATATATGACATAATAATGATACTTGATTTATGTGTATATATATGTATTTCATCTACATAATTCCATTCAACTCAATAAGTAAACAAAAACAGCGTTCATGCGTACGTACGGCCTACCGTCTCCATGAACGGTGTATTTCTTTCCATTTACTAATATATTATATATATATGTATATTCTGAATATATATTATATATAAATAATTTTTTATATTAAGGAATTAATTAATCATGATCTATGTAATCATATGAATAATTACATGTCAAAACACGGACGACAAATGAAACGAATTTACCCAAAACGCTCTTTAACATGGAATTTACAAAAGAACGGGTAAAATAAAGTCATAAGTGAACCATATATGATATCATAAAAATAAGTATGATTCTGGAATAAGTCAATAACATTATTTAAATCATTATACAGGAGGTTCGGACACTTACAAAGCAAATCGGCCCTAAGGTAAGGGATAATTGTGCAAATCTCATTTTTATCTGAGATTGCTTATTCGTAAGTATTTACTGGGTTTATTGCTATCATCCATTTCCATGTTTATAAATGTGTATTCATGTATTTTTAAAGTCTTTTTTACCCATTTTGACATTTACCCCATGGTATGGAAGGAATCTTTCTTTTATTTACCCTATAAGGTATTTTTTTTGACATTTCCGACAAAAGTACGAGGTGAATGTTATTTTTAACTAATACGGCGTGAACAGATTTTTACGGTTTTATAAAGACTTATTTTAATGAAGCTTCCTCCAAATGATTTCATGAATATTTTAAAAAAATCCTATTCTTTTAAAATTTCATGATATTTTGTGAAAAGAAAATGATTTTGAATAAGAAATGATATTTTCCTCAAGAATTCATTTCAAGTGCTTTATAAAAATCATTTTCCATCCAAGATGACATTATTTCATATGTATATGTTTCATGTATAATGTCTAAATGATTTACATGGTTTCACTTTTCTGATTATGAACTGATATCCATTTCTTTTATAAGGATTATGTGATAATGGGATGATGTTTATGAAACCCATTTTATTTGTTGGGTTATTATGAATGATGTATGTTTATTTTGTGGCACAAGTAAGAATGATTTCATTATGAGATGGCTGGGACCTATATCTCCCTCCAATGCATTGGGTAAAGATTTATATCTAATGAGATAGACATGGCTGGAACGGCAGTTTAAACCAGTTCAGTAATATAGGACTGGAACGAGGAGTGAACTCGATTTAGAAAGGGAATTTGTCCACTAAGATGGTCTTGGCAGCAATGCCTTGGAAACTATGGAAATCACAACATGTGATTAATGGGTGCCACAATTACATGTTTTATTCCCATGCTATTTTATCGGGATTGATGTTCCTTTATGATATATGCCTTATGTACCTCCAAGATTTACGTCTTTGCTCAAGGTTTTAATGTTTAGATTTCATGTTCATGTTTTTGCTTTCAAATGTTTATGGATTGTTTTATGTTCTCTATGTTTTCCCTTACTGAGCATTTGAGCTCACCCTTTTTATGTTTTATTTCCCCAGGAAATAAAGAAAGGTTTTAGATAAGGAAACAAAAAGGGGAAGATCGTTATGGGAGATGTTGAAGATCTTTCAACATGATTAGTTGTTTATATTCCGAGTTTCCAAAGACACTATACTATTACAATCCTTGTGTGTTTTTTTATGTATTAAGTATTCCGCAAAAGTAATGTATTGTCCATGTATGTAATGATTTTGTTCTCTACAATAAGTGACATTTTATAACATAGTTGGGGGGCACTTTCAGAAGAACTTAAAATAGTATTTTTACTATAAATTCAATTTTGGTTTCAAAGAACATAAAATTACCATAATTATAGGATAATATGAATATTGGTCTAAATTTTCTCAACCAATATATTTTTAACCTATTTAGTTCTTAAAATTAACCTTGTTTTTGGGATTTAACCTATAGTTACACAATTTAACACTTATCCTGTCTTCTTGTATTTTTACACTATAGGGTTGATATAATTGCTATAAAATTCTAAACGAACTCCAATTGGATCATTAATGAAATATTGGACATAAAAAAATTTATTTGGGAAAGCCTCGTATTTTTATTAAATTTATACCATTTAATATAATAGTTTTTATTTGAAAATATCATTTATGTCAACTTTTATATACTTTAATATTTTTATTTTTAATAATAAAGAAGCAAAATGATTACATTGAAACAATACATCAATCTTTTACCAAAATGTCTATGTTATCTGTAAAATTATTTTATTCCATTAATTATGTAAATTACATTTATTTTAATATTATTAGTATAAATTATTTGATTCTTCCTTTAATAAATCAATTATTACATCATCAATGTGTCAAAATTAAGTTGAACTATTTAATGACTAAAAATTATAAATAAAATATAATGTTGTAGAAATTTTTCTCATCATTGAATGAATATTTATTACGGAATTTATCTTTTTTATAACCATATATTAAAAATTTTTTAGTTATTAAATTTGGAATATGAAACATATAATTCTTCTTTAAATAAAATATAATAAATTTTTTAATCACACATAAGTGGCATAAAAAGGATCATATTTATGAACTATGATATATTTCGGTAGAAAATATTTATCCAATTAAATTTAGAAAAGTGTCTGGGTAATTTTATAATATTATAATTTTATTTTTCCATTTAATTATCATATTTACCTTTAACTAGGGTATATAAAATTCAAAAGATACTATTCACAAAAGAAATATTTTGATCCGATTGAACCACGTTTTTCATACTAATTACTACTACATATGTCCATTTTTTTAAATTAATTTCATGTTAGTGGTAATATTACGTTCAATGGTAATTTCTAAATGTGGCTAGATGGCGGGTAAAAGTATGTTAAAAAATATCATTATATTTTTAAATATAACTCTATTATAAATGAAAATGACATACATTGGGTAAATATATGTATTATTTAAATATAGTGACTTTAAAATTAATTTTCAGTAAATTAATTGTTTAAATTAAAAATTAGGATTTTTTACAATAATGTCTTGTTTTCACTATTCATCAAAAATTTATAGTTTTCATAAAAATACCAAAACATCACCCTAAAATAATTTCAATATTCTGAATTTAAAAATGAATTCTATTTTATCAAATTATATTTCTATGAGTGTCTAAAATTAATTTTATTATATTTCACCAAAGGATAAAAATGTTGTTCCATAAAAGATATAGTATTTCTAAACATATATCTATTTAACTGAAATTTATACATTTCATTAAAAATATGTTTTATTCATGTGAAAACATTGTAAATAATATTTAAAAATTATTTATTTTGATTTATATTACTATATTTATTGGATATGTTTTGAATATTTGATTTAAATAATTTTAAAAATAATGTGTTGTTTTGTAGAGACTCAATCTTGCATGTTATGCATGCCAAGATAGTTTTCGGTACAACAAAAGTTATCAAAGATAACGTATAGTGAAATATTGGGGTGTTACATGTTTAATTTCTTCAATTTGAATCAATTAAACCATTCACATGTTATATATTGTATGGATATTGTACAAGATCCTGCACATCATGTGAGGAGCATCCAGTGAAGATTTTTGACTAATGTGATAATGAACATAAAGGGTATACAGTACCACTTATAAACATTTTGTGGTAGCATGAGAGTATCCATGAGAAAATATGGGAGATATATACATATGATTGATCTCATTGGATTTATTTGTTCAAACAAGAACAGTAGATATTTGTTTTGAGTACAAAAATATTTTTAGTGGGGCATTATAATTCCATGAATTTTATTTTCATAAAACATGATTATTTCTCCCAGGTTTTGAGTTTGGCATGGTTTTAGTAACTTCTTGAGGATTTTGTTGAAATTGAAGAGTATTTTTTCCATCTTTGATTTTTTTTCTATCAAAACCATGGTTCGTTATAACAAATCTTGAGAGACTACACTGTAAGATATCGGCTATCCACAAGGGTTATTTCAATACCATAGAGGAGTTGAGATGTCAAGGATATACTAATAGAGGGTAGGGTTCATCATGGGGATATGGATATGATGGGTTTTCACCATGGATGAAACTGATGAAGGCTATTTCATGTTTCATTTTACATTAACATAGTGCCTTTAGATGTTGTTGTAAAATGGTATTAATGCTTTAACTGTCTTAAATCAGATAAATTAACTCGATTTTTGAATGGGGGTTTTCTTTTCAGATTTTATGAAATTCAAATAATTTAATCGATGCTATTAATTCATTCTGAAGTATCCCTTACTATATTCATTTATTCTTCATTTTAGAAATTGTAGAGGATTAAATTCATCCTAAACTAAGGTATTCCATGATTTTTAAACCCGAATACACCTACAAATAACTTTTTCTACCATGTTATATGTCAATGATTTAGGAATAAGAATGGTGAAAAAAATAACCCCACACTACTGAAGATCCATTTTTTACTAAAAATTTAATGAAATAACTATTTTTGAGTTGAATGACCTCCTTTTGCGATGAAGTGGCACTCTACATGGTGGATCCACATAATATTCGTTCACCCAACATTATGGTAGTAATATTATATACATCCCCATTCACCATGTTGATACGCTATATTCCTTGGTGGCCATCTCCCAATGTACCATTTCACCATGTCACCATTCATGTGTTCTGCTAACAATTTACAGAACACAACCATGTCATAGCCTATGATTTTCAATATAAAGATACCACCCTGATATTAAAGTAGCACTCCTCCTCCATTACTAGGCTGATATTGAGGATCTATTTTGATGATGATTGAAAATGGGATCCATTTGTTTAAGATTATATATGGATTATTATGAATAAGTGGTTTGTATGATCGTTTTTTGTTTTACCTTGACAATATTGTTGAAAAAAACGATGTAGTAAGATCCTCATATCCTGGGCTATCGTTTACACATGATTTGATTATATAACGTATGTGATTAAATATTTATATATTTGAATTATTTTTTTTCATGATTGTGTGTGTGTATCACATGAGTCGTATGATGATATTTTTTTCTTGAGATATGTTAGATTAGCTGTATTTCATGTTTGATATATATTGGCATGTTGTCTTGGTATTATTATTTATCTATTTATGTTTTTCGATTATTGTTATTTTGAAATTCCAATATGTGTGACATTTTTTTTATTAGAGATATGTTTTTGTAACATGAAACACATTACCATCATTTTATGGTTTTCCCTTAGAGGGGGAGTGTTCCCGACATGTGATGTTGAAATTAATATTGAATGAAATACTTTTAGGATGAAAATACCTAGAATCATTGTTTATTTTGAGGAAAAATTCCAATAAATGATTCCTTGTTGATTCATAGTATCCACTGAGTTGATTCCCTACAGATTATGTATAGAATACCCATGACTCAAAGGCACGGTTTGTTGAGTCAATAAAGCTTTTCTTATGACTTTTTCCATTCCTTCTTGTTTTGAAAATCACAAACACCCTATACTTATGAAAATCTATATTTTACTTCTATAAGGAAAATTTCCTTCCTTAAGGGAATTTACCCTAAACATAGATTTCTTTACACATAGAAATATTTTTGTTATGTATAAAATTCCGATTCAAACCCAAAACCTCAGAATAATATAATTATAAGGTATGAAGCATTCTATTTTAGGATCCGAATTCTGGATACAAACTCTAATAATGTTCCACTATGAATTTTGGATACGAACTCTAATAAATTTCCACTCCAAATTCTGGATACGAACTCTAATAAAGTTGCACTCCGAATTCTGGATACAAACTTTAACAAAGTTCAAATCTGAATTCTGGACATCAAACTTCTATGAGTTCGAATCCGAAATTTTATTAGTTTGACTCCTAAATTTTATTAGTTTGACTTCGAACTTCTATGAGTTCAACTACAAACATTTATTAGTTCAACTCCAAACATTTACTAGTTCGACTCCGAACCTTGTATGTATAGATTCTGAATTCTAGTGAAACCATAATACAAATTTCCATAGAAATTCAGACTCTGGATTCCCACAGAATTCAGGTTATGAATTCCTATAAAATAGAATCGGAATATCCTTTTATTAAAGACTCCTAATTTCATTTTGGTTAGACTCTGAACATTAATTTACTTACACTCCAAATTTTAGTTTTTCTTATGCTTACACTTGTTTCATTGAAAAACGATGTTGTGCATTCAGTCACACTTGTCTTGTTATAAAACTATGCATTCCATTCTATTTCTAACTAACCGTTGGTTTAGTGACATGTGCGCATGTCCCTCTGAAATTTAAGGAAAATATGACCGTTGGAGGAGAGATCCAACCACGCCTATAAATAAGAGCTCATTTGAAAAGCTCCATACTTAACTTCGACAACTTTGACAACTTGATCTTATATGCTGTTGAAGTGATTTCTAGAGGGAGAGGCTCTTATCAACTCTCAAGCTTCGTGTAGAATGTTTGAACAACATGTTCAAACTTTCCCTTGTGCTGATTGCTTTGTGCGACTGTGAATGTTGGTGATTACATTCGAGGGCTTCCGGGGATAGGAAGACAGAGGTGCCGGCTACCTTAAAGTTTGAGGGCTTCCTTGCTGAAGAAGACAGAGGTTCCATCTACCTTGATGTTGAGGGCTTGCATGGATAGCGAGGCAGAGACTCCGATCTTCGTATCGAGGGATTACCCTGGTGTGGGTAAGATAGACTTTCTTGAATGTATAAATCTAGGGACCTTTATCTAAGGTTGTTGGATACCCTTCTCTTTGGGTTAAATGATTTATATCTTATTACATGTTACATGTTTTTCCTTTGCATTTTGTATTGTAAGTAATGTATAACCATCTTATACTTCCTTACACTTGTACTCTGTTTAATTAGATTCTATACGCTGTAAGGTAGAATCTCATTTTATAAATTTTTGTTAAGTTTCAATTTCCAGATCCATATTTCTGGAACTGATTTTTCGGAATCACTTTCCAAATTTAAGAAAGTGTGTAGGACTAGAAGTTTGTAACTTCATACCCTATACCAATCCTACAATTGGTGTTAGAGGTGTTGTGAATTTTCTTAGTTTATCTTCGTTTAACTTAGATCTTTCCTTGTTTAAGGAAAATTTTAAAGTGTACAATTCACCCCCTTTTGTATATTGAGCATCTAAATCGTTATTTCGATCCTAAAATTGGTATCAGTGGGGGTTTCTGAAATACTTATACTCACTTATATGTTTTTCATGCTCATTTTTCATTATACTTCATCCTTTCTTAGAAAGATAGTTTCATTCCGAACTTTTTCATTCTGAATTATTCATTCTGAATCTGTTCATTCCAAATTTGTGGTTATGAACTTTTCCTTGCTAACAAGTTTTGTTTCCCAAGTTTGTTTTAAAAAATTTAAGGAATCAAAACTGGTTCTATTGACAATATAAACCCTACAAGACCATAAATATTTGATTGTAATGACTATGAGTATTGGAGATATCGAATGAAGTCTTTCTTCATCAATACATGGGTAGATAATTTTGTTATTCTTACTAGTGATTATAAAATTCCTGATAAGGAATTTAGAACATTCACTAACCAGGAAAAGAAAGAATATCAACTCAATTATAAGGTACGCAATACATTACTATGTTCAAGGACTACAAATATATATAGACAAATTTCATCATGTGAAGCAGCTAATTTTATCTGGAAGAAGTTAGAGGTTACACAGTTTGGCACTTCTAAAGTTATTGAAACTAGGAGAGCTATGCTTAGAGATGAATACCATGGATTCAATTTTCCATATGGAGAACCAATATGTAAAGTTCAACAAATATTTATAACTATAGTGAATAGTCTTCAGTCTATGGCAGAAAAATTGTTAGATGATGAAGCCCTTGTTAACAGGATAATTGGTATTATGGCTAATGAGTGGGAATCAAAGATAATAGAAATTGATGAGAACTGTAAGGTAACTCAAATTTACTTGGATGAGCTATTTTTTACTCTTCTTCAACATGAAATGAGAATGAATAGAGATCCTGACATCATCAAAAAGAAGAATGGGAATGGTGGAGTCACATTTACAATAGCTACAAATCATATGAAAGCCAAGACTCCAAAAAGAATCACTAGATCTAAATCTAAGAACGTTGTTATCCATTCTGAATCAAGTGAGAGTGAAGTCTCAGATAATGGGTTAGAAAATCTTCCTCGAAGGATGAACAAGATAGCTAGTCAAAGAAATTTCCAATACAAGTATAAGAAAAAAGAAACGAAGTATAGGAATGATTCTGAAGTTTCATGCTATGAATTTAAAAGAGCTGGGCACATACGACCTGAATGCCCCTTTCTTAAGAAGAAAGAAAGAAAATAAAGGCATTCTGAAAAGAATAGGAAGAAGTTATTCAAATCCAAAGCTAAGAAAATTCTGAAAGCTAATACTACATGCTGTGCTAGCTATGGGGACTCTTCAGAAAGTGAATCTTCAGAATATAATTAATCAGCTCAGAAGAATGTGGGATTCATTGCCAATAATTCTTTTCCACATACATATTTTATGGATAAGGTACGCTCTACCGGGGCTTTAACAAATTCATCTCTTGATAAGAATTACTATTCTGAAAATTTTACTTCTAATGAAGATACCATATCCTCAGAAAATGAAGATCCTTCATATGAAGAAGTATCTATATTTTCCAAGTTACATGAATCAAAAAATTGTAAAATGTATAAGAAGATAGACAAGAAAAATACTAGGGAGGAAATTCATACTAAAGAGATCTCATATCATTCTAAAGATCGTAGGAATAATGGAGATCTTTTAGAAAAAATTTCTAAAGACCATGAGAAAGAAAATAATGATAAAGAAGAACTTTCTAAAGATCATGAGAATTCTATTTCAAAATTAGAAATTTTGAGGAAAAATCTAACTCTAAGGAAATGATTCCTGGGGATAGGAATTTAGTTATTAGACTGAAATCTTAAATTTTTTCTCTTAAGAAGCTCCTTGAAAAATTTACCTCTAGGAAGGAAAATTTTGACAAGATGTATTCTCAAATCAAACCTCACAGAAACACTACTAGAGTATGTTATACTCACAAAAAACCTATTTTCAAAAATAACTATTTTGTTCCTTCTAATTCCCCTCTTTGCAGTAAGTGTCAAAGTGGTGGGAATTGGATGAAAAATTGTTCTTTAAATAGAGTTCAATCTCTTGGGTTTCATAAAGTTTATTTCTCTAGACAAATGTGGATACCCAAAATATTGTTATTTTAAAATCTTGGAACCAAACAAGTTTGGATTCTGAAAGTATAATTCTTTTCATATTCTCAAAAAGATAGAGGAAGTACCAACAAAAATACATGGTACATGGATAGTGGATGTTTCCGGCATATGACTGGTAAAAAAAGAAAATTTGAAAAGATTATCAAGATGATAGGAGGAAAAGTAACTTTTGGTGATAATGCTTAGGGAGAAATTATTGGTATTGGTAATATTGATCTTCATGGTAAAACATTAATTTCAAATGTTTTATTTGTTAAGGGTCTTAAGAACAACCTCATTAGAATAAGTCAATTATCTGATGAAGGATACCTTGTGAATTTTATGAATGAAAAATTCATAGTACACAATTCCAAGGAAGAGTTTATTCTTTCTGAAAATAGCAAAGAGAATGTTTACAAATTAGACATAGATTTCCTTTGGAGCCAAGTCTTACCTTGCCTTACTGCAATGGAAGATCATTCTTGGTTATGGGATAGAGGACCAGGTCACTGTAACCAAAGGAACTTATGTAAAATATCTAAGAAGAAACTAGTTAAGGATCTACCAGAGCTCAAATTCGATTATTCTAATGTTTTTAATCCTTGTCAATACGGCAAGAAACCTAAAACTAGTTTTAAATCAATCGGCGAAGTCTCATCAACTGATGCATTATAGTTGGTGCACATGGATCTTTTTGGCCCAACACAAACTGGAAGTATTGGGGGCAAGTTCTATGTATTTTTTTAGTTGATTATTACACTAGATTTACATGGGTATATTTTTTAGCAAAGAAGTCTAAAGCATTATCATATTTCAAAGGATTTAGAGCCCAAGTTAAAAATGAGAAAAACCTTCCACTAAAAACATTTCATAGTGATCATGGAGGAGAATTTCAAAATTTTGATTTTGATAATTTTTGTAGTAGAAAAGGTATTACTCACAACTTTTCAGCACCTAGAACTCCTCAAAAAAATGGTGTAGTTGAAAGAAGAAATATAATTCTTCAATAAATAAATAGAACCATGTTGAGTGAATATTCTATAGCTAGAAATTTTTGACTGAAGCTGTAAGTACTGCTTATTTTACTATAAATCGAGTTTTGATTAGACCTCTTCTTAACAAAACTCCTTATGAGTTATGGAATGGTAGAAAACCTAGACTTTCCAACATTAAGGATTTTGGTTGCAAGGTATTAATTATGAATACTAAAGAAAATGTACACAAATTCGTACCATAATCTGATGAAGGAATTTTCTTAGGATACTCGACAACTTCTATGGCTTATAGAGTTTTTAATAAAAACACATGTATTGTTGAGGAAATAGTTCATGTCAAATTTGATGAAACTGATCCCTTTTTTTCAAACAACCTCAACCAAAATTGTCAGATGTGTTTTCAAAAACTGATTATCAACCTTTGATAGAAAATCCATATGATAAAGAAAATGATCAAGATGATACTTCTGAAACATTTACCCCATAATATTTCCTACACTATGTTGATGAACATGTTTTAAAAAACCCAAGTTATGTGTTTCTAAAGAATCATCCCAGTGATAGTATCATTGGTGATATGAATCAACCGGTAAAGACTAGAAGTTACTTAAGGAATGAAGTAGAACATCTAGATTTTCTTTCCCAATTAGAACAAAAAAGAACTGATGAAGCTTTAGGTGATAATGATTAGATTAAAGCCACGCAGGATTAACTAAATGAATTCGAAAGGAATAAAGTCTGGACCATGGTTAAAAAACACAAGGAAACTTCTATGATTTGTGTAAATTGGGTCTTTAGAAATATGTGTGATGAAAATGGAGTCATATTTAGAAATAATGCTAGACTAGTTGCTAAAGGCTATAATCAGCATGAGGGAATAGACTATGAAGAATCTTATACTCTAGTAGCTAGACTTGAATCTATTTGAATCTTAATTTCCTTTACAACATTATTAAATTTTAAACATTATCAAATGGATGTGAAATGTTCTTTTCATAATGGTTATGTTCAATAAGAAGTTTTTCTTTAACAACCTCCTGGATTTTAAGATACAAAACATCCTGATCATGTTTTTATACTTACCAAAGCTCTGTATGGACTTAAACAAGCCCCACGATCCTGGTATGATAGACTTACATGATTTTTGCTTCAAAATAACTATGTTAAGGGAAATATAGATCCAACCCTTTTATAAACAAAGATAAGAAAAATGTTTTTATTTTTCAAATTTATGTTGACGACATTATATTTGGTTCAACTCAGCAATCATTAACTAATTCTTTTGCAAGTCTAATGAAATCTGAGTTTGAAATGAGTATGATGGGTGAGTTAACATCTTTCCATGGTTTTCAAATTTCTTAAAAACCTGAAGGAACTTATATATCCCAACATAAGTATATAAAATATCTTACTAAAAAGTATGGATATGACAATACTAAGATTATAAGTACTCCCATCGGTACCTCAAACTCTTTAGATCTTGATGATACTGGGAAACCGGTAGGTCAATTATCTTTTATAGGTATGATAGCAAGTTTATTATACATAACAGCTAGTCATCCAGACTTAGTGTTCTTAGTATGCTTATGTGATAGATATCAATCCAATCCTAAGGAATCTCACTTAAAGGAAGTGAAAAGAATTTTTCACTACTTAAAGGGAACCATGGATCTAGGATTATTTTATACATCTGGAAATGATTTTGTTTTAAAAATATTTTCAGATGAAGAATTTGTTGGATGTATAATGTATAGAAATATTAAATTTTGAACATCTCATTTCTTAGGAGATTAATTTGTTTCTTAGTCATGCATGAACCACACTCAGTAGCACTCTCCACTGCTAAAGCTGAATATGTAGTAGCTGGATGTTGTTGTGCTCAAGTGTTGTGGATGCAACACACACTCACAGATTATGGCTTGAGTTTTACAAAGACTCAAATTTTGTGTGATAACACAAGTTCCATTTATCTTAGTAAAAACTATGCACATCACTCTCGTGTAAAGCACATAGATATTAGGCATCACTTTCTTAGGGATCACACACTTAAAGGAGATATTATTCTATAGTTTATTGGAACGCAAGATCAACGTGCTGATATTTTCACAAAATATTCACAATCCGATAGATTTGAATACATCAAACATAAGTTAGGAATGATAACTATAAGGTAATCCTTCTCTATTAACTTTTTGTTGAACAATTATCGAAACAAAAATAAACTCTATTTCATAGAGTGAGTACATTTTCTTGTAAACATAATCAAAAAATTGCGTAGTCTGCTTTTCAAAATTTTGTGACAAAATTTTTTATGAGTTTTTCAAAAATTTTGTACTCATTTTTTTCCCGTAGTCATAATTTTCTTATTCATTTTTTTTCGTATTCATGATTTTCATACTCATGATTTTCATAGTCATGTTTTTTTCCATACTCATAAAATTTTCGTACCGAAAATTTTCGTAATGAAATTTTCAGAACTGGAACTTTCGTAATAAGAATTTTTGTACTCGACATTTTCGTAATGAATTTTTCGGAACTGAAATTTTCATAAGGGAAATTTTCGGAACCATAACTTACATAATGAGAAATTTCGTAGTCATAATTTTATTAATGGAAATTTTTTGTACTCATACTTTTCATACTGATACTTTTCGTACTCATACTTTTTCATACTCAAAGTCTTTTCAACATTAAGTCTTTCATAGTTAGATTGTCATAGTCAAATTTTTCATCAATAAGAATAGTACCTATTACGAATAAACTACCTGGCCAATCCAAAAGGTATGATTTCCTTACTAATGGTTTCATAGTCATATTTTACATACTGGTATTTTCCAATGAGTTTTAAATTTTTGTTCGGATTCTATTTTTCTTAAATCAGAATGTTTATTTTCTAAAACCTTATAAAATCGAATTCAAGTTTTCCTTCAGGTATGTTTTCAACCGTCAGATCAGATCAAAGGGGTTTTCAACCGTTAGATGGTTTTGGAGGTCCAAAGGTTAATCCCATCGACTATATAAAGGGGACCCCGAGAGTCATCCCACATCGATTTTTCAAATCTTTCGCATCTCGAAGCCCTGACCTTATTCTTAAAGACTATTCTGATCTTTGTAAATCCGTTCCAAATCTTCCAGAACTCTCTGTTCTGAATGTCTGTTGAATCTATATCACAATACATGTCTTCTTCAAAACCAATATCAAAATGGTTAGTTTTCAGGCAAAGGTTAGTGCATCCCGATTTCTACAAATTTGATTACCTTATATCTAAGAATATTACATTGAGTGGTTGGGAGGATGTTTTCTTAACAAATCCAGATAAATAGGATCCGGTTTATACTGATTTTTTGATCGATTTCTATGATTATGTTTCCATATATATGGAAGATGACAAATAGTGGTTTTCGTTCAAGTCTTATGGAAAGACTTACAAATTATCCTACACAAAGGCTGCAAGCTTGGTCGGTTTATCCGACGAAGGGGAAGCTGAGTTTTTCTCAGAAAATCTTCTAGATGTGCAAGTAAGCTTTAACATGTTGAAGGAATTGAAATGTCATGGACTCAAGGATGCTACAACTGCTAAGATTTCTCATCTCTCCCCGAATAATCAGATTCTACAGCTGTGGGTACAAGTTTTTCTCGTACCAAGATGAGGAGACAAGGATAATCTAAAGAAGAGTGATATTTATGTGTTAGATTTCGTGGTAAATCTGAGGAAGATAAATTTGATAAGGCATGTTTTTATTATGATAAAAAACATCAAGGAAGGAAACTTAAGAGCTCAGATAATCATGTTCCCTTCCTTTCTATCAAAGTTGATAGTTTGGTGCTTTGATTCTTTCAGAGTTGCATGCATGTCAAAAGTTCTGAATTGTATGCTTATGCTGGTTAGCAATGATACATCGAAGGGGATGAAGATGGGTTTTTCTGAAGAATCCGGAGAATTCTACCCTTTGTCTGTTGAATAGGCTGAGGAATCTCAGAAAGATTCACAAACTCCAGAACCATATAAATAGAATTAAAGAAGAGAAATCTTATGGAAGTGGATACTGAAGACAAAACTCTTAAAGCTAAGGAAACCGAGTATGCTCCTCCCAAGCCGAAGAAGCAGAAAACATATCCAAATGAAGTTGCTGAAAAGTGGAGGTAAGTCAAGGAGAAGAGGAATAAAGGGGATCCACTGTTCGTATTGGACTCTGTAGAGGCTAAGGCCTTAAAAGAGAGATATGTGGATGAGTTAGAAAATTTGGAAAAAGAAAAGAAGATAAAAAATAAGATGGGTGAAGCTGAGATTGTTCAATATCTTGTGAAAGCAACTGAAATAGCTTCTAAGCATATTCCGGTTCCAGAAACATTCTGTACCGAACCATTACTGGAGACTCCTAGAAAGAAGTACTTCACTCCGAAATGTCTAAGTGTGAAGATGTTGTTGATGAAGTAGAAAAACAAGAAGTTGGGGAAGAAATAGAGGAAGTGATTAAAGAAGAAGAAGAATAATAAGGAAGTGAAGATCTGGATTCCTTGATCATGCAAGTAGAAGATTATCAAGAAAAGGATGAATACACAAAATTAGTCACTTTAGGAATGAGAGATGAGAAAGTATGTGGCAAGGATGATGATAGGGAAGAGGAAGAGAATGAAAATGTTTTTTTTGATGAGGAAGAATCCTATGAGAAAAATTTTCTTGAGGAAGGTCAAGAAAAAGAGAAACTTGATAAAGACCAAATTATTCATGTTTTTGAATCCATGGAACTGTCTCCTAATGAGGGACCCATTCCGAAGAATGTTAAACGGAAGAAAGTGCTATTGGAGACACTAATAAAAGATATTAACGGGAAGAAAGAGATTGGTGGTACCTCTAGAAGGATGATGGTGCATGATGAAGAAGTTCAATCTCCAAGAAAATTTTCGGATTCAGAGTCATCAGTACATGGTCTTTATTTTCTGGTTGAATCTTTGAAGAAGGTGGTGGAAACCATTTATATTTTTCCAACAATAGACTCTAGATTCCAGATGATGCAATAGAGTTGAATCAGAAATCAGATTCCTTATCCATGCTGATGGATAAGTGTGTGATGATCGAAGATGAGCAAAAAAGCTTCCTTATGGATTATAACA
The DNA here is from genome assembly GCA_963277665.1 of Viscum album. Taxonomy (NCBI): domain Eukaryota; kingdom Viridiplantae; phylum Streptophyta; class Magnoliopsida; order Santalales; family Viscaceae; genus Viscum; species Viscum album. The sequence goes on along the minus strand of OY728126.1, from coordinate 2,043,525,363 downwards.
TGCATAGAAAGTCTTGCAGTCATGTAACAAAGTGGTCTAAGAGAGTTGATGAAGAGTTATTGTAGTATGAAAATTTTCAGTATGAAGTTCAAAATGCTTTTGACATGGAAGATAGAAAGTTTAAAGATCTTCATGAAAAGCTGACCTAGGAGAAAAATTCTCGTAATCAATAGGTCAGGGACCTGAATGGGAAGCTTAACTCAGTTTCTCAGAATTGGAAAATTGAATAATATTTACGAATTAAGTTTCAGGAAAAGCATCAGAAGCAGGAGGAAATTCATAAGGCTCAGGCAGAAGCTTTGAAAGCTCAAGAAGATAGGATCTTAGCCTTGGAGAAGCTAGCCGAAGAAGATCAAAAAGACTTGAAGAAGCTAAAGATCCCGCTGAAGAGTCTTATCCTGAAGGAAAAGGAAGTCAAATAGAATCAATACGAATTGTTTGTTAAATTTTTCTTTCCTTGTAATTTTTTTTGACAACTCTAATGAAATTTTGGTTGGTTGTATCTTGTTATATACAATTCTTTTAGGTACCATATTATTCCATTCCCATAATTTTTTTAAAATCACAAAGGGGGAGAAGGATAAAGAACTACAAAAAAGGGTAGAATGATTTAAAATGGAGAAGGAAAATTGACTATGTGAAAATATCCTTAATGTAATTCGGAGTTTCCCATTACGATTTTTTTTCATTCCCATGATAATGAAAACTCCACTCCGAAATTTCAGAATACAGTCCTTAGAGTTTCAATGCCTAAGTGGGAGTTAGTTGTATTCACTATCATCCATGAACAATGGGAGATATGTTTAAATTTCAATGTCTAATTATTTTTTTTCAAGGTCCATATATTCTTTTTCATAAGGATGTTTGTGCTTTCCAAAAAGGTGGAGATTGTTGAGTCAATAAGGTTTTTCTTATGTCATTTTCCATTCCTTCTTGTTTTGAAAATCACAAACACCCTATAATTAAGAAAATATATATTTTACTTCTATAAGGAAAATTTTATTCATTAAGGAAATTTACCCTAAACATAGATTTCATTACACATAGCAATATTTTTGTTAAGTATAAAATTCAGATTCATACCCAAAACCTCAGAATCATATAATGCAAATCTATGAAGCATTCTGTTTTAGGATCTGAATTCTGGATACAAACTATAATAAATTTCCACCCCGAATTATGGATACAAACTCTAATAAAGTTCCACTCCGAATTCTAGATACAAACTCTAAAAAAGTTCTACTCAGAATTCTGGATACGAACTCTAACAAAGTACAACTCAAAATTCTAGACTCCAAACTTCTATGAGTTCGACTCCAAAATTTTATTAGTTCTACTCCAAAATTTTATTAGTTAGACTCCGAACTTCTATGATATCGACTCTGAACTTTTATTAGTTCATCTCCATGCTTTTAGTAGTTTGACTCTGAACATTGTAACTCCAGATTCTGAATTCTAGTTAAACCAGAATCTGAATTTCCATAGAAATTCAGACTCCGGATTCCCACAGAATTCAGGTTCCGAATTCCTATAAAACAGAATCTGAATATCCACTTATTATAGACATCGAATATCATTTTGGTTAGACTCTAATCATTTATTTACTAACACTCCTAATTTTAGTTTTTCTTATGCTTACACTTGTTTCATTGAAAAATGATGTCCTGCTTTCAGTCACACATGTTTTGTTATAAAACGATGTTGTCCATTATGATTCTATCTAACCGTTGGTGTAGTGGCACGTGTGAAGGTCCCTCCTAAATTTAAGGAAAATATGAGCATTGGAGGAGGGATCCAACCACACCTATAAATAGGAGCACATTTGAAAACCTCCATACTGATCATTGACAACTTTGACAACTTGAGCTTATATACTGTTGAAGTGAATTCTAGAGAGAGAGTCTCTTATCAACTCTCAAGCATCATACAGAAAGCTTGAACAACTTGTTCAAACTTTTCCTTGTGCAGATTGTTTTGTGCAACTCCGAATGATGGTGATTACATTCGATGGCTTCCGGTGATAGGAAGACAGAGGTACCAACTACCATAATGATCGAGGGCAGCCTTGCCGAGGAAGACAGAGGTTCCAACTACCTTGAAGTTGAGGGTTTGCGGGGATAGCAAGACATAGACACCGATCTTCGTATCGAGGGCCTACTCTGGTGTGGGTAAGACAAACATGCTTGAAACTATAAATGAAGATACATTTATCCATGTTTGTTCGGTACCCTTCTCTTTGGGAGAAAAGATTTATATCTTGTTACTTGTTACATGTTTTTCCACTGCATTTTGTATTTTAAGGAATGTATAACCTTCTTATATTTCTATACACTTGTACTTTGATTAATTAGATTTGAAATGCTTTAAGGAAGAATCTCATTTTGTAAACATTGGTTAAGTTTCAAATTTCGGATCCATATTTCCGGAACCGATTTTTCGGGATCACTTTCCAGATTTATGCAAGTTTGTAGAACTAGATGTTTGTAACTTAATACCCTACACCAATCCTAAAATTGTTGTTAGAGGTGTTGTGAATTTTCTTAGTTTAACTTTGTTATACATAAATATTTCTTTGTTTAAGGAAAATTTTAAAGTGTACAATTCACCCCCCTCTTGTATATTGAGCATCCACATTGTTATTTCAATCCTATATTGTTATTCTAAGAATCCCATTACTCGATGCCTTTTGGATTCCATATTTCATGCCCACATGATGACTTTTCGATTTAGAGGGGCACACAGATATCCTTGTGGTGAGGTTATGAACATTTCTAATGAACCTTGATTATCATTATGACATTTAATTAAAGATAGTACAAACAAGCATTAAAAGTGTTTTTGTTATTACATAAGCCCTATGTTTTGGATTGTTTGTTAATGTTACAAATCTATTACTATTATTACCTAATGTTATTATATATTATCAAACATGGTGGACAATTCATTGGTGGTTCCCTATTAAGTACTAAAATAAACAACTAATTGGAAATTTCTATGAACTTTTAGATAACATATATATGGATTTGGTTAAGAGAAATTGTCCTTTGGTGGAATTTTGATTAGTGAAAAATGAATACGAAACAATACTGGACAAACTATATTGGACCATGATGATGATTATTTATTGTTGATCTATTTATATACTACTTATAAATTAAGAAGTATAACCAGTTTTGAAGCTAATATTATTTCCATCTTGTATACCATCCTTTCAAATTCTTCTTGAGTACTTTGAGAGTGATATATATATATATATATATATATATATATATATATATATATATATTATCAAATCAGTGACATAATAATCATTTTATAGTGTCTACACAAATAGACACAGACCCTCTCGACTAGTTTTCATCATCATTTATATGAGGATAGACACATGAGGTCATGTTATCATCAATATAATAAATATTGGTTCAGTATGGTGTGTTACAAGAAGTATGTAATAATATATTTTTCAGAAATATTAGTAGAATGTTTCAATATTTTCCATGATTCTGATTTTGTTTTCAATTGTTATTTTCTAGTATTTATATCAGTTCAAATATCATCAAGTGTTAGTAATCCCACTGAAACAGATCACATAACATATATATACTAATATACTATGAGATATATAGTAAAAATAAAGTATTTATGTTAGTTAATGGAATATTCTTGTATTGTATGAAGGATATTGAGTGTACGGAAATACATAATTGAAAACATGAATTCATGGAAGGAAACAAATCATGAAATGTTGTGAACAATGGTAGATATTATTATACATATTATAAATAGCATCAATAGGTTGGATATCCCCAATAATATTCTTCTGAGAGAAATCCTCTTAATGACGATTGGATGTGTAATATGAAGAGGTATACCATGATACATTGAGTAATAAAATTGTTTTTCACAAAAAAAATTATACTATGTAGTATAACAATTGATGAAAATTGGCTAGTAAACATATTCAATAATTTTTCTCATATCAACTAGTAGAAATTTCACCAAGATGTATGATTCACATGGATAGCATATGGACAAATTAATTTCGGAATTAGTCATGTAGAATGAATAGTTGATCATGATATTGGGATGTATATGGTGTTACACTCAAGAGAGAAACATTTTAATGGAATTCATAAATGATTCAAAATTTATACATATATAATGAAGATAATAAATTTTCCAATAAAAAATATTCTTTCAAAATGATCATGAAGTATTCATACATATAATATAGTAAATGGAATGATCTAACATGAATATTGGAGATTCAAACTAGTTTTTATTTACTCTAAAATGGAGATATTCAACAGAGGATTTGAAAATTCATCAATCATATAATAGGAATCCTTATACTACATAAGTAATGTTTATCAACTATTGAGTTAATAGTTGATCAATAGTGAAAATATGATTGATGAACTATGATTATTCATTACACCAGAATCAATATTATTATATACTAGGAATTTCAATCTATTTTAAATGTTTATGTGAAAGGTAAATTTATTTTTCTAATTTAACACTTCAATAGTGATCATTTATATGCTATTTTTAAATATATTTAACGGTTTCTTGATTTAATATAATGATAACCCTTCTTATTTATACATTTTTAAATTTGGTGAGATACTATATGAAACCACTATTTCATCATCATTTTTATCTATTTTATCTCTTAGCTAAATATAATTTCCCATGTATGTTATTCAAATTTCATTCATAATTATAGTGATGTCTCAATTTAAGAAAATTATTAAGAGTTTTTTGGTTTTATTATTTATTCAACATTATTTAAGAAAAACTACTTTCAATAAATTATAAATATATTATTAATAAATGAATTCATATATCTCTCTATGCATAAAAGTTTAAACAATATTAATAACAAACTGAGTCCCATACAAATATTATTACATGATTTTAACATTAATATCTAAAAAATAAATACCCCTAATATAGGGTCATACTGTCATTGGGAAATTTGTATAAAAAAAATAAACTAATACATATTAATTTCAATATATATAATATTCTTATAAATCCCATTTAACTTTTGTTTCCATAAGATACATTAATGACATACATAAATAAATGAGGTAAAATTCTAATTAAATAAAAAATCATGATAATGATGTAAAAAATATGACTCTAGAGTCACAACATAAATAAATATAAGAGGATGAGAATATATAATAACAAGTAAGATATAATGACCCAGTTATTCATGAATAGAATTATATTTCATTTATTTATTTAAACATATTATAGATATAGAAAACACATTCATGTTTCATTTTATTCAATTGTATTTAAATTGATGTCATGTATCATTACCATTGATAATATAGTCATTGAACAATGATCACATGACTAGTACAAATATAAGGTTTTAGAAGATTCATTCGATAGAGACAAAGTAGGTTATGACATCATCTACTAAACTCTGGTCGTATGAAGTTCATTTGTGGAATCATAAAAAGGAGGTTGCATCACTGGGATTTTCTATTGACCATGCCCATCCTAACTTCATCTCATTAATCTTGAATAGAATCACATATGGGGGAAGATCAAGTTAATATAGATTACCCCAAAAGTGATGTCATTCGATCCACCCCCAGAGTATGTCACCATAACACACCTCACACATAGGTCTTATATCGGTGTTATAAGGGGTTTTTGACAAGGTATTAGTTACTTATCATGTAATAACTTTTATAAATAAAATTATTATTCAATTAATTATTTTATGAGAATAATTTTTCATAAAAATATAATGAATTAGATAAATTGATTTTTCAGGTAAAATGGTACATTTCAGAAATATATAAATTATTAAGTTAAACAATGTAAATATTTATAATTTTATTATAATAGTGTTATAATAAAACTCCTTTTAATTATAAGTATTTATTATACTTATTACTTATTGTTTTTACTTTATAAATGATATAATATATACTCTGATAAGAACTATATTTTTATATGATAAAGGAGAACTTGTATTTTTAATTAAAGAATTTATTTTTATGAATTACTAATTTTTTCAAATAAATAATATTTTAATAAAATATTTTTATCAATTATGTTTTAGGAATAATAATTTAGTATACAATTTTTATGATGACAAATAAAATTTTTAAAAACAATTAAAGACTGTTTTTTTAAAAAACCTATCAATTTTCAATAAATGGCGGTTTTTATTTTAAAAATTGAAAATTTAAATATTTTGAAAATTATTGGGATAAAAATGTAATATTTTTGGAATTATGATTTTGAAATTATCCAATGGTGAATTTTTTATAATTTTCTAAGATAGTCAAATTTTTGGGTAAAAATTAAACAATAAATAAATATATAATGTGTTTTATATCATCATAATGAACGATTAGTGATGTAATAAAATAATATAAAAGTTATATTCAGAAAATATACTTTTTACCTTTATAATATTAAAATTTTAGATTTGTTTGTTCAATTATATAATGTTCTAGTGGACCCTCCATGACTTATTAATTATTTAAAAATTTTAAAATGAATTCCTTGAGAGTGTGACTCACCTCCACATATGAATGGATAATAATTTAGTTTTTTCTCTCATTTGCCTTATAAAAAATATTATACCACTCCCCATTAGATTAAAACATAGGCAAAAACAATACAATGTTTTGTGGTTTTGAATAGTTTAATGTTTAGTGTCCAAAACCTAAATAATATTGAATTCTCTCTCTTTCCCTATATAAAACCTCCAAATTTTTTCATAAATATCTACTAACACAATTTTATGCTCTCTAAAACTCTTCCTAACACTCCCTATAGTTTTGAAAAGATTCCCCAAGATCCCAATAATCCTCTCCCAAGCCTTTGGGATCACACTTCAAAGTACGAGATCCTCACATTCCTCTCCTCCATTCAAATTCAAGCATCTTATTCGAAAGTAGTTTTGGTAATTTTGAATGGTAATAATTTCATTATTTTATTACCATTTTATTACTGTAAATTTTATGTTATTTTAAAGAGGTATTATTTATTCTCCTTCATTTTGACCCTTACCTAAGTCGTCACTATGCCAAAATTTCTGAAGGCATCCTGCACCCCCCTCTTTTACAAAGAATTATTTTTATGTTATGCATTTTCATTTCATTTATTCATATGTTGGGATATGTTATTAAATACCATACCTAATTATTATTTAATTCATAAATCATGATACCCCCTTTCACTCTAATATATCCCTCTTCTGAACCCTTATGTACTCTCATTACAATGCCAAATTTTCATAACGGATTACCTTAATTGTCATTTTTATCCATGATTCTTCATGTTGTTATACCCTTATTTTTCAATAGATTATTTTGGGGTAAAATTTTTCACCAAACCCATATATCCGTACTTATGTTGTAATGATGAGATACCACTTTTTATCTCATTAATTCCTTTTGTGTACACCAGTTACCATGCCAAAATTCTGTAAGGGATTTCCCTCTTCTGATTTGAATTCAAGTATTTCTCCCATATTATGCATCTAAATTCTATTTTATATGTTGGTATATTATGTTACATTTTATTTTTAATTTATATTTCATGTATAATTTATGTGATACCACCCTCTATCTCATCAACCCAAATTATGAATTTCTATATGATGACGTTATGCAATTGAAATGGCACTACGATATTCGAAGACAAACTTTTCATGTAATGAATACCATACCCATTTCTCTATCAAGGTTATTCACATTTATGAACATATACAAATTTAATGGCACTAAAATGTATTTATTACACATTAATTAACTGTGGAATAACTTATGATGTTGAATGTTTCCATGTTATATGATCCATGTGGCACACTTTTGCATGAAATGAAATGTTTATAAAGGGTGCGCCCTAATAATTTCCATTGAATTGGGTAATGTTTAGTATCATGATACTCCCTATAAAATGGTGGTTTACCCATTATAATTTGTTTGAAATTAGGTTTTACTCATTATAATTCAAGTGCAATGAGGAATTAGTCATGCTTATTCTTCTTCAATAAAGGTTTACTCTTATTAATTCATATGAAATGATGGTTTACTCATGCTAATTCATGTGAAATGAGGGTATAATCATGCTAATCCACGTAAAATGATCCATGTCTCATGCTAATATCATGTTTTATGAAGTTTAAAAACTTTCATGTCATGATAATCATTCTATATTATGCCTTTATGTTCATGTTTCTCTACTGCTCCACTGATATGCCTATTGCCTAACATGTATTGTACTTTTCATGTTATTCCTTGTTTACCCCCTTACTAGGCATTATATCTCTCCCCTTTCTTATGTATGTCCACAGGTTATCCCACGCAGTGTTAAATACAAAGGAATGAGTTGTAAATTTAAACGAAGCTGTCAATAAAGATGTTGTATTTTATGTTTTAAGTTGTTATGTAATGTTCCTAACAACCCAAGACACTAGTCCTCAAGATACTAATAGTTGTATGCCATGAAAGTTTTCGTAATAAATCATATTGAAATGTGTCATGAACTAGCCCGAGTTAACCCTAAACCGATCAGCCAGGCAAGCCCACGACAAGTCCCGAGAGGCATTCCATATCCTCTCTAGATGGAAAAAAGCACAAAGGTCATCAATTGAGTACACAAGGGAACGATTTCGACCATATATAAACAATTAAACAAAAGCAGAAAGAAATGTATATCCCAAAAAACATTTACATAAAAATTGAACTGAACATCATTTGTACATGAAACATAATGTACAACTAAACCGAAAAATGAACTGAAAAACCCCGTAAACCAATGAACTTCATATGAACCCTTTGGTAAATCTCCAACATAAATATTACACATCTCCCAAGGCGATCAAACTCAAGATGAAGACTACACAAGGGAGAAAAACATAAGAAGACTATAGGTGTGAGTATTAAAAGTCAGTAGGATAGCCCGATATTATATTCCCAATGCACTTCCGTTAATATAAAAGAAACATAATTTTATATTTTAAAATACAAGATAAAAAAGTATGTTTTTCAAATGAGGTTCAATCCAATAATAATTATCAGACAAAAACATGCATGTTTAATGAACAAAACTGCAAGTTACAATTTTTCAAAGTGGTGAAACTTCAAAATGAAAACTGTTTCATTGAGAATTGCTTTAAATATTTTACACTTGTAAATAAATAAAACACACTACTGAATTTACCAACCAACATAAATGTATTCTGACTGTGAGTAAAAAATTTCCAATGACCACAACTCAAGGGAAAACCCCTAGGCACTAGTTAGTTGTGAGCCCCTGGTACCTCGTATCTCGGTGAAAATAACCATAATAAATATCGGTTCTTGTGAACACAATCCACTATTAGGGAGAATAAAAATAACCTAGTGGTCCCTCAACATAATAATCATCATAGTTTAGTTAGTGTTGTCATCGTCAAACTTCCTATGTGAATCAGGGGCAAAACCCCACAAAAACAATAGCTTATTAGTACAAGTCCGCCTACCTAGACAACTGAGATTCTATTTAGTTCTCAATCAAGTTACACATCTTATAAAATACACATTTCACATCCAAATTCAATTCCCAAACCATAAAAACAAACAAAATACAATAAACATTATTCTCATTTCTTTAACAAATCAATAAACACCTACAAATTTTCATAAAACAATTTCAAGAGTGTATTGAGGCTTTGCTCAAAAAACTCATTCAAAAAATTATTTGAATTATAAAAACTCTACAATACTATACCCAAACATATTTGGCAGCCCTAAGAACATTTACAGAAATAATTTCATGGACAATATGACAATCCCAATTGACACAGCATGGTATATACAAGTAAAACACTCATTCTTCATTTTCATGAAAAGCCATACATGCCTTTTAACATTTTCCCAAAACAGACATTTGGAAAAGATATGAATTTCTCTTTTTTTATAGAGGTGTATACACACCATATACAGAATCAATCCACATTCATAAATCCTATAAAACACTCAGGATACATGTTCCGAAAATAACCAATTTCATAAGAATGTGAAACAAGCCATTTTCTGACAACTCGTGCCAAACATGTTGTAAATCCAAACCCATTTATTTGAAAAACCTAATACAAATTGAAAATCCATAAAAGGATGAAAAAAATAATTTTTTTACATGTTTCCAATGTATTTATAAATCCAAACAAATTATTTTAAATTTCACTAGACACATAAAAGCCAACTGGGCAATTTATTGAACACGTGGCATGCACTGTTTAAATATACTTATATTAAACACTTAAAAAGGGATAAAATACCATTTTCATTACTTAATTTATTCATGCTACTGATACATATTCACAATACTATAAACCATGTGCAAAAGCTAATGTAATAATTTATCAAACAAGATGAGTGGACATTTATACCAAAATAACTGTATTTTTAATAAAATACGTCACAAAACATAATTTTCACACTAAACCATTAAAACAATGATTTCATAGCAGGACATATAATATAAATATTAATATATAAGTATTATAATGATGAAACTTAAATTAAAAAGACTTGTACAATGGACAACCTACCTCAAATCCTTGGGGTAATAGAAACGCACTCCCAAAATCACCATCCGAGGGTTTACAAACCCTAATACTATGATGACCCGACCCAAATGAATAAAAACCCCATAAAAAATCATGTAACAAAAGAACCATTAGCCAAACAGGACTAGGGGAGATTATAAAACTAATAAATAATGAAAGGAGGAAGAAGATGGATGATAAAGGTGAAAGAATCTCACCTTTTCAACTGGGAAACTCTTCGTATTCCACTAGATCTGCACCCATATATAAAAGTTAATGGCTTGAAACATCATTTAGAGCCTCCTAAGGTTAGGAATAACCATGTAAAGAACATTTGTTTCCAAATGAGCACAAATTTTTTTATTTATTAATGATACAATTTACCTTTCCAATTCTTGACGATTTGAGAGACATTGAGAATGGTTTACCACTCTGAAAATATTCTGAAATCAAATGAGGGAAAATAGATAATGGAGGTTAGTATAGGTATAGTTTCTTAGAGTGGGAGGTATAATCAATGAAAAATATTAAAAAATTAACTAGATATAATATAAACAATTTATTTTTAAAAAATCGGAAATGGGCCCATGGGATGGAACAATGTCTAAATAAGTAACCCCAATTCACTATCATTATGAATTATTAAGGGGTAAAAAAGGATATGGTAGTTTGAATATATCGGTTTATACCATCTGGGAAGTAGAATTGGTGAAAAAGTTTAAAAAAAAGGAGTTATAAAAGAATCAAATTTTGGTTTTTAAAATTGGAATTTTTCCCACAGTTGGCCCAAATCATGAAGTAACCTCCCTTTCTCCCAAACATTTGAACAAACAATGGGGAACCCAAATTAGGGTAATTAGACATAGATAAAATGTAAAAACTCATGATTAATCTCACACAATGCCAAATAAAATTATCAGGATTTCAAATGAACAGGATCAAATCAAACACATGAAAAACCGGGTGTGACAATTCTCCCCACGATTCAAACATTCCGCCCTAGAAAATCCATTACACTTTCCAGCTGAAAGATAAACACCTAAGGATTCCATAAAAAAAATGATCCAACCTATCAATATAATGAAATATCATTTTACATCAATATAACATAATATTCTTTCCCAAACAAAACACTAACCCACAACCACTTTGTGAAAATCAACGGAACGATCAAGCCACCACCTCCACAACCAACCTAAGAACCCGATTGTTGGGCCTTATCGCAATGAAAAAAACAATCACACATACTAAATAGAAGTAATGAAAACCAAGGAATATAGGGGATTACATAGTGGACTCCCCAACATTAATAAACAACAAGCACTAGACAAGTTCATAGTAGGAAAAATCAACGAGACCTGTAGTGGGTCTCCCCACCATTAGAACCCAACTAGCAACGAAAAAAACAAGAAATAAACATTACCTCACTTTTAAAAAGTCAAAAAAACACTCCCACAACATCCCACCAACCCATGTTAATAGGGTTTCAACATGAACATATAAACCACCCACTCCCGAACAGAGGGGATGAGAACTTGGCCAACACTTTCAGCACGGATCCGGAACCCCACCTCTTGGGGAGGGGAGGGAAGGGGACCCAATAATTTAGCCAATAGAACAATAATAGAAACCAAGGAACTATCCAAATCTCTCCACCTATGAATAGGTAACACCATGACCTTACCCAATTTTCAGAGGCGGTCCACAACGAGGCAATGATCTGAAACCCAAATCAATGAGGGAATAACCATAGACTCCGTGTGAGGGGTAAATCCACCACAAATGTTGTGACAAATGGAAATTCACAGTAATGAGGAACCAAAATATACACATAGAAACTACCTTCCCACAATGGTGGAGGAAGGAGCCTAGTCAATTTCCCATATCTAAGTAGATTTCCCGACTGCGTGAAATGCTTCACTCTGAGGCCTATGGCTGGATCCCTAAATAACGAATCATCTTCTTCCCCGCAGTCAGGTGCTAAGTATCACACGACTCAAAAAAACACACATTCTCAACAAAACACTATAATCAAAATATGAAATCATAGATATATATCAACACTCTCTCAATAAGAATGAGGAGCATAATGGACAACGAATATGGCGAAATGCATCTACATCAACGAACAAGCTGTTATGTCCATAAGAATTATCACGAACAAGAAGCACTTTAAATTTATCCCAAACAACTCTCTATTAAAACTAACAGGATGAGGAATTATTTTAGGAGGTAGATCTAACTTGTGAAACATGAGAAAGAATCCTTAGTTTTATCAATTGGAAATCATTCAAACATAGAACTATATGTGGACATATCACTAAATCCAACAAATCTTTAGAAACCCACTGAAATTTACTACAAAATAGAGCCACTAACAATTACCATATAAATATGAAACAATAGTATGAATTCTAGATCATAAGGATTAATAGTGAATAGAAAACACTTCTAAGACATAGGATAAACCATCCTCATAACAGTCAGTTCAAAACAAACACCATAATATTTCAGCTAAAAACACATTTGAAAAAAAAACTAACTTGGTGTATTTTAACATTCAGTAATTGTGTTTCATCAAGTCTCACTCACATGAACATTTATGTGCCACCCCAGGCACTCAACAACCATTCCATATAGGCCATCTTTCCAGATATCAACAAAACCATGCATGTGAGAACCCATGAAAACACCAATGGCTAAAACAAAACAACATCATTCCAAAAATATTGTACCGTCAAAAAGAACACCAACAACCAAGTCCAAAATGATTTTTATATTCCACAAAACAAACCATAATTAATCAACAACCACTTGATTAAAAAAAATAAAGTATATTTATTAGAACTTAAAAAAACAGACATTCTATTCCAAATAACCCTTCCCCATTTTCAAAAAAAATCACCAAGGTTTCTTTTCATAATATGAAAACCACAAAATGCAAAACCCCTTTCTAGAAAAATACTAGCCGCAAAAAAACCGAATTTCCAAAACATAATCATCAGATTAAAAAATGTTACAACTTCCCAAAACACCCCATTTAAAACAATGCTTCAAAATTACTTTAAAATGATTCACACTTTCAAATCATTTAATTTCAACAATCCACAAGTTTAGATTAGGGAAAATCCAATCCCATTGAATAATTTCCACTTCCTCTAAAAAATATGTTTAATAAAACACTACCTAACCAAAACCATTCATATATATAATTTTTGAAAACCCCTTTTCTTCATTTCCAAATCCAATCCTTCCTTTAAATTTCATTTCCATAATTCTCTCACAAGAATTTTCAAAACAATAATTCATAATTCATGAAAGGTCCAAGAAACCCACAAAAGGGAACTAGTGTTGGTGGGTGACATGACAATATAGTTGGCGGACATATGTCAAACATAGCACCAGCATGGAGCGACTTGTTAGGATGATTCCCTGGCTCCACATGGATTTCTAGGCCCTACATGCTCACAGATTCCATTACTCGGATTCCCCTTTTCATATCCATACACCAAATAATCATCCAGAACAAATGACACTAATAAAACCAGACATCTGATGGAAACTTGAGGATCAGAACAAGAAAGAGTTTGTGATTCTCTTCATGTACATACACCGAAATTCCCCACAATCCTAATCCACCTACCTTGACATCCGCAAATTAAAATGGCGCACTAAAAGAATGGTCTTCTAAGAGCCGACCTACTCTGATACCATTTTGTCATGAACCATCCTGAGTCAATCCTGAACTGGTCACCCTGGCCATCCCACGACTAGTCCTGAGAGGTGTTCCTAATCCTCCCGGGATGGCGACAAGCACCAAGGTAATAAATAGAGTACTCAAGCGATCATTTTCAGCCGTATATAAATAATCAAACAATCATCAGAAAGAAATGTACATCCCAAAAGACATTTTATATAGAAATTGAACTAAACAAAATTTGTACAAGAAACTGAAAGTACAACTAAACCAAAATACTCAACTGAACAAACTAGTTAACCAACAAACACCAATTGACCCCACTAGTCACTCTCTAAAAAAATGATCACACATCGCCCAAGGCGATCAAACTAGAGTTGAAACCTGCACAAGGGCTAAAAATAGAAGAAGACTATAGGCATGACTATTAAAACTCAGTAGGTTAGCATGATATTCTATTCCCAATGCACTTCCATTAAAATAAAAGAAACATCAATGTATAGTTTTAAATACAAGATATAAAAGTATTCTTTTCAAATGAGGTTCCATGGTATAATAATTATAATATAAAAACTTGCATGTTTAATAAACAAAAATTAAAGTAACAATTTTTCAAATAGGTTCAACTTCAAAATGAAAATTGTTTAAATGAGGGCTGCTTTAAAGATTTTACTATTTTAAATATATAACACACACTACTAAATTTACAAACCAAAAAAACCATATTCCAATGATGAGTTCAAAATATCCAATGGGCACGACTTATAGGAACACCCCAGGGAACTAGATAGTTGTGAGCCCTAGGTACCTCGTATCTCGTTGAAAGTAACCATAATAAAAATCTATTCTCGTGCACATGATCCCCTAGTAGGGATCATACCCATAACCTAGTGGTCCCCTAACAACATCATCATCATAGTTTAGATAGTGTTTTCATCGTCAAACATGCTATGTGAAACAGGGGCCAAACCCCACCGAATCACTAATAGACTAGTACATGTCCGCCCACCTAGATATCCAGTATACCTTTTAGTGTTAAATCAAGTTACACATATTATCAAATACACATTTCATATCCAAATTTCATTCCCAAATGATAAAAACACAATCATCCAATAAAATTTCTGCACATTTCCTTAACTAATGAATAAACCACTACAAATTTTCGTAAAACAATTTCAAGGTGTCTATTAAGGCCTTACACATAAAACTCATTCAAAAACACTAATTGAATTATATACACAGAACAAAAACATACCCAACCATATTTTGAATCCCTAAAAAATTTATGAAAATCATTTATTGGATTATCAAACAATCCCAATTGACACAACACGGTATATACAAGTAAAACACTCATTCATAATTTTTAGGAATTGTCAAACAAGCCTTTAATCATTTTCCAAAAACTAACATTTGAAAAAGATATGATATTCAATTTTTTAAGGAGGTGTAAAAAAACAATATAAAGCATAAAACCATATTCATAGATCCCATAAAACACTCAGTTTACATATTCAAATCACAACCATTTTCATATGAATGTGAAACCGACTATTTTTCAGCCACTCGGGTCAAAACATGTGGTCAACCAAAAAACATTTATTTGTAAAAACAAATACAAATTGGAAAGACATAAAATGGTCGAAAAATAATTTTTTATATTCTTCCAATGTATTTATAAATCCAAACAAATCATTTTAAATTGCACTAGACACATAAAAGACAACCTGGGAATTTATCAAACATGTGGTATGCACTCTTTAAAAAAACATATATTAAGCACTTTAGAATGTATAAAATACCATTTCATGTCATAAATTTATTAAATATACTGAAACATATTCAAAACACTATAAACCATGTGCAAAAGATCATGAAATAATTTATCACACAAGAGGAGTTCCCCTTTATATCAAAACAAATATATTTTTAACAAAATAAGTCATAAAACATAATTTGCACACAAAACATTTAAAACCAAGGTTTAACTACAAAAAATATCATATAAATAATATTATAATAGTATGAGATTTATGAAACATAAAATATAAAGTCTTGTGCAATGGACAGCCGACCTCAAATCCTTGGCGTAATGGAAACGCACTCCCAAAATCACCATCTGAGGGTTTACAAACCCTAAACTTGTGACGACCAGACCAAAATGAATAAAACCCCTTCAAAAATCATTTATTAGCAAAACCCTATGTCAAAAAAGACTAGGGGAGATTATAAATCCAAGAAATAATGAATGGAGGAAGAAGATGGAGGATAAAGGAGAAGGAATCTCACCTTTTCACCTAGAAAACACTTCGTATTCCACTAGATATGAACCATTAGATAAATGTTAATTCCTTGAAACATATTGGAGAGTCTCAAAAGTTCTATAAGTACCAAGGAATGATGATTTGTTTCTCAAAGAGTATGAATGGACTGATTTAAGAATGATACAATTTACCGTGCCAATTTTGGACGATTTGAGAGACATTGAGAATGGTTCTCCCTTTCTAGAATATTCTTAGATCCATAGAGTGAAAATAGATAATGGGGGAAATTATAGGGATATTGAATTTGGGTGAGATGTAGAATAACAAAAAAATATTAAATATTTAATTAGATATAAAATAAACAATTCATTTTTTTTAAACTAGAAATGGGCCCATGGGCTGGACCAATTTCTAAATAAGTAACCACAATTCACCATCATTATGAATTCTTAAGGGGTCCAAAATTATATTGTAGTTTTAATATATCAGTTTAGGCAATGTGGGAAGTGTAATGGGTGAATAAGGTTAAAAAATAATGGCTTTACAATAGAAAACAATTTTGGTTTTTAAAACTGGAAATGAGCTCACGGTTGGCCAAAATCATGAAATAACCACCCTTTCTCCGAAGACTCCTAAAAAACAATGGGGAATCAAAATTATGGTTATTAGACATTGATGAAACTTAACAACACTACATTAATCCGACAAAAAACGCAATAAAAGTATCGGTATTTCTAATGAACCAGATCAAAACAATGAATGAAAAACCATGTGTGACAAAATGTGTAATAAAGGGCATGGTTATTATGAAATAATATAATAAAGATGATTATATCATAAGATCATGGAATAATAATAATGTGAGAAAAATATAAAAAATTACATCATAAGAATATATCAGTTATCCTTACCATGATAACATGGCATACTGTGATATGATTATTTCTTATGATCTATATGTGGTATATAATAAGATAGAAACATTACCCAATGTATTAGGGTAGATAATTTATAGTTCATATCCCTCCCATAATAACATAATATTTACACCTATATGTGTGTCACATAATGTGAATAATTCATATATAAATCATAACCATGATAAAATCCATGAGAAAGAAATAACTTTAGTAATTATGTCTCCAAGAATAACAAAATTTTATTTTAAAATAGTTCAAAAGAAAATAAGGGTTTTAATATTTTTGAATTTTCATAATTTATTAGGGAATAACTTTTCATGAAAAAGGATACTATGTGAAGAACATTCATATGAAATGTGTATAGATGCAAATATAAAATAGTACCACTTAATTTTTTTAATGGAATGTGTATAAATCATATATATATATGGGAGTCATGTTTTTTTCCATTAAAACATGAAATGATTAGTTTCCTATAATGTATATTTTTGTGTTTAAACAGATGGTGAAATGGTTTTATAAATTTGACACATAATCTGAAGTGAGTAATATAAGAGTTCCATTTAAATGGTGTTTTCAATATAGTAATGGGTGTAAAGGTAACCTAATAAACATATATATTCCCAAAAAACAATAAGATGAAATAATAGGAATATATATGTGGAAAATATTTTCAAAATATATAATAATTAAATATAAAAAATTTAAATATAAATAGAGGTAAATAGAGAGAATGCATAAACTAGACTAAAATTAGGTGGCTTCGGCATTCCCTTACCTCGAGTCTCAAAATGCATGGTATATGTGTCTAACTTCCCAAATAGTAAAATTAATGTTATTAAGAATTTTACGTAAAAACTTTTTATTCAACATTTAATTTTTTTAATTTCCATTTCATATCATATTTCATAAATTTTTTTATATTTTTTATTGTATTTGACACTTGGGATTTTTTAGTCAACTTCTCAAAAATGGAATCAATATTTTGAACATTTTTTAAGGTACTGTAAATTTGTTTCAAGATATCACAAATATTAATAATTTAATAAATAATAAAAATATTAAAAACAAAAAAAATTTAATTTTATTTATTTATGGATTTGATATTCATTTTATAACATCCTCTATATTTATCATTAAAAACAACAATGATGACATGAGTGTTATAAGAAACTATAAAACAAATAGTATAACTTAAATTATTGTATAATTAATCTTTTAGTGTTATTATATTCTTAATTATATACCTATTTACATTTTTTGAAAATTATGAAGATAACGTAATGATACTACTGAAATAAAATTGATATGTGAGTGAAGTATTAGACATAATTTCTTTACTTTGAGTGTTTTTATATGTCTATATATTAAGACTCAATTTATTGGTCTTTTAATAGGACAAAAAAATACAATTCATGGTTTAGCGAGTATTATAGGATTATTTTCGGAGTCTTCTCATTGAAATATTCTTTATAAGTGAATAATATGTGGTGGGGAGTGGTGGTATTTATATTTTTGATGAGTATAATTTCATAAAATTATGTATTTAATATTTTAAATTTTCATTTTGATAAGGGATCCACTGATCCTTATAGCTCCCCATAACCATTATTAATGACAACATTTTATCCTTATTGAAACAATTACCTAAGGGATCAACCATTACCATCTTTCATCATGCTTGAATATATATATGACATAAAATTTATCATGTTTCACTATTTTTAACTAATTTTTACACTTTTTAATTATTTCCCCAATATTAAAAAATTTAACCATTTACATTACTTATAAATATCCTCAATATAAATATTCAAAACATTTTTTTAAAATATTATTCTAAATAGCTGAAATTTAATTTTGTTAGAATATCCTTAATTATTTGAAATTTTTTTTATAAGATGATAAAATTTATTACCCATATGAATTTTACTTATGAATTCATAGAAATATTTTAAAAATTAAATAAAAATATATATTATTTCAATGGTATTTCATTAAATTTTAAATTTGGTTTACAATTTAAAAATTTAATATAAAAATATATTTTTATATAGATGAGAAATATATATTTTCTAAAATTGAAAATATAGTTTCTATGTGTCAAATAATTGTTTTATTAAATTTAATATGATTCTTTACAATATTGTATTATTAAATTACCAAATTTTTAATTCATATGATTCTCACCTACTATTTTTCAAATCTAGTGAAAAAATACTTATTATAAACATATAGAGACCCTATCCTTTTACACATGTTATTAAATGATTTTAAGCATAATTAACAATGAGATTACAAACAAAGGATTGTAAATTCTAGTGTTTTTGGATGATTAAGCACATAAAGATGAAAAAATTTAAATAGAATAAAAAATTGTAATTTTAATAACCTATAATTATATCCTATATTACATTGAGCTTATATATCTATATTGGATGACATGGGGAATACATGAACAAAAGGAATGTTCTAAAAATCCTTGTAATGTTATAAACATATGCATGAAGAGAGGAATATGCAATAGAAGAAATTACACGATTAAATAAAAAAGGAATGGAGAATGAATAAATGTAAGGAAGAATAAAATGTAGAGAGTTTGAATATATAATCATGTAATCATAGGAATGTGGAAATGACAAAAAACATTATATTAGAATGAGTTATAGCTAAATGCAAAGTCTATTGCACAAGGCACACTATGTCCTATAAAGGAACCTGGTTCTCTCTTTATCCCATCTTGTGGTGTCATAATACTAAACATTAACCAATGAATTGTAGTGATAGTTATTAATGATGAAATAGATTAATTTTTGAAAATAATGGTGGCTTAATACATATTATGTAGTGCAGGAAAATTGAGTAAGAAATCGGGATGTTCTTTTTAATAGGCCTTCTATATTGAAAAGATTTTAGAGGGGAAATTTTTTAAAAAATTCATTTTACCATAAAAGAAACAATAATCAGCGTATAAACATATGTTTGGAACAAAATACCGAATTTATGAGGATTACATAATAATAAAAATTACTAAATACATTGAGATATATAGAGATAAAACATAATCAGTATGAAATATGGAAGTTCTAAAAGAATTCATTACTATATATCTAAAAATGTTCCGGATATGTTCTTAGTGGAATGGATAATAAAATTAAGTCCACTATCAAATTAATTTAAAAATTATATAGATTTATTTTATTAATTAAAATTATATTAAGTTCAGATATGGCCTTATTGATGAGATATAAGATATAATTTCATCATTCGAGAGTTTTTTTCCTTGATTTCCATGATTGGTTAACTTATATAAATGTTTGAATGATCATGAAAAATTGTAGTAGATATCTATAATTTATGTTATATTCTATTAGTTATTATAGATAATATTTAATGAATATACATGTCATTTTTTTATTTTGGGTGAGGATGAATCATTATGCATGACATTAGTGTTAATCATTTAGATTATAATAGTGGTTTCTGATCATCAGAAAGTAGTTTTGTTACATTATTAATTGTTGCGTATAAAAGATATTTAAATAACATAAAATGGGATATACCAAATATATTAAAATCAATACTAACTGTTATAATGATATTATTTCATGTTATAATTTTTTTAATGTAAAATGAATACATTTCTTCCATGAAGGTGATAAATCAACATCTCACATATGATATTTTCATTTTTAGAATAAAATAAAGATGATAAGGTAATTGAAGGTGGATTTTCAATTATAATAATAAAATTAAAGTATATAAAATATACTAGATTTATCATAAATATTTGGATATAGGAGGTGAGGAGAGTATAATTTTAGAAAATAATGTCAAAAGAAAATAATGAAAGAAAAAGAGGATTTTACCTCTTCAATACTTCTCCTTGAAAGGCATGTTATAGAAATTGTGTTTGGAATTTTGTTGAGACCAGAACCTCTTAGACGTGGGAAAGAGACGTGGTAATATGACTTAGTAGAAATTGGACAATCTTCAAGGCTTAATAGGTGCGAGGATAAGAGGTGGTGATGTGTAATATTTATATTGTTGGAGAGGAGTGTTTTTTTGATAATTTTATTTATTTGTTTATTATTTTGGATCTAGTCTATGAATAATATGTATTGATCTGACTATCTATAGTAAAACATTCAGGTGAGTTCTAACCAATAGTTCTTATATATGAAAAAAATCATCCATTTCTTAATAATTAATGAATTTAGCTTATAACATAAATTATAATATTTCACTATTCACAAAAAATTTAACAATCCTAGATAAATCCAAAAACAATTCACTCAAAAATCATTTAAATTTTTACAATTAAAATTATTACTAATTTTAATGAATATATGATTATAAATATGAATATTTTTATTTTTAATTAAAATCCTCATTTATTTGAAAAATATAGATTTTAAAATTAAAACTAATTTTATAACACTCTGAAAAAGTAACTAAGGTCACATAAATTTTAGTTACAATAGTAAAATAAAATATATAAACTTTATGATTATATTGTAAAAAAATTCATTATTTTAATTAATTACATTGATTGTAATGTTTTAAATAAAAAAATTATTTATGATAAAAATACTAACACTTAATTTATCATATTTAAAATATTTAATTAATTGTAATATGATATAATAATATCAATTTTTATTAATAAAATGTAAAAATTATTTGTACTTTCATAGTTGAGGTTACTATTATGTTGACTAATTTAAGATTCTTAAGGGTCATATTTCTATTCCAAATGTCAAGATACTCTCCCATTAGTATATGTTAATTAATTTATGAAAAAGCCTTTTACATCATTAATCATTCATTTAAAAATAGTTTACCCTCTTATTTATTTTTTTAATGTGATTTATGCTATATATATTAATTACAATATTGGTATTTCAATTGATATAATTTTGGGTTGTTACATTTTCCCCCCTTATGAAATTTCCCTCTCAAAATTCAATTTTACAAAATATAGTGAAAATAAGTGACGGTAATTATCTTTCACTTCCTCCTCTGGTTACAATGTTTCCTCTTCATACTAATTGTTAACCCATTATACATTAACAAGATGAGTAACCTTATTGTGTATAACTTTATCTCTATGATCCAAGTTCTTCACTGGCTTATCCTCGTAAGAGATATGATTTTCCAACTATACCTGCTCATGATTTAGTACATTGGATATATCTAATATGTACTTCCTCAATAGGGTTACATGGAATACAATGTGTACTAACCACATTGTTTTAGGATGTTCTAGTCTATAGACCACAAATTCGACACAATCAAGAATCTCAAAGTGTTTGATGTGCATGGGAAATAACATTCCTTTTCTCCAAATATCATGATAATTTTTCATGGAGATATGTGTAGAAATACTCTGTCTCTAACACTAAACTTCATGTCTCGTCAATGATTTCACGAATTGATATTCAATCGACTATATTCTACCTTGTTATAATAATAAATTGCTTTCACATTATCAAACATTTTATTGAACATTTTCGGTCTTAGGAGATTTTTATCTCTATCATCATCCTAGAATTCCCAGATTCTGCATCATTTCCCAAAATGGTATTCATATAGTGACATTTTGAGGCGTGAGTGGAATATTTTTTAAGGATAACTTAGCTAAAGGAATATGTTGGTCCCATACTCCATTAATGTCAATTTAACATGCTCTTAATAGACCTTCTAGTGTCTGAATTTTCAATTCATAATGTTCATCAGTTTGAGGATGATAATCAGTACTGAATTTCAACTCAGTTTTTAGAGCATGTTTGATACAATTTCATAATATATATGTGAGTCTTAGTTCTCAATCTAATATAACAGATATTGGTACTCATTGCTGCCTTACCACTTCTCTGATGTATATAAATTCATGTTACTCAACTGTGAACTCCCCTTGAATAGTTATAAAGTGATCTATCATTTTTAGATTATCCAATTCATTCCAAATGAAATTGTTTCCTTTATATACCTTTATATGTTTGGCGTAAATGTCCACAGTGATATTTTCCCATTTATATATTTCTATGGGTAATGGATTCAATATATCTTTAGAAATTTTCCATTCAAAATTCACATGATAACATAACAATAACATTGATGTGTATTTAGTGTTCTCCTTTTCCATACAATACCACGAAGAATACTCTTGATTATATCAATAAATCGTTGTGATTCCCAGGTAAATATAAATGTTTTAGATATGTGAATCACTATGAATATCATTCATTATCTTGGAATTAGATTGTACACATAGTCGTTACACTAATTATACAACTTAAATAAAATCAATTTTTAACTCTGAGTATTTACCCCTTCTCATGGATTCTATATTCTTTTGAATTTCAATATAATTTCTTTGAGCATTATTTATGATCTCCGTGGGTGATAGTTGAAAAATAATTGTGGAAATTATTAAATTATTTCATTCCTTAATGATTCCCTTGTACATCCATTTCCCATCTAAAAATACTGGATCATTCTCAATTCTAATCATTGATAATGTTTCGGGGTCCTTTATACCTAGATCATCTGCCAATTTATTTTATTTATCGGGATAATAGTATATTGAGTATTTGAAATCCTTACTGAGCTCTAGCCATATTCAATGGTGTATATAAATATGCTATTGAATGAATATGTACATGAGGATTTTATTATCACTATATATTTCAAACTTATCCTCGTAGAGATAACGCCACCAATTTTCAAAATATAGATCATAGCTACGAAATTCAGATCATGCATGGGATATTTCTTCACCTAAAATTTCAGCTACCATGATGTGATAGAAACCAAATTTTCATTTTTCATTAGTATAAATCCTATTTAATTATTTATATTTTTACTATACACCACATATATTTCCACACTTTTCAGTAGGGTGAGAAATAGAGCAATGACAAGCCTAATTTTCCCACTCTTTGAAGATGTCTGCACATTCACAGGTCCAATCAATCTTTACTCCCTAATGAGTCATCTTGGTTTATGGGTTTCAAAATCAGGATATTTTCAGCACAAATAATTGGTAATACCCATATAGACCATGGAAACTATGTATATCTATTACATATGTTTTCATGGGTCACTCTTTAATTGCCTTTTTTTGGAAGGGTCCCCTGATATTCCTTTCCTGGTGACAAAATGCTCAAATAATTATACTTTTTTCATCAATAACTCGCATTTAATGTACATTGCATAATGATTTTCCATTAAAAAAGACGTTAACATAGTATCCAAATTAATTAAGTCCATGAATATTTCTATAGAATTAGAGAGTATAAGGGGAATCAATATGAACTCATAGTGTCTACACCACGTTCAAAATGAAATCTTCATAATATGTTCATTACTGACCATTAATTTGGCATATCCCAACTGAATGTATAGCTTATAGAAATACTTGGACCCACATATTTGATTTAAAAATAATCTATCTATGGTAGGGGATAATTTATATTTATCATGATTTTATTGAGCTCATGGTAATCAATGTATGGGCACATTAATCTGTCCTTCTTTTTAATGAATTGGACTATCTCACCCCATAGTGAAGAACTCATGCATTTAAAACTATTTTACGGATTCTTTTATTACTTCTTCTATATTTATTCATTATCAATAGTGGAAATCCTAAATGGTATTTTTGATATATTAAAATATCGAGGAAAAATTTAATTGAGAACTCATCCTCTTAGTTTAGAGGTAGCCTACGAAATTATTCATGGAAGGAATGAGTATTTTTCCTCATAATGGGAATGTCTTCGAGCATGATCCCGTAATTTTTTCTTAGTCATTTGATGACGATATGATTCATCATAAGGAAATAATTTCCATAATTGAGATAATAATTCAGATATAGATTCATCATCCTCCATACTATTGTAATGAATTTTAGGATACCTTGTGAAGAGTAATATAACTTTCATTATATTTGATGTTTGATGTATATAATAATAGCCAATTCATTCCAAATATAGATTCAAACATTACCTAATTATAAAATACAAGAATTTATGTGGGGTTCAGTTAAAAATAGTAATTTGGGGGAGTTATATATGTTGGATTCAATAATTTCCCCATTTTCAGTTTTCAATGATAACTCAACATCCATATTTGGAGGTGGTGTTTGAATAGTTCTAATAAAAATAAATGACATGAAATAATGGATAAAACTTGAATAAAATAGTTCTTTTTCTATTAATAAATGAATAAATAGTTTAGAAATAACCACATCATTGTCATGTTTCACATCAGTAGTAGTGATAGAATATTCTATTCAATGTTTCCATAGAGGTTGTTGTAATAGACTGACTCCAACAAACCCTTGTCTTCCATCAATATATTGCATAATGACCATGTTCCTTGAAGTTGAAACACTGTATGACAAGAATATTTTTTATTTGAAACTTCCTATTATATGATATATTATTGAGATTCTTTATGTCCCTTTAGATGTCATTAGAAATATACCCACATCTTCCATAACTGTAGAATCTATTTGTTCCATTTAAGTAGTTTCTCGGATGCTTCTTCCAACACTTTCGACATGAGGTATATAGGGTCTTCCTTCCATAATGTGATTAATCGATTGATCCACAAATATTAAACTATATTTTCATTCTTTTTTCTCTAAAAATATAATACCACTAAGATTCTCATATCCCCATTTCATCCTTATGGGATAAATATACAATCTCATCATATCCATCATGGTTTGGAATCAACAAAAATTTTCATAGGCTCAACATTAGTTAAATAATGTATCGATCCAACCTGAATTCATTTTTCATGAAAAAGTTGGATGTGTATCATGAATGACTTGTGAGTTTTTCCCATACACCATGAAAAAAATACTATTCATTTTTCATCAATCCATGGAATTCCCTATCCATCATGTGATGAAGGGTTTCGGGAAAAATTTTATTGAAAAATATTTTCTTGAATTCCTACTAATACATGGAATAGATTCCCTCCTTGTACATAATATTCTTTCTCATTTTCAACCGCTAATCAGATTACCTTTCAATATTATAGGCTCATAGGACCACTTTCTTTTCTTCGATGAATTTTATCACCTCAAATGTCTTCCCAATGGAGTTAATACACTATTTTGCGATGACAATATCAAAAGATCCACTAAATATAGAAGGCCTTAATCATAAGAATGATTCAACCAGAACATTATTTTTCATAGGATAAGGAGGTTGTTCCACATTATTCAATTCTTTATTAAAATCTTTTTCCAGTTAAGAATGTACTGTCATCATGTTTTGCGCACCCATTTCAATCATATTTGGATTATCATTTGGGAAATTTTCACATTTCCTATCACCATGATTGTATGCAAAAGTTTTTATATTTGAAGACAATAAAAAAGAAAATGTATGTATAATTAGGTGTCTTGAATATTTATCTAATAAGAATACTAAAATAAAACATTTAACAACGAACTATTAACTTGTAAATAATAACTATATCTTATCTTGTGATACATTAATTCAATCTAGGTTATCCATGGTGATATAATTATCCCATAGGTTCTTACTGAGGTGAAATAGTCCTAGTATCCACATATAACTAGAACATTCTATTATACCAAATATAGAGACCATATCTATTTACCCATATTATTACTTTATTTTAAGCATAATTAATGATTACACTACAAGTTATTGATCACAAAATATAGTGTCTTTTAATGATTTGGTGAATATTGAAAAAAACATGGAACTAATATAAAAAATCATTATATTATTCTATCATAAAGATATCATATATTCCATTGATCTTATACATCATCATAGGATAAAATGTGGAATATATGAACAAAATGGATATTCTACAAAGCCCTATAAGTTTAAATGATTTATTATAAATCCATGAACAAGACATGGAATACATAACCTCATTAAATAAAATATAATGTGTAATGAATAAAAATAAAGAAAAATAACAATGATTGTTTTGGGAAATATACTCTCGGAATTATAATAATATGGAAACTCTACACAATTATGATGTAATCATGAGTCAAGGAAAATTTCCATGACTAATTCACATGGCAGGAAACGTTCCATAATGGAATCTGGTTCACTCCCTTTCGAAACATGATATATAATGACACTAACCATTGACTCATATATTAGAGTGATATCTTATCACATATAACATAACATGTTCATTCAAATGTGTTATAAATGACGAATCAAATGTAAGGGTTACCCAGTAAATGAATTGGGTTTCATAATCATGTTATAAGGAATAACAAAAGGACTATAATAATGGTTTCATTAAAAGAATGGATTTTAATCTAAAATTATATTTCATAATGCATAATATAAATATATCATTAAATTTTATTTCAAACTAAAGTAAAAACATGTTAAATGTGTTTTAGATACATTTGAAATTGATAATTTTTTTACAATTGATGGAAAACATTAAAAATAATTTAAATGGGAAAACACAAGATTTATAAATATAAAAAGGAAGAAAATTAATTTTTTACGGTGAAATCAGTGGTTTTATAAAATAAATTATGGGTTACAATACATTATGGATTTCACTTAAAAATTGGTATGAAGTAATGGAGTTCTCTTTAATAAGGTTTGCCTATCGAGATTTATTGAGAGGGGATCCTTTTAAAATAATGTATTTCCCATAAAAATAAAACATATTTGGGATATAGACATCTGTTGGAAATATATAAAAAAATTATGAGGTGTACATAAGATTAGTAAATTATTAGTCTACGACAAAGATAGAGAAATCCTATCTCGAAGGAATAAATTGAGGATCAGAAATAATCCCTTACCTTATTGTCGAAACTGTTCATCACATGATCTTAATATCCGGGATAATCAAATTAAATCCATTAATTACATAATTAGTAACATTTAATACATTTATTTTATTTATTATAATTTCATTAATTTCATTTATAGCCATTTTGATGAGTTCTAAGATATAATTTTTCAATTTGGTATAGTTCATTTCCTTGTTTTCAGGATTGGTTCAGCTTTATAAATGTATGAATGATCATTTAAAATTGTAATTGATCTCCATAATTGATGCTATATGTTAGTAGTTAACATCCATAATAATAAAATGTTATATATATAGTTTTTTTATTTTTATTGAGGATGAATCGTTAGACATTATGTATGTGATAACAGTTTTGATTATTTTGAAGGTTTTTGATCACCACGAACTGTTTTTGTTTCATTATTCATTATTTTGTGAAAAGATAGTTTATAAATATAAAAAATTTAATAACATAAATAATAAATTCTTTTCATTACATTATATTGGTTTTATGTCTAGGATTTAATGAGGTAAATGTAAACCATAACTTTTTGTCTTGGGAGGCAATAAATCAACACCTCACAAAAGATATTTTCATATTTAATGAAAAATGATGATGATAGGAATATTGATGTAGGTTATTCTATTAAAATAATAAAATTATATTATATATAATATATTGTATTAATCAATAATATTTTTACATTTGAGGTTCGTATAGTATAAGGAATGGATAGAACATTAATAGAAAAAAGAATGTGAAATATGATTTTATTTCTTGAATTGTTATCCTTGAGGACCAACATAGTGAAATTGGGGTTGTTAATTTTTTTGATACCATAACATCATGGAAGTGGGGATGTGTATTGGGAAGTGGATTTTATATAAATTGGAGAAGATACATGGCTTATGAGGTGTTAGGATTAGAGGGGATGAAGGGTGATATTTATAGAGTAGGATATGTGTGTTTTTTGAGTACATTATTGATTAGTTTTTTATTTTGGAAAAAGAATGTTAGAAGTGTTTAATATTATCTTTAATTATAGTAAATAGTTCATATGGTTTCAAAACAACTGTTCTTACATCATCTAAACACCATCCATGACTAAAAAATTCATTTATTTACCTTATACTTTAAATAACCAATTTTCACCATTAGTAAATAATTCAAATATTTTAGAAAAATTCCAAAAATTCTCCCAAATTTTTTTAGGATATAGAATTAAAAAATGGAAAATGTTTTTTGAAAATAATTATCTAAATATGGAATATTTAATTTTTAATTAAAAAAATCATATATTTTAATAATACCACTTTTAAAATTTTACTTAAATTTATTACACTTTGAAAAAATTATGATGATCTCTTAAAGTTATCTTATAATTAAGAGATAAAAAATATTAATTTATGAATCTATTTTATGAAAATTTATTTTCATTTAACTAAACATTTTAGTGATAAAATTATAAGTGAACATTTATTTTTTATAAAAATACCAAAACATAATTTATCTTTTTTAAAATATTAAATTACATATTCTATGATATAACCATATCATATTTTCATTTATAATATTGATAAATTTTTTATTATACTTTCTTAGGTGAGGTTACTTTTCTATTTTATGATTTTCTATTCCTCATGGTCATTTTACTATTCCAAATTCCACGTTATAATTCCATTGGTATAGGTTCATTAATTTCTAAAAATGATTCTTATTTCATTCAGTATTCATTTATAATGTTTTTTGTGTTATATTTTATTTATTTTATGTGATTTATATATATATGGAGTACATATAATAAGTTAATTTCAATTGATCAAATTCCAGGTTGTTAGATAAAATCTTGTTTGCTATTGTTAATTGTTAAATTAGCATTCCAATAGTCATATATCTATAGGTTATTATTCCAAACAATTATATAGGTTTTAAACATCATATAAACCTATAAAATTTACATCATTCATCATTTTCTTCATTCTCTATAATGGTTGTATTATCTATTTTAGAAAAATTTCATTTCATTACTATTTTTTTGTTCCTATTAATAATTGTTTTCATGAGAGTAATTAATCTAGGTGAAAAAACTAATCTAAATTTTCATATTATTTTAAATTTTTTGGTTGATTATTATACCAACATATTATTTTTAATTATATTTGGTATATTTAATCAAAAATAATTCTATTCAAACATAAAATAAATTTTTTTTAATTTTTATTATGAGTTTCATATGTGTTATACTATAAAATATTCTTTTAAATGATACACATTTTTTTAAACGGAATGTTCTATTAAATATTGTGTCATTACATTCTTTGTCACAATCATAATTGTCATCATCAAAATTTCATATGATAAACAAAAAGTTAAATAGTTTAGGGTACTTATATTTTATAACATCCTCATGTTCTCAGGTATCTAAATTATATATAAGATTTTTTATAATGTATATTGATATGGGAAATTGCCTTATTATGTAAAAAAATCACAATAATTCATGATTTTCACTAGTTTCTATTTTTGAGAAATGTTATTCTCACGAGACAAAACCAATTAATATTTTTTTTCGAGGGATCATGTATATATGTTCTCAATATGGTTACATGGAGCACACAATAAACTTGATACATGTTCGGTGTTAGTGCATGTCAATAGGCCAGAATTCCAAGGCGATTAATAATGTAAAATGAGGTGATATATCTTGGAAATATAATTACATTATTATGAATCCTCGTGAATCTGATCCATTGATATACGAGAAGGAACAATTTATCTCCAACTTCAAACACTATTTATCACCAATTATAGTCAATATAGAACTTTTTTTAAATCTACACCACTCATATGTGTTAATGAATGATATGTATTTTACTATAATTTTTTTAACTTGTTTGGGTCTCAATGGAATAATTTCACCAATTTAATAAAAAAACTATTGGGTTCTATATTTAATCCCATGGTGGACCTTATGGGGATCCATCTAAATTCTTATGTTAATAATATTATTTTACAATAAGTTTACTATTGTAAGTTATTAATTCCAATACCATTAGAAGTCTATATACAATGATATAATCATTCATTATTTAGATTGAATGGTATGTTCATACTGTCCCATTATTTGGGAATGGTATTTCAAACTAAATTTAATATATATTTCATGGAATGCTGGAGTATTTTCCAAAATATTGAGGACAACCTCATTCTTAGTATCATAAAATTTATATTAGTGTTCCCTGAAATCATGATACTGTTATAATGTACATCTTTACAAGTTAATAAAATGAGAATTTCAATAAAATGGAGATGAGGTATGATTTTTTTTAAAAAATACCTCAAAAACCATAAATAGTTAATTTCATTATATTGATTCCAATGACCCATGGATAATTCCGGGGGATATTCAGCCATTTATATATATTATTGGGGAATGGATGTATAATTTCTATTGGAATTATTCATTCTTCCATTGTTAATTCTCATTCCAATAAAATTGATGTGTATTAAGTAACACCATTCTTCATATTGTCCCACCAAAGATTCTCTTATATATCACTATAAATGATTGTGCTCCCAATGATGATATAAAATGTAATGCTATGAGAATCATATAATAACTGTTTCATTACCTCAAGATATGATTTTATATATAAGCATGTCTCAAATCATAAAATTATATCTTTATCAATGATGAATTCAAATGATTTACCTTCCCATATTATATCTTTTCAATTTAGAATCATTTTTTCACTCGTCTAAATTTTAAAAATCATATGTAGAATTGATTTATGAGTAATCATTTGGGAAATGTACAATGTTGTTCCTTACTTTATCATGAACTTATGCATCCATTACATGTCTACTAACATGTGACCCATCACACTCCTCCTTATTGATAAGGATCCAAGAACATTTTTGTGTAGGTTATCTTTCACTTTATTCTCATTAGTATTATTGTAATTTATTGATCTATCATAGTCCATCATTAGCGCTAACCATATTAAATCGTGCATATTTAAATCATTATATTTAAATACATACATCATGATATAATGATTTGTATACATTTCAAAATTATCTTCAAAATTATAATTCCCCCAATCATTTAAAGTGATGATTACGACCACCAGTTCCAATTCATTCATTTAACAAATTATCCCATTAATGAATATCATTCAAGTGGGATATTATATTAACTTTCCATTTTTATTAGTACACAGGCAAATACATTCTTTGATTCATAACTAAATAACATAAATCCTTCCCCTATTGAGGATTATGTTAAACATGTTTAATTATTAGCATATTTCATAAATCCTATAATATCTATTAAATATAATTAGATTAGATATACTTTAAACCCATAATATTTATCATTGTATTGTGATTGAATATCATGGTTTGTTCCTAAAAAAACCTCAGCATTAACAAGATAAGTTGATTCATATAAGGATCTGTATAAAAGATATTGGTTATTTCTATTCCTCTATCCCCTTTGTCATTGATTGGTCCACAAATATCCTCTTCTTTATTACAACATGCTGCCAGAATCATAATTTATACTTATTAAAGTCAAATTTATTAGACATTGATTTTAAAATTTTCATCATAAAACTATTTATCTGTATACTCAAATGATCCTCATGTTCCTCATTTCTTTTAGATTATATGATAATCTAAACTATAAAGTCCTCATGAAAATTGACAAAGTAATATATAAATTATCTATTATCCATGTAATTTAATATTTATATATCATTTATGAGTTCTAATGTAATAAATATGAAATCATTATTTCACTAACATGGTTGAATGAAAGCCTAGGGAAAATATTCTTACCTAAATTTTAAATGAAGATTTCAAGAAAAAAGATCCACTTTAGAGAAGTATTGTTCCCCATGTAGTTGATCAAATAAGACTATAGTTTATTTAAGGAGGTAAATTTTTATCATAATCTTCGTGATTTCATTATATTAAAAATAGAGATGCACTGACCTATTCTTTTTCATAATAAATAGGATTGTAATACCCCAATTTTAATAACATGTATGTATGAAACCATCTTACAGATTCTTAAAATTCTTCTTCATCATTCTTGAAAGTTCAATGGGGGACATTGTATAAGTACTCATTCATATGGGGGGGTCTATAGGAACAGTTCCAATTTGGAATTTTACATATCAAATGGATTGAAGATAAATAAAATATTGATTCCTAAAAATTAATATATTCCCTTAGTATGGGAATGTATTTAATGATGATAAAATCATTTGTCTCAATCATTTGAGTTAGATATTATTTTTTATAATGAAATAGTAGCCAAGAAATAATTAATTTTTCCAAATATAATAATTATTCCCCTTGAACACATATATATTTTTCTGATGATTTGGGATACCGAAAGAGATTTCCCTCCCAAATAAGTCGAAGACAGTTTATTTTAAATATATAAAATCCATAAAAAATATTACATATAATTCAACAAAAATAAAGATAAAAATGTTTTTAGGGATATTTTTCCTAAAAAACATATTTTGTGTAGTGTTATATAATTTAGATAAATCATTTTCTCAAATTAGTATTTTCATCGATAACTCATGTTTCATGTCCCAAGTAAGTGTATTATGATTTCTTTAAGTCCTTTATGATATGAGAAAATTAATAGAATAAAAATTGAAGAAAATAATACAATATTCCTAAAAGAATAAAAAGTGGACTATTAGGGCTTGAGTTATTCTTGAATGAGAATTATATCAATTTTTTGTTTCAGATCCTGAGACCTCTATAGGGGTAAAAAAAATTTCCAATGTAGGATACCGCGAAAAACATCTGATTGTTACATTATGTAACAACCAATATTTTTAATAGTGGAATGTCTTGTTTGAATATATATATATATATGACATGAATCAAATTTATTATGTGAAAATTTTGCACCTTAAACATTATGAAATTGTTCTTTTTAATGAAAATCAATCACTTTGATAGATTTTCGTACACATAACCCCAAATATAAATGGTCTATAATATAATTTACCATTATAACCTAACCATTAAATTTGATGGTATGAATTAGAGTAAATAAATTATAATAATTATATGGTTCATACATATATTAAAAAGATCAATGATTATATATAGATTCGAAAAAAATAAGAATCATTTTATAGAAAAAGAAATGTTTTATAAAAAGAGGTATTTTTTGAAAAATTCATTTCATCATTATTTAAAGTCATATTTTTTAATTTTTTCACCCCTTTTATAAAATTTATTTTTCCATATGAAAATATTTTTTTAAAAATCATAAATTCAAATATATTTTAGTTATGAATTTTATTATTTTTCTAAAAGACTCATTTTTTTATTAAATCGTGAAAATACTGATTATTATATCTTAGTTTCCACTTAAGGAATTTACAAGATTAATTATACATTAATGTTGAATTTAATGTAAAATTACTTATATTATATATTTATTAATTCAAATTTGGTAATTGTTATTAATTTCATTGTTTTAGAAAAATTATTTATTGTTTTTACTATATTTCTTTATGGAATTTTTTCAACAGATCTCTGAGATAAATTTTAATTAAAATTAATCAAATATAGTGATTTAAATAAGTTCGAATGGATTACATATATTTAGTCAACCTAATTTTTATTATATAATATGATCAAATTTGTTTTTGACCATAAATAATTGTGAAAACCATATAAATTATTTACAACAACTAACGTAAAAACGGGTTTACTAGGGGTTAAACTAAAGAAATATCAGATAAATAAGACCGAAAAGACGTTTATTTAATTTTTTTTTTAAATTTTATATTTTATATTTTATTAAAATCAATAGTGGTCGATTTTGGATCCTTATTTCATGTCAAAACATATTTGTAACTCATTGGTTTCCAAATTTCAATAGTATCTTATCCACCACTTCTAAAAGGCCCCCTACTATTATCTCTACATTCCACTTACGACATCCATTAATTAATCCAATACCAAACAAAATAACTTCCTTAATTAGATCCCCTGATCTTATATTCCCTGATTTTATGATTAATCCATCTGAGAAATTATTTTAGAGAAAACCTACAGGGGCTGTCCAAAAAAGAGGCAGCATCCATGCCAAACATTTTATTTTATTTCTTCATCGATGTCATAATAATTTAATTAACCCATTGTTTTCCAGTAACAATATTATATTCTATATAAATATTAATATTAATTATAATTTAATGAACTATAACCATCTCCTCCAATCTCAAATAAAAATCAAAGGCATTCATCGTGTGTTTGGAGGACTACGACCTCACGAATAGATGTACAATATTTTCCATAACAACTAATCACAGATGAAAACAATGGATTATAAAATCTTATATATGATATCTATGATAAATTATTAATTATTTAATTATAATATAACATTAAAATCACTACTTACCATTTATTAGCCAATAGGATAACTTTGGACATGTATAGGGTAGACTATAACCTGGGAAAGCGATACAGTTAATTTTACCTAAGATATATATCGTTGTTAAAAAGGATAATTTAGATGAATATAATTGATAATAATGGAATATTAACCCTTATTATTTTTTAATATATCATATTAATTTTTATATTATCATCCCATGAAAATGATAATGTCGTACATGTGTAAGATAGACTACTACATTACTATGCGACAAGACTATTTTTTTAATACTACATCACAAGGATTGTATATAAAATTATATATAATTAAATAATACTATATTTTTTATATATTTATTTTTCATGAATATTATACTATTTCATACCTTTTTCTATTATGATCATTGAAAAATGGAAATGTTACTCATGGATATGTATCACATCACATCTTTGTGTCTTTAACATAGTTCATTTTTTATAAGTAACTATCATGATTGGTTTATAAGTTAGCATTTATGTATAAAAATTATAATTTTTCCAAATTATTATTCAGAAAATTATGAACTTATAATCACTTTGACTTTAGTTATCTCACCCGCGTTATTTGGGATATAAGATCCGAACATCGTCAAAACATATAATATAAAAATAAATTATTATGTAATTTATAATACGTGATAAAAAATAAAATAAATGAATAATACACATGAAGAAGTAATTTGGAATTAAAATATATAATACAATACAATTATTTATGTTGATTAGTAATGAATATTATGATCTAGGATCGGGGTAAGGGTTTTATCTGAGAATTTATTTCATTGAGACACATGTTATTTTTGGCATATATTTTCCTTATAAATGGATTATATAGTAAAAAATTTCGTGGTATATAAATAATACTCTCATATTTAAAATAATTTTCAGTTATTATTAATTTCTTTTATTCATGGGGTTTTGATTTAGAAAATTTCAAAGCGATACAGGTTTATGTTTAAATGTCATATCAATGGGAATTATTTATACTTAAACATGTATTATTTGAAATTATATGATCATTTCAAAATAAAAACCATATATAGTATTCCCTAATAGTTATTTAGCAACACCCCATGTAATATTATATGTCTCCTCTTATTTTTACATAATAATAATGATATTATTTTGGACAGTAGACTATATTTTTCTATTTGGTAAAAAATCATTCTCTTACAGGGAATTATTTTTTTTCAAATTTTTTTTATAATCTATCATATTTTCATCTATGAATTCTTAAACACATTTGTACCATTGAATAAATCTTTAATAAGTTGTTTAATTCTAATATTATTTTAATTTTTAAAACAATGTAATTAAATAATTTTTAATGGAATTTTTTTTCAAATATTGTTGGAAATAAATTTATTTTCTTCCTTCATGACCATTATTTTCCTTGAATATTCATTTATACATTTCCAATATTAATTCTACAAATAATAATTTCAAAATTGTTTTTTTAAATATAGTTTTTTAAAAAATAATAAAAGTGGAACGATTATTCTCCTAAATTTGTTTTTTTATATTTTTTAAATTAATTCTATGTATCAATAAATAAATTATTCAAATGTTATGGGGTATGTTAATATATTTTATACATGTCACAGACATATATATATGTGTGTGTGTTTCTCAATCTTCCTCCCTTTAATGGGGTAATACTTTCCTTATGACCACTTCCAAAATTCCTTTTTAATCAATTTTTTTATTAATATATAATCTATGATTATGATTCATGTTTTCATTCCATGCACAATTATTATTCTTTTGACATATGATTTATTTACTTTTATGGAAGACATATGAATGTATGTGAAATAAATTTTATGGGTGGTCATAGAATCATATACCTCTCCAATTCATTTTTTAATGTTTTAATCTCATGATACATCATTTTATGGATTAGGGAGTGAATATAATCCATAATAGTACTCGTTCCACAATTTTATGTTGTCTTGGAATTTATCCTTGAAAAATATTTATGTAATGTTATTATTCCTTCATATTTCATATGACTCATGATCATTTGTTTCCATTTTATTAACATTATGTTTCCATGTGATTACACAATGTCCTATATTTTAATATATCATGTTATACCTTTGATTGACATGCTATTATTCTTTGTGAAGTGTATTTACTTATTAAATTTTTTATCCCTACTAATTCTCTAATGTATTCCAAAGGTTATCCTATTATTGGATAGGAGATAAAATTTCTTTTAGGAGCTCACTCTGGAGAATTAAATAAGGTTGAAATGTTTTAGTTTTTATTTTCTATTATGAACATGTTCTTACAAAGACACGATGCCACTACAATCAATATAATGTTTTAATGGATATTTATGTATAAGAATAATGTAATAATATATGTAAAATAATGGGTCACTATAATTGGTATACGAGGAAATGTTTACAAAAATTTTAGAAACATGAAAACAAGATATTTAGTGAGAAACCTAAAGATATGTACAATGATTAGATACTGTATATAAAAATATCTTGGAATATGGTTGAAGTATATATTATGTGGTTTTGAGAAATTGCATGCATGTATGGATAGTACATGTTGAAATGGTTCTGGAATTTATGTATAAAGGTGTAATAACTCATAAACATGAG
Organism: Viscum album; assembly: GCA_963277665.1. NCBI lineage: Eukaryota > Viridiplantae > Streptophyta > Magnoliopsida > Santalales > Viscaceae > Viscum > Viscum album. Next base: position 2,043,486,993 of record OY728126.1, on the reverse strand, counting down.
CGTCGATATTTTATTGATTTTTTACAGGTATATGAAAAAAGGGCCTTACAACGTACCTATTATTACACTAATGGTGGATATGTTTTGGAAATTAAAAAACTATTCATAAACCATTATGATGGACATGAATGAATGTTTAGACTAGAAAACCTTATAGGAAGCATTATCAAGGAAAACATAGATTGAAACCTATAGGTTCATATGTTTGGAAATTCTGATCAATTATAAGTTATTAATTATTGGTTAATAAATATTTTATTGGTATTTTAACACATTATCATCTTGTTTCATTGAATATTTTTATTTAATGGTAGGAAATAGGTGAAAGAACACAAAAAACCAATGATATGGGATATGTAATGATTTAAAAAATATGTTCTTAACAGAATTGTAATGAATGTTATTCATACTGTGGTCCTAAAATTTTAGAAATATAAAATTACAATCAACAACACAAATATAGTCAAATTTCCAAGAACAAAAAAGAATCTATGGATACCATGTCATTTACGTTCCAGAAAAAAAATATAAAAAAATATTACATTTCTACATTTGAAAAATATGGCTATAGGCACCGTGGAAATTTATCAAAGATATTTAGAATATGAATTATGTGGGGAAAATTATGTATCCATAATGCTTATTATCAATTAAAAAAAGATTACTATGGTTAACAAGACACGTGGAAATAATGTTTAACTTAAGGTATAACTAGTGGTTCATTACCATAAATGTGGGGCACATGGTAAATTTAGAAGGAAATGACCTACTACTAAGATTAATGTCTATAGGAATATAATATTAAATTCATTGAAGTTGAAATTTTTTAATTTTTAGGCATCAGAACTCAAGAAACTTGTTGTTGGATTCATTTTTTATCAAGGAAATTATGTTCATAGCAATCATGAAATATTAATGGATTTTTCTACATTAGTTATTCTTTATTGATAGTTCAGAATAAGTTGAATGGTAATAATAAACTAGAAATGTTATTTAATGATATTGTGATATTATATTTTTAAAGACTTTATTTAAGATAATATAATCCTAGATATATTCTTTTTTTTAATTATACTAAGTTTTACTTGGTTTTTTTTCAGAAATGAATGATCTAGTTAAAAAATTATAGAGGTAAAAATGGGTTACATGATAATTAATGATATCATTAAGGACTAACACCATATTATTCATAACGTTATAGTATCATAGTGAATTATGAATATAATTATCAAAATAATTTCCCTAGTTTTGGAAAAAATAAAACCAATAGGCCTTGTGGAAACTAATCGTATCTAGTAAGGGAGTGGGGAATTAGCCCATAAGTGAAGGGTGATGAGGGTTGTGGTCCTACTAATGAAATACACGTTCTTCTAGTTAGTATTATATTATTTTTGAATAAATATTTTGGTGGATAAATATTATATTAATTTAGGTAATAATATTTAGTGACTAAATGTAAATTAATTTATATGATTTTCTATTGAATAATGATGTTGTGGAAAAAGATTAATTTGGATGACATATATATAACCATTAGGTTTAATGTAAATTATTATTTTGTTAGAATAAAATTTTGTTGGAGATGTAACTTTAAGGGTTTGAGATATCATTTGAGGTTAACATATTATTTCATGTTTAGTTTTTTGTTGTTATTTGGGATATAAAGATTATTATTTATTCAATGTTCGATAATATAGATTTGGTTATATTTTTTTAATTTTTCATATTAAAATATCTATATAAATTTGGGTATTATATAATATTTCCCTATATAATTTTTTTTATTAAATATATGAGGAATATCTTTTCCAAATTTAATAAATATTATTATATATTAAATGTGAATTTTTCTGTTTCAGGATTAAAAAGTCATATTTGATATTCATAGAGTTAGAGTTTGAATAGATGTTGAAATTATTCAAATCATAATTAATGGATGAAATTGTGTTTATGAAATAAAAAGATATCAAGGAAATATAGTTTCTAGTGTTATCTAGCATGATATAAGAATAATCCTTCAACTCTATAAAATGGTTATTTAAAAAATGTTATCTTATTACATTCATATATGAAAAATAAATTCTTTATCATTTCAACGCTGAATTTTTTCAGTTTCTCATGATCATTCACTTTATTATGATCAATGATCTCTTTCAGTCTCTCTAATAGTTTGATCATTTCTTCCATTATAATATCTTCACATTCCTCTAATGTTCTCTCATATAGAAACCCATTTATATGATTAGATTCATATTTTACCTTTTCTCATTTTATAATAAATTTTTATTAACCCTTTTTACCTTTTGGGGTTTTCAATAATGATATTTTCAAATGATAAACCCATGATTTATATGACCATGATTATGTTGTTTGGATATAATTTTGAAATGGGTTAAAATTTAACACCTTTAAACTTTAACATAGGGCCATAATTTGATTATATTGTATATGAAAATCAACACTATGAATAGTGTATAATATAATACAATAATACATTATGATATTTTTATTTAAAAAATTAAATATCTTCAATAGATTACGAAACACAGAACTCAAATCTAAATGAAAATTGATATAGTATACTTATAATATATAGTTGATAAATTATCAAATGTTAATCATAATAATATTTTATAAAATATATGTTTTATAATTATATAATATATATATCTATATATATTATATTGACTAAAAAATAAATAAGAATCATATGAATGAAAAGTGAAGGATTTTTTGAAAATTTAAATTCTTCAACAAACTAGTTTCATGGCGCTTTGTAGAAAATTTTTAATTTTTTTAATTTTTTTTAATTTATCAATAAAGTGGAAAAATATTTTTAAATCATAATATCTAAATTAGAAAAGGTGATATTTTTTTGATTTTTATGAACAAATTAATTTTTTATCAATAGTGAACATATTGATTTTTATAAAAAAAATTATTTCTCATTTAAATAATTTATAAGACCAATTTTATTTTAATGTTGATTTAAAATTAAAATTTGTTCTATTATATATTTTTTAATCAAAATTAGTTAATTGTAAAAAATTTCATATTGACTTTTGATATAATAGCATTTTATTCTTTTGAAGGTTTTTCTTTTGGAGAACTCAATTTTTAACACCTATATGAGATTATTATTACATTAAATTTCACAAATTATGTGAGATGAATTTTGAAAAAAATATTCGACATTTTTCAAAAAAAACATTATATTATTTAAACTGGATATCTTAATTTTTTACAATATTTTATAGTAAAAATAGTAATAAATTTTTATCACAATTAAGATAATTAAATGTTTTCTAGTGGAGTTAAACTAGTAGTATATGGGTAAAAAACATTTATAACATCAATCTGATGGAAATATTTTAGCGTTAACTATTCTGTGGTTATAAAATGGTTCATTTTAGAAACAATTTTATAATAAAAACAGGGTTGAAATTCTTTCATTTCAAAAATTATAAGTGTGTACATTCAAACAATTATAAAAGGACCCCTGATCACATATACATATTACACTTCAAAACCCATTAGATCAGCATATAAATAACCAAATAAAATTATTAATTCCCTCCCATAAAACTATATTACATATATTGATCATAAATCAGTCCTAGAATGGATTATTTTTCTAACCTAAATAAGTTTTCTGAAGAAGTGTTAATGTCATTTTTCAAGAATTATATATTTTTTTTCAATTAAACCAAATTAAAATATTATTAAATCATGAATATATTATTAAATCATTAACATGAATATAATGTCTTTTTTTATTTTAATTTAAGTACATATAATGATATCTTCCTCCCTCATATGATAATGAAAACTATTGAACATATAAATGACGGACTACCACCCCATGAACTAAATAATTCTTCTTCCACCACAAATACTCACATATAGATACAAAGATCAATTTAAGGATTATATATAATGTTTATTATAAACTTATACTTTTAAAATTATAATATCAACAAATAATATTTTACATTTAATTTCTATGGAATATGCTATCATCCCTCATGTGTACATCAGACTACCGCCTTGTAAAGTGATGTTTTTAAATTTTCATCCAGACAATACATAGTAGTTAATGATGATTAAATATAAATAACATGACCTTAGAAGCACATATCTTGTATTTATGTCGATACATTTTCATTAAATACATATAATCATATCCCAATGTACCAAATAGTATATTATTCCATATAAACCTGAAACAAAAATTAAATTCACATTACAAATGAAAACGTAAAATAAATAAACATTTGACTTTATGGTAGACATTATTCATCATAGTGTATCCCTAAATATCAATAAAAACACATCCTTGTATCCTAGGGAGAGTAAAACATAATATAGTAGTGAAATTAGATGCTCAGTAAGGGAAAGAATACATTGTAAAGTATCATGAATAAATATGTATAACAAATATGAAAATGTAAAAAAAAAACATTCCATTTATTTAATAAACTGAGGAAAATATGTATAAAATAAATTGTGAACAAATAAGATCATTTAATTATTAAATAATATTTTCACATATCCAAATATATTTTATCTAATCGAATATTAACATTGACATCAATAACTAATTTCATAATGAGGGAATAAATATTACTAAATATCTGAAACATATTGTGCAGACCTTTCCGAACACATTATAAATACATTAGTATAAAATCATCTAATTTATCAAACTGATTTTTCTTATAAGACCAATAGATGAATCAAGTAGTTTACAATAACCACATACCACCATTAAAATATTATTTTCAATGAATTTAGTTATTTTAATATATAAAAACACAGTTACAAAACAAATTCTAATTGAGAAACTACATTAATAAATGTTAATAAACATCTATGTAGATTAGAAATAATCATAAAACCCATATAATAACATGGTGAATGGTAACAAAATAGAACCTAATTAGTAAAATTGTTCATAAACCATAAAAGAAATGAATATATATGATACCAATACAACCTATATTCAGTTTATTATAGGAAAAATGGTTGGTTTCATTGATGAATAGAAATGCAATATGATTTTCAATACAATATTTTTTATGAAAATAATTATTTAAATTGGAAAACATAATTTAAAATAAATGTTCACAAAATATTTTTTAATTAACAAAATATTTGAATTAAATATCAATATTAAGAAGTATTATTTATAACATTATGTGGTAATGATGATAGGATATTCTATTTTTTTCACAAACATAAAAACATATATTTCATTCAAATTTTTAGTAAAATCAAATCAGTAGTTATTTGGAAAAAACAAAAATATTCCATTCAAAATGTTTAGAAAAAAGTGAATCATGTGTCAAAATAATATTCATATTTCATTTATAAAATTTCATAAAAAATGAAAACATTTTTAGAAATATTTATTTTGGAATGAAATCCTTTTTTTACTGAAAATAATAAGTAATGTTTCAATTTATTAAATATACTTTTTCATATTTTTATTTAGCAATGTATGGAAAAATTTTAATATTATAAGAAAAAGTAATTAATAACAATCAATTAAGTAAATATATTGGTTTTATGATAAAAATTCAAATCATTTTTAGTATTGGATATTTAAACAAAGAATACCAAATATTGCATAGATTGTGAAATAAACCATTACATCATTGATATATTTCAATCATAAACCCACTGAAATAAATCAACCAAAATTAAATATTAAATAGAATTAAGATAAATATATTCCTGATATAACATATCAAAAGGTTCAATATATACACAAAAAAATGAAATAACTATTGAATACGGTATATGTATAAAGAATGTAAAAGTGAAAAAGGTAACCCTAAACTCAGAGTTGACCTATGTAGTATGTTCCTAATCAACCTGAATTATAAATCATATATTATTATAAATATATATAACCATACTAATATATATCATACAATTTAATATTTACTTATAGTATTTTACTATAAAACCAAGAGATTATTTTGATTATTTTTTAAATAAATGTATTTGTTTGATATTTTTCAATACACATGATACTATGTTTATCTTTCATTACAAGACACACTATATAGATATTGTGTTACATATAATATTGACTTAATGAAAACATGAAATACTATTAAAATATTCTTATTTAATATTATATTAATCACCTAACTATTGAATTCGATGGTATTAATATGATTAACATAATTATGAAAATATATAGTTTACAATAATATATAAAATGATATCAATGATAAAAAAAATAATTAGAAATGAAAATATATAATATTTTATAATAATGGAAATCTATTTATGAAAAAATTTATTAATTCACACAAATGAGTTCTAAATCAATAATATAAAAAATCATTCATGGTGAATTATTTTAATGAAATTCAAATATTATATAATCAAATTGATGTTAAAAATTAAAAATATGTGTTTTATATAAATTTGATTATAATTAATCAAATTTTAATGCTAAAAACAATAATTTTCTAAAAATAAATTTTATCTCCTTTTGCAAACATATTGGAAATTTTTTTAAAACAATTTAGATAATTTATTTGTAAAAATAATTTTAATTTTTGAAATTATCCTATAAAAATTATCATAGGGGTAATTTGATTTAGAATTTCTTTAAGAGGATAAAATTTTCAATGAATAGAGAAAAATTAAGTTGTTTTACTTAGAATTTTAATTTCTTTAAAATATTTAAAAAACAATTTTTTTTAAATGGGTTTAAATGAAAATTTAGTTAATATATATATATATCAATCTAATTTAGTTAATTATAATATTTTTAATTGTTAATTCTCATATAATATCTTTTTAATCCTTTGAATATATTCTCATTAATGACAATATTTCTCATCGTGTTTGTGAAATTATGTTTAAAATTAAAAAGTATCACTTCAATGAATGGAATATATAAAAATGATTTCAATAATTAAAATCAGAATAATTTATATTATTTTATAAGGTCAATAATTTTTTTATATAATGAGTAGTAAAAACAGTTAGAATTATTTATCATAGTTAATGAAAAAATGGGTTTACTAAAGAATTAAATTAAAAATATAATGTTAAAAATGATCCAAAACATGTCCAACACCAATTTAATGGAAATATTTATACCCTATTTCTACTCATATAAGTTATTATATTTATTTATCCTTTTGGAATTTCAAATATGTAGGTGCACCTATTTTTTAAAAAAAATTACCAGCATGCCACTCACCACACATATAAAAGGTCCCCTTCTCCTTTCATCATTTCCCATGAACAATAAAAATTTCCCACAATAACTACCCACATAAAATCCTTACTTAACTTATGACATCATATAATACTTATTTTGGTCTTAATGTCGAAATATAAAGCATTTTTATGGATACCATAAAAAGTTTTCTAAAGAAGATGTAATGTCCCCAACCGAGCATGTTATATTATTTATTCCTCAACCTCATTAAATTTTTATTATAAATGATTATATAAAAATATACATATATTAAAAATACTTAAATGTTTGTTTTTATACGGTAATTATCAATATCCATCCACTCTTCCATCAAATGGGATTAGTAATCATCCTTCATGTGTATGACTGACTACTAACTGATTAAATGATGTTATCTGTTCTCCATCCCGACCTATCATGGATTGATATAATGATATTTTAATTATTATATATTATATATATGATACTAATATAGCTAGATAATTATAATAAAACACATACCTCCATACCTACATTCCCATTGGAAAACATTGACATCACTCAAGTGTGAGGTGGACTACCACCTCATGATATGATGTGATGTATTTTTCATTTATAATTTAATTTTATGGTAATAATGATATATTAAATTAATATATTTGTTATTTTATAATTTATAATAAATATAGAGTTTGTATATAACATATACCAACATCCATTTCATTCTGTGTGGGATACGATAATGTCATTCATGTGTACTGGAGACAATAGTCTCCTGAAGAGATGTGATTCATTTTTTATATGTCTTACAAGGATTGTAATATGAATACGTATTTCTTACCTTCTCCATCAACATGTTTTTTCATTTTCTCTCTCTAAATTTTATACACTAGGATTAGTATTTATATACTTAATATACATATACACACACATATATATAATGGCTATCATTATTAAAATTATCCAACCATTATCAAATTTAGGGGAACAAAAATTAATAAATAATAACGTACATGAAAAACAAATAAGTTATTACCTGATGCTTGATTTAAAAAATGAATTATTACAAAATAGTATTAAAAAGGTCATATGTAAATGATATATCATAATAATTGTATGTTTTTTAATTAATAGCTGTGTAATAAATATATATTTAATATACCAAAAAATTTTGTATGTATGATGGATGTTGAGACTCAATGTAGGGGATTTCTATAGTCTTCTTTATATTTGGAAATAATAAGAAAAATCACAACTCGTTTTGTCTTTGTGGTGTATTTACATAAAAATTTACATTTTACATCATTAATATAATTATTTTCATTATATTTATACTTTCATTTTCATTTATTATTAATTATAAATCATCATTCAAATAATTAACAAAGTGGTTAGGGATTTTAATCAGACATTTTTATTTTGTTACATACATTCCATACTCTCAACCTATTATTTTTATCTCGTGCATATAATTTCCATGAATTAATTTTATGGTGATTCTAATGAAAATTATTTGGATTAACATATCCACTTTGGGATCTCTCATTCATGATGTTTACAATTCAAATGTTACAATATAAATAATGTATTTTTGTATCAATTTTGCATCATTAAGACATTTTTTTGTTTTTTCACCAATATTATTTTATGTGGTGTATATGTATTTTCATTCACTAATAATATTAGGAATATATTTATTCTCGTGATATTTTATTTTTCGTATAATTTTATTCCTTCATGGTTCTTACAATCCAATTATTCCCATGTGGAAATCATTTTATGTTACAATTTCATCATTTGTTGATATTTTTTATGATTATATTTCATATCATAAAATCTAATGACCCATATCTCATGAAACTCATTAACATTATTATCCTCTAGTTATGTCATAGTATTATATTTTCCCATCATTTTTCACACTTTATATACTAAATAGCTAAAATGAATTTTTTTTATTAAAATTGTGCATAATTCTATTTTTGGTTGAAAAACCTTGGTCTTCATAACAATGTTTTCTAGAAATTTATTATGTGATGTTTTTAATAGTCATATTATAATTTTTTAAAAATAATTTTAATAATGTTTAATTTCTAAAAATAAAATTGAATTGAATGTTGATGCATTTATTCAATTGATTTTTGTTAGGATTTTATAGAAAATGTTATAGGATTCTTCATTTTAACATGTATGACAAAAATAGATCTTCCCAAAGCCATAGAAATTACATTCAATGAATAATTATGTATATGTTTTCTAGGATATTTTAAAACAAATTTTCTAGATTTTTTTTTCTTTTTTAAAAATTGTTTTCAATGAAGAAATGAATATTTCCAAATGAAATATATGAAATATTTTTTAAATCTTCATTTCATAGTTTTCATGAAATTTTAAATGGATGGGGTATATAATCTATTTTTTAATTTTTTTTAATAATTAATTTTAGAAGTAATGTTAATTTCCTTAATAATTGATTCTTGTGATATTTAAAATAATTTTCCATATAAGATTCATCCTTTGATGCTACATTTTTTATTGGTTTTATGATCCATGGATACCATTAATATTATTTCAAGATGTTATTTATGTTTATGATGGTGTGATTTTATTGAACCCCTTTTCTTCTACATGTGTTATACCGTGTTAAAAGTCTTCTGAAACCTACTTCTTTTCATGTGTTATTCTATGATTAAAATATGAAACAATTATGAAACCAATCTATGTTCTGCCAATTATGATAAGAATTATTGTTTATGAAACCCATTTAATTTTTTGGGTTATGGTATGGTGATTTTTTTCAATTTTTTTTTACATATAACTATTTTTTCATTACATGAATGGTAACACCTATATATTCCTCCAATTTAATGTGTAAATATTTTCATCTCATGAGGATGATAAGACTTGAATGGGGGTAATCCTAGTGTAGTAAGAGAGTTTTTCTACTATGATTATCATGAGAGTGAATGTTGGTTGCAATGATAGTTAGGGGATCTAACACATTCCATGGAAATAGAATTTAAATTGAGCATATACTTCTATAGAAATTATTATTTTTCACTTCTAGGTAATCCAAAATTACATTTATTATTCAAATATTATTCTCTCATTGCTCATGTTCATTGATATCCATATGATCCATGTATTATGAACTACCGATTATTATTCCTCGAGTAAATAATTTGGTAATTTATATTCAATATATGTTTTTGAAATTTTATTCATGTGTTCTCATACCCTTATTCCGATGATATGTTGAAATCACCATATTTTACCCTTACCAAGACTCTAATCTAACCCTTTTTTATCGTTCCTTTCTATGGGTTGTGAAAAAAATTTAAATTTTGTGTATCTAATAATATTAGTATTTCATAAGATATTTATAGTATATATTAAATATCGTTCAATAAATAAGAATATTTTGAGTCACTTCTCTAATGGGTCAATATCTATAAGATCTTATAGATTTTTTGTGTTTAATTTATTGAAATTTCATCTAAAAAGATATGATATCTATTTATGAGAAGCATAGATCACCTCAATATTTAATTATTGATATTCAAGATGGTATATTTATATTTTAAATCGTAGGAAATGGAATGAATATTATCCTTTAGAAATATCAAGTGTGAGAATGGTAAGATTTATGGTTCTATACCCAAGGGATACATTAATAAAGGGATACTATTTAGGGATATTGGTTTCCCTAAGATGGTGTAGTCTCCCATGGTGTTCCCTAATATATATATATTATTGTCCACTGGAAATAATTCCGGACCATTATAGTTGGTATTAGAGGAATGGTTTTGCTAAGATATGGAAACTAGGATTTTAAATTTATTATGAGATCTCTACGGATGTGTATAGGGATATGTATAAGGAAGATATATTGAATATAAAAATGTCCATAAATTTTGGTAAAGGATTGATTTAATAGATTCCAAAAAATTACAACCCTATCTAGATATTAAAAGTCGAAGTGGATCTAGCATAGAGGTATATAGGGGTAATTTGTCCGAAAATGGTGCGTTTAGAAGAAATATGTCATCACTTAGTGCACTAATACAAGACTTACTATATCAATTGTTTGAAACTCCCATGAAATATACATTTGAAATTCACATAATTTATACAAGACATCATGTGGTATTTAAATACATGATTACGATGGATATCATATGATAAATGTAAGTTATCAAAGATTAAAATAATGTATACTGATTATGATGTTATATAGTTGTGTTTTCATGATTATGTGCTTTACCCTATGAATATTATGTCTCATTATTTTCTCTTTGGTTTATGTCAATGGAGAGAATCAAAACAGATTTTATTAATGCTAAATGTTGTATAAATTTTTTTGATGAGAAATCAAATGATATGATGACTATTTTAAAGGATATTTTATCTTACCTAGTTGGTTATGAAAATATATTACAAATAAAATTAATCTTATTCAACTCTTAGAAAAATTAAATAAGATAATGAAAGAGTACATTTAGAGTTTGGATGGTTGAGACCATTGAGAAAAGATGATTATGTTTCTTATATGTTGATAATATGGGAAGAATAATCTAAGATAATGTCTCCGGGGAATGGGAAGCAGAATTGATTAGGAAAAGGAAGGACTCAATGAATGTAATTTTTTATATAAAATAAAAATTTTGGTCAACACATTCGATGTGAAAATATAATGTTACGAAATTATAAAAAATAATCTACATGTGTCTCTTACATATATACCTATCACACCCACCCTTACATTTATTGGGTAACACATACCTTATAATCACTTCTCATATTCCTTATTAATGAAATGTCTTTGGATTGTAATATGAGGTAAGATTATGCCCCCAATTTTCATTCCCTAGGTATTTCTTATGTTTATATACTATTATTTATTTCCTTATGTGGAACAAATTTTTCAATACATGAAATGAATTAGGTCAGTGTGACCAAAATTATATAGTCCTCCAATGTATTGGGTAATGTTATTATCTCATTAGATGTTATGTATGGGATTAGATGGTGGACTAGTTATCCTATAAGACTCTATCCATAATGTGATATTATCATAAAAGTTATATTTGAATTATTCTTATTTAATATTTTATCTTCCAACCTAATTTAAATTATTCCTTGATCTTATGATAACATGTTTTTATGTAATGTTTCCTAGTGATTACACATGTTCCTTACCTTTTATTATAACTTATCAATCCTTTTACTCACATGTTATTACTCTTTATCATGATTATTTACATACTGGTATTTTTCGCTCTTCTCTATATTTCATGTATTCCCCTAGTTATCCTATGGATATTTAGGAGCTCAAAAATTTATTAGGACATCACTATGGAGTAAAAAATAAAGATGAAATTTTTTAGTATCCTTTTATGGATATTAAACCTCTTCTTCAAAAGATAGTAGCCCTTTATTATAATTATATTGTATTAATGGATAGTTATTCTTAAGAATAATGTATCAAATTTCTATCAAATCAATTGGTCTATATATATAAATTATGGTTTGTGGTGTTTACCAATGGGATGATTTGACATTGAAATTTGAATGTTAAATAACATTTTTAAAAATATATAATTTATAAAATAGACTATTTCAGTAGTCAACACTTGAGTATTTGTAATGAAAAGACTATATTTCATTAAAAGAGATTCACATGGGATATCATACACTGTAGTAGTGTATAGAAAGGGAGTTTTTTCATAGGATATCTATATTTTTGGTTCACATCTACTTGTAGGATTCATTATATCATTATAGAATGTCTAGATAAATATATATATATTTAGTTAATTTATTTATGATTCATGCACCATAGTGATTCTTCTATATAGTCACTTAAAATGAACTTTTTTTTATGGATCTCAAAATGACATAGAAATAACTAGAGTGTGAGGAATAGAGCGGGGTTAATCGGTGGTCGTCCTGAAATAAAATCAACGAGCTAAATCAGATCTAATAGTGGTTATGAATACAATATTGGATTCAGTAATAGGCAAATTCATTCTTCACTAATGATTGATAAATTATCAAGGAAGTTCTCTATGATTTCCTGATTCCTTATTACCAAGAAGGTTAAAGAGCTATGTAACCTAATCCTAACAAAATTGATTAAAAATAAAATTCCATACATGATATAAATAATGGTTGGGTTCAAACAAACGACAATGACTCATCCCAAAAAGGAAACTACAAATAACTAAACTGAGGATCACACCCTAATAATCATTAGAATATTCCCATTATGGAAGTTAGATCAAATTATTAATGACTACATTGTACTTTTCCCAAATTTTAAGTTGCACTAGATTAAGGTCCTTAGACGAAGACTTGGTTGATCAACCATGCCCAGAACCCCAATCATCTCCTCCATGTCCATGACCATAGTTGTTTGGATAATGGCCTTATTTCCACGTATTGTTTTTTTTTCAAAGCCCCTTCTAGATCACCAACTCCAAATGAGAAGCATTTACCCATGAGAGGCTTCTCCTTATAGTGAGGATATTCCATATGCAAGAAAATCATCATATATATCCCCATATTACTCATTCCATTGCTAAATATGGACCTCTTTTCCAGCACTTCCTCATCTATTTATTTTTATATAGCCCATACAAAATCAGGTTGACCAAGGTCATGCATTGATTCATCCAAGTTTTTACGATTCTTCACATCATAGTACTAACGCGAGCATCCAACCAAATCTTCCCAGGACTTAATAGAAGAGTCAGGAACGTTGGGATTCCCAAAAGTACCAAAACATCTAGTGAAGTTCACCTAATCCCCCTTAACCTGTTGGACTTTCTCTCCATCAACCCGAGAGTTCCACTCAATATTGGCCATGTATTATCCCTTTTAAAGAGATCTGGAAGCCTTTTATAAGAATCCCTCAATAATTAATAAACACCTACTAACCTACATTATCTTCTCTATTATAATAAAATGTTTTTACCATCTTATGCTTCTTTAAATTACTATCTTCCTAATGATTTTTAGATCCAACTATATTAGTTTGGAATCTAATAACTTGTCACCAACCTGAAACAATATGGCCAACCACTCTCAGAAGTCACAAAAAAAAGGAAACAATTCATATTCAAACTCATCATAAATTTTTAATACAACAAACAATATGGTGGAATTACTTGTCCTTAAATGTATAAGATCAACATAAACCAAAAAACAATAATAGTATATATATTTTCATATAATAGTATTATCGTAATTCTTATAGGTTCCCCTATACATGAAACCTCCTCATTTATTATTTTTGGATGCCATAGAACCTAACTGAGACAACGAATGTTAACTCAGATTTGTGCACTATAATGATTTTTAATATTAGTATTTACGTAATTATACAATGTAGAAAGATTATAGGAACCTACATTGAGATAATAGAATAAAAATAACAAATTGAATAATTATGAAATTCAAATTAATAAAAAATGTAAAAATATCCCGTGCCAATAAGAATAATTTTACACTCATTGATGTCCAAAATTCATCGATGATTTTTATATAAATCATACACATTAATTGGTTTGTCCTATTAGAATGAATTAATTAATCAATTAGTTATAATTTACACAAATCAAGTCATTCTTGTAATAAATAATGATCAAAAGAGATAAGGAATACACTATTTACCTTTTTAGAGATTTGTTGCTCATTCTCAAAGGAACTTCTAACCTACTTGGATAAAATATCTACAAAGGAAATTATCTTTCTCATAGGATTTAAATGTCTACATACAGAACTGGGGTTTACATCCATGCCATCAAACCCAACCCCATCAAAAATTGATGCAATGTTTGCAGGTACCCTATATAAGTTCATGGATGCAACCATGAGTTGATGAGGGATTTCATGGGGATCCACATACCTAATTAAACTAGCCTCTATGGACATTATATACTTTATAATGTAGATAAATTGTTTATTTAAAAAATGAAACAAAACTATGCTAAGGGGAGACATTATAACTCCATGAGAATTTAAAATATGATCATAATGTTTGATTTCAAATGTGATTCACCACACTAGAATTATATTAAAATATAAAACCCGGATACTTTGTAATATTTTTCATTTATAAAAAAGAAACAAATCTCCTAAATAACTTATGGAACACACATCCCCAAATATAAATGTATCATAAATTAGAATATAGTTATAATCTACCCAATAAAATAGTCGGAATAAATAATAGTAACTAAATTATAAAACATAAATTGATCACACATGTATAAATTAAATTTAATGATTATATTTTTATTAAAATAAATAAAAAATAATTTTAATGATAGGAATACATTTTCTATAAACCAAAGTTATTCTAAAATGATTTTTTTGAAAATATTTAAAAATAAATTTTTACCACTTTTAAAATTTTATCTTCCATAATGAACAGAATTTTTAAATCAAAATATAGAAATTATATTATGGTAAATATTATGTATTTTTCTGAAATACTTCATTATGATAGAAAATGTGAGAATACTTATTTTTATTAAAAACTACATTTTGATGAAATAATTTAAAATAAAAATTTAATTTTAATTCATTTTTAAAATTAAAATTAATTTATTTATATATTAATTTACCCAAATGTGGTCATTTAATAAATCTCATATTTAATTTTGATATTATAACTTTATAATCATTTGACTGTTTTTCTTTTGATAAAATGTATTTTCGACATGTCTGTGGTTTTATATTTTATTTAAACCATCTAAATTCATAGATATTAATTTAAAAAACTAAACAAATATTTTTATTCATTTTAATTAATATTTTATAATAATGATAACTTGATTTTTCAATAATTAATATTGAAGGTAGTATAAATGGTTTACCACTGTTAATGTAAAAAAATGGTTTAATGAGGGTTAAAGTAAAAAGATAATGGTAAAAAATTTCCCAAAACATATATAATCAATAATTGTCCATCATATTTTGACCTTATATCTTATATGTTTTAAAATTGTTTTATTTTGGGAAGTTTTGAATTATAAAAATGTGGCTACATTTATTTATTTACTAAATATTTCCAATTGTGTTCCCTCCACCACTTATAAAAGGGCCCCTCAACACCTATCATATTATAAATTCCCAAACCAATTTTAAACCATTAGATACAAAGAATCACTTCCTTAATTCTCTACCATCATCTTAGAACAACTTTATCAAAAATCTATCATAATAAATGGTTTTAGTTCAATCCTAAAAATGTTTTTTGAAGAAGAAGTAACATTTTTAACCAAATATTTTATTTTATTTTGTCACACAAAATTAAAATAATATTTATATATTGTCATATAATAACATAAATCTATAAAATATATAAATATTTCTTTATTTTACAAAAATAATCTAAAATATTCTTCTTCTCCCTCAATTTAGAAACAAAACTGTTGATCATGTGTGTACTAAGCAACTGCCTCGGGAACCGTTGTAATTCATTTTCCATCAACTATTCTCACTGATATATAATTTTTTTTATCTTATATAAATGATATGTATTATTTTATTAGAATTAATTAATTATAACATCATATAAAATTGTTTACACTCTATTCCTTAGGTAATATAAGAATTTATTTCTTGTGTACAACAGACTAACACATCACGAAGATGTGTGAATATTTTTCACATGTGGTTTATATGATTTGAAATAAGAACTAATTTAATTTTTATACATGATAATAAAGAAAATTTATACATCAATTTAGAGTAATATATTATTTACATTATTAATTTACCATCCATTTAAAATTATAAAATTATTTGTGTGTACGGAAGACTATGGTATCACGAAATGATGTGATTTGTTTATTTGAAACAAGATTACATGGATAGTATATGAGAGTGAATTTAATGAATTAATATTAATTTATAATTTAATATACTTAAATAATGCACCACATTTATTTTGAACTAATGAGTTGTACATCGCCAAAACTTCTGACTTAATTATAAATAATTGTGTAATTGAACATAAAATGATAAAAATAATAATAATTAATAATAAACATGTAAAATATTATTTATCATGTAAATAAATTAACCATTTTTAGATTTCATAAAAAAATGAATTCATCAGATGATTTAGGCTCGAGGTATTGTATTCATCTAAAAACAAAATTCTTTGAGACGTGTGTTCTTTTATGAAACTAGTTTAATTTATAATGTGTATATACTTACCGCTTTCATATTATATAATGAGTCCTTCATAACACATGTAATTTTATGTTATTTCTCATTTTATCATTCATAGGTGTTATGATTCAATGATTACCAAATTGGTAAGTGTTTATCCATTATTTAAACTCTTTTGATCATTACATAATAACACATAGATAATTTATTAATAAAATTATTCCTGAACATTATATATAATATAACATTTTCATCTCATTGGTCCTTTAAAAAACTGAGAAATGTTTTTATGAGAACTTGAATTTCTTTCAGTCTTCGGTTAAAAAAACATTCTTTTCCATGTCCTTGTTTTCTTCAATGTGTTTTTAAAAAATGTTTTCAAAAATATTCTACGATTGTTTGAATTTAATTGAAAATTTATAACATATTAAATAATGCGTTAAAAGGAAACTACTATTCATTTTCAAAATGTTGTACTTCTATACTTTTTACTGAAAATATTAAAGGAATCATTGTTTTAACATGTATGACCAGAATGATATTTTATCCCATAGCATCCATTTTTTTGTAAATATTCATTTATAATATTCCATGTTTATTTCCAAAAATAATTATTTCAAATATATCTTGATATTTGTTATTTTTGAAAAAATTATTTGGAATATAGATGTCTTTTTCTCCGTAAGAATAATTTTAATGTATTTATAATTAGTATTATTCTTCATATAGGATTCAATTATTATTATGTAATTATTTAAAATGATATATATTTGTCTCTAACATATATTCCGTTCACACCATCTATTACTTTTTTGGTAAATAGAATCATTAGGAGTACTTCTCAAATTCCTTCATCAAAAATGACTTCTCATTATGATATGAGGAAACATTATGCAACCTATTTAAATTACATGGGTAATTTATATTTTTTGAAATATGATGGACTTAATGGCTTTTATCAAATATCAATGTACATGATATGAATACGATATGTTGGGTCATAACTATATATACCTCTAATACATTGAGTAATTTTTTATTCTCAGGGGACGCCATGTAAGAGATTACGGAGTGAACCTAATATATTATGGGACTCTATCCACCACGTGGTGTGGTCTTGGAAGTTATCTTTGAATTATGATTATGTTGTGACTTTTATTGCTTCTAGATTTTATATGATTTCATGAACAAATGACACTATATTCTGTATGTTATATTTTCATGTGATTACTCATGTTCCTTATATTTCGTGTTATCATGTCATACCATTGAATAACATGTTATATCTTCTTATCATTTTATTTTCATTAAAGGGGGTTTAGAACATCCTTTTATTTAATGCATTAATTGGATTATCCTAGGAAAATTTAAGACATCAAATGGATTTTTGGAGCTCACTATGGAGAAAAAAATAATATGAAATATTATAGTTTCATTTAATGTATAATGAAACTATCCACCTAGTGACACTAGGACTTTAAAATCCTTATGTCAAATTAAATGATATATATGTCTAAGAACTATATACTAATATTTATAAATGGATTAGATAAATATAGTAGGTATCAGTGGAAAGGATATGTAATAGTTGGAAATTAATATGATAAAAAGTTAGTAAGAACCCTAGGGATGTGACTAATTATTATTATTATTATCTAAATAAGACTGAGAATCGTGGTGAAGTATATATATAGTGTTTTTTTGGGGAATTACATCCCATTTTGGATTCAACAAGTTGAATTGGTTCTATAATAGATATACCTAGGGGTAATAACATAGAAAAAGTTCATTGGGATTTACCATAGTGTTACCTAGTACACAAAAACAAGACCAACTATTCACCCTGTTTGAAAATCCTAAGAGATTTGTTTTGGATGTTCACAAACTCATCACAAAACAATGTGAAGGGAATGAAAAAACAGTTAGGTTAAAAAACCTTATAAGAATAATTATAATGAATAATTTAGATGTAATGATAAAGGAATATAATTAATGACCTAAATATTATTTATAAGTTATTAAATATATTTTTAAAAACACTATATGGAATGTTAATGCATTATCATCTTGTTTATGTAAATATTTTTTGATAATGGTAAGAAATAGAATAAATAATGATAAAAAACAATGTGATGTGAAATTTAATGATTTTGGTAATGAGATGACTGACATAATTGTAAAATTAGTAACACATATTTTGAACAATAAAAAATAGATATATATAATTACAATCAACAATTTGAATATAATTTAATTTCCAAAAAATAAAAGTATAAAAGGGTGTCATATATTTGAATTTAATGTGATAATGATGGAGAAGAATAGAATATTCCAATTCATTAGTGTCAATAACACGGGATGTGGCATCATGGAAAATAAATTAATGTAACTAAAATATTCATAATTTTTGGAATATGTACGAACAATGTTGATAATTCTTAAAAAAATGAAATGTCTGGTCAATAAGATGTAGAGAAATAAACTTCCACCTAATTAGGTGTCAACTGTTCAATGTTATCAATGTGGGGAACTTGGGAATTATCTTATTTAATACCATAATCATATAATTAATTCAAAAAGGGCCTCTTTTATGACATTCATTACTGTGTAATAATTTTAGTTTTTAGGATTTATTTCTCATCAATTGTGTTATTGAATTATTTTTTATATTAATGGTATTATTTTAACAAGATAAAATAAAAATATATGGATAGTTGAACATTTAGTTTTTCTTTATTTAATTTCAAAAAATATTATGAATTGTACTATTGAAATAAATTTTTTATTTAATGGTAATGTGATATTTTATGGGAAAGACATGATTTTAGAAAATATAATCATGGGGACAAGAATGATGTTGTGGTATATATATTAAATTAAAATTATTTTATATTGTGGGAAATAATGGGATTGATTGAAATCATTAGAGTTAAAAATGGGTGACTTGATTACTAATTTTTTTTATAAAATTAATAATATACATAAATTGTTTTAGTATAAATGTTAATTATTAATATGATTATTATATTTTTTTTCTACAATTTTAATGAAATTAAAACCCACAAGTCGGGTGACAACCCATTGAATCATGTAAGGTCGTAGTGATTGAACCCATAATTAATAGAGGATAATGTTAAAGTAAAAACAAAACTAATATATGATATATTTTTTATTAAGATATTGTTTTCACAAAAACATTTTAGTGGATAAATTTTATGTTTTTGTGTATGGCATATTAGTGGACTGAATCATTTTGAAATCGGTGGATATGAGGTTATTAATGATTTTCTTGATAAATATTTCATTATGATGAGATATATATAACCATTCAGACTACTCTATAATATTAATTTTTTATAACACTCTTATAATTTTTTATAATAAACATGAAGTGGATGAGATACCCATTGAGATCAAATCCTAATTTAAATTTGATTTTTTATTGTTATTTGGGATTTGGGTAACATATTTAAGGATTGATCAATGTTAGAACTTTGTATTATTTGTTGAATGTTGGATATTAATATATTCATATTCAATTTTTTATCATACATTGTGATATCCAATTTTTTTTAATAATTATATGATGAATATTATGTTACACATTTATAATTCTTATGATCCATTAAATTTTAATTTATGTGGTTTCTGAATAGAAATTCCATAAAGGATATTCATTTTATTAGAGTAAGAGGATAATTGGGAGTTTATAAAATCACAATTAAATAATGAAATTGTGTTTATGAAATAAAAATATCTCATGTATGTATATTTTACAGTTTTTTCTATAATGATAGAAAAATATTCCCTCAAATCAATAAAAAGTATATTGATACAAAATTGTTGTCCTTTAAATTCATATCTAATAAATCAATGGTAATTGAATTAATCAAATTATTATGGTTATATGGTTGATAAAATTCTCATGATCATTCACATTATTGGGATCAATTATCTCTACCACTCACTATAATTGTTAATTATTTTCATACTTGTATATATATTCTGAGGACATAAATTTTCTCCTCTCTAGAAAAATAGTTTCGTGATGACATTAATAATTTCACATTCAATTTTTATTATAAATTATTATTAACCATTTTAAGATGTGTGGATCTAAATAAATAAATTTTTATTTTTTAAAACCTTGTTTTTTAAGAATACGATTAAATTGAGTTGATATAATTTTCAAGTGGTAGAATGTAATACCCATAAAATTTTGTATATGTAAATAAGCTTCGATATCATATGTGACATGGAAAAACATGCTTATAAGAGAATTTAAAACCATAAGACATTATGAAATATTCCATAAAAACAGTCTATTTGATAATTTGTGAAACATGAAACCTTGAATCTAAAAGAATCATATTAATATATACCATTATAACCTAGCCATTCAATTGGATAATATTAATAGGAAATAGTAAAATAGTAAGTTAATATATTATAAAATATTATAAAATAAATATAATATTTATTTGTTGAATTGAAATAAAATATTAATCATTTGAAAAAAATTATATTCTGAAAAATTATATTTTAATAAAAAAAATGTTGCATCACACTTTTTTCAAATATTTTAATTTTTTGGGATTTTATAAAATATATTTAAAAAAATCATATTCGTTGTTCATATTATAATATCTTGATTATTATAAGTTTTTTTGGTCTTATTCTAAAACGATAGAGTATATGATGAATAATTAAAATAAAGATTTTTATTAAAAATTAAAATTTCATTTATTGAATTTAGAGGCCCAAAATTAATTTGTTATTGCATTAAATGAATAATTAGTTCAATTATATTTTTATTAATCCATACTTGTTTGTTGACATGATTTTAATATTGAGTTTCTATGTAATAATTTTCTACACATAGAATGTTTTTATTTTGTAAATATATTTTGACATGTTTATAGGATTAATTATAAATTAAATTCTATAACATCATTGAGTGGAATTTATAAAAATATATTATAAATTTGGAATAAGAATTATTTATATTTTCAAATATTTTGATCTTAAATTTTTTCCCCAATTGAATAATGAAAATAAAATTATTATTAAATGAGGTAAAGTTAAAAATAGTTTTATCATAGGTAAAACAAAATTGATAATGTCTAAAAATGCCCTAAATCATTTATAATTCAAATTTTATGTCATATATATACCTTATGTATTATAATTATAAAATAGTATCCATTTGGTTTACTTTTACCATTAGAAACACATTTTTCAAATTATTTATTTTAAAAAAATTCCATGTTTACCCTCTCTACTGCCTATAAAAATTCACCTTCTCTTATATTTTATTTACACAAAAACAAATTATCAGAAAAAACATAAAAAAATAAATTTCATTAATTCATCCCCTAATCCTACATAATTTTTTTAATCATAAATTCATCCTATAAATGTTTTGGTGAAAATCTATAGAAGCATACCATAAAAGATGGAATGTCCTTAACTAAGAATTTTATTTCAAATTTTCATCTGTATCCTTAAAATAACATCAAATAATTATTATCTAAAAACAAAAAAAAATATTCAATATACTTATATTTTATTATTTAATTATCATGACCTATAATCACATCCTCCTCCCTCAATTGGTTACTGAAACATTAGATTATGTGTATGATTGACTACCACCCTAGGAATTGACACAATCCATTTTCCATCTCCGATTATCAAATATGGATAAAATTATGTAGTTAATGTTTATATATATCATATCTATAATATAAATATTTTGATATAATTATAATATAATGTATAAATAACTACATTATATTCTATAGGGATGGCAATAATGTCCCTCATATGTATGAAGAAAAACGTCCTCGCAATGTGTGGTGATATGATTTCAACATGTGATTTACATGGAAGGTAAAAAGAATAATTTAATATTTTTATATGTTAGTAATTAAATGTTAACAATTATTTAAATTTATTATATCATATTCTATATTATTTTTCCATCTATTAAAAATTATATTGTCATTAGTGTGTATAACAGACTACCTTCTCACGAAGCGATGTCATACATTTTTTATACCGTGTCACATGGATGGTAAATCAAATGATATTTGATGAAATAATATGATATTTATGATAAAATTATAATTTTTGAATATTAAAATAATACATACCATCATTTAAATAGGATCGTTTAAAACATAAATGTTACCCATGCGTATTTAGGTGCTATTATCTCTATGATTATAACATACATATTTTTTCAGAAATACTATTAATTAATGGGTTTAAAATATAATTGATCGATAAAAATGATAATAATGTCAAAACTCTTACTGTTTTAATGTTTAATTAATAATCAATATGAATTTAGTTAACTTACCAATGTGATTATTAACACAATGGGAGAACATCGTCAAAACATTAGACATAAAAATAATTTAATTCTATAATTGAACATATCATGATGAAAAATTAATTACAATTAATTATAAACGTGAAAAAATTTATTAAATTATTAAATAATTATAATATGTTTATTATTTAGTAATATATAGAAACACATGTTGATTCATGATCAAGGTAAGGTTTTGTCTAAAAACATACTTCTTTGATAAACAATTTCTTTTATTCACCTAGTCTCTTTTATATGTTGTATATAAATCACCATTTAATAATATATCATGAATGTTTCAAACATCCTGGTAGTTTATGTTATAAATATGTTTCTTCATTCATTGGTGTTATGATTCTAAAAATTCTAATGAGGTAAGGGTATTTATTTCACCATCTTTTTAATGAGGATTATTTATTATTGAATTTTAATTATTTTAAATTATTTAACCATATTTAGGCAGTTATTAAATTTTATTCTCATATTTTTATTCACAAACTATACATTTAATTGTACAACTTTCATATATTTGTTATTTAAAAATATTGAGAAAATATTTCTTAGGAAAAGTGACCATATTTTCCCATTATGTTGAAAAACCTTTCCCTTCCTTGTCCATGATTTATTTAATTAAAATTTTAAAATATATTATATAATATTCAATAATTGTTCAAATTAATTTTATACCATGTTTACTTTCAAAAAACATAAAATCAATCTTCTTTTCATTTTCCAAATTTTGTACTTATTAAATTTTATATAAAATTTGAATGGAATTATTATTAAAATGTTTATGACATGAACTAAATTTTCCACCAAATAAATTATTTTGGGACATGAATATTCCTTTTTATATTTCCAATGTAATTTTCATGGAATTGGATTTCCAAATTATTTTTTGAATTTTAATTTTTCAAAATTTAGTTATATAATGGAATGTCTATTTTCCTCATGATTGTTTTTAATTACGTAAATTTTAAATATAATAATTATTTAAATCAGCAAATAATTTTATGGAATGATTCTAAATACTATATACCTATATGTTACATATATTTTTTATCACTACCTCTAAATTTTATGTTGTGAAACATTCAATATGGCCACTTATTATGTTAATTCATAAGAACTGTCTTTTGATTATGATATGATGATTGATTATGTGACCCATTTTATTTCCTTATGTAATTATTGTGTTTATGTAGTCTAATTCATTAACCCATATAGAATAAATTTTTATGTACATAAAATGCATATGATAGGTGGGTTTTGAAATATATATTTTTCCAATGCTTTGGAAAATGTTTTAGTCTCATTACGTGGAATATATGGGATTATAAAATGAACCTAATTCATTATGGGATTATATCAAACATGTGTTTTTATATTAAAAGTTATTATTTAATTTATTTCATGTATTATATTTCTTATACATTTCTTATGATTCCATGGTTATATTATTACATAATTTTAATGGTATTTTTACATGTGATAAATCAAGTTCATTTTTCTTTATGATATCATGTTATACCTTTGACACATATGTTATGATTACTTATCATTTATATTTCCATATTGAATGTTATTTATCATTCATTTCATTCATGTAATCCACAGGTTATCCTATAATGATTTATGTTCACAAATTGTTTTTAGAAGCTCTCTTTGGAGAATAAAATATGGATTACATGTTTTTGTTTTTTACGTATTATGAACATAGTCTTTGAAACACATTATGAATTTATGTTAAGTTTGTTGTAATAATGGATATTTATTTTTAAAAATCACTTAATAATATATTTAAAATCCAATGCTCACAGTACATATAAGAAATTGAAAAGGTGTTGTGAGAGGTAAACATGACTCCATTTCGGATCCCCCATCTATTTTTTTATACCCGAATATAATATGTTATACTCAAATTATCCATGTAATTTCCACCACTAATTTTATGTTACTCTCCTCTATTGTGTTATTTTTTTGTGATAACCATTGTATCGGTACTATAAATATGAAATTAAATCATTCTCCCATATTTTATTCAATATGAAACTAGAACATCTGTTTTGGTCTGTTACCCTCCCCTCAATGAAAACATCTTTTTATAGTGAGTTATGTGTCCCCCACATTAACATATATCAGATGAAATTGGATCCGTCATAACTAGATTAGTTAGATTATTATGTTTTTCTAATTCCCTAATTTGAGGCTTTTCATAGTAAATTTTATGGTTACCCAATTAGTAAATTCAAATATTCCATATTTCATTGGGGGAAGGATAAACATTAGGAATTTCTTGAACAAAGATGGAATTGGGTTTGAAGATTTTGTGGTGAAGTATCCCCCAAGATTCATTCCTATATGAGGATCAGTTGCATCATCATTCATATTAACATATATATATATACATATGAGAAGATCATATACTAAATTAATTATTATTTCATTGTTTCCATGGGGATTCTATCATGGTATAAATTTTATTTGGGATGTCAAATTCTGACTCTATGGTATTTTTTCACTATAATAATTTATAAATTATTATTATATTATTGAAAAATATTCATGGGTTGGGAAGAGATACGAACAGATCTTCTATGAGTTCATTTTTTTTTAAAAGAGAATATTTTGTAATTTTCAATTATTACATAGTAACTCTCTAGTACCGTGTAATTGAGATGAATTGTATATTTATAATTACATTTTGGTTCTAGGTGGTCCTCATAAATATGTTGATATTCACCACAATAAAATCCGTATTCCACCAAATAGATTATTTTTGTTGTAGGAACATCTGTCAATGATATTTTTAATGGACATAGAGATGGTATGACTAGATCAATGATGATAAATTGTGGTATTCATGGTGGATAATGTGTTTTTGGATCTCAGTGTTGATGGGAGTGGATAGTTGCGAGCAATTTTTTGTGTTTAGAACTTTCTTGTCGTTGTTTCTTTATCTCAAATAAATTTGTTGACATTACAATTTGGATGTTGGGTTTATACAATACCCTGTATTTATTTTTGGATTATGTACTAATTTTATAATAGGATATTATTGTTTGTGTCATTCATGTTTTGAATATAATAACATTAGTTTTTCATATTCCTTTTGGGTTTGTAAATTATTTTATTCATTACAGATATGTATGTGTTGTAAGAAAATTTGGGCATGGAATCCCATATTGTATGTTATTCCTACTATATACTTTCCACCACCCATTTATTATTAGATGTTGTTGGGGGTGGAACTATCATCCTATTATAGGAAAGAGTGTGGACCTTGTGGGAATTTTATGATAGAGTTGTATGAGAGAGGTTTTATCCTTTTGATATTGTTTATAGTTTAGTTTCAAGGAAGGATTAATGTAAAATTATGTTAATTACGTTATGTTATAATTATTTTTTATACCTAGACATCGAATATTGTGATGATGCAGCATAGAATTTACCAATTTACCATGAGTCTAGCAACCTTCTTAGAAACTCGATAAACTAAGGAATTGGTTGTGGGGATAAAATAACGATATTTGCATTATATTGAAATCAGTACTTGATTTCCCATTACATCTCAATTTAGTTATACATATATATATATTTACATTAATTCACATTTTTAATTTCTATAGGCTTCTATAGATGGATACATCAAATATTTCGACGTAGGGATATAAGATAGCCATACCTGTGATTGCACCTTTTTTCATCAACCAATAGAGTAATAAGTATTCTATTCAAGGTGTTTATTACTCTTTATCAAATGTTTTGATCAATTCTATATTTCATTCATCATACTTGATAGTTGTGTGATACCTTCTTATATAGTATTTCATTCGACGAGGATAATGTTATTGTTTACACACCCAATTTGTATATACATCTCTAATCCATTTTCAATGATTTTTTAAGGAGTGTGATCTACTATAAAACCCAAATTTTAATGTCAACCAATCATATTATATACCAAAAAAGATGATATATGGGTTATACATTCTATAAGAAAATTTTATATGATGAACTATTTTTTAGAATTGATTGAGATATATCATTGATATATGATATAGTGTAGTTACCCCTAAATGATTTGTGTAGAATACCTTAAGGATAGAATGATATTTTCATCTATGTGGAATGAAACTAATTGTTTTTTGATATTTGGATACATTTTTATGACTATAGTGAGCCTCCTTCTTGGGTAATAGAAGTTATTTTCGAGTTTAGAACACATATTTTATTATTCTTTAGACATTCACAGACATGGATAGGGCTATTAAACTAATATCCTTATGATATATATTGATATGTTAGTGGATTATTTATTCCAAATCCCTTGACGGTGAACACAAATAATAGTGTGTTTTGACTTCTTTTCACGGATAGATTGATATATAAGGATTTTAAACCTTTAATAAGAAACCATTCCCATGTTAGATTATGAATTGAGCCATACATGCCATGTCAAATTTTCCTTGAAAATGATGTAGTGTGGTATTATTTGGTCTCCAATGAATGGGTTGAGACAATACATGAATATTGGTCGAGATTCAGTTATATTTATTATGATAACACATTTTCTTCCCATTATAAATAATCAATTATAGATTGATTATTATTTTTGGAATGCTTAATGGTTCTAGTGTAATTATATGATTGATTATATAATGATCCAATAACATGAACACTACCCGTACAAGTCCCCATCAAGAATGGTGTGCAGGTAGTTAGAGTAAGAGAACGTGAGAATTTTGGATGTACATGGTTAGGCACCAATAAATACCGTTACATGTACTAATATTGTTCAGTCTTCATGGAATCTCATAAAATATGGAATAAACACGAGCTATTTTTCATCGATGATCAATGGTATTTTGGTATTCACATTATATTTGAGCTGTATTCTCAAACATTCCATATATTCTCAAGGAATGGATTAATGATTTACTTGAATGTCATTCATTATGAATTGAACATTAAAATAACATATTATTAGTGGATCTATCTTTATGTTATAATGATTGATAATTTAATTTATTAAATAAATCCACCGTTTATCATTATTTATTCATTACACAACTAAACTACTTTCTTCTAATCCATGTTTTTATTATTTAATGAAATAATTTTTTTGGTTAGGTGTGAAACCTCAATGAAATCCTATCCTCACATAATAGTAATTGAATAGACCAAATTTAAATTCTATTATTTGTGAATAATTTTGTTTAATTATTCTCTTATTGATGGATAAGTTTTAATTTTGGACAAATTTAATCATCATCAGTAAGTTGACATGTTGAATAATTCTCTTGGATGGATTACAAATATTTTATTTTCTATTTATTTATTTGGTTTGATTATAATATTGTTTCTATTAACTATCAGAAAAAAATTATTCATCTAGGTGATTATGAGATATTTGGTTCAAAAATATTATCCCTGAATTATATTCATGATGAACCATAGAGAAAACACCATGTGGTTACAATATCATTTGACAGATATGTCCTTACGATCATCATTGTAACTTGAATTCAATGGTGAAATAGAAATATGTTGATCTCAAAATATATATTTTATTTAATCAAAATATCTTCCTAATCCCCTTATTTTATCCTTCCCTAATGTACGAACATTTTTTTAACTTTATATAAATGTCTAGTTGTGGTGTGGGTGGCCCAATTGATTGTGGATAGTTTAGTGATTTTATCAAAAATTATTGAGGGATAATTTTATCTAAGGGATACACAAGAATTGTTCTACATTATTTTATGTTCATTCAATAATGTAAAATGATGAAATTTTTTATTTTTTTAAAAAATAAAATAAAATGGTGAAAACATGTAAGGAGAGGAGTAACATGTATACTAGGGAGGAGGTTCGAGGACATAAAAGATATATATTTATCTTATGAATCATTATAAATTTATTTTTTGGAACCATAATTTATTAAATTAAAATATATTATATTAAATAAAACCCTTAAATGGGGTTTATTGAAATTTATAATGAGGTTGATGGTTTTTATAATGATTTATAATTATTTAAATATATATTATTTAACAATATTAATATATTATGGTTTGGTAAATGAGTCAAGGATCTATTCCCATGAAATAAAATTAATTTAAAAGAAGAGTTTGAATTATAATATGATTGTATATGTCACCCCGAACATTAAATAAATGAAAATGAAGTAAATCATCAATAAGAAAAAAAGACTTGAAAAAGTTATATTCTTAAAATAAATTAATAGATATGAAATCTACCACCATGTGATCCTACGTATAAATGTGAGTATATTTATATTAAATAGTACTCATATCATCCATGATGTTTTTCTATTAAGTGAAGAAATTCCAAGGAAATATTAGTGAATGATTCCTCATATGGTTTCCCACCACAGTTGAATCAATATAAATCAAATGATTTCCCTATAAATTTTCTTAGAAAATTTTACCATATGGGTAAAAGAAAAGTTCTCTACTTCAAGAGAATTTAAATTTCCAAGGAATTTATAAAAGCATCAGGTGATAAATCCCCTACTGGTTCGGATAATAGAACCAAATCTTACACAACATGGAGCACAATGATTAAATTTATCCACGTTAATTTTGATCCATTAGGGATTCCTAGTATTGCACATAAAATATTTAAGGAAAAGATTCATAAAAGGAACACAATTGACACTATATTTTTTAATTATAAAAAACTCATCCTTTTTTATATTAACAACCCAAATTTCATTTTTGAATTCATTTTAATTTCCTTTGAAATACTCATAATAAGAAATATGCCTTAGTGTTGAAAAAATCAATATTGAGATCATATAAATTTAATAAAAAAGAAATTATAGAGGGGAAAATAATGGGTTTTCCTTTATGATATATAGTCCATGATAATAAAGAAATATATACATTCATTGACCCGTTCATTGGTTTTAAAGGATATATGGAATAATTTTTTAAACATGTTCATAATCCCCATGGAAAAGAATGAATTATAGAAAATGGATGGGTGGATTATCACATTTTAATATGTAGTGATTAGATAAAAGGGTCTATCTTCCACCAATATAATTCCTATCACATGTTAGAATCTGTTTGAACTAGAGCATGAAGATAAGAAGATTCATCGCTAGGGGAGTAAACAAACCACTAAAAATTTTATCTATCAACATAACTATTCAACATCACTACATAGGAATCAATAATAAATTTTTTAAATAATTGTTTCTAATATAATTATGTGCTATCAAATCACATCATGGATCCTAAAGTTAACAGATTTAGTTATATTGTTGATCTATGATTGATGAAATTCAGTACTCTATTCTAGATTTGAAAATGAGTTAGAAATAAAGATATTGTGTATATAGGGAGTGGTTTGAAAATCATCAATGATAATAGAAATAATATATTATTAATTTCAAAAATAATGATCGGTAAATTTATAATAACCTACTGAGTATTCATTATAATCACATTATATAAATCATTGATGATATGCATACATAGGAGAAAAAGAAGAATCAGTTTCATCCTAAGAGATAATTTATGATTCTAGTCCTAATTAATTCTATAGAGGTGAATTTAGAGTTAAGTAAATTACATGTTTATGTTTCCACCAATGAAAGATTGAATGGACTATGTTTTTCAACCACACCACCTCCCATATAAGCACGTTTGGCACATTTGTTCAAAGAAACTATCAAATGTATCTTCGTAAAGATATAGTACAACCATATAATGTTTTTTATTTGAGTTTCCATATACTAGATAATATATTTAAACTATTAAAAGTGCTAAATATAATAAAAACACATTGATAATTGATTAATTTACAATTAAATTTCTATTTAGTTGTGTAAGGTTATCCCGTTTTAAACTATCATGTTTTGAGGTTATATAATTAGAAATTGCTTCCAATTTTTTAGCTTAGACAATACATAATTAAACTGGTATTCCTATAAAAGTGAATAGAAGATCCACTAGCATGTAATGAAACTAATTCTCGATGAAACATTTCTTAGAATTATATATTTCTTCCTATATAATAACCATACTTTTATTTTTAATTATGGGGGGCATGGTGAATGTATTGTATTCAAACACATTGTTTCTTATATTTTCAGGTGTTAATTGTAATATACCATGCTTATTATTTTAATTATGGAATCTAGTTTCAATTGCAACATCTCTATTGGATATCATACATGTAACCCATATGAGATTTTGTGATGCTAACATTGAGTAGACTATTCAATACTAGTATGTGATACAAAATTCTAAATTATGACATGAGTTTCATGTCTAATAAATTAATGCTTCTCTTATGTGATTTGATGAAAATTTTATTTTTAATCTATTCATAATTTTAAACAAATAAATACCCTATCATTTTTATTTTTTTACATAAGTTAAAATAGTGATCACTATTCAGTCATTTGAGGCCATTTGTGAGGACAAATATGTAATATAAGGTTTTAACAACACATAAGCTTGTATAGTCTTTATAATAAGAGAATTCAATGTATCAATGAATCTCTATAATCTCCTATGTGATTCTATCATTATTTGATAACCTTACAAAATTTGTTTTCTTCCTCTGTCTCACATGTACTTATATATACTATTCTGGATGCTAGTACTCTAATCATGAAGTTAAATATTTATATCATCATATTGAAAAATTCTCATTTCAACTAAAACTCCACTCTTATATGGTGTGGGTGTCTCCTACATAAATCAATATGAGGTGAAATGGATTTGTTTATAATTTATATTGTTAGAGTTTTAGGGGTAAATACATACCATGGAAAACACTATCCCTAGTTAATGTATAAGTTTCATTATTGGTATATACAAAAGGGACATATTTCAATTGAATATATTCTAATTATGGGTATTCAATGTCAATAATGAAATTGAGAGTATAGTGAATTATGCAATGTTGTTACCATCGAATTTTTCTCATTGCTCAATAGGGAGAAGTTCATATATTGTGACCTTCAATAGAAGTATTTAAGGAAGTATATTCATTTTATATACTACATGTGTCATGATACATCATAAACCCTTGAAATTCCATTTAGGTACGATTTTCAACTAACATATTGATTTAATATTGTGGGTTATTTTTGGTATACTGATAATTTCATTATTCTATTGAGATCATCCAAAAAATCCTTTGGGTGATGGAAACTAATATTTATAACCTTATCTATGTCCATTTTTAATTATACTATAAAGCATATATGGTATTATTTCACATTCATTCCCTAATTACTCCCCATAACAATGGTCTTTAGAAAACGTTTTTGTTTATCACTCATTTTTTTGTTCATGGTGACTGAATAGGTATGCTTATAATCTCATCTACATGAGGTTTTTTGGATACACATGTTGTGTTTGGGATGATGGGTCATGGTTCTATGATATTATCAGTGTATATGGAGTCAATATGTTTTTTTAGTACAAAACATGTTCTGATCATGGTTGGAGTAGTGTTGGTTGAGATTATGGTGATTGTAGTTGATTTTAGTGGGTTGGATTTGTGTTTATATATATATATATATATATATATATGTAGGGTATTCATCTCAGTTTATTTTGTAATTATATTTCATATTTCGTAGGAATGTTACCTAATATTAAGTTTTGATTATGTGCTTAATATTTTCTAGATCATAGTTGTTGTCTAATGCATGTGTTGCATACAATACTGCGTTTATATAGATGTTATTCAGATATATTGGGTATATTTGTGTATTGGGGATATATACATATTTGAGGTTTTTTATCCTAAGGACACCCATATTTTTTGTTATTACAAATAAATTATTATCACCATCCACTAGCCTATTGGATGTTGGATTGGGGTGACCCTCCCAACCTATGTCTAACATGAGTGGGTCCCCAAAATGTATTATCCTTTAATGTTACTATCACAATATAAGTTTGATTATCCACATTAGTTTTAATGATAGAATAATCCATTCCTTGAACTATTGTTATTGGATATTGTTTCCTTATGTAATCTTGGATGAACCTTGTATTTGTACACTAAATAACACAGTTTCGATTTTTTTTGGTTGACCAATTGGACAACATGTTGACAAATAACCAGTGACAACCATTATTTCATCTTATTATTTAATTATTCATCTCTCTTTGAAATTCATAATATTGATATGCCTATGTTCCACACATAAAGAATATTCTTATTACCTTGCATGAGTTTCCATAATGCTACTTCAGACACATAGGATGCATGAGAATATTTATTTTCATCCCTTCATGATATTTCTCCACTAGGAATCTATAATTAAGACATATTAAACTTTTTTTATCACTATACCCATATGATAATTAATATCCACTCATCTCCATATACACATTAAGGGATTATTATATTATTTTATCATCGTCATTATAGACCCAAATTACTAATGATATTATGAGACTTGATTTTGGTCCACTAAATATGTGGTTAATTGTAATTTTTGAGGAAACTAAAATCCCATGGATGTATATTGATATACTTTTGGTTTTTTTCCAAAAATTGATATATTTATCATTAATTGTTTATTCTATGGAATTAAATATCTATTTTACGATGAAGACTGCATGAAAATTATTTATTGAAAAAAATATAATTGATTGAATCCCAATTTATTGATTCAATTTCATCAATGGGTTTTTATTCCTAATCAATTCAACCTTATGAATGGATTCTCAATTGAAATCAAAGATAAAAAATATTACCTTATTTTTCTTAGAGAATTAGAAGTACTAAATATATTGTTAGTGCATTTAATATGTCTTATATAGTTATGGGATAACAAAATCTTCTAAAATTGCGATCTCATATCCTTTAAAAGACTCCACTATAATTTTTTTATATCTTGGTAGAAGTATGGTGTTCCACATGATTCTAGTTAGTATATACAACTTGATATTATTGTGGAAGTACCACTATGAGGATCACAACAATAGATCACATTATATTCATCACCTCATTTTGTCAACTAATACACTTATCAATATATTTTTTGTTGATATGGTATCACATTAATCAATCCATTTAATAAATTTTTTCATATTTTGGCAACATAAAACTTAAAAATATATATAAAAAGTGAAACTCTAAAATTATACAGAAAAATTCATAATTTACTCGTACAAAAAAAAATTATCAATATTTATGTTCCAATTTTTGTTATTCGTAATGTGTTTCTTATTGGTTTCTGTAACTTAATAACCAAAAATAGTGATACAAAGATTTGATAAAAATAATAACATCATGATTCCATCAAAGATATTACAACATGCTTTTTTAACAAAATGATATTTGAAACACAATCCATTAATCTAGATTCCAAGTGTAATTAGGGGAATTAATGTATAAATATCCACTTGATAAAATGAACTATAATATATTTATTTTAATATTTATTATATGATTAAAAAACCCTTGGATGTTCTATTATTAAATTGGATAGACAAGTGAGATGATTATATAAAAGTGTGATTTATAGTTTTGGGTATTGGGAAAGATAATAATTAAGTAAAACATATGAGTCATTAGGCCTAAAATACCATCATAAAAGAGGGGACTATATATAATAACATTAAAGAATAATATGAAAGATGAAATATCATAATATAAATGAATCATATGAATATTTGGATGACGTAAAAAATCATAAGTGAATATAAAGGATCACTATAAAGACAAGATATCACTGTGTTATTCTCTTATTGAATGAAAACTATAGACGATATCTAATTTGATGGAAACTTTAAGAATTACATTATTGGGATTTAAACTAACATAAAAACCCCTAAAAGTATTTTCTGTACATGAATAAATGATTCAAAATGGTAAATGAAATCATACATAAATCATTAACATGTCACAACCATTGATAAAAAATAATTTAGACAATCATGTCTTAATGAATAATAAAATGTTACATTATATTATTTTCTAATGAACGAAGGTATTATAGAATTATAGTTTTTTATTACTAAATAAATATTCATATGTGATGTATAAAGAGTCCAATTGAATATATGTTAGAATAATGGAGTATAAAAGTCAATATAAAATAGAACCACCTAAATAATTTTTGAATTAAAAATTAAATACAATTAAAAATTTATGATAAAATTTTTTAAATTAAAAATTTAATAAAAAAATACTTACCTAAAATATATATAATATTGGGATATATATATATAATAAAATAAAATAATGATTAATATAAATAATTGAAGAATATAAATGTTCCCTCTAAATCATATTTTCATTAAAGAAATTATTTTGATGGGAAGTTAAACAAATATTTATACCCCAAAAATAAAATATAATATACTTTATAAATATATTGAAATAAAATATAAATA
The DNA here is from genome assembly GCA_963277665.1 of Viscum album. NCBI lineage: Eukaryota > Viridiplantae > Streptophyta > Magnoliopsida > Santalales > Viscaceae > Viscum > Viscum album. The sequence goes on along the minus strand of OY728126.1, from coordinate 2,043,450,821 downwards.
TATTACAGAAAATTTAACTATGAAGAATAATGTTACAATTGTATTATAATAGGTAGAAATCAAAACCTAAATGAAAACAGTGTATGGTGGGAGTACCCTTTCCCTGGGTCTTGACATTAGTATTCTATGTTCATATTATCTACAGTATTTAAAAAATGTTTATTAAATAATTTATTTGAAACTGTTCACATGCACAATTTATTTTTTAATGTTACATTTGGAATTATATTTCATTTATTTATAATATAGCTGATTCTCAAATATCCCACTTTGGTTTTTTTATTCAATAGACCTGAAATTGATATGGTATATTAATCATATTTAATTTTTTAGTTTGGATGTTCCATTGTATCTTTAATATGAATAATTTCATAAATGATATATTTATTTCGTTAAATAAAATTTTAAAACCATCTATGTTTGATATAAATTTTTTTGAATCCATTATCCTTAAACGTGGTTAAACCGTTCCAATATGAGATGAGTGTTATTAAAAATATATGATAAATTAATTGAAATACATGATAATATAATTCATAATAAAAATGAATATTATTTTTATTTATATATTGAAGGTGTTTTTTTAGAAATTTGAAATGGGATACAGCATAAATTAGGAAATGATAATGAATGGTATGTGTAATATAAACCATATTTTATCCCATTGATATGACACCCTTATAAAAAATCAGTATTCCTTATTGGATTTTCCATTGGTGTTACTATAAATTTTGTGATGTTGGTAACAAAGTTGAGGAGGTATGTTGGATGGTTTTTTGAAATATAATATTAATTTTAAATTATATAGAATGTTGTGGAGGAGGGTTGTATTTAAATGAATGGTGAGTGGAATTTGATGGAATAATGATCTAAATATTTTATATTTGGATTATCATATGTTATCAAATACGCCGTATAGTTCTTCATTACATCCCTTAATTGTCTGATATAATGGTTACATATGAAAATTAGTAAAGGGAATTACCTTTTGTGGGTTTAGTCATGTATAAATCAATACATAATTTCATATTTACTATATTTTGTCGTATTTCTATAAAAATTATTATATCATAATTTTTTCTACAAAAAACACTTATTTAACCTCTTATATAATTTACAAATATTGATTTCATGTATGGAATACATTTTTTTTTAAAAAAAAAAATAGATATTATTAATTTGTTATTTCAATGAAATCTTCATTTATTGAAAAGTATCTTCTATAATGAAACAATCAAATTTATGACCTATAAGAAATTTTCATTTGATTTGTAATATTATAAAATATTAATAGAAATAAAACCCATATTTTTTAATTAATTTTTATGGATTTTATGTGATAATATTTTTCTACAAAATTCAACGTCAGACATGTTTTTATGAGGCTGTGTAAAGGTAGCTATTAAGTTAAAATATTTATGTGATCGTAAGGTGACACTTATGTATTACATAAGTGTATGTGGCATATACATTCCTCCGTATATGTGTATGGTGGAGTTTACATATGTTTAGTAAGGGTATATCCAATTTTCCAAATGATGTGTAAGGGTACCTTCGATATTATATAAATTGTGTATATGTATGGACAGTAATCAATATGATATATAAGCGTCATCCCATCACTATTTATTGGTAAGGAACTGATTAAATTCACCGTTTAAGGGTGTTTCTAATTCATTTAATGGGTAATAAATGTTGACTAACGGTAATAAATACCATTAATATGGTGATTTCCATTAATGAACAAGGTTAAATAGATATGCATAGGGGTAGAATAAGTAGTACATGAAGGATCCATCTATTTTACAATGGTCATATATGTGTGAAATCAAAGAAACATAAAGGTAGTCTGGGGTACAACCACATCATAAGGGGAAAATATTCTCCTTTATGAAATATCTTGTAGTTTTGTAATTGAAAGAAAATGTTATCCATATACAACACCCATTTTCCATAAAATAATTTAGAAACCACATTCATTGATATTTAATCCCCAATTCATAGAAATATATGTTTTTATTGATTTAATATATAAAAAATAATGGAAATAAAAATTTTCAATTTCTTCCCATGAATTTTTTTTATTAATGGTTAAATTCTTCTCTATTTTTAAACAGTTAAAATGAAAATTATTATTTTTAGTTTAATTTTTTTTATATCACGACTCTGTGTGTTGTATTTTTTTCTGACATATTCTAACCATGTTGACCTTAATTTTTGGGTTAATCCTTTATATTAATATATCTAAAAAATTACCATGTTATTTTTGGTGAAACTACATAAATACAATATGACCCCTTCATCTTAATTGCATGTGTGATAGGATCTTATCTATCAATATCCTAGGTGTTTCTCTTGAAAGAGAAAAATTCAATGTTGGAATTTATATTATTTCTTCTGAAATTTATGGTCTTCCAAAATTGATTTCTTTATAAGTTATATAATTTGATAAATAATAATTGAGATGATAATCACTAAATAATATCACAAATTAATAATAATGGATTATCACATATATATTATTATAGAGAGATAGAGTATTATCATAAGTTGTTTTGTAAATATTATTTGATAATGAAATTATAGAATCTTTTTTTCTATAAAAAGATAATATAAAATTTATATTATAGGAATAATCTATTATCACATAGGGTAAGTCAATTTTATTGAAATAAAATTATTGAATTTGGTACTAGGAATTAGTGGAAAGTTTTTTCATCTAAAGGACATTTGAATGTGTTATGATACATAATTTGTTTTATTATTATTGGTGATAACATCAATAGTTTGGAAGTTGAAATTTATATTAATTTCTTAGGATCCAGTTTACAATGGTTAACATGATATACGTCTTGTGCAAGTATACATGAAATTAATTCATGATTATGTTAATATGTAGGTCTATAAATATCAATTGAGAACCGTATATGAAATTTTTTCTAGGAGAATGTGCGTAGCATTGTGTTCATGTTTGATAATGGTCATACATATTATATGCTTCTTTTTTTACTCGTGATTGTTTTCTAATCTTTCTTTTATGTTCTAAACTTTTGTGTGTTCTTTTAGAGTTATAATTTGTGGTTTCCAATGGAAATGGACCGTAGAGGTATGTTTATCCTAAAGAGGGGGTGTGAACCTGGTCTTTGATCATTGACAAAAACACGTGGCAGTGTAATGAAAATTCCGCAAGGATTCTTTGTGATTCTATCTATATTGAGTAGATATTATGTATAATATTACTCGATGCCATGTGGACACATAGTTCAATAACTTGATTCCTAGTTAATGAAGTACTGTATGTACACATGAGGTTCAATATCATGATTACTAACCTTTTTTACAACTATAAATTACACTTCATATCTTGACATTTCTTCTATAATGGAGACTAATCATGAATGATTGAGGCTTGTGGTATATTGGTTAGAACATTGGTTCCCATTTTTAGATCATTTTTCATTCAAATTGATTTTTAATTTTTGGAAGAATATAATTTACTTGAGGATATTACTTCTAGAAACCATTTTGGCGGACTACTAGATTTTATTTTTCAAACCATACACAAGAATCACATTGTGGAAAGAAAACATCATGCATAGGGATCCAAAAAAATTGTATTGGAAAATGGACGATGGCTATATATGAAGGGATACAGATGTTGATAGACTAAGATATATTCTAATAGAATCCAATTTTTTAATTAATTTTTTACCATACATGTTCTTTGGGTTTTCATACCACCTTAAGAGCCCATTTTTTACTTATTTTTTGACATGTATAAATTTTATTACATTACACATGTTACTCTGAAAATTTTTTATTATTAATTTTTTGAGCTGTTGAATTTCACTAAGTGTATAATATCCCCACTGATGGACTTAAGCCCATGATACTAGTCGACATCCACGTCTGTATATGGAGGCACACTTGAGGTGATGTGTCACCCTTTTTGGACTCAATGTTTCAGGATGAGGTGTTTCAAAATGGAATCAATTCCATTTTCAACTTTTCATTTTGGAATATCACAATGAATGGTATAAATGAGATATTACTTTGAGACTCCGGAAGGGAAGCTTCCATGTTCTCAACCAGAGAACTTGTAAATGACCTCCGAGTAACCATTGGAATTATTTTTCTTACTATTTTTATGATATTATTTGATATTTTTATGCATCATGATTAATAACATATGAGCATATGAAATATATATACAAGTTGGTGTGCATCATATTTTTTCATTAATAATATTTTATTACTTGTAATATAAATTCACGATTGATTCTATAATGTGAGATATTCTATTCTATTTTAATTTATTCTTAATGCCATATGTTAGAATAAATGAACATGAATCTATTGACACCCAGAATCCATCCACTCTTTAAGGTATTATTTCCACACACATGCATGTTTCTGTTGTATCCAAAATAAACATATGTGTGATGGGAAATTATATTTCTGATCAGAATAACATATGGTTGTTGAGTGTAGGTAGGATCCAAAATACCTTTGGTTATGAATTTCATTCGAAGGATTACCCCAATTTATTTTTAGTTTATGTTCAACATTGGTGTTTCTATATATGGCATGGTAGGACCCTCTTGATGTTGAGAGGTTTTCCATAACAATCATGTCAATGTCCAATGATTCTTCTACATTTTCATTAAAATTTAAGTTGCATATGAGACTATGTTATGGGCCATGTTTCATACTATCAATCATGACAACCACAATGAATAATAAACTCTCTGGATCTATTCAGACTCAATTCATGATGTTTAATCCCTAAAATCTAGGGCCATGAATGGTCTATATAACTTTCTCCCCTAGTGGATTGAGTGACTACATGACACTTTTCATTGCATCATTGTTTTCTCACATGCTTACGTGGAAGTAAATCATGTTTTTGATGTATTTTCTAAGAGTCTGATAACAACAATATATCAATGTTTTCCTCTTGATCACAAGATTATTTCACATCCCTGGTGAATGTAGAAATTTAGATTTAGGTCCACTACTACATTTAAAAAAATATATTCTAATTATTGAACTATTTTTTATTATATTTTAATAAAATTTTTGATACGAATTTTCTAGATCCTGAACCATTTGCAGTACATATATTACCATAACTAATTTGTAGGGATTATACCATGGTTTGTTCATGGAGGAATATAACATCCGTTATGGGTTTACTCCATAGAGGACATTTCATGGTATTATATACATGTTAGGATTTATCATAATGACCATGTTTTTTAACTTATTGTTTCCACTATGTTTTAAATAGTTTATCCATAATTTATTCTTATGGGAAAACATGTCATATGAGTTCACATTAATCTTGTAAGGGATGATGATTATGGTATACTACTATATGCAAAGGAGTACATAGGTGAGCATTCTTCCAAACCTACTCTGTTGTTTAGGATATAGGTCAACTCAATCCAAATGTTTTTCTCTATGTGAATCTCCTAAATGTAGGATTTCTGAACTAGATTCAAATATTTCATGTAATTAATCTCTAGAATTATTCAAAACTCCATGCAACCAAAGTCCATGAGGATTGATGGGAATTTGTTGAACTGTTTTTGGAAATCGTTTATGTAGCGGAGACACTTAATGGACACCTGGTAAATTTAGAGGAATTAATTATTTTTTGAGTTTCTCTTTCCTACATATTTTCATAAGTTGTTTCTAGACATGACATAACATTTGTGTTTTCATTTTCATAATGTTTACTCAGTACATCATTCAGAATGAATTTGTACCATCTGCAGTGATTTCCATTCTTTCATATAGTCATATTTCGTTATAAGAATCTACAAGACTTTATTATTCTAAAGATAGTGGTAATTCATTTTATTCTTAGAGTAGACTATTTGAACATATTATAAGATCATATTGATTTCAATTAGATATCAGTATTATTAACTTTTATAAAGTTATATATGTTCTAAAAATTGAAAATTCACTACTAGAAAAGGTATTTTTGTGATGGGCCTTTTGCGGCGGGAATAAATCGTGTCACAAAAGGTCCGTCTAAGAGGTTATTTGTGACAAGGTTAACAACCCGTTGCAAATTACCATCTTTTTGCGACGAGATTTCGCCTCCGGTCATAAATAGTTTAGCACATATAGCGTGCCAAACTGCGTGAAGGTTATTTGCGACGGTGCGAACCCACCGTCGCAAATAGTTATGTATTTGCGACGGGCCCCATCGCAAATAACCAGTGGCAGTTTATATCTTTTTGCAACGGGACACCTTTTGCGACTGGTCCAGTCGCAAATAACCGGTGGCAGTTTATAGCCTTTTGCGATGTGACGGCATCCCATCACAAAAAGTGTGTCGGTAGGGACTATTTGCGATGGGTCCCATTGCAAATAACTTTTTAACCGCCGACAGAAATTAATATGGGCGTAGGTATTTGCGATAGGCCCCGTCGCAAAAAATACTATTTGCAAAGGGTATCCCGTCGCAAATAATCTAACATATATATACCCTCATCCGTTTTCCTCTCATTCCTCTCAAATTTTTTATCATGTTTCTCTCTAAACACGGATTTCAGATAGAGAATTTTACTAAATTAATTTTTTTGATAACGAATAAGTTTTGAAACCATCTTCATCAATAGAAAATCAGTCGTTTAGGTATTCATGTTTATTTAATTTATTATTTATTTCATTTTTCTATGTTAATTTTTTTATTGTTGATTAGTTGTAATTAAATTTAATTTAATTTGTTATGTCATTAATATTTATTTGTACTAATAAATTGAAATTTTTAATATTAATTTTTAATAATTAGAAGTAATTATTAATTATTAATGATAATTAGTAAGTTATATAAATAATTTGTAGTAATTAATAATAATTGGTAATAAATATCATTAAATAGTTATAAATAGGAATAATTAGTAATAATTATATCATTAAATAGTTATAATTAAGAATAATTGGGAATAAATATTAATAATTAGTAATAATTAGTGATAATTTTGAATAATTTTCAATAATTAGGATTAATTAGCAATAATTAGTAATAATTAGCAATAATTAGTAACAATTAGCCATAATTAGTAATAAATAGCAATAAATGGCAATAATTAATAATAATTAGTATTAAATTGTAACAATTAGTAATAAATTGTAATAATTAGTAATAAATACTAATAATTACTAATAATTACTAATAAATACTTATAATTAGCAATAAATAAATATAATTAGGAATAATTAGCAATAATTAGAAATAATTAAGAATAATTAAAAATAAATACCAATAATTAGAAATAAATAGAAATAATTAGAAATAATTAGGAATTATTAGGAATTATTATCAACAATTAAGAACAATTAGCAATAATTAGCAATAAATAACAATAATTATTAATAATTAAAAATAAATAGTAATAAATATGAATAATTATCAATAAATAGAAAAAATTAGTAATAATTATAATTAATTACTAACAATTATGAATAATTAAAAATAATTAGTAATAAATTGTAGTAGTTAGTAATAAATTGTAATACTTAGAAATAAATTGTAATACTTAGTAATAAATTGTAAAAATCATTAATAAATACAACTAATTGAAAATAATTACTAATAAATACTAATAATTAGCAATAATTAGAAATAAATAAAAATAATTAGAAATAATTAACAACAAATATAAATAAATTGCAATAATTAGAAATAATTAGGAATAATTAGTAATAATTAAAAATAATTATCAATAATTAGCAATAATTAGTAATAAATTGAAATAATCAGTAATAAATAGAAATAAATAATAATAAATAGGAATAATAAGTAATAATTAGGAATAATTACTAATAATTAGTAATAATTAGAAATAATTAGTAATAATTAGGAATAATAATTAATAATTATGAATAAATGCTAATAATTTGTAATAATTAGCAATAATTTGGAGTAATTAGAAATAATTAGGAATAATTAGAAATAATTAGGAACAATTAGCAATAATTAGTAATAATTAGCACTAATTAGTAATATTTCGCAATAATTAGCAATAAATAATAATAATTAGTCATAAATTGTAATAATTAGTAATAAATTGTAATAATTAGTAATAAATTGTAATAAATTGTAATAAATACTAGTAATTTGTAATAAATACTAAAAAATACTAATAATTTACAATAATTAGCTATAATTTGGAATAATTATATATAATTAGAAATAATTAGAAATAATTAGAAATAATTAGCAATAATTAGTAATAATTCGCCATAATTAGCAATAATTGGAAATAATTCGCAATAATTGGCAATAATTATCATTTATTAGCAATTATTAGCAATATTTATCAATAATGAGAAATAAAAATATATAATTAGAAATAACTAGAAATAAATAGTAATAATTAGGAATAATTATGAATAATTAGCAATAATTAGGAATAATTAGGAATAATTAGGAATAATTAGTAATCAATAGGAATAAATTGTAATAATTTGTAATAAATTTGAATAATTAGTAATAATTCGTAATAAATAGTAATAAATAGTAATAAATATTAATAAATAGTAATACTTAGTAATATTTAGTAATAGTTAATAATAAATAGTAATGGTTAGTAATAAATAGTAACAGTTAGTAATAAATAAGAATAATTAGTAATAAGTATGAATAAATACTAATATTAGTAATTTTTTGCAATAATTAGTCATAATTAGCAATAATTTGTAATAATTATCAATAAATAGCAATAATTAGCAATAATTAGGAATAATTAGCAATAATTAGTAATAATTACTAATAAATACTAATAATTAGGAATAATTAGAAATAAATAGTAATAATTAGATATAATTAGATATAATTAGAAACAATTAGTAATAATCCGTAATACATAGTAATAATTAGTTATAATTTGATATAATTAGATATAATTAGATATAAATAGTTATAATTAGTAATAATCAGTAATAATTAGTAACAATTAGATATAATTAGAAAAAAATAGTAAAATAATTAGTAATAATTAGTATAAATTAATAATAATTTGATATAATTAGATATAATTAGATTTAATTAGATATAATTTGTAATAATTAGTAATAATTAGTCATAATTAGTCATAATTTGCCATAATTAGTCATAATTAGTCATAATTAGTCATTATAAGAAATAATTAGTAATAATTAGTGATAATTAGAAATAATTAGTCATAATTAGTCATAAGTAGTCATAATTAGTCATAAGTAGTCATAATTAGTAATAATTAAAAATAATTAGTAATAATTAATAATAATTAGTCATAATTATTAACAACTAGTCATAATTAGATATAAATGTACTTGCTTGGTTAATCACCTTGCGAGTAGCGCTACAATAGGAGAACCCAAGTCATGCCCTTCTCATCTATATGAATTATATCACATATCCCTTTATATAGACAATTATTTATTGAAAATTTAAGGGAAAGATACTGATGTCGGATCAAATTTTAAACGAAGATTGATCTATGTAAAGGGATCAAGATGATTCCTAGAAATGAGAACGACATTACATTGGTCGTCCTATTGCAGCACTACTTGCGATGTGATCAACTGTGCAAGGACACTTATAGAGTTTTCATTGGACATGGATGACACAAACTTTTTATTGTGCATGTCCTGACAATTGGAAAACCTTTGAGATTTGAAAATTTAATGAATAGAGCAAATCCTGTTGCGAATATTTATATTTTTAATATTTTATAAATATTTTATTATTTTAATAATATTAATTTTTTTTCATCAATATTGATAATATAGTTTTTTATTAGTAATAATTAGATATAATTATAATTAGTAAAGAAAAAATGCATGAATAATGAAGGGAAAATTTGTAATCATCTCCACAATGATGATTACCAAATTTCATTTCATTATTCAAGATGTTTTAATTTTGCTATATATTGTTATGTATTGCTAAATTAGTAATAATTAGAAATGAATAGTAATAAATAGTAATAATTATTTAGGAACCATTAGAAAGAAATTATAATAAATTCTAATAAATTCCAATAACCTGGCACAATTTCCAATTAATTGACGGAACTCCTTTTCCTCGATGAATTTTCTCCTTTCAACCCTCACCAACTCAATACAATATAAAACATGTGTTACTACATAGGCATATTCAATCATGTATACACGAGATTGGATATGCATTCTTTGGATAATATTTTTTATAATGTTTTCAAGCGGTGACAGTTGGAAGAAGATGATTCATCGACGAAAAGGGGGTTCTTTTGTCTGACGACCCATTTACATGCATCATTCTCACAATCAAATCACAATGAAGAATCTTGTCGGAGCTACGTATATTCATTCTCGTGCATATGATAATGTATCTTCGTACCTCCGACCATATTCATCATTGTGATTTCAGTGTGATAAAGATGCATGTAAATGAGCCATCAGACAAAAGAGGAGTCATCAATACACTGGAAATTGTGTCACCTTTAATTAATGGAAATTATTAGGAAGATGTAGAAATTATTTATCTTCTTTTTTCAGATTGTATTTTTATAATTTTAAATTATTCAAAAAATAGTTATTATTTTATATTTTGTTGAAACAAATGGATTAGGGAAGTCGACATCGGTCATTATTAGATGATTATGCGTGGATAAATCAGCGCATAAATCCAAATGGATCTGGTTTAAATCGTGTATATATTGATGGTGTTGTGGATTTATTACCATTTGCATCATCAAAACCAGAATATGTTTCAAAAGGAACAATTATGTGTCCTTGTTAAAAATGTTCTATGAGAACATTTGACACATTTGACAAGGTTGGGGGACATATCTTGTAGTTTTTTTTTCTACAAGATTAGGTTTTTTTGGTATCAACATGGTTAAAATAGTTCCAGAGAAGATACTGATAACTTGATTCTGGATCCATCACAGTTCCAAAATTTAGTACCTGATGTTGCATGTCCATCTATTCAACAAACTGAAACTCACAATGATATTGATTTAACTCCTGATTCGGCACCATTCGAATTTTATGAGTTGTTGAGGTATGACGATGATTCATTATATCCAATTGCAAGATAAGAAAATTAGATGGAGTTGCAAAATTTATGACTACTAAATCAGATAATACAACGTCAAGAAACTATTTTGATTAGATATTTTCTTGTTTAAAACACCGTTATCGGAAGGAAATGTGTTTCATGCAAATTACTATTAGAGAAAGATGTTGGTTCGTAATCTTGGCCTTTGTTTTCTGAAGATTCGGGCATGTGAAAATGATTGCATCTTATATTCTGGTGAAAATGAGTCGTTGGATAATTTTCCAACATGTGGACAATTGAGGTATAAAGAATCTCAACCAAGGAAGTCTGGATTGATTCCTACAAAATAGTTGAGATATTTCCCCCATACACCTAGGCTGCAAAATTTATTTCTATGTCATAACACAACGTCAATGATGTCATGGCACAAAATCAATATTTCAACCAGTAAAAGCGTGAATCATTCATCTAATGGGGATTCATGGAGGCATTTTAATCGTCTGCATTCGTATTTTTTTAGATTCCCTTAACGTGTGATTGGGTCTTTCTACTGAAGGTTTATATCCATTCGGTTCTTATGGAAGTTAGTATTCATGTTTGCATGTCATTATAACATCGTAAAATCTACATCCATGGATGTTGATGATGGATCCCTATATATTTTTGACCATATTAATACCAGGACATTTGAAAAATAACATTGATGTTTATATGAAATCATTGATTGATGAGTGAAATGTATTGTGGAGTAATGGTGTTGGTAAATTTGATGTTGTCGCGAAACAAAATTTGACATTTAATGATCCATTGATGTGGACGATTAGTGACTTTCCAGCATATGGCATGTTATCTGGCTGGAGTACACATGGTCCAATATCATGTCCTTAATGTATGAAAGACAAAAAAGCTTTTATGCTCTTAAATGGAAAACAATGTAGCTATTCTGGCTGTCATCACAGATTTTATCCAAAAGATCATCCTTTTCGAATGAAAAAATATCATTTCATGAAAGGAAAAACTAAAAGGGATGAACCTCCAAAAATGATCTCAGGTACATAGTAAAAATCAGTTGTATTTTCATTACCACCAAACACATTTGGGACAACATTTATGCAACAGAAAATTTATGGCTTTGGAAAAGAACATAATTGGACCAAACGAAGCAATTTTTTGGATCTACCATATTGGTCTGATTTGTTGGTCAGCCACATGTTGGATGTCATGAACATTGAGATGAAATGTTTTGATAATTTATTTCATATAGTTTTGGATACACCAGGTAAGTCCAAAGATACTGTAAAAGAAAGAATAGATCTTTCCCAAATTTTCAGGTGAGCTGAACATGACCTTTTTGAAAATGTCAGAATATATAGGTTAATGAAGCCAAAAGTAGCTTATACATTTTACAAAGAGAGTCATTTATTATTTTTTTAGTGGATTGTAGATTTGAGACTTCCAGATGGAAATGATTCCAATTTGGGAATATGTGTTAAGAATGGTCATATTACCTGATTAAAAAGTCAGGATTTTCATGTTATAATGGAAATACTTATGCTGATTGGATTCAGAGGTTTGTTGAATTCTATTATTTGTGATTCGATAACAGACATATAATATTTTTTCAAGACATTTGTGCAGTGACAACTTACTATGATGCGCTAAGAAAACATGAAGAATATGTTGCTGTAATTATTTGTAAACTAGAAAAAAATCCACTAGCTTTCATTAACTCAATAGAACATCTGATATTACATTTTCCACTTGAAGTAAAATGTGGAGGTCTAGTACAGTTTAAATGGATGTAACCATTCAAGAGATGCAAGCCTAAATTGAATAAAAAAGTAAATAACAAAGCATCAGTTGAAGGCACAATTGCTTAAGTTTATTTTCAAGAGGAACTTTCTTTTTTATACTCACACTATTTGGAATCTGAGTTTCCCTCAAAACAAAACTACATAGGGCAGAATGAGTGAAATGTTAATGATTAAATGGAAAATCATTTATTAGTTTTTAATCAGGCATATCATGGCATCAGTGGAGTTCAAGAACAACGGATTTCGGATGATAAACATCATAGAGCTCATATATATGGTCTGCTCAACTGTGAAGAAATGACAACATTTGTACTATTGGTGCTTCAATCACTTATTCTATAAATGCTTTTACAGTATGTAAACTTTATTAATTTGTAGGTTATATGATAATCATATCAAGAAACGAGTTACAAAAATTACAGTAGCTTCTCTTGAATAACACAGACAAAAAAATTCTCAATGGTGTCAAAATCTGGTAACATAAATTATTGATTGTTTAATTTCAAATCAGTTTACTAATTTTTATATTAATAATTATTTTAAAAAATTTCAGGTGTCTCAACGTGCTGATAAAATTGATATGTGACTATGTATATTGTGTAACCCACCATCCAAAATGGTTAAATCTTATAATGCATATGTGGTGAATGGTTTTCGATTTCATATACGTGCATATGGGGAAAAACAATGAACAGTAGAGTTTGTTTGAGTGGATCACATCATAGAGAAACTGAACTTGACTTTTACAGAATTTTGGATGAAATTATTGAGCTATGTTATCTTGGACAAAATTAAATAATGATTTTTAAATGTCGTTTCATGGATACTAAGAGAGGCTTGTGTGTTCATCTGACTCATCGAATCGTCGATTTTAAATATAAAAGTCATCTTGCATTAAAAGAACCATTTTTACTGGCTCAACAGACACATCAAATTTATTACACAATGTACTATGCAACTTCAAGAGATCTGGTTGATTGGTGGAGCATAATAAAAAATAAAATCTCGAGAAAATAAATTTACTCAAACTAAATGTGGTTCCGTTTAAGTAGAACAAATTGAATTTTTTCAATAGACTACTCAAAATCCATCATTTTCACAAAGAAATGTGAATATCGATGAGGACACCCCCCAGTTAAGGTTCCATGGTGACGAAGATGTTAATGATGTTACAAATGAAATTGAAATGACCAGGTATGATAAATGTGAACTCATATAAATATTGATGATGTCGAGGAGGAATATAGAGACATTGACATCGTTAGATATGAATATGATGAAGAAGGCAAACATTTCCAAAGTTAAATGATAGTAATGATCATAACATATATATATATATATATAATAGTAATTTTCAACTCTCCACTAACAAGAATCATTTTATGTTTCTGATGGACTCAGATCTATTGCATTTGTTAGTGGAGGCTGAGCTACCTTTAGATGAGGGGGATGTGGGATCATCTGACCCTCAGCCTATTGGTGGTTCAGGAGGTACGCGGAGGGGGCGTGGTCTTGCGTGACTGATGATTACTAACCATATCACTGAGTGACTTCCACATCTTGGCTTCGATCCACGCACACGGAGGTATGGTAACCTGTATACATTACTTAGATTTCATTTATTTATTTATATATATTCTAATTGTTTGATTATTTTTTATTTTTCCGCAGATTTGCGTATGTAGCTGTTGGACATGGGATCCATATCTTGCACAATTATTTTTCACATCCATGGACCACATGGGAATAGATTCTCATTGATGTGCAGCTCGGCATGTACAATCATTGGCTGGTACGCCAATAAATAATATTTATTTTGAAATTTATTTTTTTTAAAAACAAGATATTATAAATTATTTGTTGGTTTTATGGTATCCCATCGATGTTAGTATGTGTGAATATATCCATGCAGCTTGGGATGTGGCTATGCCTGAGCGTTTGCGTCAGTTGTTTCACAATTTGAGAAAGATTGTCATTAAGAACGCTGGAGAGACAGTAATTGATTAGTCATGTAGAGCCCACCGACCAGAGTACATTTCATCTCAGGTTTGGGATGGATTATGTGCACACTGATTGGGTGGTGGATTTTAGAGGAGGTCTTCATTGGGTCGGCTAACCGGGGGAGACATGAGGTGAAGCATCGAGCTGTTAGTTGTATATTCAGTATGCATAGAGATCATCTGGTAAGAATTTTTTTAAAATATTTTATATAACTTCAAATATAAATAGTATATTTTTTATTCATATAGGAAGTCTAGAATCATGATATTATAGAGTACGATGTTTATGGGAGGATGTATAGCGATCCAACCACCATAGAGATTAGAGGTGATCACTAACGTCATATTGTAGTTAGTCTTATTTTTTCATTTTGACAATTAACTCCATATAATATTTTCACAATTTTAATTTCAAATTAGAATTTAAGGAGTCATATGAGGCTATGACTTCTCACACATAGGGTGAGGGTCAAGATGAGGTGACTGATCAGACCAGTGCCCACCATTTCAACATAGCGGCAAGGATGTAGGCGACTCAATATGGCATGGAAAAGGGCTGAGTTATTGGTATCGACTCTCATGTGACGCATGGTAATTATTATGGTACTCTTTCGATGTCAGAGTCATGCTCGAGAGGAGCTCATGGAGAGGCATCGTCTTCTATCTCACAGCATCATGAGCAGTTCCGATCTTGGAATGACCTTACAGAGAGTTTGTAGAGGCAACAAGAAAAGATACGTCAGCATCAGCAGCATCAGCAACAATAGCAGCACAAGGAGGAGATGCATCGATGGCAGCTGATGCATCACGAGCAGATGGAGTACATGCGTCGTCTGACTCGTTGTTTAGGGATGGAGATTCCTCCACCAGCTCCTTCAGCTCCTCCACCTCCTCTAAAAGATGACCCCTCTAGTGAATTTTTTATGTAAAAAACATTTATATTTAAATTTTCTATACTATGAACTATTTACTGTTTCTGTCTTTTATATCCGTCCGATTATTACATAATTTAATTTTTAATATTTAATGATTTGTTTTTGTGAATATTGAGAATTTCAATTTTTTTACTTTATTAATATGAATATTATTGTTTCATTAATCATAATTTTATTAAATATATTATTTCAGTATTATATTTATTAATATTTTTTTATTTGAATAATAATAATAATTATTATTATTATTATATTTTATGAATTTTTTTATATTTTTTTTAATATTGAGAATTATAATATTTTTTATTTTTCTAATAATTTTAATAATATTAAAATTAATTTTTCAATAATAATAATAATATTTTATGAGTTTTTATATATTTTTTTGAGAATATTGATAATTTTATTATTTTTAATTTCTTTTATTATTTTGATAATATTAAAATTAATTTTTCAATAATCATAATTTTATTAAATTTATTTTTTTAAAATTTTATTTATTATTTGCAATGGGATCTATTGTGGCGGGATCTCATCACAGATAGTCTAAATAATTTTTTCTACAAAAAAATATTTGTGATGGGATTACGGGCCCGTCGCAAATACTATTTATGACTGGCCCATCACAAATAGTCTTAAAAAAACATTTTAAAAAAAATTGTGATAGGATTACGAGCCCATCGCAAAATATTATTTGCGACGGTCCCATTGCAAAAGAGCTTATATATATATATAAATTATATAATCAGAGACTTATTTGCGACAACATTTTCTGCAACGGGATATTTGCGACGAGGCTAGGTCCCTAAAGACTATTTGCCAAGGGATCTCGTCGCAAATAACTCGTCTCTAATACCTTGAATTCTAGTAGTGATTTGAAACTGGGTATGCGTTTTGTTGGATCAATCCTATGTCTTCTCAAGATGATCACAACACAGAGAGTTGGATTAGATCTTTCAATATGAATAGTGAAACCCCTCTCACCTTTTTACTCCAATCATGGATCTCTTATACGACATATTACCTAATGGCTTCATAGGTATCCTTCATAATCAAGGATATGAAATTGAGATATAGATCATTCTAGGTGTTCAACCCATTACAATTATCCATTATTTCATGGTCCCAAATGAGTTGAAAATTTTAATGGTACACGATTTCAATGTAGAGAATAAGGGAATAATTAGGCAATAAACATTACAGTGGGATTCACTAGTCTTATTCTCTATGATGGTACACTAGAGACTTTGTCTTTGTGTTGATTATATATTGTTGGAAATTGTGATAGTGAAGAAAAGATATCCATTTCTCATGATCAACGATATTTTAGAACATTTATAGGGACTCCTTGGGTTATCAATAATAGATATTCTTCCAGGATACCACCAATTCCGAGTTTGTTAGGAGGAAATCTTGAAGAGGTAATTTTTGAGAATGAGTGGGTTGTATAAGGATTTTGTGATTCTATTCGGTTTGAAAAATGAATAGATTGTGTTCACGGAACTAATGAATTGGATCTCCCACACATTATTGAATACTTTCATCATTTTTTTCATCAATGAAATCCTTACCTACTCATCAAAAATAGACAAGAATGAAATAAATATTGAAATAGCCTTCAGTAAACATCGAGCACATCATATTTACGCTAATTTGTAAATGTGTAACTTCTTGATTCAATAGGTAATGATCACAGGGAATATTTTTTATGATATAGGAATATCTGGGTAAATAAATAATGTACATGTTGTGATGTCATGGTAATGTCCCTGTAACAAGTTCAAGAATAGGATCATATTATTCTTAATAAGATACAAAACACTTTTTTTCCATCAATTCACCTGATTATGAAGAGCGATGACTACATTGACAAAATAAGTAGGTGTTGTTATTATGATTATAATAGTGTGAGGAATAATTTCATAAGATAAATTGGAGGTTTACTATATATCTAATCCTAATACATCCAACATTGGTGATCATATATGACTTATAATCTGAGGCCCTATGAATTATATTAGTTAGTGATTAAATTCTGAATGAGTATATAGTAGTTTCTTGTCTGCTTTATGTGTAACCGCATGAATGGAACAATCCTATACATGAAATTGGTCTAAAAACCATGATCCATGCTAAAATGATTTGGTGGAACTAAATTTTTTGAAGGAGATTTATATAACACACTGGGAATAAGTTCCTCCAATATATCTTTACTCAGATTGACCTGAATCTATGCTAGAGGAATAGGGTAGAATATATTTAAATTCATGGATTTTATATGGAATATTAACTTGGTAAAGGTTAAATAATTACATATTCTATTATTATTATAGGTGAATGATGTGTAGGATCTTGGTGTGTAGATTTAACTTCCTAACCTAGGTGCCACTCATTGGTTCCCCAAGCTAGTTCACTAGATGACCTCAAGTGTACCTCTACATACACAAGTGGTTATCGGCTAGAATTCAGGGACTCAAAAGTCATTCATGGGGAGAATATACGATCTTTTATAAAAATAATACATCTATTGAAATAATATAAATTATAGTAGTCTATATATATATATATATCAATAAACACTACCAATATATTACTTTAAACACAGATTTAAAATCAATATTCAATAGATACTAAAATCTTTCCATACTAATGTAAGTGTCAAGTGTCTAAAGTAGTAATAAAAATAAAGATATCAATGACTCACAAGTGGGTTTTGAACCATGGTTAGTTCCCTCATCCAAGATCCACCCCCGATCATCAATCTATACCACATCCTTTTCCCTCACCCTATCCTACAGTAATAAAGTCTACTTCGATACTGAACAGGAAACCCATGTAGGGTGAGATTATGACTCCGAAGGCCACCTACAACGGTGTATGAAACAATTATAATCAATCATAGTGTATACAATTAAATAAAGAAATAAATTTAATACATAAATAAACATTTTACCACATTTCATAAATAATCTCAATTTAATCACAAAAACCCCTATTTTCTAGAGGGAAACCGAACCTCAATACCTAATTCAGCCTCTTCCAGAATCCATTATATCTCAATGGGTTATCACAACTTAATTTCCATGTTAACATTCTCAATACATTTCAAAATTTCTATGTTACAATTCATAATTTAATAATGCACAATTGAATAATCATGTTACCAATATATCAATTAACTAAATGTCAATGTTACCATTTACCATTTAGAAACACATAATTAAATTTGGATGTTACCACTCATAATACATGGATAAATTTCCATTTTTTGATTTACTATTTAACAACTGAAAATAAGAAACATAACAATATCACAGACATCTCAACAACCATTAATTTATTAAAAAATTAATTAATCATACACTATTTTTAAATATATGATAATTAAGAAACACTAAATTATCTCAACTCATGAAATAAATATCTAATATTTAATATAAAAATTATTATTTCAAATAATATATCAATATCTCATAATTAATCTATCATTAGGTATATAAAATCACGTATCTTAACATCTCATAATTAATTCATCATTTAAATATCTAAATATAAAATCCCCATATATCTTAATTAATCAACCAATAAATTAAATAATTGGAAAGTCTATATATCTCATAATAAATATCCCTATTATTTATCTAAATGTGTAGCCCCTTAATATTTCATTAACTCAAAAATTAATCATCAATTTCAACAAAAAATCTAATAGATAAATTGGCCAAATTAAATAAATTAATTTATGCAATTTATTTGCGAATGCATGCCAGAAATCCGAAAACATGCATAGTGATATAAAAAACCGACGTGTAATTGAATCTTAGACCTCCTACAAAAAAATTTCAATCGATAATTTCCAAATGAAAATACAAAAAAATTGTGCAGTACAATGATGTATACAGAAATCCGGATCCAAAACCCTAAATCATGATTAACAAAAACACGATCTCTTAATTATATATCATGATCTAAAAGAATACATCTAGATTCAACAAATGTAGATCTAGATCTAGAAAAATAGATGATTATTTCCCACCAAAATAATGAGAGAAGGAAAAATTATGAATGAGAAATCAATGTGATATGATTCTCTTATCAGGCGGGTCATGGATCTTCGATATGTGATTTGAATCCTAAAAAAGGAGGTCAGATAGCCTTGGAATCCACAAAAATGATTCGAAATAATCATAAATGTATTTGGTCATTGTTTGGGTCAAATGGGAAAAATTTTGGGGGATTGGGTGAATTTAAAACTAATTTTTAGTCAATTACAAATGACATAGATGGTTTCCTCATTAGGGGCACATGGTTTTCCTTAACTGTACGACAACCATGAGCCAATTGTTTTAGGGTTGCACAATTTATCTTTTCAAGGGGCACATTTTTTAAACAATTTTTCAGCTGTGTGAACTGACAGTGTCTTGGGTGGCATGTTTTTCTAGGATGGGGTGAATGTTTTCAATAAATGTGTTCATGTTTTGCAACCCACTTTTTATTCATTTTTTCTAAAATTTTTCAAAAACACACAAGAAAGTACAATAAAAAATAAAATTACAGAAAAGTCAAATAAACATTTACATCTAAACATGTTAGAGACCACTCTAAAAATTTTTAGAACCTTACAATTTCCCTACCTTCTAATAGATCATCCTCAAGCTTCAATCCCAAGATTCTCTTGGATTCCAATAGATAAAATTGGGCAATGGATACCTTTTATATGATTCATTTTCCCATTTTTCCCTATATACATTCCCATGTTTTCATAATACACAAACTATCAGCATGGTCTTTCCCCACAATACATTCTCACAAGGATCTGGAACATGTATCGTATGCTCCCTAAAGGTCACATCTCTATCAAAATCAACATCGTCGACCATGATCACATAAGAAGGGTTGGGTTGATACTAACATATTTTTGATACATAGAAAATTTCATGCATATCACTATATTTTTATAAAAGATCCATTCGGTATGCCATGAGACTGATGTTCTCCACACATGCAATTGGTTCATCAAACCTGGGATTCAACATGCCCTACCTCTCTATGTTGTAGTGATCCATCCTAGTTGACACCCAATGGAATACATGATCATCCAAAATAAGATCTAGGGGTCATATTCAACTATCATCATAATAAGTCATCCATCTCTAAGACATTTCCATATGTTGATGAATCAGTTGGGCTTGCTCTGACATCTCCTACACAAGACTTAGTCCAAATAACTCTGACTCACTATCCTCCATCCAACAAAGTGATGATCAACATGTCCAAACATAATGAACATAATATGGTTCCATTTTTATATTTTCTTGATAATTGGTGATATATGAAAACTCCACTAAATCCAAGTGATTATATAAAAAAACATTGGAGTATGGAAAACAAGATCTAAGAATATACTCAATCACCGGCATAATATGTTCCCATTCCCATGTTACTATGGGGGAAATGTTATACTCAATAATACCAGAGTATTGAGTTCCTTCTTCAGGACCTACCAGAATCCTGAATAAAACATGAGTCATGGTCTGAAAATATTTCCTATGGGACCCAATGTAGATGTAATATCTCCCAAATATATAATTATATTATAAGATATACGGATAAATTGTCTCATATTGGAATGAAATGCAATACATTATTCATTCGATCCAAAATTACCCAAATAGAGTAATTCTACCACAGTGTCTTCAGGTGACCCACCACTAAATCAATAGTTACACGAACTGACATCCATTACAAAATAAGAAATGTTGTATCAATCCCCATGTTCATTTTTTTGACAACCACCTGCTAAAAAATGTAGTCTAACGTCACGAACCCTGGAATTTCCTTTTCAATGACTGGACACCAAAAATGACATTGTATGTCATGACACATTTTGTTCAGAACTATATGTACATTCCACATGGAGTAATGAAATTATCAAATGATCTCCTCACACATTCCCCTATGTATAAAAACTTGTTTCCTGATATAGATGATCTAATTCTAATTTATTCTTCAATTCGATGTCAACTCCCCACCATCAAGTTATTATCTCATGGTAAAATAATCTATGTCTTCAAAAAAAATTCTATGATCCATATCAAAAGTGTAGACTCCACTAAAACTAATACGACTTTCATATTCCCAAACTCTCATGAACATCCAAATTCATATCATTCGGAAAAGTCATCATCATTCACTCAGCGCTATATTCCTAAACATCATCTGTATGAGTTTTCCTAGTCAAAGCATCGGCAACACTATTTTCCATCATGGTCATATACACAGGCTCAAAATTGAATGAATGTATATAATCAACCGATCTCTTGCGCAAATGATTCAAATATCATAGTGAGAAGATATACCATTTGATTTTTTTGATTGGTAAACACCATATACTTCTCACCAAATAAATAATTTCTCCAACACTTCAAATCATAAACCACTACTACTGTAACGCCCCGACCCTAGTTACCCAGAGTCGGTGCATTATTACATAACATTGGAATGATCACAAGAAAGATCAAATCTCGAAAGACCGATTGGTTTAGTAGCCTTGGAAACACTAGATATATTCATAAGTTTTACATTACATCATAAAATGAAAAAATACTACAACAACATAATGTCTCCACAGTCCACGCTATTATCCCCTCATAATATCCCTGTAGGTCATTCATAACTTACTTCTTCACATCCTGGGAAAAATAAAACATAGAAAAGGGGTGAGCTCAAATACCCAGTAAAGAATAACAATATAGAGGAACATTCAAAAATAAGCATAAAAATTTAAGGCAATGAAATACTAAAACAAAAGCCTTTTAAACTTGAACTTCAACATAGTATGGCAAAATTAAAATGAAACAATGACATTTACTTGTTCACATGGATATCATACTAATCGAATAATCACATGCAATATCAATAACCACTTTCATAATGTTGGAATGCATAATGCCATACTATCATAACCACATAGCCAAGGCCTCGTGCCAAGATTACAAATAAGATTTTTCCAAGGCCTTGTGCCAAGACACTAGTTTGTCTCATGAGACCTACCGATGCATCGAGGATCTATAGCGGGCTCCACCCGTCACATATTAAGTCTAATGCATTCCCATATGAAAAGGATTAAACATAACATAAACATTCGTATTAAAACTAGCATACGAAATGTCAATAATTTCACCATAAACTATGAATGGTATAAAAATAGCACATCCACAGTCAAACATATCACAAAACATTCAATACAATATAGATGTTTTGTATCATAAAAAATCAACTTTAAATAAGCGTAAAAGCCATCAAAGGATGTTGACATAGATGAAATCAAAATTCTTTTTAAAGAAATATCTCTTTTTATTTTGAAATCATTTAAGATCCATATAAAATAAAACATTTTCTTTGAAAATATTCTTATAAGCTTGTAAGGGAAGATTTGAAGATTTTATAATGGCGGAAAATAGCCGCACCCTCCGTATAAGTTAAAAAAACATTCTTACCATAATTCTGTCGAAAAGGTTAAAAAGAACCTTGTTTTGAAAACGACGGAATGATTCCACTTATAAAAAGTCAAACAAGGGTATAAATGAATTTAACCTATATTCTTGTAATTAATAAAAATGTTTTGAAATACATTTTTAAGAAAACATGGATGTGGATGATAAAGAGATCCCAGTAGATTATTACGTATAAACAACCTCGCATAATGAAGAGATTGTGAAATAACCCTGACCAATTTGGTAACTTATGAAGCATACAACCCATGAAATAGGAATCATACAATGAATATGTAAATACACATAAATTAGAGTGTATTACACAAAGAATATAATTATGGGCAGTACATACACCACACAAAAGGTAATGGTGGCAATATGGCATGAATCTCACAGGAATAAGGAGTGAGATGAAAACCCCTTACCTTCTAATTTTCCTTGGTTGGGGTAGGTTAACCTCCTGTATAATGGTGAAGTAATTGTTATTAAATTATACAAGAATCATATATATTAATATGATATTATATATGATCTTTTAATATTGATTTGATAATAATATCTTAGTATTATCGTTGTTTCGGGTGTTAACTTACTTGTTTTCTTTTATATGTTTTGTTACGTAAGCCATGTTTGTAATGAATACGTTTTATATTATTCATATCCAGAATGATATCAAGTCCTTAAAAATCATTTTTAAATCATCAAATGATAATTATACTTGAATGGATACGATGGAGAATGAATCTTATCGCGTTCGTGGAGACGGTAGTCCGTACGTACGCACGAGCGACAATATCATTCTTTTGATATTAAAATAATATATAAATGGATGTTATATCATATATACAGAATAATTAACATGTTATATTTATTATTTACATGAGTTACACATCATTATTATACCCATCCAAATAATAATATATTGAATAACAATTACACCACGACGTGGAGATGGTAAGCCGTACGTACGCACGTATGGTGACATGTTATTCAAAGGGTGGATAGAATACTGAATATGGTTGTAACATATTTATAATAACATCACAGTATATGTGAGATACTAGAGTTATTATTTTAGAATGGTAAAAACAAAGGAAGAAGAAGTGGAAGAAGAAATGAACTTAGAAAAAAGGTGGTGAAATCATTACCTCTTCTTCGGGTTCTTCCTTTTAATTTGATCAAAAGGGCTCCTTAGGTTGGATTTCTGATCCAAATAAGGCCTCTAGGTTGTAGTTAGGGAAGTTGGGAGAGTATTTGGGAATATTTTTGCCGAACCAATAGGCTTTGAAGGTGTGAAGAAAAGAGAAGGAGGAGTTCCCTTTTATAAGAGGGGTGAGGGGCATCTTTGGAAAATCTAGAGATATTAGTTTATAATAAATTCATAATCGGTTTCCAATGGCTCCAAAGTTGACTATTAAAAGGTTAAGGTGTGGATGGGTCTAAAACAACTCAACCAATAGAATTTAGACAGGTTTGGGGACTTATATTAACCTTATCTTTAAGTATTAACTCTAAGTTAATTAGTTTCACGTTTACAATGTCTCTTTGTATTTTTATGTAATATGGTTAATAAACTTACTATATACATCCAAGAGACACCCAAGTTGTCCATTAATGATGAACCTATAATTATATAAGTATCTTGGCCGAACCATAGATTTTTATGAATTTAATATCAATTAATAATATAATATTTGTTTTAAGAACTCTTTTATGTCAATATTGACACTATTCAATAGTTGATTTTTGTGAAACTCATAACAGATTTATTACATCGAACAAAGTAAATTAAATCAATCCTAATATATCATATTATCCTATAAAATTGGTTTAATTCATTAAAAGTTTCATATTATATTTATTTGGGTATTTATAATATCAATTAATTTAATTTTTCACTATTTTAGTAATTACTGCATCATCATTGTGTCATAAATAAAATAAATTATTTAATGTATAAAAATTATAAATAAAATATCCTTATGTAGGAAATATTTTTATCTTTCTAATGAATATTTATAATCTAAAATCCAACATATATAACCCTATTTAATAATTGTTTTTCTAAAAGATATATGCTTGTGTCATTTTTGTATTCATTTTAACTTAATTAAAATAAAGTGTCCTTATCACCTACAAGTGGCACCATGGGGTCCCAAAATCGACCCAAAGATGCCTATGGTCGAACTTGTATCAACCAATAAGGATATGACACGTTTTAGGGTAATTTAATATTATTATAATATTAATTTTTTTAACCCTTATTTACCGGATTTACCCTTAACCATGGTAAATAAAATATTTACCTCAGTAATTATTCAAAATGTCTAAAAATAAAAGTTACATATTTACACAGTTTGAACATCCTGATTCCAAATATGGAATCCATTTTTCTAAATTCAAAACAAAGAAGTGGCAGAAATTAATTTAAAATTAATTCCCGCTGTCAAAACAAAAAGCGTGTTTTTAAGAGATAATAACTATCAAAAGATTGACACTTGTTTATGTTCGGTTTAATTGTAAAATTATGTCCAATGACCAAAATTATATTAAATGGTAAAAATATATTATAAATATAATTTAAAAGCACTCAAATTAATAATTTATCACTATTAATTATTTTGATTAAAAAAGTTGTTTTTAATTAAAATTTAGTAATTTTCACTATTCATCAAAATATGAAAGTTATCCGAAAAGTACCAAAATTTTACCTTAGGATAAATTCGATATTCCGAATCCAGAAATGAAGTCCATTTTAAAATATAAAATATATATAATTTCGAAAAGTAGGTATTACTATTCATAACGGCTAGTTTGATTGGTTATGGTGTGTGTTAAAACTCAAGGTTGCGTACAACACACGCTAGCGTACCGTGGAAGCTTGGGATGTTTCATTTTAAATTTTTTATGTCCCCATTTAGTCAAAAAGTTTAAAATATTTTATTTAAAAAGGGTTCACTATTAAAAGATGATAAAAGTGCAATACTGAAAATGAATTTGTTTTTGCATTATGTCTAAGATACTCACAATATGGAAAAATTATAAGGATTATATAAAGTTTAAAATTTATTTAATACTATTCATAACCTCTTTTGAATGGATTTTTTGTAAGTTATGGTGCAATTGAACTCGGTGTTGCGTGTAGTGAAAGTTATTGAATTATTTTGAAAAATAATACATTATGAATTCTTGGGGTGTTACATTCTCCCCTCCTTCAATAAATTGCGTCCTCACAATTTGAAATTGTTCTTCGAAAATAAAAGGTTGAAAGTAGAAAATATATTTGTGGGAAAACCCACATCGGAAATTGGGTTACTAAAATTTAGTCTTAATATGAGGAAAAGATAAATCAAAGGGTCAACACCAAATTATGATCTCGATTAGGAGAACATTGGTGGTAATTAGAGACATATAATTGGAGGAAAAACGTAAATATTTATAGGTAGTGATTGAGGTCATCAATCAAAAACAAGTGTAAAATTGAGGTCCTTAAATTCATCAATCTATGATGATTTTAAATACCATCGGTTCAACAAAACATAGGGTATTAGGATAACACATTTTTGACGTTTCAAAATATCTTAGTTGAAATCCCACATCGAAAAATGAATTAATGAGGCCTCTATTTAAAATAAAGAGTGGAAAGTATGAAGATTAACGAAAATAACACATACTAGGGTTCCATGTAGGAAAATATAGATATGGAAGGGAAATATAACCATCAATTATCTGATGGAGAGTGGTAGAGAACATGGCTATGAAAAGGCCAACAATCCCAAAGCCATAAATTAGTGATGATTTAAGGTACCATCTAGGACAACATTTTAGTTCTAAGTTCCTTTTATTAATGTTGAGGAATTTATTTATGAGATTGACTAAGATCATAAGGAGATATACTTACTTTATAATTAGAGTTTTATCCATTAATAAATTTCTACCACAAACTCATCTTTCACTCTAAAAGATAATAGAATGTAGAAAATTATATTTACACTATTCGTATAGGGTTCCAAAATAAACGAATTTATAATTCATATACAAGATCTTTTAATAAAAACTACATTATTTAATCCAGGACATCTCGTGGGCCAGTGGTTGGTGATACACCCTTGTCGCCCTTCGGTTGCGGGTTCAAGTCTCGTAGCCTTGCTGGACGCGACGGGTTGCCGCCCGACCTCCGGGTTGTCCTTTTATGGAAATCCAAAATAATCCAAACTAGAACTATCCAAAATACTTCTGTCCAAACTCACAGTACAACATTTATAAGGAAGGTAAACATAATATAGATCCTTTTTACCCCGTAATATAATATGAATACCTTCATCATGTATTACCATATTCCTTATTGATTACATTCATGCACCCTTATTCCATATAGAATGCTGGATATACTTCATTAATCCAAAAATGTTTTAAACCCCAACAATGATGGAATATACAAATCATTAATCAGTTCCAAGGTAGTCAAGAATATCCAATATAATTTATCCAAAACATTCACATATTATTCCAAAATCACTACCTCAGTATCAGAACTATATTATGATTTATCAATCTCTCAACCATATATTTTCCAAAAATTTATCCTGCTATTGAGTCACTTTTCTTTGTTCCACACAATCTCAAGTCCTTAATGAAATAGTACTGTAGTACAATCCTTATATACTCCATCATTATTATATCAAGTACACTCAATTGACATAATCAACATAAGAACTCTAATCATTCCTCTTCATCTGTGGTAGTATCATAACTTGATTATTATCCAATAACATCATTTGTGGCATAGTCTGATGACTGGGACATAGGTTCGCGTAGTGTCCAAACTCCTTGAAAATGAAGCATTGTACATTTGAAACCATTTTCTTACCCTTGCAGTCACGTACTTTGTGCCCTTTTCCTCCACACTTATAACAAACTCCCATTCCTTTCAGGCAAGTTCCAGGGTGTTTCTTTCCACAGTTATCACATATGGGAAAATTCAACTTTTTCCTCTTCCCTTTATCCATCTTTCTCTCTTCCATAGTTTTCTTCTCTTGCTTCCCTTCAAATCCATAGGACTCAGTAAACTCTTTACTTATATTATCAACACATGATATTATTTCTTCATATGATGATAATACATGCGAGACTATTTCTCTTATAAATTCTTCCTTAAGACCATGAAATATATGATCCTTCTTTCTCTTTGTATCATGTGCATTGCTGGAGTTCTCATTCCTTCTACTAGGCACCATTTCTAAACAATGGCATACACTAGATTAATTTATGAATCAAAATACATAATCCCATACTTATAAAACACTTAACATAAATTGAACTATTTATGGATATAATCCATAATCATAAAAATGTTTTCTTTGAGAATTATATACTCATAAACCCTTCATAATGATTTGTAATGAAAATGAGAGTTATCCAAAGCATATCCCCCAGGAGTGTCGTAACCAAGAGTGCAGCAAGGCCCGTTGTCGTGCACCAGTTCCCGTTCGAGTCTAGCTCAAAGCGGTGTTTTTGGGTTTTACCCCTAGGTACATCTGTGCCAGAGCCGCCTCTACCTGCTCGTATCCAGACAGGGATGTATTTCTCTGAAAACTCACAAAATCTCTACAATACCAAAATTCTAGGAAGTTCTTCTATACTAATCCACAAAGTTCATCTTAGGTCTACGTGCTCTAATCAGAGTTTATCTAAATCTAGCTTCCAAGGTTTGTACTAAACTTTCTCTGATACCAACTGTAACGCCCCGACCCTAGTTACCCAGAGTTGGTGCATTATTACATAACATTGGCATGATCACAAGAAAGATCAAATATCGAAAGACCGATTGGTTTAGTAGCCTTGGAAACACTAGATATATTCATAAGTTTTACATTACATAATAAAATGAAAAAATACTACAACAACATAATGTCTCCACAGTCCACACTATTATCCCCTCATAATATCCCTGCAGGTCATTCAAAACTTACTTCTTCACATCCTGGGAAAAATAAAACATATAAAAGGGGTGAGGTCAAATGCCCAGTAAGGATGACAATATAGCGGAACATTAAAAAATAAGCATAAACATTTATGGCAATGAATTACTAAAACAAAATCCTTTTAAACTTGAACTTCAACATAGTATGGAAAAAGTAAAATGAAGCAATGCCATTTACTTGTTCACATGGATATTCTACTAATCGAATAATCACATGAAATATCAATAACCACTTTCATAATGTTGGAATGCATAATGCCAGACTATCATAACCACATATCCAAGGCCTCATTCCAAGACTACAAATAAGATTTTGCCAAGGCCTTGTTCCAAGACACTAGTTTGTCTCATGAGACCTACCGATGCATCGAGGAGCTATAGCGGGCTCCACCCGTCACATATTAAGTCCAATGCATTCCCATATGAAAAGGTTTAAACATAACATAAACATTCGTATTAAAACTAGCATACGAAATGTCAATAATTTCACCATAAACTATGAATGGTATAAAAATAGCACATCCACAGTCAAACATATCACAAAACCTTCAATACAATATAGAAGTTTTGTATCATAACAAATCAACTTTAAATAAGCGTAAAAGCCATCAAAGGATGTTGACATAGATGAAATCAAAATTCTTTTTAAAGAAATTTCTCTTTTTATTTTGAAATCATTTAAGATACATATAAAATAAAACATTTTCTTTGAAAATATTCTTATAATCTTGTAAGGGAAGCTTTGTAGATTTTATAACGGCGGAAAATAACCGCACCTGCCGTATAAGTTAAAAAAACATTCTTACCTTAATTCTGTTGAAAAGGTTAAAAAGGACCTTGTTTGGAAAACGACGGAAAGATTCCTCTTATAAAAAGTCAAACAAGGGTATAAATGAATTTAACCTATATTCTTGTAATTAATAAAAATGTTTTGAAATACATTTTTAAGAAAACATGGATGTGGATGATAAAGAGATCCCAGTAGATTATTACGTATAAACAACCTCAGATAATGAAGAGATTGTGAAATAACCCTTAAAAATTTGGTAAATTATGAAACATACAACCCATGAAAGAGGAATCATACAATTAATATGTAAATACACATAAATTAGAGTGTATTACACAAAGAATATAATTATGGGCAGTACATACACCACACAAAAGGTGATGGTGGCAATATGGCATGAATCTCACGGGAATAAGGAGTGAGATGAAAACCCCATACCTTGTACTTTTCCTTGGTTGGGGTAGGTTAACCTCCTGTATAATGGTGAAGTAATTGTTATTAAATTATACAAGAATCATATATATTAATATGATATCATATATGATCTTTTAATATTGATTTGATAATAATATCTTAGTATTATCGTTGTTTCGGGTGTTAACTTACTTGTTTTATTTTATATGTTTTGTTATGTAAGCCATGTTTGTAATGAATAGGTTGTATTTTATTCATATCCATAATGATATCATGTCCTTAAACATCATTTTTAAACCATCAAATGATAATTATACTTGAATGGATACGATGGAGAATGAATCTTATCGCGTTCGTGGAGACGGTAGTCCGTACGTACGCACGAGCGACAATATCATTCTTTTGATATTCAAATAATATATAAATGGATGTTATATCATATATACAGAATAATTAACATGTTATATTTATTATTTACATGAGTTACACATCATTATTATACCCATCCAAATAATAATATATTGAATAACAATTACACCACGACGTGGAGACGGTAAGCCGTACGTACGCACGTATGGTGACATGTTATTCAAAGGGTGGATAGAATACTGAATATGGTTGTACCATATTTATAATAACATCACAGTATATGTGAGATACTGGAGTTATTATTTTAGAATGGTAACAACAAAGGAAGAAGAAGTGGAAGAAGAAATTAACATGGAAAAAAGGTGGTGAAATCATTACCTCTTCTTCGGGTTATTCCTTTTGATCAAAAGGGCTCCTTAGGGTGGCTTTGTGATCCAACTAAAGCCTCTAGGTTGTAGTGAGGGAAGTTGGGAGTGTATTTGGGCAGAGTTTTGCCGAACCAAAAGGCTTTGAAGGTGTGAAGAAAAGAGAAGGAGGAGTTCCCTTTTATAAGAGGGGTGAGGGGCACCTTTGGAAAAGCTAGAGATATTAGTTTATAATAAATTCATAATCGGTTTCCAATGGCTCCAAAGTTTACTATTCAAAGGTTAAGGTGTGGATGGGTCGAAAAAAACTCAACCAATAGAATTTAGATAGGTTTGGGTACTTATATTAACCTTATCTTTAAGTATTAACTCTAAGTTAATTAGTTTCACTTTTACAATGTCTCTTTGTATTTTTATATAATATGGTTAATAAACTTACTATATACATCCAAGAGACAACCAAGTTGTCGATTAATGATGAAACTAACAGGATATAAGTCTTTTGGCCGAACCTTAGATATTTAGAAATTTAATATCAATTAATAATATAATATTTGTTTTAAGAACTCTTTTATGTCAATATTGACACTATTCAATAGTTGATTTTTGTAAAACTCATAACAGATTGATTACTTCGAACAAAGTAACTTAAATCAATCCTAATATATCATATTATCCTAGAAAATTGGTTTAATTCATTAAAAGTTTCATATTATATTTATTTGGGTATTTATAATATCAATTAATTTATTTGTTCACTATTTTAGTAATTACTGAATCATCATTGTGTCATAAATAAAATAAATTATTTAATGTATAAAAATTATAAATAAAATATCATTATGTAGGAAATCTTTTTATCTTCCTAATGAATATTTATAATCTAAAATCCAACTTATATAACCCTATTTAATAATTGTTTTACTAAAAGATATATGCTTGTGTCATTTTTGTATTCATTTTAACATAATTAAAATAAAGTTTCCTTATCACCTACAAGTGGCACCATGGGGTCCCAAAATCGACCCAAAGATGCCTATGGTCGAACTTGTATCAACCAATAAGGATAGGACACGTTTTAGGGTAATTTAATATTATTATAATATTAATTTTTTTAACCCTTATTTACCGGATTTACCCTTAACCATGGTAAATAAAATATTTACCTCAGTAATTATTCAAAATGTCTAAAAATAAAAGTTACATATTTACACAGTTTGAACATCCTGATTCCAAATATGGAATCCATTTTTCTAAATTCAAAACAAAGAAGTGGCAGAAATTAATTTAAAATTAATTCCCGCTGTCAAAACAAAAACCGTGTTTTTAAGAGATAATAACTATCAAAAGATTGACACTTGTTTATGTTCGGTTTAATTGTAAAATTATGTCCAATGACCAAAATTATATTAAATGGTAAAAATATATTATAAATATAATTTAAAACCACTCAAATTAATAATTTATCACTATTAATTATTTTGATTAAAAAAGTTGTTTTTAATTAAAATTTATTAATTTTCACTATTCATCAAAATATGAAAGTTATCCGAAAAGTACCAAAATTTCACCTTAGGATAAATTCGATATTCCGAATCCAGAAATGAAGTCCATTTTAAAATATAAAATATATATAATTTCGAAAAGTAGGTATTACTATTCATAACGGCTAGTTTGATTGGTTATGGTGTGTGTTAAAACTCAAGGTTGCGTACAACACACGCTAGCGTACCGTGGAAGCTTGGGATGTTTCATTTTAAATTTTTTATGTCCCCATTTAGTCAAAAAGTTTAAAATATTTTATTTAAAAAGGGTTCACTATTAAAAGATGATAAAAGTGCAATACTGAAAATGAATTTGTTTTTGCATTATGTCTAAGATACTCACAATATGGAAAAATTATAAGGATTATATAAAGTTTAAAATTTATTTAATACTATTCATAACCTCTTTTGAATGGATTTTTTGTAAGTTATGGTGCAATTGAACTCGGTGTTGCGTGTAGTGCAAGTTATTGATTTTTTTTTAAGAAATAACACATTATGAATTCTTGGGGTGTTACAACTACATACTGAAGGTCATGTGTAGGGTACCTCTATTAATGTGGACTCAACTACCGAGACCCATATCCGACAACTCAATCTCCTTACATCAACATACCATCGATCCCAATTATTGAAGATTCACAATGCACCATATACACCTCACCCGGATTAGTTGGAATCATAATTAGTGCTAAAGTCAATTTATTCTTCATCTACATGAAGGCCTCCTGAAATATTTTTCGACCAATAAAATATTATCCCATTGTTATTTGATCATGAAAGAGGTTCAAACAAATGGGTAATTCTTTTATGAATCATAGATAATATCTAAAATACCACAAAATCAATAAATATAGAAAACATTCTTGTGGTAACCCCATGAAACTAAGGCATGATCCTTCTTTGTGTCCATAGACACACCTTCCACTGAGATGTTATGTCCCCATAAGTGTACCTATTCAATCTAGAATTTAATCTTAGATTGTTGGGAATTTTACTAATGTTTAATTAGTGTACATATAATGATATCAAGATATTGGTAATGATCATCCAGTGTCTTGATGTACACCTAGATTTATTCCCTGAACACCAAAATAAACTGATCTAGATAGAGATGGAATATATAATCTATAATGGACAAAAACACTAAATTTTAATTCGTCAACCCAAAAGGAATTATGTTGAACATATATATGTCATACTTGCTTCTAAAAGACATACTTGGTATATCAGAAGTATGGAATATCAACTAATGATACCCTGACATAAATTCAATTTTTCAGAACACAGAAGCTCTTATCAACTATTCTAATAGATCATCAAAATATGTAAGAGGATATTAGTTCTTCAAAGTCACATGGTTCCACATCTAGTGTAGAATGTAACAACTTAGAGTCCCGCCAGACTTCTTAGTAAACAATATTAGAGAACCCCAAGGTGGAATACAAGGATGGATAAATCTAATATCATTTAACTCCATTGGAAATGTTTTGACCACTTGAAGCTAAGTTGCTGTCATTCTGTAAAGTGGAATATAAACTGGCTAAGCCCAAGGCATGAGATCAATAGTAAATTTCAAATCGCCCATAAGTGGTATACATGATAAGTCTATAGTAAAATCATAATAAAACAATTCCAAAACTGGGGGAAAGATATATTATGTTACACCTTTATCATCTAGAAAAGGTATAGAAACATGGACATTGAGATTTACAAATTCTTGAATAATTGGCCCATCTCGGCCTATTTAGATGTCACAGTCTCCAAAGTGAATGTAATTGTCACCATTGGGAGGTGTAAACACCAATATACTATAGTAACAATCAAGGTGAACTCGGTATATGACTAGATATTCCATACCCATAATGAGGATGAATCTTTTCATGTCCTGAATATAGAGGTAAAAAATTGATACTCCCAGACCTCATGATATCATCCCTTTCACATACAGATGTCTATAGGTTTTACTCTAAATAGTATATCTATAGTCATTTTCCCAATCATAACATCTACCACCAATCTCAAATCATTAACAATTTTTGATGGTATAAAGGAATGAGATAAAATAGTATAATGTAAGGAAATAGATAATATAGAAGATACCATAATAGGACCTCTCATTATTGATGGTCCATCCTATCTATCAACAGAAGTAGCCTGCACTGCATGTAGTTTTCTTAGAACATTTCAATGTGATTCTATTTAAATCCACGAAGTTTAACCACTCTGCATATATGGGTACCCATTCCTAGAATATTTTTGTCCACTATGTCTACCACCTCACCTAGTTGAACACCAGCTACCAGACTAATATAGTGTTGAATATTCCCTACATTCACCCTATTTCTATCTAGTTCAAATGTCACTACTGGTATATCACTATGAAATGAAACATTTAAGTATATTCATCATTTTTCAAATGTTCTTCACTCCAATAGAGGTTAGGGATGGTGTAAACGATATTATCTTGACCTAATTCACTAGTGCAAAATCACTAAGGAAATGTCATGTGTAGCTGAATTTTCTCCCCAGCCACTCTCTTTTCCACTACTCTTGTTGATGCTTTCCTAGTGAAGCTTCATGCTCTAAAATTTCATAACCCATGATCATCCTAATAAAACAACATTTATTTCATTGGAATCCTCCCTCA
The DNA here is from genome assembly GCA_963277665.1 of Viscum album. Lineage (NCBI taxonomy): Eukaryota > Viridiplantae > Streptophyta > Magnoliopsida > Santalales > Viscaceae > Viscum > Viscum album. The sequence goes on along the minus strand of OY728126.1, from coordinate 2,043,415,417 downwards.
TGTTCCCATCGTCTATAGGATCCTTATACACCTCCTTAGAAAACTTATTTAATCAAGAGAGGTTGACTTGGTACCTAATATCACACATATGTCTATTATAAAATCATTTCACCATAGTTTTATTATCTTATACCTATGTTGGAACAAATCAATGTAGATCAATGAATGTTCCAACACAATCCATCACGAACATGTTCCCATATGTCAGCTTCCTGAAATACATGACAATGTCCAACCACAACGTACTAGGATAAAATTACTCTAGGAATATGTCCAAAAATATCTCTAATATCCTGACATTAGCATGTTAATATCATGAAAAAAATATTCAACCAATAGTTCATTGATCCTCATAGAATATAAGTTTCTTACTTGACACTCCTCTTACCAGGGGTCCCTAAATTTTCATTTATCATTTGTATAGACTCAACCCAAAAATCAACTCCCTTAGGTCCACCCTCTAAAGAAAAACATGGAGGATGTTGTATCTAAAACTCCATATTTATGTCATACATTATTTTCTCAACTTTTAAAGTACTATTTCCATCATTATAATGAACTCAGGTATGTTTTCATAGAACATATCTCATTCATCCTCACATGCCAATACTACTTCCCCATGTTCTACTAATAGAAAATCATATCCATACATCTCTTCTTGTTATACTCTCAACAAGCATCTTCATAGTGGCGTAACTCTAAAATTTCAAAATACATATCATTGATTCATAACAAAATAATATATTATTTACGTAAGATGAATAAACACAATAAGTAACTAATATTATATTACCCAATCCTCACCACATGGTCAAAATCAAGGTGTTATCACTATAATTTACAATCTTAATCCTAGGTCTTGGTTATCTAGGGTAATGCATTCACATATGAAGTTATGCATTTAGAGACACGTTCATTCACATGTTTCATCATCTACCACTTTAAATTTCATATTAGGCACCATATTTAATTCAAATTTACAACCTATGATAATATTTCATGTTCATTAGCTTACCTAAAACCTATTTTTTCATGTGTACCTAAAAAGAATCATGTCACAAAATAAACACGAGTTCCTATAATTATGAATGAAAAAGGAACTATCATTATATTATAACCTAAAAGTCAAGTATTATAAACCCTAAAAAAATTTCAAATCACACAACAACTAGGCCCCACTTGGCGAATTAATATTCCACTATAATAGAAAATAGAAACAACAACAGTCCCAGCCTGGGTACATGGATTTTCCCACATACATGTATTTTCAAATACCATGCATATGATCCTATCAAATCCTTAAATATTCCTGGTCTCTTTGCTACATTTCCCAAAGAGTAAGAACACAGAAAAAGAAAATAAAACTAGCATATGATATCGCTTTGTAACATCCTGACATAGGTTCCACTCACCAGTTCCCCAAGACAGTTCGCTATGTAACCAATAATGTGTCTATCAGTACACAAGAGGATATTGACTAGAAGTGACGGTCTGTTAAGCCCTTCATTGGGGGGCTATACCCATTTTTATTAGAGTATTACACAAGGAAAAAATAAACATTAGATGAAAAAATATAAAAAAAATAGAAATACCTCAAGAAAAACAACATTGCAAATACAATATCCTACTAAAACTAAAAACATTCAATGATAAAGATTGTGTCATGTTTATAAAATGAAACTAAAAAAAGTAAATTAATGACTACTATGTAGGCCTGAAACCATTTCCTGTGCCCTCATACTATCTCTATCTGAAATCAAAAATATATCAAAGGGCATTTTCCCTTATCATGTCCTATAACAATAATGTGTATTCAAGTATAGATCAGTTATCCCATGTTGGGTGTGAGTACGACTCTATAGGCCACCATAAATTCTAGTCAATTATATCATATTATATTTTATAAAGAAATAAATATAATACATTAATAATTCATTTATCACATTATTATATATTATATATTTAATGAAAAACATTCCCAACTTAAGGAGAAAACCCATCCTTAGATACATAATTTTGGATTTACAAGATTCCTTTCAATATCTAATGGATACCACAAATGAATTTCCATGTTAACATTCTCAATACATTTCTAAACATCAATGTTATTATTGACCATTTAATGCTTCACAACTGAATGAGCATGTTACCATTCATAACACATGGTTGAATGTATATTTTTTACATTTTCCATTTAATAAAAATTAATTGAATGAGAATGTTTCCAATCATAGAACATCGATAAATGTTTATTTTACCATTCACCATTTTGATAACACAAAATATGAAACATCACAATATCACAAAAATATCAACAACCATTAATTAATTCATCAATTAATTAATCATACTCTCAATTTCAAAATCTCTTTATAAATCTTCCATTAACAATCTCAACAATGGATATCAATATCTCACAATTAATATAAGACTATTTATCTCAATTCATATATCAATATCTTATAAGTAATCTACCCTTAATTATCTCATAGGAATATCATAAGATCTCATTATTAATTCATCTTGTAATTATATAAATCACAAAAATCCACAAATATTATAATTAATATACGAATTAATTATCTTATTGTGATGCCCATGATTCTCATAATTAGTATCCCAATTAATTATTTAAATTGATAGACTCTTAATCTCATGATTAAGTACACAATTAATCATTAATTTCAATAATGATTCTTATTAATCTATTTGATAGATTAACTAAATAAACTATGGAATTAGAATTGATAAAGAACACTAGAAAAAATAAAACACTGTAGATACCCGAAGCTTAACGTACATAGATATTACATTACTTTTGTGGAATACATAATACATAACAAAAACAGGAACACAAGGACCGTAATAGTTTAGTGTCTTTGGAAACTTGGAACGTAATCTTCTAATCATGGTGAAAGATCTTCAACATCTCCCATAAAGATCTTCCACTTTTTGATTCCTTACCTAAAACCTTTCTTTTAATCCTGGGGGAAAAGAAAACATAAAAAGGGTGAGCTCAAATGCTCAGTAAGGGTAAGCATGGATAAAATAAAACATACCATATACATTTGAACTTAAAAACTTGAACATAATGTTTAAACATCAAAATCTTGAGCAACGACATAAAACATGGAAGTACATAAGGCATAGATCATAATGGAACATAAACCATGATAAAATAGAATGGGAATAAAACATGTAATTGTTGCATCCATTATGCACATGTAATGATTTCCATAGTAGCCAAGGCATTGCTGCCAAGACCATCTTAGTGGACAAAGTCCCTTTCTGAATCGAGTTCACTCCTCGTTCCAGTCCTGTAATACTGAACCAGATTAACTTACCGTTCCTGCCATGTCTATATCATGTGATATAAAATCTGTACCCAATGCCTTGGAGAGAGATATAGGTCCCATCCATCTCATATTGAAATCATTCTTACTTTTTCCACAAAATAAACTTAAAACATTAATCATTACCCAAAGAATAAAATGGGTTTCATAAACATCATCCCATCATCTCATAATCCATATAAAACAAATGGAAATTTAATCATAAGAAAAGTGAAATAATTCAAATCATGGAGAAATTAAACTTGAAACATACACATATTAAATAATGTCATCTTAGATGGAAAATGGTATTGATAAAACCATTGAAATTAATTCTTGAGGAAAATATACTTTCTTCTTCCAAATCAATTTCTTTTCAGAAAACGTCATGAAATTTTAAAAGAAGGATATTTTTTTGAAAATTGTCGTGAAATATTTTGGAGGAATCTTCATGAAAATAAGGCTTTATAAAAACCATAAAAATCCTTTCATGTCGTATAGGTTAAAAAATCATTCTTCTCGAACTTTTGTCGGAAAAGTCAAAAAGTACCTCATAATGTAAACAAAAGAAATATTCCTTACATACCATTTAGTAAAAGTAAAAAATGGGTAAAAAGGACTTTAAAAACACATGAATAGACATGTATAAATCATGGACATTGATGATAGTAATAACCATAGTAAATACTTATGAATAAGCAATCTTAGATAAAAATGAGATTTTCCCAATTATCCCTTACCTTAGGTCTGATTTGCTTTGTAAGTGTACAAAGCTCCTATATAATGATTTAAATAATTTCGTTGACTTATTAAAGAATAATAATCATTGTTATGATATTATATATGGTTCACTTATGACTTTATATTACCCGTTCTTTTGTAAATTCCATGTTAAAGAGTGTTTTGGGTAAAATCGTTTCATTTGTCGTCCGTGTTTTGACTTGTAATTATTCATATGATTACATAGATCATGATTACATAATTCCAGAATATAAAACATGATTTATATATAATATATATTCAGAATATACATATATATAATAAATCAGTAAACGGAAAGAAATACACTATTCATGGAGACAGTAGGCCGTACGTACGCATGAACGCTGTTTTCGTTTCCTTATTGAGCTGAATGGAATTAAGTAAATAACATACATATATATACACACATAAATACAGTATCATTATTATGTCATATATTTCATTATTACTTATTTTATATACATTATAATCATTCATGAATGGTTAACGTGGAGAATGAATCTCATCGATTCGTGGAGACGGTAGTCCGTACGTACGCACGAGCGATGATATCGTTCTCATTATCATGGAATTGTATTGGAGTGTATTTATACTATTTCAGAATCAATATCACTTTACAATAATCATATATAGTTATTATTTACACCATTATACCCATCCAAGTAAGGTGGTGGTGGAAAATAGATTACACCACGGTGTGGAGACGGTATTCCGTACGTACGCACCCGCGGTTATTTCGTTTTCCGTAGGATGGATAGATATTGAAATAGGGTTGTTTCATACTTATAATAACATATCAGTATATGAGTGATACTTATGTTATTACTTCAGAATGAAACAACTAAAGAAGATGAAGTGGAAGAAGAAATAAAGATGAAAGAATCGGTAACAGACATTACATCTTCTTTGAAGCGCTTCTTTGAGACCTCCTTTTAGGGCACTAAAATTGGTCTTTGAGGAAGACCAGGACCTCTATGATATTTATAAGGAAGTGGAAAAGACAATTTTTCAGGGGTTGGCCGAGCTTTAAGGCTCATAGTGGTGTGAGGAAGAGAGGGAGGAGATTCCCTTTTATAAGGGAGGAGAGGGGCACCTTTGGAATAACTAAAAATATTATTTTATTATAAAGTCAAATTCGGTTTTTAATAGCTCCAAATTGATATATTTCCATAATAAGGTGGGTGTGGGTCGAAATCCTCTCATCCAATAGAATTTAGACAAGTTTAGGTATCAATTTTAACCTTATCATTTAGATTTAAGTTCAAGTTAGATAATTTAGCTTTTACTGTGTCTTCTTGTTTTCTTACACTCTAAGGTTAATAAACATACTATAACAAGCCAAAAGAACCCCAAGTTGTTTATTATTAATATATATAACCTTATCTAAGTCATTTGGCCGATCCATATATTTTTAGGAATAAAGTTACAATTAATAATATAATATTTGTTTTAAAAACTATTTAAGTCAATTTTGACACTATTTAGTAATTGATTTTTTTGAAAATCATAACAGAATGATTAGTTCGAACAAAGTTAATCAAATCAATACTAACATGTCATATTAACCTATAAAATTAGTTTAATTCATAAAAAGTCCAATATTACATTTATATGGGTATTTATAACATCAATTATGTCAATATTTCATGAATAAGATAATTACTGAATCATCGTTGTGTCATAAATAAATTAAATTATTTAACGTCTCAAAATTACAAATAAAATACAATTATGTAGGAACTGTTTTTATCTTTCTAATAAATATTTATAGTAGAATTTATCTTATGTAAAACCCCATATTAAAAATGATTTACTTATTAAACTTTGATTTTAACTATTTTAACCCTTCTTTAAATAAATTAATAATAAATGTCCTAATCTAATCCATGTGGGCCTAAATGGTCATATTTTAACCCTAAGGTTGTTTTTGATCAAATTACACTTATCCAATAGAATTAGGACATGTGTTAGGGTAATAATAATATCATTTTTACCCTTAATTACACTATTTACTTTTAACCATGGTAAATAAAAGTAAAAAGTTACTATTCACCAAAAATTATTTTCATCTCATTGAAACACATTTTAGTCCTTGATATTAACAGTGTCTCTCGGATTTTCGAAATTCTACTCACAGAAGCGGAAATATTAAGTTTTATGAAAAAATCAGTTTTTTTTTACTACCACTTAGTGGTTTCACTATTCATCAAAAAAATGAAAGTTTCCAGAAAAATACAAAAAATTAGGCCTAAGCTATATTTGATATTAAGAATTAAAAAATGATGTTTATTTTACCAAATTCAATACATATCAGTTACATTAACTAGTTTAAAAATCAATTCTCGTCATAAAAACAAATAGAGTGTTTTTAAAAGATAATAATTATTAAAAGATTGACACCTGTTTATGTCTTGTTTAAATGTGAAATTACATCAAATGAACATCATTGTATTAAATTGTAAAAATATATTCTAAATATACTTTAAAACCACTCAAATTAATAATTTATCAATATTAATTATTTTTATTAAAAAGTTATTTTTAATTAAAATTTAGTAATTTCCACTATTCATCAGAATATGAAAGTTATCCGAAAAGTACCAAAATTTGACCCTAAGATAATTTCGATATTTTGAATCCAAAAATAAAGTCTATTTTGAAAGATAAAATTTATAAAATTTCAAAAACTGGGTATTACTATTCATAACGGCTAGTTCATAATAATATTATAATAATATCTCGTTTAGTGAAACTCAGTATTTTGTACTACACACGCTATCGATGAAGGTCGAGATTGCGTGTAATGCAGCCATGTTAGGATTGCATATTGTGCAAGACTCCTTTTTTGTAACGTACAACACAAGAAATCAATAAAAGTTAAATGAATACTTCTCAAAAAATCTCTGGGTGTTACAAACATGAGGAAATGTATAAAATTCACCACTATGAAAACTATTTACCAGACCACCTACCTCAATTATTTGATGGATTATTGCCCGATAGAAATCTGAAAAAATTGAGATTTACAACAATGTGGATCAAAATCCTTATATATAACCCTAAATCAATATTGACCAAAACAATATCTCATAATCATAGATCCATATCCATAAGTCTAGATATAGATTCCACAGAGGAAAATATATATCTAAAAAAATAGAAGATAACAAACCATAGAAATAATGTGTGAAGGAAAGAGGTTGAATGGGAAATCAACGAGATAGAATTCTCATATATGGAGGGTTGCAGATCATTGATTAGGGAATCCAATTATGATGAATTGAGGTTGGATTAAATTTTAATCCCACTGAAAATATCATAAATAAAAAACCTTAGTTGGTCCTTATTGGGGTCATTTGGGAGAAGTTTTAGGGGGTTTAGGTGAATTTAAGAATAGTTTTTGGGAAATTAAAAATGGTACGGATGATTTGTTGGCCAGGAGATCATGGTTTTCCTTAACTATGTTTCAACTATGCGCCTATTATTTGAGGGGTGAATAGTTTATCTTTTTTGGTGGAACAGTTTTTCACACTGTTTTCTGGCAACATTCACTCTCACTGTCCAGGGTTTCATGGTTTTCTTGGCCGGGATGCATAGTTTTTATAAGGACCCAGCCTTAAACATTACATAACATTGAATTAAATGAATAATTCACATTGAGGATCTTTTCAGGTTTAGAGTTTTAGGTAATTAGGACATAACTATTACATCTCAAAATATTACAAAGTAGGCGCTTCTACCCAGAATCCACTTTTTTTTATAAAATAAAAACTCTTGAAAAAAAAGTCATGTCTAATTCCATGTTAAAGAGAGCATGGATTTTCCTTGATCCCATCCTTGATCCTATTCATCTTTACATCCTGTGAAAAACAATTCAAAACATGGGATTAGCATAAAAGGCTTATTAAGAGTTATAAAATAGTGAATGAAAATATTTGTTCATAAATACATAAAAAACATGGACTCTTTTACTTACCTCATGAAATCATAAGATTTATGAAAGACACATAGAAATCATAAATCATAAAGGTAACTTGAAGCATCCATACCATACTTACATTGTAGCTATCAACGCTACATAGGGTGTTACTTTGGAATACCCATCACAGGATATTCCCTAAATCTCTTAGGAGAAACATTCACATTTACCTCTGTCACGTTACCCAATGCATTAGAGAGCTATCTCGGGCTCACCTACCCTAGGATTATCACGGAACCACCCGTACACATAAATAATGCCCAAGAACCATAACATAATCATAACACATAACAAAAGCATAAAGGAAAGATAACATTCCACATTGCAATAATAAAATATCATTTCAAGATATTGAAATAATAAATCCATTCTCAAAATCATTTTCAATACCAAAATATGTAAAAATAGTATTTGGTATTTATTTTTCCTTTTATAAACATTCCGGCTTGTTAAGGAAGCCAAAGATCAAATAATTCTCATGGCGGCGGAAAGGTCGTTGTCACCGCTTACGTTAAAGAAACATTCCTTTTTTCCGTTTTGTAAAACAATTCATATAAAAATATTCCCTTTGAATAAAATGAAAAGTCAACGACGTTTATACACCATATAAAATAATGTCATGTATTAGAAATTCCTCAATGAAAGGAGATTGAGACGAAGTTATTTACCTCGTGTCCGACTTGACCCGTTCGTTCTTTAATCTCATGAATAATAAAGTAAAGTTAATTTCTACTATCTTAAGAACTTTTTTCAAGTTTATTATTCCTTTTATATCACTTATTAACATGTTATAATCATTATGTTATCATTTCAGTTAATAATGTTCATTTTGTCGACATTTGGTACTTGAGTCAAAAATGGACTTCTTATAATTACATGTTGTTCACGTGGTAAAAGGTTCATTATATCCAGAATGATATTCATTATTTGGGTATCATATATATCATATATATCCATCATGTACATGTATTTATAATAGTACATAACATTTGGAGGTACGAAATGAAATGCACCGTTCATGGAGACGGTAAGCCGTACGTACGCATGAACGCTACATTCATTTCTATTTCTTATTTTAATGAATTAAAACAAAATTATAAATAGGTATATTATAATTCTAGTATAATATCATATACAATATCATTAACTCTATCCTTTATACATACCACATAGGGCATTAACGAGTCACATCACTTTGAGGGGGCGGTAGTCCGCACTTTCTCAAATGAGATTATCGTATTTACCCACCATGGAAACCATAAAGGTGTGATATAATTGGAAAGTACAGAAGAATAAATAAATCATAAACATAATATATATCATATATAAATAAATTTCCATCATAATGGCCACCATGAGAGGCGTTATGATGTAATTGAACAATCATCGTTTCGTGAGGCGTTTGTTTTCCATCCACAAAAACATTATGTTCTTCTTCCATTAGATGGAGGTGTGTGTATGTGTAGTTCAAATCAATATAATAAAAACATCCTAGTATATTGAGGATACTTGTGTTGTTACAAAAGAAAAGAAATAAAAAGATTTTAGGGGTTGGAGAGGCAAAATAAACGAAAACAATTTAAGAGAAATTGGTACCTTTAATTTAGGCAACTTCATTTGGTTTAAACCAAAACGACTTCTTAAGTGCCTTCTGCCAAAGGTAAGACTTATAGGGGGAGGAGAGGGATGTATGGATCTTAATTGGGCAGATTTTGGACGAGCCAAATGGCTTGAGAGTAGTTAGGAATTGCATAGAAGTGGTCTCTTTTTATAAGGGAGAGGAGGGGCTCTTTAGGAAAGAGTGAAAATATTATTTTATAATATAATGATATTCGGTTTCTAATGGTCCAAAAATAATTATTGTCAAAGATAAGATGATTAATAACCGAAATAAAATCATCCAATCAGAATTGTAAGTTTTTTGGATAATATTTTAATCATTATATTCTTATTTATTTTAATGATTTATTAATGAGGTTAATACTACATCATTATTGTGTCATAAATGATTTAATTTATTTGAAGTCTAAAAATTATAAAAAAATACCATGATGTAGGAAATCGTTTTTGCTTTCCAATTAATATTTATATTCGAATAGATAAGTTATATAACCCCTTCTAAAAATTAAATTTCTAAATTATATTTTCTTTTGTCATTTTTGTCTTCTCTTTATGTTAATTGTTCTAAATTGTCATTATCACACCCAAGTGGCTTAAAGGGTCTGAAAATCGACCCAATGATGCTAATGGTAGTAAATGACTTAACCAAAAATATTTGGACAAGTTTTTAGGTAATTTTGAATGATTATAATATTCTTTTAACCCTGAATTACCCTATATACCATTAACCACGCCAAAAAAAGTCAAAAGTTACTATTCACCAAAAATTATTTTCATCTTATTGAACCACATTTTACTTCTTGATAACAACTATGTATGTCGGATTTTTGAAATCTAATTCACAGAAGCGGTAAAATTCCATTTAAATGAAAAAGTCAGTTTTTTAACTACCACTAAGTGGTGTCACTATTCCTCAAAAATTGATGTTTTTCAGAAAAATAACCAAAATTGAGCCTAAGCTATATTTGATATTCCGAATTCAGAAATGACGTATATTTTTCCAAATTCAAAACATAGAACTGGCATTAATTAATTTAAAATTTTATTCCCGCTATTAAAACAAATAGCGTGTTTTTATGAAACAATAACTTCCAAAAGATTGATAATTGATTATGTCTAATTTCAAAGTGAAATTAAATCCAATGACCAACATTGGATTAAATAGTAAAAATATAATTTAATTCCAATTTAAAACAAATTAAAAAGATAATATAACCATATAAATAAATTAGATTAAAAAGCACTTTTGAATAAAAATACAATATTTTTCACTATTCATTAAAAAATGAACTTTATCAGAAAAATACCAAAAATTTTCCCAAAGTAAAATTTGATGTCCCCATTCTAAAGAAGGATTTTATATGGTCAATTTTAATGTATTAATGTAACCAAAACTATATTTAAAGAGGGTTCTCCATTAAAAGGCGATAAATCATCTTTTTAATGTAAATTACGCTTAAAATTTGATTCATTTACTTTTTATGCCTCTAACATTTATTGGATAAATATAAATACATGTATAATCATATTTTAGTTAGTTTTGTTCATTCCCACCAATACAATGTCTAGGTGTTAACTACCATTTAAAATAATAATATTTTATTATTAGTGTGCAACGTTAGATTTCAAAGAAACATGTTGTTGCGTATCGGGTACGCTATAGAACATAGAAATCCCTTTAAGCTAAAATTAATATTTAATTCACAAATATTAATAAATATGAAAATATCTTATTCTTAATATACCTGGGATGTTACATCCTTCCCCCCTTTTAGAAATTCTATCCTCGCAATTTTTTATACACTTATCAAAATAAGTGGGGGTATTTATCCATCGTAGCATTTTCAGATTCCCACGTTGCCTCTTCAACCATATGGTTTTTCCACAAAACCTTTACCTGATGAATTACCTTATTCTGAAACACCTTCTCAATACGGTCCAGAATCTGGACTGGTAGTTCTTCATAATAGAGATTCTCTTTCGACTGAACTACCTCTGGGCTCAAAACATGAGATGGATCTGGCATATACTTTCTCAACATCAAAACATGAAAAAAATTGTGTACTTGGGATAAACATGGAGGTAAAGCTACTCTGTACACAACTGATCCAACTTTGTCCAGAATTTCACAAGTTCTAATGAACCTCAGACTCAACATTCCCTTCCTACCAAAACACATCACACTTTTCCAAGGAGAAACTTTGAGAAAGACATAGTCACCTACCTCAAAAGAAAGATCCTTCCTCCGATTATCTGCATAACTTTTCTGTCTGCTCTGAGCTGTTCTCATGTGCTTCTGAATCAACTGAACTTTCACTGCCATCTCTTCTACCAATTCTGGTCCCATCAACTTTCTTTCACCTACTCCATCCCAAAAAGAGGAAGTTCTTCAATGCCTTCCATACAATGCCTCAAATGGAGCCATCTGTATACTGGAATGAAAACTGTTATTATATGAAAATTCAACCAAAGAAAGATGTTGGTCCCAACTTCCCTGGTATTCCATCGAGCAAGCACATAACATATCCTCCAAGGTCTGAATTGTTTGTTCTGACTGCCCATCTGATTGAGGATGAAAAGCTGTACTAAAGTTTAATTCAATACCTAATGACTTCGGAAGGCCATTCAAAAAGTTAGAAGTAAACCTGGGATCATGATAAGATATAATGGAGAGAGGAACTCCATGCAACATGACTATCTCTTTAACATACAACTGAGCAAGTTGATCTAGAGGCAAAGTATCTCTAATAGGAAGGAAATGAGCAGATTTAGTCAATCTATCAACTATAACCTAGATTGCATTATTACCTCGAGGTGTCGTTGGTAATCCCACAACAAAGTCCATGGATATATTTTCCCATTTCCACTCTGGCACCGATAAAGGATGAAGCATTCCTTTCGGTAACTGTCGCTCTTCTTTAACCTTCTGACAAGTCAAACACTTCAGAGTAAAATCAGCAATATCTCTTTTCATTCCATCCCACCAGTAATATTTCCGAAGATTTCTGTACATCTTAGTACTGCCAGGATAAACTAAAAACAGAGAACTATGAGCTTCACAAAACAACTCATTGTTCAACTGTGAATCATAAGGAACACACAATCTCTTTCCAAACCTCAAAACACAATCATTATCAATGTTAAATTCTGGAAACCTACCCTTCTAAACCAACACTACCTTTTTCTGCAACTCACTGTCTTCCTTCTGTGCTTTCTTTATTCTGTCTGTTAGAGATGATCTCACTAACACCTGAAACAAAACTGAAGAATTTCCTGCACCAACAACTTCTACGCCAAATTTCATCAAATCAAAACCAAAGGATCTTGTTCCAAACGTAGCATGTCTAATGATAAATTACTTTTCCAACTCAAAGCATCGGCCACTTTATTTGCTTTTCCAGGATGGTAATGGATCGTACAATCATAATCATTGATTAATTTCAACCATCTACTCTGTCTCATGTTCAATTCTTTCTGAGTGAATATATACTTCAAACTTTTGTGATCAGTATATATTTCAAATTTCACTCCATCCAAATGATGTCTCCAAATATTTAAAGCAAAAAAAAACAGCAGCTAATTCCAAGTCATGTGTAGGGTAATTTAGCTCATGTTGTTTCAACTGACATGAAGCATAAGCAATTACCTGATCATTTTGCATTAGGACGCAACCCAGTACTTTCAACGAAGCATCACTGTAGATAACAAACTCACCATTTCTGGAATGCAGTGCCAAAACTGGAGCATTCACCAATCTTCTTTTCAATTCTTGAAAACAATCATCACATTCATTTGTCCAGATGAAAATAACACCTATTTGAGTTAACTTATTCATTGGACTAAATAACCGTGCAATGTTTTCAACAAACCTACGGTAATAACCTGAAAAACCAAGAAAACTATGAATCTTGGTTATATTTGTAGGTCTTGTCCATTCTTTAACAACTTTTGTTTTTGCAGGATAAACAATTATGCCATTTTTTTAAACAATGTGACCAAGGAAAGAAATTTTTTGTAACCAAAACTCACACTTGCTGAATTTTCCATAATGTTTCATTTTCTTTAAGGATTTTAAGACAACCTTGAAATGACTTTCATGTTCCACTATACTTTTTGAATAAACCAAAATATCATCAATGAACACAACCACTAACTTATCCAAGAACTCACGAAAATTCTATTCATAAGATCCATAAATATAGCAGGTGCATTTGTTAAACCAAAATGCATGACTACAAATTCATAATGGCCTATCTAGTACGAAAAGCGTTCTTCGGAACGTCCGATTATTTTACATTTAACTAATGGTACCCCGACCTCAAGTCAATATTTGTAATATACTGAGCTCCCTGGAGCTGATTAAAAAATCATCGATATGAGTAAAAGGATACTTATTCTTAACAGTGATGTTATTCAATGCTCTTTAATCAATGCACAGTCTCATTGAACCATCTTTCTTTTTAACAAACAAGAGAGAAGCACCCTAGGGTGATGTGCTAGGTCGAATGAAACCTTTATCTAATAACTCCTGCAATTGCTTCTTTAACTCTAAAAGATCAATTTGAGCCATTCGATAACGGGGTTTTGAAATTGGATTAGAATCATGAACAATGTCAACAGTAAATTCAACTTCCCGATTAGGTATAATACCAGGAAACTCATCAGGAAAAACATCAAGGTACTCATTTACCAATGGAACATCATTAATCTGAATAGTTCCTTTGTTTTCAACAATATGTGAAAGGTAACATTCATTTCCATCTATTACCAGTTTTTCAACTTCCAGATATATTATCAAAATCAAGGGTTCATTCTTGTACACAAACTGAAAATCATTTTGAAAACAAACCTCTTTAGCTCTACAGTCAATCTTAGCATGATAAATAGAAAGCCAATCCATGCCCAATATAACAGAAAACTCTACTAGAGGAAATAAAATAAGGTTTGCAGGTATATTATTTCCACACATAAGGATATGAATGTTGTTATGTATTCTTTTTTTCTGAACATTTCCTCCAGGTGTTTTTACCGTAAGTTCAGTATTCATATCATGAGATGGAATTCCAAATTTACTAGAAAACTTTTCAGAAATGAAAGAGTGTGTAGACCTTGAATCAAACAAAACATTGGCATAATCTGAACAAACAAACAATGTTCCTGATACAACTTCATTTGATGGCCCAACATCTGCTGAAGTAGTTGTAAAGGATTTCGCCACCCATTTCTGCTTGTAGTCTTGCTGCTTTCCTTTGGTTGAGTTCCTTGTTGGACAATAATTTGCATAATGACCCATTTCATTGCACATAAAACATTTTACTGACTGTAAATCAGATTTTGTCTTACCATTACCCTGATCATTTTCAGTGCAATTACGAGCCTTATGTCACATTTTTCCACATTAGTAGAACTTACCAGAATTTAAAAGACATTCCCCAGCATGCTTTTTACCACAATTTTCACAAACTGTAAACTTAAGATTCGTTCCATCATAAATTTTTGAAGGGTTCTTTCATTTCTCCTACCACCTCGACCTCTTATTTTTTTGTTTGTCGAAAAATACTTGATCACCGGCAAACTCCATTTCCACCTTCTCTGCAAAAAGAACAAGCTTTTCATAACTTTTGTACTCACGAGAAGCTAAATCCCTTCGATACTTTGGCTTTAATACTGAGTAAAAATGGTTGATTTAACTATCAAGATATCATATGAAGTTTGGAGTATACGTTGCCAGTCGAGTGAATTTTTCTTCATTAGCTTCCACTAAGTCATCCTCCTGCCTCAATTCTTGGAATTGTTTTTCCATCCTAAGACAAACCACCTTAGGAAAATATTTCTCCAGAAACATACCTTTGAATTCATCCTAATCAAGAGCATCAATCTCCTCACTATCCCTGATATGTTTCACCATCGACCACCACTGATCAGTTTCACCTTCAAAATGGTAAACAACGAACTAACTTTTTGATGTACTGAACAACCCATGACATCAAAAATCTTTTCCAGTGCTTTAATCCACCCTTCAGCTAGCACCAGATCAGATGATCCACTGAATGATGGGGGATGTTGCCTTATGAAATTATCCACTACTGACATGTTCCTCTGTGGTTGATCTGGTAGATCTCGTACATGGATACCACCACAATTTTTAGCCTGATTCAAATGTTCCATCACTGCAACAAACTGTTCAGTTCCGATTCCGACCATCTCAGGTTGTTGATTTGGAAGGTTGTCTTCCTCCTGATGTCGTCCCAACATAGCTGCCCTATTTCCTCTGTAGAAAACCATTCTAAACAAAGAAATATATTAAACAAAGAAACATGGTAATCTAGGAATGCGATATGATGTCAGTATTAACATAAATTATTTTATGGATATTAATTTAACAATATACTAACCCCTAAAGATATCTAAAGAAACCTCTGATACCAACTATTAGGACCTGACCTTAAACATTACATAATATTTAATAAAATGAATAATTCACATTGAACATCTTTTCAGGTTTAGAGTTTTAGGTAATTAGGACATATCTATTACATCTCAAAATATTAAAAAGTAGGAACTTCTACCCAGAATCCCCTTTTTTTATAAAATAAAAACACTTGAAAAAAAAGTCATGTCTAATTCCATGTTAAAGAGAGCATGGCTTTTCCTTGATCCCATCCTTGACCCTATTCATCTTTACGTCCTGTGAAAAACATTTCAAAACTTGGGATGATCATAAAATGCTTAGTAAGGGTTATAAAACAGTGAATGAAAACATTTGTTCATAAATACATACAAAACATGGACTCTTATACATAAGATTTATGAATGACACATAGAAATCATAAATCATAAAGGTAACTTGCGGCATCTATACCATACTTACATTGTAGCTGTAACAACTACATATGGAGTTACTTTGGAATACCCATCACAGTATATTCCCAAAATCTCTTAGGAGAAACATTCACATTTACCTCTGTCACGTTAGCCAATGCAATGGATAGCTATCTCGGGCTCACCCATCCTAGGATTATCACGGAACCACCAGTATACGTAAATAATTCCCAAGAACAATATCATAATCATAACACATATCAAAAGCATAAAGGAAAGATAACATTACACATTGAAATAATAAAATATCATTTCAAGATATTGAAATAATAAATCCATTCTCAAAATCATTTTCAATACCAAAATGCGTAAAAATAGTATTTGGTATTTATTTTTCCTTTTATAAACATTTCGGCTTGTTAAGGAAGCCAAATATCAAATAATACTTGTGGCGGTGGAAAGGTCATTGTCACCGCTTACGTCAAAGAAACATTCCTTTTTGTCATTTTGTAAAAAGATTCATATAAAATTATTCCCTTTGAATAAAATGAAAAGTCAAAGGGGTTTATACACCATATAAAATAATGTCGTGTATAAGAAATGCCTCAATGAAAGGAGATTGAGATGATGTCCCTTACCTCATGTCCGACATGACCCGTTCGTTCTTTAATCTCTTGAATAATAAACTAAAGTTAATTTCTACTTGATTAATAACTTTTTTCACGTTTATTATTCCTTTTATATCACTTATTACCATGTTATAATCATTATGTAATCATTTATGTTAATAACGTTCATTTTGTCGATATTTGGTACATGAGTCAAAATGGACTTCTTATAATTACATGTTGATCACATGGTAAAAGGATCATCATATCTAGAATGATATTCATGATTTGGTTATCATATATATCATATATATCCAGCATGTGCATGTATTTTTAATAGTACATATCATTTGGAGGTACTAAATGAAATGCACCGTTCATGGAGACGGTAAGTCGTACGTACGCATGAACGCTACTTTCATTTAACTTTCTTATTTTAATGGAATTAAAACATAATGATAAATAGGTATATTATAATTCCAGTATAATATCATATACAATATCATTAACTCTATCCTTTACACATACCACACAGGGCATTAACGAGTCACATCACTTTGAGGCGGCGGTAGTCCGCACTTCCTCAAATGATATTATCGTATTTACCCACCATTGAAACCATAAAGTATTGATATAATTGTGAATTACAGAAGCATAAAGAAATCATAGACATAATATATATCATATATAAATATAGTTCCATCATAATAGCCACCATGAGAGGCGGTAAGCTGTAATTGAACAATCATCGTTTCGTGACACGTTAGTTTTCCATCCACAGAAACATTATGTTCTTCATCCATTAGATGGAGGTGTGTGTAATTTTAGTTCAAATAATTATAATAACAAAATCCTAGTATATTGAGGATACTGTTTTTGTTACAAAATAAAAGAAATAAAAAGAGTTTAGGGGTTTGAGAAGAAAAATAAACGAAAACAATTTAAGAGAAATTGTTACCTTTATTTTAGGCAACTTCCTTTGGTTTAAACCAAAATTACTTCGTATGTGCCTTCTGCCTAAGGTAAGGCTTCTAGGAGGAGGATAGGGTGGTAGGGAGCTTAATTGGGCAGATTTTGGATGAGCCAAATGGCTTTAGAGGTGTGAGTAATTGCATATAAGTATTCTCTTTTTAAAATGGAGAGGAGGGGCTCTTTAGGAAAGAATGAAAATATTATTTTATAATATAATGATATTCCGTTTCTAATGGTCCAAAAATCATTATGGTCGAATATAAGATATCTCATAACCGAAATAAAATCAACCAATCATACTTGGACATGTTTTGGATAATATTTTAATCATTATAATCTTATTTATTTTAATCATTTATTAATGAGGTAAATACTGCATCATTATTGTGTCATAAATAATTTAATTTATCTGATTTCTAAAAATTATAAAAAAATAACATGATGTAGTAAATATTATTATATTTACAATTCATATATATAGTCTAACAGATAATTTATATAACCCCTTATAAAAATTAATTTACTATAAGATATTTGCTTTTGTCATTTTTGTCTTTTCTTTAAGTTAATTATTCTAAATTGTCATTATCACACCCAAGTGGCTTAAAGGGGTCCCAAAATCGCCCCAAAGATGCTAATGGTCGTAAATGACTCAACCAATAATATTTTGACAAGTGTTAAGGTAATTTTGAATAATTATAATATTCTTTTAACCTTGAATTACCCTATTTACCTTTAACCGCAGTAAATAAAAGTCAAAAGTTACTATTCACCAATAATTATTTTTATCTTATTGAACCAAATTTTACTTCTTGATAACAACCATGTATGTCGGATTTTTGAAATTCAATTCAAAGAAGTGGTAACATTCCATTTAAATGAAAAAGTCAATATTTTAACTACCACTAAGTGGTGTCACTATTCATCAAAAATTGAAGTTTTTCAGAAAAAGACCAAAAAATCAGCCTAAGCTATATTTGATATTCCGAATTCATAAATGATGTCTATTTTTACAAATTAAAAACATAGAAGTGGAATTAATTAATTTAAAAATTAATTCCCGCTGTTAAAACAAATAGCATGTTTTTAAGAAACAATAACTATCAAAAGATTGTTACTTGTTTATGTCTAATTTCAAAGTGAAATTAAATACAATGACCAAGATTGGATTAAATATTAAAAAATATATTTTAATTCCACTTTAAAACCAATTAAAAAGATAATCTATCCATATAAATAAATTAGATTAAAAAGCACTTTTGAATTAAAATACAATATTTTACACTATTCATTAAAAGATGAACTTTATCAGAAAAATACCAAAATTTTTCCCAAAGTAAAATTTCATGTCCCCATTATAAAGAAGGATGTTATTTATTCAATTAGAATGTATTAAAGTAACCAAAACTATATTTAAATAGGGTTCTCCATTAAAAGGCGATAAATCGACCTTTTAATGTAAAGTAAGCTTAAAATTAGATTCATTCACTTTTTATGCCTCTAACATTTATTGGATAAATATAAATACATGTATAATCATATTATAGTTAGTTTTGTTCATTCCCACCAATTCAACGCCTAGGAGTTCACTACCATTTAAAATAAAAATATTATATTATTAGTGTGCAACGTAAGATTTCAAAGAAACCGGTTGTTGCGTATCGTGTCCGCTATCGAACATAGAAACCCCATTAATCTAAAATTAATATTTAATTCAAAAATATTAATAAATATGAAAATATCTTATTCTTCATTTACTTGTGATGTTACAGTTTTCACTAACCATTTTCCAACCGCGAACAACCCATTTTTCATCTATTATTATCAAAATTCATCATAATAGAACCTAAATAACATCCCAAAAAAATTACTCAAAACTAAACAAATGAGTACTTATAAAAAAGTTTAAGACAACTTCGAAGAAGGCTAGGATCTCACCATAGCCTTATGAGGATTAGTGTTTTTTGACAATCTTGTCAGATGAATAGATGATGGACGATTTTGAAGATTCATTATTAATTAAATATTATATATTTATGTTCACATCCTCAATAGTAGTACTTCTAATTGAATGACATTATGTATATCCAATATTTGATGTTATGTGGGAACAACTACATGGAGGTGACCCGATACATGGATAGTCATCGAGAGAGATTGATGTGACAATTTTTCATTAAAGGGTAGTAGTATGTAGTAGGATTAAAGATCATATTATGATGAAATTATTTATTTATTTATACTTGGTGGACCATATTTTGAAATATATGTACAACATATTCATGTGATAGTCTTTGTGATTATTTATTATGAGTGATGTTGCTGGGTTTGTTTCATGATGACTTAAATACAAGAGGTTAAAGGAAAATCATTAGCATCCATCTTGTTTAATCTATAAACATCATGTTCATATAAGGAATTTTTAGGATACTAAAATGGAATTTTAGAAAAACTTACCATGGAATCCATGGTGTGATTACATTTTCTTTGTGATTTTCAATTAACTGATGAGGGATGCTCACATCATACGAATCAGAGACTCAACCAATGGTCAATCCAGGAAGGATATATAACTATGAGATTATAAACTAATATGGATTTCCCTAGATAATATTATATGATATAGATTAATTATTAACATCATTATTTTTAGTAGGTTCTATAAAACCATTGGGACATTGTTAAGATTGAATAAATCTAACCATCCATAGAAAGACATGATGTTAGATTGAATGATTCACATAATGGTGGATATTCTCAATGATTGTGTTCTAGAATTTGGTTTATCTTGGTATGGTCACCTAGACATGGTGGTGTTTTTATAAAAAGAACTTTCCAAGATACTAGAAGAATACATCCTTTTTAGTATGTCACGACCCGCCTTCACCAGAAGGAGGGAAGGGTCAGCAGATTGCCAGGCCCTTCCTTCTTTAAGTTGAAGGAGAGATAATGACCCCCGAAACTCGCCTTCAATAGGTCCCGGAGTGGCAACTAGCACCAAGGGTATAGGAAATCCTTGCAAATGGAAGGCATTACCCTTTTTATTTTATAGGATCGAAAGATAAGGGGGAGAAAACCCAACAACACCAAGGTAGAAAGAAAAGTAAAGCCAAAAGTAAACCATTCCCACATGCATGTTTCAAAAGTGAAAGCCACAAAGTGCAAAAAGGTGTCTACAAAGTAAGTACCAAAAGAAAAAGAGAACAACTGCAACTGCTCCAAAAGTCCGAGCTAGTAAGGTCCTGCGTGATCCCCAAAGTCCTCCTGGAAACCTGAAAGCAGTTTTATATACGTAGGGTGAGCATACAAGTACACTCAGTGGGGAAAACCAAGACTCTCGTGCACAAGTGGGGGAACGTACTAAAGTCCCGTGAGAAAAGAGAAGAACCAGAAACTAACAAGGCAACTATCCATCCCAGGCCTCCCCAAGGCTCGCTCCCCAAATAACGCAAGTCAAGTAATATATATATAATAGCACATCGATGTTTGGGTACCCCGCGCCACTTTCCCACTAGTTATTGAGACATCCTACGCATCGGACCAATCCCGCCATTCTTACCGCAGTCTCACTGCCACACCCACCCGCACACACCTGGGCCACAACCACATGCAGTCCCACTGCCGAATCCCGCCCGCACACACCTGGGCCTCAACTACACGCAGTCCCACTGCCGAATCCCGCCCGCACACACCTGGGCCTCAACTGTCATATGTAACCATGCCTGGAAACACCTAGGCCAGAGCAACCACCGCCACGCCCGACGACACCTGGGCCTCATCCCGAAGACACTTGGGAAACCACCTGCCGCACACACCTGGACAACCACCACAACACCCCGCCCGGAGGTTCTTGGGCTAATAATGGACTTCAGGCCATCACAGCCTGCCCGAAGATACTTGGGCTATCCGGGAACGGGAGCTGAAAAGGAGCTAATAACCAGCCACTAAGGATAGTGTTGGGAAAAACACCCTTCCCCCATAAATGGGGGTGTTCGGCACTGAGTGCTCAACTCGGGTGGGGCGCGAATAAGAAGCACAAAGCTACAAGTATAGATATAGGTAACAAACACTCACCCAAAGCTTAGGTTTTCCTAGCCAACCTATAGAACACACCACTGCACCCAAGTCACAGTTCACGACCCTTTCCCACAAAACCATTTGTCCCATTCTTGTCCCACGTTCAGTCAAAATGTTCAATTAATTTTAAGTACTACTGGGCAACTACCATAAGCATAACCAAGGAAAGCGTCAAAAGAAAGGACCAACCAAAACACTCACACCCGGTTCTGTTAACAGAGGATCTCTCCCAAATTTGTGATATTTTAAGTAACCACCCGGATTTAAAACTCACAACCACCAAATCCATACCAACAGGAGGTCCCATCCCCAAATTCACACAGCCACCGAGAGTATAAACAGAACAGGGGATCCCATCCCCTCCCACATTTCCAGAAATCGGCCCAAAAGGAAGAAAACCAACCACAGCTACCAACACAAGTCAGGAATTTTCTGATTTAAACGACTTAACACACTCCATGATTTCAAATTCCGTGTGTTCTAAACGAGAGTTATCACAGAAAGGTTGATCCTGGTGATTTCGATTATTCAGCCGGATATACGTGATTAACCAATTTCACAGCAGGAGTTCACAAATTCAGCAACCCGTTTAAAACATCACGAGGGGATTTATCAGTGCACATACAACGACCACCAATGGCCTCAATTTTCAGAAAACATAAACCAGCACAACTAAAAAGGATGATCACAAGATAAGGCATAAACAACGATCACAACCCATTCCCCTTCTTTCTTTAGAACATTGTTTATTATCTTCATTAGGGTTCGGTTCAACCAATTCCATAAGAACAAAAATAACGCCCACCCCGCATGATACACAAAAGTGAGAGACGAAAGAAATTCCCTACTTGTTGATAGATGATCGACGTTTGGGCCGGGGGCGCGGAACTTTACGGATAACGACGCGGCGGTCCCGATGCACCAGAAGAGCCACGATCGAAGAAGGGGGGAAACCACGACCTAACCCTTAATTTATATGATCCGATAACGGTTGAGATAAAAATGCCGAACCACGTAAGACGTGGAAGTCGTGGGTTGACCACGCGGCATGACTCATCATTAAAGGTGCTGAGTGGTTTAAACCGACTCATGAGCCGATTCAGTATTTAATTAAACTTTTGTGCGCGTTACTGGAACAACTTGGCAAGGTCGGGTGACGTCGGCCGGTTCCGCCGATCTGCCACACCGATCGTTCTCACCGATCGGTCGCACCGATCTGTACCCCTTAAGGATCCGGATTTTGGCAAAGGAAGGGACCAAGGGGGGTCTGGGTCATAACATATGATACCTCTTAAATTATTCTCGTCCTCGAGAATCACAACAAACCAGAAGGAAGGAGAGGGTCCGAACAACCATCTTCGAAAGATACCTCTTAGGAGTGAACCTCTGCTAACTAAAAACACTCTCTTAGCAAGAACTAAGCAACATACCACGCCAAACAGCCCGTTCATGCGGGATTGGGGAGTTCCCCTCCCCCATGTCAAGATATTATCCGCTTTGGGCGGCACTGACTCGCCCGCACGAGTTCAATCGCATCCACCTTAATGCGTCTTGATTAGGGGTCGGGTTCCCTCTTCCCTTTAGTCGGGGCTTTTCACACACAATAGAGGAAAGGAAATAGTACATTTCATAGCCAAAAAGGTCAAACGTTCTACCACAGCAGGTACAAAAGGAACAAACCTAAAAAAAACTCGGGGTATTGGGCACGCATCTGTGCTTCCCTTTCCCACGTACTCTCCTCGAGCCCGCCATGTCTCCACAACACACGAACCAAGGGAATAGCTCGCCCACGAAGCTCCTTCTCCTTGCGATCCTCGATCATCACTAGTTTTTCCACAAAGGTTGCGTCGTCCTCGATGTCCAGTTCACCCCAATCAAGGACATGTGAAACATCGTGCAGATAACGACGGAGCTGGGATACATGAAAGACATCATGTATCCTTAGCAGCGGCGGAGGTAACGCTAGCTGATAAGCCACTTCGCCGACCCGCCGTAACACTTCGAAGGGTCCAACGAATCTGGGGGAAAGCTTACCCCCCTTGCCGAACCTTCGTTGTCCACGCCGCGGGGAGACCTTCAAGAACACGTGGTCTCCAACCTCAACTCCAAGGGCCTTCTCCTGGTATCAGCATACGACTTCTGTCGATCCTGGGCCTCCTTCATCCTTTCCCGTATGAGCTGAATCTTCTCGGTCATGTTCTGAACTACCTCCGGGCCAAGGATGCCTGCCTCTCCTACTTCGGTCCAACACACAGGTGAACGGCATGGCCTCCCGTACAGAGCCTCAAACGGGGCCATACCGATGGTAGAGTGGTAGCTATTATTGTAGGAAAACTCTACTAGAGGCAAGTATCGCACCCACGACTCTCCTGAGTCCAGAACACATGCCCGTAGCATATCCTCCAAGGTCTGGATGGTTCGCTCCGTTTGTCCATCTGTCTGGGGATGGAAAGCAGTGCTAATGCGTAACTGGGTGCCAAACGCATGCTGCAATCCTCTCCAGATTCGTGAGGTAAACCGTGCATCCCTATCCGAGACTATAGACCTCGGAACTCCATGCAACCGCACCACCTCATTCACGTAATTCCGTGCCAAAGCATCCACAGTACATGACTCCCTGATTTCCAGAAAGTGAGATGATTTCATCAACCTGTCCACCACCACCCAAATGGCGTCGCACCCTCCTTGGACCTTGTGTAGTCCCGTGACGAAATCCATTGAGATGTCATCCCACTTCCACTCGGGAACAGCTAAAGGCTGCAGTAGGCCTCCTGGAACCTGGTGTTCAGCCTTCACTTGCTGACATACTAAGCATTTGGCCACGAATTCTCCCACTGCTCACTTAACTCCGGGCCACCAGAACTGCCTTTTCAGCCCATGGTACATCTTGGTAACTCCTGGGTGCACTGCCAGGGGTGAGTTGTGGAACTCACTGAGAACCTTGCCATGCATCACTATTGGAACAAACAACCTTTTCTGGAAAATCATCTGGTGCTGACCATCCTCTGTCCATTCTCTCGGAGCATCACCCTGGTCAACCCGATCACGCATCACTTCGCACTCGGGGTATCCCCACTGAGACTCCTCCACTTGTCTAAACAGAGACGTCTGCACTATCATCTGATATAGGCAGCCTCTGCCACTATCCATCTTTGCATCCAGGTGTAAGGAAGCCAACTCCTCCATTGCCTCCAAGGCATTTGCCGACTTTCGGACCGCATCCTTCTGCGTCCTCCTGCTCAAGGCATCGGCCACCACATTGCCCTTTCCCTCAGTAGAAGAGATTTCAAAGTCGTAGTCCTGGAGGAACTCCACCCATCTCCGTTGTCGCAAGTTCAAGTCCCACTGGGAGAAGATGTACTTTAAGCTTTTGTGATCTGTGAAGACTAGAAAGCATTCCCCGATGTGGTAGTGCCGCCATAACTTTAGCGCAAAAACGACCGCTGCAAGCTCCAGGTCATGGGTGGCATAGTTATGCTCATGGGGGCGTAACTGCCTGGACCCGTAAGAGATCACCCCTTGTTGCTGCATCAACACGCATCCCAGGCCCTGTCCTGAAGCATCAAAAAATACCTCATAGGCCATCCTTTCTTCTGGTAATCTCAACACTGGGGCACTAACCAGCTTTTCTTTTAGGTAGCTGAAGGACGACTCGCATTGCTCGCTCCACACGAAAACCTGGTCCTTCTTGGTCAAAGCCGTTAAAGGGGCTGCTACTCGGGAGAAGTTGGGTACAAATCTTCGGTAGTAACCTGCTAGTTCGAGGAAGCTCCAGACTTCCACCACATTCTTAGGTGCTGCCCAAGAAACAACTGCCTCAACCTTTGATGGGTCGACCGCTACCCCCCGCTCAAACACTACATGCCCGAGGAAGTGTACTTCTCGTGTCCAGAACTTGCACTTTGACAACTTCCCGTAGAGCTGGTGCTGTCGGAGGACTTCCAAAACTGTCCTCAGGTTCTCTGCATGGTCCTTTTATGACCTTGAATAGATCAGGATATGGTCGATGAATACCACCACAAACTGATCCAGATACTCCCGAAAGATGGAGTTCATAAGCCCCATGAACACGGCCCGGGCGTTTGTAACACCAAAGGGCATGACCACGAACTCGAAGTGCCCATACCTGCACCTGAACGCCGTCTTCGGGACGTCGCTATCCTTTACCCTCAGCTTGTGGTATCCAGATCGCAGGTCGATCTTCGAGAACCATCCTGCCCCCTTCAGCTGGTCAAAAAGATCATCTATCCTCGGAAGAGGGTAGCGATTCTTGATCGTTACCTGATTCAGCCTCCTGTAATCGATGCACAACCTGAGGCCACCATCTGCCTTCTTTGCGAACAAGACTGGAGCACCCCACGGTGACGCACTTGGACGAACATAACCCCTCTTCATCAGATCGTCAACCTGTATCCGCAACTCCCGTAGTTCCGAAGGTGCCATCCGGTAAGGAGCCATCAAGATGGGTCGAGAGCCGGGCTGCAGGTCTATCCCGAACTCGATATCACGCCGAGGGGGTAGAGTCGTCACCTCCTCAGGAAATACATCCATAAATTCACGAACAATCTCTGGTACTTCCACCCTTTCCGCATCTACTGATTCTATCGTTAGTTCGGTCAACAAGGAGAGGAGAGGTTCCTCCCTCCTGTTTCCCTTCGGACAGCTCCGCTCGCCGGTGAAAGTAACACGCTGGCCGTCCCAACCGGAGAACACCACCCTTCTTTGGAAACAGTCGATGACGGCGCACACAGAATATAGCCAGTCGATGCCTAGGATGACATAGTATGGCTGAATCTGTAGCAGAAGGAGATCCCTAACCGACTGATGTGGCCCTAACATCAGTCTACATCCCCGACAAACGAACAACAAGTCGGTCTGACCTCCAACTGGTGTGCTCAACACCAGGGGCACTGGAAGTCTCTCGGCATCTAGACCCAAGGCGCGGGCTAGACTGGGTGCAACAAAGGAGTGCGAAGCTCCGGTATCGAACAAAGCATAATCAAGAGTGCTAAACACACTGATCGTACCTTGAACAACCTCTGGCCCTGCTGGAACTATTGCTTCTGTGGCGTGTAACTGTCCACGCCCAGCTCCCCTGCCCCTCGGCTGTCGGCCACCTCCCAGACCACGCCCGGGTCGGGGTCCCTGGGGAGCGCCCTGAGGTCGGCCTCCCCCTCCTATGTCTGCCTGTGGAGGAGCGGGAGCTTGCTGTCCCTGTTGCTGCTGCCGGAAGGGTCTGGCTGGAAACTGCTGCGGCGGCGGATGCTGGGGATGACTCCCACTGATGTACTGCACCCGATCGGGGCACTGACTCCGGAGATGTCCAGGGCTCCCGCAGATGAAGCACCGTGGTCCCGAGCCTGAAGGAAAAGAACGTGGGCTAGGGGATCGAAACTGAAACTGCTGCGGCCTGCTCCCTGCGGGTCGGAACCTGGAGGGTCCCGATGCTGGAGGCCTGGCGCTGACGGCTTTCCCCTTCGATGGTCCCAGCTGGATACCTTCTCGTGACACTCCGCCCAGAGCGTGCATCCTTTCCACCACTTCGGCCTTCTTCTGAACCTCTAAGTACATCGGAAGGGTAAAGGGGGTAACATCATACTGGAGGGAGGGTCGGAGCGCCTCCTCCAAGCGTCTTGCCCGAGACTCCTCATCGGGAAAGAGTTCCCTCACGGACATGCTCCCCTGCTGGAGGGAGAGTAGCTCCTGCCTCTTCTCCGCCTTCATTGTCGAGGATAGAAACTCCGCCCGAAACTCTTTCTCGAAATCCGCCTAGGAAACCTCACACTCTTTCCTACTCCCCAGGTGAAGCATCCACCACTGACGTGCCGCTCCTCGCATCTGGCTAACAGCCAGAGGAACCCAGTACTCGGTCGGGGGCCGAATCAGGCCGAAGGCTATGACTAGCTCCTCTAGCCAGCCTTCCGTCTTCATATCGGAGGTGCTGCCCTCATACTTCTCGAGGGCCTGTCGCTGGAAGGCTCGAAGAGTCTTCTGCCACTGGTCATCCGCTTCCTCTCGAACAGATCTCTTCCGATTGGCCAAAGTAGTCTCAGGAGTCTCGATCGCCTGTACCACACGTGGTCTCCTTCCAGGTTCCATAGCTGTAAGGTAAACAAGGAATGCCTAAGCCCAAGTAGTGCAGAATATCGTTCTTAAAACATCTTAAGATTTAATTTATTCATAATTCCCAAAACATCCCAGAAACACAAGAACACAAGTCATTATGATGCATGTACCTTTCCTAGGGTCTCTACCCCGCAATCAGTGTGGCCTCACTTGGTCGTTCGGTAGGCCCAGATTCCTTGCATCGGATCACGGGGGCCCCTAAAATCCCGTGTCCTAGCCGGTCTTCCCTGGCCTAATTCACGCTCCAAGGTCACCCAACATCATTGCCTTACCATCCCATGCAATCCTCACTGTGCCTAACTCCAGACTCCGTCTTATCTCTCAACCTCCGCCTCTGATACCATTCTGTCACGACCCGCCTTCACTAGAAGGAGGGAAGGGTCAGCAGATTTCCAGGCCCTTCCTTCTTTAAGTTGAAGGAGAGATAATGACCCCCGAAACCCGCCTTCAATAGGTCCCGGAGTGGCGACTAGAACCAAGGGTATAGGAAATCCTTTCAAATGGAAGGCATTACCCTTTTTATTTTATAGGATCAAAAGATAAGGAGGAGAAAACCCAACAACACCAAGGTAGAAAGAAAAGTTAAGCCAAAAGTAAACCATTCCCACATGCATGTTTCAAAAGTGAAAGCCACAAAGTGCAAAAAGGTGTCTACAAAGTAAGTACCAAAAGAAAAAGAGAACAACTGCAAATGCTCCAAAAGTCCGAGCTAGTAAGGTCCTGCGTGATCCCCGAAGTCCTCCTGGAAACCTGAAAGCAGTTTTATATACGTAGGGTGAGCATAAAAGTACACTCAGTGGGGAAAACCAAGACTCTCGTGCACAAGTGGGGGAACGTACTAAAGTCCCGTGAGAAAAGAGAAGAACCAGAAACTAACAAGGCAACTATCCATCCCAGGCCTCACCAAGGCTCGCTCCCCAAATAACGCAAGTCAAGTAATATATATATAAGAGCACATCGATGTTTGGGTACCCCGCGCCACTTTCCCACTGGTTATTGAGACATCCTACGCATCGGACCAATCCCGCCATTCATACCGCAGTCTCACTGCCCCACCCGCCCGCACACACCTGGGCCACAACCACACGCAGTCCCACTGCCGAATCCCGCCCGCACACACATGGGCCTCAACTACACGCAGTCCCACTGCCGAATCCCGCCCGCACACACCTGGGCCTCAATTGTCATATGTAACCATGCCTGCAAACACCTAGGCCAGAGCAACCACCGCCACGCCCGAAGACACCTGGGCCTCATCCCGAAGACACTTGGGAAACCACCTGCCGCACACACCTGGCCAACCACCACAACACCCCGCCCGGAGGTTCTTGGGCTAATAATGGACTTCAGGCCATCACAGCCTGCCTGAAGATACTTGGGATATCCGGGAAAGGGAGCAGAAAAGGAGCTAATAACCATCCACTAAGGATAGTGTTGGGAAAACACCCTTCCCCCATAAATGGGGGTGTTCGGCACTGAGTGCTCAAATCGGGTGGGGCGCGAATAAGAAACACAAAGCTACAAGTATAGATATAGGTAACAAACACTCACCCAAATCTTAGGTTATCCTCGCCAACCTACAGAACACACCACTGCACCCAAGTCACAGTTCACGACCCTTGCCCACAAAACCATTTGTCCCATTCTTGTCCCACGTTCAGTCAAAATGTTCAATTAATTTTAAGCACTACTGGGCAACTACCATAAGCATAACCAAGGAAAGCGTCAAAAGCAAGGATCAACCAAAACACTCACACCCAGTTCTGTTAACAGAGGATCTCTCCCCAATTTGTGATATTTTAAGTAACCACCCAGATTTAAAACTCACAACCACCAAATCCATACCAACAGGAGGTCCCATCCCCAAATTCACACAGCCACCGAGAGTATAAACAGAACAGGGGTTCCCATCCCCTCCCACATTTCCAGCAATCGGCCCGAAAGGAAGACAACCAACCACCGCTACCAACACAAGTCAGGAATTTTCAAATTTAAACGACTTAACACACTCCATGATTTCAAATTCCGTGTGTTCTAACCAGGAGTTATCACAGAAAGGTTGATCCTGGTGCTTTCGATTATTCAGCCGGATATACGTGATTAACCAATTTCACAGCAGGAGTTCACAAATTCAGCAACCCGTTTAAAACATCACGAGGGGATTTATCAGTGCACATACAACGACCACCAATGGCCTCAATTTTCAGAAAACATAAACCAGCACAACTAAAAAGGATGATCACAAGATAAGGCATGAAAAACGATCACAACCCCTTCCCCGTCTTTCTTTAGAACTTCGTTTATTATCTTCATTAGGGTTCGGTTCAACCAATTCCATAAGAACAAAATTAACGCCCACCCCGCATGATACACAAAAGTGAGAGACGAAAGAAATTCCCTACTTGTTGATAGATGATCGACGTTTGGGACGGGGGAGCGGAACTTTACGGATAACGATGCGGCGGTCCCGATGCACCAGAAGAGCCACGATCGAAGAAGGGGGGAAACCACGGCCTAACCCTTAATTTATAAGATCCCGGAACGGTTGAGATAAAAACGCCGAACCGCATAAGACGTGGAAGTCGTGGGTTGACCACGCGGCTTGACTCATCATTAAAGGCGCTGAGTAGATTAATCCGACTCATGAGCCGATTCAGTATTTAATTAAACTTTTGTGTGCGTTACTGGAACAACTTGGCAAGGCCGGGTGACGTCGGCCGGTTCCGCCGATCAGCCACACCGATCGGTCTCACCGATCGGTCGCACCGATCCGTACCCCTTATGGATCCAGATTTTGGCAAAGGAAGGGACCAAGGGGGGTCTGGGTCATCACAAGTATCTCTATTGACATTCATTCCGCTCACCACATTATTGAAATTATCTAGTAAGACATAATTTTTGGGCCTGTATTGATTTTGGAGATCTCCTAGAGGGTTTAGATAATTAGGAATTGGTTGGGGACCACTCAGGTATGAGAGATAACCTATATAGACTGGTGGAGAGAAAATGGAGTTTGTTGTTGGTGTCTGATATTTCTTATAATTGTCACGTCAGTTGGGCTATGATTATTTTTAGAAGCAGTGGAATCTGAAAACATTTCTTGATTGATCCATTATGATCACAAAAAAGGTTTAGGATCATAGTGCACTATCCCGACATTCATTCACATTTCCTCAGTATACATGATGTGATTCATTATTTTAGTCTATGGAAGAACTTGTTCATTCTTATCTCTGTCATTGACAATCAAGATGACAAGCAGGATCCCAACACATAAAAGGGGGAGTTTCTGATACATATTATATATCATATTGAGGAGGTATTGAAGAGGAAAATTTTTATATTTTCCTATATCACGTGGAAACATGAAAATATTTATTTCCATACTTGGTAGTGGTAGTATAATGTTCTATATCAATGGACAGAGTTGTTCAAGAAAGACCTCTAGAGGTACTTATATTGAATGAGAAGTATTTAGTGGGGGAAAACTATAATATGATGAGTTTATAATTAAACTTAAAATCCAAAAAAATATATTTAATTTTCATGTATTTGTATATTATTAATTTTCATAAAAGTCAAATACGCAAATATTTTTAAATGTTTTCATAATTATAACAAGGAATTTATAAATGTTATGTATGGTTGAGGAGACTATGAGGACTTTTGTAATAAAAAGTGGGTGGTATAATCCATTATGTGAGTGTATACATGTATTTCCGATAGTTTGTTCAGGGTATATATACTTTAACATTGTATTCATATGGGATTATTATTAAATATGTGCGACTCATTAGGGTAATGACCTAATTATATGTTTAGAATAAGGGTCATCCAAACACTATGTAAAGGTAAGGCCATGATTATATTCACTGTGTATGGGTTATTCATACATTACCCAAGTGTAAACATTTTCTGAATAAGGGTAATTTATACACTATATAAGATACATTACAATGCTGTGTAATTGTAACCAATGATGTACATGTGTATCATGGCCTATACATAATTTTATCTTCTATTTTATAATTTTTCTATAATGGTAAAATTAGAGATGTGTAATGGTAGTTCGGGGTTCATCTGCTACATAATGTTAAAATCCATACCATTACAAAACACATAGTATCAATGTAGGGGTAAATCTATTTTAGCCAAATGAATATTCCTTTATTGTAAAAGTGTTTTTACAACCACTTTTTCAATCCTTCACCAGGTCACACCTTTAATGCAATTCAATAATATTGAAATTCCAAAAATAATGTAACTATATTATTTTCTTTCATTCTACCAAAAATTAAATGTTTTTTAGGATATATAATCTCTATGATTAAGAAATTTAAAAAAGAAAGAATTAATCGTTAATTTATATGGTTGTTTTAATAATATAACTTTTTTATGTGGTATATATTTCCCAAAATAGATGAACACTTATGGAAATTTTTAATTGGATGAATTTTTTTTATGAAGCCTATAAAATTATTCTATTCTTTTTTGGTGAAACCATTTATGATCAATACGATCGCATCCTACCATTTCCTAGATTGACATGAAATTCAATATCCTCTTTCTTAGTAAAACATTAAAAAATGAAAAATCCAAGGTAATAATTTATATTTTCTTGTATTATATGTTATGATCTTCGGAAATTTAATTTTTCTTTTTTTCAAAAATTCTAGTATAAATTTTTTAGAATCTAATAACAAAAAAGTATCAACAAATAAAAATAAAGTATTAGTAAAATTCATATTAGTTTATAGGGATAGAGTATTATTAGACATGGTTATGTAATTAATCATTGATGAAAAATTTATTGCACATGATTTAGTACAAAATTATAAAATGGAAATTATACATCACATTGAAATTATGATTACATATTGTTTTTTATATCATTTAAAAATAAAATAGTCAAAATTGGATCACGAAATAATTTTCAAAAAAGTTGAGCCTGTGAAAATGGGGATGCAGTTTGGGAAACGATCCCCTGATAAGCATTAGTGATAATATAGAAAATGGTGTGATAGAAAGTTCTTGAAAATTTTGGGGCTCTTTGTCACACTAATTTCCATAAAAAATTTGTTTTTTTTAATAAATTATATCCATTCTTAATTATGATCTCATGTGGGTCTGTTCATAGAGAATATGATCTTTAAATGATATATTTTTCCATGATTATGTTTGTACCATGTTGTTAGTGTTTTCAAAAGATCACATGTATTGTATGTGGCTACATTGACTCATGATGATATGGTGTGCTTGAATGTATGTTCTATGATATTATGTGGGAATATGTAAGTATTTTTCTCGATGACCAATGGTTTTATACTATCATGATATGTTTATCCCATAGAGGGGGAGTGTAGAACATTTTCTACAATGGTGATGATTAAACAAAGCACATGGTGTGATAAAATGATGCCTCATGAATTCCATCTGAGAAACTCAAAGCCATTTTGATTACAAGGAACATCTTTCTAAATTCCTAATGAATGTTGAGTATGATCAAATTATGTATATTGGATGATGTGAACATGACACAGTTCATATATATTGGATTCCATGATGTATATACACACAATGTTGAGAAACATCATTACAATCCTGGTTTTTAATTCTTTATTACTTCTAATATTTTGGCATTTCATCCATATTAGAGAAGGAAAAGGTATGATGGAGGATTTTGTTTATTTGCATATACCAAATTTTCTCGATTTTAGGTTGTTGGGATAGTTGAAAATTTATTTTATCATTTATGGAATTATCTTTGTATGATTAAAATAATTTTTAATGATGTATTGGTTGTCTCATACGTGGTTATATTACTTACATACTACATGATAACCCAAATGCACATTAATAATCCATGTATAGGGATCTCAGTAAAGTTTATCAATCCATTTAAAATTCTTGGGAAATGGAGAAAATATATATTGGATGATCATGAAGGATATAGGAGGAAAACCCAATTTTCATATTCATTTATCTAATACATATTTACTCTAGTTTGTCATACTATCAAGATATCACATTTGATAAATTATTATATGAAATTTATGCCATATATTATTTCCTTATGTTTCTTTGAGTATTTATATTTATTTATTATTTGATCCCTGAAATGATAATGACTGTATATTATGCAAACTTTTGGACTTCAACACTAAATTTTAGTTGATGCCCTCTACATCTAGAGAGTTGGAGATGATGGCAGGTGGAACTTTGGAATAAACTTGGTGTTTCAGGAACAGGTGTCACCTGATTTCATAAAATAATTTTATTATTTACATAAAATAAAAAATTTATTCTTATATATATATTATAAAAAAATTACATTAATATTTTTTATTACAAAAATATTTTCATATAATTAAAAAAATTCAAACAGGAAAATTATTATCTCATTATTTCAAATATTTACTATAACTTTTTAAAATAATTATATAAATATATTTTTTATAAATTAATTCTATCATTATTTAAAAATATACCAAAATATTATTTGACTATTTCAATAGCAGTGTAATTATTCATATCATTCTATGTGCACTTACTAAAGGCTCAGTTACTATTATGACAATAAAAATTCCAAATGATGTAATTCCCAATGATAATATAGGTTATAATGATCCTATAAATAATAAATATTGAATTAAATGATCCTTAAAAAATTTACTATAATATTTTTCTAGTTTGATTTAAAAAATTTATTACCTTATAAATGTTTCATAGTGATGTTTGTAAGTGTGATTATTCAAAGAGACCTAGATTATTCAAATTTACATACTGTAGTTATTTTTTGTCTTCTTATTTTCCAAATGTATTTTAATAAATAATATTGGATATATTTATCCTATAATATAATATATAAAATCAATATTAGAATGTATTTTTTATTTGGTTCATGTGTTTTATACTATACTATATTCCTTGGTATGAAAAACATTCCTTCCCAGAAGAAAAATTCCAAAATATAATGGGTTGTTAAATGAGATTAACCATGAAAACAAACACACAACCGTATGAAAGATATTTATTCCAATTTATATACACACAAATATTCATAGGAATAGGCATACACACACTTCTATTTTATATGAAAATATGCATATTTAGATATATATTTGTGTGTGTGTGTTAATATATATATATATGGTTAAAAGTATGATTTTTCACATTATTTATGTATCAACAATTTTTTTTATCACAACATATATATTTATATTTTTTTTGAAATAATTTTATTTAAATAATAAAATTATTATTTATGTTTTTATAATGTTACGTGAGAATCTATATTTTTGTTTATGTTATATATATAAATATATTAATACTATCTTCATAATATAAATTTATATAAGAACTATATATTCATGTTATACATAATACCTATATACATAGTTATATATATATATACATATCTCATTATATATATGAATATATATATTCGACACCGTATATGTGTATGCTCAATATATTAATTCACATATACTATTTAAATAAAAAAAATTAAATGTTATATATTTTTATAATTCTACTAATATATATATATATATTAACTTTATCTTTTATAATCTACATATAACATATATTATATATATAAAAAAATTTCTATTTTTGTTCATACATATATATATAATCATATATACGTACATACATAAATACATATGTAGATACAAACATACAAGGATACAGATGTACAAAAATGTAAATATTATTTTAATAAAATTTGTATATGAATGAATTGTATAACAAAAAATAGATTCTACTCCTAATAGTATTCATGTGGTCCCTTGTCATGATATATTACATCTATGAATGTAATGAAATAAATTACGGAAAAAATATAAAATTTGACATGAATAAAATGTATTTCTCTAAAAACTAATATTAATTTTAATAATCTTAGAAGATAAATGAAATACAATAATTTTAGGGTTTTGATATTAAATTTTTTACAAATAAAAGTTAGTTATTATAAAATCCAACCAACACACTATCACACATGGGTTTTAATTTAGCCTTGGCCTTTGTCAGGGATGGGTCTTGATTGTTTTACTTGTGAACCTATTGTGATGGGCTTGAGGTTTCCAAGTAACTTTGTGGAATATTGGATTTAGGTCCCAGTTTAAAATTTTCATATTTGGAAAAAATAGAATGTTTTTTGCTGGTGCATGAACATCGTACGGTTAGAGGAATCCCTATAGTTATCCCAAGTTTTGATGCAGTCACATTTAGAATGGGAAGAAGCCACTGAATGGTCCATGCATAGTCTGTTGAGCCATGAAGGATAGTCTCACAGTTTACGAGCATTAATAATATTTCATTCATAAAAGGGATAATTAAATAAAATATTGAAAAATTAAATAAAACAGCATGAATTGTGTTTATTAATATAATAATAAAATAATAATAATAATAATATTATTATTATTATTAGTGTTTGTAATATAAATTTAATTCTTTTAATAGTATTAATATTAATTTTATTAATATAATTACTACAATTTTTAAGTGGGTTTTAGTTTTTTGGGTTAATTTTTTTCCATTTTATTTTTTCCCTTCTCTCCCTCTTCTCTCCTAATCCTCCCCCACTCATCATGTCACACATCAATACCCTTTCATGCTTACTTCCGCTGGATGATCGACCTTACTCTAGCAGCCCACTACACAGTGCCACATTCACCCTTCCCGCAACCTCCCTCACCCTGCCCATGCACTACCCTGCTCCCACTCACACAACCTATGTTTCTTGACTTGAACCCTATAAGGACCCCATAGCATGTTACTCCATCTCCAAAAACCCCACCCTAGTGTTTCTAGCCTCCTTTACCCCTCACCGATCCTCATCACCCTATGTCACAGGTGTGTTCTATCCTGAGTATGTTTCTTCCCTCTTTCCTAAGGGTTTCAGTTTCTCTACATCATGGGTTTCAATTTATTTAGTGTTTTTTCATGATTTTCTTATTATATCTATTTATTTAGAGTTCAGGTTGGAATCATTGTGGTGTGATTTGTGTGAGATTGATGTTTTGAACCAAATTTTGCGAATTTCTACACCCATGTAATGTGGTTCTTGGCCCAAGAATCATTTATAAAATTTAATATGATTGTTTAAATTAATAAAGTCTTCTATTTTTTCATAAAAGAATTTAGAGTATAGTTTTATGGTGTTTCACATGTTAATGTGGTTATAATGGATTTTATAATGGAAAGTGGAAATACTTTCTTGGTGTTCATTAGTGCGGCATTACATAGAAAGGTTTTATTGGATGTTTGAAAGGTGAAAAAAATGTTTTCAAATGAATATTAAGAGAAGATAGGATTTTAAGTCTGTTCCTAAAGGAAAATGAAACACATTGGAATGTTGAACAAGTTTTCAATTTCTTAATATAAATTAAAAATTATTTTAAAATATGGGAGGCATGTTTTGAAATTGATTTTGGGCGGTTTATAGATTTATATAAAAAGGGTATTGTCATGGAATTGTTGAGAAATGTTGTAAAATATTTTTTTTTGCTAATTGGTTGTGTTTCATAAATTTTTATTGATGTATAAAATTATATATGTTTTTTAAATCAATTTCCCTTTAGGGTTACTTTATGTGTTTTTTTAAAGCAATGTTTTCTGGTAAAATTGGGTGTGTTTTTTATGAAAACATATATTGTTCCATTTTCTAATAATTTAAAAATTTTCCCAATGAATTATTAAAATATTTATTTGATGATAATAAATAAATTGAGTTTTTATAGTGTGAATTTGGTCTAAAAATTGAATTGGAGTATGTTTTTGGGTTTAAAGACTTACGGTTCCTCCTAGAATTTCATTAGAAACATTTTACATGAATTATTAAATTATATAAGAGGTGTGAGGAATGGCTGGGAAATGCTTTTTTGTGTGTGTATATTTTTAATATGGGGTTTTGGTGTGAATGTTGTGGAACACTTTGTGTACCATTTTTTTGAAATAATTTTCTATGTAAATATAATAGGTTAGTGATATGTGAACATGAACTTGAGGCCACTTAATCCCAAGGAACTAGGTAGACAGACTAGGACTAGCATGATAGTTATTTATAGGTGGCTACATCCTGGTTTCACTTAGTGGGATTAATGACTACAACACTAACTAAACAAGTGATATGATTCGAGATCATTAGGCCTTCAGATGTGACTCCCCCTAATTCCTCATTCATACGAACACTGATGCTCGTGGTTTTTGTACCACATTTTTAATGAGATACAAGGTTCCTAGAACCCTAGTTGAGATAGTTTTACATTAGGGATTTACCAATGGAAATATACCTTATATTAAGGGGTTCCATCCTTCGGCATACGATGTAACCATTTTGTGTAGATGTGTTAGTGTGTGTACTTTAAGAATATTCTCCTTCATTTAAGAAAAAGGTTGTATTGGTGTTCTCTGTATGTGGTTTATTTTCATTAAGATGTTAACTCACTAATGTTTTCCTCGATATTTTTTAAAATAATTAATTAAATGATCCTGAAATATTTTCAATAAAATGTTCTAGAATGGTATCTTTATATCTCAGTGGAATCCAACTACGCTATGGATCACACCCTACATACACCATTGGGTATATGTAGAACTTGCTGGCAGTATATTTCATGTTAAGGAATGTTTTATAGTGTTGGAATATTTGGTTTCTAGTTGGTCTTGTTGTGCATCATGGTGGTGGTAGCTTGAGGATTTTCTCCTCTTGTTGCACAGCTGTTTTGGGTGATGCTCTAGTTTTCCTTATTTATCGTATTTTTTTGGATTATGTTTTTGATTGTAAACTGAAATATGGAAATGATTAAGGGAATATTTGGTTTTAATTTTTTAGATACAATTTATTTGTTTTTTGTTCATTTAAAAACTGTATATTTAGGTAAATTGTTACCACATGTTCTACTTGATACCCATGGGATTATTCGAGACTATGGGGGTTAGGATAGCCCTTCTAGAATTGTTGTGGATCGAATCGAGTGATCGGTTCTGGGATGACTTTGGTTGGTTCATGAAAAATGGTATCATAGCTAACTTACGATCACGTCAGTCTGGGTTATTGATGAAGAGTCTATATAGACAAGAGCTCGTATTTTCAGAATATGTCATTATGGTTGTGAGTGTGATTCATGGCCAACACACCACATGACAAGACTAAAGTTAGCTAAGGAAGTCAAGTTTGATCTGAGTTATTTTTCCCTTGTGGTATCATGTTGTTGGGGGAATGAAATGGGATTTGGTTCAATGTTTTCCATGAGATTTCAAGGCCTGGAATGTCATTTGGAGTCGATGACATTTTTATAGAATAGTCCATGAAGGAGGTGTGATTATCATGTTTCCACTAACCATATTTCCATGTCACCCACTATTTCTAGTTTCCAATTTCATTGTTCAATGTCCCTTTGTTTTGGAATCATGGAAATTTATTTTTTAAAGTAAAAAAAATTGGGTTTTCAGGATATGGAAAGTGATTTTTCATAATTTTCCAAAAATATGTTTTGGAAATTTTAACCTTTGAAAAAATATTTTTAGTAAAGGTGGTGAGTTTTTTTTGGGTGAATTTTTATGAATAAAGTTTATGGTTGATCAGAATTTTTTAATTTGGAGAAAGTTTAATTTTTTGTTTTGAAAGGGGTTTTGGAGACTTGTTTTAAATGATAATAGTATGTTTTTAATTAAATAGCTGAGAATAAAGTGATGTTTGATGTGATGTGGAAAATGTTTCAGATATTTAGTGCTATTGAATTGATTTCTATGGTTTTAAAAGTGTGGGTTGAATGTTTTGGTATTGAAAAGTGGAAAGTTTTGGCTTTCTCTTTGGGGTTCTCATGGGTGACCACTTTCCAGGGAATATATGGAAATGTGAATAAATAATGGAATGAGAGGATTCGTACCTAGATCGATATGAGTTGGTTTCCCAGTGTAGCATGAGAACATGAATTTGTGAGGCCCATGAAAAATCATTGGTAATTGTGAATCAAACTGACCATATTATTTTTTGAAAAAATGTTTAATGGAATTTTTTTTATGTTATTAGTGATTGAGAGGTGTGTCTTTTTTTATTTTGGGAGTGTTTTTTTAAAGTGATATCAAGAATAGAATCATTTATGGTTGTCTTATGTCTTAATTTCTAGTTCGTTTTGGTATGTAAGTAAAAATAATGTGTGGTTAGTGGGTTCTTCCAAAAAGTGCTTCAAGAAGACCTTTTGGTTGTTCCCTTAGTATGCATCGTGTTAACTTATGGAATGTATTCTCCAATGGACCATATGTTTTGCATCCTTGGTTGTATTTCATGGCTAGTACATGAACCCATAAAAAATTATTGCATTTTCGAAGTTCGTACATGTCTGAGTCACCGTTGGGAGACCCACAAGTTGATCAACATAGGGACTTCCCTCTATATTATTGGAAATTGAGTTAGTCTCTACTCTTTTTCATTTAAGATAATCCTCTTGAAGTGTGATAGTGTTTGTGGAAGGTTGAATGAGACAGTTTTTTCTTAATTTTCTTAATTCATCAAAGGTGATGTTTTACTCATCGTGTATATTTGTTGTATTTGAGTGTTGTGATGGGATTTCCAGTGAGGAAAGGTGCATGTGGTATGGGTTGATGGAGAAGGACATGTATGAAAGGGGCCTATGGACATATCATCATGTTCATCTAATAAATGGTTCATTTTTCCCTCCAATGTGAAAAATATAGTTGTAGGAGGCCATTATGATCATTTGAAAGAATCACATGATACACGAGACTCGATTTAAGATCCATTCTATTGTTAGGGATCATATACCAAAATTATTATGTTGTGTGGAATATTTTAGTGTCATGTTCTTTCCAAAATTGAAAGGAATATGTTTTGGAACCATTATAGTTATTCTATTTTTTAGAAGGGTGTGTTCCGTTTGTGGAATTCTATGTTTTCTTGTTTCAAGTGGAAGCAATTTTTTTCCATTCCTTCTAAAATTCATAATTTGGTATCAAAAGGGGTGATGCATATACATCTTCTTATAACATATTTTTGTGAATGTTCCAAGTGATAGTGAGAGTATTTTGGGAAGTGTTGTGTTCTGTTGATACTAATGGATCATGGTGTGGTTGTTCGTGGAACCAGTTGTAAGATGTTTCAATCCAGGGTTTTCAGTGCCTGACTAAAATGCTGGAGATGATTCAATCATCAGATCTCATTCCATAGGTCTCATAGTGAAGCAAGATCATTGTTAAGAACCCCTATGGTTATAAGTTACCTTGATAGAATATCATTTTTTGGAAATGAAGTCAAATTATATTTTTATGTTGCCATTCCATTTCGAATAGTCCCATTGGATGGAGGGGTTGCAAGGAATATATTTCATTGTGGGGTAATAGGTTGTGAGAAAAAAATCCAAGTTTAGGTCATGTAATTCTTTCTATATAATTATAATCCCATCAGTTATGATTGGTATTTATTAAGGTGGTGAGACCAATAGTGGTTCTTACTAAAAATCCAAGGACGTATATCAAATCTAGCCTCTTCGTCATGGTAGGGAGTTCGCTCGGGCCTCCACATCTAGGCAATAATATTTCATACCTAGTGTTGGTTTGGTGTTTGGTAGTCTCATTCGGAGAAATATAAATCCATTACCCTCTCTTGAGTAAACATTTGGGTTTATGTGCACCCAATGGTACTGTGATGTAAGTTTGTGGTAGCCTCTTTGGGTTAGTTGTTTGTATCTAGTAAAAATGTATGAGCCTCATCAGGATTGTTAAGATTTTTTTTCGTGGTATATTTAATTTAGTATTGTAATATTTTCTATATTTTATATTATCAAATGGAGGTTTATTTAATTTCGGGGGAAGTCTTCACTTGGTAAGGAGGCCATTTTTGGTATTCCATGTTTATTTTGTAGATCCATTCTCTTTGTTGATAATTTTATTTTTTCTCTATCATTTGTTGAATTTTTGGGAACCTATTTGTGAAAAGTGTTTGTACTAGTATATCTTTCTAATCAATGATGTGATGAATTTCCTAGGGAGTATTGAATTATGGTGATGTGAATTTTCACAATCATGTTTTGATTTATCCTTGGCCATAGTCTGGGTCAGGTCTTGATTTATTTTCTAAGGAACCGGGTGTGATGGGTTTGAGGCTTTGGGTTAAAGTTA
This sequence comes from Viscum album, assembly GCA_963277665.1. Classification (NCBI taxonomy): domain Eukaryota; kingdom Viridiplantae; phylum Streptophyta; class Magnoliopsida; order Santalales; family Viscaceae; genus Viscum; species Viscum album. The sequence goes on along the minus strand of OY728126.1, from coordinate 2,043,372,971 downwards.
TTGATGTTCGGTATTGGTTCATGGTTTAAATTTTTTATGTTTGTAAGCTTGTTGTATTTTAGTCTCGTGCTTAGACACTATATGGTTAGCAGATGTCATGCAGTTAGATTGGGTACCCGTGTAGCCACTTCTAGAATGGGATGAAGCCACAACATGGTCCACACAATGTTTCTTGACCCGTATGGGGTAAGTACGTAGTTTCCCATTATTAATAATCGTTAATGTATTAAAGGGGTGATATAATAAGATAAGGAAAAATGAAACAAAACTCAAATAATTATTGTTATAATAAAAATATTATTATTATTAATGAATATTTTTATTATTATTATTAGTGTTAAGAATATAATTCTTATTAAGTTATTATTATTATTAATGTCAGCATTATATTTATTAAGTGGGATTTAATTTTTTGGGGTTTCTTTTCACACTTATTCTTTTCTCCTTCTCTCCCTCTTATCTTATTCTCCTCCCCCTCTCATCTTTTCACTCCTCCCTATCCCTGCACACTGTATTCACCTTGCTGGTTGGCCATACTAAAATGAACCCCTAGATGGTGCCCCCATTCACTCCTCCTATGACCTCCATCGTTACGACCTTATACTTCCCTTCCCCACCTCACTATGCCCTCACGACACCCATATTCTCGACTAGATCCCTCTGGAGACACCCATAGCATTCATATCTCCTCTGGAAACCTTTTCTCATGTGGCCAACCTCTTGGACCCCTCACTTATCCTCCTATCCCAACGCTATTGTTGAGTTCTATCCCGGAGGTTCATCCCTCTTTCCCTATGGTTTTGGTTTCTCGATGGATAGGGTTACATTTTTTTAGGGGTTAATCATGATTTTTTTTGGTTTGATATTTTGATTTAGTGTTGAACTTGGTATCTTTATGGTGAGATTAGGGTGATATTGATTTTTTTCACCAAATATTTGGGATTTCTACACCTGAGGTTGGTGTTTCCATGCCCTAGTATTATTTGATGAAGATAATACGATTTTGTAAATTTATATAAATGTTCTATGATTCCATTTCAGGGTTTGAAGTATATTTTTAGGTGTTTTAGATATTTATGTGTGGATAATGGATTATATAATGGATTATCGATACGTTGTGTGTGTTTTCTTTACTATGTTGTTTATTGTAATGGATTAATGGGTTATTTGAAAGGCTCAAACCAAGTTTTCAAAGACAAGTATGGCATGGATTGGTTTGGAAGGACATCAATAATTGAAAATGACATAATATAGCATGTTGAACATGTTTTTTAATACACAATATGAATTCCAATTTTTTTAAAAAGATAAAAGGAATGTTTTGAAAATTATTTTGGGTTGTGTATAGATTTATAAATAAGGGGCTTTATGTGGAATTGGTTGAGAAATGGTTAAATATATTTTTGTGGTAATTGGAAGTTTTTTATAAATTTGTTTATTTGTTTATTAAATTATATCAGTTTTTAGAATCATTTTTCATTATGGTTATGATTTTTGTTTTATATTTAAGTATAATTTTCATGTGACATTGTGTGTTTTTTATGTAAACCCTTGTTGTTAAATTTGTTAATTAATTATAATTTTTTGAAATATTTTATTATTTATGTCATTTGATTCATGAAATGAAAAGTTTTAGTGTGTGTTTGGATTAAAAAAATAGATTTTGAATATTTTTTTTGTGTGTAAAGCCTTTTAGTTCCTCCTTCGTTTATTTTTGAATCTTTTAAAATGAATTATTAAATTAAATTAGAGGGTTGAGTCATGTTTGGGTAATGATTTTGTGTGTGTATATTTTTATGTGGGGTTTGGGTGTACAAGTAATGGAACACAATATGTACCTTGATTTTCTTGACTTGTGTGAATAAATCTTATATGATTGTGATATGTGAATGAGAACATGAGCCCATAGAATTTTGGGTAACATAGTGGATGGAGAAGAACTGGCTGGATAGTGATATGTATGTGTCTACGACCCAGTTAAACTTTGATGGACTGAAAATTACAACACTAACTAAACTTATGATATGATTGGAGACCATTAGGCCTTGAAATTTGATTCCCCCCTCATGGATCATCCATGATAATGTAGATGGTCATGGTTTCTATACCACATTTTCACTAAGATAAGAGGTTCCTAGAATACAACCTGAGATTTTTTGAAACTAGGGATTTACCTAAAGTTCTCCACCTTGTATTATGTGGTTCCATCCATCATTATATGGTGGACCACTAGTGGGTGGAAGTGTGTGTGTGCGCGCGCTTTTATAATTCTTCATTCCTTTTAGGGAAATTGTCGTATTTATTTTCCTTGTAATTAATGGCGTTTCATTAAAATATTTACTCATAAATGATTTCCATGAAATTTTTTAAATGCATTAATTTAAAAGATAAAGTTATATTAACTTTAAAATATTATGGAATATAATTTTTATATCTTGATTGCAACCTACTTGAATTTGTATCTCACCCTTTATACCCCATTGGGAGTGTGTAGGCCAAGTTTTTTGTTTGTTTCAAGTTAATTCAAGGCGTTTAGTGTCATCCTGATGGGATTCTATTGGTTTTTTGGATATTATTGGTGGTGGCTTGAGGATGTTGTTCCTCTTGTTTCATTGAGGATCGAGGAAACGTTCACAATTTCCCTTTTTATCATATTTTTTTATATTAGTTTTCAAACTCAAATGTGAAAATGGATAAGAGAACATTTGGTTAGATTTTTTGGGACATGGTTTATTAGTATTTTTTGGTTATTTTTATATGGTGAAATTAGGTTAATCATTCCCTCATTTAGTATTTGATACTTGAGTAATTGTGCAAGACCAGGGGGTCATGAGTGCCCTTTAGGCTTTGTCGTTGATTGACTCAAGTGACCGGTTTAGGGTCGAATCAAGTTGGATTATTACACACACTTTGTGAAACCAGTTCCAATGTGTATTAAAAAATATTATTTTGATATTATTTATGTTCAATAAAAATCCTTTCATAACAATTTAGATCATTTATTAATGATTATTAATATAGAAAGTTAATAGTTCATTATGATTCTGGTAATGAATGAAAAATCAAAATTGAGTGTTATTAAAAAATAGAACGATACTTTACCTGTGATGTAACAATAATATAATTATTGAGCATGATGATATGATACCTTTTATTATAAATATTTATATTAAGCTATAATTTTGATAATTGATATGAATTTCATGCATTTTAATTAATTTTCTAAACTTTTGATTTAATAAATGTCTGTCCACCCTCAAGATAATACTATTACTAATTGGAAAGTTTTTATTATCTCTAGTGGATGGATAAAAATACAATATATTTGGGATGAAGAAAACAAGAGGATCCTAAAATGATGGTTCTAATAAAATTATTTAATAAAATAAGAAATGTTATAGTATTACATGATTGATTAAATGTTATTGATCACCACATTAACCCCAATATATTAATAATAAATAGTATACTAATGGGAGAAAAATTTAATGTGACTATCATTGCATAATATTATACCTTCTTAAAAACTCATTATTGTGGAGTAAATTATATTAACATACATTTAATCTTTATTTTCAATTTAATATAGTTCAGCTCTCAAAATTTCCACTTTTTTATCATTTGATGTGTTTTTAGTCTAGATGACATTATAGTGGATTTAATACAGAATGAATATAGAAAAACCCTAGATAATTCTCATTTATTTCCCAAATGGTATATAAGAGATGTTTATGGGATCGTTGATCCTCATTAAATAACCATGAATGATATATTTATAACCTAGGAATGTTTTATCTATTTTATATTAAGAAATTGTTTAGAGAGTAAGGAGGTAAATTGGATTATAAATAATTCAACATTAAATATATGTCAATCATTTTAACATTCATATATTTTACATTACATAAAAACTGAGGATTACTAAAAACTATATTATACTTTCCATAAATACATAATATATATATTATAAATCATGGTTGTGGTATCTTATACATAATTAATAACCAATACATGTATAGAATTTATAATCAAACATTTAGTAATAAACAATGATTTCAATATATAATTTGATATGGGGATTAAACAATTAGGTTTCCATACTATTTCAATCCCACGTCATTTTTTGTGGGAGAATTCCTATGTTAATAATAAGTTCCCACTTGTAAATAAGAACAATAAAAATTCATGGATGCATGTGTATGACTGAATGATGTGAAAATCATTATATATTTATATTTTTAATAATTAAAAAATAAAAAAATCATCATTTTTTTAGAAATAAGATGAGTCCTTTATTTTGTTGGAAAGCAACTACATTAGGTGAATTTTCCATTTCCAAAGAATTATAGAATGGACATATGGATGGGTTTTACTATCTCATTAATAAACAACAATAAAAGAAGAATACTAATTAGAAATATGAAAATAGAAGTAATAAGTCATATGAAAAAAATCAAGGTTTTTTTTATCAAATTGTACAACTCAAAAAAATAATATAGAATAAATATACATGAACCAGCCACCAAAAAATCACAGCATGATCCATTGACACAGACATTAATTTTTAGTATTTCCCATAAGAACTCCAAAATAACATAGGAAAAATTTCTTTTTCAATTATTTCTAATATTATTATAAAAGACAATTATTTATTTTATAGTTTTTTAATCATTATTAGTACAACTAAAATATATTTATTTCTATTAGCTCATATGAACTAAAATGACTCTATAGTAATTATGAATAGTATTCAATATGATGTAATAAAGAATTAAAATAATGTTTAAATATATTATAGATTCTGGTGGAAAATGGGTGTAGAGCTGTGCTACCTATTTCCAGTGATGATGCTGATATTAAAATTAATGAACATGTTTTATGAGCCTTCATAGCTGGTAAAATCACTTTATTAAGGAACAAAATATGAATGGTTTTTTAATTTATATCCTATATTACACTCAATAACATTTATTAAAAATAAAAAAACTATAGATTATATGAAATTTTATAATGGGAAAAGGTTGTATGTGTTAATGATGTCAATGATACTTCTTAATATTTCATGAATGTAGACCATATACCCAAATTTTAATCTATAATTAACCATTATAAAACTATTAAATTTAAACTATAGAGTAATTTCTTTTTATAAAGAGGGGGTACTATAAAATTTAATTTTTGTGTGTACATAAAAGACCAAAAGTATGTATAATTATTCAATCATCTCAACTTAATTGAAATTATATATAATGAATGGGTAAATTACTAGTCATTGATGTATGTATTAGGCATATTGACATATTTATTTAAATTATTATATTTAAATAAAATTATAATTTAAATGTTTTTTTCTTATTATAGTTTTTTATATTAAAATTTTTTATTTGGAGGAAATTTAAATAAAATTTTTGGAAATTAAAGTCCCTATATACATTTAATTGAAATTGTATTAGTGGATAAATATTAAATTATTAGAATACTGTTATTAATTTTAGGTATGTTTGAAGAAAATTCAATAGATGAATAAGTAGATCAAAAATGAATTTTTTATCATTAAATAGATGAAATATATGAGAAGTTAGTATTCATCCCTAACATGAAACGATAAATCTTCATGCATTGGTTTTTGTTGGGATATTTTTTACTATATTGTACTAATAAATGATTGTTTTTTTAGGATTAATTTAATGTTAATTATGATAAATATAATTAATATAATGACTTAATTATTCAACCGATTTATTATATATCATATAATTTATCTACACATAATTAACCTTTTTAAACAAGGAACATTATATTTTCAATATTTTTAACATTTTAAAATATTTATTGCATAATATGAATTAACATTCTTATTTTCATTGCTAGTAAAATGCTAATATTGGAATCAGTCCAGGGTTTAATGAAAATAAAAGAAAAGATTAAACTAATTGATAATTATAGTTTTAAATCTATTATAGTATATAAACAAGAAATTTAATATTTAAATTATTGACCTAATTAATTTCATTGAAATGTAAATGTAAATGTTTTCATTGTTCAAAAAATATCCAAATTTAAATTATGAAAATTATTACATCTATAATGTTATGTAATATATCTTATCCCATGTAATAACTCCTAATAACATATTGGTATCTATTATTGATGTACCCATATCCCACTATACACCTTAATGGGGTAAATGTTTGGAGAAAGAAATTTTTTGTTCTCTTAAAAACTTTGTTCAATATTCTTTTAATAGTTGGGAACACAATTTGAATCTGATTCTTATTCGGAACCACATGTATAAATTTAATTTTAAATAAAAAATAGATTTTACGTGGTTTACTATTAATAGTAAAATCTAAGGAGAACATCTGAAATATGTGTTTATATGTCGATTAACAAATACATCACTAGTTTTTATTTCAAATATAGGAATAACTCAATGTTCTACAAAGGTCCACATAATATTCATTTCATAAACTCACTTCTACGATGTGGTATACAAGTGATTGAATCAACATTGGTCAATCTTGTATGATTTCAATATTAAATTATCAAAACAAAAATTGGTGTTCCCCATGACGGTCATAATTTTATTCTAGACCATTAAAGGGTATGCACAAAAAACCCTTTCTCTCATGTATATTCATCAATATAAATCAATCTCACACACTATAATCTTTTAATATTGATGAATAAAGATAACCTGATTCTTTATGATTTGAAATTCCTATATGTTCTCTACAAAAATTGAGATTCACCACTCTTTCATAATTTGTTCTTCAATATCCAAAAAACAATTTGAATTTTTAAGATCATATTAAAATTAAAGTTATCTTCCAATTTATCCACATTTAAAACAATACATTGATTGAAATCTCATAATATATATATCATTAAATTAAAATTTAGTAGTCATGTAAGTTTATATGTACACAAATCATCACTCAAAAATACTAATTAATAAACATATTATAATTCTACAGATGAAATACATGATGGTGTAGTACACATCGTTATAGTATGATAAGTTATATCAAAACAACTATATTTTAAAATTAACATAGTCTATGATATTAATAATATGTTGATACTAAAACATAATAGAGTATTTGAATATATCATATATTAGACATAATAAAATTCATACCGTTCATAGAACATGAATCACAATGATTTTTTAGGATTTAATTTCATAGAGATCCTAAATCTATTTATAGTAAAGATCTTCATCAATAAATTAGTGATCTAAAAATTAATACATCCATTTAAATTCGTTCAATATACTTTCCTAGTGAAAGAATTATATTTTTGTCATGTAAATTCATAATGATATTTTATAATTAAATATATTTTTGTATATCAGACTCTATAAAATGTGGGAACATTAAAAAATCAGTAATCACCAGTAATATGTTGATCAACTCAATAGAATGTCCATTTGTGTTATAAAGTGAGATACTCCTACTACACTTATATTGATTTCTAGTTACAATAACATATATTTACTCATTTAATTTCTTTTTTTTCAATTTGGTAGGGTGTGTGTTTCTTCATAAACACATACATCAATCTCTAACGTACTACTTAATAATTTATATTATGTAATTACATTTTAAGCAAAAAATATTATTGAAAAAAAATGGAAACAATATGATTTTATTCATTTGTAATTCAACGTTCTTAAATAAATTCACACTACTTCCATGAACTAGATAGAGATATTGAGGTGTATTTGGGAATACTTCCACTTGAGAATCCATGTGATTACATGAGTTCTAACATCTTAATACCACATTTTTTTGTAATAAAATAAACATATACATACTTTTTATGACATAAACCCTTGGATTTTATTAATAATTATACTTCCATAAATACATACTCTCTATAGTGAATTCTATTCTCTCTCTCCCTTTGTCATCAAAATATGAAGGGTTTTATTTATCCTCAATATTTGACTATTATTTGTCTCCCATTTACATTGAGCATGAAAATTATTCTTCAACCTTCAATTTGTTCCAAATACAAATATTTTTCTTAAATAATATATCGAATACTACATGGGATAATTCTTTTTTCTAGGGAACAAGAGAATATATTTTCTTCTACCATTCTATATTTTATTTTTTCATGTTATTTATCTAATTTGTTACACCCCATTATATAACATTCCTTAATAATTATTATACCCAAATATACTATAAACCTTCCATTAAAATTAATATAAAGTTATTTTTTTTAGTTTAGTGGGCATAAGGGTAGAATATAAACATACAAATTTTTAGGTGAGTGGTTTAAATATTGGGATCAAACTATTCCTTTCAGAAACATGAGACTCTGAGAGAGTTTAAATGATATCAAGCACATAAAACTGAGTCCAAAAATACTCTAACCTAACTTTTTTGTTTTCAATTTTATTTATAAATTTTACATGATTTTAATGAGATTTTATTGAGTGTGTTGAATCATGTTTTTAATAATTTCGATGAATATTTTTTTTATAAAATGGAATTATCATTGTGTCTTTCAAAAATTCACCAATGTGTTCTAGTTGAATTTTTATTCATATATAATAATTACATGTACAGGTGACTGTAATATATTCAACATATGATGGGCTTAATGAAATAAAATATACTTTCTTACATATCTAACAAACATAGTAATTTCTAATTAAAAAAATAACATCCACTTATTTATTTTGGAAATAAAAATTCACCAACCCATTTATAATTTAGATATTAATATAAATTTATATTTCTGAACAATGTAACTACAAAGTAATGTTCATATTGGATTATATAATTTGATTTCATTGATTAAATATTTATTTAGTTCGAAGAAAATGATTCAAGGAAAATAATTGATGATCTATGATAAAGAACTATATGTCAACCATGATAATAAATCCATATAATTTAATAATATGGTTGATGTCTATCAAGGATTTATTTAAATGGATACATGAATAAACATTTTTAGAACATGTGTAAAAAGTTAATGAAAATGTTGAAAAATAATTATAGTTACTATTGTGCTGATTTTTAAAATTAGCAATGATTAGTGATGATATTTGAAGGATAACATTCTAGAACATTATTAATAAGTTTTGTAGTGGATGAGAAGGAATGTATATCAACTAATGAGGAGTTGAAATTTTTTTAGTGAAGTATATAATTTAATAGATTCATGTTAGGTAATTCTTGGAGGTATGAAAATTCATGTATCTAATTTTTCAATGTATCCAAATTTCATTCGTAGAAAATTCATGACATATTGAAATATAGAAGTATATGAAAATTCGTGTATCTGAATGTTACTATGTTTTCAAATGAAGAACTCATATAGGATTTTAATCCATTGTAATTCAATACAAAATAATATATGAATGAAAATTAATACATGAAGTGAATCAAGACATAAAATATAGCTACAAAATGAATGTGAATTGGGTATAAAAATATAGTCTATTGTGGGATTTATATTCTATAGATGAAGTGAAGAATGTATGGAAATTCAGGCCATTTATTTAACTGATGTATGTATTTTCGAATAATATAATACGTTATATATTTACTAAATGTGAATCATTTTCCAAATCTACATTTATCTAAAAATGAATTTCATTATGGTAGAGTTACATTAGGCCACGAATGTTGATATCTTAGATAATATTATTTAAGAAATATTTAAAGAGAAAATATAGCCCCTGTTATGTGGGTATTTAAATGAAGTTATATTTGAGAAATTACCAAGGATGAAGATATTTATACATCATGTTGAATAATGATGATTGAGTCTTTAGGTTGTTTAAAATAATATAAAAATATGAACTAAAATAATTAATAAATCATGAATATTTTTTAATTATTTCGAGGAAAAAAATCAAACATGCTACCCAAGAACAAGGAGTCTCAAAATACAATAGGAAACGATGTGTGAATTTATTACGAGGTATAAATATATAGGTAATGAAAGAATATAACATGTAACAATATATTGATAGAACATTCAGACACATTGAAATAAATTTTTATGAAACTAGTACTGAATAGTGTCATGGAGATAGGATTATATAAAATTGTGGTTACAATGAGGATGAATGAGATCTACTATAAACTCATGTATTAGTGTAGCTGAGGAATAAATAAATATCACTAGATCTAGATGGAGTCTAGAGAGTAGTAGTAATACTAATGTTTTTAAAGAGAATAAGAAAAAAAATTGATCATATATGCTCATAAATGAATTTCATACTATTATTTTGTGTAGAAGAGACAAAGGAGAAGACATATAAATTTTAACCATCAACCAGTAATACTTATTTAAAGGATTTATTTTGTGTGAATAACCTATTCAGTTTGGGGAGTATAACCAACCATATGTTGTAGTGTTTTTTTCAAGAGTAAAATGAAAACCTTTTTGTAAAAATATGGTTGTAGATAATGGGTAATACATGTGCTATGGGGATAATAATAGGGAAGATATTATACTTTTAGTTTAATCCATGTAAATAATGTGTGTTCATGTTTTTGTTTTATTTTCTACACCAAATTTGATGTAGTTAGAATTTATTGAGATGATTAGTAATTCAAACTGATTGAAGTGGTTAAATTGAAAAGGTGAATAATTAATAAAATGGTCAAGGATTCCCCACTCCCCCTCTTATTCATCCATATGACACGAGGAACCACACAATAAAAAATTTTATATTATTACAGTATACCTAATTTATCTCATCATAGAACGAAGATATTGTTAATTTAGAAAAATTAAAAAACAATTGATGCCAAAAATGTATCACATAATATATTTTAACATTAAGAATTGAGTGATATTAATCTCAAAAATATTAATATAAAAAAATTATAGTCTACATACTCTATTTTTTCCTGAAATTATTGTTTTGTTATATCCTCTATTTGAGATGAAACAAGATTTCATTCCTTTATTCATAAAATATTTACTAATTCATAAGCATTCATCACTTTTGGAATGAATATATCTCTATCACATTGATACAACATCATCCTTATAAATTATTTCAGAAATTTCAAAATGAATATTTCAAATTCCTTATTAATAAATAATATAAATATTTTAAGAGTATTCCTCTTAATATCTTCAAAAATAATTTCTTCTCTATAAACCCACACTGTAAAATTCTCTTCTTTAGATGTATTCTCAAAATGGTTATGATCACCCACTCCTAATTTGAATTTTATATATCGTAGAAACCCATCCAAAAATTCATACCTTATTTGAGGTTCTTTGTTTAGGATATACATGTATTCATCTTCCATAAAACATTTAAATCGTCAATTATAAGAAAAATTACAACCTGTTTTTATATATATATACCACATTGTTTAAGACTCCATTTATAATTTTTCCACAACAATTTGTAATACGTTAAATTTTCTATTGAAATACATTATTAAGAATATACCAGATAAACAAATTCATGATACTAGTGAACATGCTTCCTAAACTTAGATACCTTAAATAAAAGGATCACATTTTAAAACTATCCTTTCGTTATTCATGATTTCATTTTTGTTTGAATTTATATTCTCCTTGAAGACCCACATAGTATCTATTATATTATCACTTTTAGGTCTATCCATAGGCTCCTAAGTATAATTTTTATCAATAGAATTAAGAAACTCAAGTATTTCTTTCACACATCATTCAACTTTTTTACATATTCATATTATGTAGATACAATAATATACAGTCTTCTATAATACATTAACATCCTAATCCATAGAGCTTCATATTGGGATTATTATCTTCATTGATATATAATTCGAAAATTTTAAATCCATTTATTTTTTGGGTTATCTAACAAAGTGAATCACTTATTCATATTATTATTCAATTACTATAGTTGTAGAATTATCATTTTTATGAACATGTTGTGATTCTTCCAAATCTATATTGAAATCAATATTTTTCCAAAAAATAATTCTGAAATGAGTCATAAATTTTTTTTCATAGTTTTTAATAACATTATTATCACTACTCTCAGTAATTATTTTTATAAAATTATTGAAATTTTTGTGGGAATTACTATTTTTTGAGTAATATTTTATATTACCATGATGCAGTACAACCCCATTCTAATCCTGATTTACTACATTGTTTCAAACATAATCCATTATTCTAAACACCCTATGGTATTTTATTCGTCAATAATTTAATAAGGGTCATATAAACTTATGGATAAAGAAATACTATAATTTTTTAGTACATTTAATAATTCCAACTACTTATTTTGTGTACTCCTCTGAGATTCCACTATCTACTTATATAATTTTTCAATATTTATTAATATATGATTTCATCTTCCTAAAACCCCATTATTTTTTGGGGTTATCACTCGTGGTACATCATGATTTATAAAATTTAGATCAAGATATATTTTTCAATTTAAATGATATGTAATTAATTTAATTGTTTAATACTATAATTTTCATGGTTTTTTCTTTTTTTTCCTTCCCATCTTCAAAATCTCATTATGAAATGCAACATTTAGGTTTTTGATTGTATGAATGTATAACACCCCATAAAAAAATATTATCTACAAATAATACAATATAACTCTCTAATTATGTTCCTACTAGATCCACCCAACTAAAAACAATGTTGGGATCATGATTTAATATCCATAAGACACACTTCTCCATAAGATGGAATGTGTTTCTATCAAAATTTACTATCAAAATATTATATATGTGTATTTCTTAGTTCATTGCATGTTAGTTAAGTATTTCCAAGTCATTGAATATTTATTTCTCCCTAATTTCCAAAGTATAAAATTACAAAAATTATTATTTTATCATTATTTACAAAATTCATATTTCTTGTAATATGTGATGAACATCCGCTGATTAGAATCAATGTGATTATATTGTTTGATTCTCTTAGGGATATTTTAGCTATATTTTCATTCACATCCATATTTCTATAATTCTATAGGATTATTGTGTGATTTAATAATATTTTTATCTCTTATAATTTTCTTAATAACATTAAATGTGGTTACATCCTTCTTTTTATAGAGGATACAATCTATATTTAAATAAAGTCCAAATAGATTAAATTAAAATAACACAAATCTACCATTAAAAACATGATCATCATATTTTATAATTATAATATACTAATTTATTTCCAATGTTTTAGTAATATAAATAGTAACAATATAACTTTCTTCTATTTATATATGACGAATATCCTCCATCTAACCTTTGTTGACTAATAATAAATTTTCCTCTTAGATGGAATTCAACATCACGAGACTAGACAATCAAGTGTCTTATGAAACTAAAAAAAATCATGAGTTGAAGGACATTATTTCTATAACCTCTACAAATGTAACCTTTTTTTTGAAAACTCTATTAATTGTTGATATGTTATCATAAGTTGAGAAATAACTTATTTCAACACATTTTTGTTTCTCTTCACATTAAAAAGTCATTCCTTTGATATTTTTTCATTAAGAATATGGTGATATTCACTCCTTTCATTTTATCACGGATTACATAATATTTCATAAAATGTTGTAGTGTCTCAATATTTCCATTCATTCAGGAAATATTCTTATAATTTTCCACATGGGAGGTTAATTTTTGTAAAATATAATTTATATTCATAATCAAGAAACATTATCAATATAAAAACATTATCTTCATAAATCTAAATTTTCATGATTTTCATATGATAAATTTATTAAAATAATAAACGATATAAGTAAAATCTCGGAAATTTGTCTTTTAATTCACCTATTAATCATAATTTTCATGATTCTTCTCAAAATATCCCCCAATCATTCATATATGATGAATTTATTCTTCACTTTAGTAAAAATAACATGATGTTTCAATAAATAATTCTCTAATTAATATATTATTCTTTACATATAAATCAATCTCTTAAATAGATCATTATGATTCTAATTGGAGTACAAAAAATACATATTTTTTCAACCATTAGTAAAATAAAAATTTTATTTTTACAACTATTCGATCATATTATATTCTATGACTATGATAATTTCAATTTCTGCACATTGAAACAAATCTTACTCGTAACCCCATTCCACCTTGTTTACATGCACATTCCTCTAAAACATATTTCAACTAGAATTTAAAGGAATGCAATTTCTTATGGGGGTAGAATTCCTTTGATTCCTAGTAATGAATAAAACTCAACATGCACTTCATCAATATTAATAAAAACATAGTATAAATGTGTATATGATTTCCATAGTAGAATCCAGATAGGGGTATCTTACATTCAATATTTCATTTTCCTCTTTTAAATTTCCTTCTATTATATTATTGGAAATAATCACTTAAACCTTCATTATTTGTATATTCTTAAAATCCCTATATCACAGTATCTTTAAATGATACTTACATTAATAAATGATAAAAAGATTATTTTAGAATAACCCAAATTTTTAAAAAATACAATTTCTGATGCATGTTACCCTGTGATAACTCCCCATAATTCATTTACTCAAAATCTAATACTTTCATATGTCATATATGAAGTAAAATTTTGAAATTCATATTCAATATGATTTAATCAATGATTTCCTTAAAAAGCCTCACATTGATAACAAAAATTCATTATGTATGATTAATAAACCATAAATTATTTCACTTTTAGTCCTCATTATATGAGCAAACATATTCTTTAATATATGTAACATTAAATCCATAATATTTGTTTCTCTTAAGTAATATTAAGATGCTTATTAAAAATACCATTGTTCGTTGATCAATCTATCACCTTCATCTGTATTTTACTATAATGAGACCAAATTAAGGAATGCTGGTACTTAGAATTTCCAGTCATAATTCCATTTCCAAATTTAGACATTTTTCTTTTCGTGGTATTACTTACTTGAACCCCATTTACTACAGTAGAATATATACAATTCCTACTAGATTGTAGATGATATCTCACCACGTTTATCAATATTTCATTAATTATTTCATTGAATATTGATCTCAATTTTCATTTTTGAGGTTACACATGTCTACAAAAAATGTTAAAGAGATTCAATGAACAATCAATGCATCTAAAGAACTTAAGGTTCCACGGTCCCACTATACATGCTATAAAGTGGTTAATTAAGGTGAATTTTTATTCTATTCTCTTAAATTATATTGGAAATTTTCCAAAATTTAGAAAAAATTTGAACCTATTTCTTAATCAAGAACCACATCTATAAATATAATTATCATAAAAACACTTATTTTATTTGGATTATCTTTAATTGGCTACTACATAGAGAAAATATCAACATTTTGATGATATATTGATTTATAATACTCTACTAGTATCTGATTAAACATTTGGAAGAGACCACTAATATACTAAGCTCCATTAAACCTTCAACTTTTTAACTTACTTATTTCAAGGGGGATTCAAAATATCGAATTTAAATTTTGGTTCTTATTAAAACATTTCAATATGAAAAAATAAAAAAACACATTGGTGTTTGTTACAATTATTCACAATTAGATTATGGATCATCAATAGTTATATAGAAATAAAATTTATATGAAGTATAATATTCAATAAACATTAGTCTCAGAGACTCTTCTCCTTTATACAAAATGACCAATAATCTAGAAATCTCTATATATATCAGTACCTATCTTTTCTCAATATTATGTGTGATACAATATCTATTCATAATTGGTTAGTCTGTATCAATAAAATAATTCAAATTTATAATTTATAATTCTAAATAATGTTAAATATAAACACATTCTACTTTAAAATCGCCCATTGATAAATATTTCATCAAATCTCTATCATTATATTTAACATATGTTTTTTGATGATTTCAATAAAACACTAAAATTTCATGAAAAATAAACATTTTTAAACGTCTTTATAATCTATCTAAGAGACATTTTATGATTTATAATACCTATTATTTCATTATTATGTATTTATATATAATTATTTTTTAATTTTCAGGTAAACTATGCTGTGTATAATGATTTTAGTTCAAATCCTCCATTATAATTTGAATATTTCATGTATCTAACACTTCAATATTTATAACCTTTATGGAACATACATTACAAAATAACATAGATATATAATTTTATAATAATTCCATATTTATTTTAGGTTATGATCAACCTCCATGATATATATATTTTTAAATATCAAAATTCATTGAATTTTGTTAAAAAATATATTTATGATGAAACCATTATATTTTCATTACGGCCATTGAAAAATATATTTTATGATAACAGATACATTGTTTTAGCATACACTCAATGTAATAGAATCCCTCAAAATTATAGTGACCGTAAAAATATACCAATCATCTCTCCAACATTTCTATATATCCTATATGGATAGATTTTCTAACAACCCTTACATAATGTTCATGTAACCATTAAATAATTCAGTGATGGGGTAGACATTTTCTTTATTCGATGGTTGTATCAAAACTCATTCCTATACTTATATATCCATCTCACATATACTACTATATAATTCAGATAATTTCTATCTTTAACACCTGATGTTATAGAAAACACTATAAAATGATTACAATTTTCCCACTTGTAATTCTCTTTTATTCAGAGAAATCAACACTATTAACATGACTATGATATATATATTATGGAGTCTATTTAAATTCATCCTTTATGTGCTATTGTTTTTTCCATATGAAAATCACGCATTTTCATTTCAACATGTCCATCACATACAAACTATTGGTGTCATGATTTTTATAAGTCTACTTTATTTTATATACACCATCCATTATCATATTTATTTTCCATTAAACCAGTTACTTATTTATTATACTAACTATAAAGTGTATTTTAATCATTTATATATGATTAAATTCATAAATTAATGTGGATATAGGTGTGTTATACAATTCTAAAATGTATAAAACATTGACAACGAGTATTTATTTAAATCTCATTAATTAAATTTTACCATCTTAAAATTTACATAAAATATGACTAAATAACTTGTATTGAAATTAATTTTCAAATACTAAAAACCAAATAGTTTAATTTTTATTTTCATAAATCTTTGGGTAAATGAAAAATAATTCATTTTTATAATTTGGCATCACACTAAAAATCATTCTAAGACAAGATTTTCAAATAACGATAAAAATTATGCATTTTTAAATTAAAATTGATATTCTACATCAACACATTTTCAATATGTTAAAATTATTTTAAAATATCATTGATTATCAAAAAAACCCAATATAAATTATCACTAATTATATTTTCTCATATATGATGAAATAAGAAAATAGTTAGTGGAATATTCTAGACTATTAACATATTTTGTTCAAAACAAGCATTGCATTCTACAAACTACAAATATGAGATTATACTATCCATAAACTCTTAAAAGAGGTGTGTATTTTATGATTGTATGTTTATTTTTTATTTATATATGGTAATTAAGATAAAAATGTGTGTTACTTGCACAAACCCGAGTAGTTTAATTATAATTATTTTTGAAACATTAGGAATATTATCAATTAGTAATATGTCACATGTTGGAAATAAACATATGTATGATTAATGTTTTGTGTGATTTCAATTAATAAAAATATAGTTATATAATATAAAATTAGATCATAGTTCAAAAAATAAATCATATTCTCAATACAGATGGAATAATCATTAAATGTTCATGAGATTCTAATAAAGTAAAATTTGATACATTTGCATTCTTTTGGATGGAAATTTTTTAATTTAGATTAATGGAATAATATATTGGTATAAATTTTATTATTTATAATTAAAAATATACAATTTTGTTAAAATAATTTATAAAATTCTTAAAATGAAGAAGGATATCTTATATTATCAATAAACAATGGAAAAACAACCATTAATTGAATTTTAATCAATATGAATAAACCACTAATCATTCTAATATGTCAGGAGGTTGATGTCAATGAATGGGTATATTTCCATTATTAGAACATCAAATATACATGAACAAAGAGCCTATTTTTAAAATTTTATATTGGTAGAAAGTACCAAGTATCTCACTATTTGGGATTGATCATTTTAGATATCTTGGAAAACTAGATGTTTACATGATTCTAATAATAAATTGAAAATATAAAATTAAAGAATAAGAAACAATCTTATGTACTAGAAACCACTATTAACATCAATTTTTTCATATCATAGTGAATTTAAATCAAATAAATGGTATGATGTGATTCTTAATAAGTGTTATGTATGATGAAATCTACATGAGTAATTAAGGCATAATCAATTTATAGAAGTGGATAATAAAAACAAATTTCATTCATTTCATAATGTTATTTAAATGGACATAAATGGGTAACATAAATATATAAATAACACAGACAATGAATATTGAATAATTAATAATGGAAATGAATAATATTTCAAATCCATGATGAAGTCCTCTTAATCAATATAACATGAATCTCACCATCATGGCCTCTAATCCTTGACATCATTTTTAATAATTTGGAAGGTTTAAACCAAAACCCCATAGAATATGGAATATGAAATACTTATTCTCATGAATCCATTTGATCCATAAAGGGACTATCTGTAACTAGGACCCACAAGTAAAATTTATGTCATATTCATTCCCCATACATTGAATTATCATTATTGATCATTATCAAAATATATTATTAATCGTGATTTATAAATATTGAATCAAAAATTAGAAAATGTAACATGTCATCATCAAAAACATAATCTTTATATATAATTAATATATATTTTATCATTATATAAAACCCTTGAAACATGGATAGGTGTTACCAATTATGATAGTTATTTTAAAATGATAACTGCATAATTTATTGTGGAAAATACCTATTTTATTTTGAAATAAAATCATAAAAAATCAATATTTTCAAGAATATTACTATAAATGTTTTCCTGGATAATAAACATGAAAAAGACTATTCAAATCAAACAGTATTCATCATGAAACTAGTATTATTTAATATGTTGTATGTTAAAAAACATTATGTTCGCAAATTTGACAAAAATTACCTTGTTTATAAAAGCACTATATCATTTCATATAAAATTTACTACTAGAAGTTGAAAATGAAAAAATGAATTTAATAATTCTAAAGAAAATAGTAAAATAACTAATATTTTTATTGAATATATTTACATGTGATAAATGATATTGGAGGAAATCATTAAAATAATATTTTTAATTGAATTTCTATTTCATGTGTCTTATTAATGATTTTTTATTAAAAAACTGAAGTTATAAACAAATAAAACCCAACATAATAAAAATAAAATAAAATATTTTTGGATTTCAATATTAATATCAAATATGTTTCCAAAATTAAATCATAAAAATTGGAATTCTTGAAATAAAATGGGATTTTAAAACAAATCCCTTACCACATGTTTTAAATTCATAGGAATTTAATTTAGTATCAATTAAAATAAAAATAAACATATTATAGTTATATAAATTACCATTAAATTAATTATAATATCATATATGATCCTCTTAAAACATTTCCACTCAAAATTATTAATTATAATTTATGCAAATCATCTATATCACATGTTAACTCTTTTGGTTTTCATTTAGGTCTGGGTTTGGTAGTATTTTCCCATGTATATATCGCATCTAAAATCATCTAAAGACTCTTATTCATGATATAAATATCATATATATTCAATATATATATATATAATAAATCATGGGTGGGATACATAGATAAAAAATCAGAGGAGAAGGAGATTTTCATAAATGAGTCGGTAGTCCCCATTAATGCATAAATGATGTGTTTGTTTAAAATTTGTAGGAGAAGGAGATGATAAAGCTTTTACCATCAATATAATTACATATCATTTTATTCTATATAATTAGTTTTCTATATAAATATATATAGAAAAAAATAAATGATGTATAATTAAAAATAAAATTAAAATAATCCTTTAAGAGTTTTACCTATTCTTTGGAAAACCTTCTTAGGTTTATACATAAAGTCATGATAGGAATTTACTATGATAAAACTTGGACCAGTATAACATGGGGAAAGATGTTAGGAGGGGAATTACTTTAACACGAAAAAGTAATTATAGAATAATAGTTTTGTCATATTTATAATTATTTATGAATTGGATAGATATTTTAGCTTAAAGGGATGCCATGTCTAGTAGCGTACACAATACGCATGAATGGGTTTATGTAAAATCTCATGTTGCATGAAATACATAGTTATACAAAAAATTAATAAAAATTTATTTAGATATTATTTTTTAAGGAGGTAGTTATCTCCTAGAGGTTACACATGCTAGAACTAAAATTGTTATCTAAATTATGAAATCTCTTTGCCAAAGATTAAATAATGATAGATTTTTTAACAAATTAACTAAATATAAGACCTCAAACCCAATTGAATATAAAAGATGTATTTCTATAATGACTATTCTAATTATTAATAATTGTGTTTATAAAGTATTATAATCATTGTTTATTGATTATATTAATATATAAAAAATTCAATATAATATTTTAAATACAAATTATATGATTTGAAGACCTGATATTAGAACAAATTCAGTTTGATAGATAAAAGGTGAATATTTCTAAAAATGGTTATTTTCCACATTTTCGTGGAGAATTCATTATAAATTTAGTTTTAAAAATTAAATAAGTTATATTTTAAAAATTGAACATATTGATTCGAATATGTGCATAAAAATTTTCTTTGGTTTGATTTTTGGGAGTTTTCTAATAATATCCATTTTTAAAAATAGAGAAAAATACTAAATTTTAATTAAAAAATATTTTCTTCACATAATTTATTTATAAATATAGATTATCATTTTAATTGGTTTAAATGATTAATTAAATATATATTTTTTCATTTATTCTAGTGTTGGTCATTTAAATCAATTTCAAATTAATATTTGTTATAAGAACACATCGAATTATTTTACTTTTAAAATCTGATTCACCGTTTGGAAAATGGAAATAATTTTAAATTAATTTTATCAATTTTTTTAATTTTAACAAATAGACATAAATGGTTCAAATCAGTTTGAGTTTTTTTTCTAATATAATCAACTTAATTTTTTGTTAAATAGAAACTTCTTTATTTTATTTACCACCGTTAAAGATAAATCAGATAATTATTTGTAAAAAGAATATTATAATTATTATTAAACTACCATAATACAAGTTATAATCTAATTGGATGAGTTATTGTTGTCCAATAAAATCCTTGGTATGATGTTTTTTCCTTTTGGTGTGACTTGGTTGTGATTATGACTTTTATAATCATTTTATTTAACGTAATGGCCAAGATTTCATAATCAGGCCTCTCATAGCTATAAATTTTTTAATATGGTGTAATATAAGTGATAAGGTCAAGTATAAAAATTATTTAGAAAGATACAATTATGACCTATATAATGGTAATTTATTTTTAATTTATAAAAAATAAATTAATTATTTAAATGGTTACACAATGAAGATATAATAATTTCATAAATAATTATTGAATCAAATAAATGGTATTATAAAAACTAAAATAAATATAATTCGAGTTAATTTATTCCATAATATATTTTGATGAATATGTATTACATTTTTTATTATTTAAATGAGTTGGTTTGATCTTATCTTACTATTATGATATTTTTAAAAAGTCAACTAATGATTAGAGTATAAGTTGACACTATTGGTAATTTAAAATATAAAATAATTTTTAAATGATACGAAAATAAAAAAATCTTATATTTTTATATATGGTGAGGATAAATCTTAAATTTCCATTAATTACTTGTTCATCGCTATTTGGAATGTTATGTTAATTAATTTAAGACTTAAAAAGTAAATTACATGATAAAATGGTAAATGTTACATGGGGTTAAACAAAAATTATAAGGTTTAAAATATAATCAATACAAGAATAAAAATAATATTTTTATATTATTTCATTAAATACCAACCCAATCTTATAACTAACATAATTTTTATTCATATGGATTTAAAAATTTATTTATATTAATTTAATATATTAAGGGTTTCCAAGGGTGCCCCTCCCATCTCTTAAAAAATGCACTAATTCGTCCGTATTACTCAGACATTAAAATTACTTTTATTGACAAATATATACACAGAACCCTTTATATAATACCTCAACAAATTCTTTAGGACTTATTTTAGGTATAGAAGCCTCATTATTTGTGTTAGGTGTTTTTCAAAGGTGATCAACCGAAGAAGATATAAAATTTTTTTAAGTACTGCTATATTATTACGTCTTCAACTTCTTCAAATAAACTTAAATCATGATCATTTAGAAACTAAATTATCCTAAATATATTTAAATTTTATTATGTTAATATAATCACCTAAATATATCTACAATTTCATAAAATGGGAAATGATCTTTTCGTTTATGTGTACAGTGGACTACCGCCTCTTAAACCGATATAGTTTGTTTTTCATCAACATGTTTAATTATTTTTTATAGAGATGGTATTTATATTCATATATAATATTAAGTACATAATAATCGTTATATTATAATAATATATCAATTTCAATCTTACTTCCATTCACTTAAAAATGATAACGTCGTTTATGGGTACATGTGAACTGTCACCTCCACGAAGCGATGTGATTCATTTTTTTTTAATAAATCACACATATGATATACATAAATATATTTAAATTATAATAATTATTTATTTATTATTCTGTAAATATAAAATGGTAATTTTCTTAGTTCCATAATGATCAGTTAAAAATGGAAAATATTACTCATGCGTACGTACGGGCTACCATTACAATGATTATAACATTTTCTATTATTCATAAAAATACATAATTTTTCTATTTAAAGGTATAATTTTTGTATAAAAAATATAATAATTTCATGTATATTAATCTAAATATGATGTAATTATGACCACATGGACTATTGACATCTTACTATGTTCATTT
This sequence comes from Viscum album, assembly GCA_963277665.1. NCBI lineage: Eukaryota > Viridiplantae > Streptophyta > Magnoliopsida > Santalales > Viscaceae > Viscum > Viscum album. Next base: position 2,043,349,968 of record OY728126.1, on the reverse strand, counting down.
TTAAATCAAGTACAAATATCGACAAAATGTCTGATATGAACATATATAATTTTTTAATAGTTATAACATGGTAATAAGTGATATATAATTAATAATTTACATGAAATAATTTCTAAATAATGTAAATAATTATTATATGTTTATTATTTTATAATACAAACATGATACATGAAAAATCTGAATCAAGATAAAGGACCTCATCTCAATCTCCTTTCATTTAGAAATTTTTTCACAATATGCACAATTATTATTTGATAAGGTGTATATACAGCCACTAAAACATTTTATATACATATCTTATCTATAATTATGTTATATAATGTTTTAGTAAATTTATTCACACATGGATATTAAAATATAAATGTTAAATGTGTTATGGGACATTTTGAACGTTTAGATATTTAATTATCAAATCATTTTCTTCATGATATTAATTTATGTACTTATTATATAGACGTCAAGGAATTTTAAATTAATTTGTTTTATACTATGAATTTAATTAAAATAAATTGTAAAAGGAATTTTTTTTGGTGATTTATATGGAATATTTTGATAAATGAAAAAAGGAAGGTTCTATTAAATTTATACGATGACAATAACTTCTCTGACACTGTCATAATTATTTTATAGTTGGATTCCTCTATAATCCTTGATGTTTTTAAAAGGAAAATAAACACCCTTTTTCATTGTATGGATAATTTTTAATTAAAAATTGTTTAGAAAATGGAATTACTATTTCAATTTCGTGAAATTATTATTTTTGATTGAAAATGAAATTTTTTTTATTGAAATGTTCATAATTGAAAATTTTTATATGTTATGATTGTATAATGGTGATTTGGAATTTAATGATCGGTTACATGATAAATCAAAAACGGGTGGTTCCATGGTAATCCAATGATGTGTGGGTATGTTATGACCACCAATGTAATGGGTATTAAAGTCGATCATACGACTATGAAATTTGTAAAAGGGATATTAATACAAGGGTATTGTATGTATATTCCATTTAAGTATGATTATATATCAAGTTAACATTATATGTTATATGTTCTTTCTATGGATTTTATGGTAATATTTTGATCCAAAAATGGTAAATAAGTGAGATTATATTTTGTGATGAGTAATTATAAATTCTTTATTTTGAAAGGAATTATATTATGATAAAGTATTCACGATTTTCATGTTTTGGAAAGGATAACAATTTTATATATTTATGTGCCTTACTGATATATTATTGAAAATCCCATGTTTTAGAAAGTATTTCATAGAATTTAAGGGAGAATTGAGAGGTATATTTTATCAATTTAAAAATTGTGATGATTAAAAATGAAACAAAACCATGTTTCTTTTTAAATATTTTTTTTCCAAACGAATGGATATTCAGTAGAAGTATCTACATTGAAATATTTTAGTTTTTATGTATGATATATTTCATATTTATCTAAATATATAAACTTGAAAATATCCTCATTGTGAATAAATGTAAATTCTTGATTTAACTCAACATTATGTAATGTTTGAGGAATGGGAATTATAGTTTTTATTAGGGGGCGACTAATATAACTTTATATGTTAGGGTGATATTTAATCAGAAGGTACAATAATCATATAACCATAATGGATACCATGATAAGAAAATTAGTTGGAAATTTAGACAAATTTAATGACGTTCTGATAACATGAATAAGGATATATTAGTTTTTGGGTTCCTTATAAAATTTTATATGATTTTTTACTCTCACTTTCCATTTTGGTTTTAGTAAATGGATTGATCCCACAGGCACCAAAACAACAATGGATGTTAAAGATAATGTGTTGGGTCTCAACCTAAGAAACCGAATGAAATAGGTGCTACAATGAGAACAATTTTAGTTAACCAAAACCAAATATTAGGATTATTGATTAACCACTGGAACATTAGAGATTTTTTATGATGCCTCATATACGAGAGAAATGAATCCCTATGGAATTTAGGTAATAATTATGATAAAGGAAATTATATTCACTGAAATATGTGTCAAGGATATGAAAGGAAACACATAGGAAAATGTTTCAATGGGAATGGATGAAGTAATATATGTGGTAATTAAGTTGATAAAGTAATAACCTACTAAGGAAAAATGAAGTGTTCTGTTTACTCCATGAAAGTGAAAGAAGTTCCTTTCACATTATCAATTGAATGTTTTAAATGTGGGGATTATGGTCATTTTTAAAATAACTCTCCTACTAAGAAGGTTTTCAAATGTGATCTGGAGGACCATACAAATATTTGATTATAAAAATCTTATTCCATTTAAATTGATGATGAGGAACCTAAAAATGGACTTTTCATGGGCGGTATTCTTTATTCTCTCATGTTTTTACAATATTGAATCTTAGGACTTGATTCATTTTTATTTTGATCTTATGAATGAATTATTAATGAATAACATGTAATATCATGATTAAAAGATCACAAATAATATTGAATGATTAATATTTCTAAACAATTATTATTTAAGAGTTATGGTATACTTTAGGATGATGAAATGTTTAAAATTATTAATTCTCTTTTGATTACGATATTACATTGGAAGAATATTTTCTATTATGTGTGTCCCTGACGATTTTTATGAGAAATTATTATTGAAACATAAATTACCATTTAATTTTTGGATATAATTATAAATGTATGATTAATATTTATTGTTAATATGATCATTGATTTTGAGGTAATTATGGGATATTATATTTCGAGATGAAAAATGATAGGAATGAGATAAAATTTTAGGATAAATATGTTATGATAATTTTTAAGTATTTAATCTCTTTTTGGGAATGTTTTAAAAACTATATTATGTTAGAAAATGGATAAACAAATGGATATGTGACAAGTCTATTGCATTGAATCGGGCTGTAGGAATAAAATCCACAGCCGAAGGGATACACGACATTATTAGATACCACTGGCCTACATGAAGTCAATGATTAGTGTGAAATTTAATTTTTAATTAAAAGAGTGTATGGAATAATAATAAGTTGATTTTGGGAAATCAGGTTTTTTTAAATGGATATCCTATGCATAGGAAAATGATTTGGGGAATATGTGATCAATGTTATTTTACTAGATGTTCATTATTTTATGAACTTTATATAATTAAGTTAAATATAATACTATAGTATTTTAATTAAGGTGTAATAGATGAATTATATTTTGGACGAATATGTTATTTTATTTTGGAATTCTATATATTTAGGTTATTTATCTAAATGACTAACCTATATTGGAGAACGTGTTTGTAGGGTAATTAATTTTGGTTATGATCTATTAAGAGTGATTGACGTTATTTGGATGTAAATGTAAAAACCGTAACTTGGAAGTCTATATTATCAAATAATTCAACTTTTTCTGTTTCAATCATAGTTTGGTTTATTTTGAGAAATTTTAACGACAATTACAAATCAAATGGTCTTTGTCAAACTATGGTTATTAATTTTTTAATTTTAGTGAATAAAATTATTTTTTCATTTTGGGGGAATTATCTAATATTTTACTAACCATTTTCGTTTTGTATGATGTTGAATGTTATGATAAATAGATAATTATCCTTTTTTAAATTATGTTATTTTTTTATAATCTCATTATATTGCTTCAAGAATGAGAAATTCATCACAAATACTAATATATTGAATAAAATTATGATATTAATGTTTAAATTGATTAAAAGAAGAAAATATCATTTTTAATGTAAGTATATTTCTTATTTTCATAGTCTAAATATTAAAATAATTCATCATATCTCTAAAAAGAATCATAAACAATGATTTCCTTTTACTTTTACCACTATTAAAACAATGGTGGCTTAACCCATCACAAATTTATAGTTTTTTATTGTTAATTTATTCATAATGATGTTTTTATATATATCTCCATTAGAACATGATGGTTAGTTTCCTCGCCAATATCCTTTTTTTCCTACATGTATCCCTAGTATCTGACACACAACAATATGTTTTTTTGAAATCAAATGTTGCTCACAAGTCATTGTTATAAAAAATTACATATTAAAATATTATTATTTTATGTAGTAGTTATCACCTAGATATTATAAGGTCTTTAAGGAATAATGCTAACTTAACTATGAAAATATTTTTTACTCATGTTTTTATAATGATTAATTGGTTAGAAAATAACTGATAAATAATTCAAAAAACACAATTAAATACAAAGGATGTATTTCTATGAAAATCTAATTTAATTGTGAATAATTGTTTTTATAAAATATTAAAATCAATCTTGTAGGATTATATTCATGAAATATAAATTCCATATAATATTCAACATTCATCTTAAATGGTTTCTAGTAATTATATAAGATTAAAATAAATTTTAAGGATTAAAGGTTTATTTTTTAAAAATGCACTTTAAGAGAGTTTTGAAGGGGAACCCATTTTAAATCTTTTTTTTAATTTTATAATTTATATTGGAAAAATTTAAATTATTATTTATAATTGGGACATAAAAAATTTACTTTTTTAATTATTTGGAATTTTTATGAAAATACTCATTTTTAATTAATAGTGAAAAATACTGCATTTTAATTCAAAAATAATTTTCCATATTATTTATTTATATACATAAATTATATTTTTAATTAGTTTTAAATTATAATTAATTTTTTAAATTTTTTAATCAAATTCATTTATTTGGAATTAATTTTGAATTTAAATTAGATATAAAAATTTTCGGAGCTCTTGAGTGTTTTTTATTTTAAATCCAACATTCTCAATTCATCATGGAATTAATTTAAAATTATATTTTTAAAAAATATATGTTATGAATTTTCAAAAAATAAAATAAATGGTTTTAATATGTATAAATTCTTTTATTTAATACGATCCACTTATTTATTTAAATAGTGAGTTTTGTATTTTATTAACCACGATTAAAGGTAAATTATTTAATTAATATTAAAAATAATCTTATAAATATTATGAATCTTCCATAAGACATGTCATAATATTATTGGATGATTTATTTTCGATCAAGACAATCCATAGGCCAAAACGTTGGCCCTTATAACCCACTTGGTCGTTATTATAACATTTTTAAGCATTGTATTAAAAGTAAAGACTAAGATTTCATAATCCTATCTCTCATAACTATAACAATTTTAATATATTGTTATATACGGGATAAATTTTTCTGTAAATATTATTAAAAACACTAAAATAGTAGTATACATCATTTCAATTTATTTATAATTATTTTAAAATAAATAATTATATTAAATAGTTTCACATTGATGACGTCATAAGGAAATAATTAATGAAAGAATAATTTAAATTTAATTATAAATACAAAAATAAATATAATTTGAGACAATTTATTCCATCCTAAAAAATTTTGGATAAATTTTCTATTTTTTTATGTTTTAAAAGAGTTTTTTAGAACACATATTACTATTCTATTATTTTTAAAAAGTAATCTAATGAATATTGTCAAAAATGATACTATTGGTATTTTAAAATATAAAATAATTTATCAACTGATATAAAATTAACAAAAACGTACAATTCATCCAAAAGTTTTGGATAAGTCTAAAAATTTCATTAATGAATAATTAATTGGTCTTTTGGAATGTTTTGTGAATTAATTTAACCCTTAATGAGTAAATTACTTGATAAAATGGAAATAGTTAAATGGGATTAAAACAAAAATATAATGCTTAAAATAAAATAAATACAGGTGTAAAATTATTTGGTTGATATTATTTTGATTCATCCAAACCATATAATAAAAGTAATGTAATTTTGAGTCATTTTGAGTTAAAAGTCAATTTATAATAATTTAATATTTTAAGGAATTTCAAGGGATCCCTTCCCATCTCTAATAAAAATGAACCCATTCCTCTCTATTAATCTCAGTTGAAAATCCTTTTATTTAGGAAAATATCTCCCCAAAAAACATACTATAATACTACCCGATTTAACTGAGTCCATGTTTTAGGCATAACACCCTCCTTAGAGATATTAAGATAATCTTCAAAGGTGATCAACTGAAGAGGAGGTGTCATTTTTAATAATGAATTTCAATATTATTCATTATTCCACTTATTAGAATCTACATAAACCATGATAAAATAATAATACCAATATATTAAAAATATTAAGATGTTATTATGTGAATATCATCACCTAAATCCATCCCAAATTTCATCAAATGGGAAATGAACATTTTGTTTGTGTGTGCGAAAGACTACCGACTCGCGAAGTGATAATGGTAGTTTTTCTTCATCATCATTAATGAGTAGACATGATGGTGGAATTAATATTAATATGTGATATTAAGGAATTATTATCATTATAATATAAGAATATATCCATTACCTTCTGACTTTCTAGGAACATAACAAATTATAACATTTTTTGCACATATGTGTGATCAATATCATCCATGAAGTGATCTAATAATTTTTTTCACTACATAAAATTTATGACATTTATAAATATATTTAAATTATTAATATGATATTCATGATTTTATTATCATACTCTGAATATAAAATGTTACTACCTTTCTTTCCATGAAGATCGATGAAAAATGGAAAACATAACTCATGCGTACATATGAGGTATCGTCTCCATGATTATATCATTTTAATATTTCAGAACAATACAGAATGGTTCAATATATAAATATATTTTATGTATAAAAATTTTATAATGTGATTAATATTACTATTTAGATTATGGAATTATGATCTGATTGGCTTTTGACATCTTACGAAGTTATTTTCCAAATAAATTATTGAATATCAACAAAACATCTGACCCAAAATTAAATTTTTATGTAATTGTTATAACATGGTAATAAGTGGTTTAAAATTAATAATAAACATGGAAAATGTTCCCAAATTATTTAAATAATTAACTGAATATTATTATCTGGGATGATAATGAATATACTTAAAGAATCTAACTTGAGGTAAGGTACTTCGTCTCAATTTCCTTTCAGTGATGCATTTCTTGATAATATAACAATATATTACTTTATAAGGTGTATATAGAAACTTTATAATATTTTATACCCATATTTATTATATAATAATGTTATTTAATTTTTAATTAAATGTATTATTTCATAGATATTAATATTTAAATGTTCAAATAGGATGGAAGACTAAGAACATTTAAATATTCATTTATAAAATATTTTTCTTCATGATAATAATATACATATTTATTATATAAATATAAAAATAATTTATATGAAAATATATATATATATTTATAATTTAACTCAAAGTCTTTCAAAATGTACATTTTTACATGTTTTCTATGGAATTTTTTAATGAATGACAAAGAGAATGTTCATTTAACATATACGACTAAAAACATCTCCATCACTGTTATCATTAATTAATATTTGGCTTCCTCTATAAGACATAACATATTTAAATGTAAAATACATCCCTTTGTCTCTTTATGGTTATTTTATTATTCAAAATGTTATTGAAAATTGAATGGTTATTTAAATATCATGAAATGATTTCTTTTTAATGAAAATGATATTTTATGAGGCAAATGTTGCTAATTTAAATCATTTATTGTTATGATTGTATAATGGTACTGGGATATTTGATATGTGGTTCCGTGATAAACCAAATATCGGTACTTCCATGATAATCCAATGACATGTGTTTATCTTATAACCATCAATGCATTTGGTATGGAAGTTAGGGGTATGGATATTCCATTGGTAAGAGTGATATTAAAGTAACATGACTGTGTGGTAATTCAATATAAGTATGATTATTTCCCATGTTACCTTTATAATTTATATGTTCTTTCTTTGGATTTTACGGTTAAATTTTGATTATAAAATCAGAAATCAATGTTATTATATTCAATGAAAGATATTTTCTACTTTCATATGAGTAATGTATTACATTATGATAAAGTATTCATGATTTACATGTTTTCCCTAGGGTAAAAGTTTCCTTTAATTATTTTCCTTAGATATCAATTAGTTCTCATCCCATGTTTTAAAATATTTTTCACTGGATTTAATGGAATATAGTGATATGTATGGGACCAAGGTAAAATTACGATGATTAAACATGAAATGAAAAAAATTCTTTTTATTTATTATTTACTTAAAAATAATTGATAGTGAGTAGAAGTTTATAAATTATAATATATGAGTTGTTATTTATGAGATATGGCCTAATTATCTACAGATCTAAACATTAAAATGTCCTCAATGAGAGTAAATGTTGATTCTTGAATTAACTCAAGATTATGTAATGTTTAAGGCACGTGGCCTTATAATTAAACATGTTATGGATGAGAAAAGGGGCTCTTGAAGTATGTATATGGGAGGATATGTGGTTTTTTTTATATAATTGGATGCTAGGACACACATAAGAATTCTAATGTTTTTTGAGATATATTATTTTATTACACATTACAAATGGATCTAAATTATTTGTTATTGAAGATAATATGACATATGGTTTATATATTCCTACTAGACTATAACATCTATTAATTTATGTGTAATTTTTATATGTAATTATTTCGAGCCCGATAAAATCGACGGCATGTAATTCTGAGGTCGGGAGAGCCAGGAACAGAATGTTGAACTTTTTTAAGATACATTTAGTAAACGTGCGATCCTGATTTTCTACCTTTAGAACCATCACTCAAATAAAAAATCCAAGGGTACCGTTTAATTCGGAATGTCAGGATTCTCTTAGGAATGATGTAACTTTGTCTATAAATGTAACAACACAATATTTCATAGTACGTTTTTTCATCAAAGTAATTAAATAACTTGCACTACAAGAAACACAGAGTTCTAGCACACCAAAACTGACCAAACTAGTCGTTCATAAGAAGTTATGAATAGTATTAACTGAATTTTTATATTTATATAATCTTTATTATTTTAGAATCTTTATTATGAGTTTCTTATACATAATGTATGAACAAATTCATTTTTTTCAGGTAAAAGAAGTATTAAAAAAAGGCAATTTTACCACCTTTTAATGATGAACCCTTTTAAAAATCCAATATTTTAACCTTTTATATATTCATTTTGACAAAATAAACTTTATCTTTAGAATTAGGAGATAATAATTTAGTTTCAATAATTTTTTTGTTCTGATAACTTTCATATTTGGGTGATTAGTGAAAATACTATATTTTAACAGAAAACAACTTTTTTAATCAAAATAATTTAGAGTGATAAATTTTAAATTTTTATGATTTGGTGATATAAATAGATTATAATTTTACTATTTAATAAAATTTTGGTCATTATAAGTAAATTCACATTTAAATTTGACATAAACCCATGCCAATTTTTAGATAGTTTTAACTTTTTTTAAATAACTATTTTTTTGGCAATGGAAATTAATTTTAAATTAATAAATGCAAATTCTATGTTATAAATTTGGTAAAATTGAATTAATTTGTTAATTCATAACATCACGAATAGCTTAATGTGAAATTTTGTAATTTTTCAGAAAACATTCAATTTTTGATGAATAGTGAAAACACTGAGTTATTGGTTAAAAAAAACTTTTTATTTAAATAATTATTTATTTTATTGAAATTTATGTTAGGTAAAAATGGATACATAATTCCAATATATGATCAATATAATTTATTGGAATCTTTTTATAATAACTTTAGATATATAAAAATATTATATAACTTTTTCCCGTCTTTTAACCACCTCCTTGGAGAATTTTAAATTTTTCATAAAACATAATTTTACCATTTCTGTGAGATAAATTTAAAAAATCTGAGTTAAAAGGTAATCCTTAGTAACTAAAATATGGTTCAATAAGTATAAAATTATTTTTTGGGTAATAGTATGTTTTAACTTTTATTTACCGCGGTTAAAGGTAAATAAGGTAAATCAAGGTAAAAAGAATATTTTAATAATAAAAAATTATATTAACACTTGTCCTAACATTATTTTATGAGTCATTTCCGACCTTGGTCATTCTTCAGACGATTGTGGGACCCCCTGGAGCCAATTATGAATGATAATGACACTATATTTAAATTAACATAAAGTAAAGGAAAAATGACATACACAAATATCGTTTAGTAAATAATATTTTTACATGGGGTTATAGAAGTCATATTTTAGACTATAAATATTAATTGGAACGATAAATATAATTCCTAAATAATTGTATTTTATTTATATTTTTTAGAAATTATATTGTTTAATTTATTAATGACACAATGATGAGGCAGTAATTACCTTATTAATAAAATATTAAAATACTTGATATTACAAATATCCAAATAAATGAAATTTGAGGCCTTATATTAATTACAATAATTTTATAGGTTAATATGACATTTTAGGGTTTATTAAATGAATTTTTTTTGAAGAAATAATTCTTTTATTAATTTAAGAAAAACAAAATAGCAAATAGTGTCAAAATAGACCAAAAAGATTTTTTAAAACTAATATTATTTTATTAATTGATATTCTATTCCTAAAAATATATGGATCATCCAACGATGTTAAATAATATTATATATGTCATTAATGAACCACATGTGGTTCTCTTGGATGTTTATAGAATGTTTATTAACCATATAATATTAAAATACAAAGAAACTTGGTAAATGTCAAACTAAATAACTAAGAGTTAAATATAAAATATGTGTTTAATATATTGTCCAAAACCAGTATAAAACCTATTTTTTGAGTATCTTTTGACCCATCCCCACTTTATAATTTAAATAATTAATTTTTTAGCCATTATAATCCGAAAATGAGTGTATTATAAAATAATATTTCAATGTTTTTCTAAGGTTCCCTTAACCCCTTTTATAAATGGGCACTTCCCCTTCCCTCAAATTCACATCATCAAAGCCATTTGTCTTGGCCAACACCCACCCAAATATCCTCTCAACATTACTCCCATCATCCTAGAGGCATAAAATAAGTCTTAAATCCAACCTATGGAGCCATTTTTATCAAAACGAAAGAAAGAACCCGAGAAAGAGGTAAATATTTAATCACCTCATTCATGTTTCTTTCTTCTTCCAATTACTCTTTCATTGTTGTTTCAATTATAAATTAATAACACTAGTATAATATATACATTTTTATGTTATTATAAATATGGTAATTCCATATTCATTATTCTATTCATCCAATGACTGATATGTCGCCTTACGTGCGTACGTACAACTTACCGTCTCCACGTTGTGGTGTAATTATTATTCAATATATTATTATTTGGATGGGTATAATAATGTTGTTTAAGTGATATAAATAATAAATATAACATGATAATTATTCTCTATATATGATATTCCATACAATTATACATTATTTTAATATAAAAAGAATAATATTCTCGCTCGTGCATACGTGCGGATTACCGTCTCCACGAACACGAGGAGATTTGATCCCCATTGTATATATTCAAGAATATTTTCATAATATGATTAATCATAATGTTTAAAGACGTAATATTATTCTTAATATGAACACGATACTTCCTATCCATAACAAATATTAATTACGTAACAAAGAATATAAAGGAAAACAAATCAGTTAACACCCGAAACGAGGATAATACAAAGACATTATTAACAAATAAATATTAAAAGATCATATATGATATCATATTAAGGTATATGATTCTTGTATAATTTAATAAAAATTATTTCACCATTATACAGTAGGTTAACCAACACTCTACTATAGAAAATTATATTGTAAGGGTTATTTCTACAATCTCTTTATTATCCGAGGTTGTTTTTACGTAAGTATCTACTGGGACCTCTTTATCATCCAAATCCATGTTTCTTATAAATGTGTTTCAGAACAATTTTATAGTAGACAAATAGGTAATTTAACTTATGTCATCATTTATCCTTACAGGTTTTGAAATAAACATTCTGTTTTTTTCCAAACACGGTACTTTATGAACTTTTTGAAAATAATTATGATAAATTTTTGTAACTTATACAGCAGGTGCAGATATTTTCCACTGTTATAACATCGTCAATTCTTCCCTTACAATATTATATAAATATTTTCAATATAAATGTCTTCTTTATAATTATTTGACTCTTAAATGATTTCAAAATAGAATGATATATTTCTCTAAAAAAGGTTTTTATTTCATCTATGTCAACATCCATTGATGGATTTTAAGTTTATTTGAAGTTGATTTATTACGATACAATACTTCCATATTTTATTGACAGTTTTGTGATATGTTTGACTCTGGATGTTAAATTTTTATACCATTCATATTTAATACTTAATGAATTGACATTTAGTATTCTAGTTTTAATACCAATGTTTATGTTATATTTAAACATTTTCATATGAGGAATATATTGGACTTAGTAAGTGATGGGTGGCACCCGCTATAGCTCCTCGATGCATCGGTAGGTCTCATGAGACAACTATATGTGGAATTGGATGAGGTCTTTCCTAAATTTATATATGGTTATGGCGTACGCCTTAATAATTTTTAGACCTCTTAGACTAGGCCTTTACAAAATGTATCAAAATGTCTGACATTATATATTCCCACATTATGAAAATAATATTGAAGGTTCATGTGGTAATTAGTCTAGTATAATACCCATGATAATGTTTTATTATGGCATTATTTACTAAACTCATATTCCTACTATAAAAGTGATGATGTTTATTACAGGTAATGGCATGTGTTTTAAATTATATATCATGATTAATATTTATGTTATCATCCACTGTATATCATACCCTTACTAAGAGTTTGAGCTCACCCCTTTCTTATGTTTCATCTTCCAGGGATCCCAAGAAGTGTTTTATGTTTAAGATTCAAGGTTATTCTAAGGGAACATTGGCATTCTAAACGGATTTTTTGTGTGTTGTTTGTTGGAAATTGTAATATAATGTTCATGTATGTAATATATTTTCCAATAATTCTAATGTAATCGTTGTTTTGGGACTTGATTCCTTTTCATCATGCCAATGGATTAATATAATGCATCGACTCTGGGAATCTAGGGATGGGATGTTAATGTTAGTATTAGAGGAAGTTTAACAACATCCTGGAAAAAAATATTTTGAGAAAATATGATTAGAGAAAATTCTCCTAAGATAGACTTTGAGGACTACTATAGAATAATTTCCTAGAATTTTTGTAATGTAGAGATTTTGTGAGGTTTCCAAGAAAATAACTCCCTATCACGATATGAGCAGGTAGAGGTGTCTCTGGCACAGATATACTTGGGGGTAAAACCCAAAAAACACTACTTTGAGCTAGATTCGAACGGGAACTAGTGCACGACAACGAGCCTTACTCCACTCTTGGTTTCGACAATCCTAGGGTATATGCTTAAGATAATTCTAATTTTCGTTATAAATCATTATAAAGGATTTACCATTATATACCTCCTAATAGAAAATATTTTAATGATTATGGATTATATCTACAAACTATTCAATTTAAGTTAGGTATTTTACATGTTTGGAATTATTCATTGCAATTCATAAATGAACCTAGTGAATTCCATTGTATACAAAATGCACCCAATAGAAGGAATGTGAACTCCATCAATACGTATGATCTAAAGAGTAAGAAGGATCATATCCTTCATAGTATTAAGGCAACATTTATAAAGGAAATATTCTCCCATGTATTCTCAAAATATGAAGAAATAGTATCATGTGTTAACAAGATAAGTAACGAATTCTCTATGTTCTATGGATTTTAAGGGAAGCAAGTGGACAAAAGGATGAAAGAGAGATATATGGATAAAGGGAAGAGGTAAAAGAAGGATTTTCCCATATTTGATAAATGTGGAAATAATCACATTTGTAAATGCATGAAGGGAATGGTAGTTTTTTATAAGTGTGGAGAAAAACGACACCATGTATGTGATTTGAAGGGTAAGAAAAGGGTTTCAAATGTAAAATGATTCATCTAAAAGGAATTGGGACACTACGCAAATCAATGTCTCAATCATCAGAGTACACCACAGATGATGTTACTAGATAATAATAAAGTTATGATACAACCTCAGATGAAGAGGAATGACTATTTTTCTTATTTTTTTATTATTGAATTATTTTATTATAGTGTTTTGTCAATAATATACTGGTTATATGAATAATGGAGATAAATAAGGATTTTTCTGCAATACTATTTTATTGATGATTTGATATTATATGGTTCTAATAAAATGGACTTAATAGTATTCCACACTTTTTGTAAAATACATGGTTGATGGAATGGTAATCCTCAATGTGGTTCAAATAATTAGGGAGTGATTTTGGAATAAGAGATGGTTGACTTGGATAAAATATATCAGATATTCTTGACTTCCTTAGACCTGATTAATTAATTGTTTATTTCATCATTGTTTGAATATTATAAAAAATTTGGTTATAATGGATATATCCAGTATTGTGTAATGGATAAGGGAGCATGAATGTTATCGATAAGGTTTTATGTTAATTCAGGGTGTTACCCTATTTTAAAATAATACACGATGAAGGTGTTCACATGTTATTACGTGGGAAAAATTATCTTCATTGTGTTTTTCTTAATTATAAATTTTGGAATGTGATTTTGGATTGTTTTATTTTGGATAAGTCTAAAGGTTGGAATGGAATATGTTTGAAATTGGATACTATTGTTATTGTTATTTTTGGATTATTATAATATGGACAAAGCGAAGACATTGTGACAACCCCTCACGTCAGACAAAGTTGTGGGAATCGAAACCACAACCATAGTGCTATTGGGATTTATCACCCACCACTGGACTACGTGATGTCTATGGATTTTATAGTGTAATTTTGATTTTAAAGATTCTAATAGGAGAATTATAAATTCATTTTTCTTGAACCCTATACGTATAGCATAAATAGAATATTTTTTATGTTCTAATATCATTTAAAGTGAAAGATGAGTTTGTGGTTGAAATTAGTTAAAGGATGGTACTCTACTGGTAAAATATATATATTTTTCATCTCTTATTATATGAAAAAAGTAACACGTAAACATTAGTTAAGGTATCATAAAACTAAAAATGTGTTATCCTAATACCTTATGTTTTGTTGAACCGATGATATTTTAAATCAACATAGATTGATGGATTTGAGGCCCTCAATTATAAAATTGTTTGTGACTGATGACCTCAATAACTACCTATAAATATTGACATTTTTCCTCCAATTATGTGTCTCTAATTTCCTCTAATGTTCTCTTAATCGAGATCATAATTTGGTGGTGATTTTTTCATTCCCCTTTTTCTCTCATTAAGACTAAATTTTATTAACCCAATTTCAGATGTGTGTTTTCCCACAATGGTATTTTCTATTTTCAACCATTTATTTTTGATAAACAATTTCAAATTGAAAGGATGCAATTTATTGAAGGAGGGAATAATGTAACACCCCAATATTTCATATTACGTTATATCTTCATGGAACTCAATAACATTCACTACATGCAACACCGAGTTCAAGCTTACCACGACATACCAAACTAGTCGTTCAATTGCGGTTATGAATAGTTTTAACTTAATTTTGAAATTTATATAATCTTTAGAATTTTATAATCAATATTATGAGTTTCTTAGACATACTGTGTGAAAAAATTCATTTTTCTGATAAAATAAGTATTTTTTAAAAAATACAATTTTATCGCCTTTTAATAAAGAACCCTTTTTTAATTCCAATATTTGAAACTCTTATATATTAAATTTGAAAAAATAAACTTCTTTAGAATCTGGATGTATGAGTTTTGTTTCAATAAATTTTTTGTGTTTTTCTGATAACTTTCATATTGCGGTTAATAGTGAAAATACTATATTTTAACTGAAAACAACTTTTTTAATGAAAATAATTTATAGTGGTAAATTAAAAATTTTAAATATTTTAAAGTATAAATAGATTATATTTTTAATAATTAATACTCTGTTGGTCATTATTTGTAATTTCACATTTAATTTTGACATAAACACATGTCAATCTTTTGATAGTTTTTAATAATTTAAAAACCTGTTTTATTGTTTTGACAACAAGAATTAATTTTAAATTAATGTTCTATGTTTGAAATTTGGTATAATAGACTTTATTTTTAAATTCAGAATATCAAAATTACTTTATGGTGAAATTTTGGTATTTTTCTGAAAACATTCAATTTTTGATGAATTGTGAAAACACATTCTTATTTGTTAAAACATACTTTTTATTTAAATAATAATTGTTTATTTAAATTTATTTTAGGTCAAAATAGATACATAATACCTATATAAGTTAAATATAAATCATTGAAATCATTTTATAATATATTTAGATATATAAAAATTTTATTGAACTTTTTATCATCTTTTACCCACCTCCTTGGAGAATTTGAAAATATTCATAAATCATAATTTTACCATTTCTGTGAGTTAAATTTTAAAAATCAGAGTGACACGATTATCCTCAGTAAGTTATATATGCTTCAAAAATAATAAAATTATTTTTGGTGAATAGTAATTGTTGTCTTTTATTTACCGCAGTTAAAGGTAAATAGGGTAATTCAAGGTAAAAAGAATATTATAATATTACAAAATTACCTTAACACTTGTCCTAACATTATTAGATGAGTCATGGATGACCGTGGGAAACCTTGGGTATATTTTGGAACCCCATGGATCCACTTATGAATGATGATGACACATTATTTTACGTAACTGACTGTTAAGGAAAAGATGACAGAAACAAATATATTTTAGTAACTAAATTTTTTTCATGGGGTTATATATGTCATATTTATAACTATAAATATTCATTGGAAATATAGAAATATTTCCTACATAATGGTATTTTATTTTTATTTTTTATACATTAAATAATTTAATTTATTTATGACACAATGATGATGCAGAAATTACTTTATTAATGAAATATTAAAATAATTGATTTTGTAAATATCCAAATAAATTTAATTTGATATTTGTTATGAATTACACTAATTTTATAAGTTAATATGACATATTAGGGTTTATTAAATTAATTGTGTTCGATGTAATAATTCTATTATGAATTAAAAAACAAAATAGAAAATAATGTCAAAATTGACATAAAAGAGTTTTTTCAAAAAATATTATATTATTAATTGATATTCTATTCATAAAAATATATGGTTCATCCAAAGGTCTTAAATAATATTATATATGTCATTAAAGAATAAATTGATATTCTTTGGAAGTTTATAGTACGTTTATTAACCGTATAATATAAAAGTACATTGAGCCATGGTAAATGTAAAACTAATTAACTAAGAGTTAAATCTAAAAGATGAAGTTGATATAGTGTCCCAGACATATCTAAACCTCATTGGTTGAGTCGTTTTTTACCCATCCCCACCTTAGCCTCTATATAATTCATTTTGGAGCCATTATTAAACTAAAATGAATTTATTATAAAATAATATTTCAATCTTTTTCAAAGGATCCTCTCACCCGTCTTATAAAATGGGAATTCCCATTCTCTCAAATTCACACCTTCAAAGCCATTTGGCTCGGCCAAACCCTACCTAAATATCCTATAATATTTCCTCTATTCATCCTAGAGGCCTTATTTTATTCAAAAAGAAATCTTAAAGAGCCATTTTAATCAAATCAAAAGGAAGAACCCGAAGAAGAGGCAAATATTGCATCACCTATTTCAGGTTCCTTTCTTCTTCCACATCCTCTTTCTCTGTTGTTTCAATTATAAAATAATAACTCCAGTATCTTCAATATACTATTTTGTTAATATAATATGGTACGACCATATTCATTATTCTATCCATCCTTTTAATTACATGTCACCATACGTGCATACATACGGCTTACCGTCTCCACGTCGTGGTGTAATTGTATTTCAATACATTATTATTTTGATGGGTATAATAATGATGTGTAATTGATGTAAATAATATATATAACATGATAATGATTCATTATATATGTTATACCATCCAATTATATATTATTTTAAAATCAAAAGAATCATATTTTCGCTCTTGCGTACATACAAATTACCGTCTCCACGAATGTGATGTGATTCGTTCTCCATCTTATCCAATCAAGACTAATTTTCATTAGATGATTAAAAATAATTTTTAATTGATTAATATCATTATGAATATGAATAAGATACATCCTATCTATAATAAACATTACTTATATAACAACGAATAAAATGGAAAACGAATCAGTTAACAGGTAAAACTATGATTTTATTAACAAAGCAATATTAAAAGATCATATATGATATCATATTAATGTATATGATTTTTTTTAATTTAATAACAATTATTTCACCATTATGAAGGAGGTTAACCTACCCTCCACTAAGGAAAATTACATGGTAAGGTTTAATTCTACAATATCTTTATTATCCGAGATATTTTTTAAGTAAGTATCTACTGGGACCTCTTTATCATCCACATCAATGATTCTTTAAAATGTATTTCAAAACATTTTTTTACTAGATAAAGTGGTAAAGTAATTTATAACCTTATTTAACATTATATGTTTTGAATGGAATCTTTCCGTCATTTTTCGAACACGGTAATTTATGACCTTTTTGACAACATTATGATAAAAATGTTTTTTATCTTATAAGGAAGGTGCGGT
The DNA here is from genome assembly GCA_963277665.1 of Viscum album. Classification (NCBI taxonomy): domain Eukaryota; kingdom Viridiplantae; phylum Streptophyta; class Magnoliopsida; order Santalales; family Viscaceae; genus Viscum; species Viscum album. The sequence goes on along the minus strand of OY728126.1, from coordinate 2,043,331,317 downwards.
TATTTTCCACTGTTTTAACATCATCAAAGTTTCAATTACAAGAATATAGTAATATATTTAAAATAATGTTTTCCTTATAATTATGTTACTCTTAAATTATTTCAAAATAGAATGAGACATTTCACTAAAATGTTTTGATTTCATCTATGTCAACATCCATTTATTGATTTTATGTTTATTTGAAGTTGATTTATTATGATACAAAACATCCATATAGTATTGAAGGTTTGGTGATATGTTTTACTATGGATGTGCTATTTTTATAAAATTCATGGTTTATATTTAACGTATTGACATTTCATGTGATAGTTTTAATACGAATGTTTATGTTATATTTCAACCATTTCATATGAGGAATGTACTGGACTTAGTAAGTGACGGGTGGATCCCACTATAGTTCCTTAATGCATAAGTAGGTCTCAGGAGTAAAATAGATGTGTAATTGGCCGAGGCCTTTCCCAATTTGATATATGGTTTTGTATGAGGCATTAATCATTTTTTCGACATCTTGGATGAGGCCTTAATGAAATGTTTGAGATTGTCCGACATTATACATTCCCTCATTATGAAAATAATATTTATGGTTCATGAGTTCATTTTACTAATAGAATACCCATGATTATGTTTTATTATGGATTTATTTACTGAACTCGTATTCCTTCCATAAAAGTGTTCATGTTTATTACTAGTAAAGGATTGTGTTTTCAATTATTCACCATGCTTAATATTTATGTTATCTTCCACTGTATTGCATACCCATACTGAGCATTTTAGCACACCCCTTTTTTATGTTCCATTTTCCATTCATCCTAAGAAATTTTTTATGTTTATGATGTAGGGTTATGCTAAGGGAATAATGGAATTCTGAAAGGATTTTTTTGTGTTGTATGATTAAAAGTGTAATGTAACATTCATGTATGTAATCTTTTTTCGAAGAGTGCTAAAATGATCGGTCTATCGGGACATGATTCCTTGTCATCATGCCAATTTATTAAAATAATGCACAGACTCTGGGAATCATGGGTCAAGGAATTATATGCAAGGGCTGAGAAGAAATGTAATTTTTCAAACTCCTTGAGAAAAATAATAAAATAAGTTAAATTAATGATTTAGTTTTCATTAAAAATTTTGAGTAGCAGACAACAATGTTTTGGGGTAGTGAAAGGGCATCAACGATGCACATAAATGAGGCTCATTAATGACTCATTAAACTCGCTTCATAACTCTTCTATAATGACCTGTAACAACTACGATGTTTCTTACCTAAAACAGCCTAACATCATGACTTCGCATCATAATGGGAACTCTAAGACTTGATTTAATTTATAATTCAACACATAGGAAAAATATTGATTCACTAAATTGGTGGATTCTCGGTAGAACGTCTAACAAACTCCCACCCCATCAATGAACGAATAATACCTGCTAACCTCCATCGTCATCATCACACTTCACAAAGTTCAGAGCCAAGAAGCAAAATGAAAATCATAACCCCATGAGGATGAATGTTCACCAACAGAATTCAAAGAGGTCAGAGTTTTTGATTTATTGTTTTTTCCCATCCATTTCAAAATGAATAACTCAGATTAACCCATGAACATGGTAATCCATGGAACGTGCATTTTTTTTAGTGATGATGAATTCGTTGGGGTTTCGTTATTCAGGATTTATTAATCATTGTTGTAAAAATTAAAATCCCTGATCCTACCTTGTTTGGTAAAATTATAATGAGGAGGGATTAGGCAGACATGAACAATGATCGAGCCCCTACGACATGGTTTTTCATCATGTACAAAAATTAGAATCGTTGTAATGAATGTTTTGAGACCCTCGTTGTGGAGGGGAGGATCCCTTTAAAATGAAGGTGCAAGCAACATGAAGAACTGACCACCAGTGCAGACACGGTGGTCCATTAAAGAATTCGCTGGTGTTCCGGCAGTGGAACTGACGAATGACAGAGGTTTCCCATGGAAGAGGCCATGGGTGGGAGGTGGCGTGCCATGATGGCATACCAGACGAAAAGCTATGGCCGAACCAGGCTACGACACTGCAGGAGAAGCTATCCTCTAAGCTATTGGATGGAGGTGGTGAACGTGGTCGCTTAACCACATCATAGGGTAGCAGACACGACACCGAGCTCTATCCCATGCAACAAACCACAGTTTCTAGATTGTGGTAGATGAGGTGACCCACGATATGATGTTGGGGCATAGACCTGGCTCCCAACCACATCCAGCGCGGCGAATCGGTCGGCATATTGCAGACCAGACGGGGTGATAACCCCCAGTAGGCCAGACCGGTATTGCGGACAGGACAAAAGGCCCCCCCGAGTTGGAACCACAACTTGCAAGCCTGACCCATGCCCTTATCAGGCCGTGCAAGACTAGGTCGGGTCACCGAGTGAGTCATTATGCTGGACCCTCATATAACCGTCCTGGGTCCTGCGAGGCGCATTGAGCCTGACCCACTGACCATGCCAGACCAAACCGACCCCGACCCACCCAAGGTCACGTCGAGTCTGTCAGAATGAACTGTGGTATGTAGAACCACCTGAGCTTGGATAGTCGAGTCAGTATAACTTGGTCGGACTCAGCCCCATCGCATATGACCCCCTTGTTTTTAAAACATTGGTATCTTGCAATTTGTTCGTCTAATTGATGGGTTGTTCCTGGCATTTGGACCCTCTCGAGGAGGAGGATCTTTCAGCATGATTTATGGAGAATTTCATGGAATCTGAGAAGTGATTACTTTATTGAGGATTGGTTCTCCCAAGCCCGCTACATACAGAACCTAACGGTTGGCTGAGACCTCTAGGATTCTCAAGGACGACCCAGTGAGAAGAGGCTCAGTGTGACCCAGCATGTCCATGGTGGGGAGTAGCTTTGTGTGACTCAGTAGACCCATGTTACTTGACTGGAGAAGTAACTCAATTTGAACATGCTAGGAATTGTATTTCTGTGACCTGGTAAGCCCATTGTGGGGATCGACCTTGTGTGACACATGTTACCCATGGTACTCATCAGGGATGAGTACCTGAGCAGTTCATTAGTAGTGGGAAGAATCTTTTTGTGACCTGATAGGCCCATTGTACTCGATAAGGGAGGATTTCACCAACGACCAAGGTGTTCGACTTTTGGGATTGACGATGCTATAGTTACTACATTAGAATATACCTTGTGTGTTCCACCTTGTGTTTCAAGCATTACTTTGAGAAATTTTTTTGTGTTCTTTATTTTTATTTTTCTGTCCCAACTATGTACTATTTTACTCACCCCTTCATGGGCTTCGCCCAGACCTATTGTTTCTGGTGTAGGTGACCGATATTTCTATAGGGGTTCTTAGGGAGATGGGATGGACATATGTTATGACAGTGGATTTGGTGTCCTAGTATTAAGCACTCCCTAGTAGGACCGGGCAGACAAGACATACTAATTCCTCTTCCAGTAGCTTCACTACTCTAATGATCAGGTGGTGTTTACTGTAGATGGACATCACATCACTATTAGTACTTATAGTTTCCAGTTCATTTTTTAGTTTTTATTCTAGCCCTATTTCATTCAGTCGTACATGCACTCATTTTATTCAGTGTAATTTTGTTTCCATTTTGTGAGTTGAGACTTGGTTGGGTGTGTGTGTGTGTGTACAAGATTCGTGGCAAATGCCTCCCATTTGCAGGTCGACGCCTTCTGCACTAGTCACCAGCCCTTGGCCTTCATGAGGCGGGAATGAGGTAGTCACGACATAGGACATGGGGGATGGCATGTGACAAAGAAAATTACGTAGAAAAGTTGTTATATTTTATTTACCACTTTAATTTTCTCTTTTAACCCTTTTAACCAGTTTTAATTAATACCATGGAAGTTGAATTTTTTTAACAAATGTATTATATATAATGTTAAAAAATTAAAGTGGAATCATTAAAAAACATTGTAAATTAGGAATACAATTGTAGATACCATTTTAAAAAATTTAATTTCTATAAATGATAATAATTATATAAAAAACAACACATCAAAATGTGAGAAAATGGTTATTAAGAAAAATAATTTTTTTATGTATAAAAATTATCTTATATTGAAATATAGTATAATACAGGTTAAAAAGGAAATAATTTCATTATTTTAAATAAAATAATTATTATTATTATTTCAAACCAAAAAAATTTAAAGTGATATTATAAATACGTTATTAATATATTGGAACTAAAAATCATTTTTCTATGAACAAAAAGATAACATAGATAACAAAAATGATTAGAATATATTTCAATGTTCAAATTTTATATTTTAATGTTCATTATATTACATCATAATTATATATTTTGTCTAAAATTGTTAAATATATTTTTTATGTTATTCTTATTTCATTTTAATTCCATAAAAGTAATTGTTTTCTTAAATCGGTATACTTTACTATTCTTAAAAAATCATTTATTCTAAAAATTCAACAAAATTAATTATAAGAAAAAAATGACTCTATGATTTCATAAAATGATATTATTTTATATAAATTAAATATATTTTATTTTAAAAATTTGGTTTCAATCAATCTCTTGAATAAGGTTATGCGCTTTATGCTATAAATTCCTTAGGGGGAAATGTGTAATGTAATGCCCCGACCCTTGTTACACAGTCTCCGTGCATTATTACATAACATTGGCATGAAACAAGGAATTATTTCCCGAAATACGGATCAGTTTAGTAGCCTTCGAAGTACTAGATACATACATAAGTTTTACAATACATCATGAAATAAGAAAAAACATTATGTCCCCTTTGAAGACTCTTATATCCCATAGCCTATTCCCACAGGTTAATCATAATATAATTCATTGAATCATGGGAAAAATAAAACATAAGAAAGGGGTGAGCTCAGATGATCAGTAAAGATAACAATATAACAGAAACTATCATAAATAAGAACAATCATTTATAGTAATGTATAATACTAGAACACAAGCCTTTTAAACATAAAATTCAACATAATACGGAAAAGATAAATCAAATAATTCCATTTACCTATTCATATGGATATTCTAATTGTTAAATAATCACATTTAAAATCACTATCCAATTTCATAATGATGAAATGCATAATTCCATACTTCATAACCACATAGCCAAGGCCTTGTGCCAAGACTACAAATATGAATTTGTCAAGGCCTTGTGCCAAGACACGAGTTTGTCTCATGAGACCTATCGATGCATTAGGGAGCTATAAGAGGCACCACTTGTCAGTTACTAAGTCTAATTAATTTCTCATATGAATGGGAGAAACATAATCTAAACATTTATATTAAAACTAGCATACGAAATGTCTATACTTTAACCATAAACTATGACTGGTAAAAAAAATAGCACATCCACATTCAAACATAACTCCTTCAATACAATATAGAATATTGTATTATAATAAATTAACCTTAATTGATAATAAGTACAGATATTGATATAGTTGAAAATAATCATCAAAACTATTTGAGTAAAATTTCCCAATTTTTCTTGAAAACATTTAAAAGTATCACTATTTATCTAGATGTTGTTTGAAATAGATTATTGAATTGAATGTCCAATAAAAATTTGAAACTTTTAAAAATAATTTTAACTTTAGAACATTAATCTCCATATAAGTAAATTCTTAAATCTATTTTTAAAACAAGGACATTAATGAGAAAGATTTAGAAGAATAAAATTTAAAAACATTTAAAATGATATTTTAGTTAGTGTTCCTAAACAAATGATAGGTTCTTGAATTAAAATAATTGAGGTAATCAATACATAATAATATCTTAAGAATAAAGGAATTAATGATATATTATGTTAAAGTAAAGTATATACACAAAATAAAAGTGAATTTCAGCATAAGAGCAATCAAGACTCAAAAGAATGTAAGTTGAGATGAAATCCCATATAAAGACCGTATCATTACGTTAAGGATAAATCACTAAAATAATTATGTGTGAAAAATATAATTACACTAAATATAATTGGATATTCAGTGTGAAACAATAATAGGACACTCACATGTATTCTTGTAACAACAACACCGATGACTTGGATGTTTAACTTAATGAATGAAAATTCTGTTAAGGATACTCTTATCAAGTTCTTATCGATGACTTGAGAATTAATAAATGGAGTGATTATGAGTATCAAAAGAATAATCACACAATTGGGAGTGAAAATTTCTACATAAATAAATAAATAGTGATTTAAAAAATAATTTTGGAGTAAAATAATCAATAATGTTTGCGTAAAACCCAATTAGGGGAAACTGAAATTAGAAAAATTAATTTACCAATTTGTTGACTTATAAAACATACACACCATTAAAGAAGTATCATATAATTTAGATTAAAATACAAATATATTAAATTATATTACATAAGGAATACAATCATGGGCAGTACATACAACTCACAAAAGGAAATTGTGGCAATATATAATGAATCTCATTGAAATACGAAGTGAGAAGAAACCCCCTTACTATGTATTAATCAATCGAGTCGTATGGAAAAAATTGTATAAACACCAAATGAATCACATAATAAAATGAATATTAAGATAATCAAGATAATATAAATCAAGTGTAAGTATATAATATACCACATGCAATAAATAAGTGGCGAACAATGGAAATATCACAGAATTAAAAATGAGATAAGAAACCCCTTACCTTATACTTTTCATTATAATAGGGTAGGTTAACCTCCTATATAATTGTTAAATCATTTTTATTGTATTATAAAATAACTAAATACTTAAATATAATATCATATATTGTCTTCTAATATTGCATTGTTAATAATATTTCAGTAGTATAATCATTTCAGGTGTTAACCGATTTATTTTACTTTATATGATGGATATGTAAGCCATGTTTTTTATGAATATGATGTATTTGATTCATATACAGAATGATATTATGTTCATATTCATTATTTATAATCCTAAAATGAAAATTATTCTCAAATGATTATGATGAGGAATTAATCTCATCACGTTCATGGAGATGGTAATCTGTACGTACGCACGAGCAACAATATCATTATATTGATGGTAAAATCTTATGTAATTGGATGGTACATCATATATAAAATATCATTATCATGAGATATATATTATTTAGATCAGTTATAATAATTATTATACCCATCCAAATAACGAAGTCTTTGAATAACAAACTACACCAAGACATGGAGACGGTAAGTCGAACGTACGCACGTATGGTGACTTTTTCATTTATAGAATGGATGGAATAACGAATATGGTTGTACCATATATATAAAAACAACATAGAATTTATATGGTATTGGAGTTATTATTTTTTTATGGAATCAATAAATAAAGATAAAGTGGAAGAAGAAAAGAACTTGAAAGAGGGTGGTGAAATTATTACCTCTTTCTCAGGTGTTTCATTTTGAGTTGATCAAAAGTTCTTCTTAGGATGGATTTCAGATCATATTAAGGACTATATGTTAATTTAAGGGAAGTTGGTAAGATATTTGGGCAGGGGTGGCATATCCAAATGGCTCTGGATGTTTGAAAATAAGAAAAGGGGAAGTAAGATTTTATAAGAGAGGTGATGGTCACTTTAAGAAAACCTTGAAATATTTTTTTATAATAAAATATGTTTCCAGTATAATGGAAAAAATTGATTTATTTGGAATCTAAGGTGGGTATGTGATACAAATCGTTAAACCAATTTGTTTTATAAATGTTTATGTCACCATTTTAACTTTATATTTTATATTTAATTCTTAGTAAAATAGTTTAACTTTTATCGTGCCTTCTTGTATTATTTCACTAAATGGTCAATAAAATTACATTAAACATACAAGATAACCTCAAGTGGTTCATTGATGACATATATTACATTATTTAACCCCTCTATACGAACCATTTATTTTTATTAATATTATATCAACCAACAATATAGTATTTGTTTTAAAAAATCATTTTTGTCAATTTTGAAATTATTTGTTATTTGGTTTTTGTGAAAATCATAACAACATGATTACATCGCAAAAAAATATTTAATAAACCCTACCATGTCATATTAACCTATAAAATTAGTTTAATTCATAAAAAGTCTCAAATTACATTTATTTGTATAATTGTAATATCAATAATATTAATCATTCATTAATATGGTAACTACTACATCATTATTGTGTCATAAATAAATTTAATTATTTAATGTCTAAAAATTATAAATAAAGTAAAAAATTTTAGGTAATATTTTTATATTTCTAGTGAATATTTATAGTCGAATTTTTCTTATGTATAACCTTATATTAAAAATTATTTATTTATCAAACATTGAATTTAACTCTTTTAACTCTTCTTTAAATATAATAATAATAATTGTCCTATTCTAATCCAAGTAGACAAAAAAAGATCATATTTATTTTCCTAAGCTTTTTTTTGGTCGAATTAAACTTATCCAAAAGAATTAGGAAAGTTTTTCGGATAATTATATTATTATTTTTACCCTTAAGAACCATATTTACTTTTAGCCGTGGTAAATAAAAGTCCAAAGATACAATTCACCAAAAATTGTTTTCATCTTATTGAACCAAATTTTAATTACATATTACAACCATGTATCTCGAAGTTTTGAAATTAAACTCACAAAAGTGGTAAAATTATTATTTATGTAAATTTTCAAATGCTCCTAGAAGGTGTGTAAAATACGGTAAAAATTTCAATAAAATTTTATACATCTAATTTTATTATAAAGCTACTCTAATTAATTACATTGATGTTATATAGGTATTATATATCTAATTCCAATTAATATAATTTAATATAAAATAAATAATTATTTAAATAAAAAGGAAGTTTTAAACTACAACGCAATGTTTTTCATTATTCATCAAAAAATTGAATGTTTTCAGAAAAATACCAAAAATTCACTATAAGATAATTTTGATATTATGAATTATAAAATTAATTTTATTTTAACAAATTCACAACATTGAATTTTTATTAATTAATTTAAAATCAATTCCTGTTGTCAAAACTGAAAAACGTGTTTCTAAAAAGTAAAAACTATCAAAATATTGACATGTGTTTATGTCAATTTTAAATGTCAAATTACTTATAATGACCTAAATTCTATTAAATGATAGAAATATAATCAAATTATACATAAAAACCATTCAAATGCAAAATTTATCCCTGTAAATTATTTCAATTAAAAAAAGTTATTTTCCATTAAAATTTAGTATTTTTCAGTATTCATCAAAATATGAAATTTATCAGAAAAGTACCAAAGAATTATTCAAAATAATATTTTATATCGTGATTCTAAAGAAGAATTTAATACCATTAAATTGAGTATATAAAAGTGTCAAATATTGGTTTTAAAAAGGAATTTCCATTAGAAGGTGGTAAAATTTCATTTTTTAAAAAATAATTATTTTATCAGAAAAAATGAATTAGTTCTTATATTATGTCTAAGACACACATAATATTGATTCTATAATTATATGGATTATATGAAATTCAAAATTCAGTATATATTAATCATAACTTATTTTGAATGACTAGTTTGGTAAGCTGTGGTCTGCTCAAACTTGGTCTTGCATGTAGCGCAATGTATTGAATTAATTTAAAGAAAATAACTTACATGAAATATCCGGGTTTTACATTCTTCCCCACATTTGGAAATACTGTTCTTGCGATTTTAAAATCGGGTTTGGGAACTTCATTGAAAGCCCCAAATCGGAAAAAGTGTCAATAAAATAGTCACTTTAAAAGAATGAAAAAGAAGTACAACGGTCACCAGAGATAACCCATACTTGGATTCCATGTAATAAAAAATGTATATGTTGATGAACTAAGTGTCTTGTTCTGATGTAGAGTGATAGAAATCAAAATTAGAAGAAATTTAACAACAATAAAACCAAAATCCTGTGACGGGATAAATGATTATTAGTTTCCAAGTAGGAAAAGTAAATGGAAAAAAAATTGTGTTTTATGTTCTATTTCATAAATTATAAGAATTTATTTATGTGATTGAATAAAAAAATAACGAAATATACTTAATTTTTTAGTAGAGTTTCTTCCTTTAATAAATTTCTACCCCTAACCCATCTTTTTTTTCAAACGATGAGTATTCAAGATGACTTGGTCACACCTGAAGTACTAGAATAAACTTCTTGAGAATCCAATGATCTAAAACTGATAAACTATATATTCTCTTTGTCTTTAGAGATTAACCAAAACCAAAATGGTTATTACAAGATCAGATGATCCCTAAGAAGTATAATCCTTTAGATAATGAAATACTAATATTTACTTCTAAAATTAAACCTACAATACTCGATGTTGAACAAACACCATTAAATAAACAATTTTCCTTAAAATCCTTCAATATAATCCAAACTAATATTGAAACCCAAAACATATAATAATTTGATTATGCAGTCTTCCACGTCAAATTGTATCTCCAAATAGAATCGACTACTCTTAAAGTCATATAGTTAATGTAATTAACCTAATAACATATTCTCTATCATAGGTTAATCATTTCTATAAATATCCCAAATCACTATAAATCCAGAATACAAACATAGATAAAAATATACCATTATTCCTCAAATGAAAACTATAAGTATTCTATTTTCCCTAGGCATATAGTGTTTCCAACAGATCGAATGTCTTTCAAAATAACATTTATCACTTAATCACTAACTTGTTTTAATATATTAATTATATAAATTTGATAAGACATATGATCCCAAATCAACTTATTATTGATCAATAAAATAATTTAATTGAAAAGAATTAGTCACACTAACAAGGGTCTTTATGTAGTTCAGTGGTAGGAAATAAATTCCAATCACACTCAATTTGTGGTTTTGATTCCCAAAGCTTTATCTAACGTGATGGGTTGACACAAACTCTGCGTGTTGTCCTTTTTCAAAAAAATTATTTTATAAAATTCCCAAAATGAGGAAAATTCTTCAAAATAACCATAATATAATTTTACCACAAATTTTATCTCAAACCTCTAATTTTCATCCCAAAATTTAATAACATGATATTTCCTCATATTCAAGGATCATAAAAACCCAAATGGTTATTTATAACTATAATAGAAAATATAATTCTTCCAAAAATATCATTTTCATATTAGAAATTACATGGTTACACATATAAGAGAAAAGTATTCTAAAGTATTCCCATCAAAAAAGAGCACAAATACTTTTAAACGTTTCTCCATCCATTTATTTTCACATAGGTTATTCCATGACCAAGAGGTTATTCTAAAGAATAGGGCATTCACTCGGGTAATGAACAAGTCCACTACATTTATTGAAAATTGTTGTAAATAGTTTCTTAGGATCATTTTTATTTTCTCCATAGTACTCTTCATTTTTTCTATGTAATTCATTTCTTTATGTCATTTTCCCACTCATAAATAATTACTTTTTTCTATTAAAACACTTTCCAAGGTGTCTACTTCCACATTTCCTACATGATAGAAATTGTGATTTTTTTTCTCCATGGTCTCTACTAATGGAGCTCTTATCATTCACCACCTTTCTCTTTTTTGTTGAGTTAGGGAGTTGGTTAATATATATGATTTGGATCATATTTTTGGAAAACTGATTTCGCATGAACATGATATCTTTTACACCTGTCAACAATCCATTTCGAATTTTATTTCCACCATTGTTCCCACATTGTACATCATGTTCAATGTTACTATGACTTCCATGGAATCCATCCATTGACTAACACAAAAAATCATAATTTTAGTAGTAAAATCGTTTAGATAATATCATAACATATTATTTTCAATCTAAACAACCTTAGGATTACCTTATTTTTTTATTCTCATCTTATATTAAAATAAATCAAATCAGTTTTAAATAAAATGTGAATTATGCAACGGATATCCCTCGGTGGTGTCATAACCAAGAGTTAAGAAAGGCCCATTGTCGTGTACTAGGATACCACGAGTCAAGCACGAAACTATTTGTCGTAGTTTTCAATCCTATGTACATCGGTTCTAGAGCCGTCTTTACCTTCTCGTATACAAACATGGATGTATTTCTTGGAAAACCCATATAATAGTTACATTACCAAAATTTTTTGACTTTCTTTTATATAAATCCTCAATGTGTATCTTAAGGTAGTGTTTTCTAATCAGAGTTTTTTTATAAATCTAGCATCCAAGTATTGTACTAATCTTCTTCTGATTCCAACTATAATTCCCCTACCCCAGTTACCTAGATTCAGTGCATTATAACATAACAGTTTCATGATACAAGGAATCGTGTCCAGAAATTTGACCAGTTTAGTAGCCTTGGAAGTACTTGATACATACACAAGTTTTAAAATACATCATTAAATAAAAAAAATATTGTGTCCCATTCTAACACTATTATATCCATTATCCTATTCCTATAGGGTAATCTTAATATACTTTTCTTGTTCCTGGAAAAAATAAAACATACGAAAGGGGATTGCATAGATGCTTAGTAAGGATAAAAATATAGTGGAAACTTTCATAAATAAGAACAAACATTTAAGGAAATGTATAATACTAGAACACATTCCTTTTAAACATAAACTTCAACATAATATGAAATGATAAATCAAATAATTACATTTACTTGTTCACATGGATATTCTATAAGTTTAATAATCAAATGTATTATCAATAACCAATTTCATAATCATGGAATGCATTATGTCTGACTTCATAACCATGTAGTTAAGGCAATGGTCCACGAATACAAATAAGATTTTGGTCAAGGCCTTGTGCCTAGAGACAGGTTTGAATCATGAGACCAACCGATGTATCAAGGAGCTATAACAGGCTCCACCTGTCACTTACTAATTCTAATTCACTCCTCATATGAAAGGGTGAAACATAATCTAAACATTAATATTAAAACATGCATATGAAATGTCAATACATTAACCATAAACCATGAATGGTATAAAAATAGCACATCCACCATCAAATAAAACCCATTCAATAAAAGATGGATGATTTTAGTATTATAAATTAACATAAATCGAGAATAATAAATGATATATATATTGATGAAATTAATCATCAAAACTATTTGAGAGAAATATCCCCCTTTATAGTGAAAACATTTAAAAATATCACTATTTATCAAGAATGTGTTTAAAATAGATTTTTGAATAAAAATATACCATACCAATTTTAAACTTTTCCAAGAAATTTTAATTTAAAAACATTAATGTCCATATAAATAAATCCTTAAATCCAGTTTTAAAACATTGACATTAATGAGAATGATTTAGAAGAATAAAATTTTAAAACATTTAAAATGATATTTTAGTTAGAGTTTTAGTCCAAATGAGAGGTTCTTGAATAAAAATAATTGAGGTAATATTAAATTAATAATATCATAATGATAAAGGTATTTGTGATATATTATGTCAATGTACATTATATACACTAAATAATAGAGAATTGGAACATAACAACAAAGAAGTCTCAATGGAATGTATGTTTATATGAAATCCCATATAATGGATGTATCCTTAGGTTACTAATAAATAAATTAAATAATTATGTGTGAAAAATATGTATACACTAAATATGATTGGTTATTTAGTGTAAAAAAATCATATGACATTCACACATATTCTTCTAACAACAACACCGATGACTTAGATGTTTAACTGAATGAATGAAAATTTAGTTAAGGTTACTCTTATGAAGTTCATATCGATGGCATGAGAATTTATCAGTGGAGTGATTTTGTGTATCAAAAGAATGACCACACAAAGAGGAGCTTAAATTAATACATAATAAAATTTATTTTACACATAATCATGGAGTAAAATAATCAATGAATTTTGCGTAAAACACGAGTGGACATTGAAATTAGAAATTCCCTAACTAATTTGGTGACTTACAAAACATACACCCTATTAAAGAAGGATCATAAAATGAATATGTAAATACCCATAAATTAAATTACAATACAAAATGAATACAATCATGTGAAGTACGTACACCACAAAAAAGGAAATAGTGGCAATATATCACGAATCTCATTGAAATAAGAAGTGAGATGAAAACCCCTTACCATGTTGTAATCAAATGAATCGTATGACCAAAAGATAATAACAACAAAATGAAGCAATGTATATCATGAATATAATGATAATCATGATAATATATATCCAAAGTCAGTACACTATACACTACATGAAAGAAATTAGTGGTGAATAATGGAAATGTCATGAAATTAAAAGTGAGATAAAAGGCCCCCTACTTTGTATGTTTTCTTAGTATAGGGTCGGATAAACTATTGTAGAATGGTGAGATCATTACTATTAAATAGTAAAAAAAGATACATAAATTTTAAATCATATTTGATCTTATAATATTGCTTTGTTAACAATATTTCAGTAGTATCATTGTTTCTCGGGTTAACTGATACATTTTCCTTTATATGCTTTGTTACATAAACCATGTTTTTTATAGATATAATGTAGTTGATTCATATGCAGAATGATATTATGTTCATAAAAATTATTTTTAATCCCAAAATTATATTTTTTCTAAAATTATTATGATGGTGAATGAATCTCATCGCATTCGTCGAGACTGAAATCCGTACGTATGCACGAGCGACAATATCATTATATTGATTGAGAAATCTTATGTAATTGGATGTTATATAATATATAAAGAATAATTATCATGTTATATTTATAATTTATATCCGTTTTACTCATTATTATACCCATCCAAATAATGAGTTCTATGAATAACACACTACACCACGACGTGGAGATGGTAAGTCGTATGTACTCACGAATGGTGACTTTTTCATTTATAGGATGGATAGAAAACGAATATGGTTTTACCATATTTATAATAAAATCACAGTATTTATAAGTTACTATATTTATTATTTTGGAATGGAAACAGAAAATAAAGAGAAAGTGGATGAAGAAAAGAACTTGATAAAGGGTGGGGAAATTATTATATATTCCTCATGTGTTTCTTATTCATTTGATCAAAAGGGATCCTTAAGCTAAATTTATGATCAAATTAATGACTCTAGGTTAATTCAAGGGATGTTTGGAATATATTTGAGTAGGTTTTTGAAGAGACAAATGGCTTTGGAGATGTGAAATTAAGAGAAGGGGATATAACCTTTTATAAGAGAGTTGAATGTCACATTAGGAAAACCAGGATATATTAATTTATAATAAAATAATTTTGGTTTTTAATGGATTAAAAATGATTTATTTCAAATATAAGGTGGGGATGGGTCGCAAAACACTCAATAAATATGGTTTAGATAATATTATCTAATCCCTTTGGCTGATCCTTATATTTTTATGAATATTATATCAACCAATAATATATTATTTTTTTAAAAAACTCGTTTATGTCAATTTTTACATTATTTAGTATTTGGTTTTTTGGAAAATCAGAAATACCAGATTACTTAGAAACAAAATACATTAGTCAACACTATCATGTAATATTAACAAATAAAATTAGTTTAATTCATCAAAAGTATCAAATTATATATATTTGGATATTTATAATATCAATTATTTTAATTATTCATTATTAAGGTAATTACTGCTTCATCATTGTGTCATAAATAAATTTAATTACTTAATTTCTAAAAATTATTAACAAAATTCCATTATGTAGGAAATATTTTTAGATTTATAATTAATATTTATTGTCAAATTTACTTTATGTATAACCCTATATTAAAAATGGTTATGTTATTAAACTTTGAATTTTACTCTTTGAACTCTTTTAAAATAAATTAATAATAAATGTCATAATCTAATACAAGTAGACCAAAAAGAATTATATTTTATTTATAAGGGGGTTTTTGTCGAATTACCCTTATCCAATAGAATTAGGACACATGTTAGGTTAATTATTATTTCATTTTTACCTATAATTACCCTTTTTACTTATAAACGTGGTAAATAAAAGTCAAAATTACTATTCACCAAAAATTATTTTCTTCTTATTGAACCTAAATTTACTTACATATGTCAACCATGTCTCTTGGATTTTTTAAATTCAACTCACAGAAGAGGTAAAATTATGTTTTACGTAAATTTGTAAATGCTCTTAGAAGGTGGGTAAAAGAAGGTAAATAGTTCAATAAAATTTTATACATCTAATTTTATTATAAAATGACTCCAATGAATTACATTGAACTTATTAGGTATTATATTTCTATTTTTACATAAAATAAATTTAAATAAAATAAGTAAATAATTAAATAAAAAGTTGGTTTTAAACTACAACGTAGTGTTTTTCACTATTCATAAAAATTGAATTTTCTCAAAAAATACCAAAAATTAAACCTAATATACTTTTGATATTTTGAATTAAAAAATTATTTCTATTGAAAAATTTCAAAAAAAAAAGTTAAAATATGTAATTTAATATTAATTCTCGTGGTCGAAACTGAAAAACTGGTTTTCAAAAAAACTATCAAAAGATTTACATGTGTTTATGTAAAATTTAAATGTGAAATTACATATATTGGCCTACATTGTATTAAATGTTAAAAATATAATGTAATTATACTTATAAACCATTCATATTAATAATTAAACACTATAAATTATTTCAATTAAAAATTAGTATTTTTTCGTATTCATCAAAATTTGAAAGTTATCAGAAAAGTACCAAAAATGAATCCAAAATAAATTTTTATGTCCCTATTATAAAGAAGAATTTATTTTCATTAAATAGAATATATAAAAGTGTCAAATAATGGTTTTAAAAATGGTTTTCCATTAGAAGGCTGTAAAATTTTATTTTTTGAAAAATATTACTTTTGTCATAAAAAATGAATTGGTTTTTATTTTATGTATAAGAAACACATAATATGGATTCTAAAATTATATGGAGTATAAAAAATGCAAAATTCGGTTAATAATATTCATAACTACTTTGAACGACTAGTTTTGTAAGTCGTGGGGCACTCAAACTTGGGGTTGTGTGTAGCGCAAGCTATTGAATTACATTAAATAAAATATCTTAATATGAAATATTTTGGTGTTACACATAAATATTAATATTGAATCGTGGGTGTTATTATTAAATGTGTTAATTTTATATAAAAATGTGTGTGAGGTTATCAAACCAATTATGAATACTTAGGATGATACTGAAACTCTATGTTAATTAATAATGTAGCTTTTTTCCATTTTGGAAGGATCTACATGTAATTGTCACACTTTTTCTGTTCATAATTATTAAAATTTTATGTTTTTTTGGAAAGTTATATTTTAGTTCAAAAAAATTTCTACCAGCTCAACGTTGAGTAAAAAAAATTATTTTTATTTATATATTAGAAAATAAATTTTAAATAGTTTTCAACAAAAAGGGATGAATGATATATCCATTATAATCCCTTTTTGTTCAACCTAATTAAAAGATAATTTTTTTAATTTAAAAGTCATAATCTAGTTCATAATTCATTTCAAAAATAGAAATCAAAGAAGAAATTATCATATTAGAATGAAATTATTTTAATATTATTTTATGTTTTTTATCAATAATCTCAAAATAAAAAAATTTCATGTTGATTTTTAGTGTTGTCTGAATATCCTATAATGTATTTTTATTTTCCCACAATTTAATATGTTTATAACATGGAAAAAATTCCACAAACTAAGAATATTAATTAGGATTATCCTAAGGGTTTTTCTACCATGATTGATAATTTGATTATTTAATGTTGAAATAAACCACATTCCATTCATATATATTCTATGATCGAAATAACCACATGTTTGTGTATTAAATTCAATTTGCTTGTATTAAATCATGTGTTTGATTTTCTAAAAATAGATATATTAATCCCATATTTTCATGAAAATATAGAAAAATATTAATCAATTTATTTTTGGAGTATAATAAAGAAAAACATCAATTAGATTTTTGTTTTTTATAGAATGAATAAATGTCAATTTTAATAATTTAAAAGCTATATTTTTTTTTAAAAAATGTGTACCCTAATATTTAAATTGAGAAAATGTTTAAATATTGTAATGAATGTTTATTACAATTTACATTATTTTTACCTATAATTGTTATCCAAACATATATTTATATCATGGTTCAATTTGAATGGTGTAAAGATAATTTTTTATGCATTAATGATGATACAAATATGGGTAATATTATAAAAATAGTCATTAATTCATATGGACTGTCTTTAATGTCTAAAAAATTGATATTTGATTAATTTTTAATATGATGGATGAAAAAATAAGTTATTATGCAGCATAATATATTTTAGGGGATTGAAAGACTTTTTTTTATTTCAATGTGATTTCATAGTTAAAATTGTGTTTCTAATGGTAAAAATAGAGTCAAAATAATTTCATTACCCATATAATCTCGTAAAAAAATTGATGATTCAAATTTTTCACATGGAAATAAATAACATTATTATTCTTATGTGTATTTCACACAAAATGATTCAAAATAAATATATGGAATTTTTAATTAATATTTTTGTTTTAAAATTGGTCTCATATGATCATAAGAAATATATTATATTATCATGAATATCAGAGAAAATGATACTTGATTTTATTTTTTCATGTTAAAACAAACTACACAACATTGAAATGTATGGTGTGATAAAAAAAATCTATTTTTTTTATTTAAATCATCTACGATATAAACACTGTTTACCTCATACTTAAAATATAGTTATAATTATCATATTTAAGGAAACTATACATCAATGGTAATTTATTTATGTTTTAAATGTAGACATTAACCCCACATATTTCTGATTGGTTATGTGGTCAAAATGACATAATGTTTTTCAATTGTAATTCATTTTAGTCATATTGCATGTTATTAATAGAGAACATGTTATGATTTATTCAATATATATTTCTCTTTTAAGTAATATTTTCATTTATTAGTTTCATTTGAGGTAAAAGATTTTATGATTTGTCAAAACACACTTTTTAATGTTTTGTTTCTCTATATATTTTGTAGTTATTAATGAAATATTTGAAATGGAATATGAAAATACATAATCACATAATGAAAAAAAAATTATATTCCATTATATCTGGCATATAATAGATTTATTCTTCTATAAATTGTTCTTTAAATTTTAATTTACTTCTGTTTTTGGATTGATCAAAAAAATAGTGGTTGCACCAGTCAATAATATCCATTTTATATATAGAAACACATCAGAAGGGATTATATAATGGAAAAAATCAATTTAATCTTTTCATTCATTGTAAACACAATTTATGAACTAATAAAGGACGATTCTATCGTAGTATATTTTTCAAAACTATCTAAATTGTATTTAAAATTTATTATCTTAACACTTGACAAATAAGTATATAAAATATATTTTTTCAATATGAATTTTTAACTTACAGAAGGATTTGATTATAAAATAATAATTAATCTTGAATAAAAATAGCTTCTAATAAAGTAATTATAGAACACAAATATTATTTATTTATTTAAAAAATATAAACAAAATTCTTATTCTTTTAATTCGTCCATTAATATAGAAAATCAATTCTCGAAAAGGGTACTAGCATTCAACTACTTTTTTTTCAAAAAACTCATTCTAAATTTATAGATATATGAATTATAATTTTTATATCATCTATATGAAATTTGTGAATTAATAAAATTTTATTTCATTCCATTTTATGTCTAAATTTTTTAAACATATACTACACATGTGTGATATATAAAAACATTTATTTGATTTATTTTAGAACTATAAAACATGTATAATAATTATAGTGATAGATAACATGGTATAAATGGATGAAGTATATTATTCTCAATTCAATGGTGATAGTTTTTATAAAAGCAATATTATTGTATAAAAAACTAATCAATAGAGCATTAACCATTGTGAATATATAAACAACTTCTAATAAATTTTTTTTTCAATAGTAATGAATCTAATTTCATTTGATTTGTGGGGTGGTCTAAATGATCAAAATTACATTTCTTTATTTTATTTATTAACTATTTTAAATACACATATCATGTTCTCAAAACAAGGAAATTAGATTATGTTATCATGAAAATCTAAAAAATGGACATTTATTTATTTATAATATTTATTATCTAAAATCCCTTAATTCCAACATGTGGTGTATTCATATAAACTTGTAATACATTTTATCTTATTAAAAGAGTTATTCATATTCAAAACACATGTCATTTGATTATGAAAAATCAAAATATCTCTAATTACCCTGAAATTATAGGAGAATGTTTATTGATTCATTTTCAACATGTAGGAATAAGCATCAAAGAATTATAATGCGGGGTTTTTAAATGTGGACCCAAATTCGGTCTTCCATTTTTAATGTTTCATAC
Source organism: Viscum album (assembly GCA_963277665.1). NCBI lineage: Eukaryota > Viridiplantae > Streptophyta > Magnoliopsida > Santalales > Viscaceae > Viscum > Viscum album. The sequence goes on along the minus strand of OY728126.1, from coordinate 2,043,310,926 downwards.
ATTTGAAAACATCAATTACATGACAAAAACATATCAATGGATCTTACATTATATGAATGAATAAAAAAAATGTAATTATTTTGGACTTTTTGAATGGACATCCAAACATTATATCACAAATTATATTAAAAAAAATTAGATATATGATTTTTTTTTAAATTGACTTATTAATGATAAACATGATTAATGGATAAAAATAAAATTATCTGTGATTGTTATTACATAGTATTAAAATAATATAAATTTCTATTTAGACATGTACTAATGTACTACTCATAAATATAAGGTGTAGTGTATTCTATGTCATTGATATTATATTTTTTCATCTAAAACAATAATATATTGTAAAAACTCTTAGTACATGTAAAATATAGAGAAACTAATTTTCAATTATAATGAAAATAAATTATGATAATCAATAACTGAATTTAAACCAATGAGAATGACCCTAAAATTAATCCTAAACATAATATTTTTTGGAGGGTTTATAATATATATTTTAAAATATTTGAAAGACGTTTATAATATAAAAATACATTCCACATGGTAAAAAATGTAATAAAACTGCTGATTATTGTGAATAACATGGAAATGATATTTATTTATTTCTTAACCAATAGTAATTAGCTATGAAAAATTCTACAAAAAATTATTTTTACAAGGAATAAAACAATTTTTTCTTTATAAAAGAGATATTAGGTTTAAAAAATGAATAATGATCTATGTAATTTGGAATCTATATCATATTGTTATATAACTCTACAAAACTGATAACACATTCATTTTAAACTTGTATAAAAGAATGAATTTAGATTTTAATGTGAAATGTTGTAAAAATTAATGAAATTATCAATATTCATATTATGTGTTATTTAAGAATAACAGATTAGTCCAATTTTCCAAACCATGTAAATAATATCTACTTATCATGAAAATATAAAAAATATAATTTGTTTAATTCATATATGATTGGAAAAAAAATTATTTCAATACATGTTGTGGTGAAAATGATTGATAGTGCATCATTCAGTTTAAAAATTATATTTTAATTAAAATTTGGTTTATTATGTTAAAATTTAGAAAATGGTATCATATTTCTATCAAATCCTAGATAAGAATTATTGAAAAAAAATTAGAAGTGTTGATAATCCTTATTTAATATTGTTGAGTGGTGTTTTATAAATACAAAACTTTTAATTTTAAATTTGAAAGTAATTATTTATTTAAAGACATTTTTTATAATCTAAAAGGAATACAAAAAATGAATAATTTAAGAAAATATATAGGAAATTTATCCAATATTTTAAATTATATTATTTGGTTACTAATATAAAATATATAAGTTTAAATATAGATAGTTTTTATTTTATTAAATAATATTAAAAAATTATATATTTTTGTACTAAATTTGTTAGAACCTAAAGGAGAAATAGTATATATAAACAATTATCTTCATATAGAAGTTAATAACTATAGGTGGACAATTTTATCTAAATGATATGGTATAATTGTATTACATTTAACATTTTTTAACTAGTGAGTAACATTTTTTAGAAGTGAGACATAGACTATTCTGCAAAAATCTTGTTAAATATTAAAACATATTTGGTTTAAGAATCACAAATATTATTAATAATAAATGACATTACTGATTCTTGTTTTGGATTGGTAAACACATCTCATCTAATTTTTTAGACATCACATTTTATGTGAACTAGGTAAATACACTTTTTCTGGTGTTTTATTTGATATACTCCATTTAAAACGAAACATGATGCTTATGTGATCATAATTTCTAAATATTGTTCTTGAAAACGTGTGAATAATATGGTTTTAATATATAGATAGGTTTCAAATAACATAGGATAAATTGTTTTAAATACTACAATTCTTTATTAACACCTATATATATCCCCTAACATTATTTAATATTTGTCTATTTTCCCCAAAAAATTATATGAGATAAATATTCTTATATAAAATATGAAATAATATATAATATTCTGAAATTTTCATTTTTATCCGTCAAAACATGATAAAAATATTATAGGTTTTTCCAAAAAATTATAATATAAAGTAAAATATAAATATTTTGAAAATATATATACACTAATATAAATAGTAAATATACACCATGTGACCATAAAATATCTATATTAATAACATTATAAATCATATTAATCTCACTAAAAATATTTGGATCAAATATAATTTCTTCTCCAAGATATCAATAATGAAAATAATATCACATATATATATGAATGGTCATAAACATTGAATTTACATTCATAGGGTATCTATAATATAGATTACTATTTCTATATTGACACTACTAAACCATCATTTATTTATGTGTAATGTAAATTGTAGTAGTTATTTACTGAGATATTCATGGAATTAATCTAACCCGAAAATATAAGAAATATTGATCATATATCTCTTTGATTAACTCACAATATTAATAATGAAAATAAAAAAAATAAAACAATATCAATAATGAAAAACCAAAAAGGTTAACTAATCATAAATAAAATATAAAAAAAATAAACCCCTCTATATTTAATTAATATTACTATATATGGGACTAGTTAACCATTCATAAATTCCACTGAAAAAATACTACTCATACATTCATTTCTTAAAGAGTTCATTGAAATTTTCTAAAGTACCATATATTTATAAAGCACATTGAGCTAAATAATTTATTTTATATTATGTCTCCATATTTTGTTTGACCACAAATGCGGTAAAAAAAAATAATTACACATAGTTAGAAATAAAGTGATTATGTGTAAAAATTCTCACACATATAATCCCAAAATTCATATTATTAAAAAACATATCATACTCATGCCTACAGATATCAGTAAAAATAGTTATCCTAAACCTACGTATAAATTTTCCATATTCCAAGGCCTATCATACATGAAAAATAGTTCTTTTATAATTACTAATATTATTTTGTGGTGTAATTGTTAAAGGATATCCAGTTATACAATATTCAATCATAAAAGTATTATTTTACTCTAGTTAACTATTATCCAAAATAGACATTCTGAACTATTCTGGATTTCCATTCTTATGATAGATTTACACACATAGGGGAGTGTGATGGAGTAATTATGTTGGATGGTAGTGAAGAAGGTATAATGTAGGTAGGGGTTGTAGACCAAAGTATATGAATATAAAAGAATCCAATTTTTCCATAAATTGTTTAGAGCACAAGGTTATTCCATATAATATTTTTGAAATATTAAAATGGAATATCTTATGAACCATGAACATGATTCAGATGCTTAGTGAACCTGGATATTATTTTATAAAAAATGTAATAATATTTTATGTCACATGTAAATTATATTTCATAAATAATGGAATATATCATAAATAGAGTCTCTAATTGAAAATCTAATACCCTAGTTGAATCTGGAACACTGAGTATACCCTAGACACGTCAAAATATGTTTTGGCAGGGGATGTTCCAGAGAGGAAGCTGTTGGTGGGAATGTTCAGTGAATTAATTAATAAAATTACGTAACTAATCACTTCAAAATTGTACCTAAAATTCTAAAAAAATATTTCGTTAATGAAAATATCCAAGGCTAGCCACATAACCCTGTGTTTGATGAGAGGAAGTCATACTAACCATCATTGGTGGATTGATATATGATGACGACTGATATTCAGATCAAGTTAAATCAAGGTGAAGTGAATGCAATGGATCTTCCACATCATTGGTGAATGCGTTTTCACCGATGAATGATCCAAACTCAGTTTTGGGTAAAAAAAATTTGGATTCCAAACCATTTCAATTAATCAATAATGGATTAATTTATCTACATTGAATTCTAGAATTTTTGAATCCTTCACAAGAATATGTTTATTGAAATTACTTTTTTCTCTGATTTGTTATATCCATATTCAATAATTCTCTCCATGGATTCCCAAAATAAATTGTTTTCTAAAATTTATGGATCACAGGTTTCCATCACCTTTTTATAGTGCTTTTCAAAACATGTTCTTTGTTTTCATTTTTGTTGGCCTACAAGGTCACAATTTGTCTTTTCCGGGAAGGATTGAGCACGGTTTAAGCCCATGATTTTTGGTATTTTTTTGAATGATGACTTAGATGTAAATTTTTGAATGGATTATAATTTGTCTTATAATTTGGGGGATGATTCCTATGGATATGTAAACCTATATCAGTCGATAGGAAACATGAGATGGCATAATAAGGTACAACCCTGAATGAGCTATACTGATTCATAATTTCTAAAAACTGGATCCCAAAAATCAATTACTAGTGAAGTAATGAGATTGTAAAGCCTTATATGTATGACATATTAAGTGATTAATGGTTCAAACTATTGAGTTATATATGAGACAATGTTGTGTGAATGAAACTAGAGTTTCTGTAAAAAACCTTACTAAATAGCATGTTTTCTAATAAACACATGTCATACAGTCTATTTGGCATGGAGAATGATGTTTCCTTATAAGTTAAATATCACACATCATATGGGAATACCACACATTGTGTGACTAATTTATAGTGTCCTAGAGAGTAATATAAGAGTACACATACAAGGATACGATGAAGAACACACAATGAAATGGTACATGGCTAGATAAAATGGCCTGGATTGGTGAAAAATTGTCTGAAGAACAAATTTTAGTCCTGAGTGTTCCTGAAATTACACATAGTAACATTTCATGTCATTTATTACTACATGTCCAATTATTAACATATAGGTTAGTAGAAGCCCATCCATAGGAGCGGGGCCCATTCCATGTGGAGCACTATACACACTGCGTACATATTTTTTAATGAAACTTATATCTATCATGTGTCTATTTTTGGGAAAATGTTTTTTCCCCAAAAGTATATTATCCATAGTGTTCATCCTTTTAAAAATATAATGGTGGGATGTTTTCTGTTTCATTAGATATGATGTGAGATTTTCGAAGCATTATTCTTCTTTATATGGAACTCAATAATGGAAGAGATCGAACAAGTCCATATACTAAGGGAGACCTCGAGTTGAGTTTGGGAATGGTTCCTCTACATATATAGTTGAACCTCTATCATGGATTATGTTGTGGGTCCTCTATCAATTTTTAGAATGGAACTGACCTACTGTATTAGAGAATGGGTCCTCTACTAACATATTGGAACACCAATGACGCCCCATGGATTCGATCCTCTATCTATATTTAATGTAGATCACTCGAATCGTGTTAGGGATAGAACCTATTGATATAGACTGGATCTCCCAGTCAGACTAGTGTTTGGGTCCTATATCCATCTATATAGTGGAACCCTCATACTCTGTCAGGATATGTGTCGTATACCAACTAAGTGCAACTCTCCTGTCATATCGGGGAATGAAACTTTTACCAATTTACTGGAACCATCCAATCATACTAGATCATGGGCCATATACCTTATGAGTGGAAATATTATAATGTACCCAGACAAGGGTCATTTTTCTATATATAGTTCATCATTTACATTGTGTTATAGTGGTGTGATGTGGATCCACACGGTAATTATTTAGATAAACACATGAAATTATTGGAAACATTAATGGACCATTGGAACTATTGGAATGAATATTTTTTGGGTAACTGTATGAGATGGATATCCTATTTATCTCCAACATGGGTTTCTTTAATGAGTAAATTCATCTACTATCAATGGTTTTTATTTTCCCCCATTATTTTATGTTGATATGTATACTTCAAATTTCTCTCTTATTTATACCCATTTTTCATTCATGGCACATTACAAGGTATGTATATAATCACCCATGCTTGGTATTGTCCAATTTATGTCATGTCTTATAAAAAATACAGAATGGTCGGTGGTAATTTTATAAGATTATAGGGATTCCATTGTACATATGACCATGAACGGTCCTCGATTCATAGATATATGAAGTTGGGATCTCCATTGATTAAATTATATATTATTTTTCTTATTTGGATATATTTTCTTATTGGTACAGTATTTGCCCATTTATTTTTATGATTTTCCTTCATTATATTTTCTATTTCCATGAGGATGTTACATGTAAGGTTATTAATTTAGACGTTACTATTTTATTTCATTTTATGCTAAATACAACTTCTTGGAGAAGGTTGGGTGTGTGACTATATGTAAATTTTAAAGTGTTCTCTCATATTCGTTATTACTTTTGGATCCTATAAACATATTCGTTACAATAGAGGTTGTCTTCTGGCAGATGAAGGGCAACCATCCATTGGCTTGGTGGGCCCCACTGGGTCTGGTTGTGATAGATTTATATCAGAGGTGCTTCAACCTCATGACGTTGTTTTTATTCTTTCTCTCATTCTCTTTGTTTGGTAACTTGGGTAAATTTTTTAATAATTGCATCGTGGGCGGACTATAGGCTGGGGAACCCATAATTGTTGTGGAAACCATTGTATCTTTTAATCAAGACTCTAACTACCTGTTTTATGTCTCGGCATACAATGAAATTGTTTGAATGGAGCCTTAGTACAATAATCATATATCATTTAGACTTTGGATATTCATTCTTGAGTAAAATTTCCCAAATATATATTCTCAACTGATAGTGGTACATCGTGATTAAATTTTTTGGATGCCTCTAAAATGAAATCCATAGAGGTTACAGATTATAGGTCATGATAATGTTATGATGAGTGATAAGGGTTCATTTCATGGGATATCATGACATATCTTCCCTACTTGAGGAGAGGTTGTTTCACCCCCCAAATTTATAGTATAAGACTATACAAGAAGAATATTATTAGTCTGTGTGTAGTCATAGAATACTATATTAGTTCCAACACTAGTGGCCATTAATGCTCTATGATTAGGAGAATCCCCATGAAGATGAGCATTGGATTGAGACATTGAGATGATTTTTCCAAGTGTTTCACTCATAAACTGAAAATATGGTTGAATTGGAAGCCATTATTCTACCAAAATAGCCAGAAATTTGTATGGTTTAGTAACAAAGATGCATCATGAGTTTAAACAATAATTTTTTTGGCTTCTAGCATTAATTACATTAGGATTACTACCCGTCATGTGTGTTATACCTAGTTATTCAATAGATTTTGGAGCAATATTTGGGAGGGATGATAGTTGATGAACATGTAGTGATTTTCACATTCGTTACACTGTACTCCTTCAACATAATTTAGGATAGATACTTTAAAGAACATAATCATGGGTACCGTCACATATAGAGACATTCAAGCATGTTTGTTAGCATATGAATTCCTATTTATCATTGAGTATTACAGAATCCATCGATGACTGATAGATTCCTATTTAGAGGACTCCATGAAGGCTAACCTGGTAGTGGGAATCACAGGGATGAATCTTGAATATATAATAGAAGATTCCAGTTGGTATGATTTGTATATGGTACATCTTATCATGACTATACTTTGGGACATTGTCATGAAACCATGGTATATGAATAGAAACATGGAATCACTGATAAGGAAGATGTTTTTTATATGATTGAAAAGGTCACATAGAACATGATTTCATGGTTGGACATGTAGAGGAGAGTATGAAGATAATAGATAAAATAATATAGAAGAGGCGTCACCATGATCATGGATCACCCAATTATGTCCATGGTATCCCCAAGGAAGTTGAGCCGACATTATACCGGGTGGGGATCCTATAGGAGGACCAATTGGTTCTAGGGGTCTTTATGAGATACCTTTAATACCCACACTAGGAAGCCAACATCGAGATTAGTGAGCTAGCGGTCGGGTCCTTGGGAACCTATTAGTTATGGATGAATGTGAACCAATGTCTCATGAGATGATTATAGGAATGATTTATGTTTATTACAATCGTTATTTAGTAATAATAATTACATGTTTCTATCAATACTTCTTCTCCTTACAACTGGTGTGAGAGAGGGAGCTCCTAGTAAAGTCTTTATCCCAACATATTTTCCAAGAGGTTCATAAACGAAATGCATCTATGATATCAATTATCATTCAGTGGTGTGAACTATCAGTTTGTGGAGAGAGTTTCTATTATGACATACTGGTCATCATGATTACAACTTATGAATTCATCCTGGGTATAAACATGTTTTCTAAGGTATATGCATAGTTTTGTTATCACCAAATATGGGTCATATTACTTTGGATATATGAGATGATATTATCATTCATGGGTGAGAGAGATCTTATGGTAGTGTGAGTGGGACTTTCAATTATAATGATTTAACCCATCCTCCATTAGATTTCATATTCATTCTATGGAATAGTATGAATTTTAGGAGTCTATATTCCTTAAATCATGGATTATTATTTGGATGACTTCCCTGAGGACATTCTAGGACTCCCTACAAGGAGTGGGATTTAACATTTCATCGACCTAGACCCCAGGACCACTAAAATATCATATTTGTAAAATAAGATGGTTCCTTCTAAGATCTAGTAGCAGAAGGTGTAGTTAAGGGACCTTCTAGAAAACTAATTTATTAAACCATGTGTGTCGCCTTAGGAAATCTAATGTTTTTTTGGCATAGAGGATGGGAGACTACAGATTGGTGTTGACTATCACCATGTGAACATTAACCTGATAAAGAACAATTACCCCATTATAAGGATTAGAATTTTTTGATCAGTTGTGATCCCTAAGATGGATCTCAAAGACCGATCTTTAGTCTCTTTACCACTAGTTGGCTATTTACATGGAAGATATTGTGAATATATAATTATGATGTTGTAATGGAATATATGAGTTACCGGTGATTCCCTTGAGGGTGGTGAATTCCCCCATTTTGTTTAGGGATCTGATGAGTTAGATTTTATGTTTTATTCAATGAAATGATATTCGTCTAGACTATATCCAAGGGGTATTATATAGAAAACATGGGAATGGTATGATATATTCTTATGGACCATATAGTTTATTAAATTCTCTTGATGTGTTATTTTTTGATCCACGAGGGTCACATTATAGGGGATTTAATTTCGAATCAAGAATTAGCAGGATGTCTGATGATGATTGATGTAGTTATTTCTTGCGATCCACCCATCATATTGTCAAAGATTCAGATATTTCATGTATTTGAAGGGTAATATAGGAGGATTATGGTATAATTTTACAGTATTTCAGCCCCATTGAATCAATTAATGTTAAAGGGTAAATTATTTTACTGGACTGTGTAGTGCAAGAGAGACTTTCAGGAGTTGAAGTGAAGGTTGATGATTTATCCTATATTAGAATACCTGGAGACAGTGTGGGGTGCATTGTTTATTGTGATTTATATGGTGTTGGGATCAATTGTGTGTTGTTGAAGCGGCTAGGAGTTATCGTATATGGGTCAAGGTATTTGAGAGCCCATGAGAAGAACACTACAACTCATGACCTAGAGTTATTGATTGAGGTCTTTATTATTAGGATGTAGTGGAAATATCTTATTGGAGAGCACTTTGTTGTTTACCCAGAACATCATATTATTTAGTATATCATAACATAGATCGACAAGAACCTGACACAATGAAAAATTCTGGAGTTCCTATATGAAAATGAAATTTATATAATCTATTATCATTAGAAGAGAAACATGGTGGAATATTCCATTAGTATGAATTACCAAACATAATTTATGTAGGAGGTATTTTAGTTGTTATCCTTGTTACATCTATCCTATATATTGAAGGAGGTCATATATGTTTTTTCATCAATGATGTTGAAATCCCCACTTCTATATCATGTGAGAGATGCTTTGTTGGGATACATCAACTGTAGGGTCTAATGTGACTAAATATCCTTCAGAGATTCACTATATGGATCTTCTAAAGGATGGATTCATGTGATCCAATTCCATGGATGTATGATGGTCTCAGTCACGATATATGCGGATGTGCTGAGGGAGTTTCACAATTCTCCATTTTATATCCATCCCAATATTGGGAATATGTACATGGAATGTCAATGATAGTTTACATTGGCTAGCATTAGGCGGTACATGGTCAGGATCATCACTCAGTGTGCCATGTCAGTAGGTGATGTCTTATCACTAGGTTGTGGACATTTTGTTTTAGCCTCTTGAGAAACTGAGGATGAAATGGGATGTCCTATCTATAGAAATTTCTATAGGGATTCTACAATTCTTGAATGACCCTAATGCAACCTAGATGATTTTTACCTCCATACCATGTCGTAAAACGTTATTTCTATCATGGTGAATATTTTAGTGGAGAGTTTGGTCCAACTTTACATGTGAGATATCAGATTCCTTCATGGGATTACGCAGATGATTATCTCTTACTGTGATGTGCTCTTTAAATCACGGTTGTAGAGAGGAAAATTTATGGTATTCCTGACCCATATGAAGATGAGTACATATTTTCATCCCTAGATAGATGGCCAATTATAGTGCATTATATAGGAGTTTGAGTATATGTTGGGGTCTTTTGTGCTAGACTTAGGCTAAAGTTATGTGTGTAACATATCATTGGTAGAGTTTTATTATAACCATATCTACCAATATACTATCTAAATGGATCCATTCAAATACCTGAATAGGAGAACCTTTAGGTAACCATTATACAAGACTTATATTGGTGATAAATCATGTCTTGGCCCAGCGATGGTGTAGGTGATTATGGAGATGGTTAAGGCTATCTTGAGTGGATAAGAAAACATAAAGAATGAATAAATATTTTGTAGATTGACATCACATTCCCTTAAACTTTTTTTTTCAGGGAGACATTTTTTCCAAAGAGTCTCTCCATGATTAGGATTTTAGAGATTCATCTTGAGGGATTATCAATCACTAGGGTTATTCGGTCTATTCCTGATCATGAATATGTTTGGATAATTTTATTACTTCCCAATTTACCCCACTATTAGAGTAGTCTCATGACATATATTATCTTTCATTGCTAAGGAGATACATGAATGATAACACACATGTTTTTGAATGGGAAGCTATGTAAATCATGGAAAAATAAATCTTCATAGAGAACCTAGTTGTGACTGTGGATTAGCAGGAGATGATCTTGTGTAAATACACCATTCCTTTGGCTCTTGTGTGGTGGACGCATGAGGGAATGTAGACAACCTTTTGGGAGCATGAGACCCTTTTTCAAGATTCGTATCCCCACTATTGTTTCTCAATTTTTTCTTTTTTTAATACAAAACTGAAAGGAGTGTATTATCATGACTGGACCCAGTTGGATATAACCCATGACTACACCGAGACTACATCCAATAGGCCAGGAGTCGGCGACTCGTAATGAATAAGTATATTACACAAATGGGATGAATTAACCAAATTACACTATAAACACATGCACACAAATACATCTTCATGCCTATATAATGATTAAAATAAAAAAATTGAATATAATGCATGAATAAATTTATAATCCAACAAACAGAGTATGATATTAAAGCTCTAAAAGTGAAAATGGGGAAACATACAAGGCCATCCAAAAAATGTAATATTTAAAACCTCCTCCAATGCTAAAGACTATTATAAAATTAAAAATATCACAGAACACTATTGCATGCTTAGTTGAAGCTTCTCTCTATTAGATGTGTGTCCTCTAGGGACACCATCAAAGGGCCGCCATGTTCCTGATCGAAGGCACGTACAGTTAGAGCCCATACATCGGTCAGTAAATGTAGAGACATGAATTTTTACATACATGGACATTACATTACTTTTGCGGAATACATAATACATAACAAAAACTGACACACAAGGATCGTAATAGTTTAGTGTCGTTTGAAACTTGGAACGTAATCATCTAATCATGGTGAATGCTCTTCAACATATCCCATAATGATCTTCTCCTTTTGGTTTTCTTACCTAAAACCGTTCTTTAAATCCTAGGGAAAATAAAACATACAATGGGTGAGCTCAAATTCTCAATGAGGGTAAGCATAGAGAACATAAAACATTCCATAAACATTTGAATGCAAAAACATGATCATAAATATATAAATATCGAAATCTTGAGCAAAGACTTAAATCATGGAAGTACATAAGGCATATATCATAAAGGAACATCAATCATGATAAAATAGCATGGGAATAAAACTTGTAATTGTGGAAAAACATTAAGAACAAAATTGATTTCCATAGTAGACAAGGCATTGCTGCCAAGACCATCTTAGTGGACAAAGTCCCTTTCTGAATCGAGTTCACTCCTCGTTCTAGTCCTATATTACTAAACTGGATTAACTTACCATTCCAGCCATGTCTCTCTCATGAGATATAAATCTTTACCCAATGCATTGGAGGGAGATATAGGTCCCACCCATCTCATAATGAAATCATTCTAACTTGTGACAAAAAATAAACATACATCATTCATAATAACCCAACGAAATAAAATGGGTTTCAAAAACATCATCCCATCAACACATAATCCATATAAAAGAAAAGGATATCATTTCATAGTAAGAAAATTGAAACCATGTAAATCCTAGAAACATTATAATTGAACCATAAAAATATGAAATAATGTCATCTTAGATGAAAAATGGTTTTGATAAAACACTTGAAATGAATTTTTGAGGAAAAAAATCCTTTCTTCTTCAAAATCAATTTGTTTTCACAAAACATCATGAAATTTTAAAAGAAAATGATTTTTTTAAATAGTCATGAAATATTTTGGAGGAAGCTTCATAAATATAAGGCTTATAAAACCGTAATAATCCTTTCATTTCATATATTTTACAAAAATATTCTCCTCATAATTTTGTCGGAAAAGTCAAAAAGTACCTCATAACATAAACAAAAGAAGGATTACTTACATACCATGTAGTAAAATTCAATATTGGTAAAAAGGACATTAAAAAAAATAAAAACACTTTTAGAAAACATGGACATGGATTATAACAATAACCACAGTAAATACTTACGTATAAGCAATCTGAGATAAAAATTAGATTTCCAAATTATCCCTTACTATAGGTCCGATATGGTTTGTACGTATCCAAACCTCTTCTTATTTGAAGTGACTCTTCTTAACCTCCTCATAGGGCACTAAAGAGGGTCTTTTAAGAAGACCATAACCTCTAGGATGTTTCTGGGGAAGTGGAGAAGAGAAATTTTCAGGGGTTGTCCAAGAATCAATGCTCAAAATGGTGTTAAGAGAAGAGGTAAGGGGTGCCCTTTTATAAGGGAGGAGAGGGGTACCTTTGGAAAAACTAGAAATAATATTTTATTATAAAGTCATATTCGGTTTTCAATAACTCCAAATTGATTTATTTCGAATCTAAGGTGGTGATGGGTTGAAATCATCTCTTCCAATAGAATTTAGACAAGTTTAGTTTTCTATTTGAACCTTATCATTTAGATTTAACTTTAAGATAAATAAGTTTACTTTTACCGTGTCTTCATGTTTTATTAAACTATAGGGTTAATAAACAAACTATAACATGCCAAACGAACCCCAAGTTGTTTATTATTAATATATATAACTTTATCTATTTCATTTGGCCAAACCTTATATTTTTATGAATAAAATAACAATTAATAATATAATATTTGTTTTAAAAACTATTTTATGTCAATTTGGACACTATTTGGTAATTGATTTTTGTGAAAATCATAACAGAATGATTAGTTCAAAAAAATTTAATTAAATCAATACTAACGTGTCATATTAACATATAAAATTAGTGTAATTCATTAAAAGTCTAAAATTACAATTATATTAGTATTTATAACATCAATTATGTCAATGTTTCATTAATTAGATAATTACTGCATCATCATTGTGTCATAAATAAATTAAATTATTTAATGTATAAAAATTTTACATAAAATATCATTAGATAGAAAATCTTTTTAGATTTCTAATTAATATTTATCATCGAATTTATCTTTTGTATAACCCTATATGAAAAATTAATTAGTTATTAAACATTGATTTTAACTATTTTAACCCTTCTTTAAATAAATTAATAATAAATGTCTTAATCTAATCCAAGTGGACCTAAATGTTCATATTTTATTTCTAAGGTTTTTTTGTTGAATTATACTTATCCAATTGAATTAGTACATGTGCTAGGGTAATATTAATATCATTTGTACCCTTAATTACCATATTTACTTTTAACCGTGGTAAATAAATGTAAAAAGCTACTATTCACAAAAAATTATTTTCATCTCATTGAACCACATTTTAGTCCTTGATATTAACCGTGTCTCTCTGATTTTCGAAATTAAATTCACATAAGTGGTAAAATTTCATTTAAATGAAAAAGTATGTTTTTTTAACTACCACTAAGTGGTTTCACTATTCATCGAAAATTGATGATTTTCAGAAAAATACCAAAAAATCAGCCAAAGCATTATTTGATATTCCAAATTGAAAATTTATTTCTATTTTACCAAATTCAAAACATAGAAGTGGAATTAATTAATTTTAAAATTAATTCCTGCTATCAAAACAAATATCGTGTTTTAAAAAACCAAAACTATCAAAAGATTGATACTTGTTTATATCCAATTTCAATGTAAAATTAATTCCAATGAACAACATTGGATTAAATGGTAAAAATATATTCTAACTACACTTTAAAACCAATTAAAAATATATCCAAACCATATAAATTATTACGATCAAAAATGTTGTTTTTAATGAAAATATAGCGCGTTTTTACAATTCACTAAAATATGAATGTTATCAGAATAATATGAATATTTTATCCAAAGTAAATTTTTATATCCTGATTTGAATGAAGAATTTTATTTTTTCAAATTGAACTTATAGAAATTTCAAAATTAATATTTATGGTGGGTGCACCATCAAAAGGCCAAAAAACTGAAATTTTCGGAAAATACATATTTTACACGAAAAAATTATTTTGTTCTCATACCATATTCTAGAAAATGTGTTAGATGATTAATAATGTTATAAAATTAAAATTTTTTGTAAATACTATTCATAACGGCTAGTACATAATAATATTATAACAATATATCGTTGTTTAGTGAAACCCGGTATTGTGTACTACACATGCTATCGAGGAAGGTCGTGACTGCGTGTAATGCGAGCCAAGTTAGGGTTGCGTGTTGTGAAAGACTACTCTATTGTTTCGTATAACAGAATCCAACCGTATTTCATTTATACATTGAATATTTATATATATATATATATACTTAATGTTGCATATAATAACTACTATCGAAATTGTGTGTAACATAATCCAAGAATAGTGTTGCGTATACTGCAAGCTAATACAGTGTTGCGTATAGTGCAAGATAATCTTTGTATAGCGTACAACACAAGGAATCAATGAAATTAAAAAGAATAATTATCATAAAATCTCGTGTTGTTATATTCTACCCCTCTTAAAATGAATTTCTCCCTCGAAATTCTTCGGGGTTATAAATTGTTTAATACTTGAAAGTTTCTTTAATAGAAACCCACATCATAAAAAGGGAATACCAAAACCTATCTTTAAAAACTAATGTATGAAATGTAACGGCTACCCAAATTAACTAATCACTGGGATTCCACATAGGAGAACATAGGTGAAAATATGGATATTTAAGAAAAATTTAACAATCATGTTGTGATGGAGAGTGGTAGAGAACATGGATATGAAAAATCCATCAATGAAAAAGCCATAAATTTGTGATAATCTGAAGGTACCATCTGATTCATCGGATATAAGAGCACTAGGACAACATTTTTGGTTTTCAATATCATTTCCCTAAAGTTGAAAATTTTGAATTAGAATAAATACATGCTTGAATTTTCTACAATCTCATTGTTGTTCGTGCTTTGAACAATTTCCACTTCATCTGTTAAAGAAATGAAGTTGAATTTGTTATTAGTGAAGTGTTAACAGATCATGTGATAGAATGATAGGTCATTCCATCTATCTCAAATAAAATGTTATAAAAATTTATCCAATACATAAGTCCATGTATGGTGAGGTTAATCAGATATTATTCCAAAATTGGACTTATACTTCATCTATCATACCGTTTAATAAAATAAAACTAGTTTCTACTATCCAGGGACTTCCTGTAGGCCTGTGGTAGGTGATAAAGGCCTGGTGCACTTCGGTTGTGGGTTCGATTCCCACAGCCTTGTCCGATGTGATGGGTTGTCGCCCGTCCTATATGTTTTCCTTTTTCTAAAACTACATTACTATAACATTCCATCAATAATATCGAAAAAAGTTATATCCTAAAACAATACTAACTTATGTCCAACATATTCCATTCCAATCATTAGGCTTATCTAAAATACTTTTGTCCAAGCTCATAGTGTAAAGAAAATGATTATTTGAAACGTCACATTACAATCACTTGAATGCCATCATTTATCCCCCACATATCATAAGATATATCTTGTTGGTCAAATTACAAACATGTTAATACCTTAATCATGTATTCTCTTGAAGAATGAATACCCATTGAACCTTAGTGAAAAAATGAACGTTGTTAAATTTTAACACTTTCCATATACCAAAATCCCAAAAATTCTATAAATTCAAACCATAATATCACATAGTCCTTATATCAGTCATGATCTCATGAATACAATCAAACATCTCATTATCGTCTTATCCATTCATTACGCCCATATCATCTTCTTTCCAAAGATATTTTAATAACCATTCATGGTTACTGTTACCATTCATTATACACTTTCAAAACATAAGGAAAGGCAAAAGTTTAACAATCCTTAGATGTCTCTTTATTCCATAGTACCATGAGATTACTTATACAATATTACTCTTGATAAACATGTAATCCATCTAGTACCTTCTTAAACCATTGACCGAGATTTAACAATTCTTTCACTTCACATATCATTTGTAGTCTCTTCATCATCATCCACATAAATAATACCCATATGACCATGCTGATTCTATTTATAAGATTTTCCCTTAGGAAATTGGATTTCATAATTCCCATAAATTCATCATTTAAAACACTTAACCATTGTTGATGTCTTACCAATACCATTATCCTTGTCCATGGTGTTAACTGAACCTTTTCCTTTACAATTACTAGATTTGTGTCCTTATTTTCCCCACCCAAAGCATCATCCTGTTCCATAGAAACATTCTCCCTGATGCCTCTTCCCACATGATTTATATGAGGGGAATTGAACTTACTTTCCTCTATGATCATCATGAAACTCCATCTTTCTCTTATTATTTGAGTTCAGAAACATACCAAGGTTGAGATTATTGATCATATTATGAGATTGCTGATTTGGAATAATAACGATATGTGGACCTCCAGATCCAATTTCATTTGGTTGCTCATGAAGAATATCATTCTATTGTCCATCATATCCTCCATTATCATGAATCATCCTGTTTCCAGCCATTTTTTAAAACCCAAAAAGAATAGTGTGAGTGGAAAAAATCATGCTTGGAAAAAAAACATAACAAAGGGGGAGTACCTTTAGTATCTAACATCATATGTTTATTTCTATGATCATTAGTGAAATTCTAGGACTATAACGTATAAGTATACTTATCCTTAGGTATATCCCTATACATACCTTAGAAATATCTCTAGGGATCTCACTATAGTTTTCACATCTTAGTTTCCAAAGTTTAACTAAACCTTACCTCTAATACCAACTGTAGAGACCCAAATTTTGACGTACATAGAAATTACATTAATTTTGCAGAATACATAATACATAACAAAAAAAGACACACAAGGAACATAATAGTTTAGTGTCTTTGGAAACTCGGAACGCAATCTTCTAATCGTAGTGAAATATCTTCAACATCTCCCATAATGATCTTCCCATTTTAGTTTTCTTACCTAAAACCATTATTTAAATCCTGGAGAAAATGAAACATATAAAGGGTGAGCTCAAATTCTCAGTAAGTGTAATAATAGTGGACATAAAACATTACATAAACATTTGAATGAAAAAACATGAACATAAAATCTAAATATCAAAATCAAGAGCAAAGACATAAATTTTGGAGCGTAAGGCATATATCATAAAGGAAAATCAATCATGATAAAATAGCATGGGAATAAAACCTGTAATTGTGGAAAAATATTAAGCACATGATATTATTTCCATAGTAGCTAAGGCATTTCTTCCAAGACCATTATTATGGAGAAAGTCCCT
The DNA here is from genome assembly GCA_963277665.1 of Viscum album. NCBI lineage: Eukaryota > Viridiplantae > Streptophyta > Magnoliopsida > Santalales > Viscaceae > Viscum > Viscum album. The sequence goes on along the minus strand of OY728126.1, from coordinate 2,043,292,806 downwards.
TTCTGAATCGAGTTCACTCCTCATTGTAGTCCTGTATTACTGAACCAGATTAACATACCATTCTAGCCATGTCTATCTCATGAGATATAAATCAGTATCCAATGCATTGGAGGGAGATATAGGTCCCACCCAACTCATAATAAAATCATTCTTACTTGTGCCACAAAATAAACATACACCATTCATAATAACCCAATGAATAAAATGGGTGTCATAAACATCATCCCATCATCACATAATCCATATAAAAGAAATGGATATAATTTCATAAAAAGAAAAATGAAACCATGTAAATCATAGATACTTTATACTTGAACCATACACACAGGAAATAATGTCATCTTAGATGAAAAATTGTTATGATAAAACACTTGAAATTAATTCTTGAGGAAAATATCCTTTCTTTTTCAAAATCAATTTGTTTTCACAAAATGTCATGAAATTTTAAAAGAAAATGATTTTGTTTAAAATAGTCATGAAATGTTTTGGAGGAATATTCATGAAAATAAGGATTTATAAAACCATTAAAATCCTTTCTTTCCGTATAAGATAAAAAATCATTATCCTCGTACATTTGACGGAATTATCAAAAATTACCTCGTAACGTAAACAAAAGAAAGATTCCTTACATACAATGTAGTAAAATTCAAATGGGTAAAAGGGACATTAAACATAAACAAAAACACTTTTAGAAAACATGGACATGGATGATAACAATAACCCCAGTAAATACTTACATATAAGAAATCTCAGATAAAAATGAGATTTTCAAAATTTCCCCTTACCTTTGGTCCAATATGCTTCGTACGTATCCAAAACCTTCTCTTCATTGAAGCTCCTCTTCTTAACCTCATCTTAGGGCACTAAAGATGGTCTTTTAAGAAGACCAAAACATCTAGGATGTTTCTAGGGAAGTGGAAAAGAGAAATTGGCAGGGGTTTGCTGAGTATCAAGGCTCAAAATGGTGTGAAGATAAGAGGTAAGGGGTGCCCTTTTATAATGGAGGAGAGGGGAACCTTTGAAAAAACTAATAATATTATTTTATTATAAAGCATTATTCGGTTTTTAATAACTCTAAATTGATTTATTTTAAAGCTAAGGTGGGTATGGGTCGAAATCATCTCTTCCAATATAATTTAGACAAGTTTAGGATTCTATTTTAACCTTATCATTCAGATTTAACTTTAAGTAAAATAAGTTTACTTTTACCGTGTCTTTTTGTTTTCATACACTATAAGGTTAATAAACTTACTATAACAAGTAAAACGAACCCCAAGATGTTTATTATTAATATAAATAACCTTATATATGTCTTCTGGCCAAGAAATTGATTTTTAGGAATAAAATAACAATTACTAATATAGTATTTGTTTTAAAAACTATTTTATGTCAATTTTGATCAATTTGGTAATTGATATTTGTGAAAATATTAACAGAATGATTAGTTAGAAAAAAGTTATTTAAATCAATACTAACATGTCATATTAACCTATAAAATTATTTTAATTTATAAAAAGTCTCAAATTAAATTTATTTGATTATTTATAACATCAATTATGTCAATATTTCATTAATGAGATAATTACTGCATCATGATTGTGTCATACAGAAATTAAATTATTTAATACCTAAAAATTATAAATAAAATACCATTAGGTAGTAAATCTTTTTATGTTTCTAATGAATACTTATAGTTGAATTTAACTTATGTGTAACTCTATATTAAAAATGAATAATTATTAAACATGTATTTTAACAATTTTAACCCTTCTTTAAATAAATTAATAATAATTGTCCTAATCTAATCTACGTGGACCTAAATGGTCATATTTTATTCCTAAGGTTGTTTTTGGTCGAATTATACTTATCCAATCGAATTAGGACACGTGTTATGGTAATATTAATATCATCTGTACACTTAATTACCCTATTTACTTTTAACCGTGGTAAATAAAAGTAAAAAGTTATTATTCACCAAACATTATTTTCATCTCATTGAAACAAATTTTAGTCCTTGATATTAATTGTGTTTCTCAGATTTTCTAAATTCAATTTACAGAAGTGGTAAAACTTCATTTAAATGAAAAAGTCAGTTTTTTAACTACCACTAAGTGGTTTCACTATTCATCGAAAATTGAAGTTTTTCAGAAAAATACAAAAAAGTCAGCCTAAGCATTATTTGATATTCCGAATTCAAAATTGATGTCTATTTTTACAAATTCAAAACATTGAATTGCGATTGATTAATTTTAAAATTAATTCCCGCTAGCAAAACAAATAGCGTGTTTTTAAGAAACAAAAACTATCAAAATATTGATACTTGTTTATATCCAATTTAAATTAAAAAATTTATTTCAATGATCAAAATTAGATTAAATGGTAAAAAAATATTCTAAGTACACTTTAAAACCAATTAAAAATATAATCTAACCATATAAATTATTGCGATGAAAAATGTTGTTTTAAATGAAAATATAGCATGTTTTTACTATTCATTAAATTTTGAAAGTTATCAGAATAATATGATAATTTTATCCAAAGTAAATTTTTGTATCCAGATTCAAAAGAAGAATTTTATTTTGTAAAATTTATCTTATAGACATGTCAAAAAAATATTTAAGGTTGGTGAGGCATCAAATGGCGGGAAAAATGAAATTTTTAAAAAATACATATTTTACACGAAAAATTTATTTTGTTCTCACACCATATTCTAGAAAATGTGTAAGATGAATAATAATGTTACAAAATTAAAAATGTAGTTAATAATATTCAAAATGGGTAGTCCATAGTAATATTATAACAACATATCGTTGTTTAGTGAAACCCGGTATTGCGTACTACACACGCTATCGAGGAAGGTCGTGATTCTGTGTAAGGCATGCCAAGTCAGGGTTGCGTGTTGTGCAAGACTCCTCTATTGTTTCGTATAACAGAATCCAACCATATTTCATTTATACATTGAATATATATATATATATATACTTAATGTTGTGTAGAATAACTACTATCAAAATTGTATGTAACATGATCCAAGAATAGTGTTGTTTATACTGCAAGCTAATACGATGTTGCATATAGCACAAGGTAATCTTGGTGTAGCGTACAACACAAGACATCAATGAAATTAAAAAGAATAATTCTCATAAAATCTCGGGTTGTTATAGTAAAATAATACATACTATGGCACATGAATAAAAATTAAACAAGAATAATAATGTACAACCAGCTCAATACAAGGATATAACCTTTACTATATAATAGAAAACACCCAGATATACTCATGAATGAAACCAAAACACTAAGAGGATACAACTAACTTCCAATCACAAGATTAGTTTAAATAAATGATCATTCTAGAAAGATTCCACTTCACAATACATTCTATCATTGGAGACACTCATTCTAGATGTTAGGATCATTGGTCCCCTCCCATGAAATTCAATTGGTCATAGAATAAATTGATTATTCTATAGGGCTCATGCCTATTACTACTTGGGGATAATTAGAAAAAAAATCAGTATCAATCCACTATATAGGGTATTTTATTACAATGATACTTGAAACCTATCAATACATACATCTATAGAGAGGATAAAAACAATGATCAATGAGCTTATGCTAATTCAAAAAACCCCACCTAGGGTACAAAGTAGCTAGTGTATCACACTCATATCTCATTGTGGGGAAACACAAACTCTATCAGAGACTCATCATTTGGATGGGATCATAATCTTGTCATTTGGATATAAAAATACAATTTAACTTATAGTTAACAGTGATAGGGGAAATCCACTCAACCAACATTGGAATGAATACAAGAGAAAAAGAGGTATAAGCTATCTCTAAGGGAGTACATTGATTGTAAGTGTTGTGCAAGTCATGCAACATACAACGTGGTTATGCTTGGGTGGTAATGCCTCATAGGATGAGTAAGCATCAACATACAAAATGTGTGAGTGAAGCATATGGAATATATAGGTCTCTCAACACCTTTCATGTGTTTCCTGGTTGTGTCTGCGTATAATAAGATTTTCCACTGAACTAGCCCATGTACACCTAGACATGTCCATGATGAGGCACATGGAATGTCCATTCATGTAAAATCATAGATGTGTTTTTCTGCCTCATATGACATGTAACATTGGATTACACACTGTATAAACCAATAATTTCCAAATCCCAAGGGATTAACCTCTATGTTATCCCTAGGATTGTCAGTGTCTCCCTTATATTTTGATATTCCTAAATCAGGGGTTGGTCGGGCCTTTCCATTACTTCTAACTGAAAATTAGGTTCATATCTACTCAGAAATAGATCCATCATGCCAATATATCACCATATGTCAAAATAATGAATAACACAATTTTAAACCTATTTTTATCTATCCCTTTTCATCCACGAACACAATCACACTCTAATCACCCCATAAATCACGAATGACACCAATAAAACAGATTTGTTGATCCTAATAATGGGCGCACAATGATCGAAAACCATGTATTCCTCGAACCATGAGAAAAAAACACATGTGATGAACATGTGAGGAATGGGGGAGAAATTCCAATGTAGTCAAACAAGAGGGGTGTAACTCATCTTTTTTTTCATTTAGCCACAGTAAATTTCATTGAAATTTACAATTGATGTTGAATAAAATTCAATGATAAAATGAAATCCAGTAAAATTAAATCTATTAACGAATTTCTTATGAATTCACTTCATAGAAATTATATGATTCATTTTTGATTAAAATAATGATTGAATATGAAAATATACATCCTAAATGGATTTTGTATCATTAATTGAAGAAAAAATGTTCTTTGTTACCATAAATGAAGATATCCACTAACTATATTGGGACAATCTGCACGATCTGGTCCTGATCCTTCACCATTCACCAATAATTCTATAATCCTATCATGGACATACTCAATCCAGGGCTTGATTAACAACTACCTCAAGCCTTCCAGCTTAGGCCATGTTGTGTTGACATGGGCAGATGACATAAATAACTTAGGGGGCCATTGACTAAATACCTGTGTACATGGACACAACCAACTTAATGAAAAAGTGAAGGGAGGGAATTTAATAGCTACAACATATATAAAATGAATAAACCTTTATATAGTAAAACGTATGAAAATGTATACTAAAAAGTAAAAATGTGGAAAATAAATTCCAAATATAGAAATGTGTCCCAACCTGACAGAAATATAGAAAAGTAAAATAGTTGGGGAATCCCAGCTCAAAGATATGAAGCAATGACCACTATACATAGTCAAATAACCTCATATCTATATGTTCCTATGAATTCATGATAAAAATATCTGTCATCTTAATTAGACACGAAACATGTGGTAAAATCCAATGTAGGTTAGATTAATGCATTCCCTATAGAACACTATGAAATGTTTGAGGGAAGAGAACTAAGAGATGCAATTGAAGTGGAAATAGTGTATTGAACAAGGAAAAATAAAATAGTATAATTAAACCAAACAAGAGAGTGAAATTATAATAATCTAAACAAAATTATCTTAGTAAGTTGATAATATGAGCTTCTCATCAAGTCTTTACTACCTATAGTAGGATAGTAGAATCATCCATCATCGAGAAGCTAGAATTCGAAATCACATGGATAACCTTTTTTGCATTCACCTCTCCTATGAGGAGTGTAACTAAAACATAAGGAGGGCGTAAAAAATAAAGATATTTATATATGATTATTAAATGTATCTCAAATGAGAAGGTTAGCATATCCATCTAACATCTCAGCAAAAGAAGATGAATAACAATCTTTTCCAATGTAAGTCCAACAGTGATGCACATCATCCATGCATATTCAATTGTAATAGAAGTATGTGGGACTCAATCACCACACCTTGATATTATGCACATTTGGGTACAATAACTTTCCCAAATGATTTTATTTCATGTTACAAAAACACATCTCAGTGGGTAATGTGTTCCTCTACTTCGGGGGTCCAAAGGGACGGAAAACAACATCTCATCAAAGTTCCACTTAGTCACGGAGATAAAATTTCTAGGTAGGATATTACACCTTGGAATGAAAGGAGGGAACTAATATAAAATTAATTGAGTAACTCCTATTTATAGCATGTGTATATGGTTATGCTCAGGAATGTCATCATGGAACACCACTACCTAGTCCAACATGAGGGTAGGTTCGATGAGTTGTTAGTGAACTCAACTACCCATCACTTCTTGAGGTTTATTACTAAAATATGTCATTTGGGAACTTCAATACAAATACATATTAGTGGTTATCCCAAAAAAACAATTGGGGAATACCATTACACATACCTACTCAAGGGTATGATCAAAAAATTGAGGAAATCCATTCCCCAATTCTACTGAAGGTTATCTAAGAAAGATCATTATGGGATGACACTTCATAGTCCTACTGGACGTTAAGACAAGAACTATCATAATGGAATTCCACTACCCATTACATATATAGGGTAATCATGCAACATTATGTAATTACACTTCCAAGTAACAATCAAGGGAACTCGGAAAGATCATCAGAGAAAGACACTACACAATTCTATAATAGGGTAATACTGATACTATCATCTGGGAATAACACTACCCAGCCCTACTGGATGGAAAATTAAAATTTAAAGGAACTCCACTACCCATTAATCTTGGAGGGTAACTCAGAAATATCATCAGATAATGCCACTACCCTGTCCTACTAGAGGGTATGGCAGATAATATCTTTGGGGAACTCTCCTTACCATCCCAACTAGAGGGTTATGCTCAAAATATCTCTGGGGATTTTTAATTATTTATAACTCCATCAGGTGTCCCCCGAGTTCATTCCAAACCTATAAGTTTCTTCATTGTATCTCCAAAGACTCTTCTAAGGAATTGGTCACGTTCTATATGAAAAAACACTTAGTATAGGCTACTCGTTGTCCAATATACGAGTTAAAATGATAGATATTTGGAACATAGAAGTTTTCTAAAAAAGCTATAAAAGGCATGTCAGGGACCCACACGACATGTGGTCCCACTTTACTACATGTTTGGGTCCACATCATAACATGGATTGCTATCTATGAATCGTTACATGACGTGTAAGTGTATTATATGACATATTTTAGCTAATGTCTTAACCAATGCATTAGGCTCCTCACCTGTCTGAAAAAAAAAGTATTTTCACTAGTATTCCAATTTAGATGGACCCTTATTTCAAAACAGATCACACTACTGTGATCCTCAATGTAAAATGCTCGAGATATACTATTTACATGGCACAATCAGATATCAGATGAAAAAGTCACATTTCAACGCATCACGCTTGAATGATGCTTCACAGGCCTAAGAAATTATATCAAATTAAATAACAGAAATTGTTCTTGAACTGTCTGTATTAATTTTATGGACATTGTGACATAGATAGTTAATCATTCCAAATTCGTATGAGGGAGATATGTCAGATACAAGATCCAAAAGAAATAATAATTTTATTATTAATAGATGTTTTGTTTACTTGAGAAATGTGTCCAAAAAAGGTGTCTAAAATTAGTCTCAAAATGTGTGTCTTAATTTCAAAAACCCATGGTTTCTAATGGTTCATCATTCAGATATATTGCAGAGAACTTTTTTCTGATATGGTTTTTTAATTACAATGGTAATAATATTATTATTATATTATTTTTTAAAGGGTTGTCTACTAAAATTCTATAAGAACCCTACCTCCATTCCCCTTTACCTAGAGCCTCATTAAATTCCTCCATCATCATAAATAACAATAATATTTTACATTATTATTATTATTATTATTATTAAATATATCCAAATAAAATAATAAATCGGAAAGCACCCAATGGAACAATCCATGATGCACACAAACCAATGCTGCCCCCCCTTTTTTATCATTTACCATTTTAATCATTTAATTATTTCATTTAAATTAAATCCATTTAATCTAGATAACTTCCCATATTTATTTAGTTTCTAAAGAATCAAAAAATTAAAATCTCATTTTGATAATATTATGAAACCACACATTTACATTCACTAATAATTTTATTATTTAATAAAATAATAATAACAAATCATCATTTAATTTTTATCAAATCATCACCATTATTATTGTTAATAATTATTTTTATTAAGATGCATCATGTTGACCACATTCAACCAACTCATCAAGGATCTTAGTTGGACCATTTTCAGGTCCACTCCAAATTGCCCATCCATGATATCCCCCGAATAACCTCTTCTTGAAACTAACCTCGTCACAATGCATGTAGTCTCTACATGCCAACCCTAAAAATGGGGGTTATAGACATGATCTCAAACCACCTCCGATCACCAAAATAAATCCATGGTTCTGATATGATATATTTAGAAAACAGCATACCACTCATTTATCAATCCAAAACAATACTATTGATACATATATCATTCATGCCACCAAAAAAAACTAGGGGTTCAACTACATAGGAACCCACCCCAACAACAAAGAATGATAACCATATGGTCCAAAGATAAAGAACATGGGTAATTGTGGGGGACATTAGGAAAAAAGGATTATAAATTGATTCCTTTCATTCATGGATAGTCGATTAATAATGGGAATCCCAATGTTATAGAAATAATTACAATAAATTAATTTCAGTATGTTGGCACATGAAAAGGCTGCAGCGAGGGGTGAAAATCAAAGAAAAAATATCAATCTACTCGAAAATTTTAATCTAGAGGAATAAGACACAAAATTATGAGTCCTGCCTCTATTTTTGATCTACAGTTGGTGAAGAAAATTCTCATGCAATGACTGGAAGATGCTGATGCATTAGTCGTTCTTTGATTTGCCTTGGTCTAGTGGTTATTTGTCATCATTGAATGGATTTTTCAAATGTAGTAAAACAAGATGTTCTTCTTTTTGGGGGGAATAATGATCCATCCCTATAAATTCTCCCCAAAACATATTTATAGCCACTTTTTAGGAAATAAAAATTTTATTATTTTCATTAGTTAATTTAATTAATTCACTTCAATGCACCGATAGAAAGGGAAGGAATAAAATTCCTACTCAGAATAATTTCATGTCATTATTAGGGATAAAAAAATGTTCCAGACACAACTTTTGTCTCATATTTCATCTCTAATCAACTATTTTATGGTTATACAATTTTCATTTATTAATCACTTGCACATCATATAAAATATATTTAATTGTTTTATAAAATTTATTCTGTGAACAATGGGAATCCAAAACTCACACAATTCTAATGCCTAGATCTAGAAATATATATAAACATATCTCAAACTATTACAGGAAAAAACTAAATCTCTACATCATTCAATGATTTATGATTTCTATACAATAAATGAAAAACTTGCAAAACCACTTAGGATACTGGGACCGCATCTAGATCCCTTACTCCAATGAACCATATTGAATGTTTTTGTACTGCCATAAAAAGAAAAAAACGGATGTTACATCCTCACAAGGTCTACTTCTGTCAATCTTTAATCAAAACCAGGTGCTCAACAATGGTGGTTCCATTCTTAATGTATAGCTTATAGAATTAAATTATGCATGTAGGGTCATGAACATATCTGTTTAGCTGATACACATGGAAGGTTTCATGCACCTTATCTAGATGTTTGTGTAATGTGAGGTGGTAGGACCCCTTGCCGAACCTCTACATGATCTCAAATGTCCCAATGAACCTAAGGGATAGATGGATTTCTGAGAAATTTTTTTAGTCATCAACTTATGGTGACTCAAAATAAAATGTGGCATCGCAGATTGAACTCAAAGGGCCTATAAGGATGAAATGGATAGGATTTTTTTATCTTAGGGCCATCATCATCCGCTCACAGATATTATTCACTTTATTCGTTATTGCATGCACCAAATCTATGGCCACATGATGTAATTCTCTAAGAAATGTTCAACATAAATATAACCTATAGGTTATCCCATATAAGGCCTCAATAGGTGTCATGTCAATTGTAGAGTGGTAACTCTTGTTGTATGCAAACTCTACCAAGGTAACATTATCCTCCTAGCTCCATCCAAATTCCAAAACATAAGCCTTCAACATATCCTCCAACAACCGAAAAAATTGCTCATTATGCATATATTTCTGGGGGAGAATGGATGTACTCGACCACATCATGGACTTGAATTCCTTCTCTATGCCTCTCTATAATCAGGATGTAAACCATGTGTCGCAACTGGAGACAATTATCAATTGTACACTATGTAGGCGGACAATCGCTTCCATGTAGAACAACCCCAAACACCCCCTAAACTTTGCTTCTTGGATGTAAAGGAAGTTCAATGACATTTTTAGTCAATAAAATATCACCTAGATGGTTCCATGGTCTATCACACTATGCAGAAGACCTGTGAAAATGTACGTAGATATTCCATCCAATTTTTACTATGGATCCTCAAGGAGCTGCAAAAACCCTAAAAGAACTTGGTTCTTAGACTTCACATACTTACATGTGAAACACTATGTGAATAACTCATCTAAACTTCACCTGAGGCTGGAACACAAAAGTATCACTGAATATCTCTATACATCTTCGCCACATCAGGATGTACAACTAGGGAACAAGTGTGGAAATCATTCATCACCTCCTCCCACATCGTGACTAGAACCACTATTTTCACCTAGTAAATGATTATCTGATTCCCTCTTCCAGAATATCAATATGGTAAGTCACCTATTGATATATGAGAATGTATAAAATCATATTCAATGTCTCCTAGATAGGACACTCTCACACACTCATGGAGAGAAATAGTCAATTACATCACCTGAAGAAAAGTTGCAACCTCCTACTCAACAAGGGTATTCCATAATGAAGCTATCTACTCTAAAGATTACTTATATTGGTGATCATAGGACTCCATGATCAAGTCATCTTATAAAATGACATAAATCGCTGATGTATAGACTCACTCAATGACATTGTCCTGCATGAACTACAAAAAACCCAACTTTCTCATATTCATGTCTCTCTGTAGAGTCCCTTCTCAAACTTCTATGATTTTATTTATCAAACATGGATCATGTCAAGATAATACTGTGTAAGGTATATGAACCTAGAAACGTACTATACAACTATAATCCCTCCAAGATGAAGCATCAGAAGACCCTATATTCGGACTGTACATAAACTGTAGGGGACGTACTCCTCAAGGAATAATCACTAGAAGGCATCCCATGAGAGTGTCAAATATTCATGTATATAGGTAATGAGGGTCAACCACTTCCCAAATTATCTTCGAAATGAGATGGTAAATAGATCCACCACTTGATCTCTTTTGTTCTGAATAAGCCTAAATATATGGATAATCGACTCTAGCCAAGCATTTTCTACATGAGGATCTGGATAACTGTAGAACCTTAGAAGTTTCTAATGATAGAACTCATAGAGAACACTAGGCATACACCCATCCTCAACCTCATATTCTACGAAAATATTCTACTTAATAAGAGGTGGTACTGACAGATACCCACCTGGAGGTAGGGGATCGAGGTATGGACCCTAAACCGAGGCATCATCGCACATAGGGATGTCTCAATGAATAGAAGTTAGTATCATAGCTGGATATCATCATGGAGGCATCCTAAAATTTATCAAAGAGTACTACAGTCATATGATCACACACACACACATACACATATATTACAACAACAATGTGGAGAAGAATCAAGAAGGGAAGTCAAAGGAATGATCATATAGAAATCATGTGCCATTAATCTCGACGAAAAATGTATCTGCATGTTGAGTCAAATAGAAGGTGGTCAGTGACTTGGTGAATGGATATGGTGGTCTCTTACACCATCACAGGACTCCCTATACTGAGGGCCTCACTCAACACACTTTGACGCTATTTCCCTAAAGACATACAATCCTTTTAAGGGGAAATGTCTGAAAAATATACCTATGAATGACGTTTTTCTGATTCAAATTTGTAATGATCCTTCCCACTCTATAGATGTGGCCACAACTACACTAACCATGAAATCATATTCTAAGGGGTGGTGATAATAGTATAAGGTATAACTAACTCAGGGTGGTAATTTTGTAAGTACCTGTACAAACACACATATCCAAATTAATGAAAAGTTGCTGAAGGGAATGTAAAATACGCAACACCTCTATAAAGTGACCTAGAAATCCATAAACCTTAATATAGTATGAATTATGGTAGTGAAAACTAAAATATAAAAATTGGAAAAATACATTATGATACCAAAAATGTTTCCCAACCTAACAAAAATCTAGAAAAGTAAAACAATCGAGAGAGCCCAGCTCTTGGATCACAAGCTTCAACCACTATATAGAGTCCAAGAACCATGAATCCATAAGCTCCTATAAAGTCAATATGAACCTATATGTCATATTCTAAAGACAAAAAACATGTGGGAAAATCCCATGAAAATGTGTGTATGAATACGCCAAGTAGAAGTCCTTTTAAAGGAAGATAGGGAAGTATTATGATTTACTACTAAAGGAGAAAATTGTAGATTGAACAAAGTGAAATAAAAGAGTATAGGTCAACTGAATATGAGACTGAAATTCATCTCATATAAACACAATGAGATCCACATTTTGAAAAATTGATATTCTCATAGAGTTTTCTAAACCTATATCAGGAGAGTGGACTCATACAACTATGAAATGACAGTCATAGAAATCACATGGAATACCCTGCATGTATTGAACTTTACTAGAAGGAGAGTAACCAAACCCCATTGAGTCGGTACAAAAGAAGGATATATATGTATATAAATATATATATTATCAATAAAGGAAACCAAAATTATAAGTTAGGGGATCACTATCTAATAACACATCTTAAGAGGATGAGTAGAAAACAGTTCCAATGTATGTCAATCAATGATGCCCAACATCTCTTGAAGTTTCCCTAAATGTACAAGTCAAATGGACTAAGTCACCATCCTTTGATACTATCCATCAGGGGATGTAATGACTCACTGGCATAGTTTTATGTCTCTTAAAGAAAACAAATATTGGTGGGGAAATTGTACCTCTTCATTAAGGGCATAAAGGTACTTCAAACTATGTCCCATCACATTGCAACAATGTCAAGTGGTGATAATTTCTATGTATGGATCCCATGCCCTGGTACGATAGGAGGATCCTAATATGATAGTCACTAAAGGACTCACTACCCTTCCTAGCTGGAGATATATGCTTCAATATGTCACTAGGGAACACCAATACATAGTATTATGAGAGGGTAAGCGTGATGAGTCATCAGGGAACTCCACTTCCTATTCCTAGTATGGGGTTAAAGATATATGATTTATTTTGCGAAGGACACTACCCGGCATTATTGGAAGGTATACTTGAAACAATCATTGGGGAAATACACTACCCTTCTCTACTTAAAGATATTCCCGAAACATCTAGGAACTCTAATGCCTAGTCCTATTGGGTGGTAACTCAGATAGATCATCAAGGAACACCACATCATAATCCTACTATAGGGTAAACTCAGAACTATTATTAGGGAATGACACTACCTAGACTTACTAGAGGGTAAGCCCAAAACATTCATGAACTCTATTTCCTCATCGTATTAGAGGGTAACTCTGAATGATCATTAGTGAATTCCACTTCCCAATCATACGATAGGGTATTCCCAATAAAATATTTATGGAAAACTACTATCCATTTCTACTAGAGGGTAATCCCAAAATATTGAGGAACTCCACCGCCCAATCTAATAGGAGGGTAACTCAAAATTCTAATTGGGGAATGCCACTTCCCATTCTTACTAGAGGGTAATATTGTTACTATATTTTGGGATATCCTCTAACAAAACCTATATGAGGTTTACACTCGGAACTTCTCTGGTGATTTTATATGATCTTTCCATAATTAGTTATTGCCTCAACGTTTTCGAATCACTAAACATTTCTAAATGTTTCTTGAAATATTCTTCCAAGGGAACCATCATGTTTTACGTGAAAAAATACTCATGATCGTCTACTCATCTGAAAAAAATCCTTGTTTTAATGAAGGAGATATAGAGCATTGAATATTCTTCAAAATGGCGTTCATGTCATGTTAGGGTCACACATGGTGTGTGGTCATTATCTGATTCAAGTCCATTTACACACCATATCAAGGTGTGCTGGCTGTGAAGAGCTACATGACGTGTCTCCAGTAAAGTCTGGACGAATGCATGAAGCTCGTTACCAATCTGAGATAAAAACATAATTTCAATGATATGAATTTTCAAACAGACCTATATTTACAAACAGATCACACCATTTTGATTTTATAGAAAAAAACTTGGGATATACTATTCACTTGCATCAATGGGAACACTAGTGAGAAAGTAACTTTTCACCGCACCATGCACGAACAGTTCATTGAGGGCCTAATCCATGTTTTGAATTAAATAAACTAAATTTCTCATGAAATATCTGCCTTAATTTCATGGTCATATTATCATAAATATTTCATCATTCCGACATTGTATGAAGAATATATTCTGGATAATAGATCCGGCAACAATATTACTTTTATTATTATTGGGTGTTTTTTTAACCCAAGTCACTATTAAAAAAAATGTATCAAAAATCATTATTAAAATGACCATCTCAATTTCAAGATCATGTGGCCACTGACAGTTAATCATTAATATACTTGGTGGAGAAGATATGTATGGTATTGTGTTTTAACCAATAATGTAAAAATAATATTAATATTTTATTATTTTTCTATTAAACTCATTTTTTCAAATGGTGTCACACTCAAATTCCCTAAGCCATAAATCCATGTACATGCATATAGATCCCCATACCATCCTACATCATCATTTATAATAATAATTTTTTATATTATCCATATTATTATAAAATTTAACCAAATAAAAAATTTAAAGTGGAGAGACCCAAAAAGAATAATCCATGATGCGCACAAACTAACGACTCCTCCCATTTTTTCATTTATTATATTACTTATTTATTTCTGTTTTTTAAATTAAATTTATTAATCTACATAAAAACCCATATTTATTTTTTTCCCAAACCTTAAAAATATTAAATCTTAATTAATTTTTATTATCCAAAGACACTTTCAATGTAAACACTTTTATTATTATTTAATATCATATTAATAAAAAATCCTCATTTAATTTTTATCTAATTTTCCCATATATTATTTTTATTAATTATTACAATTATCATGCATAATGTTGAGAAAATTCAATAAACACATCGGATATATGCGTCCGAAAATCATCTTGTGGACGCCGAACAACCTCCACCATGAGATCTTATGCACAACCTCTACTTAAAATTGACCCCTTAATAGTGCACATCGACGTCACATTCCAACTAAGAAAATGGGGGTTATCGAATAGTTCTCAAACCACATACGATTAAAAACACAAACCTATAGTGTTGATCTGGTCATTTCACCAAACACCATCCTCCTTTTTTATCAATCCATCCTCAAAATGTTTATCCCTGTGTCGTTATTGCCACCAAAACGAATCCATGGGTTCAACTGTGTTGGATAATCCCCAGCATAGTCGAATCGTGACCTAGTGGTCCAATGATGAAGAACACCAAGCACTATGGGGGGGTGTGTCTATCAAGAACAAATGTATAGATATCGAGACCATGCATTCTTGTACATTCGATCATGAATTGGGATCCGAGGGATAAAAAAAATTTACTATACATTAATATCAGTGTGTTGGAACATGAAAAGGATTCATGTAAGAGTGTATATTGAAGAGAAAATATAAATCTACCTAAAATTTTAAGATTGAGGCATCTTATGTCTATTTTGGAACTATCATTTGTGAAGAACGTTCTCCCAAAATGATCTACAAAAGATGATGCATTGTTCGTTCTTCGATTCAACTTCATCATGAGGTTTGTTGTCACTGTCGAAGGGATTAGTCTGGAGGAGGAGGAGAACAGCTACACCGATAATGGGATAAATATGAGGCATCCTGGTGAATTATCCATATAAAATTATTATTGAACATTATTACATAAAAAATAATTAATTAAAGTAATATATTCCCTTATATGCATAACCAATGTGTGAGGGGTCTAATAATCCCATGACGACTCATTTTATGTCACAACTAGGGTAAAAAAACTTTCTAGAAACCACCAAATCATCACATTTATGATCCCATAAACCGTTTATGATTATCATATTTTCTCTGATTAACCATACAGAAAAAATAAAATTTATTTAATATTTTTTAAAAATTAATTCCACACATACCAGGCCTCAAAATTACATGTCGTCTCAATACCTTCCACTAGAAATTTATATAAATATATTTAAAACTATTACCAAGAATAAACTTGTAATTTAAAAAACCCACAATCTCTGGGTCTCTAGGGTTGAACATCTATGTATTATAGATAATTTATAACCATATATTTATAGATCTCTAGATCACTACAGCCAAAAAAATTCTTTATTTATTTTATTTATATTATAAACATGTTATATTTTTCACAAACCTCTTATGATGACAAAATTTATATCATTCCAAGGTTGAAATCCACATTCTATACTCAATGCTTCCTTATTTTTTTACATGGTCACCCATTTTAGATTTATTCCCCTTTTTAGGAAAAATGCATCTGTGTGTTATTTGATATAATTATTATATTTAAATTATTTATTCTTGGAACATTGTGCCATGGAATCATACATTATTTAAGTGCCCAATCCTTAATATAAATCATTTTATAGCAGAAAATAATACATGTAAAACCAATGTCAATAATTTTCAGCATGTTAGGAATTTTCCAATTGAAAAGATAAAATACTACAAAAAAGAAAAGGGTAATTGTACCACAAATTTCTTTCCCTCACCCAAATATCATAAAAGCTGAAAAATATGGAATTTGATGTGCACCCGGTCCAGATAAAGTATTATAACTAAGGGAAATTCCACCTCACCAGCTCTATACTAAATCTAGATAGGGACAATCAAAATTAAAGATAACATTCTGCTCCATCAAAATCTCCATTATCCATGTCGAGGTGAGACATTCAGGAACAAATTATCTCGCTCCATGAACACTAGATGCCTCATTTATCAGTACAAAAAAATATTTTGATGGATATTTTCAGTCCTCATATGCTATTGGATGATTTTTACATTCTCTAAAGTTGCACAGGCCAACTCTGTGCCCATGGGTGATGAATCAAATGGATCTGTCCAATAAAGAGGCGACTTTAAGGGTATACCTTCCAAATCCTCGAATGATGCTATACTAGTGGTGTAATGATAGTTCTTTTTGTATTCCAACTCCAATAAAATAAGATGATCCTCCAAAATATAGGAAAATTCTATCATGATTTCCCACAAAATTTCCTCCAAGACCTAAATAGTCCAATCATTCTAGCATTCTATATGGGGTGAAACATTGTTATCATGTATAACTATGTCCTGAAGTCCCCAAGTAATTCCCTCTATAATTTGGATGTGAAGAGAGTATCATGGTATAAAATGATCATCGATGGAAAAACTCGATTTTTGGAGATAAACCTACTCGAACCTGGTGCTCATCCTTCACTAACTAACATGTGAGGCATCAAAAGGAAAACAACACAACTCTCTTCATCATGCACGACCACAAAAAATAGAATAGAATGTACTAGTACCTATTTTACACACTAGGATTTTCCACCAAATAGGTTATATGAAACATTCAAATATCATCCCCTCGTAAACTCAAAGGTACCATCATCAATCCTCTAAAAATCATATATTTATCCCTTCATTTAGAATATCCATCTGGAGAAGGTATATTGGATATCTGAGTACATAAGGTCTCATAGTCGGTATTTTATGGATGGGTATTCCTAACACACGATAAAAGTTGTGGGGTAACAACCATCAATAAAAATCATGAAGTACCATCGATTTCAATAATGGAAAATTGAAATGAGGATAATTATTCTGATTCCATGGCCAACAATTGTGACTAAGATCTCTAACTGAGTTCATCTTCGTCCACGATCACCTTCCAAGAGTATATAAAATTTTGAAGTAATATTCATAGTGTATCTATATAAATCATCACATTCTCAAGTTAATATACTTCTATTCGATGTTATACTTGATACTGTTGTAGTTAAAATATATGATAAACCGCTCACCCACAAGATATTGTCGCCACAACTTATGTGAAATGTCAGTCGTTTCATACTCAAGATCATGAGTTTCAAAGTTCTACTTATGTGGTCTCGACTAACATGCACCATAGGAAATAACCTTCTTCATATGAATCATAACACATGAAATCCTAGACCCTAATCCATTGAAATGTACTTTGTACTCCACACCCTACTCTGGAAATATAAATTTTGGAGTGCTCATAGACAGTTGTCCAAACACCAGAATGCATAGCTAGAATATTTATATCCACCTGAAAAGATTCTCCATCCTAGTAAAATCTTTAATGTTTGGTTCAATTATAGAGAAATTGGGTACAAACCTATGATACCACCTAGCCTACCTAAGGGAACTCTACACATTTGTAACACTCTTGGGTGTAACCCAATATGAATTGTCTCAACCTTCACCGGACCCATGACTACACTTTCCTATAAGTTGACATGTCCAAGAATTTTGACCTATAAAATCCAAAACAAAAAACATCAAGACCATCCCATATTGTTGGTGCTCTCAAAATGTGTCCAGGAAAAACCTACAGTGTCTCATGTGACCCTCCTCAGATACTGAGTATTGTAGTATGGCATAAATTAAGACCATAAAAATTTGGTGGATAAATAGTTGATATATCTATTTCACTAGGCCCATGAAAATGGAAAAGGTTTTTTACACAAAAACTGTTATCACAAATTAATCATACATACAGTAGGGTTATCTGAATATTTTGTTCGATATATCTTTATAACTTACTCGCATCTAGTGATAGCATAATCTGAGTTCAATTTTCCAGAACCATAATTCCCCTCTCAACTAATTGAATAGGACATTGATACTCGATAGTTGATTATTATTATTTAAATTCACGTGGTTCATGTTCTTTTAATAAATACATAACCTCAATCTCACCTCTTCCTTCACAACAAATAACGATGGGGATGCCTAGGGGGACGGTAGGTCGTCCTACAAGTCCTCCAATTGCACCCTCAACTTATAAAAATCTCTTGTATCCTTATGATATGTTGTTTTGGATGTCGAGACCATCCTAAGGTGTAATTCAAAGAAAACTTATTGACCTCATCATGAGCGTAAACATGGTGTATCCTTGAGAAATATGTTCTTATACACGACTACCAACAGATGAAACATATATCCCAAAACATCCATAACTCCAAGTGACATGATAGAATAATGAAGTGTAATTGACTAAAATATACTATTCCAAAGATTTTCCAACTCTTAAAGGGTTTCATTTTCACCGACAATGGAAAACTATGCTCTTTAAATGTGGTAACAGAAAATCCTCTACCTAAAATAGTCCATCAATGCATAAACTACAGATATCCTGTTCATACCTAAGATGGCATCGTAAGGCTACATTGTTGCTATTAATGAAACCCATAGATAACTATCACCTCAAATTAAAATTAGCAATATCAGAGAAAGTGAAAAAAAGATTATTCACCAACCGTAAGAGTCTACAAACACAAGGTTTAATCCAATGGATAAACCATAATCTTTATGCCTCAAATTAGAGTATTAGAATGAAGGTATGAATCAAAACTCTATCTATTAATATTTTACTGAATATATAAAAGACACATATCATACTTAGTATCATACCTTGTGGCTTAGGGTGATATGAATCCAAATCAAACATCTAGACTCATTCCTGACCATCAGATCCCTTAGCCATGCTTAGACGGCCTATAGGTGATGGTGGTAAAATTTCAAACCTCCAACTACATATATATACAATGTAGACACCTTCTCCACATATGATTACATAGGGAACAACCCACCCCACCCCTGCCTCAGTTTCTGAGGTCCATGGATTTTATCTCAATTAGATGTAGGAAGATTCAGACAATCCCAAGATATATGTTCCAAACTATCATAAGAGAATCAATACATATACCTCAGCAGATTCGATCAATAAAAATATCCATGCACCACTTACCCTAGGTCCTAGGATCACCACTTGATGTGTGTGATATTCATAGATCCCTTCTACTGACGTTGGCTATCATCTACCAATATCTCAGTTCTGAGGTTCCCACTACCAGCACCCACTATAAACTACTGCAAAAGCCATCTATAACCGTACTATAATCGACCTTCATCAGAGCCTAAAAAGTGATGATAACCTTATCGTGGTTAAATCTACATCTCTTTTATCAGTTCTAAAAAATAACTCATAAAGGGTATATTTATCACCATCAATAAAAGAACTAATAAATTATACTTTTACTAGTTCTTTTAAAATCACTGATAAATGATGTCTTTAACAACGCATTTAAAAGCACAGATAAATGGTGTCTTTTATCATTTCTTTTATTTTCTCATATAAATGAATTATTTATTATTGCATTTATTTTCACTGATACAAGTATGATTTTCCATTTCTTATTAATGCGCTGATATTTGTTTAATTTATCAACAACATAATATGTGATGAAAATGGAAATATTTATCAATGCTTTTAGTATTGCGGATAATGGTAAAACTTATGCTGCGATATTGTAGCACACTGCATTTCTAGAAAGTGGTGCTATGTGCTGCAATAAATCACTACAATAGTAGAAACAAAAAAATTCAAAATAAGATACATGTAAATATTTTAAATGAAATAAAATTTGTAACATAAATACAGAAAAAATTATTATTTATTATGTTAGTAGCCTTTTTAATTAAAATTAATGCCAGTTTTCAATAAAAAAAGACGTATATGGAGTCATATAGGTAAGACTGTCTGTCAGATTAAGGCATGAGTGAAAGCTACATGTCACAAAATTTTCTTTGGTCATTTTTAAAAAGTATAAAAATAATCGGAATTCATTTTATTAGTTTTGAGTATGTTAGTTTTTATTAATAAAATTAATATCAGTTTTGAATAAAAATATTCACTAGGAGCCATATCGGTATCACCATGTATCTAATTGAGGGGTGGATGATCCTTAAACATGAAAAATGATATATGGATTGTTTTACTAAAGTTACGAAACATTTAGAATTGTTTTTATAGGTATTGAGTATAGGTGTTTTTTTCTATCTAAAATTAATGTCAATTTTGGCTAAAAAAGACACACTTGGAGTCATACTGGTCAAATCATGCATTAGATTGAGGCGTGACTGAATGATACATATCCCAAATGAGAGATTTATCTTTGACCTAGTGTATCAAAATATTATGAATAATGTTTCTTAGTTTTCAGTATGTCAGTGGTTTTATTAATTAACAATAATGTCAATTTTGAAAAAAGGACACTGTTGTAGTCATACTAGTCACATCATGTTTTAGATAGAGATGTGAAAAAACCCTACAAGTCAAAAAATATTTAAGGATCATTGTAAAAATGTACCAAAACAATATTAATATGTTTGATTAGTTGTGAGTATGTTAGATTGTTTTACTAAAATTAATATCAATTTTGATTAAACAAGATCATCTTGGATTAAGATTGTACATCGTATTGATGGACAACTGAATGATAAATGTACAAAATGACTTGTGGAAATTTTTTCTAAATTATAAAAATAACAGGAATTTGTTTTCACAATCTTGAGTATGTCAATTTTTTAATAAAATTAATGTTAGTTTTGATTACAAACAAGCACTTGGAGTCATACTAGTCACACCATGCATCTTATTGATGTATGACCGATCCCTACACGTCAAAAATGAATAATGAATAGTTTCCATAAAGAAAAATGACAATAATAATGCATTTTAATAGTTTTGAGTATGTCAGTTTCATTTTAACTGACATTAAAGTCAATTTTGAATAAAAAAAGACACTTTTAGAGTCACACTGTGTGTTGGAAAGAGGTCTTGCTGAATTATAAAAACCCAAAATGAATCTTGGAACGTTTTAGTAATGTATAAATAAAATAATTTGTTCTATTTGTTTTGATTATGTAAATTATTTTTATGATCAAAATTAATGTAACTTATGAATAAAAAATCAGTTGGAGTCATACTGGTCTCATTGTGCATCAGATTGAGGTGATAGTGATCCCTGCACATCAAAAAGGTTGTATGTATCATTTTAATTGAGTACAAAAAACAATAAAAATTCATTTTATTAGATTTGAGTACGTCATTTGTTTTAAAAAAAATTATTTCAATTTTGAATAAAAAATATGAACTTGGACTCAGGATACATTTCATATTGAGGAGAGTTTGAATGATACACACCCATGTGAATAATGGGCCATTACTCTAAATTATAAAAAAATAACAATGAATTTTATCATTTTTTAGTATCTTAGTATTTTTTTATTAATATTAACTTCACTATTGATTAATAAAGATGCAGTTGGAGTCATACTGGTCACACAGTGTGTCAGATAGTGTTGTGGCTGATCCCAATACATCAAAAATCACGTGTAGATCATCTTTATTCTGTAACAAAACAATATGAACGTGATTTCATAGTTTTGAGTATGTTAGTTTTTTTTTACTAAAAATATTATAAATTTTGATTAAAAAAGACACACATGGTGCCACATTGTGCATCAGATTGAGCTACAACTGATTGCTACACATCCAAAATGACTTATGGAATATTCTCCTGAAGTTTAAAAAAATCGGAATGTGTTTAATAGGTTTTGAGTATGACAATTTTTTTATTAACACTAATGTCACTTTTTAATGAAATAGATGCATTTAGAGTCATACTGGTCACACCATTTATAGAATAGAGATGAAAATGATCCTAACACGCCAAAAATGACGTATGGATTGTTTTCTTAAGGTACCAAAACAATATGAATCTATTTTATTTGTTTTGAGTATGTCACTAATTGTTTTCTAATATTAATGTCACTTTTGAATAAAAAAGTTTCACTTCATGTAATATCAGTCACACCATGCATCATATTGTGGTTTGACTAATCCCTATATGTCAAAAATGTTATATGGATCAATTTCCTAAAGTACTAGAACAATATGAATGGGTTTTTCTAGTTTTTAGTATTCCATATATGTTTTGTACAAAAATGCCATTTTGAACTGGAAAGATGAAAAATGTCTCTTATATTATGTTAAATGTGTTGTGTGCACATTTAAACAATGACTCTCAAACATAGTATTGGTATGATCATTATTCTACTTCATTGACCAACAATTTTAATTCTTTCATGTTAGTACTTCTTATCCTCCACCACCTCTGTCTCCACATCTTTCGTCGCCCATGCCTCCTCCCCCACATTGTTCTCCAACATTGAATCTACTCCACCTTCACCTATTCCTCTTCGTCTTCCTCTACATGATCCTCCGACTACTCATTTATCTCCACCTAATCCTACGCCTCCACCTCAACCTCCACTTATTCCTCCACTTCCACCTCCACCTCCGACTTCACCTCCACTTCTGCCTCCACCTCCACCTCCTCCTCCACCCAAACCTCTTCCTCTACGTCCACCTATAACTTCAACTCCGCCTCTGAAATTAATTATTCACACCCCAAATATTTTTCTAAGGTCATAACTTATACTAGATAAGAAACATAGCATGTAATCAACTAATCTTTATGTCGGCATGCATTTTGAAAAAAATTACACTACCCACCCATCTCTACACAAATTTATTTCATTATTTTGAGTAACTATTTTGTCGAAAATTATGATAGTACTAGGATAATATTAAAACCTAATTATGAAATTTATTAAATGAATTTTTAATTACCTTCAAAATTACCTATTAGTGAATGATTTTCTTTTTATATAGTTTGATTTCTCTAAAAAAATTCTTTCATAACATCCACAATTAATTTGACTATCTTGTTTTCGAAACTCCAGAAACATTGACACAATTAATTTTTTTTTCAATGTTTGGATAATAAAATATTTATATATATACCATAATGTTTTTATATTTTTAGTAATTCATAGGCTTTATCTTATCATATTCTGGCCTCATTCCATGATTTATCATGTATTATGTGACTGCCCTATTTTAAAAAAATTATCATAAAACACAGATCGACCATATAATTAAAAGTTTACCAATATTATTTTAATTTAGTGAAATAATGATTCACAATACACATCATGGGTGGTTGGTTTGTTGGAAATCTATTCATTAAATCCAAAAAATAAAAATTCAGTGTGACTATATTGACAACTATCAATATCCAGTGATTCCTAAAATAAACAACATAAATTACGTAATGAAAAAAGTAAAAATATATTTTTTGTGATTAGATTATATATTTTTACCCATCAATTGTTGTAATAAAAAGATTATATCATTTGATTATTTTTATTAAAATATTCATGAAACGCATATTTTTAATACACTATTTTTTTTGTTTTCAAATGTAATTTTTATAATAAAACTGATACTGGGATTGAAGAAGCCAAATCGTGCTTCGCATGATCATCCATTTATATAGTTATAATATAAAATATTATACAAAATATGAATATTTATTAATATTAATAAACATATTTAGCTCACTATTTTTATATATTTAATATGAAAATTTACCTTATGTATGTATTCACAATTGAGATTCTAATCCATTCATGCTTGAGAATCTAATTTAGAGACTCGAGAAAAATTCAATATACAACAGATGCTCCAAATTTTTCTTCTTCATAGTGAATGTAATACATTGATTTATCATCAAATTTTGTATCTACATGATGTTTTAATGTTAATAAATGTATCTATGGAACTAGCAGGTAGAAGTTACTCTCCAATGATCATTATTTTTTTCATGGTTGATTCACTAGATTTTCGTGATTCGACTATTCCTTTCTCCACCTCTATATCCATCTATAATATCATACATAATTTCAGACCATGTATCGTAAAATGATACATGATTTTATATGAATATATTCATTAAAAACATACCTCTCGTACATTTAAAATATTTTACGTCCATTATATGAAATATCCCATATCAGCTTTGACTATTGAAATATCTAGACCATCAAGTGGAACATGCAGCTCATTAGTAATATCATAAGCCACCTTAATCCCAAATATCTTGTGTACTTTGGGGAGGGAATGATTGTGTAGCTGGTATCCTGGGATATTGTTCACTATACCTATCACCACATGGTAGTACATGGGTGTTGAATGAAAAAAATGACATATAATTCCACTGTACAAAATTTTAGTAATATAATTTTATCCGGAGATGATTGATTCACGTTTAAGTTAAAGATTTATTAAAAATTGATTTACATTTGAATGGATTGTGGGACTTACCGCTCTCAAAGATAGTAGGATCTTTTGGATCATGTGTGGATACTTTCTCTACCACTAGTTTAAATTAATTTTTTCTTATATATTGTTCAGCCAAACCAGAATGCAAAATAATATCTAGCAGTGAGTCTATTTGTCCCTTTATTCATCTTTTCATATAATTTATATCTTTATGTGGTTTTAACATCTCAAAATATGTTTGAGGTTTGAATAAAAAACCAAATCCTCTATTGCAACCATATTGTTTATGCTGCATCAATGTTACTGATGTGTTGTTTTCCTGCGTTATGTTTGTTCTTGAATCTTGTGTCTAAACCGTATAAACAATATAAAAATATTTATTTTATTCAGTATTATTTTAAATCGTAATGAATTGAAACTTTTTTATACTTACACATTACTCCCATACAAATTTTATATTTTTATCATCTATTATTCCATCCTTATTTACACGAGCCTCTATCCATAACACATGACGTGTGATGGAAGTGGTTTTAGATTTTTCTCATCTATCTACATACAAAAAAGGAACATATGTTGATTCATATCAAATAATTAAAAATTTATTTTTTATTTTAATTAAATACCAATTTATTGTCTAATGAAGCATACCCCATCCTTCCTTTGTGACAGGGGAATGCTAGTTCTGATGCATAGTCATTATATTCAAAAAACTTTTTATGTTTTGTAAATTAACAATTTTGAATCAGGTAGGGTAAAATAACTAATGTCAAATATTATATTATCAATCAAAATTAAATTGAAATTATTTCTCACTATGATTATTTCTAAAAGTACTCCATGTATCCTTATTTATAATGTGTTCATAAAAAAGTGGTTG
Source organism: Viscum album (assembly GCA_963277665.1). Classification (NCBI taxonomy): domain Eukaryota; kingdom Viridiplantae; phylum Streptophyta; class Magnoliopsida; order Santalales; family Viscaceae; genus Viscum; species Viscum album. The sequence goes on along the minus strand of OY728126.1, from coordinate 2,043,266,550 downwards.
GTGGGGATTTATTTCCCCCTTAGCATCTCTCTAATGTAACTTTGTCAGAAGAGTCTGGATGCCCGTATGGGATTTTCCAGTGGCTATTTGAACAAATTTATTATGAAAATATTATAATATAATGTAAATATTCAAGGAATAATAAAAAATAAATCAAATATTCATTATATAATGTTTATGTAAAATATAGACAATATATTATAACAAAATTGTTATATCATTCAAAAGGATTTACTTCATCATAGGTTATACACAACACCGTGATTCAATATCAATCAGCACATTCATCCATCTGTGACCCCAATATAACTAATGAATATTTACCTGGTGGGGTCAATAGGTTGTCCACATTGACTACAACGAACCTCAAAATTGTATACACCTACTTCTTACCTTGATAATTTTATTCAAAACTGTGATGTATTTCCATGGTTTTTTTTCATTTTTCTATCAACATGATTATGATCCCCAAATAATTTTGTAGTTTTGTCATCAGCAATCTATTTTTTCTCATGATTGGAAAGATCATCATGTTCAGAATGGATTATTTTCATGAATAGTGAAACATTTAATTTTTCTTGAATAACAACAATGCAATACACTTCATGTATAAAATTACAAAAATTAAGGAATATTTCATTAAATCTTGAAAAGAGATATAATACTTCAATAATACAGTACAAAAAACCTTCACATCCTTTATTTAATCCATCATCAAAAACTTGATCACCATCCATCTATTAATGAAGGGAGGAAAGATAGTTTGAAAGAGGGATTCCAATCCATCATCAAGAGAAGGAATACAACAAAGGGACTATGAATTAAAGATTCCTTGGAAGCTACACAAATAGAATAACTCAAAATGTATGCTCAATTAATATATAAAATACATATGCTATGGATGAAAAAATAAATTGTGCATATCAGGATATATGACATTGAACTAATACAATATTATTTTTATATCTCTGAATAACTAATATATTAATTAATTGTATCCTTGAGGACCATGTCTCTAATACCACTTATGTGTTTTATGATAAAATCCAATGATCATTAGAGTGACAAAAATCCTCATAAGGTCCAATTTATATCAAGGAAAAAAATGATTGGAAACAATGAAAAAACATATCGAATACATGAAATGTAGAATCGGTAGAATACATATTTAAGCAACAATAGAATGTGTTTTTTTATAACACTGAAGTAGAAAACAAAGTAGTCATGAATTTTATGGTATTACACTATCCTTCATTCAAAAAGAAATTTTTGAGGGCCCTCAATCAACAGAGTCATATCGCCTTTACATAGTGATGAACTGTGAGAAAAAAGAAGGGAGGTTTGGCTATGGAATGTAATAAAGGGGTAATTATAATAGGTGGATTGTATCTATATTTTCTAAATTTTGGACATGGATAACAAATTTTCATGGACTATAGGACATAAATATACCGATAATCAAAATTATTTTTTAGTGAATTTTTGTTCTCTCTATGGTTATTTACCATGTTTGATGGATTTAAAAATTAAATTTTTATCCTTTAAATTAATTATATTTCTATTTTATTAGTAAATATATTATTAAATCACATCTCACAATTGTCTTCATCAACTATCCAACCATAGATAATTCACTTAATTATGGAAATAGAAACTATTTATTTGTTGTAATGCATTTATATGTCCATTTAGCCAGTGAGATGTCAACTATATCCAATAAAGGAAACATTTGACAAATTGGACAAGAATAATTTTCTCATAAAAGATGTTATCAATCACATATTATAACCCATGGATAATGTTTTATAATAATCTGGAATAATTTAGAAAAACAAAACACTCACAACATGAATCCCATAAACAATTTTTGGACTGTGTCTAATTAATTCCATATTTTTTGAATTAAATAAAAATTTATTCATCAAAATCATAAATCAAGTTTACTCATTTCATATTTTATCAATTTAAATGAATAAATAAAATCCACAAAACATGTTTAAATTATTTTTACTCTTACCTGAGTCTATAAATTTTCATAACCCATAAATGAGGGCCTCAAATTTATGTTCTCTAATCCTTAAAAACCCTCAAATTTTATCCTTTAGAATCTATAATATTGTATATAATATATATTATGTTTAAGAAAATACATTAATTTTGGGACCCTATATTATTAAAATGAATAGAAAACTTAGGGGGGGGGAAGAGAGGTCTTCTTATTAATGTCGAGAGGAGAGTAAACCTTCTATGTGCGTGTCCCAGGATAAATGGCCGAGACATTCAAATAAATATAAAACGTGAAAAATGAAGAAATAAAACCACAATTTTTTGTATTTTAGAAGAAATGAGAAGATATATATGGTGGGTTATGTTTATGAAAAGCGTAAGAATGCAAAAATAGGGGCCAAAACAATAAAACGATGATTGAGTTATTGTAGAAAATAACATACATTTGATTTTATCATTTAATAATCCCCCAGAATCTAGAGGTGTTGTGCTAGTAGAAGTGGATTTCTGTGAGAGCTTGAGAATCTAGAGTGTATGTGTCATAGATTAGGTTTTTATAAATAGATCTATGACACTTTTAGTAGCACTTTAAAAAAATTTCTGGTAAATATATCTTTAATGAGCACTAAATTTATAAGCGCTAATAAAATACTTGTTTATCAAAAATAAAATTTAATCAGTGTTAAATATATCTTTTAACTTGCATTATATTTCATAGTTAATCTTTTTTGAAATTTTAATTATTTAAATAACATTATTATAATTTTATTCTTATTTAAATATATGTAATTATTTATTTATAGTTATATAATCTCTTATTTAAAAAATAATAACAACTATTTCTAATAAATATTAATATAGTAAATATAAATTATTTATTTATTTCTAAATATTTACTTAAAATATAATTTTATCATTATTAATTGAAATATAATCTTAAATACATAAATTTTAAAAATTAGTTAAATTGAATAACTCAAAATGAGTAAACTTTGAAAATATTGAAAAAATGGATATGTTTTATTAATTAAATATGGGATATTAAAAAAATAAGGATATTTATATATATATTGAAGTGGATGAATACATATTGAAAATACTAAAACATAATAAATAATTATATATAACTAAATAATAAAAAATGATCAAATTCAAAAATGAAATAAAAAAATAAAAAAACATTAAAAATTAATATCCTAAATTTTTATTAAAAATAAAAAATTAATATTGAACAGATCATCATATTATATATATTAAATTTATCATTTTATAATGAAATTATAAAATATAATAAAAATTTAACAAATGACATAAATGTTAGTTTTTTGTGTTTCTATATATTGTGTAGATATATTTGTGTGTATTGTGTATATAAATTCATCAACAGACTAACACAAACACACACACATATGTGAAATAAATTCAACACATTTAATTTTATATAGATTAAATTGAAAAATCATACATTAAAAATGAACAATACATTAATATGATATTAATAAAAAATATATATATTATAATTATTCATTTAAATATCTATATTTAATCAATACTATGATTGATATTTATAATTTATATATATGTATATTACATTTATTAATTTTTATCAATAATTATTTATTTAATAAACTTTTTGATATTGGTATTAATTTACTATTTTAATTTTTATTTGTTTAATTTTTCAGTTTATTCTGAACCATAATCATTGCTAAAAAAGCATTTATGAAGAGAAATTTTTTTCTGCACAAAAAACAAGCTACTAGAGGACAACATCTGTCATGGCTATAAATGATTCATTAATACAAGTTTCCTTTATCAGTGATAAAATAAAGTGCAGATAGAGGTAAAATTTTATTAGTGATAAACATAAAATACTGATAAAGGGTGAAATTTATCAGCTCTTTTCTAGCGCTGATAAAGATGAACATTATCAACGAATGTTTTGAGCATTAATAAATTCCATTACTATTACAAGAATGTTTGTAGTATTTATTGGTGCCTAATTCTTCCATGATGTTCTCCATTATGAATACACTCTCAATAACTCTAGAATATGTGAAAATAAAAAAGGGATACAATTGAATACTTGATGTCCCAGTGTAATACATGGTCAATGTTTCATGATCTAAAGATCGGATCCCAACACATATCCACAAAGTATCACGTGATATCAGTAAGCCTCTCCAAGTACTCTGCCAAAGTAAAAAAATTCCTACTACATATGCATAATCTCATTAATGAACATTTATCATAGCATCTCCGAATACAACTACTCCCTAATGATACTCCCAATGTCTAACTAGGATAGAAATATCTCATCATTTGGCTATGCCACCAATCTCCACCATCGTCAATATTATCCATGATTAAGACACATCGTGAGGACCTATTTCAATTCTGCAGGCATCCCTAAAATGTTGTAAACATGGGTGACTGCCTCTAGACATATCTCATCCACCTATGGATCTCACATATAGTGAATTATAAGAGTTTGTTTCATCTAAAACATGTGCTTCACACTCAACTTGTGTGTATCCATATTTGGTATGGATGGTGATAGAATCTACTCAATGGATGGTGGTATAGCTAGTGAACCACTATGAGATTCTCCCTATGATATATTCCAATTTACTTATGACTTGTCACTTGGGGGATCATCCTCGTTATTACACAGGGAAATCATAACTTGTTTTCAACATAGAGGTGTCCTAAAAAACAATATGTACCCATACCCAATAGTATATTTGGGGAACATACTAAATAATGAATTGGAAACCATAACTCATTTCTATATGATTTATGAACCAAAATTTTCTTTGAAACCAATTTTTACATGTACGAACTCAAAAGGATGGAGATTTGAATTCTAGTATAGTGATTTATCGTCTAGTGTACCAACATTGGAGTCCTTATCATGAAAGCCAAACTCAATACCCTTAATAATAGTCCACAAAACCAACATCCCAGACTCCATTAATAAGGTATACATGGCCGCTCTTATACCACTCTTTCATGACCAGACCCACTAGTGTCTGACCCGTAATAACCCCAATCCCTCCTCTAACAGGCAAGGGGCTAGAGACCAGTTTTGAGTATGAATATCCCACAAATGGGAGGCATTTTCCTAATGCAACTTATGACACTAAAAAAATCAGAGAATATAAAATTCTAAAATATAAAAAAAGAATTTAAACCAATGCATGCAAACTTCTATAATCCCAAATGTATAGTAACATATTAATGTAATCAAAATAAAAAAAGGCGGTAAAACCCATCAAAAAATTGTAATGAGTTTAACATGTTCCAAGGGAGAAGAATATGATATAATTCATGATCTTAGAAAACACCTCGGTCTATCTACCTCATGCTATTATCCATATTCTCTATGCCCCCTCTATAAACCATCAAAAGGGTTATCGTATGAATGATACATTACATGTGAAGATATTTCCCATGTATGGGTGATTACATAAATACCCAGCATGACATCGAAAAACTACATTACACAAATCATAAAATATAGTCATATCAATACAAGGATATAGACGTCAATATATAATTGAATACACCATGATATATTGAGGAATGAACCCACTCCACTGGGATCCCACAAAAAAATTCCATCCATAGGATTCTTCTCGATGCAATTATCATTCTAGGAGAATCAACTCTATGAGAAATTATATCAAAATATGCACTCGATAAATAGGTTAGGTCCATTTGGACCTACCATGGAAAGGTTACTTTTCATATAGGACCTAGACACTCAGATATGGGTTATTTCCTAAAACCATCGCAGGATACCACACACACAATATAGATCAAACTACTATATATAAAATCATATTTTAATTGTTCAGTCATCCCTACTGATGCAAACTACTAGATGGTGGATCAACACCATGCTCAAGGAGGTTACAACAATTCCATAAAACCAACCTAGGGTATAAAGATTATAGAGTATAACACTCTAGTCTCATATAGGGACACCAACCCTCTATAAATGACTCACCCTATATGGGGGATCAAAATCATGAGATGATGCTGTAATAACATACTATACCCATAAGAGACGGATCGAGGGGAAAACCACCCAACCAATTGTTGTCTTAACTGAAGATATGAAAATCTAAAATATGAATCTAAAGGAGTGTGTGTTGTGTAAGTGTGGTACATAGTGTTTATCACTCAACCAAGATTTTAATATGTGGTATTACCACACATGGAATGTAATCCTAAACATAAATTGTATTTGAGTGAAAAAACCCCCATGTAGACATCATATAAAACCCTTTTTGTGTTTACCGGATAGGTTAGTGTATTGATGTAGGGTACCATCATGTGTACACCTGGCCATGATCGATTACATGACGTTTCCATTATTATGTACTCATATTCGTGCCTTTGTAATTTTATATGTACATGTTGAGTTTTCAGGGAGGGGTCACACTACATGTGAAGACATCAAATGGGGTTTGATATTTATCATTATCTGAAACCCTATCGTTTCATTTAAGGAGACCCACATGGAATTTAATGCTATATTAAACATTGTGTATATCCAAATTTTCCAAATCCCAATGTATATTCTTCTACATCATCCGAAAAATTGACAAAGAAGCCCATATCTCTAGAGAATCCCAGATTAAAGGTATCTCAAGCCATTCCATTATCATCGGTCAGAATAAAATTTTTGATATACTTGAAAAATGATCATTCAATCGAATCTAAAATTGTTCACAAAAACCAGGTAGAACAGAAACCAAAAAAATTTATTTGAACCTTCTCTAATCATCCACCATTTTGTTGGACCTCAACCAAACCATAAATCATGAACCTCACACACAATATTGAACTATTTCACTATGTAATAGTTTTTTGATGATCGAATACCAGGTATTAATTAAAGTACAATCTAGAGATACAATTGTTATGATTGTGGGATGAATGAAGGCATGGGTGGCAGAAATACAATAGCCAAAAAAATGAGGAAAAACCATGAACTTTATTCATTTGGACTTGATCCATTATTATAGAAAATCATAATCGTATTGGGATAAAAAAGAATAAAGAAATTTAATTCCATAAAATTATATCAAATGACAACATGTGTATCAATTAGATTTGATTAATTCATCATCATTCTAATAGGATTATTGAATATGATGAAAAAATAAGTAATCATCATACCCAGGGTTTGGATCGATATCTAAGAAACAACAGTTCTATGTTTCCTTTAAAGATGATATCCAAAGACTATTTTGGAGAAACAATCCATGATTCAGTCCCAATCTATTATCAAATTACACAAATACCATCATCCATTTTTATCTAGGAATCAAACATTTAATGTCCAAACTTGAGATAATATATTTAATAATTGATTTATAAAACTATTAGTCACTATGTTAAAAATAATACAAATAAATAAGTTTATATATTCTTTTTATTAGTGCTTCAATGATATCGCTCAATATCTCGACGTAGACCATAGTGATCGAGCGTGAAATATTTTTGGATAGATTTTTAGCTGAGCATGCCTCAGCGGTGAAAGCCACCACCAGATGACAGGTAGCTGAGTCATATGCAGCAGGCAGTGGGAAGATGATGCAGAGGTCCATGTGAACCAAACCTTCTAGAGGGTGACCCTAGAATGTAAGGTTGAAGGTGTGTAGATCATGAGGTAGAGAGGGTAGGTAGGGAAGAAGATTGTGCTTCACGTGCGGTAGGCATGGAAACATGGCTCGTGAATGCCCAGCCTTCCATACTGATGATCAAGAGACGGTTGAGGAACCATCGAGGCAGTGTCCATGGTTCGATCGAGGAGGTTCTAAGGGGAGAAGACATGGAAAAAAAGCATATTGTGCAGTAGGTAGGGGATTATGGTTTGTGGTTTACCACCCCCACCCCCAGGTGGTCCACTCCGACCACATAGAGCATGTGGATAGGGGAGAGCACAACTACATTCATCAAAGGCTTAAAACCACGATGCTCCGAAGATGATAAGAGGTATGATCTATGTCTATTCCAAACTAGTTGCAGTACTTATAGAAATATGTTTTAGTCTCTATTTCTTTTCTAGGACACTCATTCAGAGCTCAGAGATTCCAATGGATTCATTGTCTTAATCCATCAATTAGAGACTCCTACGGGAAAATTTTCGACTATTACACACTAGTCCAGGTAGTGTGTGCTCAATCTATGAGGCGAGAGATTCAGCAGGGATCACCTAGTAGCAGCGTCGATACCTTACGACGTCATCTTAGTTATGGAATAGCTCACTATAGTCAATGAATAGATCAACTATTTTAGGCGCAAAGTGTGGTGTGTCTGCGAGGATGGGATCAGGTTTACCTTCACAGGTGTGGAGGAAACCTTTGCCGAAAACGATGGACTATCTCAGAGGAGGGTGCAACCGATTACTCATCACTTGTATAGCCTCACCCTCAGAGCAGTTGACGTCGGGAGTCCGAGTTATTCTATAATGGGGGACCAGTATGTTGATGTCTTCCCTGATGATGTTACAGGACTACCTCCTCATAGATAGGTAGAATTTTACATCAACTTATTTCCCGGGAAGACACTGATATCTACACCAGCCTATCGAATGACACTCGTGGAGCATCGTGAGATGAGGGTATAGTTGGAGGCCTTGAACTGAAATGGGTTCGTAAGTCCCAGTGTTTCTCCATGGGAATCCACGATTTTTTTCTCCAGGAAGGATGATGGGAGTTTAAGGATTTGTGATGATTATTGATTCATGTACGAAGTGACCATGAAGAAAAAATATCCACTATAGAGGATCACATATCTCTTCGACTAGTTGAAGGGAACCTGTAGGTTTTCGAAAATGGACCTCAGAACAAGCTATCACCAGCTCAGAGTACGGGATAATGACGTAGCTAAGTCAGCCTTCAAATGTGTGTATGTCCATTTTGAGTTATAGGTGATTACATTTAGAATTACCAATGATCCAGTAGTTTTCATGGGGCTCAGGAATAGTAACATCTAGCCTTAACTCGATCGCTTCATGGTTCTCTTCATTTACGACATCGTGAAATACTCGGAGTTCAAGGAGGAGCTCACCATGAACCGGTAGATTGTTCTGGATACACTCTGAGAGCAACAACTTTATGGTAAAATCTCAAAGAGCCAGTTATGTATAAAAGATGTCCACTTCCTGGGGCACTTTATCTCGGTGTCTGGATTCGTAGTAGATTCGTTGAAGATAGACGTAGTGCATGCTTGGGATCCACACAGAAATGTTACTGAGGTGCAGAGTTTCATGGTATTGGAATGGCACTATCAGAGATATGCACTTGAATTATCTAGGGTATTGGAAACCTTTTAATCCATGAAAAATAATGGGTAGCCTTTATTGTTGATGTATATGTGTCAGTAGAGTTTTCTGGAGTTGAGGAAGAGACTGACGTGTTCCCCAATCATGAGGCTACCAGAAGAGGGAATTGGGTATGTAGTCTACAAATATGTATCTAGGATAGGTCTAGGTTGTGTCCCATTGGTAGAGCGAGCAGTGATAGCCTACATCTCATAGTAGTTGAGACAACACGCGAAGAAATATGCTACCCAGGCTTGGTGTTAGCATCAGTTGTATTTGCACTGAAGATGTGGTGGCACTACTTGGTGGGAAGGTATTTTATAGTCTACTCTGATCACAATAGTCTCAGGTATATCTTCTCTCGGAAGGACTTGAACATGAGACAACGATGCTGGCTATAGTTCCACCAGGACTATGACATTGAGATAGTCTTCACTATTGGGAAGGGGAACATAGTAGCAGACACACTTGGTAGGAGGTCTAATCTACAACTGATGAGTGAGTCAACAGAGTAGCTAACCACATTGCAGATATCATTTATAGATTGAGATAAAGCAGCGTACCTCCAGTCTATGACTATCACTCCCCAACTTCTTTAACATGTTCAGGAGGCACATCTTGTCGATTTTTATAGTGAGGCCCGATGTGCTCAGATATCCATAAAGCAGGATCCTGAGGGATTTTATGAAGGTAGGGAGCATCAATACAAGTGGATAGCAATGATGAAAGCATTGGTCGAGTTTGTATCCCTATGCATCAATTTTCAGCAGGTGAAGGGAAAGCATAAGTTACTAGTGGTCCTAGCACAACCACTTGAGGTACCAGAGTTTACATGGGATGGTATCTCCATGGACTTCGTTATAGGGAAACCACGTACATCCAGGGGATATGATTCTGTCTAGGTGATCGTTGAATGAAGGACAATGTCATCCCACTTCCTACCCATCCGAGATTAGGGATCATTAGAGAGCGTGGTACTTCTCTATGTACAAGAGGTTTTACAAATTCACAAGTTTCCATCGATGATCATATATGAGCGTGACACATATTTTACATATCAATTGTTTAATGGAATGCAGAAGGCATTCAAAACTCAACTAAGCTTGAGAAACACCTTTCACCCTGAGAAATATGGTCTGAAGAAGTTGAACATATAAACCCTTTGGGACATAAATCGCGCTTGTGTACTTGATTTTGGACACATTTGGGAGGACCACCAACCCCTAGTGGAGTTCGCATACATAAAAAATTATCGCTCCACCATCATCATGGCTCCGTTTGAGGCCTTTTACGGAATACATTGCAGATAACCCCTTTATTGGAAATACCCAGGGTAGTCAGCACTTATGGGTACAGAGTTGGTGCATGCTACCAAAAAGAATGTGTAGATCATCGAGGAGTAGATGAAGACTACACAGAGCGATAAAAAGTCTTATGGTGACAGGAGGCGGAGACCCATAGTGTTTGAAGAGGAGACCTTGTATTTATACAGATCACAACCCAAAAAGGATTACAGAGGTTTGGATGGGGCTGAAAGCTATCTATAAGGTTTATAGGACCATTATAGAAAATTAGTATTGTAGGCGAGGTAGCGTACCATTTATCTCTACCCCCACAGATTCAGTAGGTGCATATTATTTTCCACTTGTCGCAGCTGAGGAGATACATTCATGATCCATCGCACGTTATCAACGGGGGTGAGATGGACATCAGTGGAAGGGTGATGCTTGCAGAGTTTTGAGTGAAGAGAGATGATTGACTAGAGTGGGTACTTTTTGGATGGATGATTCCTCTGGTGTGAGTTCGTTGGTAGGGTAGGAATCTCCAAGAGACAACACAGAAGAGGGAGGCTCAAATAAATGCTAAGTACCCCCATTAGTTTCCCTAGTTTTGTTATAGATTTCAGGGAAGAGATGACCTAATGTGGTGAGAATGTAAAGACTATAAAATTCTATGTAATTTTTTAGCTTTTTTGGGATTATTATGAGGCTGCCAATGTTTATGGTGTGTGATTCTGATGCCTAATGTGACTAAAAGGTATTTTTGAACTTTTTAAATGGTAGGTTCGGTAATTGTGTGTGCAGTGCATTCAATATTTTGAAACAGTGCTCGAATTAATAATTCGAGGTAACCGTTGAATCCAAAACACCGAGATTCGCTTAATGGAGGCTTAATTTCATCTGCAGTTTGTCAGGTGGAAATGATAGTTTTACAACTTTTTAACAAAATAATAAAATAACATAGTAATTTTTATTTTTTTTCTTTTTCTACTACTACCTATTGAGTGGCGGTTCTAGGGAAAAATGGGGTGGTTAGACTCTTAACTATTATATATTAATTGCCCGGTTACACATTTCATGCATAAACACCCCTCGTGTAATTAATTTTCCACATTAATTACGTCAAATAATGAATCTCATTCATTTCTCAGTGTGTTAGTCAAAATTTTCGCCTCTTTCTAAATATGTCTTGGGGTAGAGTTTTTTACATGGATTCCCCAAATGAAGAACCTCAGGTGAAGTGATGCAACGCTTTCCACCAACAGATATGGTTTCTCAGGCTGCATGAACTGAGAGTGAAAAATGATGATGGCTTCATCAAAGTGTAGATTATCCTTCAACCACTGTGGTTACTCTAACTATTCTTGAGGTAGAGGTTGTATTTTAATTCATGAATTTCCATTGATTATTCTCTTCATTTTTGATCTTGTGGGTTGACATTGCAGGGTATTTGAATGGGGTTTATCATTATTTCAATATTAAGTATGAACAACTCCCACTTGTTATAATAATAATCCGGTGGGCGTGGGCCGAAAGAACAAGGCCCTTAGTCTCCGCCAATTGTTTTTTATTACATTCTTTGGAGGTGGGTTTTTTCGTCTTGAATGAACCCTGAATCCAAGAGGCATGCAATGATGGTGGTGATCCATGGAGACCGTAGGAGCATCTAGAAGGAATAACAGACTACTGGAGCTCACCTGGTGGTCCGCGGAAGATTGACCGGTGGCAGCGGCGGCCGATGCTCGCTGGTCGGGGAAAAGTGGCGGCGCCTGAAGGCACCGCGGCGGGACGTAGTGGCGGCTGGCTTGGTAAAGCCTCTGTGAGGGTGAGGTAACACGCCGTCATTCATCGTAGGTGGAATCCGCGACATCAAAGCCAGAGTGGAATGCGAGGGACCTTCTCCAAACGGGTCCCGCAGACAGCCTGGCAGTGCTACGTGGCTCCACCGCATTAATGAACCGAATGGATCCTTTGAGCCATTTGGTAGACTGACCACGTGACCCCCACCCTAGTCGCTCCAACAGACAGGCTGAGCCACCGCGGCCCAGCCCAACCGGGCATGGACAAGTTAGGTTGGGCCGGGTTGGGTCACCCCTAACAAGATTTGGTTAGGTCAGGTCGACCCAATCCAAATTGGGTCAGGACGACCTGAACCAGATCGGGTCGGGTTGGGGGCCCCGAGCAGGATCGCGTCAGCCTGGACCAGGTCGAGCGTGGTCAGTCCGACTGGGTAGGATTTGACCTTGACACCTCTCAGGCCCAAATACGCTTGTGTGAGCACATCTTGTGAACCATAACTCTATTTAAAAAACAATCTATGGTGCTAGGATCCTTGGATCAAGACGGTCCTTTTGAGATACTCTATGACTATTTTTGAGAATGTTGTAGTAAATCTAGGATGGATCAGCCCTGAATCCAATTAGTCCATTGGCACTAAAATGCCATTAGCTTACAGACCTGGTCTCCAGTGGATATGTTGTCTATTGTTTTGGAACCCTTATTACATGAAAGATCATTGTGTAACTTCTACAGGGGACTTTATGTCAGTTGAAATGAAACTGTTGGCCTGATGAGAAGTTTCTTCCAGAAAAAAGCGAAATTCTAGAAGGAATACTGTGTCTGGATGAGACATGAAGAATGAAGAGTGATTCTGTGTAAATAAACACCGAGATATTCTTTGTGTATTATCACCCAAAAATTATATGTGAAACACCACCCAATGATTCTGTGTGAATGAGAACCCAACAATTCTATGTAAATCTGCGCACATCGATTCTGTGTGAATCCGTACCCAACGAATCTTTGTGAATCAGCACCCATCGATTCTGTGTGAATCAACACCTATCAATCCAATGTGTTTCCTGCAGTTTTTAGTACATATTGATCCTGTGTGGGTCAGAAACATCGTCTCTTGACTGAGTAAGATGATATATCCTTACGACTAATCTTCTATACTACTTTACTTTTGATATACCTGGTTTGATTATGACAAATATTTTGAGCTTTGTGATAGAGATAATTCTTGTGTTATTCATTTATGAAATTATGAGAGACTTCTGTGGGTCTCGAGGTCTGTACTGAGTATTTTTATACTCAACCATGCACGAGCATCGTCCACCCCATGTTGTGTCTTATGTAGACGACGATTAACCTTGACTGAGAATTGGGGAGCCAGGAATTGATATTGTAAGGCGGTGACAGTTGACATGGATAACTATGGAGACAAGTTGTACAAACCCATCAGGTTGTATCCTTGGTGAATGATCTCAAGAGATATTTTCTTTTTTTTAGTTGTTGTTGTATATTTTCAATTGGGCATGTATTCTAGACCCTTTACATTCAGTACACACTTTTACTACTACAATTTTACATCCGTGTTTCATCTTATTGTGTTCCTGGGTTGTGTGTTTTCAAAATATTTAAATGAAATGCCTTCTTGTTTTAGGGGTATTCATTTCTAGTGCTAGTCGCCAACCCCTGGCCTATGGAAGGTAGAATTGGGGTTGTCACAGTACATGCCTGAGGGGATGGATCATGAAAAACTCAAATAAACTTCAATCAATGGTTTTATAACTGGACTAGAGACCCCATTCCATTAAAAAAATATTTACATACAAAAACTCATAATAAAACTGATTCCAAATTCAATCCATGAGACTTATAATACAAAAATTCCAATTTAACGTGACATATCCAACATGTACCCCACCTAGTATAGCTATAGGGAAAATGTATCACCCCATTAATGCCTCCAATATAATAGGGGATAGAGGTTTTCACTATAATGAATGTCAATACATGGGAGGATTCAACCTATGACAACCTACAACATTAATTTTTCTGCAATATATAAAAAAATATAATATAAAAAGAATATATATATATATATTATTAATCTATAAACATAGTTAGAATCCAACAAAAAATTTAGGTACCGTTCCATAGTGTAAAAATCCAAAATGGAGAGAATATATATATAAATAATAAAAATTTATAGGCGAGTCTATGTCTCGGAGTCAAATAATGTTTATAAACACTTGATGAATGGTCACTATTTGGAAATGTATCCCCCAAGTACCATTATTAGCTATCCTATAATAACACTGGCCACTATAGGTCTATATCCACTAATGTCATCTCTATGATATGTGATATAGGTATGAAACTACATTTGATGGAATGGATCCAGGTTATAGGTGATTATAATGATACGTGATTTGAAAACACTAAAAAAAGTAAAAATTAAAAAATGAGTTAGCTCAAATTTTAGATGTAAGAGTAAATTAAGTTTTCATAGTGGAACTAGCTGTGATCATATATAATTAAAAACATTTTTATGGGAATAAAATAATGCATTTAGTAAGTATCTATATATAGTAAATTTGTACAAGAATACAAGGATAATTACGATAATGTACGTCTCACAAAACAAGAATTTTATAGTCTTACTTCAATCAAAAAATGGAGGGATAAAAAGCCAAAAAAATACTATACTCTATAAGAAATCATTATGTAAGTATTTCATAACTTGTATGTCTCTTGATAAATTAGACATATGTAACTTTCATGATAACAAATTGAAATTTTACTAGGGTAACACACATCATCACAGAGTGTATCTATCAATGAAATGAAGTAAATGAACCCCATGGTAGACTATGCCCAATCATGTAGGGGATTACATACTCTACAATTGTAGGACCATTCCATAACATAAAATGATGTACTAACTCCAAAACTATAGTACTCTCACGGATATATATTGGTGTTCCTGATCTCTATTTTTAATAATTGATATAATGAAATCCCAAGCCAAATAAAAATCTAATCTTGTCGAAAGTAAGGGCTGCTGGGGCATGCTTATATAACAAAACCATAAGTATGGTTTGAGTAAAAAACTATAGGACCCCATAAATAGTGTCCCTAAATATAATTTTTTTGGATAAAAGTGCATGAATATTTTTTCTTTTTGAAATTTGTTGATGTATAGATTTTAAAACAATTAAAAAACCCCTAAAAATGAAAAATATGAGGCAATGTTACCCCATGAATGTAATATATCTTATTTGGATTGTGTTTGTGTGTCTATAATATTGTTTTGATTAATGTTACCACCATCTTCTCTTCACTGGGGGGAATGTAACAATCCTTAGTCAAAGAAGGTGGCATTCGGGGAAAATATAACCATTCCCAAATAGATAATGTTCTATACGTGCTTCATTCCCCCTAGGTTTGCCATAAAATGCATCCCATAGAGAGAAAAATTCCCACTTGGGTTACGAAAAAGTATCCCATCAAAACATAAGGGTAATTTTAATAACATGGTTATCAATTAAATTCATCCCCTGGGGGAAATGTTTACCCTATGGTTAATTATTAGTATCCAATATTCCCTATTGGGATAGAGTTTTCCCCAAAGATAAACATCAAGTACAACCATAGATAACTACACATATAACAATGAAAATAAATAAAAAAATATTATAGAAATATACCTTCAATTGAAATTCATGTTTTAAAAATGTTATCCTGCTCAAATAGTGAAATAATTTTTAAAACACCATTTAGAAATCAACATATAAAAAAAGATCTCTAACCACAAAAACATGTCACTAATTCCCTCATCATTTTCATTTTAAAAACTACTAAATTCCTATCTCCTGATAATTTTATTTTAAAACAATATCAAAATATATTTTTATTTTTTTCAAATCAAAATAGTATTTGCTTCATGAAAAATAACCACAAGGTGTGTTTTCATTCCACAACTACAATTTTAGAAACAAATTAAAAATTATTAGTAACTAATAAATTTCATTTTAACGTCATTAAACAAACTATAATTTCTTTTAAAACATTTATAAAATCATGTTTACCATTATAAGAAAAATATTCCATATAATAACTTTTAGTAAAAATATAGGCCAATTAATGATAATAAATCATGAACACACATTGCATCACCAATTATTATATAAAATAGAAATATCGTCAATTAGAGGGACTATATACCTATTTTTATATGCTTTATCACTTTAACATCCCACACCATCAACTCACTAGCCATGCTCATCCATTTCCACTGACCTTCCAGTGACATTCCTAAGACTGTATCTCAAGACAACCCAAACACACTAATTAATTATAATGAATTTATAATTATTTTGAAATAAAATTCAAATTTAAATTTAAATTTAAATTACATTTGAAATAGTTACCATAAAATCACCACTTACCTTTTTATCATCATAAAATGACTAAAAATATTCCAATACCTTGTGGTTCACACATGAAAAAAACACGATCATAATAACCAATACAAATCAAAAATTACATAATCAAATACATTTAAACATAAGCGAAAACATAATTAAATAGGATATGTGACATAACATTAACATGTCAATAAGTGGAAGTACTCCAATGGAATTCCAAAATTCAGTCTCATAGTAAAAAACAAATTCCCCCACTCATTGAGTGGTTTCCACTAAGATCTAGTTGAACTAGAAATAAATCCCCACCATGAGAATACAAATCATATAATACATTGAGGAGAGATACCACAATGATAAAATGTGGTATATGTAACACCCTGAGATTTTATGAAAAATATTCTTTTAATTTCATTAATTTCGTGTGTTGTATGCTACACCAAGATTACCTTGAGCTATACGCAACACCGTATTAGCTTGCAGTATACGCAACAGTATTCTTGGATCGTGTTACACACAATTTTGATAATAGTTATTCTACTGTACATTTAGTATATATATATTTATTCAATGTACAAATAAAATATGGTTGTATTCTTTTATATGAATCAATGAAGGATTCTTGGACAACACACAGCCCTGACTTGGCTTGCATTACACGCAATCGCGACCTTCCTCGATAGCGTGTGTGTACGCAATACCCGGTTTTACTAAACAAAGATATATTGTTATAATATTATTATGAACTAGCCATTATGAATATTATTAACTATATTTTGAACTTTATAACATTATTATTCATCTTACACATATTCTAGAACATGGTATAAGAACAAAATAATTTTTTCGAGTAAAATAAGTATTTTTCAAAAAATGGAGTTTTGCCGCCTTTTGATGGTGCACCCACTTTAAATCTAGTTTTTTACATGTTTATAAGTTCAATTTGAAAAAATAAAATTCCTTTTTGGAATCAAGAAATAAAAATTTACTTTGGATAAATTTTTCATATTATTCTGGTAACTTTTATATTTTGATGAATAGTAAAAACACGCTGTATTTTAATTAAAAACAACTTTTTTCATCGTAATGGTTTATATGGATAAATTATAATATTGAATGGTTTTAAAGTATAAATAGAATATATTTTTACCATTTAATATAATGTATGTCATTATCATTGATTTTACATTAAATTCGTAGGTTAAATCAATTCAATCTTTTGCAATGTTTTAAAGAAAAACCCGTTTTCTTTCGACAACAGGATTAATTTTAATTTAATTTATTCAACTTTTGTGTATTGAATATGGAAAAATGGATTCCATATTTGGAATCCGTGGGTCCAAATTATGGTAATAAGCTACGTTATATTTTTTGGAATTATGAATAGTAACTACGGTAAATTTTATTTACCATAGTTAAAGGTAAATCTGGTAATTAAGGGTAAATATAATATTATAAAATTACCCTAAAACATGCCAAAATTCTATTGGATGGCTAAAAGATGACCCATATAACCAAAGGGTCGGATTAGATTCTTTTTATGGACATTTGACCATGAATATAATTTAATTATTATTAAAACCAAAGAAAGTGACAACTTGTCACTCTCTTAAATCTTATTAGTATAATAATTTTAATTTAGTGATAAACATCATAAAACTTAGATCCTGAATAGTATCCAGAAATCTAATAAATTTATTTACATCATGATAATTTATTTAGAATTTTTAGGGATTATATAATTGTCATTAATGGTGATACATTAATGATACAGAAATTATTTATTAAGTGGAAAATAAGTAATATTGTTTTTATTGAAATAATAATACCCATTAAAATGCCCACAAACCTGACCAAAACTTATTGGTAGTGTATATATACACCTTAATCATCCAATGACCTAATATATAACTGTTTGGAGCCTTATAAAAGTGATTATGACAGTTATATTATTTTATTATAAATGATGCCAAAGTTGTCCCCTTCATAATTTAATAAATATAACAATTTAAATATTGTGATTTTAAGATGATAAATTCGAGTAAAAGTATTATTCTCAAATTTAATAGATTTATATTAATCATAGGATTTTAGTTTTAATTTTTATGCAAAAATCTGTATATTAAATAATTATACAAAAATGTTGTAGTAATTATTTTATTAAGGGATAAACCAAATAAATGGTTTTAAAAATAATAAAATAAATATTATATGAACTATTTAATGTGATACACTAATTTTATAGATACGTATGAACTTTTATGAATCTATTATGGCTTTTAGTTCGAAACATATATTTTGTATATATTTTATTTAAATTCAAATAAATGTATAGTTTCAAAATTGACACTATTGTTATTTTATAAAAATAACATATTATAAATTTTTTTAAAAATCACAAAAATATTTAAAAATTATAAATTTAAATTTATATGGTCTATAATGTTATAAAGTAAACAATTATGGAAGATTCACAACAAATAAGTAATTATTTGTCATAATTTAAAATTTAGAATTTTATTACCACAATTAAACATAAATGGATCAAATAAGGATAAATCCAAATGATAAGGTTTAAAATAAGATCCAAAACATGTCTAAATTTAATTGGTTTATGATATTTCAACCCTATCTCAGCTGATATTCTAATATGACTCATTTTCGGTGGGTTTTATCAGGGGATAGATTTATTATAAATTAATATTTTTAAGAATTCCAAAGGTGCCCCCCTCCTCCCTTATAAAAGGGAACCTCCTCCCTCTCTTCCACACACCACATTGAGCCATCATGCTCGGCCAACCCCTTCCCAATTATATTCTCCACTTCCCTAGAAACATCCTATAGGTCCTGATCTTCTTCAAAGACCAATTTTAGTGCCCTAAAAGGAGGTCTCAAAGAAGCGCTTCAAAGAAGAGGTAATGTCTGTTACCGATTCTTTCATCTTTATTTCTTCTTCCACTACATCTTCTTTAGTTGTTTCATTTTGAAGTAATAACATCAGTATCACTAAATACACTGATATGTTATTATAAGTATGAAACAACCCTATTTCAACATCTATCCATCCTACAGAAAATGAAATCACCGCGCGTACGTACGTACGGAATACCGTCTCCACGCCATGGTGTAATATATTTTCCACCACCACCTTACTTGGATGGGTATAAGGGTGTATATAATAACTATATATGATTATTGTAAAGTGATATTGATTATTTAATAGTATACACACACTCCAATAAATTTCCACGATCATGGGAACGATATCATCGCTTGTGCGTACGTACGGAATACCGTGTCCACGTCGCGATGAGATTCATTCTCAATGATTAACCATTCATAAATGATTATAAAGTATATATAATATGTAATAATGAATCATATGACATAATAATGATACTGGATATATATATATATGTATGTATGTATGTTATCCAATTAATTCCATTCAATTCAATGAGGAAACGGAAACAACGTTCATGCGTACGTACGGCCTACCGTCTCCATGAAAGGTGTATTTCTTTCAATTTATCAATCTATTATATATATGTATATTCTGAATATATATTATATATAAATCATGTTTTACATTCTGGATGTAAGTAATCATGATCTATGTAATCATATGAATAATTAAAAGTCAAAACAGGGACGACAAATGAAACGATTTTACCCAAAACACTCTTTAACATGGAATTTACAAAAAAAACATGTAATATAAAGTCATAAGTGAACCATATATGATATCATAATAATTAATATGAATCTGTAATAAGTCAATAATATTATTTAAATCATTATATAGGAGGTTCGGACGCATACGAAGCAAATCGGACCTAAGGTAAGGGATAATTTTCCAAATCTCATTTTTATCCGAGATTGCTTATTCATAAGTATTTACTGGGGTTTTATTTATCATCCATGTCCAAATATTATAAAAATATTTTCATGATTTTTTAATGTCCTTTTTACGCATTTCAGACTTTTACTACATGGTATGTATGGAATATTTCTTTTGTTTACGTTATGAGGTACTTTTTTGACTTTTCCAGCAAAAGTATGAGAAGAATGTTTTTTTAATTTATACGGAACAAATGGATTTTTACGGTTTTATAAAACCATATTTTCATGAAGCATCCTCCAAAAGATTTCATGACTATTTTCAACAAAATCCTCTTCTTTTAAAATTTCATAACATTTTGTGAAAAGAAAGTGATGTTGAAGAAAAAATGATGTTTTCCTCAAGAATTCATTTCAAGTGTTTTTTCAAAACCATTTTCTATCTAAGATGACATTATTATCATATGTGTATGTTTCTAGTATAATGTCTCTATGAATTACATGGGTTCACTTTTCTTATTATGAATTGTTATCGATTTATTTTATATGGATTATGTGATGATGTGATGATGTTTATGAAACCCATTTTATTTATTGGGTTATTATGAATGATGTATGTTTTTTTTGTTGCACAAGTAATAATGATTTAATTATGAGATGGGTGGGAGCTATATCTCCCTCCAATGCATTGGGTAAAGATTTATATCTCATGAGATAGACATGGCTGGAATGGAAGGTTAAACCGGTTCAGTAAAACAGGACTGAAACGAGAAGTGAACTCGATTCAGAAAGGGACTTTGTCCACTAAGATGGTCTTGGCAGAAATATCTTGGAAACTATGGAAATCATATCATGTTCTTAATGTTTTCCACAATTACATGTTTTATTCTCATGCTATTTTATCATGATTTATGTTCCATTATGATCTATTCCTTATGTACTTCCATGTTTTATGTCGTTGCTCAAGATTTTTAATGTTCATGTTTTTTTAAGTTAAAATATATATGGTATGTTTTATTTTAACCATGATTACCCTTAATGTGCATTTGAGCTCACCCTTTTTATGTTTTCTTTTCCCCAGGATATAAAGAAACGTTTTAGGTAAGAAAAAAAAGGGGAAGATCTTTATGGGAGATGTTGATGATCTTTCACCACGATTTGAGGATTATGTTCCAAGATTCCAAAGACACTAAACTATTACGGTCCTTGTGTGTCTGTATTCCGCTAATGTAATGTAATGTCCATGTACATCAAGCTTCGGGTCTCTACAGATGGTATCAGAGTAAAGGTTTAGTCAACCTTTGGAAAATAGGGTGAGAAAACATTAGTGAGATCCCTAGAGATATTTCTAAGGTATGTCTAGGGATGTCCCTAAGGATAAGTATACGTATAAGATATAGTTCAAGAACTACGGTAACAATATTAGAATATATCCTAAGATGTTAGATATTGAATGTACTCCCCCTATATTATGTTTTTTTCCATACCATGATTTATTCCTCTCACAATATTATTTTTGGGTTTTAGAAAATGGCTGGAAACAGGAAGATTCACGATAATGGAGGATATGATAGAGAATGGAATGATTTTCTTCATGAGAAACCAAATGAAACGGGATTTGGAACTCCAAAAATCGTTATTATTCCTAATCAGAAATCTCATAAGATGATCAATAATCTCAACTTTTTTAAGTTTCCCGAATCAGATAATAAGAGAAAGATGGAGTTTCGTGATGATCATAGAGGAAAGAAAGTTCAATTTTCCTCATGTAAATCATGTGGGATGTGGCATCTGGGAGATTGTTTCAAAGGAACTGGAAGATGCTTTGGGTGTGGAAAAGAAGGACACAAATCCAGTAAGTGCAAAGGAAAAGGTTCGGTTAACACCATGGACAAGGATAATGGTATTTCTACAATATCAACAATGATTAGATGTTTTAAATGTGGAATGTACGAGCATTATGCAAACCAATGCCGTAATGGAAAATCTCATGAAGAGAATCAGCATGGTCATATGGGTAGTATTTATGTGGATGATGATGAGGATACTACAAATTATATATGAGCTGAAAGAAGTGTTGAAGATCAGTCGGTTGTTTTAGAAGGTAGTGGAATGATTGTATGTTTATCGAGAGTTATTTTGTATAGTTAATGGTAATATGGAATAAAGAATCATCTAAGGATTTTAAAACTATTGTTTTTTTCCTAAAAGTATTTGAAAGTATATATTGAATACTACAAGTAACCATGGAAGGTTATTCAGATATTTTTGTAAAGTAGATGATATGCTCATAATGAATGAATAAGAAGATAATGAGATGTTTGATTGTATTCATGAGTGCATGATTGATATAAGGACTAAGTTATATCATGGTTTGAGTATATAGAATTTTGAGTATTTTGGTATGTGGAAAGTGTTAACTTTTAAAAGCATTCATGTTTTCACTAAGGTTCAATGGGTATTCATTTTTCAAGAGAATACATGATTAAGGCCTTTGAATGTTTGGAATCTGACCAACAAGACATATCTTATGATATATGGGGATCAAAGATGGTATTAAATCTCTGGTAATTGTTTTCACTATATTATTAAAGTGGACTGCAGTATTATGGATAAGCCTAAAGATTGGAATGGATTATGTTGGACATAAGTTAGTATTGTTTAAGGATAGAAGTTTTTTCGATATTATTGATGGGATGTTATAGTAATATAGTTTTAGAAAAAGGATAACCTATAGGACGGGCGACAGCCCATCGCGTCAGACAAGGCTATGGGAATCGAACCCACAACCGAAGTATGACAGACCATTATCGCCTACCACTGGCCTACAGGAAGTCCCTGGTTAGTAGAAACTAGTTTTATTTTATTAAGCGGTATGATATATGAAGTATAAGTTCATTTTTGGAACCATATACGATTAATTTAACTATAAGATGGACTTATAACTTTTGCTAACCTTTTGTTTGAAAGAGATGGAAAGACCCATCATTCTATCACATGATCTGCTAACACATCACGAATAACAAATTCTACTTCATTTCTTTAAGGGATGAAGTGGAAATTATTTAATTCACGAACTACAGTGATATTGTACCAAAATCATGCAAGTATTTCTTTGAATTCAAAAACTTTAGGGAAATGATCTTGAAAACCAAAAATGTTGTCCTAGTTCCCTTATATCCAATGAATCCGATGGTACCTTATATAATCAAAAATCAATAGCCTTTTGATTTTTTTCTTTTTCATAGCCATGTTCTCTACCACTCTCCATCAGAACTTGATGGTTAGATTTTTCTTCCATATCCATATTTTCACCTATGTTCTCCTACGTGGAATCCCAGTGATGATTTATTTTGGGTAACTGTTATATTACATACTTTAGTTTTTAATGCCATGTTTTGGTATTCCTTTTTATGATGTGGGTTTCTATTAAACAAACTTCGAGTAGTAAACAATTTATAACCCAGACGAATTTCGAGGGCGAAATTCATTTTAAGGGGGGTAGAATGTAACACCCCGAGATTTTATGACAAATATTCTTTTAATTTCAATAATTTCTTGTGTTGTATGCTAAACCAATATTACCTTGCACTATACGCAACACCGTATTAGCTTACAGTATACACAACACTATTCATTGATCGTGTTACACACAATTTTGATAATAGTTATTCTACAGAACATTGAGTATATATATATATATATTCAATGTATAAATGAAATATGGTTGTATTCTGTTATACGAAACAACGAAAGATTCTTGCACAACACGCAACCCTGACTTGGCTTGCATTACATGCAATCCCGACCTTCCTCGATAGCGTGTGTGTACGCAATACCAGGTTTTACTAAACAACGATATATTATTATAATATTATTATGAACTAGCCGTTATGAATAGTATTAACTAAATTTTGAATTTTATAACATTATTATTCATCTTACACATATTCTAGAACATGTTATAAGAACAAAATAATTTTTTCGGATAAAATAAGTATTTTTAAAAAATTGCAGTTTTGTCGCCTTTTGATCGCGCACCCACTTTAAATCTAGTTTTTGACATGTTTATAAGTTCAATTTGACAAAATAAAATTCTTCTTTGGAATCATGAAATAAAAATTTACTTTGGATAAATTTTTCATATTATTCTGGTAACTTTTATATTTTGATGAATAGTAAAAACACGCTATATTTTAATTAAAAACAACTTTTTTCATTGCAATGATTTATATGGTTAAATTATAATATTTAATGGTTTTAAAGTATAAATAGAATTTATTTTTACCATTTAATATAATTTATGTCATTAGCATTGATTTTACATTAAATTAATAGGTTAAATTAATTCAATCTTTTGCAATGTTTTAAAGAAAAACCAGTTTTCTTTCGACAACGGGATTAATATTAATTTAATTTCTGAAACTTTTGTGTATTGAATTTGGAAAAATGGATTCCATATTTGAAATCTGTGGGTCAAAATTATGTTAATAAGCTACTTTATATTTTTTGGAATTATGTATAGTAACTACGGTAAATTTTATTTACCATAGTTAAAGGTAAATCGGGTAATTAAGGGTAAATATAATATTATAAAATTACCCTAACACATGCCAAAATTCTATTGGTTGGCAAAAAGTAGACCCATATAACCTAAGGGTCAGATTAGATTCATTTTATTGACTTTTGACCATGAAAATAATTAAATTATTATTAAAACCAAAGAAAATGACAACATGTCACTCTTTTAAATCTTATAAGTATAATAATTTTATATTAGAGATAAACATCATAAAACATCGAATATGAATAGTCTCTAGAAATATAATAAAATTATTTACATCATGATAGTTTATTTAGAATTTTTAGGGATTATATAATTTTCATTAATGGTGATACATTAATGATAAAGAAATTATTTATTAAGTGGAAATAAGTAATATAGTTTTTATTGAAATAATAATACCCATTAAAAGGCCCATACACCTGACCAAAGCATATTGGTAGTGTATATCTTCAACTTAATCATCCATTGACCTAATATATAACTTTTGGTGCCTTATAAAAGTGATTATAAAACTTATATTATTTTATTTTAAATGATTCCAAAGTTGTCACCTTCATAATTTAATAAATATAACAATTTAAATATTGTGATTTTAAGATGATAAATTCTAGTAAAAGTATTATTGTTAAAGGTAATATAATTATCTTAATCATAGGATTTTAATTTTAATTTTCATGCAAAAAAAGTAGTATATTAAATAATTATACAAAAATGTTGTAGTAATTATTTTATTAAGAGATAAACCAAATAAATGGTTTTAAAAATAATAAAATAAATATAATATGAACAATTTAATGTGATACACTAATTTTATAGATACATATGACCTTTTATGATTCTATTAAAGCTTTTAGTTCGAACATATCTTCTGTATATATTTTATTTAAATTCAAATAAACGAATAGTGTCAAAATTGACTCTATTGATATTTTATAAAAATAACATATTATAAAATTGTTTAAAAATCACAAAAATAATTAAAAATTATAAATTTAAATTTATATGGTATATAATGTTATAAAGTAAACAATTATGGAAAATTCACAACAAATAAGTATATATTTGTTATAATTTAAAATTTAGAATTTTATTACCACAAATAAACTTAAATATATTAAATAATGATAAATCCAAATGATAAGGTTTAAAATAAGATACAAAACATGTCTAAATTTGATTGGTTTATGATATTACAACACAATATCATCTAATATTAGAATATGTGTCATTTTTGGGGGTTTTTAAGTGGGGTTATATTTATTATAAATTAATATTTTTAATAATTCCAAAGGTGCCCCCTCCTCCCTTATAAAAGGGCACCTCCTCCCTCTCTTACACACACCACTAAGAGCCTTCAAGATCGGCCCACCCCTGCCCAATTATCTTCTCCACTTCCCTAGAAACATCATAGAGGACCTGGTCTTCTTCAAAGACCAATTTTACTGCCCTAAAAGGAGGTCTCAAAAAAGCGCTTCAAACAAGAGGTAATGTCTGTTACCGATTCTTTCATCTTTATTTCTTCATCCACTTCTTCTTCTTTAGATGTTTCATTATTAAGTAATAACATCAGTATTACTCATATACTGATATTTTTTTATAAGTATGAAACAACCCTATTTCATCATCTATCCATCCTACAGAAAAGGAAATCTCCGCGCGTGCGTACGTACGGAATACCATCTCCACGGCGTGGTGTAATCTATTTTCCACCACCACCTTACTTGGACGGGTATAAGGGTGTAAATAATAACTATATATGATTATTTTAAAGTGATATTGATTCTGTAATAGTATACACACACTCCAATAAAATTCCACGATCATGGGAACGATATCATCGCTCGTGCGTACGTACGGAATACCGTCTCCACGACGCGATGGGATTCATTCTCAATGATTAACCATTCATAAATGATTATAAAGTATATATAATAAGTAATAATGAAATATATGAAATAATAATTATACTGGATTTATGTATATATATATATATGTATGTCATCCATTTAACTCCATTCAATTCAATGAGGAAACGGAAACAACGTTCATGCGTACGTACGGCCTACCGTCTCCATGAATGGTGTATTTCTTTCGATTTATCGATCTATTATATATATGTATATTCTGAATATATATTATATATAAATCATGTTTTACATTCTGGATTTATGTAATCATGATCTATTTAATCATATGAATAATTACACGTAAAAACACGGACGACAAATGAAACGATTTAACCCAAAATGCTCTTTAACATGGAATTTACAAAAGAACATGTAATATAAAGTCATAAGTGAACCATATATGATATCATAACAGTTAATATGATTATGTAATAAGTCAGTAACATTATTTAAATCATTATATAGGAGTTTTGGACACATACAAAGAAAATCAGACCTAAGGTAAGGGATAATTTTCCAAATCTCATTTTTATCCGAGATTGCTTATTTATAAGTATTTACTGGGGTTATATTTATCATTCATGTCCAAATTTTATAAAAATGTTTTCAGGAATGTTTAATGTCCTTTTTACCCATTTCTTACTTTTACTACATGGTATTTATTGAATCATTCTTTTGTTTATGTTACGAGGAACTTTTTTGACTTTTCCAGAAAAAGTACGAGAAGAATGTTTTTTAAATTTATACGGCACGAACAGATTTTTACGTTTTTATAAATCCATATTTTCATGAAGATTCCTCCAAAACATTTCATGACTATTTTCAACAAAATCCTCTTCTTTTAAAATTTCATGACATTTTGTGAAAAGAAAATGATTTTGAAGAAAAAAGGATATTTTCCTCAAGAATTCATTTCAAGTGTTTTATCAAAACCGTTTTCTATCTAAGATGACATTATTTTCATATGTGTATTTTTCTACTATAATGTCTCTATGATTTACATGTTTTCTTTTTTGCTTATTATGAAATGTTATCCATTTCTTTTATATGGATTATGTGATGATGTTTATGAAACCCATTTTATTTATTGGGTTATTATGAAGGATGTATGTTTATTTCGTGGCACAAGTAAGAATGATTTAATTATGAGATGGGTGGGACCTATATCTCCCTCCAATGAATTGGGTAATGATTTATATCTCATGAGATAGACATGGTTGGAACGGCAGGTTAAACCGGTTCAGTAAAATAGGACCGAAACGAGAAGTGAACTTGATTCAGAAAGGGACTTTGTCCACTAAGATGGTCTTGGAAGATATGTCTTGGCTACTATGGAAATCATATCATGTGCTTAATGGTTGCCACAATTACATGTTTTATTCCCATGATATTTTATCATGATTTATGTTCCATTATGATCTATGCCTTATGTACTTCCATGATTTATGTCGTTGCTCAAGATTTTTAATGTTCATGTTTTTTAAGTTCAAATATATATGGTATGTTTTATTTTATCCATGCTTACCCTTACTGAGAATTTGAGCTCACCCTTTTTATGTTTTTTCCCCAGGATATAAAGAAAGGTTTTTGGTAAGAAAAAAAAGGGGAAGATCTTTATGGGAGATGTTGAAGATCTTTCACCACGATTAAAAGATTACGTTCCATGTTTCCAAAGACACTAAACTATTACGGTCCTTGTGTGTCTGTAATCCACTAAAGTAATGTAATGTCAATTTACATCAAGCTTCGGGTATCTATAGTAGATCCATACAATAAATATTCTGAATAAAAAATAAAAACAAATCCCTTTATCATGTATGATGAGGGCGGGGAAATGGAGGAGGTGGCAAGTCGTTTATACAAAGAAGATGAGAGGACTTTATGATTCCCCAACAAAAATTCAAATATTTAAAATCCTAAATATCCCATTTTTTAAATAGGATATATTTTGTCAAAATAGTGGGAAAATTTATGAGCTAACAGTGCGATACACTATATAGATTTAGTACAAAAGATATGGTTTCATAGCCTCTACCACATAGTTTATCAAACATTTCACCTATTTTTTTGTATATATATGGTTGGGGTATGTGGTTTTCACAATCCATGCACTAACAGTACACCATTTCAAATCCTCCCACCTCTAAAATTAAATGATGCAATCAATACATAAACATCATATAATACTTAATTAACACATGGATCTCAATCCACATCATAGAAACCCCATTTAAGAGGTTTGGCCTCTACAAACACATCCCAAACATCCAATTAAGACTCATCCCTTCAAATATCTCGAAAATTCAAGAATTATCTAAATTAATATTACCATACATATATTGTATCCTAAATACACCTCACAACTATTTTTCCACTATATGATAATCTTTAGTTGTCATCCATACACATACCTTAACCTAAAACAACATTGATTAAATGAAAAACAACATCACCTAATCAGAGACATCCAAACCTAACCCAAGGGACAACCTTCAACATAAGGTGCTTAATCGATCAATAACTAATCCAATCCTCATAACAATTGTAAATATAATAAAATGATGCTTTCAAATCTTATCTATCCTTAGAAACACTTGGGATTAAACAAATTTCATGCCTATTCAATAGACCCCAGACTATATTACATGGATTATAATTTCCAATATCTACAACCACTACTATATGTTATTATAGAAAAATTCTCTTAGTGATCCACCAGCTTAATCGACATGGTTACCCACATACTAAATCCCTTATACATGTGGAAATAAGTCATTCAGGTTCATAAAATTAATTTCAAAATGGATGAGCCTCCACCATTCAGTAAAAACCTAATGATGATGAATTTCCCTCCAAAACACCGAATCAAAGCCTGAAACATAATTGTAATATTCAAAATGATGCACCTGATGCAATACCAATACCACCATATATTATTACCTAAAAATATTCATACCTCAATTAGATAACACCTTACAAAAGCTATCACCTTCTCTACTGATGTCCCATTAGTTTACTCAATTAGGATATCCTTATTACTCAAGAAACTCTGAGAACATCCTGAAACAACCCTTCATGTCATAGCATGAAATCCATTATAATTACATAGAATAAACACCAATCTCCATTAAATTTTTATCTTTACCAACCACCTCTTTACCACCAGCACAATCACTATTGGAACTTTGGTAGATCTCTCTAAAACCATCTTGTTCCCGAATCCAATGAATCAACTCAAACTGGTAACAAATATGACGTATCCTCTATGGCTCACCAGGGAATGAATTTCAATATAGATTCATATATCCTCCTACATCCAAAATCATAAATGACTATTCAATGATAGATTTTAATCACATACAACCCAAATAACCAATGTTTCATACCACTCACGACTGAAGTCATGCTCCCAACCATAGGATTGATTATCACATTACATCTTGTTCAACATGATCACTATAATACACATCACATAGATCACTGAACATAACCACCAAACATTAAAAAAACGTACTTGTACTTGATTATCAACACAAAACATTAAATTTCGAGTGATCCAGATTTATGGATAAAACATTCATTAAATCATCCATGATTCACTCAAAATGGGATTTATTAAGCTCAAATGGGTATAGGTTCACCCATCACCACAAAAATTATACTTTATATTCTTTAATTATGAAAAATTATCATGTTTATTGAAAAAATCTTCTGTTACACTCCACCTATGCATTTATTTGATGATACTTTAATCGTTAAAACATTCATTTAGGTAAAACCAATATTGGTTGTATCACCTTACCAGATCCGTTCAATGTGTCAGCCCTCATTCTTGATGAAAACTGAATTCCCAATATATGATTTTTCTATTATAAACAAACCAAGGTCAACTATTATGAAACAATATTTTTATTTATGTTATCCCGTTGACAATAAATGGGAACATCAAATTATCCATAAACAAGATCAATCATGTCCATGAAAACTACATATATTTCCATCTATATTAGTTTGAAATGACATTCAAATATTCCTTACCCATAAAAAACACATGTAACTGTCACACACTGTGTCAAAAAATTTACACATGATGTGTGAATAATTCAATACCACTCAACCACTTTACCACAAGTCAGTAATCTATGTGCTAAATAACATCCAAATTAGGCTCATGAGCCTAATTTTAAAAACAATTATATTGTTTTTCATTTTCATTCTACCAATGCATTTAAAAATTCTCTCAACCAAAATGATCTTGGAATAGTTTTTATGTTATTTCATAACAACTTGAAACACTAATGATAACATCGTCACTTGAATGATTAATCTAACCAATTGAATAATTATAATTTCACGTCAAAATGTATCTTCATTAGTTCTATGATTTCCATCCTAACCACGAAAAACACAATTCAATTCCCAACATTTTCATTCAACCAAACTCTGAAGCATTTAAACCTTAATAAATTATTATCCACCACCTAGAACATCGCTATTTCACAATAGTTTATGACATTCACACCATATTTTAAGATTTAATAGTAGCTTTTGAGTCAGGAACCAAAAAATTCCATCAATCCCATCCCCATTCCAACTCAAAAAAAAAATTATAAGCTTAACCTTCATGTTACCAAATGTATAATAAATTTCATTATTTATATTGTCTATGGGTGTTATTTGGAACCCCTGCACCATATTTAAGACACATCTCTAAAGGGAAAATTATCTATACCAAAATCCTAATGTAATCCTCGTTTATAAAACATATTATAATCAATACACATGATCCTATAAAATCTAGAATCACCTACATGTATATATAATATTGGAAAAACAAAAATACATATGTTTCTCAAGTCATCATAGACATTTAATCACTAAATACCAACTCACCAACCAAAGTAGTAGCATCTTGAGGTGTCTAGGCCCCCACCTACAAAAAAAGATTAACCCTCAAATAGAAGACATAAATCATGGTATATCACTCAAAATAATAATATAAAGACACATTGTATCATAATTCATAAATAACTACCAAGGGTCCCACATACATCATCCATCATAATTTAAAACCCTAGGACCACTTGGCAAAGATTTCCACCATTCATCAACATCCAAGACTTCTCCCTCATAAAATCAGTGACTAAACTGTCCAGCTCTACCAACATAACCATTCATACCATGATTTTATATACCAAGGTAAACAAGAACATCACATAGGTTATCTATTTTACCATTTTATGATATAATAGAAATCACCATATATGTAATTAATGGTATATTATATAAATGAAGTCAAGTTGTGAACACACACCAAGGTTTTTTCCACTAAGAAATTGAGTTTCTTTAGATCCCTATAATTGTTTTTTCACTTCACTTATATATGTACCACACAATCATAGTTTATTTTCTCATATTTTATCCATGATTCATGCCTTTAAATGGAAACACATACAAAAAGACTGAAAAATTTCATCGAATTCCATCAAGTACAAATATTAGAAAAACTGAATGATATATTTAAAAAATATAAAAAGAAGGACTTCAAAAAGATATGATAAAAATAAAAAACATGAAGGAAAAAATCACCCTGATCATGCATTCTCAGTCATGATGCATGTGATTCCACATTGCACCGTAGCATTTGAGTGAAATCCAAAAACTATAATCTTTTCAACATATTATACAAAAACTAACTCCTTCTGAACATAAATCATCACTCATAAATATGTACCAGTAAATGTGTAAATCATTGTATAACTATAACATTTCAAAAAAGTACACAAAATCCCAAGACCCTTGTAACCTGGGCATCTCTATCGAAGCATTCATTCATGACACACTATACTGATTAAATAAAAAAATATATAAAATTTCATATATCTCATGAATACCAATCCAAAAATAATAGAATAATGTTAAAGAGTTTTTATAAGAGTTTTTAATATATGATTTCATAGTTTACTATGACTAGTAACCAAGTTTGTTTTCTACAACACCATAAGAGAAACCCCTTAACATCAGAGACTAAAAACTAGTAGTTAGGGTCTTAAGGGGTACCATGGAGAGTCCATATGTCTATTATCAATGTGTTAAATATATATATATATATATATACATATAAATAATTAATACAACTGTCACCAGTGTATGTAGTAAATAAAAAGATGGATCCAATTTCTACAATAAACTAAATAAAATGTTGGCATATTACCATACTGGAGAGTCTCTCACTGGTAGAAGCACTAATATAAAAATATAAAGGAAACAAAACTAAACGGAAAAGTGTATGAGGATCCCCCACAGTCACCAAGGAATCTGTAGGCCACTAAAAAACCTAATCCTACAAAAACTGAGCACAAATTCTATACCCTTTTACAATGAATACATGATAACTGTGTGAGAAAAACACAGTAAAACACAACCGATAGTGTCCCAAAAAATAAAAATAACTGATAAATGTGTAAACATAAGTGATATAAGTAAAACATCTACTAGATGTTTTTTCAGAGACATAATATTAAAGTATAAAAAAACTTATCCCTTGGTCTCTATTTACCCATAGAAGATCACAATCCTACAATAACCTATACTAGGATGTCTTTGAACATGTAGTGGTGACCATTCAACCCATCCTATTTGGATCATTGGAAATATAATTCAATATTTCAAAATATTTGAATATATGGAAAATATACCCTTCCTAGGAGTCGTAACATACTGTGGGGGTATATTCACCCCCATGGAACTATCACATTCATCCCCTGATGGATATGTTTCACCATCAGGATAACCAAAAGTATCCTTTACCCCCACATGTTAAGAATTCATACCTTGGTATACCATCCCATTTCTCCCCTTAGAGGGGTGTATCATTCACTCCTAGGTTGAAAATAAGTATCCATTCATCCCTCATTAGAATCAATAACCCCTTAATAAACATTAATGTGAATAGTTAGAAACATAATTATTTAATAACTCCATAATGTATATTATAATGGTTTGGAATACATATTACATTTAAATTATATTTTCAAAAAATAAAAATTATCCATTGGACATAGACAATTCAAAAAATAATTTATAATTATATAGTTCCAAAACAATCTATAACCACACAATACGTGACATCAAAACCAACATTATTTTCAATATGAAAACAACTTTTTCCCCTCGTGTAAATATTTTTGAAAACCCATTTCAAAATAAAATTTCAATAATAAAAAATCAAAAACATTATAATTAAAAAAGTATATATCCCAAGGGTAATTTTTCCCCCATGAACCATTTTTTAAAAAACAAAATAACTATTGAAGACTATTAATTCTCATTACATAATTATGAAAAACTAAAATTTCTTTCTTGTAGTTATTAAACATAATTTGATCAATTTATGGAAAATGTTACCTAGTAAAAAAAATTAAATCATTTCAAATAATATAGATATGTCATAAAAATTCATCACATCTCTAATGAAAATACTAAATAAGAATATTGGTTTACTATATGGACTAAATTATTCATTGTATAAAATTTCACATATTAGATTCTCGACCCAAAAATTCACTACCCAAGATCATCTGTTCCCCACCAAAAATTAAAATCAATCCCAAGATTTTAATTATAAAAAAAATATAACAATTAATGATTACAATGTTATAATTTATTTTCAAAACACAATGATGTTTTAGTTTAATTAATTTAGGATGAAGTTAATAAAAACTCATTGAAGGGACCCATAACACCAAAACCATGACTAAATTTATACTAAGAAACTATTACTCTACATTAATCTTATCCTAAGAAAAATATACAATTTCAATAACTGATTAAGAAATAAATTACACATAATGTTAATATAAACATTATTATTGAAGCTAGTGTTTTATAATACTAATGTTTTGATGAACTATGGCACGCAAAATAACATCTTTAATATCTCCTCTATTGGGAGAAACAAATTCCTAACTCATTCACCTGATTTAAAAATGATCCTATGGAATTGAAAATGATACATTAATGAGACAATATTGACCATAGAGAAATATGACACGAGAACCCAAAAATTTCAATAGAGTTTGAGTAATCCCTAATAATGAAAGAAGAACCCTTGAGAACCCACCACATGATCATTGGAAAACATGGAGAGGATGCAGAGGATATGTATATATGTTCACATGAATGGTATAAGGGGAATGGGGGATATCCATAATATAATTAAAATAGGCAATAATCACAACAAAACCCATTTTGACGGTTTCACAGTTTCATTAATGGTTGGCCGAACAATTCTGCAACATTGTTATCCACTCTTCTAAATAAATTAACTCGCTCTTCATCACAATACATAGTTTTGGAAATAATTTTCCAACTATGTATTCCACTTTTTAGTTTTCAATTTTAACAACAAGTCTTCCTAACGTCATTTTCATATTTTAACAAACCAAACACCAAACCATTTTAGTCCACATGGTTGGGGTGAATGGTTAACAAAAAACATGGGCCAACTATGTGACATGTACTATCCCCGAAACTCCAAAATTCAATTTTTTAATTCACCTACCAAACTTCTAATAATCATTTGAGACCTGTAGTACCCACTACCACATTTAGGATATCTCATTTTAAAAGGGATTTACATCCATATACCCATCCCAAACATCGAAACAATACATTAAACTTCAACGATCTCAATTTTTTTAAAAATGATGAATTTGAAAAATTATACAAACCATAGGATTATAAAATACATGAACTATATAGATATCATGAATTTATAGTATATTACTTTCCCAAATAAATTTTTATCATTTCAGATGCACAATTCTTATAGTACATTATATAAAATGCATGGATAATAGGTGCATGATTTAATGTAATGTATCATATGGGAATTAAATATTATTATTACTCAGAATACATGATTCTTTTGGAAATATAATTCCTTTACAAATAACTAGGATAATGTCATGTACATTGGGTATTGGAAGAGTCACCTTACTGGCAGTATGTGATGTCTATATGGGGTATAAGATGTGTAACTCATAAATTATGGCTAATCATATTCAAAATGTATTCCTAAATAACATATAACCAATATACAAAATGTTTTTGATCAAAAAAGTTGATCAAGTGTGATAATCATGATGTAATCACATGTAATAATTTACACAAAAAATCAAACAATTACATGTTAGATGGTATGTGAACTCACGTATCATGGAATTAGACAAATAAAATAAGATTTAAACCTAGAACTATAATTCCTGAGCGGTAGGAATATTTTATCAGGTTGTTTCATGTTTTATGGAATTTTAATATATGTGAAAAATATCTGTAGATAAATGATAGAAAATTTGAAAAAGAACTGTATACTTACAATTCATAAAAAATTAATTAATCTATAAATATATTCTTTACACACATAACAACACATTCAATTTCAATGTTATCCATTCCTTCATTGATAGTAGAAAATTCACCATTGGAGATTCTAACACCCCATTATGTATAAATTTTTTACCATCAACCCCAATCCAACCAATATTTTTCCAATGATATGTTGAACTTTAAGTTCATTTTTTGTCTTATAACCACATTTTTCTGTAATCTATTTTTATGAATGCTTTGTGATTTTTTATTAATATGTAAAATATCAATCTATTTATTTAGTGTTTTAATGAAAATTTCATATATTATATAAATAGTATCATTTTAAAATTTTTATTTTTTGGTTTGTAAATTTTATCCGATGAAAGAAAATTTAGTTTTATGCTTACAAATGAATTTCTTCTAAAATAGGTTTTATTCAGTTATTTGTGCTTATATAAAATTAAATTCATATAATTATAGATTTTAGGTATATAAAAATGGATTTCATATTTTTAATGAATATATTTAACAAAATTTAGTATGGTTAACATATTTCATTAATAATGAATATTAATAATAGTAAAATTCAATGAAAAATGTTTTGGTTAAAATGTGATTACTGGGGGTATTTAATAAAATATTGGAATTAATGAAACCTACCAATTTATAATTCTTATAATATGGAGATATTTATACCATTTTTATCATACCATTTATTTCATTCTCTTGTGGCCCCCCTTACCCAATAATGTGAAAAA
Source organism: Viscum album (assembly GCA_963277665.1). Lineage (NCBI taxonomy): Eukaryota > Viridiplantae > Streptophyta > Magnoliopsida > Santalales > Viscaceae > Viscum > Viscum album. The sequence goes on along the minus strand of OY728126.1, from coordinate 2,043,229,268 downwards.
AATTAATTAGTTTATGTTATTTTGTGCTTAACCACCCCCTCCCTTAACAATGGAACAACTTATTACCCCTTATTTAGGTAATTTTAGATTGATATCATGATAAAAACGTAACAACAAATCAGCCTACATTGAATACCATTAACAATGGTACCAATAGAAGTTAGACAAGTTGTTAGACCACACTACACATGGACATACAAGAGGTTATCCTAATCCTAATGTATGTACAAGGGTGGTTAACCCCAGCCTAAAAAGTTATGAATTTTTTGGTGGGTTTTATTGTAATATTATTTTTACGATCAATATTATGACAATATAATATTATATGATATTTTTCCATTTTTATTCTATTATCGATGTTTTTCTTTTCTTCTATTATAATCCATCTCTTACAAATTGTTAATATTTAGACCATGGTATCATTGATTTTGAAATTAAAATTCCATGACCATTCTATTATACAAATATTCTCAAGATATTATTATATATAATAAGTTATTTATATATCCATTGTTCATCCTTATAGAGATTATGTGATCACTTTTTCTAATGATAGTTTTTTTCCTCTAGACATGAAGGATGGTTTTTGTATGATATGTCTATAAAGTTTTCTACATGTAAAGAACTAAGTGGGGGATGTTTTAGATATTTGAAGGAATAGTTGATTATATATCATGGTTTCCAATGACACTAAAATCATATATTACTAAAATTCATCATAAATATTTATAAGAAATATGAATACAAATTTTTTTAATATTTATGTGTGTAATTTGTCGATCACTATAGTCTTTAGTGTAGAAGGATGTTGTTAATTTGGAAAAAATATATTAGGAAACATTAGTGGGAAACCATATTATAAGCAAATTCATGGATAACTTTTATATTTATGTTAATGGATGGAGTATGATTTTATTAGTAAATATAGACCAATCTGGATACTACTATATGTATGTTGATGTGAAATAGTATCACCTAGGGTTAAAAACACAAAATGTTGCAGGCTTCGTAATAACATGATCATCACCGATGTATTACGAGAGGGTATAAAATTTTAAAACATTAAATAAAGTATCATGGGAAATGATAGTATTAATTAATATTTTTATTAGGATCCATTTATTTTTATTTTAAACGATAATGACAATAGATGGCCTAGGAGAAAACATTGGTGTCATATATTTGAAAGAAGGTGTCATGATTTAGATATTGTATAAATGATTATTTATTATTATATGTTTTCTCAAAATGATTTTTATTATTTATAATATATTATTTTCTTTAGTCGATGGCTTAAACAAAAATAAACTATGTTAATGTTGATTTTGATAGAAAATAAATTGATTTCACTCATATGAAACCAAATCTAATGGGATATGTAATGATAATTCATGTTTCTATTCATATATATCATTATAAATACCTGAATCTTTATAAGATTAAAATATATAAAAGGAGGTTACACCATTATTTTGATTCCATTATGTGTAAAAATCCACCTTCCTTAATTTGTTCAATGAAACCACTTATTTTTTAGAATTTGTTTTGTACCATGGAAATTATATATTCTTTTCACTAATGAGTAGAAATAGATTTCATATGATTTTTATCATTTTTAAGGTGAATAATATTAATGGTGTACTCTAATCATGAATATCAGGCAACATGATGAAAATGATTCAATATATTTTCATACCATTATGTTTAATCTTTTAAATATGTTCATTCCAATATTCTTATTAAAACGATTCTAAATGTACTCATTGAGTTTAAGGATAAGGGTGATAAATCAATTGGTAACTATTAGGGAAATTTTAAAATACATGAGTTATTCTTCATGTATTATAATTGAATTATAATATTTTTTTTATCTATTATTCAATGCAATAAAACCATGTCTCTAATGGTTGTTATCTATAAGAGACATTAGTTTCGATTAAGAGATAATTCTACATGAAATCAATGAAAAATAGAGACCGGATTAACACATTAATATAATTATTTTAAAAGATAGTAAATATATAATTTAATATAAATTATAATAAATAACATTGGATTATGTAAAATAAAAATTATTTTATTCTTGATGTGTTGAAATATTTTTGGATAAAACTATCATAAGGGGACTTGTAAATGCTTTATGTGTGAAGTGTAAGGTCATATGTAAAAACCCCGACCCTAGATTCTTAGATCTGGTGGATGATTCTTTACATAATCATAATGTACAAGGAATCAAATCCCAATGTACCTAATAGTTTATTAGTCTTGCGAAAATAGATACAAATTTCTATCGTTCATTGTATTTGAATTCACATATTAGAAAATTGTTTTTTTTATTTTTAGATGAACATTATTTCCTATAGGATACCATTTCATATAATTTATATTACACATAAGGGTTCCATGATAAAGGGTAAAAATAAGGGTGAACTCAAATGATCATTAAGGTGTATGTATATTGGAATATATTAATGATTAATAATCAAAATAATCCTTAAATGGAAAATAACTGAGCACACATGCCATTTAAATAATTGAATAAGGAATAATAAATATAGAAAATGTAAATAAGTGATGAAAATTCAATTTAAATAATTCTACACATAATAATGATTTTATATATTTAAAAAATATTTCACGCAATATATTTACAATACCAGATAATGAATACATAATTTGGAAAGGTAAATAACATAATACATATGTGATTTTTAAAATAAACTGAAAATTAAATTCATCAAAAGATAATTTTATATTGAAAATATCCAGTAAAATGATAAATTGACACATAATGAATTTAAAATTTTGTTATTAGAAATCATGTATGATGCACAAGTTACCTCTAACATTAATACCTTTCAGAAGACAGTTTAAGCTATATGAAAAAACATGTTTTATTTTAGCTTAATAAGATTTGTCTCATGAGAAAAACAGATGGTTTGAGTGGATATATAAATCTATTACCAACCCATATCTGAAATTCCAAATCATTCCACATATATAAAATATTCAATTTGATTCAACAATCAATAATCCTTAATATAAAATATCAATACCGATAAAATGATATATATTTATCATTATTTCCAATGTCAAACAAATAAAATTCAATATAAAACATTGTATATATATTTGACATGGTTCTATAAAATAAAATATCAAGAATATATAATTTTTATATTTATGGGAAATTTAAATAATAATGATCAAAATAATGTTAATATTCTAAGGATTAGTTGATAACTAAAATATAAAATAAGGATGTGAATATCAATATTTTCTCTGGTCAAACTAATAATTAACCATATATGGGACCAATAATGAAGGTTTCAATATATAACCACTAGAGTAATAATAAATATTTTTTTAATTCATTATTAAAAATAATAAATAGAAGATCTTTAAAAACATTCTTGACTAAAATAATCTTTTTATTTTTATTTTTTGAAAATAATTTTCCATTAAAAGCTACATTTAAAAAAGGCTCAAAACGATAATCATAAAATTACATAGGAAGATTCCTTTAAATGAATTTTATTATTTAATATAATTTCTTACCTGCCTAAATTTTTAAATGTACATTTATTCCACTATAAAATGGTTTGGAAAGTTCCTTGTTCAAAAATTGAAAAGATGAATCATTTAAAATTTTCAGTAAATGAAAATATGGAATTATTTTAAAAGGAAAATAAGTATCCATTGAAATGTTATTCTATGATTATGGTGGGGAAATATTACTTTATTAAATTATTATGAAAATGTTAAAAACAGTTTTGAGAACACTGGTATAAAACGTGGTTTTGGAAGAAAACATTATTTCGTGAGAAGAGATAAATGAAGTTGTATTTTATAAAAACATTTTAAAAAACATTTTCAAAACCAAAGTGTGAACAATTTGTGCTATTATGTTTAAATTTTATGAATAACTAGATAATAAATAAAATTAAATGGGATTATTTATATAATTATCAAAACATTTCATTAAAATAAAATTCATGAAAAAAACAATCTCGATTAAAATGAGATTCAGAATTACACCCTTTACAATGAGTATAGTATTGATGCGATAATTCTTCAATGAATTGATTATTATTATCAAAATTAAATCATCATAAAAAATGTTTATATACATCAATATATATTAAAAAACATGAAACACAAAATCATAGAATATTAAAGACCATGAAGGAGTAATATAACCCAATGAAATGAAATTGAGTTATGAACTTCTTTACACCTTGGTAAATTATAATTATACTCCCCTTAGATTAAATGATTAAGACTAATAAATTAAATGAAATAAATAATGAAAAATTTGTGATATTACATGTAGAAGGATATGTATATGCACCATATCATGTAAATTAGTTGCATAACATTACAATGTTCCTCAATGAACTAAAATATAAATGAAATCCTTTACCTAACACATTATTTTGGTTGAACATGGTTTAAAATTTTATATAATGATTTCTATAATGTAATTAACATACACAAGAATAATATTAATATTTTTAATATCATATATGCTCCTCTTATTATGTTTTACCTCTAGATTGTTAATTTTTATAAAGGTTGGGACCGAAGACTCATTTTATTATTAGAGTATTGAAAAGACCTCTTTTAACTAGGTAGAGGGAAACCCATTACATAGCTCGATGGACCAGTGGGCTTGTATCCCATTACGTAGCCCGTAGGGCCAAATTTTTTTCCCAATAGCCATTCTGTGAATAGTAACCCATCTGCTACAGTATTGTCGCCGCTATAGTGCCCTGTCGCCGCTATAGTACCCACCGATCTATAGTGTCGGTACTGCTACAGTACCAATACAGTACTATTACAGTACCCTATGCCCAATTTTTTTGAACCCCCATTTTTCATGTAGGATTACTGTATTCTTACCACTAATCCAAACCCCAACTACACCACTAGATTGTTAATAATATTTCATTACTTTTATTATTTGATGTGTTAATTTTTTTATTTTTTCATGAGAATTTTGTAGTGAATGATCTAGTTCTTGAACATTAAATATATTTATGTCAACTATATATTGATAAAATTGAAATAAATTACATTATTTTAATGGAATTTTATTTTTTATATCAATCATTAAAGATGTTGTGGAGGAATGATGTATGTTTCGATCATAGAGACGGTATGTCATACTTATGTACGAGTAACATTTTATTTTCTCAATGATAATAATGGAATAATGGTGAGTAATGTTATACCTTACCAGATTGATTTTAGTATCTTATATACCACACTATAAAATTTTATATATAATCCACATGTTTTGGTGAAGAAAAGAGAGTCAAATCGCTTTATGAAGGTCGAAGTCTACACATACACGAATGATGTAATCATTTTTGAAGGATTGAAAATAAAAGAAATGAATTCATATTTATTATATTACATAATAATAAATATTTCTTAAATATCTTAATTATTTCACTTCTACCATATATAATCATTAAATATATCTTTATCATCTTCCATGTAAAGCATTTGTGAAAGATGAGTCACATCGCATCGTGAGGCGGTAGTTCACCATACACCCGAGTGACATTATAATATCTCACATGAAATATATGGTAAAAGTATACATATTATATAATTCATATAGATGTGTAAAAATTCAATATTTACATTAATATAAATTATATTCATCATCATTCCCAACTCTTAGCAGTGGAAATGGAAAAAACGAATGACATCAGCTCACAAAGTGGTAGTTCGCCATACACTTGGACAATGATTTCATGACATATTTTATTTATGTGAATATGTTATTATAACATGAAACTATTTTAAAAATATCATAGTATATGTTTCATAAAATTTTTATTATATCATAATATTTTAATAATAATTGAATGATGTGGATTAATAAATAAAATAAATACTCCCATTGAATAACATTACATCTTCTTCGGGTATCCTAGTTAGGATTTCACTAAAGTTATCATAGGTCATATTTATTCCTAAATCAAGGATAAAAGATATATGGAAGAGAATTTGGGAAGTTATTTTGGTATGTAGTGGCTGAAAAATGGTTTTATGGTGTCAATAATATAGGGGAGGTGTGGTCTTTTATAATTAGGGGATATGGAAAACATTGTATTTTATTAATAGAATCGAGTGGTCACAAATTTTTATTATGCAAAAATGGTTATGAAATGATCTAATATTAAAAATTATAAGTTACATTATATAAATATTTTGATACAAATTTTTAGAATTTTTTTATTGTTAAATTTTACACCTATCTATTTAATTTAACCCATAGTAAAATCTTTTTAACCTTTATCTCAATAATTAATTTTTAATATTTTCAATATTCATTTTGGTCAAAAATTAATTTTAAAATATTTGAATTAAATATTTATTATTATTTTAAATATTTAATATATTTTTATAAATAAAATTTATATATCTAGAGAAATATAATTTAAAATTAATTTTAATAACCCGATGAGAAACATCATTTTTAACGATAAAATCGTCCACAAGTTTACAAAGAGTTTATATCATAAATAAAAATAATTATTAATCTAATGAATTAAATTGAATTAATTTATATAATTTCTAAATAATTTTATATCATAAACAATTTCGAAGATATTCTAACATTATGAATTATTTAATGAAACCATATGTTTGTTATTAATAGTCAGTATTTTTTACTAATAATCAAAAAATAAATATTTTAAAAAATACCAAAAGTTCATCCTAAGAAAATTTTGATATTCATATTTAAAAATATTAATTTATATCTTCAAATATAATTTCTATAAGAATTATAAATTAATTTTAAATTTTGTGTACAAGGGTTGAACGAATTTTCAATTAGAAAAAAATTACATTTTTAGAAAAAATTTCTATTTCACACACAAATGATTAAAATTTAATTTTTATACAATATATAAGTAAAAAAAATTAAAATATATATTTTCATAATATAGTTAATCCTATTTATACACTCCATTCTAATGGCCATTTGACATATTCAATGATTATAGTATTTTATTGTTTGGTAAAACTCGATGTTTTATGTAATGAAAGAGACCAAGGAAACTCATTTTGTCTGTAACAAAAGATAAATTCTGTGTTTAATGTAATGAAAGATATTTAATAGTTTTAATTTATTTATAAATAAATTTATCAAAAATTCTTAGGGTGTTATGTTCCCCTTCTACGCCTGGGGTGTTGTATTATACAGTCTCTAAAATATAATATTGTTATTTTACATTTTTGGGGTGTTAAATTCTCCTCACTATAAATAAACTTCTTCCATATGATTTTAACATGAACTTTTAAATATGGGATTTGACATATAGAAACACCATTTTTTTAAAACCCATATAATAGCAAGGGTCAATCAAATATCCTCTTACAATCTTGAAAATGGAAATTACAAAGGTTATAAGAAATAACCGATAATTAGGGTTCTATATAGGTGAACAATACTTTAAATTAAATATATAGACAAGGAGGAAATAATAAATAATTATAAATAGTGGTTGATACCATTGATAACATGAAATTTAATGATCAATTTACTATTAAGTTCATCGAAACAATAATTTTTTGATGATTTAAATAACCGTTTAATTCATTAGATATGAAGGTAATAAATAACATATTTGTTTTATGATACATTTCCTATTGATGAAGAACGTATTTATAATCTTATAATATAAAATAATATAATTAATTTAAATGGTTCTATTTCATAAGAACAATTTCATTCTCGGTATGGGCTTTGATAAATTTCTAATTCTTCCTTTACTCAAAGAAATGAACATCCAAAAAATGAATTTTTATTCCAAAATGACAAAGTTTTTACTTCTAATTGATCATAAGATCAATAAAATAGTATGATGTATTTCCATATATGTCTAACTATTTTCAAAACAAATATTATTAGAAGATGTTTTATGATATAATAAATTAATATCTAAACCATAAAAAAATACCACTAGTTATTCAATAATATTTATTTTGTAGACCAAATAACTAAAACCTATAACATATTAACCATGAAATTATGTAGTTCAGTGGTATATTCTAAACACATGTCATCCTTTATTCATGGGATCATCCCTCACAACACTACCAGAAATAATGGGCTTTCACCCATTATATGTGTTGTCCTTTTTTTTCTAAAAAATATTAATAGAATTATTATAATGTTCCCAAAACAATATGATTAAAATATTTACTAAAAGTAATTATTAAATAAAACATTTTTAAGTGTCTCAATGTGATCAAATTTTTCAGAATGTTGAATATTGTTATTTATATATTATTACATTTTCATTTATGATTATATTGACCTTATTTAAATAAATACATTAAAAATTATGTATATAATTTGTATAAAATGTATTCCCCAAATAATTTGTTCACTAAAGAACATACTTGAATAAATATTCTCCAAAATTACCATAATCATGGAAGAATCCCATCACATAAAATAATAAAACTAAGTGTTTAACACATAATGTTTATGATCAATATTAAAATGAGTAACCCATGATTGAATCCATAACTCTTAATTAAATTAAAACAAATGTGATTTTAAAAATTAAAAAAATATATAGATAATGCAAGATTATTATATCAAAAATTCCATTTGTAAAAAACTACAACAATTTAATTCTAGAATCACAATATGTTAATACTTCAACACCTCTATTTTAACATATGCCCTTCCATGATCAAGGGGTTAACCTTTAGAATATGGTATTTTTTTCACGACAAACTTTTATCAATAGAATTTCAATTATTATTTTTCATTTATATGGTATAAAACACATACATATTTTAGATAACCCAATAAAAACATTATTCTAATAAATTAATAACGAAATATGTTTTATTTATAGAAATTATGAAACAATTCTAATGGAATAATAACCAAACTATGAGAATAGTAATATGACAATTATGAATTGTTATCCAACCAATTATATAATAACCTCACCTATGAAAGTATAAATAAAATTTAAGAATATTATAAATAAAAATATGATATAATTATATAATATAATATGTAAATTAATGTTTTAAAAATAATAAATTATGTGTTATTATTTTTGAGAAATGAAAATGTTTATACAAAACATTATAATTAATATAATTATTTGAAATAATATTTATTTTCCAAAAATATATTCATAATTTAATATATATTTTCCATTAAATATAATATAGTTTTATCATGTTTTAAATAATTTTTTAAAGTGTAAAAAAATTGTAAAAAGTTTAAAACATATTTTCAAATAAATAATAATTTTAATTAAAAAAAAACTCATGATGGTTAAAAATTTATTTTCCTAAAATGGAGTCTATTAATTTAAATCTACATGAAAAATAATTTTAGGGTTAATTATTTGGATTTTTCTTTAATTTTTTTAATGAATACTGAAATATGAGAAATTATGATATAAGCTAAATAGATTATTTATTGATTCATCGGGGATATATTATTGTTGTAATAACACATTGCTTTGAAATATCCCAATATTTATACAATATTTAGACATAAGAAACAACACCATTGATAGTATTGAACCAAAATAAAAAACTAATGAATAAAATAATAAAAAAATACTCATGTCTCCTATAAATACTACCCCTCACCAGATTATCTCTTAACTCCATCCATTCCTTGAGAATTTTATAAATTCTACCCAATTACCATATCAAGCCTCTTCCCTATGTTCATGGGAATATGGTCTACACAAAAAAACCAATTCCAAGTTCCTTAAGGAGGTTATTTAATAGAATATATCCTAGAGGAAAAATCCACAATACTCGTCTTTTTTTTTACATTTTTTGTCTTATCCTAAAATAATATATAAGAAATTGTTATAATAACACCAATATATTATATATACTATATTTTTCATTATGTTATTATAATATCTATCATTAAATATTTTATCCTATTTTTTTCTAAAAATGAAAACATCACCCACAATATTTCGATTCACCATATTCGTGGATGACAATTTTTTTTTACATTACGACTTCCATAACAATTAATAGAACCATTATTAGGTTAAATAATATTTTAATATAAAAATATAAATTTTTATGATTTTCTATAAAAAATATATAAAAATAATATTAAATTAAATGATACAGGTTCCTAATGATAGTAAAATTCTACCAAAATAAATAAAATAACTTTATTTAATTTTTTATCTAATGAATTATCCAGATACAATATTAAAAAATGATATAAAATAAAATTCAAAAATATTTATTTTCATACATAACATTAATTTTAATAATGGAGAATTATTCTCATTTTACATGAATTTAAATACATGTATACTAGAAAACTGATCATTAAGACCAATAAAAAGAGAACTCATTATAATGGTAAAATTAAACTCTATAACATGACATTACGACCATAAATGATCAAAAATAATAATAATAAACCATATACTTGTATAATAGGATCTATATAAGGAATTAATTTATCTAATTGTATTATTGAGTGTAATAATGTGAAGAATGTATTTGGATATAAGGTATGGGTATTCTCAAACCCAAATCCACTTTTTGGGTTATTCATTTTTCATGTGAAATTTATGTGTGAATATTTTTTTAATATTTTCAAATATATTTTAATTTTTCATACATTTAATTTTATAGTATTTACATATTAAATTATGATTTTATTGAATATAAAACGATATTCCAAACAAACCCTTCCTTCCAAAACATATTTTTGAATCCTCAGGAGTTGTTTCTTCTTCCCCCAAGAATGATAATTATTATACCAAATATGGTTTCCCATTTTCATTTAGGAAACTCAAATTTATTCATCATTTACAAAATCCTTATGAAACCCAATACTTTATATTGTTTAAATCATTACATTTTTAGTTATATGTTCTATGTGGAATGCATGATTTTTGTAAATGTTATGATATAATGGTTTCACATGATATTATATAGCCTTCTAATGAATTTTGGGATCTGATATATATCATGTGATGATTGTATTAGGCATAAAAAAGATGTTGTGTTTTTCCATAGTGATGATGTTATGATTATGATCACATGTTATGCGTGAACATGTTTATAGCTATGTTCAATACTATATGTGGTATTTGATCACTATGTCATCATGATCCATTTTTATAAATTTCCACATTCTATGCCTTTATCTAATTCTTACTCTCATGATTATTATGATGATCCTATTGTTATGTTATTATGATGTTGAATATTCTCAAACATGTAATATTTATTCATTTCCTCTTTTATCGTCTTACTAGGATTTTAAGTCACCCATTTTTTTGATGTATATCCTAAGGCAAATATTTGTACAATGGAGAAAATGAAAATTCAATGTATAAAGAATATGATTTTTAATAAATGTCTATTCATATTTATTTTTAAATTTTAGTATATTCATATTTTTTCCAAGACCCTAAAAATATAAAAAAATTTGTAACACTATTATATTTTTTATCATTAAAATGATGTAATAGTAATGTATGAAAAATTAGGGTCACTATAGTTTTTATCAGAGCAAAGTTTAGTTAATATAAAAATTAGGATTATACAACATTATTAAAACCTATTAGTTTGAGTCTAAGTATATGTGTGTAACACCCCAGGTAAATAAAGAATATGAAATTTTTATATTTATCCCATTGTGAATAAAATGTTAATATTAATTTAAAGGGAACGCTATGCTCGATGGCTTACCCAATACACAACAAAAAGTTCCTTTGAAATATTACGTTGCACTCCAACAATAAAATAATTTTATGTTAACACCTAGCCGTTGTAATGATGGGAACTAACTAAAAAATGATTATATATTTCTGTCAAATATTTTTACTTTTTACAATAAATGTTAGAGGATTAAAAATGCGAATGAATCCAATTTTATGCGTAAACATTCTAATATTCTTTAAAAGGATGATTAACCACCTTTTGATGGCGAACCTCTTTTAAATCCACTTTTTGACAATTTTATGTGTTATATTTGACAAAATAAAATTCAACTTTAGGATCAGGACACCCAAATATAATTTGTGTAAATTTTTGGTATTTTTCCGATAAAGTTCATTTTTAATGAATAGTGAAAAATGTTATATTTTAATTCAAAACCTATTTTTAATCTAATTTATTTATATCAATATATTATCTTTTTAATTGGTTTTAAAGTGAAAATAGAATATATTTTTACCATTTAATCCAATAGTGGTCATTGGAATTAATTTCTCTTTGAAATTAGACTTAAACTAGTTTCAATCTTTTAATAGATATTATTTCTTAAAAACACGCTTTTCGTTTTGACAGTGGGATTTAATTATTAAATTAATTAATGCAACTTATTTTATGTGAATTTTTTAAAATAGACATAATTTTTGAATTCATAATATCAAATATAGCTTAGGGTGAATTTTTGGTATTTTTCTTAAAAAATTCAATTTTTGATGAATAGTGAAACCACTAACTCGTAGTTTAAAAACTTATTTTTCGTTTCAATGAAACTTTACCACTTCTGTGAATTGAATATAAAATATCCGACATACATGGTTGTCATTATGATGTAAAATGTGGTTCATTGGGATTAAAATAATTTTTGGTGGAATAGTAACTTTTAAGTTTTTAATCGCGATTAGAGGTAATTAGTGTAATTTAAGGTAAAAATGATGTTTTAATAATATGAAATGACCTTTCCACAAGTCCTACCCTTATTTTATGAGTCATTTACAACCAAGAATATCCATGGGTCAACATGGGGACCCCATGGAGCCACTTTGGTTGGAAAATGACATTAATACCTTTTTATTTAAAGTTAAAATTAAAATGTCACAAACATGTGTTGTTTTACTAAAAAAAATTATATGGGGTTATACAAGTAATATTTTTTTACTATAAATATTCATTAAAAATCTAAAACTATTTCCTACATCATGATATTTTTTTATTATTTTTAGATATTAAATAAATAAATTTATTTATGACACCGTGATGATGCACTGATTAACTCATAAATGAACGATTTAAATAAAATGAGTAGATAGGGTGAAATATAAGTCTTAAACTTCTCAAAAGCCTATTGGATTGGTGTATTTAGAAACTTTATCACTATATCCTAGAAATATATCCTTTTGGGACCTTTAAAATCTGAAAATCATTTTATAATAATGCAATATTTTATAACTTTCCAAGAGTGCCCCTCCTCTCCTCTTATAAAAGGCCCCCACCTCTACCACCTTACACACACCTCTCAAGACTTTTGCTCGACCAAAACCTTCACATTTAATCTCTCCAAATACCTGTATTCATCATTGAAGCCTCACTTTGGGGAGAATCCTTTCCAAGGAAGCCTTTGAGCTCAAATCAAAGAGAGTTACCCGATTCAAAGGTAATGTCTTCCCTTGTGTTATTTTGTTTTATTTTGCTTCTCCAAGCCTCAAAAATATTTTTATTCCTTTATTTTGTAACAAATCCAGTATAATAAATATAATATTATGTTGTTATGTGAAGGATTAGTGCAACACTTACACACACCTTCATCTAATGGTTAAAGAACATATAGTTTCTGTGGATGGCGAATTTCTGCCTCGCGAAATGATGATTGTTCAATCTTATCTTAACACCTTTCATGGTGGCCATTATGATGTCACTATATTTTCTATATGGTATTTATGTTTTCTATATTCTTCTGAATTTTATATTTAAAACATTCCTTTATGCTTTTCATGTTGTGCAAATGCGATAATTTCAAATGAGGAAGTGTGGACTACCGCCCCCTCTAGTGATGTGACTCGTTCATGCAATACATGGAATGTATGAAGAATGAAATTAATGAAAATATGTGACCTATATAACATGTATATTATACTAGAATTATAATATATATATCTCCCAATTATTTTTAATTCCATTAATATGACAATGAAATGAAAGTAGCATTCATGCATACGTACGACCTGCCGTCTCCATGAACGGTGCATTTCATTTATTTTTTTATCTAAAAATGTTATAGAGTAGTATAAAATGAATATTTACTGTGTATATGTGATATTTAAATCATTAATAATATTATGGAGATTATTTAATTATAACTACATGGACAATCATTTTCAAACAAGTTCATTCTTGACTCATGTACCAAACATCGACAAAAATGTCTGATATGAACTCACATTATTAACCAATTATTATAAAATTATAATATGTGATATGAACTGAATAATAATCTTTAAAAGAGGTCCTTAAGAAGTTATAAATTTACCAATTTTTATTATTCATTAATATAATGAAACAAACAAGACATGTCGGACTTGAGGTAAGGGATTCTACCCCTCTCTTTCTTTTTAAGCACTCTCATTTATGTCATTTTCTTTAAGCTCATATTTCATATGTTAGGGGATGTTATTTTATATAACTATAATTGTAATTTTTATGTTCATATGATGATAGAACCTATTTGATCTCATCAAACCATTTTTGAAAGTTTTAAGTGGCGTTGCTAGGCTGCCGAGTTTTCGTAAGGGATTTTTCATCTCACTTTTCTTTCCGTGACATTTATGCTACGTTTACCACTATTTACATTGATTGGTGTATGTAATTCCCATTAGTATAAACTTTTTGTAGTATAATTTCACTTATGGGTATTTACATCTTCATTGTATGACCCATCTTCCATGGGGAGTACGTTGCGAAAGGTACCCAAGTCGGTAAGGGAATCATTCACCATCCTCTTTCTAAAAGACTTATTTTTTTATGTCTTTTAATTCACATAATATTATGTTGGGATATGTTCTTATATATCCTTATTTATGTAAATTTCATTTCCAAGTGATCAGATAACATTTTTATCTCTCATCAACTCATTTTCTGAATTTTGATGTGACACCGTTAGGCTGTCGAATTTTTGTAAGGGAACTTCTTAACCCAATTTTGATTCATTGGGGTAAACATGTACTCCTTGAATACGTCATTATATGAATATGCGTGAATAAACTCTGATTGTTTTAAACTTAATATCCCCTTATATTTGGTGTATTAATTTGTCACACATAATTATGTAATTGATTTATACTTAATCTAAGGATACCGTCTTTGCAAGGGACTTCGTCACAATCTCTTTTCATTGAGGCATATTTTGTTTATACACAACTTTCTTTATACAGTGTATAAACCCATTTCAATTTTACTTTTATTCAAAAGGAATCTTTTTTACACGAATCATTTTACTAAAAGACAAAAAGTATGTTTCTTTTATCGTACGTAGTGACAATGACCTTTCCGCCGCCGCGAGTATTATTTGATCTTTGGCTTCCTCAACATGCCGTAATATTATTTAAAAGTAAATAAATACCATATTATCTTTTGTGTACTTTGGTATAAAAAATAGTTTTGATAGTGTATTTGTTAAGTCAATATATTTAAATGATATATTGTGATTGAAATATGGAAATGTTTTCATTCATTTATAATTGTTTTATATATAATGATTTTGTAATGGTACTTGGACATTTTTTGTGTGGGTACGTGATAAACCATATGATGGGAGGTGCCGTGAATACTAGGATGTATGGTTACGTTATAACCTCCAATGCATAGGGTATGGAAGTCAGCAGTATGGATATTCCATTAAGTTTGTCTGGAAGTCGACCGTATGGTTATTCAATTTAAGTATGTTTATGTCCCAAGTTACCTTTATATGTTATGTGTTCTTTATATGGGTTTTATGGTAATCGTTTGGTTACAAAAGGGTAAGTAATGGCCTTCTAGTCAGTGAAGAGTTTTTACTACCTCATAAATGTGAAAAGTATTACTTTGGTAAATTTTTCATTGTTTACTTGTTGTTTTGAAAAACTAACAGTTTTCCTTCTTTGTGTATCCTTTACAGGGATTTTTATGCTCATCCCATGTTTTTGAAATGTTTTCCATAGGACATAAAGATGAATAGGGTCAAGGATGTGATCAAGGAACAACATTCTTTCTAAAACATGGAAGTAGACATGTTTCTTTCTAAGTGTTTTTTTATTTTATGGAAACATAGTAGAAGTGTATACTATGTAATCTTTTGAGATGTAATAGCTATGACCTAATTATCTAAAACTCTAAACCTAAAAAG
Organism: Viscum album; assembly: GCA_963277665.1. Lineage (NCBI taxonomy): Eukaryota > Viridiplantae > Streptophyta > Magnoliopsida > Santalales > Viscaceae > Viscum > Viscum album. The sequence goes on along the minus strand of OY728126.1, from coordinate 2,043,213,127 downwards.
ATCATCATTGTGAATTTTTCATTTAATTAAATATTAAGTAAGGTTTAAGGTCGGGGCCTTATAGTTGGTATCAAAGGTCGGTTTAGATAACCTTAGAGGGTAGGGTATTTTCTAAGCATAAGGGAAATTACCATAATGGTTAGGATTTCAGAAAGAGTCTTAGTTTTAGATAACGTTAATGAGTAAGTATATCATAGTGTTTATCATCCTCATTAGTACATGATGGTTTTGTTGATATACTCACATTAAACTTTTTGGGTTTAGTAAATGGCTGGATCTAGCAGGCACCAATGTAACAGTGCATGTGAAGGAAACTGTGACAGTTTTCTGAGCGAGCAACTGAATGACATGGGAGCTGCAATGAGAACTCTAGTGTTTATCCTCAAACAACTATCTAGAGTCATGATTGATCGGCTAAACCTTGGTGATTTTTATAAGGCATCATATATGCGAGAAAAAATCCCTACGGAACTACATGTAATAATAAAAAAAGGTAAGTGTGTTCAAAAACCTTTGTGTCAAAGATGTGGAAATAAACACCTAGGAAAATGTTTCAAAGGGACAGAAATATACTATAGATGTGGAAATGAAGGTCATAAAGGAAGAACTTTCCATGGAAAAAAGGAAGCATCCAGTTGACTCGAGGAAAGGGAAAGAAGTTTTTTTTAGGGATCAATTGAATGTTTTAAATGTGGTGTGCATGGTCATTAAGAAAACACATGTCCTAGGAAGAAGTTTCGGGAATGGGATCACCAAGATCGTACAAATATTCGTTTACCAATACCTAACGCCATTTCGATTGAGGATGAAGAAACTGTCAATGACCAATCAAATGTATGGATTATTTCATAACATTTGTTTTCCTATTTTGGAATCATAGTATATTATTCATGATTTTGTTTGTAGGAAATAAGTATTTCAGAATAAGATGGAAAGGGATGTTTAATGGATCATGATGAATGATGAATGAGTGATAAGACAACATATAAGGGCTTCAAGAGTTATGGTGAAATTATTAAGAGTATTAAGTCTCTTTTGATGATGGGGTTGCATTAGAATTCTTTTTAAATTATGTGTAACCCTGTTGTTTGATATATGAAAATTTTATTCAAGGAATAGTTATATGTTCTTTTGTGTACATAGTTATAAAGAACCATTTGGGTTTATATTATCCTTACTTTTGATATAATTATGGGTTACTGTATGTTATGATGGAAAGTGAAGGGCATGAGATAAAATTGAGGTTAAATTATGTTATGGTTATTTTTGATGATTTTATCTCTTTTTGGGGAATGATTTGAGAAATATATAGTTTGGAAAAAGGACAACACGTAGACCATGTGACAACCCATCGTGTCGGAAAAAGCTGCAGGAATCGAACCCAAAACCAAAGTGTGACTGGTATTTATCGCCTACCACTAGACTACGTGAATTCACTTGTTAGTTTGACTAATTATATTTAGTTAGATGATTTTATGAATTAAGAGTAATTTGATTTTGGGTTATCTATAGAAATTATTAACCTATCATAGAGGATATGTGATTAGGTTAATTACTTTTCAATATGAGACTTTAAGAGAAACTGATGTTGTTTGGAGATAAATGATATGATTTAACTTGGAAGACTTTGTGATTAAATCCTTCAAATATTTGGGTTTCAATCTTAGTTTATTTTACTTTTTGTCTTGGTTGAAATTTGGGTTTTGTGGGACAAATTTTGGAGATTAAGAATAGATTATCTTTTTTATAAAGGGTTATCCTCTTCTGGATTATCGGATGTTGTACTAACCTTTTTTTGGTGTTGTTTTTTTGTTAATGTATAAATACATGGGAAGTATATAGTTCTCTTTTGTGGATTCGGTGATTCTCTAGACTTTGATTACAGTACTCTTAATGTGAAGAAGTCTTCCTAAATACTCATCATTCGGGGAAAGTATGAGTTTGTGTAAGAGATCTAGTAAAAGTTGAAAGTCAACATGACAAGTAAGTATGTTTCCGTAATATCAAAAATAAATTCATCAATGAAAAGTAACTTAAAACAAAAATGATGTCTGCTAAAATTTCCTATTGGGGAATCAAATTCCGTTTAACCCATCACAAGTTTGCAATTTTTTATGTTTAACTTTCTCATAGAGGGGTTTACTATCACTCTCCCTCAGAACATGAACCTTTTCTTTTTCTTATATATCCATGTTTTCCTACATGTAATCCCAGTATGGGTTAACTCGAGTCACCTCTGTACTTCTCTTTCTTTCTTTTAAGGTGATTGTTTTACCAACTCTTCTTCTGATTTGGGACTTTCAATGATGTTTCCGAGCCCAATTTTAAATTTGCGAGGACGTAATTCTCAAAAGGGGGGAAGGATGTAACACCCCAGGTAAATAAAGAATATTAAATTTTTATATTTATCCCTTTTTGAATAAAATTTTAATATTAATTTAAAGGGAACTCTATGCTCGATGGCTTACCCAATACGCAACAACAAGTTCCTTTTAAATCTTACGTTGCACTTCAATAATAAAATAATTTTATGTTAACACCTAGTCTTTGTAATGATGGGAACTAAGTAAAAAATGATTATATATGTTTGTGAAATAATTTTACTTTTTACAATAAATGTTATAGGATTAAAAATGCGAATAAATCCAATTTTAAGCGTTAACATTCTAATATTATTTAAAAGGTCGATTAAATGCCTTTTGATGGTGAACCCCTTTTAAATCCACTTTTCGTAAATATTATGTTTTATATTTGACAAAATAAAATTCTTCTTTAGTATTGGGTCATCAAAATTTATTTTGTGTAAATTTTTTTTATTTTTCCGATAAAGTTCATTTTTTAATGTATAGTTAAAACTGTTGAATTTTAATTCAAAACCTCTTTTTAATCTAATTTATTTATAGGATTATATTATCTTATTAATTGGTTTTAAAGTTAAATTAGAACATATTTTTACCATTTAATCCAATAGTGGTCATTGGAATTAATTTCTCTTTGCAATTGGACTTAAACTAGTGTCAATCTTTTAATAGATATTATTTCTTAAAAACACGCTATTTGTTTTGACAGCGGGATTTAATTATTAAATTAATTAATGAAACTTATATTATTTGAATTTTGTAAAATAGACATTATTTTTGAATTAGGAATATCAAATATAGCTTAGGGTTAATTTTCGGTATTTTTCTGAAAAACATAAATTTTTTATGAACAGTGAAACCACTAAGTGATAGTTTAAAAACAGATTTTTCGTTTAAATGAAACTTTACCACTTATGCGATTTGAATTTAAAAAATCCGACATAAATGGTTGTCATTAGGATGTAAAATGTGGTTCAATGGGATTAAAATAATTTTTTGGTGAATAATAACTTTTATGTTTTTAATCGCGATTAGAGGTAATTAGTGTAATTTAAGGTAAAAATAATGTTTTAATAATATTAAATTACCTTTCCACATGTACTACCCTTATTGGATGAGTCATGGCCGACTAAGACAAACCATGGGTCAACTTTGGGACCCGATGGAGCCACTTTGGTTTGAAAATGACATTAATACCTTTTCATTTAAAGTTAAAATTAAAATGTCACAAACATGTGTTGTTTTACTAAAACAATTTTTATATGGGGTTATACAAGTCATATTTTTGAATATAAATATTAAGTAGAAATATAAAAATATTTCCTACATCATGATTTTTTTTGAAAATTTTTAGATATTAAATAAATTAATTTATTTATGACACCGTGATGATACAGTGAGTACCTCATAAATGAATGATTTAAATAAAATGAGAAAATAGGGTGAAATCTAAGTCATAAACTTGTCACAAACTAATTTTATGGGTGTATTTCGAAACCTCATCACCTTATCCTATAAATATATCCTTTTGGGATTTTTTAAATTCGAAAATCATTTTATAATAAAGTAATATTTTATAACTTTCCAAGAGTGCCCCTCCACTCCTCTTATAAAAGGACCCCACCTCTACCACCTTACACACACCTCTCAAGCATTTGGCTTGGACAACCCCTGCCCATTTCATCACTTCACATCCCTATATTCATCATTGAATCCTCACATTGGGCAGAATCCTTTCCAAGGAAGCTTTTGAGCTCAAATCAAAGAGAGTTACCAGATTTAAAGGTAATGTCTTCCCTTTTGTTCTTTTGTTTTATTTTGCTTCTCCAACCCTCTAAAATCTTTTTATTACTTTATTTTGAAACAAAACCAGTATATTAGAAATACTAGGATGTTTTTATGTGATGTATTCAAGCTACACTTACACACAACTTAATCTTATGGTTAAACAACATACTGTTTCTGTGGATGGCGAATTTCTGCCTCACAAAACGATGATTGTTCAATCTTGTCATAACACCTTCCATGGTGGCCATTATGATGTCACTATATTTTATATAATGTATTTATGTTTTCTATATGCTTCTGAATTTTATATTTAAAACATTCCTTTATGCTTTTCATGTTGTGCAAATGCGATAATTTCATCCGAGAAAGTGTGGACTACCGCCCCCTCAAGTGATGTGACTCGTTCATGCAATAAATGGAATGTATAAAGAACTAAATTAATGAACATATGTGACCTATATAACATGTATATTATACTGGAATTATAATATATATATCTCTCAATTATTTGTAATTCCATTATTATGAAAAAGAAATGAAAGCAGCGTTCATGCGTACGTACGGCCTACCGTCTCCATGAACTGTGCATTTCATTTATTTTTGTATCTCAAAATGTTATGGAGTAGTGTAAAATGAATATGTACTGTATATATATGATATTTAAATAATTAATACTATTATGGAGAGTATTTACTTATAACTACATGGACAATAATTTTCAAAGAAGTTCATTTTCGACTCATGTACCAAACATCGACAAAAACGTCTGATATGAACTCACATTATTAACCAAATATTATAACATTATAATATGTGATATGACCTGTATAATAATCTATAAAATAGTTCCTTAAGCAATTATAAATTAAAAAAAGTTTATTATTCAGGAATATAAAGAAACAATCAAGACAAGTCGAACTTGAGGTAAGGGATCCTACCCCTCTCTTTCTTTTTAAGCACTCTCTTTTATGTCATTTTATTTAATCTCATATTTCTTAATTTAGGGGATGTTATTTTATATTCCTATTACTATAATGTTTATGTTCATATGATTAGAGACCCTATTTGATCTCATCAAACCATTTTTGGATGTTTTAAGTGGCGTCGTTAGGCTGCCGAGTTTTCGTATGGGATTTTTCATCTCACTTTTATTACCATGACATTTATGCTATGTTTGCAACTATTTCCTTTGAGTGGTGTATTTACTGCCCATTATTATACACATTATGTAGTATAATTTCATTTATGTGTATTTATATCTTCATTGTATGACCCTTCTTCCATGGGGAGTATGTTTCGAAAGTTACCCAAGTCGGTAAGGGAACCTTTCACCCTCCTCTTTCTAAAAGACTTCTTTTGTTATGTCTTTTAATTCACATAATTTTATGTTGGGATATGTTCTTCTATATCCTTATTTATGTAAATTTTATTTCCAAGTGATGAGATACCATTTTTATCTCTCATCAACTCATTTTCTGAATATTTATGTGACACCTTTAGGCTGTCGAATTTTTGCAAGGGAACTTCTTAACCAAATTTTGATTCTTTGGGGTAAACTTGTACTCCTTGAATACATCATTCTATGAATATGTGTGAATGAAATATGATTGTTTTACACTTAATATCAACTTATATTAGGTGTATTCATTTTTCACACATAATTATGTAATTGATTTATCCTTAATCTAAGGATACCGTCTTTGTAAGGGACTTCGTCTCATTCTCCTTTCATTGAGGAATATTTTGTTTATACACAACTTTTTTTATACAGTGTATAAGCCCCTTTGAATTTTACTTTTATTCAAAAGGAATCTTTTTTATACGAATCATTTTACTAAAAGGCAAAAATTATGTTTCTTTTAACATACGTGGTGACAACGAAATTTCCGCCGCCGCGAATATTATTTGATCTTTGGCTTCCTCAACAAGCCGTAATATTTTTTAAAAGTAAATAAATACCATATACACTTTTATGTACTTTGGTATTAAAAAGTTTTTTGATAGTGGATTTGTTAAGTCAATATATTTAAGTGATATATTGTTATTGAAATATCGAAATTTTTTCGTTCATTTATAATTGTTTTATATATTATGATTTTTTAATGGTACTTGGACATTTTTCGTGTGGGTACGTGATAAACCATATGATGAGAGGTCCCGTGAATACCAGGAATGGTGGTTACGTTATAACCTCCATTGCATTGGGTATGGAAGTCATCCGTATGGCTATTCCATTAAGTATGTGTGGATGTCGACCGTATGGTTATTCCATTTAAGTTTGTTTATGTCTCAAGTTAACTTTATATGTTATGTTTTCTTTATATGGGTTATATGGTAATCATTTCGTTACAAAAGGGTATGTAATGGTCTTTTAGTTAGTGAAGAGTTTTTACTACTTCATAAAGGTGAAAAATATTACTTTGGTTGAGTATTCATGGTTTAGTTGTTGTTTTTAAAAACTAACAGTTTTCTTTATTTGTGTATCCTTTACTGGGCTTTTTATGCTCATACCAAGTTTTCAAAATGTCTTCCACAGGACTTAAAGATGAATAGGTTCAAGGATGAGATCAAGGAAAGACATTCTTTCTAAAACATGGAACTAGACATGTTTTTTAAGTGTTTTATTATTTTATGGAAACTTAGTAGAAGTGTCTACTATGTAATCTTTTGAGATGTAATAGCTATGAACTAATTCTCTAAAACTCTAAATCTGAAAAGATCCTCAATTTTAATTATTCATATAATTCAATATTAAGTAATGTTTAAGTTCAGAGCCTTATAATGTGAGCACCCAATAATATTTGTTTTAGAGAAAAAATAATCATAGGAATCACACAATTTATTCCTTCAGTGTTAATTGAAAAATTGAATTATTTATTTATTCTTAAATTGATGATTTATTTTTAGTTCAATCCTTTTATATATTAGGCAATTTTGGGAACTATGAAAACCAAGTATAACAAATAGTGTGATGGAAATGTAGTGATTTCCCTAACAACATCCCTAACGCATTGGGGGGTGGGGATCAAAATTTCCTTGCAATGTTGTCCATGATATCTCTATCTATGAACAAAAACCTAATAATTGTAGAACATCCAACTTCAAAAAATAGTGATAATCTATCTATATAATACTTTATGTGTCAATGAATAATTAAATTTATTATATCGTCATATCCACATGTTGTGGAATAGTTGGTAAACTCAATAGAATATAAATTTTCGGTTTTCTATTGTTATGATAATGATAAGGTAAGTCTAGCCATCTATATTTTAGATGGAGAGGCGGATCAATGGTTTTAATTGATTAATAACACCATGTAGTTGGGTGAAATTGAAGAGATGTAATGGAAGCCTTTAAAAAAGTATTTCTTAATAAGAATTTTCCTTAAAATTTTTATATAAAGAGTGAGAATGAAATAAAAGAGCTCAAGAAAAAAATGGTAAACCTATTTGGGGTTACAAAGAAAATTTCAGAATGATTTGATGATAAACCTTAGCTATTTTTAACATAAATTATAAGAAAATATATAGATTAATTATTCGTTTAAACCCAAAAGTTAAAAATTACCATGATATTCGAGACATTATTAATTTTTAAGAAGTTTTCTTATGGGTGCTCAAAGTGGTGATGGATTATGGTGATTGGTACCATTGATATAAAGAAATGAAAAAAATATGGTGTTTTGATATGGAGTATCAAATGAAAAAATTAAAAAGAAAGATCAACCACCCACATGTCAAAAATTGTTGGATGAGTCATCAAGGGAACCAATTAAATAGGATGGAGAAATTTTTTAATAGTGGGAAAGAAGGAAACCAAGAATAAGAAAATCAAAGTGAGATGAATAAGCTAGCCAATGTGATAGTGCAAATGAGATAACCACACATGGTTTAACATTTCAAACTATAGGTATCATGGGAACTATACAATCCATGAAACTAAAACCATGATACCCTGTGGGTAATAAGTGCCAGTACTTACCATATCCAATGAAGTAAGGGAACGATAATTCCGATACTACAGCTGAAGTGTGGGAAGGAAATGAAGTCATAAAAGGTAAAATTAAGATTAAATCAGTAATAGAAAATGAATTATTTTATTTTAGTTATTTTTTATTACATTATATCCCAAAATAATTCTAAAACTATTTAATCAAATTTCTAATACCACGAAATAGAGATATCTATAAAAACACATAGAGGGGAGTTCATTGCATCTGATGTAATGGACACTTTTGCTATTAGAGTATATCGTAATATTTTCCATTTGAATCTCATTATACATCCCTTAGAGTAATTGGATTCTATATAGGGAATAGAATTCATATAATTATATAGAGAATAAATAAACTATTTGGAAGATGAAATATCATATCAAATATAGAAGCATCACATGATCATTTAAAAATTAAAGGAAGACCATGAATATCATTTTGAAAATCCCTCAACAGTGTGGGTGTTGATTCAATGGGAAGAATAAGACCTCAGTCAAATGGTTGATTCAGTGGTAGGTATCAACCAAGGGTAAATTTCCATTATGATGTATTATGGTGTTTTATTTCTTGAAGAGTTACTTGGATTCTGATAGATTTTGTGGTAGAGTTTTCAATATAATTAACACATAGGGCTACTCCTACCTCCATGTTCCCCTATATGACGACCTCGATCGAACATGAGGGGTTAAAGAAGTTGCTGTAAGAGTATTTGAAAAAAGATTTCATATGCCTTAGTATATTTTCTCGGTTGCACCATCCCCCTTTCTAAAGAAAAAGGATGGATCCACATCGGTGTGGATCGATTTCCAGTTTCTAAATACGATCACCATATAGAACAAATATCATCCTCCAATGATTGATGACTTGTTTGATAAACTATGAGGATCCCAATAATTCTCATCTATGGATCTTCCTACGGTGAAGAATTAAGGTATTCAAAATAATTAATTCCATAAAAGGTACGAGAACTATTATTTTCAAGTGATTCCCTTTAGATTTACCAATGAACCTATAATAGTTATGGATTTGATGAATAGTGTCTTTAGACACTACCAGGAATAATTTTTCGCAGTGTTTATTAAAAATAATCTTATCTACTCCAAGTGAAAGGCGAACATGAAAAACATATATGTGTTGTTATTGAGACATTATGGAAGGATAAATTTCACATATTGTTCATAATGTGTGAATTTTGGATGTAGTATGTCACATTTTTTGTCCATGTGATCAGAGGTGATAGAATTTCTATAGACCCTTCAAAAACAAATGCAGTTAATGAATTTCCCAAACACCCTAGTCTGATATAAATATGCAATATTCAAGTATTTGTAGGGAACTACCTACATTTTTTGAGTTACTTATTATTATTTTATCACCAAAAATCAAAGTGAATAGGGAATGTGGTAATGTATGATTGTATATAAGAATGTGAGTGATGATTCAATGAGATAAATAAGAGGATTATAAATTCAATTTTACCCACACTACAATAAAGTGGGTAATTTTTTATGATATACAGAGATCAATCAATGAAATACTTGGGTTGTGTACTCATAAGTAATGATAAAGTGTTAGAATACACCTCCTTATAATTTATGATCCACGACATGTTCTACCAAACTCGTTATTTGGAGCTAGTAGTTGTGGTTTTTTCCCTTCAATATATGGTGGTACAACCATTCATATGATAAATGGGATATATATTCTGATATAAAGAGTTATATATATATTTTAAGACATATGTAACTAAACACACATAAATTATGATGGTTAGTGATAATCAGGGACTAAGATTTCTCTATTCACTACCATCAAGGAATAGTGAACTAGGCAGTTGATTCTCTTTATAGAAATGAACCTTCAACTATATATATCATGAAGATTCAGAATGACCTTATTTTCAAGGATATGAAAATTATGTATTTTGAAATCATAAGGAATTGGAATAAACCCCATATTTCCCAAATTGTTTCCCAACCATCTATCCATGTTATCATTAAAGAGGAACATAGGTATGATATAAAGTTTCTAAAGAGAGCGAATGTAGAAAAGGAAGGGATGCTACAAGAGTTACTTGTCGATGATGACTGTGTAATTTGGATTAGAATAAGGTTGTGTATTTTATCTTCTCCTGAGATAAATATGGAGCAACTCGATAATGCGCATATCCCACCTTTCTTCATACATCTTGGATGTATGAATATTTATCATGATATTCGAGAAAATTTTTTGTGAGATTACAAGAAAAATGAGAATTCAGAGTACATCACACAATGTTTTTTATGTAAACATGTTGAAGAAGAGAGAAATAATCCCAAGGGTATGATGAAATCATTGCCTATACCAACATGGAAATATGAATATTACAGTATAGAATTTGTCACTAGTCTCCTAAAAACATCTGATGGACATAATATGATATGGGTTATGTTGGATCATCCCACAAAGACTGACCACTATATCTTTACTCAAAAATATTTCTTAGTCATAAGAATTTCCATGATATATGTGATGGATTTTGTTAGGATACATGGGGTACAACAATCAATCATATATGTTCATGATAGCATATTCACATCAAAATTCTTGAGAATTATTCTAAATGTATTAAGTGATGAGTTGGATTTAAGAATTGATTATCACCCCCAAATAGATGTCCAATTTGAAAGTATTATTCAGAAGTTTGAGGTCATGATAATATCCTAACAAATTGAGTACATAGTTAGATGGTATCAAAATATCATATTATATAATTTCTCATATAACCATTGCTTCCACTCTAATTTTTAGATGGATCTATACAAAGATCTATATAGGAAACAACGTAGAACGCCAACCTATTGGGACTATGTAAGTGAAAAAAAAGCTACATGGATATAATCATGTAAAAGATATGACATAGAATCTAAAATACATCCAAAAATACATAAAACCTTCTTATAGTGGTAAAAAATGTAATGCAAAAAACTGTTGATGATATCTAGATATTGAAGTTATTGGAAAATTCTTCCATTGAATATCATCGTGGAAGAGATTCATGTGGTTTTTTAAAAAAGGGAATATAATGCCAAGGTATATTGGCCATTTTAAGATACATTATCTTATAATTTTAGTGGGATATCAACTTAGGCTTCCACAAAATATATCACAAGTACATTAATTGTTCCATGTATCTCACTAGAGGAAGTAATTACCTAACCCAACACTTATACAGAATATAGTGGTAGTTTGAGTAGAGAACATCCTCTTATATAAATAGAAATTAGTGAAGATCATGGATCTTAAAGATAAATTCATTGTCAATTGGATATCTCACCCACTCTATGTGTTGTGGATGAATCATAAGTATGAATAGGAAACAAGGGAAATTGAGGAAGAAATGGATGATTAGTACCCTCATCAATTTTCCTATTTGATTTAAAATTAAATTTTAAATTTTAAATTTCAAAAGTGGGGAATAACATAATGGCCCAAAAATTTTATTAATGGAATTTCACATTTTATAACTATGTTTTATGGTAAAAAACACTTACATATAATAGGGAACCCAATAAAAATAATATTCCGAAAAATTTATAATGAAATAAGTGATATTTATGAAATTAATGAACCAATAACCATAGATTAGTAACATGACCATTGGAATAAAATATAATCATTAGGAATAATACTACATATAATAGAATAGTAACATCACCTAAGAAATTATACATTTAATTTAGGTAACTTATAAATAAAAATATGATATAATTCTATCTTTGTATAATAAAATAAATATTTTAAAAATGATAATTTAATATTTGGTATTTTTTTGAAAAGATAAATGTTTATTTACAAATTTAAAATTAATATAATGATTCAAAGAAAATTTATTTTTAAAAAATTAATCCTTAATAAATAATTTTTTATTTTATAATTACATTGTATATTTATTAGTCAATAATTAGTTTCTCAAAGTTTCATATAATCAGTTATAATATTAAAATATATATTTTTAAAATATATGATGATTTAAATTAAAAATAAAATTTATCTTATTTATAAATTTAATTTCCTAAAATAGAGATCATTTTTATATTTTACATCTGGAAAAATGTTTGAGGATAATTTTTTGGATTTTTTTAAAAAAGATGATTATTTGTGAATAATAAAATATGATAATTTAATATATAAGCTAAAACTATGAATTATTTAGACATGGATGATGTATAGATGACGTAATAACCCATTGGAATGAAATATATTGAACCTTTTATTATATTTTTACAATAATCATGACTATTTAAAGTCCTATGCAAAAAATAATAATCTAATGAATAAACTAATAAAAAAACCCCCCTCCTCCACTAAAAATACAAACCCTCACTACCTCTTCCCATCAGACCATAAAAGCGTTAAATATTATCTTAAATTTTCCCAATTCTCTTCCCAAGACTCTTCGTATTTCGATGATATTATAGACTAAAAAAATACCAAACCCATGTTCCTTAAAGAATTTCTCATGAAGAAGATATTCCATAAGTAAAGTCTTTAATAGTTGTCTTTTAATTTATTTTATCTACTAATGCTATCATGAAATACCATATAATAAAAAAGTGATGATAACTCTAGTATATTATATATAATATTTTTTTACTGTTTTAATGTATTATCTATCATCAATAATTTTCTCTTCTATTTAAAAAAAACAAAAACATCACCTTTGACATGTCGATTCACCGCCTTCGTGGAAAATGAGTTTCCATTTTATCGTACCACATTCATGTCTTTTCATGAACACATTATTATCATTAAAACAAATTTTAATATACAAATTTTAGGTTTTATAATGTTTGAAACCAATATACAGACATAATATAAATTAAAATGATACAAGTTCATGAAATTCATAAAAGGCACCAAAATAAATAAAATCATTTTCATTAACATTTTATTGAATGAATCATCCTCATTCCATATTCAAAAATATTATATAAGAACAGAAAAACCTTTATATATCAATTAATAACATATAATTTCAATTATGTATAATTTTTCTCATTTTACATTAACACATATACTTGCAGACATTTGAACCGATCATGAAAACAGTGAAAATGAGCACTCGCAGAATGATAAAATCAAACTCTATAACTCGTCAATATTAACATAAATAAACTTAATAAAATTATTATTGATCAAATAAATTTGTAATAGGATATATATCAATAATTAAGGAATCTAATTTAATTATCACTGATAATAATGTCATGAATGCATTCTGAAATAAGATATGGGGATACTTGAACCCAAATATTTTTCATTGGGTTATTCCCCCATGAAGATAAATTAATGGATGGAAATTCTTTTAATATTAGTAGAGTATAATTTCATTGAAATTTAATTTACTTTTATAGGATATAAATTTTTCAAAGATGACTTTATAAAAATTACAATTATTTTCCAAAATAAACTTTATTTCTATAAATATTTTGTTCTCCACATATGTTGTCTCCATCCCCCTCAAGAATGATGAATCTTATTCCAAATATGTTTTTCAATTTTCAATTGGGAACCCCGAGTATTTTTATCTTATTTGGAATCCTTATAAAACACATTCCACTATATGGGTTAGTTGTTGACTTTTATTGATATATGTTTTATATCTCATAAATGATTATTTAAATGTTATGATGTGAAGGTTGTGCCAAAAATTATATATAATTCCAATTCATTGTTTAATTTGAGGTTTCTCATGATAATATATGTATTTATCATGAACGTGATTCTAGATTTTTTCACAATGGTGATGTGAGGTTAATGCACATATGTTATGCGTGAACATGATGATAGATTTGTTCACAACATTTTTCGGTATTTGAACACTAAGATATGATGTTTTATTTTTAACAATTACCACATTAAAAAACATTATTTTTTTCTTGCCCTCATGGTAATGATGATTATAAATTTATTTTTTTATAATTATATTGATTATTCTGACCAATGTTAAATTGATTCATGGGATTAGTTATCCTCTTAAATGGATTTAATCTAACCCCTTTTCATTGATATATATCATCATGTGACTACATGTACTAAAGAGAATATCAGCATCAAAGGGATAAAGAAGAAACTATTAAATAAATGAATACATTTTATTATTTTGAAACTTATATATGTTTCTAAATGTCCCAATAAACTAATAATTTTGATTCTAGTTTTGTAACACTATTATATTATTTATCTTTGTTATGATTTAATTTTTATGTTGGAAAATTATGGTAACTATAGTCTTAATTCAAATAATGCCCTAGTTATCCACATTTTTGGAAACAAAAAAGAAATGGATTTGTAGAATGAGATTTATTTACTTACCTTATGGTCTTGATTTTTATAAAAAAATTATTACTTCATTCCCTAGTTTATTATACATAAATAATTTTAAATTCATTGAGACACATTATTTTCAATATGATAGACCATTGAATTAAACTAGGTCACACTTTTTGATATTCTATTCAAATCCTTTATAATGTTTCTTAAAGAAATTAGTATTTATCCTAATCATATCCCCCAATACTGTCAAACTTGGTTCTTAGTATTTCCCATTTTCATGTACTAGGTGACCATCGGGTCAATCCCTAGTTTTCCCTTTCAGAGTTATTACACTGAAGAACATTTATTATTGATCAAAATCCACTAGTAACCAGAAATGGATGCATTGTAAAAAATACAACAAAATATCATCCTTTCCTAAACATTAGGGTGTTTTACTATACTTATCCTCCATTTTTATAAGAGGGTTATGCTATATAATCTATGTTTTCCTATATCTTGTTCCTAAGGGTAATATTAAACATACATTGATTTCAACGTTAATGAACTCAACACTAAAAGACTCGATATAGTGTATTCTTGCTTAAATTGGCATAAGATACAAAGAATAACATCCGAATGGAACATATAGTTTATAATTATTGGTAAACTAGATACATATTAGAGTGTTGTATTTCATTTTAATACACAAATTACAAAATATATTTTTATGTCAATAATAAAATTATTCATTCTAGAATATCAATCCATGTCATTCATTTTACACGTCATAGATTCCTGATAATGGAAAAAAACAAATAAGGGTGTACACAAATTCATAGTAATGATTATATATTATTGAAGCTATCATGAATCAACAAGTATAATTTCCATGGAAAGCTATATAACTGAGAACACATAGAATTTAAATAAATATATAAGGGATAATAAATATAGAAATACAAGAAACTAGCTACACATTCCATTTAAATAACTATTTATAGAATAATCGATATGAGAAGGTAAATAACTAAGCATACAATTGATTTGAATAACTGCATAATTAAAAATCAATATTTGTTGGTAAATAATATAAAATATATGTCATTTAATAAATAAAAAGTTAATGAAATGATACTATAGGTAATATCAGAGTGAAAATATCAAGGATAATAATATCTAGAATATTTAGTATATAAACTCATAACTATTGGACATCATTTGGGTCCAAATAATTCATTATATTAGAAATAATTTATTTAATTCATGACTTAATATTATTGAATATAAAATATCCATATAAAACAATGGATAATGATTTATCACTATTTCCCCAGTTCAATAAATAACATTCATTTTAAAACACCACATAAAGAAATGATATATGGTATAAGTAGTAACCATATCGAAGAAAAATAATATGGATATTTAGGTGAAATTTAATTCCTAATGATAATAGAAAACTAAATATTTCATCGGGATTTTAAGTACTAAAAATGAAACAAGTATTGTGAATTTATACACTGTTATTGGTAAAAATAATCACAAACCATCCATAATAAGAACAAGGATTGTATCAAAATATACCAATTGGTGTTATAATGATTGTTTTTGGTAATATATCAATATGAATTTATTAAACTATATTTAAAACATTATTCAGGAATATATCCTTTTTGTTTTTATAAAACATTAAGAAAATATGTATCATTGAGAATCAATTTAAAAATATATATAAAATGAACCTCATAAAATTTAAAAATAATATTCAATGAATTGATATTAATTAATGGGGTTAATTAATTAAATTATAAAAATAAAAAAATGAACATTACATTTTTCACATTAAAATTTTAAGGAATGTTCCATATTCTAAAAATGATAAGAAATTTATTTTCGCATCTCATTAAAATTTGAACAAATATTATTTTGAGAAATAATGAATATATCTTTAAAAAAATTTATTGTTTATTTTATATGGGGGATAATTCCATTTAAAAATAATATTTAAATTTTCAAAAAAAAATTGAAATCTTTATAAAACATTGTATTTAAAGAAAATATATTTCGAATTGAAGAGAGAAAAAAATATAAATTTCATAAGATCATTTTTTAAAAAAATTAATTACCAATGAGTGGGAAAATGGTACTATTAAATGAAATAAACATTAATAGAAAAAGGAGAATAAAATTAAATGTGTTCATTTACATAATGTCCAAATAATTTCCATAAACTAAAATTCACGAATATACAATGTTGATTTGAATGGGATTTAGAAATAAATACTTTAAAATTGTTATAATGTTGAAGCAAAATTTATACAATTAATTTATCATGTGTGTCAATTTAAAATAGAGATAAAAATGATATAAAACTATATATTGTCAAAAATCATTACATTAATAATTTTGAAATATCAATGACAAAGTAAGAGTAATAAAACCTAATGAAATAAATTTATTTATTAAATTATTTCAACATTATAAATTAAAATTTAAATACACTTACATTTAATAATTAATTTAAAATTTTTAATTACTATGAATAATGGAGTATTTATGATATTATATGTAAAATGGATCTAATATACACTATATAAAACAAATTACAAGCATAATTAAACAATTTTATTATATAAAATGTAATTGAGACGAAGCCTAAAACCTCACAGTTACTTCTGGTTATATATTATTTAACCTTTTATAAAATTGATCTAATCATGTTATTAACTTACTCAATAACAAAATTATTATTTATAATATCATATATTATCCTTTTATAAAATTTTCAAACTAATTATTAATAACATTTCATTATTTTTTGTATTTTGTTGTTAATTATCTTGTTTTCTCATGCATGTTTTTTCGTGAATTGTCTTGTTCCTAAACATAATACATAGTAATATAATATATATAATTTTTATTATTATTTATTTAACATACTTTTACATTAAATTTATTTTTAAACCTAGTTATGAAATAAGGTTATGAAAAATAATGTATGTTGCGATCATGAAGATGGTATAACATATGAATTCGTGCGTAAGGTTTCCATTTTCCAATAATCATTATAGAATAGAGGTATGTATTAATTTAAAAATATATAATGATAATTATATAATATTTATAACATTATATCCATATATATATATCGTCCATGTGGTGTGGTGTTCAAAATAGATTCGCATAGCTCTATGAAAGATGTAGTCCACTGGTACATAAAGGATGTTTTCATAATTTATTCAGTGAAAATAAAATAAATTAAATGATATATAATATATTGAAATGATGATTATTATTGGAGATATATAGAAACGATTTAATTTATATAACATATAATTATTAAAAATTTCTTTATCACATTTGATGTGTTACACTAGTGAATAATTAATCATATCACTTCATGAGGTTTCAGTCCACCGAACATAAGATCATCATTGTTGTATCTCATATGTAATTGATGGTTAAAAAATATATATTTTTAAATTACAAAAATATGCATAATGATGTGATAAATATCACATATATACTTTTTATGGATCATCGTATCTTACCAATAGTTGTGGAAATGAAAAAACGAGCCATGTGGGTTCGTAATGTGGTAGTCCACCATACACATATGAGTTCGTAACCCATTCAAAGGAAGTGGATATTTTTTTTGTATATTAAATTATTATAATGGAATAAAAGTAAATTTAATTTATAGATTTTATTATATTATCATGGTTTAACAATCATAGAGTAGGTGTAGAATAAAAGAAAATAAATATTCCCATTGAAGAACAATGCATATTCGTAGTGTATCATCATTAGGTTATCAATAAATCTTTTCAAGGTTGGATTTATTCCCAAAAAATGGATTATCAAATATTTTTATTGATTTTATTAAATTATTTGACATTGTATTGTCTAAATCAAATCTATTTATGGTGGGAATTATTGTGGAGAGGGAGGGTCATTTTACATGAGTCAGAGATGACACACTAGGTATTTTAAAAAAATTAAGTTATACCACCTTTTTATATTTAACACATTTATAAAACGTAAAATCATAGAATTTTAGTGGTGGAATGATTGAAATATGAACTGAAATATTTTTTGAAAATGTTTATCGGTTATTTTTACACTTATATTTTTAGTATAACCCATGATGAATCCATTTTCTCATTTTATGGTATAATTAAATTTTATGAAATTCACTTTTAAATTGGAAAAATTTTATATTGAATTTATTTTTCATTATAATGTATAATTATAACTAATTTGGAATACATTTTTCTAATTCAACTATCATAATTTGAAAATTTTAATTGAAAATTAATCCCGTATAAGAGATGAGAGAGATTGTTTTTAATGAGAAAAAGTCAAAAAAATTCAAAGATTGAACATAAAAAATAAAGATTAAAATAACTATAATGACTTAAATTCGATTAGTTTATAAAATAAATACAAAATTTTACATTAAAATAAATTAAAAATTATAGTTTACTTTATATGTTATTTAAACTAAAAGGATGTTTTCAATTAAATTTTTTGTATTTTTTTGTATTCATCAAAAAATAAATATATCTCAAATATACCTAATATTTACCCTATTCTAATTTTCATCATATGAGTACAAAAATTATGTTTATCGTTTCATGAAAATTTTATAAAATTGTTAATAATTAAATTTAAAATGTTGTAGGAAGGTTCAGTTAAATCATATTTTAGATAAATAATGTTTTCAGATATCATTTATATTTCTAATATAAACGAACCTTATATTATTTAATTTCAATAGATAACTAAGAAATATAAATAAACTATATATTATCATTATACAATTATTATGATTCAAACCCTTTATCTTAAAAACATGGTCATATATTGAATAATAATAGAATTTTAATGTTCGGTAAAACTCAGTCTTACGTGTATTGTAATCTATTGAATAAACAGATTGTTGAGGATAATTTATGAAAAAATAAGAGATGTGTGTAATGAAATATATTGAATATATTTAAATATAATATAAATGGTTATTTCATATTGTCATGGGGGGTTATATTCCCTTCTACGCTTAGCATTGCATGTCTTGCACATTTTCAAATACAGTGTCATTATTTAAAAAATTTATGGAGTTAAATCATATGGAAATCAAAGAAGATTTAATGGGATGGAGATAAATTATTATAAAAATATAGGGAAAGATCTAGTGAATGAATCCCCTATACACCAGTGTTAAAAAAGTAATAATTAAGGAAAATTATTAAAACAAATGCTCAAATACGAGGGTTAATCAACATCTTCTGATGCATATAAACAAAGGTAATTTTCATCTAATCACTACTAATGATGTGGTATAAAACAATTAGGTTGACAATATTACATGTAAAATCCAATCTATAATGTTAAATTACTTATTTTTTGGGTCTTACCCAGTTTTTACATCTAAATAAATTTTAATGGATTCATATTACAACCTTAATCATTAGATGTTGAAATAGTGGTAAAAATACTAATGGTAAGATGATCACATCTCAATGTTATTATTAATCATAAATTAGTGTATTCATTAATGTTATTCTATAAAATAATGTTATTCCCTCACCAATTGAATTTGATGTTATTTTTGGCATGGATTAGATTTATTCAAAGAAATCCAATATTAGTTGCTAAGGATGGGAAGTCGCATTTTAATTTCATAACAAAAATACATTTTTATATTAGTGTTGGGATTAATATGTTACTATATGGAAAATTAAATCTATATCATGGGTCAATATTCCTATTGAACGGGTGTATTTCTCTTGCATGGTTTGGGAACTAGCTCATTATTTTATATATGAAATTTTTATGGGACATTTTTGATGTATTTCATGAAGAGCATCTTAGTCATCCTATAACTCATGTAGATGTGTTTTCACTATAACTCATACCTAGAACTAAAAATATATCAATGAATCTATATAGAATGATCACGTTTGAGTTGAAATAATTTAAGAAACATATCTTGGAGAATCTTGACAACATATTCATTTATACAATTGCATCCACATGGAGTGTTAAAGTTCATTTGGTTAATGATATAGATAGATCAATGCGACACTGTAATAATTATCAATAATATAACAAGGTCATAATATTGAATATGTCTCACATATCCTATATTGAGAATTTTTTTGATCAATTATGTGCAGTTAAATTTATTCCATGATTGAAATTCCTTTTGGATAATATCTATTGAGGGTCAGTAGGAAATATATACCCAATACATCATTTTGTTTGAGTTATAAAAACTATGAATTTAGAGTTATTTAATTTTCATTCTTACAAATCCACCCACTATTTTTATTAATTTAATGAATATAGGCATTATAGATTAGCTTGATCACTTACAGGTAGACTATACTGATTATATTTTTATATATTCTAATACAATGGAAGAGTGCAGAAATCACTTAATTCTTGTACGAATGAGTCCGAGGAAGGAGAAGCTATAAGATAAATATACATAATGAGAATTATTTTATTAGAATGTTTTATTTGTTGGTATATATTTTCTCATGTAAGAGTATATTGGTGGTTCTATAAAATAATAATGCTATTGAGAATTTTACTAAACCAACTACTTTTTCTGAGATCTAATGTTTTCATGGATTTTTTTGGATATTTACTTTTTTTTATGGATTTTACATTTATATCTAATAGAATAAAAAGGTCATCCTAGAATGTAGTAAAGTTCCAATGGACTAAAAAATGTGAATAAAATTCTATGTAACTAAAGGTAAGGCTCATATGTGGGCATATTCTCTCATAAACCTATTCTGGATAAGGATTTTTGTATTATAGTCATTCATCATTGATGGGGATATGAACTTCTCATATGTAGAATGATATGTTGATAAATTATACCACATACTAATTAATGGTTCCTGAGAAAAAATAATAAAATAATTATTTTTGGTTAATGGATATAATAGTTCAATTAAATATATATTAGAAGTATATTTATATAAAAATTGTGGCAAATATAATTCAAATAAATATTTAATTTATATATTCATCCAAAAAGAGTTGAATATGTTATAGAGAGGATAGTTAGGGTTAATCAATGATTATGAATCCTCAATAACATACTCCCCAGGGATAGGGTACAAGATGAATGATTATTTGAGTTTAATGGATTATGCAAGAATATATAAATTTACAATGAAATAATATCCAATATTTTTGGACATTCAAATGTTGGATCATGAAATATTGGAGGAATGTGAGAAATTCTATCTTTATTAAGTGGATGTTTAACCAAATATCCATTATATTATTAAAGAACTATATAATAAGTATATAGGTAGGAAATTATCCGAATATCATCCATGGTTTACAATAAATTATACAAATTAGGAACAAATTTTGTTTTCAATCAATACCATACCTTAAGAAAGAGTCATGGGACTAAGCTCATAGTTAATTATTCTTTATTTAACATAGATTTATAAAGATTTTTAGTGACCATATGTAGAATCAATGATGGTACAACATGAATAGAGATATTGTGGACAATGTATCATGGTTTTTGTTATGTCATAATTTCAAAGCAGGGAGACTTATGTCTATGGGGATTTTTTTTCCAATACACATACCATTATGAATGTGAGAAAACAATACAATGGATTTAGTCATTAAACACTCCAAATAATGAAAATTATGAAATAATATTTGGGTTGTACTGGATCACCCTACAATGTCAGTAAATTTTATTTATTTTAATAAATAATCCTATCTTGATAATTGTTAAAATATATAAATTGAGGAAGTGGAAATGTATCATGTGGTACTAAATTCTATTATATATGATCGAGATCCAAAGTTTACATCAATATTTGAATGTTTCCAATATTAAGATATGGATTAAGAGTTTATTTTTAGTAATACGTATCATACTTTGTTATATAGTTAGTCTCATTGAAAAATTCAAAAAAAGGATTATATTTATACTTCATTTTCATGGGATTACATTGGAGGTAAGGATCAACCCCTCCCTCTTTGATTTTTGAAATAATAGTTTATCGAACATGAGAATTTAGATGTATCATTTTAAAGAAATGTATATAAATAAGTGTTAAACTATGAAAATATGATATTATGTTCCAAAGATAATGTTATTTTCCCTTGATATATATAATCAAATTGGAAGATAAGGTTAATATATTTGATAAAAAATATTTCAATCTAAAAATACTATTATAATTAATATCGTCACCTCTGTCATGAATTCGATGTTGGTAGGAAGATATTCTAGTGATTTTATCAGTTAATTAACTATAATAGATGTGTAAATAAGGGAATGTTGATCCCTAGTTATATTGTAACTTTTGTGATTATTAACCAAGTGGGGTTTTGGATTACCACGTGGTTCTTCCACCAAACCATTATTAGGTTCAATATATTTTTAATGTATCTCTTTTGAAGATGTAATTACCTGATCTGTGACATGTAATGAACTTATATGTTCTACTTATGTATCATGATAATTTTTATAAATAAATATTTTAATTAATCCTGGATCGTAGAAATAATATTCTTTGGGATAGGACTAATCACCTTGTTAACATTAAATATAAGAATTAACAATTCAAGGAAGATACACGGGTACTCAAGAATGTGATAAAGAAATTAGGTCAACATTTTATTAAATCATAGAATTGTAATTTCTTGTTAAAATTTTCTTTTAATGGTTATAGAATGTTACACCCCATAATTTTATATTTATTTATTTTGAAATAATGATTAACTATTTGATATAATTCCTTACAGGAAACCCTGAGTCTAAATGGACCATGATATAGTATACATCAATAACACAACTAATAAATAGTGAGGTATAACTGGAAATGATCAAATTTTACTAAATAGTTTTAATTGTTTTAATTACCTAAAATCTATATGTTAATTTATAATAAAATAATAATCAATTTTTAATAAGGTCATATGATTCATTGAAAAAAATTTTTCCTAAAAAACTAGTTTTATTAAATTTTGTGAATGAAGTCTACAATTAATGTCCACAATTTATAAATTTTTTTCAGGGAATGAAATTTATTTTTTTAATCATCATGTAAACATTATCATAGGTAAATTTTATGAATGTTTCAATAAATATTTATGTTTCATTGAAAAGTAAAAGAAATACTATTTGTTTTGAAGCTGATATTATATTTCATTTAATCAATAAAATTATTTTCAGAATTAATTTTTAAATTTGATCTTAATGTAAAATAAGATTCCATTAATTATAAAAAATTAAATTATTCACAATGTAATTATCCTTTTTCTTCATTTTGTTATTTGTTCATTTTAATACTTAATTACAAATTTTGGAATAACTTTTTATAAGTTTGAAATAGGTTTATATATTAATAAAAATAATTATAAAATATATATTAATGTATTTCTAAAAATATATTACTTTTTAATTAATTTAAAAAATTAATATTGCTTTTATTTTGTTTACATGGAATAAAATTGATTTAAATTATATTTTAGGATTAAAAATTCATTTTCAAAAATAAAGTTTCATTGTGTTTTGAAAAAATATTAATATTACAATTCAAAACCATATATAAATTTAATGTGTTAAAATTTATTTAATAGATTGAATTAGGAAAATTTATATAATTTAATAGCGTATAATTACTTTTTTCTCATAATTAATATTAAAAATAAAAAAATTATACTACATTGATTAAGGGTAAAATGGGTATAATGGTGGAATTTAACCAACAGATAAGTGTCATAATTCCAACTAAAATTTTATTATTCTTTTTGGATGAAGATATTTCATCATTTGATATCCTAAATTCATATTATATGATTTCTATACCCACATTATAGTAAAAGTGACCATATATTTTTGAAATATTTTATGTAACTCATTGTTTATTAATCCACTAAAATAAGAAAGGTAACCCAATCCCCCGCAGAGTCACACAATATTTGACTTATAATTGAGAAAGTACATGGAAAAAAATTCCTAGATTCATTCCCTTCATCCATGAGACCAATGTATCATACGTGGGTGGTAATTATAAGCACAACATGGGTACATGAGAGGTTATTCCATGCCAAAACTGGTACATGGTTGGAGTTTCGAATAATAAAATATGATAAATCAATTAGTGTGCTTCTATGACATAATAATGTGATGTTTATGATAATTCCACACATTTTTTCATAACAAATAGCATGATATTGTGATAATTTTATTTTTTAGAAGCACATATTATTTTATTCATTTTGGACACATGTATTAATAATTTCTATTATTTATAACATTCCTCATTATTATAATTTTGGGTATGAGTTTTACCTATAATGTACAAGGAATAACAACCTAATTATCATGATAATATTACATACTATAACTGACTGGTATCATCTTTTTTCCCTTATTGAGAATATGAGATCACTCATTATTTTGTTTGTTCCGTGATATAATCAATGGTATTATATATGATATTTTTAGTAAGGTTTCAATTTTTTATACACTAAGTGGGTGATGATGTAAATATTTTATAGGAAATTTTATATCAATACTATTTTATGATGAAACTTAAACATTAATATTATGGTCTGTATTATGATTGTATGTGACACCCTGGCCCCAGTTACCCAGAGTCGGTGCATTATTACATATCATTGGCATCATCACAAATGATCAAGTATCGAAAGACTGATTAGTTTAGTAGCCTTCTAAGTACTAGATACATTCATATGGTTTACATTATATCATAAAATGGAAAACTACAACAGCATTTTTTCCATAGACAATAATGAGATCCCATAGACTGTCCCTGCAAGTTATTCATAATATACTTATTCGCATCCTGGAAAAAATAAAACATAGAAAGGGGTGAGCATAGATGCTCAATAAGGATAAAAATATAGCGGAATATTTCATAAATAAGCATAAACATTTTAGGCAATGTATAAAACTAAATCAAAATCCTTTTAAACATAAACTTCATCGTAATATGGAAAAATACATATCAAAATAATGACATTTACTTACACACATGGATATTCTTTTAGTTGAATAATAACGTACAATATCAATATCCACCTTCATAATGATGGAATGCATAATTCCAGACTTGCATAACCACATAGTCAAGGCCATGTGCCAAGACTACAAATAAGATTTTTTCAAGGCCTTGTGCCAAGACACTAGTTTGTCTCATTAGACCTACTGATGCATCAAGGAGCTATTGTGGGCACCACCCGTCACTTAAAAATTGCATTTCATCCTCATATGAAAAGGTTTAAACATAACATAATCATTCGTACTAATTCTAGGCTACAAAATGTCAACACTTTATCCATAAACCCTGAATGTTATGAAATAACACATCCACTATCAAACATATCAAAAATCCTTCAATAAAATATGGATGTTTTGTATCATACTAAATCATCTTAAAAAAAACTAAAAATAAATAAAAGGATGTACACAAATAAGAAATCAAAACCTTTTTAGAGAAATATCCCTTTCTATTTTGAAATAATTTAAAAGTAACATAATTATAATAGAAAACCTTTAAATATGAAAATATTATTATAATCATATATGGGATGATTCGACTATGTTATAACAACAGAAAATAGTTTCACCCAACGTATAAGTAAAAAACATTCTTAACATTAATTTGTCGAAAATGTCAAAAAGTAACTTTTTTGGAAAATATTGGAAAAATTACTTTATAAACATCTTCTAAAATTAAAACAAGGGTATAGAGGACCTTAACCCATAGTAAATAAAATAGTAGGAATTTTTTGACATACATTTTTAAGAAACATGGATGTAGATGATAACGAGGACCCAGTAGATAATTACAGATAAACAACCTCAGATAATGAAAAGATTGTGAAATTAACACTTACCATGTAATTTTCCTTCGTCGAGGGTTGGTTAACCACCTATATATTGGTTATTTAATTTTTATTAAATTATACAAGAATCATATACATTAATATGATATCATATATTATCGTTTAATATTTCACTGTCAATAATATCTTAGTATTTTCGTTATTTCGGTTGTTAAGAGATTAGTTTTCCTTTATATTTTTCATTATGTGAGTCATATTTGTTAAGGATGGGATGTAACATATTCATAACCTTAATTATTTCAATTATTTAAACTTTATTTTTAGTCAACAAATGAAAATTAGTCTGGAATGGATAAGATAAAAAAATGAATCCCATCGCGTTCGTGGAGATGGTAATCTGTACATACGCATGAGTGGCAATATCATTGTTTTGATAATAAAATAATATATTATTTTATTTTATATCATATATACAGAATAATTATGAGGTTATATTTATTATTTACATCAATTACACATCAATATTATACAGTTCAAAATAATAATGTATTTAATAACAATTACACCACGACGTGGAGATGGTAAGCCGTATGTACTCATGTATGTTGACATGTCTTTCAAAGGATGGATATAATAATGAATTTGGTTTTACAATATTTATAATAACATAAAATTATGTATATTATACTGAAGTTATTATTTTATAATGGAAACAACAATGAAAAAGGAAGTGGATGGGGAAAGGAACATGAAAGAGGTGGTGAGATATTTAACTCTTCTTCGGGTTCTTCACTTTGATTTGATCAAAATGGATATTTATGTTGGTTTCATGACAAAAGGAAGGCCTATATGATGAAGGGAGGTCAATTGATAGGGTATTTGGGTAGGTTTTGGTCGAGCCAAATTGCTTTCAATGTCTTAATTTGGAAGATAGGGTAGTTCCCTTTTATAAGTGGTGTGTGGGGAACCCTAGGAAAAGTTAGAAATATTATTTTATAATAAAATAATTTTCGGTTTCTAATGGATCGAAAATAGATCATTTAAAGGATAAGGACTGGAAGGGTCTAAAAACAGTCAAGCAATAGTTTTTAGACAGGTTTGGGTCACTATCCTAACTTTATCTTATAGATTTAACTATTAGATTAATAGTTATACATTTACCATGTCTCTTTGTATTTTTATATTACATAATTTATAAACATACTACATACATCCATGAGAACCAGATGTGGTTCATTAATGATTCACCTATCATTATATAAGTCTATTGGCCGAACATTAGATTTTTAGGAATATAATATCAATTAGTAATATAATATTTGTTATAAAACTCTTTTATGTCATATTTGACACTATTTGGTAATTTGTATCTCCTAAATTCATAATAGCATTATTACTTCGAATAATATTAATCCAACCAACCATAATATGTCATAGTAACATATAGAATTAGTTTAATTCATAAAAATTATAAAATTACATTTATTTGGATAGTTATAATATCAAATTATTTTACTATTTCATTAATTTGGTAATTATTCCATCATCATTGTGTCATAATTAAAATAAAATATTTAATATCTAAAAAATATAAAAAAATACCACTATGTAGGAAATATTTTTATCTTTATAATTAATATATATATTAGAAATTATCTTATGTGTAACCCTATATTAAAATTTTTTAGTTATTAAACATTGATTTTAACTCTTTTATCTCTTCTTTGAGTTAAATAATAACAGATGTCCTAATTTAATCCTAGTTGGCCAAATAGGTTCATAGATTCTTCCCAATGTTTATTTTGGTCTAAGTATACTAATAAAATATAATTAGTACATGTTTTTGGGTAAAAATAATAATATCATTTTTACCCTTAATTACCCTATTTACTTTTACCCATGGTAAATAAAAAAATTTACAATACATAGAAAATTATTTTCATCTTATTGAACCACATTTTACATAGTAATATCAACTGGGACTCTCTGATTTTTGAAATTCAAATCACAGAAGCGGTAAAATTTTGTTTTATGGGAATTTTCAAATTCTCCAATGAGGTCGGTAAAAGACGGTGAAAAGTTCAATAAAACATTTATATATCTAAAATTATTATAAACTAACTCCAACGAATTACATGGAACATATATAGGTATTATGTATCTATTTTGACCTAAAAAAATTTAAATAAAATAAATAATTATTTCAATAAAAAGTCAGTTTTATACTATAACTCAGTGTTCTTCACTATTGATGAAAACATTAATGTTTTTAGAAAAATAAAAAAAAATCACTCTAAGCTAATATCGATATTCTGAATCCAGATAATGAAGTCCATTTGTAATGATAAAATTTATAATGTTTCAAAAAGTTGGAATTACTATTCATAACGGCTAGTTTGATTTGTTGTGGTGTGTTATAACTCAAATTTGCATATAACACACACTATTGTATTATTCAAAGAGAAGTGTACTGTGGAAGCTTTGGATGTTACATTATCCCCTCATTCAAATAATTTATTCCTCAAAATTTCTAGAATATTACTGCATAAAAAGAATCGGGTGGTTCTACATCATAGGTTCCTCGGGATCCTACATTTCCACTTCCATCTTATGGGTTTTCCATGGAACATTTACCAGAGGACTCATCTGGTTTCTCAGCACTTTGTCTCTTGAATCAAGAACCTTGACATGATCTTCGCAATAAGACCGATCAAGTTCCAGTTGTATTTCCTCCTAGGTGAGTACATGTGTTGGGTCAGGCATGTATTTTCCCAACAATTGATACGTGTAATACATTTTGAACATTAGAGAGACTTGGGGCCATTTCCCAACAGTATGCTACATCCCCAACTCGTTCTAGAATTTAGAAAGGTCTGATGTACCTGGTACATAATTTTCCCTTCTTACTGAAAGGTATAACACCCTTCCATGGAGATACCTTCAAGAAAACATGATCTCCTACCTGAAATTCCAAATCATACATTCAGTTGTTAGCATAGCTCTTCTGCCTACTTTGAGCTGCTTTGACGTGGTTTTGGATTACCTTCACATTTTCCATCAATTATTCCACATGTTCTTGGCCTACGAGTATTCTTTCACCAACATCATCCCAACAGGTTGGTGTGAGACATCTCTTTATGTAAAACGCTTCATATGGTTCCATCTAAATACTTGAATGGAAGCTATTGTTATAGAAAATTTCTACCACATGTAAATATTGATCCCACATACCAAGAAAGTAAAATGAGCATGATCTCAACATGTATTTTAAGGTTGAATTGTCCATTCGAATTGATCATTAGTCTGGGGGTGGTAGGCAGTGCTCAAATGATGTTCAGTGTCCAGGGATTTCTGGAGACTTTTCTAGAATCATGATGTAAAACGTGGATCACGATCAGAATCAATTGATTGTGGTACTCCATGAAGTTTTACAATTTCATTAATTTATAGTTTTTCTAAATTTTCAAGTGGTAAATATTTTCTTATATAAACAAATGAGCTTACTTAGTATGATACTAAAAAATGACCCATATTTCATCGTTCCTTCTATGAGTCTTTGGTAGTCCCATGATAATGTCAATCATAATATTATCTCATTTCCACTATGGTATGGGAAGAGGATTCATGACTCTTCCAGGTTGTTTCCTTTCATCATTCAATTTTTGAAAGACCATACATCATGGCACAAAATAAAAAATCTCCCACTTCATGTTGTCCCACCAAAAATGTTTCTTCAAATATCAATACATTTTGGTGCTCCCTGGGTGTATATGGAAATTGGAACTATGAGATTGTAGAGACCCTAATTTTTACGTACATTGACATTACATTACTTTTGAGGAATACTTTGTACATAACAAAAACACACACACAAGGACCGTAATAGTTTAGTGTCTTTGGAAACTCAGAATATAATCATCTAATCATGTTGAAAGACCTTCAACGTCTCTGATAAAGATCTTCCTTTTTTTATACCTAAAACGTTTCTTTATATCCTGGGGAAATGAAAACATAAAAGGGTGAGCTCAAATGCTCGTTAAGGGTAAACAAAAGAAATATCAATTACACCATATTCATAAGAACATAACATTTTGGAAATCTTATCCTGCAAAAGAGATCATAATATCATAACATGGGATAAGTCATAGTAGTGAAATGTAATCCCAATAATCATAAATTAAAACATGAAACATTGTGTCATACACACATAATAATAGAGAATCATTTCTTATTAGTCAAGACTCACTTCCAAGACTATCTTAGTGGACAAAGTCCATTTTTCAACTGAGATCACTCCTCGTTTCAGTCCTGTTTCACTGAACCGGTTTAACCTGCCGTTCCAGCCATGTCTATCTCATGAGATATAAAATCATTACCCAATGCATTGGAGGGAGATATAGGTCCCACCCATCTCATAATGATTCCATTCTTATGTGTTGCACAAAATCATAAACCATACATCATAGCATAACCCATGAAATAAAAATGGTAATCTTAAACAACGAGACATCATAAAACATTTCATATAAGATAAAGGAATTCATAAAAATAATTCCATCAAAAAATAATCAAATAAATGTTATAATAAGTATAGAAACAGAACCCTTTATTATCTTAGATGGGAAATAATTTTGATAAAACACTTGAACTCCATTCTTAAGGAAAATATCCTTTCTACTTCAAAAACACTTTTCCGTTCTTAACATGTCATAATATTCTAAAATAAAAGAAGTTGATTAAAAATAAACATGAAAACTTGTAAAGGAATCTTCTTGGAAATAATTTTTTAAAAATCCATTCATGTCGTATAAGTTAAAAAAAAATTCTTCTCGTACTTTTGTCGGAAAAGTTAAAAAGTACCTCGTACGAAAAATGACAAAAGATTCCTTTCATATCTTTTACTAAAAACACACCGAAGGGTAAAATTGGATTTAAACAATTGTATGTGGATGGAAATACTATTAAATATTTAGGAATGATGGATGTGGACGATAAAATACAACCCATTAAATACCAAAGTATAAACAATCTCGGATAAGAATGAGATTGTGATATTTTTCCCTTACCTTAGGTCTAATTTGCTTCATAAGTGTCTGAACCTCCTTTATAATGATTTAAATAATGTCATTGACTTATTCCAGAATCATACTAATTGTTATGATATCATATATGGTTCACTTATGACTTTAGATTACCCGTTCTTTTGTAAATTCCACGTTAAAGATCGTGTTGGGTAAAATCGTTTCATTTTTCGTCCGTGTATTGACTTGTAATTATTCATATGATTACATAGATCATGATTACTTAATTCCAGAATATAAAAAATGATTTATATATAATATATATTCAGAATATACATATATATAATAGATCAGTAAATGGAAATACATACACCGCTCATGGAGACGGTAGGCCGTACGTACGCATGAACGCTGTTTTCGTTTCCTTATTGAGTTGAATGGAATTATGTTGATGACATACATATATATACACATTTATTCAGTATCATTATTATCTCATATATTTTATTATTACTTATTATATATACTTTATAATCATTCATGAATGATTAACGTGGAGAATGAATCTCATCGCGTCGTGGAGACGGTAGTCCGTACGTACGCACGAGCGATGATATCGTTCTCATGATCGTGGAATCATATTGTAGTGTATGTATAATATTTCAGAATCAATATCAATTTACAATAATCATATATAGTTATTATTTACACCATTATACACATCCAAGTTAGGTGGTGGGGGAAAATAGATTGCACCACGGCGTGGAGACGGTATTCCGTACGTACGAACGTGGGGTGATTACTTTTTCCGTAGGATGGATAGATGGTGAAATAGGGTTGTTTCATACTTATAATAACATATCAGTATATGAGTGATACTGATGTTATTACTTCATAATTAAACAACTAAAAAAGATGAAGTGGAAGAAGAAATAAAGATGAATGAATCGGTAACGAACATTACATCTTCTTTGAAGTGCTTCTTTGAGACATCCTTTTAGGGTACTAAAATTGGTCTTTGAAGAAGACCAGGACCTCTAGGATGTTTCTAGGGAAGTGGATAGGAGACTTTGTCAGGGTTTGGCCGAGCATGAAGGCTCAAAGTGGTGTGAGGAAAAGAGAGAGGAGGTTCCTTTTTATAAGGGAGGAGAGGGGCACCTTTGGAATAACTAAAAGTATTAATTTATTATAAAGAAAAATTAGATTTTAAATAGCTCCAAATTAATTTATTTCGAAGATAAGGTGGGTATGGGTCTAAATAATATCATCCAATATAATTTAGACATGTTTAGGTCATTATACTAACCTCATCTTTTAGTTTTAACTCTTAGTTTATTAGATTGACATTTACCATGTCACTTTGTATTTTTATATTATATAGTTAATAAACTTAACATATACATCCAAGAGACCCCCAAGTGGTCCATTAATGATACACCAATCTTGATATAAGTATATTGGCCGAAACTTAAATTTTTAGGAATAAAATAACAATCAATAATATAATATTTGTTTTAAAAACTATTTTATCTCAATTTTGACAATATTCAATAGTTGATTTTTGTGAAACTTATAACAGAATGATTACTTCTACCAAAGTTAATTAAATCAATCCTAACATGTCATATTAACCTATAATATTAGTTTAATTCATAAAAAGTCTCAAATTATATTTATTTGGTTATTTATAATATCAATTATTCTAATTTTTCACTATTATGGTAATAACTGCATCATCATTGTGTCGTAAATAAATTAAAATATTTAATGTCTAAAAATTATAAATATAATATCATTATGTAGGAAATATTATTATCTTTCTAATTAATATTTACAATCGAATTTATCTTATGTATAACCCTATATAAAAAATTGTTTAGTAAATAAACTTTGATTTTAACTCTTTTAACTCTTCTTTGAATTAAATAATAATAAATGTCCTAATCTAATCCAAGTGGACCTAAATGGTCATATTTTATTACTAAGGATGTTTTTGGTAGAATTACACATATCTAATATAATTAGAACATGTGTTAGGTTAATAATAATAACACTTTTACCCTTAATTAACCTATTTACTTTTAACCGTGGTAAAAAAAAGTTAAATGTTACTATTCACCAAAAATTATTTTCATGTCATTGAACCACTTTTTACTTACTGACATCAACCTTGTCTCTCGGATTTTTAAAATTCCACTCACAGAAGCGGTAAAATTAAGTTTAATGAAAAAATACAGTTTTTTAACTACCACTTAGTGGTTTCACTATTAATCAAAAAATGAAAGTTTCCAGAAAAATACCAAAAATTAGGCCGAAGATATATTTTACATTATGAATTCAAAAATTATGTTTAGTTTACCAAATTAAAAACATATCAGTTACATTAACTAATTTTAAAAATTAATTCTCATCGTCAAAACAAATAGTGTGTTTTTAAGAGATAATAACTATCAAAATATTAACACTTGTTTATGTCTGGTTTAAATGTGAATTTACATCCAATGAAAAAAATTGTTTTAAATTGTAAAAATATATTCTAAATATAATTTAAAACCACTAGAATTAATAATTTATCACTATTAATTATTTCGATTAAAAAGGTTGTTTTTAATTAAAATTTAGTAATTTTCACTATTCATCAGAAAATGAAAGTTATCCGAAAAGTTCCAAAATTTCACCCTAAGCTAATTTCGATATTCCGAATCCAAAAATGAAGTCCATTTTGAAAAAAAAATCAAAAAGTGGTTGTTACTATTCATAACGTCTAGTTTTAATAATATTTTAATAGCATATCGTTGTTTAGTGAAACTCAGTATTGCGTACTACACACGCTATCGAAGAAGGTCGTGATTGCGTGCAAGGAAAGTCAATGATGCTTGTTGTGAAACCTCCTTTTGGTGTAGCGTAAAACACAAGACATTAATGAAATTAAAAAGAATAATTTTCATAAAATCTCGGGGTGTTACATTCTACCCCCCTTAAAATAAATTTCTCCCTCGAAATTTGTCGGGGTTATAAATGGTTTACTATTCGAAAGTTTCTTTAATAGAAACCCACATCGTAAAAAGGAATACCAAAACCAATCTTTAAAAACAAAAGTATGAAACATAATGTTTACCCAAATAAACTAATCACTGGGTTTCCACATAGGTGAAAATATGGATATGGAAGAGAAATCTAGACATCATGTTCTGCTGGAGAGTGGTAGAGAACATGGCTATGGAAAAGCCAGCAATCCCAAATCCATAAATTTGTGATGATCTAAGGTACCATCTGATTAATCAGATATAAGAGCACTAGGACTACATTTTTTGTTTTCAAGATCATTTCCCTATAGTTGATGAAATTGAAATTAGAAGAAATACTTTCTTGATTTTGGTATAGTCTCACCGTTGGTCGTTATTTGGACAATTTCTACTTAATTTCTTAAAGAAATGAAGTTGAATTTTTCATTCGTGACGTGTTAGAAGATCATGTGATAGAATGATGGGTCATTCCATCTGTCTCAAACAAACGGTTAGAAGAGTTATCAAAAAATAAATAAGTCCATCTATAGTGAGATTAATCGTATATGGTTCCTAAAATGGGCTTATACTTCATATATCATAATGCTTAATATAATAAAACTAGTTTCTACTAAACAGGGACTTCCTGTAGGCCAGTGGTAGGAGATAAAGGCCAGTCGCACTTCGGTTGTGGGTTCGATTCCCACAGCCTTGTTCGACGCGATGGGTTGTCGCCTGTCCTGTAAGTAGTCCATTTTCTAAAACATCATTACTATAACATCCCATAAATAATATCAAAAAATAGTTCTATCCTTAAACAATACTAACTTATGTCCAACATAATCCATTCCAATCATTAGGCTTATCTAAAATACTTCGGTCCAAGCTCATAGTATAAAGAAAGCGATTACTTGAAATGTCATCAACCAAGCATGTGAATACCATCATTTATCCCCCATATATCTTGTTGGTCACATTCCAATCATGTGAATACCTTAATACTGTATTCTCATGAAAAATGAATACCCATTAAACCTTAGTGAAAACATGAATGCTGTCAACAGTTAACTCTTTCCACATACCAAAATCCAAAAATTCTATATACTAAAACCATGATATAACCTTTTCCTTATATCAGTCATGATCTCATGAATACTATGAAACATTTAATTTTCTCCTTATCCCTTCATTATGCGCATAACATCTACATTCCAAAAATATCTGAATATCCTTTCATGGATATTGGTACCATTAATCATACACATTCATAACTCAAGGAAAGACAACAGTGTATCAATACTTAGATGTCTCTTTATTCCATAGTACCATTAGATTACTTATACAACATTACACATGATAAAAATGTAATCATTCCACTAAATTCTTAAACCATTAACCGAGCTTCAACAATTCTTTCATCTCACATATCATTTGTAGTCTCTTCATCATCATCAACATAAATACTACCCATACGACCATACTGATTCTCTTCATGAGACTTTCCCTTAGGGCATTGGTTTGCATAATGCCCATACATTCCACATTTAAAACATTTAACCATTGTTGATTTCATAGCAATACCACTATCCTCATCCCTGGTGTTAAATGAACCTTTTCCTTTGCACTTACTGGCTTTGTGTCCTTCTTTTCCACACCCAAAGACTCTTCCAGTTCCTTTTAAACATTATCATTGATGCCTCTTCCCACATGATTTACATAGGGAAAATTGAACTTTCTTTCCTCTATGATCATCATGAAACTCTATCTTTCTCTTATTAGCCGAGTCAGGAAAATTTCCAAATTTTCCTTTATTGATCATATTATGAGATTGATGACTCGACATAATAATGATGTTTGGACTTCCAAATCCCATTTCATTTGGTTTCTCTTGAAGAATATCATTCCATTTTCCATCATATCCTCCATTATCGTGAATCATCTTGTTTCCAGCCATTTTATAAAAGCCAAAAAGAATAGTGTGGGAGGAAAATATCATAATAAAGTGGGAGTAACTTCAATATCTAACTTCTTTGGTTTAATCTAATATCGTTACCAAGGTTCTAGGACCATATCCTATACGTGTACTTATCCTTAGGGACATCCCTAGACATACCTTAGAAATATCTCAAGGGATCTCAATAAAGTTTTCGCATCCTAGTTTCCAAAGGATGGCTAAACTTTTCCTCTGATACCAACTGTAGATACCCTAATCTTGACGTACATTTATATTACATTACTTTTTCGGAATACTTAGTACATAACAAAAACACACACACAAGGACCGTAATAGTTTAGTGTCTTTGGAACTCAAAATATAATCTTCCAATCATGTTGAAAGATCTTTAACATCTCCCATAAAGATCTTCCTTTTTTTATACCTAAAAAATTTCTTTATATCCTGTGGAAAGGAAAACATAAAAGGGTGAGCTCAAATTCTTAGTAAGGGTAAACAAAAGAAATATCAATTACATCATACTTATAAGAACATAACATTTTGGAAATCTTAACCTACAAAAGTGATCATAATATCATAACATGGGATAAATCATAGTAGTGAAGTGTAATCTCAATAATCATAACTTAAAACATGAAACTTTGTGCCATACACACATAATCATTGATAATCATTTCATATTAGTCAAGACTCACTGCCAAGACTATCTTAGTGGACAACGTCCATTTCTGAACCGAGATCACTCCTCGTTACAGTCCTATTTCACTAAACCGGTTTAACCTACTGTTCCAGCCATGTCTATCTCATGAGATATTAAATATTTACCCAATGCATTGGAGGTATATATAGGTCCCACCCATCTCATAATGATACAATTCTTATCTTTTCCACAAAATCATAATCCATACATCATAGCATAACCCAGGAAATAAAAATGGGAATCATAAACATCGGGACATCATAAAACAATTCATATAAGATAAAGAAATTCATAAAAATAATTCAATCAGAACATATCAAATCAATGTAATAACAGGGATCGAAACAGAACCCTTTATTATCTTAGATGGAAAATAATTTTGATAAAACACTTGAACTCCATTCTTAAGGAAAATATCCTTTCTACTTCAAAAAAACATTTCCTTTCTTAACATGTCATAAAATTATAAACTAAAAGAAGTTGATTAAAAATAAACATGATAACCTGTAAAGGAAGCTTCATGGAAATAATGTTTTAAAAATCCATTCATGCCATATATGTTAAAAAAACATTCTTCTCGTACTTTTGTCAGAAAAGTCAAAAAGTACATCGTACGAAAAACGAAAAAAGATTCCTTTCATATATTTTACTAAAAACTCACCAAAAGGGAAAATTGGATTTAAATAATTGTAGGTGGATGGAAATAATATTTAATATTGAGGAAACATGGATGTGGATGATAAAATACACCCCAGTAAATACCAAAGTATAAACAATCTCAGATAAGAATGAGATTGTGATATTTTTCCCTTACCTTAGGTCCAATTTGCTTCGTAAGTCTCTGAACCTCCTGTATAATGATTTAAATATTGTCGTTGACTTATTCCAGAATCATAATCATTGTTATGATATCATATATGGTTCACTTATGACTTTATATTACCCGTTCTTTTGTAAATTCCATGTTAAAGAGCGTTTTGGGTAAAATCGTTTCGTTTTTCGTCCGTGTTTTGACTTGTAATTATTCATATGATTACATAGATCATGATTACTTAATTCCAGAATATAGAACATGATTTATATATAATTTATTTTCAGAATATACATATATATAATAGATCAGTAAATGGAAATAAATACACCATTCTTGGAGATGGTAGGCCGTACATACGCATGAACGCTGTTTTCGTTTCCTTATTGAGTTGAATGGAATTAAGTAGATGAAATATATATATATATACACATAAATCCAGTAACATTATTATGTCAAATATTTCATGATTACTTATTATATATACTTTATAATCAATCATGAATGGTTAACGTGGAGAATTAATCTCATCGCGTCGTGGAGACAGTAGTCCATATATACGCTTGAGCGATGATATCGTTCTCATGATCGTGGAATCGTATTGGAGTGTATGAATACTATTTCAGAATCAATATAAATTTACAATAATAATATATAGTTATTATTTACACCATTATACCCATCCAAGTTAGGTGGTGGGGGAAAATAGATTACACCACGGCGTGGAAACGGTATTCCGTATGTACGCACGCCCGGTGATTTCTTTTTCTGTAGGATGGATAGATGGTGAAATAGGGTTGTTTCATACTTATAATAACATATCAGTATATGAGTGATACTGATGTTATTACTTCATAATGAAACAACTAAAGAAGATAAAGTGGAAGAAGAAATAAAGATGAAAGAATCGGTAACAGACATTACCTCTTCTTTGAAGTGCTTCGTTGAGACCTCATTTTAGGGCACTAAAATTGGTCTTTAAAGAAGACCAGGACCTATAGGATGTTTCTAGGGAAGTGGAGAGGAAAATTTGGCAGGGTTTTTAATTGTATGAAGGATCAAAGTGGTGTGAGTAAGAGAGGGAGGAGGTGCCATTTTATAAGGGAGGAGAAGGGCACCTTTGGAATAACTAAAAATATTATTTTATTATAAAGCCAAATTCGGTTTTAAATAGCTCCAAATTGATTTATTTCGAAGCTAAGGTGGTTATGGGTCGAAATCCTATCATCCAATATAATTTATACATTTTTAGGTCATTATACTAATCTTATCTTTTAGTTTTAACTCTTAGGTAATTAGATTGACATTTACCATGTCACTTTGTATTTTTATATTATATAGTTAATAAAATTAACATATACATCCAAGAGACCCCCAAGTGGTCCATTAATGATACACCTATCTTGATATAAGTATATTGGTCAAACCTTATATTTTTAGGAATAAAATAAAAATAAATAATATAACATTTGTTTTAAAAACTATTTTATGTCAATTTTGACACTATTAAATAGTTGATTTTTTTGAAACTCATAACAGAATTATTACTTCGACCAAAGATAATTAAATCAATCCTAACGAGTCATATTAACCTAGAAAATTAGTGTAATTCATAAAAAGTCTCAAATTTTATTTATTTGAGTATTTATAATATAAATTATTCTAATTTTTCACTATTATGGTAATTACTGCATCATCATTGTGTCATAAATAAAATAAATTATTTAATGTCTAAAAATTATAAATAAAATATCATTATGTAGGAAATATTATTATCTTTATAATGAATATTTACAATCTAATTTATCTTATGTATAACCTATCTAAAAAATGTTTTAGTAAATAAACTTTGATTATAACTTGTTTAACTTTTCTTTGAATTAAATAATAATAAAAGTCCTAATCTAATCCAAGTGGGCCTAAATGGTCATATTTTATACCTAAGGTTGTTTTTGGTCGAATTACACATATCCAATAGAATTAGGACATGTGTTAGGGTAATAATAATAACACTTTTACCCTTAATTATCCTATTTACTTTTAACCGTGGTAAAAAAAGTAAAAACTTACTATTCACCAAAAATTATTTTCATCTTATTGAACCACATTTATTTTCTGACATCAACCGTGTCTCTCATATTTTTGAAATTCCACTCACAAAAGCGGTAAAATTATGTTTTATGAAAAAATTCAGTTTTTTAACTACCACTTAGTGGTTTCACTATTCATCAAAACATGAAAGTTTCCAGAAAAATACCAAAAATTAGGCCTAAGATATATTTGACATTATGAATTCAAAAATGATGTTTATTTTACCAAATTCAAAACATATCAGTTACATTAACTAATTTTAAAAATTAATTCCCGTCGTCAAAACAAATAGTGTGTTTTGAAGAGATAATAACTATCAAAATATTGATACTTATTTATTTCTGGTTTAAATGTGAAATTACATCCAATGAACAACATTGTATTAAATTGTAAAAATATGTTATAAATATACTTTAAAACCACTCAAATTAATAATTTATCACTATTAATTATTTCGATTAAAAAGGTTGTTTTTAATTAAAATTTGTTAATTTTCACTATTCATCAGAAAATGAAAGTTATCCGAAATGTACCAAAATTTCACCCTAAGCTAATTTTGATATTCCGAATCCAAAAATGAAGTCCATTTTGAATAAAAAATTTAATTTTTCAAAAAGTGGTTATTACTATTCATAACGACTAGTTTTAATAATATTTTAATATCATATCTTTGTTTACTGAAACTCGGTATTGCGTACTACACACGCTATCGAGGAAGGTCGCGATTGCATGCAAGGCAAGTCAAGTATGCATGTTGTGCAAGCTCCTTTTGGTGTAGCTTACAACACAAGACATTAATGAAATTAAAATGAATATTTTTCATAAAATCTCGGGTTGTTACAGAAAATCATCCAACAATTCCCTTTTTAGAACAAGTATATCAAGAATCCAATGTCTCTTACCAACTTTCAAAATTCCATCTTCATACACAAAGTCATCAATCTCCCATCATTCACGGCTTTAATCTACTTTTGAAACTCTTCATCATCGGTCTGAAAAATATTTATCCTTTCTAGTAAAGATGGTTTGGCAACCATTTGAAAAATTATTGATGATTCACCTTCCATGGCCATTCACTTATCCATCTTTACTTGATCCAAGTATATAGGATTCTTTTAAACTCTCATCTTGTTCAAAACACCATGAACCTTTCTTCTCAAAGAATCTGCCACCTTATTTTCCATCCCTATGTGGTAGTGTATAGTGAAATTATAATCCTTGAGTAGTTCATTCCATATCATTTTCCTCATGTCGAGTTCTTTCTGTGAGAAAATATACTTCAAACTCTTGTGGTCGGTTTATATCTCACATTTGTCACCATATCAAAAATGTCTCCATATCTTCAAAGTAATGATTATAGCTACTAACTCATGATCATGACTATGATAGTTTTGATCATGATTTTTTAGCTGTAGTGATGCATAGGAAATAACCATATCATTATGAATAAGGACACAACCAATTCCTTTCATTGATGATTCACTATAAATAAAAAACCCATCATTACATGATTCTAGAGTCTATATAGTAGAAATGAATAATCTTGTCTTCAGATCTTCAAAACAATCTTTACACTCTTTTTTCCAAACAAATTAAACCCATTTACGTGTGATCTTGGTTAATGGGTTAGCCAATCAGGTGAAATTGTGGAAGAAACACCGATAATAACCAGCTAAACCAATAAAAGTGTCTACCTAATTTAAACTCATAAGTGCTGTAAATTCTTGGGTTGCCTTGGTCTTAGAAGGATCAAAAGAGATTCCATCCATAGAGGTAATATGGCCAAGAAAAGAAATCTCTTGAAGCCAGAATTCACACTTGCTAAACATCCCACATAATTATTGTCTTCTCAGTGTCTTCTGGATAATGCACAATTGATTTTCATGATCTTCATCGCTTCTGGACTATACCAAGATATCATCAATAAATACCACTACAATGTCATCAAGA
Organism: Viscum album; assembly: GCA_963277665.1. Classification (NCBI taxonomy): domain Eukaryota; kingdom Viridiplantae; phylum Streptophyta; class Magnoliopsida; order Santalales; family Viscaceae; genus Viscum; species Viscum album. The sequence continues at coordinate 2,043,171,279 of OY728126.1, read as the reverse complement.
TATTCCTTGAAAAATATATTCATTAGATCTATGAATACATAGGGTGCATTAGTCAATCCAAAAGGCATTACTGTAAACTCATAATGCCCGTACCTGGTTTGAAATGCTATTTTCATAATGTCTTCCTTCTGCCCACACAACTGATGAAATCCAGATTGAAGACCAATCATTGAAATGTTTTGAGCCCGATGAAGATGGAAAAATAAAACATAAATGATAGGTAGGGGATACTTGTTCATTATTGTTATAGAATTGATCTTCCTCTAGTCAATGAAAAACCTCATAGATCCATCTTTCTTATTTACTAAAAGAATAGGGGATCCCAATGGAGAAACACTAGGGGGAATCAATCCCTTATTACACAATTCCTCTAGTTGTTTCTTTAGTTCCACTAATTCCACAATGTCCATTCTATAAGGCGTCTCCGATATGGGCCTTGATCCATGAATTAAATCAATGGAAAACTCAATTTCTCGTTCTGGAGGATGTCCAAGTAAATCCTCTGGAAACACATCAGCATATTATTTCACAATAGGTACATCCTCTATTTGATCATTCTTTTCCTCACCGACAGTTATTTCATTCTCTTCCTCCCTAAAAACTGAATTTAGTTGAAATACTGGGGGTGTATCTAGATAAGGATTAGGTGGTGATAATTATGCTCTAAATATAAGGTGTTATTTGTCATCATCATCAAAAATAATAACCTCCTTCTTTGTACAATAAATATTCGCATCATGGTCGGAAAGACAATCCATACTGATGATTATATCAAATTCAATCATGAGTATGACAATGAGATAGGCAAATAAAGAAAATTTATATGCCCAAATGGGGACTACTTCACAAAACATTGTTGCAATGATACTTCCCTTAAGAGTATTCACTGAAAAATCCCTTATTAAATCAAATTTAAAATATATAATTTTTATTGAAAAATCGGATTTTATGAAACAATGTAATGATCCAGTATCAAATAATGTATTTCATAAACCTGAGGAAACCATTAAATTACCTTCCACCATGTATTTCGGAGCTTCAACCTCATCAGTAGTGATAGAATAAGCTTGGCCTTGATCCATTAACCTTTTTTGAGGCATGTTCCCCAAATGCTTAGTAAATTAGTTAGCTTAATTCCCCTTTATCTACACTTTTAGAATTCAACATCAGTATCCTCTTTCTTCCCCTTGCAATCATAAGCTTCGTGGCATTTTTCACCACAATTGTAACAGACTCTCAATCCATTCAAGAAAGTAAAACGATGTTTCTTTCTACATTTACTATAGGATGGATATTCAACTTTTTTCCTTCTTCCCTTTATTTCCATTTCCATAGTGTTTAGCAGATCTATTCTTCTCTTTCTTTTCATTAAAGTAGTAATACATAGAGAATGTTTTTCTGTCTTAATAGGACATGAGACAATATCTTAGTACAACGAGAAGGATTTTGAGACTAATAGTCGATGGAGAAATGGTTTTATCCCATCATAGAAAGGATTAATTGTACATCGGGGGATATATATATAATCGGTAGCATGCCTCACTAATTTTGTAATTTTTTCATTATACATTGCCACATTATCATCCTCCTTTTGCCTCAGACTCAGAAATCATCATTCCATATTGGTTCGATGGTCATTAGGAAAGTAGTTTTCTAATAGAATTTATTTAAACTCCCTCCATTCTATATTTGATACTTCATATTCTTACTATCTGTTTTTAATAAATGACCCCCATTCATCAACATCTCTAGTGAGGTGGTAAACTACCATGAACACTTTTTCCCTTTCACTACTTTCCAGGGCATTGAATATTTTCTCAAATGAATTTATCCATTTGTTAGTTACTAATGGATTTTTACCCCTATTAAATGTTTTTGGTTGTTTCCACATGAAGCTATGGCATTGATCCTCCACACTGTTGATCAGGGTGCTTCATACGGGTAAGGTTGTTATTCATAACCGGAGTGAGTTGTCCTAGTATGGTGATTATCTGATCATCATCAGTTGAATCACCAACTACACTATAGTTTTATTGAGTAGGAGAGATATAAGTAAATGGAGTATGTGCATTGAAATGGTTTCCAATCCTTCCACAAGGAACCATTTCTAAACAATGGCATAATCTAGATTAATTTTGAATCGAAATACATAATTCCAAACTTATAAAATAATTAACATAAATTGAATAGTTTATGGATATAATCCATAATCATAAAAATGTTTTTTTGAGGATGTATATACTCATAACCCTTCATAATGGGTTGTAAATAAAATGATAATTTTCCTTAGCATATCTCCAGGTAGTGTCGTAACCACGAGTGAAGAAAGTCCCATTGTCGTGCACCCGTTCCCATTCAAGTCTAGCACAAAGTAGTGTTTTAGGGATTTACACCTAGGTACATCTGTTCTAGAGACACCTCAACCTGCTCGTATCTAGACGGGGATGAATTTCATGGAATACTCACAAAATCTCTATAATAGATAAATTATTGGAAGTTATTCTATAGTAATCCTCAAAGTCTATCTAAGGGAAATGCACTCTACTTACAGTTTTTTGAAATCTAGATTCCAAGGATTGTACTAAAGTTCCTCTGATACCAACTACAACACCCGGACCCCAATTAACTAGTGTTGGTGCATTATTAAGTATAATTGGAATGATCACAAAAGATCAGGTCTTGAAAGGACGATTAGTTTAGTATCCTTGGAAGTACTAGATAAATTCATAAGTTTTACATTACATCATAAGATAGAAAAATACAACAACATTATTTCCATAGAAAACATTTGGATCCCATAGACTATCCTTGCATGTCAATCATAATATAATTCTTCCCATCCTGGGAAAAATAAAACAAAGAAATGGGTGAGCTCAGAGGCTCAGTAAGGATAACAATAAAATGGAATCTTTAATAAATAATCTTGTAAATGTATAAAACTAAAAAAAATCTTTTTCAACATAAACATAATCATAAAATGGAATATATAAATCAAAATAATTCCATTTACTTACTCACATGGATATAATTCTAGTCGAATAATCACATGCAATATCAATATCCACTTTCATAATGATGGAATGCATAATGCCAGACTTTCATAACCACATAGTCATGGCCTTGTTCCAAGACTACAAATAATATTTTTTCAAGGCCTCGTGCCAATACCCTAGTTTGTCTCATGAGACCTATCAATGCATTGAGAAGCTATAAAAATCTCCACCTGTCACTTACTAAGTCCAATGCAATCCTCATATGAAAAAGTTTACACATAACATAATCATTTTTATAAAAACTGGCATATGAAATGTTAATACATTATCCATAAACCATGAATGGTATGAAATAACACATCCAAATCCAAACATATCACAAAAACATAAATACAATATGGAAGTTTTGTATCATAAAATATCAACTTCAAATAAACAAAAAATCTATCAAAGGATGTTGACATAGATGAAATCAAAACATTTATAGAGAAATATTCCATTCTATTTTTAAATCACTTATAAGTCACGTAATTATAACAGAACACATTTATATTTGAAAATAATAATATAATCGTGTAAGAGTAGCTTCAACGATGTTATAACAGTGGAAAATAGATGCATATGCCGTATAAGTAAAAAAGCATTCTTTCCTAAAATATGTCGAAACGGTCAAAAATTACATTATTTGGAAAACAACGGAAAAATTACATTATAAACATGTTATAAAAGTCAATAAAGGGTATAAATGACATTAACCCATATCCTATAAAATAGTTGGAATTTTTTGAAATAAATTTTTAAGAAACATGGATGTGGATGATAAATTGGTCCCAGTAGATAATTACATATAACTAACCTCGTATAATGAAGAGATTTTGAAATGAAGCCTTACCTTTTACTTTTCCTTGGTAGATGTTTGGTTGAAATCCATTATTATGGTGAAATAATTGTTATTAAATTATTCAGGAATCAAATACATTAATATGATATCATATACGATCTTTTAATATTGCATTGTTAAAAATATCTTATTATTATCGACGTTTAGGGTGTGAAAGGATTCATTTACCTCTATATTATTTGTAATGTGAGTCATATTTTTAATGGATGGTATGTATCTTATTCGTATCCAGAGTGATATCAAGTATTTAATCATTATTTTTAATCATCAAATGAAAATTAGTCTTGAATAATACGATTGGGAATTAATCTCATCGCGTTCGTGGAGACGGTAATTTGTAAGTATGAACAAGCGACAATATCATTTTTTTGAAATTAAAATAATATATATTTGGATATTATGTCATATATACATAATATTTATAAGGTTATATTTTTTATTTACATCAATTACACATCATTATTATACCCATCCAAATAATAATGTATTGAATAACAATTACACCACAATGTGGAGACGGTAAGCATTACGTACACACGTATGGTGACATATCATTAAAAGGATGGATAGAATAATGATTTTGGTTGTACCATATTTATAATAACAAAAACGTATATAGAATATAATAGAGTTATTATTTATAATGTAAACAACAATGAAATAGGAAGTGGAAGGAGAAAGGATCCTGAAAGAGTTTGGGAGATATTTATCTCTTCTTCAGGTTCTTCCGATTTATTTGATCAAAAGGGATCCATAGGTTTGCTTTATGAATAAAGGAATTAATCTAGGTTGAAGTTAGGACGGTTTAGAGGGTATGTGGATAGGGTTTGGCCGATCCAAATGGCTTTTATGTAATGAATTAGAGAGAAGGGGGACATCCATTTTATAAGATGGGTGATAGGCACATTAGGAAAAGATAGAAATATTATTTTATAATAAAATAATTTTCGGTTTCTAATTGCTCCAAAATGGATTATTAAAAGTATAATATGGGTATGGGTCTAAAACCACTCAAAAATACGTTTTATATAGGTTTGTTTCACTATATTAACTTTATATTTTAGATTTAACTTTTAGTTAAATAGTTTGACATTTACCTTGTCTCTTTGTATTTTTATATTATATGGTTAATAAACAGACAATATACTTCCAAGAGAACACCATGTGGTTCATTAATGATAAACATATCATTATATAGGTCTTTTGGTAGAAAATTATATTTTTATGAATAGAATATTAATTAATAATATAATATATTTTTTAAAACACTCTTTTATGTCAAATAAGATACTATTTGGTATTTTGTTTTTGATAAATTCATAATAGCATTATTACTTCAAGAAAAATTCATCTAACCAACCATAATATGAAATATTAATGTATACAATTAGTGTAATTCCTAAAAAGTCTCAAACTACATTTATTTGGATATTTATAATATCAATTATTTAATATTTCATTAATTAGGTAATTATTGAATCATTATTGTGTAATAAATAAATAAATTATTTAATCTCTGAGAAATATAAATAAATCACCATTATTTAGGAAATACTTTTATCTTTATAATGAATATTTATAGATGAACTTATCTTATGTGAACCCCTATATAAAAAATGTTTTAGTTATTAAACACTGGTTTTAACACTTTTGACTCTTCTTTCAAATTAATAATAATAAATGTCCTATTATAATCCAAGGGGATGAAAAATGTTCATAGTTTATTACTAAGGTTTTTTTGTATTAATTATATTTATCCAATAGAATTAAGACATGTATTAGGTAATAATAAAATCATTTTTACCCTTAATTACCCAATTTAATTTTAACCATGGTAAATAAAAGTAAAAAGTTTTTATTCACCAAAAACTATTTTCATCCTATTGAAGCACATTTTACGTAATGATATTAACCATTTCTCTTAGATTTTTGAAATTCCACTCACTGAACTGGTAAAATTATGTTTTATTTAAATTTGCAATTTCTCCTAGGAGGTGGGTAAAAGACGGTGAACAATTCAATAAATCATTTATATATCTAAAATTATTAGAAACTGAATCCAATTAATTACATTGAACGTATATAGGATTTTTGTATCTATTTTGACGTAAAATAAATCTAAATATAATAAATTATTATTTAAATAAAAATTCGATTTTAAACGATAACTCAGTGTTTTTCACTATTCATCAAAAATTGAATGTTTTCAGAAAAGACCAAAAAATCACCCAAAGCTAATTTTGATATTCTGAATCCAAAAATGAATTCCATTTTGGAAGAAAAAATTTATAAAATTTGAAAAAGGGGGTATTAATATTAATTACACCTAGTTTAATTGGTTGTGGAGTGTTAGAACTCGAAATTGCGTACAACACAAGCTATTGTATTATTCAAAGAGAAGCGTACCATGGATGCTTGGGGTGTTACATGGTATAAATTAAATATTCATAAAATAATAATTAATATTAATTTTTTTAATTTTTTGGTCACATTGGTCTACATTAGTGCATATCAGATTGGGGATCTAAATTAATAGTATGGGGTTCAAGAATAAAATGTTTTCACCAAAATTTAATTCATTGACAATAATATGTAATTTACCCTTCATCAATTACTTTAGAATTTATGAACATTTTATTTTCCATGTGGTTATGGGTACTAACTATATGTTATGGACCCTAATGTTTTTATCTTAAAATATTTTTAAATGGGATTATTATTATTTTAGTTAGATTTGTATAAGGGGTCAAGAGAGAACAAACATATTAGAATATTTTTAAGGAGATTGGTTTGTTATGTAGGATTTGTAAATCCTCCTTGGTCTTAGAGTGGAATGATGTCTATTTTATTAAAAATTATTAAACATTTAATAATGTTGATTTATGCTATAAAATAACTTTGATAAATTTTCAAGTTAAGATTTTTAGAGAATTACGACATATCTATTACAAAAAAAACTCAAAACAATACAATGTGGATAAAACTACAACAATATCCATATCATCCAAAAAATAAATATTTAAAAATTTAACATGATCTTTTTTTCAGGAAAATATTCTTCTTGACTTCTTTTATTCCATTACCCATCCTTATAAAAGATGAAAACAATTTAAAAAAATGGAATGAGGACAAACAGATCTATAAGGGCTATAAAATATGGAATAGGATAATTATTCCAGGAATATTTACAAAACCATGAAATCATTATATTCAAAAAAACATCATAGAAATCACAAATCATAAAGGTAGCTTGTGGCATAAATATCATACTTACATTGTTGCATTCACAGCAAAATATGGAGTATCCTTTATCATTAAGTTTAGAAGACCCATAAAAATATATTCCCAAAATCACATTGTAAAAACATTATCATTTAAACCCATCTTATTTCCCAATGTATTTGGATAGTTATCACAAGAACACCTACCATATTTTGAACACATAACCACCCATACACATAAGAAATTCCCAACAAACATAACATAGTCATAACACATAAATCATACATAATAGAAAAAATTATTTCCATTTTGTAATCATAGTTCATAATATTAATATATTTATATAATAAATCCATTCAAAAAACCATTTTCAATAACAAAATACTGAAAAAGATAATATTGTATTTACCTTTCCTTAAAAAACAATACAAAATTTAGATGAAGCTAAATACCAAATAATAGGCATGGTGAAGAAAAAGGTCATTATCACCATGTAACATAAAGAAACATACCCTTTTCAATTTTGTAAAATGATTTATAGAAGAAATAGGACTTTAAAACCCATTGCATGAAATTTAAATTCAACCGTGTTGATTATACACCATATAAAAAATGGAGGTGTATATTATCCTAATATAACTCAATGAAAAGAGATTGAGACGAAGTCCCTTACCATGAGTCCAACTCATCATGTAAAATTGTTATATTTAGGAATAATAATCATAGGATTGTTTCTAATTTCTTATTAAAATTTTCTATATTTATTATTACTTTTATATCCCTTACTATTTTTTTATAAAAATTATATAATTATTTAATTTAATATTAGACATTTTGTTGATATTCTGTACTTGAGTTGAAAATAAACATGGATTGATGTCAATATTCAATGTGATCATAACTCCCTCATCTATATAATATAATTATTGACATAATAATTACTTTAAAATATCAACTATATTATTTTAATAAAACCATTCATTTATGGTGTTAAAAATGGACAACATTATAATCATGGAGGCGGTAAGTCGTACATACGCATGAGTAACGTTTACATTTTTCATTGATCATTATAGAAATATGGTAATTATTATTTTAAATTTATGTAATTATCATAATATTATTAAAAACATGGAAATAATTTAAATATACATATATATATATATAATACAAGTGATGTGGTGAATAAAAATGATTCACACAACTTCGTGGAGGTTATAGTTCACAAGTACGCATGAATATCGTTTTTCTATTTACATTGAAGGTAAGAATATAATTTAATAATATTATTTTAAAATTATAACTATTTCATTAAAAAAATATATAAACATTTATTCCATCATTATAACCTTTCAAGATAGATAGTAATGAAAAATGAACTATATCAGTTTGTGAGGTGGTAGTCTGTCTTACAAATGAATTAAAACTTTATTTCCCATTTGAAGAAATTTGAGATTTATAATGTTGATGATATTATCATAATAACATATTAGTATATGTAAGATAATGGATTTATTATTTTATCTTGGATTGATGATATTTAAAGGATGACTAATGAGAAATAAATTATAAATACATCAAGAAAACAAAACCTCTTCTTCAGTTGATCACTCTTGAAGAACAACTTGATACCTATAAGGCTGGTGTTATTTCTAAATTATAGAATAAATAATGTCATGAGGGGAAAAAGGAAATGTATTGGGATGATATTTTTTATAAAAAAATTCTTTTAATGTGTGATTATTAGAGAAATTCGGGGACCTTTTTATAGTAGATGGGAGAGAACCCCTAAAAACTCTTAAAATATTATATTAATATTAAATTAATTTTGTTTCCCAATGGTCCCAAAATAATAAATTTATTCTATACGATGAATTTGGTGATATTTAAAATCATATAAATAAATCCAGGCAAGTTTTTACTATTTTTTAATCTCTATCATTTTAGTTTAACCCTTATTTTTTCTTTTTTTATATCATTGTGATATTATGATTTTTAAAAATTGTTGATTAATTTATTACTATATCATGTCAAAAGACCAAAAAAGTTCTATTTATGAAAAATTTGGACATACCCTTACCATTTTGTGGAATATTATATTTTTGGGAATTAAATATCATATAATAGAATATTCAATATTTTAAAAACCCCAATAGTGTAATTTTTGACACTATTAATTTGTCGATTTTTTAAAATATCATAACCAGAAGATAAGTTTGAAAAAAACATTAAATAATAAAATATATTTAAATTTATCATTAAAATTATTTTATAAAAAAAATTTATGTAAAATAATATTAATTTTATTATTTATAAACTCATTTATTTGAATATTTCATTAATAAAAAAATTACTACATCATCTTTTTGATAGAATTAAATTTAATTTTTTAATTTATAAACATTTTAAATAAATTATCATGATGTAGGTAATATTAGTATCTTTCAAATGATTATTAATAGTTCAATATGAATATAGTATAACACCATATTAAGAAACATTACTTTTTAAGAATAAAAGTGTATAAAAAATGGATATTCGTTGAATTTAATATTATAAAAGCATTAAAGTCATTCATGCAGTTCCAAGTGGTCCTAAGAAAAGAAAAAGGATTTTAATTGATTTTATAATCCCATAAAATTTTACTAGGTAATGTTTTATTGTAGTTTTATATTTTTATAATTATATTTGTATCTTTAATTATACGATTTACCTTTAATTTTGGAAATGAAAATAATTACTAAATTTATTATTTATAATGTATAAAAAAGGGTCCTATTTACAATGTTTTAACCTTAAGATTCAAAATTTTGAATCCGTTTATTCAAAATTAAAAACACATAATTGGATGAATTTAATTTAAAATTACTCCCTACATTCTAAACGAGAAAACGTGTTTTTAAATAATAGGTAAAAACCATCAGATGATTAACTTGCCTTTATATCTAATTTCAATGTTAAATTACATACAATAACCAAATTTAGATTAAATTAAAAAAAATTATTTAATTATACATTAAAACATGTAGGATGTTAATCTAAATATTTAATAAGATTAAATGAAAAGGAAATTTGGAATTAAAATGCATTGTTTTTTACTATTCATTAACAATTTTTTTAATTAGAAAAGGTCCCAAAATTAAAAAAAGATAAATTTCATGTCATTATTCTAAATAATAAGTTTATTTTTCAAATAGTACATATACAAGTGATAAAACTTAGATTACAAAATGGTTCACCCTCAAATCGCTATAAAATTACTCTTTTAGAAAAATACATGTTTTATCTGAAAATTTAATTTGTTCTTATATATAGTCTATAAAACATATAAGATAAATTTTGGACATTAATTTGAATATATTAAATAGATATTTAATTAATAAAATTCGACAAGAGGTATTTTATTTTTTTATCATCTCATCTATTTTTCATTTAAATATGGATTTAGAAAAAAAAAACATCCTTTCTATTCGATTGGTTTTTATTTAATATTTTATTTTGTTTGGACACCAATGAATTATTATATAAAAATTTGTAATCCATATTTTCATAATTTAGTTAATAAATTTCATTAGAAGAATTATAATATCTATTAGATAACTATCATATTAATTAATAATAGTATGTTGTTCATTGAATATATATGTTGTGTATCATGTATGATATTGAACATAGTGATTCATTTTAAAAACTCAGTATGTTACATTCCCCCACCCCCTTTTAAAATTGCATCCTCTAAATTTTAATTGGGTGTTTGTTAACTATGGTATTACCTCTAAAAATACCTTTATTGTAATCCTACATCAGAGAAAGTAATAATAAAACATCCACATTACAAGAAATAAAAGAAGGTATGGAGTTCACCTGAGATAAAAATAACTAAGATTAAATGTAGGTTAACATGGATTTGGAAAAAAATAACTGGAAATTTCTTAAAGAGAGTAATAGAAATCATTTTTTAGAGAAATTTAATAATCACAAAACCATAAATTTGTGATTGGTAAAAATGAAATTAATTTCATAGTAAGAAATCTAAATGGAAAATTATTTCTTAGATCACTTCATAATGTTGGGGAATTATTTACTACTCTGAATAATAATATATGGAAATATATTTAATTTAAAATTTTAGTTTCACCTATTTATCAAATTCCACCACAAACTAATCTTTTTATCCAATTAAGGAGTATTTTAGATGACGTAGTTAGACCCAAAGAACTAGGACAAACTCATATTTAATTACATAAACAACAATAGATTATCTATATATTTTCCCAGTCTCAAAAAATCAATCAAAAACAAAATGGTTATTACATGATTAAATAATTACCCCAAAAACAATAACCATTTATATGGAGGAGGAGAAATTTTATTCGTCAAAATTCAACATTAATACCCATTTTCTATATAAACAATTTAAAAAAATTCTTTAAAAATCCTCACAATAATAAAAACTACGATTGAAACCAAAAATTCAGAAGGATTTTATAACATAGTTATACATTATAGTGTTAAACATTTATCCCCATAAATAAAACTAAATGTCTCATACCAAAAAATAATTTTTAATCCCATAATCCCACTGATAGGCTAAACATTTCCAAAAATAACCCAAATCACAATAATTCCTCAATAAAATATTAGATTATTACAAAATATAATTCATCTATTGTACCCCTATTTTAATCCCATTGTATTTTATTTAACATGATCATATAGGGCTCTCAAAATAGTGAACATCTTCTCAAATAAAATTTACCACCTGACCACAAAATCTTTTTCCAATCACAAGGTTATCTATTCCATAAAATTTAACCCCCACAAATAAACTTATTCTTAATCCGAAATAGTTTTACTAAAATAAATAGTCATGGTAACTAGGCACTTGACGTAGGCCCATTGTAGGTGATTCATCCTAATCTCCCTTCGGTTGGGGGTTCAATTACCATGACCCAACCAGATGTGATGAGTTGTCACAAGTTATGAATGTTGTATTTTTTCTAAAACTATATAATTATTATAAAATTATAAAAAATTATATAATGTCTCATAAATAACCATATACTATTTTATCCTCAAGGAATATTTCATATCTTTCATTTTATCTTCAAAAAATGCAATAACACTTAATCACCTCAAAAACAAAAGATCATATGAACCCTAAAGTTTAACCCTTAGTTTTATTATTATCTCCAAAAAATAAAATATAATTCCTCCTTCAATAACATTTCAACATATTATAAATCTTGGTTACACATAATAGAAATAGTTTTCCAATGTAATCCCACCATCAAAAGAGCATTAAAACATTAAAAACTTTCACCATCCTACATTCTAATATAACTCTTAAATCACTTATATAGAGACTACATAGTCATTTTGAGTAATTAATGATACCCTAAAAATGATTTTCCGTATTATTATTTAATACATTATTACTAAAAAAAATTATTCAATTACTAGGATTAAATAATTTCAAAAAATGATACAATAAATAATCTATTACTTTCGTAGTTCATTTTCAGTTTCCTCATATTTAACTGGAATTACATTATGTATTTATAAACATATATATTTTATGGTAATACTGATCCCATTAATGAAACATATTCATAGGATACCTATTTTCATAATGAGCACACTACAACTATATAAACACTCAATTGTTAAATAAAAAATAACTTATTTCCCTTTCCTAGAGTCAAATGAATGATTCATTTTTCCATAGAATGGTCTTGCATTATTAAATTTATTTTCACATTAATAACATCTTCATATCCATATAAAACATTTTCATTGTTTTTTATTTCAACATCCATGACACACATGTCATTTAATACGTGTACCTTTCAGATCATTATTACCATAACATTTATAATGATTAGGTTCACTCATATATTATACTTTAGAAAAATCACCAAGGTTCAAGTGGTTAATAATTACTCTTGATAGTTGGTTTAGAATGAATATAAGAGTTATCATTTCATCTCCCATTTCATTTGGTTTATTATTAATAGAAACACACATTTTTATTTCACCTCCATTATTACTAATGTTCTAGCAGTCCATTTACTAAAAACAAAATGGTTAGTGTGAGTATGTAATAAAAATCATCATATAATATCTTATGAGTAATATAAACACTAATATATACTTATTCATGTTATCTATAACTCATTCAATTTATCTGAAATAACTTTTATTCTTTCTAGTATGATAATGATTTTGGTTGTATACCACTTGTCATTTATTCTTAAATAACACCAAAAAAACTAATGTTATATAAAATGACTTCTGATTCCACCTATAAGTTCCCAATAATAAACATTTTGATAATTGTTATTTAAGTCAATAAATCACATTGAAGATCATTTCAGGCTTAGAGATTTATATAATTAATAAATAGAAATTAAAAAATAACTAAAATTTATATAATGTGTAGAAAACTAAAATTATATCTATTTCATGGACAATATGAAACATTTAAAAATGAGCAGGATTTATATTCTTGATATAAGTCATCTCAACTTCTTCCATTACCTCACCTGTCCTTATGCCATTAGAAAATATTTTAAAAGCACGATATGTTCACAAAAATCTCGAATGTGGATATAAAATAAGGAAATGAAATGTTAGTACATGAATATTTATAAACCTATCAAATCATATTTATCCTGAAAAACATCATTGATATCATATCTCATAAATGAAAATGTGTGGCATCAATATCATACTGACATTGTATCTTTCACATCTACATAGAGAGTAACCTTTATGGAAATGTTTGGAATTCCCATAATTGTGTATTCCCTAAATCTCTATGGAGAAACCTTATCCTTTAACTATGTATCATTACCCAATTCATTGGAGAGTTATCATGGTCTCACCTACCCTAAATTTATCATGGAACCACCCATATACATAATAAATTCCAAATAACCATAACAATATCATATCCCTTAAAACACGAATAATGGAAAAAATAGTATTTCCACATTGAAATCATAAGATATAATTTTAAGATATTCAAATAATTAATCTATTCTCAAACTAATATTCACTAAAAACCACTATAATGTTAATACGATATTTTTTTTTCATTTCATAACATTATATACTGTAGAGGAAATGAAAAACCCAATAATGGTAACACCGATAGAAATGTCATTGTAGATGTATCTGCTACAACATATTCATTTTTCATTTAGTAAAACAATTCAAATAAGAAACATAATTTTTTTAATTTTTTTAATGAAATTGAAATTAAATGGTGTAGATTATACATAATATATAATAATGTGGTGTATATTATCAAAATATGCCTCAATGAATGAATATTGAATGGAAGTATGCTTCCTTGAGTCTGACATGTCATATACAATAATTATAATCATAAATAATAAACATAGATTAGTTTTTACATTCTATAAAACGTTTTCCAAATTTATTATTTCGTTTATATCACTGATTACCATGTTATAAAACTTACATAATTATTTACATTCATATCAGATGTTTGGCCAATATTCGGTAGTTTTGTTGAAAATTAATGAGGCTCGATGTCAATAGTTTATGTGGTCATAATGATATCATATCCATAATAAAATTAATTTTATAATAATTAATTTTATACATAAATTTTACTTTTTAAATCAAACCATTCATTTATGTTATCAAAAATGAGCAATGTTATAATAATGGAGACAATATGTTGTACGTACGCTTGTGTAACGTTTCCATTATTCATTGATCATTATGGAAATAACATAAATATTATTTTAACATTCGATAACGTTCATAATTTTATTAAAGTTATAACAATTATTTAAATATACCTATATATTTATCATATATGTAATGGGGGGAATAAAAATGATTCACATTGTTTTGTGGATGTGATAGTTCACTTGTACATAGGAATGAAGTTATCTTATTTGTTTACATGAAAGGTAAGAAAATAATTGAAATATTATCCTTATAAAATGATGAAAATGTCATAAATATCACATATATATATTTATTACGTAATAATAACAAGTCTTGATAGACAATAATGAAAAATGAACAATATCATTTCGCGAGATAGTGGTCCGCCGTACGGATGAATGAAAATTTTATTTCACATTTTATGAAATTATAAGTGGATTAAGGATATGATATTAACATAATAAAATATAAATATGATGATGATACTTGTGTTATTATTTCATGATGGTTTTTGGATTTTTAAATGATGTGCAAGAAGAAATAAAATAGGAATACATAAATAAAATGACACATCTTCTTCGATTGATCACTGTTGAAGAAAACCATGACACCTCTAAGGAGGGTGTTAAGCCTAAATAAAGGAATCAAGAATGTGTGAATTGATCATAGAAAAGGTTTTGTGAATATAATGTCCAAACCAAAAGGCTTTAGAAAACTGATTATTAGAGAATAGTGGGTACCTTTTTATAGAAGAGGGGAGGGGTACCCTTGTAATGTCATAAGTATTAAATTAATATTAATTTGATATCAGTTCCAAATGGTCAAAAAATAATTTATTTCAAATATAATATGATTTTGGATCAAATGACTATTTAAAATTTAAATATAACAATTATTTAATAATTTCTAATCCTTATCTTTTTATTGAACCTTTATTTCCCCCTTTTTAATCTTACTGTGATATTATGTTATTTACATTTTGTGGGTTAACATAATTTCCATAACTTTTAAAACGACCCAAAAAAGTGTCATTATTGAAATATTTGGACTTATTTTAAACAATTGGATAACTATTATATTTTTACTAATTTAACATCATTTAATAAAATATTTTATATTTTAAAAATACCAATAGTGGTTATTTTGAAATCATTATTTAGATGAGTTTTTTAAAATATCACAACAAGAATAAAAGTTTGAACCAACTCTATTAAATAATCAATAATATGTCAAAATAATTAATAAAGTTCATGTATGACATAAAATATGTCATATAATATTTATTTTAATATTTATAAAATCATTTATGCGATTCTTTCATTAATTAATCAATTTCTACCTCATATTTGTGACATAATTTAATTTTTATAAATTATAAATAATATTTCAAAATGTATTTAATATATTTATATTTATAATTACTAAATACAGTCTAATATATTCTCTATATAAATTAATATTAAATTACAATACGTCTTAAAAACTAAAGCGTAACAAAAATCACAAATTATTTAATATAATATTATAAAAGAATTAAAGTCATCCATGTAGCTCCATGTGGTCCTAAAATATACCCAATGATGTTAATAGTTAGTATAAAATCATTAAATTATATAAATAAATTATTTAGAGTTGTTTTTTCTTATTATAATATTATTTTTAACTTTAATTACTCGATTTACCATATATTTGGTAATAAAAATAATAAATAATGTCAGTAATACAAATTTATATAAATAAAATGGAACAATTTTCATAATTTGAATCTTTTGATTCAAAATATGGAATCTATTTTTCCAAATTCACAACATTGAATTTTAGGATATTAATTAAATAATAATCCCCATTGTAAAAATGAGATAATATGTCTAAAAAGTAAAAAACCTCAAAAGAGTGACATCTGTTTATATATAATATGAATGTGAAATTACTTCCAATGACCCAAATTTGATCACATGCAAAAAAATATTTATTAAGTTATACATTATATCCAACTTAAAGGATAATATAACTTCTTAATTATATTAGATGAAATTTCATTTTTGAATTATCATGTAGTATTTTAAACTATTTATTAAAAAATGAATTTTATAAGATAAATACAGAAACATAAAACCAAGGGAATTAATGTTTCCTAATAAATAAGGATATAATTTTCAAATAATGTATAAAAGTGAAAAAAAAATATACTTAAAAATGGTTCTCCATCAAAAGGTAGAAAAATATATTTTCTGAAAAATTATCCTCTTATCCGTAAAATTGAAATTTTTTTGTATAATTTCAATAAAATATATAATATGAATTTAAAAAAATAAATTGAATACATAGAATATATATTTCATTAATAAAATCCAAAAAATGTTATTTTTTTATTTTTTAAACAAACTTGTTTTTCATTTAAATGGGTTTTTAGAAAAAAACACATCCTTTATATTAAAATGGGTCTTATTTTATTTCCTATTTAATTTCATTATCAAATAATTTTTTAAAAAACATGTGTAAACCATATTTTCATAATTTAGTTAATATTTTTTATTCCCACCATTCTAATGGCTATGTGATAATAATCATATTAAATAAGAATATTTAGTTTTCCATTTATACAAAATGTGGTATATCATGTATGTTAAGGAACATAGTGTTTATTTTTAAAAAATTGGGATGTTACATTTTTATACATTCATTATACATGTCACAAAAGACTGGTCAACATGTTAATAAAAGAATATATAATAAAAATGTATTCTTGTGGAAATTGAATTTGAAAAATTGTTTTAAAATGAAAATAATTCCATGTAATGTGTTTTTGAAGTGGGTATTATAGATTAATTTAACCAAAACAATTTATTTGGTGTCTCTAAAATAACATATTTTGGATTTATAAATTAATTTAACTCATTATTAATGGTTATAATGTGATTATATCAGTTCGTTATAATATAATATCTTTTTATATATTTTTTACAGAAATGAATAGTTGTAGAATCAAGAATCAAGTTCTTTGGGTTTTATTTGGTGTAACTGGGGTGTGTGTCAAATAGTGGTGAAAATAGAAATTCAATGCCTTATTTGATTATATTCCTCCATCTAGTTGGAAATGTCGTATAAGAGGTTATGAGACATTGATATTTAATCCCAATATAGTGTTTATAGGTTTATAATATGGTTCATATACATATATGTATGATTTATAAAATTGTGTTAAGGTAAACTAGTCATACATATTTGTGGTGGAATTATGATCTGGAAATTATATAATAAGGATGGTTTTTCTAGGTTCTATTTTGTGAGAACCATGGGAAAGGATGTCACTAATATCCAATGTTAGTAATAGGGTTAAAATGAAATGGAATAAAATAAATATTTTTATACATTTAGGCTAGTTTTGGTGATGTATAACTCATTAAATCATGTTATAATATGTATAATTGGGTAGTATACTCATGATTAATAATTGGTTTAGATCAATTATAATGAGTAAATAACGAGACAAATCTACGTGTGATGTTGTGAAAACAAGTTTATAATGCTTCTTAGTTATATGAAATACTTATCTTGGATATGTTTATGTCATAAAGGCCATTTTCGTGGGTATAAAATTTAATTTCAGTGTAAAATAATGTGGGCTAAAATTCTACCTAGATGTTGTTTATAATACTATTTTTCTAAATACTTAGAGTTGAGCCATGCGACTTTAATATGATCCTGTAAATGATCATGTTTTTGGTCTGATATTGATGAATATATCACCCCAATGGTATTTTTAATAAATTTTATGTTATCTGTGTTTAGGGAGCCACTATTGAGATGAGTAGATCGAAGCATGAGTAATGGATTTTGGAGGTGTCCATATAATTAAATATGGGGAATCAATAAGTGTTATAAATTATTGCATAAAAAATTAGAGTCCACTATTAATGTAAATTTATTAAATATATAATATTAATGAAATTAATAAGTTATAATGTATGTAAATTGTGAATTTTTTGGGGTATAATATATATGAATAAATAATTATACAATAGAGAATCATTGTTTG
Organism: Viscum album; assembly: GCA_963277665.1. Classification (NCBI taxonomy): domain Eukaryota; kingdom Viridiplantae; phylum Streptophyta; class Magnoliopsida; order Santalales; family Viscaceae; genus Viscum; species Viscum album. The sequence goes on along the minus strand of OY728126.1, from coordinate 2,043,152,417 downwards.
ATAAGGCCCATGAGTTTGTAAAATAATCAGTCTATTAAAATTATGAGATCATGGTTGGTATGAAATAATGAATAAGAGATGATTTGTGTAGGATAATTATATTTTTAGAAGAACTAATAATGTAATCCATATTATGGGAACAACACCATTATTAATTTGAGTTATTAGAATCAAATTTTTTTATCAACTTAATTTATATATAGTTTCTGTATTTAGTTTCATTGGGGTTGTAATGATTATGATTATCATATGATAATTTATTGGCTGATGGTATGTGTAGTAATATATTTTACAAAATACACTTATTGAGTATGGAGTGAAATCATTACGAAGTAAGAGTCTTAGTTAACTGAATCCTTTTAGTTTGTGATGGATCCAAACTAGAAAGATTGTAGTATTGGTAGACCAATTTTTTCACGTACCTCAAATACTATGTATTATAAATCATCCATGATAGTAATGTGTGATTATTTCCATTCATAATTTTATTTATTAATAACACAATGAATTATCGAAGAGTTTTTTGAATTGAGAATATATTAGTTCTCTCAATGAGACACTAGGGAGTGATTGTTATAATTTAGATTTTTTAATGAGGTATCATACAACCAGAAATAGTGGAAATCATTGGTGTAGCTATATAAATTTTTTTATTCCTTTGGAATATTATAAAGTTTTATTTGTAAAAAAAATATATTTAATGTGATATTGTTATGTGTTTTATTGAAAGCCATAAATTGACATGGAAATTAGTGTTTTCTAGGGTGATAAAGATTATTAAGGTTATATTTGTATAAAATATATATTTTTTAAAACAACTGATAGGTATTATGTGCCATTTAATTATTTCATATAAAAGATAGTTCTTTATATGAGATTCTAGGTTAATAGAATTATATGTAGTTTATAAAAATAATTGATAAGTTTTAGAAGATTTTTTATGATATGATGGGTAATAGATGGTATTTTGGAATTATTCCAATATATGAGAATACTAATGTTGTGGTTGTTGTAATAACCCACATCCTTACAATTTATTAAAATTATAATAAATTTTTATTGGATTATTATGAGGGATAAAGATTTTGAAATTTCAACATAGAAAAGGTAGATGTGTTTTTTCGATATATTAATTTTTTTAATTAAGGGTATAAATATTGTATTTATTTGTGCAAAAGTCATGAAAAAAATATCTGGTGTTAAAAATAATAAATTTTATGATTTGTGGCTACTATAGGATACTAGATTCCAAGTTACAATGATTAATATAACACATATAGAATTTAAGGGGTGTCCTTTTCTTTAGGATATTGAGTTACCAGTTCCCATACACAATGTAACTTGTGAGTTACCAATTTTATGGTTCGTGTGCCATAAGTTCCAGGTGGGCCAATGGATTATTTATAAAAATTATAATAATAGTAATTATTTTTATAGTTATTACTCCTTTTGATTTTATCATAGTGTGGTGAAACATGTAGATTAATTATCTCACTCTTTATATCCTATGTCACTAGTGATTCCACTATGGTTAGGGGAAATTTTATTTCATTTACATATAACTTTAATTGATGAACTCTAATATCCATAGTATTTATCCCTCTCCATTAGTCCCACTATGATTTTGGGGAAGTAGAATAATGATTTTACTGATGATACCATCTAATCCTAGTATTATTATTTTAGGAATATGTGGATTTATGGATTGATTAGATAAATTGGTATAAATTTAGGAGTGTGCATTATGTTTTTTTTCTATTTTAATCAAAATATATCACATTGTGAATTATTAAATGGGTTTTGGGATTATTTTTCTCACAGAGGTAGTAAAACAATTCTCTAGGAATTCTACATGAATTCTCTCAGAGTTTATGAATCATTATATATCACAATGTTTTTTCAATATATTTTATTATTTGATAAATTAAGTTCAATTAAATTCATATTTTTATAAATAATATGTTGGGACATTATTCCCAATAATTAAGCCCATGATATTGGTAATTTATGTAGTATCAATTGTGTTATGATGAATTTCATTAATCGAGGTGTAATTTTGTTTACACCATTAGAATTGATATATAATTTAAAATGTTAGTGAAATGTGTGTTATAACATGTTCTTGTATATGTTCTCCACTATAGATTAATTAAATTGGGACCAAGGGATTCTAAAATTATGAGTTATATATGGTGTGTCCTTAATTGAGTATATTTGTAACTTTATCTTTTCTTATTTTAATATCCCATAGATACGAAACCATTAAGGTGAATTGAATCTATACATAAATGATTGATATCATGTATTTAATTGACCAAAATAATACATGAAGATATTATAATTCTGTTTCATTTATGAAAGTATAATGGGTTAAGAGGGAATAAACCTACCAAAGGGTTCATATGGTTTTTTATTTGTCTTATGTGATATGAGAATCGTCCATTATTGTATTATTGGATTATTGGATTTTTTATTAGATAACATTATTCATATAATTCATTATGTTATTTGATGATATTAATTTTGTAAAGTTTTTTGTGAGTCTATGATGGATCATTGAATTAATTTATCGGAATAATTGATGGATTAGTGGGTATAATGGATCCCAATGACTTTCCCCCTTTATAGGCGAGGTTTTATTATCCTAAAAATAGGAGATCAAGGATAGTTTATACTATAGATTCCAAGGTAAGGATGAGGGATATACTGAAATGTGGATTATGTGATAGGTTGGATAATGGGTTCATATATTTGTATTTTGATTTTTTTATTTTGGAATGACTTGATTGTATTATTGACAATATGGCAGGGGTTTTATTTCATGTGGGTTTGACAAGACACAAGGGGGGAAACATAAAAGTATATCATGGCTAAAAAATATGACCTTTGATATCATGTGATAGGTTGGATAATGGGTTCATATATATGTATTGTGATTTTTATATTTTGGAATGAATTGATTGTATTAATGAAAATATGGTGGTTTTTTCATATGGTGTTGGTTCGATAAGAGCCAAGGTGGAAAACCATAAAACCCTATCATGGCTAAAATATATGACCATCGATATCACATTTTTAGTGTTAGTAATGTATGTCTATGAATAGATATGAATATCAATTATATCAAATGGAACTAAAAGATATGGTTCCACATGTTTTAAATGGGATTCTTGATTACATTTTATTATTATATACTAAACATTGTAACATGTGATGTTAGGGTGAGTAAATGTTTCCTAGAATGTGACAAGTTATATTTTGAGTAAAATGTATATTTATTGTTGGGTAAGATAATGGGTCTGGAATTAGAGATTCTAAAACTATGATAAACAAGAATCTATATGTGGGAAAGTTTCATGGATATATATTTTTTGTGGAATGTGGATTTTTCCTTAATAGGTTGTCATGAAATGTGTTAGTGAGGTGTCATTGAATATTGCATGTAGAGTGAAATGTATGGAATTTAAATATTAAATTTCTTATAAAAATAGGCTTCATTAATTATTATAAAACTAAATTTTATGTCCTTCAAAAAATATGGGGTTCAATTTTGGGATTCCCATGAACAAGGTCAAATACAATATTGGTGAATATTGTAGGGGATAGTCGGGATTTGGGACCTCTTTTATTAGTGTGTTTCCATAAGATTAAAACATTTTATTAGGTCTTCTATCATTCTATTTCCCCTTGATAATTTCAGTAGCATGGGTTTATGTTGATTGTTTAGGTTGTTTGTTGTATTTTTCATTACAAAATTATAAGATTTAGTTTTCATGTTGTGTGCTATTATTGTAATTTTTAATCCTTATACATAAAATAGTTCATCAAGTTTTATATTATTTACTACTTATATTATATATTTTTAATTATTTTTCACACCATACACATGATATTTAGTTTATGTATAGACCATATGGTTGAAATGTGGGACCCCTCATAGAATGTGTAGTGGAATGTGCCATGTTTCTTTGAATGAGTTGGATATGGGATTGAAGAGTGGATTTTGGTTGTGGTGGAGTCTAATTGTGTATTTTTTACTTTTATTTAATGATGAATAAAATCAAACTACAAGGATATATAATTTTATGTATTTATTTGTATTAAATTTATAACACATTATATCTAATGGGTTTATAGTATATTTTAATAATTTTCTGTTATATGTAATTCCATATATATATATCCTTTTCTAAATTGTGAGGACATTAATTCTATTATTTAAATGTTATTGATGGCTCTTGATAAATATAGAATAGTCACCATAATTTTAATTATGGACTCTAACTATTATTTAATATCATATAATATATTTGGAGGTGATTCTGAATTTATATAGTTACCCTAGAATGGTCAATGTTCAGGTAGATAGGGATGAGAAACTACATTATAACAATAAAAAATATTTTAATAATTATATTTAAAACCTATAATGCATTAATTTATATTGTATTCACGTATTATTTTCCATTATAGTTTTAAAAAAATATAATCAACGTGTATTAATCATCAACCAAATATATACCTATCCAATTTAATGAAATAAAATATTGAGTAATAAAAAAAACAATGTTGATATTCATAAATATATAAAAAATGAAACATTACCCATTTATGAAACAATTTATCTCTTTGGGGAGAGTTGATATTTTTCCAAATAATTTGGATGATGGATTGTAGTTTTTATAAATTAAAGGAAATTAAACGAGGTTGTGATGATGAACCACTTCATACTCCTAAATATTGAAATGAATTTTAAAAAAATTGTGGGAGATGAAATATTCTCATTGACTGATTTATATTAATAATATTATTAATAGAAGATGTAATAAGGGGATATCTGTAATATATATTTTATATTACTATTTTATATTAACATTTTTAATAATTTTCTTTAGAGTAATTAATTCAGTAGTGGTATTCATGAGTTTATAATCCTGAAATTTTATTAAATCTTGAATAATTTGTTTATGATAATCATTGAAGAAATCACAGTGTACTACAACATATGTGATGATTATATAATATATATGACGATATATTTTTTAACATTTATGACAGAAGAAATGTATCAAAATTTCTCCAAGTTGAACTTCCTTGTGTATGAACTATATGTTATTTGTCATGTAATCTCATTGCAAAGTGTATTGATTAATCAATCAAATTCTGATGAATTCGTATCAAATTATTTATGTACTAATGTAATAATGTTACCATAAATTTTTGATGAGCTGGAAATCCCATGGTGATTTTTTTAATTCATGCGATTTTTTGAGTCTGTGAAAGTGTAAGAAGCTTGATTCCGAGGCCCGGTGTGACCAGAATCAATTTCAGATGTTTTTTTCTGGTATGTTCTGTAAACGTATGAGGGAGATTTTATAACTTTTGAACCGGTGCTCAGAACTGAAATTTGATGGCACTGTTGAACTCACAATTCCAGTATTCGCTCAAGAATACTTTCACCTCGATGACAGATGGTCAAGAATGAAAGTTAGTTTTTGTGTTTTTATGAATTAATTATATAAAAATAATGTTTTAGCGTTAATTTTATTTTTATTTTGTTGAAACCTCAAAGAGGAGGTTGGAGGTGGGGACCACCACACCATAACAACCCATAAGAGGTTATGGAAGTGGGGCCCACCCAAGGTCTAAAACTCCTCTTCATGTGAAGTTAAGTTGGTGGGACCACCCAAGACCACTTAGACTCTAGAAATCCCCTCATTAATGTGGTAGAGCCTCTTGATCTTCTCTACACATATTGGTGCCAACCAACCCCATTTTATTAATTAATCCTCGTCAATTAATTAAATGATTCATTTTGAATTTCATCCCAACGAAATAATAGATATTATAATCTATTATTTGGAACATCTATTCACATTCGTATTTAGGGGAAGAGAGCTTCATAGAAGAAGAAATCCCCAACGAAGAATGACCATCGAAGAACGAAGAACACTTCATTCGGTAACAACGTACACCTTTTTCTTTCTACAACCGGAACACAGGAGGAAGCTACATCCTTGAACAATACCGATGAAGTCATCCTCGACATGTTCATCTACATTCCTGATGACAATGAATCCGAGGTAGGGGTTCAATCTTGCTAATTGTTGGGTGTTATTCATCTTCCATCGTGGTTTAGAATTAGAAGCTGCTTGATATCACTCTAACGTGGAGGGCTCGAGCCAAACAAACACGGCCCGACCCCTCTGCATTCATTGTGGATTTTGATGCTCAATGCGCCATGAGTCCGGGTTAAGCGTCACCAGTCAACAATGGTTGCAGATCGAAGGAGATGACCCGAGGAATGCGTGACTTCTTCCGGAGTGAGAATCTGGCCACCAGAACTCGTTCGGTGACCCTCATAATGTTCGCTGAAGGTTGGTGCGACGTATTAACTGCATGGACGGCGGCAACACAACAGCGCCTGAAGGAGAAGGCCACAACCGATGGACCGCATTGGTGTAGCAGGGGCCGGCGCAGGGCCGACCATAAAGGAAGCCGATGGCCCTAGCTGTCGGGATGCCGGAGAAGGCGCGACGCAACCGGCACCGTGTGGGGGACCGAAGGAGTGCTACAGCCCATGGATGCGGTGGTGCAGTAGTGGCCGGCTAGAGTATGACAACGAAGAGGTTCGGAGACCCGAGCCACCAGGTAGCCAAAATAGGTGTGGTGCAACCAGCGCCATGCGAGGAGCCGGCTCACCACTCGGCCAACCGAATACATCAGGACCCCGTGTGTCCTACATGACACACCAGTTCCAGCCCAGCATCGGTTCCACCCATCTGAATAACTATGTCGTTCGGGAGCCAAGGGCGGGGCCTTCCCCACTAGATGCGGCTAGGGCGGACCCCCGCGGGCCGCTGGGCCGCCGGGCCGAACCTAGCGCGGGCCGAACCTAGTGTGGGCTGTGCCGCCCCCTTGGGTAGGGTTGGACCCGTGGGCAGGGCCGGACCTGCGGACCGAGTTAGACTCGCAGACTGGGTCGGACCCCAGTCCGGACCCAGGTCGGGCCAGGTTGGTCTGACGGGGTCGGACCCGACCCGGACCTGTTTGACCTGATTTCACCTTCTCTCCCATAACATGGGCTACGGGTGTCCAATTGACGAACCGCATACGGTGACCGAAATATTGGAGTGAGAAAATTATTTTGACATAACCAACTTGAGGTTTTAACGCAGTTGGGGTATGGTAAGGTTGGATTGAACATAAATAAAAATGGGTCCTTGGAATGGAAATGCCAATTACTCTTAGACCGGACATCCCATTGACACATTGTTTTTCACGTTGTGTTATTTTTTGACTAGACGGAACATCGGGATTCATAAAATTTGGACGACATGGATGTCGATGTATCAACACTTGGCTTGAGGAGCGTACCCTCCCGGAATCAAGCATGCTTTCTAGAAACCCTATGGCTTGTTGTGCACTGTTGACTGTTCCTGGAACATGTGTTGGTCCGACAGTTCTAACTTCTATTCCCGGATCATGTGTTGGTCCGATAGAATAGCTAGACATGGATCATGTGTTGGTTTGACAGCTATGACGACTGTTCCTAGATCATGTGTTTTTCCGAAAGTTTTGACTTCTGTTCCTGGATCATGTGTTGTTCTGATAGAACAGATGCTCATAGATCATGAGTTGGTCCGATATCATAGAAGATTCAGTGGCTACATATGATCATCTCTATCTCTCAAAAAAATGTTGTAAACCTATGTGAGCTGAGTTAGTAACTGGTGTATTCCTCATGATTGAGATGGATTACTAGATAACATAGGTATATTTATGGACATATACCTAAGTTGAGTTATCTATTGATTTAATTGTTTTTGGTTTATCCTTGTTTGATTCTATGAGACCTTGAGGGTCTTAGGGTCCCTACAGAGTATTGTTATCCTCACCCATGCATGGGTTATGCCCGCACCTCATTGTGTTGGATGCAGACGGTAGACAAAGTTGACTAAGGCTGAGTAGCTGGACTGGACGGTACCCAGAGGTGGACCTTACAATGAGTTGGTACATAGAGGAGACTGAAGTACATGGAGTGGTGAGGAGGCCATATGTATCTATCCTTTAAGTATGATCATCAGAGGATGATACAGTAGCTGCTTTTCTATTTCAGTTGTACTTGAATTTCCGTATTGGGCTTGTATATTCAGTCCCTTTTACTTTCTAGCACTTATTTTATATACATCTTTACTTGGTGTTTACTTCCAGCTCGTACACTGTTTGTGTGTGTTTTCAGTTTATAAAAGAAATGCCTTCACAGTTTTAGGGATTTGATGCCATTTGTGCTAGTCTCCAGCCCCTATCATATGGAAGGTGGACTTGGGGTAGTCACGACATGGGCCTCGGGGGACGGTTCGTGACAAAATTATTAAATTTTATGGATATTATAGAAGTATCATGTTATATGTTACAAATATCATCACATCTATGAATATTTTGATAAATAACGACAAATATTTTTCTATTTAAAAGAAATAATTGGATATTTTTTGGCATATATATGAGAATTTAATCGATAGTATAATAAATTATTTTAATATTTTATGTCTTATGTTTTTTGATTTACAATTATTATTCTTATATGGACATGGGTAATATATTTATTTTATAATATCATGTGGTCTCTTACAAAGACATTACCTTATTATAAAGTACAATATGGCATTCATATTCCCCAAGATCAAATGATATTTTTTCAATTAGAAGAACATGATAATATTTCATTTAATATAGGTGGAGTACACATAATATTATTAAATTTAAATTTCTTATAAATTGGGTAATGTTTATATGTTGGTTGATTAATGGATTTTGAATCGATATCATAATGTAGTTTGTGAGATGAATGATGAACATGGGATGCTGAAGTATCTTACAACATTATTTACAGACATAAAAGATGATATTTTAGAGATATTATTATATCAAATGTTGATAAACTCTCATTTTTTTTTGAATTGTGTGGGAATCTAATTCAGGTCATACTAAGGTAGAGGTTTAGAGAGATTATTATTTATATAGAATATTTAGAATATTTATATGTGATGATAAATATCGAGTTCTATTTTGGGGAGATATTATTTTCATATTCGAAAATATAGTGGGTTATACATGGGTTAAATATATCACATATAACTATAAATAAATGCATAATATATATAGTATTTTGTGAACTTCATATCGAATATATATTGGATGGAATGTATAACATTGTGATCCATCATGTTTTTTGTTCCCATTGGATGTTCCAATCTAATATTGGGGGAATTTATCGTTAGAATTTGTATTAAGTTTTACCCAATGGTCAATGACTCCATGGAACCATATGTGTTATTATATACATACTAAATAATGTGGTAGTTTTTTATAGTTTATAAATTTGATCATGGTAGAAAAATAATCACAGAATTATATTGAATAACTATAGTCCTCTATGGAGTTCCAAATATGAATATATTATAAAAATATTCTAGCTCAACTTAATGGATATTATAGGAACTAAAATGTGTGATTTATTCTCATATTTACTTAAAAAATCACTCAATTATAAAATAAGTGATTATATGATGTGGAAAATTTTAATATGATAATTTTTTTCAAATTTATCCATTATTTCTTTGAATCTTTTTTAAACAATAATTTATTTTTTAATTTAATTGAATAATAATTTTAATTCATCCATTATAATATATCTATTTATAGAGTTCGAAGGGAAATAATTTACGCTAATATTGTGTTGGATTTTTGCTGGTGAGGAAAATTACATTAGAATATAAATGACTTAAATTATAATATAGAAGGCCTTTGTGATTCAAGAGTTGATGACGTGTAACCCAAAAAAATTCATGATCTTATGAGGATCTGAAGTGGTGGTGTTTGATATTAGAATCTGTGTGATCTAGATTGTCTATCAGCTTCATAATATGTTACTGTTTTGTTTGGATAGATATATTCAAATAAAATTCACCTAATCTCAAAACATATATGATAAAATTAGTTATGTTGAATAACTAGAAGCACTTCTAACCTTGATGGAATGAGTTAATAATAACTTCCATGAGTTACATAATTTTTCGCACCCAAATGATAAATTACATATGATTGATTTTGATGAGTTAGATATTATTGGGGAAATGAGGATTATGGGACAAACCATGGAGGTCATAGATCATACCAATAGGAATTTAATGGAAAATTATCTAAATTATTATTTTTCTAAAAGAGGTATAATATCTAGGAGGAATTTATGTGATAGTGAGTTTTACATAACATATATCAATAGTAAAACAGATTTAAAATATTGATTAAAGTAAATAAATTGTAATTTGTACATTTATTTAAAGATTTCGTTTATGGGTTTCCATTTATTGAAATTTTGTAGTATAATAATTTTGATCGTAAATGTATTTTTTAATAGGTATCTCAATTGGTAGTTATATGATTTTTTTATTTTTTTAATCAAATAAAATTTTTTATTAATAAGTATGGTAATCATTTGAGTTGTAATTATCATGAATTTCAAAATTATTCATGTATATGAAATTCACTATATGAAAATATAAATTAGTGAAATATTATAATTATGAGGTGTTTTATTTGTTTAAAATTAAATATTATGTGAAAAAAATGTATTGATTTGTAAAATCACTCTACAATTTGATATAGTATTTGATAAAATGAATTAAGTGACGGATCTAAGGGAAGGATAAACTTCCATTTATTATGAAATTTTAAATACAAAGATATTTTATTCATATTTCAAAACTATATATTTTAATCTAAATTTATATTTAATTAAAATTATTTGGTTATAATAGTTCTACACAAGAATAATAGTTGGTGTGGAATATCATTCCATAGATTTTGAGGAGTTCATGAACCGTGATGTAACATTTTATGAAATTTCCACATTGAATTTATTATAGGTATAAATTTTATTGGGGATGTTGTTATGAATACTAAAATATAGGATGTCGTTATTTAAATTTATATTTAAACTTTTTATCAATGAAATGGTAGTGTAATAGGGGATATTATAAAATAATTACATTAAAAATTGTAAATTTCCAATTTGAATTGGTATGTGAAATTTAAGGGGGGTATAGATTTTAATGAAATGAATTTTTAGTCATAGTTAAACTAACATATTTCTATATAATATATAGTATTACAATATTGTTTATATTCCATTTATTTTATAAAAAATTGTAGAATTATTTCTCCCACTCAATTTCTTGTCATTTTTATAAATCATAGAACCCGTGAAAGTCTTCACGAAGTGCATGATTATATTTTTATAGTTTTCATTTTCTCGCATTAGGAGACCAAACCTACACATATCAATAAATTTATTCATGGAATTTTATCTATTTATATAATTACATACCATATTTAGGGATTCTTATAAAAACTACAATGTAATGATTTATAATATACTTAACACTTTAACAACACACCCTCGTAACATTTTTTCACTAAGGTGAAAAATCACATGGAATCATTTAATAATCATATTAATGAGATGATATTGAATATAAAAAATGGATATTAATTATTTCATTGTGATTTATTTACCCATTATGTATCATGTCAAAATAAATATAACTAACTAAAATGAATATAACAAATGGAAAAAAGTTATATCATAAAAAAACCATTGAATATCAATAAATTGTACGTGTATTATTCATTCAAATGATATACTAGAAAAAACATACATTAAATTCCTATAAAATAATAAATAAATAACAAAAAATAAAATGAAAAAAAGTAACATCTCATGTTATACTAGAATCATTATAAAACATAAATATAGTTTGTCACCAAAAATCATCTATATTTAAATAGGTCCCTATAGAATTCCTTCCATTACATCAATATAATTTTATTTTAAGGTGATTTTTTATGTTAACATGTTATAAAAAGAATAATTGGAAACTAATATATCCCCAAGAATGTAAAAAACCTAAATTATAATGTATAATTCAATGATCATTTTGAATATTTTTTTTGTTTTCTCCTTAGGATTTCATTGGTTCGAATTATTTTTCTAGTGAGGTATGAGGATGGTTTTGAAGGAATCATACAAACATTTTAGTGTGAGGGAATTGGGACCATGTTATAGTGTAATAATGTACTCCTAGATCTTCTTAATAAGTGTATATAGGGAATGAATTCCCATACACCACAATTTGGGCTTATGAATGATGGGATGTGGAGAACTGGGTACCCTGGATTTGATGGCCATGTACCTGATATACAATCAGTTGTGTTTTTAATGTATGTCACATTACTTCTCCTAGGACCCAACATTAATTATACCACTCTTTCTACCCCCCAAATATCACTATACTAGTCTCGGAATTTTTGGTATATTTGGATTCTGAGAGCTCCTCTAATAAATTTCTTCCAAAATTGATCCCTAAAAATTTCCATGATCTTATATTGGAAGGTTATTTCCATGAAAGACATACATGATAGTTACTCTCATTTTTTCATATTATTTAATTCCAATGCCTTATTTATAGTTCACATATCTAATTTTTAGGGCAATGGTTCTCTGGTTTGAACATCATCACACAATATGGGTTATTTAATGTTTTTTTATTTATATATTTTTCACAATAAAATATAATAAAATATTTCTACAACACTTAATCAAAACCCACAGTGGAGTTTTCCTACTAGTTTTCTACCCACACACTATGTTGGGCAAGTTAGTGAATGTAAAACCACCTATTTTGGAGATCTAGCTAAAAGAATGTGACCTAAATCATGTATTTTAGAATGTAGAGAAGGGTATGAAGAAATTTTACACCAATACCTAACATGAAATACTTTTTTGTGTAGTGATATAATATAAAAATTCTATTATTATTTAATTTATTTATAAATCTTATATATGGGTCATTTTTTACTCTTTCTGTGTCACCAACTTGAAAAATATTTATAATGGAATGTGACATTATTTATATGATTATCATAACACAAAAACTACATACTACATCATATTTATTATTAATGTATTTAAATTTATTTGGTTGATAGTTGTATAATATTTAGATAATAGTGTTTAAATTTATGGTCCATGTAATCACTTATTGTCAGTGTTCTCTTACTAATAGGAAGGCATGCATAAGGCTAGCTTGGGATCTTGATCGCACGTGGTGAGATTTTAGTGGTGTTAAAAATGGAATCAGAGGCCGATTTAAATTTTATTTATGTGGGAAATGAAATAGTATAGATAGTATGATAATGAATATTATGTGAAGATATACATGATTTTTTCAAACACCTATATATTTGACATTAAAGTTTTATTTATATGGGGTATTATTTTATTGGTTTTGAAATTTAGGTTTCTTACTGACCTTTTTGTGTTATTATACTGTTATGTTTTAACAGTTTTTATATGTCTTGTAGTGGTGGGAGTTCTTATATTTATACATAATGACTTAATATATAAGATATCATGTCATGTTTCTCATTTTATGTGACTGTTAATGATATAAATTATTTATGTGTAAAAAAATATATTCCATTTTTTCCCATATACATTATTACTAGAATCCAATTATTTTTTCATTAGTATTGTAATTATTATTTTATATTAATATGAATTATGTGAAGGTGAAATTAATATTTTCATAAGCCTTGGAAAAATAGTGAGTAGTGATCATTCAGTGTATCGTGAAATGTATCATACGTGGGAGATATATTTGTGTTCCAATTAATTATTAAATTGGTTTAATATTTAATCTATTAAATGAATTTTATACTATATTTTTGGAATTAGAGAATATTTACAATTTATATCATCCCATGTTCACACCATGGGAAGGATAAAAGGGTGATCACTTGGATAAAAAATATCATGTTATTCGACCAGTTGATCAGGAGGTAAGAGATATAAATTCAATTTCGTAACTCTAGAGGGTTGCATAGTTGATACAATATAGATATGGGTATTTCCCATGATGTGGATGAGAGGATGTTGTGTTCATAGTTGTATATATACAATTATATAGTTTTTGTGATATTCTAGATTCCACCTTTAGTATTATAGGGAATTCGTTTCCCCCATGATATGAAGGACTAAATCACGGTCACAATGGGTTAATTTGAGATGATTTAGATTATAGATGACTGGTGGATTATTTTTATTGATTTTATTATTTAGATATATACTGGGAAATAATGGGTTGATATTATTTAAGAACATATTAATGAAATAATAACCCAATACATCTTTAATGACATCAATTTAAAGGAGTTTTTCATAGTGTTTCCCTAGATAGATTGAGTGTAACATTTTATAGATATTATGTAATTGGTTTTCATTGATGAATCATGCCATCCATTTTTTAGAGTAATTGAAACTTTATCCCCTTATGGATGTTAATAAGAACAAAAGGTGTTTGAAATATGTGAATATAAAATTGATAAATTGTTAGTAGAACGTGTGTAAGTTTTACCTAACAACATATTCTTAAGTGGTCTAAAGGTATTTTTTGTCGATAATAGACTAATGGAGGAGAGTGGAACATGTATTATCTATTTGAATGGATGTACTAGTGGAGTCACTATAGGTGGTGAATGTGGGGCCCATTCATGTGGGTGAATGTGGAGGTCAAATGGGATATTCCCTCATAGAGAGAGGATGCTAGGTTAATATAAACATTTATCATTTCTAATTTCTATAGGTACTAATTTTTTTGATATGAGAGTGAGAGGTCAGGCGATTAGTTCTTTTAGTTTACTATATAATTGAGAGTGTTAAATTTTTATAGCATTATTGGGAATATATACCATTTATTTATATGGGTGTATCATCAAGGATTATGAAGAGGATATGTGAAGACAAAGGCATCATGATCCTTAGTAGGGGAATCTAATACAATGAGAAATGATTTTTCTATATGGTTAGGCATTGAATCTTCATATGGGTCTTAAGGGAATTAGTTAAAAAGTATAACTCAATGGTCAGTTCCAAAATCTTGTGAGGGAATGATTGTTTAGAAAATTTGATCTAATAAAGTAATATTTTATTATTTGGTAGATGTTATAGTTTATGTGGATGATGTTTAATTGACCAATAGATGAACCAATATATTTTCATCAATTATTTTTTATTTAATTTTAGACACTTGAGTGTATCATTAATTAATATATTGTTGTGTGTTGATTTCATTGGTGTTTGTGGTGGATTTTTCATATGTTATAACAGCTTCTAATACACCACCTGAGGGTTTAATAAAAATTATAAATACCAAGGGTGTTCTATGGTGGTTTGAGGCTACATCCACCAGTGTGATTTCATCATAATTGATATTATTAGTAGTATGTAATATTTTGGATTTATAGGATAATGTACTTCCTTGATCACATATTTCTAATATTGATCGTTATCCATGAAATTATTTTTAGGAATAAATATGTTTTTCTTTTGTGAATAGGTAATTTATTAAGGTAGATTAAGACATAACAACATTTTTTTAATGTAATCATAGCATATTTATATTTAACGGACCTTTAATTTGAGAAATTAATAGATCTATATATTTATCCCATGTATTAGACTATTAATTGGATTAATTTCCGAGGAATTTCATTGTTTTTTAACTTAAGAATTGGAAAAAAAATTTGATAGTATTCATGCATGATACTGAGGCCATTTATATATATTCTTATAATGTTAAACTAGCCATTTTGATATTTCTAAAGGTGATGTTTTATGATCATGAGGGGTAGGGATATTTTTATTTGAGTATCTCTCCTTTAGGTGATTTGATTGTTTCCTCCATGAATGGTAATGACAACATATATCTCTATGGTTTGTATAATTTATTTATATCGTTCGATTTATGTGAGGAAAAAATAATACACATAAGGAAACATTTCAAAATATCCATGATATATTTGATTACTTAGTCATTCCACTCAGTTTGACGAATGAAAAATCATCATCCTTGAATTTTATGAACTAGATGATTCATGAATAACAAGAATTTTTTTCAGTATTCAATGATGTTATTTTAGTAAATTTTCAAAAAAATGTGTTTCTTATTTAGAACACTGATATTAAATTGAGCACTCTTTGATAACATATTAAGCTTACCATATATGTTATGAGTGACATTAATATTTAAGAGGGAGTATTATCCCGATATTATTTATATAAAAGGAATTTATATATCCATAATATCATGGTGGTTTTGATTTCATTGTCCAATAACATGAAATTTTTTTTATCAGTTATTTTCTTTGACATTATCGGAATTCAGGATAGTTAATTTTATATTCTTTTTGTAAAACAAAGACTAATGTATTTCCTAACATAGAAGGGTTTAATTTTTGAATTGTCCAATTAGTGTGAGGAATCTATTAAGGAGTTTACATATAGGTTTATGTATTCTTAAATTCTTATTTATCTATATCTATGGATGGGACATATTATGTATTGTGATTATATGGTGTTTTTCTATGAGTTGTTTTGATCTAGGAGGATATGGTAGTCACATGGGGGTCAAATCGATTATGATTCCAAAATTTTAACTACCCCACATCTACCAAAATTCAAAATTTTTTAATGTACATTAATCCCACCCACATTCTAACACACACCAATGTTATTTTAGAGAATTGGTGTATACTATATAAATATAATAATTTGAACTTGTTTGTTATAACAAAGAAAATTAATTGGAAGGTATAAATATGATAAAACAATTTATTAAATATATTTATATTGATCATACATAAAAATAATTTATCACGTAATATTTGAATATAATCATTGCATTAATAGTGAATTCATTTTGTGCTTTAAAAATACATTTTCATGAATTGTGAGGTTTATTTTTGTTTGTAATGGAATATTATAAATAATTTATATATTAATTATAAATTTTATTTTATAAAAGTGTTATAGTTTTGAAATAACAACATTATAACTATATTATGGTGGAATTATAGTATTTTTTTTGGAAATTATTGATTTATAGTGAATTGTAAAAAATATGTGTTTTTGAAATAATATCAATATTATTTATTAAATTAATTTATTCAAAAACATCATTTGATTATTAATTTTCTGTCAAAGTATAATTTTATTTATTATATATATAATAATCTTTTCAATTCCATTTGAATTAGTAATATTGATTATTTTGTTTTAATTAAAATATAAGGTAAAATAATTCATTTTCTAAAAAAAATTCAATGTTTTTTTCACATTTATATTGAAATTAGTTTATTACACTTATTGAAATTTAATTTTTAAAAATTTATCTATTCTATTGAAACTAGTGGAAAATATTTTCCAAATATGACCCATTGATATTTGGTCATTATGAATAGTATATTTTGTAAAAATTGGTCACCATAGTATTGGGAAACAGAGTAAAATATTGTTCAAACTATTTGATAAAAATTTAAAATAACCCTAAAATTATTTATAAATTAATTAAATTTTTATTTTTTGAAAATCCACATCCATTATTTCATTTTTTTGGTTTTTTTATTTTATGAAAGTTATTTATAGATTTTTTAATGTAAATTAAATATAACATTTAAATAATATTTTTTAAAAAACTGTTTTAAAATATTAAAGTGATTATGAAAAAATTATGGTGTGATAGAAATCATTAGATATAATATTAAATAATAAATTTTTCGATAGTAATTAATTTTCTATTTTTAATGATGGTAAAATTATATAAAAGCTTACATAACTCCAGATAAGTTGTTGGGAATGAAATTGAAAATTTTTGTAAATAGTTTTAAAAATGATTAATCTAATATATTTTTGTAGCTACTAGACTATTATATTCTTGAGTTGGTGCCTTTATTTATTATATTCAAATTGATTCGGTGGGTCGAATCTTGAAGGATGAATATGTTTAGAAGTTTTGGAGAACTATATACAAACATGATAGAAATTTTTAATTTTTAATTAAAAATAAAACATAATACATATGAAAAGAAACCTGAATGAATCATTGAAATATCATTCGAATCTTTTTAATCATATCATAGTGAAATGTAAAATAAAAATTGGTGATCTCCAATTCTTTGTAAATGATATTTTTTAAAAAATATATCATGAATAAATAAGAATAATAAACATTTAAAGATAAACAATGGTACAAAAATTCTATTTATATAATATTATTTCATTGATATGATGAAGAATAATAAATATGTAAAGGTAAATAACTAAAAAAAGATTCATTTTATTCAATAAATAATAATTTAATGAGTATATAACTAATATCACATAAACAATATTCGATATAACAATTATAATGTAATTCATATTGAGGAAAATTATTAATTATGTATTCCATATTTCCTGAAGACATGTTACATTTTCCTTCAAGATCTATCCTCAAAATAAATTAAAAGTAGAGGGTAAAAACCCATTGGATTTGTCCATTTCATTCATCTCATGAGACAATTGAGGATTCAAGGGGATATGCATAACTATTACACACCCATGTCTTGAATTTTCTAATAATTCCAAATATATATAATAAATTATTTAATTTATAAATATTATTTTTTATCATCAATTTTTCATGTTGAGAAAATGATGCATATTTATAAATATTTTCCCAATTATTCATATAAAAATCCACATATACCCAATATGAAAAATATTTATATATTTTAAGAAAAAAAATATACACTACATAATAATATGGATATTTAATATAAATATAATCTCCAATGAAAATATTTCTGAAGAAAGTAATTGTTTCATGAGAATGCTAACATTAACAAAAGAAAATTTACATTGGACACTATCTTTTACCACATATAAATTTTATATCAATTATCCATTAATGAAATAATTGAAATTGTAACTAATAATAACATGATGTATGAATGAATCATGATATTAAATGTCAAAAGTGTTGTCTATACACCATCTAAAAAAAGCACATTGGTTGAAAATATGCCTCAATGAAGGGAAATTGAGTTGAAAACCCTTACCTCACACTCCTTTTTTGATGAATATGATTTAACCCCTTATATAGTGGTTCTAATGATTTCATTAACGTACAAAAGATCTATATTAATATTTATTATATTATATGTGATACTTTTATAAAATTTTATTACCTTTTCATTAATAATCAGTAATTACATGCATTATATTGGGTGTTAATTTCCTAGTTTTACCATTCATTGTTTATCATGAAAGTTCATGTTATTTTAAATATTGTATAGATTAATCATCTAAAGAATAATAATCATGTCATATAATCATATGTATAAATAAATTGCACTTTTACTTCAGACTATGTAATATAATTTTTTCAAATTATGTTTGTTATAATCATGGAGATGGTAGGTCGTACAAATCATGATAAATGATTTCATTATTCTACAACTATTATGGAATTGTGGTATATAAAATATCACTTTTACATAATCATCATAATATCATATGAGTTTCATAAATAAACATATTCACATCATCCATGTGTATTGAGGATGAAACAAGAGTCATTTCGCTTCATGAAGGTGGTTGTCCACACATATATGAAAAATGTTATCTTATTTTAGTGAGTGAAAAATACAGAAGAAAATTATATTTTATATTTCCAAAATGAAAAATAGTTCATTGAAATTTTTTCATAATTTATCTCTTACAATAATTGAAATTATCTTTATCATATTCGAAGTTAGGTTTTTTTAAAGACAAATCACACCGCTTGGTAGGGCGGTGGTACACCATACACATGAGGAACATAATTGTATCTCATACAGAATGGAATTTTAAGAGGTATATATGATATAATGTCTCCAAAGGGAAAATAATGTTATTATATCATATAAATACTTTATATCCATTATAATAATAAATAATTGGTTATGGAAATGGAATAATGAATGACATCGGTTTATGAGGAGGTAGTCTTCTATGCACAAAAATGAATCTTTTGATACTAATTGGATGGAAGTGGGGGTAGTTAATGTCGTTATCAAAAATATATTTAAGTATATTTAATATAATATTGTTATTATTTAACTATTTTTTAATTTGAATTGATATGGGTTGAGGATGAAATAAAATAAAAAATCGCATTGAAGAACCCTAACTCTTAATGGTGTATCCCCCATAGGTTTATAGTAAATTCTTACCCTATTGAATTTATGAACAAAAAAACTATGATAGGATGATAGGTAGGAATTCATGATTTTATTTGGTCTATTCATGCTTGAAAAAAAGTGTAAGATGCTATAATGAATAGTGTAGTAGAGTTTTCCTTTTATATGTGTGGTGAGTGGGGAAATTTTAATTTTTGAAAATAATGAATTCCACTCAATTTTAATTTAATTTCAATTGTATTGAAAAATACATAAATATAAAAAATATAATGTATAAGGCCAAAATATGGCATCAAATTATATTTTAGACTAGTGTTTCAGTTATTTTAACCTTTAAATATCTTGTTTAAATATAACAATGCTAGTTTTTATAATGATTGTATTATGAATAAATTAAATTTATTTGATTTATTTTGATATAAACTAAATAATATTAATATATTGTTACATGAAACTATAGATTATATTTATTTTTATGACAAATTTTCTTTCTACAAAACATCAAATTGTTATTCTAATAATTTGAGAAGATAATAATAACCTATGCATTAACTTGGCGGAAATGAACAGTATTAACCAAAAAATTATATATATATATATATATTCAATAAATTGTTTTATAATAGTCTTATATATATTATATAAATCATTTAAGAATAAAATAAAATTTTATGCATAAAAAGGTATTTGTTTTCAAATGGATGTTTTACGCATTTTTATGGAACATTTAATTCAGATCAAAATTATCAAAACAAGATATATTATATATTATAAAATAAAGACCATTTATGAAATATTAATTTCAATATAATATCAGGTTTAATTTTTGGTATTTTCTAAAAAGATTCATTATTTGATAAATAGTGAAAATTATGATTTTATTAAACAATTTAATTTTTTTGATGAATATTAAAGGTTAATTAATGTTTTATTAGTTTTAAATTTAAAGTAGTTGATTATATTTTGAAATAATCCATTTATGGTTCATTAAAATGATTATATACATGCATTTCATATAAAATCATTTTATGTTTTAAAAGGGCATTTTCCAAAAAAAAACATTTCATGAGATTTTATCAGTTTTATTTTAAATTAATGTCTTCATAATCTTTGTATTATATTTTTAGAAATGAATTATAAATTAATCTTCCGGAGTTCCAAATTTATTAATTTGGTCCCTTCTATTTTTTACCAATATGAATAGTAACAATGGTAATAAAATTCATTGTTAAAGAATAAATTGTGAATATTCAATTAAAAATAAATTGATACATACTATAAAATTATTTAAACACTTCTATATTTTTATTGTATTAATATTCATAGACCCTAAACAAGTAAGGTTCAAAAATAAGTTTTTTAAAAGGTATTTTTCGGTGGAAATTACTTCTATAATTAATAGATCAAAAAAGACACAAAATGTCACTTTGGTTGTCTTACATTTACCACACATTTCCCTGTGAGAGAAAGGATTATATTAATGAATCAATAAGTAAATATTTTACTTAATAAAATTTTTTGGATGATAAAAATTATCTTTGACTTGTTTGGCTAGTTATATGAAACTATAATATTTATAATATTTTATTTAATAAAAAATTCAAGATGGTACATTCATGTTTTAAATACGATATATATTAAATATTATTATGCAATATTGGATATTTTTCTTCATCATGATTGTTTGTTATTAATTTTATGTCAAAAAATAATTGAATTAAATTCAATATAAACCCTGATGTAATAATAATTATATTAATGAAAATATAAAATGACTTACATTAGTAATATTAAAATAAATATAATTTTAAATAATGAATATGAAATTTTTTTCTAAATGACCTGACCTCTTAATGATATAATAAAAAAATTGATCTTGAGTTTTCATATTGATATAGTTTTATTTCCAGGTAATGAATTGTGTCAAAATTGACCCTAATGATATTTTATGAAAATAATATTTTACAAAATTATTAATAAAATATAAAAATTCATTTAAATGATAAATTAATATTACTATTTTACAAAATTTTATAAATTATTCATTTATTTTGATATTGACATGAAATAAGTAAAAATTGTATCCTTTTAATATTGATAAAGTTGTTACCTCATTTAAAATTAAAATAGGTTAATGAAAGGTTAATAAAGATGATAAGGATTAAAACAAAATTAAATCATGTCTAAAATATATTTATTGATGATATTAAATCCATAAATAAGTTTTCTTTCAATAAATTTTAAATTGGATGTAATTATTGAGATATAATTTATTATAAATTAGTATTTTGAAGAAATCCCAAAAGTGCCCCACACCTTCATTATAAAAGAACACATCCTCTCTCACTTATTCCCATTACATTGAACCTTCATGGTAGACCATACCATAAAAAATTTAAATTATATATTTTCTTATCCACATTATATATGTTCTAGTCTTCTAAAATGGATAACCCTAGTTTCACTAACAGATGATTTAAATGATGTTCCCCAAAGAAGAGGTACCCTTGCTTACCAAATATTAAAAGATTATATCTTCTTCTATATACTATTATGTTGTTGTTTACATTATAATTTAACAACCACTATATAAAATATATCATCCTATGATATTATTATTTCTTAACAACCATAAGAAATCTTGTATCTAACATATGAAAAACAAAAGCGCTTCGCTAGAGTGCATACATATTTCAGTCTCCTGGTCGTGGTGTAATCTATTTTCATCACCAATTTATTTGTATACAAAAAATAATGATAATATATATATATATATATGATAAATATAAATTTATATTTATTTTTAAAACTCATATTCCATCCTCTTTCTTAATATTTCACCATTTAGGTGATGATACCATTAGGTGTTCATATATATGGCCTACCATCTCCACGACGCGATTCGATTCCTTTTACAAGTTCACCATTAAAAATTGATATTATAAATGTATAAAATAAATAAACATGATATATTACAGTAATATAATTCTGGAAATTATGAAACTATATTATATGCTCATGAATAGAGACATATATGAGAAAACACGCCGAGGAAAATGAAATAGATAACGCCTAAAAGTAGGGTAATAATGAGATGGTATTAAATAATGAGATAAGATTATATTATATGATCATATATATATTATAAATAAGAATACTGTTATCATATAAATTAATATCATTATTTAATCCATTAAACATGCGGTTTCGAAATGTTTGAAGGAAATCAGAGATAAGTTAAGCAGATTTCATGTCTCACTTTTATTTCTATGAGACATATTCCATATTGACCAGTAGTTTTTTATGTGTGGATTATATAATAAACAGTATTTAATCTTTTATCCATATAACTAAATGTGTTTTTCTTTAATTTCCAGTTTAATAATCTATCTCTCATGGGGTTTACAGTTAAAATGTTACCCAATCGATAAACGAATTTTGTATCAATTTTCCTTCATTGAGACACATGTTATGTTATGAACCTCATTTTTTTAATGTTTGTATACTTACCTTTAAATTTTTTATCATAAATATAATTATTTTCTTGATATTAAAATGTTCATTTATTATTATTATCTCTTCGGTCAAAATTCATTATTCCTTCAAAACAATGATTTAAAAAAGAGTTTTAGTTGTATTTTAAATGATCTTTTATGTATTGTCATGTTAATGGATTTAAAATATGATTAAATTGTGGTCACAAATATTCCTTTTTATGTTGTTATTTTTATTTGAAATAAAAAATGTTTTTAAAGTTTTTGTGATTATTAATGTGTATTTGAAAATAAGAATGATATTTTCATAAAACATTATTCCACATTATGTCTCCTAATTGTTGTCCAAATAAGATAAAATTATTTTATTTTACTAATTTTTTACTAGAGATAATATTCAAGGATATTATCATTATTGGTTTATGGCTATATTATTATTATTTTAATGAAAACTGTTTTTCAATGAGTTATTCTAGGATGAAATGTTAATTAAATGTTTTATATACGGGTTCTGATATGATTTATGTTCTTATGGAACACATATATATGATTTTCATTATGTGATGTGTATGACCCATATATCCCTAAAATTCATTATTTAATAATTTATGTGTCATGATATAATAATGGGAAATAATTTTATATTCTTGATCCGCAATAGGAAGAAGGAGAAACACAATACCTTAAAATAATATAAATATTGCTGGGGATGGTGGTGTTTGATTCCCATTAGGCGTAATCTCTATTAATGTCCCTGATATGTTTTGGCAATGAAACCCGACTTATTTGTAATGATATTAATTTTTTTATGTGTTCCATAAATCAATTTTCTATTTTTATGTTACCCATTAACGTTTTATACTATTTACTCCATTATTATTAATGTATTATGAACTAATAATCATTATTCCTTGACTCATGAATATTATAATAGATAAGAAATGTAAAATCATCAAATTTTATACATATATTCTCATACCCAAATGCTTATGTCATGTTTTAATATCTCTCTTATAAACCTCCATGAGCATCAGTGCTCAACATTTATTATGTTACCCATCCCCAAGTTATGATGAAATGTTTTTAGTATGATATACATAAGAATAATTCTTGACATGAAACAATTTGGGAGAAAATATATTTTTTAATGGGGAATTTGTAAATTTTTATAATATCTGTATGAGTTTTTATAATAAAATAGAATGGAAAATATAAAAGGTATTAGTGTGTTTAAGTGATCCATTTTCTCAAATTTATGATTAATGTTTTGATAGAAAAAATCAGGCCAAAATTTTAAATATTATGTTCTTTTTCACTAGATCTAGAAGGGGGATTCTGGGTTATTACATTTATTACCAAAATAGGGTTTATATAATACAGGATGATAAATTTTTTTATAACATGTTGTATTAAGGATAACACATACGATCGTGGGTATATAAGGCCATTTGTTCAGATTATTAGACACTCATATTGAGTTTTAAAGTTATAATGTTTTAAGGAAACTAATGGGATTTAATGTGATATTTATTCTTGAGGTTATTATCAATTATTTAATTTTAAAATTCATGATCAATGATATTACATAAATTTTTTGGTTAAACATTTCTTTAATGAGGAAAATTTTGAGTTCATTTTTTATGATGTTAATCATTTTTCATAAATTTTATAAGGACTAAATTAATATAGTTTTATTATAAGGAAACACTTAGGATAGGTGAAAACCCATATTGTCCGACAAGGCCATGAGGACTGAACCCACAACTGAAGGGTCATAATGGTGCATCTCCTACCACTGGCCTATATGATTTAACAATCATATATCATTTTTTTTCTAAACGATTTTATATATAATGAAAATGTTGAATTTGAGGAATATATGTTTTTTCATATATATATAACTATGTGATATGATATTAATTTATTTGTTTAGTGAGTAATGTTATTTGGAGATAAATGTAAAAACATTATCATTTAAGATAATGGGAATAAATCCTAAAAACATTGTTGTTAAATATATGTAATGACCAATTTTGATTATTTTTTGTATAGATAGTTATTTAATGATCAATGATGAACTTTTGGTTTTATTGATTTTTGGGATTTTACATTTTGTAGAATTATATTATCTTATTCTAACAATTTTGGTTTTGAATAATGACCTAAGACTAGGAGAATATATTTTTATATTCTTTTGTGTTTATTTAAATGTAGAAGATGGTTTTTCTTCTTCATGCATGAAAAATCATATTTAATACTCATTGTTAAATCCATATTTTAGTTTGTGTTTGAAATTTATTAAAGGATAAGAATAATGTTTTCATGTAAATATGTTTCCTTTTTTTCTTACAATAAGTATTAAAATATTTCCTTAAGTCTGGGAACTGGATTTTTGAAGAATCATTTTATTCATTTACATTACATTATGAAAATCTAATGTTATTTTAAATGATAAAAAATTTATGGTTTTTTGATAGTGAAATTTATAATGACCCTGTTTTCAATAACTCTCCATTATAATATCATAGTTTCAATTCACACTAACTTCCATTGTTTCACTTTCTACTATTGTTAATCTATTTGAAATCCTCATTATGTTGTGATATCCTAAATTTATGTTCCATATTTTAAGATGAATTTTTATTGACCATTTTTACATAATGGGTTTCCCAAAAAAGTACTCAATTAATAATCCTTTCTTTTGGAAGTGAAATTTCAAATTTCCAGTAATTTTTTTTACATTGATGATTATATCTTATGTAAGATTATAAATTTTTGTTTAAACAAAATATATCTTAGTTTCGTGAGGTATTGCACGTATATACACCAATTAAGTGCATACCTTATCCATCATATACACTAAATTCACAGGTCATACCACTAGATCAAGATGATTTTTATAATTGGAAACCATTAAAATTTTTCGATAATACAGATAAAGATATTCAAAACCTGGACACTCATCTCATTAATGTTATTTTGGAGATACAAAAAAGTGAAAAATGATACATTGATAATTGAGAATAAAATAAGGAAGAATTATCCTCTTCTTGTTGTATTAGAATGACGAATTTCGAGGGAGAAATTCATTTTACTGTGGGTAGAATGTTACACAATAAGTTTTTATGAACCATTTTGTCAAAAAAAATTACATTTCATAGATGTTTTTTTAGATGCTATGAAATTTAAATCTTGTGTTACAATCAACGCTATTGTATCTTTGGATCACAATACATTGAGTTTTTTGGAAAAAACATTTTATTTTTATAATTATTTAAAAATTGATATTATAACCAAGCCATTAAATTGTATTGAATGAGTATTATTAACCACGCCATGAAGTGTATATATATAGATATATATATATATATATTAAATCAATTTTTTTAAAATTCATAAAAAATATTTTATAGATATAAGATAAGAATAAATCCAAAATTTCATATAAATATATATTTTTGATCTAAGGGATGTTTTATCACCTTTTAATAGAACACAAATTTTAGAACTATGTTTTGGAACATTTCATTATTATATATGATAAAATAAAAATCATTTTCAAACGAATAATGTGAAAATTGGCTCAGGGGGATTTTTTGATATTATTATGAAATCAATCATCTTTTGTTGAATCATGAAAATAATGTTTTTTTTGAAAATTTTATTTTATTTTAAAGTATTTACAAGGTCAAATTAAATATTGGGATATTTTTAAATTTTTGTTTTATCATTTTAACATAATATAATATAATTATTGTGCTTTGAATATATATTATATATGAATTTATTATAATAACATTTTATGTTTTAAAATCTATTTTTTCTATAAAAACGTTTTTCCATAACATTTTACAACTTTAATTTTAAATTTAATTATGAATCATTTGTTTTTAAAATTTGGAAAAAATAGATCCCAATTTAATATTAACATGGTCTAAATTAAGTGAATATATCCCTTTTTTGGCCAATATGGATAATAACCATAGGTAATTTTGATACTATGCTAACCGGTAAATTGGGTAATTAATTTAATAATAGAATGATAAGGACTATAAAATGATTTTAAAAAATCCCAAAATTTTATTGGATTAATATTATTCAACCATTTAAAATTATGTATCTAAAATATGTTTTCTAATGGAAACATTTCCATGAAAATGAATTACCTAAAATTTAAATCCAAGAGAGTCAAAAAATGTCATTTTTTATGTAGTAAATATCTCTAATGTGTCTAAATGAAGAAAAAGTTATATTATGAATTATTATTAATATATATTTTTAACTTAATAAACATATTTTAATTATTTTTTTTTCTTTTTTTGAAACATCTATGATATTATTAAATTTATAATATCATATTTAATTATAATTTTATTATGTAACATTCATGTTTTAAATATACTATCACTTTTAATATAGAATTACCTAAAATATATATGAAAATATAAATATTCTAATGACATATAGAATATCTATCTTCATCATGTTATTTTATTTTTAATTATTAGTGACCAAATAAGTATACTGAATCATTACACAACACTAATTGAGTAATTATATTATTAATGAAAATATATAATAATTTTTTTTAAATACTCTAATAAATAAAATATTAAATAATTAATGTGATATATAAATAAAATAGATGGTGTTGACACCATATGGAAATAATAAAATATTATTTATAAGTTAACTTATCATATTGATATTTTTTAAATTTTAATGTAATTAATAGTGTGAAAATTTATGTTAATGATATTTTATCAAAATAATATATTATTTAATTATTTAAATATGATTAAACAATTTTAAAGAAACAAATTAATTATAATGTTTCTATAAAATTTTATATATTGTTCATTTATGGTAAAATTGACAACACATTAGTAAAAATTAAAACATTTTAAGGTTGACCAGTTGATACCTTATTTAAAATTAAAATAACATAACTACAAGTCAATCAAAATGATAAGGTTTAAAGCAATATAGAAAAATGTAAAAAAGTTTATTGAAGATATTAACACCTTATATCATATTATATTAATATAAATTTGTTTTTGAAAGTATTGTTTTTTATATTTAATTTATTATAAATTAATACTTTGAGGAAATTCAAAAGTTCCCCATACCTTAATTATAAATGGAGACCTCGTCCCTTACATATTTACATCACATTAAGCATTCAACATATGTAATCACTTAAAAATTTATTTTCCAAAATTAACAATCGGAATTTTAGAGTTTATGTTAATCTAAAAAGACTAACCAATGTGTCCCTAAGAAGGGATCAAAATTGTGTTCTCCTAAGAATATGTAATCACCTTTACCGAATCACTCAATATTATTTATTATTCTAATTCCTATATTGGTTTTTATTCAATTATAATGTAATAAATTCAAAATAAAATATATTATGATATTTTATTAATATCTTGGAACAGACATATTCATCCTTTTATCCATCTATGAAAAACAAAATCCCTGCGTATATGTATATACGATTACTCATCTACATGCCGTAGTGTAATATTTTTTTATCACCAATTTATTTGGATCAGAATAAGGATTGAAATAATATATATATATATAAATATGATAAATATAACATTATATTGATTTTATAAGTTAATATATCATCATATTATTTACCATTTCACCATTAGGGGATTGATACTATCGCTCATGCGTATGTATGGCCTACCGTCTCCACGATACTATGCGATTCAATTTCCATGTTTAACATTTTGTAATGATTATATAAAAATATATAATGAATATATATGATATGATATATATATATATATATTTCATGTTAAAATCATTCTTTATATGATAGAACTGTATTCTATGCTCATGAAACAGAACTTATATGACAAACCATTCAAAAGAAAATGAAATACTTAATGCCTCAAAATAAGTGAAATAATGAAATATTTTTTCAAAAAATGATAAGATGATATAATATGATCCAAAATAAATCATAAATATAAATTTTGTTCTGGTATAAATCAATAACATTATTTCATCCATTTTACATGATGCTCAAATTAATTAATAGGAAATCATATCTATGGTAATTGGATTTATAGTCTCACTTTTATTTCTACGATACATTTTCCATATTCACCGCATGTTTCATTTATATGGTTTAAATAATTCCCGTGAATGTAATATATGATCATTATAAATACAATTATGGGTACTTAAACACCCATTTTAGCATATCTCTTTCATGGGGTATGTTGGTGAAATGATACAAAATCTATAAGGAAATTGTTTTTCAATTTTTCTTCTTTGAGACGCATGTTATGTTATGGTATTATATTATTTTATAAAATGATTATAATGAAAATGTATGTAATGAATCATGAATCACATTATTTTCATGATATTAAGCGTTTTATGTTTTGTTATTCTCTCTTTGGCAAGAAATATATATTACTTAAAAACAATTATTTAAATGTGTTTTAAATTATCATTTATGAATTTTCATGGAAAAGGATTTCAAAGATGATCAAAATTGTGTTTCATAGATTACATTAAATTTTTTCAAGTTTATTTTAAAATAAAAAAGTTTTTTTCTGAATATTATATGATTCAAAATCATATTTCAATATAGAAAGGTTATTTCCTTGTGAATTATTCAATATGATCTATCAAAATTTATTTCCATCTAAGATAGAATTTTTTATTTTACATTTTCTTTAATAGAGATATTATTAAACTACATTATCCTTATTATTTTATGGTTGGTATATGTTTAGTTTTTATTAAACCTATTTCATTTCTATGTGTCTTTATATGATGAAATGTTAATGAAACATATTATTTTTATGGGTTATAAAATTATTTATGTTATTATGGAGCACAAATGTATGGCTTTAATTATCTGATGGGTGGGGCCAATTTATTACTGTAATATATTGGGTAACAATTTATATCTCATTATATAATGATATGAAATGAGTCAAAAGGCATGATCCACTATGGGATGAAGTGGAAATAGTATCCCTTAAATGGAAAGGGCTACACTTAGAGATGGTGGCATGTCTCGCTCAATGTTTATTCTCGCCATGTATTTTCTATAATAGTTTTTGAAAATTATTATTCTTTTATAGGGAATGATATTAGAAGTTCATGTCTGTACCAGAATTCAATATTTTATTTCTATGATTTGATTTAATGGTTTATAATTTTTAATCCCTTTTGATTAATGTATTATGATTTTTTAATATTTATCCCATGTCTAATTTATATGATCTTTCATATTTTTTTACAATTTTCAAATGTTTTACTTATTTTCTTATACCATTATGTTTATATTATAGTCAAATATATCCTTTATTTTTCCTTAGGAAACATCTGAGCTCACCCATTCTTATGATTCAAATCTCCAATTTATGAATATAAGTTTCTAGTAATATATATATATAAGAAAGATTCCATTTATAAAGATATTTTGGGAGATAATATCAACTTTTATGGTCCATTTGTTTATTTTTTCAATAATAAGTTTTCTTTTTTAGAAATAATATAAAAATCTAAACATAAATGTCATTGGTTATGTATGTGAATAATTTTTTCATTTTTATGTTTTATGTTTGGAGGAAAAATTGTGGGTCATATTTTTCTATTTTATATCTATAACATTCGATATTGAAATTCATATTCTTGGTAGTTTCATTAACCCTACAGTAAATTAATTTTTACTCTTACCATGAAAATTATGTGTTTCTTTTGTCAATATTAATTTTGATAAAAAATTAACCTTATATTATTATATAATATAAATTAATCTGATTCCAAATATTGAAAAATATTCTTCCACTTTATAATTACAAAATTGGAAAATTTTAATTTAACAGTAATACCACAAACACTAAGTTAGAGCATGATTTCAAACAGACAATGTTCAAAAGTTTAAAATGTTTTTAAATCAATATTCAATAATAAAATTATTAAAATGACCTAAATTATATTAATTGATGTAAAATTTAACTATTTTATATTAAAACTAATTTAAAATACAATAAAATATTATTAATTATTTAATTAAAAATGAAATGATCAATTAAAATTCAATATTTTTCTCTTTTTATCAAAAAATGAAACATTTCCTAAAAATCAAAGAGAAATATATATAGAAAAATTTAAATTTGAGGAATTTAAAAAATAAAAATTATTTAATCAAATAAATTTTAAAAATTTTAAAAAATTTAATTTTGATTCTTATGTGCTAGATAAACTACACTATCATGTAGAAAAGTACAGTTTTTTGGAATAACACACCTTTTTCATTTGAATTATTATTATTTTCTACCTAATAAATAGATGACCATTATTTTCATAATTTAATATGTAATATTTAAAGCCACATATTCCAATAAATAGGTGATAAATATCATATGAAATAATAATATTTTAATAATATTTAAAATTTCGTTTAAACTTGTTATTGCGTGTAACACATGCTAAACTCAACCTTATGTGTAATTCCTTACAAAATTAATGTTTTATGGAATGAACGATAAACATTTTTTGTGCATATTAAAATCTATTAAAGAGACTAGATTTAATTACTTCTCAAAATAATTATAACTTAAATTATCTAGGTGTTATGATTTCTTCCACTCATGTTATTTCATGTCTTACCCTATATCAAATATGATATTCGTATTTTAAATATAAGGTGTTATATTCTAATCACCTTAAATAAATTTTATACTAAACAATTTAACATAATCTCAGAGATCATTGTCTTTTCATTTGAATTTATCTTTCTTGAAATACAACAAAGTGATAAGGGTAAAGAAAAAAACAACTTTAAAAGGGAGAAAAGGTTGTACAAAAGTTATATGGAATAACTCATTATTGGTATCCAAATATGAGAAAAAGGGTGGGAAGTTAAAACATTGAAAAATAAGAGAGATCTAATACCTAAATACTGAGGGTGAATGATAGAGAACATGGTGAGGAGGATGATAATAACCAAAATACATAATCCAAAGGTGTGTAAAAGGCCATTAATATGTTTAGAAATGGTGATAATAGGGAAACAAGTTTGTTGATATTTTTTCCAAGGGATAAAAAGATATTCAATCTTAAGAAAAATATCTAAATATACTTACTTGATAAAATTTTATTTCAGAGGGATAATTCAATACAATGGTTTTATTTCAGTCAATTTCTAGTTCCTCTCTGAATATACGAAATTAATATCTAAAAATGAATCTTTTCCGGAATCCATTAAATACAATTTTAAGTGATCATAATATTCATAATAAAAGGTCAAGTAATTACATTGATCTCTAGTTATCATCATAAAATAATGGTACTCATAGGTTTTCCAATTATAATAAGTTATCATATGGTTAAATAATAAATTAATCACTAAAGTCACATTCAAATTTCAACATGAACCATTTAATAAATAGTTAAAATTATGGACATTTGAAAATATTAATATCAAAAATATATATTTCCAAATTAAACATATCATTAATAATTAATACAAATTAATGTAGATCTTAATCATTATATAACATCCTGTGAATAACTTAATAATGTTCCACCCAAAACATGTTAATAACCTGAATTACTATAAAGCTTTATTTAAAACACTCATGATTTTTTATTCCATTACTAAGTAAAAAATTATTGCATATATTACTTAAATAAAATTATTCAATAAATCTATTAGTGATAGTATAAAAATATTTTTGTAAACATTTTCAATATGTCCCATGGTAGTAACTATTATCCAATTTAATTCATCCAAAAAAATTGCTTTATCCCAACTCCATTTTCATTAAATCAGGATCGTATTAATGGTTACCTTTCATTCAATCATGTGTTTTAAAAGATGATCAACATTACAATAAATAATTGTTTCATGTTTATTATTATTATGGATCATATAATATATATTGTAAAGAAACAATAGTTTATTACAATTTTTCTAAATTTCATAATTCATAAAAGTAGGTATAAAATAGAAAAATTATGAAATGAAAAATTTCATCAATTTAAAGAGAATATGATTAATAATTACACTTTGTCTTTGGTGATATCATAAACTTGACCATGGTTTATTACCTTCACATGTGGTACATTTTTTTCTCTTGAGACAATGACTTGTGTAGTGTCCTCTTTCATTAAAAATAATTAATTTTAGATTAGAAACATTTATGTTCATTTAAATCACAAGAAATTTTTTATTTATCCCCGTGGTTTTCTGAAAAATGCACACAATTTTTTGAATTCACAGAACAATTTTTCTTCACATTTATTAAAATTTTGTGGAAATCCTTTTTTCTGCAATTCTCTTTATTCATCTTTTCTCAGATTTCATTTTCTTTTATTTTATCCATTCTAATCCATAACACTTATATAGTTTTTTCAGTAGATTTTTAGAGAATGATATTATTTCCCTATATGATGATAATGTTTTAGAGATTGGATCCCACTAAAATATTTTCTTATTCTAATCAAATAAAAAATCATTCACACCTCCTGGATTATTCACCTTGTGGCAGTTCACATTCCATCTTCAATATTCAATTTATAATTTATTTCATATACTAGATTATATAACATAATTGTGAAATATAATTTTTTATCACATAAAAAGTGAAATTAGTAACCTAAATTGAATAATTTATGTATAAATAATCTTATAATCATAAAGGTGGATTATTTTGGGGTAGCTAATTATGATTTTTTGTAATGAAAATTTGAATTATCCTAAGAATATCCCATGATAATATAAAAACCACTCTATATTTAGTCTTGATTTCATAAACTATGTGAAGATTAGGTCAAGCCCAATTAAACCTTTTCATAGCTACTAACCCTAGGAAACTCTATTCAAGAACAACATCCACTTGTAGTACCCTAAAATGGATACATTTTAAGGGAAAAACACAATACCTCTCCATTAGGAAAACATTAGTATATTATTCGATATTTATGCTCAAAATACATCATATTGTTATGTAACATAATATATGTTTTCCTTATTCTAGTTCATAAGGATTCCAATAAACATTCTCTAATACCAACTATAACTAACAAACTATAGTAACCTGGCTTCAATGTCTTAATTTATTACATTGGCATATATACAAAGGGTCAAATAATAAAGGACTGGTCAATTTAGACATTTTAAAGAAAAGGATACAAAAAATATAAAAATATTAATTTTGAAAAAAATAATAATAAAAAATTAAAAATAAATGAAAATAGGTTGTACCTTTGAAAAATAATATCAAGAAATCTTCTTCATATCTTAAATTAAGGAAATAAAATAAGGGTGAACTCAAATTCTCAGTAAGGGTTACATACAAAAAAATTTATCAATTATTATGAGTATGTAAATAAAAAACACACATTCGATTTATATAACTATGTTTCCATGGTAATGTATGGAAAAATGTAACACCCCAAACTTCAACGGTACACTTTTGTTTGAATAATTCAGTAGCGTGTGTTGTACACAATTTCAATTTCTAATAAACCACAACCAATCAAACTAGCTGTTATGAATAGTAATACACACTTTTTGAAAAATTTATATTTTATTATAAACATATTGATTCATATACTATAAATAAATTGTTAATATTGTATGAGTTTAAGTAATCCTTTATCACGTCGAATGGTCTTGTATGAAATTAAACTTCCAAAACAAATGAGATATATTGTTTTTGATTTTATATATCATATTAATAATTCAATGGATAAATATTTTCAATTAAATATCACTTTATTTGATTCTTAATGGGTATGTTACTTTGGATAGAATACTATATGTTTTAATAGAAACCAAAATGCTATAATTGGTGAATCTTAGATGTTATGGAACCAAATTATTAAATTACTAATACATTTTGTGGGGTGTAGGTCTATATCAAAAATGATTATACTTTTGTTTTTTTCATTTTGGAAACACGTTAGGTTAGGTAGACCTACCATTAGTGACAAAAGTTCGGTATTTAATAGAGTGCCACTCCCCCTCCCTTAAATGGCCACCAACCTCCCACTTCCTTACAACTATCACACCACATATGTTCATCAATCCTCAACATAGTTCAATTTCCAAAAATTTCTACCATCCTCATTAGACTATCCCTTTCATAAGGATTAAATACAATGATTCCATTTTGTATAAACCAAATGAAGATACTCTATTAATATGAGGTTATTGACCACAAAACAAAAGTAAGGATAACGTAATGGATTTCATCTCAATTTACATTCCATTGATTATTATTATTTTTTCCACAATTATTTTTTATATTGAATATATACTTCACTTTTCAAATTTTTTACCATTAATATATTTATTCCCAAGATATTATATGTTTTATTTATTGTTATTCCTTATAATGTGTTATGAATAAAATTTTTCGTTTTGGTATCTAAAATATTAGAGGGATTATGGATTATTTTCCTCATGTTTTTTTAAAATATAATTCAATTTTATTTCCATCGATAATGTTAAAAATTATATTATTAATTGTTCTCTACTATGAAATTATTAATAAATATTTATATTTTTTAAATACATACATTTTTTGATAACGCACATTGTTTATTTATTATATTTTTCATTTGATATGAGGAATGATTGGGACATGATAAGCATATGTTGGGGACCATTTATGATTATCCCAAATGGTTTGGGTCCTGTTTATATAATCCCATCAATGCATCCATAGAGACATGTGTCGAAATTACATTATATAACCCCTTTTCATTTTTAACCAGTATAAAATAAAATTTCTTCTAAAAGGTCTTGAATGTAGTGTTTGGATTTGAAAAACCTAATTGGTTTATAAAATGTATTTTTAAACCATTTTGAGAATGATATTGACCAAAATGGATTCATGTAACAAGGAAAATTGTCGCCCAAAAATTATGCATTTACATTATTAGTAACCAAGTTATTATTATTATAAAAGAGATTTGGTGTTGAAATATCTATCGATAGATTATATTTATAGTTTTATTATTTTATTGGCATGCGTTTTTTATTATATTTACATATTTATATTTCTATATCTATTTATTTGACTTTCATTTGTTATCAGTTATTTAATTTTCTATTTTGGTTTATTTTTATTAACGCATTGTTCCTCCTACTTTACTTACGCATACCAATCTTTTGAGATCAACCTAATTATTTTTCCTTTTCCCAAGTTATAAAGAATTAATCATTGAATAATATTTCTGGGTCACAATTTATTTCATTTTATTATGTGTCACGTTTTATTTTATCTTATCTATGTATTATGGGTATGATGTATATAATCTAAAATTTCAAGACTGTTAAACTGATCGGTCTCTAGATATTTTATTCCTTCAAATCATTCCCATGTAATAAAATAAAGCATTAGCTCCAATATTATTGGGTCAGGGCATTATAATTGGTATCAAAAGAAGATTAGAAACAACCATAGAGACTAGATTTCTAAAACATAGATTAAGTAAAATAACATAATATAGATATTGAGGACATATATAGAAGAACATCCTGGAATTTTTGTAATATAGATATTATGTTGGTATTCATAGAAATATATCCATGTATGGATAAAATAAGTAGATGTGGTTCTAGAATCGATTTACCTAGTTGTAACAACTCCGAAAAAGTGTTTCAAGCCTGACTTGGTGTAACCTTGTATACAAAAACATGACTTACTATGCACATGGTTTGAAACTCTTAAGGGATACATAGATGATTATTAAAATTTTATTTATGAAATATCATGAAGAATTTATATAGAATTTGACTATGAATAACATTGGATAAACATAAGTTATCATAGATTAAATATGTTTGACCCATTATTTAGGATTACTGTAAGTAATTTTTCATGATTATTTATTTTTTATAAGTTCTTATCACAATATGCTCTCAATTTTAATTCAATGTATGAAAGAAGATGGAAATGGGTTAACAATAAATGTGATTAAAAAATTAATGATGAGAGGGTAAATGGACTGATTACCATAGTGAAGGATTTTGTGATTACACCAAATCATTTCTCATAGAACATGATTAACAATGTATACCATAACAAACTCTCAAAATCATCATTAAGGATAACTATTGATTTCAACGAGAGTCCTGCTATTGGAGACTATAGTGAAAAGACGATCAAGCCCCCTCTATGTGAAGAATGTGTAGCAAATCATCTATTTGAATGTATTAGAGGGATAATATGTTATTTTGACTATGGAAAATAAGTAGAAAAATTAAGTAATGGAAAAGGATAAATTAAGAGTTGTGTTGATACAATGGATGGTAATATTTTCCTCCCAAAGAAATCTACAAATTTTAAATGCATTAATCGTGGAATGAATTGTCATTATAAAAATAAAGTTTCTACAAGAAAGTATCCTGAAGATAATCAGAAACTTGGTATGAGTAATGGTAATATTTATTTTGAGGATGATAATATAGGTGAATTTGGAAAGTAAACTATATAAAGTAATAGTATGAGTTATACATGTTAATTGCTTAAGTGTGAAGTGGAATAATCGACATGTTTTTGTCTTGGGAGCCAAGATTTATGAATATTTTATCAGCAATGTACTAGTAATAATAATTATGGAATATATGAGGATTGTACTATGATACTTTTCATTAAGGATTTGAGATCATATGTTGAATGGAAATAGAAAATTTATTCCATGGAATAGAAAACATTTTGAAGAAACATGAATTATGGAAATACAACCCATAATGTGATCCTTATATTGAGATAGTGATGAATAAATAACTGATTTGAAGATGTGATGATTGCCTTGGAATAGATTACTAACTTTAGTATAGGTTGTCTATAATATCATTGATGAATTTTACAACACTTTTGGATTTAAGGAATATATCCAATAACACATGTCTTAAATAAGATTTAATGAATAATGCTTGTATCAAATAAGGTTGTACGAAGATTTGAGTTATTATCATATTCTATGAAGATACATGATGAAGATATTTACATGTTTGAAATTTATAAATTTAGAGCCATGTCATATTGACTAAAAGATAACGATTAGTTCATTTTGGAATTCAGTAACCATCATTCTAATGTTTTGGATCATAATATTTTGGAATTTATAACCATTTATGATATTGTTTAAGTTGAATGATAAATATTGTTTTATAGATTAATATATCACATCACTATACTATGAATCCTTTTCTAAGAGATTATTTATAAATAGGTCAATGTTCTACCAAAGGATTATATTGTACTTATAGAAACATTAAAATTTTGTATATTTATTTACATTCTTGAGAGTAAAATAACATATCAACTCCAAGAAAAATGATCTTGAAACCAAAAAATGTTTTCCTAGTACCAACATTTCTGATTAATCAAATGGACCCAAAGATTATCATAGATTTATGTCCTAGTGATTACTCACTTTATATGACCATGTTCTCTAGAACTCTCCATCAAAACATAACTGTTTGAATTTTCTTATATATCCCAATTTCCATTTCCCATATTTTTTCTCAGACTAGGTAAACTAGCTGCATGGCCATTTTAATTTCTTTAACACTTATTAAGAGGTTGTGTTATTAACCCTATTTATAATTTAGGGTTTTTAATAACAATTTCATTCAAATATCAATCCCTTGGTTATTAATATCATGTATAAATTGTGAGGATGAAATTTAAATAAGCTGGGTAGAATGTAACACCCAAAGACATTAATTTTATTTAATTTTATCATAAAATTATTTTAGATTATATATATCAGTATATGAAACACCATTTTAATCTTATGTTATACAAAACTTGGGATTCTCTTGCATGAAAGACTATGTTTTACGACCACTTAATGAAACACCTTTTTTAAAACTAAATTTTTATAATTTATAAATTTTATATGTTAAAATATACATATTTTTTTGATCTGAAATATCAAAATCCTTTTATGGGAAATTATTTATTTTTTTTATGAATTTAGATTTTTTGATGAATACTGAAAAATATTGCATGTCTGTTAAAAAATACATTTATTTTAAATGTCATTTAATGTTAAATTAACTTTTAAATATGGTTTTGATGTAAATATATATCAATTATAAAAATATTATCCCAATGTAGGCCATTGGAATAATTTTTATATTAAAATTGTATATAATAACTTATTGATATTTTAAACATTATTACATTAAGAACATGCTTTCTCCCCATGTTTGTGAGATAAGATTTAATCATAATTCTCACACTTCTGGGAGATGACGTTTGAATAAAAAAAGACATGCATGGTTGTAATTAGTATTATATTTTGGTTTTTATATGATGAACATAAATTTTGACCTATATTATTAGGGAAAATCATTAAAAGTAATTACGGTGATTGAGGTAAAATTAACCCCAACTTGGGACTAAACCTTCGTCTTAAGGGCCAAAATGACATGGAAACATAACCAAAAAACATTGTATGAAAATACCTAATAAAATTAGAAAAATGAACACCACTCAATTTCTTCACATTTATTTGGTAAAATAATTTTTAGTTTTAAACATCAATTACCTTAACCATTTAAAATAAATCTAAAATTAATATATTTTTGAATTCTCAAAAAAATCATTATGTTAACCTCTCTTCTTTCGACTAGATCATCCATGGGGTATATCCTCTTAATCCTACTCAAAAGAATTATGAACATCTTCACAACAAAAAGAAACATACTATATTATATGTAATTAATATATTTACTTCATTTAATTTCATTGAAATATTTTAATAAATTTTT
Source organism: Viscum album (assembly GCA_963277665.1). NCBI lineage: Eukaryota > Viridiplantae > Streptophyta > Magnoliopsida > Santalales > Viscaceae > Viscum > Viscum album. The sequence continues at coordinate 2,043,112,016 of OY728126.1, read as the reverse complement.
TCAATTATATGTAATGATTCATAATGGGATTTTAAGGTCAAAAGAGTCTCTTTGAGAATATACTAAATATATTATATCACACCTGATTAATTATATATATATAGTGTTAAATAATTCAAATGGTTTTAAATACATTATATCTTATTCAACTATTAATTTTCAATTGTGTGTTCTACCCTAGCCATGACATAATCATTTTCACAATTTAGTAGTTTGTGTATGTGTGTCATTGGGGATGAAAATAAAATAAAACAAATTTATTTGTTTATTTTTTTCATTTTTCCATGACATAGTCTTCCTCTTTAAAACCAAATACATGGATACATTCCCAGGAAATTGTGCATAATATTTTTGCGAATGAAATAATGGAACTCTAATAGCATGCATATTGGTGGAAGGATGCGAGATATTAGATTGATTATCAGAGTTCCATGAGGATATTCATCACTAATGGAGTTCTTGGATCCTTCCAAAGACAGTGATGAAAAAACAATTTCATTACATATTTATCAAATATCTATATATGGTGTTTTTTTCTCAATCCTATATTAAATATTGGGAAATAAATTAATTAATCCTTTCAAAAAATTCAAATCATAGATCAATCCATTTTGGTTGTAAATGTTTTTCACTTTTTTGGTCTATGAATATGGTATTTCACTCTCAAAAATTCTTTTTAAAATATCCTAGGACTAAAATATAATTACTATATTCGATAGCTTCTAAAATAAGAAACAATGAGGGTAATAAAAATGCAATATATTATTATTTTATTAAGAATTTTATAAATAATTATTATTTTAGTACGTAAAAATAGTATTAAATTATATTTTATAAATAAATATAAATATATATATATATATATATTCTAATCTGTAAAAAAATACTTATTAGGTAAAAGCAATAATAACTCAATTATTTTTTGAAAAGGCATATTATTTTCAAAGATATGTTTTCTCTAGAAATGTTTTTAATTTTTTTCAACGGGAAAATGAAATATATAATTTAGTAAAACATTATATATAATTTTTAATTAAATAAATAACTTTTTAAAATTATACTATGAAAATTATCATTTCCTGAAGTGTTTAAATTCTTAATAAAAGTGTTATTTTTTACTAAATATTACAAAATAATGATTTTATTGAAAACTAAATTTTTTAAATGTTTTTATAATGTAAAATATTATTTGGGATTAGGTTTAAAATTTAATTAGTTCATTATAATTTATTATAATTTTATGTTTGTTTTTAAAATGAACTTTATACATTAATTTAGTATAAAAATAATTTATATAATAAAATGTAATTTTCATGAAAAATAAAATTCTTCATATTTTATAGGATTCATTTTAATACAGTACATCCAATTTATTTGTTTTAATTTATAAAAATGTAATCAATTTTGGAACCATGATTTACAAAAAAAATTAAAATTTCCCCGTTTATTTTTTTTGTCATTATGAGCAGTAACCATAGTAATTTTTTAACAATGGTAAAAGAAAAGTCAAGAAATAATGGTTTAAAAACATTATGATAAGGACTAATAAATGGCACTATCAAATATATAAATTTATTGTATGATTAAATTACAACAATAATAATCCTATATTAGGCTATATTACCATTGGTTTCCATTAGTAAGATATTTTTAAATTGATAATATTTAAGGTAATGTAGTGTCAAAGATGTCACACGATTGTTTTTAAGAAATGTAATATTTTTCAATAGAGAATAAACCATGGATATATTTTGTTTTAAATAATCTAATAAAAATAAAATAAATTAAATTAATTTTATAATAAATTTTTTTATTTTTTTGTGAATATTTATTTAACATAAAGTCTTACAAAATCCTATCAAATTAATTGTCAATTAAGAGAAAAATTAAATAAATGATATTAAAAATATTAAAATAAATATGTTTTGACATAATTAATTAGATAAATGAATATTATTGATAAAAATAATAGTTTAGAGGTGTAATAAAATAGTTATTTTAAATTTTTGTTGTTTTATTAATGTTATTAAGGTCAGTGTAATGAATAGATTTAAAAATAAAATAAATTAATTTTTATGGTTATATTTTTTTCTTAAATAATATAAATTTCATTCAAATAATAGATTCATCCATGATATAATGAAATTATTGAAAATGTGAACAATGATATATTTTTTGGGGGGTATTTTTCTTTTATAATCACTATAATTCCATCAAATAGTAAAGATGTTTTTTGTCACTATAAGTGTGAAATGGTATAACATGTTGTAAAATAAATTAAAGGGTAAAATATTATCAAAACATTTGAAATTTGTATTTTATGATATATTTTCATGTAATAATCAACATAAAATAAATTTATATCAATTTATATCAACTTTTCCCATCAAAATTTTTTTCTAATAATTTATATTTTAAGAAATTCCAAGTGTTCCTCAACCCTCTCTTATAAAAAGGGAACCTTTTATTCTGATTTCATTACACTATAAGAATGTTTTTTATGAACCAATTATTCCAAAAATAAATTCATAAAATACCTCCTCGAATACTATAGGCTTAATTTTTGGAATAATACCATCTATAGATAGATTAATTTCTAAATCCCAGGTGGTTTTCCAAATAAAATTTACTGTTTTAAACCACATGTTTTAGTTTTATTTATGCTTCCACCTCCTTCTAATAATATTAAAGAGTAATAATATTTTAATACTATTATCATCCCTTTAATTATATGTAATTACTTTATTTAAATATCTTATATAAATATATTTTTCCATCAAGTAGGATCTAAAACCATCGTTCGTGTTTTCAACGAACCTCAACCACATAAACTAATGTAATTCCATTCCAATAGTCATCACTTATATATTGTTATAATTATTTAATTAATATTAATACATGAAATTCATGAAGTATTTAACATTATAGAAATTTAATACATAAATTAAATTCTTATGATTCCATACAGAGAAAAATGATACAATTGTTCAGGTATATATTTGGATTACCACTTCCTTGAATATATGTTTTCCATTTTTCATCCCCAAATCAAATGGGCGATATATAAAAATATAATTAAATAATTAAATTTAATTTAATTATTTTATTAAAATTATATTATTATAAAATGATACCTAAATTTGTCATTTAAAATCAATGAAAAATAAAATGCTAGTCATGGGTATAAATGGCCCACTATGTCTCGAATTGTAACATATATCATATTTCATAACAATAATTAAATAATTTTTAAGTTGAATAATTGATGTATATAAATTTTAATAATTATAATAATATTATTATTATATAATTCGGAATTTCGAAAACATTGATCGTTGTCAACCTCCCATAATTACTTTGGACTTTTGAGCCAAATATCATCAAAACATACAATGTGATGACAAAAGATAAAATTATAGTATATTTTATTTTAATTGATGAAATATAATGAATAATAAAAACGAAAAATGATCCCAATATATGAAATAAAAATCATATTTTTATTATTTATGATGAATAAAAATCAATGTGATAAGTTAGACTCAAGGCAAGGGGATATTTAAAAAACCCCCCATTAAGGTTTCTCATAAAACACATATTTTATAACATATAATTATATTAAAAGTAATTTTATGGAATATTTTATTTATAAATATAAAATATATAAATGATATTTTATAACTATTTTTAATTTTATTTTGTTTTTTTAAAATGTATAATTTTATATAATTTTTTGAATTTCATCACAAAAAGAGAAAAAAATGTAATATTTCAACATATATAGAGACAAAAACCTTTCTTACTTCCTTGACCTTTATTTAAAGTACATATTCCATTATAAGATTCTATGTTTACATTAATTAGTACACTCCTACCTATTTTAATTTCAATATTAATTTTAAAATGGGTTTTAATGTGAAAATATATATCAATATTTGAAAATGTATTGCTATGCATGCAAAGTATATTTTAAGGATTGAAAGCTTCCATATATTATCATTTTTTTATTATATATTTGAATTTATTTTGAGGACAGTTGGTTCCATAATAAACTAATAATGGGTGATCCCATTATAGAAATATAATATACTAGATAAATGGATGATGTTGATAGATTATGTTCCTCAACATTGATTATGATAATATTGTGTGATGGTTATTATAAATATGGTATAGGGTTAATAGATTAGGTTTCTCATATGTGATTATGGGAATATAAATAATTGAAAGTTTCAAGTATAACATGATTATTATTCTATATGAAACTATAAGGGTTACTCAATATGCATGTATTATTAAAATGATGCACCATGTTTCTTAAATGACTAATATATTCTTTCTATGGGGTTTAGATGTTTGTTTTGTGTAAATAGTTTTTCCTTTTCAGGTGGGAATTATTTATTTCTTTAATTATGGTATAATTTTATAATTTTAAATATTTTCAGGGATTTCTGGTTTTTAAATTGAATATGAATTTCAATTTTTTATCTTATTGAGTTTTTGGAACTCATTGTATATTTAAAAAATAGAAGATGAGTATTTTAAATGATGTATAAAAGATTAAATTTTTTAATATGTTTCATAGAGAGAAAATCATTTTTAATGATTGTTTTGTGGGAAAATGGTTTATACATTGATGATTTCCATTTTAAATGTATTGGTTTTTAATGTAAGGGATGAGAACTAACAATCAAAAACTCATTTATTAAATGATATTTGGGTACATAAGAATGTGATTTCTACTTTAATGTAACTAGAATATGTAATGTTTAATTTTCTCATTATAATTGGAATCAGATCCATATTTTGATTCATTATTGGTTAGAATATTATTTTAGCATTAATCAAAATTCCACTAAAAACAAAAAGGGTAGTGTGTTAGGGAGGATTAAATTTATTTTGGATAAATAGAATAGATTTAGTTATACCATGGGGATGATATATTTACTTAATATCATCATTAAATGATTTTTTTAAATTCTATTATATATGTATGATGACACTATCCACTTTGGTTTTTTAATCTTACGGATCTAGTAGGATCCAATGTAATAATTAATTTGAAAAAACAAGTAGTGATTTTTTATGGATCAACCAAATGAAATGGGAGTTATAGTGAAAACTCGTGGTGTTATTCTTAACCATCAACAACGTGTTCAAATTGAAAAAATGGTTTTAGCCTAGTTCTACCACCCATTATACAAGTAAGGGAAGTTAATAACTAGGTACTCTTGGTAAGAATGATTATAAAGTTAGGAATATTCACGGAAATATGTGTCATGAATGATGGACGAATCATATAGGAAACTGTCTTAACAAAATAAGGAAAAAATTTATATGTGTTAATGGTATAGATAATTAAATAATATGAAATGTAAAAAAATTAATCTTATTGTAAATACCATAAATAATACTTATGTTATTCCTAATGAAAACATTGAATTTATTAAATTTGGGTAGTATTTACATTACATAAAACAATGTCCTATATAGAAATGTCAAAAATTGTATAATCCCAACCACATAACTAAATGTTTAGTAATTCCTAATTACATTATTATTGAAGACAAAGAGACTAAAAATGAATTATGAAAGCTATAGATTATATCATTACTTGTGATTATATATCGTTAAATCTTAGGTCTTGAATTATAACTTATTATTTGATAGACATATTAAAAAATAATATAGAACAACATCATTAATTAAGAATGGTGAATGATCAAGTTAGCTACATATAAGAATTCAAGAGTTATTATTTACCAGTATATATAAGGGAGACCATACATTCAATGGAAGAGACCCTTATTTTAGGTTTTATATTATTGGAAAATTTTGGGGGATATTTATTATGTTTTTATTTATTTTTTAGGAATATGTTTCAATTATGATCAGCATATGAAAAAGTTATTTCGAAAAAATATATCATTTCATATTTTTTAAATATGGTTAAAGGTCTCAATAAACATTAGGGATTATATTTTTCTGGTATTATTAATCATATTTTTTATGATTTTCATCAAATTTTTTGGAAATGTTATATGAATTATATAAATATAACACTAGAAAAATCACAACCCAGTGGTCAAGAGGCGACCCGTTGAATCTGGAATGTCCATGGGTATTAAACCCTTAAACAAAGGGAGACTAGGGCACACTAACTGGCACTGGAATATGTGATTTTATGGGATAACTGTTGGTTTTATATGTGATTTTTTTTTGTGAAGAATGATATTTCAGAAAAATTTGACTATTTGGGGAACATTATTTGATTATGTTAAACATAGTCTTAAGTTATTTTATTCAATCCTATTTGGAATGATATAATATTTTAATTTATAAATAAGGTGATTTAGGTAATTTATAGAAGTGATAAGTATATTATAATTATTATATGATTATGTAACATTAATTTTTTGGTATTTTATTGTTTTTTGATTTGAAAAAAATTTAAAATTAATTTTGAAATACTATTTGATGTAATACTTCTCATTTATTACAAAGTAAATTCTAGAATGTTTGTATAAATTTTATGGTTAGTTATTGATGAAATGAAACATGTGGAAATTTTTGTGTTATCATATAGGATTTATAGAATAATTTTGTATTTCATGTTATTAATTTATATACATTTACTAATTATATTATCATGTTCTAAAAAATATAGATTTCTATAATGTATAAATATATTATTTGTAGATTATTACTAATTGGAGAACTATATGATTTAAGAAAATTGATTCTTGTGATTTGGTAATAACAAAACATAATCTTGAGTAGTCATTGTTCAGAGAAAAAATAATTGTGCTTGAAATTGATTAAATGATGAATTTATATATTATAAGTATGTAGTTTTGAAATTTTTTTATTCTACATGGTAATGGAATTTCTCATTTATATGAAAGGGGTCCTCAAAAAAATCATATTACACAATATTTTTTTTTAAATTGGTGGTCTCTTAACCCAACTCAAGTTTATTATTTTTAGAATCTAAGCATTATCTACACCATGTTCTCTATCACACTCTATCAGATCATGTACGTTTGGTTTTTTCCCCAAATTTCATATTTTCATTTTCCATAATTTCTTTCCTATTTGGAAACATACTTATTTTTGTTCTGAAATGACCTTCGTATTTAACATTCCATCATTTCAAGAAAAAAATTTATAAACCATTTTAAGATGTGAGATTTCATCGAATTTATTTTAAAACATTAACCATAAATTTCTCTGAATGAATTCAAAAATTAATGGACAAAATTTAATAATGGTGGGAGAATGTAAAATCTAATTATTAAAAAAACTATGTATGTGATTGTTGAAAATATGCAACATCGAGCATATTAATAAAATAAATTATTAAAATTTATATATAAACATTATTACATATCCATTCCTGTTGTGTGTACGAATATGATTAACTAAATTTTTATATATATACATATATAATGGGAAAAAATATTTATTAATTAGTGGTTAATAATAAATTAATTTTTCTATATATACATTTTATTCTTCAATGAGATGTTTTCATAAAAATTGGTTTTATTGATTTTAGGATGAAAATGATATAATTAATTATCTAATGTATAGTTAGTTTTTACTGATAATATAAATATAATTTTCCAAATTAATATGTCAAATTATCTAATTGTGAAATTTTGGAATATTTCTGAAAATTTTTATATTTCAGAAAATTTTGGAAAATACTAAATTTAATGAAAAAATTAATTAAATTATAATTACGTAAAAAATTAAATTATATTATAAATTTTTTAAAAAAATTAATTTGATCTTTCATATTTAAAATAATACAATAATGGTTTTTAATTAAACATTATATAACAATTTTGTATAAAAAATTTTATATTTTAATGTGATTTTTTGATTAAAACATATTATAATCACATTTTCTGGTTAGACATTAATTAATATATCCCCAAACTTATTTAAATATTAAAAAATATATTTCATATTTCGAATCATTTGGTCTAAATTTCATAAATATATCCCTTTTATTTTTGATAATTAGGTATATAAACAAAAGATATTTTTGTTACAATGAAATGAAAGGTCAAAATAAAAATGATTAGGATTAGAAAAAGATGATACCAATTCTTAAATTATATTATATAATTTTATTTCATTCATAAATATCTATTTTTTGGTTATATGGAATTTTTTTGATTTTGATTGGAATATGAACATTATAATATTTTATATTAATAATAGTTTAAGATGTCACACTCTTGTTTTAAATAAATAATTTTATTATCATGAGTGTAACCCAATTATATGCCCAGTTATAATTACTATTTTTAAATCCAACGTATTGAGAATCATTTAGATAATTTATTTTTAATTTTTAGTTATGAAATAAATACCTTTAATTCATATATAAGATAGATGCGGAAATTATTCAATTACATAAAAAATAAAATAAATGATATTAAAAAATGAAAAAATAATAATTTGAGATAATATATATTACTACTAAATTTTGATGATTTATATAATAGTTTAGATATTTAAGGATGTTTTTATATTTAATTAATTTTCATCTTGTTATTAAATTTATTCTAATAAACTGTTCAAATAATTTATGTTAATGAAATTTTATAGAAATTTTATTTTATTAAATGAAATACAATTCCAAAGAGTAAAATATTTTCAAAAATTATTACTATATTTAATATAATAATATTATTATTCATTTTATTTCATATTTTTTCAATAATGTCAACTATAATGACTCTCAAAGACTAAATACATTTTTTCAGTGGTAAGTTTGAAAATTAATAACATCGGGATACAGAAATTAAGGGTAAGTATGTTTTCGAATCATGTTAAAATTTTATTTAATTAGTTTATTTAGACCCACATATATCTTTAATTCAAACCTAATAAAAATATTTCCATTTTTAAAACATAATTAATTTATATTAAATTAATATTTTTGGAAACATAAAATTGTCCCTTCCCTTTCTGATAAAATAGAATAAATTGTTTTCCATTCTAAAATGTTCCCCCACATTCAAAAAATTTTATTCTTTCATAATACCATCCATAGATGCATTATTGTTCAATGGAAAGTGGGGTTTTCGTAAAACAAGAATAGTTTCTAACCACATGTTTTAGTATTAATTAATCTACCAAATCCATAAAATATTCCCAAAACAAAAAAAATTAATTTCAAAAATATCTTACATATATATATATATATATATATATTAGATTATTTTTATAACCTATATCAATATCTTCTTCAATAAAATGGGGGACAAATCCATAATTTGTTTGAATGGTGGATTATCGCCTTACAGACCGATGTACATCATTTTCAATCACTATCTATTACAGAAGGATATAATGATAGATTTAGTGATTATATATTATATTAATTATATATATCATTCATAAAATATAATACATAATTTAATTTCTTATATCTTAATACACTAAAAAATAATAACGTTGTCCTTGGGTATGTGTGGATTAGCACCACCATTACGTGATGTGATCTGGTTTTCGTCACCACATCCAATAGATGATATATATAAGTATAAATAATGAAATAATATTATATTTATAATATTATTAAAATTTAATAATTATAATATAATGCATTCCTTCTTTCAATAATTATCATTAAAATGGAAACATTTATCATGTGTATGTTTAGTCTAATATCATGATGATTATGATGTAGTTACATTTTCATAACCATCATTCATGATTTCAGTAGAAATTATAATTGGTGTGTTAAAATGATAAATATTCAATGATTGTTATTTACGATATGACCTTGTAATGACTTATTTGAACACTGTCAACCTACCAATGTCATTTTGAACATATGAACTGAATATCTCCAAATCATCCAACATGAACATAAATGATTCAGTAATTATAGATAACATGGTACTGAATTTAAAAAGGAATAAAAAAATAGAAAATGTTTCTATGAAAATAAATGATTAATCAATATTTATTACTCATCATGATAAAAAAACATATGAGAGGATTCAGAAAGAAGTTAAGGGACATTAGTTTAAAATATTACACATTAATAATTTCACATATTATTTTGATTCATTTTAATATCAATATTTTTAATGATTTTACATGGATTTTGATTGGAAATAAAATATTTATTATTTATATTGTTTCATATTTCCATAATTATTCCATTTTTCAAATAGTATATTTTTACTCAATTCATTAATGATCATTAAAAAATGAAAAAAATAATGTTCTGCTTTTACTTATTTATACAGTACCACTTTTCCTCCACTATGATTGTTATTTTATTATTCAAATATATTATTAGATTAATTGTTTTCATAAAATAAAAACCATCATTCACTTTCTTATAGATAATATATTTTCTAAACTGATTTTAATTATAAAGGATATATAAAAATGTGAGAATTTTTTCTTAATGGTGAAATGAATATCTTTATGAGTGAAATAATATATATATTTTGATTATGGTATTGTTGTTTCTCATTGATTATGTTGAAAGGATAATTTTTGTAAACTAGGAATGGGTGATCCCATTTTAACTATCAAATGAATTGTGTAATTGAATAGACTTCACTAATTTGGGTTTTACTAATATATTAGGGTACACTATGAGAGTTATTCTAAATATGGGATAGAGTTATGTGAATTGGTTTCAACTGAAATATTTTAATAATGTATTGATATTGTTATTCTAATTATAAAAATTAAGTTTATTACCTATGTAACCATGAGGGTTAATCCTTATGTAAATGTTATATGAAAATAATTCCACAAGATTCATTCATTTTTTATTAGCTCTTTATATAGGGTTTTAATGTTTATTTTGAGAATAAAGTGTGTGTTATTTTTATAGATATTATTTATTTCATACTCTGAAATTATATTATGATAGAGGTAATTATTTTATTTTATTCCATGTTTTTAACTAGACTAAGGTGTTTTTTTATGTCCCTTAATGAGCATTTGGTTCCCATACCAGCTTTTAAAATAGTTTTCACTCGATGAGAAGAGAACAGAATATAGTCTAGATGATATTTCTGAAGATGTGTTATTGAAAATAAACATGTTTCATTTTATATTTTTTTTGTGGAAATATTTTATACTGAACAAAGGTTTCTACATTTTAATATATGGGTTTATTATATAATATTTATTACCTAAGTCTATAAAAATCAAAAAATAAAAGTAAATTGGGAACATACAGAAGTGAAATCTAGTTTATAGATACCATAAAGTGTAATATGTATGGTTGGATAATAGCACTACTATTTTATAATCCCTAATTATTAGATTCCAATAATGATTTATGAATGAACAGAGACATCAATTGATATGTATAACATGTTATCTTCCATTCTCACTATTTTAAATGAAATATTCATTGGATATTTTATTTATGATGATTCTATGATAGATTTAAGGAACAAAATTTTTGGGATGAGTCTTTATAAAAATTATTTTGTATCACAAAATTTGGTTTTAGTTTTTTGAGACATTAAGGATTTATGGTTGGAGCCATGGGTATCCAATAATGGATCAGGTAATTGTTGATTTTTTAGATTCATTCAGCGGATCATTAATATGAGATAGAAATTAGAATTATTGAGAAATTATTTTTTGGAATTCAGCCACTTGTGTAAAAGTTCATTCCAAATTTGAACGAGTATTACATTTTGGTTGAATCTGGGATGTGGGTGTCCTCATATGGAAATGGGGATAATTTTTTATGAGAATAATGATCAGAAAATTACTTTTGTCTATCCATGATGGGTATTCACTTATATATCTAAGAAATGAGGAGTGTATCCTAATAGTCCTGAATGTATTAGTGAAACATGTGTGAATACACGTCAAGAATTAGTATGTCATGAAATTTACGAACTACATATCAAATAGTTTTTGAGAAACATGGGTTTTTAGTTCTCCTTGTGAGGTTCCTAGGGTAAATATATTGAGTTATATATCGTAGTTAATTTTTTTCCTAACATTCCATTTGAACCTCATCAATCCTTCTTGGAGTGTTTATGGAATACATTCCAAGGAATCCATGTGGCGATCCACATCATTTTTGTTAGATAAATCCCCATGTATCCTTTGGAAAATGGATCATCATGTATAGAGAGTGCACATAATGGAGGCTAGGTGACTGAAAATGATGTGTGTGTATTGGAAATCACCGTGTACATCATGAAGTACATGATCATTACTATTATAGATGTAAATTTCTAATTTACAAGGTCATGGTCCATATTTCATGTTCTAGATTAAATAGAATATGGAGTTTCATACAATATATAAACACTATGTACCCATAGTGTAAATTTCATGTTTATAGGGGAATTATTTAAACATAAGGCAGAGACACATGAGTGATAAAATAATCAGAGTGAAACATTGTGTACCGAATAATGAATATTTTAAACATTCACCTGAAATATTTTCACAAGACATACTTCATACCCATTGAGTATCATATACATACTTTGTGAAAAATATCGAAATCATCAATAAAATATGTAGGTAACATGTGGAATTAATTTATAATAGTTGTGAAAATTATTGCTAACATATGATTTTTAACCCTCACCATTTCCTTATAATATAGCCCTCATGTATACATTACCATGTAACCCTCATAGATACCTTATTGTGTAACCATCACAATTACACATGGAGTAACCATACGACCGACCTCCAACATAATCATAACCAATGCATTAGATGGAGATATAGGTCCCACACTTTTCCATAATAAATTCCCATGAACTATTACAGATTAATATAACAAGAATACTTTCATAAAAACATTCACATTGAATTATGTAAAACAGGAAGCTTAAAAGTGGATTTTATAAGAAAAGAGCCATTAGAAATAAAATATAATTGAGCGGAGATTCAATAGACCATAATTAATATGTGTATAAACAAAAAATACACAAAAAAATTATTATAAACCAAAATTATTCAAACTAATGGCCTTAAAACCACACAATTAATAAATTATATGGTTGACCTAATGAATGGAAATTGGGTTACTAATTCCATTACCTCATGTTGGTCATTTATCAAACATATCTAATCCTACTGTATAATGGATAAAATAGTGATATTAATATCTTATTGAAACATATTCATATTTATAAAACCTTATATAATAATTTCATGACATTATTTCACCTGTTAATAATTATTAATTTGTTCCATCCAGCATTTCGATTCAGTTATTTAAATGATTTCCATGGCTGATTTGTATTGGATTTTCATATCTTATTGATATGAAAAATAAGATGTGGAATGAAATGTTATAAATATTTTTCTATAAAAAAATTAATCTATAAATTATTTTGGTTATATTTTACGATGATGAATCGATAGATAAATCATTACTGATATCTGATTAGATCATTTTAGAGGTTCATTGATAATCATGAATTAGTTTCATTATATAACACAATATTATGTATATATGATAACTATAGAACAAAAAAGATGATATATCATACAATTTAAAATATATTTAAACCATTAATCTGTATCTATAACCATTATTCATGAATTAATGGAAACCAAAGACACATCGTCCACGATTTTAGTAAATCGACACATCCGTGATTCTGTTTTTCTTTTATGAATAAGTGGAAGAGAAGAGTGAGAATGATGATGAATGTTTCCATAAAAAATTTAAAATCCATAATATTTATGATTTAGTATCTTTAATTCCTCTTGCATATGTGTTGGGTAATGGAATATTATTATGTAAAAGAAATTGAAAAAAAAACACAAGACAATGAAGGATGATTCTTACCTCTTGATCTCATATCCTTGACATCTTTTTTGAGGAATTTTATTTTTACCTTCTGGGTGAGACCAGAAGGACTTGGATGAGGTGAAGAGGCCTGTGACGGGGAGTGGGATGAACATAGAAAATGAAAAAGGTTGAGGGTCATGAGAGGAAGAGAGGGTGAGTGTTGTATTTATAGTGGAGGAGGTGAGGGGTTTTACATTAATATTCTCAATAGTTTAATATTTGTTTCTCAAGACTATTAATAGTCTTGATTGATGTAATCCAAAATAATCATATGTGAATGTGATTATGAATTAATAGACATTTACATCATCAAAGACACAATTATGAAACAAGAATTCATTTATGTATCATATTTCAAAACTATTGAATTTCACGACTCACCAAAAATTAAAGTATATTAGATAAATCACAAAATGTATAACCAACCATTTTTTGATGTGTATTGTTAATATATTAACTCCACATTTTGAAAATAATTTTCAAAATATGTTTGATTTTATTATAAAATAAAATAATAATTTATTCGAAAAATAAAAAAAAATTATATTAGAACTCAATTTATACCACGTTGAAAATTTAAACACGATCTCCATTGTTATAAGTTTTGGAAAATAAAATAATAATATGATTTACTATTCATAGAGTTCAAATTATATTTCATGAGTGTATGTTAATATTTATAAGAGAATGTTACTATTCACCAAAAATTATGTTGGTTCTCTCAAGATCCAAAAACATACTGATGACAAACATTTATATATGTTTTACAAAAATAACGAAAAAAGGGGCAAAATTTTTATTAATTAATAGATTATAAATGACAAATAATACATAGTAGTTCATTTAATCACATGGTTTTTACTTCTAAAATATATGTATTTTTTTAAAAGAATAGATCCAGATAAATTAAAAATCAAAATTCAGAACTACACCCACCATCAACCCTGTTTCACCACATCTAAACCAAACCTTTCATAAACTAGATTTTACCCTAATCCACCTTGAATAGAATTGAAGCCACTGGAGGCACAAGTCATGCTCACCACTGTTGGAGGGGATGAACCACGAGGGAGGATCTGTGCGTCACCGTTGATTGAAGCCACGATGGATTCCACTTGAGATGATGCCACATCGCACAAGGCTGGGACAACACACCGTTGTTGTTGCTGGTCTCTCGAGAGCATTGCTTGAGGAAGAGTATGGCTAGGAGTTATTTAGAGTGTGTGAGGAGGAGGGGAGTTATACCATCGACAAAGCCTGGATCTCGCCGGACTGAAAGATGACACAATCCATTGTATCACTGCTGAGGAATTGCACTGCCACCCCGAATCGAGTTGGTTCGTCATTGAAGGAGGAGACAGAGCCAGCAACGAGCTACCACTTGAGCAGGATTCTTCTAGAAGAAATAATAATTGAAAATCCCCTCCCCCAATGATCCTAAAAATAGTAGATCTATTCAAATCCCTTTTCAAGAGAGAGAGGCAAAAAAACATCAGGGAGATTGTCATACCAAATGAAATCAGCACCTTCAACTCCTTTGTTAGCTAATCCATTTACGACAGAATTGGATTCCCTATAGACATGGGTAATGATATGATTCATTGATTTAAGGGAATCTAAGAAATTAATCCACTGATTTTGAAGCTTCCAAGAGAGATGACATGAACCCTATCTTATGGTAGAGACAATCCTAGTCGAATCACTCACCAGCCAGAGGTTATTCCAACCATGATTTTTGGCCTATTCCACTGCAACAATAATACCCATCATCTCAACTTAAATTGAAGAGGCAATACCACAATATCCATGAATGCAACCAATCACAGGTACCTTATGATCCCTGAACACGGAACCATACACAGAAGGACCTGGATTCCCTTTCGATGCACCGTCCGAATTAAATTTCAACCAACCAAAAATAGGCTCTTTCCAGAGAACCTAAAAAGTTCCATATGACAGTTTAAAATTACCTCTGATACCAATTCGATCAAGAACAAAACAATCATGACTGGAATTCGCACAATAATGCTTTTTATGTAGGCATGCCGCACACATCTCAGCATGTATGTGTGAGAGAGGAGAAGTGACCGAGGAGGGCTGGTTCTCATGGAGAATATGATTCCTAGAGAACCATAAATAATGTAGCAATTTAGAAGAAGCAACCTGAAATAGATCCAAAAATTGTAAATAAATATCAAGAGAGTTCCATATTTGAATAATGTCAACAATGGAGATCATCATAGGAAGTGAGATTTCAAAGACGTCTGCTAATGCCTCACACATTGAGGCTGAAGTGTCACAACAAAGAAACAAATGGCCAGCATCCTCTCTTTGTTGAGGAAAAAAAACACAAGAAGAAAATAAATAGATACCACAATGTTGAAGATAATAATCAGTTTGAATCATTCTATGAGCAATTCTCCAAAATAAATTGGAGCGACATGGTCCCATAATGTTTTTATGCAAGTTCCCCATCCATTTAGTACAAAAGATGAAATTCAAGGAGAACTCATAATAATGTTTTGAAGAGAGAGTAACATTAGACACATGATCCCATTCCCAAAAATCATTTTTGTTTGAGAAACAATAATTGTTAACAATGCTAACAATGTTACTTGGAAGGCCTTCCAAAGCTTCAAGTTGATCCCTGATGGTAATATACAGATCTATGTTATTTTCAACCATCACCAACTCTCTCAGGGGATTATCATTCCATTTGGTTTTCCAGAAATTAAGTGATGAGTCTTTTGAGACTAACCATATAGAATGAGAATCAATTGAGGAAAATATGTACTTAAAATCAGTCCAAACAGAGGAATCATAATGAATAAAAGACCCCATCTTCAGTATGTTCATGTATTTTCCCCGAAGGAAGTGTAAACTATCAGAGTTGCTGTTAAAAAGCCTACAAATGAAGGAAGACTACAATGAATAATTATAGAGAACACGATTCTTTATACCCAATCCCCCATCATTATATGGTTTGCGACAATCAAACCAAGGAACTGTAGCCAAATTTTTTTATATATTCTACCACTCCAAATAAAATTCCTAAGAGAGGCATTGATAATTTTTATAAGCAGAATAGGCCATTTGTACACCATAAAAGAGTACACAAGTTTGGATATATATATATATATATATATATATAAAAACTAATTTATTATGCTTAAAAAATTAAAAATATGTTCAAAAGTTAATACTATCAATATATTTCATCTATGAAACAACAATGTCTAATCTCCATAGTTGTCTAGATCATTACTCTATTACCAACTGTATAACCCTGAACTCGAACTTGAAAATTCATTACAAAAACATGATGTGTTTTTTAATATAATATATAACTAAAAAAATAGTAAATTTTAAAAATAAGGACCTTTTCAAGTCTACTTTCTATTGAATTAGACAAAAACGTACATATAATGAATTAGAGTGTACAAAAATTAATAACAAATTATATAACTGGATTCATCTGTACTAGAATTTTAACAGTCCATTGATCATCCATGGATTCCAATTAAATACATTTTAAAATTATAATATGTTGAAAATATCTCATAAATATATATAAAATAATGTAAATGAAATGTTAGTCCATAAATACTATTAACCATATGAAAACATTTTCACATGACATACTTCATACACAAAAAGTATCATATTCATTCTTTATGAAACATAGAGAACATAAATAAAAAATATTGGTAATATGGAGAATTAATTACATATAATTATAACCATAATGGTAAACATATGATTTTTACCCCTTATTTCTACCTTAAAATGTATCTCTCCTGACTACCTTACAATGTAACCCTCATGGCTACCTTATTGTGTAACCATTATAGTTACAATCGAGTAACCATACAACTGACCTCTAACATTATCATAAACAATTAATTTGAGGGAGAGATAGGTCCCACTCTTAATAATATAAAATTCATAACTACCATAACATAATCACCAAATAGAAATACATGCATGAAAACATTCACGTTGAATGCTATAAAACTATAACATTAAAATATGATTTTTAAGAAAAGTCCCTATCAAAAAAAATATAATTGTTTTGAGAATCCATATAAAAATATTAATATGTTTATATAATATAAATAAACATAATAAAACATAATATAAAGAAATATAAATTTTAAAATGTAAGTTATAATTGCATAATTAATGATGTATAAAGTTAACCTAAAGAATGAAAATTATGTAATGAATTCCCTTACCTCAAGTTTGTCTTACTTAAATAATGTTTAAACCTCATATATAATGGTTAAAATATATTTATTAATGTAATATAGAAACATATTTATATTTATAATACATATATTATAATTTCATAAAATCTTTTCATCCTTTAATTTTCAGGATTTTATTCCTCAATTGTTTCGGGTGCGTTCTTTACATGATTTCCATGGCCGGTTTGTATTTGATTTTCTTTTCATTTGGATATAAAAATATAGAATCAAAATGAAATGGTATTCAAATATTTCTATAATTTTATCTAATTCCATGAAATATATTTTTTATATGGTATGATGATTAATCATTAGATAAATCATTTGTGTTATCCATTTAGATTATTTTGGTGGTTCTTTGATAATCACAAACTGGTTTTATTTTATATCATAATATAATGCATATATATTAACAATATATTATTAAAGATGATATATAATAAAAATTAAATTCTATTTAAACCATTAAATTAGTTTTATAACCAGTTTTGATGGATGTATATGAAATTGAAGACACGTCATTATTGATTTTGGTAAATCGGCACATCACAGATGATGTTTTTATTTTCATAATAAGATGAATGGGAGAGTGAGGATGATGATTGATTTTTACATTAAACAAATATCATTCGTCATATACAAAATTGTGAAGCTTTCATGACTCTTGTTTAATTGGAGGGGAAAAGGTATAAAAAAGGAAATGGAATTGAAATGAAAACACAAAAAATGAAAGGGGGTTCTTTCTTCATGATCCCATCTCCATGAGATCCTCCTTAAGGCCTTTGGTTTTGGAAATTTGGTGAGACCAGTAGGTCATGAATGTGGGTAAGAGCCTTGGTAAGGGGATTGGTAAGAACATATACAATTCCCAAATCATTATAGGAGTGATAAAAAGAGGGTATGAGGGTTGTATATATAGTGGAGGATTGGAGGGGTTATACATTATTTTCATAATTACTTTAATATTTTTTTCTCAATACTATGAAAAATATTGATTCATGGGAGCCAAAATGGTAATATTTTATGGTGATTTTGAATTTATTTCCATTCAAATCATCCATGACTCATGAATAATTCAGAAGTACATTTATTTATCATGGTTCGTAATTATCGAATTTCACTATTTTTTAAATATTCAAGTGTTTCAAAAAAAATCCCAAAAAATTAAACAGAACATTTTTTAAATGTTTAGAATTAAAAAATGTACACCATTTTTTTAAAATAATTTTCAAAATATGTTTAAAATAATTATTAAATAAAACAATAATTTATTCCAAAAATAACAATTTTAAAACAACAACTAGTTTTATATCACCGTGAAAATTTAATCAATTGTTCATTATCTTATATCCTTAGGAAAACAAAATATTGATATGATTTAAAATTCATATGATTCCTATTATTATTGATATTAGTATTTTTAAGGGTGGTATACTTTCCAAAAGTGTATGTTTATGTTCACCAAAAATTAAGTTGGTTCTATCAGTCTCCAAAAACATATAGATTGCAACTGTGTAAGTCCAATGTTCAAAATTCAAAACACAGATGTGGTAAAATTATGTTTTAAGGCTAGAATATAAATTCCACATAGTACTCAGTAGTTCATTTTATCATAAAATGTTTATTTTTAAAATATAAGGATGTTATATTAACCCAATTTAAGATATATATTATGTGGTTAGGTAGATTAAAAACTGATTTTTTAATTTATTGGAATTACAAAGGAGGTTTAAACTTATGAATAATTGTGTGTAGTGAGTACCATTTTATAGTTGATGAGTAGTGGATGTTTGGTAAATACTAAATAGTAGTCAATATTGGGATGTCAATATTTTCATTGGTGGCTAACATACTAATAATTAAAGGGTTGGTTGGATGATATAGTCTATACACACATCCAACACAAAAAAAATACATGTTTTAAAAATTTGTTTCATTAACATGTTCTTCCTTATTTATAACAATTTGGGGTTTCACAATGGTAACTACATTACTATAAACTATAATTTAATAATAACGAATAAATTAATATTTGATCACGATGAATATGCTAGAGAAGAGAGGATCAAAGTAGTTAGTCTGGGTTGTTTGTAATGTTTGAAGCCTACAGGTAATGAATTCCTATAAATTAAAATCCACTTATTCTATATTTTGAATTTTATGTATAATTAAAAATGATTATTTTTGGGGAATATTAATTTTAACATAGGAGCGTGTAATATTCCAAAACAGCACTCTAACATTTAGTTTGTTAATAGAGGTTTTACTATATAGAAGATAATATATTAATTATTAATGTTTAATTTTCCCATGAATGCGTCATAATTAAAATTAAATAGAAATTAAAATCATTTGACATAATATAGTATTTTTTTCATTTGAAACTATATAATGAAATATTATAATTTAAAACTTGAAATTAATATCAATTTTGGAATTATTCATTTAATATTAATAGAATAATATATATACAATGATTTAATTTTATTCTATTATATTTATTTGAATTTAAAATGATATATTAATCTACAAAATTTGTTTAACATAACAATTAATTCAATTTACTTCAATTTTATTATATTTAGTAAGAATTATTTTAAATTATTATTAACTAAATAATTACTATGTTATCATTTCTTAAGAAAATAAAGTAATTATTTTATATTCGAAAAATAAAATAATTTGTCATGAAAATAAAATCATTTTTCATTCAAATTAACACATATAAATTACCATATTTTTAGTTATTCTATATCCCAAATAATTATAGATATTAAAAGTTATAAAAACATATTTTTTTATTATTGCATTACAAAACATTTAATATAGGACATATTGAAATAAAAGTGGTAAGAAGTTTAAATATATTATAATATTTATATAAAATTTCATAAATAAACACATTAAGTAAAATTAATATAATATTTTAAGTCATTTTCACTCTTATTATTCTTTTCAACCTTCCAATAAATCAGTTTTTATCCTAACCACTGTAATTACTTTTTACTACATTCAATTTTCATTCTCACAAATAGATGTGATTAAATTATTAAACATTGTATGTAATTATGATTCGAATTATGAATTACAATTTTGAAAACCAATTTTAGATATTCAATTCAAATAATAGAGAAATCTAATATAAAAATAAACATGTAAATATTATGATAATGTGGGTTTTTAATGTTAATTTTTTTAATGATTAAAGAGATTTTTTATTAAATTAAATATTATAATTATTCTAATTACATAAACTAGATTAAAAAATATAAAATTGAACTAAATACAATTACAAATAAATAAAAATATAGTTTGAAAACATAAATTATTTCAATTTAAAATAATTTTTTTTTAAAAATCAATACTTTTCACAATTAATTATTAATGAATATTTATAAAAGAAAAACCAATAAAAACACAAAGATAAATTTATTGAAATATTTCAAAAATGATGTCTATTTTTTAATATTAATAATCTAAATGTATTAGAAAATAACTTTACAACATTGGTGGAACGCATGACTTACTGTGTTTTAGAAAAACATAATTTTTAAAAGAAATTTATTTTAATTTTAATTGATTGTTAATATATTCATAATCAATAGATAAATAATAGATATTTAAAAATGATATATATTATTAATTTATTAAATTCTATTTATACCCTTCATTCCAAGGTATATGTTATAACTATCATATAATAATATTAATAATATATTATTGATCGGTAAAAATTCTTCCTATGTATAATGCTAGCTATTGTTAAAACACATTGTTGAATATAGTACAAACTAATGTCATTATTTCATGTCGAATAAAATATCAAATAAATTTTATTTATTTATAAATTTTTTTGTATTATAAATTAAACTATATACATAAATTAATTCATATTATAATTGAAACTATAAAATACAGAAATTATTTTCATTGCGAATTTCATTATTCCCCTTATCGTATCCTTTCATATCAATCATAAAAAATATCCTGGAATCCAGAAAAATATATAACATGATAAATTGGTTATCTTAAACTCTCTACAAGTGTAAGAATATATAAGAAGATATAAATAAATAATAAATAATCAATTTGTAATGAAACCATACTGAAACACCTGCCATTTATTCAAAGACATGAGCATAATGTGATATAATTTATTTATGATCATATAATTCCATATAAATAATCTCATGCTCTTGAAAACTAAATCATGTATATTATATATTAATGAATAATTATATGGAATATAAATTAATTTATATATAATTATGTAATTTGTAATGGAGTAATTCTAAAATATACCCTCAAAAAAGAGTGATAAGACATATAATAACTTCAAGGCCTTTTGAAATGAAATCTATATAAATAAGAAAGGTGTCATCGAAAATCAAATATATTTTTTCTTCAGATACCTAATAAGGCATTGAGTGGCTATAACTAGCCCCATTTGTGCATTACTGTGTCTATTTTACTCATCATATGAAATTAGTGAAACATAATGCACATAAATATTTTGTAATAATCTAGAATATGAAATTTAAATACCTTCCCCAATATATAAAAATAATCATAGGCTATCTCGAGTAATGATAATGCTATCAATGTAGTACCTCCATTTTCAAATTAATTATAGAAAAATCTGAAAAATTATAAGAACAATATCATTGGACAATATCGCTATTAAGAAAGAAGTTACATTAAAGGATTTTTTCATATATGGATAATTATTTTTATTAATTATTTTTAAAATTCCATTATTAAAATTTCAATTCATTGAAAATATCTATTTTTATTTTAAAATAGATAAATTCAAATAATAATTTCCAAATCATTTTCATAAACCATAAATTTTTAAAAATATTAATTTCCAAAATATTTGGGAAAAAATTCATTAAAATAAACCATATCTACTTACAATGGAGTTTTCCACTAAATTATGGTCCAGAGGTTGAGTAATTCTGTACCATACATATATGTTAAAAATATTACACTTTTATGGAAAATTGTTGGAAAAGTTCATTGTTTGGAAAATGATAAGAATATTAATTTCAAACGATTTTGTTAAAATTAATACGCAGGTAAATATATTCAATGTAAATAATTTGGGGAATGTTAAAAAAATTTACATAAACAAATTTCATAAAAAATTGAATTTCAATTAATGATAGAATTAATGTCATATTTTATTAAAAAAAATTAATAATCATTTTATCTTCCAAGGGAGGGGAAAGTGGTAAAATTTATTGATAAATTTAATTAATATCCCAATTAGAATAAAATGGATTTATTTTAATATAGAAATTTTAAATAAATCCCCTAAGAGAGTCTTCAACAAAAAAAATCTCGAATAATTAATTGATTGTTAAATATACCCTTCTTAATTTGGTAAAATTTAATCATAATCCCCATGAATGAAAAAAAATAAAATGGAACATCAAACCCCATGAATATTATTGAGTAAATAATATTAAATTAAAAAATATTTGATTTACACCGCACAAAAAAATATGTTCTGAATATGGGGAATGTCTCC
The DNA here is from genome assembly GCA_963277665.1 of Viscum album. Taxonomy (NCBI): domain Eukaryota; kingdom Viridiplantae; phylum Streptophyta; class Magnoliopsida; order Santalales; family Viscaceae; genus Viscum; species Viscum album. The sequence continues at coordinate 2,043,088,402 of OY728126.1, read as the reverse complement.
CTGAAGTAAAAATAAGATGGGAAAACTGTTACCTTGAGTATAAAACATCACATATATTATCTATATTCATGAATAATTATATTTTATTAATTATATAATATTTAAAGAACATTTATCATGTTTACAATTATATTTATTTTCTTTCTTACAATTTTATATATAACTACGTAGTTAATTTTTTAGAACATATTTTTTTATGATATTTAGCTTATATGTTGAAACCACTTTTATAGGTTGACTATGGTCAATGTGGTCATTATCTAAACATATGTAGATTAATAATCATTAATCAACTCTCATATTTAAACATAAATGTTACTATTATTTCCTATCATGAAAGTGCGTTTTGAAAATGAAGTGTGTTATGATCATGGAGACGATAGCCCGTACCTACACATGAGTAACGTATGAATTTTTCTAGGATCATTAATGAAATAATTTAAGTAATATATTACCATTCACAAATATCAATTATATAATATATAAAATATAATTTATTTTAATATACTTTCGTATATCATCCATGTTGTGTGGTAACGAATAGAGATTCACTTTGTTAAGGAAGGTAGTAGACACCACGTACATGAATGACATTATCATCATTTAGTGGGTGAGAAGGTAAGAATGAAAATACTATATTGTCTATTTTGAATGTTAATTAATATATTATTATCCTAATAATTTCTTTTATATCATATATATTGATTAACAGTGTCCATAATCCCATCAATATAAAGAATAAATGAATAAAAATTCACATTGCATTATGAGCAGCAGTCCGCATGTGGGAGGTAATTTTATCCCCTATAGAATGAAAAGTAAAAAATGTATAGATGATATAACATCTATATTTCTATAATTATGTTATATATATCAAATATATATATATATATTATAAATCATCGTACCTACCTTTTATAGGTCGTATTGGAAAAGAAATTGATATCATATCTCATGGAAGTAATCCACCATACACACAAATGTTGATTTAATAAACAATTTTAGGTATGTGGTGGGTTTTTAGGTCATTACCATAACATAACACCATATAATTATACAAAATATAATTTTTTTTATTATAATAGAATGTTTATATAATAAATTAAGGATTTAGATGAATAAATGAAACATCAATACTAATTTAGGAATTTTATCTCATCTCAGACAACCACATTAGGGTTATATCTAATGTGTTCCTAAAATTTATTTTTTAGAAAAAATGATAATATGAATAGTATATGTAATTTTTTATGATATTTGGTATCTTATTTCCGAAAAAATTTGTTTGATATAGTGATGGAAGTAGTAGAGGGGTGTCCATTTATAGTATAGGTGAGTGGAACTCTTGTAATTTTAAATTTAAAAATTTGTAGCCATCATTTTTACATTAAAAACACACTTAAATTGGATTATTATAGAGAATTTGGAATTATATGTTCTCTATTTGGCTGAAAAATATGTTTATTAGAATTATTTATTTCAATTTAACCATAATCATTATAGTTTAGCCCCCAAAAAACCCATTTTTAGCTTAACTACAACAAATAAGTTTTACATTTTTTACTATTCACTGTGCTAAAAAATTAAGCTAAAATTTTAGTTATTATAAATTATTATGATTCCAAATGTGGAATCTATTTTTCCTAATTCCATAATTATATGGGAGAAAATTTATATACCAATTAATCTCACAGTAGTGATTAGAATGTGGGGTTTCAATGAGAATATTTTCTATTATATATAATTCTTTCATAATAATATTTATTATAAAAATGATTTAATTAACATAAATTGGATTAAATGATATATAATTGGACAAAATTTAACATTAAAAATAATTAAAAATATAATTTATGATTATTAATAATTAAAAAAAAGTACAACTTTCATTTAAAATTTAAAATTTTTCGCTATTAATCAAAAAATTAATCATTTCAGAAAAATTTAAACAAAATAAAAAACTATAATTTTGATATTATAAATTGAAAAATGTATATTAATTTTTAAAATAAATTTATTCAGGATGGTGAAAATTAATTAAAAATTACATGAACAATGATTGACTAAACGGCCTTCTAGAAAATTATCGTTTTCAGAATGAATTTCATTTTTGTTAAAAAGGATATAATTTTATCTTGAATCAATATATATATATATATGGTTTTTTTAAACATTCATAATGATAAAATTTTCATAACAAAGTTTTGAATTTTAATACATGAATGTTAAACACCTTGGTTGTAATGGTAATGATTAAATAGTGATATTTTATTTGGGTACTATGTTCCATTCAAACCCATTCGTGTGTGATTTGCATACTTATAAAGAGTGTTATTTTGTTTAAAAATAAATATATTCCAAATTATTTATATTTTATATTACCTTATATGATTGGTGTTTCATTTCATACATGATATCTAATATGAGGTTCATATTTTATATTCTATGGGTGTTACAAATTTTCAGTGAAGAAAGGAAATAAATATGATTGAAATTACCTCACAATAGAGTGAATCACGGTGTACCAATTATATTTAAAAAAACATTAAAAATTATCAATAATTTTATTATAAAAAAAGAAAATAATTAAAATTTAAACACCCTTATCTTACTATGTTGACAATATAGTAGTAAATTAATTAATAATTTTCTGTTGTTCACCCACCCATTTGTATCTAATAATATGAGGATCATATACATTAAAATACAACAGTGTAATATATTTTTTAATTCCAATAATAATTATTAGAATTTTGTGGACTAATATGAAAATAATACCTAAGAATACACCCACATCATACTCTAAACTAACTATTTTGAGAATGATTGAAAATAATTATAAATAGATAATTCATAAAATGATAAAAATGGTGTGCAAAATCATAAAACGGGGAAATTGTATCACATAAAATCTTAATATACAATAACAAGGTACTTATATTTTCATCAGTATAAACTAAAAAACCCATCACATATAATTATAGATTCATCTAACTCTATGTCTCTCTATATTTCATTTGTTAATGGTATTTTTAGTTTCTCTCTTGTTTTTTGATATAGTTTATATTATATATTTTGTAATAATCATTTGAGTGAAAAAAATAATGTAATGTTATAATTTCAATCTATATATTGAAGATAAGAAATCATCACTCTATTAAATATGTTTTTTAAGAGAACATTCATACCTCTAATTATAACAGGACCACCAATATCAATATTCACCCAATAATAAATTTTATGTCATAAAAATTTTCATTTTCTGAACCTATATATAAATCCACTTCATGTCGAGGTTCATTATGACATGTAAATCATTTCCAAAAGAACATTTATAGGAAATTAGCATTAATGATTATTGCCACATCATGTTACTAAAATATTTCCATAATATTTTCTATCATTTAAATTTCCAGGTTATTCACCATATGTAAACGTCTTACAAAATCCATCAATTAGCATTAACAATATATTTATGAATAATATTCAATTTTAATGATGATATTATTTCTATTAAATCCCATGGAATACAATATAAATTTCAAAAAACTCTACTAAATATATAGAAAAATAATTCATTTCCTAATGATCATTATGAATTACATTATGTGTATCGTTAATAATCATTGAAATTTAAATAACCATCGAATACTGAAAAAAGGGGATGATTTTTTATTAAAATATATATCCCAATGTAATGTATCAATTATTAAATAAAACATAAGGGGCTTGTTTCATATTATGTAGTAGAAAAATTTCATTTGTACAATACAATCCAATAATCTATAATAACATCAATACCTCAATATATATAAAATAATGTTTTATGTTATTTAATTAATATTTACACAAATTTATCTTCTTTAATTATAATGATCATAAAGTAGTGGAATTTAATATCATTATATTTATTAAAAAATGATAATTATTTTTGTTTTGGTATTGATGGATAATATTTTTATAAAGGAGTAGTATAATTAATTTATAAAAATATATTTATGGTAGTAATTTTTTAAATATTATTTAATAAATAATATTATTTAATGATAAGTAATTATATTTGTACATGTCACTGATCAGTTAATTTTTCATTGAAAACAATGAGATATTTTTTTTAGTGATTTCATATTTTAATTTTTCAATATGAATAATCCCATAAAAATATGATATTGTAGAAATTTTTAAATGATTTTATAGCTTATTCGAGGGGTTTTATAAAGTATTATTTTAATATAATTAAAATGACACTTAGGAGGAGAGAGGATGATGATGTGTTTTTTATTTGGAATAAAATGTGTCCCTGATTATTATGTTTTTACCTATGGTATATTTAATATAAATATATTGTAAGGTTTTCTTGAAATAGAATTATACTTTTCCACTTATATACAAATGTAATCCATTTAATATGTCCCCATCAATATATTTCTCTCACATAAATATTTTCCTTGGATGCTAAATCTAGAAGAAAATTTTATGAAATGTATAATATATTTGATAAAATTATCAATATAATAGATGTTTTTTGTTATATATATTAATAAATATTATTCTATTATTTTAATTCTGTTAGAATATAAAAAAACTAAAAAAATTTCTTTTATCATATTTATAATACTAAAAATATTTTTATTAATATTAACATGGATCATGATGAATTAGAATAGTTTAGACAAAACCTTCTATATAATTGTTCTCTATTATTTTATTCTTAAATATCTCATCGAAATAATGGCATACCATTGATATTACAAGTTATTCATGGGTCTTTCCTCTCAATGAGATCTATGAACACTACTATTGTTATCCACAAAACTCCATAAAAATATACTTTTCCATCACAATTGTGAATTAGATTGATGTAGGATATTCATGATATAGACACATATTCATTTTACACATATTATTACATGATATTACTATAAATATCTAATAAAAATCCAAGGATCAAATGTCCTAGTGTGTTTGGGAGACTAAATAAATGAAATATCAAGAAGAATATCAAACTAATCTTCTTAATTATGATATACATAACGACCTATTAGAGCCCATTGAGTTTTTAAAATTCAATAGGATTACCTAATAAGTAAATAAATAAGTGTGGGGATATATAATGTCTTGAAAGTGATTGGAAATAATGACGAAGAATAATAACAGTGTCAAATGAAAAAACATGATATCATAAAGTCAATGGCTCGTGAATTATCATATAGAAGCATAGATGTATGAATATGTAAAAATAATGTCATGGATTCATAGTAATTTGGATACTATATTAAATATGGTAAAGGAATATGTCCAGGCTCACTTCCAAGGGAATATAACATGGGAGACATAGACTCATCATGGATTATATTTACTCCATAATCACATTCATATAAGCACATATGTTATAATCATTTCCCAGTGACTGTGAAACTATCTTGGAGAACCTACTATAACGTGTATATAAATATTTGATCCATAAAAGGAAATAAAAAATATTTCATAGACTGAACAATTATGAATAGAAAATAATGGGTAACATAATATTATTATACATAATAACAATATAGAAAATGAAAATTGGTTATATGAAACAATGGATTAAAGAATTAATTTTAAAATATATGTGAAAATTATTCCTAGCACATGAAAAATTTTGTTCATGTGAAGTGAATATAGGAAAAATATTTTACAATTATATATCTAATTGAACCTCATATGTGGGGTTTTAGGGAAAATTGCAATGATTCTTTGTAGAGGGGAAATTTAGATTAATTTATATTAAATAAAAAATCTACATAAAAGGTTTTATATAATAAAATATAATATTTTTTAAACAGTAATAGTATAAATAATTATATAGAGTGGTACATGGGATGGATTAAGAAATAGAGTAGTTCCCTTAAATAAAGTTTACATTATAAATGAAGTTGAGAATAAACCATTAAAACATTGTACATAACCAACAATAAAATGTAATAATAAAAAGTTATATATTTTAGGGTAACATATTAATATATAAGGTTAACAAAATATGAAAATAATACTATAATGAATTGTTATATAAATGAAAAATGGAGTCCATAATATAAAATATTTTAGTTCATGTGTTCCCCAACATCAGGACTAGAATAGTTCTGAAATTTAAATTGACATCATGTAAAGTCAAATTAGAATTATTAAATTCGTTATTTTGATCCTTATAGGAACATACATATTTATTATCATGAATTTATATTATTTAATAATCATTTAACATATAAAATATTTCATCAATCATTATCCCAGAGTAATTCCTTTTTTAAGGTCACAACAGTTGTGGAAAATTATTGAAGATATTTTTTTAAAATAAATAAGATCATTGTAATTCGTTAAATAAATATATAGAAGTTAATAAGGTTCTAATTATCAAATATTATGATTAAATTGTAATTATTTATTGATTATTAGAGTTATTACTACATTCACTCTTCATTTAGGTACGTTTTCTGACATGATGATGTTTTTGGGGTTCGACCAATATTTCAGTTATATATCTATTATATAATATTGATGAAAATATAAAATTATTATTTAAATAAATTTTCAGCATAATAAATTTATTAAAATATCATTAATGGTAGTGTTGAAAATGAATAATAATGATTATGGAGGTGTTGAACATAGTATATTGAGAACAAAATATTGAATTTGGAGTAGAATTAAAATAGGTTTGATAATAGATATTCTATTAAATCAATGAAATAAATTTATATTTATTATAATTTAGTCAATATTACATGTTTTTGGAAGAATAAATATATAAACCATTCTTAAAAAACATGGATATTACAACATTTTAGATTAATATTCTAAGCATTACATTAACGCATGCATAGGGACCATAATAGTATAGTGTATCAAGAAACATTTAAGGATGTATTATAACATGGTGAAAGATATTCAATTTTTATAATAAATATGTTACATTTTTTTAATTAAAAATATAACTTATAGACATAACCTAGGGAATATAAACATAAAAAATGGTGAGATAAGATGCTCATTAAGAGGAAGAAAAGGAGATAAATTAGAATAACCTGTGCAAAATAGTATGAGAACATGATAACGAAATTTGAAGATAATTCCACATATATAAAATAACATATAAATGATTCATGGAATAAATATTGGATTTTCGTAAGAAATAAATCATAAGAGAAATAAGATAAAAATCCATGAGGCCATAACATAGGAATAATACATAAGATATGTGGAAGACACATACGAATATCAAATTACGTTCATATTAGTGAAGGAATCACAACTGTGGCCATCTTGGTAGCATGGGTTCACTCACCATTCTATATTGGTATTCATTGTTCACTCTCATGACCATTCGGGTAGTCTAGGTTCACTACCAAAACCAAATTAGAGGAATAAGTCTTTCAATGAAATAAGTTCACTCCCTGTTTTAGTCAATTCTATTTTATAAGATAAAAATATTTACCAAATGCATTATAAAAAGATATAGATCCCACCCATATCACATGAAAATTATATATATGTGTGATAAAAAATATTAATCCATCATTTCGAAACCCATCAAATGAAATATATATCAAAATCATGTAATTATATCATAATCTATATAAAAGAGACATGTTTCATAATCATTTCATCAAAGAATATACCAGAAGAAGAAAATGGTAGCATAAACATATATCCCATCAAAGAGAAATGGGTTTTATAAAAATAATTCCATAATACACGATTCCATGAAATAATTTTAATGTAACTTCTGAATCATTTCAACATAAATGGATGAGTAGCACCAATGGATGTAATATTAAGTGGAATTTTTTTAAATATAATTTAAAAATATTTCTTAATGAAAAAATAATTTAAACATTTAATTTTTTTTAAACTTAAATCCTTTTTAGATAATTTTACACGAATATATCATTGTAAACAAATATAAAATCATCAAAAAAATTGAAAACTGTTTTCATTGAGAACTTATAAAAGAAAATTAAAAAAAATTGGAAACCTTTTTCCTTACAAACAAATAATGGAAGGTTGAATCCATTTTGAAATTATTTTCCTTGAATGCTTATAGAACTATCATAAAAAATTTGAAATCCATTTTCATGGAAATTAATTTGACAATATAAAAAATAATCATTAAGATCTTTGATATCATTTTCATTGAATTCACGCTTTTGAAAATTATAATGGTAGCGTTAAAAATCCTTTAAAACGAACATTTAAAGTAAAAATATTGAAAATAAATTTTCATTGAAATAATTTTTAATGTTAAAAAATTCCCATAATAGTAGGAAAACATTTTCTTTAAAAAATAACCTTATAATATTAAAATGGACACATCAAGTATATTATTTTCATGATGGAGTGTATATATGTACATGTCGAGAATTCCTTTATCACCATAAATATTTAGAAAGGTACCTTGATTTTAAAATGACAAGAATTTTATTTTTATACTTGTTTTTAAATTTAAATACATGGATAAAAATAAAATTTAATCATTTTTCATATTTTTAAAATATTAGTACAATTTAATAGAAAACATTGCTTTGAAAGAACCCAGATTTACAACCAAAAAGTAGAAACAAAATACTATTTTAAAAAAAACATATTCATAAATATATTAGTAAAAAATAGTATAAAAATGGAATCAAAATTATAAAAAATCATGATAAATGACGATATTTTAGTAATAAGATGTTACCATAGTTGTAACATTGAATCATAATCCCCAATAAATAATTAAAATAATTAAATAAAAATTATCATTAAAAATAAGGATATTAAATATATTACATTTTAATGTGAATTTTATAATCCTAATATAATAATATTAGTCTATAACATGTCATGTATCTGAGAGAAGGAAAACGTAGGTTGATTACATTGCCGATTTCTTAATTTTTCACCTGCAATCCCCATGTAATAAAGATCACGAAATTATATTTATAAAAATTATCATTATTATATGAATCAAAAAAATAAATTCAATGTATTTTTCTATATAATATATGAAAATAAGAGGTGAACATGGCTCGTGTCTCCTAGAAAATAAAAGTGTGATGAGAAAATCCGTACTTTATGTCGTGACATTATTTATGCATATTAAAAACTTTGATATAATTAATATAAAATTATTGTACATATAAAAAAGAACCATATTAATATATATATTACCATATATTATTTTTATATTACATTATATTAAAATTTTATTAACAATTGAATGTTCATATTACCTTTCTAGTAATATCAACATAGTTTTGCTTATATATTTTTTCTTGTTATTGTTGATCCTCTTACTTAAATAATTATTTCCACATTTTAAGAATTTATATAATTTTATAAGTATAATATATATTAATAATATATTTATTTACAATAATATATAATATATATGAATAATAAATTTAATACACCATTCACGGAGACGATTGACCCTATGTACACGTAAAATAAGTTTATATGTAATTATCATTAGAAAGTAACAAATTAAAGGAATTATATATATATACTTATATTAACACTAAATTATAATTATTAATTCATATCTATTAGATAAATATACTAAACCTTCCCTCAATATGTTCCTTGGAATATGTGTACTAATCGAATCGCATTAAGGAGGTCATAGTCCCTACATCCACAAACAAAGTTATCGTATTTACAAGAAATGTAAAGAATAAATGAATATTTTATATTTTAATTCAATAAGAAAAATTAAATATTAAAGATCATATATAATATATAATGTTTTTTTCATAATAATTCCCAGGCATGAGAGGTGGAAAAATAAAATATAACATCATCGTTTTGTGAGGCGGTAGTTCATGGTACACAAGAATGGTAAATTTGTTAGAGATTAGATGGATGTGGTGTATGTGATGGAAAAATCATTAGAATACAAACATATATTAATATTTAGTATACTGATTTTATTATATAGGTCTGGAATATGAATATTTTTTAGGATGGAGAATTAAAAAAAACAAATCATCTCGAGGAAAGATGGTACCTCTTATTTGTGTAACTCCATTTAGTTTTCACTAAAATACATCCATTGATTAATTCAATAAAAATAGAATGATTCTATGATAATTGGACTAATTAAAGAATTTTATATGATAATATTTTTGGTGAAAAAAAGTGTTTGATAGGTGTGAATAATTGTAAGGGATGATTTCATTTTTATAGTGGGTGATGAGTTGAAATCCTGTAATGTTTTTGGAAGGGTATTCCACTAATTCTTTTACCTAGAAAATAACCTACAATAATTATAAAATTATATAAAAGGATTGAAATGTCAGAAATATGGCTAGATAAATAATCTCAGACAATTTTTTGAGTCATTTGGGCACATATGTTTAAGGATTTGTCCTTTTTAAATCTTATTTGTTGATTAATCACTACAATTTATTTTAACCACAATCACATTTTTAAAAAAATATAATTTTACATTATTAAACATCATAGATAATTTTAATTAAAAATATTAATTAAATTTTTAAAATTTCAATCACATAATTGTTAAATATTAATTTAAATTTATTCCCACATATGGGATGAGAAAGAGGGTTTTAAAAGTAAAAAATGTTCCAATGGCTGAAAAGTTATTGTATACGATTTTAACTGGAAATTGATTAAATGGACTAAATTGGAAAAATTGGTGTAAAATTGATTTAATTAAAATCAAAATACATATTAATATATAATTTTACTAAAAAATTAAATAAGACGCAAAGGCATTATAGAATTAAAATTCAGTGTTTTTCAATATTTATATACATAATTTATCTTCTCAAAAAACAATGAAATCAACATTGTAAATTGTAATATATTTTTTCCAAATTTGATGTTTATTACTAATAATAATAATTTTAAAAGTTCCAAAATCATATTTAGATTGGGTTCTCCACTAAAATGTGGTAAACATACATTTCACAAAAATACATATTTTTATTCTTAAAATTGGATATATTATTATCTTCTAACCATAATATATATTGAATGAGTAAAATGTTTTTATTTAATATATATTATGTGAATTTATTTTATTTTTTTCAAAAGTTTTTCTAATTTATTAAGATAAAAATTTTTCTGTAAATTAATGAAAATATTTCATAGAAAAATAATTTATTTACTTGCAAATATTTCTCAAAATCACATAAACTTATTGATTACCAAACGATTCATTTTAGATAAATGTTTAAATCATATTTGCAGTATTTAGATATTATTATTTTCAAATTAAATTCCAAGGTCTAGGAGATAGATATAATAATATTATATAAATATTAAAAGTAGCGTATTATTCAGTAAAATTCAACCTTTTGTATGAAACGCGATATAGATTTGACTTGACGTTGGGTGTAATACTATCAAAATATAGTGTTTCATATACTGTGAGATAATATATTTCTTTCTTCATGTGTAAGTTTTACATGGTGTTGCATAAAATGAAAATTACACTAAAAACATTCATATAATAAAAGATATATTCAGTGTTGTGTGAAATGAAAAATGTCGAAAACATTAATTAAACATTAAATAATAATTCACAAAATTATAGAGTGTTTTAATTCCCCCACCATTAAAATGAATTTTTCTCTAAAAATTCATTTTAGTTATTAATGTTTTGAATCACGAATTTTCCTTTCCTACAAACCTATATTGTAATAATAAATAAAAAACTGTTATAAAAACTGATAGTTGGACACATAATGGCTACCAAAACTGTTAGACATAGGATCACATAGTGGTTTTGTGAGAACATGGACATGGAAGATTAAATTATAACTACCATATTCTGTTTGAGAGTTAAATGTAACATGGATAATAGGAAGTAAATGAACACACAACTAAAAATTAAGGATTATATTAGGGTCCAATTTCTTCTTTGGAAATGAAGGTTTTAGGATAAATTTTTTTCCATAAATATGTTTTTTCCTAATTTTGATGAAAATTCTCAAGAATATATAATTACATAATTTCATTCCATCCCATGTTCACAATCTCACCATGTGGTTATGCCTTGATCAAGTTCCACTTCAACTCTTACTCCGTGGAATGATGTTGAATTTTTCATTTCGGGAGAACTAATAGACAATGAGATCCATAAATAGAATAAGAATTCATTGCATCTATCATTTTTTATCACACAAAATTGAATATAAATATTTATCCAATATAAATAAATACTCATATTTTGAGAAAATTCCTCAATATTGGAAAAAATAGGATGTTTAACAAAAACCATTCCACATATGGTTAACCTTGAAACCCTTCAAAATTATGAAAATCAATAAAATTATAAATAAGGTTAATATATTTCTTATTAACAACATAGTGTAGATCCCCCATATATTATAAAGTAGCTATTATTTATCACATTCCTAACACGTGACTATTTTTTTGTTATATTATCCTGAACTATGGCAGTAAAGGAAATTACCAAAAATCATTTTTTGAAAGTACATGTTTAATTATTCAAATGTTCATTTGATATTTTATATAAATAAAATTATTCAAACGTCGTCAATAATAGTGTAAAATAATATTCAGAAAAATTATATTTTTTTCGAATTTAATCATTACCACCTAATTTACTTATTCATATGCCACATATCTTTATCAAAACATCATTATCTAAACATCACGATCATAATAAGGGTTATATTCCTTTCAAAAAAATGTATGTTTTCCATGAAATCACGTTTTTAGTCAATCATAAGCATTGTACATATTCTTATAAATCCATAGAGAAAAACATAAACTAAAAAATATTTATATATTTCACAATTCATAATTATTGAATCCAAAAACATCAACACATTGATTATTATACTTCATCCTCAATCCATTAACATGGATTCCTCATTCCATTACTTAATACCTCTCTCCAATCACATTTAATCTATATTATTATCATCAATATCATTATAACCATTACAGGTACTACCTTTTTCATTCTATTAATGATATTTCCACTTGGGATATCATATTTCCTAATTATCATTCATTATTAACATAATTAATATATCCTCTTATGATGTCTTAGAGATTAAAATATTTCCATTTATCCAGATAACAAAACACATCATTTTTTTTCTAGTTAAATTCTTTGGGTCACTCTTTTCCCCAAACAAAACATCTTCCTATTCCATTGAGACAATAATTTTATTATTTCTTCCCATATTATTGAAATGTTAGAAATATAAACATATTTACAATAGGGTCTCAATTACTAGAATTTTTAGAAAACATATTTTTTATCATCATAGGCCAGTCTGAGTATCGATTAAGGTACAAATTGTGAATTTTGTACCGTGAAAACATATTAGGCATGATCATTATTTCCATCACTAAAATTATCATTATATTTTAATAATAATTAGAAAATTATTCATCACATTTGATATTAAAATATTCCTTTTGGTATGTTCTATTGAATAAATCCATAAATCACATGTGAGAAACACTTATCATGGAAGAAGAATACATAATCACGCGAAACATTTCATATAGGATGTATAAATAAGGACACATAATTCTTGAATATATTACACCTTATTTCAATCCTTTTTATACATAGTCATACACTGTTTGAATATTTCATCATGGTTTGTAAATATTTTTGGAATTCCTAATACATATCCCCTCTATGTGTTAAACCAAGTATATATTAAGGACTGTTTTCATGCATCTACTCTCAATCTAGTATTTCTCAATTTAGTTTTTTGGGGGGTTTTCCCCTATTAACATTTTTTAGAGTGATATCCACTTGTAGTTTCCGAAAATGGAAACATTTTTATTGAACTACCGACTCAATTATTTACAAAAACATGTGGACAATTTCCAAAATATTAACTCATCCTTAGAATCTCACTTAAAAATATCCCTTGAAACATAATTTAAAATATCCCTAGGTAACTAATTAAATATTTCAAATCCTAGTTTACAAAGGTTATCTAAACCATTCCATTAATACCATATATAAATACCTAAGTTTAATAAACATTTATATTACATTGTTTTATATGAATATTAAGAACATTACATAAATATATACCAGAGTTTCATTATAGTTTTGTGTCTTTTGAAATATGGAAATAAATATTATAACATGGTGAAAGATCATAAATTTTTATCATAATTATCGTTACCTTCAGTAATTATACATAAAAACATTCTCCATATTGTGGGGAAAGGGAAACATTAAAAATCAATCAACTAACATGCTTAACAAGGGTAAAAAATGGAGTTAAAAAATCATAACATGAGAATGAGGGTATGAGAACGTGATAATTACATTTGAATATAACACAATGTGTATCAAAGATTATATAAAAGTCAAATGGAATAAATATTTGATGTTTTTAAAACACGAATAATAGTGGAATCAATATCATAACCCTTAAGACCATAACATTGGAATAAAACACATGATTTCTGGTAGTCACATAGGATTATAAAAGTATTTCCATTGTATTCAAGGAATAACTACCTAAACCTTATTAGTTGTATTGGTTCACACCCCATAACATATTGGTAGTCATGGTTCCCTTCCATAACCATATAATAAGTAATGGTTCACTCCAAACACCATCTTAATTAAAAAAATATCTTTACTGAACTTAGTTCACGCTCTATTCTAATCATGTCTATCTATTGAGATATAAATAGTTACCAAATTCATTGAAAGGAGTTATATATCCTAGCCATATTATAATGAAATCATACATAAGTTCACAACAAGATCATAATAAAACATATCATAGCCCATTAAACGAATTGGGTATCATAATAATTTAATCATATATTAACCTATGTAAAATAGATAGGTTTTGTAATCATTTTTTAAAAGCATAGACCTTAAAAGATGTGGGTTTTATAACAATATTACTTTTGAAAGAGAAACAGGCTTCATAAATAACACACCCAAAATAAATAAACCATCCTAAGAATAATATAAATGGAATCTTTCTATCAATTCCCCATAAAATCATATGTATCATCAATTTATGTCATCTTTGTTGGTAAATAATTTTGAAAAATATTTTAAAATAATATCTTAAGGAAAATATATGTTATTCATTGAAAAATGTTTTTTAAAAATAACACATTTGAATGTTTTTTATCCGGGACAATTACCATGAAAATATATAAATATCCTTGAAAACATTACGAAAATATATTTTCCTGAAAACATATATGAGAGTCTTGAAAAAAATTTCTCGGAAATCTTCTGAAACAAGCATCCATTTTTAAAAAAAAATTTATAAAAACATATAAAATTATAATGAAACATGTTTAGAATATTATTCAATGAAAATACTATGAAATATGATAATTTATTCTTTTTGTGAATTTAAATATACTTGTTTTAAAATAACATTTTGAAAATAAAGAGATATGAAAATCATTTATATTTTTTAAAAAAATAAAACAATTTTTGAAGACCCTCATTCATTGAAAACTCTTTTAAAAATAATTTTTTTATAATATCAGGAAAATATTTTGTTAAAAAAATAATCATGAAAACCTAAAAAATGAAAAATGATGTAAATAATGGTCATGGAAGCGACTAATTCTTTACATGTCGAACAATCCTTTTTCACCTAAAATGTATAGAAAAGTTCAATAATAAGAAAAAAATATTAATTTTAAAATAGTTTTTATTTAGTTAATAAATGGTTAAATATATCCTTTATACATCATAGGATAACATAAAAAAATTAATACATTTTAGAAAAAAAAGGTTTTGAAAGATAACCAATTTCTAAATGAAAGGTGTACCAATGTCAGATTTTCATGAAAACTTTTTCATAATTATCATAAGTACGAAAGAGTGTAAAACAGTAACAATAAATTATGATATCAATGATAAATAGAGAGATAAATTTAATGGGGTTAATTACTGATGTATCCTAATTTTTCATCAATGGAATCATAATCAAAATCAATCTCAATAAATGACGAGATCGTATCAAAAACTTGATACCACTTTGGTAAAATTGAATCATAATCCTCATGATTGAATGAAATTAAATGATGATTCAAATATAATTAAAAAAATGATATTCATGATATAACATATCAATGGTAGGTATAAAAACCTCATAAAAATATAGGTTCATTACATGGCATGTATCTCGAATAAGGAAAATCGAGTCAAAATTACATTACCTATTTGGTAGCTTTTTATCCATTAACCCCATGAAATAAAAGGAATAAATGTATTAAAAATGCTTATAAATTTTAGTATATTAATAATATAATGCATTTATTTACATTATATTTCTCATATAAGAAAATAAGAGGTGAAAATTACTTGTGTCTCATTAAAAATAAAAGTGATAGGAGAAAACCCTTACATTAAGTCTTTGTATTCGTCATCTAAATTAAAAAATCATGAATAATAAATATAAATTTTTTAAACATATAAAAAACCATATTTTTTAATATGATACAATATATATATATACATATATATATATATTATGACATTATATTGCCTTTTTATTATTGAATCCATCTTAATATTACAATTCTAGTAATATCTGCTTTGTTTTATGTATTGTGTTTAGTTTGTTATTCTTGATCCTCTTAGCCATATCTTGATTAACATTTTTTCATAATTTAAATCATTATATAAGTTTCATATCTATTCAGTATAAATTTATCTCTAATAATCTATTAAATATCTAATAATGTACAGAGATACATCGTTCATGGCGAATGTAGGTCATACGTATGCATAAATGTTGTTTCCATATAGTTATATTTAGAAAGAAAAGAGTAAGCGACATATATGTATATATTTATATTTATTATTATTAAAGTATAATTATTATTTCATCTATATCATTCACATTTACTAATCCCATTCTTAATAAATTCTATGTAATGTGTGAACAAATCCCCTCACATTGAGGATCCATTAGTCCTCATGTCTAAAAATGATGGTTTCATATTTACACAAAATGGAGAGAATGAAGTTATGTTTTATATTGTAACTGTTGAAGAATAAATATATCAAAAATATCATCTATATAATATTAAAACATACCATTCATGATGAATCCCAATCATTATATGTGGTAAATGAAAACTCAAATAGCATTGTTCCTTTAGGTGGTAGTTCACCCTTCATAGGATGGAAAGTTTGTTACCCATTTCAGGGATATGTTGTTAAGTTTATATATAAAAATTAGAATAAAATAATCTATGACTACATTGGATAATTTTTTTATTATATAATTTGGTAATAATAATATTTTATATGGTGGAGAATGAAAATAAAACAGAATTGCTCAATGAAGGATATTACATATTCATTGGGTAACTATTATTGGTTTTCACAAAAAGGAATACATGGTTGGATTTAGGTCCAAAGATAGGATTATTTATGAATGATGGTTCTTTTGGATTATTTATGTAGATTTTGTGTGACGAAAAATTTCCTGATAGGATTGAATAAGTGGGAGGGGTGAACGCCTTTTTATAGTGGAGGGTGGTATTCTTGTAATTTTTTTAAAAGAGAATTACACCAACATTTTTACAATTTCATATGGATACAATAATAGTATAAATTTTATCCATGGTAGTACTGATAAAAAATATGTCCATAAAATGAATTTATTATTGTTTTTAGTTCATTTTTCTCTTTAAGTCTATGGTTTAATCTTTCATTGAGCTAATTTTTCTCTTAACGAAAAAAATAAATTTCAATAACATTCATAAATAATTTTAATCAGAAAATAAGTATAAATTATTAGAAATAAAATATAATGTGTGATTATAAATATGGAATCCATTTTTTTCAAAATATAAAAATTTTATTTGGAGAAATTAATTTAAATATATCCCCTTATATTGGATGACAATGTCTGTTTTTAATTTAAAAATACTGAAAAATTTGATATTTTATCATTTAAAATCTCAATGTGAAATTGATTCAAATGAACAAAATTGTATAAATTTATGTAAAATTTATATAATTATAAAATAAAATCTAAAAAAATATATTTTAACTATATAAATAATTTATCTTAAAAGGCGTTTTTAAAATAAAATTCATTGTTTTTTAATATTCATGAAAAAATTAGAATTCCCAAAGAAATTACCAATATGGAATTTTGACATTATAAATCCAATAAAGAATATTATTTTATCAATAATGTTTTTTAAATTTTTTTAAAAAATCAAATTTAAAATGGTTTCACTCTTAAATAGTGGTAAAATTACAATTCAGAAAAATACATCTATTTATTAATAAAATCGGTTTTATTGATATTTAATACCTATGAAATATACTGGATGAGTATAATTTTTTCAATTAAATATATTATATATAATATTTATTGAATATATTAATTAAAAATTATTTGATTAATTTATGGAGGTAAAATTGTGTTTGTATATAGAAAAATAGTTTTCATAGAAACATTATTTCCATATATTCAAATAGTCCATATGTTCACTTCTACTAAATGATAAAAAAAGAATTATTTCTTTATACATTTGAAATCATATTTTAAAAATTAATTTAATATTGTTATTTAAATCAATTCTAATGGCTAGGTAGTAGTTATAATGATAGAATAATAATATTAATAGCATTTTATTAGATTTTTATAACTCAATTAGGTTTGTAACACAATTTTTCAAAGGGACAAGGTATTATGTGTAATAAAAGATGAACATAGTGTTTTTTGTATCTCAGGATAATATAATTGTAGTGTTTAGTGTAGGATTAACATGGTGTTGTGTATAACACAATCCACATTGAGTGATTTGATATAAAAAAGTTATATTCTGTCTTGCAAAAAATAAAAAATATCAATGATACTGAACTAATTTGAAACAAATACTATTGAAAAAAAATCATAGGGTATTACAGGAATGATTGTTCTAAAATAAAAAAATGAATTTAAAAGTGATGTATTGAAAATTTTACCTCATTAAAAGTCATCACTTGAAATAAACCACATGGAATCTTTGTTTTCATTTTGGTGAGAATAAACAATGAAAAAAACAAGGGATTATTTTGGATGGAAATTGGGATGAAAATTTTCAAGCACCATGGCATTTAATGTGTGATGAAAAGGGGTGTTAATGGGTCATTTTTCTTATCTAAGGAGAGTGGTGTTTTTGAATATAATAAAAATTAGGTTATTATTTTGGATATATACTATAACTAATTTTGTTTCATGTAATTATATTATGTAGTTAGTGTGTATGATTTTGAACTAATGTTTAATTATGTCATCCATGACTCATTTCAGAACGTATTATTATTATAATGTATATCATAAAATATTATGTAGGCCATAATTCTCCAAATTAAACTATTTTTAAAATTTACTTAAAATTACCGTAAACAATTCATAAATCTATAGATTTAAAATATAATATTCCATTGAGTAAATACATTTCTAAAAACTGGATATTTAGATTTTTAATAATATCCTTATTTATTTTAAATATAGTAATTAAAATATTATGATGAGTTTTAGGACCCTTTCAATAACAATTTTTATTATAATGAAATTATATTAACATTATAATGATATATAAGAATACATTATAAGACCATTTTAGAAAAATAATCATACTTATAAATATTTATATTTTTCCTAAAAAATCATAATGAATTTATATTTAAAAAAAGTAAAACTAATATTTTGAAATTATTAAAAAAATTATTTATTTTAATCATGTTGTTAATTTTTTATATTTAAATTTTTTATGATAAAAAAAATATTTTATAGTTACATAGCTAAAGTTACAATTCTATTGGTTAGGAAACTATTCCTAGTAATATGAATACTATTCCAATGGTCAAAAAATATTTCAAGGCCCATATTTGAAATGGGAATATGGGTTCCTTATATTCTATAAATACATCATATTTAATACATTCATAATCCACCTCTATTTATTCTTATGGTTTTAAATATTTTAATTTTTAAATGTAAAATATCATTTATAATATTTTGATTCAATTAAAAGACATTATTTTTTTGTGGTATCCTTATAGGGGTTAGATTGTTTCTAAATTTATGTTTGATAACTATATTATTTCGTACTTTTTTCCCAATATAAAACATTAATTTTAATTATGTATATTTATAATCTAAATTTAATTATCAAATTAGTATAAAAAATATTTAGTGATTTTTTATTATGTTGTTTATGTTTTCAATATTATATTATATTACAATGTATGAAACATGCATGAATTCATAAGGGAGTTTCCATTAAAAAAATGTGTTCATTACATTTTTCATCCGTCAAAAAAATCCTCAATGAAAACTCATTTCAATCTGTAAGATGACAAAATATGAGGGTATATCTATTTCATTTATTCTACTAGTTCCCATGTCACTTATACAATAACATGGTATCACCATAGTACTACGACTTCGTGGATAGTTTTTGGTAGATAATAGTGTCTCTACATTCATGGATCTACAATGGGTCATCCACATAAGAGAGATAATTATCCACCTTCCCAAATTAAATATTGAGTACATGAGAGATATTTTCTATTTATATTACCAAGTTGTGATTTGGTAACATTCCTTGAAGATAAAAATGGCTAGGTCAGAGTTATATTTTATTGGCCACAACTCTAATATGATTATGAATCTCAAACATAATGATGTATCTATGATATAGATTTATATTATTCCCAAATCCAATTAATCGAATACATTAATATATAGGATGAAAAAAATTATATCCAATGTAAAACTCTATTTATCCTTAATGGTAATCCACGTATCCATTTTTTAACCTCTAATATATACCAATATACTAATATATTGCAATGAATTAATTTACCATTTTATCAACCATATTATCTACAAACATCTTGTTCCCAAAAACATCATACTGACAATTAGGTTTCCCTAAAATCCTATTACAATGGGATTTATATGGGACCATTTGGATATTTTATTAGATGATTATTAAGTACATGAACTCAACTTTGTGAAGATTTTGATCTCACCATATTTTGAATTCTATCGAGAAATATCTAAAATTTCCACTTATTTCTTGATTTTAAACTAATATTGGCCTTATGTTTTTGGGTGATAATACATACTGAAGTCCATCATACTATTTAGATCATGTTTACGTATTTTTTATAGAATTTTGGTAATTTCATGATATCAATCATATTCAATTTATAGGAGTGCTTCATTTTTCCATACCACTTCCCAGATGTATATCCTTTCAATTTGATCCATTGAAGGTCCTCTAGAATGGAAATGAATTGAGTGGTATTTTTGTGTCACTCAACTAATAAACATATAAAAATATTTTAACAATATTTATTCGGAAGACCTGTTACAAATTCCTCAATAGTGTTTCACCATTTACATGTTGTAATGGGTAATGGTTAAATAATTCCCTTCACCTTTTCAAAATTTCCTTCACCTGATGAAATATTTCACATTTTTATATTTTTTTTGATATCCTTCATCATATTCTCTCAAAAAATAATTTCGAAATCATGATACATAATTATAATCCCACGGTTGATTTAGAATGTGGAGCTTGGTGAATCATTCAAAAAATACTTCTTTATCTCGGGGAATTATGGTACACATATTCCAGATCTAAATATAAAAAATCGTTATTTAACCATTTCGAACTTCGGGGATTTTTCTTTTATTCTAATTATTAAACAATTATGCCTCCACATCATCCCTTAGCCACATTGGAGATTTTTTAAAATAGGATTTATGTTTACAATCCATTGTACTCTAATCAGAATCTCATGTTGTACTTCTAGATACTACCAAGGTAGGACTGTTAGGGAGTTTCTGAAAAAACAATGTTATCAAACCCTTTATTATAATGGTGTTGTCCCATTAATTCCCATATTCAAAAACCCCCATTCATTCACCATTGAAATGTATTAAATATTTTTTACATTATCCATTCAATGGGAATCCACATTTCTATAATTGGCTAACTAGGGTAAAAATGTGTTTTTCTCTTAAAAAATGTTATTTTATTATTTGGATAAAATTTCTAATAACTCAATATTACTTTCAAGTGATAACTCCATACAAAAATTATCTCTTATATAGGTTGAATAAATTTATAATTTTACTGTTATGAATATTTATAATACTATTTATATGCCCATAGTCACAATCCATTTCATAAATCAAATTAATTTTATTATTATAATTCATTTACATTAACAAAAAATAAATAATTATTATATATTAGGTATTAATATTGCAGAGTTTGATAAAAATATGTTATTACTCGCAAATTATTAAAACTATAATTTCTCATATATTTTTAATAACCTTCCCTAAATATAGAAAAAATATTCATGAAAAACAATTACAATATATTAGAAAAATAATCCTAATAATATACCTCCAGACATTATAATTAATTTTTCTCATGAAATTCCTCTATAAAATTATTTTGATAATGATTTAATATCATCAAATTCTAGGTATTCAAAATTGTGAATGTTAAATAACATTGAATTTATTTTAATAAAAAAATCCCACATGAAGTCAATTTCATAACACCACTCAATCTAGATGACTATTAAAATTTGAAATATCTTGTGAATAATGATTCATCCAAAAAACCTAAATAGAAACTATTGTATTCCAAAACTCTATTTGAGTTCAAATTTTAACTTCCCAAACAACTCTCTCCACATTTATTCACATAACACAAAAAAAATTTAATTTCTATATCAGACTCGTTACACTTAATGTAGAATCTCTTATAAAAAATATATAACATAACCATTATAATAAAATGTACTTTATTAATGTTATTTCTGATAACCATGGGATAAGATAAATGTTTTATAGTTCACTATGAGATTACATTTTATTCTTAATTATGGAATATTATTTTTCACACATACTCTATTATCCATGAAGTGTTACATTACTTATGTTTGGTTTGCATCTTTTCATAGTAACATTACCTTAATGATTGGACTAATTATTTTTTTTATTTAATGAAGATTTTATTTTATTAAAAAAATGACATAGAATGTTGATTTCATTTATACTATAAAAATTTAAATCTGTTATTTTCTATTCAAATTTTATAAATTCCCAAGTAGTATAAAAATTATTTATGTTGATCAATGTGTAATTTCTAACATTATTTTTAATGATCATTCCATATCTTGATTTTTATTTCTCAATCATAATACATGTTATATTTTATCTTCCACAAAACAAATTTTTGATAATATGGTAAAATTATACATATGAAAGAAAATAATTATAATATTTAAAAATAACAATTTATTCATAATGAAATATGATTAATACAATTATATAATCATTCCTTCCATTTCATTATTTTTCAAGAAGTTTGAGTGTTTTATTTCCCTCTATGATCCCTTTTTATGCTTCAATTAATTGTGTAAACTATAATATCTAAGAAAATACTCAGTGTGGTGGGATGTAAAATTATATAAAAATAATATACATGTCAAATACATAGATTGTATTTTTAGACATGGGATAAATCCCAATAGATAATTTTTTATGTTATCATCTTGAACAATTCCACAGAAATATCAATAATAATCCATGGGTAGCTAAAATATATTTAATTTGAACAACCAAGGTAATACTAAAAATGATTTTCATGGATTATAGTTCCACCATGTCATTAAATTCCTTGTTTAATTTATTTTATTACATATCCTCCTGTTATTTTTAATCAGTAATCATAGCTTGTTCACATCCAATTTCATTATATACACAAAATAACCAGTCCTTATTGATTCTTAATCCTACTGTATCCATAATTGTAAAGTTTTAAATTTTTGTCCTATAATTGTAATCTATATTTTTTGGGTTTTAAAATTATTCAATAATTTTTTTATTCTTTTCTTATCTTTTTTGTGATATTGGGTCCTTAATCTGCATATATTTTTTTTGATTACATTACTGATAAAAACATGTTTATATGACTAATAAGAATTCCCTAATCTCCTTATATTTATCTTCCTATATATTTTATATAAGTTTTAAATATTAATAGATTATTATCATTAATTTAAACCACATTAATTCATTTTTTACATTTCAAATGGGTTTTTTATCTTCCTATATTTATTCTTTGAATTAATTCTAATATGGTACAACTTTTTTCCATCCCCTCATTCAATAGATTATTATGTATGTTTTTTTCTTTGTATATTACATTTTATTGTTATTCCATTTAGTTGATATAATAATGATATCCATTTAGTTTGATTAAAATCATATTATCATATCGGTTGATTTTGTATAGGGTATCATCTTTCCAACATCATCACTTGATCAAAAATCTTATTTTAGATTTCCGATGTATGTCTATATAATTGATTAATTCAATGTTTGTCCTAGAAAAGTAGTATTTATTTTTATGATTTTAGTACAGTTTTGGGATATATCCTTCCATTCTATCATCTTTTCATGAATATGGGGTTGAAAATGTAACAATTTAATAGATAATAATTATAATATCATTTTGATAAACAAAAAATATAAAAATGATTATACTAACTAAAAACATCATAAAAAATTTATGTTCTTTATATTTATAATAATTATTTCTTTTATTTGATCCTATTACTCTATCAAGGAATTAATTAAATGATTCCATTAATATATTTTTTTAATAATGTTTAATTCATATCAGTATTTCCTTCCAAATATTATCATGTTATTTTAATCATGTTTTTATTGTGATTTGGTAGATAAGTATTCAATGTATACATATATGTTTGAGATAATTTAAATCATCGCACATGATAACAGTTTCCTATACTTTCTATTTGTTATTAAAATATATTATTTTATGTATTTTTGATTATTTAAAGTAAAAAAATGTATATCATTACTGAATGTTTCTTCATGGTTATCAAATATTTTTCCTCTCATTTCCTTTTTAGAATTAATATCATGAATATTTAAAATATTCTTCAAATAATTAATTTTATTTTCTAAATATATTATTGAAATTTGTTTCATCTAGTGTTTTTCCCACTTGAGTGAATTTATCATTAATTATTTGAAAATCTAATTAGGTTATTAATTGGTGGTGTTGAAATTTTTTTTTTGTTGGTACATATCAATTTATCATTAAATTTATTACTACATATTATAAATAATTAGAACTTTTCCCCTATCATATAAATGTTTATTTAGGTAAGATACTACATATTTATGAATGAATCAAGAATATAATCCCGTGAATTATTTTTCAACTTGTAAAATTAAACATATTTTATTATAACCCATTAAGTGATAAGGAAAAAATTAATAATAAATTCATTCTCAAAAAATATATCAAGAGGAATTTATTCTTAGTAATGTGATGATGTATTGAAAATCTATATATTAATATTCTAATTTTACACCTCAAAAGGTTTGTGTAAATTAAAATTCATTGTTCATTAATTCATTATTTCTCCATTATTATGACAACATTAATCATGATAAATTTATTCCAACAATAGAAATGTTGAATGTCAACAAATTTTATGAAACATAATTAATATTATAGAATTTAATGTTAGGAAACTATTTTACTTAGTTAAAATTAAATATAATATTCTTTTTAGTGCACTACCCATGATCTATATATTGTTTAGTTTTAAAATCCAGTTTCAGTGGGAACATTTTAGCTGTAAGGGATCGTATGATTCTCTAAAACCAAGCATGATATAAAAATTCATGTAGTTGATAATTTATATTTAAAAAAATTATAATATATTATTACTTAAACCATGTCCATACCCTGTAATGAAAAAAAGTGTAGTTAATGAATTTGAGTTGTTTTAAACTACATGATACCTATTAGTAAGTAAGGTCCCCATATCAAAATAAATGTTAATTACATCATCAAATCATCTGGGTTATGGTATTTTTCATTATATTAATTCATTTTTGTGTATTTAATTTAAATAATCCTCAATGAGGTTTTTCTACATATACTAAAAATTAGTTAGTTTTTTTGTTGATCTACATAATTTGTTTCTTTTTTTGAAAGTGTTTTAGTGAAGAAAATTAATAATAAATGATTGGAATATATGTTTGATGACACAAATGATACAATTTGGTAACCATACTAATAAATACACGTTATTTAAATTTATAATATAAAATTATCTAAAATATTTGGAATTTTATTGGTTATCATCTTAGATCAACTAATGCACTTGTTTATAGAATCATGTGCCTTTGTAAGGTTTAACTTCATTCTTAGAAGAAGTCATTAAAAAATAATTATATGGTAATGTTATAGTTAATTAAAAATAAATAAAATCCACTCTATATTAATATTTATAAAAAATTGAATGGTATTTAATTACAATCTTACTCCATAATCCCCCCAAAAAATATTAGCTATGTCCTAATGAATCAATTGATGAATTACATAATATAGGGAAAATGGCATTAATCCTTGCCTCAACACATTTCAATATTTTATATAATTACTTACTCATTATCTATAATGATTAAACCTATAAAATATTTAATTTTATAAATGTGGTAAATAGATATTGAGTAATAATTAAAATGATAACGATTTATCAATTATTCACCAAAGTCATTATGTAATGATCCATAATGGTTTAATGAATGAATATTAAATATAAATAATAATTACAAATATGATAGAATGGATAAGGGATTGGATTATTTAATATAATATAGATATGTATGTGTATGTCCCTCATGGAATCAATGAGCATCCCACTTTGTGAATTAATTCCATCATAAACAAGCTACCATGGAAATCCCATGATTATTTTTATTACACAACTTGTCTTATCTTCACTAATCTACTCCATCAGGAAAATATAATAAAAAATAGTATTCTAGGGATCTCCTATTATCTCAAAATTCAAGTGAATGAAAAAATAAGCATACATTATCCCATAATTCCTCTCCTTATACAGAATATGAAATTAATTTTAATTCCAAACAGATTATACCCAATTTAGTAAAATATATTTTTTCCAAAATTTTATTTCCCAGTTCATGAAACCCCAATATAATTTAGTAAGAAATAGTATATTTAGATCATTAAAGGTATGAAATGACCCATTGAAACCCCTATATAGTGGGTAATAATATGAGTGTGGCACCCGAAGACAACCTAAAATAGTCTAGGGGGTAGTTGGAATTCCTAATGAGTTTGAGAAATGCTTGGGAGAGATTGTCATATACTAACATACAATATAAATACCCCACTAATATTAAAAATTACTTAAACTTCAAGTAGTATTTATATATATTGTATATAATATTTATTTAATATTTAAATGATATATAAATCTATATATAAGTAAGAAATAAGTGAGATGTACATCTAATGAAGTCTATAAACTAAAATACCTGAGAAAAGATATATCTCATCCTCACATCAAGTACTACTGAACTAATATTCAAATTTTGGATTCTTCTCTTCCATTATGAGCCACTATGATCTAGCATCTAAAACCAGATATGAACATCAAAATAAATTCTAAATCTATACCCACTAAAAACAATATAGAAATACACATCATTTGAAAAAATAATATAAAAGTGGCAACAATTCATATATATGGGTGTGTATAAAAATAAACAGTTCAATGCACCAAAACTGTGAGGAAATGACAATGAAACAAGTCATATCATACATTGCATGAATATGATACCTGGATAAAAAAACACTAACTAGTGTTTATTTAAAACTAAAAGTCTCTATAATATAATTTTATTCATGCCATCATTGGTGTACTCTATAATAAATAATTTACTAGGAGTAACTAGGGATTCAATAAATTTAAAAATCATCAAAGAGGCATATGTCGACAACCCTATTATATATGATATATCTAAGGAAACCAAGAATTCATTCGGAGTCACCTGGCTATGAAAATAATAAATACTCATTTTTTTATATACTACCACCTGAAATAATATTTTATTTGGTAATCATTGGAAATGAATTCAAACTAGATTATATTGTAACACACAATATCATGCACTAACACTTGTAAAAGATAATGGATAAACTTATTCCATATCATAGATTATGTTTTTATCATGGAATTTTTGTACCCATTTTTCAAAAAACACTGATGTGTGAAAAAGCACAAAAATCATGAAATTTATAGTGGTGGAACCATGCCTCATCGAAGAATGTGTGTTTGATGGGGTAAATATGTACTCTAATAAAGGTCCCTTTGAAAATGAATTTTTTTATCAATTTATTTCATTCCAATAACTATATGTAGAGAAAAAATTCTTTATTAGTGGGGGTTTTCCGAAAAATATATACCATGTGTTCAACCCACACCATGCCAATTACATGGGAGTACTGACCCCATACTAGACCTAGATACTAGTTCACCTAATATATGGGGGAATATAAAAACGATAGAATAATATTGGGGACCCATTATAATTTATCAACATATCAATATGGGAGTACTAGACCTGATTTCTTCTCATGAAACCTTTCACAAACCCAATGGATTATATTATAGATACAAGATCATAAAAATACCATATCCACAATAAATATGTTTTCCAATGAGTAATATGTTTCCAAAAATATGATATATATATGAATAATCACTCATAATGGA
Organism: Viscum album; assembly: GCA_963277665.1. NCBI lineage: Eukaryota > Viridiplantae > Streptophyta > Magnoliopsida > Santalales > Viscaceae > Viscum > Viscum album. The sequence continues at coordinate 2,043,059,745 of OY728126.1, read as the reverse complement.
TTATTTAATAATATTATTTTGACATTTATATGGGAAATAGTTAAAAGACCATAAATTTGTATGTGAATGACAAGTAATTCCCTTATACTATGTATGGGATCCTAGATCAAAATTCATGTGTGTACTGCCATAGTATTATCATGTGGATATAAATTATATTTATATTTTATTCAATTTATATATTAGGGTAATTTTTTTTCATATATGGGTGTGCACCCCCATACCATGCGTAGTTGAGTAATCTTTTTATAAATGGATTGAATTTTTTCCATTCATGGTGTTTGAGATTCATTGATAGAAAATGACTGATTTTATAGTACCTAAATTTTATCATACTAATAAACATGGAAATTGGTAAACAGTTAGGAAAATTTCATACTCCTAGTTAAAATAACATATACTAATACCTTACCTAAGACATAGATCCACATGAATAAATAAAATGAACCCTATGATACAATATCTACATGTACTAGTTGTAATTTTTACATGAACCTCTTTAAATTTTGAATAATATAGATTGGAACACATAGAGTCTGAATTAGATTCACTACATATGATACCCAACTAACTCTATCAGCAGGCAGAAACCACACATAGTTTTTATTTCATTTCATATACCATGTGATTTTTGTAAGTCTACAAAATTTGAATCATTTTTGGGGAAAGATCATAAAATACATTTATTGTAATATCCAATTATTGTCTTATTATATATATGTGAGCCATAAATTTCTCCTCACATGATTTCCATTAAAACCATCACCAAAAATTATAAACTAAACATATTTGCATCGTCCAATAATTTTTCAAAGCACTGGGGTCCTTCTTGATTCTGGATTGATGATCATTTTATCTCTTCATTTCCTGAATACACTAGGTCAATCCTTCCAAAACATTGGATGATTTTCATCAATTCTAATACACTAGAGATATTGAATCCCCCAAATACAATCAATCAAATATATTCTTGGATTTCTTCTCTACCATGAGGCATCTACCATCACCATTCACACAAAAAAAAATTTCAAGTTTGGTTGTTCATTAATGTTCCATTTCAATACCATAGGGGAGATGATTAAATTTTAAAATGATATGGTGGTATTTTTTATTTCAGTTATATTGTAATTTATTCGAAGCATTTTCATCAAAAAATAAAATATATTTGATATTCCTCTAAATAATTCTTTAAATTTCATACAAATCCAAATTATGTTATGGTGGAAACTGAACTCTTCATATTTCCAATATAATAACTTTCCAAACATAAAGTTTTGAATCATTGGAAGATATAAAATCACAATTATCAAATTCAAAAAACAGTCAACAAACCTCACATCATCATCTCATCAATTATTCCATCAACCCATCACTTCCATAATTTCCTCATTAGTATCAACCACATCCAAATATCCAAAAATTGATAAAAACATTCGAAATTAAATTTTAATGATTCATATTGAAAACAACCACCATCATATTTTCTTTGGACGATGAATCATATCTTGATGTGCACCATAATCCAAATCATACATGTTTGTCTCACCATATTTTGGAGAGAACCACCCATATGAATTTCTCATCTCTACGGAAAAACACTATAACAACATTGAAAAAATGAGGACCTCTGGATGAATAATACCCAAACCCCTAATGAATATAATCCCCATTGAACCAAATATAGCGATGAATCCACGTTGAAATACACCACCTAGAACATTGTTTATCACTATATGTCACACAAAAAACCATAAAACCCCAATGAAATTCAGAGTAGGATAAGAGTGATTGAATCGTAGAAAAATATGATAGTATGTATTAGAATAAGGCCACTATAGAGATATTGTCTCCATGACAGCCTAACTGCAATGGCCTTTACCACAACTATATCCAAATTTTCAGCAAATAGTAATCAAATAACTCAATCATTCATCGGAAAAAGTGGATTGAAAGGGAAAGGGTTTTAACTATAGAAGATTCTTCATGGAAACCAACATTAACATTTTCTGTTTTCATCATTGAATGGATGAAACATAGACCACCAATGATAAAGATAATTTATCAAGAGAAAAGGGAGATATGAGTGTCGTAGACAAAAGTAAAGGAGGGAGGGTGAGGGGGAGAAGATGAAAAAAAATCTCCCCATCCTAATATCTATAAAACATACCCTAGAAATGAGAGGGGGAGGATACATATATTTCTTAGTGGCCAACCCCTAATAACTTTTTATATATAGAGTATTCCTAATGAAAAATGTTATAATATGTAATATAATTTTGTTACTGAGATTTCATGGAAATAGATAAAAACAATCACAAACAATAGTATGATCATAAAGGTTTAGTATGATGAAAATAAATTTATAATTCATTATTTTTTTCAAATATAATTTAAATTGCCAGCTGAAAACACATTATGGATTAATTCATACTTTAATGAGTTCAATTATAATACATCATAATGTAGTATTCAATTATTTCAACATTTTTATTCATCAATTCTCTTTTATTCGGGCAGTAAATGCTGATAAATTAGTTGATAATATCAAAATGTGATTAACAATCCATTCAAACACTTTAAATGGTTCCTTCATCTATGGAAAAAATAAACATATAAAAATGGGATCAAATGGTATTTATAAAATATAATTAGTTGAATAAGTATTTTAATAAAGACCCAAAAAATTCTTACTATGCATCCAAACACCATAGTTTTTAATTAATGTCACTTATTGGTATAGTTCACCACTATATACATAAAAACAATTTTATTTATTTTATTTATTTAGGTGATATAGAAATTTTCATAGTTAAGGTTAATATTTTTTTAAGAAATTAAATATTATAAATTAATTTCAATTCAATATTTTTAGAAATTCAACAAGACAATTAATGGAGGGAAACAATGAGGCATATAATCCGTAAAACCATAATTTTTTTCCTATTCCCATTTTCAAGGATAATCAAATCATTTTAGTAAATTTTAGGACATAAGACCTCGAATCTAAAAATTATTTAATGTATTGATATAGAAAATATGGGTTATTATGTCCTTCCCACTATTAATAATTTTCCTCCTAAAAACGAAATGATGTTATTCTATTAAAGGATATCATAAATATCTATTTTAAAAAAATTTATCAACCTTTAATTTAGTTATATTTACTTTGGTTCTCAGAAATCTAATATAACATCGTATAGAACCATATAGGTTGGGAAAATTCATTTTCCTGATTCCCATATATACTATTGACCCAGAAATCGCACATTTACACTTATTTTATTTACATAGAGTCCATAAAGACATTAGTGAAAATACAATAATTCATTATATGATTCCAGCCAAGCCACTACACAAAGAAACATTTCTCACAAAATGAATCCAAACATCCTAGGGAAATGGGAATCAAATAACTATTGTAATATATAATTTAAATTGTTTTGACTATGAAAACCACATATGGAATTGTTATTCCACCTAGGCCTTAAAGATAATTCTACATGATATAGACATGGGAATGTATGATTTTCTTCGACACCAACATGTAATCACAATATAGTGATTTCACATTGAATCATGAAAATATAATTCTTTTTATATTATTTAGGTTCAACACTATCATTCCTCTTACCTCCATAAAATAAAGATGATAACAAATTCAAGTTACATATGATGAAAAGTCATAATTTGGATTCTTACACAATCACACCTTAAGAATATACATGAACATTTTATGACACAACATTATTTCAACAAATTATCACATCCACTATTGAAAGAAACGTTGTTTAATTGTTGAGCCTCCTTCATAAAATACATTAATTAAATCAATACATCATCCTCTAGAATTAAAACGTCATAATGTTGAATATTAATTGTCCCAAAAAATTGTAATCTGTGGTGTACACTCATAATCATTCAAATTATCATACATTATCTACTCAACAACATAGATAATTCCTACTAGAACATGAGGGACCAAAAAATGTAAACCATTGTAAAAGGGAACACCCCCACTATATGACCATATATCCTATGTTATAGGTATTTGAAAAGGATATAGTTTACAAACCACACTAAGGATAATTTCCACTTGGTTGGTTCTTTCTCTTCATTCCCTTAATAATATTCTATAAAATTATTGAGGGAAACCATAATTTATGCAGCAAGGTAGATAATATAAAACCCACCTATACTAAATCATCAAATGTACCACCCAAGAACATATTTTTTGATGAGACAAATATATTGATGTAACCACATTAGTATTTTATAACAAAAAGGAATGTTTTTTGGATCTACTATCGATCAATGTATGGAAAATTCACCTCCTCAATAAGCACCAAAATACTATACGGCTAGAATTTCAAGAGTATAAATAATCAAAAAATCATAGTGTTTCCTTAGAAGGGATCAAACCACTATACCATTACTATTACACAATTATCTTCTCCATTATCCTATCCTTAACCTCCCTCAATGTCATTGTCTATCGCAAGAATCCATAAATTACATTTTATGATATTTAAATATTTATAGTCATATCATGGTAGAAATTTAAAAAAATAGCAAAATCATTCAAACTTTTATAAATTGATACATGAAATTTTTAATTCAATGTGTTACATGAACACTACATGTGTGTTAATACTAATACATTGAAACAACAAAAATCAATATTTTGATTTCAATTTGGTGTACTTTTCCATCTTCTATAATGGTAAAATAAATAGTTTTCCGTAGGAATGCATCCACACATTACAATATACTATAATGATGAATGTTCTAAAACAATCCTATATATCATATCATAGTTTTACAATATTATGGGTATCTATCCTTAAATTTTTGATAGATGGATCACCTTTCTTTAACTAAATGGTTTTTACACACCTCTATTGGTGAACCACACCTTATCTTCCCATTTATGTGTCTCCATCAATCACTAGAAAAACGAGAAAAAAGTCATTATCATATTTGGTTCCACATTGAATTATCTATACTATGATATAATCCCATGAATTACAACATTACCCAACTATGATACATTAACATCCCTATAAAGAGTGAGTTAAATATGAAAAAAATGAGTATATCTGTCTAGAAGATAAATTTGTTAGATGGATTATCATAAAATCGATTGTCCTGAGAAAAATTGTGTAATACGAATAACTCTATTTAATATCCTCTATAATATGTGTTACTAAATATAAGACATGATTTTTATATAGAAATATATGACATATCACCTAATAATATCAATACATTTATTACATTAACCCTTAAATATGACATTAATTTCTCTATGATTAATATGAAGTAACTAAAGGAGGTGATGAATCACCTGCAATATTGTATAATAAAACACTAACTACTCCCAACCATCCAAATATTCAGTCAAAAAATTATAGGGGTATGTCACTATGGACAAATTATAATATTTAATGATTATACTGATATATTAAATGGCATGGATCATATGTAGCACCACATTGACTATCCTCATAAAAACTCTAAACCATACATAGGATAGGGTGCATCACATTATGGAGTTCCCAATCTACCATTTATATCTCAAGGACTCATATATGTGTAGATTTTTGTAAAATCAAAAATCCTATAAAAACTATATCTATAAAGGATATAATAGATCAAAAAATATAGAAAATAATACATCCCAAATCATATCATAACAAACATAGTGTGTGCGAGGGCCTTGAGGATTAATATGACATGTTTTACCTTCCCTTTAAAGGGTCATGTTTATATTGAACTTATACAATCCTTTATATTACAAGAAAAAAACAATTTGAGTATAGGCTCAAAATTTCTCCATGGTAGTGTATTCTGTTTTTTAGTTTGACAAATAGTCATTCCATTTATCGATCGATGCATTATGTATGGATGTGAATGTAAGTAAAAACATATTGTATGTATGTGTCAGAGATAGATAAAATTTTATTAGCTAATGAATATAGTAAATGTCACACCTGAACTTTTAAAATAATATTATTTTATTATTTTATCATAATTCTATGCTTTTTAACGGACTGCGGGCCAAGACTGTTTGAAATTTTTGCATGTTGTTGATGAATGAATGCTTCTCCCTTAACATCGTCCGATGCATGGGCAGGGCATGTTCAAAGCCACACATCTTTGGTCGGTCTCCATGCAGTGTACCTCATGTTCAAGACAAATAAATAAAATGAGTTTTAATGAGATAGTTTAATAATTATAATAATGTTAATTATTATTATTATTATTTTTTCCACCATGTTTATTAATATAGGTTTATTATTATTATGTAATTATTATTATCATTCTATTAATTTTTTTAAATATATTAGTTATATTAATATCATATTATGTTATTAAATTTTTAATTATGATTATTATTAATCATATAAATATTGTTCTTATTATTCTATATAAAATTATCTTTCTATTAATATTATTTTTATTATTATTATTATTTCTCTTATGGTTAATAATAATAATAATATCTAGTTTATTATAAATATTATTATGTTTGTTATTTTTAATATATTTAATTTTATTACTATTGTTATTCTATTCTAATAATTTTTTTAGTGTTAGTTAATTTTTTTAAACCCCAAAAGGTCTCCTTCCTCTACGGTGCCTCCCCACTCCCCAACATCCCTCATCTCCCACCCATGCGCTACGCTCATTTCCCTCTGTCCAACTACAAGAAAGCTAGTGAATCCCAGTGCTTCCCTTCCCTTGCTGGAATCCTCTTCCCTCCCTCCAATTCCTTATCCTATCAGTGATGACATTCCCTTCGGGTCAAGCAAATCATCTGGTCTCTGCCTACATCCCGCATCTTAGATATCTCTCCTGTCGCATATCTGGTCTTCACTATATGTCAGTTCTGGGATTCACCATACCAGCATTGTTCATCCCCTTCTGAAGCGTAGTTCAATGTTCGGCCACCACAGTTTGTCACCCTTTCCTCTCAGCAACCCCATCATCCAACGCACCTCCCCACTGACTCCTCCTCCTTATGCGGTCGGCCTACCCCCCCCCCCCCCTTTTCCTTCCCATCTCACGCAACCCAGCTCAACCTGATCGCTCCATACCGCACGACCCCCACCGTCCTAGGAATCGCAACATGTATCCTCTCCTCCCTTCGGTCTCTCTCCCTCCCTTCGTTCGCTCACCCTCTCGTGGCCTCTATCATGTGATCGGTGCTCCCTCCAGCGAGCGGCCTTCCTTCGTTTGAACCCTCTTCTTCGCTTCGGTAGCCCTTTTTCCCTCATAGTCAGGGTTTTGGTTCATTTTTTATTTGTGGTTTGATTTCCATGTTATTTTTGTTTGGTTTCTTTATTTGGGTTTTATTTGATGTTGTTTGTGATGTGTTTGGTCCCCAAATGGAGTTTCGCTTCCAAATTTGGGGCTTTCGACACCAATAGTAGGTTGTTCGACATTTAAATATAATTTAGTGAATTAATTTTCTTGTTTAATTAATTTATCGTGAAAATTAAATTATTTTTTTCGTGAATATTCGGTTTTCATGAATTTTATCAAGTGTTGGGTTTGTTCAGTGTCTTGTTCATATAGAATGAAATGTGTTCGTGAGGAAACCCCATGTTTAGTATTCTAATTAGTGTCTTATTATGTTGTGCAAGCGCTCTAAATTCTATTTGACTTGTGATTGGGGTGTTTTTGGATTTAGAAGATGTTTTTTAGTGGACATTTGTGTTCAATGCCTTGTGATACCAAATTTTGTTGTTTCATAAATTTTGTATGTGTTTCATTAAATATTTTAATGGGAATTTGGTTATAAATTGAGGTGCAATCTCAAATGTCTTAAAATGGGGTTTTCACTATTATTTCAAATGGTGTATTGAAATTTGTGAGTATCTTATCTCTTGTGGATATGCCCATGTTGATCCCTCTTGTTGAAGATGAGGATTATGGTTTATGAGATTGATTCTTGTATTATAATAAATGGGTGTGTCATTAACGCAAACCCTTATGTGTTATTTTGAAATGTTTTGTAGAATTTTAAGTGTTTCATTGTTTTATTGAATTATTTTTTTATCATATTGAACTATGTTGTACGGTTTCAAGTTGCGGGTGTCAATAATTCCTACATGTGCAGGCATAAGGTAAGGCATATATATATAAATTCCCTCTTTGTACATATTCCCTCATGGCATGGAGAATATGTGCAATGCAGCTAGGGGTATTTATATATGTGTGTATAAATGCATATGAAAGGAAGTGTGCAGGGTCGGTTTGAGTGGTCGTCGACAAATAGTGACATGTTTGAGGTAGTCTCCCTATGCCTATGCCTTTAGATTGAATTTCATATTTTCTTGATTGTTTAAAAATATGTTTTACATTTACACCACATGCACATTCTGTGAAATCTGTTAGTGGTTCCTAGAAATGATTATGCCTTTGCTTTGAAAATTGAAATGTATTTTTAATGTTATCGGTATTACGTAACTTTTATTGAAAAATCATTTTCCTATGTGGTTTTGAATTGGTAATGAGTAGTTCCCAAGGTGTTTGGCCTTTCGGCCGGGTAGTTATAAAATGTGTTCCCTTTATGTAATTATACCAGTTTGGAATCTTAAGAATTATTTATGAAAAAGAAAAACCTCTATTGAGGCACGCCAACATTAATTTTAGAAAAATGATTCTTTTAGTTGAATGTTGTATTATGTGCCTAATATGATGCTTATGAATTGTTTGGTGTGAAAGAGGGGGGATGCGCTTGTGGAGGGAGAGCGGTGGTGAGAGGTTGAATTGTATTTAGATAAAGAAATAGTTATATACTTATATGTTTTCTTGATAAAAAAAACTTACCACAAATTGAAATAGAGAACAATGGTAAACCTGAGTATCTAGGTGGGTGATCAGGACTAGTATGCTAGATTACATGGTAGAGGTTCATCCTTCTTCGTATAGCATGATTGATGCTACAATTTTAACTAAACATATGACTTTCCTGAGGGTCGTGGTCTTCTATGCCACCTTTTTTATGGCATGTGGTCTTCTACGCCCCTTTTTCTGAGGTTCGTGGTTTCTAACCCGTGTTTCACCAAGGTACGATGTCTCTAGGGCCTCACTTATGCTAGATACCTATAGGGATTACCCATGGTTCTCATTTGTGACATGTTGCATATGATGAAATTTTCATTTCAGTTGATTCATACTTGATTCCTTATTTGTGAATACCATGTTCTATTCAAAACTGGTTTCATTTCTTTTTGAAATTTTAATGCATGCTTGGAACATATTTTGAAAATATAGTGTAAGTGAAATGATTTACTGGAAAATAAAAACTCGTAACAAGAATTTTAAAAGAAGGAAAAACATTATTTTATGACATTTTATATTCAAACTGGAATTATTGTATTTCTTACTAAAGGCAAAGGCATATGATTTGTTTGTATTTTGGTATCCTACTGATCATCTTGGTGCTCACGCCTACTTTAATTTTTAGTTGCAGGGTTCACTCTTGGATCGATTTTGGGAGCGAGTGTAGTTTAGGCTCCATGGTAACCCACATGGTCACCTCAGGTATGAGACGTTGATTCGTTTATTCTTTTTTTCCCTTCCATTTTGTTCTGTTTATTTCCCTTCATTTATCTTCTTGTTAAGTATATGTTTATTTATCTTTTTTTTATGGGCCAAATTGTTCCCAAATGCATTATTTTGATGCTCGACACTAGTTTCCAGCCTGTGGGGATCAGGAACGCCCTTCAAGCCATGTAGTAGACCAGCTCAGATGGTTGATTTAGGGTCGACTCTAGTGGGTATGTGAAAAAATGGCATCAGAGAAGGACATTTTTCTTTGGGGTGTCAAGTTTCTTGGTTATTGGGTGTGTCGTGAATCGAGATGTTGGTGGGGGAAGGACGTCATTAACACTAGCCGTCCCAAGTCTCGAGTTTCCAGGGGTAGTCCGAGATTTTATTTTCTTCTTTGTATTGGTTTGTGTGGATGAGGGATGACCATGGAAGTGAGCCAGTGTTGTGTAGCAGAATTTCAGGGAGTAGCGACCCATGTATAGCAAGAGCTCACAGTTCATGATGCTTCTTGTGGTTGATTCTCTCTTGGAGCATGTCCTGCTAAACCATGTTATTGGGACTATATAACCCCTAGTTCCTTATTTTTGGATGTTTTGATGTGAGTTATGTTTGGGTTTAGTTTTGACTGACTTGAATAGATCTCAAAAAAATCGAAAATAGAATTTGAACTCTAATTGTGTTTGGAATTGGTTTTTTTTCTTTTAATGGAATGTGGTTTTGGAGTGGAATGGTTGTCTTGAAATGGGAATTGTTTTATTTTAATATAATTTGTGGTTTCAAAGGGAATAATGGAAGGTTCTTTAGAAGTTGTTTGGGGCCCGTGTAATAATTCTTTAAATGTGAATCGGAAAATGTTTGGTAAATTGAAAATTAATCACTATTATAATAAATTACATTTTCAAATTGGATGATAATTTGACCTTTACGTCGAATGATCCATTTTGAAAATGATATGTTTTTTGAATTAACCCTTTGTTTTCATATGAGGGATCACATATAAAGAGGTGCGTGTGTGGCACATGGATAATTTGGGGTATTTATTGATAGTTGCATGAGATAGCACAATGGTATATGTATATGCGAGACTTCATGGGATACCAATTGTGGGTACTTGAGTTTTTTTGTTTTCTGAAAGATATTTTTCAGAAAGTTAATTTAAATGTTTTGAAAGTTAAGAAATTTTTTAGTGTTATCTTTTCATGATTGGAATACTTTTTCGGGGGCCCATGTATTTCGGCATATTGAATGGTGGTTGTAATAGTTATTTGAGTTTCAGATTTAGTTTGTGAATAATGTGTGTAAATTTGATTTATGATGAATTTTGATTCAGATTTGTGCCTCCTATTTTTGAGTAAGGTGCCAAGAAAAGTACAAGATGTTTCTAGTATGTCTCTTCTCGTTATTGGTTCTGCCCAGACTCTTAGTGGATTGGTGTAATTGATTTCTTTTTACGTGCTTGTCCATCATCCGTGGTGATTTCGAACTCTCGAAGGTAGCAGATAGGCTTGGTGAAATCATTGGTGTTTTCAGGTTATTGGAAACTATTAATTCTATGTGTGTCTGTGCTAGTTCTTGTTCATTTGAGGGTTCAACTTTGGATTGGTGGGGGAGAAAATCCCAACATCGTTGCATGATGGGTTGTTATTGAAGGTGTTTAAGACCACTTCTATCTGATGTTTTATAACTATGGAGGTGAAAGGGAGGAAACTTGAAGATCTCATGAGTGTCTAATGAGGGAAACATATAGTGAAGGCTTATGTTGGGAATTTGGAGGGGTTGATTCCCTTTTATCCAGAGGTAGCGTCATGGAATCAGATGAAGTTTCTCTTGTGTAGAGTCTTCATTTAGGGTTCCAGGACTGATTATTTTTGGTGTTAGGGAAGGTTCCCTGTTCAGTGAGGTGAGAAAACCAGAGGAACTTGTCTCATTCAAGTCTTCCTATCAATTCCTTATTTTATTAGTCGGGCCACCCTCTTGTTTGGTTGTAGTGTGTCCGGTTTGGGTACTTTAGAGTACATTATCGTTATCCTATGAAGGCTTGTCGTCGGCGTGGTCATCAGGGACACATAGAGAGGTTCCACTAGAAACATTGTCAGAAGGAGTATCGATTGGAGGATGTTATCTCCTGACTATGGGGTAGCATATGCTTCCAGAAATCAGTGATCCAACCATAGGTCTTAGAGTGAGGATTCTCATGCAGCCAAGAATCCTTGGGTGTAGGGAACCTTGGTCTAACTTTTGTGTTCAGTTCTCAAATAAGGATAGTTTGAATTCCTCTCTTATAGCTTAAACATATTTGATGGTTCTGTTTTTATTTAAGAGGTGTAGAGGTCTCTTTTTCACATTGTGTTATTTGTTATTTCAATACAACACCTTTGTTGTAAAAAGGCATTGTGATATTGTTTTCTTGTTAATCCATAATCTGTACCTCCTCAAATATGTTCTTTGGAGTTGTCTCTTTATGGTTGTGAATCTCAAGATGATTATCCCTCTCATGTGGCAAGCTCCATGGGTGACATATTCTTGTTATAGGATGTGCTCGTTTTGGAGACACATGCATCATGGGAAATAATGAATAGGTGTTTGGTCTACAACTCGGTTTGGGGTCGTTCATCAATGATCCCATGTGGTGGGGTCTAGTTTATGTAGAGAGTTCATGGGTTGGTTTGTGTTGTGTTTCTTGTATTTTTCAATGATAATTGGATTATGATGCTCTGTTCTAAAATGGTGGGGAGACCAACCATGAATCTTTTCTTGCCTTCATCGAGGTTTGGTCTGTGTGGCGGTTCCCTCTTGGGTAAAGTTAGCAGTTCTAGAGTTATCCCATGCACAGAGTATCAATGTTGGTTAATCTATTCTGGTTCTCTTAGTTGGGATAACCATCCTTGTTTCCTAATGGTTCATCTCTTTTCAGTTTCCATAATAGTTCGTCAGGTGCGACTGATGGAATGAAATGTCACACCGAGTTTCTGTTTTAGTTGGCCTCGTTCAGTTTCACACTCGAGTTTGTTCCTGCGTTTGCATAGGTGAATTTTTGGGGAAAAATTTTTTATGGTGGGGATAATTTTCATACCCAAACTTTTAAAATAATAATATTATTTTATTTTATCAGACTTTTAAACTTTCTATCAAATCCTGGGCCAAGACGGTTTGAAATTTTTGCATTTTCTTGATTAATGAATGCCTTTCCCTTGACATTGTTCTATTCATGGTCATGGTGTGTTCAAAGCCACACTACTTTTCTCGGGTCATCGTGCAGCCTACATCATGTTGAAGAAAAATAAATAAAATGAGTTTTAACGAGTTAGTTTAATAATTATATTTATGGTAATTATAGTTATTATTAATATGTTCAACAACTTTATTAATTTACGGTTATTTTTATTAATTAAATATTATTTACATTTTATAAAATTTTTGTAAATATATTATATTTATTAATATCATATTATGTTAATAATTTTTTTATTATGATTATTATTAATAATTTCAATATTGTTTTTATTAATTTAATTACAATTACTATTATCAAATTATTATTATTATTATTATTATTATTATTACCTTCTAGTTTATTATAATTATTATTAAGTTTATTATTATTAATATATTTATGTTTATTACAATTATTATTCTACTCTATTATTTTTTTTTTGTTTTTGGGTTAGTTAATTTTTTTAGACCCCAAAGGGCCTCCTTCCTCTGCGGCGCCTCCCCAATCTCCTACAGCCTTCATCTCTCTCAAATGTGTTGCACTCGTTTCCCTCTATCCAACTACGAGTGAGTGAGTGAAGCCCATCGCTTCCCTTCCCTTAGAGGCATCCTCTTCCCTCCCTCTAATGACCTAACCTCTCTATGGTGAAATTCCATTTCGGTCGAAAAAATCATCCCGCCTCTCCATGTATCCCACATTTCAGATTTCCCTTCTGCAGCGACTCAGGTCTTCACCAAATGTCTGTTCTGGACTTCATCATACCAGCATCTTGTATCTCTCCCTAAAGCGCAGTTGGTTGTCCAGCCTCCAGAGTGTTCCACCATCTCCCTTAGGCACCCACAATGTCCGAACCACCCCCCACCAAATCCTCCTCCTTGTGAAACTAGCCTATCCCCTATCCCATTCCATCTCAGAAGACCCATCTCCCCATGATCAGTCCATGACGCGCGACCCCCACCAGCCGAGGTCTCCCAGTGTGCCTCCTCTTCTGTCTCCAGTGTGCCTCCCTCCCTTCGGCTACTCCCTATCCCACGACATCCTTCTGGAAAGTGGCGCTCCCCATGGCGAGAGGTCTTTCTCTGGTCGAACCCTCTACATTTCTCTGGTAGCCCTTTTTTTACACTTAGTTAGGGTATTGTTTCATTTATTATTTGGGGTTTCATTTCCACGTCATTTTTTCGGTTTCTTGATTTATGTTTTATTTGATGTTGTTAGTAATGTGTTTCATCTAAGATTGGAGTTTCGCTTCGAAATTTGGGGCTTTTGACACCAGTGGATGTTTGTTCTTCATTTAAATATAATTTAGTGAATTAATTTTCTATTATAATTAATTTATAATGATCTTTAAATTATTTTTTTGGTGAAAATTTGGTTTTCATGAATTTTATCATGTGTTGGGTTTGTTCAATGCTTTTTTCATATGGAATGAAATGCGTTCGTGAGGAAAACCCATGTTTGGTCTTCTAATTAGTGTTCTATTATGTCACGCAAGCACTATAAATTCATTTTTTCAACTGAATGGTGTGCATTTTGATTTAGAAGAAGTTTTTGAGTGGGAGTTTGTGTGAAAAGCCTTGTGATACCTATTGATGTTGTTTCATAAATTTTTTTATGTGGTTTATTAAATCTATTAATGGGAATTTGGTTTTAATTTGAGGTGTATTATTAGATGTCTTAAAAATGGGTATTTCTCTTTTCTTTCAAATGCTGGATTGAAATGTGTGAGTAGCTTATCACTTATGGATATGCCCTTGTCGACCCCTCTTGTTTCAGATGATGATTATGGTTTTTTCAATTGATTCTCCTGTTATAATAAATGGGTGTGCCATTAAGGAAAACCCTTTTGAGTTATTTTGAAATGTTTTGTAGATTATTTGGTGTTTTTTTGTTTTATTGAATTACTTGTTTAGCACGTTGAACTCTACATTATTGTTTCAATTTGTGGGTGTCATGAATACCTGAATCTACGTGCATAAGCTAAGACATATTTATATAAATTCTCTCTTTCTACATATACATTAATGGAATGGGGAATAAGTGCAATGTAGATAGGGGTATTTATATGTGGGTGTATAAATTCATGTGCATGGAAGTACGCTGGGTTTGTTTGAGTGGTCATCGACAAATAGAGACATTTTTCAGGTAGCCCCCTATTCTTATGAATTTAGTTTGAATTTCATAATTTATTACTTGTTTAAATATATGTTTTAAATTTACTCCACATGTACTTTCAGTGAAATCTGGTTGTTGTTTCTAGAAATGATTATGCCTTTGATTTGAAAATTGAAATTTATTTCTAATGATATTTCTCTTATGTGACTTTTCATAAAAAATCAATTTTCTAAGTGGTTTTGAATTGGTAATGAGTAGTGAAACAAGTGTTTGGCCATTCAGTAGGTTAGTTATAAAAAGTGTTCCCTTTATGTAATTATGACTATTTGGCATCTTAAGAATACATTATGAAAAATAATTACCTATCTTAAGGAATGCCCCATTTGGTTTTATAAACATGTTTTTTATGTTGAATATTTTATTATGTGCCTAATTTGATGCTTATGCATTGTGTGATGTGAAAGAGGGTGAATGCACTGATGGAGAGCAGTGGTCAGAGGTTGAATGGGTTTCAAATAAAGAAAGTGTTACGTACATATATGTTTACATTATAAAGAAAACTCACCACCAAATGAAATAGAGCACAATGGGAAACATCAGTATCTTGGTGGTTGATCAGGACTAGTACACTATATGACAAATTATGGGTTCATCCCAGTTCTTCTAGCATGATTTATGCAACAAAGCTAACTAAACATATGAATTTTCTAATGTTCGGGGTCTTCTATGCCACATTTTCTGAGGGTCGTGGTCTTCTAAGCCACATTTTCAAAGGCTCATGGTTTGTAATCCACGTTTCATTGAGGTAAGATGTCTCTAGTACCCCACATTTTCTAGATACCAATAGGGATTAACCATGGTGCTCATTTGTGACATGCTTCATGTGATGAAATTTTTATTTCAGTTGTTTCATACTTGATGTCTTATTTGAGAAAATTATATTCTAATACAGACTGGTTTCTTTTCATTTTGAAATGATAATTCATGCTTGGAAACTATTTTGAAAATGTAGTGGAATTGAAATGCTTTACTAGAAAATGAAAACTCATTACTTGAATTTGAAAAGAATGAAAAACATTATTTTATTGTATTTTATTTTCAAACTGGAATGATTGGATTTCTTACTAAAGGAAAAGGCAAAGGACGTGGTTGTATTTTTGCATCATACTGAGAATCTCAGTTCTCATAACTACTATAATATTCAGTTTCAGGGTTTAATATTGGATCAATTTAGGGAGAGAGTGTAGTTTACGCTCTATGGTGACCCATTGGGTCACCTGAGTTATGTCACGTTGCTTCTTGTATTATTATTTTTTCGCAACCATTTTGTTCGGTTTATTTCCCTTTATTAATCTTCTTGTTCATTTTATTTTTATTTATCTTTTTATAGGACAATTCGTTCCCAACGGGTTTAATTTGATTCCCAAGACTAGTTATCAGCCCACAGGGATTGAAAAAATGTCCTTCGGTACATGTCACAGACTGACTTGAGTGACCAGTTTAGGGTCGACCCGAGTTGGTTCGTGACAATAAATCCACCAACAATTGAGCACTATGAGTGATTTTATTCTTATAATACTTGAATATTGAGATCATAATGTTAATTCATCATATAGATTGTCCACATTAGCTTATTAGGAACTACTGTTTTCTCTACAGGAATGGCTTAAATATGTTGTAATGATGAAGAATATTCTATTAACCTTGTGTAATATATATATAAAGTTAATAATGAATCAATTCTCCATCATTCAACTGACCGGTGAGGAGATTCTCAATAACTAATTGGGATCAACATAATATATCCTTCAAATACATGCTAGAAATATATGGGTTGAATCCCACCTATGAAAATTTATTATAAAAATAATATAATAATATATTGAAAATAATAAAATTGAAATACATGAATTATTAAAATTAATGAAAACATGATGTATGTAATATCAAGACTATACCCTAAAACTCATCCCTTAATGTTGGGTCAAAAAATTTTAATTTTTATTGTTATTTAATAAAATTGTTTCCACACCAAAACTAAGATACATGTACATGAAATTAAATCTGTCAACTACACACACAATTTAAAAAGACACCCAAACTTGTCTAGATTATAAATAAAACAATACACACTATCCCCATTATATGATCTAATGAGATACTACAAGGACAAGACCTGACACACCCTGACCGCTTTTGGGTCCAAAAAAATATAGATGTCCCACCCCATAGATTCCAATAATTTGAAATAGATTTGTTACTAGAACCAATAATGCATAAAAATATATATAATTCCTTGACCTATTCATACCTTCTAATGAAATATATCATCTGTAACTCCCCCATACATTATAAAAGAAAACTATGTTTGAAACTAGATTCAACATGCATCAAAAAGAATGAAAAATCCTTATAATATATAAACATTTAAAACTAGATATTAAATTTATATGTATGATTATTAATAACCATTTTTTTATTTTTCTGAAATTATAGATTTTTCATGAATAGTGTTAAATACTTATTTTTCAAAAAATTCCATTTATTTTAATTTAATTATCTACTTAAAATTATTATTTTGATTTTAATAGTATATAATGTAAAAAATATATTATATAATTATATTATATTTATTAAATTATTTTAAGTTAACTTTGATTTCTATTTTATTATTAGATTGAATTTGGTAATAATAATGGATTTTTGAAACTAATTTATTGTTCATAATTCTTCAACATTTAAGTTATTTAAAATAAACTAAAATGATCAAAGATTTGAATTAATTTGTTACACAATATTTCAAAAATATTTATTTTGATTCATATAATTACAATTGTTCAAAATATAATAAATATTAAATCATGTTGTTATTGAAAAATAATGTTTTGAAAACATTGTTTTTCATCATTACCTTAGGTTTATTTTTAAATTAAAATTTTGCAATTATGTGAGTTGAATATGATAAAATTGATTTAGTGTTATTAATAATATTATTGAATATTATTGAATATTCATAAAATATTTTTTTTCAATAATTCCTAGTAAAAACATTAAAAATAAATTACCGTGTTTGTGGTAAAAAAAATTACTACTAGGGTCAAAATAAAAAAAGGGTCAATATAACCTATCAAAAATGTAAATATTTTTTTATGGATCTATTTAGACATTATCATGTTCATTTATCTATTATAGACAAAATTTTATCATTTAGATAGTAAAAATTGTTTGTAAAACTTTTTCTTTTAAAAAACTACTTTATGTCCAATCACCTCAACTATAAAAGGACACAAACTATCCATTAAACATCATTAGATAAAATCAAATTTTATCAGTAAATACATACCAAATTTGTTGCTTACCTCTCTACATAGATTGTATAACCATTTTCATGATCAAAATATCTCCTTCTAATCCTTTTTTTCCTTCCAAAGAAGTATGTTTGAAGAAAAGGTATCATAATTAAATATGCATCATTATTTTAAATTTTCTTCCACCAACTTAAATTATTATTCTATAATTATTATGTAATAGAATGAATAAATAAAATTTCTGTACTTTTTGTTATGTGAATTCATTACATTAAGTCCATATAATCTTCGATCAAATTGTATATGAAATCAGTATTCATGTATACGATGGACTAGCATCTCGGGAACCAATGTCATTCATTTTCCATCATCACCTCTCACTACCTGACATAATAATGGAATAAAAGTATATATATATATATATATCATTTTTAGATATTGTATATTAATTTATATATTATATCAAATATACCATTTTACATTATATTTCGAGGGGGGGTTTGATAATGTCACGCGTCTGTACATCAGAATACCGCCTTGTGGTGAGATGAGGATCATTTTTCACTAACACTTTGCATAGATTTTAATAAGGTTAATTTTAATATATATATGTGTGTGATATAAATAACATAAAAATGTTTTTTGTACATATTTATCATTATAAAACAAATTATTTCATTTTTTTCTTCCACTGAAAAACTGTAATGTATTTGTTGCGCAATTATGGACTAAATCCTCCACAAATAGAAGTGACACATTTTTCTCCCCCTAAAAACATGGATAGTATTTATAAATATATTTGATAAAATAATATGGTATTTGTGATATGATTATATTTTATAAGTATAAAATATTATATAAATTCTTCCACAATGATTTTTTAATAATAGAAATGTTACACATGCGTACTCATGAACTACCATCTCCATGAATATAATATTATTCATCGTTAATAAGATACATTCATGATTAGTTTTAAATGATTAATTTAAGTAAAATTGTTATAAATATTTCATTATAATTTTTTATATGTTTAAATAATTACCTCTTTTTCTATGGTCATCACACCGATATTTTTTTGAACTAATGAAACGAATCTCATCAAAACACCGGATGTGGAATTCACTAATTAAATATTTAAATGTGTAATTATGAGGAAATAAATTGTTATTTAAATATAATGTACTAAACCATGAAATTTTTTTAACATATAAAATTATTGAAAAAATAGTATTACACATTTTCCAATAGAAATACATTGAATTTCAATATTTAATGAAAGGGTTCTCTAATAAAAATTATCATTTTTTAGAGATATCTTCTTGACACACCACATGATTTTATTTTGTGGTGTATATAATAAATATTTATATAAAACTATAATAATTATAAATAAAAATGTTATTCTCAATATACTTTTTTATTATTTAATTCAAATGGGAATTTAATTGAAATTAACTATGTGGTAAAATATTTTTAATTCAATTCCTTTTAATTGGGTTATAATACATATTCATTGAAGTTATTATATCCAAATTATATGTATAATGATATTTTATTATAATATTTTGTCTTTCAACTACATTAATTTTGTTTTACTTTTTTTTACACATAATTGATTCATTCATAAATTATATAATTCAACTATATGATTTGTGTAAGGGTACTTCTTCTCAAATATTTTTTTGAGAGAGAAATATATGATAAGAAAGTGTATTATCTTTTGAGGTCTATATACTTCCCCATTTACATTTATATCATAATGCTCATTTTTATAAAATTTAGTGTATTATTTCAATATATAATTCTATCAGGTATACAATGTGAGGGTACCAAAGTGGAAATGATATATGTTATAATATCTTTTCAGTTTGGATTTTTTATATTTACGAGAACATTGGAGGAAATTAAATAATTTTATTTTTATCATGAAAAAGCATTTTAATCTCCATGGGTTTCAAATGGGTTCAAAATGTTTAATTTCTATTTCCTCCATTATTCATTAATGAAATTAGAAGAAATTATTTTTTTAAGTGACATAGATATTGTATCTTCTTTTTTATCAGCCATATTCCTCTTCTCATAACCTTGTTTTATAAAAAAATCCTTATTTTTTCTATAAATGTAATATTAAATGCTATTAAATTCATTTTAACCCTCATTTAATTTTTTTATTATATTTTAAAAGGAATCATCCAATAATTTTCAGAATAATGTATTTTTGGAATTTACATAGACAGGTTGTAAATGAATCATTCTTTTTAATGTATTTTCTTGAATGGTAGTTCCATTGGCATGAAAAATAAGTCTATTAGTGATTAATTTTAATAGTTTAATGGTTATTATTCAGTGAAATGTTTTTCATTAACATTTTATAAAATTTTATATTTTAAATATGTTTATGTGATGTGGAAAGGATATATTCCTCATGAAAGTTCCTAATCATTATTTAAAAATTGTTTTCCATTTAAGATGTCCTCATTTTATGTTTCTCAAAATGAAAATGATAATTTCCTTTTGAATTTTTCCAGTGTCATTCTAATGGAATGTAAAATTATAAATTTCAATTACATTTGATGAATGAAATTCTCAATTAGGTACATGTTTTAATGATACAATAATCATTATTTATTTTGATGGATTATAATTTTTTTAATGATATTTTACAAATAGAAAAATTCTTTTCCAAGAGAAAATCATTTTATAAGAAATTGTTTTAGAACCCATTAACCTTCAATGGAATAATCATATTTAATCATTATTTTATTGAACACAATAATTTTATACGGGTTAATCTTTTTTCAATGAGATTTTTTATGGAACTCATATCATTTATATGGGATAAACCTGTTTCAAATATATTATCATTGAACCCATTTATTTTAAATATGTTAACTATATTCTGAAAAGAATAATTTTTTCTTCTCTTAGATTATGATGAAGTAAATTTTATATGAAATTTAGTCTTTAATGGTACACATTCACTAATTGTGATCATTGGTGGTCAAATATAGTTCCAAGTGATCATGTTATAGCTTAAACAATGGGTTCACCTATAGGGGTTCATGTGATCCTAATATATCTTTTATGAACATTAATCCAATGTACCATCGAGTGAGCCTAATATAGTTTATATGGTGTGTGTTCCCATATTTAATCGGGTGATTATGATATATTTTATATTATTGGAAAGCTGATATATACCTTCAATGGATTGGGAAATGTTATATTACATTAGATGAAAAATGTATGATTAGCTTGTGGGGTTCTCAAATGGATTTTAATGGGATCAATTTTTTTCTGATATGGATCTAAAATGGCCTATGAATATAATTTTGTTTATATACCAAAAATATTTTGTTATTATTTTATGGGTTTTATATGTCTCATTTGACCATGATTGATATCACATAGATCATGTTTATTTATTTTGATGAAACATTCCATTATTGAAGCCATATTACATATATTCATGTTTTAGGATCTAGGTATTAAGAGGTATAAATATTCTTCTATTATTCACAATCACATTTTTATGTTATTACAGCCTTATTAACTTTCTATAATCACTAATGAAATTAAATTTGTAATTCTTCAGTTTACCGTAATAAACCATTTGATCTCTTCCATAATATGATTCTATATACCCAGGTTATGTAGAATTATATTTAATGAATTATATATATAATAGATTCATATAGATTATAATGATGAAGTATTTTGAAATATGAAAATATTTGTTAAGTAGGATAAATATTCAATTAATTTCATTGTTGTAGTATGTGTAATAATATTTTATAATTATTTAAAATAGTAAATTTGAAAGGTTATATGGTAACAAAGGGATGAAATATTTACTTTGGATGTTATATGATTAAGATGTATGAAATTAGGTCACTATCATCAGTATAATAACCAAAAATGAATGTTTTATATTTTTTCACTATATCTGGGAGTGAAACTCCATGGAATTTATGTATTCTCAATGAAAAAACAATAAAACCCAATAATATAAGTATATATTAAAAACTAAAGAAAATTTATAATAATTTAATGATAAGTCCCTCATCATAGATGAAATGAAAAATGAAAATGTATATTTAATAATATATCTATGCCTAATAAACATGATAGATGGGCATGATCCTCCCCAGAAAAATGTCTACAGTGATATTCATAAATAATAGTCCCTTATAATATATTGAACTACCCTGATCCACCATTATTCACCGATCATCATCACTAAAATGGTGTTAACAAATCCTTCAACAGCACTAAAATATTTTAATTAAAAAAATTCTTAAATACACTTTTTATAATATGTCACTTCAATATGACATAAATTATCATGATGTATGCGTTTTAAACCTTATTATTTTACATTTCTGATCTAATTATTTTCCTTCAGGGATAATTTTATGATAAACCCATTGGTTATGAATCATGACATGATTAGAATACACATTTCGTTTAATGGGTACCCCTATGCTTATGTATGATTGATTGTGTGTGATTTTTATGTAGAAATAATATTCATTAAAAAGTAATGATGGGTCCTCTTAGATATCACTATAATGCATTGGGTAAAGGTGAGTCTCATTTTAGGTTATTTGCAGTGTTCATTACGGTTAGACTTGACTTTTTCTACATTGTGCAACTGTTTTAGAGGTTAACCTTGAATTGTCGTCCTCTATGTGCAACGAGCCTTGGATTGTGCTAAAGTCCTGTTTATGGATTGCACCAAATTACTATCACCACATTTTAATATGATCCAATGTTTATATGTTTTGATTCTATATGTTCCATGACATTTTATGTCATCATGTCATGCCTTCCAAACAATGTGCTAAAGCATTATCCTTATGTTTGTTCCCTTATTGGGAATTTTTTCTCATCCCTTTGTTCATGTTATCCACTGGATATCCTCTGTTGATGTATAACTACAATGAATGTTAGGATCTCTTTAGGAATATTATATATATAACTATTTTATTTTTCCTTGTGTTTTATGTTTTATGTACCTAGTATTCCCAGACATTAGACTTTTCCATCCATGGATTGTAATATAGTTCATTATTATGCTTAAAATTATATAATGTCATGTGTAAAAGGATAGGGTCACTATATTAACCCTTGAGTCAATTATACTATAGGTATGTGGATGTTATGTTTTTTATGATAGTACATTCAGAATATTTTTTTATATTATCTTCATATATAATGACCATGTAGTTGTAATAAAACTATATTTTTATAATAATATGATTTAAATTATCAAAATAATTATTCGGAATTGGTAGTTAGGGTGTATGTTTTTAAAAATCAGTAATATAATTTATTCAAATATTAATTAAATGTATATACATATAAGAAAATTAAATGGTATACATATTTTTTATTATGAATATGAGTTTTATGAAATTATAATTATTAGATTGGAAATATACATGTGGTATCGATCCTGATCCCCATTTATGATGTTTTGTTAGTGGTGATATTATTTAACTATGGTGACTTTGTAGAGATAAATGTCATTTTGTTCTTCTAACAACATAAAAACCTTATGTTTTCCATGTTTATATCGTAGATCTAGATGCTTGGGATATCTAAAAATTAATTCCATGGGGGCTATGAATAGTATGTTCATATCATTATATAAGGATGATATATATCTTCTGTAAAATCACGGAGTCACCTTAATACCACTATATGATGGTTCCTGCTATATCAGACCATGTTAAACACACCCTTAGTGAACATAACATGATAATCATTGATTTCGGGGGTATTTTATTAGAATTGGGAATGAATTATTCTGATTACATATTTTAGATTAGTATTATTTTATTTAAAATAAATTTTTATGTGGTGTAATAATTTATATTTTTATTCGTAGATTTTAAAAAGAAACACCTTCTTGGAATGATTGAATTAATCAATATAAATTTTTATACTAATAAATTATGAATATCATGGAAATGTCAAATAATGTTCAAAAAATTAGTGACTATAATAAGTCTATTTTTATGAGAATATATATTAGGAAATGAAATTTTATTACCCTTTCAATAAGGCCTTTGATTCTTATTTTGATTTATTACGATTTATAATAACATTAATATTTTATATATTTAACCTTAAATTTGAAATTAATTTATTTTAGTAATAACTATATAGATTGTTATATGTATATGGGATATGGTTACCATGGTCTTGATAATTATACAACCACTATCTTATCGTATAAGTATTTAATTATTATTGATCATTGATCAATTAACCAAGTCATTTATTTTATTCATATAAAATACAGATTCAATGTATAGGATCTAAGATTGTTGTTCTTTTATGGGATTCTGAAATAAAAATGGAATACATTTTCAACTATCAGCATAACACCATTATATTTTAGCGTATATTTACATTGGAATTAATAAAATTCTATATAGGTTATGTCACATAAAATACAAAACTAAAATGAAGCAATACATATTAATGATACTAAATAATAATTATTAAATATAATCATTATAATATAATCATTGAATTAATGGGTATGCATTGATGTAGAAAATATTATGAAATATATTGATTAATTTTAATCAATAGTATTATGAAGTGTGAGCCTTATATAAATTGTAGATTTGTCTAATATGAGAACAGAATGTGAATAATTATAATTTCCTTATAATAATCCAAACTTAAGTTAAATAATGTATGGTTGGAGAAGTGTCTTCTATAGGAGTGGGTAAATCTTATGGAAATCATAATTAAATCCACACATTATGGATCACGAATGGTTATATCCCCTATTTCATATCTTACCCTTATATCTCATGTAGAGGTCATTATGTATTTTTTATATATATTATGGGACAATAAAAATATATA
This sequence comes from Viscum album, assembly GCA_963277665.1. Classification (NCBI taxonomy): domain Eukaryota; kingdom Viridiplantae; phylum Streptophyta; class Magnoliopsida; order Santalales; family Viscaceae; genus Viscum; species Viscum album. The sequence goes on along the minus strand of OY728126.1, from coordinate 2,043,034,659 downwards.
ATAAATAATATTACATATATTCTCATTTTTTAAATTTTTTAGTATTTTTATTCTAAATTAATTTATTTTTATTCATTTAAGAGAATTTTTCTTATATTTAAATATGAATGTAGGGATCAAATTTAAATTTTTTTAATTAAATAATTTTATGTTTAAAATTATTATTTTTTAATAATTTCATATTTCTATATAAAATCTATTTTTATATTAATACGCTATGTTATTAATTTTTTGAATAATAAATATAATTAACTATTTTAATAATATATACTAAAATAAAAATCAACACACCTTTTATAATTTTTTACTTTATTGGTAATATGATTAAAATCACTTTATGCTTAAAAATAGATTTTTCTAAATCATTTTTTCCCTTTCAATATGTTATTATATTAAAATTAAAATTTTAAATTCTAGAAATTGATTCAAGTAAAATTTATTAAATATTGGGAATAAAATTTTTTTATATAGGTAATAATTAAAATACAATTTTTTCATGAAAAATAATTTACCAACGTAATTAAATTAGTTATAAGAGTAAATGTTAAAATGGTTTAAAAATATAATTCCAATATGTAATGTCTCAAAATATCATATCACTCATATATAATTGGTTGAATTATTTATAGATCAAACATAATGTAAATATTTGTCTTTAATTAAAAATTTATGACCAAAATTTATTGATTATGAAAATACTTTTTATAATAATTAATGGAAGATTTAAAAAATTCCACCCCTCTAAACTATTAAAGGACCACGTCACTTATCCATTATAACAATAACATCTATCTTCCTTCGTAGACCAATCATTACACAAAAAAATACAAAATATACATGAAATTTAGTTTTTTTCTCATCAAAATAAAAATATAATAGAAATTTCGTATTTTTTCTTAGAGAGGATATCAAACAAATATCTAATTGTTTTAGCTGAGTTCATTAAACATTCATTCTTCATTCACTTCCTCAAAATATATTACAAACATTCTAAATAAATGAAATCAATATCTTTTTTAAATGTAAATGTTATTATGGTTATGGATTCAATGATATCTATATTTATACTATTTAATAATACATTAAAATAAAAAATTATTTATAGCTACATAACTACATCAATAGAAGAAATAATTCAATTTTAAAAACAACTATAAGACCCATAAATTCAAATTGAATATCATTATGAACGTTATCTTATATGACACATAAAAGTCAACTTAATATAATAAAAATATTATTTTCTGACCGATATAATTATGTTTTTCAATTGGTGGGTATAAATCGGAGCAATAAATTATGAAATATATATGAATTTCATAATTAATATAAATATATTCATTTATTCTTATGAAATATTCATGAAATATTATGTAATGGAACATTATACTTAAAACATTTGTTTTCTTCATTCATAAATTTTATTTAATTATTTTGTAAGTATTATGTAAAATTTTTTACTCTTTATAAAAATATTATTTACTAAAATGAAATTAAATTTTTAAATATATTTCTCTAAATTATCCTAGAGTTATAAGTATAGAGTATATTAAATTTAATAATTTTTTATTAAAAAATACGTATTTTCAGGAAAATTTATTTTTTATTTACATTTTTTTAGAATGCGTTGAATTTTAAATTACTTTCGTAGTGAAATTGATTTTATTATATTACAAATAACTCATTTATTTTCAACACAATTTTAATTTTATTTTAATTTCAAAATAAAAATATTTTTAAATATGAAAATATTTTTTAGATGCATTGCTAATGCATTCAATTTGTTTGTATCATAATAAGTTAAATTAGTCACTTTTTATACATTTTTATAAATAAATCCATATATTATATATATAATAAACGTTTTAATAAATAAACTAATTTTTTTCAAAAATTGGATATAAATTAAGCCATTTTTAACACTGAAATGTATTTATCTAAAATAATGTTTTCATCTCATTTTTCACACATATTATTAAATGATTTTTACCACATCTATAAATTAAATTGTAGAAAATATATTTGATATTTGTAATCTGGAGGTACAAATTTCATAAAAATACTAATTTTCAGGTATGATGAATAGTGACAATCGTAACATATATCCCCATGGTATAGGCTTAATTGGATTTTCCTTGTTTCAAAATAAATTTTATAGTAAATATTGTTCATTTTAATTCCAGTTTGATGATTTTATATCAATCCTATGACAATATTTTTTTAATAGGTTTTTTGTGGTACATTTCTCTAAGAAAATGAAATAAGTAATATTTGTGGAAAAAAATTCATGATGTCACTATATTAGTATTAAATATCTTTTATGTGTTCACATAGAAATATCTGAAATTTTTAAATCGATATAGATTATTATATAAATCATAGTGAAATTATTTCCATTATTATAATTAGTTTTTAGTTTCACTATCTATATATTTACCTAAAATTCTATAGCAACATCAATATTATATTTTCCCAATAAATAAATAAAATAAATAAATGATTTAAAAAACATTAAAATTTTCATATTTTCATTTAGCTATATTTTTAAGTTATATTTATTTATTGATATAAAATAGTATTTTTTTCATAATAGATAATATTTGAATTCCATAATTTTCATAGATCCAGTATGGATAAATTAAAATATTAGTGTCAAAATTATCATTAAAGATAATTTTTCATTACAATATTTTATTAAATTATAAAAATATTTATATAAATATTTATAGAGGACATGGTGTAAGTGATATTGTCTAAAATATCATTACATAACCATTAATGATCCAAGCCTTACCATATAAGTTAAAATATAACCTTATAAGTGTGAAAAAGATTTTACCACGATCTTGTTTAATTTTTCATAACCAGTTGGTCTAGAAAATATATGTTATATATAACATCGATATAGAAATTTTATTTTCCAGTGGTGTTTAATCGATTACAAACCATAGATCCTAATTTATTTCTATTTGGATGAATTTTTCAAGAGAATAAATTATTTATATTTTTTCATTTTTACAAAATAGAAATAGTGACCCTCCCCTCTCTTATAAAAGCTAACACATTCATTATTCAATTTTAAGAAAACATGGAATTATCAATTGATATAATCCTACCATATTATATTTTCAACATAAATAGTGATAATATAATGGTTTCTTATTCACCAATAAAAACAGTTCAATCTATTAGTGAATTTATAATTGATTTATTTAGTATAAGAGTTAATCACCTCAATCAATTGCTTTTTTTGTAATTATTCTTTTTAGTCCTCTAAATAATTGTTTTTTACCATAATTCTTTTAATGAAATATAGTATTTTTAAATTTTATTAGGATTATTTAACTACCCCTATTGACCGCAATTCCTAGTATGTGGTATGTAAATGTATTTGTCATTTTTCACTACTATAAAATTATGTTTCCATAGTGCCACCCTTTAACAGTGCTAAAAAGCATTGATTTTGGGCTCTTTTAATAGTAAAAAAATTGTGATGTTAAAATTGACCATTTATTGGTGCTTTTTTACTAGCAATGATAAAGTGAATATTTTAAAAAAATTATTTCATAAATATTAATATATTTATATATATTTATATTTATATTTATATAAATATTATATATATTTTTTAAATATTTTTTATATTGATATGATTTGTGGTTGATGAAAAACGGACACCAAGTGCAGACGTTATGGTCAGATTGAGGGATTGAGGACCTTTTGGGCTTCAAAGAATCTAATAATGTGTTAAAGTGGTCACCAAATTGTAGGTTTATTCACTTCTTCGATTTGGTATTGTGGTATAGTCAAAATGGACACCCGAAGTAGAAGTTATAGCCAAACAGACACCCGGAGTAGAATACATAAATGTTGAGAGGAATCATGGGCCTTTATGTCCGTAAAAATGTGGGAAGTGGTTCCATTGTTCACCAGAGTGTAGATATTTTCTTTTTATTCTATTTGATTTGTGGTATAAGGAAAATTGACAACCAAAAAAAGTTATAATTGTTTGAAATTGAGAAACCATCATAGAACCTAAAAACCTATAATAACTGTATCTCACTAAACCAGCCATAACATTGAATTTCAGTGTCCGATTGAGTGTCGTGACTAGTTAAATCAAATCTCGTTAGACAAGTGATGAAAAAATAAAATATAATCCAATAATGTTCAATGAAACAGAAGATATATTATGTATACCACTATAAAAACCCCAACTTTAAACAACCATAACATTCACTCCAGGATTCCGTTTAGGCTCTACCACATATCAAATCGAAAGCATCGAAGATATATATGCAACATGATGACTAGAAAAAAAATTAAACTCATGTCATGGTACCTAAAACCCCAAAAACCATCAGATGGCCTCCAAAACTCGGTTTCTGTGTCTGTTTCCCTATCCATGTTTTCTTAAAATGGTAATAACTCATGATCCATGCATCTTTTTGGCCTCCACCATCTATTATATCATATTTCATTATCTGATAATTTGTTCGACTAGTCGCAGAGCAGAAACGGACACCCGGATCAAATGTTATGCCCATTTTAGTGACTGTGTGGTTTGTTAGGTTTTTCAAGACCCCATTTCTAGCACTTTTATCATGTATATTGTTTTTTAAAACATCTGTAACTTATGATCTGTCTAACTATTCGACCTCCTCCACATATCATATCAAAGATCTTTTGATTATCTTCGATTTGAATATTCATAGAGCTGTAATGGAGTATTAGATCAGATGTTTTCGTAGTTACCATGATTTTCGGGTTTATTTGACTTTCTTACAGTATTTACGGGTTTTGAGGGTTTTTCAATTTTAAAATACCTATATAATTTGTACATGTATAATAATATGAATAGATATGTGTGTGTTTGTATTGAAAAATTGATATATATTATCAACGTATTCTAAACATATTTATATACATATTAATATATAGTATTTGAAAATATATATAAATATGTATAATTATACTTTTAGATAAACATTTAATATAGATATATATATGTATTTATTTATTTATAATCACAGAAAAAAATTATTTTATAAATGTATTTACAAATTATCTTATAAATATATATTAATATAAAATAAATTTATTAATTTATAAATAAAACTATATATATATATATATTAATATACAGATATATATATATATATATATATATAATTATTTATATGATAATATAAATATATATTAATATAATATTAAATATAAATTACTATATATGTAAATAAATAGATATTTTAACAAATGAAGAGCAATGAAATATGGTGTTGGGGTAAAGGATTAGGCACACTGACCATAGTTCCCCAATTCAAATCCAAGGAGTGAATGGTCGTGCGCGTGGGTGGAATAAGTGCTAATGATATGAAATGGTTTTCTAGAGTTGTTAGGGGGGTGGGTCGTGCGAGTTGGGGGTGGCTATTGGAGGGGGGCTCAAGCGCTATTAAATCCCCCCCGCAAATTGCAGAAATACTTTTTTACAATTTTTTTAACATTTAGCAGCACTTTTAAAACAAGCGCTGATAAAAGTTGTCTTTTATCAGTTCTAAAAAAAGCATGAATAAAGGGCTCATTTGTCAGTGAATTATTTATTGCTGACCCCCCCCCCTGCAATTATCATTGATGATATTAACCGCACATTTTGGAGCTATAAATCATCTTTTCTATTACTGATAATGGCCATATTTTCAGTACTGTGTGCATACAACTTATCATCTTCTTGTATTGATTTAATTATATTTTACCATCATACATTATTTATGGGTATTATGATATAATTAATGTTTATATTGGATATATGTGGCATAATTCGTATTCTTTAATTATAATATCATATAAAATTTATTAATTTACAATCAATTTGAAAACAATAATGTCACACTTAACTACATAAGGACTACCACCTCTATGGTGAGATGTGATTAGTTATTAATTTATTAATTACATGAGTAGTGATAAGTATTGATTTTATTAATACATATGAAATAAATAATATAAAAATTATTTTTTCTTGGTGGACCATTATTTACATTTATTTCACTCATCCATTGAAAAAGATGATATAGTGGTCATGTGTACGTTTTTCCTACCTTCTCCATTAATGATGTAATCCAATTTTCTATAATATCTATTATAAATGAATATAAATAAAAATGATTAATATTTATTATATTTGTATAATTATTAAAATTTTAAAAATTATGTAACAATGATAAATTTATAAGGACCAGAACCACCAAACCAACATTCTTATGAAAGATATGAAATTGTAAATGCTTGAAACTGATGATTCTAAAAATGTTTTTTTAATAAATGGATCTGGAAATAATTTCAATTGATCTAAAATGTTTTTATAATTGGGTAATTGGTTTTGATATAAAATTTTAATAAAACTGAATTTCTTATATAGTTTTATGGAGCACCTTTAATTGTAGAAGAACCTGAGGTGAGAGTTTACCATCTCAACTCGTCTTCTTGGTGACACATGTTGTGTTTTGTTATATACCTTCCTTTCTTATGAGGTTTATATATATATATCCTTTTACATTATATATGTCTAATATCCTTATGTCAATTAAACATAATGTATCATTTGAAGTCATTTGTTCACAGGGATTACAAATTCAAACATTACAAAAGTGGTAAGGGATTTATATTAGAATATATTTGATTATAATGATTTTTAATTATAAATTTATGATACTGAAATTTCAAGATATAACTCATAGAAAACTAATGAAATTTATTCTCCTTTGGTTATATATTTTTAATTCATGTTTACTATAATTTTTCTTGACACTGTCTTCTCAAGATACTTGAAGAACAATTTTATGTGAAATCAATTTTTTGTATTCATTGATAAAAATACATTTTTCTATTATATCCATGTTATAAAAAATTGTTTCCATTGATTTAATTAACAATTTCCAATTAGTGTTTAAATTCATTTTTTCCATGATTTGTAGATTTTTTTTGTAAAATATACTATTCGTTCTATTTTTTTAATGAGGTTCTCTTTGACTTTTTACTAATGTATGAAATAAATATTTGAAAATATCATATAGGTCAAGAACATGTTTTTAAACTTTCATGAAAAATAAATGAACTAGTAATTCATTTAAAATATTGATTTAATCTTTTGAACGAATTGCTTTATTTAATATATGGATAAATTCAACAAAATTTAATATGTTATTTAAAATTGAAAAGGGTATTTTCTTTTAGATATGATTTAAGGGATCATTTATGGAAGTACAATAATATGATTGTAGCAAGGATCTTTATTTAATGTAATTAATATTAATATAATAAGATGAAATATCAATGTATTGAAAGTATGGGTCCCTAGATATTAAATTAATGAATGGATTAATGATCATATTGAAACTAGGATTATAAAACAGTATTGAATAGTCATTGGATAATACTAAATATAGTAGAATTACATATTTTATATCCATGAAAATGTTTCAATTTAATATAAAATCATCCATTTCCTTATAATAAAAGACTAATTTGTTTTTTATATATTAATTTAGGTTTATTGTACCTAAAGCGATTTTTCAGCGTATATCTCAACCGCCATTCTACAAAATGATGTTTGTTATGTGACTATGAAACTAATTTTTCACTCCCAAGGGATATGTTTGTGTAAACAAAAATTTTAATTATAAACATGTTTAAAGAAATTGAATGGAGGATAATACTTAATTGTCTTGGTTTCACCTATGGTTTCATTGATTATAAATAAGTCTTGGTGATTTATTCATCATATGAATGATATTTTTTGATTTACACGTTATTTATTTGTTACAATTTTATAAATTTTTGTTTTAGTGAATGGATTTATACATGAAAAATATTGATGATAAAGAATGTAGCATAATAAAGGAAAAAAAATTGAATAGTAAACTAGGTGAAATGGTGATAGTATGAGAAACCTTGTGATTATTCCCATTAAGAATTATCATTATATGAATAACAATCATAGAATCAGTGATCTCCTTGACACTCTTAGTATGAGAATAATGGGGTTTCATGAAGACCATATAGGGATGATGATTTATTTTCCTGTATGTAATTTTTGTTGGAATAATCACCCTTGAAAAAGAAACATGTTTATAGGAATATGGGTTGTGTGAGAAAAAGTAGGTCATAAATAAAGTATTTATTAAGGGAAAATGAAATAATTTTGTTAACACAATGAATGAGATTAATAAATTCCCAATTATATCATCAATAGTTGAATGTTTAAAAATTAAAAATTATGTTAATTATGGAAATAAATTTTCTAAGGGGAATATCAAATATATTATCTACAATGTGGTCTTACAATATTGTTTACATTTCACGAGGAAGAGTGTACAAATTCAACATTAAATTAATGTGGTATTGTGGTATAAGATAGTTAAACCTAATTAGTTTATTAATAAGGATGTGGAATGATTTTTTGTTTTTATATTGGATTTAAATAATTATATTGAATTATATTTTTCAATGATATTATGGATATAAAAATAATGAATAATTTAGTAATTGTTCTTCCATTATTTACATTAAAGATTGTCAATAATATATTGAATTGTACTTATGAACTAGATATGAGAATTGACAGTAATATGAAATTATATAGAATAAAATATTGAGGCAAATATAACAATTTATATAATCCCAATGATGAAATAATAATGTTTATTTGAGACATTTTGATAATAGAAACTGCAATTTTGATTTTATTATTTAATTTTGAAATAACTACTAATTAGATTAAGAAATTTTATACATTTTTTTAAAGAGGTTTACAAACAGTTTGGATTTATTTAATATATTGAATTATATATTATTCAATTTAAGGATTTTGTATTGAGTTAATTTATAGAATCGTGTATTTTAGGTTTAGGTTTTTTGTTAATTCATCTAATTAACCTATTTCTGAATAATATATTAATAACGTATTTAGAAATTTTGAATATGAAATTTCGAGAAATATTATGTTTATTATGGGTTTAGTTTTATTGTTAAATTATAATAGGGATAAATTATGCTGTTTGTAGGATTAATTTTATATTATATTTTGAGATACATTATATTATCTATGGAAAATTTAGTGCGTTTTATTTTGAATTTTTTTATTTTCAATTTGTCCTAACATTTTTCATAAGGATTTTATGGTTAACTCCTTATCTAGAAGATTTATTTCAGAAATGAAAATTAATTTTTGATATTAAAATTTGGTTTATCAAATCAAATATCACATGCTCATGATATATTTTTTATAAATATCTTGAAATAGGTGTAATGAATTGAAATTATTTGTTGTTTCTTTTCTTCATTTAAATTTTTAATTTAGATATTATGACATGAAAAAATCAGTTTGAAAATTCAATTCACATTGTTAGAGAAAAACTGGAAACTAATAAACGAATTAACAATGCCTAAAATTTTGTTTTTCAAATGGATATAATTAATGTATCTATATTTTATCAAGTAATATATCATTATAGTAAAAAAATACCTCAACATTCAAAAAATGATCTTGAAATTAAATTTTCTACTGTAAACATATTTTTTGATGAATGTATGGTATTTTGATTTATATTATATTTATGGTATTGTGGTCAATAAAATTCTCTTGAAAATATTCTTTATCACTCTCTATTAGTCCATGCACATTAGTTTTCTCTAACATGTCTTCATTTTCACTAATTACTAATGATATCATCCATGTAAACCTTGTTTAGTGTTATTATATATAGATTATTATATACCTTTCTATTTTTAGATTATGTTTTATTAACCATTCATACGATTTGGGTTTCCAACAAAATAATTTAAAAAAATACAGCATTACCAAACAATTGAAAAAATTATGAGCATCCAACATATTTGTTGGGGGAGAATTTAACACCATGATATTTTAAGAGAATAACATTTTGTTTGATAACATATATTACACACATCATCATTATTAACCAAACCATGGAATGTTATTATATTACAATTATGGTAAAATCTTGTTAAATTATTTTAGGTACTACAAATCTCTATTTTCTTATTCCACATTATTTTGGTGTGTTTTGGGATGCATTGGGATGGGGATAATTTTTTTGGAAGTGATATAATGTTTCGGGTAGTATTCTTATTTAAATTTACTATTCCGGATTATAATGGTTTTAATGTATTTTTATTGTTCTCCCTATGTATGAAGAATATTAGTGTTGGAATGGACATTTGAAAAGAAAAGGTAATGTTTGTTACCACTATGGGATTTCACATCATGAGATTTTTAAATGTTATAAAAGGCTTATGTGCAGTGTAATTAGTTCACATAACATGTCATTTTATAAAAATATGTCATTAGTCAACTATAAGCATGAAAATATTAGATATTGTGAAAAGATTACACAATATTATATTGTAGAAAACTGTATTTCTAATCCATGATGAAACATTTATCATTGGGAACTTTTTATAATGAATTACACCATGGGAATGGTTTACAATGATTGTATTAATCTATAGGGGATAGTTTTAATGAAATTCAAAAAAAAATTTCATATTCAGCTTTATCCTATCCTCCCCCAAATTAAGAGATCTTCTTAGCAATTTTGGGGTCCTCTTCCCCTAACAACTCGCTTACTTTATCAAATTATCATAATGTCATTTTGGAACATCTCTATGGGTATGTAATAATTATGTTAATTCCTTTTAATTATTTTGATTACTGTCGTAGCACTATGTTTTATGTTAAATTGACCTTATAGTGTTGTTCCTTGAAAATTCAATGTTTAATATTAATATGGGGGATGACCCTTTATTGGTTTTATTGATTAGGGTCCATGTCCTTTGATGAATTTCATGTTCTACCCTTTCCTGTGTATGGTTATTTGCTTGATTTTATTCAAGGTCATGCTAATCAATATAATGGCTTCTATTATTGACCTTATGTACCTTTAAAGTTTTTTGGATCTATTTCCTGGAATTTGTAACATGATATTGTGGTTTGTTGTTATGTATGAATCATATATTGGAATAAATGTTTTTATGTGGTTTTATGAATTTTTTAATATGTTAATTGTAATGAATAATGTTTGTGTTTGGAGATTGTTTTTTTAAAAGAGACGGTATTTCCCATATTTTGTTAAAACAATAGTTATTTGGAATCCATTGAAAAATGGATTTAGGAAATAGTTTAAACGTCATATTATTAATGAAATTGGATGTAAAATATTGCACATGGGAATACATTGTTACATAAGTGGAAGTATTTGTAATAATACTCATACATATGTTGACGGGTTCACTAATGGGGAGTTCCCCCAATCCCAATGATCATTGATAAAGGGGCTTGATTTTCCATTTGGGGTCAATTATTATGGGTTTCGAATACTCCATATATTCAATACCTATTTATTGAGACATGTCTCTTGAAATTGTCTATATTTATGTTCAAATTTCATAGCTATACTGATTTATAGTGATCATGGGTGAGATATTACATGTGATTTGGTTTTCTTGTATTGTACTATTTTATCTTGTAATACCATGGATTTGATCTGGAATTTGATATATGACATTCTTTTTTTTACATATATATGTTAATTAACTATAACTTTTGTACCTGAATAATTTTTGAAATGTCGAAATTGAGGGAATTAATTTTTTTCCTAGGTTTTTTTGATAGAAACTATTTAACTATTAATCATTTGATATGTTTTATAATTTTATAGATGTTCATATTATTATATATAAACATGATATATAATTCCCAGGTCGGATTCTTTGGAGCATGTTAGTTCCCACATTATGCACACCTTCAGAGGTGCATAGAAAATTTAATGTATTTTGATTTGGGGAAAGGAAAAGTGTCATTGTGTGGCGGAGAGGTTTTTATTGGTTGAGTCTGGGTAGGGGGTGGTGAGATAGGTGAAATTCCCCCCCACGGTCACATAGAGTATATGTTATGATTTTTCTCTTTCTTTTTGTTGTTATAATAATCCCTTGGAGTCTGTTTTTCGACTTTTATATTGTATCACATACACTATTTGCTTGTTGTTATAAAGATTATTATTTTTTTCTCCTTATGATTCGTCATGTCATATATATATACATATATGTGTGTGTGTGTGTGTGTATATATATATATATGTCATTTTTTATACTTTATGTAAGAAAAAATATCTCCCCATGTTTTTTGTATTCCTAGGTGTTAGTATATATCCTAATGGTAGTGGGAAATACTTTAGGGTAAGGGGGTTTTAATTGGGTACCGATTTGTGATGGTATCTTGGTCAGGATATTTATTGTGTGGTATCAGAGGTGGTATGTCCCCATGATTCATTGTCATTTGAAAATAGGTAGATTATAGATATGATTTGGGATACAAGATAGAATGATTTTAGTGTGTTCCTAGATAGATCGTTCTATAATGAGACACAAGTATCCTAGGTATGATGGAACACGTGTCTAATGTTTATATGTTTTTTATAATAAAATTTTCATAAAATAGTCAGTTTAATTTTAGCGCTTCTTACTAAAAGTGTACATTATATTATTATTTCGTTATGTCTCTCTAAAATATTTCAATAAAATCCAAAATAATCACATTTAAATGATGCAAAAACCATTTCAATATATTTAAAATGTACCATGAATCAATATCTGATTTTTCTAAAAACCATTCATTTGAATTTGACTTCATACTCATATGCCCTTTTTTCATGATGTATAATAAATGGATATCATCATAGGAACTTATCATTTTATTAATAAATCACTCATGTATTTTCAATGCATGAAGCTACAACCTGGAGCACTATAGACTACCGAAGATGAACATATTTCCATATGGTTTTTTTTCATAGGTGATATGAATGAAACACACCTTAATGGACTATAGATTTAATTTTAATCATGTTCCTATTTGATGAGATAACACCAGTGTTTTCAACATCTTGAATAATACAATAAATCATTCAAGAAAAAGAACATTTATATTCAACATCATTTATTAATATGTCATCCCTAGAAAGGTGATATATTTTTATAATTTGTTTTAATAGGAAAAAAAATTGTCGAAATTTTTTATAAACTATTTCTTACTGATAGATTTGATTTTATTACATTAGAATTATATATGTTAAATTTTAAAAAGTAAAAAAAAATTCCCATTTATAAAATAATAATGGTATTTGTTTTATTTGATCCCTATTTTTGTGTAATTTCCACATATGGTAGGTCATGTATCTTACTATTAGTAATAATTACAATACCATTTTTTGAGTACTACGATTACTAGAAAAAAATGATTTCTTATCAAATCTACATGAACAATGACTCACGATACATTTTTATGCACATTCTACCTTTCCACTAAAACCCTTATTATTCTACATTTCTAAACATTGAGTCCAAAAACATCTCCGAAAATGGAAAAAATAAATGTAGCTAAGGGTGTGTTATCAAGCAGGATGAACCATCAGAATGAATCAAGGAAAATTTTATTTCGAAATTCCATTGATTTCAAGTGTTTGGATAAAATTGATTAGCTACTAAATTATATAATCAACCATAAAGGATGGAAATATGTTTTTGTTTTGTATTATACCTTATTAGTTTTCAAGAAGGAATCTTTTGAGTTCTATCAGACTAGTACTTTCCACTTCAGTGATGATGTGGACCATGTTACCGCAACCGTAAACCAAAGAGTTTTCACTAAAATAAATCAATCTATTTAAAGCATTGATTGTTCCTTGTGATGGATAAAAATTATTCCATTCCACTTTATCTTTTATTAATGCTGTAGCATCTCTAGTGATCATAAATTATTTCATCATAATCACTGTTATTTTGGAAAATGTAATTTAATAATCTCAAACCAAATTTTTTTTTTGATCAAATTCATTCAATCCAGAATAAAAATAAGAAATAATTATTTTTAAAACAACTTTTTTTAGGATATTTCATTTCATTAATAGTTTATTCTAGAAAATCCTATGAACATATCATGGCATATCATATGATATATGTCTCAGGATAAATATAATTCTATAAGTATCTACCGACTTAGAAGAATCTAAAATCAAAATTTCTATAATACTAATGTTGTTACAGATGAATATTATGATCTTTATGTCATGGGTTGACAAAATGGAATTCATGTGTTTTGAGAAAAAGTCTTTGGAACGGGGTGTCTCCCAAAAAATTCTTACTCTTTTTCATTAGATGCTCGAAACAGACCCGGCTCAGATTTCGAGGGAGAATTCTGGTTTGTATAAGACACCAATAGTTATTGATGAATTGTGTAATCATTTTGAGATTATAAAATGTTCTAATGAGGAATAATAAACTCTTAATGTAGGAATAATATTTAGTGTTGTCCTTTCATCAGGTCTATAATTATTTTTTCACGAATGTAAACTTACTTGTCCTATCTCCACACTTGTTCCAGTACCGAATGAATGGATATCCAAATATTTCACATGGATGATCTCAATTGGTTAGGATAATATAATCTATATAATTTCAAGACTTTATCCTATTCTAGTTCAGTCTTAACCCTATGAGAAGAGAAAATTTCATTAATAATGAATCAATACACCAAATTTTTATGAATCATGGCACTATGATGTAGTACACAATGTCACTAAGATTCAATCAGCTATATATGAGGGTAAATAATTTCAAATTGAAACAGTTTCCTCTACTATTTATGGAACTCAATTTGAAAAAATTCTCTTAACTGAAATAATTGTTTCTAAATAACCTCCTTAGAGCCATTAAAAGTTAACAACAGAATATTTGACCATAAAATCTCAAATCATTGATTCACATCATTATGTAAGGAATTTATATGAATAAATGTCCTCTAAATGTAATATTTAGGATGTTATAATGTTAACACTATCTATTTTATAAATATGTTCAGAATTACATGCTACTAGATCCATGAACTGTTCATATTTTCTGTCCTGGATTTTGGAACTATCTATAACATTAGTCTAAGTTATAGTTCCAATTTATTCCTTTAAATGGGATGTTTTGATAATAAAAAACATGTCAAAAACATCAAATTTACTATTATTGATACTTTTATAAGTCTACTATGAAAAGTAATGAAGGTATTGGATCTTCATATTTTTCAACAAAAACAATTATCTCTTTACATAACCTAAAGTTCTTAAAAACTCAAAAAAAATTCATACAAGTAATGATGGTCAAAAGCACCATTATTACATTTCTAAAGATGTTAGTTGGTACTCATTCCCACGAATGTGGATTCATATAGAATAAAATTGAATATATAGATTCATAAATGATGACAAATATTAAGAAAAATCCCTCACATGATGATGAATTAGAAGATGATGTGTTTGTAGAATCCTCAGAAATAGTAGATCCCTCTATAGAAATTTCTTTCCCATCACAAAAATTTCAGATAACTATTTTGATGTTTTAATGAATCTTATAACCAACATTTCATGAATGGTGGCATCCAAAACATTGTGGGAAGTTATCAAAATTTATATTTTATAGTTTTACAATGCCTTTTAATTATGAAATAATTAAATAAATAAAATAATTCCTGTGTGTGATGATGCTTTTTTTCATATTCATGGGATAAGGCTTCATGAACCTCATATAATTGAGCATTAAAGTAATTTCCCTCACAATCTCAACGAAGATGTTGATTTACTAGAGGATCACCAAAAAGAACATCAAATTATTTCTAAGGATACTTCCTTGATCTTACATGAAGAATCTATTAAATTAACCTTTACATGGGCAGATAAATATGATTTGGCAGAGGAAAAAATGTGGATCACAACAATCAATCGACGCCAGTAAGGATATCTCATTAATATCATTATAGTCTAAGAGAATATTAAGTAAAATTGGGTGATATGGTTAGAACATTAGCTAATCTCCTATACATTCCCCTTTCATACATGATGACCAACCCCTCTCATGCAAGAAAACACATGAAAATATGCATTTTTAAAAGAACTGTTGATACATATCCCTTTGAATTTCAGGATGTTGGTTCTACAATAGATTTCACATTCAAAAAAATTTTAATTTATGAAATTTTTTTTGTGGAATTTCAACAATGCATCCTTTTATTTTAGTATCTATTTTGAATTATCATAATGAATTAATTTGTACTTTCTATTATATAATTATATTATCTTAATACTCTTTATTTTTTTGTGATCATTGTTACACCGTTATCATTATCAACATTAGTATTATATGTTACAATTTTATTTCAATAAATAGAATTATTATCTTATTAAATTGAAATTTAATTATTTAAGCATAAAATATTCTTACTTCTAACACTCCATTAATTCAACTAATATCTATGTGAAATACCCCATAATTTTCCTTATTTCCCTTATTTTTATATAAAAAAATCTGCCGAGGAAAAGGAAGAAAAACAATTTCTCTTATATTTTACAATTGATTCTTATTTCATAAATTAGTAGGATATTTTTTATTTTTAGGAAAAGATGAATATTTTTATTTCATAAAAGATAAATTTATTTATAGGAAAAAATTTACATTACATTCGATTTGTGGTTTTAAAAAATGGTTTGATTTTTGTAAAAGTACATTGTTTTAATATATCTTTGATTTCTGTGTTTTGGTGATTAAAAAAATAACAACATTGTGTTTGTAATTTTTTTTATTTATTTAAGATTATATTCATCTTATGATAAGTGTTCAATTTTTTTACTTATGCAGCTATTTTTTCTTATAAGAATTAAATAACTACTTCAGTTACACAAATAGTTAATTTGCAATGTAAGCCTTTATAATATGATGTTTTTTAATAGTACTTAGGAAATACATAAAAAATAAAAAATACACTATCCTTCTATGTATAATAATTATATCTAGAAGATGTTGAAGAAAAGTGAATTCCACATCACTATAAAATGTTATCTTACAATGGAGAAATATATTACGACACATTAATGACTGATTATCATACTAAAAAAATCTTATGATGAACAATATGTTCAGTCAAAATCCTATGAAGATCTAATGTACCTTATTTTCATTGTTATTATTTATAAACTCATGATATGTCATCTCATATTTCTTTAGAGAATGAAAATAATATTATATACTAAACGAAATAACATCATCACAAGACATTCCATAAATACCAACATTTAGAGATTTAATAAATCACGAACAATGCAATTGAAACAGACACTATATATTTGAAAAGAGAAAATACAAATTCTTATCAGTATATATTATCATTATAATTTCATTGATCTTTCGACTCTTATATTTATCCTATGGGATTGAAGATGATATAAAAATTTTTGTCACCAAAAATAAAAAGAATGGAGGTGTTAAAAAATGTAAGGCTTCTTTTCTTTCCCATTCCTACCACTAGAAAAATATAAAAATTTAGAATCAGTTCAACTAGTACTAATCTTATCATATTTATCAATTCCACTAAATGTCACCATGTGCTATGTTTTATTCTATCCTTTTCTCAGGATGAATCTTCTTCTACTGTCAGTTCATTCTTACAATTGGGAATCAAAAACGTATCTCACATCATGTATCCCTTTTTTACTATGTTTTCACCCATTATAAAAGTTTATATAAGACCATGGATAGAAAAAGAAAATGTAGATAATGTTTAAAATCTCTTTGACATTTTTACTATGTGACAACTATGTGAACTCATCTAGGATCCCCCAATAGAGGGGTTGCTCAATGAAAGTCACCATTCTCAAGGATTATATTGTTTGGTGGAGTGGTATATGGGATTTATAAATCACCAGACCACTAAAATAACTATGTTGAAATTAAATTATAAAATTTTCATTACATCTCCATATACTATTAATGATGAAAATTGAACGTGTATACATTGGTAGGGTGGTTATGTATTCTATATACTCATTTATGAATTGAATTCCCCACTCTCGAGTAAATTAGTTTGTCCTTTTATAAATGAAATTATATTTAAAATTAAATATATTATGTTATGTATTACAATATATATATATATTATTTATTATTTGAATTTAAAATGAATATATACTCATTTCTCAACAATCATCTTGTATTTAGAATTATAATGTGATGCTATCATGTAGTTGAAATATCATTTCCATGTCCCATGCCAAAACAATTGTGTAGTGAATACCATACCAATTTACTCTCAAGGGTCTTCAACTTTATAAACATATACTTCCTTGGAAATGTAACTACATGTATGTATTCTAAACTCTTTGGTCATCGAATAAAATATTAATATGTATGAAACCATGTTGTTTGATTTTTATGGCCCACATAAACATGAGAATGAAATGAAAGTGATAGGTCAGCCAAAAATTATATAAAACTCATATGAATTGGGTAATTTATAGTGTTATGAAATATCATGTTGGGATGTAGAGTGAACCCAATTCAATTATAGTACATTTTCTACAATGATGTTTTCAATGTTTTCCTTGACCGGTGTCTATGAGGAAGTGTTTTAATTTTATTCCACACTTCCCATGTTATCATTATGATTATCAGGTTATATATTGTCTCATTATTCATGTTTATTAATACTACTCATTTTATTCTCCATTGACAACACCGTTGTATATCATGTATTATTCTCCTCAATTTATTCCATGATTATTCAATTTATAGGATTTATAGCCGTCAACATTCTTATGTTTTACCCTAGGATATACCATGTTGTTTTATGTACGAAAATGTTAAGGATGTTTCCAATAAATATGATGTATTTTCCTTATTTAAATCGTTATTAAATGTACCTAATTCGCAAAGAAATTTCAGGTTGTATTATGAGTTTATTTTTGTAACCAATAATAAATTAATGAGAATAATGGGAATGATTGTCATATTTTGTATCATAGTGAATGATTAGTTATTTTTATTACGAATAGAAAAATATAGCCAAAGCCTTTTGGATAACAACATGTATAAGACATCCCTAAATTTTGTTATGTATTTAGTATATGGTTTATCAAAAAATACATCTGCATATGGATACTACAAGTGGACATGGTTTTTGAAAAAATGTCCCTAGTGATATCAACATTGACAAAAAATATAAAACATGACCCATCATTACCTAGTATAAGAAAAAGACCCAAATTTTTCCGTTTGTTTGACACTCCTATGGGATTTGCATTGGTAAAATCATAATCTCGAAAAGAAAAATAATTAAGGGAACAAATAAATTCCAGAAACATTAATGATAGGAAATACATCATGTATAATAAATATTGACGACTTCAAATTAAAAAGATAAATAAATAAATTTAATTTATATGTTAACCATTTAATATAATTTAATTATTTTTTATATGTGTTTTATAGTCAAAATAAATCATCCCTAATTCCCTATTTATTATAGCCAGTGGTCAAAAATAGTAAAAATCATGTAAAAAATAAAAGTGAAGGGAAATTTGATGATAGACCCAACGAGTTTCCTAGTATAATGGGAGAGGGAATTTAAAACATTGTGATGATACTGGCTCAGAACACACAGGTTCTAAATAGAACCCTCTATCAGGAAGAGTTCCCATATCCACATAGGATAGAACAATATATGATTGATTTTATTATTCTACAAAGACCTCGAATGTTCAATTGATCATCTAATCCCTTGTTCATGAAACATTGGATAAACACCCTTGAGAATATATTCCCAATACTTTAATGTTACGAACAAGAGAAGGCTATATTAGATGTTAATCATATGGTGGGAGGTGATGATCAGTGGTAGAAATTGATAAAAAATTTGAATCCCAAGGGTTGTAATGATGTTATGTGGTGGAAGAAATTCTAGTAAATATTTTTTCATTAATATTTTCCTCTCACTCTCTAAATTAAAATGGAATGGGATTTCTTTTTCCTCAAGAATAATGATGGTGAATCTATCAAGGAGTATGAAGAAAAATTTAATAGTCATTAATGAAACATATTTGTATTATCTATTTCATATGAATGAATGGTTAAATTATTCTTTTGTGGGACAAAACCTAGCTTCTGAATGGACCTTGCGATCGTATACTTTTATAGCTATTAGAAAATTTTCTTTTATTCCCACAATGTCGAAATGGTGATCAGTGAATCTCAAGGGTATCATAGGGATTTCAAGTGTAATATGGAGTTTAATTTTTCTAGTTAGATGGGCAAATATAACGTTGCTAATAAATTTTAGGATCCCACTTATCAATGGTGAAGAAAGAACATCCTCATAAATTTCATAAGGTGTATGATGAAATGAATCTAGTAAAGGATAGAAGGAATCCCAGCTAACGATTGTCTATTGGAGAAGCCTGCTAATGAGTCAGAGTAATGGAATACTCTGGTTAACACCTAATTTATTTTTCATTAATTCAACTTCATTGAACCATGACACTTTTAAAGAAACACTATGACAAGGGTTTGTTGAGACAACCAAAAATCTTTAATGCAGGAAGGCAAACCGTTCTCTATAAAAACTGTTGAGGTGGTTCCCAAAAATGAACTGGTGATAAGTACTCTAGTGATTCATTCATGAATATGAGACATACTTTTTGTTTTTGGGTATATGCATTTCTTCATACCAAAAATGATCAGTTGAACTATTCAAACACTACAAGAAACCTGCTGTTTAGCGGCGGTTGTTTCGCGGCGGTTTAAAAACCGCCGCAATAAAACCGTTGTGAAATGACATAATTTTTTTTATTTTTATTTTTTTTTTAATTTTTTTTAACATTTTTTCCAGGATTAGAGGCGGTTTCTGTAAAACCCCAGCGAAATGAAATGAAAAAATAAAAAAACACGAGAAACCCCGAAATCACTAAAATGACCATAAATTTTGATCCGAGCGTCCGTTGGAGCACCACGACTAGTCAAATAGAAGCTCATAAAGTGATCTAGAGGCACATATAATCAAAACCATGAGACGGTCTAAGGATCATAAGATATTAGAGTTATAAGAAAGTCGAAAAAAGTTCTCTAACTTCAAACGGCCATAACTTTCGCTCCGTGTGTCCATTTGGGCTCTACCACATATCAAATCGAAGCCAGCGAAGAGAGCTATGCGCCAATTTGACAGAAGAAATCTTCTGTCATGTGTTTCGACACCAAAACCCCCACTGAATGCCTCCGAAACCCCATTTCTGTCACCGGTGTCCCATCGAACTTGTCTTCAAATGGACCTAAATTTTGATCCGTGTGTCAGTTCGGACTCCTCCACCTTCCATATCATACCTTGTTCCATGAGCTTCATTTTTACTGGTCGTGGCACCCACATGCACTCCTGGATCATATGTTGTGGCTTTTTTAGTGGGTATCAGGTTTGTTATGTTTTTTGATGCCTCGTTTCTAGCACCCGTTCTCCGTCAGCTTTTTTTTAAATGGTCGTAACTTCCGATCTGCCTATCCATTCAAACTCTTTCACCTTTCAGGTCAAAGATTGTTTCAGGATCTTTGATTTGACAGGTCGTGGATATAAAACGGACACTCAGATCATAAGTTATCTCCGTTAATGTGAGTCAAATGTTTTTGTCACTTTTTGACCGTTTTGACGGGTTTTAATGGTTGCTCCATTTATTACTGTTTATTTGGGTTTCCATGACTTGTTATCTATATCAATGGTTTTTTGTGGGTTATTATGATGATTATGTTAAATTATTAAGGGGTTTTCCAGAGTTGTTATGAGTTTTCATGCGTTCTCATTCTTTCTAATGCCTCATTCTTCATATGCTTCTCCATCCCTTTTCATGCGTTTTCATGATTTTTCATCCCTTATCACATCTTTTCATACTTTTTCTTGTGTTTCCTTTATTAGTTACTATTTATTATTTATTATTTATAATATACATTAATTTATTTATTATCTATTATTTGTAACTAGTTATTTATTATTTATTATTTATTATTTATATTTATTTATTATTTATATTTACTTATTATTTGGAATTTATTATTTATTATTTATAATTTATTATTACTAATAATAAAATATTATTATTAATAATAATATTTGTCACTGGTTATTTATTATTTATTATTTATTTATTATTTATTATTTATATTTATATTTATTTATTATTTATATTTATTTATTATTTATTATTTATACTTATTATTTACATTTATTATTTATTATTTATTATTTATTATTTACTATTAATTATTTATATTTATTTACTATTTATATTTATTTATTATTTATTATTTATTATTTATATTTACTTATTACTTATTATTTATATTTATTTTTTATTTTTTATTTATATTTATTTATTATTTATTATTTATTTTTATTTTTTATTTTTTATTTATATTTATTTATTTTTTATTAATTTTTATGTATTATTTATATTTATTTATAATTTATTATTAATATTTGTTTATTATTTATTATTTATTATTTATTATTTATTATTTATTTATTATTTATATTTATTTTTATATTTTATATATTATTTATATTTATTTATTATTTATTATTTATAATTTATATTTATTTATTATTTATTATTTATTATTTATTATTTATAACTATTATTTATTTAGTATTTAGTATTTATTATTTATTATTTATATCTATTATTTATTTAGTATTTATCCTTTATTATTAATAATTAATTATTTATATTTATTAATTATTTATATTTATTTATTATTTATTATTTATTATTTATTATTTATTATTTATTATTTATTATTTATATTTATTTATTATTTATTTATTATTTATTATTTATTATTTATGATTTATTATTCATTATTCATTATTTATTATTTATTATTTATTATTTATTATTTATTATTTATTATTTATTATTTATATCTATTACATATTTATTATTAATTATTAATTATTTATTATTTATTATTTATTATTTATTATTTATTATTTATTATTTATTATTTATTATTTATATTTATTCATTATTTATTATTTATTATTTATTATTTATTATTTATATTTATTTCTTATTTCTTATTTATTATTTCTTATTTATTACTTTTTATTGAATATTGATTATTGATTATTTATTATTTATTAAAATTATTTATTAATTACATATATTTATTTATTATTTATTATTTATTATTTATTATTTATTATTATTGACTTTATATCTATTATTTATGTATTATTTGTTTTTTCAATTAATATATATAATTATATTAAATTCTGTTTATTAACCACATGATGAGCTTGCTGGGGGGTAAAGTCTTTGGAAAATATGCAAGAGGTTAGGGGTTCAAATCTCACTAAACACAGTATTTCTTTATATTGCATGGGCATGTGCATGGGCATGTGTTTGTGAATGTGCATGGGATGTGCATGCATGGACAAATAATGTAAATAATGTAATACGAAATAAATAATGTAAATAAAATAAATAAAATAAATAAAATAAATAAAATAAGTAAAATAAATAAAATAAATAAATAAATAAATCGCCGCCACTAAATTATTTAGAGGGGGTTTAAACCGCCGCTAAATCGTGATTTTGTCGTAGTGAAACACCACCACAAGTCATGGATGTAGATAAGTAGGTGAAAATAGAAAATGAAGAAATGATTCCATCTGATGTATTAAACTCCATCGATTATAGATTTTTTGGCTGATCTTCCCGACATTCACATCATACTGTATTTTTATTATTTTATTAAATTCTGAGCATGGATTGGTATTCCCTATATATATCCTACATAAATTTCCACATGAAAAAAAATAACTCTATATACTACCAATTGCTACCCAATTCTGTACAAGTGAAATTTGGAGAATGAATCTTATTTAGGACCAACATCCCAATAATGGTTATTATTTACCTGTGTGATAGAATGTCTACATTAAAAGTTAGAGTCTACATAAATAACCATCCTCGATGTCATGCCTATTTTGAGGGAATACACTTTAATGTTTGTCAAGAAATTGTACAGTCTTTCCCCTAGTAGAGAGGTTCAATTTTTTATCTTTCTTATACCTAGTTTGTTAGAATTATCAAATACTCTAATATAATGGAGGTTGTGGAACCTTAGTAGATGATGAAAAAACAATAGGAGAATCTGAATTAAGGCTTCATAAACCATGTCGTGACATGTCCCTCAGGGCTCATGTTGTGACTATGACAAGCCCGCCATCCATATGCCATGGGCTAGTGACAAGAATCAGAAAGGCGTATCCCTAAAACAGGAAGGTCTTTCCAGTAAACATGTATAAACACATAGAATAGAACGCAACAAGATGAAAACATGAAGAAAAAATTGTTCTAGTAAAAATAGTGTTTAAAGTAAATGGGATGGAATACATGACCATCTAAAAAGTACAGGTACAATTGAAAAGTAAAAAATATCTCCTAGATCATCCATTGTTAATCCTACCTGAAGGGTAGGTACATCTCATGATCAATAGTCCCTACATCACATCACGCCAAATGTTCTACCACTGAGCACCGTACAAACCTAGCACGCTCATCCTCGATCAACGTTGTATGTCATCTGCACAAGACACAACAATGTGCAGGTGCAGCCCATGCAGGGGTGAGTATAACAATACTTAGTAGGGACCCCGAGACCCCGTAGGTCTCCCAGAGTACCACGAAGGAAAAACCACAAAGCTAGACCTCAATGTCAAAGCATGAAGTGATATACATGCACTCTAATTAGGTATACACACATATATATACCTATGTTATCAAGATGTAATAATATTATACATGATGGAATAATACCAAAAAGGTGACGCCACAAAGGTATAAGTACCAACAGGTATCACCACAATGCCATAAGTACCACTCAAGTAACACCAAAAAATATATAAGTACCACATATGTAACACCACGAGGATAGAAGTACCATACAGGTAACATCGTGAAGATTAAAGTACCACACATGCAACAACATGAAGATAGAAGAACCACATAGGCAACACCACGAAGATAACACCACTAAGGTAAAAGACTCATATTACACTAGGTATTAGCTTATGTACAAATGTACATATGATTAGTCGTATGTTAGATCATCTTATTTTGTTAAGAGGCAATGTTTCTGACCCACACATGATCGATAGGTAATAACCCCCACTGACCCACACAGGATCTGAACCACACATAATCGGTATGCTATGACCCACACAGGATCGCTGAGTGCTTACCCACACATGATCTGATAAATGCTGACCCACACAGGATCGATATATGTTTACCCACATAGGATAGATGTTCGTTGTTCACGTTACAGCTAGCCACATGATTCCTTGCACTTGGTGGGTAGAGCTTCGTCGAATCCGCCACTTGAGAAAATGTTCTTACATCAACCACCACTAATCATTATAACTATAACGACCCATACTTTACATACATTGTTAATACTTTAAAAGTGAAGAATACTTATTAAAACATATAACATAACCACTAAAGTACCGTATAGGTATAGTGTCTTTAGAAACTGGGAAACACAAACAACTGGTTCATAAAGCATCTACATTGTCTCCCATTTAATTCATCATATCTATAGTCCCTTTTGGAATATCATACTTATTTACCTTCTCCCTGACCTGGGGAAAGAAAACATACAAAAGGGTGAGCTCAAAAGCTCAGTAAGGGTAAACAAAAGAAATATCAATCACATCATATTCATAAGAACATAACATTTTGGAAATCTTACCCTGCAAAAGGGATCATAATTCCATAACATGGGATAAATCATAGTAGTGAAATGTAATCACAATAATCATAACTTAAAACATGAAACATTGTGTCATACACATATAATCATAGAGAATCATTTCTTATTATTTAAGACTCATTTCCAAGACTATCTTAGTGGACAAAGTCCATTTCTAAACCGAGTTCACTCCTCATTTCAGTCCTGTTTCACTGAACCGGTTTAACCTGCCGTTCCATCCATGTATATCTCATGAGATATAAAATCATTACCCAATGCATTGGAGGGATATATATGTCCCACCCATCTCATAATGATACCCATTTTATGTGTGCCACAAAATCATAAACCATACATCATAGCATAACCCATGATATAAAAATGGGAATCTTAAACATCGTGACATCATAAAACAATTCAGATAAGATAAAGGAATTCATAAAAATAATTCCATCACAACATAATCAAATCAATGTAATAATAGGGATAGAAACATAACCCTTTATTATCTTAGATGGAAAATAATTTTGATAAAACACTTGAACTCCATTCCTGAGGAGAATATCCCTTCTACTTCAAAAACACTTTTCCTTTCTTAACATGTCATTAAATTCTAAACTAAAAGAAGTTGATTAAAAATAAACTTGAAAATTTTTAAAGGAAGATTCTTGGAAATAATGTTTTAAAAATCCATTCATTCCATATAAGTTAAAAAACATTCGTCTCGTACTTTTGTCAGAAAAGTCAAAAAGTACCTCGTACGAAAAACGACAAAAGATTCCTTTCATATCCTTTACTAAAAACTCACCAAAGGGTAAAATTGGATTTAAAAAATTGTAGGTGGATGGAAAAAATATTATATACTGAGGGAAGATGGATGTGGATGATAAAATACACCCCAGTAAATACCAAAGTACAAACAATCTCGGATAAAAATGAGATTGTGATATTTTCCCTTACCTTAGGTCTGATTTGCTTCGTAAGTGTCCGGACCTCCTATATAATGATATAAATAATGTTATTGACTTATTCCAGAATCATAATTACTGTTATGATAACATATATGCTCATATTCGTAGCTTCTTATTAGTAATATTTCATTACAACTTGTTATTCAGGTGTTTATTACTTTTTGTCCATATGCGTGTTTTTTCGAATAAATTCTTCTTCTTCTCTTTAGGTTATAGATACCTCATTTACAGAATGGTATTAGTGTAATATATGTCATATTAATTCAATTAATTTATATAATCATTATGCAATGAAGATCATGTAGAATGAGTCGCATCATATCGTGGTGATGGTATTCCGTACGTACGAACGAGCAATGATATTGTTCCCATGATCGTGGAATTGTATTGGAGTGTATGTATAATATTTCAGAATCAATATCCCTTTACAATAATAATATGTAGTTATTATTTACACCATTATATCCATCCAAATAAGGTGGTGAGGGAAAATAGATTACACCATGGCGTGGAGACAGTATTCTATACGTACGCACGTGCGGTGATTTCATTTTCCGTAAGATGGACTGATAGTGAAATAGGGTTGTTTCACACTTATAATAACATATCAGTATATGAGTGACAATGATGTTATTATTTCATTATGAATCAACTAAATAAGAAGTGTAAAAAGAAATAAAGAAGAAAGTATTGGTAACAGACATTACCTATTCTTTGAAGCGCTTCTTTGAGACTTCCTTTTAGGGCACTAAAATTGGAATTTGAAGAAGACCAGGACCTCTAGGATGTATCTATGGAAGTGGATATGATAAATTGGCAGGGTTTGGCTGAGCTTTAAGGCTCAATGTGCTGTGAGGAAGAGAGGGGGGAGGTGCCCTTTTATAAGGGAGGAGAGGGGCACCTTTGGAATAACTAAAACTATTATTTTATTTTAAAGTAAAATTATGTTTTTAATAGCTCAAAATCGATATAATTCTAAGCTAAGGTGGGTATGGGTCTAAATCCTCTCATAAAATAGAATTTAGACAAGTTTAGGTCATTATATTAACCTTATCTTTTAGTTTTAACACTTAGTTAATTAGATTGATATTTACCATGTCACTTTGTATTTTTATATTATATAGTTATTAAACATACCATATACATCCAAGAGACCCCCAAGTGGTCCATTAATGATACACCTATCATGATATAAGTATCTTGGCCGAACCTTAGATTTTTAGGAATAAAATAACAATCAATAATATAATATTTGTTTTAAAAACTATTTTATGTCAATTTTGACACTATTTAGTAATATATTTTTGTGAAAATAATAACAGAAAGATTAGTTCGGAAAAATTTAATTAAATAAATACTAACATGTCATATTAACCTAGAAAATTAGTTGAATTCATATAAAGTCTCAAATTACATTTATTAGGGTATTTATAACATCAATTATGTCAATATTTCATTAATATGATAATTACTGCATTTTCTTTGTGTCATAAATAAATTAAATTATTTACTGTCTAAAAATTTAAAATAAAATACCATTATGTAAGAAATCTTTTTATCTTTCTAATGAATATTTATAGTCGAATTTATCTTAAGTATAACCCTATATTAAAAATTATTTACTTATTAAACTTTGATTTTATCTATTTTAACCCTTCTTTAAGTAAATTAATAATAAATGTCCTAATCTAATCCAAGTGGGCCTAAATGGTCATATTTTATTGATAAGGTTGTTTTTGGTCGAATTAAACTTATTAAATAGAATTGGGACATGTTTTAGGATAATAATAATATCATTTTTACCCTTAATTACCCTATTTACTTTTAACTGTGGTAAATAAAACAAAAAAGTTACTATTCACCAAAAAATATTTTTATCTCATTGAACCACATTTTACTTACTGACATCAACAGTGGCTCTCGGATTTTTAAAATTTCACTCACAGAAGCGGTAAAATTATGATTTATGAAAAATTCTGTTTTTTTAACTACCACTTAGTGGTTTCACTATTCATCAAAAAATTAAAGTTTCCAGAAAAATACAAAAATTAGGCCTAAGCTATATTTTATATTATGAAGTCAAAAATGATGTATATTTTACCAAATTCAAAACACATCAGTTGCATTAATTTATATAAAAATTAATTCTTGTCGTCAAAACAAATAGCGTGTTTTTAAGAGATAATAACTATCAAAAGATTGACACTTGTTTATGTTTGGTTTAAATGTGAAATTACATTCAATGACCAAAATTGTATTGTATGGGAAAAATATATTCTAAATATACTTTAAAACCACTAAAATTAATATTTTATCACTATTAATTATTTCGATTAAAAAAGTTGTTTTTAATTAAAATTTAGTAATTTTCACTATTCATTAGAATATGAAAGTTATCCGAAAAGTACCAAAATTTCACCCTAAGTTAATTTTGATATTCCGAATCCAAAAATGAAGTCCATTTTGAAAAATAAAATGTACAAAATTTCAAAAAGTTGTTATTACTATTCATAACGGCTAGTTTTAATAATATTTTAATAGCATCTTGTTGTTTAGTGAAACTCTGTATTGCGTACGACCCAAGCTATCGAGGAAGGCCGTAGTTGTGTGTAAAGCAAGCCAAGCTAATGATATGTGTAGTGAAAGATTACTTTGATGATTTATATAACATAAAAACAAAATATTTCTCATAAAAGTCTCGGGTGTTACATTCTACCCCCCTTAAAATGAATTTCGCCTCCGAAATTCATCACTTTGTAACAAAAATATGAGGATACCGCTCCCTCATCATATCATCAAACTCCCATGTAGCATCTTCTAATTTGTGGTTCCTCCAAAAAACTTTCACCAATCGAGTGGTATTGTTTTGTTGGTCTTTTTCGCTACGATCCAGAATCACTATCGGCTGTTCTTCATAGGAAAGATCTTGCTCCAGCGGTACAACTTCTAAGATGAGTACATGTGAAGGAGCAGGTATGTACTTTCTCAGGAGAGATAATAGAACACATCGTGAACTTGAGAGAGATTTGGTGGAAGCGCCAATCGGTAAGCTACCTTCCCAACACAATCCAGTATTCTGAAAGGACCGATATACCTAGGGCTCAACTTTCCCTTCTTTCCAAATCTCATGACCCTCTTCCTGGGAGATATTTGTAAGAACACTTTATCAACCACTTAAAACTCTAAGTATTTTTTCTTCGGTTGTTAACATAACTTTTTTTTCAACTCTGAGCTGCTCTTATGTGTTGTTGAATAGATCTGACCTTTTCTGCCATCTCATCAACATGATCTGGTCCTAATAGATTTCTTTCCCCAACTTCATCCTAGCAAGTTGGAGTCCTGCATTTCTTTGCATAGAGAGATTTATAAGGAGCCATCTCAATACTGGAGTGAAATCTATTATTATAAGAAAATTCCACCAAAGGTAGGTGTTGATCCAAACCACCTTTGAAATCCATAGAGCAATCTCTCAACATATCTTCTAGAGTTTGAATTGTTCTCTCACACTGACCGTCTTTCTGAGGATGATAAGCAGTGCTGAATCTCAACTCTGTATCTAGAGTATGATGAAGAGTTTGCAAGAACATTGAGGTAAACCTCGGATCCCGATCAGATATAATAGAAATTGGTACTCCATTCAATCTTACAACTTCCTTTACATATATACTGGAAAGCTAATCCAGATAGATATCCTCTATAATAGAAATGAAGTGTGAAGAATTTGTAAGACGATCAACTATGACCCAGATAGCATTATTGCCTTTGGATATTTTAGGAAGTCCGGTGACAAAGTCCATTGTGATGTTTTCCCATTTCCATTCAGGTATGGGTAATGGTTGTAACATCCCCTTAGACGTTTGTCTCTCAGCTTTAACTTGCTGACAAACCAAGCATCGAGAGACATATTCAGCAACATCTCTTTTCATGCCATCCCACCAGAAGTACTCTTTTAGATCCCTATACATCATCTCGGTTCCTGGATGAATAGAGAATGAAGAACTATGAGCCTCATCCAGCAGCTCATTCTTTAATTCAGGGATGGGAGGAACACAAACCCGGTTCCTGATCTTTATTATCCCATCACAATCATGGTTGAATCAGGAACATTTCTCACCTTCATTTGTAACTCCACATCTTATTTCTGTGCCTCATTAATCTTCACATGAATAGATGGTTGAACATTCATTTGAGACAGATACGATTTCCCCCCTTCCATTATAATTCCATCATCTATCATTTGTTAATCCATAAATATTGGATCTTTTGTGATCCTCATCATGGATAAACTGGCATGGTCTTGTCGACTAAATGCATCTGCCACCTTGTTTGCTTTCACAGGGTGGTAATTAATTAAGCAGTCGTAATCCTTAATCAGCACCAACCATCTTCTTTGGCGCATATTCATCTCCTTTTATGTGAAAATATACATTAAACTTTTATTATCAGTATAAATGTCACACCTTTCTCCATAAAGATAATTCCTCCAAATCGTTAATTCAAAGATTACCAAAGCTAACTCCAAATCATGAGTTGGGTAATTTTTCTCATGGATTTTCAATTGTCGTGAGTCATAAGCTATCACCGTATCATTTTGCATGAGAAAACACCCCAATCCCTTATTAGATTCATCACTGTAGATCACAAACCTTTCTCCACTACAAGGCAGTGTGAGCACATGTGCACTGGATAACCTTCTTTTCAACTCCTTGAAATTCTCTTCACATTCCTCTTTCCAAACAAAATTAACTCCTTTCTGAGTCAACCTGGTGAGTGGATTAGATAATCATGATAAATCGTTCCCAAAACGTCAATAATATCCACCCAAACCAAGAAAACATTGGATCTCAGTTACTGTTGTTGGTCTTGACCATCTTTCGATAACCTCTGTATTTGATGGATCCACATATATCCCCTCTTTTGAGATTATGTGACCCAAAAATGAATCTTTTTTAAGCTAAAATTCACACTTGGTAAATTTGGCATAATTTTTCTCCTTTCTCAGGGTCTTCAATATAATTCTCAAGTGATCTACATGTTCTTCCTTTCTCTTTGAATATATAAGAATATCGTCTATAGAGTCTACCACAAACGGATCAGGATAGTCTCTAAAGACTATATTCATCAGATCCATGAAGATAGCAGGGGCATTAGTAAGACCAAACGACATCACTGTAAATTCATAGTGTCCATACCTTATATGGAAAGCCGTCATTAGTATATCCTCCCTTTTGACCCTTAATTCATGATACCCAGAACGAAGATCAATCATGGAAAAGTATTGAGCTCCTCGTAGTTGGTCAAATAAGTCATCAATGCGCGGGAGAGGATATTTGTTCTTGATAGTCATCTTGTTAAGTTCTCGATAATCAATGCAGAGTCTCGTTGATCCATATTTCTTCTTAACAAACAAAACAGGTTCCCCCCAAGGTGATGCACTAGGGCGTACGAACCCCTTATCAATATTCTCATGGAGTTTCTTCTTCAATTCCTGCAACTCAATTGGGGCCATTCTATAAGGTGTCTTTGAAATAGGCAAATCACCTGGTACGAGTTCTATTGAAAACTCAACTTCACGATTTGGTGGAAGACCTAGTAATTCCTCTAGAAAGATATCATCAAACTCCCGTTCAACGGGAATATTCTTAATCGTGAGTTTCTCACCAACCATTTGAAATAAATCACCTTCATTTAGTGGAATCAAGACCCATAAGATGAAATAAATTTCCACCAAAAGGTTATGTTCCTCCTTGCATTGATAGACGATCATAGATTGATCCGGAATATGAAATACGACTTCCCTTAATTGGCAATTTATATGATCTCCATATAGAGATATCCAATCCATGCCAAGAATCACATCAAATTCTACTATAGGGAGGATCACAAGATTTTCAGGAAGCACATTCCCACAAACTTCAATCGGAGAAGAATTATAAACTTTTGATGCGACTGTTGTGCCATTAGGGGTTGTCACAACTAACTCAACATCAAATTGTTGAGGTAATATGGTGATAACCTTAGAAAATTCATCATAAATAAAAGAGTGGGTGGATCCAGAATCAAATTAAACATTTGATACTTTAGGGTGGATGGTAAGTGTACCTTTCACCACATCGTTATCGTACTCCACATCGCTGATAGAAATTCCATGTGACATTATTTTGTCTTTAGCCTTAAGAGTTTTTTTAAGTCGATCATCATCATCAACCCTTGGATTTTGGCTTTTATTGGCATAATGCCCCATCTCCTTACACATGAAACATTGATGTGTAGTAGGTTCATTCTGTGTATTCCTTTTTTTGTTGGAATCCTTAGACATCTTCATCCCATCATTGCGACATTCAAATTCCTGATGACCTTCCTTTCCAAATTTAAAACATTTACTTGTCCATTTATGAAAACTCCCTCCATGTTTCTTTCGACACTTTGAGTATAAGGGAAAGCTCATCTTCTTTCCAGTGTGCTCTTTATGTTTTCCTGTGAATTCCATTTTCCTCTTCTTATCAAACCCATATGACTGATGGGTTACACCAATCTCCATATCAACCTTGAGAGCACATCAAACAATTTCCTCGTAGCTATTGAGGTCCCTGATGGCTAACTCCCTTCGAAGACATGGTTTTATGCCATTAAAGAATCGATCGATCTTACTCTCAGGTTGGATAATAATCCAAGAAGTGTACCTTGAAAGTCTAGTAAAATTTGATTCATAGGTACCAATAGATTCATCATCCTTTTGCTTTAGTTCAAGAAACTCTTTCTCCATCTTTGTTTGGAGAATACGAGGGATGTACTTATTGAAAAATATGTTCTTGAACTCGTCCCATACCATGGACTCAATTTCATCTCTTGGCCTCGTATTCTTGATAAGATTCCACCATTGATCACCATCACCATCCGAACGATACACTACTAAGATGACATTATCATGTTCAGAACATTGAAGAACTGAAAATATCTTTTCAGTAGTACTGATCCATTGTTCAGCAACTAATGGATCAGTAGACCCGCTGAATGAAGGTGGACGCTGCCTCATGAAGGATTCAATAGAATGTTGCTCCTTCATTTTCTCGTTTGGAAGTCCAGCATGATTCATATCTTGAGAAAGTTGTGTGAGCATGGCTACAAGATTTTACATTCATGGTCCCATAACGTTTGGATGCTCAAGGGACAATCATTGCATTTCCCGTCGCATTCCTCATTAACACGGTTCCTTCGGGTTCCAGCCATTGACTAAAACCAAGAAGAATAGTGTGAGCAACACTAATTATAATAGGAAAGCCACATAATCATGAATAAAATTTCACACTTAAGGTCTTATCCTAGGTTATTCATGGCCATTTATAAAACACTATGATTGTTTTCAATTCTTAGACTTATCCTTAGGGTTCTTACTAAGGCTTTCACATCCTAGTTTCCAAAGGTTGACTATACCTTTCCTCTGATACCAACTATAATGACCCAAACATTACATTCATTGTTAGTACATCAAAATTGATGCATACTTACTACAACATATAACAAAAACAAGAATGGAACATATAGGTATAGTGTCTTTAGAAACTAGGAAACATAGACAACTAGTTCATAAAGCGTCTATATTGTCTCCCATTTATTTCATCATATCTATAGTCCCTTTTGGAATATCTTACATAATAACCTTCTCCCTGACCTGGGGAAAGAAAACTTACAAAAGGGTGAGCTCAAATGCTCAGTAAGGGTAAACAAAATAAATATCAATCACATCATATTCATAAGAACATAACATTTTGGATATCCTACCCTACAAAAGAGATCATAATTTCATAACAAGGGATAAATCATGGTAGTGAAATGTAATCACAATAATCATAACATAAATCATGAAACATTTTGTCATACACACATAATCATAGAGAATCATTTCTTATTAGTCAAGACTCATTTCCAAGACTATCTTAGTGGACAATGTCCATTTCTGAACTGAGTTCACTCCTCGTTTCAGTCCTGTTTCACTGAACCAGTTTAACCTGTTGTTCCAGCCATATCTATCTCATTAGATATAAAATAATTACCCAATGCATTGGAGGGAGATGTAGGTCCCACCCAACTCATAATGATACCATTATTGTGTGTGCCACAAAATCATAAACCATACATCATAGCATAACCCATGAAATAAAAATGGGAATATTAAACATCGTGACATCATAAAACAATCCATATAAGATAAATGAATTCATAAAAATAATTCCATCACAACATAATCAAATCAATGTAATAATAGGGATAGAAATAGAACCCTTTATTATCTTATATGTAATATAATTTTTATAAAACACTTGAACTCCATTCTTGAGGAAAATATCCTTTCTACTTCAAAAACACTTTTCCATTCATAACATGTCCTAAAATTCTAAACTAAAAGAAGCTGATTAAAAATAAACTTGAAAAATAGTAATGGAATCTTCTTGGAAATAATGTTTTAAAAATACATTCATGCCGTATAAGTTAAAAAAACATTCTTCTCATACTTTTGTCAGAAAAGTCAAAAAGTACCTTGTACGAAAAATGACAAAAGATTCCTTTCATACCCTTTACTAAAAACTCACCGAAGGGTAAAATTGGATTTAAACAATTTTAGGTGGATGAAAACAATATTATATATTGAGGGAACATGGACGTGGATGATAAAATACACCCCAGTAAATACCAAAGTAAAACAATCTCGAATAAAAATGAGATTGTGATATTTTCACATACCTTAGGTCCGATTTGCTTCGTAAGTGTCTGAAACTACTGTATAATGATTTAAATAATGTTATTGACTTATTACACAATCATAATAATTGTTATGATATCATATATGGTCATATTCTTAGCTTCTTATTCGTAATATTTCATTACTACTTGTTATTCAGGTGTTTATTACTTTTTGTTCTTATGCGTGTTTTGTCGAATAAATTCTTATTCTTCTCTTTAGGTTATAGATACTTAATTTACAGAATGGTATTAGTGTAATATATATCATATTAATTCATTCAATTCATTTATATAATCATTATGCAATGATGATCATTTAGAACGAGTCACATCACATCATGGAGACGGTATTCCATACGTACGCACGAGCGATGATATCGTTCCCATGATCATGGAATTGTATTCGAGTGTATTTATACTATTTAAGAATCAATATCAATTTTCAATAATCCTATGTAGTTATTATTTACACCATTATACCCATCCAAGTAAGGTGGCGGGGGAAAATAGATTAAACCACGACGTGGAGACAATATTTTGTACGTACACATGCGCGGTGATTTCATTTTCCGTAGGATGGATAGATGGTGAAATATGGTTGTTTCATACTTATAATAACATATCAGTATATGAGTGATAATGATGTTATTACATCATAATGAAACATCTAAATAAGAAGAAGTGGAAGAAGAAATAAAGATGAAAGAATCGGTAACGGACATTACCTCTTCTTTGAAACGCTTCTTTGAGACTTCCTTTTAGGGCAATAAAATTGGGCTTTGAAGAAGACCGAGACCTATAGGATATCTATAGGGAAGTGTATAGGAGAAATTGGCATGGTGTTTCCGAGCTTGAAGGCTCAATGTGTTGTGAGGATGTGAGGGAGGAGGTGCCCTTTTATAAGGGAGGAGAGGGCACCTTTGGAATAACTAAAACTATTATTTTATTATAAAGTCATATTCGGTTTTTAATAGCTCCAAATTGATATATTTCGAAGGTAAGGTGGGGATGGTTCGAAATCCTCTAATCCAATAGAATTTAGACAATTTTAGGTCATTATATTAACCTTATATTTTAGTTTTAACTCTTAGTTAATTAGATTGACATTTACCATGTCACTTTGTATTTTTATATTATATAGTTAATAAACATACCATATACATACAAGAGACCCCCAAGTGGTACACTAATGATATAACTATAATGATATAAGTATCTTGGCCGACCCTTAGATTTTTAGGAATAAAATAACAATCAATAATATAATATTTGGTTTAAAACTATTTTATGTCAGTTTTGACACTATTTAGTAATTTATTTTTGTGAAAATCATAACAGAATGATTAGTTCGTAAAAAGTTAATTAAATCAATACTAACATGTCATATTAACCTATAAAATTAGTGGAATTCATAAAAAGTCTCAAATTACATTTATTTGGGTATTTATAACATCAATTATGTCAATATTTCATTAATAAGAGAATTAATGCATCATCCTTGTGTCATAAATAAATTACATTATTTAATGTCTAAAAATGAAAAAAATACCATTATTTAGGAAATATTTTTATCTTTCTAATGAATATTTATAGTCCAATTTATCTTATGTATAACCCTATATTAAAAATTATTTACTTATTAAACTTTGATTTTAACTATTTTAACCCTTCTTTAAATAAATTAATAATAAATGTCCTAATCTAATCCAAGTGGGCCTAAATGGTCATATTTTCTTCCTGAGGTTGTTTTTGGTCGAATTACAATTATCCGATAGAATCAGGACATGTGTTAGGGTAATAATAATATCATTTTTCCCTTAATTACCCTATTTACTTTTAACCGTGGTAAATAAAAGTAAAAAGTTAATATTCACCAAAATTATTTTCATCTCATTGAACCACATTTTATTTACTGACATCAACCGTGTCTCTCGGATTTTTGAAATTCAACTCACAGAAGCGGTAAAATTAAGTTTTATGAAAAATTCAGTTTTTTTAACTACCACTTAGTGGTTTCATT
Source organism: Viscum album (assembly GCA_963277665.1). NCBI lineage: Eukaryota > Viridiplantae > Streptophyta > Magnoliopsida > Santalales > Viscaceae > Viscum > Viscum album. The sequence goes on along the minus strand of OY728126.1, from coordinate 2,042,997,237 downwards.
ATTAATCAAAAAATGAAAGTTTCTAGAAAAATACAAAAATTAGGCCTAAGATATATTTTATATTATGAATTCAAAAATGATGTATATTTTACCAAATTAAAAACACATCAGTTGCATTAATTTATTTAAAAATTAATTCTCTTCGTCAAAACAAATTGCATGTTTTTAAGAGATAATAACTATCAAAATATTGGCACTTGTTTATGTTTGGTTCAAATGTGAAATTACATTCAATGGCCAAAATTGTATTATATGGTAAAAATATATTCTAAATTTACTTTAAAAACAATAAAATTAATAATTTATCACTATTAATTATTTCGATTAAAAAAGTTGTTTTTAATTAAAATTTAGTAATTTTCACTATTCATCCGAATATGAAAGTTATCCGAAGAGAACCAAAATTTCACCCTAAGATAATTTCGATATTCCGAATCCAAAAATGAAGTCCATTTTGAAAAATAAAATGTACAAATTTTCAAAAAGTTGTTATTTCTATTCATAACGACTAGGTTTAATAATATTTTAATAGGATATCGTTGTTTAGTGAAACTTGGTTTTGCGTACGACACAAGCTATCTAGGAAGGTCGCAGTTGCGTGTAAAGAAATCCAAGATAATGTTGTGTGTAGTGAAATATTCCTTTGATGATTTATATAACATAAAAGCAAAATATTTCTCATAAAAATCTCGGGTGTTACAATAAATGTGTAACCCAAAGGATCATCATTTTGTATGGGTTCCAACATGACAAACGGTGTGTCAATGAGACACCCTGTTTGTGAGTTATAAGCATTACAGTTAATAGGGCTAGGATAGATTCATGATCAATCCAACCCGTCCATACTCCAAAAATTTCCAAAACTCAAGTTGATTATTCCAAAAGAATCGTTTCACTCCAAGGGTCTCAGTGCTATAGATGGTTTGTCAAACAGATTCCTAGTTCCCATGTAATGGCTCTGTTAGCGAAACTGGGCCTGGTTGGGTTTGGTTCCAGTACGACCCGGTCGGACTGACCCAGCTGGGTTGTGGCAAGCTCAGCTCGCTGGGTTGTGGTCTAGCCCGCCCAAAAGGGGGTGTGCCCCGACCCACAAGTGGGGTGTGGACCGTCCCGCAATGGGAGCATGAACCGTCCTGCGGGCCCCGCACCTCCCAGCCTGCGGGGTCACAGCCCAGCTGGAGCAGGGCCGACCCTTGCCGATACTCGGGGTGAGACCCCCGGTCTACCAAAACGGTTGAGCAGTCGTTCTTCTTTTAAAGTGGCGGCACCACATGGGTATTTCCCAGTCACCGCAGAACCCACAGGAGGCGTAGGTTCTTCCACCGACATGGCTTCGAGCCGCGACCTCCACCGGCAGTAGACAACGACGCGCACCACCACCTCTATCAGTGGTCGGTCGGTGACGACCACCACTACCCACCAAAACATCACTACAGAAACCCTCTCTAGCGGTGCATGAAGGTGTGATGCCACTTCATTCGTGACTGTCCATTGCCGACTGCTGTCATCACATGCAAAAAACACCTCAATTCCTACAAAATGCGGGGGGGGGGGTCGCTCTTTTTTGTTTGGCCCACACCCTCCACATTTTCTTGGTAACATAGAGGAGATAACTAATCCGTCAATATCTTGGAATTTAAAACTAGATGATTCCCTATATCATGAATGATGTAGAATTCCTCTAATTGAGGAATTCTTGGACTTCGTTGTCCACACAACAAGCCAACAACATTGCCTCTCAAACATCGTCATTAGGATCATGATTCGGCATCACTCGTCACCTCCCGTTGTAATTAGCTCTGTCCTCCAAGGATAGTATCACAACACTTTATCAGCACTTCCTTGCATGGTGAATATGTGCCAATACCTCTCCATATGCTCCATTTAAATAGGTGTGGGGGAGGTGACTGATGATCGTGGGATTTATTTGGTTTCATTTAATAGGAACCATCCTAATTCCCAATGATTTTGATACGTAGGATTTGAAGGTTCAAGCCATTTAATGGCTGGAAACGTTTCTCATCCCATTTTTCCGCTTGTCCATTAGAGGAAAAAGGGAAAGAAATAAAATAACAAAGATATTTTACTTATTCATTTAAAAAGTACCAATGTATAACTTTTTCTCCATACCAACTATTTTCAAAGTGTTGACTCCCTTAAATGAATGTCGGTGCTAATGATTCAATGGTGCCCTCAGATTTTTTAATCTAGTACCGGTTCAAATGTTTGTTAACATCACTCGCGTGTTTACTGAACATACGATATAAAATGTTCCGAAATTCATTCTCGGCATCCTCATTCTTGGAGTCATGTGCTATCAATTTTCACAGACTCATAATAATTCCATATTACTATAAACATATACATTGAAAATCCGAGTGTTTACATTTTCCCTACCTTAGGAATTTTTGTCCTACAAATCCACAATATAGACTAAAGAAAAAATTGGGATACTGAGCATGAATCTAAACATCTCTCTCCCAAGTGCTCTCTTGGAGGTTCCCATGCTTCATGGGAATTCACACCAGATGCGTCGATTATCAATGAAGGACTCGCTCTTGTTGATCCACAATCTTAACTGGAACCTCTGTAAATCTATCCCCATCATCAAAGTCCGGCTCTCCATGGTCGATGATGTGAGAAGGGTCATGTATGTATTTGCTCAGCTCTGATACATGGAATATTCCTTGCACCCTCCCTAACTACGGTGGCAGATCCAAGCAGTATGCCACCTCTCCAATATCCATATGTATCAGAAATGGTCTGATAAACCTCGTTGATAACATGATGCCTCAGCCAAATCCCAGTAAACCTCATCGAGGTGAGACCCATAGGTAGAAATGGTCTCCATCATCGAACTCCAAAGGTCTTCATCTCCTATCATCATATGACTTCAGCCTTCTCTGTGAAGCCTTCATCCACTTCTGGATGATCTTCACCTTCTCAGTAGTAGACTATACTAACTCTAGACTCTTAACTGCTAACTCCACATAGTCTATCTAACACAGAGATGATCTGCATTGTCGACCTTATAAGGCCTCGAATGGTTCCATACCAACAGAGAGAGAAAGATATTGTTGTATGGGAATTCAACCATGGGAAATTAATCCTCCCAGCGGTAGCCAAAATATTGGACAGAAACATTTATCATGTCCTCCAGCATCTGTATGGTTTTCTTTGTCTAACCATCTGTCTAAGGATGAAAGGCATTGCTCAAACATAGGTGATTACTGAATTCCGCCTATAATCCCTTCCACAACCCGGATGTGAAACATGATTCACTATAAGAGATGGTAGTCGATGGAACCCCGTGAAGTCATACAATCTCATGTACTTAAGGGCATCTGATTCGCTCTATTGATCCCTACTCTTGGATAGTTAGGAAATGGGATGACATGGTGAGTCGTTCAAAGATCACCCATATGTAATCATGTCCCCTGGACGTATGTTGATTCCTGGTCCAAATTTCCATGGATATTCTAACCCATTTCCACTCTGACACATCTAGTGGTACGCTAAGACTAATGGAACCTGATGGACGACCTTCACTTGATGAGAAGTGAGGCATCGTGAAATGAACTCTCCCACTACATTATTCATCTCAGGCCACTATTGATGATGTCACAGGTCCTAGAACATCATCCCCACACTATGATGTACCGCCAGATGGGATGTACGGAACTACCTCAACACCTCCTCCTGTAGTGCCACTGATACCATGGTATGACCTAATAAGGGTAAGATGTGCTCCCGACATTCATAAAATCTTAGCGGTTACTATATTGAGGATATCTGAGCTCATCGATCCATATAGTCAATGTCCCCATGATTCTCTTCTATAACTCATTGATGGAGTGAAGGAGTGGCTTTCCTAGACTAGAGGTAGGGTTCATCATCTCTATCCATGAAGGATAACTGCATTGTGGCTAGCTTATCTATCACCTAACGGAGAAACTGTAGACCAGCCCTCCTACTGAGTGCATCTAATTCCATATTCCCCTTAAAAAGAGTATAGATTATATAATAGTATAATTTTTGGAGGAACTCTAGCATTGGTCTCATTCTCAGGTTGAGGTCCCTCTGATTTAATAAATACATATGACTCTTGATATTAGAGTAGACTATAAAACGTTCTCCCATCATGTAATTTCGCGACAACTTTTGGGCGAAGACCACTACTACTAACTCTAGGTCATAGGAATCGTAGTTCTGCAGATGTTGCCTTAGCTCTCGTGAGCCGTAGGCAATAACTGCTCGCTCATGCATGAGGACACACCCATGCATGATCCATGATGTGTTGTTGAAGACTACAAACCCAATACCCTATTCCGGTAGACTCATGATGGGGGCACTCATCAGTCTCTGCCTCAGCACTTGAGAACTCTGCTGTCATCTCTCCATCAATGCGAAGGGATGCTGTCATGACCCGTCCAATTGGGGCCTGCACCGCGTCTCCCCAAGACCACCTCCAATAGCCTAGGGGCTCGTGACTAGCACTGATTAGGAATATTACATACATGGGAGGAATTGCCTAAGTACTTGTATAGAAGAAAAATTCTCCAAGACCACAATTCTAAAATGTAAATACCATTAAGTAACAAAATTCATGAATATGACCAAAACCAAACAACACAGAACGACGAAAAGAAATGTACTAATAGTAAACTGGTCCAGAATACAAGCCCACCAAAAACAAGAGTCTGCAAACTACAAAATCCAACCTAAAAACACAAGGAGGTACTGGGACTACTACTTATAGCCTTAGGATCACCTCAGCCTGTATGGAACTCGGAATGCTCAGTCTTGTCCTGGTCCACCATGGATTGTGTCAAACGTTTTCTCATCTTTACACAACACAAAACATGCGGGAAAGTCCCATTCAATGATTAGTATAACAATACTCAGTAAAGGTCCCCCAAAACCAAAAAGCAATACACAATGGAAAGGAATAGTCATTTCTGCAAAATATGTGTACTGGACATATAGATAGACAAATAGAAAATATCTGGATATACTCAAATCCCAAACCCATAGTATATGGACAAGTCACACAACATATACCCCCGATAGGGATTCATTTTAAAGATTCCACGAAGCACTCGTCCTGAATAACTCACACTACGAGTCAGATAGCTCTAATGACGTCCGACTAAGAATTATTGTCTATAGGGAAAATTCCCGAGAGATAGGTTCAGTCATTCTGGGAGAACACACGTCAGAGTGGGAAATATCACGATACACATATGAGGAACACTTCTAGGGCCTGATCAGAAACCGGGACTCATACAGAATTCACCAGCTAAGAAGAAGATCGGTGCCCTTTGGAAGTGGCCATGTCATTACCCGACACCACCTAGGGTCATGAATGGATAAATGATCTCACTCTAGGCCTCTCAGAGAGATACTTGACTCTATCTCATAAAGTACTGTTGAAGGGATCATACTCCTGTAGTAGGAAATGATGCGTGACCATAAGTGGAACAAGACAAAGAGGACTAACCCAAACAAAACATGTCCAATATATGGTGGAGAAAAAGATCATGCCTTGTACGGAAAATTAAACGACATGTAGAAGTGTTACATGTCATGTATTATGACCCCACGTACTACCTGTTTACTATGGCCCATGTCCTAAGGCTGGTCAAGTATGAAAGTTAGTACATGCCATGTCTGAGTAAAAAGGGTCAGCTCTGTGTACGTGATCGTGTGCCCATACACGACATTATCTCGTGTGTGCCACCCCATGTAACTGGTACACAGGTAACCCATTTATCTGGCCTGTTCTAACCATGTGGTGGAGCACACGGCCGTGTACTCCATCCCGTGTCCGTGTATTTCCTTAGATGGATGTCGAGTCCCACATAGTAGCCTCTTCCATTCCCTATAGGGTCTACGCATCGTGTTCCAAAGCCGTTGTAGATGCCGGAAAGCGAAGTGATATTTGGAGTCAGAGGCACGTCCCGGAGGGCCCGGAGGACTTGCGTGAAATTTCAGAGGCCCGCCCGCAAAGTTGAGTCGCGGCGCGCAATCCTCCCGGGATGCGCGCAATGCGTTGGGCCGGCGCGCTATTTTGCGCGCCCGTGGCCTGCGCGGCTCCCTTGCGCGCCGGTTCCTGATTCCGCGCCCGCGAAGGGAATTCCGCGCTCGAGACCGGATTCCGCGCCCGGGGTTGCCTATAAATATAAGGCGACCCCCGACGTTTTGAAGGTTGCCAGAATCCGAAGCGTCGCTCGTTCGCGCAATCCAACCCCTTCCGCGCGCAATGCCGATCTTCAGGTAACCTCCTTTCTTTCGCGCAATAGAGCCTTGGGGTTCGCCTTCGCGTGCAATCACCTTGGCTCCTTTCCTTTGAATAATCCTTAACCCGAAGGCCTTTGCGCGCAAAAGAAGCCTCTTGCGCGCAATTGCCCCCGGGTGCGCGCAATCCAGCCCGATTGCGCGCACCCCCCTCTTCAAAGTGGCCGTTCGTTAGAGAATGAGCCGTTGCCCCCGCGTGCTACCCGAAGCCCGGTGTGCGCAATCTCAATCATCCGCGCGCAAAGGGCTGGCCCGATTGCGCGCCAGCCCGCCATTTTGCGCGCCGACCTGCTGTTTTGCGCGCAAAGCTCCTCTTTTGCGCGCAATCCGCCAGGGTCGCCCCCCTTGACCCCCTGAGGGTACCCGCCTACGTGGCACCTGATGATCATCATCCTGGGTGCCCGCATCGTGCGTTGTCTTTCCGTGCGTCCCTCCAGGCTCGCGCGAAGTGACACGGACCCATCGGCGGCAACCAACGTCCAGCATGACGTTAAACTGCACATACGTCCAGCATGACGTTAAACTGCACATACGTCCAGCATGACGTTAAACTGCACATACGTCCAGCATGACGTTAAACTGCACATACGTCCAGCATGACGTTAAACTCCACATACGTCCAGCATGACGTTAAACTGCACATACGTCCAGCATGACGTTAAACTGCACATACGTCCAGCATGACGTTAAACTGCACATTCGTCCCGCATGACGCTAAACTGCATCCGTCCAACATGACGTTAAACTGTACTACGTCCAAGCTGCACGACGCTAAACTGCCTAGCCCCTATCGTCCGTGTTTCAAGACGTTAAACTGCCAAGCACCTTCGTCCTCAACACACGACGTTAAACTGTACTTCTTCCGGCAAGACGTTAAACCGTCTGCTTCGTCCTCAACACACGACGTTAAACTGTACTTCATCCGGCAAGACGTTAAACCGTCCGCATCACCCAATCCCGTGCCTCGCACGCAGGGTCCCCCCCGGTTTGGATGTGGCCCCCACCCGCTCGTCTCTGCAGGGATGTCGGGATTGCCCCTCTTTAGGGACGATTTAATGGGAGCGGCTTTTCCCTACGGGGGTAGGGTATTACAAACCCCTAGTTTCTTGTGGGGGGCTGCACATGTGTATCTCCATTGCGCCTCCCCACTGCCGAAGACAGTAGAGGGTGTGACTGGGATCGGGGTGCCTTCTACTTTCGGTCCAAGTCCCTTCCAACTGAGTTTTGCCGCATCCGGGCTGCCTCAAGTGCGTAAGTCCTGACAGAATGAACTACGTGGACTTTGATCCTTGTCTTCTAAACAGGGTACGTAGGAAGCCTCCCTGAGGTTCAAGCCCACCACCTGGTCGTCCCGGTCGTATTCACGTCGGTTCGTCCATCAGTGGACCCCTCCAGGGTTCACTCTTGCGTCGATTCACCTATGAATCCGCCCCTGTGGGAGACTGCCCGTGTGTATCTCCACTGTGCCTCCCCACAGCCCCTTTTTTCCATTTCTCCTTTTATCGTCCAGCATGACGTGAAACTGTGATCCACCCGGCCGTTCCATCCCCCTCTGTGCGAGGTGGTTCGGTTCAATCCTCCGCCCGGCGGCCTCGACCCCTTCGTGAGTCGGCTTGCCGACGTCCAGCATGACGTTAAACTGTATACCCGAACTACGTCGACTTTGATCCGCGCTAACGCGCGGTACGTAGGAAGCCCCTACGGGGTCCAAGCTCTTCACTCCATCATCCATCCTGATCCTTACCCGGGCCGCCACATCCCGGTGGGGTCATGCCACTTCACTCCACTCCATATCACTTGGGAAGCCACCCATGCGTTGGCCCCAGCGTCGGAGGTTCCCCGCAAGGGGTTCGGTCATCTGATCCACTCTTCGTGTTGATCGGTCCGATGTCGTCCCCGCTGGACGTTAAACTCGCGGCATACCCCGTGTTAAACATGGGAAGCTGAGGAAAACCTCAGGGGACACAGTTCCCCGCACCCAGTGCGGGATGCCTCAGGCCATCATGCCTTCGAGAAGCCCTATTAGGGACGGAAGACAGACGTGCAGAGCCGCAGTGTTACGACACGCCCCCAGCACCCAGTGCCACCCGGCCTCCTCACCGCAGGTTGCTGCCCCGACCAGACTCCTTGGAGCGTCCGGGCGGAAGCAGCGTAATTAACCGGTGTCCATGAAGATATGGCGCCGGGAACGAGATTCATGAGCATTTCTTAAATCTATGAGGGAGACCCGGATTAGGCGACGAGTTCCGAGGAGACGTCCAAGGAAGGAGGAGCCGACATCCCATCATCCCGGTTTCGATCAAGGAGCAGACGCCCCTGAATAAGGGACGGATGCCGCCCGCCGTTGGAAAGCGGGACTGCGGGACCACAAGCCGCGCGCCCATCCCCTCGGGTTGACGGGTGCACGCGCGAACGCGTCCTGGCGGAACAGCGTAACCCGACGCACATCCGCACCGAAACAGAAAAATGGTGAACCCGACGTGAATCTCTTCTCCTCGATACGAAGACCGATGGCTTTCAGAGGTGTTGGAAGACCGGCATGTTGCCCGGCCAAGCATTCAGTCTTACCCGCCAGGGGCTGGGGAAGGGACACCGGGCACTCCATCTCGCAACGTCGAGGGCCTGGGTTCCCCCCATGGAAGGCGTCGTGGCGCTAATGGTTGGTTGTCGATTCCTTTTTCCTATCAGTGTTAATGGGTCCTTCTCCCTGCTTTCAGAAATCAGGTCGCCCGATCCAGTGCCCGATCGCCACCCGCCCACTGGCGCAGGGGTAGGGGAAACACCGACGCGGCTACTCCGCGCGGTCCCGCCAGTTCCACAGCCGTCCCAGCAGACGCAATTGCGGGACGACCACGCCCTCTCTCCCCCTCGGAGGTCATCCAGAGAAGGGTGATCAACACCATGGTGTGGAGATATGAGGAAGAGGGAGTCATTCCCACTAGGGACATGGCTAGCCTAGACCTTGAGGAGGCTGCACCTCGCCACCACAGCCGCCCCCAAGGGCCGCGCAGGGAGGCACCGCTGCCTACCTCAACGTCCAACCGCTTCGGGAGCTTATCCCCGGAGCGCTCTGACAGTTCCCTTCCCTATGCGGATGAGGTGGAAGATGCCCGGGATCACCCTATCCGAGATTCGCTCCAGGGATCTACGGTAAGGACTCCCGCCAGGCCACGGCGACACCGCCGCCAGGCCTCTCAAGTCGAAGAGCGGGCTCTCCACCTGCCCGCGCCGCTCATCCCGACTCGTCTGTCCCGACGCCAATGTCGGGCACGAGCGGAAGAGGATGCCCACCTTGGGGCCCTAGCAACAGCGGCCGTATTGGCCCAAGCCACTGTTGGCTCCAGTCGCCAGGCCCCTGCGCATCCAGAGCAGGGGAACTTCTATGCCCGACCTGGATCGAGGCCTCGACCGCCCCAAAGGTAGGTTGGGTCGACTCTCCCGGTTGCTGGTGCAGGCAGTAGCCACCGCGGACCACATCGCGGTAGCGCTATTCACCAGCGGGATCTACTCCGTGTGGCCGATCCAGGAGGCATGGGTCATCCCACCTTCCGATTCCGGCCCGGAGGCCTGCCCGGAATCATCTCTCCCCGCGTCCCCTTTGATATCTGTCCTGGTGCCCCTCGCACCTTGGTTTCCAGTCCTCTTGGCCCCAGCACCAGTGCGGCCGGAGGACGCCAGGACAGAGATCAGCCCTGCCCCGAAGAACCACCTAGGGGCAGGAAGGCAAGGCGTCGACGCCGAGGGAAGAATGTTACGGAATTCCGGACAGAGATCCGACCAGTTCGCTTCTCTGATTCAGAGGCGGAGTACGATTCGACGACAGAGCCCTTTCCCCAATCCCGCCAGTCAAGGGCAGGGGTAGGAATGCGGCACGTCAGCCTTGTGCTCCCCGAGAGCGAGATCGATGTGATCCCCGCTTCTCTACGAAGGTATATCCGGAGTAACGAGGGCCTGGTAGACCCCCAAGGATCAAGCTTGTGGTTCGTACCGGCCCCTCCGGAAGTGCCTTCCGTCTCGGTCGGAGAAGCCGGAGACTTTTTCTGGGGACCGATGGTCGAACCACGATCTGGAGCACCCTCGGCGAGCACCGATGCTACGGCAGGATGTTCGCTCGCCGGCCCGTCCTATCGTGATGTGGTAGCCAGGGCACCGCCACCCTCAGAGGGCGGCCCGGGATATGGAGGCCAATCGGCCTGTTCGCCGTATTCACCGCCGGCCAGCCCGTCAGCCCGGCGGCCCGCCTCGGCACCACTGCCGGTTCCCCGTCCGTTCCCAGCCATTGAAGAGGACCAAGGAGATCTGGGTCCCGAGTTTGAGTCGTGGAGCTTCTGGACCGTCCTTGCAGAGGGCCACTTCCCAGAGAAGTTTTGGCCAGTCGCAGGACCGGGCTTTGATGCACCCGAATCGCTCACCCCGGATGAGTTCGAATGCTTCCGCCGAACTCTCTGGGAGACTCGCTCCTGTCTTCACCGCCTACAAATGCCATACCCCGGGAGTCAAGCGCACCTGGAGGATATTGGTGAGCAGTGCCATCAAATTGACCTGGCCATGATCCCCGCGGTTCGGCACCCCGGGTCATTTGGGCACCACGAGGCCCTCCAACAACGATGCGTTGAGTGTTTTCAGGTACTCCGCAAAGTTATCGAGGAAGCCACTCCCCACGTGTATATCCGTGGATGGGGGCAGTATGCTGCCCTACGCTTCAGTGTGATTCGCCGACAGCCCGATTCGCTGGGTGACCCTGAGGGTATATCCCCAGGGACAGAAACGGTCAATATGGCTGACCTGTCGGGAGAGGGGAACAACTTGGAACTTCTCGACGGGGGCTTCCCCCCCGAAGACAAGCCATCGTCAGAGCCATCAATGAGAGTTACTCGTCATCAGAGGAACCTCCTGGGGCTCCCCGCACCCACTGAAGCACTGACATTGAGCCGAAACGTCAGCAAAGGAAAAGAGCACAGCGAGGGTATAAAGCCCGCCGACCCATCTGCCTCCATGCAGAGGGCAGAGGAGGATCCCGAGAAGGCTACGCTACGTCAGCAGCTCGCCGAACAGAAGAAGCTGGTTGACCAGCTCCTCGCCGAGCGCGCTGCAGAACGGCGGCCTGACTACGGTGATCCTAGGCCAGGATAGCAGGGACCGGAACAACCGCTCCTCGATGAGACTCTCCCGGGCAACCGTGATTACGCCGTGTTCGCCGACAGGAGAGAGGCCATTGCCTACGGCAAGAGGGCGTGGTATGTTTCGCCACACCCTCCCGAGCGGCGTGACTACCTGAGAGACCCCGCTCGGATTCCTCCCGCTGCCCCAAGGGCCGCTCCGCCCGCCATCCCACGAGCTGCCGAGTTCGACGACCCGGTCGACGACCCGATTGAAGGGCCATGCAATGCGCTCGTGGTTAGAGATCCTCGCCAGGACTGGAACCCATGTCCGGACGATCCGATGGCGGCACTCATTGCCCGCTTGGAGGCCTTGGAGACTCGGCAGGTGGCGATCCCATCGGACGGCAAGCCCTACCCAGCATGGGTGGATGACATGCCGGCGCCTCTGGGATTCGGGAATCCCACTTTCGCTCCCTTCAACGGGACTGGAGATCCGCCACAGCATTTAGCCCACTTCAACTCGAGGTGCGGGCCTATGTTGGGGACTCCGGCGCAGCAAGAGGCCGCTAAGCTTCGCTGCTTTGTTCAGACACTGGAAGGGCCAGCATTTGTCTGGTACAGCCAGCTCCCCGTCGGGTCGGTAACCAGCTGGGAGGACCTCCGTAGACAGTTCCTCTACCAGTTCAGTTCCACGACCCGGATGACAAGTATCGCAGACCTCTTCAAGTGCAAGCAGAGGCCTGATGAGCGAGTCGCGGACTTCGTCGCCCGATGGAAGGGACTCACGTATTCCCTTGACATGCCATTGACTCAGGAGTAGTTGCTGACAATGTGCGTCGGGAACATCAAGACCGAGCTGGTCCCTTCCCTGATCACTCAAAATTACCCAGGAGGGTTCAGGGACTTCTCAGACAAAGCTCAACGTCTTGAGGAAGCCCTGCAACAGGCCAGCCAGGCACACCCGCTGCCTCCTATGATTCCTGCAAGGAGAGTCAGCAGGGCTGAGCCCGCTGTTGTTGCCCAGATAGAGGCCCCCAGGCCGTTGGAGCTGCTGCCGGCGAGGCCAGCTCCACAGCCTCACAGGAACCCGCCTCCACGGGCTCAGTTCCCGGCCCAGCAGCGGCAGCCTCAGAACCGGCCGGCCCCTCCGCGTAATGTACCGCCGCAACCCAGGCGAGATAATCAGGGTCCACCTCCTCGGCCGGCCCCTCCAGCCCCTCGTCAAGACCACACTCCCAGGGGCCCGCGACACCTAACTTACTCATTCCACGAGGATCAGGTCCCCGGTTATTTCCGGAGCGCCCTGGAGCAGAGGATTGTGCGACTGCCTGAGTGTTGGAGGCCAGAGGAGGCACATCTTACGAATAACCCCCGCTACTGCCCCTACCATCGGGCCCTGGGGCACACCATCCAGCGGTGCTATGTGTTTAAGGATTGGCTCCAAGACCAGATTAACAACAATGTAATCAGGTTGGGCCCAGCTCCAGCACAAGTGGCGGGCGTGTTCGTGGGATCAGATGACGATAGTGGCAACGAGGACGAATGGCAGCTGGTCTCCAACCGCGGATCCCAGAAGTATAATAACTGGATGGCCCGCAAGACGACCATTCGCGCCCATGGAATCATCCGCGCGCGCTTGAATCAGCCTGAGCCCCCAGAATCTGCGGGTGCTGCTTCGGCATCGTCGTCCCAGCCTGCCTCTTCCAAGAGGAGCAAACGGCGGCAGCGCAAGAAGGAAGAGCGCGCCCCTCCGGTTCCGCCACTATCCCGCACTCTCGGCGATTTCATGCCCCCGGAAATGGGGGTACCTCCTCGGATCCGCCCGGTGATGGATGATTTGTCCGATGACGGTGTTGGGTACGCTTCGGTTAACACCGTCGAGCTGGTAAATCCCTTTTCGGTTCCCGACGTTAAAGAACACCAGGTGGACCTCCCTAGTGTCCCCGGTCGTCGCCACCGTCGGAAGAACCGCAGCAGCAGGAGTCGCCGGGGCATAGCCGTTGGTACCTCCAGCCAGGCCGTGCATGCCACTGAGACTAGGCAGCAGGCTCAAAACCGAGCACAACATGCGCCGCCCCCCCCATTCGGGGATGACGGATTCGCCTCCGCCGCTGTTTGTGGTGTGGGACCAGGCAGAACTGCCTCAGCCGCGTCACGACCAGCTCCGCCCTGCCACGGGTCCATCCCGGCCTCCTGACCCCAGTACGGTGACCATTTCCCGGACTGCAACCAGTGAACAGCGAGATGCGCCAAGTACCAGTCGGCCGCCGATCCAACCGGAAAGGCCCGTCATGCCGCCAACCGCAGAGCAACCTCCTGCAACCAGGGGCTCGCGCTTGGCCAAAAAGTATGATGTCCTGAAGCACCTGGTCGACATCCCAGCAAGGCTCTCCATCCTTGAGGCTCTGCGCATGTCATCTGAGATGCGCGAGGCACTCGCTGAAGCCCTGAAAAGCCCCCTCCAGTTTGAGACAGAGGTTGCGGCTGCAGAGGCCTGTCACGCCGAAACGATCGAGGACGCCGAATGTCAGGCAGTTATCTCGTTCTCTAGTAAGGATGAAGACCCTCCTATACAGGGACATATTCGTCCGCTGTATGTCACTGGCCAGTTCAATGGCCTTGAAGTCCGGCACTGTCTTGTCGACACGGGGTCCTTGATCAACCTGATTCCAACTCGGACGCTCCGGAGATTGGGGTTGTCTGAGTATGACTTGATTCCCTCCGACCTCAGGATCCAGGGGTACGACCGCACCGAGCAAACCCCGGTCGACAAGATACGTTTGAAGACCCAATTCGGTGACTTGGTTGCCAACACCGAATTTATGGTAGTCTCTCAGGACACTGCGTACAACGCATTGATGGGCAGGCCATGGCTCCACCTTCACGCGGCGGTTCCCTCGTCATACCACCAATGCCTCAAATACTCCCTTAATGGTCGAGTAGGCGTGCTTCAAGGAGATGCCTCTCCTTTTGCCTCATGTGAAGCCCGTTATCTGGACGCGGACTATTACAAGAGCAAGGATAAGCAGATCCTGGCAGGTGAGGTTGAGCCTGTCGCTGTTGCAAGTGATCCCTGGGCAAGTCTGGATGACGCTTACGTCCTCTCGATTCATCGATTGGACGTCGCCATGGTCTCGACGGCCCGCGAGTCTCCTGATGAGATGACCGCGACCGGCAGCGCCAGCACCAGTGGCCCAGCAGGATCTGGTAGCCCCAATGCAGTTTCCAACGCAGTCTCTCCCGTGGACGATCCCTCCCCGAGTGGAGAGGATATGGAAGACGCACCCCCAGCCTTTGAGGAGGGCGTCCCCGCAACGGTCGATGAGTTAATACAGGTGAACCTTGGAACTGAGGCCGATCCAAGACCCACATTGGTCAGTGCCACCATGCCCTCTGAGGAGCGGCAGCAGTACATGGACTTTCTCAGGAAGCACTGTGATGTGTTCGCTTGGGGCTATGACGAGATGTCGGGGCTAGATCCTCAGGTAGCCGTCCACCGCCTTGGTCTCCCGGCGAACCATCGCGGGTTCAAGCAGCCTCCTAGGAAGATGCACCCGTCCCACGGTGCCATGGTTGAGGCCGAAGTTGACAAGCTTATCAAAGCCAACTTCGTGAGGGAAGTTCAGTACCCCAAATGGCTGGCCAACATTGTGCCAGTCAGGAAGAAGAACGGGCAGATCAGAGTCTGCATCGACTTCCGCGATCTCAACCGCCACTGTCCGAAGGATGATTTTCCCCTTCCAGTGACTGAGCTGTTGATTGACGCCATGGCAGGGTTCCAAGCCCTCTCCTTCATGGATGGATACTCCGGATATAACCAAATTCGGATGGCCCCTGAGGATGAGGAGTTCACTGCCTTCAAGGCCCCCCAAGGTACCTTTTGCTACCGGGTCATGCCCTTCGGCCTGAAGAATGCAGGTGCCACCTATCAACGGGCGATGCACCGCATATTCAAGCCAATCCTCGGCACACTGGTGGAATGCTACGTCGACGACTTGGTTTTCAAATCGTGCCAGCGTCAGGACCATCTCAAAGATCTTGAGAAAGTGTTCGGCTTCCTCCGGTCTCGCTGCCTGAAGATGAACCCGTTGAAGTGTGCCTTTGGGGTCACCTCCGGAAAGTTCCTTGGATTTGTGGTAAGATACCGGGGTATTGAGATCGACCCAGAGAAAATCAGGGCGATTAGCCAGATGCCTCCCCCAGGTACCATCCGGGAACTGCAAGGGTTCCAAGGCCACTTAGCCTATATACGCCGATTCATCGCGAATCTGGCCGGCAAGTGTAAGCCCTTTTCTCGGCTCGTGAAGAAAGGTGCCACCTATGTATGGGATAAAGAGTGTCAGACCGCTTTCGAGGAGATCAAGCAGTACCTGCTTCAACCTCCGGTTCTGATGCCACCTGTATCCGGGAAGCCGCTGGTCCTCTATGTGACCGCCCTGGAACGGTCCCTGGGTGCCCTTCTCGCCCAGAAGAACAACGAGGGAACGGAGAATAGCCTCTATTACCTCAGTCGCATGCTCCTCGATGTAGAAGTTAGGTATTCCCCCATCGAGAAGAGCTGCCTGGCGCTCGTATTTGCCGTACAGAAATTGCGGCACTACTTGCAGCACCATGAGGTACAGTTGGTTTCTCGGGTAGACCCGTTGAAATATATCCTGAGCCGGCCTATGTTGACTGGCCTTCTAGCACGGTGGGCTGTGATTCTCCAGCAGTTCGACATCAGGTATGTGTCTCAGAAGGCCATCAAAGGGCAAGCATTGGCAGACTTTCTGGAAGCTCACCCGACCTCCGCGGATCAGCCGCCGGATCTAGGCTTTCCTGATGAGACCATTCTCTCGGTTGATCGAGCCGATCCATGCTGGCAGATGCACTTTGACGGTGCCTCCCGGAGCCCCACCGGTAGAAGACTCGATAATCCTAAGCTCAACAGAGTGGGCTTGGGGATCGTCTTCATTACCCCGGAGCGAGCCGTGCTGCCATACTCTTTCCTGTTGTCAGAGGGCTGTACCAACAATGAGGCGGAATACCATGCCCTCATCACCGGCCTCGAGTTAGCTCTCGAGATCGACGTGCCCCATCTATGCATGAAAGGGGACTCCGAGCTAGTTGTTAAGCAGATCAATGGTGACTATGTTGTCAGGAAGCCGGAACTTGTGACATTGTTGGAGTGCACCCTCCTTCTGATGGCTCGATTCCCTTCTCGGCCAGAAATTGTCCATATTCCCCGGTCGCAGAACGGTCGAGCAGATGCTTTGGCCAGCCTTGCTGCGTCACTTGCGGAGCCTGAACAGGACAACCTGATCGTCCGCGTGACGCGCCGCAGGCTCATCGCTCCCGTTATCCCGGAAGAAGATCGCGGCCCGTTGGTAAGTAATCTCACCGCGGTTGCCCCTATGCCCGGAGACCCGAGTACCCCAGATATGACAGTCGGATCAGCCCCTGATTGGAGGACGCCTTTGGTTGAGTACCTCCAACATGGCATTCTTCCATCGGATCGGGCCGAGCACGAGCGAGTTCGACGCCGCGCATCGCAGTTTGTCCTCCAGAGCAGTCCCGGCCTGGAGCAGGTCCTCTACAAACGCGGATTCGATGGTGTTCTCCTCCGTTGCCTTCAGGGAGTTGAGATCCCACGAGTCATGCAAGAGGTTCATGCCGGTTCATGCGGCGCCCACCAGACTGGACCGAAGCTGTCCCACCAGATTCGGAGGTTGGGATACTTCTGGCCCTCCATGATCCATGACTGCATCGAGTATGCCAGGAGGTGCCATGCGTGCCAGGTTCATGCGAACTTTGTGCATCGGCCGCCAGAGCCTCTCCATACCACTAAGTATTCCTGGCCCTTTGCAGTCTGGGGTCTGGACGTTGTGGGACCATACCCACCGGCGACAGCTCGCCAGTGCCGGTTCATTCTGACCGCCACGGACTTCTTCTCCAAATGGGCAGAGGCGATTCCGCTCAGAGAGGTCAAATCCTGTTCGATCGCTGACTTCGTGACCTCCAACATCATCTATAGATTTGGAGTGCCTCACGCTATCCTCACGGATAACGGAACCAATTTCCGAGCAGCCGAGTTGAAGAAGTTGTACGCCAAGTATAACATTCGCTCGAACCATACATCTCGCTATCATGCGCATGCGAATGGACAGATCGAGGCGTTTAACAAAACCCTCTCTAACATTCTGCAAAAGATGGTTGGTCAGAACAAGAAGAGTTGGCCGGACAAGCTCCCCAACGCCCTCTGGGCTTATCGGACAACGACTCGCAATTCCACCCAGATGACCCCTTATTCCCTGGTGTATGGAGCTGAGGCCGTCCTGCCCATCGAGATCCAGTTACCATCCTTGCGCACTGCGGTCTACGACCAGCAAGCGCCGGACAGAGTTGCTGAAGCCCGTCTAGTCGAGTTGGAAGAACTGGATGAGAATAGACATCGCGCTTTGCACAAATTGGAAAGGCATCAAAGCAGAATGGCTCGAGCTTTCAATAAGAAGGTTCGCCTCCGCTCCTTCCTGCAGGGTGATCTAGTGCTAGCCCTAAGAGCACCGATGATCCCCGGCCGGAAGCCGCCCAAGTTGGAGCCCAAGTGGGAGGGACCTTTTGTTGTACACAAGGTCTATCCCAATGGCGCGTACTCCCTAGCGACTATGGATGGTGAGCGTGTCACTCCTCCCACCAACGCTAGGTTCCTCAAGCAGTACTTTGTCTGAGTGTACCAACGTCCAGCATGACGTTAAACTGCACATTTGTCCAGCATGACGTTAAACTGCACATTCGTCCCGCATGACGCTAAACTGCATACGTCCTGCACGACGTTAAACTGCATACGTCCAAGCTGCACGACGTTAAACTGCCTAGCATATCGTCCGTGCTGCAAGACGTTAAACTGCCAAGTGTTTCGTCCTGCATGACGCTAAACTGCACTACGTCCAAGCTGCACGACGTTAAACTGCCCAGCGTATCGTCCTGCATGACGTTAAACTGCCCCTCAAGAACTACGTGCGGCTTGATTCCCATCCTTATGGGATACGTAGGACCGTCTGGACATTCATGTTTCAGGCCCAGCCCCATCCTTTGGGAATTTCCATCCCATCTCGGGCCCTTGGCCCAGTTGCCTCCGGGTGTGCGGTGTATGGTGTGAACGAGGGGCTATGCCCTCATTCACTTCGGTTTGCTCGCCACGCTGTATGCCCCCCACGTTTGGGGATGCCTTCTGCTCCCCTTCTTTTCTCATCCTGCATGACGTTAAACTGCACTTCAAGAACTACGTACGGCTTGATTCCCATCCTTATGGGATACGTAGGACCGCCTGGACATTCATGTTTCAGGCCCAGCCCCATTTCCCGGGAATCTCTATCCCGCGTCGGGCCTCTGGCCCAAGTTCCCCTCCTTTTTGTGCGAGGCGTATCGCGTGAGCGGGGGATTGTGTCCTCATTCGCGTTGGTCTACTGGCCGCGCCGTACGCCTCCCCCCGTGTGTGGGACCGCCTCACACCTCTCATCGTCCTGCATGACGTTAAACTGCCTCTCAAGAACTACGTATGGCTTGATTCCCATCCTTATGGGATACGTAGGACCGCCTGGACGCTTGTGTTTCAGGTCCAGCCCCGTCTCTTGGTTGATCACGGGGATCTGCCCTCTTTTGGTTGCTCTCAGGGTGAGTCCTCCGACCCTTTTCGGTGATCTGTTAACATGTTTTGGGTACTTCGGTCTATGACTCGTAGTGTCAGATTCAATCCCGACAGGTCCTGTGTTGCTTGTCAGGCCTCGCGCTTCCTTTTGTTCGAGCCTTCACTCAAAGGAATCCTCGTTAGCGGTTTGGGTACGATGCCTCAGTGCTCTCCTACCACTCCGGGTCGATTTACCGGCGGGTCTTGGGCCGCAAATCGATATGAATCCTGCGATTGAGCGGTCGATGCTCGTTTGCTTGCCCCGTCTTAGGCTGACGCGATCGGATGTTGTGTTGCGAATATGGTCAGCAACGTCCTTGATCGCCATGTCGGCTCTTTCAGGCTCTGAACATTGGTTGCGCAGTCCTCATCACACTCCGCCTTTGTGCGTTGTAGTGGAATCTTGACACTCTCTTCATACTGACCTTCAGTACACCTCTACACGTTAGGCAGACCAACAAGGGTAATGATGTCGTTCGAGGCTCCCATGATCTGAGCACCAAGGATATATGCGGATGTCCTCCCTAAGGGCCATGCGTAGCTGGACCCTCGTCCCCATAAGGAGGAAGGAGTCGCCCGAACAATCGCGTTCTGGGCCCAGTATATCTGGAGGCTAGCATCTCTGCCCCTCGGGTGATGGACATACGCAGGCCCCGATCCCAAGACTCTTCTCTTGGAATCGTGCGTGACTGCAGGGCTGGGTATGTTCCCACCCCCGCCGTGTCCGTCGTACCGCAACAAGCGGATTCCTCCATGGTCCGAACCACACGACCTTAAACTTTGTTGTCTGGTCCGAACCACACGACCTTAAATTGTGTTGTCTGGTCCTACCACACGACCACAAACTGTGATCATCTTGGCCGCCCGACGAGAAACGACACTGCATCGTGATGTCCTCCTCAGGGGACACTCATGTTGGGCGCTGGTTAATAACCACGTCATTCATCAATGCCTTCCGTGGCTTGATTATTGTGGCGACGCCGGAGATTTCTCAATCACAGGCATGTCGCCGCACAATGAAAAACCATTCATCATTAAGGACAAACAAGAAATATCAAATGTCGCTCCTTCTGTGTGCGATGGTCAGACCCGCACTCTTCCCCGCGCTGGTGCCCGATTGTGTTGCGCCGCGCTTCAAGAACTACGTGTGGCTTGATTCCCATCCTTATGGGATACGTAGGAACGCCCGGATGTTTGAAACTTCGGGGCCAGCCCCCCACCTCTTAGAGATTCCCCCTTCTCTGGGGAATCCGCCGCCTTCAGGTCACCCTCAAGGCGTGTTCCCCGACCCCTTGCAGTGGTCCACCGGTGTCAAGAGTACTCTGGTTTATTGCCAGGAGGGTCAGGATCCGCTTGTTCAGGTTTCCTCCACTTTTCAGGCTTCGTGCTCCCTTTCATTCGGACCCATTGTCTACGCCCTGGGTGGAGCCCCCGTGAACGGTTCGGACACAATGCCTCAGTGCTCTCCCACCGACTCGGGCCGGTACCCCCAATGGCCTCGGGCAGCAAATCGATATGAATCCTGCGATTGAGCGGTCAATGCTCGTTTGCTGCCTCATTCCACCAACGGTTAGTGCGATATTGATGCTGCTTTTCCGCCACGGTCGGCAATACTCCCATATCATTACTCCGGTGCCCCCAGTCCTTGAGTGAATGGCCGCATGATTCACATTTTCCACCTCCCATTCTGACCAGGCGAAACCTCGGCACTCTTGACACTATCCCTCAGTGCATCTTTGCATATCCAGGGGATAGGACCATGATGTGGCATACTTTGAGGTCCCTATGGTCCGAGCTCTAAGACCTTAAACTAAGATCTCTCCTTATGGTCCGAGCTCTAAGACCTTAAACTAAGATCTCTCCTTATGGTCCGAGCTCTAAGACCTTAAACTGAGATCTCTCCTTATGGTCCGAGCTCTACGACCCTAAACTAAGATCTCCCCTAAACGGGATTCTACGTCCTGCATGACGTTAAACTTCACTCTCAGAACTACGTATGGCTTGATCTCCAGCCTGATGGAGTACGTAGGAACGCCCAGGCATCTCAACTCGGGTCCAGCCTCAGGGATCGTTAAGTCCCGCCCCTCCTCGTCGTCGGCCGTCTGGCCTGGCTTCTGGTAGAGTGGTGCAGTTGTGATATTCTCCCCGATTCAGCTCGGGATGCCCCACTGCAATGGTGGGAAGCGATGGTTTCCTCGTCAAAGAGGTGCTGTCTGAGAATTGGGGTGACTCACGGCCAGATTAGTGCATCCGCCTAATACGCTTTCCCCACGGTGGCGCAATTTTGAGAGCGTTGGATTCTGTCCGAACAAATCGTCAGTTCGCCCCACGCTTCGCATGCCCTGTTGATCTGGATTTCCACCCTTGTGTCTAAAGGAACCCCCAAAGCGGTATTCATGATGACATGTGGTCCGCCTCCTGCAATATGAATGATGACCTTCGGTCCATCTATTGCAGTTGTTATGGTCGATCCACTGTCCGCCTACCGTCATGGGCATTTCCTGGAAGGCCGACCGTTGTGGATGTCTGGATTCGGGACACGCGATTCACCCTTTCTCATTTCCCTATGTTCGGATAAAATCTCAACGCCCCTAGCATTGTCAAGCTCGTGTGTTGGAACAAGTTGGGGGGATGATACACTGATTAGGCTTGAGGTCTCCTTTCCTAGGAATGCCCTCCCTCTTTTCTCCAGCAATCCAGGCCCAACTATGGATGCCTGATGCTTGGTTAACGCTCCCGCAAGACAGTGAATTGTGGTTGAGCATGTTAAGCCAAAAGATGCAGATAAATATATTGGTTCATACAAATGGATCAAGGTAGCAGAAGCAAAATGTTCTGGGAGTGGAAAAACAAAGCCCCTAGGGATTAGCGTGCTGAATGAGTCTCTCTAACGCCGCTACCCTTTGGCTGGCGGCCTCCAGGGATGCTTCTCGCTCTCTGCGTGCCCTCTCCTCGTCGGCGGACGCAGCACGCAGTTCGTCGATTCTGGTCTGTGCATGCTCCCGCTCGACCTGAATTGTGACCATCTGTTGGCCCGCCTCCATCAGCTATACCTGGGCGTCAACCAGCTGGGCTGCTAGTTGCTCCACAAGCTCGGTACACGTTGCGACGAAGGCCTCCTTCTCTGCCGCCTGCCCTTCGAGGCGCCGGACTTCCTGCTCCGCCGCGAGGAGCGCCCGCGTGCTCTCCGACATGTCCCGACTTTGTGTGACGTCGGCACGCCGGCAGCTCTCGCGCATCTTTTCGGCCATGAAATCACGGACCGTCAGATGGAGGCGTTGAGCATCAGCTCCCCCGGCACACAGGAAGCGCAGCCAGGTTTGAAGTGATCCCATGCGCCCTAGCCACTCCGATGGGTCTCGCTTGAGGAAGCGCTGGATGCACTTCCACCCCCTGCGGCGCATTATCCGGCTCTCCTCGACCGCCTCCGCGTCTGAGTCGTCCATCTCCTCGGGGTCGGCAGGCCGGTAGGCAGGGAAGGCAGCCAGCAGGTCTGCTGCAGGGTCCGCCCCTGGGAGGTCCTCATGAGGGATGGTTTCCCCAACATCCGGGCGAACTTCTTCTCTCTCCCCAGCGGCGCTGACACCCTCGTCAGCCCCCGACCACTCTCCGACGTCAGCACCGCCGGCGTCCGCAGCCCCCTGATCAGCAGTTGGTGGGGCCGGCTCGGTTTGGGAAGTCTGTTCCGGAGCAGGCGGCATGTCCACCACTGGTCCACTCGTAGATGGCCCGGGTTCGGCAACCCGACGAGCCTCCAATGTTGATATCACTGCGCGGGGCATGCCATGGTTAGTCACGGATCGTCAATGGCAAGCACCAGCAGTAAAGCAAGGAGACTTACGGGAGGTCAGAGCGTCATCTTCCGCTATCCCGGCCGCCACAGGAACAGTTGCAGCAGGGGGCCCTTCCGCGCTTGTCAATTCGATAATGGGTGCCTGGCCCCCACCTTGTCCTGCTGGCGCCCCTCCTACTCCCGCTGAGGACGCCTGACCAACATCCGTGCGCTCCTGAGAAAGATGTAGAAATGGGTTAGAAGCTGCATAAGAGAATGGATGATGCAGATTGAGTAGGGATAGAAGTGGACCTCGAGGAGCTCAGTGACATCAACATTGTCAGAGCCGGCCACCTCGCCACTCTCCCGCGGACTCCCCTGATGGGATCTTCCCTCGGAGCCTTCATCCTCCCCCATTTCCTCCTCTTCCTCGGAGTTGTTGCTACTGTCGTCTTCTTCCGGCGGCATCTGTTCTGGAGCGGGCTCTAGACCGAGCATCACCTTCACCAGAAGGGATGGCTCCGCACGCTGACCACGTTGGCGCGCGTAATCGTCCATGGCCGTCAGATACGTATACTACCGGTTGAAGTCCACCCTGTCGGCAATATGGAGGCGCCCGACCTCTGGAAGATGGATTCCTTCTCTGAGAATCTTTCGCCAGATGGCGTCGGTCCCCAGTGACTGCCGCTGGGTCATCCAGGCCGACCATAGCGCCGGGAAGACTGCATCGTGGGAGGGTTCGAGCAGACGTCTCACCTGCTTCCCGGGCCGCTCTTCGACCACCGCGTGTGCCCCCTCTCTGGGCGCCGAGGTCGTAGCGGCAGCCTGCGATGTGCCCGCCGCCGAAGTCCCTGCTCGCGCCGGCTCCGCTGCCTGGCGCGCCTCCGTTCTCCCCCGTGTGGCGGCGCCTCGCCTCCTTCCTTGACGCCCGGTCTCCGCACGGGTAACCTCGAGCCGCCGAACTGGCTTCCGTAGAAGCCCCTCGGGGTATGCGATGGCCCAGTGTTTGGCGTACTCGGTTTCCAAGCCTGCGTCAACCCCGGTAGGAGGGAGAGTGATGACGTCGCCAGAGCCGAAAGCGGCAAACATCAGCCACATCTGGCGAAGGACGCAAGGGTTCGTCTCCTCCCGGACGGCAGTGAATACCCTCTTCGGCATCCGCTGAAGGCACCCGAACTGCCTGGCGAACCGGGTTGGCACGTAAGGCTCGCAGATCACCTTCCCGTCGATCCGAGCCACGAGCACCCCGCCCCGCATGTTCAGGAAGTATTCGTGCTGCTCCAGCGGACCCTGCCCATTGTCGATCATCTGGCCGACGGGAGTGGGGAACGGACTGAAGTTGAAATTGGCATGATTGCCAATCCGAATCCTCACGCCCTCCTCACTTAGGGTCATCGGAGCGACCCCCGCGATGTTCAGCAGGGAGGGTCACAGGCCGTTTCCCGGAGGAATGATGGCGTTCGGAAACGTGTACCCACGGAGATGAGCAGCCACCCAGCCATGGAAGAACTGAAAGGGCCCACAGATCCTTCGTGGCGACCCCCCTCGTGAGATGCGTCCCAGGATGGCATACAGCCTCGCCAGCACTGGGACCCCGAGGTTGTATCTTTTGTTGGCAGCCATAGCGCCCGCCACCGCCAGTGTCGCCGGGCGAACGCCCATTCTCGCGTCCCGCACTGGCAGGAGCCACCCACTCAGAAAGGCGGCCAGGAACGCCGCGTACCGGACATTTGGGTCTCGGGCCTCGATGACGCGGTACCCCCATGAGCGGTAGTCGCCTGTCTCCAGGACCCGCCAGTATGACCCGTTCCGGCTCCTCTGAGCTGCGGTCGGGCACCGCTTCCCCCTGCCTGGCATCTTGACCGCCGGGTCATGCTCCAAGAACTGGCCGAACCACTCCTTGTGGGCTATGTCCTACTGGAAGTCCTTGATCCCGAGCCGCTGCGTAGCCAGGTCAAGCAGATGCCAGGTCAGAATAGGAGTTCGTGACCTGTCTTCCCAGGTGTTCTTCGGTGGCAGGAACTCATCGTATTGGTAGCCCTCCAGCGGGATACCTCCGATGCAGTGGATGTCCCAGAGACCGATGCCGACCTCCCCATGGTGAAGATGGAAGGTGTTGGTATCCGGAGACCAGCGGGTGAACAGCTCCGGCCCGAGCTCGGACTGCTGGTAGAAGTGGAACTGCGACGTCCACACCGCCTCAAATAGGCCGATGTACCGCAGCTCCTCTGCGAAGTGATCGCAAGTGTGGCGTACCCAGAACGCCCAGGCCCACTCGCTGGTGAAATTGCCCCCATACCGCAAGTCCCAGTCCTTCAGCCAGTCCTTGGTGTCGTCAGTGACACTCTGGCGATATGTGCTCGAGTAGAGGGCTGGAGAATTCTCCGCAGTAGGCTCACCCCCGTCAATGGTTCGCGTCCTCGGGTTCAGGACATAGACGTCCAAGTGCCTGGTCTCCCTGGCAGGATGCCCATTGTTGGTGATGTTATAGCGGGGAAGCTCGTCCTCCCGAGTCACCCAGGACCGTGGCGCATCAACCTCGAACCCTGGCACCGGAACCTCATCTAGGATGCCGAAGTTCCAGAGCGGCAGGTTGTCCGACAGTGGATATGTCTTCTGGGCCGGCGTCAGTAAGTCGAACAGGGATTGATTGTTGGAAACAATCTCCTTGGCTCCGTAAACCTCCTCGTTCGCCGCCATCTCTGCTCTGCGAATGGCGGCATCCCCCTCATTTCCTTGATGCGCGACCATCTCAGAAGTTTCGGGAGTCGTGCGGGTTAAGGGATGAAGCGTGCGGGATCGGACGAGGCTGGTAGAGAAGTTTGAAGGTTGGCGCGCAATCCAAGTGGACGGCGCGCAATTGGAAAAAATGTCGCGCAAAGTTCTGGGTTTTCGCGCAAAGGCAGGCGAATTCCGGATGGTTTTGCGCGCCGATCGGGCGAATTTCACGACCGGAAAAGGCAATTTCGCGCACGAGAGCGTTGAAGCTTATCGCGCGGAAGGCCTGTGTACGGAACGCGGAACCCTGGACCCCTATTTATAGACGAGGCCGGGATTCCGCGCCACGCGGAACGCTCGATTGCGCGACCGCGGCTGCGAATTGCGCGCCCGGCGCCCCTTTTTGCGCGCCTAAGTCCCGCGCAGCCCAGGACTTCGGCATTCCGGCGTCTCCCTCGGAACCCGATCGTTGCGACCTCTCGCCGATCAGATTCCGAGGGGGGGCTTTTGTAGACGCCGGAAAAGTCCGTTGTTCCCAAACGAAGCTCCGGATGCGGAAAGCGAAGTGATATTTGGAGTCAGAGGCACGTTCCGGAGGGCCCAGAGGACTTGCGCGAAATTTCAGAGGCCCGCGCGCAATGTTGAGTCGCGGCGCGCAATCCTCCCGGGATGCGCGCAATGCGCTGGGCCGGCGCGCTATTTTGCGCGCCCGTGGCCTGCGCGGCTCCCTTGCGCGCCGGGTCCTGATTCCGCGCCCGCGAAGGGAATTCCGCGCTCGAGACCGGATTCCGCGCCCGGGGTTGCCTATAAATATAAGGCGACCCCCGACGTTTTGAAGGTTGCCAGAATCCGAAGCGTCGCTCGTTCGCGCAATCCAACCCCTTCCGCACGCAATGCCGATCTTCAGGTAACCTCCTTTCTATCGCGCAATAGAGCCTTGGGGTTCGCCTTCGCGCGCAATCACCTTGGCTCCTTTCCTTTGAATAATCCTTAAACCGAAGGCCTTTGCGCGCAAAAAAGCCTCCTGCGCGCAATTTCCCCCGGGTGCGCGCAATCCAGCCCGATTGCGCGCACCCCCCTCTTCAATGTGGCCGTTCGTTAGAGAATGAGCTGTCGCCCCCGCGTGCTACCCGAAGCCCGGTGCGCGCAATATCAATCATCCGCGCGCAAAGGGCTTGCCCGATTGCGCGCCAGCCCGCCATTTTGCGCGCTGACCTGCTGTTTTGCGCGCAAAGCTCCTCTTTTGCGCGCAATCCGCCAGGGTCGCCCCCCTTGACCCCTGAGGGTACCCGCCTGCGTGGCGCCCGATGATCTTCATCCTGGGTGCCCGCACCGTGCGTTGTCTTTCCGTGCGGCCCTCCAGGCTCGCGCGGAGTGACACGGACCCATCGGCGGCAACCAACGTCCAGCATGACGTTAAACTGCACATACGTCCAGCATGACGTTAAACTGCACATACGTCCAACATGACGTTAAACTGCACATACGTCCAGCATGACGTTAAACTGCACATACGTCCAGCATGACGTTAAACTGCACATACGTCCAGCATGACGTTAAACTGCACATACGTCCAGCATGACGTTAAACTGCACATACGTCCAGCATGACGTTAAACTCCACATTCGTCCCGCATGACGCTAAACTGCATCCGTCCAACATGACCTTAAACTGTACTACGTCCAAGCTGCACGACGCTAAACTGCCTAGCCCCTATCGTCCGTGTTGCAAGACGTTAAACTGCCAAGCACCTTCGTCCTCAACACACGACGTTAAACTGTACTTCGTCCGGCAAGACGTTAAACCGTCCGCTTCGTCCTCAACACACGACGTTAAACTGTACTTCGTCCGGCAAGACGTTAAACCGTCTGCATCACCTGATCTCGTGCCTCGCACGCAGGGTCCCTCCCCGGTTTGGATGTGGCCCCCACCCGCTCGTCTCTGCAGGGATGTCGGGATTGCCCCTCTTTAGGGACGATTTAATGGGAGCGGCTTTTCCCTACGGGGGTAGGGTATTACAAACCCCTAGTTTCTAGTGGGGGGCTGCACATGTGTATCTCCATTGCGCCTCCCCACTGCCGAAGCCAGTAGAGGGTGTGACTGGGATCGGGGTGCCTTCTACTTTCGATCCAAGTCCCTTCCAACTAAGTTTTGCCGCATCCGGGCTGCCTCAAGTGCGTAAGTCCTGACAGAATGAACTACGTGGACTTTGATCCTTGACTTCTAAACAGGGTACGTAGGAAGCCTCCCTGAGGTTCAAGCCCACCACCTGGTCGTCCCGGTCGTATTCACGTCGGTTCGTCCATCAGTGGACCCCTCCAGGGTTCACGCTTGCGTCGATTCACCTATGAATCCGCCCCTGTGGGAGACTGCCCGTGTGTATCTCCACTGTGCCTCCCCACAGCCCCTTTTTTCCATTTCTCCTTTTATCATCCAGCATGACGTGAAACTGTGATCCACCCGGCTGTTCCATCCCCCACTGTGCGAGGTGGTTCGGTTCAATCCTCCGCCCGGCGGCCTCGACCCCTTCGTGAGTCGGCTTGCCGACGTCCAGCATGACGTTAAACTGTATACCCGAACTACGTCGACTTTGATCCGCGCTAACGCGCGGTACGTAGGAAGCCCCTACGGGGTCCAAGCTCTTCACTCCATCATCCATCCTGATCCTTACCCGGGCCGCCACATCCCGGTGGGGTCATGCCACTTCAATCCACTCCATATCACTTGGGAATCCACCCATGCGTTGGCCCCAGCGTCGGAGGTTCCCCGCAAGGGGTTCTGTCATATGATCCACTCTTCGTGTTGATCGGTCCGATGCCGTCCCCGCTGGACGTTAAACTCGCGGCATACCCCGTGTTAAACATGGGAAGCTGAGGAAAACCTCAGGGGACACAGTTCCCCGCACCCAGTGCGGGATGCCTCAGGCCATCATGCCTTCGAGAAGCCCTATTAGGGACGGAAGACAGACGTGCAGAGCCGCAGTGTTACGACACGCCCCCAGCACCCAGAGCCACCCGGCCTCCTCACCGCAGGTTGCTGCCCCGACCAGACTCCTTGGAGCGTCCGGGCGGAAGAAGCGTAATTAACCGGTGTCCATGAAGATATGGCGCCGGGAACGAGATTCACGAGCATGTCTTAAATCTATGAGGGAGACCCGGATTAGGCGACGAGTTCCGAGGAGACGTCCAAGGAAGGAGGAGCCGACATCCCATCATCCCGGTTTCGATCAAGGAGCAGACGCCCCTGAATAAGGGACGGATGCCGCCCGCCTTTGGAAAGCGGGACTGCGGGACCACAAGCCGCGCGCCCATCCCCTCGGGTTGACGGGTGCACGCGCGAACGCGTCCTGGCGGAACAGCGTAACCCGACGCACATCCGCACCGAAACAGCAGTGTAGTCCATCCCGTGTCCTAGTACTTCCGAGAATACACACCGAGCATTAGGGATGTTCCTACACCACGTTTGATAGGGTTCACATGCCATGTGATACCAATGTGACCCCCAAAACCCTAACATCTGCTGCTGATACTGCATGACGTGTTCTTTGGAATTACATGATGTGTATTCTGGAATTTTCCAGAATTACGAACCTATAATTCTGCAACTCAGTGATGTTCCAATCGTCCATCTGGTCGTCTGATCACAACGAAACTCCAGAGATTAGGTCTCCTGCGCATCGAAAAGTTGATTCTATACATTTTGGACATCCTATCACCCCAAAAACTCGTTTTGTTCATCCGTGTGAATAACGCTTGAAGAACGTGGACTCCCAATCCGCATCGATTCGTCTTCTGCCACCACTGTCTAACCTTATTTAGGTCACTACGATGTCAGATCACCTATTTGGGATCAGTGCATCACAAAACGGATGCACAAATATCCATTGTTTGTTTCCCCATGATGAACGTGAAGAACGTAAGAGAAATAGAAAACACAAGAATTGTAGGTCCGAAACCAAAATGGCCTCATGTTCATGAAAGAACGCACCTCATGCACCAAGAGGTTTTCAAATTTTTTCGACCGTTACCGGCCCTCAGTGCACCTCTACGTCTCTGTATGCACCGATGGTGGTGGCGTTATCGGCTTGGGATGCGTCAGTTCTGCTGGTTCCTCAATGTGCTCCTGCCCCTGCTCCTCCGGATCCTCCGGCACCGTCTTCGCTGGCTTCTTCGGTTCCTCCGTCGGCTGGGTTTTCTTCAGAGCCCCCGGTTTCGGTGCCTGTTTGACCTGGCCGGTCATTTTGGGATGTGGTTAGAGGCTCGGGGGCAGGGTTTGATGGGCCCTCTTTCCCGGACGTTGCATCATTTTCTCACTCGGTGGTGAGGGAGGGCTCTTCGGTTTTGCTGGTGGCACCGGAGGTAGCTTTCAATGAGTTAGTTTCGGGCTTAAAATGGACCCTGGTGGCAAGGTTTGGGTTCCTCAAGCCTTCTCTTCCTGTTTTCCGTCGGTTCGTGGACTCCTGGGGTTTGCAGGGGGTCCTCGGGTGTCGGTGCTGCATCGGGGATCCTTCTGTGTGGTGTTAGCCTCAAAGGCAGATTTTATGCAGGCATGGTGTAGGGAACCTCGTGTTTTTGGGCGCTGGCAGTTTAGTCTATAATGGTGGTTGATGGAGGTGCAGCAGGGCCGGGAGGGACTGAAGGCGGCGGTTTGGCACAGTTTACTTAGTTTACATCTACCCTTTCATAATGGTTCCTTCTTAAAGGCAATTGGGAATGAACTGAGGGTGTTCTTGTGTTCGGCAGAGTCCTCAGTGACTGGAACGAAGACTCTAGTGGCTACGCTTTGCATGGAGCTAGACCTCTTGCTACCGGTGCCGGAGAAGATCACTCTATCGGTGCCGGGTGTTGTGGAGTGTGTGCAAGATGTAGTTTTTCCTATGTTTCCGCGGTATTTCTTGTCTTGTTTGTTGCAGAGACACTCGGTGCAGTAATGCTGAAAATTTCATGGGACCCCACGGCTGGATGCAGGCATCAGTCGTCCTGCTCGGTCTGCGAGGGCTCGTCCTGGAAACTTTGTTCCATCTACTTTGGTGCCAGCTCACAGACCTCTTTCCCACGGAAGGGAGTTGGTTCAGGTGGTGGCCATGCTGTGTGTGGCTTCTCCTCTATTGTTTTTGGGTGTCGTAAGTCGGTGCTTGCTCCCCTGGACTCCGCGACGGCCTCCGAGGTTGTGTTAG
Source organism: Viscum album (assembly GCA_963277665.1). Taxonomy (NCBI): domain Eukaryota; kingdom Viridiplantae; phylum Streptophyta; class Magnoliopsida; order Santalales; family Viscaceae; genus Viscum; species Viscum album. The sequence goes on along the minus strand of OY728126.1, from coordinate 2,042,966,506 downwards.
GGACGTTTTTGAGGGGCCTCTAGTTGCATTCTGGTCTGACGTTGGTCCCTACCCCTATGTATCCCGGGGATAGCTTTGGTAATCCTCGACCGGGTAGTGGGGATGGCGAGCTTGCAGTGGTGATTCCCAGGGGTGGGCTTTGTGCAGGGAAGTTTTCTCAGGATGGTGGTTCTTTGAAGGGGATGCTTGGGGATGGCAGGCGGCTGTGTGAGGGACCTAGCAGTGGGATGCTAGTTTCTTCCCAGGCTTTGTCTCGTCCAGCAGTGGTTCGGGACTCGGTTCCTGTCTTAGTGGTGGATGGTGGGTCGTCCAGGGATGTCGTTGGCCGGGATGGCGCTACTTCCCCACCCCGCGGGCGGTCTTGCTGTCAAGCTGGGTTTCAAGGAGGGAGTCCCGGGGTGATCACCAGGATGATGAGGAAGAAGCTACTTGATGGGGGGAGGTCCATATCCCCTGTTCAGAGGGTTACATCACCTGGGGCCTGCACCAGGATGAATAAGTATTAGTGTCTCCTATTCTTATTTGGAATGCCCGTGGAATAGGGGCTAGGGTTAAAATTGAATACATTGTTTAGGAGGTTAGGAAGCACAAATCCGTCTTGGTTTCAGTTATTGAGCACAAAAAGAGGAGTGACAAGATCCAGGAGTTTTCTCGAAGGCTGAAGATGCATGCAGCCATGCATGGGGCCCCGTCGAATAACCATATTGGGTTGTTTTGGAAGTGTGGGGTTACAGTGAATTCGTGGAAGGTAAGGGATCAAGTTATCACGTCTAAGGTGACTTGTAATGGGTTGGAGTGGTTCATGTTGTTTGTTTACGGGAGCTGTGATGCGCGTCAGAGGGAGGGGCTTTGGGTGGAGCTAGCTGATTTCGACCCGGGGGATATGCCATGGATGGTGCAGGGGACTTCAACATTATTGTGGGACCGGATGAGAAGAAGGGGAGGGGTGTGTTCTAGAGCCGGGCGAGCATGACGTTTGTGCAATGCATGGCGGGGAAAGGTCTCAGAGATGTTGTATTTTCAGGTGACCCTTTCACGTGGTGTAACAACCGCATAGGGGAGAGTCGCAGTTGGGCTAGACTGGACAGGTGTTTCACGAACCATCATGCATCTGAGGTGCTGGGGGAGGTGAAGGTCCTCCATTTAGCTAGGGGGTCTCTGATCACTCTCCGCTACTACTTTCCTTTGGGAAGGATGATAGGCCACATGAAGGATTTCGTTTCTCCATGTTGTGGATCGACAACCCGCCTTTCCTTATATTGGTTACGCGGGTTTGGGAGATCCTTCTAGGGGGAAAACGTGGGTGGCGTTACATGGTAAGTTGCAGCGGTTGAAACAGGCGCTCATGCAGTGGGCGAGTTCTATACCGGCGTGGGATAGGGAGTTGGATTCCCTCAAAGCATACATTGATATGCTGTAGGTTAGTCTGGAAGGTAGGTGGGATGATGTTGTGTTTGACGATCTCCCAGAGAAGAAGGAGGTCTTGGTTGTTAGGCTACTTTCTTAGGAACACAGGGCAAGGGATCGGTCGAGGGTGATATGGCTCAGAGAGGGAGATAGGAACTCGGACTACTTCCATGCATGCATAAGGGAGAGACGACGGGTTGTGAAGCCTAACTTGGCTTTGGAGGATGGATCTTTCTCGGATGACAGGGAGGTGGTTGGGGTTTAGCTTTGGAGCATTTCAAGGATCTCTTGGCTAGCCCGAGAGGTGATGGACAGGAGGGGTATCCTACCGGTAATTCATAGTTATGGGAGGCAATTTCGGAGGTAGTTTAAATGTAGGAGAATGAAAATTTTGAAGCCATCCCTGATGAAAGGGAGGTTCAGGTGGCAATGTGGCAGTTGAACCCATATAGTGCTGCGGGGATGGATGGTTTCCCGGGGTGTTTCTACAGAGGGTGATGGGAGTGCGTGAAGAATGATTTGATGTTGTCCATTCAAGATTTCTTCCGAGGGGGTGTCCTTCCTCAGGTAGCGGCGGCGACAACCTTGGTCCTTTTACCCAAGTGCAAAAACCATACTTCACTTAATCACTACAAGCCGGTTAGTATGTGTAATTTTCCATATAATGTTTTGGCAGTTTTGATCAATAGTTGGCTATCCAATTTTCTACCGAGGTGGGTATCGGTGGAGTACCATGGTTTTGTAAAGGGGAGGTCGATACAAGGAGGTATGGAGCTGGTGCAGGAGCTGTTGAGGGATCTGAACATGAAGGCTCAAGGAGCTAATATGGTGGAAAAGTTGGATATGTGTAAAGCTTATGATAGAATGGAATGGGGCTTCATGAATGGAGTTCTAGGGAGGATGGGGTTCTCGGCCTGGGCATGCGATATTTTCTTCAGGTGTGTTAGCTCGCCGTGGATGGTAGTGTCCCTCTTTGGGAGAATGCACAGATTCTTCAAATCCATTCGTGGCCTGCTGCAAGGGGACCATTTATCCCCTAGAATGTTCATACTGATGCAAAATTATCTTAGCAGACTAATTAACAGGGGAATAGTCATGGGAGAACTTGCCATTCCACCGGAAACATGGGGGCCTCTCGGTATCTCGCCTCGTGTATGCAGATGATACAATCATGTTTTTGAATGTTGGGGTGAGGTCTGTGAGGGAGATCAATAATATAGTGAAGGAGTACTGTAAATGGAGTGGCCAGCTAGTGAACCGGGAGAAGAGATGTTTCAATATGGCGACCTTGAGTGGAGAGGACAGGGTGGATGCGGTGGGAGGGAGGTTGGGCATGAGGAAAGGGCCCATACCGATGGAGTACCTGGGGGCTCCGGTGTCTACCAGTCGACTGCGGAAGTGGATTTTTTCAAGGTTGTTGATAAGATGTTGGCCCAGATAATGGATTGGAAAAATCATTTCCAATCCTTTGGGGGTCGGATTATATTAGTTAACAGTGTGCTTGCGGCTATACTGATGCATGCGATCGTGGATTCTAATGTACCAAAGGGGGTCATTAACTCCATCGACAGGGTGCTCGCACGGTTCTTCTGGGATGCTTCGATGGAGGGGAAGAGACAGTGGGTCTCGTGGAGGAAAATGGCGAGGCCGATCAACGAAGGAGGGATCAGCATTAGGATCATGGTGGATATGGTGCATGGAGTACGTGTGAAGCTTTCATGGTAAATTATTTGGGGAGAGACATTGTGAGGAAAGTGTATGCGGGGCAGGTACGAGGATGGCATCGCTGAACTTCTGGCGAGAGGGTTTTCCATGTGGGCCGAGGTGCGTAATGTCATCCCGGAGTTGCAGCACTAGGATCAGTTGATCATTGTGGAGGGGAGGATCCACTTCTGGGATTACAACTAGTCAGGGAGGGTGCATTCTTTTCTAGGGTGTTCGGCCCCACTAATCTCCTTTAGGGAGGCCAAGCTTCACCCTCTATTCTTCATAGAGGTGTTGGATGTGGATTCTCGGAGGATCTTTGATTCAGTGGTGATTAACCGGGAAAGGGATAAATGCGTTTTCACACCCTTAGTGTTGGGTATGTTCAACCTGAAAGATTTTTGTAGGAGTTCCAACGATTAGCAGCCGCCGGAGTCTCAAAACTGGCTGGAGTGGAGCCGGAGGATTCCCTCTAAAATGAACTTTTTAACGTGGCGGATCACACAAAAGGCCATCCCCTCTGTTGATAATAACAAAATATTGGGTATTAGCCTCACATCCGGGTGTCAGTGTTGCAAATGGAGGAGGGAGGAGAGCATGGAGCACATCTTACTTGAAGGAGAATGGGATAGAGTGGTTTGGTGCTTTTTGGGAACACACATATGGTATTCTGTTAATGCTGACACCTGTGATCGGTTTTCGGGCTTGTTGTTTCAGGGGTGTGGTGGCAACGTGGAGGAGAAAGAGGCTCAGGCAGTGTTTTACAATGCGGGATATTGGGTACTATGGGAGGTGCTGAATCACACCAGGTACGAGGGACTCACATCCACAGGGAGGGTGGTCATGGAAAGAGTAAGGTGTCTGGTGACTGAACTAGTGAAAACTGCAGGCTTTGGGGAGAATGTTCCCTCTTTACGGGTGTTGATATCCCCGGGGATGAGGGTTGGATAGAGGATTTCTAGGGGGCGGGGGTCTTGGGTTTGATGGATCCCTCCAGTGGGAGGTTTGAAGTTGAATGTCGATGGCGCGTGCGCTGGAGAGAAAATGCGTGGTGGTGGGGTGCTTCGTGATGGCAACGGTAGTGTGTTCCTGGCTTTCACTTCACACTACGGGAGGGGGAGCTCGGTGCAGGCAGAGGCCTTGGTAGTACTTTCAGGGATGTCGTTGTGCTTGGACAAAGGCCCGGTGGTGGAGCATATTGAAACAGACTCAAAAATTATACATGATGCGTTGCATGAATAGGGAACAACACATTGGAGGATCTCTTACACTATTAGGTTGTACAAGGCTATCATGGGGAAGAACATAAGGGTAACTCATACCTGGCCGGAAGGGAATAAAGTTGAAGACTACATTGCTTTGATTGTAGTTCCTGGGGACATTGTGGTTTGGGTGGATAATGTGATGCCCATTAGACCTAAGGGAGTCAATCTGATTAGGGGAGACACACTTGGGTTGCATTATTTTCTTCCACCGTAGGGGGGACTGTGTTTTTGGTTATTTTGTAGTGGGGTTTTCTAGGAAATAAAAATCGTAATGTTGGTGGTAAGAGAAATAGAAAAATGTAAAATAAATCCAAAATCATAATCGAGGAACGAAACTCCATCATCATTCCTCACGACGTTGATCTGCTCCCGTTAGTAGGATCAAATAGAGAAGAATCAAAATAATAATGTAACGTGGATTAATTCCATGAGATCAAACCAATAAAATCCCTATAACATGAACGTACGAATCCCTCGATCAACGTGTTCATGGGTTGATCTGTGTTCATCATTTAATCCAAGAATGAGGAAGAATTAAATAAAAATATCAAACCCTTACCTTAATCATTGAAGAAGAGGAATATCTTTCATCGGTCTAGATTCGATTCTGATGCACAACGATCCATGTTTCCTCGTTCATCAGTGTCCGCCAAAATATTTGAAGGTTGGATACTCTCTAACGTGCCAAAAGATTATAGGGGAAATCTACAGGGTTATTAACCTAAACCTGGGATCTTGTTTATTTAAATAATATAAGAATCAATGTTATGGAAACATTTTAGAATAAATTATTCATTTAATTTTATTTCTTCCAATATTTTTCTTTTTAAAATGACCATAAACTAACTTTATCAGCCAACCCAAACCGGTCGATGTTTGGCCCCACATAAATTAATGTCACTGCATTGAACGCAACGATGCACTCATATTTATGATTTGGGAACATGTTTAAATTGTATTCTAAGTTTTCATGAAAACCACTTGCATGCTCTGTTTAATGGTTTAATTTATTTTAACCATTTATTCTAGGCACTATAGACCCCTAAATTGCATGTTGTCAGAATGCATGGTCACATAGTAATTTCATATAATATTTAAAAATAATACACAGAAAAATCGGAGACATTATAGTTTTCCCTTCTTCGTTGATGCTGACAAGGGTGTCACATCTCTAGAAAAGTCGAGTATGAATAACAAGTTGTACCCATCCAACCCAAAGAAACTCTGCACCTCGGTCACACTCCTGGGTGGCTCCCAAGCTAGAAAATCCTTTATCCATGCCGAGTCTACTACAACTACAACCTCCAAGATAACATGTCCCACAAAGTGAACCTCTCATATCCAAAACTGGAACTTCGAGAACTTACCATAAAGATGGTGCTCTAGAAGTGTATCCATAACTAACTGCAGATAATAGGCATGCTCCTCCTCCATCAATGAGTATACCAGATGTCGTCAATGAAGACCACATAAAAGTGATCATGGTATGGCTGGAAGATCCTTTTAATGATTCCCATGAACACTACAGTGGTGTTGGTCACGCCGAATGGTATAACCAAGAACACATAGTGGCTATACTGAAAATTGAAGGTTGTCTTTTGTAGATCCTCATCTTGTACCCTAAGCTGATGATAGCCAGATCTGAGGACTAACTTTGAAAACCAATGAGATCCCTTCAACTGATCACAATGATCATTCATCCATGGAATTGGATACTTGTTCTTCCCAGTCACTTGGTTCATGAACTAATAATCAACACAGAGCCTCAATCTTCTATCTGCCTTCTTAGCTATCAAAATCTGGGCATCCCATGGAGAAACAATAGGCCTTATGTACCCCTTTCACTAGAAATCCTCCAACTGAAATCTTATCTCATAAAGATCCATGGGAGCCATCCGATATGATGATGCAGATATCAGTTCCATCCCAGGGTATAGGTCTATGTAAAAGTCTACCTATCTACGTGGAGGTTGTTGGTTAACATCATCCCGAAAGGCGTCAGCTTACTGTTCCACCAATACTGGATAGATCATACTCTCGACATAAACTACATTGAGGGTAAGGCTAACCAACTAATGTGTGATCAGTTTCACCCTTCTCTGGGTAAGTCCATCCTATTCTGAACAAATTTCCCTTTTTCTGGTGAAAGAAAACATGGTCCCATCCTCATGGACGCACCAAAATTTGTTCCAAATACAGTCAATCTGAGCTTGGATTATGGATAACCAATACATACCCAAGATGATGTCATAAGGCAATGGCGCTGCTACTATAATATCCCAGCTGAAGCTCTCGCCTCCTAGAGTATTCACATAATGCTGACACAAGTCTGTATTCATCTAATCCCCTCCCATGGGAGTCTCAAGCCATTAGGATCGAACCAATGGATCAGTCAGAATCTTCGAGCTCCATACGATGGTCATTGAAATAAAAGAGGGACTAAAACATGTGTTTATAATTACTATAGCTAGGGTGGAATGTACAAAATCATACATCTAATAAAATAGGGAATGTTGTGGTTATTTCCCTCAGCTTCCTGGACCAGAGATCATCTCTATCCTCCTACTCCTTGTGGTCAAGGTGGGCCACCTAGAGGTGGTGGTGATAGAACCATGAAACGTCATCCACTGCATGATTCATGACCATCTCCTCTGCCACGTCCATTTCCTTGTGGCCTACTCTCTAAACCCTATGCCTCTACCTTAGTGGTCCCTCGACCATCTGTTTATTTTCTATTCAATGGGTCGGGTAGTTGAGTGCCATGTGGCCTTGCCCGCTGCACGAGTAGCACAGCCTACATCTCTACTATCCTCGTCTATCCTGTGATCCACACACCATCGAACTTATCTGCTGAGTTCGTCCACTAGAATGTTCCGCGCTCTTGTGCACCTTTTTCAATCATATAGTTCCTAATATGTATGACTATGCTACCTAGCAGCTAGTGGTGGCTCTCGTTGTCGGTTCTTCCTCAGCTAGAATGCACTCCACCCAAATCGCTCGCTCTAGCACCTCATCCTATGTCGGAATGATGAATGATACCATCGAAGCTTTGATTCCCAGTCAAAGAACCTACTCAATTGTCTGGGCCCGGAAAAAAGTGTCTCGTACCATGTTGGTGGAGTAGCTAGAGAGATTAGTGAACCTCACTGAGTACTGGGCCACGATCATACCACCCTACTGTATCTGCGGCAGCTCCTGTATATGCAATGAGTGTAGAGTTGTTGGGATGAACTCTGTGCTAAAAAGTCTCTTAATGTTTTCCCATGGTAGGGATGAATTCTCATGTAGCTGAAGTGTAAGAATCCACCATATCCCACCTACACCCTAGAAGAGACTGGCAGCTACGATCACCATCAGATCAGATGGTGTCCCTACTAAGAGAAAAACACTGGCCAAAGCCTCCAGCCAGTCCTTAGGCACCTGCAGATCTGTCTCACCCCGGATCTATGGATGCCTCTACCACTGTAACTCATGAAACATGCTTAGTCAATGTGCATACTCTATTGGTGGGGCTTGTGGTAATGGTTGCACAATAGGTTGTTGTGTTGCTGGTACACCACCCGAAGGTGCTAACACCATTTGAGGGCCCTGAACTGAGTCCTCAATTATTGGTGGGCTATCATTGTGTACTATATTTATAATCCTAGCTAGATGTCAACATGGTGACATCCTGAAAGAAAACATGTGTTCCACATTCAACAAGTTTTACCTGGTGAGCTGATTTAAAGTGATCACAAGAATTTTTTTTCAAAAACACAGGCAATCAATGCATCCTTGTACTGAGTCGAAAAACAGAATTTAGTGTCCTGGTTTATGGATATGTCAGCCACCACACCAACACTAGATTCCTGAAACTGAAAACCACACTCCTAACACTAAACACTATTTTTACATTGAAATGATCAGTAACCTAGTTCTTCAGTAGAACTAACTCCTCTTATACAACTTTTTCATGACCCGACCCTCAGGGCCCGTGTCGTGACTAGCCCAGGCCATCCTTCCAATGCCAAGGGACTGACAATTAGCAATGAAATGGAATATCCGTAAAACATGAAGGCATTTCCTTTAAACATGTATAAAAACACAGTCTAGAACACAACAAGATGCGAACACGATGAAAAAAAATTTCAGTAAAAAGACTGCTAAATGTAAAGGGGTCAGAATACAAGCCCAACTGAAATGTACATGTATAATTGAAATGTGAAAAACAGACCCTGGATCATCCACCTAGGATCCTACCTGAAGGGTTGTTACAACTCAGAATCAGTAGTCTATGCATCACGTCCTACAAAATGGTCCACCTCTACGCACCGTCCAGACCTGGCTCCCTCAGTCTCGATCAACATTGTATGTCATCTTCACAAGACACAATAATGTGTGGGCGTAGCCCACGATGGGGTGAGTATGATGATACTCAGTAGGGACCCTAAGAACATGTATGTCTCCCCGAGTTCCACGAAGGAAAATCCACAAATCAAGACCTCAATTTCAAAGCATGAGGAGATATACATCAAATATACTTAGGTTTATTCCCATACATATACCCAAGATATCAATCTATACTCATATCATACAAGAGGGAAGAATAGCACAATGGTAACAACATAAAGGTATAAGTAACAAACAAGTAACACCACGAAGGAAGAAGTAACAGTCAAGTAACACCACAAAGATAAATGTACCACTCAGGTTACACCACAATGATAGAGGTACAATTTAGGTAAACCCACAAAGATAGAAGTACCACATAGGTAAAACAAAAAAGATATAACTTCCCCACAGGTAACACCACAAGGATAACACCACAAAGTTAAAATACCATCTCACACTAGGTATTAGCTTATGTAAAAAATTACAGATGATTAGTCGTAAGATATATCATCTTATTCTATTAAAAGGAATTGTTGCTGACACACACAGTATTGATAGGTAATAACCCCCACTAACCCACACTGGATTTGACCCACATAAGATCAGTATGTGTTGACCATATAGGATAACTGAGCATTGACCCACAAAGGATCTGATCGATTTTGACCCGCACAGGATCGATAGATGCTGACCCACTTTGGATCAATGATCTTTCTTCATGTTAATACCAACCACATGATTCCTCGCACTCGGTGGGCTTGATCTCAGTAGAATCCACCCCTTGAGATACCAGTCATACCTCAACCACCAATAATCTCCCCAAATCAGTAACACACTGAACCACCATTTTGTAAATGTTCAAATGTGAGAGACAAAGTGTCAAACGGACGCCTAGTCTGTGAGTTATAAGCATTTTAGATTCGATGTTCTGGTTGGATTTCGGTTCGATCTAACCCAATCATACCCCAACTATCTCGAAAACTAATGTATAGTAAACCAAAAGGACCTTATCACTCCAAGGGTCATAGATCTGTAGACAGTTCGATAAATAGTTTCTTGATTTACATGTTATGTTTCTTTTAGAGAGCTTGGCCTTGTTGGGTCTGGATCCGGTCTGACCCATCCCAGCTCGGTCTGGGTCGACCTGACCTATTTCGTGTCAACCTAACTCGGTCCATGTCCAACCCAACATGGACGTTCTTTGGTGGGCATGACCCATTGGGCCACAGTCTGGCCTAGCCTGCAAGGTGGCACAGTTCGGCCTACAAGGGGGTGGCACGTTGGGGTCGCGTGACCGTGCCCACGGGGGCACGACCCGCTGGGCTCCCATGGCCCAGCCCCCCTAGGTGAGGCTTATAGGGAACCAGTGGACCAGCTGGAGTGGGGCCCTCTCTAGCCGGCATGGAAGGGGGGGTGAGCCCCCCAGTCATCCCCAACGACTGAGCGGTCGTTCTTCCTATAAAGCGGATGCGCCATGTGGGCCCCGCCTAGTTGTCGTGGAACTAGCAGGAGGAACATTTTCCTCATCCTCTATGGCCTCTTCCGGTGGTGCGTGATGGCATGCCGCTCCGCTTCTATTCGTGATTGATCGGTACCATCCGCCACTGTCCACCGCGACATGGCCCAGGCCACCTTCTCCAGAGGGGCACGACGGCGCACCGCCCCTTCCTTCACGGCGGGATGTTATTGATTATCGTATTCACCTACCGTGGCACCTGCCTCGGCCTTCTTTGCTGGCGTCACAAGACGGTGTGCCACTATCTCCTCCATGGCCTGCCATTTTCGGCCACAACCGCCATATGGCTTTCCAGGATCCGTCCATCTCGAAGTAAAATTCCCCCTAAGAATGCATAAATTCCAAAAAATGTGGAGGGTTTGGGCCTTCTTTGTTTCACATGCGCCCTCCACATTAGCATGGTAACATGAGGGAGAAAATGAATTCATAAATATATTGGAATTCTAAAAAACATTATTCCCAACCTTAATAAATATGGAGAACGCATGCGATTTAAGAAGTGTTGGAATTCGTTGTCCCTAGAACAAGACACCAACGTTACCGCTCAAACATCATCCTTCAGTTTTTGATTTGGAATTACCCATCATAGCCCACTAGAATAGGCTCTTTCCACCAAGGTTAGTGTCACTGCACATTATCAACACTTCTTTTCTTAGTGAAGTCATGACAATACCTCTCCCCAAGCTCCATATAAATAAGATAGGGAAAGGGTGACTAAATCTCATAGTATTTATTATGGTTATTTAATAAGAACCTTCTAATTCCCAACAATTTTGTTACATAAGATTTTAAGGGTCAATCCATTAAATGGATGGACACATTGCTTGTCACAAATTTCCACTTGTTCATTGGTGGAAAAGATAGAATGAATTAAAAGAACAAAGTTATTTTATTTTTTCTTTTAAAAAGTCCCAAAATATAAATTTTATTTCCAGACCAACTACGGTCGAAGTGAAGAATCCCTTAAGCGAACCTCGACACTGATGATTCAATAGTGCCCTCCGATTTTTAATCCGAGCAGTAGATCAAGAGTTATAAAATTCCCCTCCCGCATTTTCTGAACGTACCATAAATAAAGTTCAGAAATTCATTTCAGGCATACCAGGGCTCAGAATCATGCATCGTCAATTTTTTGCAGACTCATAATAATTCCAAAAAACAAAAAATACATGTAAAATCCGAGTCTTTCCATACCTCAGTGATTTACCATAGGCCCCACCTATATTATTCATAAAAGAATAAGGATAGATCAATGGGCCATTTCATTGATCATAATGATCTCAACAAGATCACGAAAAATAGCATGTATCCTCTTCCACATATTGATAGCAAGTTCAATCAGTTATGTGGAGTACAATACATTTTCTACGTGTATCTACAGTGGATATATTACCAACTTAAGGTGACGAAGGAGGATATCCCCATAACTACTTTATATACAAGGTATTGCTACAATGTGTTCATAGAAATTCTTTTTACCTACACTAATGATTTGGAATTTTCATGTCGTATGATGAATGTTAACTTTAGAGAATACCACAAAAACATTTGTTTTAGTCATCATTGATGGTATTCTAATATACTCTAAAACCAAGGAGGAGTATGTAGAGCTTCTAAACAATATTATTAATTCATTAAAAATGATAATCCTAATGAAAAGTTAAAAAATGTACATTTAGGCATGATCACATTCATTGGGAATATTATCACAAAAAATGTAATATATGTGGACCTATAAAAAATAGTAGAAAATGAAGGATAGACGAGGGAAACATCTATAAGAGATATCTATAGTTTCCTTTGATTAACTTTCTAGTATTTTTTATTTGAGATAATTTTCTCACAATTTTCATATCCCCTAACAAAGTTAACTCAGAAGGGAGTCACGTTTTATTAAAATGACGAATTAGATGAGAACTCAAAGGTGAAGAATTAAAGGACAATTAATTACCCTATGATCACACTAACAATAAGTGGAGATTTTTTTGTGTTATTCAATGTTGCTTCGAGGAAGGTATTAGGATTTCTGTTAATGAACAATGTAAAATTCATAGAATATTATTCTTTTCAGTTTTAATTTAATTAAAAAAACTACACAACTCATTATTTGGTGTTGGATATATTAATATTATATTTGAAAATATGGTGTAATATCTATTTCTGGAAATTTAGAAAATATATAAAGATCTAAAAAGTCTCAAATATATATTCAAAAAGAAAGAGAAAAATACGGGACAAGGAATATGGGTATATCTAATAAAGGAAGATAACTACCCAATACACTACCATCTTGATAAATAGAATATAGTGGAGGTAACTCTAAGCTTAAAAGAACTAGAAATTTTATTATTGATTAGAATTGAGAGGGGTCTGATCTTATCATATTTGAAATGCATGGAAAAGGGAATTATAAATATAGTATCGTAATCATTCTGTTGGCAAATGATTTTTCAACATTCCCTTATGGAAAACAATAATGATTCTTGGAGAAATGATGTAGGAATTCAGAAGAACATATAATTTATTAGAAATAATAAATCCACTAAGATTAATTATAATAAAGAATTTGTTGTAAAATATTGGTCATGAATTTGTGTACTATCACATTCTGAGATAAAGAATTGGGTATTAGATTATTTATATAGATCATCCTTCTCTATCAATTCTAGAAGCATAATAATGTATCAAAAACATTGATAGCACTATTGGTTGTAATATATGATTATGGATATCGTAAAATCGAAATATATATGTCCTATATGTCAGTATGTGAATTGGGAAAGAAAAAAACTAAAGGTAAGATGCAACCATTACCCATACAATCATGGAAATTAGAAAACATCAAAATGGACTTTGTCAGAAGACATATGATGGAATCCAGGGGAAATAATTCCATATGTGTTTTTTTAAATCTTCTTTCAAATATTTTTCACCAAATAACAATTCTATAGGATCTCACATGATTATATTTCATGGATATACATTATATAAGTGGAAAGGATTCATGAAGTATCACTATTGACTATATTTGAATAAGATCAAAGATCTACCTCCATGTTCTAGAGAAGTATTCAACAAGCTCAATACACCAAGAATAACATCTTTATTTTCAATCATCCTAAAACTGATTTCCAATCTATGTGGACTATTTAGACAAAAGAAGACATGTTTTGAGTAAGTTCTATGGACTTCAAGGGATAATAACACTGACATCTAATGTAGGTTGAGTTCTTCTTCAAAATAAGATTCCACTGTAGAATTCAAATGAGTCCCTATGAAAACCATTAGGGGAATATGTGAGGAACACCTACATGCTCGGATGAAGTTGAGGAATAACAACTGATAGGTCCTAAAATAGTCTCAGAAATTGGTGAAAAGGTTTTGACAATTCAGCATCACATCAAGGAGACTCAAAATTAAAAAATAACTATATTTACAATCATTGTTGATACATATAATGCGATTTTGGATACTTGGTATTCCAACGAATATTAATACAGATTAATTTCATGAGATTTGGAAAGAAGTGAAAGATTAATCCTGTATAAATTGACCTATTTGATATGATTGATCACATGGGCGTTGTAGCCTACTAACGTGCACTCCAAACAAAGCTATCAAATGTATAAGAGTTATTTCATGTATCCCTCATGTGAAAGTTCATACCAGACCCATCACATGTACTCATTCGATAGTTGGTACTATTGGAAAATGGACTTTCATATGAGAAACAACGTTCTATGAAAAAATAAATTGAATAGTGTTAATGTGTTGTATAAAAACCAGAATTTTGAAGATGAAATCTTGGATGGGAAGGAGGTGACAGAACTGAGATACACTCATCTATTTTAATGTGGAAAAGGAAAATTTTGACGGTGAAATTTCTAAAGGAGGAATATTTTAATGAGTTGAACTATTATAAATTTAAATTACCTTCCAGTTTAATTAATGTATTATTATAAAATATTTATATATAAAAAATATTGAATTTTTTTTTGTTTTATTATATCATATATGATTTAAATTATTGTTAAGAAAAATTTCCACTGCTAAAATTGTTTTTGAACATTGATCACATGGTTAGTATAATTATATGTGTTTAAGAAATCCAATTTCCTTGACAAATGATTTGATGCCCGCAACGGGTAGGATCATATCCTACAAATCCGATTTATTGGATCTTCTAAGGGAGATAATATCTCCAAGACTTTCCCATTACTTATCCAATGATAAGATCTGATAAATTAATCATGACTGAAATAGTTTACATGAGATGTTCAAGCTTATCAAGACCACGACTAAAACCATGTATGCCGAAATACCCCATGAATGAATCACAGACACACTACTTACCCTTTGGTTGTTTTTTGGTATATTAATGGCAGATATATCATTATTTTAGCAATATGATTTTGTAAATTATTTTTATATTAAAAAATTAACACATTTTAATCTTATTATTGTTATTTTAATAATGTTTTTGATTTTTATTTAATAAAACAAAAATAATATTTTTCGGTAATATTAAAATTCAAATAAAGAATTTATTTTGGTAAATTAATGTTTTTTGAGAACAAATAATTTTTTAGAAAAATATTATTATTATATAATTTTTAACATATATAAATGATCAAATAATTTTTAGGATGTCTAATGTAATTTTTATATGGGTTCAAAAAATGATATTAAAAAAACATAGAAATTATTAATAAATTTAGATTTATTTTATATGTGAAAATTCAAATATTTGGAAAATTATTTTCATAAAAATAATATTATTTTTAGAATCAAAATGTAAAAATTTTTCTATAGTGATTTGTATCATAATTTTTTAAGGAAGTTGAATTTTCATGTAAAAAGTTTAAAAACGTAAAAATATACATTATGCATTATGAAATAATAATTACCGAAAAATAATTTAATATATACTATTAATGTTTTCCATGACCAAATATATTCATTCCCTATAAAATAATTATATATTTATCTTTACTTTTTTAATTTTATAATTCCATTATAAATCATCCAAAACTAGATATATATTTTTAGGTTTGAAAATCATTTCATTAAGGTGTGGATCACTTCCACATAATAAAATGGATTATTTTATTTTTTCAGCCCTTGGATATATAAAATATTGGAATCCACACCCATTTTTAAGAAACCATGACCAAAAAACATGGGAACATTATTGGTTTTCATTATTTTATTATATCGAGTCCAAAACATAATATTGAGAATGGATAAAGATATCCACATTCCTTTTTTATATTAACCCATAAAAGATCCCATTTATTTTCACTAAAAATAGTTCTAGAACGTCCCCATTCATCCCACATCTCTATAGAGTACTCCCAAGGTTCCTCAAATCTCTCATGAAGCTCTTCCCAAGCATAAGGATTCACTCTCTTACGTAAGGGATCTCCCTCTCTTCTTTTTATTAAATAAACTATTTTATGTTTTACCTTTTAATTTGTATTTTTTCATGTTCGGATATGATCCCCCATATCCAATATACTATATATTTTATTTCTAAAATATGCGATACCCATTTATCTATCATTATGTCCTTCCAGTGCACCTTTATGTACATCCATTACCATCCCAAAATTTAGTACGTGATCCTGATCTTCTATTATTTATTCTAGTTTCATTATTATCTTATTCTTTCAATTTATAATTACTTATATTGGGATTTGTATTTAAATGTCAATATTAATTCCAATTTTCATTACAAATGAGGTTATATCCATTTCTCTATCATAACTATATATTATTATTTTCTTTAGTGACATTGTTATGCATGAAAAATTTCACCATGGTATTCCAAGCCAAAACTATTCTTTAGTGAATTTTATACCCATTTTAAATCAAGGGTGTTCACCATTATAAAGACATAATTATTCGACATGGGAATTTCTTGTATCAATTCAACACAACTAGATAATTGAATAAAATATGCTGATAAATAAATCCATGTTGTGTAATCTATGTGACCCACTTAAGCATGGGAATGAAATGAAAGTGATGGGTGTGCCTAAAATAACATAGCACTCAAATTTATTTGCTAATATTCAGTATCACGAGATATCATGTTGGGATAGGGAGTGAACCTGATTTATTTATGGGGATTTTTCAATCAATATGTATTGGTAGTTTTCCTTGATGCATGATTATGATAAAATGCATTAAGTGGTCACTATATTTCAAAGGATTATTTTATGATTATCATGCTATATCATGTCTCATTTTTCTAATTTATGATTACTACACTTTTTATAACCCATCAATATACCTAATGTCTAATATATATTATTCACTTGAGGTTATGAAATTTGTATTCCCTTACTTGGCCTTATAGATCACCCATTTCTTACATTTTCCCCAATATTTTCCAATTTGGTTTTAAGTACAAGCATGGTAAGAATTGTTTTTAATAATGATTATGTATTTTCATATTTTAAATTGTTCTGTAATGTACATAAATTATATAAACAATACAATTATCAATCGTCCAGGTTTTAATAAGTGTTATCTTATGTAATATATCATTTATTAATGAGAACTAAATAAATGGGTTTTACATTAACAACATTCAAAACTTTTGTTGAAGAATGATATGTGGTTAAATTAAATAATAGCATATGATACCATATATCTATGCTTAAAAATAAATAATCCTTAACAAAAGGATTTTGTAACATAAATCCAATTCCACTTTGTTAACTCTTCCATAATAAACTGTATTAAATAATATCATCAAATGATACATAAAATATTGTGAACATAAAGTGTTTCATGATATAAAATGTAATATGGATATATATGCACTGAAATAATAAGTAAAATTTCACATCATATAATTATATCTCAAACAATGAGAATTTGAGGTAAATAACCATTTAAAAAATCATACCATTGAATTTTAGAATTAATCAATGAATCTATTATGTGAATAAAATTTAGATCCACATCAAAATGGTGGAATAAATAATATAAAATATTTTTTACATAAATAATCATACAATATCAAATAAATTAAAGATTCTATATAAATGAATGAAATGTAATTGAGTTATTAAATTCATTACCTCTTGGTAACTTTGATGTAAAATAGCATGTGATTAAATAATTCAAATTGAAATATAAAATAAAATTTGGTATTATGTATACATAATATTTCATGTAAAACAAGTGACATATAAAACACAAAATATATAAATCTAGTGAATATATATTATGTCTCACAAAAGATAAATGGAGATATGAAAAACTATTACCTAAAGTCTAGACAATCCATTTATGTCATTTAACTTCTATATAATATTAGTAAATAAATTATTAGATTTAATGTAAATGATATAAAGAGGTAAGAGCTTATACTTATACCATTTATTTTATTTCATTTTAGTGATATATTTGAATAATGAATTTGTTCAGTCCACGTCATCTGTTTTGATGATATTTGATAATCGTTTAAAAAAAACTCCAATGTTTTTATTGGGGTGGAAGAAAGACATTTTATCTACATATCCATCAAAATAATCATGTAACAATTATCATATTTATTCATCAAAAAAATTTAAAACCAATCATCAAAAAATGTTATGAAAAATAAACTATGTAACGATCTTAGAAATGGTAGGTCATGCATATACATAAGTAACATTTTTCATTTTTCCATGATTATTATGAAGGGAAGGAATGAGTTATTATATATTTCAATAATGTAAATATTATAATAATTAAAATATTATTTTATAAAATATATTTATATATATCATTCTTTTTTCGTAATGGAAAATTAATCACATCACATTTTAGAGGAGGTAGTCTACATGTACACTTTTAAATTTATCATTTTTCAATATAATAATGAGAATGATATATTATATTTTCCAAATGAATAATATTTAATTAATATAAACATGATTTTATTTATATATACTATATAAATTAACATTATAATTATTATCTACCATGTATTGAGTTAGTTAAAATAGAATAACATCACTCTGTGATGTGGTAGTTTGTCGTACACAAGAGTGACGTTTTAATTTCCCCCTCTGAATGGAAAGTAAAATAGTTATATGTGATATCATAACTATAGACTTAAAATATGTTAAAAATATAATGTATTTGTACATTAAATAATTCCATACAACAATCTGGGAGATGTGATGTAAGAAAATGAATGAATGTAGTTTGCAAGGGGTAGTATGACATACATGTGAATGATGATTTCAAATCCAATTTTATGGAAGAATAAATTTATCAATGTTATTAGAATAATATAAAAACATTTCAATATATTTAATATATTTTTATTTTCATATGATCTATTTGTTTAATATTTCAAGGAGGTGGAAGGAGAAATAAAAAAAATTACAGTTATGAATTTTACTTCTTCTATGACAACCTAATTAAGATTATACAAATAATATTTCATAAATGTTTTTATAACCTAACCAATAATTACCGAATAAGAGTATAAATGAATTGAAGTAATTTGGGAAGAAATTTTCTGAACCAGAATGGTTTCATGGTCTGAATAATAATGGATGTCAAGTGGCCATTTATATGTTATGTGAGTGGAACCCATGTAATTTTCGAATAGAAAAAGGTGTACCCTTATTATTAACATGACATGTGAAAAACTAAACTATTATAAAGTAGGAAATATGTATTTAATATAGTATGAGGCACGAAACACTAACCATAGACAACCCATCAAATATATTTTTTAAATTGAATCTCTCTAATGTCTTAAGGTATATGAAACCTCAAATCTAAATGAATAGTAATACAACATATCATTATATCATTTATAATTAATTGGATGGAATGAATAGTAAATCCAAATTATGAAAATTATGTGCATACATTTATTTGAAATAAAATAAGAATCATTTTAAAGAAAATATATTCTTTTATGAAGAACATTATTTTTTTAAACGATGGATGAGTCCCACATTATGCACATAAATTAATATAAACATTACAATGTTTAGAAAATTTATTTGAAAAAATATGCATCATTTTTGAATTAAATATATATAAATTATCTTAGTGAAAATTTATGGTTTTTATCTAATGGTATTAATTTTTGGGAATAATAGTGAAACGAAATGAATTATAATAAAAATTTAATTTTCATTAAATTACTAATACTGATAAATTAAAATTTTAATTGTGTTAAAGTAAAATTAGATAGATTTTATGTCACGTATTCCAATTTTTTTATTTGAAATTATTTTCATTCTAAAATTTAATATAGAATCTGTCTAAACGTTTTATCACATTCTCTTTGAAAACCATCAATCTTCTCACAAAAAACAAGATTAATTTCCAATTACATTTTTCAACATATATGAATTAAATTTGAAAATATGCATTCCTTATTTGGAATATGAATTATTTATAATTTCTATTTTGTAAAACATAAATTTTTTACCAAAATGAAAAGTGAAAATATTAAAACTAATGAACATGGTTACGGTAATAATGGGTTTATTGGGGGTTAAACTAAAACAATAAGAGTTATAATAACATAAAACCTTTTCTAAATAATATTTTATGGATATATATTGACCATATATATTCTATTTTAGAGTAATTTATATTATTGGATTCTTGTTACATTAAAAATACATGGCTATAAGTCATTATTTTAAAACATTTACAAGTGTGCCACTCAATTCACCTATAATGGCCACCAAATATCATATGATATTAAAACAATAAAAAACAATTATATTGTACAATAACTACCCATGTAATATGTAATGACCCAGAAATTTCAAGGAAATTTTTTTCTTAATTTCATTGAGATTTTGCAAGAACGCAGTTTCTGACGGAGCCTGATTCCGAGGCCCGGTGTGCCCGGAATCAATTTTGGAAGTTTAGATGGGGTACGTTCAATGAACAAACGAGTGGGTTTTTCTAACTTTTAATCTTGTTCTCAGAAGTAAAATATGAGGACACCGATGAAACTGCAGCATCTGTAATTGCTTAATAGGACCATTACCGAATATGCGTTTTCTCGGGAGGAGTTGTTAAAAAATTGTGGATTAATAAATAATTGAATAAAAAAATTGCCGAACAATTTTTTATTAATTCATTATCCTAGTGGTTATATCCACCATGCGGTAGTTAGGGTGGGACCCACAAGCCCCTAACTACCCATGAGAGGATTAAAGGTGAGGTGGGGCTCACACTAGCCCCCACATTTTCACTTTCCCCAAAACTCCTTAAAACCCCCCTCTTTATTTTTGTAACTCTTCTTAAATTTATTAACCGTCCATTTCCTCTCTATCTCCCTTAACTCTGGCCAACACATACCTTAATTAATTAGTTGAACCTATTCAATTAATTAACTAAGTGTTTTGAATTTTGAAAGTAAATACTTGTGTTAATAAAATAATAGAATGAACCTATTATTTTACTTTGACACATTTTGTGTGGGGAGAAAAGGGAAAGAGATCTTGTGCAAAAGAAGGAGGAAGTTACTACTAGGTGGAAGAACATCATCCTCTCTGTGAAGAATGATTCTTCTCTGACGCAGAACATCAACCCCTCAACATAGAATCACTTCAAGACCCGGATTCTTCCGTCTTATTCTTCCTCCACGATATGGGAGAAGTCGCCGACCGTGGTGATCATAACCAATGAAAACATACCTTCTTTCTTCATCACCGCAACAAGTGAGGAGACATCGTTTCCACCTCGGATGCACCCCGACGTCCATGGAATCTACGTCCAACCCCCGCGACGTCGTTCTCCACAACACCCGACGTGCGACGCCAAATATCTAGGTAGGGGTTTTGTCTTTACGTTCGGATTTTATTTGGACGTTCTTCGATAATATCGGCCACTTTTTATCAAAATAATGGAGGGTGTCGGACCACAAAAACACGACCAAACCTTCTCCCCTATTTTATTTTGATGGTTATCTTCGTGGCTTCAAATGGAAGCGACACGGTGTCGTCGCACCATGCGAAAACAAGGATAAATGTGGTGTAGAAGTGTGGTGCCATCGCGTCGCACCGAAGAACCAAGAGGAGGCTGCGGCCAGAGTGGCACCGCGGTGGAGGGGCGCGGCGCCGTTACGCCGCGCCGGACGAACCAATGCGGCGGCCTAGGGCCGCGGTGGAGCTAGAGAGGGCGGCCGGAGCCGCCAGCCACCGGTTCTGGAGGGCGGGACCAACCGGTCCCACGTGGAGTGCGCTGGCCGGTCGTTATGGCCGGCCAGATCCAAAAAGACCGGGGGTTAAACCCCCAGTCAGTGTTGTTGGGCGGACCCCCTCGCGGGTCCGCCGTTTCATCGAAGGGGGTGGTAGTTCCCCCCCTTCCGCGCTCATGCGGCGCGCACGGCACCCATGTCGAATCGGCCGCACCAGGTCGGGCCACGCCCTAGTGGGCCGAACTCGGACCCAGGTCGGGTCGACCCGGTTCGGGCTGACCCAGGGGGTCTCGGGCCGGGTCGGTCCGGGCCCGAATCACCCTAAAAATGGACAGGTTCGCTTAAAATCTCATAACATAGGCTACATACCTCTGATAGATGCACCGTCAGTTTTGATGAGATCCTTGGATCAAGAAATTCATTTAGGTATATTACACTCAAGGTTTCGGAGAACTTTGGGTATGGATGGATTGGTTCGAACACGAAACCAACTGGGCCCTCGGAGCGGAAACACATATAACGTGAGCTTCGGACGTCCGATTGACATGCCTTAAACAATGTTGAATTCCTCTTGATGAGATGGAACTTTTGGAATACTTTTCCTGGGGTTTGGAAGTAGTAGGATAGTGGTCGGGTTGTGTTGATCCCGAAATCCAACCGGGCCCCTAGAATGGAAAAGCGTATAACTTTCAGACTAGACATCCATTTGACGAACCGTCAGCGGTGTTGGTGATCACGTTGAAAACGGTCCCTATGAGTATACCATATCAGAGTTCGGGGTACAATTGAGATGTGGCAGGGTTGGTTCGTACATGAAACCAACCGGGCCCTTGGCACGAAAAGGCTAATAACTCACAGATCGGGCGTCCGATTGACGCACCGTCTTTTGTGTTGATACCCTTATGACGAGGCAGTCATTTGAGATACTTATTCATGTAAATTTGTGATAATTCGAGTATAGAACTGTATCTCGTGGAGCGGACCCTCCCAAAGACAAGCGTATGGAGTACGGAGACCGTGTAGCTAGCTGAGACCTGACGATTTCTTGACCGACTCGACTTGGAGTGAGTAGACTAGCCCAGTGGACGGAGTGCCTAGTGTTTGGAAACACACCCACGGTGGACGGAGCGCCCGGTAGTTCTCCACAGATACTCGACAGGAGGATTACCTCTATAGGCTATTATGGAGAGCACCCGGTATTTGGCGGTAGACCCTCAACGGACGGAGCGCCCGGTAGTTGGAAACAGACTCGTCGTACTCGACAGGAGGAGTACCTCAGCAGTCTAAGGTTATTGAGCAGTATCTGGGAGTTGTGACAGGATCACAATACTCGTCAAAGACGGAGCTCTTCAGCAATTACAGTTTCGATAATGAAAATCCTGGTTTGAGCTGAGTCTATGACCTTTGTGTTTACCTAATTAATGATATGGGTCACTTGATAACATAGGTACATGTATGGGAATATACCTAGGTAGTGTTTATCCATTTCTTTCATAACCTTTGTGTTTACCTCATGATTAAGATGGGTCACTTGATAACTTAGGGACATGTATGGTCATATACCTAGGTAGTGGTTATCCGTTGATTTCATAACCTCTGTGTTTCCTCATGATTGAGATGGGTTACTTGATAACATAGGTATAATTATGGGCTTATACCTAAGTAATGGTAATCTGTTTAGATCAATATTTGTGGTTATCGTTGTTGGATTTAGTGAGACCATGAGGGTCTCGGGGTCCCTACTGAGTACTGTATACTAACCCATGCACGAGCTATGCCCACACCTCGTTGTGTTGGTTGCAGATGACGGGCAGCGCTGACGTAGGTCGAGTGTTCGAGGACTTGATGGTACCCGGAGGTGGACCTCACGACGAGTCAGTATCCGGAGGTGGACATCATGATGAGACGATACTCGGGGGAGGTTGACAGGCGAGAGTGTTGTGGATGATATCTATACCTACCCTTTAGGTAGGATCTGTGGTGGATGATCCAGTAGCTGTACTATCTGTACCTACCCTTCAAGTAGGATCTGAGGTGGACGACCTAGGAGCTACTTCTATTCTTCCAGCTGTTTGTCTTTTCTGTTTTACTTCCGTTCAGTTGTAGTTTTACTTTTCAGTTGGGTTTGTATTCTGGCCCGTTTTCCTTTCAGCAATTTCATTTGTACTTAGTGTATCACTTCTGCTTGTACTTTTTGGGTTTTGTTTAATTTTATAAAGGAAATGCCTTCCCAGTTATCGGGATTTATGCCTTTGGTGCTAGTCGCCACCCCTTGGCCTATGGAAGGCAGGCTTGGGGTAGTCACGGCATGGGCCTCGAGGATGGGTCATTACAAATTGGTATTAGAGGAGTCGGTTCTACCGCAGAACTAAGGACTATGATATTTTCTTTCTGTGATGCAATAGTGTTAAGGGTACCGAGTGTGGTTCTAAGTTCTGGTAGTCCAGTGTTGGTGTGGGCGGCCGACGTATCCATACACCAGGACCCTGACAACTGATTTCTGACTTTGTGCATGAAAACGCTAATTGTGTGTGTGTTTCCAAAAGTTTTAAAATGTCTGCTCAAACCAGGTCTGCTCACCAGGTATAAATCGTTTGATCGAGTCATGTTTGTTTCATTCAGGATGCCTCCCCATGGACGACTAGCTAGAGTCCCAAGAGTTGTACGTACTGACAGCCCACCGAGCGACGTGGCTTCAGTATAGGCCCTATCCTAGTTGAGGCACCAGCAGAGGCACCATTGGTACCACCACCCATTGGGCCACTAATGCCACCGGCCCTAGCAGCAGAGAGTGCACGTCGCTTGAGCACACTGCACGAGTTCCAGCGCCAGAGGCCACCCATGTTCATGGGAGAGATGTACCCACATGCGGTTGAGGATTGGATGGAGGTTGTGGTGAGAGTCTTCAGGCTAGTAGTGATGCCATCAGACTTTATGGTGATCCTTGATGCCAGCCTCCTTCAGGAAGCAGCATGCAGATGGTGGAGCCTGATGCTCCAAATGCATGACGAGGTGACAGTTCTGTGGGATGACTTCGGGAGCCCGTTCTGGGAAGAGATTGAACCAGCCACCCATCGAGCGGTGCGTATATAGGAGCCACTACATCTACAGCAGGGTATCATAATGGTGGTGTGGTACTTAGTGAGGTTCATAGAACTCTCACAATACTCCACAGATATGGTACGAGACCCGTTCTTCAGGGCTCGAACCTTCGAGCAGGGGCTCAGGTGAGAGATTAGAGCTTCTGTTTTTTCTCACAGCATTCCTACGTAGACATAGGTGTTGGAGCGAGACCTCTTAGTGGAGAGTTTCCTTGCTGAGTAGTCTCCAGCAGCAGGACCCACCACTAGCCGGCATGCGGCATAGTCTTCTGCAGTGGGCAGTAGACAGATGACGTAGAGGTCCAAAAGGACTTGACCCACCGGTGGCCGACTGCATGACTCATGATCAGTTGTGCGGGGAAATTGGGGTGGAGTCAGAGTCAGTCGTGCCAAGAGTGGGTAGTGTTACTCTTGGAGCGGGCTTGGTCACATGGCACGGGACAATCCGACCAACCATACAGATTATCAACAGATAGATGAAGAACCCCTTAGACAGAGGTAGAGGTTCGATCAGGGCGGACCGCAAGGAGCATGTGGCCATGGCAGAGGAGCTGGCCGTGTAGCTGGAGGTGGAAGACACTCCAAGGTGTTGCCACCACCATCACCAGGAGGTCCACCCCGACCGAAGGGAACATGTGTACATGGGAGAGCTCAGCTTCAGGCAGCAGATGCATATGACTACGGAGCTTCGGATGCAGGCAGACAAGAGCAGGAGTAGTTCCAGGCATAGAACCTTTGATCTTGGTGCTTCTAGTTTCATTATTTTCATTGTTGCGTGTCTTTGTACTTTGAGCTGCAATAATAAAAGACACTTGTCCTTGTGACATTTGCTTCCTTCTTTTTTGTGTACTAAGACATTCCGGTTTAAACTGTTGACTTGACCCTCACTTTCTAGATTCCTGCTGGAAGAGACCCAGTGATCTCACAAGGATGCCGACAGTGTGACTCGACCCTTAGAGGCAAGAGTGACAGTTGGATCTCTTGGTAATAATGTAGAGGCCTTACGACGTCGTCCATGGCATTAATGCATCATTCATGTCCGGATTGATTGTATTAGGAAAAGAACGTGGTTTATCATGGGAACGAGACAAGATTTCTATTATCGGAAAAGAAGAAATCTTAGCAGCTCTTGTAGGACCAGAGATGGTCCAGGCCAAGAAAGAGAAGGTCCAGGTCATCCAGGAGCGGATGAAGACTGCACAGAGCAGGAAGAAATCATATGTTGATAGGAGACAGGACCACTGGAATTTGAGGATAGCAACCATGTTTTCTTACGGGTCTCACCTCGACGAGGTCTATGGAGATGTGGCCCAGGCGGCAAGTAATATCCAAGGTTCAGTGGACCTTTTCAGGTCCTCAGTTGGTTAGGCGAGGTGGCATTCCATTTGACCCATCCACCTTAGTTGCACCAGGTGCACAGAGACTTCCACATATCTCAACTGAGGAGATACGAGCACGACCCTTCACATATCATCGACCATGGGGAGCTTGACTTTGACGATGGGGTGACTTTTTCGGGGTTCCAGTAGAGGTTGAGGATCTATAGGAGCAGAACCTATGAGGACTGTCGATTCCTCTTGTGCACTTTCGTTGGAAGCACGAGAACCTCCAGGTGAGCACATGGTAGCGGAAGGTTCTGATGTGTGCTCAGTACCACTTTTGTATCCCTAGTTTGTGTTAAAGCTTTACGAGGACGTAAATCCCTGAGGTGGGAGTAATGTAAAGACCTGGAAATTTCAAGGAAATTTTTTTCTTAATTTGGTTGGGATTTTAAAATAACGCAGTTTTTGACGGCGCCTGATTCCGAGGCCCGGTGTGCCCAGAATCAATTTTTGAAGATTAGCTCGGGTACGTTTAGTGAACGAACGAGCTGGTTTTTCTAACATTTAATCTGGAGATCGGAATCAATATCTGAGGGCACCGATTAAACCGCATCACTCGTAATTGCTTAAGAGGACCGTTATTGAAGATGCGTTTTCTTGGGAGGAGTTGTTAAAAATTTGTGGATTAATAATGAATTGAATAAAACAAATGTGGAAATATTTTTTATTAATTCTTTATCCTAGTGGTTATATCCAACATGGGGTAGTTAGGGTGGGACCCACAAACCCCTAACTATCCATGAGAGGATTAAAGGTGAGGTGGGTCCCACACGATCCCCCAGCTTTTCACTATAACCAAAACTCCTTAAAACCCCCCTCTTTATTTTTGTAACTCATCTTAAATTGAGTAACATTCCATTTATTCTATCTCTCCCTTAACTCTCGCCAACACATAACATAATTAATTAATTGAACCTATTCAATTAATTAACTAACTGTTTTGAATTTCGAATGAAAATACTTGTGTTAATAAAATAATAGCATGAACCTATTATTTTCCTTTGACACATTTAGTGTGGGGAGAAAAGGGAAAGAGCTCTTGTGTAAGAGAAGGAGGAAGTTCCTCTTGGGTGGAAGAACATCATCCTCTCTGTGAAGAACGGTTCTTATCCGATTAAGAACATCGACCCCTCAATATAGAATGACTTGGCGACCCAGATTCTTCTGTCTTCTTCTTCCTCCATGACAAGGGTGAAGTCGCGGTCCATGGTGATCATCGCCAACGACAATGTACCTTCCTTCTTCATCACCTCAACAAGTGAGGAGACGTCGTTTCCTCCTCAGATGCACCCCGACATCCACGAAATCTACGTCCGACCCCCGCGACGTTGTTCTCCGCGACACCCGACGTGCGACGTCAAATATCCAGGTAGGGGTTTTGTCTTTACGTTTGGATATTATTTGGACGTTCTTCGATAATATAGGCCACCTGTTATCAAAATAACAGAGGGGTCGGACCGCACAAAAATGGCCAAACCTCCTCCCCTATTTTATTTTGATGGTTATCTTCGTGGATTGAAATGGAAGCGACGATGTGCCATCACACCACATGGAAAAAAGGAGAAATGAAGCGAAGAAGCGCAGTGCTGTCGTGCCATGCCGTTCAGAACGAACGAAGTCGCAACCGGAGTCGGGCCGCGGAAGAGCTAGAGAGGGCGGCCGTAGCCGCCAATTATTGACGGCGGGACCAACCGGTCCCGCGTGGAGTGCACTGGCCAGCCGTTACGGCCAGCCAGATACGGAAAGACCGGTGGTCAAACCCCCCGGTCAGCGCTATTGGGCAGACCCCCCCGCCTCCCCGCGGGTCTGCCGTTTCATCGATGGGGGTGGCGGTTCCCCCCTTCCGCACTCACGCGGCGTGCGCGGCGCCCATGCCAGACAGACCGACCACATAGGGCCGGGCAGCCCGTGCCGGGCCAGGCTGCGCCGGCTGGGCTGAGCCGCTCCATCCAGGCCGCGCCGCGCCCTAGTGGGCCGGACTTGGACCCGGGTCGGGTCGACCCGGTTCAGGCTGACCCACGGGGTCTCGGGCCGGGTCGGTCCGGGCCCGAAACCCCCTAAAACTGGACAGGTTCTCTTAAAACCCCATAACATGGGCCACAGACCTCCGATCGATGAACCATCTATTGCGATTCGATACATGGATCGAGACGGTCGTTTCGGTATATTACACTCAAGGCTTAGGAGAACTTTGGGTACATCCGGGTTGGTTTGAACCCGAAACCACCCGGGCCCTCGGAGCGGAAACACTTATAACTTGAGCTCTGGACGTCCGATTGACGTGTCGTTGACCTTGTTGGATTCCTCTTGATGAGACAGAACTTTTGGCATACTTCGCCTAAGGTTTGAACGCATTTGGATAGTGGCTGGGTTGGGTTGAACCTGAAATCCAACCGGGCCGCAAGAACGGAAAAGCTATAACTTTCAGACCGAACGTCTGTTTGATGAACCATCAGCGACGTTGGTGATCACGTTGAGAAATGGTACCTATGAGTATACCCTATGGGATTTCGGGTTATATTTGAGATACGGCTGGGTTGGTTCGCACATGAAACCAACTGGGCCCCTGGGACAAAAAAGGTAATAACTCACAGACTGGGAATCCGATTGATGCGCCGTCTTTTGCGTTGAGACCCCTATGACGAGGCGGTCCTTTGAGATACTTCTTTGTGGACCTTTGTGATACTTGGATTATCAACCTGTAGCTCTTTGATAAGACCCTCATGGAGTCGAGTGTACAGATTACGGAGACCGTGTAGCCAGCTGAGACCTGACGAATGCTTGACCGACTCGACTTGGAGTGAGTCGACTAGCCCAATGGACGGAGCACCACGTACTTGGAGACAGAACCATGGCGGACATAGTTCCCTGTAGTTGGCCGCAGACCCGCGGTACTCGACATGAAGAGTACCTTTGTAGGCTATTAGGGAGAGTGCCCAGTAATTGGCGGCATACCCTCAGTGGGCGGATTTCCCGATAGTTGGCAGTAGACCCGCGGTACCCGATAGGAGGAGTACCTCCGCAGTCTAAGGTTAGTGAGAAGTATCTCAGAGTCGTGACAGGATCACTGTAATCATCATAGTTTGATCTCTTTAGCAATTATAGTTTCAATAATGAAAATCCCGATTTGAGCTGAATCTATGACCTTTGTGTTTACCTTATGAATGAGATGGGTCACTTGATAACTTAGGTATATGTATGGGAATATACCTAGGTAGTGGTTATCTTTTGATTTCATAACCTTTGTGTTTACCTCATGATTGAGATGGGTCACTTTATTGCTTAGGTATATGTATGGGAATATACCTAGGTAGTGGTTATCCATTGATTTCATAACCATTGTGTTTCCTCATGATTGTGATGGGTTGCTTGATAACTTAGGTATAAGTATGGGATTATACCTAAGTAAGGGTTATCTCTTGAGATCCTTCTTTGTGGTTATCCTTGTTGGATTTAGTGAGACCTTGAGGGTCTCGGGGTCCCTACTGAGTATCGTATACTCACCCCTGCACGGGCTATGCCCGCACATCGTTGTGTTGGTTTCAGACGACGGGCAACGTTGACAGAGGCCGAGCGTTTGAGGACTAGACGGTACCCTAAGGTGGACCTCACGATGGGTTAGTATCGAGAGGTGGATTTCACAACAAGACGATAATTGGAGGAGGTTGAAGGGAGAGAGCGTTGTGCAGGCTATCTATACCTACCCTTCAGGTAGGATCGATGGTGGATGATCCAAGAGTTGCGCTATCTGTACCTACCCTTCAGGTAGGATCCGAGGTGGACGACCTTGGAGCTAATTCTATTCTTCTAGCTGTTTTTCTTTTCTGTTGTACTTTTGTTCAGTTGTAGTTGTACTTTTCATTTGGGTTTTTTTCCTGGCCCATTTACTTTTCAGCACATTCTTTTGTTCTTAGTGTATTACATCCGCTTTTACTCTGTGGGTTTTGTTTACTTTTATAAATGCAATTCCTTCCTAGTTATCTGGATTTACGCCTTTGGTGCTAGTCGCCATCCCCTGTCCTATGAAAGGCGGGCTTAGGTAGTCACAGGACGGGCCCCGAGGACAGGTCATGACATAATATCCCAAAATTCCAAATATCATTATAGAATTTTTTACAGTGAAATCCAACCAAATAAGGATTTTTTTTATCCTAAGGAGGATACACAAAGTAGATTTACTGTTTTTAAATAAGCATTTTTCCTATAACTCCTTAAATTATTTTTAAGACATGAAGATATTACAAAATCATTATATTCTATATGATTATATGTTTATATATCACATTAATTATGTACACCCACCACCAATTATATCTAAGGGGTTATGATATCATTGCGTGTGTGTCTAGTAGACTATCACCTCTTGAACAAATGACATTCATTTTCACCTACCACCTTTCATGGTTGTGTATTAAAAAAGATATAATGTATATTTATGATATTTGTAATATAATTATACATATGTAATCATTATATTTTGTATATAATTTTTTTACTTTCCCTTCCAATGGGGAACGATAACATCTCTTGTGTGTACGATGGGCTGCCGGCTCACAGTGTGATGTGATTCATCGTACAGTAATGCCTATACATGGATGGTGATAAGGATAAAAATAATATTTATATGTTATTAATATAAATATTGTTTTAAATTAAATTAAAAATTATATCTATTAATTGATAATATATATAATTTCCTTTATAACCTTTTCACTCAAGGGATACTGATTAATAAGTACTATTTAGGGATAATTTGTTATCAAAAAGTAATATATATGATATTTCAAATATTAATGTGGTTATATAACAAATTAATTACATTTGAACCACTTTACATGTGTTTATAATACATTCAACCAAAATGAAGTGTTAGTTTAGGAATTTTGTCCCAATTATCATTCCATTGAGACTTATTTGTTATTATGAACCATATCACATTTATTTCACCTATATACTAGAAATTATTCCTTTAATATAATAATTATTTTTAACATCATTGTATTTTATGTTTTACTATGAATCATCTTGTACTAGTGGGTTTGAAAATAAAAAATCGAAGTTGTGAAAGTTATTGTCCAATGTTACATTATTTTGTCTTTACTAAATTTCACTTGAAACAACCAGATTATAATGATAATTTATTATGGGGAATTAATATTTTCATAAATGTAAATATTATTTTATGATGTAATTAATTATTCACTAAATATTATTCCATATTTATATCTGGTGTTTATTTTTACTGTTTTTGATTTATTATTGAAATATTGAAAAATCTATATCCTTTATAAAATATGGATACTTGATGACAAGAAACATTCTTTATGAATTAAATATATTATTATTATATATAAAAAATGTTTAAATAATGATATAAATTGGTGGAAAGTTGTTATAAATAGGCCCATGATGCATTAGTAGTATAATAAGTTGAATCAATTGTCCAAATATGATCGGTTTTTACCGAGATGTTTTCAACTGTATTATAGATAGATCTTGATGGTGAGCATATCATGTGATTAGGAAAAATGATTTAAAATTAATTACAATTTAAATCATTAAAAATTCAGTTAATATTATTATCCATTGTATTTTCATTATGATATTATCTAGGGGTTCATTCCACTATCATTGTGTTGATTAAATAGAATTTTTTTCATTATTTATCATTCCATATTGATTATACCATATACTAATATTATAGTCATGTTATTTAAATTACATAAGTGATTGATTATTTTCCATAACATGATGTTCAGAGTTTTTAATTCATTATTGCCTCCACTATACCTAATTGATAACATTAAATTGAGATCATCATTTTTTTATTTCAATTAGTTATGAAGTTGAGTCCTTTAACCGAGAGTTCATCATTGTAGTCAAAGATTGCTTCCCACTCATCACATTCCAAAAAATCATTCCCACTTTGGTGTGAATTAGTTGTCGAAGACTCCTTAACTACATTTTCTAGTTTGGAGGTACATGGTTCCTTTTCAGGTGGTTCGAACTCCAAAGAATTTGTTCCCACTTTCATCAGAACTTCTTAAGGGATTTTCCTTTTGCTGGAAGATCTATTGACCGACGGTCTAAGAAGGAACAAGTAGTCATTCTTCTTCTGTGACCTATGAGAGTGTATTATGAACCCCGCCAAGTCCATGATGGTATTTTTCCCATTCATAGTGGATAATCTGATAACTTACTCCACCAGTTTCCTTTCCTTGGGCTCAGTTGGGGACTCCGAGTCGGACTCCCTAACCTCTCCAGGAGTCGCCTCTGCCTCATCCCCTTCCTCAACCACATGTTGCTCTTCAACTTCCAGCATTGCATACTGGTTAAAAGAGTGGGTATCCACTCCACCAAACATCCTCGTATCAGTATAGGATGATTTCACCTGGAGGACTTGCTCGGGAACCTCTAAAATTCTAGGTTGTTCATAACCACAAACCATGTACTGAATAAGACTGCTTGAAACCTCCCATATCTCACTTTGAGGCTGCCCAACATCACCTGGAGTAGGGACCTTAAAACTCATCGCCGCACCACTAGCCAAATTGGGACAAGAGGAGTGACAACTATGAATACATCTGCAATGTTTATTGGGATTATAAGGATGTTAGACTCCAATGGTCTGTTATTAGAGGTAAAATCTCTGATAGTATTAAATTTCAATTTGTGGATTCTAATATTTCGTATCATGCTGTTTTAGTATAGTTTTGGGGTAGGATTGTCTTTGTGTTTTTGGATTGGTTTATCACTTTTCCCTAAAGTGTTTCTCATTATAAAAATATATATGTTGAGTGAAGTTGATTCCTTTGAATGAGATTAAGGGATACTAAGATATTTATTTTGTTAGGATGTATTTTTTATTCCTAATGTAAAATTCGCATCATGTATATATCTAGTCATCTAAACATGTAAACTAATTGGTAATTCCTGATTTTATTCCTTGTATCTATGCCAATATAATGTTGTAAGACCCCAGATTTGAGAAAATGGTTTAGGGGTCATTACGGTTGGTATCATAAGAATATTATGCAAAACCTCAAGATGTTGTTTAAGAAAAAATATATTATGGAATACAAACCTGTTATAATATTTTAATATGAGTGTATAATAATAGCATAATGATTTTTAAAGGATGATATTACTTGGTTTTCTAAGAAATACATCCATGTCTGGATTCTACAAGTCGACACAGTTCTAGAATAGAGATACCAAGGATAATAAATCTGAAAAGGGTGCAACTAGATTAACCTGATCATCTCTTGGTGCCCGACCAATACACTTATTTCACACATTATTTGAAACTCCTGGGGGATATGCATAGATTAAGTCATATTTTCTTTACAAATCATATTGATGGTTTCTAAAACAAATATATGCTCATAGATACCACATTTATAATTCTATTATTATCATTGCATGAATATTTATATATGTGTATTTTTACAAGATCTTCAGAGTTTCACATTATAATTTAAGTATCATTATTATATTATATTATCATGTACATTCCATTATTTAGAAATGGAAACATAAAGGATGATGTTTATCAATAATCATGAAAAATGTTAATATTTCTCAAACGAGGAAGCCAATACATCTTGTATTGGAACTGAGGAAATTATTTATATATTAGAGGATTTTAATCAAGATATGAAATATAACCTCTTTGATATTGAACGTATCATTCCAAACTATAATAGATCACTATACTTTATTGAATCACCCATGATTTGGGGGGAATATTAAAAAAGTGGTGGCTGATTAGTGGGTTATCATTAGATATATTATAATTATAGGACTAATGTGTTGTGAAATTGAAGGGGTAACAATTTCATTTTCTTATACCAAAAGAGATGTTGGTTAATTCTGGTCAGTAATCCATAATAAATTGGAAGAAGAGTAAATAGAGCTCAATGAATAAAAATATTTTAAATATAAATTATTTGACTAGTATTTCCCTCATGGGAAAAAGATCAGATGAATATTATTTTTTCAAATTACTGAAAAATAATTAATATTTTGATGTTAGGTATGGGGATACCTTTATATATTTATCAAGGAATGATATAGATTACATACATGATAAAGAGTGTATAATTTACCATTTTTTTGAATTGATTATTCTAAGTCTTCAAAGGGCACTAGGATCTCAATTTTTTATTATAATGAAATATTTTTATTTCCTTTCAAAATGGAAAATAAAATATTCCTATATTATGTCTTATAGGGGAAGAAATATAAGAAAAGGATGAACAAAAAAACAAATAGAGAAAGAGAATAAGATACTGATTCATTACCAAACATATAATAATTTTTAAAATAACATTATGGTACTTTATTGAAGGGAATGGGAGTTTTCAACATGTGTGGGGAGAATATCCACCATGCTCTTGATTTCATTGAAAAAAATTTCCAATCTGTAATTAAAAACTATAGAGAGATGGGGAACTATGAAAATGAATTACCTAATATTCTAGGGAGTATAACATAGAATGAGATAATGGATCAAGGTATGGATTATTAAATTAATACAAATGTGTTTGAATTATTCATGTGGTTGTGTTTAAATTTAATAAATATGTCATTTTAGAATTTTATCAATGATATCATGTTCATAAAAATAATTACATTAATACCGATTTTACTGTATAATTTTTTCCAATGTGGATTTTAAATCATATGTTGAACAATATCAATGACCAAAGAAAATTATTTAGATCAAATTTTAACCTCTGTGAAAACAAATGATTGGGGGAAAGATAACAATTTATATGTTCTTGATTCTGAGAAGATGATTGTTGTGTAAAAATATGATAGATATGGATATTGAAAATTGTATAGTACTAAATACACTATCATTGATTAAATATTTTTTTATAACGATGTCAATGTTAACATTGATGTAGTAAACATCAATTTTGGATTGAAAGAATATGACCAATAAACTGGTTCATATTTAAAATTTAAAGGAGAATAAATATTTTCAATAATGCATTATGGAAATTAATATTATTACCATGCTTTAAGAGAATACATGATGATGTAATTCAGATGTTTGGTTTGTGATTATTTTAAGACACTTTATTTTGTTTCTTGTATTAATGATAATTTCATTTGGAAAATTGAGTGGCCTTATTTATAATGTTATGGATCAAAATATTCTGCAAGGGTCATATTATTATCCACTTATGAAATAGTTTATATTAATAATTTGGATGATGTTTTCGATAATAATAAATTAATTAACTATATAGTTATTTATGTATATTAGATAAATTTTTCAATCAATTTTTTCATAACAGCAATATTATATAGATCAAATGGTATATATTTTTCTATCATGGATATTATAATCCATTAAAATTGAATATTAGTGCGTCAACAAAAAAATTAATTTTTTGATATTTATTTCATTGAGAAAGTAATTAATTGGAAATTCATCTAGGCATAACCAAAAGATGAAATTCTGATTATAGAATAATAATATACCAGGTAAGTATATTTCATTAAATTCATAGGGAGTGGACTAATTACTAAAAATTGGGAAAAGTATCGTGAAATAAAATGTTATCATATTATCATAATTTTGATGATATCAATTCCCTTATTCTAAATTCTGGTTTAGGTTTTTTTGGTCATTAACATTCTCCTACAAATGTTATCTATCACTCTCCATCAGTATTTGGGTGTTAGTTTTATATTCTATTTACATTCATTCACATTCCATCTACATTAACTTTTTTGGAAACCTTCTATTTTTAATCTATATAACATTTTCAATTCATATTATCCCTTATTAAAGAATATATTAATAAAATTTTATGGTTGGGGTTTTCAAATGAAGGTTTTTTTTAAATTTCAAACCCATGATTACTAAGATAATGATTAAATTGCGAATAAAAAATTGTATTTACACTAGGGAGAATGTGCCACCCAAAACATATAATGTAAATTTATTTTTATCAGAAATTCCTAAGGAACATTTCAACATCCATCCCATAATACTCGAGACCATACTTTGGTAAAAAATCCATCCTAGTATTTCTTTGGTGTTATCCAATGGACGATACCCGAAGAAAAGTTATAATTCCTCAATGATCATTTTTTTGTTATTTCATCCTCCAACTCCTTAAAATTCCACTAATAATTGATCATATAATAAACTTAGTATATTACATATAAAAAAAATTCTGTAATGTTAATGACCTAAAACAATCCATACTTCCATTAATGGCTTACAAATTAATCAAACATGTGTACGGTGAACTACCATATCACGAATTGATGTCATTTGATTTTTCATTACATCCATTAAAGGCTGGGTATAATGATGGTTGTAATGTATTTATATAACATTAATAATATTATTATACTTTCTGTGTATTCTACAACATATACCTTTCTTCATTCCATTTCCCTTGGGATATTTAATACTTCAATAATGTATACGAAGGACGACAACCTCGTGAAGCGATTTGATTTATCTTTCACTTACATTTTTCATCAAAGGATAATAGAATATATTTAAGGATTATATGTGATTTATAACTCATATTTATTGTATTAATTTCATATTTATAATTTTTAATGGATAATATATGTAATTTTTATTTTCACCATTTCACTCAATAAATGAGTATAATTCCATTCGTGTACATGTGGACTAGAATAATCATGAAATCACGTGACACTATTTTTGTCACCACAAAACATATATGTTTTATTTAATTATACTTAACGTACTAATATGTTATTTTTTATATTAGTATCATTCTATAAATACCAAAATTAAATTTACTAATTTTTATTGGAAAATGGAAACGTTACTAACGTGTATATACAACATAACATCTCCATGATCTTAACATATATCATTTCTAAAATCCATCATTCATAATTAGTCTTAAAAAATAATTGATTTATAAATATGAATATTATTTCATGAATATTTTTCATTATATGTTTAAAATATACAATATAGACATGAATCTGATCCTTGATGACAAAACATGAACGAGAAAATTAGAAACTTAACACTTGAAACAAAGAAAATAAGGAATGATTGTTAATGAATGTTTAATTAAATGGGAAAATGGATCATTTATTATAATAAAAATATTGATATTTTTCATGAGTAAAACAATAAACATTTCAAAATCATTATACATGTGGTTAAATCATGTTCAAACAAAAGGAATCCTGAGTTTAGTGATTTCATCTAAATTTACATTCCATTGAGACTTAATTATTATAATACATTAATTTAAATTTATGTGGTGTATGTACATCCCATTTTTCATTTAATACGATGAATCATTCAAATTTTTATTATTTTTGTTCATTTATTTTAATCATTTCATCTAAGTTGATTTGGATTGAAAATTAACTATTGTAAAATGTAATATTATAGTCTCAAAATATTTTTCTATTGTTACAATTATCTGGAATCAATGAATTACGATTGATAATTTTTCATTATAAATGTAAATATTATTAAATAAAAATATTTATTTCCATAATTGAGTTCTATTTTAATATATGGTGTTTACGTTGAATGTTAATTGATTAACTAGGGAGATATTGATAAATATGTATCCTTTACTCAATATGTATACTTAAGGATTTGGAACATTGTTTCTGAATTAAATAGATTATTAAGTATTTGAGGAATTATTTTTAATTAAATATATGGGTGGGGATTGGTTATTGATAACCCCATGATGATTCTATATTCTCAATAGACGAATTAGCTGGCCAAATCAATGGGGATTTTACCTGGTATTTTTAATGGTCTTTCATGAGGATAGATCTTGATGATATAGGTATCATATTCCAAGGAAACAAGCCATAAGAAAATTAATAATCTCACACATTAATAATTTATTTAGTATTTCTATCAATTATATTTTTAGGCTATTATATATGGATGTATTTCATTGTCAGTTTATCGATTAAATGTAATGAGTTTTTAGTTTTCAAACTTGTTAAATTCATTACTCCATTTATTTACATGATAGTCAAAGTATTTAAATGATATTTTTCTTAATTTATTCAATTTTTTTTACTATTATTAGTTATTCCTGGATTCTTTTAGTTTACTTAACGCTTAATGTGCATATGACTTCACCAATGTTTTTTTTCTTTTCCCTAGTTTATAAATATGAATCATTTGAATGTGTTTGAAAGGTACTAAAAATTTATTTTATTAATCATTATTTTAAAAAAAAATATTAAATGATTATCTTGTATGTACATATTTTTTCTAAAATAAATAACTGATCGATCCTATTGGATATCGTTCCTTGTATCTATGCCATGGTAATGAATCAAGACATCAGCTCTCGGTGACTAGGGGTGGGTTGGATGCATCAAAAGAATCCAAAATAGAAACTTCTAGAGTCCTAGAAATTATGTGGTATAACTATATAAATAAAATATTTTTTAGACAAGTTTTTTGGTCATTTTTAAGCTTATCAATTTAGGTTATCCCTGGTAAACCAATTTTCACCCTAAACACAATAATTTTATTTTATTTCCTTGAATATAAATTATGATATTAAATTATGTAGAAATTATTAAATAATATAAATTATTATTAAATAAAATATAGAATCTATTTTTCAAATTAAATCCATAAAAGAGGGAAATTATTATTTATAAGTTAACCCACACACATGATGAAAAATATTTTTTTATGAAGTGTATTTTTCAGGGAAAAATTATTTTATATTAAATATATTTTTAATATCTTTTATTTTATAAATATAAATTATTATATTTTATTTATAATATATAAATTTAATTTAAATAAATTTTAATTAATTTGTATTTGTTAAAAGTATATAAATTATTCAATTTAAAATAATTTTCAAGAAGGATCTCAATTTAAACAAAAAAACATATAATAAAATCCAATATGATGTTATTTGAAATGAAAAAAAGTATATTAATTATAAATATAAAATACATATTTTAATATAAATAATGTTCAATAAATAATGGGTATTTTAAATATATTAATTTGTTGGAAATAAATTATTTTTTGGGGGAAATTT
Source organism: Viscum album (assembly GCA_963277665.1). Classification (NCBI taxonomy): domain Eukaryota; kingdom Viridiplantae; phylum Streptophyta; class Magnoliopsida; order Santalales; family Viscaceae; genus Viscum; species Viscum album. Next base: position 2,042,927,517 of record OY728126.1, on the reverse strand, counting down.
GTATTTTTTACTATTCATGGAAATATCAGTATTTTTCAAAAAAAAATCCCATATTTCAACCTATGTAAATGTTTGTATTCTAATTTAGGAAGTGATGATAATTTTATTATATAATTTTCTTAATGGTAAAATTTTTATATAATATATTTTTAATTTTGAGAAATGAATAATCTTATTTTGAGATAACATGTTTTTAATGAAAAAAATAATTTTTTATAAATTTATTTATTATTTCCTAAAAATTTATCATTAATTTTTATTGATTACAAAATTTATATATTTCTATTTCCTATAATTTATTGAACACTATTTATATCTTCTGAATTAATTACTTGGATATAATTTTAATATATATCATGAGTTTTTTAAGAACATTGTTTCCAGTTAAATACACTATCAAACATTGTTTTATATTCCAAAATATCAAGTTGTTACATACTCTCCCAAATTAATAAATTTCATCCTAGAATTTTTAACATTACCATTTTCATTAATGAATTTGTATTTTGAAATACATTATTTGATGTGTGCAACATAAAAAGGATTAATAAAACATCCTACTGATAAGAGAGAAAATTACATACAACAATAATATATAATAACTCAAATTAGATTTCCAAATTAGATAAAATTGGTGGTATGTGATGATTTGATCATGGAAGAAAACATTATGTAATTATTATGTGTTAGATAGGTCATTTATAATACGAAATTGGATGATCAATATTATTTAAAAGACCTCAATACAATATATCTACAATGAGATAAAATATCATATGTTCATTAGAGATGAAGGAACTAGGGAAAAAATTATTTTAGGATAAGTTATCATGATTTTAGGAACTATTTAATCATATAAAATTAAAAATATTGAAATATACTTACAATATTTGTATAATTTCATCATTAACATTATTTTCACCACAATGTAATCTTTTTCAACAAAATATTAGTTATGAAGATGAATTATTCATCCATGAAGCACTATAGTGAACTGTAAAAGAATTGAAAACCATAAAAGGGATAGTACATCTATTACATATTTTATTACATATTATCCAAATAAAGAATTGGTTGGGAAAATTTATGATAATTTCATTTAATTAATAATCCTTTTTATAATGAAATGATAAAATATTATCTAAGATCCAATAGCCAAACCCAATATTGAATCTAAATAATTCCAAAAAAATATATTTATATCCATAATAATCTTAATAACATCAACATTAATGATTCTTGAAACTTCGTTGTTTTCTCATTCCCTTCATCTTACAAGGGAAAAAATTCATCAATCTAATTTTTTAATTACATTAAAATCTTAGTCCTGAAATAATTTTCTATTTTCTAGATATATATATGATAAAAAATGAATTCCACTACTTATCTCATAATAAATTATAATATAAACCATTTATTTTATCAATACAATAAAATTTGTTTTAGAAAATGTAAATGCAAACATCACATTAATAAATTTATTCGCATATACCTCAACCAAATAAAACATCCCCTAAAATATAACAATCCACATTAACATACCATCACATAAAATATCAATGTGGTGTCTAATAAATTGACCGTATGATAATCATTAATCCTAAAAAATATGTTATCAATAACTATTAAAACAACATCACATTAAATTATTGTAATCTATAGAGTTATTTAAATCATTTCTTGGTTGTAATATATAACATCCACGAACTAACAATCCCAAATCAAATATTTAAAACATAAAAATTAATTTTTTTAAATTTATATTGATGACGTTGATCTTAGTTTCCCTTAAAAAAATAACTATAAATGAAAATATTGGATCACATAAATTCTCAAAGACCTTTTAATTTCAATGTTCTAAGGAAATATAGAATACTCTTAACATCATCTATTCTTAATCAACTTGTTCACAGATAATAATATCATATCCAAATATACCATACCTTTCATATTCCACATTAGTACATCATAATATTCTAGATGAAAATATATTAGAAACAATTCATCCGAAATAAATATTTATAACTTTGGGAATATTAATCATAATAAAGGTGATATTAAATTCGTATTAAGGGTAAACATAATTATTAAATATTTAATGTTATGATAGAGAATAGTCAGAGAATATATATATTTTGACATAATCAATGTGAATGGGTATAACATAAAAATATTTATACCCTCCACTAACTACAAATTAAAATACGAAATCATGGAATCAGTATTTTACAAACTAATTAGTCATCTAAATCAATAATAATTATCCATGTGATACCAATATTGATCATAAAAATATTATATACCCATAGAAAGTATTGAATAACATATTGGTGACATAGAAACAATATCATTATATCACACATGTAAATAGAAATTATAATACGAATGACATCCATATCTAGATTATAAAATTCATTAAAGGGATATTATAGACACACCAATCATTGTTCTAACATGTAAAAACTAATCCATGGTTAATTATGTTACCACATATCTAGATATTATAACGCAAACACAATTAATCATAAAAGTATTCCTAGAAACTTATCATAATAATTTTACATAGGGAATTTATTTCCTTATAAACATATTGAAAAAACCACTATTCTTTTCAAGACATGACTAACATATGGAAATGAAATATGCTGGATAACTATATATTTAAATCATTTTAGACCCATGTAAAATATATTTCACCAAAAAACCTCTTTAATACATGACTAACATATTTAGAAGAAATGGGTTCCATCGAAAAATATCTAAAAAATGATTAACCCATGGAAACAAACATGGTATATATAAATGTCATTGAAACATTATTAATTCATCCAATGTACGTATGGAAATTGTATCATTACAAAACATTATCATTAAATAATTTACCAAAACATGGGTCTTTGACATTGAGGAATGAAAATATCATTAAAAGAAAATTATTTTTTGTTAAAAGTAATCCTTTTCACTTTGAAACTAGATTTATGACTAAAAAAATAAATAATTATGACATCAATTTTGTTGTAATTTTTTTAAATATAAATGAATATTAAAATATTATAATTATCCTAATACATGTAATATATTTTGATCTAGTAGATCATAAATATAAACATTCTGAAAAAAATACATGTGACTCATTCAGAAAAAGTTATGATATTTTCTTTTAAAACATCTTAAAATATGGTAAAATACCATATTAAATATCATCTAGAAATAACAGTTTTTTAATGAATTATTTTGAATATTATAGCATATAATTTCATCTAATGGATCCTTTTAGATAAAAATACAAAAAAAAATATTGTAACACAATTCCATTTCCAATTTTTTTAACACTTCAATTAAATTCCCTATGAAATAATAACATCAAATTAAAATTATAATTTAATTAAAATAATAAGTTTTATGACATAACATTACATAGTGTATTATATAAAACTCAAAAATTTGTATTGGTCCATGTCATAAACATATATCCCAAATAAATATAATTTGGGAAAAATAACCGTAAATATCATACCATTGAATTTGAAAATTAATTAATGAAGAAATTCTGTGTATAAAATGAAAATATATATTAAAAAATGTTATAAAATATTGATATACTAAAAATTAATTACAATAATATTCAACAAAAACAAAATAAAATGAAGAAGTAATATGACCCAATAAAAATAATTAGTGTTATGAAATTCTTCACCAGATGGTAACATTCAATAGAAATCCCCATGTATGAAATACATGGCATTGAAAAATAGCATAAAATTATTTTTTATGTATTCGTGATATTTCATTTAAAATATATATAATAAGAAAAAAATAAATGGTTAATATAAAATATGTATTATATAAGTAAAAGAGAGTTGAGGAGACCCCTTAACAAATTCTGGCCTATCTTTTTATGTCATTAAACTATTATATAAGAAGAACTCCTAAATTATTAAACTTTTATAAAAACCTTATTAGTAAAATAACTTATATTTAAATAATTTATTTTATTTATTTATAATATTATATTTAAATACTTAATTAGCTAATTTAATGTCAGGTGTTTTGAGAATGTTTCTATCTTTATTTCAAAACGACTTCATCAAGTTCACTATGGTCAAAATCGAAATTTTTTAATAATATAAAGAATAATCATTACGAAATAATTATATTATTTATTCATAAATCATACTTCTAAAATTAATCATGGAAAATATTTATCAAAAATTAACAACTTTTTGATCATGGATATAGTAGGTGATAATAATTCATGAGCTAAGTTTCCATTTCTAAATGATTAATATAGAAATAAAGTCTATATTATTTTATATTTCTATAAATATAATAATAACATAAATACAATACCATTAATTAAATATAAATTAATAAATATATATATAATTTTTTTATTACGGTGATGAAATATTGATCACATCGCTTCAGGGTGGTGTTTGTTGATGAGTACATGAAAGACATTACCTTTTTCCAGTGTAAGAAATAAAATTGATATATTATATTTTCATATGATATATAGGACAATAATATAATTATGATTTCATTTATATCACATTTATTCATTAAAATTATCCTTATTATGTAAATACATTTGATTGAAAAATAGGAAACTATGATTGATAGTGTATTCAACACTCAGTCCCAAGCTTAAATGACCGACAATATATATATATATATATATATATATATATATACAATTTAACATAGCCATTAAACTGGTGTTTATGAATATTATTAAATATTTTTTTATGTATATATATATATATATTCATAACACTATAAATTATCGATAAATGTGTACTAAACAATCATTCAATATTATGTAATTGTATTTTATTTTTAAAAAATATGTTTTCTTTAAACATAATTTTTATTACTATTCTTAAATAATATATTATAACATCTTCTAGTAAAATATTTTAATTTTATCTAATAAATAAGATTAATTCTGTAAATATGAATATAAATATTTACATTTTGATAAATTTTTTTATTTTTTAGAAATATATTAAATTTTCCATGGATAGTTTAAAATAACGATTTTTAAAAAAAATTATTTCATTTAAATAAATTAAAAAATTTAAAATAACAATTTTGTATTGAAATTTTTTTAATGTTACATAAGTTTTGTTTGGTTTAATTATACCCACTTAATTTATTTTTTAAACATATATTGGTTAGATTCTAGAAAATGTTTTTCATTGGATTTAAAAATATATTTTTTCTGAAAACAATTTACAAAAGCATATTGTTTTATATTTTTAATTATTTATTTATAATAGTAATTAATTATTATTTGAATGAAATATATTTATTATGTGTAAATAAATATTAATTATTATTTTTAAAATAATTATTATTATTCATATATTTATTATAAAATCATATTTTCCAAGAAAAATAAACTTCTTCAAAACCTGTTTTTCATCTCATCAATGGGTTTAACTATAAATTAAAATATTCCAATTTATTATATTGAATTTTGATTAATTGATTCCATATTTGGAATATGAAAAATTAATATAATCTGATATTTTGAACTTAAATTTTTACTATAATGAACAATGAAATGGTAGAAATAAATTATCATAGTTAATGTTAAAATTGGTTAACTTGTGGTTAAATTAAATAGATTATGGTGAAAAAAAATATTTTTAATGAAATATTTTATGTCCAAATTTAGACCAAATTAATCTTATGTATCTATGATTATCCATTTTTATCTTTTATGGATGTTAAAAACATGGATACATATTTTTGTTTTGAAAAATTACAAGTGTGACACTCACCTCCGTTATAAATTTTCACCGAAAATCATCACATTTTTCAAACTATAAAACCATTCTAGATTGGTCAATACCTTCAAAATTCACTTCCCAACATCTTGTAACTATTCCTATAATCATTGGATTTGAAAAAAATAATTCTTAGAATTCATTTAGTATATTACTTAAGAGGTGATTTGAGAAGAGGTAAGATTCCTTACTATGTGTTTTATTTTAATTTCATCTTCGAAATACATCGAATATTATTAAAATATTGTAATATGAATAAAAAATTATATAATATAAAAATATATTTTTCATATATAAATGTAATAACCTAAATACATCTCATTACCCATCAAATGGGATAAAAATCATTATTTATTTCTACGGAGGACTACTGAGATGAAAACAATTTTCATTCATTTTCAATCATCACATAACATGGAATGTTGTGATGATGGATTTAAAGTATTTTTATTTATTACATTTGTAAAAAATTTATATTTTTTCATCATGAAATCAAAAATACCTTATTTCATTAAATTCTGTGGGGGAAATGATAACATCAATTGTCTATACGGTGGACATCCTACTTGAAAATCAATGTGATTCACTTTTAAATAATGCTTAAATGAAGAGTAATAATGATATTATAAGGAAATATATTTTATATTCATGATAAAATAACAATATTAATGACATATATATCAATATTTTATGATACTATATCATCTTCCTTCTTTAAAAAAAATATATAATTTCCTTTGTGTACGTGTAGACTACCACCTCTACAAAGCAATGCTATTATTTCGTTCATTTACACATCATCGGAAATATATATAAGTTCAATTTAGGTAATATTATAGTATTTATGATATTAATATATTTCTGTATATTTTAAATAATAAATACCTTCTTTCCATATTGATCATCGAAAAATAGAGATGTTACTCGTTTTTAGGTACATCTTACTATCTCTCTGATCATAAATATATTAATTTTTATTAAAAAATCATGAATCGCTTAAAAAATAAATTTTATGAATAATTATTATAATTATATCATATTTATTGTTCTAGATATGTTTAAATAATGGATTATTTGACCTCAGTAAACACATAAATGTGGTTTCAAAACATTTAACCAAATTTCCTACAAAAAACTCGTTGGGAAATAACTAATTAAATATTTAAATATGTTGTCAAAAAGGAAAAAATATATGATTAATTTATAGCGTGTCAAACCTATAAAATATTCTTATCAAATTAGATAATTTTTTAATATTATTATATATTAGTTAAATAATATAGAATGAAAATCTAGACATGAGGTGTTGGATTTTTGTCTGACATTTTTTATTCTAGTGAGCCACATTTTATATTCACTAGATATTTTATAATATAGTGTATATATATCCTTTGAATTAATTTTATGATTATTATACTAAATGTTATTTGTAATTTTATATCCACTTCAACATATCCATTTTATGGGGTATATAATTCAAAAGAAATTAAACTGGAAATGTAATTTCGTATCAATTTGAATTCTTAGAGACATGTGCTCTGTTATACAACAATATATTATTTCTAGGAGTATGTACAGACCCATTGACATCTAATTTCATAAATTTACTTATTCTGATTATATTGTGTATTTAATTTAATTTTATGCTATTATGGTGCATATGATTCAATATTACCATTGTGGTTTGGGTTTTGTGGTACAATCCCATAATTTATCAAGATTGTGTATGTTTATATTTTCGATGATAAAATATTTTGATCCATATCAAAATATACCAATGAATTTTATTCTCCCATGGTAATACTATTAGAAAATATAATTTCCATTCTTTTTCCTCTTTTTAATTTCACAATATTTCAAAAGAATATTTTTTTGAAAAACATTATTTAATTCACTCTTTGGTTGAGGACCCTTTTCTTCCAATATCATGTCTTCGAAAAATGTAAAAAAAAATTATTTGAAATCACCTACAATATTTTTCAAATAAAATATTACCCATGTTTTAATCTATAAATTATTTCAAGTAATATTCATGTCATTATCCATACAATACTCATTTGGATTTGGAAAAAAATGTGAAAGGGGTCAATTTTCTAATATGAATGGGAAGAACATAATTTAATGCTACAAGGAAAATTATTTTGTTTTATGATACCATTATATTTTTTGAAAGTTATTTCAATAAAAAAAAATATTTTAAATTTTATATTATTAAATGATATTTAATAATGGAACATATATTTTCCTCAAGATTTTTTTTGATGTTCTTGAAGCGTCTTATATAAATTTTGAATATTATTTTCTAAGAAATAGATTTCAATTTTTTTAATAATTTTTTATTCAAAAGCGTGAATTACAATAAAATTGTTTTCCTTAATAAATGATCCATGTGAACTTTTAGAATCATCTTCCATCTAGGATCATATCCTTTGATGTTACATCATTTATTAGTGATATGATCCAATGATTCCATTATTAATATTTCTCTAGATGGTTAATGTTTATAATGTAAATATAATAATAGACCCATTTATTTTATACAAGATAGTCATATTTTAATGATATTTATATTGTACACATTTATTTTCCAAGGGTTAATCATATATAAAATAGATTTTTCAAGATTTTATTTCATTTCCACTTATAAATCATTTTTCAATGATCATATAATGGAATATGTTTCCTTTACATTAGTGGATGTTATTCAAAATATATTTTTATGGAATTACATTCTTTGTAATCTGTTTATCATGTTTTAATGGCATTGTTAATGGGAGGATATATTTTAAAGGGTTAATCATGTTTTCAAGAGATATTCTGTGTACCCATTTCATTTTCATTATTTTTTCATGTTTTAAAAAGAAAAATTATTATTTATATTATCATTACTATGAAATCCAAGATATATATACATTATTAATGGTTCGTGGATATTGTTTTATGATGGGTAGAATTAGATTTTTCGCAGTTATCCTGATAAAACATACATTATTATTTTCCCTATGTAGTGATAGGTTAGACCAATAAAATGTATATTATGGATGCACCCATATACCACCAGTTAATCAAGATATAGATTATACAATGGGTTACCCTTGATTGTGCTATAATTCATTGGGTAATGATCATGTTCTCTAAAAAATAATATTGGGAGTCATCTATATTGTTACTCAAATGTTAGTGGTTCTGTATGGGTTCTTTGATGATGATTATGTTCCATGATACCAATGCATTTTTCTATCCATGGAATGGGTTTATAATGGTTCCTTTGATCAATATTGTTATCCCATGTCACATCATTATTATTTATTATGAATATTTTTTAATTTTATATTCCATGTTACATGATTAATGAATAAGGTTTTTATAGTTTTGAGTTATTTTATGATTCAGTCATTCAATCTGATTATGATACAATACCCTTATTCACATATGATTCTCATGGATGACATTCAATTTTTAATTCATAGGTTTACTCATTCTAATAATTTGAGATCACAATTCTAGTTTTTCCTTCTACCTATGTTGTAGATAATGATATTGAATAAATTATTTCTAGATGGGTTTCCTGTGGATATGATTATGTCATAATGTGAAATAAAATATTCTTGGTTAATTTGGGGAAATGATCCATTAAATACACGTGTATTGTTTATGTTATATTTTGTACTAATTTTGAGGAACTATAATCCTAAAAGGTGTGTGATAATATAAGTGATTCCAAAATTTTCTTTTTGATTTTAAATATTATAGATAGACAAAAATTTTGTCTCCTTAATTTCTATAAAATCATGAAATGGAAGGATTATTATTTCATAAAATGGCAGGGGAATGCGGGTTAGAGACTCTTATAGTTAGTATCACAAGAAATGTGTATATAATATTGGAGATAATTATTGTTATAAGTAATTCTATCTTAAGATTTGAGGATACCATTTTAGTCCTATAAGATAAATGATGATATTATTTTCATTATCATTGAACCCCATTTGTGGATATATGGGATGAGATCATAAAAATATTAATGAAATTTTAGGATATGTTTATTTGGATGAAATATATTTAAATATTCAATTTAATGAAAAGTAGTCCAATTCAGTTTTTAATGTCTATTTTATGTTATTAATAAAAATTAGGGATTAAATGATCTTGGATATTTAGGTAATTATGGGGAAATATGTTTTATCTTATAGATAACCACATGTTTGAAAACTGAATTAGTGAGTAAGTGGTTAATATTATTTCAAAATGAGATCGCCATTTTTTTGATTTTATGATAGAAGGAGTGAGATAAAAACATCAAATAAAAAACTTTTTATTTTTAATGTTACAGAGGTTATTAGATAAATATGAATATTTACTCATAGAATGATATATTTTTAATATTATTTATTACAATTGAATTTGGGAGATAAATATATAATTTCATTATATGATTGTTTATTAATTCTGGAAAATATCTAAAAATGTGCTCCCCAATTTTTTTGATAATTTCTAAAGACATGTGGAATATAATTATTACATATACTTAGGATATTTTTTACTTAAAATATTATTATATTTCTTCATATATGATAAATAAATAGTAAATAGTCATCATTTTTGGAAAATTATTGGATTGTATTTAAAATTTGATAATGAATGATAATATTTTATTCATGTATGCCCATTCCTATATGTTTTCATTATTAATGGTTCAGAATTACTCAACTCAATGAATGGGATCTTGAAAACAATTTTCCCATTACCATTAATTCTGATAAACCGATGGCCTTTTCACACTTCACAGTTTTTTGGTTTTGAGGTTCTTACCATTGTATTGATCATAACATTCTTACAATAAATGATCATTATCAATAACAATTTTTCTTACAAATTTCATCAACTTTTAAATCTACAAGTCCCACTTATTTTTAATTTTTGAATCATTTTCTGTTTAATTCTATATTACCTCCATACATGCTTTTGACTCACAGTGGGAGGATATTTTATTAAATCTTTTTATTATTTGTTCCTACAAGAAAAGTATTTTTGAATTTCATAAATTTAATAACATGATAGTGTTAAAATTTTGGGAGTATAATTTTTTAAAGGGTTGGTATGTGATTCCCTGATATTTTTGAAATTAAAAGGATGTTTGATATAATATTTGACTTGATTCGCCAAGCTTAAAAGACATGGAATATATATTTCCATTATGACATAGCTTTTAAATTAAAATGAATGAATATTATTGACTATATTATCACATATATATATATCCGACTGAATATAAATTATTTATATATTTTTAATAAATAATCAATAAATTGTATGTAATGTATTGTACACATCAAAAATATGTTTTCCTAAAAAATTATTTTTATTTTATTTCATACGAAAATATTTTAATAAATTTAAAATGTTTTAGAAATTCAATTTTATTAAATGAAAATAATTTTTTAAACAGTAATATATAAATTTAAATTGGGTAATGTTGTGATATTTTTCAATAAATATTGATCTATCCATGAGTAGTGAAAAATTATGATTTTTAAATGTCATTTATGTTCTATAAATTAAGTAATATAAAATTGCAATGATGATTTCAAGATTATATAAAGTAAAATAATAATTTTTGGGTTATATTTAATTCACTTAGTTTGTAATGAACTGAACTGATTACCATCTTAATACTGGCACCTGAACTAATCCAGAACATACTTAAAGTGAATTCCATATCCCCATGGGTATTTAATAAGTTTCCAAGAATAAAAAAAACATCGATAGGGAAAAATTTACACCAAAATGAATTGAAAACATGGAATATATACACATATTAGAGGGAAACATTGGATGATAAAAATATATTCCATAACAGATTTTGAACAACAAATGTGATACAAAAAAATAGAGAAAAATATATCTTTGTTTCAAGCCCAACATAAAAGATGTAAAAAAATTTACTCAAATGCATCCATGTGATATCATGGGAAATCCTTAGACCATCTCACCACCAGAGACCCAAAACCATACTAATAAAAACCTTACTTACTCACTACAGCGCCTTTCCATTACATTTATGTAAATGCCTTACTTGTTCTATAAAATGCAGAAGGGGCATGTAGGGTGTGAGATAACTAGCTTAATGGGGTCTCACCCAGTTATTCTATATCAATTATTTGAAAAATAATCCATCCATGATAAACATTAATGAAAACATGGAATGATAGAAATTATCAATTTTTATATAAATAACATGTACAAAAGATTTAATTTCCTACTTTACACAATTGTTAATAAAATTATGTGTCAGTTACAAATAACTCTAATTAAATTTATTGAAATATATATATCAACATAAATCAAATCATGTATTATATATTATATAAATTTTGTTAAATCACTAGAGACAATATTAAAATATCTAAAATCCAAAATTGGAAAAAATTATAGATAACATAACGCCATAGATTACAATAGGTCTGGATAGCTAGGAATCCGATACCTAACATTGCCAATCGCACACTCATATAACCACTTGAAATGTTAACCAATTATATATTTTTGAGAAACACCTAATAAAATGAACCCCACAAAAGGTCTTACAAGGCTACAGAACAAGATAACCAATGAGCATAGTATATCCCTATGAGAAAACCCCCTAATAGTCGATGAGGCATGTTACTAGGCCTTCCACGTAAGTTACCAAGGCTTTACAAGTTCTCTAATTACTAAATAAATTAATTGGACCATTTTTATGAATAAAATAATTATGAACCATTACATAAAACCATTTTGTAACACTTTGAGAACCATTTTTCATTTACCAAAACAATGAAGAAATTCATATTTTATAAAAACACATTTTCATAAAAAAATATAAAAACATTAAATCATTTGATATCATTTAACAAATAAAATAATCTATAAATAGTGCAACAATGTTCTCTTAAATAGGCTTGAGTTGGAATCACCTACCCAAAAATAATGTTTACACACACCATAAATGGAATCCAAAATAGGAAATAAACCACAACGATAATGGATGACCTATAAAAACTACACACATCTCATAATTTATTCATTTTAAGAAAAAGGGTCAATAAAAAAATTAAACAACACATGTATCAAGAACACACTCTCGCCACACCACAACCAATAAGTAATTATCCACTCGAATAGGATCATAATACATATATAGAAAATAATCTTGATAATAATCACCATCTATGAATGTATTTGATAATTCAATGCAATAATTCTACTGTGATAAAAAACAATGAAGTAAAATATATTACTCTCCATAAAGATGATTCATATTTGTAAATGTTTTGATATAAAAAAATTATATATTCAGACAAAGTATATGTCACTAAAATCCCTGAATAGTAACTCCAGTTAATGCATGATGATTGATGAAAAGTAATAAATACAAATATCACGCATATGTCAATATGAAATTATTATATGCAACATTTACATGTTGTGTGCCCCCTTTCAACATTGTTTAATTCACAAGTTATTTATATGCCAAAAACCCATCTCCTTTTGAATGTAAATATGATTTTAGAAATTATAAATTTTGTATTATTTACACAGTGTGTAATATTTCATAGTATTTACTCATATCTTGAATTGTGGCACTCAAACATTAAACATTGTGTACTCCAAACATGGTATATAAATTCTATATATAAAGTTTAAAATACAGATTCTCCAAAAAAAACCTGAACCACCTCAGGTACTGTCCATGTTTGGGAGACACTGGTTAATCCATTACAAATTTAGAAATAGAATACATTAATTAAAACAATCCTCTATCCATGATCACCATGAAATTTTTATTAGAAAATTTATCCCCTTTTAAGTGTCCTAATACACAACCAAATAAATATAAAAACATGTAATGGGTGTGGTATTACTTGTTTGTTGTTAATGGGATATAACAGACTCTCAACATTATATCATTTTGTCTCCAAAAATTAATGAGAATATACAATGTATGGGAAGAAGGTGAGTCCACTTATCCCTCATTAATGACTCCCACTTCAATGTATTATGATTATATAACTCATGTAACCATAACACTCTGAAAAATGGAATCCAATACCAACACAAGACATTCAGCTGGCAATCTATTGTCTCTACCATCAGTTAATCAATAGAAACAAAATTTTTTATCTTGATCTCTTCCAAAATAAAAACATTAGAGGAATCAAGATGTTATTTATTCTTCTACGATATGTGTAAAATGTCATGGATTTCTTTCAATCAAGCTAGAATTTCTACCCAATAAGAATCCTACCAATCCGATCATTGAAATAAAATGGTTAATCATATCTAAGAGATAATTTTACTAATATTATAATAATATGCTGATCTATCCATAGAGAAAATTTCATTAAAAAATAGTTACAAACAAAAAACTACAGAGAAATATATTTTTCATCTTCATAAGAATTCTATCAACATTGCACTAAAATCAGAAGCTGATGTTTATATGAAAACCTTATAAATATCTCATGCACAAAACATTGTTCAACTAAATAAGCATCAAAAAAATTTACCAAAAAAATAGTTGACCAGTACAAGAGACCATATATAGCCTACAAAAAATCCATTCATATTAATGAGTAATAACTATTGTTATAATAAAACTCAACAAAACAAATATTGATATCAAAATATCCACCAATATATAAAACAAATGCATAGATTATATCCAATATAATATGATTAAAACACTAAATATAACCATAAATCGTTATATGATATAAAATAGTCAATCTTACCTGAGTCCCCATCATGTTTGGCATGCTAATCAAGAAACTTTTATAATAGAAAAGATCTATGTGGGGAAAAATTGTAAATGGAACCCCAATTATCCTAAAAATCTATTTTATATACAAAATAACAATAACACCATCTTTAGTGGTGTCCATGAATTGAATTAAATAATATGACAATGTCACATGATCAATCACCACCGAGATAACATTCCCTCATCCACCAGTCTAAGGTAATCTAACTACAATGTCTATGGATACATCATCACATTTCAAAATAAGCACTAGATGTGGCCAGATCAAATTTAATGGTTTCAGATGCCCAATATTTTTCGGTTTTCTTGTGTAACAATAGACCACATAAGAATATATTCGACGATTCTTACCCAACTAATAAAATGACCATCAAATTTTGTTTACATCTTTACAGTGCCCGAATAAATGACCCTTGAATAATTATGAATATTAAAAAAACGAATCACCAAATTGTTTATGGAAAAAATGGAATGTTTTTGAATACCATATAAATATTGGTACTGAATAGAAACCATTTTCCCATAACATAGGGTTTTTCTAATTCATTTTAACTCAAGATCATCTAACTAAATCTACAAAATATAATGAATTATAGTTATGATAACTTCATCGAGGTCAGAACCATACTAGAAAAATCCTCCATAGAATACATTTCCATTTGAGAAAAAAATACCATATTTTTTCACACTCCCTTCAATTACAAAATATAATTCAATGTAACTTTCTTACATATCTCATATACAACAACATTCCACATACCCAAGGTGTAGGCGATGTTGAAGTCAAACTTTTGATGTTATTCCCCCATCACTTCTATCTTTGATTCTGTTATTTTAATGAAAATATAAAAATTAAATTCTTATTGTTATAATAGACTATGATCCAATCCCCAAAAAAATAGTTCCCCCAATATTTAAACTCATCCATACATTCTTAATTTTATAAATCATGATTGAGGTAATTCATCTCAAATAGTCGAAAATGATGTTAGTTGTAAGCTACAAAATGATTATCCTACTAGACAACAGACCCTATAAAAGTGGTAAAACCATCAGACAAATATAGAAACTGCTTAATGAGATTATGTGAGATAAAAAAATAGATGATGTTTGTAGTTTTTTAATATCGTAAAGATAATACTAACAGTTTTCATCTAATGTAAATTTCCATAAAAATTTTCACACAATAATACTTCCAAAACTAGAATCAAATGGTGTTATCGCTCATGTACGAGCCTCGGATAATGAAAAATATCAACCACAAACACTTTCACAATTTCTTTGACATAATTATGGAATTTGTGATTCATAAAATAAATAAAAAATACAAGAGCATTTGTTCGACCAGACATCATCACATGATATTTTCAATTGTCATGGCCACTCCTGATATCCACATTCTATGAATATTACTTTAAAACTATAACCTAATGGTAACCAAACTGAATATCCATATTAAAAAAACACTCCCCATTAAAATAATCATGAAAATCATGATAAAAAATGAATAAAATACTTATTTTTAACTATTACCTATTATAACTACTAATAGTCCATGCATAATCAGAGTGAAACATCTGCCTTCATATCAAATAGAACTACTTATTCCCATGATGTAAGATAGGGGATAACAAAACCCTTTCCATCTAGTTTCTGAACTTATTTTTGTGCTCTTTTAGCTCCAATGGTGAAAAATGATATAGTGGAAAACATTAACTTCTTACCTAACATCAGTTCAATCATAAAATCTACATCCCTATTTAGAGGATTCCCATTGAAATAATATAGATAAAAATCATTAATATCTGGATCAAAATTCAGTGGATCCACCCCATAAGAATGTTAATGAGGATTAACTTCTACTATACAAAACAAACTCATGACATATGGGTGGGTTGGACATGTCTGACCAGTCCTTAGATCTCACTTTCCCTGAAAAAACCAAGATCTACAATTTTCCTCAAAAAAATTGGAATAAATTTGATAAACATAAACCTAATAATGATTGTAAAATTTCCAATCCATCTCGAATATAATGTTAACGAAGTCCATATCGAGAATAGAAAAATCTTATACGAACTATATATCATCAATCAATAGGACACAAGGAAACCGAAACCTCTACTCCTTACTCATTCTATGAGGTGTATTTATATTCATGAAAAAATACATGAGATATATTGGTTGTTTAATATATCATAAAAATGTAAATATTTAAACAACTGATAAGAACCATGATCAAATAATGAAATCACTACATAAGATACTACAAATATGGAACCTCCCACTATCGCTATATCCATAGCTACCTCTCTAATAAAATCATCGATTGTGTGAAGATAATTGAACCCTTAGAAATATTTCCATAACCTTATTGAAATTAAATAATATTACTATGCTACAATAGTATTTATTGTTAATGATACCTAGCAATATTCTGCACTAGTCATAGTCTGACAGAAATGCAATAGATGATCATCATTTAGACAACTATTTTACATATTTATAGGTGATTAACATGAGTTCCATGTGTTTTTGACCTTCCCACATTGATTGAAAGTTAGAGGAACCCTTCCAGATACTGTTGTTTGTGCTAAATAGGCCATCTCCCTAGTGTACATCCATCATTCCTATGATGATCATTTCACATCTCCCTTTCCCCAAGCACAACATTGAAGCATCCACCATGTGGAAGAGATGAGGTACAATACTGAAAATCTATAACCATTTTTATCTCATAAATTATAAAACAACTTACCATCATGGTATAGTATTAATTATTCAGAATATATATATGCGATCTGATATCTAGTATAAATACCTGAAGTTACATTTGGGAGTTCATTATGTCATTCTTTACAACTGCTGGTTTAGAAAATCGTAATAAAAAATGATTGGATTATGATGACACAAAAAACACTCATTTATAAATAGAATGGAACTATAATTTATTTTCCATCATTATATACTACCAGGAAAATAATTTAAGAAAAGGGTCCTGAAAGCATTCATGTCCAACCCCACATTCTTATCCACTCGTACCATTGAATCTCACACTTTCATTCTAGGACCCTTATGTGTAAATGCCGCACACTTCACATTGATACTCATATTTGTATAAATGAAGTAAAAAATTTGATTGATATTTTTTATATGTTAATCCACTACATTAGATTCATTCATAAGATTATTTAATGTTGGATTCCCATTCATGAACTCCCATGATGGATCTATGTTCCATATAGCCCATAGAAATACCCAAATCACTATAAATTATGGTTGAAAACATGAAAATCTCTCACAATAGAATCAATAAGATTATTTTATGTAGGATAATACACATGAGTATTAGTAGATGAAACATCCTATGAAACCTTTAAAACACATATTTGAATCATATTTTTGAACACTAAAATAAAGTAAATGACATATAAAATAATGATCTATGTTCAATCCAATGAATCACTATAAAACTATGTGATTAACACCAATAAATAAAAATGAGAGATAAATACCCCAACGTACCATTATAACGTGACTCTCATCAATATAAGATCATGACATACATTCACTACAATCTACCACTCACATTTTGATAATAATATCTCCAGTCAACTTAACATACCAAAATAAGTACTCTTGAGGAAAACCCACCTCTTATACGAATACTAAATGAACTGACATGAAGAACCTCTCCATATTATAACCTGGCATGATATTTCAACATAACATAATAGTGTTCCTTTTACCCATGTGCTAGAGAATATCACCCAAGAATGAAACAACAACTTGAGGGAATGATTTCACCCATACTGAGGCCACAACATGCCATATATATACGTATCCTAGAGAAATAGTATAATATTAAAATATTTTCTATGAAAAATAGAGAAAAATAGAATCAATACACTATAAATGTTTTAAAAACAATATATTAGTGAAAAGTCCAACAAAAAGGGGTGAAATAACTCAAACCATCACTACAACGGCTCCATGTGATTGCATGGGAAAAATTACCAAATCTCACCACCAACTACCGAAAACCCATCTGATAGAAAACCATTCCACCTATATGTGGTGCATTTCCATATCCTATATCAAAGAACATAACTAGGTATTCTCACCATAAAATGGTTATTCAAGGTGTGATCTAACATGATTAGAAGGGTCTTACCATGGTTTTATATATCAAGTCTTTGAACTATAATCCAATAATTATCAGCATTAATTTAAACAAGTAATTATAATAGATTCATAGTTTTTACATCTATATCATTGATACCAAATTTAATTTCTCCATTTTCAAAATTTTCATATAAATCCTGTAAATAAGTCCCAAATAATATCATATACATATTTATATATAATCAAATAATGTATCACATCCCTTATCCAATACATATAAGTACATGCTAAAACATTACAAAATAAAACATCCCAAATTGTTCAAAATCATAGGTAATATTACATTAATAATCAAACTATGTCAAGATAAGAAGGAATAACATTCCTAATATATAAAATCATTTATTTATCTAGACACAAGACATATGAATTAAATATTGAGAGTATAGGGACATGACTGAATTTGATCCCCCAATACGTCAAACAATTCCCTAGAACAATAAACCTAGGGTTCATAGGAAATCACAATTATAACCCCCCCTAACATTGGATGAGGCTTAATAATACACCTTAAACCTATGTAATAAAGTCATCCCATATTTTCTATTTTCAAAATCATTTCATCAATAATTCTTGGACAGACCATGACTTGAAAACCATTTTAGAAAACCATTTTACAAAGGATTGAAAACCATTTTTCATTTCACCAATATTGGGGAAAACCATATTTTATGAAAATCCATTTCCACATAGAAAAAAAATGTCAATCATTCAATTTCCATTGATAGAGTTATTTATAAAAAAACTAAACCCATGATGTTCATCAACACATGATAGTGACAAAACCAATAATCTCAAAACTCATTTTCACATGCACGAAATAATATCCACATTATGAAAAAAACAATAATGAAAATGGAGTCCTTATAACCAATCTATGCATATTTTAATTGATTCAATTTAAAAAATAGGGTCTGAGGAGAAGAGGAAACTACAAATTCAACAAGAATAAACATCCTCCACACCACAACCAATTAGGAATCATCCCCGAAAATAATATATCACAATTGATCTATAAAATAACTATGTTAATAATCCCTATGGGTCAATAGATCTGATAAAGCACCAAAATGGCACTAATTTGATAAAAGGAAATAAAGCATAAGAAATTATTTCTTCCTCATAGAGATGTAAAACAAACTCAACCCAAATAAATCACTAATCAATGAGATTAAAGTTGAGTAGAGGTCCCCAAAATAATTAAATAGAGACTTTAGTTTGAGAGGGAAGAGGCATTTCGATGAATGAATAAAAATATAACTCATATGGTGACATAAAATTCATGACCACAACATTTACATGTCATGTAACCCCTTTATATGTCATGTAATCCATTGGGTCCTCATATGATGGAAAACCCATTTTTTTTATTAGAAACCAAAAATTTAACATTACATAGTGTGTAATATTTACACAAAATTTAATATTTAAATTTATTTACAAAACTCTTGATTTGATCCTACCATACATTAAACATCAAGTACACCATTCATGGTGCCTAAATTTCATATAGGGAGTGTATACGAATGATTCTTACATAAAAACCTAAAAAACCTATGGTATTCTAAAAAATGATTCATAACCCAATTAATCCCATTAACATTTATATATATACTCCACTTGTTAAAAAAAATATATCCCGGAACATTATGTCATTTTGATACAAAAGGATTTCCACTGTCATGATTCCAAAGACATACTAAATTTAAGAGGAAAACAAGTGAATAATAGTGGATTAAATGTGTCTAGATAATGAGTTGTTACAAACAATAATTTTAGTCAACATCATATTTAACATTATTAGAAGTTTTTATTTGTGTTTAAAATATGTTTTATTAAATAAATAGTTTGACTATGCATAATATTCTCCAATATAATAAATTAAACCCACCGCAATGAGGAATGGTTTAATTGAAAATCAGATATTATATTTCAATAAATATTAACTATTATTTATAATATAACAATTATTTAGAGAGTTAATATAAATCATATTTCTCATGAAATGTAAACATTTGGAATTTTTTTTTCATGATTGTCGTTTTAATTTGGATTTATATTTTTTCATTAATGTAAATTGAAATTTGAAAATGAACTAAAAATTTAGTGTCATAATAATTGATATTATATAATTAGTTCATCATAATAGTTTACTAAATTTAAAATTGAGAACAATACAACTAAATTAACTTGGATTTGTTGAAAATGGGTTTAGTTGGCAGTTGAGCTAAAACAATAAAGGCCAAAATTACTTGATTTATTAAGAAAACTATATAATGACTATATTTTAACCTTATCATATATATATATATATACTATGTTTCCATTTAAATAAAATTGGTACAAAATTTTCTTTTCAGAAATTAAATTTTTTCCGCTCACAACACTTATAAAATCCAACCTTTTCTTCTATATTTCATACACAATCAGGTAATTTTAGTTCTCCCAAAACCATCCCAAATCACTTCATATAATCCATAACCACATAATAGAATCATTAATTTTTTTATTAACCATCTCTAGTAATAGATTACATTAAATATTAAAGTGTTTTTCTAAGAATTAGTAAAATTTCAAAATATGAGTTTTTGTTATATTTATTCGTCCACATTCTACAAGTATTATTAAAATATTATCATGTGATAGAAAATATTTCCTATATATATATATATAGATTTTGTAAAATTAATTTAATAATTTAAGCCTATATCCTACTCCATAAAATGGGATACATAATCATCGTTTATGTGTACGGCAGATCATTGCATCGCAAACTAACGTCATTCGATTTCCATCATCACATACCATGATCTATTGTAATAGTGTATTTAAATAAATATATTATATTATTAAAATATATATACACATATAGTTGTGAATTCAAATATAACTATTAAAATTATATTTCATTTCGGGTATGATAATGTTGCTTATGTGTACGGATGACTACCACTTTTTGAAGTGACAAAAATTGCTTTCCACATACACATTACATTGAAGGTAATAAATATAATTTCAATAAATATTTGTGAATTAAATGATATAATAATTATATTCATCATATATTTATTATTATTAAAATAATTTATTTTATTTTATTTCTTATGATGAAAAATGATAACATTATTCATGTACATGCGGACATCCGCCTCCAAAAAGAAATATGAATCTTTATTCGTAAAAAATTAATAGGAATGATATATATTAGTATATTTAAATTATTAATATTGTATAAATGATATTATCAAAAAAAAATATAAATGAACACTTATCTACTTTTAAAAAGGATAATTGAAAAATGGAAATGTAATGCATGCATGCATACAACCTACCCACTTCACGATGGTAACATAGTTTATTTTACATAAACAATTTTCCCTATTAGTTTTAATTGTATTATTGATTAATAAATATAATAACTATGTCATTATTAATATTATTATACATTTTTAAATATTGATCTCGTTGACAATGTTTATCACACCAATGCCAACTTGAAATAAGGAACTGAATGTCCTCAAACTACTAACGTGGAGATACCTAATTAAATATTTAATTATTTCATTAAAAATAAATATATAAGTGATTAAAAAATTATTATATATTCTTTGAAAAGGATTTAAATAAATTAAATAATTTATTTAGTCTGATTGTACAAGAGTTAAATGACATACAATGAATGTCTATACTCGAGGTAAGATATTTCCATATCACATTTTTTACTTCTGTAAGACACATAACATATTAAAATCTATTTAATTTATGAGGTTTGTATACTGTAAATGACTTTTTTAAAGATTCATATGATGAAAATTTTCCTTATTTACCTATATTTTTTTGAGTCTCTCTTTTATGGGTTTTACAGTTCAACAGTTACAAAACTGACAATGGAATTTTTTATCAAATTTCCTTATTCGAGATATATGTTATAATCCTATCATCTTTTATCCTACCTATGTACACATACATTAAATTTTAATATCATTAATTTATATATTATAATGATAAATTAGGTTTATATAATTTTATCTCTTAATGAGATTACTATTTATTGTACCACAAATGGCAACGATTTTATGATATTATCTCTTCATTTATTAGAATTGATTATTTATATGATTATATTGACTAAATAATATGATAAAACTATTAAATTTTTTTTTATTCAACTCTAGTTATATCATTTTAATAAATTTTTTACCTTAAATTTCCTCACATTCCTTATTCAATAGGTTAAAAGATATTTTAAGAAAAATTCTCTTTATTTATATCTTCATGGAAAAACCCTTCTTCTTACAAAAACATATTTTCTAATAATAAATTCACAAATGTTTTTAGCATTATTAAAAATATCTATTAAGCACTTATTTACCCATTTTCTTATTACAAAATATTTTTAAAGGATTATTATTATATTTTTTTAGAAAAATCACTTTTTTGGATTTTAATTAAATTTTGAAGAAAATTTTTGTTTTAATGTGTATGAAATGAATAAAATTTCCCTCCATAATGAACAATATTTTAATTTTATATTAATTTATATATTTCCTTGGTTATTAGAAAAAGAATATTATTTTAAAATTTAATTTATGTTTTGAAAGATGTTTCTCAATTGATTTTTTTATATTCCTCAATTAATATTTTAAATTATTTTTAAATATTTAATTATATGTTGGAAAGGATATTTTCAATGAAATTAATTAATAGTAT
This sequence comes from Viscum album, assembly GCA_963277665.1. Lineage (NCBI taxonomy): Eukaryota > Viridiplantae > Streptophyta > Magnoliopsida > Santalales > Viscaceae > Viscum > Viscum album. The sequence continues at coordinate 2,042,904,024 of OY728126.1, read as the reverse complement.
TTTTAGGTAATTATATTATTAAAATTTATTTTCAAAAAAACATTATTTTTTATGAAATTTTCTAGGTGATCCTATAAAATCATTTTCAAACATAGATGACATCATTTGATACTAGTTATTCTTTTCAGGGAATATGATCCAACAAAAGCATATTTATTATTTATCTATGTGGTTTATTCCTATGCTGAAAATATTTTGAATAACCATTTTTATAAAGGTTAATAATATTTCAATGAAATTGGTAAGGAAATCATTTCTTTTCTATAAGATACTCATGTATCAAATAATATAGTTTGGACTGTGCTTCTTTCTATGGGTTAATGATTATTCAATGATATTTTTTTGGAAATCATTTTTATTCCAAAGGTTAACCATAGTTCAATGATATTTTCTATGGAAACTATTGATAATTTATAGGATAATCATGTTAAAACGTGATTATTGTGGAACCAAGTTCATTTCCATGGGTTATTATTGATCATAATAGAATTACATGGATGCCATTTCTTTTCCATGGAATAATTAATTTTTTAAAGGAATATTTATTGTTTCTATGAGTTTTACGATGAAATGAAATCACTATGTACTTAAATTTTATTTTAGGATCATTGTTAAATGATGGGTGTGACTAGATTTTGTCGAGTGAGAATGATACATGTTATTTGATGATGTTACTAGATAATGTCAGGTTAAACTCATACATTATATATTATGGGTTCACCTCAATTGTACTGGGTGACCCCAATATATTTAATATGATGGTTGTTCCCAGATATTGATCCAATGCATTTGGAAATGTTTTTGTTTTCTAAAAATTATATTGAAAGAATGACATATGGATAATCCCATTATATAGTTTGTGTAAGGGTTTTATGATGATGTTGTTTGAGTGTACCATCACTTTTTATCTTCATTTTACATGGTTTTATATATTTCTTTTTGTCATGATTGACATCACAAGGCATATGACTATTAATTCTTAAAAATCATTCATTCTGTTGATCCTTATTCCATGTTCTATGATTGATGATTCAGGTAATGATGCGTATGCGTTCTTTTATCATTCAATTTTATATACTGAATTTGTCATCAATCCCACATGAAATTATTTTTCTCATTATCAATAGTAAATTTTTTATTCTTCCATTTACCCGTACTGGGAATTTGAGCTCACTCATAATAAGTTCCATTTTTACCAGGTCATCTGGAACAAAAGTTGAATGAATTCTGTCTATAAGGGGTTTGTATAATCAAGGATTTTTCTATGAGGAATTGATCCTTATAACATTTAGTTAATTTCTCTTAATCTATATTTCTTCGATTGATCCTGAAATCCTTTCCGTTATTCCGGTTGGAATGTTTTTGGAAAGAGTGATGAATGGGGATAAGGGGTCATTGTATTCAAATTGGAAAAAAGTATATTCAATACACGATGTGTATTTGTTCATCCAGAAACTTTTTAGGGAATGAAATGGCATTCCTTGGTGGGTGAACATATGAGATTTAAATTACATGTATGGTATAAATGTCGTATAATTTCCTAGGGATAATTTTTTAAAAGTATTCAAGGCCTCTTATTTTTGATAAAAAATATCACTACACTTCTCTTAGGAATATGAAGTCCATTGTAGGATATCTCCCTCTAGCCAAATATGGACCATGGTTCCTTTTCATTATAATATCTTTTATTCGAGTGCTAAACAATTCATTAGATAATCACTTGTTAGTTCTTTATTCATTATGTTCCATTCATTTTTACCCCACTTTCAGTAATTCTATTTTGGTGTACACTCGTATTCCCTATCTTCAGGTTGTTTTTCATTTATTCTGTTTTCATTTAATCTATATCAAATTAAAGGAGGATACTAGATTATTACTCTTCTATATGATTATATGTTTTTTCTATACCTTTTATATAGTGACACAAGCCTTTTATATTTAACATTAAATGATTTTATGCATAATAATAAATTAGAGTACAAGCCAAGGATCGTTATGTCTAGTGACTAGGAAGACTAGGTTCATAAAACATAAAACATAAAACATGGTAAAAAACACTTCATTATTTATTCTCTATAATGAGATCATAACGTCAATTATTCCCTTACATATGCATAGGGTACCCTAGGGAACACATCAATAAAGGGATAAGCAGAGAATCCTAGTAAGTGAATGAACATAAGAATACATCTTAAGCACATGAGTTAGGAGGCATGAAATAATGAAAAAAAGCATGGAATGTTTGAAATAATATCATATAGTCATGGTATGATATAAACATGGAATCATATATATGTGTAAGAATCATAAAATATTTCTTTCGTACGGGCCAAGGATAACCACCAATCATATTTCCCATTTTAGTATGGGTCACAACTATCTGCCAATACCGTTTCACATCACATCTCATTAGACATAACTTTACCCAATGCATTGAAGATCTATCTGGGTACAACCATCTCCAAATTTTCATGAATATTCATACAAAATAAATAATCATACATAATCAACCATACAAAAACATAATGGTACGCACGAAAAAATTGGGTACCACAAAATGACATATATCATAACCAATGGGCGTATCATGGAAGTGTCCATTAAAGAAAAGTATTAGAACATTCATGGACATTCATAGGGTAATATTGTCATATAACACTGTTGATTTTGTCAAATATATGTGATAATAGTTTGGAAATTTAATTGAGAAACATTAGCATTAAATCATTTTTGTGCCGTTATAAGGAAAATACTCTAGAGATTTAAAAATTAGAAAATAGGGTAATCATTTATATAAAAACAATAATTGAACCAATAAGGTTTTTATAATTAAAATAATTTTTTATGAAAATAAATTGTGGCTTAAAACATAGGATAGAGTACACTTTAAATTGGGTAAAAATTCAATATTCCCTTAAAACGAGTGTGCTTATTTGGAAGTATCGAGGAGGGATTCACTTAAAATATTGTATATCCCCAAAAGAAAATGAGAGATGGATGTTGGTACTTGTGTTCAGATAATATAAACGGAATTTAGATGTTTTACATAAAAATAAAAGACAACTATATTTTATTAAAAATAATGATAGAGTAACCTGAAATAATAAAGGAATTTGGGTAGAATTCATTACGATTTAACAGCATGGTATCATGAGTAACTAAGAGGCCATGATGAGAGAGAAAATGTGTTTCTCATAACATAGAAATCAAGAGGGATTAATGGGGGAGGTGTTTAAACATAACCCATAATTTTATATTACATATAAAAAGGCATAGCATATAGGAAAATCTTGATTAAGAGTGAAATAGCGAGGATCCCTTACCTTAAATCCGTTGGATTTCTCCAATAGTTATGAGAGACTTGAATAAAAAAATTAGTATTATTAATTAAAAATTAAAGAGCCTCTTATATAAGTAATTTATTTATTATACCACTTTTTTGTTCATTCGTGGTCTTTTTTATTTGTAATAAGGTTCAATTTCATTGTTCAGGGTCGTTTGTTTACTTGGTTTTAGAAGATCAGTTGACTTATATTAAAGTTAGTATAAAGATTAAATATGGATATGGATGTATATAATTGATGTTATATGCTATTAGTGAACATTCATATTATTACATGGTTTTAAATATAAAATGTTTACATAATGTGATGTTGATCTATTATATAAAACCATAGTGACAACCATTTCTGTAAATTAGTGGATTTGAACATAGATACGATGTTTTGATTTCTAACATAATACCATTTGTAAAAAAAGTTTACAAAAAAATCGATATATTAAATATATATAATTTGGTTCAAACATAAAAAAAATGGTTTAATGGCCTGATTTAAATATTATATTGAAATTGATAAATAGTTTTCCTTGAATGTGATAAATTAGCACATCTCAAACAGTGCTTTCATTCCTTTCAAATAAAAGTCGGGGAAAGGATTGAAGATAATGAATTATCCAATTAGGATGAAAACATACTGATATATGTATGTTACTAGATTTATCATACTATTATGGTTAAGGGAGTTGAGGAATGAAACAAAAAGAAAACAACTTTAAAAAAATGATGGAATTGGAAAGGGGAATTTACATTTTGAGACTTTCTCCATTGAGAACCTTTTAAGAAGAGATGTTTCGGTATTTTGACAATTCATGGAGCTTTGGGACGTGGGGGAGGTTCATGGGGAGAGATTTGGGCAGAATATTGTCAAGGAATAAATTTTGAGAGGAGTGAAGAAAAGGGGGAGTGATGGGGGGTTTTATAGTGGAGGAGAGAGGAGATTTCCCAATATAAAATTCATTAATTCATTATTTCCCCAAAAGATAATGAATATTAAGTCTTCCATGACCATGAATAGTAATTTTATCATGTGATCCCGAACCAATTATTCTTACATAATTAGAACATCATAAATGTCTCAATAAATCCCTTATTTAGCATGTATCGTAAATTATTGCATTTATCTATTAATCAAAAAATCCATGTATTTAAGAAAAATCCCAAAATTTCATCCTAACTATTTTTGGACATATAGAATCAAAAATTGATGTCCATTTTTTAAAAATAATTTTCTAAATATGATTAGTTTAATTTTTAATTAAAATCACAATTTATTTTTCAAACCCCAGTTTTAAAACATTTATTTATTTATTCTAAAATAAGGGTACATCATAATTTTACAGGAATATTATTTTTATACTATCATATGTAATGTTTCTGTTAATTAGGTTATATCCCTATTTATAAGTTTCTGTTACTATTCATAATGGTAAGTCACTATTCACCAAAAATTATGTTTATATTATTGGACTCCAAATAACATACTGATTGCAACTATGTATATCATATTTTCAAAATTCCAAATACAGATGTGACAAAAATATGTTCAACGGTCACATAGCACTAAGAAGTTCATTATCTTGTGTTTTAATGTGATTTTTTTGACTTATTTATAAGAAGGGAATTTCCATTGAAAAACATTGGGTCCTTACATTCTTCCCCCCTTATGAAATTTCACCGTGGAAATTTCATTTTTCATTCTAAGAAAAAAATAGGTGTGGGTACTTTTTCTTCTTTGCATCCTCCAGTTCCCATGTTTCCTCTTCGTACTTGGGGTTTCACTATAGTACCTTGAATAGTTGAGCTGTCCTGTTGAGTAGAACATTGTCTCTACAATCCAAGATCTTCACTAGATGCTCCTCATAAGAAAGATCATCCTATAACTATACCACCACTAAAAAGATTACATGTTAAGGGTCTTGTATGTGATTCAATAAGAAGGATACATGAAAAATATTGTTTACTTTCGACATTGAACGTGGTTGTGCCAGTCAATAGGCCAAATATCTGACTCGATCATGGATCTCAGAGGGCCTTATGTCCTTGGGACTTGACATCCCATTTTTTCCAAACCTCGTGAGTTTCATCCATGGAGATATGCATAGAAGTACCACGTCTCCAACATTGAACTCATGGTCACATCGATGGTTATCTACATAACTCTTTTGTGAACTTTGGGATTCCTTGATATGTTACTGAATAGTTTCCCCTTTCTCCACCACTTCATTGACCATTTCTGGTCCTATAAGCTTATACTAACTGACATTATCCCCACATGCTGATGTTCTGCACCTTTTCCCATAAATGGCTTCATATGGTTCCATTCAGATGATCGAGTGGAACTATTATTGTAGGAGAATTCAACCAATAGAAGATGTGGGTCCCATCATCCTTTTAATTTCATAGAACATGCTATCAACATGTCGTCATGTGTCTGAATATTCCCCTCAGATTGGACATCAGTTTGAGGATGATTGACCGTACTAATGTTTATTTTAGTGCTTAGATCGTGTTGGATACTTTTCTAGAACATGGAGGTGAATTTTGGAACAATGATCGGATACTATAGATAGTGGTACTCCATGTTGCCTTACCAGTCTTTGATATAAATCCATGCAAGTTGATCCAATAATAAGTCCTCTTGAATCATGATAAGGTGATCTATCATAGTAAGACGATCCAAAATGACCCATATAGCACTGTTTCCTCTATACATCAATTGAATTCCAGTGATAATGTCCATGGTAATATTCTCCCACTTCCAATCTATTATGGGTAGTGGTTTCATCATCTCCTTCGTCTTTTGTCTCCCATCCATCACTTACAGACATATCAGGCTCTTTGATGTATATTAAACAATTTCCCTTTTCATATTGTCCATCCAAAATTTTTCTTGGAGATCTTGATACATCTTTTTTCTCACTGGGTGGATAGTAAATGTCGAGCTATGTGCATCATTCAATAGCTCCATATTTATCTCTGGATCGGCTGGTACACATAATCGTTACCCATATATTATAATTCCTTCCTCATCAATTTTTAAATCGGAGGACTTCCGATTTTTAACAGCTTCCACACTTTTCATATTTCCACATCTTTTCTTTGAGAACCTTTATTTTATCAATGAGGGATTTTTTACCAATCATTTGCGAAAAGATTGATGATATTCCTCCCATAATTATTCCAATGTCGATCCATGGAAAATTATAGAAGATGAGATCCTTTTTAATTCTCATCAGTGATAAAGATGCATGATCCTTTCTACTTAGAGCATCTGCCACCATGTTTTCCTTTCCAGGATGGTAGTGGATTGAGCAGTCATAATCCATGAAAAGATCTATCCATCTTCATTGGTATTTATTAGTATCTTTCTGTGTGAATATATGTTTGAGACTCGTATTGTTAGTATATATCTTACACTACTCCCCGTAGAGATAATGCCACCAGATTTTCAAAGTAAACATTACAGCCACTAACATTAGATAATGAGAAGGATAGTTTTTTCCATGGATTTTCATATGCCAGGAGGCAGAGGATATCACTTTAAAATTTTGTATCTGTACACATCCAAATCCCTTTATTGAAGCATCACTGTACACCACAAGGATTTATCCACATGTAGGGAGAATGAGCACGAGCAAAGTGATAAGATTCTTTTTCAACTCAATGAAACCGTATTCACATTCATATGTCCAGACAAACAATAACCCCTTCCATGTCATCTTGAACATTGGGTTTTACAATCGTGAAATGTTCTTCACAGACAGTTGATAATACCTATCTAGACCTAAAAAGTTGCAGATATCCATTACAGAAGTTGGTCGGGGCCACTCTTCAATTTCCTTTGTCTTGTAAATGTTCATGTATTCCCCTTTTCTGGTGATAACATGCCCAAAGAATGAAACATCCTCCATCCATAACTCACATTTTTGATACTTTTCATACAACTTCTCCATTCACAATGTCTTTAACACAATATTTAAATTACCCTCCCCTTCCTCCTTACTCTTGGAGTATATCAGAATATCATCAATAAAGGCTACCACAAATTTATTGAGGTAATTTATAAAGACTCAATTTATTAAATCCATGGAAATTGCTGGAGAATTAGTGTGTCTGAAGGGAATAACTATGAACTCATAGTGTCTATACCTCATTCGAAAGGCTGTCTTGGGAATATCATGCATACTCACCTTTAATTGGTGATATCCTGAACGAAAGTCCACCTTAGAGAAATAAATGGCCCTACGAAGCTGATCAAAAAAGTCATCTATCTGTGTTATGGGATCCTTGATCATTATCGTGATTTTATTGAACACATGATAATCAATACAGAGGAGCATTGATCTCTCATTCTTCTTGAAGATGAGGTCTAGAGCACCCCATAGTGAAACACTAAGGTGTATAAATACATTCTCTATATTCTCCTGTAACTGCCTTTTCAGTTCATCTAGATCTACAGTGGCCATTCTATAAGGTGACATTGATATAGGAAATGATCCAGTAATAAGATTAACTAATAAATCAACCTCTCGTTCTAGATTAAGACTAGTAAACTCTTCAGGGAATACATCAATGTAATCCCTCATGATGGGCATGTCTTCAAGCATGAATATCTCCTTTTACACAATACTTTTTGCTAGATATTCCTTATCACAGGGAAACAATAACCACAAATGAGATGAGGATTCTAAAAGAGATTTTTCTTCCTCCTTAAACTTGAAATGAATCAGAGGATGCTTCGGGATGTGAAAACTGATCTCTCTTTACCGATAGTTGATGTGGGATGTGTATAAAGATAGCAAATCATTGCCCAATATAGCGTCAAACATCCTTAAAGGAATTATGAATATATGTGATGGGAGGTTCAATTCAAATTTGTTAACTGGGGAGTAGTTATAAACCATGCACACAACAATTTTACCATTCGCAGCTCTCAAAGATTTCTTTTCCTCAAATTTTTAGGTGGTGTTTGAATAGTTCTACTAAACATTCAAGATATGAAAGAATACGTAGATCTAGAATAAAATATTAATTCCACTATTCATGATTGAATAACAAGTGTACCTGTCACCACATCATTTTCTGGCTCAACCTCATCAGTAGTTATAGCATAATCTAGTCCTTGTCGCCTTGGTGGTTTTTGTTGATTGCCTCCAACAACCCTAGAATTTTAGATGTTTTTCACATAATTCCCATGCTCCATGAATTTGTAACACTACAATATGGGCTGAGTTTTGATCTGAAACATTCTTTCATCCTTTACATTAGTGAGATTTTTCATATCCCAATTACAGATCTTTGCCAGATGACTAAAAATTCCACACTTGAAGTAATTCTTGGTTCCCTTCAGACTGTTACCAGGATGTTTCTTCCAGAAATTTTTGCAAGGGAAAGGTAATGATTTTTTCCATCATGGTTTTTTTTAGGTGAAAACCCATGATGTTCTCAATTTTTTGGTTCTTGTCAGTAGGCCCATATGATCCTTGAGAGTCTCTAATATCCATTTCAAACGTGAGGGCATAATAGAAAATATCCTTATAACTGTAAAAGTCACGAATCACCAACACTTTGTTAGGCTCGACATGAGTCCACTAAATAATCAATCCACCTTTATTTTAGTGTTCATGAAAAAGAAATATGAATCCCATTGAATCCTTGTAAATCTTGCTTCATACGCCCTTATGGAAGCATCTTCATTCTACTTGAGTCTGAGGAAATCTCTTTCCATCTTAAGACGGAGGGTTCGAGGAATATATTTGTTGAAAAGCATCCTCTTGAATTCCTCCCAATCCAAGGAATAAATTTACTCTTGGGACATTGTATTCATGATCAGTTTCCACCACTGATTAGCTTACCCATCAAAATGATACACCGCCAGTACAAATTTCACTTTATCCAAGCACTAGAGGACAAAGAGTAACTTTTCAATGGAGTTAATCCATTGTTCTGCAAGGAGGGGATCAGAAGATTCTCTAAATATGGGAGGCCTTTGCCGCATGATTTATTATATGGAAACTTGATCTCTCTATGGAGGAGCAGGGTGTTCCACATGATTCATTTAATTATTCATAACTTGAGCAAGGTGAGCATGTATTGTCATGAAGTTTTGAGTACCCACTCCTATGATATCAAGAATATCATTAGAAAAGTATTCGCATTGCATATCACATTGGTTGTTGGAATGTGTTCTTCAATTTACCACCATTGACTAAGAAAAATAACCTATAATTATAGGTCTTGAATACTTAGCTATTAAGCATAAAAATGAAACATTGAACATAAAAGGATAATAATTTGAAGAATAAGTATTTCATAACTTCTTGATTCCTTCAGTTTATATCTTGTTTATGCACAATATTTTTCATAACTTATATTCCTGTGGGATTTTTTGTCCCCTTAAAAATGGTTTGTAAAAATATTATGAATCTAATAAAGAATATCCCCCATCAGTGTCACAAAAAAAAGTGAAGAAAAAACAATTTTTGTGTAACAGGATACCCTGGATCAAGCCCAAAACTCTTTGTCAGAGTTTTCACTCCGAGGTACAACTATGCTTGAGCCACCTCTACCGACTCATATCCAGAAATGGATGTATTTTCTTGATAAACGACTTACTCAATACTCACCAAAATTTAGGACTATTTTATTATACATAGTCTCATATATAAGGTTCTCACAAGGTTATCAATTCCTAATCTCCAAAAATAACAAAACCATCCTCTGATTCCAACTATTGCGACCCAAGTCTTTTATATATAACATTACATGATTTTAATCATAATAATACATCAGAGTACAAGCAAAGGATTGTTAAGTCTGGTGTCTTGGAAAACTGGGCACATAAATAATAAATCATAAAACATGGTGCTATGAAAAAACTTCTTTATTTATTCTCCATAATGATATCCTAAATTCCATTAATACATCAGATCTTTATTGGGTACCTTGGGGAACACAATAAAAATGGGATGATTTGAAAATCCCAGTAGGGGAATGAACATAAGGATACATATTAAGCACATGAGTTAGGAGGCATGAAATTATGATAACAAAGCAAGGAACATACGAAATCATATCATATCCACATGGGATAATATAAACATGGAATCATATATATGTGGAAAAATAATTAAACATTTCTATAGTACGATTCAATGATAACCACTGATCTAATTTCCATTTTGTGTACCTGTCAAAGCTATCTGCCAATCCTTTTTCACATCGCATCTTATGAGACGTAACATTAACCAATGAATTGGAGCGCTATTTGTGTGCAAAAATCTCAACATTTTCCAGAATATTCTTTCAATATAAATCATCATACATAATAAACCATATAAAAACATTACGGTACTCACAGAAATAATTTGGTACAACAAACATGACATAAATCATATCCAATGGGTGTATCATGAAAGTGTCCATGAAAGAAACGTATTAAAACATACATGGACATTTATAGGGTAAAATAGGCATATAACATGGTTTATGGTTTCAAATAGAAGTTACAACATATAAGTAATATAATTGAGAACCATTAGCATTAAAGCATTTTTGGGCAGTTTTAAGGAAAATACTATAGTGATTTTAAAAATAGGAAAGTGGGTAGTAATTTATATAAAAACCAGAATCGAAACAAGAATTTTTTCATTATAAAAAGAAATATTTTATAAATACAATTGTGGATTAAAACATAACATAGGGAACATTTGAAAATGGGTAAAAATTCCGGACATTCACTTCAAACGAGTGTGCTTATTGGGATGTACCGAGGAGGGATTCACATAAAAGCATGTATATCCTCAAAAGATAATGATAGATAGATCTTTGAACATGATTTTGGTACATATAATCAGAATTTATATGTTTTAATCAAAAATAAAATACAACTACATTTTTTAAAAAACAATTATAGAGTAACCCGAAGTAATAAAGGAAGTTCGGGTAGAATTCAATAAGGTTTATCGGCATGGTATCATGAGTAAATAAGAGGTATTAATGAGAGAGATAATGGGTTTATATTCACTTATAAATCAAGATGGGATCATGGGGGAGGTGCATAAACAAACCCCATAATTTTTTATTACACATAAAAAATGCATATCGTAGAAGACAATATTGATTAAGAGTGAAATAGAGATGATCCATTACCTTAAATCTATTGGTGTTCTCCACTTGTTATTTGGGAATTGAATAAACAAGTTATAATTATTGATTCATAAGTACAGAACCTCCTCTATATTTAATTGATATATTATATCCATTATTAGTTCATTCAAGGCCTTTTTGGTTACTTATAATGTTCAATTTCATGTTTCAAGATCGTTTGTTTACTTGGTTTTAAAAGATCACTTCAATTATATTCAAGTTCGGATAAACATGAAATATATAAGTGTTTGTCTATAAATGAAGTTAAATTCTATTAGTGAACATTCATACAATTATTTGGTTTTAAATTTAACTTGGTTACATAGATTGTTGTTGAACTATTATATTAATCAATAGTGACTACCTTTTTTGTTAATCAGTGGATTTGATTACAAAGAGCTAGTCTTGATTTATTACTTAATACAATTTGTAGAAAAGATTACAAAATAAAAATAGTATATATTGAATATATATAATATTTTTCAACCACAAAAAAATGGTTTCATGTGCAGATGTATAGACGATAATAGAAATTGAATAATTGTTGTCCTTGAATGTGCTAAATTAGCACATCTAAAATGGTGCATTCATTCCTTTCAAATTAAAGGCGGGGAAAGAAGAGAAGATAATAAAATATACCATTAGCATGAAAACATTTCTATACATGTATGTTACTAGATTTATCATATTATTATGGTGAAGGGAGGTGGAGAAAGAAACAAAAAGAAAATAACTTAAAAGAAATGAAGGAACTGGAAAGAGAAATTTAACTCTTGAGACTTCCTCCTTTGAGAACCTCTTAAGGGAATAGGTTTATTTATTTTGAATTTTCTAGGAGATTTTGGACATGGGGGTGGTTCTTGGGGAAATATTATGGAAGAATATTGGCATGGTACACGGTTTGGAAGGAGTGAAGAGAAGAGGGAGTGAAGGGGGTTTATAGTGGAGGAGAGGGGGGATTTCCCAATATAAAATTCGTTAATTTATTATTTCCCCAAAAGACAGGGAATGGTGAGTTTTCCATTACCAATAATATTAATTTTATCATGAGATACAGAACCAATTGGTCTTACATGAGGATAACATCATCAATGACTCAATAAATCCCTTATTTAGCATTTATCGTAAAATATAGCATTTTACTATTCATACAAAATTCAATTATTTTAGAAAAATCCCAAAAATTCATCCTAACCATTTCTCAACGTGTAGAATTCAAAAATGACGTCTATTTTCCAAATATATATTTCTATATATTATTAATTTAATATTTAATTAAAATCATAATTCATTATTAAAACTCAGTTTAAAAATATTCATTTACTAATTCTAAAATACGGGTACATAATAATTTCACATTAATATTATTTTGATACTATCATAGGTAATGTTCCTATTCATTATGACATATAAATATTCATATGGGTATTTTATAATTAATAAGTGTAGGTTACTATTCACCAAAAAATAAGTTTTTCTTATCAAAATCCAAATAACTTACTGATTGCAACTATGTCTGTCATATTTTCAAAATTCTAAATTCAGAGGGGACAAACATATTTCTAAATGTCACTTTGCACGTAGTAGTTCATTATGTTGTGTTTTCATTTGATTTAATGACATATTTATAAGAAGGTAATTTCCATTTAAAAACACTGGGTCATTGCATTTTACTTCAATTTATCATTATTTAGAGCTTGTTTTTATTGTTCCACACACCAGACAATTTAGGCGACACATTATAAATTAATCGTAAAATGAGTTAAATTTTAAATAAATGTTTGAGATTTGACACGAAACATCATTGCATAGATGATGGATATTGACTAGAACCTGTACCATAATGGATTGGGTTCTACCTTTTAATTGTATTTGTTAACCCCTTGGGGCGTGAAGAGCTTTCCTTATATAAATAAGGAATGAATGAGTTATTAATTGAATCATTAAATGTTTTAATCACCTGTTAGAAAATTTTTATATATATAGTAACAGTATCAATTATTTACTACCTTGTAATTTATATGATTGTGAAGGGATTTATGAAATAGTGATTGAATTGGTTTGAATTCCTTGTAAATTTCTACGCCTTAGATCCCATTTTATCAGATTAATTATATTGGAAAGATATTTATATTTCATGGATCTGATTAAATGATTTAAATAAAATCTTAGGATTCCTTTTTCCATTCTAATTTTTGGAACTGATGAACCCATCGGATTCCTTACACACATATATCCATTGGATCTAGATTACATGACAAATAAGGATTCCATGAACAATAGTACTTCTTAGATCCTAGTCACAGAACTCATTAGGATGACTTATAAAATTCTACTCCTTAGATACTTATTACACACCATTCCTCGATGCATTCTATTTTTATAATCCAAGGGAATATTTTAATGAGTTTACATGACATGTTAAGGTATCATGGTACTTTTTACTCTTTGGATCCTATTAACTTATTTAAAATGGATTACTTAGTTCCCATATATATTTATATTACTTAGACCCTATACTTGGTACACTTGACAATTTATTACTCATCATTGGGGGACATTGAAAATTTATATTCATTTCATGTAGCCCTTGTGATATTGTTTTTTGATAATGCTGTGGATGAATTGATTGGGTAGTTTTGTCGGAAATTATATTGTGTTGTACTCCATCTATATATGTATACTTCTTTATATTTTATGAAAACTCTATAATAATTTTAGGAAACATTTGTTTTGGCCTATTTAATGTTATATCACACCATATTCAGGCCTTTATTGGGTAACCTAACATATTTAACAGATTCATGTAGGGATATGTGAAAGCTATCGCATGTGGATACTTGAATTTTTTTATGAATAAAAATAGGAGGGAACATGACCATCAATTTTCTCATTATTTTTTAGGGGGATATTTTCTGTTGGAATTTTTTAATTTTAATTTATATATTATTCTAGATTCTTATTTCTATATATTTGAAATATTTTTTTTACATAATTCAATTATCATTATTTTTATATGGAAATGATGGATGAAAATACTTGATTATTTATCTGATATATATTTATTGGTTAGTTGTTCATTTTTTTTATTCTTCTTTTATTGATTTATATAGTTATATCACTATTCTACACTCTGACCATGGTGGTATTGTCTCCCCCAGGTTCTTCTATGACCTTCTATTTATACTTGGCAACCTTGAGAGTACCAAGAGGTGATATTGAGTCCATGTGGAAAACATGTTTTGATTAATGTTTTGTAATGTGGGCCTAAGATGTCACAAAAATGATATAATAGGATTTATATTATTTTTCTCTTCTTTGAATCGCAATTTGGGATGATATAAAAGTAAAATATTGTGTTTTGGTGTAAAGTAATGAGTTATGACAGGGATTTTCTAACTCACATATTTTGGGACATCTCAGACCTGGATTCCACATGAACGGTACCTGGAGCCTGGTGGGACACATGGCCTCAAGTGCATCTCCCAAAACACCATAGGATACCGACATGTAGTGAGGCCCTAGGGTGTGTCTGTGGGGAGACTATTCCCTCCTTAGTATATTGTAGGAAAATATAATTAATATAAAGAAATAGTATATAGAAGTCACAATATAATTAAACATTAGAAGAAAACCAATGTTCTAGATAAACCAGAATAAAAATATCTGTATCAACTGGAACCAATGATGATGTAATGTTATGTCACATGAAAACAGGAATACATGGATACAAAACAATAATAATTAAATGTTCCTAAATGTATTAAAAACAATGGCTACTCCGACAACCTGATATCCAACTCAAACATCTTCTATCATGGTCTATCCAAATAGAAATCAATCATGTGTTTGAATCCATATGATTCCCTTTGTCAACACCTACAACTATGTAATCTATTCTGGGTTCCAAATGGTGCAAGGAGAGTGTGTGAGATAAATCTTAGTGGGCCAACACCAATGGTGTCTATAATATCTGGCCCATGTAATGGAAAATAACATTATTCTGGTATGCATATTTTATGTAAAGAATGCAGTGCCGTATAACTAAATGCCCAGGAAACATCATCATACCTTGTATCATGTCTAAACATGCTATTAGTTCATTTGTTATGTAATTACTATTTAATGTTAATTGGTTATGTTAGGCATAGCTAAAACATACGTCACCACATGATAGTATTAGTAGTAATGGTACCAAGACGTAATAAGGAAACCTGGAATGGATATCTGGTGAGGGAGTCTAGGGTAATAACCCAGGTAATGTAGCTCTAACATAACACAAAATCAATAGTATATGAATATATCTAATTGGTAAGAGTGTATTCCAAGGAGCGCAATACATGGAATTACAATATAAGGAGACTACTAAGTGTAAGGTGATCATCCAAGGTAAATGAAGATATGCAAGGAATGGGGACTATGGGATTTCAGTATGGAACCTTATAGTCAACTCTAGATCCAAGGAGTGTATCTGAGGTATCATGTAAAAATGTAAAGGACCATATGGTAGTATACCAGGAATCCATGGAATATACAAGAACTATAGTCTAGGTGGGTATAAACATAAGAAAACTGCATCCTTGAATTGGAATGGGGTTCCCTAGACCCAATGCATTCTCCCCTCAGAATCCAAGTCAATCATGAGTCATTACACTCTTATTTGATATTATAATAATGAATAATTTATTAGGTTTAACCCATGTATTCCATTACTATTTATATTCCATGTAGCATTGAAACCATTTAGTCATGTCTTCAATAAATAATTAATGCATATTCAATTATTGAGGTCCACTATGCTACCTTCCATCAATATGGAATAGTGTGCTACGAACTTTTAACCTTTATTCTATATTGTTTAATAAGGCCATTTTATTTACTGGGTTCATTTTCCATTTCAGATTTCATGTTTAATAATCAATTTTATGAACATTCTTTTGGTAGTTCAAGAGGTGATCATACTTATACATTCCATTATGAAATTCTCATTAACAATAATCCATTAGTTATAGGATGTATCACCTTTAGTAAATTCAAGGAAGGGCTCACCCAAACAGTGGGTCAAATGTGTCGAAACACTAAAATTCAGTTATTCTATATCCATTGACAAGGGGAAGATTGAGTTGTGGGTGTAATCGCTAAAAACTAATCACATTTTTGGAAAGAGCATAAGTATACAATTATAACAAGTTTAATCATGGAATATAAATTTAGGAAATGACATCCGATGAAATCGGTGGGCCCCATACAAATATTCTAATTTCAACAAACATTATGGATGAGTTATAGACCACCCAAATTTGGTTTTTAAGACTAAACTCCTCTGGCATTGGACCATGATTTGGCTCAGATCGATGTTGATCAATGAAAATGTCAAAAAATGGTCACATGGCAATAACTTGGTCAAGAAAATGATGGAAGAGGAATAGATAAAGATGACTCGAGTATATAGTATTGTTCATCCAAAAAAATGAATAGATTCTTAATCAGATACCGGATGAAGGATATCTCTTCATCTCTACCTTCGACCATCAAAAATCATCAAAATGAGAGGAAAAGAGCTTAATCTCTCTAGTTTTCAGATTAGGGAAGAATATGGGAGTAAATATATCATTAAGAGAATTTATGAAATTTTACATATAATTATAGCTTGTGAACTGTTTGTCCACATGTTTTTTCAAAATGTGCGCAAACATTGTGAAATGGTTTGGCCCAAAATTACCTCATCTACATGGTTTGATCAAACCGTGTGCATGCCATGCAATGGTACCTGGGGGGAAAAGAAGTGTTCACATGGTTAGGCCTCACAGAAATGCACCAACTGAGAGAGGTGACTCTCTCCAAAAAAACATAATACATATGGTTTTCCAAACCTTGCGTAATTCTGGCATGGTTTACTATAAATCAAACAGAAAACTAGTTTTCCCAAAAAATATGGGTTTCGAGATCTGAACAAGCCCCATATACAATCAGAAACATTTATAACTCATTAAGTATCCATTTTAGGTCCAAAATAATGATTTAGATAAAAAAATTAAGGATCCATACCTGAGGTATAATCAAGGTTCTTGTAGTCTTCCCTCATTAAAGAATTATTCCCCATGTTCTCCTTCCAATGGTAAGTAATCATAGTCTGAGAACAACATGGTTCCTTGGGAATGTACATCAGCTTCCCTCTCCCAAGTCTCATCATGTACATGGTTGTGCATCTATTACACCCATACAAGAGGGACAAAATTGCCTCAATAAGACTTCATGCTTCAGTCAATGATGCATACTTGATATTCCTCAAAGGTGACATTGAAATCTAACTCAGCTTCCTCAGGACCAAAAGTATGATACGGTTCATCGGGATATTGGAGAAGCAGTGGGACATGAATGACATCTGGCATGGCATGATATCTCTAAGGTAGATGTATCCAATAGGCTACCATCCTGACTCTCTCTAGAATCTCAAATGGACTAACATAACAGGGAAACATATTTCCCTACACCCTTAACAGTCTATGGCCATGCCTAGGCGATACCGAAAAAAACATTATCCACAAAGTTGAACTCTAGAGGTCATCATCGACGATCAAAATAATATTTCTATCTGGACTATAAAGTAGTCCTACACTTTTTGATATAATGAACCAGTTATGTAGTCTCCTAAAGAACATGAGGACTTAATATGGCAGCCTCACTAGCTTCTAACCAGCACAATGATGAATGACATGGACTACCTTATATGGCCTAAAAAGGATACATCTCAATTGTCACTTGAAATCTGTTTTATAAGTGAACTCAATGAGAGGGATAACATTCTCCCATGAAATGACAAAATCCTATACATATGATCTGAGTATATCATATAGAACCTATATTGTCCATGCCTATTGTCCTTCTGTCAAAGGGTGAAAATATGTTCTTAGAATCACCTGAGTCATCTTAGTATTTTAGAAACCATGTTATAAACTTGATGTGATATGAGCATCCTTATCTGAAACAACAGTAAATGGGACCCTGTGTAGTTTTATTATCTCGCAGACATACATTCATCCCATCTCATATAATAATAACGTCTTCTGTATAATTATGAAATGGGATGATTTAATTATTCGGTCAATGGCTACGTAGATAGCTTCACAACCCCATGGCGAACTAGGTAAGCCGATTATGAAATCCAACAAAACATCTTCCCATTTCCATACACGGACAGGAAGAGGCTGTAAAAATTCTATAGGTATATAGTGCTCAACCTTCAACTAATGATAGACAGAAGACCAATTGATAAAGCCTATAATGTGAAATTTCATTCCAGACTACCAATACATTTGTAACATATCTTAATACATATCAATATCCCTCGATGAACATCCTATTGAGAAGCATGAGATTATTTCATTATCTCTTCTCTAATATATTCATGATCCCAGATATACCCACGTAGACACAGGACATCCTCCCTGTCCACAAACCAATCCGGAGGGGGGAATCTCTTGATATACTCGCACAACAAACCAAACCATTAGGATTTGAATTCTACACACCCTTAACCTTATCAATGAGGGAAGATGTATTTGTTAATGATGAGATGTAAGATTTCTCATGGTTGTCATGATACACCATATTATGTTTAGAAAAGAAGGCCAATGACTTCAATTCATTGCAGACTTCCTATATGGCATGTGTCTGATTTTTCCCACATACTACATCAATGGCCTTATTTCCCTTTCCAGGCATATAATAAAGATCAAAATAAAAAGGAATGTAGATATTCAATCCATATGCAATGTTTGATGTTTAATTCATAATGAGAAAATATATACTTGAGGTTTTGGTGATTTGTATAAACACTAAAGATCCCACCAAAAAGATAGTGTCTCTAGTAACGTAAGGCATATTGAACTACCTCTATTTCGTGGTCTTGTGTCAAGTAATTACTCTTGTGAAGCCTCAACTACAATGCTTTTTATGCAATCACACTATCTTCCATATTCAACATTGATCATAGTATAATTCATGATGCATCTCCAAAGAAGATATAACCTTTACCTGGCTCTGGATGAATCCTAATCAATTCCCAGACAAGCCTCCATTCCAGTTCCTCAAAGGCTTTCCCACAAGCTTCTGACCACATGAACTTCACACCCTTCTTTGTATGTCCAGTAATAAGTGACCCTAGATGTGATAAGTTCTATATGAAATACATGTAATATACAGTGATCCATATGATACTCCTGGAATCAAACACATTTTTTGTCTACTCCCAAAAAACAACAGCACAGTTGTGTTCTGGGTCAAAAAATACTTCTGATTATGAAATAATATGACCAAATATGTGGACCTTGTCGATCCATAAGTCTGATTTAGAAATATCATATTAAATATGATGCTCTCTCAGTGTATTCGGAATGAACTCAAGCTGTTTTTCATGGTCTTTACGAGTGTGAGAATACACCAATATGTCATCCACAAATATCATGATAAAAGAGTCACCCCTATTCTATAAATCAATGAAAATGGATGTTGAGTTCATAATACCAAATGGAATAACAAGACACTCATGCATATCATATATATTTTGGAAATATGTACACAGTATGTCGGATGGTCTAACTCTCATTTGATGATAACTCAATCACAATTTGATCTTATAGAAAACTATTTCTCATCAAAGTTGGTCAAAATATCATATATTCGAGAAAGTGGATGTTGATAGTTGACCATTACATGGTTTAACCTTTTGTATTACACACATTGATGTAAGGCTCCATCTTCCATCTTGGCTAAAAGAATGGGTGAACCCCAAGAGGATGTACTAGGTCAAATACTATCTTGGGCCTATAGGTCCTCTATCTTCCACTTGATCTCATGAAGTTTATTAGGTTCCATCATATATAGAGGAATGTAGACTAGAAGTTTTCCGGAAACAAGATCTGTTATAAAATCTCCCTTCTTCTTAGGAGGTATTCCAGAAAATTCATCGGAAAAGACTTCCATAAAATGATCAACTACTAGAGGGAAATCAGTTTCATGTAAACCATGATCCTCCATGAAATGATTTTCAATATAGTAATTCACTTCATCTATCCCATAAGGATTTGTTCCATATCTCCCTGCTTGGACATCCCACTAACCTTTTAAAATACAAATAATTCCTTCTGGTGTTGTAAAGGAGAACCTAAAGTGATTATAGTCTACAAAGGGATGATAGTTCACAAATCAGTCCATCCTAATAATGATATTTATGTCTGTCATCTATAGAAAAAATATATTTCATATGAAAGGGTAAATTCCAACCTTGTGGGGACAGTCCATACAGAGGTGTATTCCCTATGCCAGTGTTCCCAATGGGGTATCAAGGGTCAGTACACCATTTTGATATTGTATATCTAATCCGAGACTATCGACGATCGATACAGAAATAAAAGAGATTGGTGAAACAATATCATATAATGAAGTGACATATTGCAGAAGTTAATAGAATAGTACCTCATACTATAGATGGTCTCATAGCCTGATCATCGTGTATCAACTATAAAGCATGAAACTGATCATATCCATGTACAGGTGTAACAAGTAGACTACCATGATCATGATTTCTATGTTGGCGCTGCTAGTTATTAGGGGTCAGACTACCACGACCACAACCTACTCATTGGGAAAACCTTCATATGCTATTCCAGCTCCCCACCTGACGTGGTGCAAAAGAAATCGCTCCTCACAGTGGGTTATATGCTAATACTTCTTCACTTGAAGCTAGTTGAATGGTATTGTAAAAATGATGAACATTTCCCATAAGGCCTCATTCCCAACACTCCATATGGCCTCTTTAACATTGGGGCTTCTTATTCCTTGGTCTTCAACCAAAAGGACTCACTACAGATCTATCAAACTAAATAATTTGGCTGCTACTGCACTAACAAAAAACATCCAGGGAATGCTTCCTTCCAACGGAAGAACTAAATTCATGAAGTTTCACTAATCCCCTAAACCTGGTACTCATGTCAACCCTCAGGTTACACTTAGTGATAAATTTCTAATCAACTATTGATGAACATGCAGGAAGGTGAATGATATTCATCTGAGTTTAGATGGCATACTAGAGCCCATCCTCAAAACTCTTAGTAGGTGAATTCTCATGACCCGCTAGAAGAGATGAAATGAACTATACATTAGTGAAAAATGTTTAATAATCCATAAATTTCTTTGAACATTTCTTAATATTCATCAAATCACTGGCTCTATAACTCTAAGTGCCACAAGAATGAACTGATCATAGAAGGCAATTTGTAAATCAGCCCATAACATGCCCTGATGATGACTGGCTTGGGTAACCACATCCCACCAACGCTTAGCCGAATCCAAAAGCATGAATGAATAAATCGTTTCCTCCATTATGGAGGAATTTCTAGATGGTCATATATTGAAATCATGGCCTCTATCCTAGACTAAATAGCCTAAGAACCTCCATCTCATGAATAACTATTAGGATGAAGCTACGGGAACTTGCGGGCAAGATTAGCCATCGTAGGTGTAACCCCATGGACCATCATGAAATGAATGCCTCAGATGCAGGAAACTATCATGAAATTGGGATTTAGTGCCCATATCTTGTACATATGTTGGTGCCTCTAGTGGAACAATTGGAGTAACGACTGTCGGCTCGGGCCCCCCCACGTATATTGCATGATTATCACCACCTTCATGGAGAAAGACACACGGATGTTGTGATGACATTGGACTGTAAATACCACGAACATGCCTCAGAAAAAAATTAGGGACATAATATATCATCACTAAAATAAACTAAATGTGAGAAAAACTCACTACCCAATACATACTACCCAAAATATCCACCAGACAACCACATATCTGTAAGTGATCAAGTAAAAGTTTCATGTCATTTGAAAGTTAATTTCTAGGTTCACTCCATTTCCATTCACTGGGATGATAATGCGAAATATGGATGTGCAACCAATTCATTTAATATTTTGGGATTCATGATATAATGGAAATCCATTTCCTTTGAATTATTACTTATTCACCTATCACTAGAAATAGCAGCCACTTATTTAAAGAATAATTGCTCGACTCTATAATTTACTCATCCCAATCCCTTAGGGCCATAAAACTCATGAGTAGATATAGGGAATCACTTAATCCCAACAAAAGTAATACAAGAACAACTATACTACCAAAACATCATTGAATAATCACACACATCTCAATTAATGAAAAATAGTGAAATGCACCATTATGGCATAAAAATATTCATGACATGTGAACTCTTGGTACCTATAATGATTCATGTAACAATGTTTGTTGCCCTCATATCATTGGGATAAGTATGTTTTAAATTACAAAATAGATTTGAAATCAAAAAAAACCACAGAATATGTGTTTCACCCAATGGTGAAATAATATCAACTGTATTTGGGCAAAGAAGATTGACAGTTGTAATTTAGGCAACATCGTTTTACCCCAAACATGGGTTCATGAAACTGAATCATGGATTATTACCATGTAACATGCATTAAAATTATCCAATCAATTTTCTCAAAATAGTATGTCAAGAATACAAATTACCTCTAATACCACTTTGTGATGTCCTGAAAGAAGATTCCAGTAAAAGGGTGCCCAAAGCCTGGTGGGCCACATGGAGTCAAGCACATCTTCCTAAACGCCAGATGCTGCCGACTAGAAGGGAGGGGCTTGGGTGTGTTTGTGGGGAGACTATTCACTAATTAGCAGATTATAGTCCAGTCAAAGGAATATAAATATATAGTAAATAGTATAAGTAATATAAATAAACAGTAGAACCAAGATGATTCATTATATAAATTTGAATAATAATAGCTGTTTCAATTATATTAATGATGTTATACAGACATGTTACTATACAACTAGAAAACATGGATTTATGAAAATGAGAATAACAAGTTCCAAAAAGTAAAATAAAACAAAGGATACTCCATGAATATCGAGATTCAAATCTATCATCTATTATCATGATCCATTCTAACAGTAAGCAGTCAAGTGTTTGAAGTTGTATGCTTAACCTTTTCCATACATAAAACCATGTAATCTACTCAAGGAACCAAAATAGTTCCTAGAGAGGGTGTAAGATAAATTTCTGTGGGCCACCACCTACTATGTATATATCATTTGTCTCATGTAATGAAATATATCAATGTTGAGGAATACATAAATTTAGTAAAGAACGCATTACAATATTTCTCAACACCAATGTACCTTCTTCATCCCATGGATAGTGTCTGAACATGTATCCAGATCATTAATTATGTAATTACCATTTACTGTTAATAGGTAAGGTGATGCATAGCCAACACTGACATCACCATATGATAGTGTATGTAGTGAAGGGCCCATGACATAACAAGGCAACCTAAAAAAGATAAATGGTGAGGGAGTTACAGGGTAACAAATAAGTTAATGTTGATCTCATAGAACACTAACTAAATAGTATCTGAGTCTAGCTAAGGGGCAAGAGTGTAATCCAATAAGCGTAATCCAAGATATTCCACAATAATGTGAATACTGAGTCTAAGGGGATTGATCAAGGTAAAATGGGGCTAAGAAATGACATGGCCTTATGGGCTTTCACCATGGCACCTAGTAATCAATATTGGATCCAAGGGGTGTAGTGTAGGTATCATGTAATAGTATAATGAAACATATTGTAGTATACCGAGAATCCAAGGAATGGAAAAGAAATTTAGTTTATGTGGCTATCAACCTAAGAAAACTGCATCCTTGAAACAGAAATGGGTTTCCAAGACCTAAGGTATTCTCTTATCAGAATCCAAGGCGATCTCGAGTGAGTATTTTCCTATTTGATATTGTAATCATGTAAGAATTTAATAGGTTCAAGCCTTGAATTATATTAGTTAAAAAAGGCTAAGTATCATTTGATCCATTTAATCATGTATTAAATTAACCATTATGGAATATTGAATTATTGATGTTCAACATTCTACCTTGCTTATATATTTCAAGGGGTGTTATGGATATATAACCTTTATTAAGTCTTATTTAATAAATAAAAAGTTATTTACTTGGTATATTTTCCATTTAAAATTTCACATTTAGCAATCAATTTAAAGCACTTACCTTTGGCAGGTACATAGGTGAGCATGCCCATATAAAATTCTCCTTAATAACAATCATTTTTTATAGTCTGTCTCACATTTAATAAGGTCATACAAGGGCACTCTTGAACGGTGGTTCAAACGTGCAAAAACTCTAAAACCCAATTATGGAATAACCTTCTACATGTGGTGGATTGAGTTGTGGGTGTAACTACTAACAACTATTCACATACTTGGAAAGATAATGGCCATATGATTCTAACAAGAATAACCATGGCATGTAAAATAAATAAAAAACACCTGTTAAAATCAGTGGGGCCCACATGAAAATTTCAAAATCATTGATCTTTTGGAATGAGTAATACACCACCCACTATAGGGTTGTATGAATCTCCTCCTATGGTATTGGACCCTAATTTGGATCGAATCAAAGTAGTTCTAAGAAAAGGTGAAAATTCTCACATGGAGACATCTTGGTCAAGAGAAAGAGAGAAGAGGAACTACTATAGAGGACTTGAGTACTTACCATTGTGCATCCAATGTGATGAAAAGAACCTCGATCAGATGTTGGGTGAAATAAATCTATTGAACCCTATTTATGGCCTTCAAAAAGATCCAAAATTAGAGGAAAAGGATTTAATGCTGATGGTTCTCAGATTTGGTAAGATAAGGGGAGTAAATAGATCATTCAGTAAAATTTGGACATGTTACCCATAATATTATCCTTGAAATCCTTTGTTCACACGTTTTTCCAAACCGTACGCAAACTGTGTGATACTTTTTTTCATGAAATTACATCCTTTTCATTTTTTGATCAAACAGTGTGCATGCCTTTCACAAGTACCAAGGGAAAATGGGTTTCCACATTTTTAGGACACCTGAACATGGGCCAACCATACGAGGTCAGTCTGTATGAAAAAATAGAATCTGTACTATTTAAAAAACTATGTATAATTCTTGCATTGTTTACTCTAAACTATGTGCCTAACCAGTTTTCCAAAAAAGATTGATTACAGGCTTCGAAAAATCCATGAACACCCTTAGAATAATTTCTAACTAATTTATAATCCATTTTAGGTCTAATATAATGATTTATACAGAAAATTAATTTATCCATGGATGAGTGAAAACTAGGTTCTCACCTACTGGAAAAAAGATAAATTTCTTATAGAGGGATATGTTGATCTATATAGTTCTAATTATAGTTTCCATGATTTCACTATTTGGTTATAGACATTATGTTTGATGTTTTTTATGACTACTAAGTTATAACATTAGAATGGCATGTAATGGAAATGTTTTATGATGAATCATCATATGCCCATCAAAATTTAAATATCTATCATTATTCCCTGGAACATTTACATGTTGTGTTCATTTCATATAGAATGTTTTTGTTACATATTGACATATCGATGAAATTTTGAAAACATTTCATATAGGGATATGATAAATAACATGTTCGAATTAAATAAATCCAAAAATACGATTTTTAAATTTTATTGGACCTTAGTTTTTGGAAGTGGTGATCTATATTGTTCAACCATTGAAAAAAAAATTATAAATAATTTAAAATCAATTTACATGAAATTGAATTAAAAAATGAAATGTTCACTATTATATAAGGATAATAATTTAAATTTAAACTGTCTTTTCTTTTATACATTCTAATTGACACTCTATATATTGTAAAATTTCTCTTCTAGTAGAGAATGTGTCCTTGGTTTGGGTATAACAATTGGAAGTAGTTTTTATATCTTATTTATCTAATGATCTATAATTCACATAGAACTGGATTATTGAGTAGGCATAGGGGTGAGAATCATGCTTAGTATGATTTTATTTATTCTTCGTTTATATATATATATATGTGTGTGTGTGTGTGTTGGGGGGGGGGAATTTATCAATTATTCTCATAGGTGTGTGGTTGGAATATGTAGAGATATTTTATGGTGATAACCTTTAGTAGTGTGCAAGAATGTTTGCAATGACCATTATCTAGAGGTATTAGCGATTGTGATACCAGAGGAACCCCTCATAGATCCTCTTTCTAAAGAACCAGCTATGCCTGATATGGTTGTTGAGGCATAGAATTGCGGGATATTGTAGTTCTTTATGTAGAACGTTTGGTTTTCCCCGTCACCAGCCCCGACCATGGAAGAGTTTACATTTGTATTTCAAAAGTATCACATTTCAATGTTTCGATGATGGAAGATGTTAGGATCAAGAGTCATGGATAGAGACCATGTAAATATTATTGATAATCTAGAGACACCTACCTATAGTAGAGTATTGATCTCTATACATATGCTTTAGGATACTTGCAAGATATGGTGGGATGTGATTACTCATATTCATAATCATCGGTATATGGTATAGAGATATTTCAAGATATTATTTTTTAAATATTTTTGTTAGGAAAAATTGATGGTCGATAGAGCCAGAAGGTTTATTCTTCTGTTGTAGGGTGCTTTATCATTCGTGGACAATTATTGGTTTTTTGTAGATCATTATAATTTTTCACCTATTATATTAGTGTATTAGGTAGAGAATTATTTGACATTTCCGGATGATATTAGGTATGACATCCATTCATAGGTAAATGTTTTTATCCTTAATATGGTATAATGTATAGTAAATTTATTGTTGATTACTTAGAAAAACCTAAGGTAGGATAGGGGCACCGAGAAGAGTATTTTAACTTCTCAACCTAGTGGCTCAGTACCAGGGGGTTGGTAGAAACGAATTTATATCTCCCATGAGGGTAAAGCTAACTATAACATGAAGGATTGTAGTTATGATTTTTGGTTCCATTACGGGTGCCCGGGAAACATTTTGATCCAGATTGATAGTGACCCAGTCAAGTGAAGATCATCATATAGGATATTCCATTTTGATTAATTTTTCAAGACCATTTTGCAGTCAACTAAAAAGAGAGAGTCTACACCGACTACATATTTTGGTGTGGGGAAACAACATCTCATCATGTGGGGAAACATGACATTGGATGACTAATCAGGACTAGGTTGTGGTTGTGGTCATGGTAGATAGAACGTAGACATACAATGATAGTAATTTAGACTTGGTCAAGTTAATCATTCAATATTATAGGAACATGATTCAGTCCATATGTATATAGAATAATATATTCCTAATGAGTAGAGCATTTGGCCATCTATGCTGGGATGTACTATTTTTATAGCCTCTATGTTTGTATCTACTCTTTTTTGATGAGGTGAATCACATTCCTTCTTATTTATGTATCTTATTATAGATCCTTTCCTTTGATGTTCATTTTTACAATGGTGTTATGACACTTTGTATCTTATTTTGGATTTTATCAAAGAATTTACACTAGTACATGGAGTTCTCGCATGAGATAGGTGGGTGCCAATATACATGGGACTTAGTTTCCATTAAGATTATTTGGGTTTTCATAATTCTTGGGATAGAATTATTGGTTCACTGTTATGATTTAGTTGAATTAATTCACTGATAGGGGAACATTACATCACTAGAGGGAATGGTTTTTATTTATTATATTGAATGTGATGTCTAGTAAATCTGAGATGGACTTGGGCTTTGTTGGATGAGCAAGATTACTACACATATTACTAGCTTATACCTAGATTATTAGGAATGAATCATCTGTATTTCCATCTATTGGTTGACTGTTTTATGGATGTATTCTTTGATGATATTACATGACCAAAACCTAAGAGAGAGGTAGAATTTTCCATTGATCTACTTAAATGTGATTAAATGGTATCCATCCCTCCATATTATAAATCTAGTAAGGTGTTCAATGAGATAAAGAGGCACATTAAGGATTTAGAGGAAAGTGGTTAATATGGCCAAGATCATCTATATGGGGTTCTGTGGGGTTCTTTAGTCTTTTTCTAAAATAATAAAGATAAATCCCTTCATTTATGTCTGCAGTACCATATATTGAACCGACTTATAGTTAAAAACTGGTAACCCTTTTTTGGGATAGATGATCTATTTTACTGGCCCCGAGGAGCTAAAGTCTTACAAAATATTGATATAAAGATCTATATATCTTAAGGTTTATGATCAACCTTTACACATAGTTTAATCAACATTTTTTAGTAGGAATAGTTTGTATGACTATCTTCCTATAGTTTTTATTCTCATGAATCTAACAACATTTTTTGAATCTAGTAAATTGTGTTTTCAATCCATAGATGAATTCATTTATAGGGGTTTTCATGGAAGATATAATGATGAATTTAAAAACTATACATGACCATTTGATTCATCTTGAGATCATATTGGATACACTAAGAATCAATTATATTGTATGATAACAATATAGAAAATTACATAGTTAAGATTCACTTCCTATTTCATATTATTTTTGTGAAAGGAGTCTCATTTGACATAGAAAAGGTGATGGATTTAGTTTCTTGGGAGAATCCCTAGAACATGTTTGATATATGAATTTTTAAGGGGATAGACTATTATTACAGGAATTTCATATTAGACTTATCACACATAGTAGAACCTCTCATATGGTTGAATAAAAAGGGTGTAAAGTTATCATGGTCAAAAACTGTAAGAAAAAACCATTCAATAGATGAAATAAGGGCAAACATCAATCCCTATACTGGTTATGTTAGTGTTTGAATGAAGATATGCAATTTATTGAGATGAATCAATAATTGGTCTACATATAGTTCTAATCCAGGGGGAGTGAGTCAGGGAATACATGTCTTCTTAGATGAGAACACACTAGAAGAAATACTAGAAACATTGTCTAGTTTTATCTAATGATGATCAAGCCTTTCATTTTTCGATGAATTATATTCTAGTATAGTGTTTTCTCTATTTTTACAGAACACTAACTCTTCATGAATATCAATACAAAATGTGACTAAAATATTATTAAATTAATGGTGGGTTGAATACCTAATGTATTTTGACATTGAGGATGCCTATATTCCTATGATAGTCCGTGAATTTACTAATTATATAATAATGAAGACTCAGAAATAGGTGGTTCATTAGGGTGGTAGAATGTGGAAACTTATAGCCCTATTTTAGATATTTACATAGAGAATCATGACCATCATGGACGGTCTGTACTAACATCATGATCAGTGAAATTATTACATATAGAAAGATAGGAGATAATGAATCTATTAGATTATGAGGGATTGGTCCTAAGTGAGATCCTTGCATGGTATGATACACCTCTTGGTTCGATCATTAATGAGGATGAGATCCTAAATATTCAAGTATGTGTCTTGTTTCTGACAGATATCGAGGAAGATTTTATGGATGATCACCATGTCTCGATATAGGATATGTATGTCCGTCATTCCATGTTATATTATGACTTGTTTCATCAGAACTAGTGGAATGTGATGAATTAAGATATTGATGAGTTCGTTACTCAATGTTCCATGTTTCAGTAGGTGAAGTGAGAGAACCAACTACAAGAGGGGATTTTACAACCGTTACCTATTCCCATGTGTAAATTCGATGATGTATCTATTTTTTTCTTAACTGTATTTCCCATATCACATTAGGGAAGTTATTTTGTGTGGGTGATTGTAGATAGGATCAGAATGGCCCTCCATTTTCTACATATTCTGTAGACTCAGTCAATGTATGAGCTAGATTGGATCAACATTAATGAGATCATATTCCACTATAGGGTTTCTCAATCTATCAAATAATATAACGAGACTTATTTTATGTAATAGTTTATGCTCGGATTGTAGATGGACCTTGGTTCCCATGTACTACTATGTATATCATATCACCTATAGACTGACGGTCGGTCCGATTGTATGATACAGTTTCTTGAGGGCATTCTCCAAGAAATAATACATTATTTGGGTGTATCATAGGAGATAGACTTACCTCTAAACCTATTATATAATAATAATATATTCTAGGAATCCATAAAGATGGATCTGTATGAGGCCCTTTACTGTAGCCCAGGAAGATCACCCCAGTTTTTAGTTAATGGTATGAGAGGTAGTGCTAGTAGGACCTTGTCTCATTCTAGAGATATTAGGGTCGGTTCAACTTATTAGGCATGGCATTTCTACGTCTCATCCTAGATAAAATTCATATTCCAATAATCCCTATCATCCACTAGAATTTGAAGTAAGGATTCAAGTGTTCTTCTGTGTTTTATCTCTAATAGGGAAAAGATGAATTTTGAAAAAATAGAATCTATCTCATTATTACGTTGGGCCTTTTGATAATATGGGGAGATTTTGGCCGAATGAATATCAATTATGGTTACCTTAATGGTACCAACCTTGTATGAAATCTTATATGTACCTTTGATTTCCCAATATAATTACAATATATCATATATTCTTCATCCTAAGTTGGTATAGTAAGAGGAATATGCTTCCATTTGGGGGAATCCATTCATTTGTGTTGATTGATGTACAAAACATCTATGAGGATAATCAGTTCCCCTACTATTAGTGTTCTGGTAGCACGGTCATGTACATAATGTGACTAAGGAGTGGGAGACCAACATAAATTCCTAGTGGGTGAAGTTGTTATGGGACTATGCTTTACCCATCTTGGAAGGGAAATTCGATGATTAATTTCTCAAAAGGGGTTGATGATAAGATCTTGGGTTTTATTGAATAGGTAATTTTCCTTTTAACTTTTTGTTAAACTATTATTGTAGCTCTCTTTTTAACTTTGAATTTCATGTTGAGCCTTAGGCAAGATGAAATGTTTTTCTTAATATGGAAGAGATGGGATGAGGGTTTAATTAAGGCCTACCACATGGTGTTTATTTATAACATAGGGTGTGTATTTAATACATGATGTGTATTGGGCTGAAGAGACACTTTCAATAGTGTGTAGTATTTTTCCATGGAGGAGAAAACAGAAACAATACATGGTGTGTAGTGTTTACAGTCCATGTAATTTCCCTTTAAATTTATTATAATAGTCAGAAGGTCCTCTTATTTATGATAGAATTCCACACGTCTCTTATATATGCATAAGAAATACACATTAGGATATCTCCCTAAATCCTACGCTATAATTTTATTCCATTTAATTATCTATCATTTTATTTGATATCATATCATATGTTTTGATAGCCACTATAAAGTACATCATCCCTTTCCCTCCATTTCCAATTTCCCAAGATATTCGTGATACTATTTTTCTCTAGTCTCTTATGCAATGTTTTTGGGGGAATTCATCCATTCTTCCATTTTATTTTAATATGTATTGAATCATTACTTGATACTAGAAGAGTACTCATTAGTATGGTTATGTTAGGTGGTTAATAAATTTTCTCTCAATGTATAATTGGTTCTATATTGTTACCATTATGTCATTCAACAAACATTCTAGGTGGTTATTTCTAATTTTATTGAAAATCAGTTTAATGATAAAAAAAGATTGATACATTCCATGACACTATTCATAAAAGTTGGAGGTTATCATCCTAAACTGAAACTAACCATTGGGTGGGTTATACCATTTCATCACTTTTATTACACCCTTCTGGTGTGATGAGATCTCCATTAATAATTTATAATTGAATGAGGTATTGAAGTCAATCATTAAAGGATGATAGAACCTTTCCATTTGTATGTAATATTTATAAATGTTTTTATCCATTGGATTTTATATTATTATGAATTTATTTTTAAAATAGTTAATAAATTTTCGAGGATGAATTGAGAATTTCTACTCCTTGGAATTATTTTAATTATCATATTTGGATTCCCTAGATGTTTCTACTACATGTACCCAATTACATGATTTTCCTGATACTTTAACATGACAGGGAAATTTATACTCCTTGGATCCGATGAACCAATAAGATTCCATTAACATA
The DNA here is from genome assembly GCA_963277665.1 of Viscum album. Lineage (NCBI taxonomy): Eukaryota > Viridiplantae > Streptophyta > Magnoliopsida > Santalales > Viscaceae > Viscum > Viscum album. The sequence continues at coordinate 2,042,871,584 of OY728126.1, read as the reverse complement.
TCTACTAAATTCAACATGGTTGTTCGACACATTAGGATGACTTGTAAATTACTACTCTATAGATCCTGGTTTCACAAATAATTCGAATGACTTGAAAAAATCAACTGAATGGATCCTAGTTGTTGGTATTACATAGATTCATTCATCACTTATATTACATCGATCCAATTTTACTAGTTTTCATAAAATTTAAGGATTCCTTGTAAACATATACTCCTTAGATATTGTATATTTTTTTGATAGATTACTCAGTTACCTAGGACATTTATTCGACTTGGTCCCTATCCCAGGATGCCCTTGAACATGATTACATGACATAAGATGATATTGATACTTTATATTCATGAAAGAAATGCTTTATGATATAGCTGGATGAGTATAGTGAGACATGATATGATGACATTTTATATTCTATTATTATAAGTTATACTTATATTATATCTTTAGATTGATACATATTTTATACAAATAATAGACTTGTTATAGATATAAATTCTGGTGGCCTAGTGAGCGTTATCTCATAACCTGATTGGGAAATCATTGGGAACCTAGATAGACATCATGAATTTAGGTAGAAATAGGATACAAAACCTTATTACATATTTTTTATCTTTTTATTAAATATACATACAGGAGAATTGGATTGAGGTTTGGCTCCTGATTCCATATAATATTGTTTCTTTTTTACTTTTGAACTATTGATATATGTATTTTTTTATTCATATTTACATTTATTTCAAATGTTTTGTATAGAATTCCATGATCCTGATTGTTATATTAAACTAATGGATGATAATACTATGTAAATTATATGAAGTATTTTTATTTTCCCGATATTAATTTGTTTACATTATTCATCTATTGGTTGTTATAGTTATACAGTTATTATATACTATTCACATGGGGGTATAGTCTCCCCAATATTCATCCATGGAACCTAACTGCTAAATGGTATCCTCTGGTGTATGGGGAGGTAAACTTGAGTCCTTGTGGAATTATGGTTTTGTTTGCTATTGAGTGAACTGAGTTAGGGACGACACAGGTTTCATGTGGATAATTTTGATGAATAAATGTGAAAAAAGAAACTGTAGTACAAGTGGGAGAAATAATAACATAATTGAATGGGTATTATTTATTAAATATTTTTCCCATATTCTTAAATATTATAAACCGAAAGAGTTCTTGAGAATGAAACCAATTATTATTTTGGATATTGTATGACTTGAATGGAAAAAATTAGGTTACATTCATCAGTATAAAATCTAAAAATGTAATTTTTATGATACAAAAATTAGATCTAGGAGTTGGGTTATAAGGATATTATATATCATCATTAATTTATTACATTAGTGAAAAAAACTCTCCTTTTATGAGCTAATATTCTGTCCTACACATGAGCGATGTTACCATATCACTCACAGAATAGAAGTAAAAAAGTAATAGGTGATACAATAACTATAGAAGTATAAATATGCGTAAAAGTTTATATATTAAATATAAATAAATTATTATAACATTTATTTATAGGCAATTTATGAAATATACTACATAGTTTCTCTAGGCGGTAGGCTATCATACACACAAATGATGATTCTATATCCCATTTGATGGACGAGGAGAAAGATTTAAGATATTCAATTAATATAAAATAATATTATAATATTTAATAATTTTTTTATCATATTAGCATAGATTAAGAATACTAAAATATGTGAAGGAATAAATAGAACAAAAACTCATATTAATGAATTTTTCATCTTCTCGAACTACTTATTTAGGATTATTGAAAAATTATTCCTAAAATTGATTTATGGTCTAAACAAATATACACAGATGATGAGGTGGATTTTTTTGTAGTAATTTGGTTATTTTAAGGATGAAGAATACATTTATAAAGGTGTCATGAAGATATTAAAGAATGAGTATTTTTAAAAGAAAGGTTAGTGGAACACTTGTAATTTTTGGAATGAAAATTGTGTACCCATGTTATTCACATTCCAAAACGACCCTAGATAGATAATTATAATTTATTATACATTATATGGTTAAAATATGTCCATACAATAGTTTTTATAAATTATTTAGGTCATTTAAATCCTTATATTGGTATTTTATTCCCATAATAAATTTTTTTAACTTAACTAGGGTAACTTATTTTTTATATTTTTTGAATTAATAATTTTAAAAAATTAATTGAAATTTTTTGATAATAAAAGTTTATATGATTATAAATTATTTATTTATTTTATCAAATCCAATACATATAATTTTAAATATCTAATTTAAAATTAAACCCATTGATGTGATGAAAATGTTTGTTTTTGATAAGTGTCATTTTCAAGGAAAAGATGCTTTTATATTAACCCTATGACTAATTAAAATTATTTTATGAATATAAATTATTATTTACTGTTATATAATCGGTAAATTAAATTTAAATCATTTTTTATTTTCAGGGTTTTTCAGAAATTAAATTGTAGAAACAATATGAACTGTAAAACAATTTTCAACAGAATCCCACTTTTAAACCAAAAGAAAAACATATAAAAATTCCAATATCAAGTAGATTCAAAATAAATTAAGATGGTTAATGATAAATAATGAATAATAATGAAACCTGAAATCATATTAAAAACATAATGTCGAAATAAAATTTATTGAAAAGAATTATATATTTTGAAAATTCATGTTTTGACTATTCACTGATAAATAATTATTTTATAAAAATTATCATAATCTCACCCAATGTAAATTTATATATTCTAATAAAAGAACTAATATCATTTTGAAAAATAAATTTTATGAATTTTAAATACATTAAAATAATATTTTCATAAAAGAAACAAAAATAATTCTTTACGAAGACATATTTTTTTGGAATAATGTAATTTTTTTATAAATTGAATGATTATTTTATAAAAATTATATATAATTTATATTGAGTTAAAAATAAACATATATATATATATATCAATATTTATTCATCAATATTCGTACCTACCAATTCAGGGCCTAGTTTATATGAGAGATATATAAAACTAATCATTTAGGATCTATTTTGAATGACGAATAAGATATGGAACATCGAATTCATTTCTAAAATAGATGGATTTAACATTATGCTTCACTCTGATAAAAAAATGATTAATGAAACCTGATATTAATTGTGAATCATATGATTATTGAATTATATGTAAATTGGAATATATTATTAGTGATATTTTATCTCTTCAAGTTTCACATTAATTGAGACATAGATAACTAAAGATGAATGGTGTGATAATTTAGAGAAATATTGGTATATAAAAAATCATATAATGACATCGTAATATGGAATATTATATTTATTCACCTCATTAATTGTTACCAGTTAATAATTTATTCACTATATAACAATTCATGATGTATCAACATAATCAATCTAATATCATTAATATCAATGATTTGTTTTTATATATCAATTCCACATTAATCGAAATAAATTTAAATTCTTAATCATATAAACCAGGTGGCATTGTGTAAGAAAATCCATGAAATAAATATACAATAAAAGTAAATAAAATATTACCATATCTTATTTGTAACACCCGAGACTTTTATGTTATATAAATCATCAAAGGGATCTTTTTCTACACAACACTTGCTTGTCTTGCTTTACACGCAATCGCGACCTTCCTCGATAGCTTGCGTCATACGCAATACCGAGTTTCACTAAACAACAATATGCTATTAAAACTAGCCGTTATGAATAGTAATAACCACTTTTTGAAATTTTATAAATTTTATTTTTCAAAATGGACTTCATTTTTGGACTCAGAATATCGAAATTAGCCTAGGGTGAAATTTTGGTATTTTTCTGAAAACTTTCAATTTTTGATGAATAGTGAAACCACTAAGTGGTAGGTTAAAAACTGAATTTTGCATAAAACTTAATTTTACCACTTCTGTGAATGGAATTTCAAAAAATCTGAGAGACACGGTTAATATCAAGGACTAAAATGTGGTTCAATGAGATGAAAATAATTTTTTGGTGAATAGTAACTTTTTACTATTTTTACCGCGGTTAATAGTAAATAGGGTAACTAAGGGTAAATATGATATCAATATTACCCTAACACATGTCCTAATTCTATTGGACAAGTGTAATTCAACCAAAAACAAACTTAGGAATAAAATATGACCATTTAGGCCCACTTGGATTAGATTAGGACATTTATTATTAATTTATTTAAAGAAGGGTTAAAATAGTTAAAATCAAAGTTTAATAAGTAAATCATTTTTAATATGGGGTTATACATAAGATAAATTCAATTTTAAATATTCATTAGAAAGATAAAAAGATTTCCTACATGATGGTATTTTATTTGTAATTTTTAGACATCAAATAATTTAATTTATATATGACACAAAGATGATTCAGTAATTATCTTATTAATGAAATATTGACATAATTGATAATAAAAATACCAAAATAAATGTAATTTAAGACTTTTTATGAATTACACTAATTTTCTAGGTTATTATGATATATTAGTGTTGATTTAAGAAACTTGGTTCGAACATATAATTCTGTTATGACTTTCAAAAAAATCATATATCAAATAGTGTCAAAATTGACACAAAATAGTTTTTAAATCAAATATTATATTATTAATTGTTATTTTATTCCTAAAAATCTAAGGCTCGGCCAAATGACTTAGATAAGGATATATATATTAATAATAAACAATTTGGGGTTCGTTTGGCATGTTATAGTAAGTGTATTAACCATATAGTGAAAGAAAACAAAAAGACACGGTAAAAGTTAAATTAATTAACTTAGAGTTAAATCTAATTGATAAGGTTAAAATAATACCCTAAACTTGTTTAAATCCTATTGGTTGATAGGATTTCGACCCATCCCCACTTTATCTTCGAAATAAGACCCTTTGGAACCATTATAAACCGATTTTGACTTTAATATAAAATTATATTTTGAGATATTCCTAAGGTGCCCCTCTCCTCCCTTATAAAAGGGCACCTCCTCCCCCTCCTCCTCACACCAATTTGAGCACTCAAGCTCGGCCAACCCCTGCCATTTTCTCCTCTCCACTTCCCTAGAATAATCCTAGAGGTCCTGGTCTTCTCCAAAGACCAATCTTAGTTCCTTAAGTGGAGGATTCAAAGAGGCGTTCCAAAGAAGAGGAGCTTCGGACACGAACAAAGCAAATCGGACCTAAGGTAAGGGAAATATCACAATCTCATTTTTATTCGAGATTGTTTATTCGTAAGTATTCACTGGGGTGTATTTTATCATCCACATCCATGTTCCCTCAATATGTAATATTGTTTCCATCCACTTACAATAGTTTAAATCCAATTTTACCCTTCGGTGAGTTTTTAGTAAAAGATATGAAAGGAATCTTTTGTCGTTTTCGTACGAGGTACTTTTTGACTTTTCCGACAAAAGTACGAAGAATGTTTTTTTTAACTTATACGGCATGAATGGATTTTTAAAACATTATTTCCAAGAAGCTTCCTTTACAAGTTTTCATGTTTATTTTTAATCAACTTCTTTTATTTTAAAGTTGTATGACATGTTATGAAAGGAAAAATGTTTTTGACGAAGAAAGGATATTTTCCTCAAGAATGGAGTTCAAGTGTTTTATCAAAATTATTTTCCATCTAAGATAATAAAGGGTTCTGTTTTTATCCCTATTATTACATTGATTTGATCATGTTGTGATGGAATTATGTTTATGAATTCCTTTATCTTATATGAATTGATTTATGATGTCATGATGTTTCAAGAATCCCATTTTTACATGTGTTATGCGATGATGTATGTTTTATGATTATGTGGCACACATAAGAAAGGATTCATTATAAGATGGGTGGGACCTATATCTCCCTCCAATGCATTGGGTAATGATTTTATATCTCATGATATAGACATGGCTGGAACGGAAGGTTATTTCGGTTCAGTGATACAGGACTGAAACGAGGAGTGAACTCGGTTCAGAAAGGGACTTTGTCCACTAAGATAGTCTTGGCAATGAGTCATGACTAACAAGAAATGATTTTCCATGATTATGTGTGCATGCCACAAATTTTCAAGTTTTATGTTATGATTATAGGGGATCTCATTTTCACTTCTATGATTTATTCCATGTTAAGATATTATGATCTCTTTTGCAGGTTTTGATTTTCATAAAGATATGATATGATTTTTATTTCCTTTATTTGCCCTTGCTGAGCATTTGAGCTCACCCTTTTATGTTTTCTTTTCCCCAGGTCAGGAAGATGGATATTAAGTAGAATATGCTAAAAGGGACCCTAGATATGATGAAATAAATGGGAGACACTGTAGAAGATTTATGAACCAGTTGTTTATGTTTCCCAGTTTCTAAAGACACTATACCTATACGGTCCTTTGTGGTTTTGTCATATGTTGTAATAAGTGTACTTCAATTTTGAAGTATTAGCAATGTATGTAAAGTACGGGTCGTTATAGTTGGTATCAGAGGAAAGGTATAGTCAACCTTTGGAAACTAGGATGTGAAAGCCTTAGTAAGAACCCTAAGGATAAGTCTAAGCATAGAACACAATCTTAGAAATGGCCATGAATAACCTAGGATAAGACCATAAGTATGAAAATTTTATTCTTGAATTATGTGGTTTCCTATTATAATTAGTGTTGATCACACTATTCTTCTTGGTTTTAGTCAATGGCTGGAACCCGAAGGAACCGTGTTAATGCGGAATGCGATGGGCAATGCAATGATTGTCCCCCTGAGAAACAAACGATATGGGAGCTGGAATGCAAAATCTTGTAGCCATGCTCACACAACTTTCTCAAGCTATGAATCATGCAGGATTTCCAAATGAGCAAAGGAGGGAGCAACATTCTGTTGAATCCTTCATGAGGCAGCGTCCACCTTCTTTCAGCGGGTCTACTGATCCATTAGTTGCTGAACAATGGATTAGTACTACTGAAAAGATATTTTCAGTTCTTCAATGTTCTGAGCATGATAATGTCATCCTAGCAGTGTATCGTTTGGAAGGAGATGCGGATCAATGGGGGAATCTTGTTAAGAATACGAGGCAAAGGGATGAAATTGAGTCTATGGAATGGGACGAGTTCAAGAACTTATTTTTCAATAAGTACTTCCCTCGTATTCTCCGAACAAAGATGGAGAAAGAGTTTCTTGAACTGAAGCAAAGGGATGATGAATCTGTTGGTACTTATGAAGCAAATTTTACAAGACTTGCAAGGTACGCTTCTGGTATTATTATCCAACCTGAGAGTAAGATCGATTGATTCTTTAGTGGCTTAAAACCAAGTCTTCGAAGGGCGTTAGCCATAAGGGACTTCAATAGCTATGAGGAAATCGTTCGATGTGCTCTCAAAGTCGAGATGGAGATTGGAGTAACCCATCAGTCACATGGGTTTGATAAGAAGAGGAAGATGGAATTCAAAGGAAACTCTAAAGAGCACACTGAAAAGAAGATGAACTTTCCATTATGCTCAAAGTGTGGAAAGAAACATGGAGGGAGTTGTCTTAAAGGGACAAGTAAATGTTTTAAATGTGGAAAAGAAGGTCATCGGGCATTTGAATGCCGTGATAATGGGAAGAAGATGTCTAATGACGCAAACAAAGGAAGGGATAAACAAAATGAACCTACTATACTTCAATGTTTCAAGTGCAAGGAGATGGGGCATTATGCCAATCAATGCCCAAATCCAAGGGTTGATGATGATGGTCGACGTCAACAAACTCTTAAGGCTAAAGACAAAGGAAAGTCACATGCAATTTCTATCAGCGATGTGGAGTACGATAACGATGTGGTGAAAGGTACACTTACCATCCACTATAAAGTAGAAAATGTTTTATTTGATTCTGGATCCACCCACTCTTTTATTTCTGAAAAATTTTCTAAGGGTATCACCGTATTACCTCAACAATTAGATGTTGAGTTAGCTGTGACCACACCTAATGGCACATCAATCGCATCAAAAGTTTATAATTCTTCTCCGATCGAAGTTTGTGGGAAAGTGCTTCCTGCAAATCTTGTGATCCTTCCTTTAGTGGAATTTTATGTGATTCTTGGCATGGATTGGCTTTCTCTACATGGAGCTCATATCAATTTCCAAAGAAGGGAAGTCACATTTCATATTCCAGATCAATCTACGATCGTATACCAATGCAAGGATGAACATAACCTTCCAGTGGAAATTTCTTCCATCTTATGGGTATTGATTCCACTAAATGAAGGTTATTTATCTCAAATGGTTGGTGAGAAACTCACGATTAAGAATATGCCCATTGTACGGGAGTTTGATGATGTCTTTCCAGAGGAATTGCCGGGTCTTCCACCAAATCGTGAAGTTGAGTTTTCAATAGAACTCGTACTGGGTGCTTTGCCAATTTCAAAGACACCTTATAGAATGGCCCCAATTGAGTTGTAGGAATTGAAGAAGAAACTCCAAGAGAATCTTGATAAGGGATTCATACGCCCTAGTGCGTCACCTTGGGGAGCACCTGTTCTATTTGTTAAGAAGAAATATGGATCAATGAGACTCTGCATTGATTATCGAGAACTTAACAAGATCACTATCAAGAACAAATATCCTCTCCCACGCATTGATGACTTATTTGACCAACTACGCGGATCTTAATACTTTTCCAAGATTGATCTTCGTTCAGGGTATCATCAATTAAGGGTCAAAAGGGAGGATATACCAAAGACGGCTTTCCGTACAAGGTATGGACACTATGAATTTATAGTGATGCCATTTGGTCTTACTAATGCCCCTGCTATCTTCATGGATCTAATGAATAGAGTCTTTGGAGACTATCTTGATCAATTTGTGGTAGTCTTTATAGACGATATTATTGTCTATTCAAAGAGCAAGGAAGAGCATGAAGATCACTTGAGAATTATATTGAAGACCCTGAGAAAGGAGAAGCTTTATACCAAATTTACCAAGTGTGAATTTTGGCTTCAAAAAGTTGCATTTTTGGGTCACATAATCTCAAAAGAGGGGATATCTGTGGATCCAGCAAAAACAGATGTTATCGAAAGATGGTCGAGACCAACAACGGTAACTGAGATTCGAAGTTTTCTTGGTTTGGCTGGATATTATCGACGTTTTGTAAAAGATTTTTCACGATTATCTAATCCACTCACCAAGTTGACTCGGAAAGGAGTTAAGTTTGTCTGGACAGAGGAATGTGAAGAGAATTTCATGGAGTTGAAAATAAGGTTATCCAGTGCACCTGTGCTCACACTGCCTTGTAGTGGAGAAAGGTTTGTGATCTACAGTGATGCATCCAAGAAGGGATTGGGGTGTGTTCTTATGCAAAATGATATGGTGATAGCTTATGCCTCACGACAGTTGAAAATCCATGAGCAAAATTACCCAACACATGATTTGGAGTTGGCTGCGGTAATCTTTGCATTAAATATTTGGAGGCATTACCTTTATGGTGAAAGGTGTGATATTTATACTGATCATAAAAGTTTAAAGTATATTTTCACACAAACGGAGTTGAATATGCGTCAAAGAAGATGCTTGGAGCTGATTAAGGATTATGACTGCTCAATCCATTACCACCCTGGGAAAGAAAACAAGGTGGCAGATGCATTAAGTCGACAAGACCATGCTAGTTTATCCATGATGAGGATCACAAAAGATCCAATATTTATGGATTTACAAAGGATGGATCTTGGAATTATAATGGAAAGGGAAAAATCTTATCTTTCTCAAAAGAATGTTCAACCATCTATACATGTGAAGATTAAAGAGGCACAAAAAGAAGATGTCGAGTTACAAAAGAAGGTGAGAAATGTTCCTGAATTCAACCTTGATTGTGATGGGATAATAAAGTTCAGGAATTGGGTTTGCGTTCCTCCCATCCCCGAATTAAAGAATGAGCTGCTGGATGAGGCTCATAGTTCATCATTCTCTATTCATCCTGGAAGCACGAAGATGTATAGGGACCAGAAAGAGTACTTCTGGTGGGATGGCATGAAAAGAGATGTTGTTGAATATGTCTCTCGATGCTTGGTTTGTCAACAAGTTAAAGCTGAGAGACAGAAGTCTAAGGGGATGTTACAACCATTACCCATACCCGAATGGAAATGGGAAAACATCACTATGGACTTTGTCACAGGACTTCCTAAAACATCCAAAGGCAATAATGCTATCTGGGTCATAGTTGATCGTCTTACAAAGTCTGCACACTTCATTGCTATTAGAGAGGATTTCTTTCTAGATCAGCTTGCCAGGATATATGTAAAGGAAGTGGTAAGATTGCATGGAGTACCACTTTCTATTATATCTGATCGAGATCCGAGATTTACCTCGAAGTTCTGGCGAAGTCTTCAGCATACTCTGGATACAGAGTTGAGTTTCAGCACTGCTTATCATCCCCAGACAGACGGTCAGTCTGAGAGAACAATTCAAACCCTAGAAGATATGTTGAGAGCTTGCTCTATGGATTTCAAAGGAGGTTGGGATCAACACCTACCTTTGGTGGAATTTTCTTATAATAATAGCTTTCACTCCAGTATTCAGATGGCTCCTTATGAAGCTCTCTATGGAAAGAAATGTAGGACTCCAACTTGCTGGGATGAAGTTGGGGAAAGAAAGCTATTAGGACCTGATCTCGTTGATGAAATGGCAGAAAAGGTCAGATCTATTCAACAACACATAAGAGCAGCTCAGAGTCGACAGAAAAGTTATGCCGACAACCGAAGAAAAGATCTAGTGTTTGAAGTGGGTGATAAAGTGTTCTTACGAATATCTCCCTGGAAGAGGGTTATGAGATTTGGAAAGAAGGGGAAGTTGAGCCCTAGATATATCGGTCCTTACGAAATACTGGATCGTGTTGGGAAGGTAGCTTACCGATTGGCGCTTCCACCGAATCTCTCTCAAGTTCACGATGTGTTCCATGTATCTCTCCTGAGAAAGTACATACCAGATCCTTCACATGTACTCAGCTCAGAAGTTGTACCGCTGGAGCAAGATCTTTCTTATGAAGAACAGTCGATAGAGATTCTGGATCGTAGAGAAAAAGTCCTACGAAACAAGACCACTCGCTTGGTGAAAGTTTTATGGAGAAACCACCAACTTGAATAAGCTACATGGGAGCTTGAGGATATGATGAGGGAGAAGTATCCTCATCTGTTTGTTGCAAAGTGACGAATTTCGAGGGCGAAATTCTTTTTAAGGGGGGTAGAATGTAACACCCGAGACTTTTATGTTATATAAATCATCAAAGGGATCTTTTTCTACACAACACTTGCTTGGCTTGCTTTACACGCAATCGCGACCTTCCTCGATATCTTGCGTCGTACGCAATACCGAGTTTCACTAAACAACAATATGCTATTAAAACTAGCCGTTATGAATAGTAATAACCACTTTTTGAAATTTTATAAATTTTATTTTTCAAAATGGACTTCATTTTTGGACTCAGAATATCGAAATTAGCCTAGGGTGAAATTTTGGTATTTTTCTGAAAACTTTCAATTTTTGATGAATAGTGAAACCACTAAGTGGTAGGATAAAAACTGAATTTTGCATAAAACTTAATTTTACCACTTCTGTGAATGGAATTTTAAAAAATCCGAGAGACACGGTTAATATCAAGGACTAAAATGTGGTTCAATGAGATGAATATAATTTTTTGGTGAATAGTAACTTTTTACTATTTTTACCGCGGTTAATAGTAAATAGGGTAACTAAGGGTAAATATGATATCAATATTACCCTAACACATGTCTTAATTCTATTGGACAAGTGTAATTCGACCAAAAACAAACTTAGGAATAAAATATGACCATTTAGGCCCACTTGGATTAGATTCGGACATTTATTATTAATTTATTTAAAGAAGGGTTAAAATAGTTAAAATCAAAGTTTAATAAGTAAATCATTTTTAATATGGGGTTATACATAAGATAAATTCAATTGTAAATATTCATTAGAAAGCTAAAAAGATTTCCTACATGATGGTATTTTATTTGTAATTTTTAGACATCAAATAATTTAATTTATATATGACACAAATATGATGCAGTAATTATCTTATTAATGAAATATTGACATAATTGATAATAAAAATACCAAAATAAATGTAATTTAAGACTTTTTATGAATTCCACTAATTTTATAGGTTACTATGATATATTAGTGTTGATTTAAGCAACTTGGATCGAACATATAATTCTGTTATGACTTTCAAAAAAATCATATATCAAATAGTGTCAAAATTGACACAAAATAGTTTTTAAATCAAATATTATATTATTAATTGTTATTTTATTCCTAAAAATCTAATGATCGGCCAAATGACTTAGATAAGGATATATATATTAATAATAAACAATTTGGGGTTCGTTTGGCATGTTATAGTAAGTGTATTAACCATATAGTGAAAGAAAACAAAAAGACACGGTAAAAGTTAAATTAATTAACTTAGAGTTTAATCTAATTGATAAGGTTAAAATAATACCCTAAACTTGTTTAAATCCTATTGGTTGATAGGATTTCGACCCATCCCCACTTTATCTTAGAAATAAGACCCTTTGGAACCATTATAAACCGATTTTGACTTTAATATAAAATTATATTTTGAGATATTCCTAAGGTGCCCCTCTCCTCCCTTATAAAAGGGCACCTCCTCCCCCTCCTCCTCACACCAATTTGAGCACTCAAGCTCGGCCAACCCCTGCCATTTTCTCCTCTCCACTTCCCTAGAATAATCCTAGAGGTCATGGTCTTCTCCAAAGACCAATCTTAGTTCCTTAAGTGGAGGATTCAAAGAGGCGTTCCAAAGAAGAGGAGCTTCGGACACGAACAAAGCAAATCGGACCTAAGGTAAGGGAAATATCACAATCTCATTTTTATTCGAGATTGTTTATTCGTAAGTATTCACTGGGGTGTATTTTATCATCCACATCCATGTTCCCTCAATATGTAATATTGTTTCCATCCACTTACAATAGTTTAAATCCAATTTTACCCTTCGGTGAGTTTTTAGTAAAAGATATGAAAGGAATCTTTTGTCATTTTCGTACGAGGTACTTTTTGAATTTTCCGACAAAAGTACGAAGAATGTTTTTTTTAACTTATACGGCATGAATGGATTTTTAAAACATTATTTCCAAGAAACTTCCTTTACAAGTTTTCAAGTTTATTTTTAATCAACTTCTTTTATTTTAAAGTTGTATGACATGTTATGAAAGGAAAAATGTTTTTGACGAAGAAAGGATATTTTCCTCAAGAATGGAGTTCAAGTGTTTTATCAAAATTATTTTCCATCTAAGATAATAAAGGGTTCTGTTTTTATCCCTATTATTACATTTATTTGATCATGTTGTGATGGAATTATGTTTATGAATTCCTTTATCTTATATGAATTGATTTATGATGTCATGATGTTTCAAGAATCCCATTTTTACATGTGTTATGCGATGATGTATGTTTTATGATTATGTGGCACACATTAGAAAGGATTCATTATAAGATGGGTGGGACCTATATCTCCCTCCAATGCATTGGGTAATGATTTTATATCTCATGAGATAGACATGGCTGGAACGGAAGGTTATTTCGGTTCAGTGATACAGGACTGAAACGAGGAGTGAACTCGGTTCAGAAAGGGACTTTGTCCACTAAGATAGTCTTGGCAATGAGTCATGACTAACAAGAAATGATTTTCCATGATTATGTGTGCATGCCACAAAGTTTCAAGTTTTATGTTATGATTATAGGGGATCTCATTTTCACTTCTATGATTTATTCCATGTTAAGATATTATGATCTCTTTTGCAGGTTTTGATTTTCATAAAGATATGATATGATTTTTATTTCCATTATTTGCCCTTGCTGAGCATTTGAGCTCACCCTTTTATGTTTTCTTTTCCCCAGGTCAGGAAGATGGATATTAAGTAGAATATGCTAAAAGGGACCCTAGATATGATGAAATAAATGGGAGACACTGTAGAAGATTTATGAACCATTTGTTTATGTTTCCCAGTTTCTAAAGACACTATACCTATACGGTCCTTTGTGGTTTTGTCATATGTTGTAATAAGTGTGCTTCAATTTTGAAGTATTAGCAATGTATGTAAAGTACGGGTCGTTATATTATTGGTGCTTAAATCATAGAAGTGTGGTAAGTAGAAACATAAATTTTTTTAATTATGATCCCACATAACATTGTTATGTTTATAATGTGTCGTGGTGGGAAGAATTATAACACAATTTATTAATTTTAACATATATATTTTAGTAAATATTTAATTTTTGGATATTTTGGTTATTTAATTTATATATAATAAACATAGTAATTTTTTATTTTATGATTGAACATAAACCATGGATTGAAAATCCGTAAATATTAATTATTCATTTTAAGGGAGTATTCACATGGAGAATGTGTGGTATGAAGCATTTTTTGGAATATCAATAAGCATTGTAATGCTATTTTTGAAAAAAAAGTTTTCATATTACAAGTTTTATTATTGAAATACGATTAATAAAAATTCATCGGTTTTAATTTTTTTTTATAATGGACTATATGAGGGTATTTTTTACTTAATATTAATAATTTATTGGATAATTGTTTATTTATTACTAGACAATCAATGTTATTGATATAATATATTTTTTCTAATTTATTTCTCTTCTTCTTTTCTCCCTTCACTTAAATCACCCATATTGAATTTATTTTCATTGACCTGTTTTGGCTAAATAAGCACATTTTAATTTTTCGAAAGGATAAGACAACATCAACCCCTGATATTGTTATATATGGTAGATTTATTTCATTTATATTGTAATATGTTATCATATTCTATAATTTTATACAACATAGAATTAAAACATACCTAAATTGGTATTTAAATGGGATATTCCATCATATTAACTCTTTGTAAATAATTTATTAATACTTTTTGAGGATTTTCATCCCTCAAATTTTAAAATATAGGTTTTATCTATAGTTTATTTAATGTTTCAGGTAAAAATTCTGTTATATGGGTTATTTGTGTTTTTTTGGGTAAAAATATAAAATTTATTTTATTTTATTATAGGTGTAGAATACATAATTGTGGAATTTTCTAATTTTTTATTTAGAAATATAATTTCATTGAAAAATATTTCAATAAATATTTACATCATGTGTTGTTATGATAATCCAAAAAAATTGGATTACATGTGGCTATGTATTCATATATGAAGTGATTGAATGCAATTCTTACTGTATTATATGTAATATAAATATTATTATAAGACTAAAATGCATTGTTTTTTTGATATTATTTATGGAAGATAAAATGTTGGGCATTAAATTTTATTTATTGGATACTTTGAAAATGGGAATGAATATTCAGGATGATGCCCTTGTTTTAATATATAAATTTTGTTATGAGGTCAATGATAATTATGATCATGCTCAGGATAATGAACCATGTTTTAATAATTCTCATAATAGTTGGAGTCCCTTGATAAATCTTTGTATATACATGTATGTAGTTTGAAATGATTATATCAAATTTTGGTGTGATTTATTCATTATGTGAAGTCTAAGATAATATTGTTTTATGTAATATAAGCTATCCACATGTTGATTATGTGTTCCATAATTAATTTATTATAATTATTTATGTTTGTCTGTGTGAGAGTAATATGTTTTCTATAAAATGTTATATTTTGTGTGATGATGACTTTTAAAAACTTTTATATTTTATATGAAACAATATATTTCTTAACTATGCATTATTAAAATGTTTTACAAAAAAATTATTATTTTTCATTGTTTTAAAAATAACATTCTAATATTGTATTAGTTAAAAACATGTGTAGAATCATTAGAATAATACTACCAGGTTTATTCCAACTCTATAAATATAAAAAAATTTATTTATATTCATTTATTAATTTATGATGTAGGTAAATCGAACAAACCCCTCCACTAGAGAGAAAAATAATATTTATCCATACATGAATAGGGTTATTGTAATTATAAGGATTAGTCATGTATTATAAGGATGTGTATTTTATATATATTTTTTATTTATAATGGTTTAATTTTTTAATATTTTTTTATAAGAATTTGTGTCACTATATCTCCTATACCATTTTTTGTACTTATTTACCATGGATAAAATGTATGTATCTTGGTATTATATCTCATATATTATGTAATATTTTGACTTTTATATATTATATTTATTTTTTTGGTTCATATTATAATTTTTATTTTTTAATAATACATATTTTTTTCTGAGGTAGCATTTAAAATGTTTATCTTTTATTACTATAATGGATTTTTTTTTTCACAATGATACGTTATGATGAATTTATGGATGAAATAAATAATATAATTTTTTATTTTTTATTTTTGAATAATCAATTCAATGATTTTATAAGTTATTTGAATATAAAATTTAGAAAACTATTGTAATTTATAATGGTCATTAAGAATTTTGGTGCATGAATTTTGGAATTTAGGATTAGAAATATGGTAATTTTTGTTATTGTTAAAAATAAATAGTAGTTCCCCACAATATTGGAAATATTACTGAATGAAATTTTGGGGGACTTTAGGGATGCACAGGGACATGATTATTTATTTAAATTAATAATATATTTTTCATTTTTAATCAAAATCTGGGTTTGGGAATGAGATTAAATATAATAGTCCTAAAAAATTCATTCATCAAGATGTTGTATTGTTTTATCTGGGAATGATTAGTGGGTTGATGTCATGATTAAGGATTCTACATGTGTATTATTATTTGTAAAAGAAATAATTAATGTGTTTTAAAATATGAATATTACATTTCATTTGACTTTTGTGAATATCAGGGGTTTTCTTATGTAGAGATTCATGATGATATATATAACTAAAAAATACATTCGACATTTTTTTTGAATATTAAGTTTACAACCATATTAATCGAAGACCCACAAGGAATAATTAGAAATGCTATATTGATTACACATTTTGGTCATGTAATTAGCTATGTGAGGACTTACATATTGAATAAGATATTACAAGGTTAACATTGATAATATAAAGGGTTATTGATTTATATGACTTCTGAGATATATTGGATGTTATTCATGGGAAATTATTTTCATGTTGGGATAATATAATAATGATATGAATTAAATGATAATCAGTCGATAGATCATTTTCCACTATAATTCAAAGATATTTTTATACTATTTTAACTACATCATGATATATGTTGTTTGTATGAAGATTATTCTAAGGATTTAAATGAATCATATGGAATCATTTTTATCAAACCACATGGTAGAATTAATAATAATCATGACAATATATATACCTATTTCTAATTATGTCACATATTATGGATGTTAGTATCACTAAATAGGATGATATATGACCTAAAATCATGTGGTCAGTATGTTTCTATGAAAAATGTGGTGTGTATATAATATGATTTCCTATAGTGTAGATGTTACTAGGAAAATGGAGGTAGTAATTTGTAATGTAATACCATGGTTTTTATGTTATAATAATAAGTGGAATAACTATTTTTTCTCATTATTTTATGGGTTGGGCTGTTATAATGATTGGGGGATGAATCATTGGACATGATGCCTCATGATGAGATTGTGGTAGTATTATTAACTAATACTTGCCGAAGTGGGTATGGTTATATCATTTATTTTCATTATGGAACGAAATTATTCATTATTCCTATTTATATAATTAATTTAATATATTTTATAATTATAATGAATAATATATCACATATATACATTTGTGTATATCATATTGTCTCATTGGTGTCCTGTTACTAAGATATTTACACCCACCCCCCTCATGAACAATTTTGGATATGAAACATTAATATGGTAGATGAATATCAGAGTATGGTTTGAGTGATAGGTGAATGTATAAGTGTAGTTGAATATTGATAAAAATATATTAACTAGTTGAGGTTATGGTATGTCATTATAAATCCATTGTATGTCTATTTTAGCCATTTTTCATAGATAATGTATATCATAATATTATCATATTATTATCCACCTGATATATAACTAAAACAATATTGTTTTTTTTCAAATTTGGTATAGTGATGTGTGTTATTAAATATGGTAGAATTTATATTTTTATTATAATATTGAATTTGAAGGTAAATCCACATATTTTTTGACAAATTAATTTGTTATTTTATAACCATGTAACTGAATATATAATCTCTTGAATAATGTTCATTGAATATTTGAATATTACTATAGGTACTAAATATAATTTCACTTTATGTTAAGTTTCATTTTTTCTATTTGGTTAAAATACAACACACTCAAGGGATGTTATAATATCCTGTAATTAAATACAATTTAAGGATCCTCTCAAGTTCCTATTTAATTTTTTTCAAGACATTATATTTTATTTAGACGAATTAACAATTAAAACCTAATTTATAAATTAATTTTTGTTATTGGTTATTTTTATAGAATCTATTATAAGTAAAAATATTAATTAATATGACCATAGTTACAAAAATAGAAATGAAACAAAAAAATGACAAGATGTGTCGTGTCATGGTGATGTGTAACTTGTTTTAGTTTTAGTGTAGATAAAATCTAGGTATTTTATAACATATCCTCAATAAATATAATCACAAATGAATTTTTATGTCCTCTCAACCTATATTTTTCTATTTTTGGGAATGGTATTTTATTAAAATTAAAAATTTTAAGAAAGAGATATAATCAAATGAAAATTTCATTAAGGTAAAAATCATTAGAATGATAATAATATGATATTTTAAGGTGAGAGTGAAATACATATATTCTGATGGATATATCGAGGAATGAAAAAAGTGATTCTTGGGTGCTCATCTATAGGATTCATGAAAGTTAACAATATTGTAATATCATTCACGGTATGTCAAAAATGTAAATAAAAAATACATTTAATAAAACCAAAATACTATTAAATATTAATATGAATTGTTTAAACCAAGGGATCTAATAATATTTTGAACCCTAAAAATGAATGAATTGACAATGGTAAAGAAAATAAACATTGGGAATGGATGATGTACAATGTGAAGTGAAAAATTGTTAAAATGGTGTGAAAGTGAAAAGGCTATTTAAAATAAAAGAAATTTGAGGCAAGGGTTGAACAATAAATAAATTTAGAGGACCTAGATATAACTAAATAGAGAAATTTTTCTATAATAGATAAATAAAAATATTCATAGTGGTGAAAAAAGAACTAAAATTGATTGTCACTTCTTGTTGATTAATATTCCTAAATGATCCCTCTCAATGAATGAAATATAAAAAAAATCAAGATAAATAATTATTCTCCAAATATAAAAAATAAATAATTTAAAATATAATTACATATGTAAATACTAAAAATCCTAAAGATCCATAAAATATCACCCTTCGTATCATAAATTAGTATGTAAATGTTTTTTATGAATAACATAAAAGAGAACATTGAAGGAAATGAATATAATGTTGATTCTCATATGAACCCCATTAATATTTTTCAATTTTCATGAAGTGTGATTTATCTTAAACATCCAATAAATTATGAAACTATAATTACATATTTTGATTCATGAATAGATAAAATAGAAATGTTGGCAGATAAATGAACCTATGAACAGTAATAAACCATAGTGATAATTTGTGTGAAAATAAAAAAATTCAATTCCTCTCATTTAGTCACCAAAAATTATTTTATTTTGACATATTCTTGTTTTATTTGGCATATGATCTATAAGAATGGATTTATTCCAATGGTTTTCCAAAACAATGCTATAGTGACCCTAGAGATATGTTTTTGAAAAATAATTCATATAATTCTGGTACATAGCTTCTTATAAAAAATTTTTAACCAAAAACTGGTATATTTTATAATTATACCACCTATATCAATGGGTTCAAAAAAACATTTTTGGTCACCAATACCAATTTTTTTACTAAATCATTGGTATAGGTTGTTCTATTATTTATGTATAATAACATGAAAAGTAATAATTATTTCATAAAAATAATTTTACACAGACACCCACACTCAAATATATATATATTCCTATAATATGCTGTTTGATAATGGTAAAATATTTCAATTACAAATGGGGGATTATGTGGTAAATAACCCACAATGAAATTTTTTCCAAATACAACATCTGTGAATGGTTTGACCGAACAATTATTCTATGTATTTTAATTGAAATTACCGATAACAATTATTTTAGAATCCTTGTTATATTTGTCACTAACAAGTTTTTTAACCATTTAAATAGAACTATATTGATGAAAAATCATACAACCACCCCTCAAACAATTTCTAAAATCATTATTCTTTTAGATTTGATAAATGAATAAAAAATAAGGCATTACAAAAATAATAAAAATAATGAATATAAGGGGATGATGAATCTTTTCATTTGATCAAGATCTAATATCCATCATAAGTACCATTTGATTTATTTCCTCGAGCGCTACAACTAGGACTCTCATATCAACTCTCTCCACTATCATTTGTTACCCTATAGATTAAATTTTCCCCTAATTAATTCATATGTTGGAGTCTTATGAATTTTTTCACACACTATCTCCTGGAACTAGTATCACATAAATAATTCAAATTTTCTAACCTTAGCTATTTATATGGTAGTTGGAAAGTATTTTTCATCTACATTCTTATCATCCGAGTAGAAATTAGCCCGCCAATATCACGAGCATCACATGATCCTTATCATCTTAAGGTTTCAATGAAATATTAATCAAGTTTTATATTTTAATCATGAACTACACTTATATTTGATCTTCAATTGGATAACTTATGGATCCATGTATTATAGTCCCCTAAAAATTGAATCATGGATTTTATGGGATGTGGAACAGAAATTTTTTTTCAGATAGATGACATTTATGTATGTTATTTATCGGTGTATGCAATATTATGTTTGTCAAAATAAATTTTATTGGTAGTCAATGTCAATTACATTGACTTATGGCCATGGTGGTACCATTAAATAGCTACATTTCTCCAAATATTACTTGAAACAACTATCTCAAGGACACATTTACAGTTGAATTCATCATCTGGTGACACATTTATGTTGGTATACTTTATTTAATAAACCTTACCTAACCCATATTGATTAGCATCCAATATTCAACTTCATGTTGACTATTATATAGGGCTTCAAAATGACCCTTATGTTGTTGTTGCTTAAAAATATCCTTTTTATGTAGCATTAAATAATGTAACTATAAAAAATAATGAAAATAAGTAAAGATATTGATTTTAATAAATATAAAAGTAATTATCCCGAAATTTTATAATTTTAAAACTAAAAAAATTAAAATAAAGAACCAATACATAGAAAATATTAATTAATAATTTTTTTCAATTCAATATTAAGAATATAATAATTCAATAAAATTTAAAAAATACTATCATTGTTATTATTCCTTAAAATAATGAAAAAATACATATAAAATATTAAACGATGCATTATAGAACTATTTATTATTGGATTTTATGCCAATGGTGTGCTTTCAGTAATTATGTTATATGACTCGTTTATGATTAATAACATATGAACATCTGTCCATTATCAAATGACACATGATTATGGTTTAGGATTTTTTGGATAATAATTTAAAATTTTATTCTCATGGTGAATACCATTGTTAGAAAGAAATTATTACATATGATCATTGATTATTACTCCCAATATTTACCCCAACATAGTACTTTACCTCAATATTTATAATTTTTCATTTTTCAAAATTTATGAGGATGAGTTTATCTATGATTTCCTTAAAAATCGTTCAATAGTGCTAAACTAAATGTTATATAATATAGATATTTTATATATCGCCTGATTATGTATCGTTGATATTAATTGAAATAAATACTTGTGGCTTTAGTGAGAATATTAGTGACATGAAATTAATATTCATCTAATAGAATGTAATATTTATGATTTTAGTGTTTGAGTATCCATTAATTAGAGATAAGAATCATAGACTTTGATCAGTGATGTATCCACAAAAATGGATAGTGGGTGTTAGGGAGTGGGGTCACATCATGTGAGAAAAGTTAAACATATCCCACTAGTGAGTTTTATTTAATCCATTCAAATGACATTGACATGTATTAATTGATATAAATGGTACCATAATTAATTAAATTGACATCATACTTATATCATTAAATGATTTTAATTAACTTGCATAAAATAACAAATGATGAAGAATTGATATTCTTTGTAATATAAAAATAGTAACGATGAACATGGAATTTATACCCAGGTTTATATTTAGTATATACAATGATATATTATATGATAACATGGATTGGATATTTTAATTACGCTATTTTAAATATGATAACATGAAAAAAAATCATAGGAATTTCTTCTATATTTATTATTTCAATGAAGAAAAATTATTTATCTAATTTTGATGCATTAAATGATGTTTGTAGAAAAATAAATTGTTTAGTAATAAATAGTAACATAGTCTAAGAAGATTTATTATAATAGAGAACTTTATAAACATAAAACATAAAACCAACCCATTGTCCCCCAATAAAATAAATCAATATATTATTACATAATACATTTTAAAAGATTAAATGACATGTTATATATTTTTTATAGTATATAAATCCATTTATGACATGTCTTTTCAAAAATAAAATTATGATCTAGATGGTGTATTGGAGTTAGTCATAAAATTTTCAACCATCTTTTGTATAATTTTATTTATATATGTAATATAACATGTTTAATTATATTTTTTGATTTATAAAATATTTTGGACCTATGGGAAGATATATAATATGAAAAATGTGCAAATATAGATATGGATGGTTGGTTGATGACCAAAAAGTGGTTATAAATAATATTTATTAACATATTGAAAATTCTAGTTATCTAAAAATAGAAATTTAATATATATATATATATATATATATATAAGGGAAACAATTGTCTAAACATAATTAAAACAAAACAGTCAAGTAATAATATCATTAGTTTAAATGTTTGATAGAAATATATATATATATATATATAACATATTATATCATAATTTAAAGTATAAAATTTTAGGGTTAATTACTTATTCTTAATGATTACATAGAAAATAAAGTATCACATATATGATTTACTGATTTATTTATATAAAATACAACTATAATATAAAAACAATTCATAAATAAAAAATCTATACTCATACACCCAATGTGTAATTAAATTTGGGTTGGAGAAATTTTTTTTTGATAACAATAATGAGTCATTATTTTTTTCAATGGAAAATATAATATTTCAATAGGATGATAGTAAATTTAATGAATATGGTCTCCATTTAAATATTGAGTGATTTTTATAATGTTTTTTTAAAGAAATTACTTGACACGTTCTAAAATATTTTCAATTAAATATTCATTTCCTTGGTAGGATAATGTTTTCAATGTATAGTGTTATATTATTTGGAAATAATTAGAGGAAGATAATTCCTTTTATAAAAGGGATAAATTTAATTTATAATACAATATCCAAACAATAAAATTACTATAATAAGAAGGATTAATATTGAAAAAGAATTTTTTTTATGTTTCACATAGTTAAAAATAAAGTGAAATCATATTTACCCATCATGGGTGGTGTACATTCCACCAGATTTGAAATGAATCCCCTCATAAAATTATCAATTATATGTTTCAAGGAACAATATATATTTTGAAATAATATATCCTCATATAACAAGGGGTCATGGAATGGAAACATTAGTTACACGAACTTGTAGAGAAATTATTTTCTATATATCATATAATTTATGAATAATCACAATGAAAATACAAACTCTGCTTCTCTAAAGATTTTCTTCACTTCCCAATGATAATATTAAATTTACATATAAAATATTTTTAAATTTTTAATATTGAAATATCAAATTAGGATAATATTTATCGAATCAGGTGTGAAAAGTAGTTGTGACTTAAATCAAAGTAGAATGAAAAAATAATTATGGCAATAACATCCAATATACATCAATAAACACCATATAAAGTTACTATTGAAATATAAGGAGGTCAAATATTTTATTAAAATGATGAGATAAATCTAGAAATCTCTTGGAACATTTGATGGGGAAAATTTTTAAGTAAGGATATGTTGTTTTAGAACAATAAATAATAAGACATAATGGATTTTATTTACTTGAATATGATTAGTTCACTTAATGGAATACAATATAAAGGAAATAAGTATTAAATTGTTTTAAAAAATTACATTTATTGAGAATAAAGGAGTCATATAATAATTTTATTAATTATAAATTTTATATTTCAAAAATAACTATATAAAATTATTGAAAATAATTATAAAAATGATCATTAAATTGAGATAGGATAATGGATCAATATTAATTAAATTAGTTATATACTATCAAGAAAAACACATAATATTTCCCTAATATTATGATTTGACAAAAAATATAAGGGTTCTTGAAAGATGAGTTGAATTATAAATTTCATAGTCTATGTAATGTTTAATTCAATGTGGATTTTAGTGAAATTAAATGATGAGTAAGAATTTTTTATGGTATTATTTTTTCTATTATATAAAAAACAAGATGAATATATTTATTATTCGTTGAAATAGAACATAGTGTGTCAATATTTGTCAAAAATGTATATATTATTATAGAAAAAAAATTTCTGATCTTATTTTAGAATCAGTGACATTAAAATATTATTTTTCAAAAAAAATTCTAGAATTCGTTTAATAATTTACTTGAATTATTTTTTCTACAATGTTATCTAATATTAATTATTTTTTTAATGAATATCTTAAAATTAAATATTATTCAAATCATCAATAAATAAATTTTAATTTTAATTTTAATTTAAGAACCCTATACTTTCGTAAAATATTTTCTTCCAAAAAGAATAATTATACACACCTCAAAGGGATTGGGGTGGGAGATGATAAATAGCTAACAAACTATTATAAAATTCAAAGTAATCTTAACCATTTTAAGACCCTTTATTTATAGAACCACTATTTACTATAAGAATATAAATGTATCAACTTATCTTATACCAACAAAAATAAAAAACATGTAATACAGAATATAACATAGATATTAGTAGATATTGTTTTTATAGTGTTAATCCCCATCCCCATAAAAAACTCCATGTTATATTCATAATTTGTCCCAACTCATAGATTTCATTACTAGTACATATATTTGAATATAAATTTTCTTGAAAAGGTTTCATCAACCACTCAAAACCCACAATACATGAAGGAAAATTCCCTCCCATAGTCTTATGGTTATTTTTATACTCAAACATCCAATCATTAATGGTTATCCTTTAAATAATCATTTAAAATTAATCAATAATATCTTATTTGATGTACCAAAAATAAATAATCTAATATTCTTCTTCAAATATGTACTTGACTACTTGTGGATAATAATTAATACAAGAGAGAATAATTATTTCTATAAAAAACATTTCTCCAATATAATTTATATAATATGGTTGATATACTCTCTCATAAATGTGTTTATTTTAATCTTAAAAATCATGTAGATCCTCAATCAATGTGAGTATTCGAATCAATTGATCACAAAAAACCTATTAACATATGCTAATTTATTCCTTCTTATTTACTATTTACTAAATTAGTGTCTGTAATTATATGTGCCACATTATTCTGATCGGACAATTTTATAGACCAGTCTTCATTGGATCATATGATCCTCTTTTATATTAAAATTCAATTATTCTTTTTCAATGATAATGAAAATACTGTCTATCGACAACTATTTATTAGTTCATCATATCTTCACACATGTGATCATTCCATCTCTTTCAACATAGTTTTCATATATTCTTATATCACCCCAATATTCATAAATATTTGATATCCAGAACATTTACTGATACCATAAAAACTACCGCTTTAAATATTCCTCAACATCTTCATTTATCTATGCCCTAGTGATCTCCATATATTATTTTTTCATTTATCTCATATATCTAATAAATTTTTAGGAAAGAAATTTACTTCTTTCATAAAAACAATTTTAGTTTATCAATCCCTCTTACCAAGTGATATTCATGTAGATTTCTATGTGAGATCAAACATAGAATCTGAATATCAGATATTATCACCCCTCAAAATTTTCAATTCCATGATTGATTAATAATATATTTTGAGATATTTTACCCATTGAAGTTCACTTCTATAATAAAAAGACTTATGTTCATATAATTTCATCATCTTTTATGAAAAATATTTATCTTTATATTTACATATTTTTAAATCATTGTTCATGGAATTGTGAATAACAATTATTTACGCATGTTTAATAATATAAAAATCCTTCCATGAATCGACAAAAAATAAGGAATTATGATATTTAGAATTATGAATAATAGATTAAAAAAATTATTATATTTATTTATATATGATTTTATATTTTGAATTTCATAATAATCTCATTTCCCTAGAATGAAGAAATGTTTCTTACTTTTGGCATCAATGATGCACATTAAATTTATAATAGTTCTAGTGATTCCAATAATATGCTATATTTTCTGACAAAATGATGAACCATGTAAGTTTAATTATAATTATGAAGTTATCAATATTTATATTCCTTTCCCAATTTTCAGGTCCAACATAATATATTTCAATAGAATTTGAATGTTGTGAAGACTTGTAAAATGGCTCACCCAATGAGATGTTTGAGTCCAATGATCTGTGAACCGAAACCTCAAATGTATCCAATTAATCTTATAATGATGGGACATTTTATTTTGATGTTGGGAATGACTCTTATGATGTCTTATATCTCTCAAATGAAGTGTTTCAAAACTGAAGAAAAAACATTCCTTTTCCAAATATAAAATATTATATCCACTGGATGACACATCTAAACTCAATATATATCTTGAAATTTCATTTCATTTCAGTATTCAGCCTCAATAATCAAATTAAATAAAATTATATACCAAAAAAAATACTAGAATTCATATCAGTGCCTCTTAAAGAATAAAAAAACATATAATATAACATGAAATGAATTAGGAATATATTAAATCATTCCCATATAACACTATATTTATTTTAGAATTCTTTTATCTTATAAAATACTCAATAAATATGATTTCAGGTATACTAAATGTGTCATAAAATCATTTACTAATCTCCTATTATAAACCCTTCATCAAAGGGATATTGCACATTATATACAACAATCTTCAAAAATGATAATGCAAGGAATGTTTTTCTTAACTCCAACTAGTAATTATCTTTTCATAAATTATAGCATCAAATATTTTCTAGATGAAACCCCTTTTAAAAATCTCTAGAATCTCTAGAAAATTAAAATATTCAAGCTCTACCACCTCCAATAATTATCATCAATTAAATCAAAGTCAACTATCATTATATATATATTTTTTATAGTTATAATTTATCAATATATCTCTTCCAACATATGAAATCAACTATTCATTTTCCAAATGAGTGTATTCAATAATTTTTTAATTTTTGTGTGTCCTATTAAAACATTTTAGTGAACATTGATATTATATTATGATACTATATTGACAATAAATAAAATATCATCTCTATTAATAAACTTGGTTTTTTTAATCTACCCCCTTTTGTTTTAATTTCGACAAAAAATTATATCAATAATAAACAAACATCAATATTAAATTTATTTCATAATTTATAATTTTACCATCACCCTATTATAGAAAATTAGTGAAATAGTAAATTTATAGGAACTATTATTCTCCCCCATTAGTTTAAAGATACAAATTCCCCCATGGGGTTCCTTTTTTATTTTAATAAACCATAATGTGAGGATTAGTCAATTAGATTTTTTATAAGGGTAAAATCACATTTTTTAATGAAATGTTCCACCAATTTATTATTTCTATTTCTAGGTGAACCATTACTACTGTAGCAAATACATAGTTGAAAACATAGAAAATAACATTGTCTATCTGAAACCCTTTATGATATTGAAGGTAAAATTAAATAAAGATGGGTTGATTAGATTTAATTTTCATTAAATTGATAACTAATATTAATTTTTAATTTATACGTAAAAACATTCAAGTGTATTAATTTCTTTACCATATTAATATAATAATTAATTCACCACTCCCCATTAGTTGGAATTATTGATTTAAAGTAAATTAAAATGTGTAAAAGTGAACATAAAAAAAGGAAATTTACTGCATAGTCTCCCTAGAAATAAGAAATAAACAATAAAATGATAATATCTCCATAATATTTATTTTAATAAATATTTCACAGGGTTATCTAAAATTTTAAATATCATGTATTACTGTTATTAAATAATAATAAAAATTTGATTCTACTTTATGAATAATATCAATTGATATAATAAAAATGTTGTGTTTATAGGAGAAAACCTAATACAAATATAAGTATTTAATAATGTATAAATCTTCCTGATATTTAAAAATCACAAATGATTTAAATTGAAATATATAAATTCATATATTTTATAGATAAAAATAGATACCATTATATGAGTTGAATAATGTAAACATAATTAATAATATATATAATTCAAAACACTAAATCAGTTCTTATTTTTCATTACTCGTTTCTAATTCATTTTATAATAATTTAAAAAATGATAAAAATGGGAATTATACCTGTTTCAATATCCACCTTTATTTGATCTATTGATCTGAGATTTAGATCCCATCCGAAAAACTATTTATTATAGCCAGAAAATATTTATAGCACTCTATTCATATTCCACCACTAATTTTCCTAATATGTGAATCATTGGAAAGTATGTATTTATTTTTTTCACATTTATATTTAATTGAAATTGCCTTTATCACTATATAGTGAAATTAACACACATTAATTTTATCATAATATGTATTCTTGGTAAACTTCATTTGGGTTTGTAAAATTGGTATATATTATTCTTCTGCATTGCCATCATTATTTTTGAGTGTATAATTTGTTTTAGTAACATAAAATTTATAAAATAAGTTATACCTTCATTTAATTTATTCTTCAATAAAATATTTTATTTTTGCACTAATTTCATATATATAGTGATTGTATGCTTAGATAGTGTTCATATTCATCAAATGTCATGAATAATTTTAGGTTTACATATTCAATTAAATACTTATTAAATTCATATTCCTCATATTTTCTGGATAAAAGTAATCCAATCATGATATATATCATGTATATTTATCTCATTTTAGATATCATATTTTAACCATTTATTTTAATATTAATTTAAAGATTCTAATGTTCCATTTTTTTATTTTAGATATCATATTTTCACCATTTTCAATCATCATTGGAATTTTAAGTAGATCAATGGTTATTTTCCAAGGATAGACCATATTTTTACAAAAAAATCATTTTGTATAAAATTTATTATTTTATATTTTTCCTTTCCCCCCCTAAAACATGGAAATTTTATATTTTTATATATTGAGATATTGTTCAATCATTTAATATAACTATCCTAAATTTATAAAAACACAACTAGTGAATAATAAATACAATAAACTTTCTAATAGATTTTATATATATATATACTAACATCAAATATTCCCACACATGCACACATATCTTCAAGACCATACCATTACTGAAATTTAAAACTACTCATAACACTTCATTAATATTTCAAAAATTCCAATATTAGAGTTTATCAAAATGTACTATAATGAAAATGTTCCCAATAGAATATCACCATAATGAAAATTAATTCATGTCTACTGAAATGTAAAACAACATATAACACATTATTAATACATGAAAAATGAAAATATAAGAGTTCAAAAACCAGTACATGAATTAAAAAGTTACCAATAAAATATCACCACAATGAAAAGGAAATAATTTCCAACATATAATGTGATTTATTATTGATTCAAGGCTGTCATAAGATCACACCCTGTTATTTCTGGAACACTAATCTCATCATTTTACCTGGTCTCTATATAAATCATTCAAAAGGATAACCACCTACATAAGACATGAATCGTTCTAAAAAAATCCCAAATATGGGTTGGTATCACAGTACCCAATAGAATACACTAAGATCTATAAGAAAATTACATCATGAATAATAGTCATCTTAGCACATATATAGGTGAAAAATACATAGAATTGGAAAATCCATATATACTCAAATCCAACACAAAGTCTCACGGTAAATTCACAATTGTAAACTAACCTAGGAATCCTTCTCAAAAGTGCCACATGACACACATCTGAGAGAATGCACTGCATGATTCATATAGAATAGATGTAGTCTATCCGAGATTTCATTCTCTCTGGGTCTCACCATGATCAGTTCACATTGGAATTATGAAGAGAACGATTCACTAATGGGGATCACACTTTTCATCAAGGTGTATAAAAACAAGCTAATGTGGATAAACATTATATGTATA
This sequence comes from Viscum album, assembly GCA_963277665.1. NCBI lineage: Eukaryota > Viridiplantae > Streptophyta > Magnoliopsida > Santalales > Viscaceae > Viscum > Viscum album. The sequence goes on along the minus strand of OY728126.1, from coordinate 2,042,841,060 downwards.
GAAACCAAGACCACATGGTGTTGGTTATGATTAGACCATGTACTCCATATAGATAAAAATTGATGGTAGAAGATCTCACTCCTAGCCTCATAGCTGGATTCCAATAGCTCTATTTTAGGGTTAAGTACCTAGGAAGGGATCATGATCCAATGCATATGATGAAATTACAAATTAACTCATAGAGAATAAATCAATAAAACACACCATAAATAAAATCAACCATGATGAATTGGAAAAGGTCTGAAATCCTTCTTTTATGAATCACAAACATTGAACTATTAGTACATGGAATATCCTTTCAGCACCACAAATTTATCATGTCCTGAGACAATGTCTATGTCCATTCCAATGAACATGTTATTATTGAAAATGTTACCAAAAATCTATAATTATATACCCTCATCATTAGACGATAGGCCACTGGGTAAGGGTCAAACACTATGGGATATTTGTCTTCTTGGGTAAACCATATCATAATATAAGGGGGTCCCACATAGCTTATAATACTGAAAGAACAAACCATGTTTCCTGAGATTTTATATAACTCATGGGTTTTTCCTCTATATACTTGTTTCCAATAATTTCCTCTAATACTACCATTGATCTCACTATATATCACATATTAGGTTTGTTCATGTCATTATTTGACTGGTCATCAAATACATGCCACCAAATTGCAAGGTAGAAATGGGCATCGTACATGCCCATAACCATAACATGCCTCTAAAGAACCCGGGGTCTCAAATCCCTTGGAATTCCATCATCACCATTATCACAGTAAATTATTCTCATCGATCCACACTCACAATTGGGGTATAAATATTATTTTCTCATAAATAGGTTCAATTTTTTTGATTATCTGATATTTTTGTCAACCTACTTGTCAAATAGAATGTCGGTGATGAGCCAATGGAGAGTGGTGAGATAAAACCATGAAAATGAAAAATGGAAATGAATCAAGGTTGTTTTTAGATTTTCATTGTTTCATTTCCATTATAATAAAAAAGGATAATACTATAATAATAAACATGTTCCCAAAATAGTCATCTGAAAAAATAATCGCCCTCAACCATTATCATAGAACAATGGACCAATCTATTTTTTATTCATTCGTGTTAATTTTATGATAAAGAAACAAGCATAAAAATAAATAAAAATTTCCATATATCAATGAAGATTAATCACTAGTGATTAAAAAATTATTATAGTTTTAATTGGATATATCATTGATTTACATAACTCACTAGTTAATGATCCATGATCTAGCCATCATTCGACTACAAAATCTCCTGAAATTTTATCTCCATTGAAAGCAGGGATATGAGGATGATCATGATATTCCATCCTAATGATATAATTATAGTAAAAATAATTTAATGTAATCATAATTCTATAAATTAGTTTAATCAATTAAATTATTTTAAATTTTCTCATATGACTATGTACAATCCAGAAATCTATCATGATACAAATGATAAGTTTTCCAAAGGATAAAACCCATGATCTGAATATAATGATGGCATTGGATGTTTTATCCATTTTATTATTTATCAGTTATTCAACTTTTATAAGAAAAAAATTCATGCTTAATATTAATTGTATTTAATTTATTTTCAGACCAATTTATGAGAACATCATTCCTTGAAATCTCACGTTGTCTCAACTCATAGCTTCAAAAATAATCCATATAATATACCCAAAAAATAATATAGAATTTATAATCAATAAATTCTCCACACATTGGGTTTTTACATGTCAGATATCCAAAAAAAATACACACAAATATATTTATACCGACAATGTATCTTGGTCTCACAATCCACGTTACTCTAATAAAGATTTATGATTCGCTCGAACATACCATGGGGGAGTCAATCACCTTGGAAGAATCCACAAATTCTAATCCTCAATATTAACCAAGTTCTTGGAAATTTAATCCCCATTATTGATGTCCATCTCACCCCATTCGATAGCATGAGGTTGTTCGTGAACATAACATCTCAACTCCAACACATGGAACACGTCATTTACGTAGTTTAACTATATTGGTGGAGAAAAGTTGTATGACTCCTATCCATCTCTACATCGTATCTGGAATGTGTTAATAAATATCGATGATATAATTCCTACAAAACCAAATATGCACAATCCATGATGAGGTGAGACACCCAAGAACACATTTTTATCTCCCCTCAAACCCCAAGTTTCACATTAATCTCACTGAAAAATATTTTAGACACATTATTTAGTCCTCATCCTCTAATGGGTATTCTTAACCTTCTATGTATTTGATATCATGAACATTTTTCCCATATGTTCTGACTATCCTATGATGGTCCAACCTAGTGGTGACCTGAATGGTCTCATTTAAAAGACCACAAATGGATCCATAATGATGGATGAATGATGTCAAATTTTTTACATAAAAACCGCCATTTTTATGTGCTCCAACCAACTCTGGTCAATTTATTAAATGAAATCCCGTACCATATTTTCCAAGTCCAAAACTGTGGCATCCACACCTGAAGCAATGGGTATGAGCCAAAATGTCACATAACCTCATGCGTGCCTCCCCATATGAATGAGTCTACTGACTTGTAGTGAGGTTATATGTCTAGCACTGGGGAGACTATACCCTCAGTATCAAGACATATGATCAACAATAAATAATGATATTATAATAAATAAATAAAGTAATCATGTATAATATAAATTACCTAAATTTAATACAAATAAAATCATATCCAAATATATAAATTCTATCTAGATGAAAATAAACATATGATAAATAATATAATTATATGTTTATCCTAGTCCTCCCTATCCCTACGAACCATCATCATAGAAATTCACCAAGTGGACCTTTTCCTTCACCATCTCTCTCAAGAAATCGGCATGTGCATCAAAATTCCTATGTTGGGTGTCAGTACATGATTCAACTTGACACCATCAATTTTTCCTTAACCTGCAGTTATGATGTATACAAGTGTATCCAATATTAATGAAAAATTATAGAATCTCATAAACAGAAAATCCAAAACTGAGCTGTAGTGCACTGGCCAATCTGCCACAACCCCTAGTCGTACCACCATTCGATCCATGTGGGAAGTTAACTGAATGATTCACTTGAAATAAATCAGACCATGTATGGTGTCATCCTAGTGTCATGGTGTAACACCCCAAGCTTCTACGGTACGTTTCCCTTTGAATAATGTAATAGCGTTCGTCGTACGCAACATCAAGTTCTAACACACACCACAACCGATCAAACTAGCCATTATGAATATCAATACCTACTTTTTGAAATTATATATATTTTATATTTCAAAATGGACTTCATTTTTGGATTCCAAATATCGAAATTATCCTAAGTTGAATTTTTGGTATTTTTCTGAGAACGTCCAATTTTTATGAATAGCGAAAAATACTTAAAAACAACTTTTTTAATCAAAATAACTTATAGTGATAAATTATATTATTTATTGGTTTTAATGTATAATTAGAATATATTATTACCATTTTATCCAATGGTGTTCATTATAATTAAATTCACTTTGAAATTGGACATAAACAATTGTCAATCTTTTGATATATTTTGTTTATTAAAAACACGCTATTTGTTGTGACAGTGAGAATTAAATTATAAAATTAATGCATCTTTCCTGTTTGGAATTTTGTAAAATAGGCATCATTTTTGAATTCGGAATATCAATTATATCTTATGGTGAAATTTTGGCATTGTTCTGAAAAAGTTCAATTTGTGTTGAATAGTGAAACTACTAAGTGGTAGTTAAAAAAACTGAATTTTTCATAAAACGTAATTTGACTGCTTATGTGATTGGAATTTTGGAAATCCGAGAGACAAGGATAATATCAAGGAGCAAAATAAGGTTCAATGAGAAGAAAATAATTTTTGGTGAATAATAACTTTTTTACTTTTATTTACCACGGTTAAAAGTAAATAGGGTAATTAAGGGTTAAAATGATATTAATATTACCCTAACACATGCCCTAATTCTATTGGACAAGTGTATCTCGACCAAAAACAACCATAGGAATAAAATATTATCATTTAAGTCCACTTGGACTAGATTAGGACATTTATTATTATTTAATTCAAAGAAGAGTTAAGAGAGTTAAAATCAAAGTCTATTTACTAAAACATTTTTAATATAGGTTTATACATAAGATAAATTCGATTGTAAATATTAATTAGACATCTAAAAAGATTTCCTACATAACGATATATTATTTATAATTTTTAAATATTAAATAATTTAATTTATTTATGACATAATGATGATGTAAGAATTACCATAAAAGTCAAAAATTAAAATAATTGATATTATAAATACCCAAATAAATATTATTTTAAACTTTTAATGAATTGCACTAATTTTTAGGTTACTATGACATTTTAGGAGTGACATAAGTATCTTTTTTCTAAGTAATCCTTCTGTTATGAGTTTAACAAAAATCAATTATTGAATACTGTCAAAATTGACATAAAAGAGTTTTTAAAAAAAATATTATATTATTAATTGATATTAAATTCCTAAAAACTATGGTTCATCCAAGAGACCTATATCATGATAGGTGTATCATTAATGGACCACTTGGGAGTCGCTTGGATGTATATAGTATGTTTATTAACCATATAATATAAAAATACAACGAGACATTGTAAAAGTGAAACTAATTAACTAAGAGTTAATACTTAATGATAAGGTTTATATAGTAAGCCAAACCTGTCTAAATTCTATTGGTTGAGTGGTTTTCGACCTATCACCACCTTAACATTTAAATAATCCACTTTGGAGCCATTAGGAACCAAATATGAATTTATTATAAAATAATATTTCTAGCATTTCGAAAGGTGCCTCTCAGCCCTCTTATAAAAGGGCACTCTCCCTTGTCATTAAATCACACCATCAAAGCCTTTTGGATCGGCCAAACTCTGCCAAAATACTCTTTCAACATCCCTCACTTCATCATAGAGGCCTTACTTTAGTCAGAAAGCCAACCGAAGAGCCCTTTTGATCAAATCAAAAGGAAATACCCGAAGAAGAGGTAATGTTTTCACCACCCTTTTTCAAATTCATTTCTTCTTCCACTTCTTCCTTCTTTGTTATTAACATTCTTAAATAATAACTCCAGTATCTTATATATAATGTGATGTTATTATAAATATGGTACAACCATATTCAGTATTCTATCCATCCTTTGAATAACATGTCACCATATGTGCGTACATACGGCTTACCGTCTCCACGTTGTGGTGTAATTGTTATTCAATAAATTATTATTTGGATGGGTATAATAATGATGTGTAACTCATTTAAATAATAAATATAACATGATAATGATTCTGTATATATGTTATACCATCCAATTATATATTATTTTAAAATCAAAAGAATGATATTTTCGCTCGTGCGTACATACGGACTACCGTCTCTACGAAGGCGATGAGATTCATTCTCCATTGTGTCCATTCAAGTATAATTATCACATGATGATTTAAAAATAATGTTTAATGACTTGATATAATTCTGGATATGAATAAGATACATCCTATCCATAACAAACTTGGCTTATGTGACAAAACATATCAAAGAAAACGAGTAAGTTAACACCGGAAACGACGATAATACTAAGATATTATTAACAAATAAATGTTAAAAGATCATATATGATATCATATTCTTGTAAAATTTAATAAAAATTATTTCACCATTATACAGGAGGTTATCCTACCCCAAAAAAGGAAAAGTACAAGGTAAGGGTTTATTTCACAATATTTTCATTATCTGAGGTTGTTTATACGTAATAATCTACATGGATCTCTTTATCATCCACATCCATGTTTCTTAAAAATGAATTTCAAAACATTTTTACTATTTACTAGAATATGGTTTGAAGTCATTTATACCCTTGTTTGACTTTTTATAATAGTTTTATAAAGGAATATTTCCGTCGTTTTCCAAACAAGTAGCTTTTTAACCTTTTCGACAAAATTAAGGTAAGAATGTTTTTTTAACTTATACGGCGGGTGCGGCCATTTTCATCCATTATAAAATTGTCGAAGCTTCCCTTACAAGATTATAAGAATATTTTCAAAGAAAATGTTTTATATTATTAATGTATGACTCTTAACAGATTTCAAAATCGAAAGAGATATTTCTCTAAAAAGAGTTTTGATTTCATCTATGTCAATATCCTTTGATGAATTTAACGCTTATTTGAAGTTGATTTATTATGAAACAAAACTTCTATATTGTATTGAAGGTTTTGTGATATGTTTGACTATGGATGTGTTATTTTTATACCATTCATGGTTTATGGATGAAGTATTTACATTTCGTATGATATTTTTAATATGAATGTTTATGTTATGTTTAATCCTTTTCATATGGGAATGCATTGGACTTAATATGTGACGGGTGGAGCCCGCTATAGCTTCTTGATGCATCGGTAGGTCGCATTAGACAAACTTGTGTCTTGGCACAAGGCCTTGGAAAAATCTTATTTTTAGTCTTGGCACGAGGCCTTAGCTATGTGTTTATGATAGTCTGGCATTATGCATTCTGTCATTATGAAAGTGGTTATTGATATTGCATGTGATTTTTAGATTAGTATAATATCCATGTGAATTTGTAAATGGCATTATTTCATTTTATTTTTTCATAATATGTTGAAGTTCAAGTTTAAAAGTCTTTTTTTTAGTTATACATTGCCTTAAATGTTTATTCTTATTTATAAAACTTTCTCCTATATTGTTATCCTTACTAGGTATTTGAGCTCACCCCTTTTCTATGTTTTATTTTTCCAGGATGTGAAGAAGTAAATTATGAATGACCTACAGGGATATTATGAGGGGATAATAGTGTGGATTATGGAGAAATTATGTTGTTCTAGTAGTTTTTCACTTCATGATGTAATATAAAACTTTATAAATATATCTAGTGTTTCCAAGGATACTAAACCAATCGGTCTTTCGAGATTTCATCATTCTTGTGATCATGAAAATATTATGTAATAATGCACCGACTCTGGGTAACTGGGGTCGGGACGTTATAGTTGGTATTAGAGGAAGTTTAGTACAAAACTTGGAAGCTAGATTTAGATAAAAACTGATTAGATCACATTGACCTAAGATGGAATTTGAGGATTAGTATATAAGAACTTCCTAGAATTTTGGTATTGTAGAAATTTTGTGAGTTTTCCATGAAATAAATCCCTGTCTGGATACGAGCAGGTAGAGGCGGCTCTAGCACAGATGTACCAAGGGGTAAAACCCGAAAACACTGCTTTGATCTAGACTCAAACGGGAACTGGTGCATGATAATGGGCCTTGCTGCACTCTTGGTTACGACACTTCTGGGGGATATGCTTAGGATAACACTCATTTTATTTACAAATAATTATGAAAGGTTTATGAGTATATACATCCTCAAAGAAAAAATTTATTATGATTATGGATTATATCCATAAATAGTTCAATTTATGTTCAATGTTTTATAAGTATGGGATTATGTATTTTGATTTATAAACTGATCTAGTTTATGCCATTGTTTAGAAATGGCGCCTAGTGGAAGAAATGTAAATCGTATCAATTCACGCACTCCATGTAGGGATTTCCGTCCTACTCAAGATAATTGTAGTGGAGCTGGTGATGCAACTGGTGCCGATCACCTAATCCCCATACTAGGACAACTCACTCAGGTTATGAATAATAACCTTACCCGTATGGAGCAACCTGATCCGTAGCGTGGATAATCAATGTTAGATCACTTTATGAGGAAACTACCACCAACGTTCAATGGGAGTACAAATACCTTAGTTTTTGAGCAATGGATAAAATCTCTAGAGAAAATATTTCAGGCTTTGGGGAGTAGTGAAAGGGAAAAAGTTATCATGGCAGTTTACCGCCTCACCGGAGATGCAGATCAATAGTGGTCATTGATTCAAAACATGAAGGAAGAAGATGAAGTATCAAATATGGAATGGAGGGAGTTCAAAGATCTGTTTTTAGAAAAATGATTTCCTCGTGACCATCGAGCAGATATGGAAAGGCAATTTCTGAGTCTAAGAAAAAAGGAGGATGAGAATGTTGCAAAGTATGAGGCTAACTTTACAATGTTAGCAGAGTATGCTGGAGATTATATACGTAACCCAAGAAGTGAGATTGATCGTTTCTTTGATGGGTTAAAACCATTTCTCCGTCGACCATTAGTCTCAAAATCCTTCTCGTCGTATGAAGACATTGCCTCATGTGCTATTTAAAAATAAAAGGAATTCTCTAAGTCTTATGACTTTAAAGGAAAGAAAGAGAAGAAGAGATATGTAGATCAATCTGGGAATGGAAATAAGGGGAAGAAGGGAAAGGTTTAATATCCATCCTGTGATAAATGTAGGAAGAAACACCCAGGTACTTTCTTGAAGGGAATGGGTGTATGTTACAAGTGTGTTGAAAAGGCCACCAAGCTCGTGAATGCAAAGGGAAGAAAGAAGCTACCAATGTTCAATGCTACAATTTCAGGGAGATGGGACATGATGAAACTGAATGTCCTAATCGTCAGGGGAACTTACCTCAGAAAAGGCCAAGGGATCAAGGCAATGCTTATGCTATCACTATTGCTGAGGTAGAAGCTCCTAAAGATGTGGTGGCAGGTAATTTAATGGTTTCCTCATGTTTAGAAAATGCATTATTTGATTCTGGATCATGGAATTGTTTCATATCTTCCCAATTTTCTATGAAAATTAGTTATTTCCAATTTGATTTAACAAGGGAGTTTTCAGTTAAAACTCTTAAGGGATGTATCATTGCAATAAAGTTTTGTTAATCAGTCTCCAATAGAGCAGATAAATGTTCTTTATCTGCTGATCTCATCGTCATACCTATGATTGAATTTGATATAATCCTTGGTATGGACTCGCTTTCAGAATATGATGCAAATATTTATTGTAAGAAGACAGATGTTACGATTCTTGATGATGATGATAAGGAACACCTTATCTTTATAGCAGAATCATCACCACCTAATTCTTATCTAGATCCACCCCCAGCAGCTCAACTAAATTCAATTATTGCTAAGGAAGAGAATGAAATTACTATGGGTGAGGAAAGGAATGTTCAAAAAGAGGATGTACCAGTTGTGAAATAATATGTAGATGTGTTTCCGGAAGATTTACTTGGACATCCTCTTGAACGAGAAGTTGAGTTTTCCATTGATTTAATTCCTAGATCAAGGCCAATATTGAAGACCCCTTATAGAATGGCCATTTTATAATTAGTTGAACTAAAGAAACAACTAGAGGAATTGAGTAATAAGGGATTTATTCTCCCTAATGTTTTCCATGGGCATCCCCTGTTCTTTTTGTTAAAAAGAAAGATGGATCAATGAGGTTATGTATCGACTACAGGGAGATCAATGCTATAACAATAAAGTCCAAGTATCCCCTACCTCGCATTGATGATTTATTTGACCAACTGCATAGAGCTCAATACTTTTCAAAGATTGACCTTCGATCTGGATACCATCAGTTGTGTGTAAAGAAGGAAGACATTCTGACGACAGCATTTCGAACTAGGTATGGGCATTATGAGTTTACTGTAATGCCCTTTGGATTGACTAATGAACCCTCTATATTCATGGATTTGATGAAAAGAGTTTTCAAGGAATATCTCGATGAATTTGTGGTGGTATTTATTGATGATATATTGGTATACTCTAAAAGCTATGAGGATCTTGAAAGTCACTTTCACATTATCCTGAAGACTCTGAGAAGACATGAATTATATGGGATGTTTTGAAAGTGTGAATTCTAGCTTCATGAGATTTCTTTTTGTGGCCATATTTTCTTTAAAGATGGAATCTCTTTTGATCCTTCTAAGACCAAGGTAATCCAGGAATGGCCCGCACCTACGAGTATAACTGGGGTACGCAGTTTTATTGGTTTGGCAGGTTATTATCGACGTTTGGTCCAGAATTTTTCCCGAATGGCAAACCCATTAACGAAGCTCACATGTAAAGGGGTTAAATTTGTTTGGACAAAAGATTGTGAAGAATGTTTCGATGAACTGAAGATAATATTAGTCAATGCTCCTATATTGACTCTACCATCAGGGAATGATGGGTTCGTTATTTATAGTTATGCATCGAAAAAAGGACTTGGTTGTGTCCTTATGCATAATGATAGGGTTATTGCCTATGCATCACGACAGTTGAAAATTCATGAGAAAAACTATCCTACTCATGATCTTGAGTTAGCAGCTGTAATCGTTTCTTTGAAGATATGGAGGCACTACCTCTATGGTGAAAAATGGGAGATTTATACTGATCACAAGAGTTTGAAGTATATTTTCTCAAAAAAAGAACTCAACATGAGGCAAAGGAGATGGCTTGAATTACTCAAGGATTATTATTGTACAATACACTACCACCCGGGGAAAGCAAACAAGGTGGAAGATGCTTTGAGGAGAAAAGATCATGGAGTTTTGAACAATATGAGAATTGAAAGAGGTCCAATTTTAATGGATCTAGTGAAGATGGACATGGGAATAACCAGGGAAGGTGAAACATAAATTCTTTTTCAAATGGATGCCAAACCATCTTTACTATAAAGGATTAAGATTTCTTAGACCGATGATGAAGAATTTCAAAAGTTGATTAAAGCTATGAATGATGTGAGATTGAGAGACTTTGTGTATAAAGAAGAAATTTTCAAAATCGGGAAGCGGCTTTGTGTTCCCGATATACCTTATCTAAAAAGGTAATTTCTGGATGATGCTCATAGTTCCAATTTCTCTATACACCATGGGATCACCAAAATGTATAGATATTTGAAGGAAAATTTTTGGTGGGACAACATGAAGAGGGAAATTTCTGATTTTGTGTCAAGATGTATGGTTTGTCAACAAGTGAAAGCTAGAAGGCAACAGCCTAGTGGAGTACTGCAACCTCTTCCCATACCTGAGTGGTAATGGGAAAATATTACGATTGAAATTGTAATGGTACTACCAAAGACTCGTAGAAGGAACGATGCAATATGGGTTATTTTGGATTGTCTTACCATGTCAGCACATTTTCTTACTATAAGAGAAGATCTACCACTGGAACGTCTACCTAGACAATACATTGATGAAGTAGTGAGATTTCATGGAGTACCCCTATCGATTGTTTTGGATCGTGATACCCGTTTTACATCAAGATTCTGGAAGAGTCTTCAGAAAACCCTGGATACTGAACTTCATTTGAGCATTTCATACCACCCTCAAACAGATGGAAAATCAGAATGAACTATTCAAACCATAGAAGACATGTTGAGATCCTACTCACTTGACTTTCAGGGTATGTGGGATCAATATTTACCTCTGGTAGAATTTTCCTATAACAATAGCTTCCATTCGAGTATTCAGATGGCACTATATGAAGCGTTATACGGAAAGAGATGTCGTACACCAACATGTTGGGATGACATTGGTGAAAGAAAACTTGTAGGCCTAGAACTGGTTGAGGAAACGATGGAAAAGGTAAAGGTAATACAAAATCACATCAAAGCATCTCAAATTAGGCAGAAAAGCTATGTTGATAACCGAAGGAAGGATTTGGAATTTCAAGTCGGTTATCATGTTTTCCTGAAGGTATCTCCATGGAAGGGAGTCATAAATTTTGGTAAGAAAGGTAAATTGAGTCCTATGTACAGAGGACCTTTCGAAATTCTAGAACGAATTGGGGTTGTAGCTTACTGATTGGAAATTCCGCCAAGTCTCTCCAAATTTCACGAAGTGTTCCACGTATCTCTATTGAGGAAATACATGCCTGACCCAATGCATGTAGTCACCTATGGGGAATTAGAACTGGAACCCGATCTGTCTTATTACGAAGATCCTGTCATGATTCTTGATACGAGATAACAAGTACTAAGAAACCGGACGACACGTCTGGTAAAATTCTTATGGAGAACCATAAGATGGAAGAGGCAACGTGGGAACCCGAGGAACATATGATGAAGAACACCCCGAGTGTTTTCATGCGGTAGTATTCTAGAAATTTCTAGGACAAAATTATTTGAATGAGGGGATAATGTAACACCCCAAGCTTCTACGGTACGTTTCCCTTTGAATAATGTAATAGCATGTGTCATACGGAAAATGGAGTTCTAACACACACCACAACCGATCAAACTAGCTGTTATGAATAGTAATACCTACTTTTTGAAATTATATATATTTTATATTTCAAAATGGACTTCATTTTTGGATTCAAAATATCGAAATTATCCTAACTTGAATTTTTGGTATTTCTCTGAGAACGTCAAATTTTAATGAATAGTGAAAATACTTGAAACAAACTTTTTTAATCAAAATAATTTATATGGATAAATTATATTTTTAGTGGTTTTAAAGTATAATTATAATATACTTTTACCATTTTATCCAATGGTGGTCATTATAATTAATTTCACTTTGAAATTGGACATAAACAATTGTCAATCTTTTGATATATATTGTTTCAGAAAAACACGCTATTTGTTGTGACAGTGGTAATTAAATTATAAAATTAATGCAACATTTATGTTTGGAATTTTCTAAAATAGGCATCATTTTTGAATTCGAAATATCAATTATATCTTAGGGTGAAATTTTGGCATTGTTCTGAAAAACATCAATTTTTGGTGAATAGTGAAACTACTAAGTGGTAGTTAAAAAAATGATTTTTTCATAAAACATAATTTCACCGCTTCTGTGATTGGAATTTCGAAAATTCGAGAGACATGGATAATATCAAGGAGTAAAATGTGGTTCAATAAAAAGAAAATAATTTTTGGTGAATAGTAACTTTTTTACTTTTAATTACAACAGTTAAAAGTAAATAGGGTAATTAAGGGTAAAAATGATATTAATATTACCCTAACACATGTCCTAATTCGATTGGACAAATGTATCTCAACCAAAAACAACTTTAGGAATACAATATTATCATTTAGGTCCACTAGTATTAGATTAGGACATTTATTATTATTTAATTCAAAGAAGAGTTAAAATAGTTAAAATCAATGTTTATTTATTAACACATTTTTAATATAGGGTTATACATAAGATAAATTCGATTTTAAATATTAATTAGAAAGCAAAAAATATTTCATACATAATTATATTTTATTTATAATTTTTATATATTAAATAATTAAATTTATTTATGACACAATGATGATGAAAGATTTACCATTATAGTGAAAAATTAAAATAATTAATATAATAATTACACCAAAAATATAATTTGAGACTTTTAATGAATTAAACTAATTTTCGAGGTTAATATGACATGATAGGAGTGCCTTAAATAACTTTTTTAGAATTAATCATTCTGTTATGAGTTTCAAAAAAATCAATTATTGAATAGTGTCATAATTGACATAAAAGACTTTTTAAAACAAATATTATATTATTAATTGATATTAAATTCGTAAAAATCTAAGGTTCGGACAAGAGACTTATATCATGATAGGTTTGTCATTAATGGACCACTTGGGGGTCTCTTGGATGTTTATAGTAAGTTTATTAACTATATAATATAAAAATACAAAGAGACATTGTAAAAGTGAAACTAATTAACTAAGAGTTAATACTTAATGATAAGGTTAATATAGTGACCAAAACCGGTCTAAATTCTATTTGCTGAGTGGTTTTCGAACTATCCACACCTTAAACTTTATATAATCTACTTTGAAGCCATTAGAAACCGAATATGAATTTATTATAAAAAAATATTTCCAGCTTTTCCAAAGATTCCCCTCACCACTCTTATAAAAGGGCACTCTCCCTTCTCATTAAATCACACCTTAAAAGCCTTTTGTCTCGACCAAAGTATGCCCAAATACTCTCTCAACATACCTCACTTCATCCTAGAGGCCTTCATTTAGTCATAAAGCCAACCTAAGAGCCCTTTTGATCAAATAAAACGGAAGAACCCGAATAAGAGGTAATGTTTTCACCACCCTTTTTCAAATTCATTTCTTCATCCACTTCTTCCTTCTTTGTTATTACCATTCTAAAATAATAACTCCAGTATCTTATATATAATAAGATGTTATTATAAATATGGTACAACCATATTCAGTATTCTATCCATCCTTTGAATAACATGTCACCGTACGTGCATACGTACGGCTTACCGTCTCCACGTCGTGGTGTAATTGTTATTCAATAAATTATTATTTGGATTGGTATATTAATTATGTGTAACTCATGTAAATAATAAATACAACATTATAATGATTCTTTATTTATGTTATAACATCCAATTATATATTATTTTAATATCAAAATAATGATATTGTCGCTCGTGCGTACATACGGACTACCGTCTCCACAGACGCGATTAGATTCATTCTCCATCGTATCCATTCAAGTATAATTATCATTTGATGATTTAAAAATAATGTTTAAGGACTTGATATCATTCTAGATATGAATAAGATACATCCTATCCAAAACAAACATGACTTACGTAACAAAACATATCAAAGAAAACGAGTAAGTTAACACCCGAAACAACGATAGTACTAAGATATTATTAACAAATCCATGTTAAAAGATCATATATGATATCATATTCTTGTATAATTTAATAAAAATTACTTCACCATTATACAGGAGGTTAACCTAACCCATCCAAGGAAATGTACAAGTTAAGGGTTTATTTCACAATCTCTTCATTATCCAAGGTTGTTTATACATAATAATCTATTGGGATCTCTTTATCATCCACATCCTTGTTTCTTAAAAATGAATTTCAAAACATTTTTACTATTTACTAGAATATGGGTTAAATTCATTTATACCCTTGTTTGACTTTTTATAAGAGTTTTATAAAGGAATCATTTCGTCCTTTTCCAAACAATGTTCTTTTTAACCTTTTCTTCAAAATTATGGTAAGAATGTTTTTTTAACTTATATGGCAGGTGTGGCTATTTTCGGCCATTATAAAATCGTCGAAGCTTCCCTTACAGGCTTATAAGAATATTTTCAAAGAAAATTTTTTATTTTATAAATATATGACTCTTAAATGATTTCAAAATAGAAAGTCATATTTCTCTAAAAAGAGTTTTGATTTCATCTATGTCAATATCTTTTGATGGATTTTACGCTTATTTGAAGTTGATTTATTATGAAACAAAACTTCAATATTGTATTGATGGTTTTGTGATATGTTTGACTATCGATGTGTTATTTTTATACCAATCATGGTTTATAGATAAGTATTTACATTTCGTATGCTAGTTTTAATACGAATGTTTATTTTATGTTTAAACCTTTTCATATGGGAATGCATTGGACTTAATAGGTGACGGGTGGAGCCCGCTATAGCTCCTTGATGCATCTGTAGGTCTCATGAGACAAACTAGTGTCTTGGCACAAGGCCTTGGAAAAATCTTATTTTTAGTCTTGGCACGAGGCCTTGGCTATCTAGTTATGATAGTCTGGCATTATGCATTCCATCATTATGAAAGTGGTTATTGATATTTCATGTGATTATTCGATTAGTAGAATATCCATGTGAATAATTAAATGGAATTATTTCTTTTTATTTTTCTATACTATGTTGAAGTTCAAGTTTAAAAGTATTTTGTTTTAGTTATACACTGTCTTAAATGTTTATTCTTATTTATAAATGTTTCAGCTATATTTTTATCCTTACTGGGCATTTGAGCTCACCCCTTTTCTATGTTTTATTTTTCCCAGGATGTGAAGAAGTAAATTATGAATGACCTGCAGAGATATTATGAGGGGATAATAGTGTGGATTATGGAGACAATATGTTGTTTTAGTAGTTTTTCACTTTACGATGTAATGTAAAACTTTATGAATATATCTAGTGTTTACAAGGCTACTAAACCAATCTGTATTTCGATATTTGATCTTTCTTCTGATCAGGCCAATGTTATGTAATAATGCACCGACTCTGGGTAACTGGGGTCGGGGAATTACACATGGAACTAATACATGATGTCATCTATCCATCAAGAGGACCATGTCACCCAGATCCTCAAGATGATACTAAGTGGTATACATATTGACTAGGATCCCTCTTAGTAAATGGCACATGGAATCAAGGCTACCTCAAGCACACCCTCAACACCACACCATATCTATTGCGTACCTCATTGTTTTTTCCGGTGCCTCACTAGTATGGTTGATATAGGCATTCTCCCCTAATATGGGATAATTTTTTCATGATAGTCCACCAATCTCAAATTTCACAGCCGACCAATGAGGCATGGCAATACATATATAGGGAAATAACACAAGTAGACAAATTTTATCTACATGAGTATGTAGACGCATAAACAATATCATATAATCATATTCAAATATGGATAAAAGCTAAATAAATTTCATTCATGAAAAAAAAAATATTTTTTATTATCTACAAATACACATAATAACATGCGATCAAAATAAAAAGTTGTCAATAAAAATGACAAAAAATAAAATCACCAAGATAGAAAGTTTAAATGTGGGCCCAAAAAGGTAAGGAAAATCCTACATGAAAATTTTTAACTATAAAAAGGAGAAGATACACCAATCTAGAACACATCTTCATATAATTATTATCTAAAAAAAATTGACATGCTGATGCTCGAGGTTCACTAATGTTCATAAAACTAAATTTTGTTATTTAAATTCAATAAAAAGTAAAATTTCACATGTGATGATATATTATCTCTCCTAGATAATTTTCAAATTATTCTTTTAAAATTTTAGTTTGATAACTATTCCTAAATTTTTCTTTTATAAATTTACATGTTTATTTATTTATAATTATATATAATTATCCTTTTCAAATTATCTTTTTTGATAGTTTTTTTATATTATCTCTTTATGAAATGATATGATAAACACATGATATTTATATATTATTATCATATTTTAACTTTTAAAAATTATAATTTGATAATTTTAATAATAATCCTATGATAATTCAATCAAATTAACTTCTAGAAATTTTATAAACATGCCTTCGATGATGCCATTCCATTATAATTTATTAATTTTTATTTAATAAATTATCATTTAGTAAATGATTTATATTATAAGATAATGAATTTTCATTATTACCCAATGATAATTTTTATAATATTATCTTAGATAATGTAACAAATTTATATTTTGATAAATGTGAGAAGAATATCCTTTTATTATCTGGGTTCTATCAATTGATAATTTGTTTAAAATTATCATTGTTTAATTTGGATAATTATCCTTTGATAATTTTTTTAATAGTTACCCTTGACATAGATATGTTTTATAATTTATTTCAATTTCTCCATCTCATGTTGTATTTATAATTGAACAATAAAATAAATAAATAAATAAGAAATAGAAAACATGAATTTCCATCTTCAAGATCACATTGCGCATAGGTAAAAGGTGGGAACAACACTGATATCTATCACCAGACCATGGAATTTTTGAATGGTAGTTCGTAAAAGAGTTTTGTGATCATTAATATCTATAAAGAGAAACCAATATGTATGACCAAGATATTCTGTGATATTTGATCCCAAAATCATAGTAATACTAAATCTATTTCAAATCACTCATTTTCAACAATTTTTATCATAAAATTAAATGTAGAGTAATTGATTTTCACTAATTATCTCATTACCAATTTAATCATAGTCAAATAGGTGGTAAATATGAGGATTCCAAATCCTCGGATGTAATTATTGAAGGAAGGTCCATTTGGGAAGAAAGGTGACCCATTTTTTATCTGATTAATTAATGACAATTAATTATTTATTAAAAATATTTAATAATACCAACCTCTTGAGGTGCATAAAACATATACCCTACATTGGGTAAACCACGTGCTTCAAACTATACAGTTGTATTATATTTATCGTATAACATACCTTATATTTCATATCAATTATTTATAATTTATGAAACAGAATAAAAAATAGTTAAAAATAAAAATGGGTTTAACGCAAGTTATGTTTCCAAATAGTTGACACACTTTAATGTTATATATACCCTAAAAAATTCAACCACATGTTCTGTAACTGTTCTACCTCTGAGGTGGCGTGATTCGGGTGAGTAGGAAATTGTATGATGTGAATAATCACATGTCCCTTTGTCTAGAGACAGTTTTTCATCAAAATAACCTTTTTTGACATCTTATTCATCATTATCCTTTAACATAGGGTTGGATTAACCCTGTGGGGACTAGGTAATTCACCCCATTCGTATGGTGATGGAGATGCAATAGACATATGGTCTCAGCTGGTGATTTCATGGGTTCATGCACTTGTGAAAATGGTCCTCCTCAGATATAAATTCCTCATATGGTCTCCAATGGGTTTATGATTGGAGCTAGAAACCCCCAACATCCATGGTATCCATGATCCATGATCCGACATTCCAAAGGCAAGAATATTTTAGACGATGATTTGGCCAATGACACATAGGGGCACCATTAGTCGAGAAGATGGGATGCCAGGTTCACTACACCCTTTTGGAGGAGGATTATTTATTGTTTTGAGACTCTCTTATAGATTTAAGTCATGTTCGATATGTTCACGAATATTGGGTTCATTCTTGAAGATCGTGTCCATAGGCTACCCCTAGTTGGAAGGATCGTCGGAAGAATATATATATATATATATGATGCTATGGAGGAACTGCTAATGTGATCCATGCAATAAGGAACTTTTGAGTTTATCATAATACAGGGGAGATGGAAGGTGACTTGATGCTGGGATCTAACCCATAAGATGGGTCTCCTACGTATCCTCGAGAGAGGAATAAAACCCCACATATTTTTGAATTGCTGAGGCTTACACATGGAAGCTGCCTATTTAGGGTGGGGCATGATTGGATGAACCCTTTTGTATGGGAACCATTTTGATCTTAGGCATTCATATAGGCATCTTACGTATCCCAGTTTGATCAGGAATCTGAGTTCTCATAGTTTAGATTTGTGTGGATACGGTAATCTTCAGAAACCTCTAAGCCAATGTGATTCATGCTCGGTGTGAGAAACAAGATGATGTGAAAGATCCAACCATCTATATGATTATTCCCATGTTGGTAGGAGAGGGAGACACTATAGTGGAAGAGGTTGCGGTGATCGTAGGTGAGGGTGCGGAGCAACGAACCCATAAATGTGATGTGTCATTAAAGGTCATATGACTTGGTCATGGATGATTGAGGATATTCCTCAGTGGGAGTGACCCAAAACACATTCTGTAAAGGAATGGAGGGTCGTCCTCATCAAAAGGTGAAGAAAATATATCCCCTTTGACTTATCACCATTCCACATTGAATGAAAAAATAAGTATCACCCTTAATACCTAGAATGTGGAGGTTCAAATCGGTATCACAAGGCTGGACACTCAGTTACCATGGGAATGTAGACCCACCGACATTCTCGAAGCCTGAACCATTGTGGTTAGAGACATCCTAGCTCCACTAACTGTGGGTATGTATACTCAAAGGGGTGTGATGATTCCCCCAATGGTCTGATAATATGGGTTTGGAGGCTTTAGAGGATTCTTTTTTCTAATGCTGGGGGATTGGTTCCCATTGTTATTATAGAGGACTGGATGATATTGAAAATGCAAGATTGGAATTAGAGGAAATAATACCAAAAAGCACTCCCTCTGTGTAATTTTTACTTATTCACGTTGGGGGAAGCTCCACATACTATAGTGGTATGTAGGATAAGGGGCCATCCGCGTACCAATGTGGTACATGGATATGTGTATGGATCATCCCGCACAACAGGGGTACACGTTCCTTTTGGCCTCTTTGGGTTCCATCTACATACTGGTACAGTACGTGATTCCAGGTTATGTCCATGTAGCGATATACTATGTGGAACACCATATTGTAGGATGTTTGGGGGGCTCTCATTTGCGTGAAACTCATCCACAAGGAATAATTGGTTTTCAATTTTACCATTTAGGTTCGTGGTTCTCTTTTTATTATTATGTTAACCAATTTTGTGGTTTGAGGTCGGCTGTACATGTGGATAGTATTTTTCGCGATTCATCCTTCACCGATGATTCCATATAGAAGTTAGAATCTTCTTTATGTTCTTTCTTCCAAACTCTAGGATCCCCTTGAAGATTACCTCATATTTCCCTTCTCTATCCCTTCTGTGCTCCATTTATAGAGCATCTGAGAAATCAAATCGATGGGAATGAATCTCCATTTTCAGAGACCCGGGAAGAGGTATATTAACCCATAGAAGACTCAGTCAATAGGATTTTTCAGAGGTTGTGGTTCACAATCATGTTTCATACAACACTACAGGTTTACATCAGTTGTCATCCATTATGTTCTCTAGTTGGAACATAGATATCCTTTGTGCACACAATTCTTTCATCAACACAGTTCACGGTCCACCATTTTCACAAACCATTGCTTCATAGGCATGTGCCTCACAGATCGTTCTGTATACCAATGGTTCACGATCCAGGCAGTCCTCAAACCCCTCCCATTGATTTTAAGTGGGCCATTTGATATCATACAAACACATGAATTCCTTCATGTTTCTTCTGAAATTTTCAAATCAATTTGAGTCCAATCACCTCGCCATAAATGAATTATTACATCATTCCTTCATCAAAGGGATTATGGGAGTATTTTGTTTAGTTGGAGAAATTTTTAGAATATTATAAACTCTCCCCATCAGATTTTGGTCCATTTTGATTGAATTTGGGACTACTCTGATGGAGAAGAGGTCTTGAACTGAAATGGTTTTTGGTAGAACCAATAGACCTGGTAGGAGGTGACCACAACTATATATAGGGGGCCCATGTCATTTTTCTATAAAATTTCTCATAGAGAAAAGTTCCCTCAATTTCCCCATCATTCATTGCATTTTCATACCAATCTTCCAGTAGAAATTCATTTCGCGGACCTCTTTGAATTTCCCAGAAATCGAACATTTTTTCATTTCTCTGTAAGCGTACTGAATTTTTTGTTTCGCGAATGACATTTGTAAAATTTTTAAAACTAAAATCCATATTCTTTATAGGAAAATGCTATGCCACTGTTTTTTTCATATAGATATTTTATTGGCAACCGAACATTAAGAATTAATAATCCTAACAAAGAATTTTAATCCAAAATCATGAAAATGAACTTAATAATGCTTATGTTCATGATATCCTCATTCTGTGAACCATTATGTTCACCGACCAATGATCTTGGGTGTCAGCACCTCATGTATGATTTGCTTACCTGGGCTGTACATTGTGCTACGCTTCCGCGTACCGTGATGTTTGTGGGGTTTCTTCCGCACATTATGTAGTACGTGAGATATTCCTACCATGTTCCATTTATAGGAACAGCTAGTGGAGCCATATGAGGGCTTATTTATAGTCCATTTATCCATTCCCTTTTAGCCTTTATCCAACAAATTTTATTGGAATTAATTTTTTATCTTATGGATCATCCTGTGTAGGCTACAATGGCTGCTTCATAGGTTTCTGCTGACGTTGATGGTTCTTCTGAGGATACTACAATTTCCCCTCTTTCTATAGCCAATAAATAATATAAGAACATAGAATCGTTGTTAGATGTCAAAATTCAAGTCATTAAATTTCTCCAATCTATGGTGAATCTGCTCATGGAGATCCAACAAGAGTACCTGGCTTCAGAAAAGATTCATTTTTATGGGCTTCGTCTGTTGTTTGACACAATGATCTTGAGGGCCAAATCTGAATAATCAACTTATTACATGGATAATAAAACCCTTTATTTTGAAGGCAATTATATCACCCAAAGTTTGGTAACTTCATAGAGATACTACATCTAGGTCCTTGCTAAATAGCACACCTATAATATTAGAGGGAGTGCAAAAGAAGCCCGATTAGACGACACAATGTTACATGAGCATTATGCGGAAATATAAAATGAATGATCATCATGGTTGGTCATCCTGGCGGGATCATCATTATATAGGCTTGTTTGGATTACACTAGGGGTGGCCTTTTTGGGTTCTCTAGAGTTGTGAAGAATTATGAACTGATCTACAGACTGTGGGACTATAAGAGGCCTCTTGGGTTTGTCAAATATACACCCATTGTCCTACATTCCTTATTTCACTATTCATTAGCAGGTGGATTCCAGAAACCAATACATTACATTTCACCCTCGAGTATAATGGCATCATTCCTTCTGAAATCTGTATAATTTTGGGATTCTCTATCATTAGGGACATGTATGATGAATTCCTTCCTGCCTCTTGTATTTGGGATGATAGGGAAAGAACCCCCCTGCAAGAAAACTGATCATTGAAGTAAAAACTCTTTTTGAAAAATTTGATCCATGTATGAAGAAGGATGTTCTTTTTGATGACTAGTTTTGCACTATTTTTAAGAATATTTGTCAAATGCTCGATCCATGGAGGACCAGAGACTGTCCTACCAAAACCACCGAGAGGAAAGTTGGCACATACCCGCCCACCCTGGTAGAGGGGGATTTCCAAAAATGGGGACAACGTATCTTCCCTGATGTCGATCTATTATTTCTATTTGTATCTTTCTTGGCCATGATTCTTAGAGGGTGGCTCTTAAAAGTGCCTGAATCCGGTGGTGTAATAGTCTCAATGTTTATCATGGTTAGTCAGTTGGCTACCAGAAGGTGTATCAATTTAGTAATCCCAGTGTTGGAAATTATTTACTATGTACTAGGTCAAATTAGTGAGGGGCCATCATAATGGATGACTCTCCCCATCCAATTATTTTGGGTCTAGATAGGAGCACACATAAGAGGTTATTACTTCGTCAATTCCATACCAATTTCACATTCCACCCTCAGACCATATCCTCAAAGCACCAGTGGTGTCATGTCGGCGACTTGGGCTTCCCAAGATATGCAAGAGGAGGAAACTGAAAAGAATGAGTAGGACATAATGGATTATCTTAATGTTTATGAACATTTATCTTATCACCCATATGATTCCCCCTAATGTTACCATTACAAATAATTCATTTGAATATTATGTCAACTGAGGTTATTTGTTTTCATTGAAAGAAGGTGTCCTGGTTTCACATATCATAGGGGATCTTATTTGTGAGGGATGTGCAGCCTGCAGATTTTGTCTCCAATAAACTATGTCAAGAAGTTGTGCCATTTTTATCTCAACAGTTCTTTCCAAGAGAATCATATTATGATATACAATCAACTATGGCTAATGTTCACCGAGGAGGACCCTCAATGTCAGGACAAACATTTAATCCCAGGGAAATCATTCCCTTACATACTAAAAACTATGTTGAGGCCAATGTTAAATAATATATCAAAGGAAAATTAACCAACCTGGTGGAATTCATGAAAAAATTCAAGGAATCTAAGGAAACTGGAAAGGAGAAACACAAGGGAGTTATTCAAGCTCTTGACTGGGAAATGTCCTCTAAAGCCCCTTGGTTCCCCCGAGAGGAAAGTTGGGAAAGATGGGGTTGAGACTTCATGGGTGGTCGAACAACCTACATAAGCTGCTATCAAGATTTCACCATCCATTCTCATGGAGGAAAATTTTCCAATGTCTTGGAGTTAATGAGACATTCTATAAGTACATCCATCTACTCACGACTGGTCCCCTCATAATTTATTGAAGATCCTCTGAACTAGGGATGTTTCTCTTTTCGGCATTGTATATGTGTTAGAACCCCTTGACATTTTATTTTATGAGGATCCGGATAAGATGAGTTTCTAACATAAGGAACATGTGACCATAATCCACACTCGAAGTGGTCGCTACATGTTCTTTCATCTAGTACTGTTGTGGCTAGATAACATTGATGATGATGATGACGTTGTTGTCTCACCTATTGTGGCTTCCAAGAAAAATTATTAATTAATTCTCCCATAATATCATAAATTTTCCATATATCAAGGTACTATATTTTTAGTGGGAACTAGGAAACATTTGAGTTTGTTGAAACCCACCCCACTCCGTTGCATCAACTCTCTAGTGCTGACCTTCTCAATTATGGCTACATTTCTGAACCCCTATAGAATCTGGGATGAATTTAGTGTGATTTCCTCAAATGGATATATATGGAAACTCCATTAAGATGTATTATTCGAATTTCTAGGTTTTGGGGGATTCATTGATCCTAATATAGCATAATCTAATGAAGATATTGAGGAGGTGGCTTCCTACTTGAATGAAATGGACAAGTGTATCCATGCTCCTACAGATAGGCATTACTAGTCAGACGATGTGGAGTTGATGGTGGTACTCCTACAGTGGATAGGATAGGTATTAGTAACAAACTATAACCATAAATTCTTTTTATTTGGAGATTCAAAATGTCCCCCCTACCACTTTAATTTTGAAGGGGCCCGAAGTTTATCGAGAAACATGTTTTACCCATATTTATTCTCTTTGAGGGACTGCTGCTGGGTAGTGTTCCCTATCAACAATAAGGGGTACTATGGATGGATCATTTGGATCCCATGAACAAATGGAAGTGGTCAGTGTAGACCCTTCTAGTTCATTTTCTCCTCCATCTCCGCTGGTTGATATTATTCCGGATCCATCTGACCAACAATCAATGAATCCCAAGCATGCCTCCTAACTATCAAAGTGTATTCAAAGTGGGATCACAAGTAATTTTTTGTTCACATGGTGATCGAACCAAGTACCCTTATATTTATGAATCAATGTTACATATATTTTCTTTTACATAGGGCCTATCAGTGACCAGATAATGATCACTCAAGCGTTTACATCATATGGCCCTTTTACTATAGAGGAATGGTCGACATTTATTAAGGTTGACTGAAATAGGGAAACATGGCCATTTGAAGAGACTTAGGGTTCTGTTGACCCCTCATGCATTACTACTCATGCTCAAAATCTCTCTATCCAAATAATATAAGGACATCGAGAAATTGAGGGCTAACTTGACAGTGCTTAACCGACTCCCATGGAGAGAGGGAGGGTGGTTTTTATAGTAGGGGCAGACCCTAGTGGTGAGACCCAAGACTTTCTAGATCATGGAGGGGACTTGAGTATCAAGGATAAAATAAATCTAGATCTAATCAGTTAGGACCCTATAGAGGGATTCACTCAATAGATTGATATTCCGACTACTTGTGGTGGCTCGGGGGAAGCCCCAATCGGGGAGGTTGATGTTTCGACGCCTAAAAAATTGCAGCGAGCTATCGTACTATTTTTTTATAGGTCTGAGATGTTTTATGTCTTCTTCCCCTAGGATTTACAGACCAGTACACCCATCTTGACTGACTATCCTTACATGTAATATATTAATCAACAACCTTTTGAGGGCCACCCAGAGGGCTACTATTTTAGTCGAGCATAACCCTGGGTATTTAATATTATTGCGTATTCATAGAGTGAAAATGGTGATTGAAGATGTATCACCACCTAATTTAGATAGTGGTACTTCTACAAGGGTGTGACGTACTGAAGCTGTCTCCTCCATGTCCTCATAATCACAACCCATTGTCATGGTAATAGCAGTGGACACCCCCATTTGGTCCTCCATTGCAATTAACAAATGTGAGGCCATTACAAGGTTGAGCCACACTGTAGCTGATAAATCATGTACCTCCCATTAAACATTCATTATTCACTATATTTCATTTTCCAGGAGCTACTCCATGACCGACCAAGAATTCCTGGTTGATCTTCATTCCATTCGAAAAATGGAATGGAGGAATATTTGGAGATTGATTTCTTGGACTCCCTTGGTTGAGATGCCAGTAAAATTTCCAAATATAGACCAACAATATGTGGTCCTGGGATTGGGTGGGGTTTAATATCATAATATTAATCATATAGTATGGTAGGTGGTCACCTCTCTGGATGAAACTAGTGTATATGAATTTCAAATTTCCACGGCAGAGTAGACGACTTATCTTGTTGTCACACGATGCATTCTTATTAATGAAGCAGCTACTCATGTCTGAGCATTTGCAAGGAAGAAAATAAAACCCATGAAGCAAGATTCATTGATATAACAACTTGATGAAGAATTATAGAAATAGAGAGAGAACATTGAGAGTCATAAACAAGAGTGTACTCAGTCCACTATCATCGTTGAATAGGGGTGATAGAAAATACAAGAAGAAGAAATGATCTAAATTCAATACATGAGGGGCGTTGAGGGACTGTGGGAAAGAATGGAGGCCAAGAAAATGAATTTATTTAAGCTTCAACAATCCATGTAGTATTCACATCAATCATTGATGCAACTGTTCGACTCTTCCAAAAATCACTTGTAACGATCCTATCTTTCGAACAAAGAGATGCTTCAGGCTATTGATTCCAACCATATATTTTTATGAAATATGATATAACCAATTTTCCATCAAAATTTTTCTTCTTTTCCTTTTCCATTTATATCAATTGATCACAATCAATCATACAAACATCATTTCAATATGGAAATAATTTTAAACCATGACCACCAAATTGAAATAATCGACTCGGGCTCTAATTGTTTCTTGAGTCTTGGGACTCAGCATGAATAGTTTGAGTGTTGGTATGTTTTTATGGAACAAACTCATGAAATTTAATTTTTTTCAATATTAAATTTATTTTTTCCTAATCGTTATTGACCCAGGATTAGTGGTCATAACACGACATTTTCTCATGCCTCCATTTGTGAGTTTTAGGATTTCACAGACATGGCAATCAAACACAATACTAGTGTTTTAGGTCGAACCACTTTCACCATACTTAACCGGATATGGACCCCAATTCATGATTGCAAGATGGGAATGTTATATTATTCTTCAGAGTTGGATTATTAATTTTTCATGGCCATAAATTTGTAAATTTTGGAAATGGATGAGGCTCAGGAGCCAATTTAGTAATACGGAGGAAGTAAAGTATTATCATGGGGACAAATTTTTATTTTAATGATTGTCGTTTTGTAGGAGACATTTGTAGAGACACTAGGTCCTGATGTGCATAGTAAAACAATGGTGTCTAGAGGACATGATCCTTCCATATATGATGGCCTGGTCGAGTTTTCATCAATTTGATTTTATTTTGATGTTGGGAGCCACATCAGGTGACTAGTCTGAGTAATGGTGTCTAAAAATATTAGGCATGCTCATATCAGCTTTGTGTGGGAAACTATTTCGGAATGGTTCTAACATTCATAGGGTAGAGCTGGTGAATGGACAGTTCAGTAAGAATTCTTTCTGATGTTAGGGGAATTTGGAAGGAACAAGGTTTGTAAGTAATTATGAATATGTTTCCCAAATTCGAGGGTGTTATAGGACGTGAATGTCAACCAAGTGTATGTAAAATGTAAAGGAAACTCCTAAGAATGAATTTACCTCTTATTGACTTCCATTTTGTTGGTGGTATATGCAAAACCTCTAGGACATGATGTTCATATTCAAACAAAGGGGTCTACAAGACACTATCCTTTCTTCCCTGATGGCTATGAAGGATGATGGAGACTTGGAACTTTCTGAACATGGTCTATAAACTTCGAAAAGGGGTTCACATTAACACAAAAGGGTGTAATTTTAACTAAACTTCTTTAGGAACACTCAAAAATGAGTGGGGGTGTTCTTATTTTGTATGCATATCAACTTCCCACATATAGAAGGGGTATCATATGAAACCTCATCAATGAACAGAGATGAATCATGAATGTATTTTATGATATATCCAGAATGTATGTATTAAGGAATATGTAAACCATGACTTTGAGGGCCTTTGAATCATGTGGGATGGTACAAGGATTGGAAGGCATCATGTCTACTAATATAGAAGAGGAATCTCATGTGAATGTTTTTTCATTTTATTGACAGATGTTTTTGTGGGAAACATATGCAGATCCATCAGGGAATGACGGGCATATTCAAACAATTGTGTCCACATGAAAGTGAAATTCCATATTAGATGGCCAATAATGATTATAGGGATTCATGATCGCTCAGAGAACAAAGTTAGAGGTATGTCGGGACTATATTTAGACATATTGGAAACATTTGGGATACTATTTACTCATGGAATTAGGTATCCCATACATGGATCTGACTCACAAGCAGGGCGATGCATTTGTCACAGAAGTTGTGGTACCCTATCATTTAATTTCATATGGCCAGGATGTGGGGTTCCCCTCGGGGAAGGGAACCGTGACATGCCATTTAGGGTCGTGCTTATAGGACCAAGTACCTAGACTATTTCTCCTTAATTTCACAGTGGATATCTCTTTATGATCCCTAATCTCACATGATCTATGCTCAGAGTGAGAAACAATGAATTAAGGGGATTCCAGACTACAATAATAAAAATGAAAGAATCAGAATCAGAGATAACATTTGGCTTAAACCATTTCTATACAGTTTAATGTCTTAAATAGAGGATGATTTTGGCCGAGCAGTTTAATGTCGTGTGGTGAGGACTTGATGTTGTGATGTTTACAGTCATGTATCAAGGAAAATTTTATGGTCATGAAGATCATTGATACCTACGTTCTGATCATAATTAAGACATTCTATTATTCCTTAGCTGTGAGTGATTGTAGATGGTGTAAACTATAGTCTCGGGGAGAGACATAGATCAAGAGGGGTTTCCTGAGTCTTTTAATCCATTTTTCATACATAGATGGGAGAGGTCTCCCCTACAGATGAATTTTCCTTGTATTAAAAACCATTTTGTGCGAAATATATGTAGATCATTCAGGGCGTTATGTGAATAGTCCAACTAATGTGTCCAAAAGACAATGGCCTTCTATCTTAGATGGCCATGAAGTATTATGGCGATCCATGTTTTTCTAGAACATGGAGTTTGACAAAAGAGAATGATGTGCCTGGGAATGTAATGAATACCCATGCCATGACAAACCATGGACTATTGGATCTTCCATATAGGTATGATTCATATGTATAGGGGAAACATAATCTTTTGAATTCCCATGATTGGGGGGCACATGCATTATTTCATAATACTAAGAATTGGGCCACACAAAACTCTTCAATAATTTCATAGTTTATTGTCATGTGATTAGGAACTTTAATGGAATCCACGTACAAGTGTGAACTACACACAGGGAAAGGGTAATTTTTATATAGAGGATGGGTATGGATTCTAAATTCAGGAATCACTACATATCCTAAATGTGAATGAATCAAGATGCACGTAGTTCTTAAGGTTCCACGTACCGATCTGGATTGGTCCATGTGTAAGGACATGTGAGGGATTTTTTTAATGATGATGGTTGGGCCCAGATTCCAAATCAAGTCATCACTATGTATCCAGAAAGATCTAGAAACAAGACATACGTAGTTATGAACATTCCCCATACTGATCTGACTCATATATGGGGGTAAGAACATTCTTGTTTTCCGTGCTATGGGTGTCAGTTCTGTCATACTTATGTATAACTTGTGTTTATAATGGAATCCTTACCAATGATCCTAAGCTTTTATGATATATAATCTATATGAGAAACAAGGAGTGACAATGGATCCCCAAGCTAGTGTGGGTAAATAGAGGATATGATAGAGGCAATTTTCTTTGTGGGAAGTTCCATGATCTAGGATCGAGATGCCGTTACGTATCTTATGAAGGTAAGATTCAAACGAAATGTTATTCTATGAGAGATCGTGAAGTTCATCATCATGTGATTAGGACTCTTTGTGCCATGCAGTTTAACATCTTACATCAAGGACATGAGTCACAGTTGTATTTCATGTTTCAAGGATGAGTTCCATACAGTTTAACATCTTTTGGAAAGTACAATGACTCAATGTTTAAGGTTATAGAGTTTAGACCAGGATGTGGTGATACCACAAATTATAACATCATGTTGATCAAGACAAAAAATCCTAATTTAGGGTCATAGAGTGTGGACCATGACTTCACTTTATTACTACTCATAGTTTATGGTCGTCGAGTTTGGACCATGACTTCACTTAATTGATACCCATAGTTCATGATCTTAGATATTGGACCATGGATTTACTTTATTGCTACACATAGTTTAGGGTATTAGAGTTTGGACCATGACCTCACATTGTTTCTGAAAAGAGATTATGGACTTCGAGATTGGACCATGACATAACATTATTGCTTCTCATAGTTTATTATATTGGAGTTTTGACAATGATATAACTTGATTTCTACTCGTTGTTTATGGTCATAGAGTTTGGAACACGACTTCAATTTATTTCTACTAGTATTTTATGGTCTTAGATTTTGGACCATGACTATACATTATTTCTACTCATAGTTTATAGTCTTAGAGTTTTGACTATGGTATGTGCATTTCTATTATGTGAAGTACTTCTTCAGGAACATTGCATTTCTGGGAACCATAATGAGCTGTCTATCCATTGATATTAGGGCGTATGATCTATTGGAATAGTCCGTATGTATGACATATGGTACTTACAACTTTGGTTCAATATTTGGGGGATTCATCCCATGTATCATTGGGGTTATGAGGACTAACAACATTTCTCCTTCGAGGAAACATTGAAGGCGAACCTTTTTGTTAAAGGCTCGTGCAATTCGATTTTGGTAGATTTCCAAATAATGTAAATTGTGAAACCTTTTTTCATCTAGAGGTTCCAACTCATCAAACCATCTATGGGATTTCTTTTCCTTGTAATTTTTATCTCATATGGCCACACAAAGTGAAGACACTTGGAATTCGATAGGTAAAACCGCCTCTACCCCGTCTACTAGTTAGTAGTCGCTTAGGTGGCAGTACAGGCTGTGGTCCGGTAATCCCACCAAGAATTCACGATCTTATCTATCTATGATTTCATTTCCTTACCAAAAATATTTTGTAGTATGATGGAGTTTGTCTTGTTGAAAGCCTATAATATCTCACTGGACTTCTCATGGTAGTGGGATGAACAGTTGAATTCGATTCCATACACTGGGTATAACTTGTCCAAATCAGCAGAGCTAGATTTGGTGTCATTGTCCATTAGAATAGTATGAGGGACACCAAATATGATAATGATGTTGGCCTTCACAATGGTAACTATGTTTTTTACTCTATCTTCTTTAAGGATTATGGATTTGGCCCATTTGAAAAATAATTCAGTTTATGTGAATATAAACTTGAATTTTTTGGATTTGGTGGGAAGATATAGTCCCACAACATCTATCCCCTATTTGGTTAATGGATTGGAATACATA
Source organism: Viscum album (assembly GCA_963277665.1). NCBI lineage: Eukaryota > Viridiplantae > Streptophyta > Magnoliopsida > Santalales > Viscaceae > Viscum > Viscum album. The sequence continues at coordinate 2,042,809,885 of OY728126.1, read as the reverse complement.
GCATAATTAAGTAACATAGGGTTCAGTGTATAAAGTTGGCATGAAATTGGATGGAATTGAACTTTTTGTGAATATGGCACAATTGTGTATCATAGTGGTCCAGCAATACCCACAACATTGGATTTGGTGAGAGATCTTGGTTTCTAATTGAGGAACTCCATATGTTTTAGTGTAACCTTCTTTAATGACGGAAGAAGTCTCTTCTACATTAATTAACCTAATAAGGACTCTATCAATGCATTGTTTGGAGAGAACCATTTCATTGTTTACCCCACTTTACAAGAAAAATTTGATTTCCCATCAACAAAAAAGTTCCCTAACAACCATATCTGGTGAGAGTTCCCCCAAATGAAGGTTATTTTAAATGGGTTTCATCCAGCCAGGTGTGTGACCATAAGACTTTGAAATGGGGTAATTTCATCAATTTCCTCCGTACTGCTTTAGATAAATGGCAAGACCATCTGGTGGGGGATAATCCTAATGTAATGACCCAAAATTTTATCGATGAAAATTATTCGGGATCTAATTAAATATCTTATTATATAGAATGGTTTTATAAGACATATGCACATCCAAGGAATTATGATTTTGGATTTTAAAATACCTTTATTAAATGTTTTTTTTCTAATATAACCATTTAATAGTGATCCCATGATTAGTATAAATATAGGGTTTTAACAAATCCAATTTACTCTAAAAAAGGAAGCGATGGACTAATCCAAGAGAATTTATCCATACAAAGCCCATTTTTTGGAGCTTGGAAAGGTGGTTGAGTTATTGGGCTTCGCTCTTGACCAAGTCCAAGTCGATCTTCAACACGTTAAGCTCGAATGGAACCGCCTATGGAAGAAGTGGAATTTGATAGTGTTTATGAACAGAGTGATATTATTTGAGAACCACCAAAAGTATTTCAACTTTACACATCAAAACCTTTGGACATATGTGGTTATAACGACGGTTTATGCAGCAAGACCCTATCACTATGATTTTGTGCATTAATATTTAATGGAATAAAGAATTTAGAATCATTTTGTTATTGTTACTTTGTAAATAGTTTTAAAAGCACAAAGAGTATTTTTAGTTAATATTAAATTAAGAAATATATCTTGATGTAATAATGGATTTTATAATTAAAAAATATTTTCATAATATATTAATACTAATTTTTTAAAATATAAAATACCGTATATGTTTTTTGAATACAATTATGATTTTTATTAAGGTTTGAAATCTGTTTTTCTAAAAACACATGAATTTTCGTTAAATGTTGGTATTTATTTTAAAAGAAGAAAATAACATATTTATAAAATTATTTAGATTAAATGAATATTATTTTTTTAATCTGGACGTCAATATTATCCAATGGTGAATTTTTAAAAATTATTTGAGACACTCAAATTTTTGGGTAAAAATAAAATACCGTTTAATTATATAACGTGATTTATGACAACATAATGACCCAATAGTGATGTAATAAAGGACTATAAATAATATTTTCGTTGAATAAATGTGTTTCCATTTAAATAATGCGGTTTTTGGTATTTTTTTGATTTATTTTACAATGTTTTAGTGGACCCTCAAGACATATAATTTTTTTTTACTTTTTAAAATTATTTCCATGAAAGTGTGAATCACATCCACATAAGAAATACGAATATTTAAAGATTTCTGGACATTGGCCTTATAAAATAATGTTTTCCACCCCCCATTTGGAAAACCCATTGTAATAAACCTTGAGTTAATGGTGGGTTTTATATGATTAATGTGTGGTGTTCAAAACCTAAATAATAAAGAATTACTTCTATTTTCAGATATAAAAAAACACAAGATACAGCATAATATTTACTCAATGACATTTTTTATATAAAAACATCTTCCCTCATCTCTTTATAATTCTCCCAAGTCACCCCAAGCTCTGAAGAAGACACTCTCAAGCCTCTCTCAAGCCTTTGTGGTCATACTTCCAAGTTAGGGATTTCATCTTTTATATTATTTTTCCAAATTTCATTATGTTGTTATCCCATTTTTTCTATTAAAAATGGTGGGGTATGATTTAACACCTCCACCATACATCCCTCCTTGTGTTTTAATGATTATAGATCTCTCTGTCACTCTATAATTCCTCCCATGTACACCTGTTACCATACGAAAATTCTATAAAGGATTTCCCTATCTCCATTTACATTAATGCATTTCTTTTCTATTATGAATATAAATTACATTAAATATGTTGGTTAATGTATCCTTATTACCCATTACTATAAATTTAAATTTAATATGATTATATATTCTTTTCTCTCTCATCAAACATTTTTATGAATTCTTCTGTCAAGTCGTTATGCTGCCAAAATTGCACCTAGATTATCCAAGCCAAAGCCATTATGTAGTGAATACCATGCCCATTTGTCTATCAACAGTATTAAAAATTATGTAAATTTTCTTGATTATTATTGTGTTTTAATTTTTTAATTCCTCATTCTATTATCGTGGAATAAATGACTTGGTTTAATGAATCAATGTTGCACACTTGTGCGTGGAATGAAATGATTATGAAGGGTGCACCCTGATAGTGCTTCAATGAATAGGGTAAAGATTAGTATCATGATAAATCATGAGGAATTAGGTTTAAACATGTTAATTCAATTGAAATTATAGTATACTCATGCTCCAAGTGCAATGAGCCTTGGATAATGCAAATATCAAGTTAAATGTTTTTGCCACATTTCCATTTTATGATAATCATGCTAAATAATATCTTTATGATCATGTTTCTATTATTATCCACTGATATTCCTAATTCCTTAAATGTACTCTATTCTTCATGTTATTCCTTTTTTACTCCCTTAATTGGCTTTATAGGACACCATTCTGTTATGCATGTTCTCAGGATATCTCACGCAGTGCTAAGTATGAAGGAATGTGTGTTGTCATTTAAAAGAACTTTTCAGTTAAGATGTGTATTTATTGTTATAAGTTATCATGTCGTGATCCAAAACCCAAAATATGCTATACCTATCAATATTATATATTATATTAGGTGTGTATTTTATCTAACAAAATATTATTATGTTTCAAATAAATGAGGACTGTTCTTACAGTTGGTATCAGAGGATAGGTTTTGTTATTTTTGGGATTAGAATTAGAAAACAATAGTGAAATCCATATGGATAATAATATGTATAATAAAATTTTCCCTAAATTTTTGTGAGTATTTAAGAAGTGGTTTATCAATAAAATACATCCACGACCGGATATGAGTAGGTAGAGGTGGCTCTAGCACATATGTGTCTTGGGGTAAAACCAAAAAACACCACATTGAGATCCACTCGAATGGGAAATAGTGCATAAAAATGGGTATTGATACACTATTGGTTATGAAACTAATGGGGGATATTATTTTTTAAATTCATAATAATAGTTTGAATATTTATTAAGGGAATAATAAAATTTATGTATGAATATATGTTAGGAAGTTGATAATTGATATCATAGATTAAAACCAATAAATTCATAATGTATGGAAAGAAAAGTAATTTAAAAGTTATCCATTTTTGAATTTCTATTACCTATTCTGTGTTACCCCTAACATTCAGTTTATTCCATCCAATGGCCAGAAATATGAGGACTTGGGCTAACATCCAATGCGAATATCAATGTGATGAATATTCTAATGAGATGCCTAATATGATTAGAGACAGAATCACTAAATTTTGCATGATAATATCTCAGTTAACTCATGTTTTTAATAAAAACCTTTCTGAAGTGGAACATTCACCCCCAAGAATGAACAAGTCACAATCAAGAGAATCATGAGAGCAAGGCCTCCCACTTTTAATGGATCATATGATACCTCAATCATCGAACAATTAATCAAATCCATGGAGAAATTCTTATCCATTCTTCAATGTTCTGAACAAGAAAAGGTAATTATGGATGATTATTGTATAGAGGTTGTAGCAGATCAATGGTGGAAATTGATCAAAAATAAAAAGCCTAAGGAGGAGATCAAGGAATTGTAATAGAATCATTTCTAGAAAATGTTTTTCAAAAAATATTTTACTCACACCCCTGACTTAAGATGGAAAGGGACATCCTTTCCCTAATGTAAAAATACAAAGAATCCATCAGAGCACATGGGTAAAACATCACAAGGACAACATGATATGACTCCTACTTAGATGTTACCCTAAAATGTATGGTTGACCACTTCTTTGGTGGGATAAAACCTATTATATGGAAATAAATATAGATCTGTGACTTCGGGATCTATGAAAAAATTATCTGATGTGCACTCAATGTTTAAATTGAGATCGATGAATCTTAGGGGAATCATGGGGATATGAAGATTAAGGTGGACATGAATTTTGGTGTTCTAGTGGATAAATCCAAAGGTGATAAGAAAATATAGCACCCCACTTTCCAAAGGATAGGAAATAAGTTCCCCATAAATTTCCTGAAGAGGATGAGGAAATACTTTAGGTGGCGAAGAGAAGTGAACTTGGACACTAACTACCAACAAGAAAAACTCATGGCTACTACATATGAGAGGAACATCCCATTAAACACCCAATGAATTGTTCATTTCTTCCTCTTCAATGAACCAGAGTACTTTACAAACTAGTTCCCCAAGACAAGGGTTTTTAGAGGCAACCAACAACTTCTAAGGCATCAAGGGAGATATTTTTTCATCACTACCGTCAAAGTGATCCCCAAAAATGAAGTGGGGATAGGTACACTAATTATTCATTCAATAATAGAGAATACACCTTTCGATTCTAGTTATACACATTCTTTTATATCTTGAACATTTAGTATAACTATCCAAACACAACCAAAAATCATAAAAGTAAAGATGTCGTTGATAATGGAAAATGGGTCAATCATTGCGTCCCATGAATATAACTCCTCCCATGTCAAAATTTGTGGATTTAACTTCCAATAGAACCTTGTCATACTACCTCTAGTGTAATTTGATGCAATTCATGGAATGGAATGGATTTCCTTATATATAGCCATTATAAATTTCCATGAGAGGGAAATCACTCCCCATATGGCGAATCGACCCCCAATTCTGTAAAAGTCCATGTTGGAGGATGAATAATCTTTAGAACCATCATCTCAGGCATGGATATTAATTCCATATGAGAATGTGTATCTTTCTCATATGATTGAGTATATGGAAAAAACCATCCTTAAAGACATTCCTATTTTGAGGGAATTCGTTGAAGTGTTTCCTTAGGCCGTGCTCCAAAAAGAGATATTTAATTCTCAATGGATCTCATACCTATGGATTTTAGAATATAAAAGACTCCATATATAATGGATATTTTGGAGCTTGAGGATTTGAATAAACAAAAACAAGATAATCAGGATAAAGGGTTTATATACCCAAGTGCTTCACCATGGGGTGAACCAGTCCTCTTCATTAAGAATAAGGATGGGTCAATGCGTCTTTTCATTGAGTATCGTGAGCTCAACAAAATCACGATAAAGGGAAAGTACCCACTTACACGAATTAATGTCATGTTAGATCGGCTATATGGAGCACAATACCTCTCCATGTTTGATTTTCGGTTGGGATATTAACATGTAAGGGTGAAGACTTGGGATATCCTGATGATCGATTTTCTTACAAGATACGGGCACCTTAAATTCATAGTAATTTCTTATGAAATCACTAATGCTCCCGCAATCATCATAGAATTGATAAATATAGTCTTTAGAGATTACCTAAAAAAATGGTAGTCTTCATAGATGATATTCTAGTATAATCCAAATACAAGGAAGAATATGAGGAGAATCTAAGTACTGTATAGAGACCTTGCAAAAGAAGAAGCTCTATGAAAATTTATGCAAGTGTGAGTTCAAGTTTATGTATATCTAATTCTTTAGAAATATCATCACAAGTAATGTGATATCTATGGTTCCATCCAAGATAGCTACAATTGAAGGATTTATGAGGAAAACATCGATAACAGATACCCGTAGCTTCCTGGGGTTAGCTGGATATTATCACCGATTTGTGAGAAATTCCCCACGATTGTCCATCCTTCTTACCAAGATAACTCGAAAGGGTGTCAATATTCCATGGTGTGATGATTGTGATTGGAGAATCAAGTAGATGCAAGGGAGGCTTATCACTATGCATTTTCTCACACTACACACAAGTGGAGAACTTTTTTTGGTATTCAGTGAAGCTTCAAAGAAGGGCCAGGGTAGTGTGTTGATGAAAAATGACAAAGTCATTGTCTATGCTTCGAGGAATTTGAATGTTCCTGGGAAAAACTATCCAACCCATTATCTGAAGTTGGCTGCAGAAATCATCTCTTTGATAATTTAGCGACATTATCTTTTTTGGGAGATGTGTGAAATATATACGGAACACAAAATAATAAAGTATATATTCACACAGAATGAGTTGATCATGCGCTAAAAAAGATGGTTTGAGCTGATAAATGACTATGACTAATCCATCAATTTTCACCATCAGAAACCGAACAAGGTGGTATATGCTTTATGTTGAGAGGGTCTAATGATTCTATAATTGATGAGAATTTATATGGATCCAATCTTCATAGAGTTGACGAATATAGACATGGGAATAATAAATAATGGAACATCATCAATCCTTTCTCAAATGATTGTTCAACTGCCTCTTTTGGAAATGTTAATAGATTCTAAAAAGGATGATGTGGGAATTTAGAATAATGTGTAAACTATTAGAAAATTTAAATCCTCAGAGTTCAATGTTAATGAATATGTAATTGTGAGAATTAGGACCAAACTATATATCCCATAAAATTCCGAGTTAATGAATGGACTTTTGGATGAGACACACAGTTCTAATTTCTCCATTTACCCAGGAAACAAAAATTTGTATCATGATCTTCGAGAGCATTATTGGTGGGATAAAATGAAGAAAGAAACCACAGAGTATACCTCAACGTGCCAGGTTTGTCATTTTGTGATGTATGAGAGGTATAATCTTTGGGGATAATGAAACCATTAACCATACTAGAATGGAAATAGGAGAACATCACAATGGACTTTGTCATTGGACATCTGAAGACATCCAAAAGAAAATGATGCTATCATGGTTGTTGTGGATCGTCACACAAATACTGAAAATTTCATTTCATATCGAGAGGATTTCTCATTCGATCAAGTGGCACAGATATATATCAAATAATTGGTAAGGCTATATAGAGTACAACTATCTATTATATCCCATGAAGATCCAAGATTAACCTCTATGTTCTGGAAGAGTCTTCAACATGATATATATATTGAGATGAACATTAGTACGACTTATCATCCTCAAAATGATGGCCAATATGAGCAGACTATCCAGACACATGATGAAATGTTGAGAGTGTGCTTAATGGACTTCAATGGACGATGTGATCTACATCTTCTTCTAGCTGTGAAAACATATAATAACTGTTTCAACTTAATCATCCAAATGGATCTTAATGAATCCCTTTATAATTAAATGTGTAGAACACTAGCATGGTTGGATATGTTGGGGAGCAAAAAATCGTAGGTCAAGAAATGGTCAAAGAAATGGTGGAGAAGGTTAAGAACATCTAGTAGCACATTAAATCTACTCAGAGTAAAAAATATCTATTTTGATAATCATTGATAAGACATAGAGTTTCATGATGGGGATATGGTATTCCTCTGCATATCACCATGGAAGAGAGTTGTGAGAGTTGGGAATAAGGGAAATCTTAGTCCAAGGTACATTAGCCCATTTGTGATCCTTGATCGCACAAGAGTTGTGGCCTATCGACTAGCACCCCCACCAAACCTATTTCATGTACATGATAAATTCCATGTATCAATATTGAGGATGTACATACCTAACCCACCAAATGTACTCAATTCAAGGGTGGTACCGTTGGATAATTACCTCTCATATGAAGAGAAATATCTGAAGATCTTAGATCATAGGGGAAAACTTCTATGAAATAAGACACTCCCCATTATCAAGGTGTTGTGAAAAAACAACACGTTTGAAGAGGAAACATAGGAATTAGAGGAAGTAATAAAGTAGAGTTACCCTTATCTATTTTAACATGGGAGAAAAAATCGAGGGAGAAATTTATTATGGGTGGAAGATTGTAATGACAAAACAATTTTATCAATGAAAATTCCTCTGGATCTAATTAAATGTCTTGTTTTGTAAGATGGTTATATGAGATATATGTACTTACCTAGATTTATGTTTTTGGATTTTAAAATACCATTACGAAATGTTACCACTACTAATATAGTCGTTGAAGAGTGATAACATGATTTGTATAAATATAGGGCTTTAACAAATCAAATTAACTCAGAAAAAGGAAGTGATGGTCTCATCCAGTAGAATTCCTCCATTCAAAGGCCATTTGTCAGAGCATGGAAAGGAGGTGGTGTCATGGGGCTTCACTGTTGACCAATCCCAATCTGAGCTTCCACATGTTAAGATTTAATGGAACCACCTACAAGAGAAGTTTATGTTCATAGATATTACCACCTGAGTGATGTTATCTATGCCACCCCAATAGTCTATCACCATCACACACCTTACCATTAGTACTTATGTGGATGTTATTAGGGATTATGTAACAAGGCCCCAACACTATGATAATGCGCATTATTTTTATATTGAATAAAAAATATTCATTCATTTTTTTGTTTTTACTTTGTTAATAGTTTTTAAAGCACAAATAGAATTTTTGTTAATATTCAATTAAGAAATATATTTTCATGAGTTAATGGATTTATGAATTAAATATTATTTTAATAAAATATCATTACTAAAGTATTTTTATTATATATAAATGATCTTATAATTATTATGAATACAATTGTGATTTTTATTGAGCTTTGAAAGCCATTTCTGTCAAAACCCATGAATTTTTGATAAATATTTGTTTGTATTTTAAAACAAAATTATCACATATTTTGAAAATTATTTAGATAAAATGAATATTATTTTTGGAATCAGGAAATAAAAATTATTAAACGGTGATTTTTTTATAATTTTCTTAAACAGTAAATTTTTTGGGTAAAAATGTAATATCCTTTAATTATATAATCTGTTTAATGAAATAATAATGACCCAATAGTGAAGTAATAAAATATTATAAATTATATATTCAGAAAATTTATGTTTTAAAATTAATATAATGTGATTTAATTTTTTTTATATTTATTTTACAAAGCATTAGTGGGCCCTCCATGACTAATAAAACATTTTAACAATTTAAATTGATTTTCATGACAGTGGCACTCACCTCTACAAAAGCAAGACAAATATTTTAAGAAGTTACGCAATTGGACTTATAAAATATTTTTTTCCAATACCATTTGGAAAAAAAGGGAAAAGACTATGGGGTGGTTTGTGGTTTTATTTAGTTTAATGTGTAGTGTCCAAAATATTAATAATAAAGAATTCCCTCTTTTTCCGATATAAACACACCCATGATCCCACTTCTTCTTCACTAAAAGCATATGGGTCTCGAAAAAACTCTTACCTACTCTATCTATAATTATTCTCAAAGAAATAAAAGCTTGAAATAGGGCTCTCACATGCCTCTCTAATGCATTTAGGATCAGAAATCCAAGAAAGGGATTTTTATCCTTTCTTATTTTTTTTACAAATTTCACTATGTTGATATAACAGTTTGTTTTCAATTACAAATGTCGGGGTAATGATTTTTCACCTCACCCATTATAACCCAATTATGTTTGAATTATGATAGACCCCTCTCACTTTATTTAATTCCTCTTATGTAAGTCCATTACCATGCAAAAATTCCGTGAGGGATTTCTCTATCCTCATTTACATTCAAGATATTCATTTCTATTATGAATCTAAATTACATTACATATGTCAGGAGTTGTATCTATATGACCCCCTTAATGTTAATATCATTTAAAATGATGAGATACCCAATTTTATCTCATCAAGTATTTTTATGATTTGTTTTATCACATTGTTATGCTGCCAAAATTACACCGTGATTTTTCAAAACAAATCCATTGTGTAGTAAATACCATAACCATTTCTCTATCCCTGGTATTTACCATTATTCACCATAACGTATTCATTATTGAGTATCATTTATGAATTCAAAATTACTTTATCGTATAAAAAATTATTATGTTTAATTAATCCATGTTATGTGATCCATGTGGGACACTTATGAATGAAATGAAATGATTAGGAAGGGTGCGCCCTGATAACGATCCAATGAATTGAGAAAAGATTATTATTTTGATACATCAAGTTCAATGAGGGTTTACTAATGATAATTCAATTTAAATGAGGGTTAACTCATTATCCATGTTAAATGAGCCTTGGATCATGCTATTATCATGTTTAATTTTGTTACCACATTTTTATATTATGATAATCATTCTATATCATGCCATTATGTTAATTATTATCTTATGATCCATTGATATGCCTATTTTCTAAAGTGTTCTATTTTATTCTTGTTATGCCTTGTTTAATTCATTGTTGGGACTTATATCTCACCCTTTTCTTATGAGTTTCCTCAGGTTATCCTAATAAATTCTAATTATGAAGAAATTTATGTGGTAATTTAAATGATGAATTCAATAATGATGTGCATTTCATGTTTTATGTTGTAATGTATTGATCATAATCTCAAAAGACACAAGGCCTCTCGATTTCCTATGTTGTATCAAGTTCATATTTTATGTAATAAATTATTTTTATGTTGGAAATAAAAGAGTAGGTTTGTAATAGCTTATTATTGTTTTGTCCCAGTGTTGATCAGACAAGGTTGTGGGTTAATTTTAAAATGAATCAGCTTGATAATATTGTGAAAAAGGGATATAGGTAAATGTTGGTTTTTAATGGAATTATTCCATTAGTTTCCAAACATGGTTCAATTAGGGGCCAATTCTCCTTTATTAATGTTATAGTCAACATTGACCTGTTTGATGACTTGATCTAAATCACCTCACATCTTCAGGTGTTTGTCTTGTGCATGGAGTGAGAGCTCTAGGCCGGTAATGAGGGCATGATACTCTACTTAAATATTGTTATACCCTTCCAAAATGAGGAATGAAGAAGGAAGGATGCCAATTTCTATGGATGTGAGTATAATTCCCATGCCCACTTTTTTAATCTCAGGATCCACAATTCTTTTCCCTTTCCAGCTTCTAGAAGCACCATGGATGTACATTCCCCATGTTTTGGGGTTGTCATAGATGGAGAACACTTCTTCAACTGGATTTTCAACATCCAACAATTTTGTCTCTTCTGAGGGGTGTTCTGACAAGATTTCTAATAACACCTAGCCTTTGATGGCCTTCTAAGGTACGTACCATATGTCAAACTATTATAGGATGACCTCCCATCATGATAGTTGTCCATGTACTAGGGGATGATTGAGGATATATTTCAGTGGGTTGCAGTAGGATACCAGGTAGACCTCATGGTGGTGTAGATAATTCATGGGTTTCTGAAATGAGAAGATGTGAGCTTGGAAATTGTTTTCAATTTTTGTATACTGGGTTTCATCATCAATAATTTTTGGGCTGAGGTAATAGAGGATGTTCATGCATCTGGCATCATTATTCTGTTTGAGGAAGGAACCTAATAATCATTCTAAGGAAATTACATACCATAGAAGTGGTCTCCCCTCAACTGGTTTCATCAGCACATGAAGGCTTAGGATATATCTTTGGATAATGACAAGTGATTTTTGAAAATCATTATCCTAGACATATGTAACTCCTTTCTTCATTAACCTATTAAATGTTAAACATATTATAGGTTGGATATGAAGCACTGGATGTAGGCCGGGTGCCCCTAGATACCTCTCAACATGGAATGGATCCTAGTATGGGACATTCCAATGATGGATTTTATCTTCCCAGGTTCAGATTATATTCCATGATGGCGTACGAAAAAATCCAAGGATTTTTCCAGAGGTAACGCTAAAGGAACACTTTAAGGGGATCATATTTAAACTATGTTATCACAGTTTGTTGAAGAAAGATTCAATATCAGCATTTAGATTTGAGCACTATTATGATTTAATCACCAGATCGTCGACATAACACTTTATGAATCTTCCAAATAGGGGCTTGAAGATGAGATGCATGGCTCATTGATATATGGCGCTGGCATTTTTTAGACCAAAGGGCATCACTTTATAACAGAAAACTCCATGAGGGGATGTAATATAAGTGGATTCTTTATTAACCTGGCCCATCCATATCTAGTTGTTTCTAGAATATCCATCCACGAAAGAGATGGATTAGTATCCGGACGTTTCATCGATCTACACATTCGTGATCGGGACTAGGAAGTCATCTTTTGGGCAATACCGATTGAGGTCCAAGATTTCTATTAATATTTTATTCTATCTATTCTTATTTTTTATAGGGAGTATGTTTTCAACATAGATTAGATACTATACCTCTTGTATAATGTTTAATTTGATAAAATTATCAACTTCAACCTCTATTTTGGCAGCATACATAGGGTGGGTTATTCTGGCTTCCTGCTTAAAGCTACAGTGATCATCTGGTATGCCCAGATGATGAATGGAAACCTTAGGATCATGGAATAGAATTTATTTGTAATTCTATGAAAACACATATCGATTCTTATTTAAGAAAAATGTATATTCCTCATACTCCTAGACACACATATCCACATAGATCAGAGTGGGTTGCGGGTCATCTTTGTTGACAAGGTTTATCTCATTATACTCATTGATTGTGGTGGATACACCTTCTTCAATGTAGGAGGGGCATCTTTGAGGTCTTTATCATCATCTTCTTCTCCTTCCACTTATTCTTTTACATCTTCTTTATCATCTTCTTCTTTGGATGGAAAAATGATTTTTGACATGGTCTCTGCAATGTTGGGTGAGATATCGTCTTTTTACTAAGGTAGTAAGGAAAGGATAGTTTGGGGTCCCAAGGATGGGTCGAGGGTATATTTTCTAGGGCTTTTCCTAACATCATGGGAATCAGCCAGATCTTCCGTGTCATTTGGAATGGTGTCTGTAATAAAGACCAGGCATATAATTGACTCTACATCTAGCCATACACATATGCATTCCACTTGGTTGATGGGTTATACGTATTCTTCCCCTAGTTGATGTAGGGTATCAGTGGGATATGTTACTAATACATTCAAGGTAGTAATCTAATCAATTTCATTGGATGAAGGATGTTTTTCTTTTGATTCGTAGTACCATGTGTTGATATAATGTGAATCACATTACTCAAATGGGGATTTATCACCATGAAATGTCCCATTTTATCCATTAGTACTATATTGGTCTCACTGATTGTATGATAACGGAATTTCAGCCTGATGAGACAGCTAAGGCATTCATAATAGGACGCTGAAGTCTGTACATTGCCACATTACTAGGAAATCAGAATCTAATAAGAGGTCAGCAAGCCATGTTTTAATCTTGATTCATCTCAATAGTTTTTACTCACTTTTTTCATATTCGGGAAGAGTTGTAGTGCATGGAATCAAGGATTCGTCATCATGACCTAGCCAGTGAAGCATTCAAAGAACAAGAAGGGTGACTCCAATTCTTTTGTCTATGAAAATTCTCCTGAAATCAATTTAGTTTATCTTTCTGGGAACATGTAAGGGTTTGATGTGCCCTAGCATGATGGAATATTCATCCATGTCTATGAAGTAGATGGCGACGTGATATTCTTCATGACTACTCTCTATTAGATATACATCAACCACTGCTACTTAGGCCATGAATTCTTGGGGACTTAGTAAGTCTTCTATGAGTTCCACCATAAGATCTACAGATTGGATTAATGCATCTAGTATTGATAGTTTTGTTGGTATTAAAGACACATAGATTAGAATATCATATTTACGCTTTAAATTTTAGTACTTCCCAACTCGGGGTTTCTCTTTCACAAACACTTTTGGGGTTTGGGAATTGGACGTAGATGGTTCAACCTCTGTGACCGCGGCTAGTGGTTTTGCGGTCTTTTTTGGGTTTTGATGAACTTTTCCAACCTTATTTCTTGGGATATTTAAAATTTTTTATTCTCTTAATGGAAATTAGATGATAATTGAGCTTGGATTTTCTCCAGTGGGGGTAGATGATCATTTTGGTTTTTATTGTGTCTGTTGGAGGATTTTAATGTGTGTTGTTGCGATGTTAACTGTTTGACTTATGGTGTGGCTGGTAATTTGAATCCTTCCATTATCGTGCCTTCCATGAAACCTATGACCTATAGGACATCTTCCTTAGTATCTTCAGTTGGGCGGGATGAATTTTGGTGTGTGGCTATAATATCCATGCGATAAGGGGTCCATCAAGAGAATGCCATTAATGGAACTGATGATCAGTTCTTGATTTGACAATGTTTTTGTAACACCCCATGATTTTAATAGGAAAAATAGTGTGTTTAAATGAACTAATTCGTACTATGTGAAATTTATAACGAAGCTATTAAACATATGTTTGTCACATCTATGTTTTCAATTTTAAATATCTGATATACACAATTGTGACAAGTAAGATGTTTGGAGTCCGATAAAAAAACAAAATTTTTGGTGAATAGTAATCCACCATTATGAATAGTAACCTACCCTTATGAATAGTGATATACCCTAATTAATACTAACATTACCTATGATAGTGTATAAATAATATTCTTGAAAAATTACAAAATACCTTTATTTTGAAGAAGAAAATAAGTGTTATAAAATTCTTGTTTTCGAGTAAAAAGTTATTTTAACTAAGTATTAAATTAATCATATTTATAAAATTATTATTGAAAAATGGACTCCATTTTTGGATTCTACACATCGATAAATGTTTAGGGTGAATTTCAAGTATTTTTATGAAATACTTGGATTTTATGCGAATAGTAAAATGCAATAATTTACCGTATAAATACATTATAATTTTAATCTACTAATCATGACATCACAAGTTATGTAAGACCCCTAATATAGAAATATAATTCCATCTTTATTATTCTTGGTCATGGAAGACTCATTTTTCCTTGTCTTGTGGGAAAATAATAAATTATTGAATTTTATATTGAGAAATCCCCTCTCCCCGTCGCTATAAATACCATCCTTCACACCCACATTTCCTCACATCTCTCAATATTTAAACCTTGTCTAAACTATATGGAAACATCTCCCGTAGCCCCTCCCCCACGTCCAATATATTCTGGTCTCATTATAAATCCAAGTCTTGCTTACTTAAATAGTATCTCAAGAGGAGGATTCAATAGGTTATTCCTCTCTCTCTCTCTCTCTCTTTTCCTTTAAATTCATTTCAACTTCTTGTTCAATTCCTAATCTCTCCCAACCTATCTTCATCCACATGGTATTGTAACACCAATATTATAAATATAATAGAATTTTATGATACTAATGCTATATTATTTCATCCATCCATCTTTCCTACTTCATTTTTTCTTTTATAATAGATAATGTTGTTCGGGAGATGTTAATTTATCACCTTCGTAATAAAAATGTTTTCAATTTCCTTTACAACTTTCATATCAGGTCATGAAACCATTTTTATTGTTGATCCCAAACATTTTACATGTAATATTTAATATTTAATGTTCTGGAACAATCCTATGTACATATTACAACATGATTTAACAAAACAAGTTCATTGTGGTCGAAACACTGTCCAAATTAACCTAAGCAATAATAATTTAATTCTAATCTAAAAATTCAGCCGCATGGTGTATAATATAATTAATTATAAGGAAATGTAAAATACATTAATTTAATTAATAACATTAAATATCAGTTCTTTATTTTTATCCATGTTCTACATGATATTCCATTTATGAATACAAGTGAACCGCTTAGAGAAAACTAGAAATACGAACATTCATGTACAATGTTTTTAAACTCTATAAATCATCCAAACTCCCATAAAAAACTTAAGGAAACCATAATGAACCATATTAATCTATAAAAGTTTCTATAATTGTTAATTAATAAATCTAATGAGGTTATGAAGTACATTAATGTGAATAAAGAGTTCTCATACTAGGTTAGGGGAAATTCTCGAACCCAACATTCTTTCTTCGGGTTCCCCCTATATCACTCCATTATTGGCATGATTACTCCTTAAAAATCATTTATTCTTAATTATCATACCTATTTTGGAATATATATGTTATTCACTTGATGTTTTGTCAAATAAAATGATTTCCAAAAGAGATCTTCATTCAGAACCACACCTTTTACATCTCACAAATGGATGGTTATTGTATCAAGTATGTTATTCCTGCTTTATTTTGGAAACCCAAAGTCCATGAATGTTTTCTTATGAGATGAAACCCATTCCTTTACATGGGTAATTTCTGTTCATTTTTGATATATGGAATGTATGGTACTGACAATGTTATGGTGTGATGGGTGCACGCAGAATTATATAGCACAATATAAATATTTGAATGTTACGGGGGCGCCAAGAATTAGAAAGCACTCCGATGCATTGGGTAAAGTGATGAATCTCATGAGTTTAAGTTAAATGATGTGTGAACAAAATGCTATATTTTTTCTCAAGTATGTGTGGATTTTATCAACTATAACATGATTTTTTTTTGATTCTCCACATTTCAATTCTTTTATTAATGTTTCCTTTCATGTTTATGATCATTCACCTATGTTATGATTGCGATCACCCATTGATATATTGTTCTTATCTGTCCAATTTCTGTGATTTTAGCTCACCCATTTTTGATGTATATTCTCAGGTGATTATGTGTACTAATGGTTTTTCAATGGACAATAAGAAGCCAGTGAAGAATGAATTAAATAAATGTAAAGGTTATTTATTTTAAATTATTATGTATGGATTGTATAATGCTTCAAAACAAAGACTAGAAAAGGTCCTCACCTGTATAATGTACTTTCTATTTTACTGTTATCCGTTATAAAAAACAAATACATATCATATATTAGTACAGAATCTGGAAGTGCAGGTTCATAGAATCATAATTGGTATCAGAGGAATGGTCTAGACAACATTAGAGATTTGATGTTGTTATTTTAAAATTATCTTTTATACTTATGGTTAATTACGTACATATAAGATATTTTTTTCTTAATTATCAATTCATAAATTGAGAATTATATGTATAATGAACGAAATTCTAGGGCACAATTCATTAAAGGGGGAAGAATGTAACATCCAATGATTTTAAAACTATATGGAATTTATAACAACGATGAAAAAATTATGTGAGTCACTTCTATTCTTTTAAATTTGAAAATTTATCATACACGGTTGCGATTAGGAATATATTTGGAATTTGATAAGGAGAAGATAAATTTTTCTAAATAGTATCCTACCATTCTAAATATATCATACCCTTATGAATACTGATATACCATAGTTAATTGTAACCATACCTATGATAGTATATAAATAATATTCATGTAATTATACGATATAACTATATCTTGGAATAAGGAAAAAATTGTTTTCAAATTTTTTTATTTCTAGTAAATTGAGATTTTAATTAAATATTACATTAATCATATTTTGATATTTTTTGAAAAATATACATCATTTTTGGATTATACACATCGAAAAATTCTTAGTGTTATTTTTTGGTACTCTTTGGAGATACTTGATTTTTGGTGATTAGTAAAATGCATTAATTTACCGTATAAATACATTATAATTTAAATCAACTATTCCTAATGTCCCAAGTGATATAAGAACCCAAATAAATAAATGACAATCCATCATAACTATACTTGGTTGTGGAATACTCACTATTCCCTGTCTTGTGGGAAAATATTAAATTTATGGATTTTATATTGAGAAATCCCCTCTCCCCTCCACTATAAATACCACCCTTCACCCCTAATTTCCTCACAACTATCAAGCTTCTAGACATGCCTAAAATATACCCAAACATCTTCCAAAGCCCCTCCCCAACTTCCAAGAGCTTCTGGTGTCATCAAAAGACCAATCATAGCTTTCTTAAGGAGGATCTCAAGAGGGGGTTTCAAGAGGTAATT
This sequence comes from Viscum album, assembly GCA_963277665.1. NCBI lineage: Eukaryota > Viridiplantae > Streptophyta > Magnoliopsida > Santalales > Viscaceae > Viscum > Viscum album. The sequence continues at coordinate 2,042,791,848 of OY728126.1, read as the reverse complement.
CCTCTCTCACTTTTTCCTTTAAATTTCAATCAATTCCAAGTTCATTTCTTAATGTCTCCAAAGCTATCTTAATACCCATGGTACGGTATGTCTAGTATTACAAATAAAAATGAATGTTATGATACTAATGGGATATTATATCATCCAACCCCCTTATCCTCTACTTTTATATTTTATAAATGAGAATGTTGTTTGCGAGGTGTTAATTTATCAATTTCAAGAACGACATGTTTTTAACTTTCATTACAGCTTCAAGATCTTGTCATTAAACCATTTTTAAGGTTGAAATAGAATAATACATATGTATTATGTCCTATTTAATGTCTTGGAACTAAATCTTGTACATATCACTTAATGATTAAAGAAAAAATTTCATTGAGGTCGAAACACCACCCAAATTAACCGAAACAATCATCATTTATTTATTATCTAATGATTCATCCCCATGGTATATAATATAATTAATTATAACAACATTAAAAATAAATTAATTTCATTAATAACATGATATTTGAGTTCTGGATATTTATCCATGTTCTACATGAACATCCATTTATGAATACAAGTGACCCTCTCAAGGAAAACCATAAATACAAACATTACCGAACAATGTTTCTAAACTCTATAACTCATCAAAAGCCCATAAAATACCATAATGAATCCAAAATTTACCATATTCATGTACACAATGTTCTATAATTGTTAGTTAATTATTCTAATGTGTTTGTATGGGACATTAATGTGAAGAAAGCGTTCAGATACAAGGTAGGGAAAATATCTCGAACCCAACATTCAGTCTTCGGGTTCCCCCACATTCACTCCATTTTTTGTATGATTACTCCTCAAAAATTATTTTATCACAATTATCCTACATATTATTGGATTTAAATGTTCTCTACTAGATTTTTTGACAAATGGAATGTTATCCAAAAGAATTCTTCTTTCAAAAACATTCCTTTTACATCTCACTAAAGGTGTACAGTTCTTGAATCAAGTATGTTAGTCCCGCTTTCATTTGGGAACCCAAAATTCACAAATGTGTTATTATGAGATGAAATACATTATTTTTCATCATTCATCTATACTAATTTTTGATATACTTCATGCATGATAATGAAAATATGATGGTGTGATGGGTGCATCCATAATTATATAGCAAACTATGAATGTTTGAATGTTACGGGTGCACCCAAAACTATACAGTGCTCCAATGCATTGGGTAAAGTGATGAATCTTGTGAGTTTAAGTGAGATGATGTGCGAACTAGATTCTATCTTTTTTCACATGTTTTTGTGGTAGTTAACCACTAATTAATGATGTTTCATTTTTATGCATTTCCACATTTCATGTCATTTATTAATGATTAATTTCATGTTCATGTGATTTCACCTATGTTATGACTGCAATTACCCATTGTTATATTGTTTTTATCTATCCTCTTACTGAGATTTTATCTCACATTTTTTATGTATATCCTCAGGTTATTATTTTCACTAAAGTCTTTTCATGGGACAATAAGAAGATAGCGAAGAAGGAATTAAATAAATGTAAATGATTTCTATTGTAAATGTTTATGTATTGTTTTTCTAATCCGTTCGAACCTAGCCCAGAAAAGGTCCTCAACAGTATAATGTTTTGGGAATTTTTCTATTATTCTTTTAAAAAATAAATATCATGTTTTATTACTGAATCTAGAAGATTGGGTTTAGGGATTCACATTTTCTGTCTTACTTTCTCCATTTGATGGTAATGTTTTGTGGAGCGGTGCCTGTTGTACCAATTCTATTTCCATGACGTCCCAAAGTGTCAACATCGACTTCATCTTTTGTGTCATCTGATCTTTTTCTCATGCATTCTTCCCTTAAGGCCTTTAGAGGGAAGTGGGGCCAATAAAGACGGATGTGTTTTATTCAGAGATTTTGGGGTCACTTTTGGTTGTTTCAATTATGCCTATATGATTTCATGGATTAGGTTTACTACATTTTGGGACATCTAATTGTCAAAAAAAATTCCATCATACTGGAGATGGATTCCATTCATATTCATCTCTTCTGTCTGAGGTGGAAACATACACCACTCGTGCTAGTGGCGGGACTAGCTTGATTTGCTCTGAATCCACCATCTTTTTAGGGGATCCATGAAAATTAAGAATACGTGGATAGTTTATACTAGTATCTATTGATAAGGAAAAAAATTTGGATGGGATTCAGGACCCACATCATCAAATCTCTTTGGATCTGGTACCTAAAGCATGTTGCATTTCATGGAATCTATAAAGTAGTTATAGACTGGTTCATCACAGAATAAGTAGATTTTATTTATCTGTTCTTCAAACTGATTTCTTTATGCCCCTCTTCTCTCATTTTTATGAGGTGGGGGAGACTGTTGGTGTCTAGTGGGACCCTCATAGTTTAGTGGGGGCCTCACAATTGGAGCAGTTGTCGGGGTGGATTATGTTTGACATAACCCACTTCATCTTTTCCCATACTTTTACTTAGGCTTGATGGGGCCACTCAGGACATGAGATTGGTCCATAACAAGGAGTCTTCTATTCTTTGGGAAATGGAAGAGAAGTATCTAAACCCACTTGAGCACTTCACTGGGATGAGCAGCGTTCATTATTCATCACAAATATTGTCAATGCATACAACGAGAATTTCATCAGGGGGAGTGGATGATTTAATAAATATGTCAGGCCTTCCCATCTAAAAATGAAATCTGAGACTCTTTCATTGTATCACTTCTTGCAGTTCATGAGATCACTGAAAATCATCTTAGGAAGTGATGAATTGAGCTAGAAGAGAAACTATCACTGGCGGTCCTCCCATCACATGATTGAATTGGATAAATTTCTAGTATAACAACTGATAGTCGAGCCCTATAGGGTTTATATGAAGTACCTGAGTTTTACTACTTCTTGCTACTCCAGAGTGCCCTTCATGGGTCGCAGTAAGAGGCATTGAGCATTAAATTATGTTCTTGGTCCCTTGAGCCATTTAATATTGGGAATATGGTGTTTCTGAAGTTTCGCAGTGGTGGAACGTTGCTCACCCAATCAGGGTTGGGTTTGAACTCTGGTTGTATCAGAGCGCACCACCACTCCATTGTTTCTAGTTGGGCCATTGTTTTTTTCACAGTGTTCAAGATCCTTTGATTCATATACCGATGGGCTTGATCATGGGCTAGTTTGGTAGTGGAAAAAACTAGGTGTATCGGTGCCCTTCCAATATAGGGTTGATACCAAGCTGGAGGAATCATTTGTGGGTTTACCTGAATATATTTGTGCTTCCTTCCAAGTGGGGTAGTATTGATATCCATCCAGGGTCAGGTTTACGTCTCTTGTAGGACCCAATGTTGGAGTTGATGGGCCACTCAACTTTTCTTCTTTCATTTTGATGAGTTTATGTGGTACGGGTACCTCTTTTAGGATCATCTGCTAACATTCTGCAAGGGAAACAAATCTGGATAGGTAGCTCCCTCTAGGTAGCTCAACAATAATTTTCCCATGCTCTATCATTTCTTCCTCCTACTTGGTGAACCTTTCATCAATGACATGAGACACATTCTTATGGGGAGGATGTGGCTGGTCATATACAACCATGGATTTTTTTTTCTTATCATTTTTTGGGATTCGTACAAGAGGTAATGACATATTACATAACCCCCCCCCCCCCAAAATTTAAGACCACTCTCTGGTTCCGGGTTTGCACACCATAAAGATCTATGTGGGATGAATATGGGAGGGAACCAACTTCCCTTGTTCCTCTCCCTCTCTGAAATTTCGTATGAGATCAGTTGAGTTGACATTTACCAAATTCTCTAATACATACCTCATTGAGGTTAGTGTACCTGGTGTGGAATGGTAGGAATGATTTTTTCGTCCTGTGTTTGATTTTTCCATTCCATTCTACGATATTCTTGGGGTTTCTTGGAGGTGATTGACCAGAAGGAATTCCTGATCTGACCTTGTATTGTACATTTTTCTTAGAGGGTGTAAATGGTGAGAAGGGTTGGAATATGTGACCCCTCAGTCCATCGTTCTTCCTAGACTGGAGAAGACAGACATTTGCTGTTTAGGGACTTGCGGTAAAAATTCCCCCCAACACTTTGGGTGGTGGTTGTTCCCGTTCATCCATTGATGCACTATGACGTGGATTTTATGGTCTTACGAGGGTACATTGATTTAAAAATTCCACTAACCTTGTGGGATGTGGTTGTTCTCGCAGTGCGGCGGTAGCCGCCACTATTAAAACTTTTATAATTTCACGTACTCCCCAGCATGTGTGATCCAAGTATGGTATTGGGCCGTCATGTAGACTATGGTCTTCTGAAGAAATTATCACTTCTTTCTAGTTTTTTTCCCTTAGGTGGGAAGTCTACTTGATGTTCTTGGTGGGATTATTCAGAAGATTCTAGATGACTTGACCTCTTTGGACCTGAGGATTTTGAGACTTACACCCGGTCGGTTTTTGGTGAGTATCAAATCATTCCTTAGTTGGAGTTTCACTGGATTACTTATTTTGGGTAATGATATTGCATGATGAAATTTAGAATGGTGATTTTTGAATGGGACATAGTGTGATGTGTAGAGCTCCATGTTCTCCTCATTCCCAAATGTTAAATCTAGTCAAGGAATAGCCAATGAGGCAACACGGCTTATGAATTTCATGGAGGAGAGAACATTTACGTTTTTTCATTCACATTTCTAGTTTTGTATATCGTGTGTATGGGAGGGCTTCTAGCTTGATTTTATCGCAATTTTCCCCTATCAGGTTGACATGGTTTGCCTACCCTTAATAGGGTAGGAATTTTTGTTTCATCTAGTGAATTTTCATCCATATATTTAGGCGAATACCATTTATACATTCCCTAGATCACTCTCCTTGTATGTCGAATTGAGAAGTGGTTGTAGGAAAATACATCACTGGTAAATTATCCTTAGCTAGTTGTCTTGTAACAAGAATCATATCATGTTTTTGTTATTCAGAGGGATCCTATACATAATATTCTTAGCTCGCCTGATTCTTAATGATTGCATTCCAAGAATCCAAGATTGTGGGAGCCACATTGATATGCACATGGCATGTGGGTGGGTCAGAAGATGAACGTGGACCTAGGACATCATCTGGTTGAAAAATAATATTTCTCATTATAGAGAGAGTGACTGATGTTTCTGAATCCTTTTCAAGCACCTCTAAATTTGAGGGCTTCCTCATCTTTTTTACAGTAATGGGGAGGACCTTCTTTCTAGTATAAATTTGAGTTGTGGGGAGGACCTTCACAATTGGTGCTCAAATGGCAGGCGATATTATTGCCCCATGATAGCAGATAGTGGGAAATATATTTTAGGCGTATAACCTGGGGAGGTCCTTTTGGGAAGGATAAAATTAGTGGCGGAACTTCTTCCATCTTGAATTCACTGAGGGGAGGACCATCTCTATTACTACTGTGATGGCAAGGACTACATTCATGACATGATTCAGGAATGCATGGAGAATTTCTGCAACACACATCTAGGGGAGGATCATCATGATGTACTACAATGTGGGGAGGACAATTTCGTTTCTATACATTACTATCGGGAGGGCCATCATAGCAACTGCCATTGCAGGGAGGTCATTCTCAATGAAAGTAATCTTAGAAAGGAATACCATCATTTCTTGTTGTCAGACTACACGAAGAAGCATATCTGCATCATATACCCTAGGGAGGACCAGCAGGTAAAACAACATCAAGGGGTGGACAATATTCTTGTTTGATATTCAAGTCATGGAGAGGGTTTCCCTGACGTGCATCAGGAGATAGTTTCTCATGATCAATCATTCTTGGCCCAGAGTGTGCCCCATGTGGGTGATTTACGGAGGAGAATCAGAGTTGATGGTAGCGATATTGCAGGTAGGACCATCACCACTACTACTATGAAATCCATAATTTGGTAATGAATTTACATGGTCATGATCCTTTATTGAAATTTGTTTGAGGGAATCAAGATCCCATGATTCCAGCAGAGCGGGATTATGTATGTGTTGTTCATTTTCTAGTTTCCATTGATGCGTCTGATTTTTGAGCACACTATTGCGGGTAACTGGTGTCTTCTATTGTTGGTATCTACATTTATATTTAATTCCCTATCTTGTTCGGTCTCATGATGTCTCTGGGATATGTAGATGAACATCTTGACTTTTGGAAGGGATATATGTCTACCCTAGAGTGGCCACCACATTGGATTGATGTCCTCCAGTTGGAATGTGTATTTGATCTCGATCTGGTAGTCCGTGAATCATGGGATATTTTTTTCGACCCTCCTCCGTAATTTTAGGGATTTATAACTACTCCAGAGTTTCTAACTCATTTTGCGAGTGAGCCATTCTTTTCGAGGAAACCAGGTCGTGAGACTGATTTCTTACCTTTCTCACCGATGAAATAATTTCTTGGAAAGTTTGGATGACATGGAATGTTATTGTCATCTAATTTTCCATAATTTATAGTATTTTATTCAATACCTCTTTGGATGGAATTGGTTTGAAGGTCCAATACGATATATATGACATCCCACATTTTTATTACAAAACATTTCATTACATTTTTCACATAGAGGATCTTTAAAGTATAGTGTCTGGGAAATCAGGAACATAAAAGATGATAACAAAATAAAAAAATCTTCTAAACCACTTAAAAAGCTTCATAAAAGGTTAATATTATATACATTTAATGAATCTCATGACCTAGAGATAAACATCAAAGGAAAGGGTGAGCAGAAGGCCCAGTAAGTGTAAACAAGGGAGTCAATGTACTTGTGATATCAATAAGAACATGAAAAAAACATAAAGACATGAGAAATGAAAGAATTGGAATATCATAATGAATATAACTTGAATCCTAACATGAATATGTGGAAACAAAATTTCATTTAGACATTCTTGAACATATCACCAAGGTCCATCCCCAAGGTTTCAAATAAATTACCAAGGATATTCAAAAAGGTATCGTAAAACTTGTCATCTCTAGAGATTAATTCATTACCCAATGAATTAGAGGGCTATTAGGGCGCACCCTTAATATTTCATTACTTTAATGTGAGTCACATAGATCATAATCATTCATTTCATAAATAGCCTAAATGGAATCAATGAAATTAGTTTCATGTCAAAATCGTGACGTTTAAAAAGAGCTTTAAAAAGTTCATTATTTCGTTTATAACCCATGGAAAAGGAGTGAGGGTTATATTTATGTCAATTATATAATAAAATATATCATCTTTATATATTTATTTACACCCATGGAAACGAAATAAGTCTGGGTATTCACATAAACAAACAATAGAATTTCTTGAGAGAAATAGATAGAATTTTAGTTGCAAAATTTCTATTGAATAACAACTATATAAATTGATTAAGAAAACATTGAAAATAGTGGGGAAAAGGGTAAACCACTCATAAATAACTAATAATACAGTATGGGTTCTGAATAAGATCATGGTATGGATATTTGTATGTCATACCACATGAAAAGGGAACATGAATGAAAAGAGAAGATGTGATTTCTCTTACGGAAAATTTCACAGCCAAACAGAGTCACTAAAAATTTAAGAAAATAAATTAATGATAGCAGAAAGGGTATCTCACCAATTATACATGAAATGGATAGAAATGAGAACATATAAGGACATACCCTCAACATAAATATATGTATATTAGAAGACACTACATAAATGAATTAATGACTTAAAAGAAGAGGGTGAAATGATTCCTTCCCTTGAAGAGTAACTTCAAAAGCATGATGGTCGGGACATTGGGAGGCTTGAGGGCACAATGGGAGGACTCCTTGTGATGTAAAAAGACAAAAACTTCGTTCTTTAGGATTTGGAAATGAAATGAATGATGGAAAGGCTTGGTATTTATAGGAGAATTGAGGGGATAAAGAATTAATTGCCAAGGGACACCTCATCGGTGGTATTGGAAAAACCATGGGCTTTACTTGGTATATTCCCATTGTATTGGCCACATAGGAATCCTAATACCTTATCTAACTATTCATAAGTATTCAAAGAATTATTTCACAATTATTACATCATTAATGATGTAATTAAACACCCGAAACTAAAAAACTATATTTTCACTATTCACCGAATATTCAACTTTCTCAGAGAAATCCCAAAAATTCACGTTAACCAAATATCGATGCTATAATTTCAAATATTAACTCCATTTTATGAAAATAATTTTCTAAATATTTTTAACTTAATTTTTAAATGAAAACACAATTCACCATAAATTCAACTGTTTTATAAAAATCCCAAAAATTCACCTTAACCAAATATCGATGCTCTGATTTCAAAAATGAGCTCCATTTTATGAAAATAATTATAAAATATTTTTAGTTTAATTTTTAAATAAAATAATCTATTCACCCGAAAAAACTATTACATAACTAATAATTTCTGGAAAACATTTATTTACCTATTTTATGGAATTACATTACTTAATCAAGGTGCCTAAATTATATTAATACTATCTTAAGTGAACTTACTTAATCCATTAAGTCACATTACTAATCATAAGCATAAATTCACTATTCATAATTTATTACTAAACAAAAATTAAGTTGATCTTATTAGACTCCAAATTTTATACTTAATACAGCTGTAGAAGACCATTTTCTGAAAATCATTACACATTATTAATTATTTGAGTATTACATAAATATTTTAAAATGTCCATTTTTTAGAATTCATAAATAATATGGATACTATATTTATCCGGAAATTTTAAAATTCACAAACTTCACCATAAGAAGGCATCAATATTTTTTTTTAAATCAAAGGATTACACAAGGATGTTACGGTCACGTTACATAGCCCCTTATATCCCCATCATATGAACTAAGGGTAAGTTGATCTAGGGTGATAGAATCTTGGGGTGGCTCTGCCAACATTTCCCGATTAGTGATTTCTATTATCTTGAAAGTCTCACAAAGCAGATTCCATTCCAGCTTCACACAATGATATTCAACTTGAGTTTGGTCAAGAGAAAATCCCAAAGGTGCTACCTATTTCATAAGTTCTGTCAAATGGGCTTCTATCATCCCGAGACTACTAGATGGGTCCATCAAATCTTATTTCTATATTAATTAATCAAGATAACTTGTATTTATAGAAAATAATCACAACATTTAGTTCCCAACAATCTTATTGACCAATGGGCATATTGACCAACTGTCATATAACAGTCGAAACCCAAAGGTCTTATTTTAATTATACTCATTTTATTAAATGAAATAGTTTTATTGAGTATAAAATAAAATGACACACAATGTTAGAAAAAAAATTATTCAAAATTTCGGGTCGTTAATTTCATCCCCCTTATGAAATTGCATCCTCGAAATTTCAAAATTGGGCTCGGAAATTTCATTGAAATTCACACATCGGAAAAAGAGTCAATAAAACTCTTACATTAAAAGAAACAACGGGAAGTACAATGGTCACCCGATTTAACCCATACTGGGATTCCATGTAAGAATACATGGATATGGAAGAGAAAACAAAGGTTCGGGTTCTAATAGATAGTGATAGAAAACATGATTAGGAGAAAATTAACAACAAGAAGATCACAAACATAAGATGTGTTAAGCAAGCTTTGATTACCCATTAGAAAACATAAACCAACAACATTTTTTTTTATTTTCTTTTTCATAATTTTGAGTAATTCATTTACTACATAGAAAAAAACATAAATAAATATACTTACCTACAATTATAGATTCATCCATTAATAGGTTTCCACCAAGACTAATCTTTTCTAAAAAAAATTAGCATTCAAAATAAATTGGTCTCATCAAAAGCATAAGAATAATATTCAAGAGAATCACATAATCCACAAAATAATTACTATATTTTTCTCTTGTCGTTAGTCATCAACTAATACTAAAAAGGTTAGTACGAGATCATATAATCCCCAAAAGGATAATCCTTTATAAAAATAAATATTTCTATTAATCTCCAAAATTCATCAAAAGTACCCAATTTTCCAGAAATATCATTCAATAAAAAATCATCCTTAAAATTCTTCAGAATATTTCAAACTAAGATTGGAACCCAAAACATAGAAGGATTCAATCACATAGCCCTCTCCAATAAATCATAACATTTATCATCAAATTTCATTGATTACAATTAAAGTCTCATAATAATGTGTACTGAACCTATTAACAAATTCTCAAGGCTAGGTTCATCATTTTCCAGAAATGACCCAATTCACAATATGTGAACAATAAGTACATAAATTCTTACAAAAAAAATTCAACAATTCCTCCTCAATTTAAATCATGTTGTATTTTATTTCCCTTAGGCAAATACTACTCCAAAAGAGAAAACGTCGTTCAAATTAACCTTTATCATTTAATCACCAAATCATTTTCCTATAAAATTGATATCTGTTTGATAAAAAATAAGTTTCCAAAATCAACTTATTCTTGATCCATAAAAATACCAGCTGCATTAGTCAGTCTGAAGGGCATAACGTATCTTGATTGGAAGGATGTTTTTGGAATATAATCATTCTTAAAAGTCAATTGATTATAACTAGAATTATGTTCAATATTAGGGATGAATTGAGCCCCACAATTTTGTTCAAATAATCATCAATTCTTCGAAAATATTATTTGTTTTTCACTGTGATCCCATTCAGTTCTCTATAATCAATGCATAGCTGCATCGATCCATCCTTCTTCTTCACCAAGAGAACTAGTTCTCCCCAAGGAGACACACATGGTCGAAAAAACCCATTCACCAAAATATCTTGGAGTTGATTATTTAATTCCTCTAGCTCCACATTTTCAATTCTATAGGGGGTCTTTGACATCAGATGTGATCCAGGTACGAGTTCAATGGACAACTCTACCTCTATTTCTTGGGTAGGCCTGGGTAACTCATCAAGAAATGGGTCAACATCTTACTAGACAATGGGGACATTTTTAAAATAATAAATCCTTCGTGGAAAACTTATTTCATTTAAGAATCTTTTAACTAAAAATGATTTTATGTCTTAAAATATCATGCTTAGACAATTACATTTTTCTATAAGTCCTTCATAATTAATCATAAAAAGCATGCGATTAACCAATCATATCTCTAATGAGTGTCGTAACCAAGAGTATATCTAGGCCCGTTTCCATGTACCAGTTCCCGTTCGAGTCTAGCTCAAAGCTGTGTTTTCGGGTTTTAACCCAATGTATATCTATGCCAGAGCAACCCCTACCTGCTCTTATTAATACAGGGATGTATTTTCATGATAAATCACTTACTCATTACACACCAAAATACCAGGAAGATTTCATATATTTAAACTTTTCTATTTGGTTCTTTATAAATTTTTCATAACCTAATTTCCATTAATAACCAAACCATCCTTTTATACCAACTATAAAATCGCGCCTTTTTATTACATAACATTTCATTATATTTTACATAAATAGGATCTTTAAAGTCTAGTGTCTTGGTAATAAGTAACATAAAACATGATAACAACATAAAAAATTATACTAAACCACTTGTAAGGCTTCATAAAAGGTTCATCCTATGTAAATATTCTACATCTCAAATCCAAAAGATAGACATCAATGGAAAGGGTGAGGAGAAGGCCCACTAAGGGTAAACAAGGGAGTTAATGTAATTGTGATATCATTAAGAACTTGAATAAAAACCTGAAGACATGATAAATGAAAGAATAGTCATATAATAATTAAAATAACTTGAATAATAACTATAATATGTGGCTACAAAAAATCATTTATAAATTCATGAACATTTCACCAAGGTATGTTCCCACGGTGTCATAAAAATTACCAAGGTTATTACCAAGGTATCATAAAACTTCTCATATCTTCGGATTAATTCTTTACCCAATGAATTGGAGATATTAGGGAGCACCCTTAAAATGTATTTACTTTCATGTTATCCACATAGATCACAATCATACATTTCATATATAACCCAAATGGGATCAAATAAATGGGTTTAATGTCATAATCGTGATGTTTAAAAATAGCGTACAAATAAGATCATTATTTCATTTATAACCCATGGAAAGGGGGTGAGGGTTATATGTATGTCAATTCCAGAATAAAATATATCATATTTATATATTTATGAACTTCCATGGATACGAAATAAGTCTTTGTATTCTCATAAATAAACCATAGAATTTCATTAGAGAAACAGATACAATATTGAGACGAAAATGTGGCAGCATAACGGCTATATAACATGGTATTAGAAAACATTGAAAATAGAGGGGAAAAGGGTCACCCACTCATAAATAACTCATAATACAGTATGAGTACTGAATATAATCATGGTTTTGATATTTGAATGACATACCACATGAAAAGGAAACATGAAGGAAAAGAGAAGATGCGATTTCTCTTCCGAAAAATTTGAGAGCCTAACGTCGTCACATAAAAATTAAGAAAATAAATTGATGATATCAGAAAGGTTCTATAAAAAACTAGAAATGAAATGTAATGAAATTAGAATGTATAATAACATACGCTAAACATAAATATGTGGAAATTAGAAGACACAGCATAAATGAAGTATCGACTTAAAAGAGGATGGTGAAATGATCCCTTACCATGAAATGTAACTTCGAAAGAATGATGGTTGGAACCATGGGAGGCATGAGGGAAGCTTGGGATGACTCCTTGGGAGTTAAAGGGACCAAAACATCATTGGGGAGGATTTTTAAATGAAATAAATGAGGTAGAGGCTTGGTATTTATAGGAGAATTGAGTGGACAAAACATTAATTTCCAATGGACACCTCATTAGTGGTATTGAAAAAACAATGGTCTTTCCCATGTTATTCCCCATGGTATTGTCCACATGGGACACCTCATACCTTATATTACTATTCATATGTCTTCCAGAATTATTTCATAATTAATAAATCCTTAATGATTTCATTAATCACCTGAAACATAAAAATTGTATTTTCACAATTCACCCAAAATTCAACTTTCTCAGAAAATTCCCCTATACACAACATAACCAAATATCGATGCCCTGATTTCAAAAAATAAATCACTTTTATAAAAATAATATTTTTAATATTTTTAATTTAATTTTTAATTAAAAACACTATTCACAAAAAATGCAATTGTTTCCGAAAATTCCCAAAAATTCACCATAACCAAATATCGATGCTCTAATTTCATAAATAAACTCCATTTTATGAAAATAAATATCTAAATATTTTTAATTTAATTTTTAAATAATAAACAATATTCACACGAAAAAACTAATACGTAACCAATAATTTCCAAAACAGTTATTTACCGATTTTATTGGATCACATTACTAAATGAAGGTGCCTAAATTATATTAATACTTTCTTAAGTGAGGTTAATTAATCCATTTGGTCACATTACTAATCATAAAAATATAATCACTATTCATAATTTACTCTTCAACAAAAATTATGTTGATCTTATAAGACTCTAAATTTCATACTGAACATAGCTATAGAAGACAATTTTTTGAAAATCATTACACAATATTAATTATTTGATGATTACATAAATATATTAAAATATCCTTTTTCTAGTATTCATTAATAATATGCATACTATATTTATCCAGAAAATTGAAAATTCACAAACATCTCCATATGAAGATATCACAATTTTTATTTAAATCAATGGATTACACAAGGATGTTACGGTCTCGTTACATAGCCCCTTATAACAACAGCATAGGACCTAAGAGTAATGTGTTCTAGGGAAATAGAATCCTGGGGCGGATCAGCCAACATTACCCAAGTAGTGATTTCTATCAGCTTTAAATTATAATGAAGGAAATTCTGTTCTAGCTTCACACTATGAAGTTTGGCTTGGTTTTGGATAGAGCAAATCCCAAAGGTACTTCGTCCTTCCTGAGTTCTATCAGATGGTCTTCGATCGGCCCAAGATTACTAAATGGGGCCATCAAATCTTCTTTCTATATTAATTAATCAAGATCACTTTTATATATAGACAATAATCGCAACATTTAGTTTCCAACGGTCATATAACAGTCAAAACCCAATGGTCTTATTTTAATTATACTCATTTTATTAAATGAAATAGTTTTGTTGAGTAAAAAAAAATAACACACAATGTTAGGAAAAACATTTATTCAAAATTTCGGGTCGTACAATATCGGAGTAGGATTTTGTGTCTTCTCTATTCCTCCATGAGTTTCTAGTAGATACTTGTTTTTTTTGTACCAGGAAAGTGTAACAAGTCTACTACTGGTTATCTTCTCCAGTTGCCACCGTGTATGATGGGTGGATTTAAATTCAGGATTGGGGATTTTCATCTTCTCGGTTCCCAATGTATTTTCATCAAGGGATTTTTATGCATTTGGATGAATTGTAAATTTCTCATATTTTCCTTTTCCACCCTTTTTGGATGATGGGATTTTTGTGCCTCAGTAGTTATTGTGACTACATGTAGCTGGTTTCCTTCCTATTTTGTTGACAAGCTTGAAACATGTCAGTAGGTAATTGTGCTTCTTGTAGCTGGTTGCCGCCCTATTCGGTTGATGGCATTGAAACAGTTCAATAAATATTTGTTCGTGCATGTAGCTGGTTTCCACCCAATTTGGTTTACAATATTATTCTCCATTAATAGATATCTTCATCAATCTATAGTTTTTCACTCTATCTTCAAGGCGTAACATGCGAGCACAAGGTGAAACATGCATGTGACCGTATTGTGCCAGTATTTTTCTGTGGTCAGCATAAGTGGAGGTGTAAGAGTCGTATATCAGCCTATTGAATTTAACAATGTTAGTATGATGGTGTTTCTCCTAAAGAACTAGGTAGATAGTGTGCTTTAGATTATATATTTTCAGTGTATGGCTGGCAGCCCGAGGAGCCCGGGTCTCATGGTCTTCAGCAGGTGCCCTCGACATAAGTTCCTCTTCCGTGAGAGGAGGTATGGTCGGATGGTGTCAGAGATGACGTTCTATTGCGGGGTCCCATGAGTAGGACCCATGTGTAGCTAAGATGATGTTTTCAACATCAAATTCATCTTCTACCTAAGATATGGTAGGTACTGGTTATCATGTTCTATGGACAGGATCCCGAAACAGTTTGAGAAGACCACTGAGGCCGCCAAGTGTTGGGGTGCCGGTCGTGAATGAATAGGTGGTAGGTGAGTCTTCATAGACTGGAGGTCCTATCTTGCATCCTATACTATGGGGAGAGTACCATTTACATGGTACTTTTTGATCATTGTAATGGAATCCCAACATTGAAGATGTTGGGTAGGTGATGGGGTCATTTGCTTTAGTGGGGCTCTGTCCGCCGGCATGAACGATGATGCACATGTCTACATTGTTGTCGAGAAGTCATTTTGATCATTGGTTTCTCTACGGGAACCTTCATTATACATATTTGACATATATACCAAAAACACCTAGTCAATGTAGCATTCTATTAAACATATACATATCAAATGATTCATCTTGGCCCCTTCCACTCCTCTAATATTTTTTGTGGGGAAAAGGGGATTGAGTGGGGAAATAATACAACCTTCATTATGGATTAAAATATGATTCAACAATTTTTTTCCATATATGAGATGGCACATTTACCCAATACTGGGGAGAAAAAAATATTCAGAAGTGCAATTTAGTTTTTCTTGTCACCATTGGGGTAGAACCACCACCTTGGGTAAGGATTCACGACAGGATCACCATTTATTTTCTGTCTCTGAGGTGGCATGTTTTGTGCATACTGGGGAAAGAATGTGTCGAAATGAAATATCATTTTTTCAATCATAATTGGGGTAGAATTTCCACCATGGTTAATAATTCATGTTAGGTTCATAATTTTTTTCCCACCTCATAGGGGCACATTTCAGGTGATGAAAAAAAATACTCCGATGAGAATAATCACACATCCCTTTTTCCAGAAACATTTTCTTTTATAATTCACCATTTATTTTGTTTTGACACATTCTAAATCATTATCCTATAAAAGAGGGATGTGTTAACCCTGTTTGGACTTGGTTATTCACCCCATTCATATTTCAATGGAGATTCCACCTCTAGATGGTCCTAGTGAGTGACTGCATGGGGTCATTCACTTGTGCAATCGATCCTCCTAAGATATAAAATTATCATATGGTCACTAATGGGTTTATTTATGGAGCCAGAAACACCCAATGGCCCTGGTATCCATGATTCCTGAACCTGATTTCTAAAAGAAGTTGTTCGATGGATGATGATTTTTCCAACGACACTTAAGTACTCCTTTGGTCGATATGATGGGTAGTCAGGCTCACCACACCATTTTGGGGAAGGATTATTTTCCTTTCTATGACACTCTATTATATTTAATTAATTTTCTTATGTTCATGAATCCATGGTTTCTTCCTGAAGAGTGTTTCCACTAGCTACCCCTCGTTGGCATGATCTTCGTAGTCAGACATATATTTGATGCAACATAGGTAACAGTGATGTGATCCATAGAATATGTCGCTATGGGGTTTATCGTCATCTAGGGGGGAGGGTATGTGACTTGATGTTGGGATTAGACCCAAAATATGGGTTTCCAACATATCCTCGAGAGAGCAATCAGAACCCACGTAGTACGTAATGGTTGGGTCTTACACAGGGAAGATGCCCATTTGGGGGAATGAATGGGTGACCCCTTTTTTATGGGCAACATTTTGTGCTCGGTCCTTCATGTAGGCATCCTACATATCCTGGTTTGATCAATAATCAGTGTTTTCATTGTTCATATTTGTGTGGATGTTGTAATCATCAAACACCTCTAAGCCCATATAAATCATATCGGTGTGAGAAAGAAGAAGATGTGAGATATCCAAACAACCACATGATTCAACTTCTTTTGCTGGGAGAGGGGCAGCCTACGGCAGAACTGGTCTGGGAGACCATGGGTGAGGGCGTGGAGCAACAAACCCTTTAATTTGACAAGTGATTAATGGTTTCATGACTGGTCCATGGATGATTAGGGACATTGCTTAGTGGGAGGGTCGTAGAACACGTTTCGAGAATGGGAGTAGTGTTGTCCTCATCAAAAGGGGAAGTAGACCTAACCCACTTGGATGATCCCCGTTCCTCATTGAATGAAAATGAAGTTGATCACCCTTAATCCCTAGAATAGGGAGGTTCACATCAGCATCCCAAGGATAGACTTCAGGTTACCATGAGAATGTAGACCCACAGACATTCCTAAATCCTAAAACCGTTGTGGGGATAACCTTGGTGACTCTTCTTAATATGGGTATGTAGAATCAAATGGGAATGTTGATGCACCAAATGGTCTGATCATACAGGTCCAGTGGAATTGTATGAGGTTTTTTCATAATGTATGATGACCATTATGTGGTCGGAATATTGAGTACTTGACAATATTAAAGGGGTGAGATTGGAACTAGACAAAATAATCCCGAAAATACCCCATTCTGTGTAATTGTTTCTTATGTGGGATATGGGAAGCTCTGCATAACATATTGGAATGTGGGTAGAGGGGTCATTGGAGTACCGATGTGGTATGTGGCCATGGTTATGCATCTCCACACAACACAATGGTATGTGGTCCTTTGGGCTAATTTAGGTCCATTCCACGTAATAGTGTTTTACGCAGCACCAGGTAAAGTGCACATAGCGATACACTATGCGGAACCAGTTATTATAGGAGGTTCTGGGGTACTGTCATTAGCGGTAAACTCATATGTGAGGAATATGTGGTTCAAGGTTTAAAAATTTATGTTTTCAGTTCTATTTGTATTATTATGTTCAACTGTTTTATGTTTTGCGACTGGCTGTACCAACAGAGAGTGTGGTTTGTTATTATGGATTGGCTGAAGATTCAAGAATGAATCTGAAATCTTCTACGAGTTCTTTCTTCTAACTTCTTAGATGAATTTAAATCGTTATTTTTCCATCCCACCTAAATCCATTATGTGATTCTTTTATAGAGAATCGGGGAAATCATATCTATGGGTATGCGGTACCATTTGTGGAGGCAAATAAAGAGATTTCATCCCCCATGGAAGACTCAGTCAACAGGGGTTTGTGGAGGCCATGGTTTGTGATCATGTTTCACTAAAACAAGCTAGTTTTCCTTTGTAACAAAACATTATGTTCATGAGATGGTAAATGAATGGAATTTGTGTGCATGTTTCCTTCGGGAACATGGTTCGCGAGCCAGTATGCTCTCTTTCCATTCCTCTGCAAGCCACCTCCACATGGATCATTCCTTGTACTAGTGGATTATCACCATTGTGTTCTATGAACCCTCCCCAATGATGGTATATAGGACATTTGAAATCCTTTGAAAACAAAAATTCCTTCAAGTTTCTTATGAAATTTTCTTCTCTATTTGATTCCATTCTCATCTTCATACTTGTAAGAGTACATTGTTGCAACTACAAGGTGATTTTGGGATAAATTTTTCCCGTATAAAAGATTTTTAGGACCCTATAGTAACTAATAGGGGTATCTAATTTCTCATATGATGAACCTTTAGGATGACATTGTATAATTTTAAAAAATATAATAAAAGTAATAAATAATTTATTTTTTCGAGTGATCTATCCAAATGTCCAAACACATACTAATGTTATACCCATCCTAGGATAAATACTATGTCTTATAACTAACAGTGGTATCAAATTTCTCATATAATATAATTTTTGGGTTTATTCAATTATTTTTAATAAATTGTGTGCACTAAATATAATATATTTCATTTTTTATATATTCTTTGTTTAATCATTATGGGCCTCATAATTTGAAACTAAGACAATTTTGGGATCTGAAAATATTCATTTGAGAATTTAACTATGTTAACTGGGATTTTACACTTATGAAAATCCATTAGCACTTTTATTAATTTATTTTAATTGATAAATAATTTATTTTGCATTATCCATTTATAATCTATCATCAATAGGGTGTTTATTAACTTTGTGGAATTTAGTGGTTTATAATTATCCTCCCCTATCAACTACATATCCTCAAGAATAATTTCAAGTGGTATATCTATAACAATTAATTCCACTGAGATAGAACATTATAATCACATTCCCACTTATCCATCAAAATCCATCCATGCATAAAAACAAAACTAGTGGTATCATCATTCCTCACAACACAATATTACATTGATCTATGATCACCACTAGATGCTCATCATAAGATGCATCAGGATCTATCTCAATAAAATCACAGTCAATATATATGTAATATTTTGGTAACATACCTCTGAATCAATGAAACATGGATCATGTTGTGCATACGTCGATAGCGACAAGGGAGGTCTAGATGATACACCACAAAACTTATTTTCCATGTGATCTCTAAGGGTCCAAAAGACATGGTCCAAGATTGAGTTTCTTTCTAAGATGTTTGTTCCCCATCTAAGGAATCACCCACAAGAAAACCTAATATTCCATAGAAAACAACAAGTGTAACCCCCTAATATTAGAATATTATTTATTTCTTCTTTGACCAGTTATCACTCTCATCCATATTTGATACACACTCTCGAAGGTCTCTTGTATCATACATGGGACAAAAACTACAATCACACCCACATCATGCCAATACATTGGTCAGTGACACAACCTACCATAATGATCCTCATAAGGTTTCATCAAAGATGATGCCTAATAACTATTATTTTATGAAAACTCCATCATGTATAGGTGATATTTTTAT
Source organism: Viscum album (assembly GCA_963277665.1). Classification (NCBI taxonomy): domain Eukaryota; kingdom Viridiplantae; phylum Streptophyta; class Magnoliopsida; order Santalales; family Viscaceae; genus Viscum; species Viscum album. The sequence goes on along the minus strand of OY728126.1, from coordinate 2,042,772,117 downwards.
CCTCCATAGAAGTTCTAGCACACAATATTAAAGCATACCATCAAATATTCGTATAGTCTGCTATGATTGTATATTTCTATAGGGATGGTACACTGTTATCAATCTAAGATGGATCCATAAAGTGATTTAAAATAAATTCCAAAAGCATGTTGTAAAACATGAATCATTATCTGAAACGATGATCAAATGGACTTCATGAATGCGCATGATGTATTGGACATAGATATTTTACTTCTACTCAATTGAGTGAGTATCACTAATCTATAAGAAGTGATAAGAATTCATTATCCAATCGAAAATCACCCCAGCTGTCTCATGGATCGTCAGTGTCCTAGGTAACCCCATCAAAACATCCATCGTGATGTCCTCATACTTAAACAAAGGTATCAAGAGTTGATGAAACAACCCACCCATAAAATGATACTAGTCCTTCTCCCTCTGATATGTGAGTAATCTTGAGACTAAACCAGTAGAGTTCAAATGAGATATGGTACATTAATGCAAATGTGATCGCACCAATGTGTATAGAATTAGTACTTCCCAAGTGGTCACCCATCATAATAATACCATTTCCCAAGAATGGTTAACTATTATGTAATAATGAAAACACAAAATCGATCATCTATAGATACTCTACCCATCCCCTTTGTCTCTTATTTAGGTCCCTATATTTGATGATATATTGAAGGATACAATGGTATGCGTAAATAGAAAATATCCCACTAAAGAGATTGTGTCACCATCATTTAAAATCATGGACTACTAATGTCTACTCAAAATAATTTTTATTGTAGATCTTCTCATCAGATAATATTTGACGAGACGCGTAAGATACCGCATTCTCTCTTTTCATTAGTATAATTCCAAGATCAACACCTGATGCATCATAGTACACTACACAACTAAACCCCAGGCTCAGGGAGTGTCAATAATTGTGCTATCATTAACATTCACCTTATATCATGGAACGCCTCTTATCCCTGGTCTAACAACTAGAACTATTTTACTCCCTCCATTTTCACTGTTTTCATGGGTGATAATAATCAGGGGAATCTATGGATAAACCATCAATAATATTCTTATAAAACCATAAAGTTCATAGTCTATGTTAATCCATAAGTAATATCCTACTAAATCTATAAATCTCATAATATCAAACACATTTCAGGGACATTCCCTATATATGACTACTTAGACCATCTGTAGGTCTGTTGATATACCAGTCGGATACCCCACATGTCCTCATAACATCAACCATTCAATGTATAATTCACATTTCAACATCTTTCCATAACGTTTTTGTGCTCTAAGAATACACAATAATATAACAAGGATCCTATCATGTTTCTCTGGTGTTGGTGAGTATATAAGGATATCATTGACGATATATATGTTGAAGGGCTCCAGATATTTCTGAAATATTTTTTTCATGATGTCCATGTACACTATTGGTGTGTTTTTCAGCCCTATCAAAATAACCATATAGTTTATATGTACTCCAAAATTGATCCAAGGAATTTATTATTTCCTAACTAACAATTTGTGACATCTCAAAAAAACGATAAATATATGAGAACTGATGAGATCATCATAGATTATGAAAATGAGCATTGATCCAGGGAAATAGACATCAATTCATTTTCATAACCTATTTCATCTTTTGGAAATCATTACATATTCAAAAATACTATATTATATCCAATAAAAGAACATAGTTTGACCCCATGGTGAAGTACTTGGATTTATTAATCCCTTTTTATACACCTCATCAAGCTTAACCTTGATCTCACTCATCTTCCATGGCACCATATAATACATATAATGGAAAATATATGCTACCAACTGGAACTCAATCTTACTTTTACATGTCAGTCCATTAGATTCATTAATATGTTGATGATTAACATCAATTTAAACCCATTACTCAAAATATTGAGGGCCTCTTCTTCCCTATATGTGTGAATAATTATTGAGTGGAAGTATGTGAATATTTGACTATAATTTTTAACATATATTCCTAGGACTGGAACTATACGAATGTGTTCTAGTTGAAATGTCCATACTACCAACAACATGGACCAATTGTGAATGAAAGATAAACTGCATTCTCAAACACATCTGGTGGTAATGCCGAATCTCCTCCCCATAGAGTATTATTTCATCATTCTTCACTAGTACTTCCACAATGTTGTCAAGTAAGAAAATTATGTAAAATGGAGGAAACACATCATAATGAAACTAAGTAATTATCATAATCCCTAAAAAACCTTTGGGATCATAGAAGGATTTCTTATGAGTATACCATCAATCCAAGGTAAAACCCACCTAATAATTTCTCTATTCTATGTCCCTTCTCATTAGTAAAATTATTCATATATATACTAATAAGAAAGAATCCCCTGCTTAAATAATTAATGAATATAATAACATATCCCACAAACTGGAAACACATATATATCACATAGAAAAAACTATCCTGAGTAGACTATTCAAATCAAGTTATATAATTAATGAACTACTATGGAAATTAATAATATGTATATATATGGGATGTTAAACTAACAGCCTATTCATGATGAAATAAAATAAAAGAAATATCATAAACCCCATATCAACATCATGTGCATCACCAATGGTGAGACTAATAAATATTTAATACAAAATATAAGTTCCTCACATTATGGAATCTTTGAGGGGGACTTTAAATGACTAGCCAGGGACCGACATAGTTCTACTAACATATTCAAAATCATCCTAACTCCAACAATGTAAAAATAAAATAAAATATAAGTGCAAGATTGTTATTTCAGATCCCTTGATACCATTTTGTAACATCTTGACCAGATCCACAAGGTCCCAGATGAAATTACACATAACCTCTTTCCTAGCTCCCTATATGAAAGAGTCTTCCAACTTGTAGCAAGGGTCTTATTCCATCCCTGGCGATACTATACACCCAGTATCACTTCATCAAAGCAATAATAAATAATTACATTATAATAAATAATCAGAATAATCATGAAATATGTAAATAACATACATGTCATGAAAATAAAATCAACCTCAAATGTGGAAAGACCATCCAAAATGAAATAATTAGATGATTACTAAAAAACTACAAGGTCCACTAGTGCCAGTCCTAATCCGCACCAGCTCCATGGTCCACCTTTTATTCTATTCACCACTGTGACCTTGCCCATAACTGGGTCTCTAAAATTATCTAAAATTGAATCAAATTCCCGAATAGGGTGTGAGTAAATGACATAGTGGGACACTACCCATTTTACCTTAAACTAATGTTCTCAGTTATGAAGGTGTGTTCAATAAAAGTTATAAATGAAGGTAGAGCATAAATAGAAAATCCAAAACACAGTGGTATGGTTCTAACCATGCTACCACTAACAATGAAGGTACTATTATTGGTTCCATGTGAGAAGATACCAAAATGAATCAGATGAAATAGAGAAACCATTATATGGAATCATCATGGTGACATGGAGAAGATACTCAGAGAAATCATTCCCCCTAGAGGACAATTCCCCCAGAACCTCTAGATGAGAACGGCTAGTATTCATATAGACCATGTTATCACATGGTAAATGGTACATGTAATAATGTCTGCCTCAAGATCCTCTATGACACCATGAGGATATTATATAAGGGATTATTTGTTTATTCTAACTCATTTAGCTATCTTATGTCATTTATCTGAACAATGTTTGTTTGGGGGTTGTGGAATATTGCTTAGTTCACTACCACACATTTTTTTATTGAATAATTATGTTCTTTTTGTATTTTATATTATTATGGAATAAGCTTTTATATGTGATATCATCATGTTAGGAATACTTTATCAGTGTCTTACGATGTTTTTTACTCACACCCAACATGGGAATTTTAATGTGGTTTTTGACTTCATGAGAGACCTGATGATGGGAAAGGGTCCTATGGTTGAAGGCTATGTAGTTGGAGAATGGAGTTGTTGAGGATGGGGATTGAAATTGGAGGAACATATTATTCATTGATTTATTATCTTTTTATTTCATAATGGATATGATTTCCAGATTGGTAGATGATTTTATTTTCATAAAATGAATATTTTTAACATTATAAAAGATTAGACAAGTTATTTATTATATTTTTTTATTTATTAATATCATATGGTGTGACAGAGAGGGTATCATATCCCAAGCTATGGACTTAGAACCTCATTTCTAGTTTGAATCCTCTCACATATGTGGATGCACAAATGAGGTTATGTGGAACACTAGAATAAATTGGGTGGATCCGGTTATGATGTTACATTAATGGTCTTCTCACCCTGATAATCATTATCGTAGTAAAAATCTATTCTCAGACACCACTAATTCTCAAAGGCCACCTATAATAACTTCCACAACTACGATGATATGTGAGCATCGTGAATAGAAATTATCTTCATTGGAACTCTATAGATTTGTACATTCTCCGACATGTAGATGAATCTCAATATCATAACCAATCTATGATCTCAAATAGCTATGAATTTGGATGAATTTGTGAGTTTTTCTTTGATCATCCAAATAGAATCATATACCATATATATATACAAATATTTATATATCTATGTGTATATGTATTAACACTATCCCAGGTTTCATGCAAATACCATCCCATATTGACATTGGATCATCAATGGTTAGAACTAGTCCCAATATAACATGGTTCTCAAACATCACTTGCTAGAATGTAAGGCATAAATAGACTGTATATTAGAGTCCACTCTTCATCCATGACTATAAACAATGACGTAAATGGGATTAAAACATCACATACACACATGGTTGTTTTTCTATGGGAGAATTATGACACTCCCTTGGAACATCCTCTTGTAGCATTCCTGATACAATCTTGTGTCCTATAAAATGAACAAAAAACACCACAACTATAAAAAATCAATCAATAGCATGACCAATTGACATCTGAGTACATTAGGTCTGGATGTTGGATTCCCCACGATGTGCATCCCCAAATCATTGTATGAACAGTAGGATAACAATAATTAACATGTTTTATGTTGCTCCATCCCTATAAACAACAGATAACTACAAAGAGGATAACTACACTAATACCTCACTCAGAAACAGGAAAGTAAGATATATATTTGGGAGAATATTCTACCACATTCCCCTTCCTATTAGTATCGAACAAATAAGAAGACACAATCCTATAGTAACAATATCTAATACCTCTATTCCATATTATGATAATTCTATGTGATTATATACTTGAGACTCTTTTTATCATAATGGATTATTAACTACTATCCAATTAGGTTGTGTCACAACATTTTTAGGGAAAACATAACCACTAATAAGTCATTATGGTTCATCACATTGTTCTCTTGAAGTGGTATATACTAAAACCGACCATTAGAAATCACCTCCTTCCACGAAATAAAAAAAACCAAGCCCAATCCCTGATGCATTGAAGAACACTATATACTCGACACCCTCCCATGAAAATTTTATGACGGGAGTACTCATCAATCTCTACCTAAAATCTCGGAAAGAATGTCAGAAACTATCCATCCACATGAATGGTATCACATTTTAAGATAATGTTGTCATTGGAGGTGATACCCTAGAGAAATCTTCTACGATTCTTCGATAATAGCATACCAACCTATAGAAACAACACACCTCCATAATATACATAGGATTTCCCAAAACTAACAGTATCTACACCATTACTGGGTCCACTAATTATATATTTTCTTAGATAACATGTCCTTAAATGTAGATCTTTGTAATATATAAAAAGCACTTCATGATCCTCATGTATAGCTAGTTCTCTAATAGTACATCAATATCCATCCTCAAGTGTCTGACATTATCCTCATGCAAACTGATTTCCATAGGTTATCATGGATGATGACTACCAGAAACCGATCCATGAATGGATGAAGGACCCCATTAATGAGTCCCATAATTCTTCTAGGGTGTTCATCACACCAAAGAAAATCACCAAGTTGTCAATGTGACCATTGCGACATGGGAAAGACATCTTCCATATGTCAGCATCCTGTACTCACAACTAGTGATATCCTAATCTGAGGTAAGTCATCAAGAACCACCATTACACTAAAATAATAAAATAGGTCATCAATCCTCAATTTTGGATATAGATTCTTTAAGGTAACCTGGTTTTGGTGATTATTAACCACACAAAACCGCAGGTTCCAGTCTGTCTTAATAAGGAACAATATTGTGGTTTCCTAGGGTGAAACATGATGTCTCAAAAATCCCTTACTCTGCAAGTCCTCTAGATACACCCTCATCCTGTGAAGCTATATAGGATCGAACTATTATAATTTCTTAGATATCAGTATCATTCTAGGGTGTAGGTCAATGTTGAATTATATCTTCTAGTGGGGAGGTATGCTTTGAAAATCCTCCAAAGATACAACCTTGTACTCCTCCATGACATCTATAAAATTAAAACTCATATCACATAAGGAAATAAGGGTCAATATATTTAACTAGTGGATAATTCAATACACCCATATCCATGAATCCATCCTTCTCTACCAAGGCTTTATTTTTCAACCACAGTGGAAACCCTCATCCCATAAATTCCAAAACATTGCATCCTTCCTATAACAGTCTATATGGGTTTCAATTACAGATAGTCATTCGATAACAAATAAGAAATCACAAGTCCACTTCACTTCAAAAAATGAATCTCCAAAGAACATCTCGCCCACATTATTTGGGCTGCTTAATAAGCACAAGTGTGTGACTTCTAAGTCTACTCTTGTTGGAGACTCCAAGCGCATGGGTCAAATCAATGCCTCAACCAAAATACATAAGTATAAGCTCGTAGCCTTAAAACATTAATTAATATAAAGTAAATCTGGAATTCATATTTAAGATATTTTCATGTTTAGATTTTTATATTATTAGGACATAACTATTACACTATATCTCAAATATTACAAAGTAGACACTTCAATATTAACTAATTTTTTAACAACAATAATAGTCCTTAAATAAAATAAGAATTATTTTATTGATATAAATCATCTTCAATTATACATTTCTCATACCCCTCCTTATACCCTATGATAAACATCTCAAAAAATTGGGTTGAGCATTAAAAGATCACTAATGTTTTTAAAATAAGGAAAGAAAACATTAGTAAATTAATTCATTCAAAAAACGAAATAATAATTTTTACTCATATAACATAAGATATTAATCTTACCACATGAATGAATAATACTTATGAATAACACATATAAATCATAAATCCTAAAGGTAACTTTTGGAATCCATAACATACATACATTGTTGATTTCACATTCAAATGGTGAGTTACGTTTAGAATACTCATCAATGTATATTCCCTAAATCTCTTAACAGAAACGTTAATTTTTATATATCTCATGTTACCCAATGAAATGGAGATCTATTTTAGGCTCAACTACCCTTTGATTTTTCTTGGAACCAGTCATACACGGAAGCAATGCCCAAGAACCAAAACATATTCATAATTCATAAAACAAGCATAAAGGAATGATAACATTTCCACAAGTAATCAAAATATTTCTTTTCAGGGTTTTAACATAATAAATGTTTTCTAAAAACCATTTTCCATACCAGAACACATAAAAGGGTTTGTCGTATTTATTTTCCTTTTAAAAACACAATGTCTTGTTAATGAATCTAAATATCAAATGATGCTCTTCATGGCAGAAAGGTTGGTTTCACTGTGTATGATAAAAAAAGTCATTTTTTCATTTAATAAAGTGTTTCATAGAAAAGATATTCCATTTGAATGGAATTAAAATTCAAAGGGGTTTATACAAAGTATAAAATAATGCCTTGTATAAATCAAAATATGCCTCAATTAAAGGAGATTGAGACGAAGTCCATTACCATGAGTCTAAATCGTCACATATGATCCCTGTTCTTTCTGAATATTATATTTAAGTAAATTTCTAGTTGACTAAGAATTTTTTTTATTTTATTATTTATTTTATATCACAAATTACAACATAATAAAAATTACATAATTATTTATGTTAATATCAGTCGTTTTGTCAATATTCAGTAGTTGAGTGAAAAATGAACTCGTTGTAATTACAAATTATCCATGTCGTAAAAAGTCCATTATCTTTAGAATATTAGTCATGATTTAAATATAATATATAAACAGTAAATATATTTCTTATAATTGTACAAAACATTGGGAGATATGAAATGATATCCATCATTCATGGAGAGGGTAAGTCGTACGTATGCATTAATGCTACTTTCATTTTTTCATATTTAAACAATTGAAAACTAAATGACACATATGTATTTTATAAATATATTTTTATATAATATTTTCTATACATTAAATAATTAAATTAACATGATATTTCATATGTTTCATCATTTATATGTTCCAACTATGGCATGAACGATTCATATAACTCTAAGGGGATTGTATTCTACATTTCCTTAAATGAAATTATCATATTTACACATTACATAGAGAATAATAGTATAATTTAGAAGAAATATAGAATCATAGAGACAAAATAAATATAATATATATCATATATAAATATAGTTCCATAATAATGTCCATAATTAGAGGTCGTATGGGGAAAATTGAACCAATTTCATTTCGTGAGGTAGTTGTTCATTGTCCCCAGAAACAGAATGTTCATATCCATTAGATTGAGGTGGGTGTATAAGGGGTGATCGAATAATTCACATAAAAACATAATATAATATTGAAAATACTTGATTTTTTTTAATCAAATTATAATAATACAATAGAGATGAATAAATAAAATAATGGAAATGGAATTTAGAGATGATTCTCATTCTTAAAACATGTAACTCCCTTTGATTTTAGACAAATGGATTCCTTGAATTGAATTTTTCACAATGTAACGATTTTAAGAGGAAGATAAGGATTTTAAGACTTTATTTGGGAACAGTTTGGATGATCCATGTGTCTTGAGTGGTGTGACTAAATGGTTAGGTGCAGTCCCTTTTTATAAGAGGGAGGAGGGGATTTTAAGAAAGTTTGAAAGTATTATTTTACTATAAAAATATTTTCATTTTCAAATGGTCCCAAAGTCATTTCTTTAAAATATAATATGATTTTGAGTCGAAAAAATCACATCCAATTGGATTTAGATAAGTCTATGTCACAAAAGATAACCTTATCTTTTATCTTTAACCCTTAGTTAACTAATTTTACTCTTATCATGTCTTTTGGTATATTCATACTATATGGTTAATATAATTAATATAAAATTACAATAGAACCATATGGGGTTCATTAATGATATTTTAAACATTATCAATGTTATTTGAAAGAATAATAGATTTTTGGGACTATTATATCATCTAATATAATTGTATTTGTTTTTAAAACTCATTTATGTCAATTTTATTACTATTCATATCATGACTTTTATAAAAATTCATAATAACATGATTTTAAAAAAAAATTATTATTTCAATGATAAATACGTTATACTAATCCATAAAATTCATAAATTTCTTAAAACGATTTTAAATAAACTTATTTTAATATTTATAATGTCATTTATTCAAATCATTCATTAATAATATAATCACTACGTCATTATTATGTCACAAATATATTTATTTATTTGATGTAGAAAAAAATAAGAATAAAATTCCATGATATAGAAATATTTTTTAGATTTCTAATAAATATTTATAGTAAAAGTGATTACTTATATAACCCCATATAAAAATTGTTTTAGTAAAAATAACATTATTCTGTTATATTTTTCTTTACATTAAATTATTTCTTATAAAATGTCATTTTCCCATCAAGGTGGTTCCATAGGGTCCCAAAATCGACCCAAGGATGACCATAGATGGAAATATATCATTAAATAGTTTAATGATACATGTCAGGGTATTTTATTATTATTATTATATTATTGGGTACAAATATTTACAATATATACCCTTTAACCATGGTTAATAAAATAATTACACGAGTTACTATTTATAATATCTAAATAAAAGGAACATGTTTACACAATTATGAAAACTTTATTCCAAATATAGAATTCATTTTTCCAAATTCCAAAAAAAATGTTTCAGAAATTAATTTAAAATTAATTCGTGTGGTCAAAACAAAATGGTGTGTTTTTAAAAATAAAAACTACCAAAATATTAACATATGTTTTTGTCAAATTTCAAATTGAAATTACTTCTAATGAAAAACATTAGATTATATGATAAAATATTATCCTGGTACACTTTAAATGAAATAAAATTATAATATAACATTAAAAATATATTAGATGAGAAGGCAATGTTGACTTAAAATACGGTATTTTCATTATTCATTAAAAATGAACTTTATCAAAAAATTACCAGAAATTTATCCAAATAAATAATGATGTCATGATTCTATAAAAGATTTTTATTTTTTAAAATAAAAAATATAAAATTAGTAAAAAATATATTTATAAAGGGTTCCCCATCAAAAGGCGGTAATATAACATTTTTAAAATATTAATGTATTTCATTGTTAAAATCAGCTTCAATCTTACTTTATGCCTCTAAAATTTATCGAATAAATGTAAATACATTTAATAAACTGGTATAATAATATTTTAGTTAGTTCTATTTATTTCGACCATTACAATAGCTAGTTCTTAACTACCATTAAAATAATAACATTGTTATATTATATATTTGTATAACTCAATGTTGTGTAAAACATAAGATGTCAAAGAGACCCATTGTTCCATGTTGAGTGCAGCGCCACAAAAATAATACCATTTAATGTAATAATAATTTCTTATTAATAAATATAAATATAAATGAAAAAGTATTATTTTATAAATACATGGTCTATTATATCCTTCCCCCCCTTTTCGGAATTGTGTCACAATTATATTCATTTATCAAATAAGAGGGGGTATTTATCCCTCATAGAATATTAATATTCCCATGATTCATCTACAACCATATGGGTTTTCCCCAAAAAATTTACCTTATTAATTACCTTACTCCACAACACATGGTCTATGTGATCAAGAATCTAGACTGGTTGTTCCTCATAAGAAAGATTCTCATCCAACTGAACTACCTAGGGTCTCAAAACCTGAGATAAATCTGGAATATAATTTTACAAGATTGAAACATGAAAAACATTGTGTACATAGAATACATATTAAGGTAAATCCACTATATAAGAAACTTATCCAAATTTCTCTAGGATTTAATAGGGTTTGATCAATGTGGACTCAACATTCCTTTCTTATCAAAACATATAACACTTTTCCATGTATAAAATTTGAGAAAAACATGATCACCATCCTTGAATAAAAGATCCTTCTTCTTATTATATGAATAAATTTTCATTGTTCATTGTGCAATTCTCATGTGCTTCTGAGTAAATGAACTTTTTCTACCATTTCTTATACAAAATATGGTAACATCAATTTTCGGTCACCTACTTCATACAAAAAAGATGGAGTTAGACCCGACTTTCTATATAATGTCACAAATGGTTCCATCTGAATACATGAATAAAAAATATTATTATAATAAAACTCAACTAATGAATAATTATGGTCCCAAATTCCCATGATATCCATTGAAAAAGCACGTATAATATCTTACATTGTTTGAATTATTTTTTCCGACTTCCAATCCGATTGAGGATGAAAAGCTGAACTGAAATATAATTTAGTTCTCAATGACTATTGAAGGCCCTTATAAAAGTTAAAAAAGAACTAATGAGCATGATCAGATAAATGGAGAGATTAATACCATGTAACTGGATTATATCTTTAATATAAAATCTATAAAGTTGATCCAGATATAGAGTATCTTGCATAGGAAGAATATTTGAAAATTTAGAAAATCGATAAAAAATAACCCACATTGTATTGTTACCTTGATAATTCATTAGTAATCTATATAAGAAATCTATATAACCATTTTCTCATTTCCACTCTATCATTGGAAAAGGTTTGAGCATCCCATTTGGTAACATTCATTCTTCATTATCCAGTTGACAATTTAAACACTTAAAAGTAAAGTCAGCCATATCTCTTTTAATTACATCCCACCAGTAATACTCTCAATGATCTCTATACTTTTTAGTACTGCCATGATAAACTAAAAATGAAGAAGAATAAGATTTACATAACAACTCTTTATTCAAATATGAATCACAAGGCACCAATAGTATCATTAAAAACCTCAAAAAACTAATCTTTATCAATGTTAAATTTAGGTAACACACACTTCTAAACCAATTATACTTTTTTCTGCCACTCATTGTCTTCTTTCTCTGATTGCTTAATTCTGTCTGATAGATATGATTTCACTTCCACCAAAATCAAAATGGAGGAATTCCCTACACCAAAAACCTTCAATCCAGAGTTCCTCAAATAAAAAACTAACAGGTCTTTCTCTAAATGTAGCATGGAAAATGTATAATTAATATTTCAAATCAAACAACCCACCACTTTATTTGAATTTCCTAGAAGTCAATGTTTCATGAAAAAATAATCCTTGATAAATTCATGACATCTAATCTTTCTCATGTTAAATTCCTTTTGAGTGAATATATAAATAAAACTTTTGTGATCAGTCTATATTTCACACTTTATGCCATACCAATGATGCCTCTAAAATTTTAATTGAAAAAACAATAGCATATTCTTCCAAATAATGAGTATATTAATTTAACTCGTGAGGTTTCAATAGACTTGATGCATTAGAAATTACATAATCATCTTGTATAGGGCAACAACCAATTCATATTATTAAAGAATCATTATAGATAACAAATTCACCATTTATGGAAGGAATTTCGAAAAATGGAACATTCACCAATATTATTTTCATATCATGAAAAAAATCATCACATTTGTATGTCCAGATGAATAGAACACCTTTTCGAGTTAGCATAGTCAGTGGGTCTGATAATAATGCAAAGATTTCATCAATACACTAGTATTAACCTGCTAAACCAAGAAAACTACCAATCTTGGTTATATTTGTGGTTCTGGGACACTTGTTAAACACTACCCCAAAATTATCCAATAACTTATAGAAAGTTATATTCATAAGATCAATTAATATAACATGTACATTAGTTAATCCAAAAATAATAACTACAAATTCAAATTGGCCATATCAATTATGAAATGCATTATTCGGAATGTCGTCTTCCTTTACATTCAACTGATGGTACCTAGACCTCAATTCAATCTCTGAAAAATATTGAGCTCCCTAGAGCTGATAAAAAAATAACCCATATCAGACAAAGTAACCTTATTATTAATAATTAGGTAATTTAATCCTATATAATCAATGAAATTATCATAGAACCAGCTTTCCTTTCAAAATACAATACATAAGCTCAACATGGTGATTTTCAAGGTTGAATGAAACCATTATCTAATAAACCCTGCATTTGATTTTTTAAATCTAAAAGTTTGATTTCAGTCATTAAATAAGGGGGTTTGAAATTGCGTTAGCATCGAGAACTGAGTCAATAGTAACATCAACTTCACATTCGGTTATTAAACTAGGAAAATCATCAGAAAAAACATCAAGATACTCATATACCACTAGAACATCATTAATTTAGATAGTTCTTTATTTCAACAATATTTTCAACGTATCATTCATTTCCATAATTTACTAGTTTCTCAGCTTCCTGATTTGTTATCAAATATAGGGGTATATTCTTTTGGAAAAATTGAAATTCATTCTCAAAAGAAACCTCTTTAGATCTTTTGTCTATATTATGATGATAAAAAGAAATTCAATCCTTACCCAAAATAACATAAATCTCTACTATAGTCCAAAAAATAATGTTTTAATTTATATTATTTCCACATATAAGGACATAAAAGTTCTTATAATTTGTTTTTGTCTCATTGTTTTGTACCAAATTTTTTACCACATGTTTAGGATTCAAATCTTGAGATGAAATTCTCAATTTAATGGAAACTTTCTCAAAAATGAAAGAATGTGTAGACCCTGAATCAAATAACAGATTGGAATAATATGAACAAATAGTATACCTAATACTACTTCATTTGATGGCCCAATATCTGCAAAATTATTTGAAAAATATTTCACCACCCCTTTCTACTTTCAGTCTGACTACTTTCCCTCAGTTGTGTTCTTATTGGGACACTAATTTGCATAATAATCCATTTCATTTCACTTAAAACCTTATACTGTCTGTAAATAATATTTTTTCTTACCGCTACCCTAATATTTTTCAATGAAATTACGAGCCTTATGCTCAATTTTACCACATCATAAGAACTTATTATAATTCAAAAGGCATTCCCCAGTTTTCTTTTTACCACAATTTTCACAAATTGTATTCTTAGGTTTTTTTGGATCATACAATTTTGAAGAGTTATTCCATTTCATAACCACCTTGATCTCTTATTTTATTGTTTTTCTAAGTGCACCTGATCATTATAATATCTATTTCCACCTTCTCCACACATCAAAAATGTTTTTCACAACTTTTGAACTCACAAGAAGCTAAATCCCTTTGAAATTTTTTCTTTAATCATGGGTAAAAATGATTGATTTTACTCTCCAGATCTCATATAAAGTTTGGGGTATACCTTACCAGTCGAGTGAATGTTTCTTTATAAGTATCCATTGAGTCATCCTTCTACCTTCCATCCTAATTCTAAAAACCTTAGGAAAATATATATCAAGAAACATACCTTTTCATTCATTCCAATCAAGAACATCAATATCCCCACTATCCAAAATAATTTAATCCAACCTTCATCTAGCACATGGTCAGGTGATGCTCTATATTATAAGTGTTATTGCCTCATGAAATGCTCCACTACTGACTTTTTATTTTTTGGTCAATTTGGATGATATAATGAATTGATACAACAAAAATTTATAGTCTGATTCAACTATAACATCACTGTAGCAAATTATTCAATTCGGATTCCAACCATCTCAAGTTGCTGATTTGGAAGGATATTTTCCTCTTGATGTCATCTCTTCATATCCAACATGTTTCCCCTATGGAAAACCATTCTGAACACATAATTATCTTATGTGAAGGAACAAGGTATTCTTTAAATGCTATATCATTTTAATCTTATAATAAATAAATTTATTGATAAAACATTAACAACATCAAACCTCCTGAAGTTGTCTAAATTGACCTCTGATACAAACTATAAGGCCCTGTCTTTAAAATGTTACATATCATTAGTTCATAATGAATTCACATTGACGATATTTTCAGTTTTTTATTTTTAGATAATTAGGCCATAACTATTAAATTACATCTCAAAAATAAATAATTAGACACTTATAATCTAACTGATTTTTACACTGCAATAAAACTTCATAAATAAAATAATATTTCTTTTATTGGAATAAATCATCATGAATTATTCATTTCTCTTACCCTTCCATATACATAGTTAAATACATTTCAGTAAAATGGGATGATAATATAATGCTTAGTAAGGGTTATAAAATAAGGAAAGATAACATTAGTCCCTCAGTTCATAGAAATTGATGAAATCAAAATTTTCAATAATATAACATAAGCTCTTTAACATAACACATGAAATAATAATATTTATCAATAAAAAATAGAAATCATAAATCATAAATCAAACTTGTGGCTTCCATAAAACACTTTTAATGTATATTTCTTAGCTATATAGGGAATTATGTTTGGAATACCCATCATAATATATTCCCAATATATCTTATGAGAAACAAAAACGTTTAACTCCATCACATTACCCAATGAATTAGAGATCTATCATAGGATCACCTACCATGGTTTATAATAGAACCACCAATATACATAATCAATTCCCACAAAACATAATATATTCATAATAAATAAAACAAGCATAAAGGAAACGGAATAATTCCACATTGCAATCACAATGTATAATTTCAAGGTATTGAAATAAAAAATTCTATATAAAACCATTTTCAATACCAGAATACATAAAAATGGTATATGGTGTTTATTATCCTTTTAAAATCACTACTGTTTGTTAAGGAATCCCAATGTCAAATAATGATCATGGTGACAGAAAGGTCGTTGTCACCACATAAGTTAAAAACAAACATACCTATTATCGTTTAGTAAAACGTTTCATAGAAAAAGGATTCCATTTTAATGAAATAAAAAGTCAAAGGGGTTTTTACACCATAAACAATAATTTCATTAACAAATAAAAATATGCGTCAATGAAAGGATAATGAAGGGAAGTCCCTTACCTTGAGTCAGGCTCGTCACGTATGTTTCTTGTTATTCTAGAATAATAAACATAAGTTAATTTATAATTTTTTAAAAAACAATTAGAAGTTTATTATTCCATATATATGAGTTATTACCATGTAATAAACATTACATAATTATTTATGTTAATATCGAACATTTTATCGATATTAGGTACTTGATTAAAAAATGGACTTGTTATAATTTAAATTTTTCAATGTTGTCAAAATTCCATCATCCCCAAAATGATATTCATGATTTAAATAATATATATATACATTATATATATGTATTTATAATAGTACATAACATTTGAAGATAAGAAATAAAATTCACCATTTATGGAGACAATAAGTCGTACGTACACATGAACAGTCCTTTCATTTCTTATTAATATTTAAAGGAATGAAAACTAAATGATACATAGGTATATTATAATTCTAATGTAATATAATATTTTATATATGTTAAATTGGGTAATTAATTCGATCCTTTATACATTACATCCTCTATACATTCCATGTATGGAATGAATGAGTCATATCACCTTGAGGGGGCGATAGTCCGCAGTTCCGCAAATAAAATTATTGTATTTACACATTTTAGAAAGCATAAAGGAATATATTAATTAAAATAAAATAATCATAGAGACAATATAAATATGATATTTATCATATATACATATATTTCCATCATAATGGCCACCATAAGTGGTGGTACAATAAAATTTAACAATCATCATTTTGTGAGGCAGTAGTTATCCACCCACGAAAACAATATATTCATATCCATTAGATGGAGGTGTGTGTGTAAGTGTATTTTGAATCCTTATCATAACAAAATAATAGTATATTTAGTATACTGGTTTTGTTATGTATTCAAATAATATGAATAGAATAGAGAGTAAAGAAATTTTATAATGAAAAAGAACTTTAGAGAAGACGCTTTCTCATAAAACGTGTAGCTCGCTTTGATTTGGGAGGAAACAGTCATGAATTACCATATTCACAAGGAAAGTATTCTAAGAGTAATAGAGGTATTTGAGGATCTTATTTGGGTATTTCCATGATGTTCCAAGTGGATTGAGAGTTGTGATTAAATGGGTATGGGTGATTCCCTTTTATAAGAGGGAGGAGGGGAACATTAGGAATGTTCTAAAGTATTATTTTATTAAAAAATGATTTTCAGTTTCAAATGGAACCAAAGTCATTTATTTCAATGATAATATTCTTTTGGGATGAAAAAATTTGAACCAGTACATTTACGACTTGTCTAGTTCAAAAATTTAACCTTATCTTTTATCTTCCACTCTTAGTTAACTAATTTAACTCTTTCCATGTCTTCTTGTATATTAATACTATATGGTAAATATAATTACAATAAAATAAATATGTAACCTAAAGTGGATCATTATTGGAATTTTAAAACTTATCTAATACATTTGGCCTAATATTATATTTTTTGGATAATTATATCATTTTAAAAAATAGTAATTCCTTTAAAAACTAATTTATGTTAATTTTAATACTATTCAAACCGTGACTTTTTTTAAAATCCATAACAACTTGATTCATTAAATAAGACTTCATTAATTCAATGATAAAAATTCAATATCATCCTTAAAATTATTGGATGGCATAAAATCTTTTAAAATAAATTTATTTTAATATTTATAATCTCAATTATTTAAATTAATCATTAATATGGAAATCATTAAATATCAATGTGTCATAAATATATTTATTTATTTTGTGTCAAAAAAATTAAAAATATAATACCATGATATAGTAAATATATTTATCTTTCTAATGACTATTTTTTGTCGAATATATCACTTATATAACCCCATATAATAACTGTTTTAATAAAAAGACATGTTTATGTTATATGTTTCTTTACTTTAAATTAATTCTTATAAAAGTTAATTTTCACATAAATGTGGCTCCAGGGGGTCAGAAAATCGACCCATGGATTCTCATGGTCAGAAATATCATATCCAATAGTATTTGGACATGTGTTAGGGTAGTTTAATATTATTATAATATTATTTTTACCCTTATTTACAATATTTACCCTTTAACCACGGTAAATAAAATTAATAATAATATTACTATTCATTATGTCCAAAAATAAAGCATTCCTATATAAAAACTTTGGACCTCCTAATTACAAATATCTAATCTATTTTTCCAAATTCAAAACCGAGTTGTTGTATAAATTATTTTAAAATTGATTCTTGATGTCAAAACCAAAAAAGTGATTGTTTAAGAAGTAAAAACTTCCAAATAATTGACTTGATTTTATGTCCAATTTCAAATTGAAATTACATAACATTACAAAAATGTATTAAATGATAAAAATATAATCTAATTATAATTTAAAACCAATTAAAATTACAATATATCAATATAAATAAATTAAGCGAAAAGTTAGTTTTGACTTAAAATGTAGTATTTTCACAACTCATTAAAAAATGAACATTATCACAAAATAAAAAGAAATTTATCCAAAGTCCTAACTCTATATTAGATGTTTATTTTTTCAAATATAATATATAAAATTCAAAAAACTAGATTTAAAAAGGATTCACCATCCAAAGGCAGTAAAATGACATTTTTAATATATTAGAGTATTTCATGCATAAAATCGGAATCACTCATATTTTATGCCTCTAAAATTTATCGGATAAATGTATAGACAATTAAATAAAATATAATTATATTTTTTTATGTTCTATTTATTCAAGCCAATACATTGTCTAGGTGTTAACTGCAATTTGAAATAATACTATTATTATATATTTTTTAGTATAACTCAATGTGTGTGAAACTAAAGATTTCAATGAAACCCATATTGTGTGTTGAGTACATTATTAGAAAAATAATCCCCTTTAATTTAATAATAATATCTTATTTTTAAATATTAATAGAAATGGTAATTTATTATTCTATCAATACCTTGACTGTTATAAAATTTCTCGATCGAGATATGTTTCATGAAAGGAGCGACGATCTCCTCGGAATATAAATACTAAATATTATGTAAAAATGACACATATTACACTATGAATCACCCATAATGCATCTTGGGAGTAATCCTTGGTTTCCTGTAGCTTCATTCTTCTTTTTCACTCAGCTCCCTATGAATGGTGTGGGAGAACTATGGGTGGTGGTGCCAAAAATTATGAAAGACATCCACCCCCAACTTCTCCCATTTCTAATCTTCCACATCCCCCATTCAAATACCTTCCATCAATATCCACTGACTATTCCTATGAGTCCCATAAAATTTCACTCAATTATCTATATGGTGGGCCGGACAATCCACCACATGAATTATATAATCATCGTATGAGCATAACCACATTCTATTTAGCTAACTTGATTCATACAATGATATAATAACCATACACCATCTATCTTAGGATCAAATCCTAAAACATACCATATACATAGGTCCCTAAAACCATAATCAGCTACCTACTTCTAAAGTCTCCACTCTGGTGTACTCACTTCCAACACCAACTATCCTTGACTACTCGTGATGAAAACATTTGACCACCAAATCACACTCTAAAACCCCAGTAGAGGTTTGAGTGAATATGGATACCTAAAAAGCTAGTATTTCTCTACATTGTCCATTTTCAATGATTTGGTCTTGAAAAAAGTGATCAAACTACATATTCTCCATTTACCAAGATCGTTTGGCGAGCCTCAATGAATACTCAGTCATAGTGGTATTTTAATATTGATGTTGAAGAAGCTCCTAAATTCTCACATACCTTGACATATGAGAGAACACTTCATTAAAATGGTGCTTGATCTTTGGCCATTCTACTATCCCCTCATTGTATGATTGGGGAACTAGGCCCCACTATATTATTGTAAATCCATAGTTATGGATCAATGCAAGGACCACCATCTAATTTTTAGGTGACCTAACATGATATAATAGTCACATAACTACCTCAAGACAGACCTTATCTACATGTGGGTCAAGCCCTCCAATGATCATGAGGGGGCACAATCAACAAAACTCATAATGTCCTCTTAGCCAGTGCACATCATCCACTAGTACTTATAGATCAATCTACTACTCGACAAGTAATTGTATGGTCGGTTCACCGCCAAAAGGTAACTCCTATTCAAAATTTTCTTTTATCTAAGCATAATAACTAAGGGGATCATCCTCATAGTAATTTGAAAAAATCATATATGGAAAATTTCATGGATATATTAATAAATAATCTGGTTATACCATTTTGAAATATGGTTGCTAGAATGATGACTCAATAAGGACCTGTAAACTACAACCCATTCAAAAAAGATACATAAAATGATCTTATCCACAACTACTATCTATATGTACCAAGTGAAAAATAATTTTATTAGATTCTAGGTGTGTAGATACGTTGACCTATTCACAAAAACTAGAGCTTCTCTATTAAGAGATGATATTGAAACACTTAACACTGTTTCACCAAACCAATCTCAAAGACAATAGTCCTATGGTAGAATTGAATCCTTCGGTACCACTATGTAATGAAATATCCCAATGGGCCTATTGTGTAAAAACCCCAAACCCACCAAAAAATATTAATGGGGCTAGTAAATAACCCTATTTTAGAATTTCACAAACACGGAAGTCCATATCCAAATGTACCTGTACACACACACACATTTGAAAGCCAATAAAATTCTAAAATATAAAAATATAACAATACATGAATATATTTTAAATAATACTATCCTAATATTACAAAAAGTAATAAAAATAATAGGAAAACACCGAACATCTATAATGATTCTAAATATAGTTCCAACAAAAAATATTGTTGTGTATTATTGTGAAGGTAACCATAGGAACACACCATAGTTTGTATGACTCATTTAGCCCCACCTGGTCTTGGTAACTGAATGACTTTTTCCAATGTTTCCTTACCTTCATATGACTTAAAACATGTTAGAATGTTTCATGTAGGGGTGTGTATAAAAATAACTATAAAGAAAACATAAAATAAATAATCTTATATAATCAACATTTAATGTTATCTCATCATTGGTATAGTTCAATATAATATATAACAAAAAAAATCTGGATACACTGAAAGTATACACAAAACCTCAAGGTAATGTCTCAATAATAAAAGGGGTTTGTATTCAAACTCAATGATTCCAAAAAACACTCTTAAATGAGAATACACTCCTACAATCTAATATCACTAATGGAGTCCACTCGAGAATTCATTCTCATCAGGTATCTCCATGAAAAGTATACACTAGAATTACATGGAGAAGTATACAATGATGTGTATCACAGCCAAGTCCAAAAGATTATACTTAAAATACAATAAATGATAATCCAATATATAGAGGATCGATTACTTCATTATTTTTTTCATGATGATATCAAGAGCATCGCCTATGATAATGAAAACGATAGATGATCTCAATCCAAGCCCCACAAATGCATTCCATGTGCTCTATCAAATACTAAAGATCCTATTGTGGGATGAACATAATTTTGTATGAGATGTGGGTCCATAATAACCATCCATGAATTTATCAATGGAACATACCATAATGATTATCATCCAATGTGATGTTTAAATGTGCCAAAAGCCTTATTTGAGTATGAACATGGAAAATTATATTATTACATGGAATATCCCTTCAGAACCATGTCAAAACTATGTATCAGGTATTTTTCAATGCCAATATTCTTTATTGAGTATATGGTGTTTTTGATACCATGTAATCATAAAAATGTAGCTATAAACTATGAGGAATATTCCAGTACTTAATGTAAGTGGTATGCACCATGTGACAGAGGACACCAACCATGAGATATTTATGTTTTTTGAAGAAACCCTAGAACTGCACAAGGGGATACTACTCAGAGTGTAATCCTAAAAAAGACATTGTGTAATGTGGGATTTCATTGAAACCAAAAGTTCTTCCAAATAATAAAAGTGTATCACCATCACCTATGATTCCACCAGCGATATCGCCTAATGATCGCATATGTAATATAGTTGGACCTCATTGTCACCATTGTTAGATTCCAACTATCGAAATGAATGGAAAAATAGTCTTCAATGTTCAAAATAATTATCAAACACCACACTCAAACTTGGTATCAACACCCATCATTAATAGTTTTTCACCATCATCACATATCAATCAGGTCGTTGATCCAAACTCAAATTTTTGATTTCAAAAAAAAATAAAAGGGTGAACAAGAAATGATTATCTAGTATTTTATTATAACCACTGGTTAAAATAAACCCTAGTGATTAACACATAAATAAATCTAGGAGAAAAAAATAAATAGAATAAAGATGAATTAAACTGGATGTTTTTGGATTGGCCATATTCCATTTCTATTTGAACATATAATTAATATAAAACATAAAAAACAATACCTCTCAAAAATCTCTAAAAAACTAATATCACATCAGTAATAAGATCACACAGAAAACCAACATATTAATCAATTGATTCATGTTCAACATAGGATTAGAAAATTGGATTAATACAAATAATATCAATGTCCAACCTCAAGGTGGATTTGTCACTATAGATAAAATAATCCATCTTTTCTTCATTGGCGACATACTCATGTTTCATTAGACAATAATTGATGTTCCACCATATAGGTATCTTTTACTTTTAGAGACTACTCCAATGCTCTATATAGTGAATCTAGGGTTAAGATGCTATCCCCATAATTACATCATATCCGTATAAATATAGGAAATAACGAGTCATGTAATTTTAATTATATAAAATAATTTAGTGATTTATTTTATTTTAAATGATATATTATTACCATTCCCAACAGAACATCTCACACACTCACTAGTTTGGTCATGCCTTGGGTGAAACCCATGATCTGAACTCAGTGACAGCCTCAGGTTTCTTATCCTAGTTCACATTCAATATTCATTCATCATTTTAGGAATAGTATGCACAATTTATATTAAGTATATTTAATATATTTCAAAAAATATTTCTTGGCGCATCCATCCTCAAATTCTCATACAATCTCAATGTCATGTTTTGAAAAAAAAATCCATAAATGTTAAGAAATAAATACATGGAAAAATCAGTTCCATTATTACAATTAGTTTTTTCTCAATTTTAAAATATTATTATTTTAAATGACACTATATCCACCTTTAATTATATTGTTGATATCTTGGAATTTTTACCCACCCATATTTATTCATATTTTAAATTCAATCCGAAATTATCCGATAAAAGTCATTCAGTATATACAAATTCACCAATTGTTTGTTTACCATTATCCATGAAAATTTATTAAATTAAAATTTAGATGTACCCTAACAATTTTTTATACTACATATGATATTTTTATTTTCATGAATCCTATAAGAATAATTAGTTGAATAACTTCTTATTTTCATAAATTATGTGGATTTTTCCAGTGGATTTTATCTACATATTTCATTTTGACTTATAACTAAATAAAATTCATGTGATACATGTATGTATGGTTTAATATTATTAAAATTAACTTTAATATTATTGAATTTAAATTCTTATTTTATCCTCATGTCTTTGGATTTCCTCTAATAGAGTTTTTTATGCTATTCGATTTTTATTATGTTTAAATTGGGTTAAGGATGGATAAAAGTAATATAGAACTATTTTATACAATCCAATTAATGGAATAAATCTATAAAAAAATATAAAAATAAATTAAAAAACTATTATTTTATATTCATCAAATATATATTATGATTTGTAACTTTAAAAATATATTTTTTCTTTGATATAACCATATTTTTTAATGTGTAACATTTTCTTATCATTATAACCAATCAATAATTCAATTTTTTATATTCAAACCCAAAATATGATTTTCCATATTTAATTTCCTTCACTAATAGAAATATGTATATGAAAACAAAGATATGGTCATTTTATATTTAATAATTTATTGAGAAATATAAATTGAATGGTCATTCATTTTAAAAATATTTATCAAAATTGGAACATGTAACATCACATGAATAAATTTAAATATATATAATAGTTTATATACCATATATATTACATTAGGATAATGATTATTTTTTAATAAATTTTGAATTCGTTGTTATCTTATTCTCCCCCCTTGTGTTATAATTTTTTAATGCATTGGAAAAACACTCTATATATATAACATAAATAATTAACATATAATTTACCTTTATAGGAAATTATGTAAATTATTAAAGTATTTTGTTCAACATAGTTTTATAAAAACATGATGAAATTACAAAAAAAAAATTAATCAAGAATAATATTTTCATATAAACTAAAATCATTTTTTACAGACACATGAGACGGAATCTTGGGTGAATAATCAGTCAGAAATATTTTATAAATTCTAAATATTATTATATTATTTAATGCTCATTTTCATTTACAACTCTAATAAAATTTATTATACAAATAGTTCTATTTATCACTTTCCAAAACTTCAATTACAACATAAAAAAATTTTATTTAAGATGTATCACATGCTGTTTTTCAAATTTCTTACCCCATATATGGATTCAAAATCCTTTTTATGTAAGGATTTTATTATAAAAAATATAAATTATTGATATGGAATATAAATGATAATAATTTATTTGAATGTGTCATATTTCACTTGACACCTACACAATTTGATTTTTAGGTAGATTCATCCTCATGGTTGGTTTAACATCCACATATATATGGTTATAAAGTATTTTTTTCTATAGGTTCTATATACTTTCTCCCAAAATATTTATCAATTTTTTTATGGAAACCTATACTTTTTAAAATTTAGTCAACCAAACTGCTTTTCAATATAGGAAACAAATTGTTATGGGAAGTCACTAAATCAAATGATCTAATCAACTTCTTCTATAAAACCCTCACGATCCAATATATCTTAAAGAATAGTTTTATATGACGTGATTATTTTAAAAATAATTCTCCCAGATCATTATCATAAAATATTTTATGGTTTCTATCAAAGGCGATCCTTCTCTAATCTTTACACCATAGTAGTACTATAATATAAAATACTATTTGATACTGAAGACCAATAATAAAACTTATAAATATATGTTCGTATCTATTTTTCTTTTTAATTTCCATATATTTATATAATAACTTGAATCACATGATTTTCATATAATATTTTTATTTTAAATATTCCTTGATAAAGATGATCTCAATTATTATTATCATT
Source organism: Viscum album (assembly GCA_963277665.1). Classification (NCBI taxonomy): domain Eukaryota; kingdom Viridiplantae; phylum Streptophyta; class Magnoliopsida; order Santalales; family Viscaceae; genus Viscum; species Viscum album. The sequence continues at coordinate 2,042,746,584 of OY728126.1, read as the reverse complement.
ATCATCATCTTCATCCTCAATATCTATATGGTTTAAGCACTATATCTTTATATGATGACAACTTTTATTCTCACATGGGGAAATATTTTATTTTCCAATCTCTATTTTTCGTAATCTTATATCCAATGATTTTTGTCCTATATATATGATGTTGAAATTTTTTGTAATGTTTTTGAATATATCTGCCCAATTTTAATTAAACATCATCACACTACTATGTCCCCGTGATCTCTAAATATTTTTTTTCACTACCACTTGTCTCTAATTTAGTTCCAAGATTAAAATTTCCTCATCTATTTCCCATTATATATCTATAATATAATTATTTCATTTAATTCATCCTTGATACTCGAGAATTTTAATCATAAATATATTATATAAATAACATTTCTTAATAAATTCCCATTATTGTAAAAATTTATACAATAAAAATACTATTATAGTGTTCCACACCCTCTTGAGGTATGAAATTATTTATTATTTCTAGGTTATATCGAGATTGATTTTATATTATAAGATAAATTCACATATTATTCATCTAAATTTAGAGTAAAATTCACAATTAAATTGTTTATGTTTGACACATTAATTTCCAATTCCATCCTCATATCATTTATGATATTATAATATCATTTTAATTTTTCATTAATATTTATTTTCAAATTTTTATATTCGGAAAACATAGACTAGTGGGAAAATTATTTCCTCACTTTTCAACTGTTTTAATTTTCTATAATCATATAATAATTAATAATTATTATATTTCCATATTTCAACAATATCATAGCCACCATATCATATATATTTTATTTGAATGTAAATTTTATATATTCTTATTTTCATTATAATTTATCAATAACATATATTTTATATATTTTAACATCATAATTAATTTTATAATTTTTACAGCATAATGGGATTCCATTCCCATATCCTATTTTCTTATGGTGTTCAACATATGATATAAATAAAAAAATAAAAAAATGTCCTTGGTACTTCCATTGAAAGAGAAAAATTTATTATAATGATAGTATTTTTTAAGATTTAATGACTCTTATGAAGTTTCGTTAGATAAAACTTCTGATGTTTGGAATGATTCTAACAAATTGGAAGCAAGATTTTCTAATGAAAAAAATTTCTCTTCTATGACTGAACATTACTCTTTATTTGTTATGAATTATTATTCTAGAGTCATTAATTATTATAAAATGGTGTATTTAGAATCATGTAATGGAGTTTCATTTTAAAAATTTACTATATCATCACTATTGGATGACTCATATAAACTCAAAATTTCACTTATTATGTCATGAATTTCCCATTATTAGTCTCATGAATAGAATTCAGAAATAGGATAAAATTACTCTAGAACCATTTTAATTCATCACACGGACTCACAATTCACTCAAAAAATCTCAAGATACATTAATTGAATCTATAAAATATAAAAATGGTTTTAAATTCTCTTTAATATTAATTACAATGTCTTTTAACCAATTTAAAACTATTTCATAGTATTTTTGGTACATGTCCTAACTATTTATTTTATCTTAAAAAACATAAAAAATAATTAATTAACATGATATTGGACACTGCTATTAGAATCCATCATTATAGATAACAAAATATGTTTTCTTCAATGATATTTCCATCTTTTAATTTTCAATTAATTAATTATTAACAAGATTTTCAACCACTATCCCTCTTAACTCGAGTAATTTTTTTCTCATAAATAGTGATTTTCTTCTTCTATCTAAAAATATCATTATATATAATGAAGACTAACTCCAAGATCATAAAAAATTTATCGTGAATACATAATATCAATATATCAAGGACCTTCAATTAAATAATAACACAAATATTTACCCAATGATATTACAAACATCATCATCATCTTTGGGATCATCTTTCATAAAACATGAGAAATCCACTATGAGTTTCCTTTATACAAATATATGGAAAAATATATAAAAAATAATTTTCCTCAAATGATTTAAGTCATTCAAAAGAAAACATTATTTTGAAAAATTATTTTCCCCATTTAATCATCATGTGAATTGAATCATTTCTAATATTTTGAGATTTGGTTGAATTAAAAACGTATGTAACTCACATTTGATTTGTTTAATTTTCAAGTTCTGAATATGGAATATTTTTACTAAATTATTTTTTCATTTCATTCATATTATTTATCCTTTTCCCATGAAACTCATGTTCTTTTATTATATTGGAATTCTCAATATTAAAATACATACCTCATTCATGATGACAGTAAGTATCAGCGTAAAAAATTACATCTCATATTATAGGTTCTAATATATATTAAATATGATATGTGTATTATTAATTTTTCATCATTGGAACATTCCTCGTCACTACTGCCATTATCCATGTAACACCATACTATAAATTTTAGTCATTTTGGACAACTAAATCCAATATTTTATATAAAATTATATGGATAATAATAATTGTAATTTATTCATTATATCATCCATTTCATTTTCTCATGAATAATTTGTTATTATGTATTTAACATTGCTATATATAAAGAATAATAATTGTAGTTTTCATTTAAATATTAAATTTTCTTATCAAAATATGATCTTAATGAATTATAAAAATTTATCACTCATATACAAATCATCATTGTATTTATATTTTAACATCTATAATTTATTGAAATTGATATAATTTTATATAAATTTACTAAATTTTATAAGGTTTTATCCCTATCCCATATTAAAATTATTTTATTATTGATATATCTTATATCCACTTATTAATGTTATATGATTTCTTATTTGTAAAAATTTATTGTTAAATGTATATTTTATTCATTAATGAAAAATTGTTGATGAATATGAATAATATGATCTTAAATTTTTCCATGAATTGTATATTAACTCAACTAAAATACTACGTTACAATATGTATAGGATTTGGAAAACAGCTAATGGATTAACCACTATTTATATTTTTTTTAAATACTATTATTACAAATAATTTCACCATTACTAAAATCACCAATAAAGATAGTACAATTTTTATCATGATTTATAATGCCTAGTACAATTTAAAGAATGATTTTTATTCTATAAAGTTTGGTTTTAAACCCACGTTCAAATAATAAAACATTCTCAAAAATTTATTAACATCTACATAACCTTATAATATGTAAACACAACATAGGAGAAGATTTAGAGTTATTTCAAATGTTGTTCATAATTATTAATTATTATCACATAATGTTTAATTGATCATTGTATGAGATATGATATTTTATTCCCAATAATGTTTAGTTAATTATTCATAAAATTAATTCATCTCATTTTACCTCACATATTGTTTATTTGACAATATTATCAATCAAGAGACATTGGAATTCCATGATTTATATTTTATGCCTAATATTAGTCTACAATAATTACAATGTGTCATAAATATATTTATTTATTTTGTGTCAAAAAAATTAAAAATATAATACCATGATATATTAAATATATTTATCTTTCTAATGACTATTTTTTGTCGAATATATCACTTATATAACCCCATATAATAACTGTTTTAATAAAAAGACATGTTTATGTTATATGTTTCTTTACTTTAAATTAATTCTTATAAAAGTTAATTTTCACATAAATATGGCTCCATGGGGTCAGAAAATCGACCCATGGATTCCCATGGTCAGAAATATCATATCCAATAGTATTTGGACATGTGTTAGGGTAGTTTAATATTATTATAATATTATTTTTACCCTTATTTACAATATTTACCCTTTAACCACGGTAAATAAAATTATTAATAATATTATTATTCATTATGTCTAAAAATAAAGCATTCCTATATAAAAAATTTGGAGCTCCTAATTACAAATATCTAATCTATTTTTCCAAATTCAAAACTGAGTTGTTGTATAAATTATTTTAAAATTGATTCTCGATGTCAAAACCAAAAAAGTGATTGTTTAAGAAGTAAAAACTACCAAATAATTGACTTGATTTTATGTCCAATTTCAAATTGAAATTACATAAAATTACAAAAATGTATTAAATGATAAAAATATAATCGAATTATAATTTAAAACCAATTAAAAGTACAATATATCAATATAAATAAATTAAGTGAAAATTTAGTTTTGACTTAAAATGTAGTATTTTCACAACTCATTAAAAAATGAACATTATCACAAAATTAGCAGAACTTTATCTAAAGTCCTGACTCTATATTAGATGTTTATTTTTTCAAATATAATATATAAAATTCAAAAAACTAGATTTAAAAAGGATTCACCATCCAAAGGTAGTAAAATGACATTTTTAATATATTAGAGTATTTCATGCTTAAAATCGGAATCACTCTTATTTTATGCCTCTAAAATTTATCGGATAAATGTATAGACAATTAAATAAAATATAATTATATTTTTGTATGTTCTATTTATTCAGGCCAATACATTGTCTAGGTGTTAACTGCAATTTGAAATAATACTATTATTATATATTTTTTAGTATAACTCAATGTGTGTGAAACTAAAGATTTCAATGAAACCCATATTGTGTGTTGAGTACATTATTAGAAAAACAATCCCCTTTAATTTAATAATATTATCTTATTTATAAATATTAATAGAAATGAAAATTTATTATTCTATCAATACCTTGACTGTTATAAAAATTCTCGATCGAGATATGTTTCATGAAAGGAGCGACGATCTCCTCGGAATATAAATACTAAATATTATGTAAAAATGACACATATTACACCATGAATCACCCATAATGCATCTTGGGAGTAATCCTTGATTTCATGTAGCTTCATTCTTCTTTTTTACTCAGCTCCCTATGAATGGTGTGGGAGAACTATGGGTGGTGGTGCCAAAAATTATGAAAGACATCCACCCCCCAACTTCTCCCATTTCTAATCTTCCACATCCCCCATTCAAATACCTTCCATCAATATCCACTGACTATTCCTATGAGTCCCATAAAATTCACTCAATTATCTATATAGTGGGCTGGAAAATCCACCACATGAATTATATAATCATCGTATGAGCATAACCACATTCTATTTAGCTAACTTGATTCATACAATGATATAATAACCATACACCATCTATCTTAGGATCAAATCCTAAAACATACCATATACTTAGGTCCCTAAAACCATCATCAACTACCTACTTCTAAAGTCTCCACTCTGGTGTGCTCACTTCCAATACCAACTATCCTTGACTACTCGTGATGAAAACATTTGACCACAAAATCACACTCTAGAACCCCAGTAGAGGTTTGAGTGAATATGGATACTTAACAAGCTAATATTTCTCTACATTTTCCATTTTCAATGATCTGGTCTTGAAAAAAGTGATCAAACTACATATTCTCCATTTACCAAGATAGTTTGGCGAGCCTCAATGAATACTCAGTCATAATGGTATTTTAATATTGATGTTGAAGAAGCTCCTAAATTATCACATCCCTTGACATATGAGAGAATACTTCATTAAAATGGTGCTTGATCTTTGGCCATTCTACTGTCCCCTCATTGTATGATTGGGGAACTAGGCCCCACTATATTATTGTAAAGCCATAGTTATGGATCAATGCAAGGACCACCATCTAATTTTTAGGTGACCTAACATGATATAATAGTCACGTAACTACCTCAAGACAGACCTTGTCTACATGTGGGTCAAGCCCTCCAATGATCATGAGGGGGAACAATCAACAAAACTCATAATGTCCTCTTAGCCAGTGCACATCATCCACTAGTACTTATAGATCAATCTACTACTCGACAAGTAATTGTATGGCCGGTTCACCACCAAAAGGTAACTCCTATTCAACATTTTCTTGTATCTAAGCATAATCACTAAGGGGATCATCCTCATAGTAATTTGAAAAAATCATATATGGAAAATTTCATGGATATATTAATAAAAAATCTGGTTATACCATTTTGAAATATGGTAGCTAGAATGATGACTCAATAAGGACCTGTAAACTACAACCCATTCAAAAAAGATACATAAAATGATCTTATCCACAACTACTATCTATATGTACCAAGTGAAAAATAATTTTATTAGATTCTAGGTGTGTAGATACGTTGACCTATTCACAAAAAGTAGAGCTTCTCTATTAAGAGCTGATATTGAAACACTTAACACTGTTTCACCAAACCAATCTCAAAGACAATAGTCCTATGGTAGAATTGAATCCTTCGATACGACTATGTAATGAAATATCCCAATGGGACTATTGTGTAAAAACCCCAAACCCACCAAAAAATATTAATGGGGCTAGTAAATAACCCTATTTTAGAATTTCACAAACATGGAAGTCCATATCCAAATGTACCTGTACACACACACACATTTCAAAGCCAATAAAATTCTAAAGTATAAAAATATAACAATACATGAATATATTTTAAATTATACTATCCTAATATTACAAAAAGTAATAAAATAATAGGAAAACACCGAACATCTATAATGATTCTAAATATAGTTCCAACAAAAAATATTGTTGTGTATTATTGTGAAGGTAACCATAGGAACACACCATAGTTTGTATGACTCATTTAGCCCCACCTGGTCTTGGTAACTGAATGACTTTTTCCAATGTTTCCTTACCTTCATATGACTTAAAACATGTTAGAATGTTTCATGTAGGGGTGTGTATAAAAATAACTATAAAGAAAACATAAAATAAATAATCTTATATAATAAACATTTAATGTTATCTCATCATTGGTATAGTTCAATATAATATATAACAAAAAAAATCTGGATACACTGAAAGTATACACAAAACCTCAAGGTAATGTCTCAATAATAAAAGGGGTTTGTATTCAAACTCAATGATTCCACAAAACACTCTTAAATGAGAATACACTCCTACAATCTAATATCACTAATGGAGTCCACTCGAGAATTCATTCTCATCAGGTATCTCCATGAAAAGTATACACTAGAATTACATGGAGAAGTATACAATGATGTGTATCATAGCCAAGTCCAAAGGATTATACATAAAATCCAATAAATTATAATCCAATATATAGAGTATCGATTACTTCATTATTTTTTTCATGATGATATCAAGAGCATCTCCTATGATAATGAAAACGATAGATGATCTCAATCCAAGCCCCACAAATGCATTCCATGTGCTCTATCAAATACTAAAGATCCTATTGTGGGATGAACATCTTTTTGTATGAGATGTGGGTCCATAATAACCATCCATGAATTTATCAATGGAACATACCATAATGATTATCATCCAATGTGATGTTTAAATGTGCCAAAAGCCTTATTTGAGTATGAACATGGAAAATTCTATTATTACATGGAATATCCCTTCAGAACCATGTTAAAACTATGTATCATTTATTTTTCAATGCCATTATTCTTTATTGAGTATATGGTGTTTTTGAAACCATGTAATCATAAAAATGTAGCTATAAACTATGAGGAATATTCCAGTACTTAATGTAAGTGGTATGCACCATGTGACAGAGGACACCAACCATGAGATATTTATGTTTTTTGAAGAAACCCTAGAACTGCACAAGGGGATACTACTCAGAGTGTAATCCTAAAAAAGAAATTGTGTAATGTGGGATTTCATTGAAACCAAAAGTTCTTCCAAATAATAAAAGTGTATCACCATCACCTATGATTCCACCAGCGATATCGCCTAATGATCGCAGATGTAATATAGTTGGACCTCATTTTCACCATTGTTAGATTCCAACTATCGAAATGAATGGAAAAATAGTCTTCAATGTTCAAAATCATTATCAAACACCACACTCAAACTTGGTATCAAAACCCATCATTAATAGTTTTTCACCATCATCACATATCAATCATGTCGTTGATCCAAACTCAAATTTGTGATTTCAAAAAAAATAAAAGGGTGAACAAGAAATGATTATCTGGTTTTTTATTTTAACCACTGGTTAAAATAAACCCTAGTGATTAACACATAAATAATTCTAGGAGAAAAATATAAATAGAATAAAGATGAATTAAACTGGATGTTTTTGGATTGGCCATATTCCATTTCTATTTGAACAAATAATTAATATAAAACTTAAAAAACAATCCCTCTCAAAAATCTCTACAAAACTAATATCACATCAGTAATAAGATCACACAGAAAACCAACATATTAATCAATTGATTCATGTTCAACGTAGGATTAGAAAATTGGATTAATACACATAATATCAATGTCCAACCTCAAGGTGGATTTGTCACTATAGATAAAATAATCCATCTTTTTGTCGTTGGCGACATACTCATGTTTCATTAGACAATAATTGATGTTCCACCATATAGGTATCTTTCACCTTTAGAGACTCCTCCAATTCTCTATATAATGAATCTAGGGTTAAGATGTTATCCCCATAATTACATCATATCCGTATAAATATAGGAAATAACGAGTCATTTAATTTTAATTATATAAAATAATTTAGTGATTTATTTTATTTTAAATGATATATTATTACCATTCCCAACAGAACATCTCACACACTCACTAGTTTGGTCATGCCTTGGGTGAAACCCATGATCTGAACTCAGTGACAGCCTCAGGTTTCTTATCCAATTTCACATTCAATATTCATTCATCATTTTAGGAATAGTATGCACAATTTATATTATGTATATTTAATATATTTCAAAAAATATTTTTTGGCGCATCCATCCTCAGATTCTCATACAATCTCAATGTCATTTTTTGAAAAAAAAATCCATAAATGATAAGAAATAAATACATGGAAAAATCAGTTCCATTATTACAATTAGTTTTTTCTCAATTTTAAAATATTATTATTTTAAATGACACTATATCAACCTTTAATTATATTGTTGATATCTTGGAATTTTTACCCACCCATATTTATTCATATTTTAAATTCAATCGGAAATTATCCGATAAAAGTCATTCAGTATATACAAATTCACCAATTGTTTGTTTACCATTATCCATGAAAATTTATTAAATTAAAATTTATACGTACCCTAACAATTTTTTCTACTACATATGATATTTTTATTTCCATGAATCCTATAAGAATAATTAGTTGAATAACATCTTATTTTCATAAATTATGTGGATTTTTCCAACGGATTTTATCTACATATTTCATTTTGACTTATAACTAAATAAAATTCATGTGATACATGTATGTATGGTTTTATATTATTAAAAGTAACTTTAATATTATTGAATTTAAATTCTTATTTTATCCTCGTGTCTTTGGATTTCCTCTAATAGAGTTTTTTATGCTATTATATTTTTATTATGTTTAAATTGGGTTAAGGATGGCTAAAAGTAATATAGAACTATTTTATACAATCCAATTAATGGAATAAATCTATAAAAAATATAAAAATAAATTAAAAAACTATTATTTTATATTCATCAAATATATATTATGATTTGTAACTTTAAAAATATATTTTTTCTTTGATATAACCATAGTTTTTAATGTGTAACATTTTCTTATCATTATAACCAATCAATAATTCAATTTTTTATATTCAAACCCAAAATATGATTTTCCATATTTAATTTCCTTGACTAATAGAAATATGTATATGAAAACAAAGATATGGTCATTTTATATTTAATAATTTAATGAGAAATATAAATTGAATGGTCATTAATTTTAAAAATATTTATCAAAATTGGAACATGTAACATCACATGAATAAATTTAAATATATATAATAGTTTATATACCATATCTATTACTTTAGGATAATGATTATTTTTTAATAAATTTTGAATTCGTTGTTATCTTATTCTCCCCCCTTGTGTTATAATTTTTTAATGCATTGGAAAAACACTATATATATATAAAATAAATAATTAACATATAATTTACCTTCATAGGAAATTATGTAAATTATTAAAGTATTTTGTTCAACATAGTTTTATAAAAACATGATGAAATTACAAAAAAAAAATAATCAAGAATAACTTTTTCATATAAACTAAAATCATTTTTTACAGACACATGAGATGGAATCTTGGGTGAATAATCAGTCAGAATGATTTTATAAATTCTAAATATTATTATATTATTTAATGCTCATTTTCATTTACAACTCTAATAAAATTTATTATACAAATAGATCTATTTATCACTTTCCAAAAATTCAATTACAACATAAAAAAATGTTATTTAAGATGTATCACATGCTGTTTTTCAAATTTCTTACCCCATATAGGGATTCAAAATCTTTTTTACGTAAGGATTTTATTATAAAAAATATAAATTATTGATATGGAATATAAATGATAATAATTTATTTGAATGTGTCATATTTCTCTTGACACATACACAATTTTATTTTTAGGTAGATTCATCCTCATGGTTGGTTTAACATCCACATATATATGGTTATAAAGTATTTTTTCTATAGGTTCTATATACTTTCTCCCAAAATATTTATCAATTTTTTTATGGAAACCTATAATTTTTAAAATTTAGTCAACCAAAATGCTTTTCAATATAGGAAAAAAATTGTTATGGGAAGTCACTAAATCAAATGATCTAATCAACTTCTTCTATAAAACCCTCACGATCCAATATATCTTAAAGAATAGTTTTATATGACGTGATTATTTTTAAAATAATTCTCCCAGATCATTATCATAAAATATTTTTTGGTTTCTATAAAAGGCGATCCTTCTCTAATCTTTACACCATAGTAGTACTATAATATAAAATACTATTTGATACTGAAGACCAATAATAAAACTTATAAATATATGGTTGTATCTATTTTTCTTTTTAATTTCCATATATTTATATAATAACTTGAATCACATGATTTTCATATAATATTTTTATTTTTAATATTCCTTGATAAAGATGATCTCAATTATTATTATCATTATCATCATCTTCATCCTCAATATCTATATGGTTTAACCACTATATCTTTATATGATGACAACTTTTATTCCCAGATGGGGAAATATTTTATTTTTCAATCTCTATTTTTCGTAATCTTATATCCAATGATTTTTGTCCTATATATATGATGTTGAAATTGTTTGTAATGTTTTTGAATATATCCGCCCAATTTTAATTAAACATCATCACACTACTATGTCCCCGTGATCTCTAAATATTTTTTTTCACTACCACTTGTCTCTAATTTAGTTCCAAGATTAAAATTTCCTCATCTATTTCCCATTATATATCTATAATATAATTATTTCATTTAATTCATCCTTGATTCTCGATAATTTTAATCATAAATATATTATATAAATAACATTTCTTAATAAATTCCCTTTATTGTAAAAATTTATACAATAAAAATACTATTATAGTGTTCCACACCCTCTTGAGGTATGAAATTATTTATTATTTCTAGGTTATATCGAGATTGAATTTATATTATAAGATAAATTCACATATTATTCATCTAAAATTAGAATAAAATTCACAATTAAATTGTTTATGTTTGACACATTAATTTCCAATTCCATCCTCATATCATTTATGATATTGTAATATCATTTTAATTTGTCATTAATATTTATTTTCAAATTTTTATATTCGGAAAACGTAGACTAGTGGGAAAATTATTTCCTCACTTTTTATCTGTTTTAATTTTCTATAATCATGTAATAATTAATAATTATTATATTTCCATATTTCAACAATATCATATCCACCATATCATATTTATTTTATTTGAATGTAAATTTTATAAATTCTTACTTTCATTATAATTTATCAATAACATATATTTTATATATTTTAACATCATAATTAATTTTATAATTTTTACAGCATAATGGGATTCCATTCCCATATCCTATTTTCATATGGTGTTCAACATATGATATAAATAAAAAAATAAAAAAATGTCCTTGGTACTTCCATTGAAAGAGAAAAATTTATTATAATGATAGTATTTTTTAAGATTTAATGACTCTTATGAAGTTTCGTTAGATAAAACTTCTGATGTTTGGAATGATTCTAACAAATTGGAAGCCAGATTTTATAATGACAAAAATTTCTCTTCTATGACTGAACATTACTCTTTATTTGTTATGAATTATTATTCTAGAGTCATTAATTATTATAAAATGGTGTATTTAGAATCATGTAATGGAGATTCATTTTAGAAATTTACTATATCATCACTATTGGATGACTCATATAAACTCAAAATTTCACTTATTATGTCATGAATTTCCCATTATTAGTCTCATGAATAGAATTCAGAAATAAGATAAAATTACTCTAGAACCATTTTAATTCATCACACGGACTCACAATTCACTCAAAAAAATCTCAAGATACTTTAATTGAATCTATAAAATATAAAAAAGGTTTTAAATTCTCTTTAATATTAATTACAATGTCTTTTAACCAATTTAAAACTATTTCATAGTATTTTTGGTACATGTACTAACTATTAATTTTATCTTAAAAAACATAAAAAATAATTAATTAACATGATATTGGACACTTCTATTAGAATCCATCATTATAGATAACAAAATATGTTATCTTCAATGATATTTCCATCTTTTAATTTTCAATTAATTAATTATTAACAAGATTTTCAACCACTATCCCTCTTAACTCGAGTAATTTTTTTCTCATAAATTGTGATTTTCTTCTTCTATCTAAAAATATCATTATATATAATGAAGAATAACTCCATGATCATAAAAAAAATTTCATGAATACATAATATCAATATATCAAGGACATTTAATTAAATAATAACACAAATATTTACCCAATGATATAATAAACATCATCATCATCTTTGGGATCATCTTTCATAAAACATGAGAAATCCACTATGAGTTTCCTTTATACAAATATATGGAAAAATATATAAAAAATAATTTTCATCAAATGATTTAAGTCATTCAAAAGAAAACATTGTTTTGAAAAATTATTTTCCCCATTTAATCATCATGTGAATTAAATCATTTCTAATATTTTGAGATTTGGTTGAATTAAAAACGTATGTAACTCACATTTGATTTGTTTAATTTTCAAGTTTTGACTATGGAATATTTTTACTAAATTATTTTATCATTTCATTAAAATTATTTATCCTTTTCCCATGAAACTCATGTTCTTTTATTATTTTGGAATTCTCAATATTAAAATACATACCTCATTCATGATGACATTAAGTATCAGCGTAAAAAATTACATCTCATATTATAGATTCTAACATATATTAAATATGATATGTGTATTATTAATTTTTCTTCATTGGAACATTCCTCGTCACTAATTCCATTATCCATGTAACACCATACTATGAATTTTAGTCATTTTGGACAACTAAAACCAATATTTTATATAAACTTCTATGGATAATAATAATTGTAATTTATTCATTATATCATCCATTTCATTTTCTCATGAAGAATTTGTCATTATGTATTTAACATTGCTATATATAAAGAATAATAATTGTAGTTTTCATTTAAATATTAAATTTTCTTATCAAAATATAATCTTAATGAATTATAAAAATTTATCACTCATATACAAATCATCGTTGTATTTATATTTTAACATCTATAATTTATTGAAATTGATATAATTTTATATAAATTTACTAAATTTAATAAGGTTTTATCCCTATCCCATATTAAAATTATTTTATTATTGATATATCTTATATCCACTTATTAATGTTATATGATTTCTTATTTTTAAAAATTTATTGTTAAATGTATATTTTATTCATTAATGAAAAATTGTGGATGAAGATGAATAATATGATGTTTAATTTTTCCATGAATTGTATATTAACTCAACTAAAATTCTACGTTACAATATGTATAGGATTTGGAAAACATCTAATGGATTAACCACTATTTATATTTTGTTTAAATACTATTATTACAAATAATTTCACCATTACTAAAATCACCAATAAACATAGTACAATTTTAATCATGATTTATAATGCCTAGTACAATTTAAAGAATGATTTTTATTCTATAAAGTGTGGTTTTAAAACCACGTTCAAATAATAAAACATTCTCAAAAATTTATTAACATCTACATAACCTTATAATATGTAAACACAACATAGGAGAAGATTTAGAGTTATATCAAATGTTTTTTCATAATTATTAATTATTATCACATAATGTTTAATTGATCATTGTATGAGATATGATATTTTATTCCCAATAATGTTTATTTAATTATTCATAAAATTAATTCATCTCATTTTACCTCACATATTGTTTATTTGACAATATTATCAATCAAGAGGCATTGGAATTCCATGATTTATATTTTATGCCTAATATTAGTCTACAATGATTACAATTACGAATTGATATTTTTTCACCATTGATGTAATAAATTCTATATATTAAAATTAATTTACTAAAACATTATGTATCTAATAAAAGAGAATAAAAATCATTTGATTCTTAAATATATTTGTGTGATAATTTAGTTTAGAAAATAATTTAATAATTCAAAATGTTAATAAAATATTAATGGAGATATTGGAACGGAAAAATATTTATATATGATAAAATATAAAAATTATTATGATATATATAAATTTTTAAATATTTTTTATATGAATATTACTCGATGAAAAGAAAATTGAATTTAAATGGGCGATTAATATTAAGTGTTATATTATTGTATTTTTACATTTTATATCAATGAATGTGAATTATTTTATTTGATATAGAATCATATTGACAGTAAATTAAATTAGACATGTTGGAATGGAGGTATATAATATGTTTTTTGGAAAGTTTATTCTAAATAATTTTGAGGAGGATCTATTTGTTTTTTCATCCAAAAATATAGTGATATAATTTATATAAATTGTATTTTATTTGTTGGAGATAGATTTTATGGAATAGATTCATTAATCAGTTTTGAATACTTTTACGGTACATTAAATCAATATAAAATACTATTACATGTATATTATATTATTACATGGTTATTTGTATTATTTACTACAAGGAAACATGTTACGAATAACTATGAGTTGATATTTGACCACTTTATTAGGGTGATATAAGAGATTTTACAAAATAAATAAATGAAAATTAATAATGATGAATGTGGTTTCATTCATTCAGATGTTGGATGATGTAATTGAATATCATCAGTGGGATGTGTCCGAATTACATATATATTTAGTTCATTTATTCGATCATTGGATAGTCAAAATTCCATATGATCTAGAGTGTGATGATTTTCTAAAAATTGGATGAAAATAAAGTAATATTAATTCATTATTTTGATTTTCATTAATTATTTTTTTTATACATTATATTCTTTTATATGAGGAACATATGGTTGTCTTATTGTAATATAAAAATTTTATAATTATGATCGCATTCAATTGTTAGATAATTTACTGATATTCTATGGTATCATTAAGATGGTGTCAAAATGATACATCCATACATATATATATATATATAAATTAAGAAATATATAAACGATGATCCATATTAGAATTATAATTTTTGGATAATTTATATATAAATGAGTGAAAACCTAATATTATTGGTGGATAAAGGCGATGATTTGAAATACAATGATATTATTATTTTTTTC
The DNA here is from genome assembly GCA_963277665.1 of Viscum album. Taxonomy (NCBI): domain Eukaryota; kingdom Viridiplantae; phylum Streptophyta; class Magnoliopsida; order Santalales; family Viscaceae; genus Viscum; species Viscum album. Next base: position 2,042,730,939 of record OY728126.1, on the reverse strand, counting down.
TTTTATTTAATTTTTAACAAATCATTAATTTCACATTTTCACCTTGACACATTGTGGTTTGTGATTGGATAATATAGACTATATTTATACAGACTTCCCTAATTTTTTATATGTGGTTTTAATATTATCATGATTATTTTGATATTTATGTTATTCTATTGTTATATTAAGAATACTGGGATGAAGACTCCGAAAGAGTCTTTAATCTTTATTTTAGGATCACTTCATGCAAAATATTATTATTTTCATGCATTATTTCATTAAAATTACATTTGGATGACCTTTTACCCTATATTATTTAATTTTTTTTAATTTTGATGAAATTATATATATTAGATATTATATTCCTTTATAATTTGGTTTGTTTTATTTTATTTATTCAAGTATATCAAAAATGTGTAATTCCTTCAATATAAGGATATTATTCAAGATTTCAGATTTCAACTAATGGACCACAATGATAATTCATTGGGTTAAATTATTTTATAAATATTTTTGGGATGAAATACTATAATTTGAATTTTTGTATATAGTATGATAATGTAAAATAATTTAAACCCAAATGTCCTATAATCCATAAGAATGGAATATTAGCAACTATAATTCATTAATATAGGAAACATTTTTTAATTTATTTTATCCAAATGTGAATGTGTTTAAAAAACTTATTATAACCAACATACTTAATGTTTCGTGTTCAATACTGAATGTACAAACATATGGGGGTAAATTATTTATATTATAGTCAATATAATAAAATATCACTTTGATTAATTACATTAACATAATTATAGATATAAAAATAACTATTATTGTTTAAAGTTATAGAGGTTCTAGAGGTTCTAAAACATAATTAATAGTGAAAAAATTATAACTATTGATGCATGTATAATGAACATTTAGGAATTTCAATATAACAATATAAAGATGTATTTTCTTTATGTAGCATTCTAGTTGACTGGGTTATATATTGAGATGATGGATATAACATTATATCTATTATATATTAATGAAGGTTATTTGATATCATTAACATTTATTTCCTTTTTTAGATTATCCTTACATTGTCATATAATTTTTGTAATGGATTATATTGTTTCATTAATTCATTAGAGTAATTTTTCAATCATTTTTAAAATTATTCTCATCACATACTAATTAATGTGAGTGTTAAAAGACTGGTTTTTACACTAATAATATAATTTTTTATGGGTATCAGGTGATAATTAGAATATTTTGTGATAATTGAATATATATATATATAACAAATGATGGTGAAATTTTTTATAGTACCTGGATTTCACCAAGATATTCAACATAATTTAAAATTTTAAACATGGTATCTTATAAAAAATGATAAATAAATATGAATTTATAATAAATTCATTTGAACAAATGAGATTTAATAAGGTTTGTGGATAATAAATAACTTATCAATGCAATTTCAATTAGATGGGATCTCATATATCTAAACATGATTAAGAATGGATCATGGGATAATTATTTTATCTATTAATGATTATTCAAATGAAAAACACTTTTCCTCAAATTTTTGATATTGGTTGTTTGATATTTTATTTAAACTGTAAAATATGTTATCATAGGTTTTCAAGACCTTCTTTATTGTCATAGAAGTTAGGAATATAATATGTAAAATTATATAGCAAGACATATCATCATCTATAATATCCAAATAACCACTTCCCCCTGTATATGATCAAAGAGCCATTGAAACCATAACTCAAGTTGAGGTTGGCACTTATAAAAATAAAAATGATTCATGTCCTTAAGGGCTGGAATTTTATTAGATTCATGGTGTAGGTGGGTATAATTTAAAATAAGCTATAGGGGTTCATCATTATCCAACCCTTTTAATTAAAATACACGACTTGGAAGAACCAAAAATTGTTTGTGGAATATTCTATATCTCTCTCATTTAATTTTTTTACATAGATATTATTTAATAATATTTATTTATATCACATAATATATTCAATGGATCAAATAATTTTTAATAATAGTGTAAAATAACTGAATGAATTTTTTATAAGAGTACTAGGATTATTGAGATTACATGATGTGATTTTGGGTTGTAATTGTGTATCCATTCATTATGAAGTATAATTGGGCCTAATATTGCCTTAAATGAAACTGTATGGTATCAAAATTTCCATATATTATAATTTCATAACACATTTGTGAGTTTGTTATTTTTCTGTACAAACTTCTATTTTTAAAGGTTACCATATAGTTTTAATCGTGGAGAAGAACAATATAAATAGTTATTAATTTGATGATTCTTGTAATATCCTGATCGTTTTTAAAGATGTGTCAATATATTTTTGTGTATTTCTTTTTCTTTGTTTTAGAATTATTTGTTTTGGTTTTACCATGGGTTTTTATGTGGGGAAATGGAGAGAATTGAATGGAATGAGGGCATTCCACTATTGGTGCATAGTTTTCCCTAACAATGTGCCTTGGCCGATAAACCCATACAAACCCAGATAGTGGGTAATTTCATGGTTTGAATAAGGGTTTCAAAACCATTTACCATATTTAGGAGTAACAATGCACCCCAAATTGACTCTCATTGAACCCATAATTTCCATTAATGATTTATGTTTCTCCCAAATAAATTACAATCCCTTCTAACATCCGTTATTGGCAATTCAATGCTCGGATCAAATATCTTCATCCAACCAGGTAAGAGGATCTCATCCCTGATATTTTTCCAGTATTCCCCCTTTTTTTAGAGAAGTAGTTCCCTATTTTGACTAGATATAGATATGGGGTTTCAATCTAGATCGTGGATTTTAGATCTTGATATAAATTTAGTGTATCCAAATTTTTTCATTCAATATTTTGGTTTTAGGTCCTCGCCTCATTTAAAATCATAACTCAATTGAAATTGGGGATTTCGGTTAGGTGATTATTCATAAAAAAAATCAAGGTAGGTAGTATACTATTAAGATCACATAGTCATGACTTCAATTACATGTATGTAATTGTAGAATTTATGGGCTTTATTTAAAATTGGATACTCCAAAACTGAATTATCTAATGTGGTGAATTAATTAATAGATTTATTGGGGATTTTATTAAATATTGAGATTTTCAAATCGAAATAATTAATTATTAAATTAATTATTGAGATTTTTGGATTATGATGTAGTGATCATTAATTATTGAGTTAAATAAATAGATATGTTATTATTAATTTTAAATAATTTATAGATGAAATATTTTTCAGAATTAGGAAATTGTTGGAATTTGGAATCATTAAATTTTGAATTAATTATGATGTTATTGAAATAATTTAATATGAGTAATTAAATACTTAATTAATTAATCAGATAAATGTATCTAATTTATTTTGAATTAATTAATTGGATAACGGGGATTAATTATTTGTTGGATTAATTAAATTAAATTAAAATGATTAATTATTTATTGAATTAATTAATAGAATTGGATTAATTAATTGATGAATTAATTAATTGAATATTGTGGTTGTTAATTGTGATAATGGGATAAAGGTTACTTAATCTTGGTTTTTGTTATAATGAGAAAATAGGTTATATTGATATGCATGTGATAATTTGATGTATAGTTATATATGTGAGTGACTAATAAATTGAGTGTGATATAGACATTGATGATTATAATACCCACGGGGTTACACAGATGCTGTTCTACAAACACAAAAATTCATGATAAATTGCTTGAGACATGTAATAATGATCCAAATACCTTTGATGTGTGACATAAGGATTGATTATCTAAATTCACAACGGGTTCTAGGCATAGTGTTCTACCACAAAAATATTGGCATTGTACTATGGGTCAAAATAGTTTTAATGGTGAATTTAAATTAACTGGATAATAAAATTCCATATGTTGTAATGAAATATAAATTGAATATGTGACATATTTCACACTGGGTTCAGGTTAAGTAGGTATTGAGGTTTGGGTTCTCTTGAGAATTCGGTGGATTATAAGTTCAAATAAAGAATAATTGATAATGTGATAACTACTGATTTGTGAATTTTACTTGTCTATTTAAACAATTTCATACATTGTTATTGGTTGGATATTATTTTAGACTACATTGGTGGTGGCATACCAATTTTTCATCACACCCCATTTGGGATGCATGATTGGTACCTAAATAGATTTCTTATTTGTAGGACACGATAAGGCAAAGGCACTATGTTTGATGGTTGAGTGGGATGAAGCATGTTTGTTGGAACCGGACATTATTTGACAACCTCGTGGGGGAGTTTTTAGTTTTTTTATTTTGGAATTTTATTTTAGACACCTGAAACATAAAATATCATGAAATATTCTAGACATTGGTTTATATTCTGTATTTTATGTTTTAATCATCTTGAGGTACTCATACTATTCTAATTATGATCATATAATTTGGTTATTTTATTATTTAATCTAGTTTATTATTATGATAAAGATAGGGTATAATCTCCTCATGATCAAATTAGACCCTCAAAGCTATTATGTAACCATTGGAATATGCGGAGGCACAATAGAGTTCTGGTGATAGACTAGCTTGGGTCAAAGTGGTGTGGTACCCGGGCCTGGATGTTAAATAGTTGTTTCATGTGAGTTTTATTTTCCACTCTTTTGTCTTATTATTTGGAAAAATTATGAAGGGTATTAGGTAGAATCATTCATTTTAAATTAAAGCATGCATTAGAAATTGCAAAACAATTTATAGGTGAAAAACCCAAGTACCGAGAGTGGGGTCATCGTTATTGGCCTTTTCTATTATAATTATATGATATTTTACATTGGTAGAGGCATGTGTTTTCTTATATTATTGTTGTTTAAAAAATAAGTTTATATTTGACTTTTTTCCAAGAATGGAATGAGAATTTATTATGTAGGAATCATTCTTGGCACTCAGGATTATTTCATGAACTACATCATTTTATTCATGCATAGAAATTAGGTATTCTATGAATTTTTAATTTGAAATAATTTTCATTGATGATATGAAATTGAAACGAAAATGGTGCCTAATATGAAATGTCAAAATTTTAAAAGATGAAAAATGTGGATAAATGGGTGTCAGATGAGAAATGTGAATATTATGAATGTGTTAACCCTTATTAATCATGATTGTGGTGTAGGATGGTTAATTTTGTTGATAGTGAATCATTTTTAATTGTGATGCATGGATTTGGAAAATGAATTATTATGACATACTATTTATCCCATAAATATTTTAATTCTAGGAAAAGTTTCCTAAAGTTTTTGTTTGGAATTGTAGATATATGCCTCCATGAATACTCTTGTTGTGAGGAAAAATGGAGGAAATGGATAGGGAAGATCCTCCATTGGAAGAAATAGATGAACCAATAGTGTAGGTTTGGGATGTGGGATAGCAGTTATGGAAGAACATTTCTCACATAATAGAGTTTATGGAAGGATACTTCAAGTAGTTTGTGAGAAGGACATCTAATTTTAAATGAGGTTTTTATTTTCATCACCCATTAATTGTCACACCCTGACCTCAAAAATATAATTATTTTAATTATTTTAGTTATTTTAATTATTTTAATCATTTTTAATTATTTATATCCTCATTTTTGATTTTTATCTGGTTTAGGATAAAATTTAAAAATTTTGAGCAAATAGTGGTCATTTGAATTGGTTGTTCATGATTATGGGTAATTGTGTGGAATCTGTGCTTTATGGTACGTCATCGGGATAATACGATTCAGTATAGTTTCTCAATTTTGTGTCTTCTTGTAGGTAACTATGTGAGGATCCCAAGAATAGGCGGTGGCTAGAACATGGTCTAAAATGTATAGTTTCCCAATATTTTAAATTAATATAATTTAAAGAAAATAAAATTAAAAGAATGTATTCATAGTAATAATAGTACTTATATTATTATTATTTTTAAAAAAGGAAATGAATAGTATTATTATTATTATTAAAACCCTAATATCTCCCTTCACTCTCTCCCTAGTGACAAATACCCTGATTTCCTTTCAATGCATGACCACCTACATGCTACCATTGCTCTGACCATACCTCCTACATCACAACCTCACCACTACCTTCGAATTCCCCTTCCTCTTGTCAGATCTCCCCCATAAAATGCCTCCATCTTCTCTGGTGACATGAAACAACCCCCCCCCCCCCTCGTGTAGCAAGACACACCAACGCCCCCTCTTTGCTCGAATGCACCTCCTCTGGTCTCACCTCCCACACCGGTTGGGCCTCCTCCGGCCGCACCTCCCTCATCAGTGACCTCTTCCTCTGGTGAGTGATACTATAAATTTTTGGGCTTTTCTTAGTTTAATAGTCACTAATTGGTATATTTTTCATGGGGTTTATACTTCTTTCAAATCTATGGTATGTGATGGGTCTATAAGGCTTGGTCCTCCATTCTCTTGATGTTTAATGAAATATTCATGCCATTAAGGTATGAGAATCCATAATTACGTTCCTTTCAAATAAAATCTATGAAGATTAAATAAATTAATGAATTTGTAAATATTACGTGAAGCTTCAAAATCCAATTAAATAAAGTATAGTGTGTTTTTATTTATGGAAGTTGTTAAAAATATGTTTTGATAAAATTATATAATTATACCTATATGTGTTCGTGATGATGTGTTTCATATGGAGCCAAGTATTGTTTTTATAACTTTTTAAATATGGTTCAGACCTCTATGACACCCTTTTTTATATTATTATGGCATGTTTTAATTGGTTCGATTTGTTAAAAATATGTTTCTAATGTATTTTTTGAATATTTTCTAGGATTATGTTTACATATGGTGTTTTTTAAATTCCATTTATTATTTTAAGTGAAACAGGATATTTTGAGGGATTTTTATACTTAAATGGGTTTTGGAAACATGGTTGAATTTTGGGTTTTACCATTTATGTTTGATTGGTAGTCTTACGAAGTGAGGGCTATGGGGAAATGTTTTGGAATGGTCATCTTGTTTTTTTAAGTTATTTTTTATGTTATTTCAATAGTGTTAGTTGTTGGATTTGATTTGAATGAAAATTATAATTTTAAGGATTAGGGGTTTTTTGTGTTTCTATGAATTTTTGGGTGCATCATTGAATATTGGAACATCCATGGGTGCACTCAGTGCATGCATGTATGATCATTCAAATGAAAATTTCCCTTTGAATGGTGTTTAATGATAAACTTTGGTTCTTCACATTGTTTTTTATTTTAAATAATATTGGTTCACAAATCTGATTTCAAAAAATGGGTATAAATTATTTCATAAGAGGTTTGACCATGTTGGCCTCAAAGAATGTCTTCGTGATTGTTGGTGAAAAAAGTATTGTTTGGTGTTACAAATACCATAGTGGTAATTGTTAATGATTTGGATATATTATTAAAATGATTATAGTAAATGAATAGGGTTATGTTAAGATAAACTCTCATTTGGAAACACTCATGTTTTCAATGAAATGTTTTATGTCTAAAAGAAGTGATGATGTGAATGGAACCTCACATTGTGCTTGGAAATGATATCTGTTTGGAAAGATTAACGCCCAATTTGCACATTGAAATGTTTTAAGAAATAATTTATGGAATTACCTATGTGACAACCTTGTTCGCACCATTTGATATCAGATATGTATAAATATATATATATATATAGTGGTACCTATGTCTATAATTTCTCTTGAAGGTTTATCATATTGGTGATGTCTGTGTTTGGGTTATACATGCGTAGTGGAGGCGGGTAAGGTGAGTCACACATTCCATTGTCTCCCACTTACACTATTTACTATTACCATGGGTTCCTATGTGTCTTTTATGGGATAGAGTGATGGTTTTGACCAATCCGGATTATATGGGTTCGTCCCCTCTGCATCGTAGATAGGCCACGTGGTATGTACCACTAGGTTGGATAGTTGACGGAGTCCATTTTGTTATTTACATAGGGATTCACCATATTTGGGCAAGTAGTTATGAACCATGTTTGTTTATTGGACTTCTTTGGATGTATAGGATCACCCATGGATACTATATATATGATTTTTTTTGTCTCTTTACATTTTTTTTTCTGATCCAACTACTAGTCTCTCTTTAACACATCCATGTTTAATTTCTGTTGTCTCATTTTATTTGTTTCATGCTTATCTAGTAATTCCATGATTGGGGTTTAGTTTTTTTAATGCTAATATCAAATTTTGAAATTGGAAAGTTTTAATCTATGAATCTATGAAAATGAATTTTTATTTTATTTACCATTATGAGAAAAATCTATTAACATATCTGTATTTTTAGACTAGTCTTAATGATGTATTTTGGGAAGTAAAACATATTTATTTTTTGATGATATCCTATGAACCATTTTGGTTCTCACCCCTGATTTATCTATTCATTTTCAGGTTCTCCCTGTATTACATTATCTCAGAGTTAGCATCGTTCAGTGATTAGTGGAGTCCCATGAGGTCATGTGGAGGTACGTATAGTAGATTATTTTTCATTTATGCAATTGCTTAATTTAATTATTATGTTTTTTCAATTATTTATCTTTTATTCATTTACGTGACAAATCATTACTACCTATTTAGTTTTGATGTCCGAAATTAGTTTTCAAACTATGGTTATTGGGAATTCCATTCTGGCCATGCCACATGTTGGCTCAGGTGATAGGTTCAGGGCTAACCTAGGATGGTTAGTGAAAAAATGATATCAGAGAAGGCCCTTATTATTTGTCTTTTCCAGTATATGGAGGTTAAGATAATATAGGAAGATTAGGTAGGTCCTTTTATGGTTCCTAAACAACACCACTCAGGATGAATCCTGAGTTACCAGGGATAGTTAGGGAAATAACTCATTGAACTTTCTTGGGTTGTTTTTTAGATTGAGGGATGATAAGTAAGGAAATCTGCTGTTATGTCATGATTTCACATAGAGTGGCTACCCATATGGATTCTGAGTATGATTTTTTATGATCCTCTTATTTATTGAAGCTTACATGGGTAATAGGTCAATACCATATCTCTAGGATAATAATAACTACTATTTACTCATTTCAATGGTTCAATGTAAATTGTGTTTTGTTTGGTTCTAGTTGGGGTGAGTGTATTCTGAAAATGGATATGGTATTAGAAAGAAAATTGATTTATTTAGAGTTGTATGAATATTGTAATGTGACATATAAAATAAATATGGATTTTTACAAGGAAACTGGTTTATTCTAAGGGTTTTTGAAACTGGTAAAGTAGGTTTTTGAAGAAATTGTTACTCTTTGTGTTTCCTATGTTGTTCAGAGTGTGCTACCTAGAATGTTCCCTCAATGATCTAATGATTCTGGCCCATTTTATGAATTTTCTTGGATTCTAGTTGTTTATTGATGGTTGTTGCTCGATTATTGGGGGGTGAAACATCTATATGAAGGATGCGTATTTATTAGAAAATTATCAAATGTAGTGGGAATTATAGTTTTATTATAGGAACATAAATTACATGGGATATTACCGAAGTAACTTTCCACCAGTGAGGTAGGTCGAAAAACTATTATAAACATTTTTCCTGACCAATAGTAATTTCTTATCTTGTTGAAAGATGGACGATATTAATAAGTTAAGTAGGAAACCATGAAAGATGGTTATGTATAGAGGATCGTGAAAGAACAAGGTTGTGGGATGGGGGTGTTCTACAACATATTATTTGGGAAAATACAGTGCTACTGGATGTGATGATAGAGGTAGTGATTTGTGGATTCTTGGAAACAATGATTATATCGGCATGATAGTGCAGCTCAGGGGAGTCAGACTACATCACAAGGAAGAGGGGTAGGACAATGAGATGTCATTCATCCTGCACTTGTGTATAGTGAGGCTAGACCATCAACATTGAGAGTAATTATTATTATTTGTTCTACATTACCTAGTAGCTTATTTGATACTATTTCCTCTCATTTATTTATTTCTTCGTAACATATTAATCATTTGAGCCTAACAGTGGAGTTTGTTAGTGGGGTGTTCATGATACTTACAACATTTGGAGTATGATGTAGATAAATATTAATTTTCATGGGATATTCTGTCATGATTGTAGAGTATCATTTCTTCTTGGATATTAATATTAATGATATGTCATGCTTTGACAAATTTTTATGTATGGACAGTTTAGTAGCCTATCGAGCCCCCATTGATTGTTACCACATGAGATTTAATTCTATATTTCCTAAGGGTTATAAATATATTCACCGTGGATAGTGGGATATCTCATATGGTTGACAAAATCCAATTACTTAGGAATTGGGAGAGCTAACATCCAATGTTGACAATCTGTTGCTGGATGATGGAGGTGTATATTAAGGTGTCATTCCCCTATAGTGGATCAGATTAAGGATGTGTTTCATATGTAACATTTAAATTTTACCCCCATAGAAATGTGGAGTTAATTATTGTTAACATTTAGGGGATTATCGAGTTCATATTCCATGAATGATAATGGCTCTCACATAGATTCAAGAGCTCAAGACTCAGCTGGTGTAGTTGGAGGATATGGTATTTATCTTACCAAGTACATTGCATTGGGGTCCACCTATATTGTTTTCTAAGATGGAACCCAAGAGTCTATTCATGGGTATTGATTATTATAATTCAAACCGAATGAATTTAATTAAATGATGTCTTCTTCTAGGTAGAAATTATCTCTTTGACAAGTCTAAGGGATCTTGTATTTTCTCAAATATTTCCAAGGGTTTAGTTTATCATTAATTGGGATTTTGACCTTATGATATAACTAGGAATCATTTTTGGGATTCGTATGGCCTATACGATTTCATTATAATGTCGTTTGGGTTGAAGAATGATCTAGTAATGTTTATGGCCTTGATTAACATAATCATCCATCCATACCTGGATCTGTTGGTGGAAGTGTTTTTGGATGAAATCATGGGGTACTCTAGGAATCATGATGATAATGCCATATATCGAACATCATCGTATGTATGATGATAAATAACTAGTTATAAGCCATGTTATCTATGTATCAATTCTATATTGATCAGGTGCACATCATGGGTCACAAAATCACATAGGAATGTGGGTTAATGGACCCATAGAAGGTTCATGCAGTTGAATCCCAGTAGTAGACAAATCTTTTTCTCAATATCGATTACATTTTATTGGTTAAATGGATATTACTGACGTTTTTTATATGATTTTTCATTATGGGAAAGAAAACATATAGGCCTGGCTAAATCGGGGACAATGTTCTAATGGTTAGAAGCATGTGATAATGATTTCTTTGAGATGATGAATTTCGTAACTTCATAAAAAATATTAATCCTACCGATGTCAGGTGAGTAGTATACAGAGTATTGTGACACTTCTAGATTTTGTCTTGGAGCTGTGTTGATGCACGAAGATAGAGTTGTGGAGTATTGTTCTTGGTAGCTGATACCACAAAAAAACCTATACATGATCTTTATTTGCCTGTAGTGGAAATAGATATTGTGTTTTGGAATAATTATTTTATATTTGAGAAGATTACAATTTATAATGATTATAAGTGATTAATTTTTATCTTTTAATAATGAGATATGAATATCTGGAAATTGAGGAGGGTTGATTATTGGTAGTCATATTATTTTTGAACTGTAATATACACCAATGATAGGTAACAATGTTTATGATTCGTTAATAAGAAAAATGAAAACTTAGGTATTTTAGGATTCTAGTGTTCAGTGGAAGATAATTGCTTTACAGGAACAGATGCATGTTGTGGTTTAGGAATGTTTGGAGTAAATGAGTCTCATATTAGTGTTTGTGGATTATACACATTTGTGACAGACCAAATACTGACGTTATGAGGATTTTAAGTGTTTATCCTTGATGAAATGCCTTGAAGGTGGGGAAAACCTTCAAAATAGATGATATATGAGGATGAGATCAACTATGTTAGGAATTGAGTAGTTGTTCATATGAGTATTTGAGAGGAGTTACTATAGTATTTTTAAAACTAGATGTGGGTAGTGTTTCTAGGAGTTAGAAAAATGCACCCTTACCTATGATGGAAGTTTCATTGGAAACGAAATAAAAAGGAGATAAAATGGTTTTTGACAAGATCCTTCATCAATCAACAATTGACATAAGATAATCAATGACATGGAGGGTTATTATATTAATTTCCCATCCCAGAATAGATGTGGGATGACGTGACTATGTAAATTTTTGTGGGTCTCTTGAAGAGGCCTCATAATAATTATTCCCTTTTGTTGATTGTGGACCGAATTAGAAAATAAAAAAAAACTCTCCTATATGGGAGACTTTCTCAGTGGAGTAGTTGGGAGAAATGTACATTTGTGAAATACTCCATGTGCATGGTGTGCCACTGACTGTAACACCCCATATAAATAAAGAATATGACATTTATATATTTATCCATATTTTTTAATATAATATTCATATTACTTTAAAGGGAATTCTATGCTCCAGGGCGTACCCAATACGCAACAACGAGTTTCTTTGAAATCATACATTGCACACTAATAATAAAATAATATTATTTTAAAAGGTTGTTAATGCCAAGCCGTTATAATGGAGGGAATGAATGGAACTAATTACAAAATGAATATATATGTTTGTCAACTATTTTTACTTTTATCCAATAAATTTTGGAGGCTTAAAATGAAAATGAATCCAATTTTAATCATAAATCATCTAATATTTTTTAAATGGTCGATTAACCACCTTTTGATGGAGAAAACTTTTTTAAATATACTATTTACAATTTTATATGTTGTATTTGATAAAATAAAATCCTTCTTTAGAATATGGCCATCAAAATTTAAATTGTGTAACTTTTTTTTTATTTTTCCGATAAAGATCATTTTTATTGAAAATGTTGCATTTTAATTCAAAACCTCCTTTTAATATGATCTATTTATATGGATAGATTATATTTTTAATTTAGATTAAAGTTTATTTAGAATATATTTTTTCCATTTAATCTAATGGTGTTCGTTGGAATTAATTTCACCTTGAAATTAGACTTAAACTAGTGTCAATCATTTAATAGATCTTATTTCTTAAAAACACGCTATTTGTTTTGACAGCGGGAATTAATTATTAAATTAATTAATTCAACAAATATATTATGAATTTTTTAAAATATACATCATTTTTTAATTCTGAATATCAAATATATCTTAGGGTGAATTTTTGGTATTTTTCTGAAAAACATAAATTTTTGATGAATAGTGAATCCACTAAGTGGTAGTTTAAAAACTAATTTTTAATTTAAATGAAAAATTACCACTTCTGTGATATGAATTTCAATAATCTGACATACATGGTTGTCATTAAGATGTAAAATGTGTTTCAATGGGATTAAAATAATTTTTTGCTGAATAGTAACTTTTAAGTTTTTAATCGCGATTATAGGTAATTAGTGTAATTTAAGTTAAAAATAATGTTTTAATAATATGAAATGACCTAGACACATGTACTACCCTCATTGGATGTGTCATGGCCGACCAAGACAATCCATGGGTCACCTTGGGGACCCCATGGAGCCACTTTGGTAGGAAAATGACATAAATAACATTTTAATTAAAGTTAAAATAAAAATGTCACAAGCATGAGTCGTTTTACTAAAATAATTTTTCGATGGGGTTATACAAGTCATATTTATGACTATATATATAAATTAGAAATCTAAAAATATTTCCTACGTCATGATTTTTTTTATAATTTTTAGGCATTAAATATATTAAATTATCTATGACATCATGATGATGCAGTGATTATCTCATTAATAATGGATTTAAATAAAATGAAAAGATAATGTTAAAACTCTAACTCAAACTTGTCAAAGACCTATTGGATGAGTATATTTTGAATCCTTACCGCCTTATCCTCGAAATAAATCAATGTGGGACCTTTAAAATCCGAAATTCATTTGAAAATAAAGTAACATTTTGTAACTTTCAAAGAGTGCCCCTCCTCTCCTCTTATAAAAGGCCCCCACCTCTACCACCTTACCCACACCTCTCAAGCCATTGGCTCGGCCAACCCCTGCTCATTTTATCTCTACACAACCCTCTATTACTCATATAAGCCTCACATTGGGCAGAAGTCTTCCCAAGGAATCCATTGAGCTCAAATCAAAAAGAGTTATCCGATTTTAAGGCAATGCCTTCACTTGTGTTCTTTTGTTATATTTTGCTTCTACAACCCCCTAAAATATTTTTATTCATTTATTTTGTAACAAATCCTGTATCTTCAATATACTTGGATGTTTTTATAAGAAGTATTCGAGCTACACTTACACACAACTACATCTAATGATTAAATAACATACTGTTTCTGTGAATGCTGAATTTCTGCCTCACGAAACGATGATTGTTCAATATTCTTTTAACACCATCATAGGTTTCCATTAAGATGTCACTATATTTATATATTATATGTTATATGTTTATTTTTTACTTATGCTTCTTTATATTTCATTTATGGCATACCTTTATGGTTTCCATTATGGTTAAACGAAATATCTTCATTTTAGGAAGTGCGGACTACCGCCCCCTCAAAGTGATTTGATTCGTTAATACCATATGTGGAATGTATAAAGGATAGATTAAATGATATTATATATGATACCATACTATAATTATAATACTATAATGTATAATTATGTTTTAATCCCATTAAATAAGAAATATAAATGGAAATAGCGTTCATGCGTACATTCAACTTACCGTCTCCATGAACGATGCATTTCATTTCTTACCTCTAAATGTTATATAATATTATAAATGCATGTATATAAAGGATATATATGATATATATGATATCTAAATAATTAATATAATTATGGATATAATATATATTTTACCACATGAACAACTTGTAATTATAAAGAGTTTATTTTTGACTCAAGTAGCAATGATCTACAATACGACCATTATTAACTTAAATAACTACATAATGTTCATAGCATGGTATTAAGTGATATAATAGGAATAATGAACATGAATATGTTTCTTAAGAAATTAGAAATTAACTCAAGTTTATTATTCAGGAGGTTAAAGAACGACCAAGTCAAGTCAGACCCAAGGTAAGGGATCCTACCCCTCTCTTTCGTAAGTGGATTTTTATCTCACTTTGTGTTTTCGTAAGATTCATGCTATATTTTCCAATATTTCCTTTTGAGTGGTGTATGTGATGTATATTATTCTACTATTTGTGTAACATACTTTGGTTTATGAGAATTTACATCAATTTTGTATAGTCCTTCTTTCATGGAGTGTACGTTTCGAAAGTTACCCAAATTGGTAAGGGAACCTTTCAACCTCCTCTTTTTAAACGACTTATTTTGTTATGTCTTTTAATTTTCATCTTATTATGTGGGGATATGTTCTTATATATCCTTATTTCCGTAAATTTTATGTCCAGGTGATGATATACCCTTTATCTCTCTCATCAGCTCTTTTTCTAAAATTTGATGTGACGCCGATAGGCTGTCAAGGGAACTTCTTAACCCAATTTCGATTTCTTTGGGTTCAACATGTATTTATTGAATATGTCAACCATTGAATATTTGTGAATGACCATTGATTATTTTACACATAATATCCTCTTATATTGGGTGTATTTATATTTGTCACACATAATTAAGAGATTTATTTATCCTTAATTTAAGGATACCATCTTTATAATGGATTTCATCTCAATTTACATTTCCATTGAGACTTCATTTTTTTATGCACCAATTCACTCTTATATGGTGTATATACTACCCTTTGGAGTATTATATCATGAATCCCTTTATTCTCATGATATTATAATGTTTTGATTAAATGTTATTCCTCAATTATTGTATTCAAGTGTCTCTCATTTTGTTAAAATCCCTTTAACTATATATCGTTTTAAATGTTTTAATGATTTATTCTTATAAATATTTCTCATTAATATACATGTTTTCAAAATGGTTTTAAGGAATTATTTATATGGATATTAATGGTTTAAAATGTTAAAAGCATCAATGTGGTATGGGACACTTTGATTTAAAAATATCCTTATTAAATGATTTAAATGGTTTTTAAAATGGTTTTTAAAATGGATTCATTATTTCAATATCTTAAAATTTTATATTGTTATTTCAATGTGGGAATGTTATACTTCCTTTATTATTATGTTATGTGCTATAATTATGTTATGGTTCTTGGTAATTGTTATGGATACGGGTGGTTCTGTGATAATCAATGGGCGGGTGAGCCCGATATAGCTCTCCAATGCATTGGGTAACACGAAGTAGTTAAACTTTAATGTTTCTCCAAAGAGATTTAAAGAATATACTATGATGGGTATTCCAAACATAACCAAGATGGTTACTCCCTAAGTAATAATGTTATGAATGCCTCAAGTTACCATTATGTCTTATGATTTCTATTATTTATTCATGATTTTATGAGGTATGTTAAAGTTCCTATGTTTTATGGGTAATGTATGATTTAATTATTATGTATATATGTACTCATGTTTCATTTAAATACTATTTATAACCCTTAATGAGATTTTTATGCTCATCCCAAGTTTTTGAAATGTTTTTCACAGGTCAAGGGAATGGTACATGATATGATGATAGTGTCAAGTATTTCTCAAGAAAGAATCCATGTTTTATTTTAAATATGTTTTCGTTGATGGGAAAAATGAATACTATCTTTTATGTAACCACTTTGTTTAAATGTGGAATGTAATTCAAGTTTTATGATCTAATTATCTATAACTCTAAACCTGAAAAGATCCTCAATGTTTAATCTTGTAATAACTCAAGATTAAGTATGGTTTAATGCTTGGGCTTTATAGTTGGTATCCGAGGTCAGTTTAGATAACAATAGAGGTGAGATCGTTGTTTATGAAAAAGTGAAAAGTTGTGTATAACCATAATGGTTAGTATATTATATGGAGTCATCGTTTTTTTGAAAGTTATAATGAGTTTGAGATAACATGGATAAGTATATCTTGGTGTTTATCTTCCTCTTTTTTATTTGATGATTTTACTAACATACTCACACTGAACTTTTTGGTTTTAGTAAATGGCTGGATCTAGCAGGCACCATAGTAACAGTGGATCTGAAGAAAACTGTGACGGTTGTTTAAAAGAAGAACTAAATATATGGGAGCTGCAATGAGAACTAGTGTGGTTGTCCTCAACCAACTATCTGGCATAATTATTGACCAACTCAAACGTAATGATTTTTATAAGGCATCATATATGGGAGAAACAAATCCCTACAGATGTTCAGGTAATAATCATAAAGGTAAGTATGTTCAAAAACCTATGTGTCAAATATGTGGAAAGAACCACAAAGGAAAATGTTTCAAAGGGACAGAAAGATGCTATAAATGTGGAAATGAAGGTCATAAAGCAAGAACCTTCCAAAGAAAAAGGAAGCATCTAGTTGACTCTAGTAAAGGGAAAGAAGTTCTTTTTGAAGGATCAATTGAATTTTTTAAATGTGTTGTGCATGGTCATTATGAAAACACATGTCCTACGAAGACGTTTCAGGAATGGGGTCACCAAGATCATACAAATATTCATTTACCAATACCTAATTCCATTCTGATTGAGGATGAAGAAACTGACAAAGAAGAATGAAAGGTATGGATTATTTCTACATATGTTTTCCAATTATTGGAATCTTAGGATATGATTCATGATTTTGTTTGTAGGAAATAATTATTTCAGAATAAGTTGAAAAGGAATGGCTAATGGATCATGTAGAATTTTCAATGAGTAAGAAGTCATCATATAAGGGGTTCAAGAGTTATGGTAGATTTTAGGATGGTGAAATTCTTAGACCTATTAAGTCTCTTTTGATGATGGGGTTACATTAGAAGACTTTTTTAGTAACCCTGATGTTTGATATATGAAAATTTTATTCAAGGAATAATTATCCTTTCTATTGTTGATATAGTTATAAAGAACCATTTGGGTTTGTATGATCCTTGAATTTGAGGCAATTACTGGTTAATAAATTTTGGGTTACAAAATGGATGTTATCAGATAACCTTTGTGGTTAAAATATGTTATTGTTATTTTTGATGAATTTAACTCTTTTTGAGGAATGTTATAAAATTATATAGTTTTTGAAAAAGGACAACACACAGACTGTGTGACAGCCCGTCGCGTTGGATGAAGCTGCGGGAATCGAACCCACAACCAAAGTGGAACAGGTATTTATCGCCTACCACTGGACTATGTGAAGTCCCTGGTTAGTTTGAATTATTATTTTTAGTTAGATGATTTTATGAATTAATAGTATGTTTATTTTTGGTTATTAGTGGAAATAATTAGCCTATCATGGAGGATATGTGATTAGGTTAATTGAATTTCAGTATGAGACTGTAAGAGTAAATGATATTATTTTGGAGAAAAATGTTAAAATTTATCTTAGGAGACTATGTGATTAAATCTTTCAGAGAATTGGGTTTCAATATTAGTTTGGTTTAATTTGTAGAATTTTATGGATTAATGTTTATTGAATTGTCTTTGTTGAACTTTGGGTTTTGTTTGACAAATTTTGGAGATTAAGAATGGTTTTTTTATTATTATAAAGGATTATCCTTTTTGGGTATTATCAGATCTCATACTAACCTTTTTGGTTTTAGTTTTGGTTAAGGTCTAAATACATGGGAAGTATATAGTTCTTTTTTGTGGATTAGGTGATTCTCTAGAAGTTGATTATAACTCTCTTAATGTAAACTAGTCATCCTAAATACTCATCTTTTGGAGAAAATATGAGTTCGTGTAAGAAATCTAGTAAAAGTTGAAAGTCAACATGACAATTAAGTATTCTTCCTTATGTTTTAGTTATGCTCATAAATAAATTACTCAATGAAAAGTAACTTAAAACAAAAAATTTGTCTGTTAATTTTTCCTACTGGGGAATCAAATTTCATTTAAGCCATCACACGTTTGTGATTTTCTTGTTGTTAACATTCTCCTAGACATGTTTACTATCACTATCCATCAGAACATGGCCCTTTGTTTTTTCCTCCATATCCATATTTTCATACTTGGAATCCTAGTATGGGTTAACTCGGGTGACATTTGTACTTCTCTCCCATTGTTTTAATGTGATAGTTTTACTGACTCTTATTCCGATGTGGGATTTTCAATGAAGATTCCAAGCCCAATTTTAAAAAGTGCGAGGATGCAATTCCCAAAAGGGGTGAAGGATGTAATACTCCAGGTAAATAGAGAATATGACATTTATATATTTATCCATATTTTTGAATAAAATATTTATAATACTTTAAAGGGAATGCTATGCTCGAGGGCGTACCCAATACGCACAACGAGTTTCTTTGAAATCTTACGTTGCACTCTAATAATAAAATAATGTTATTTTAAAAGGTAGTTAACGCCTAGCCGTTATAATGGCGAAAATGAATGGAACTGACTAAAAAATTATTATATATGTTTGTCAAATATTTTAACTTTTATCCGATATATGTTGGAGGCTTAAAATGCAAATGAATCCAATTTTAAGCATAAATCTTCTAATATTCATTTAATGGTCGATTAACCGCCTTTTGATGGAGAACACTTTTTTAAATATACTTTTTACAATTTTATATGTTGTATTTGACAAAATAAAATCCTTCTTTAGAATATGGACATCAAAATTTACATTGTGTAAAATTTTGTTATTTTTCCGATAAAGATCATTTTTATTGAAAATGTTGCATTTTAATTCAAAACATACTTTTAATCTGATTTATATATATGGATAGATTATATTTTTAATTTATATTAATTTGTATTTAGAATTTATTATTACCATTTAATCTAATGGTGTTCATTGGAATTAATTTCACTTTGAAATTGGACTTAAACTAGTGTCAATCTTTTAATAGATATTGTTTTTTAAAAACATGTTATTTGTTTTGACAGCGGAAATTAATTATTAAAATAATTAATTCAACATATATGTTTTTAATTTTGTAAAATAGACATCATTTTTTAATTCGGAATATCAAATATAGCTTAGGGTGAATTTTTGGTATTTTTCTGAAAAGCTTCGATTTTTGATGAATAGTGAAACCACTAAGTGGTAGATTAAAAACTATTTTTTCGTTTAAATTAAACTTTACCACTTCTGTGATATGAATTTCAAAAATCCAACACACATGGTTGTCATTAGGATGTAAAATTTGGTTCAATGGGATTAAAATATTTTTTTGGTGAATAGTAACTTTTAAGTTTTTAATCGTGATTAGAGGTAATTAGTGTAATTTAAGGAAAAAATAATGTTTTAATAATATGAAATGACCTAGACACATGTCCTACCATCATTGGATGTGTCATGGACGACCAAGAAAATCCATGGGTCACCTTGGGGACCCCATGGAGCCATTTTGGTAAGAAAATGACATAAATAACCTTTTATTTAATGTTAAAATAAAAATGTCACAAGCATGAGTTGTTTTACTAAAACTATTTTTAAATGGGGTTATACAAGTAATATTTTTAACTATAAATATTAATTAGAATGATAAAAAGATTTCCTACATCATGAAATTTAATTTATAGTTTTTAGACATTAAATAAATTGAATTATTTGTGACATCATGTTGATGCAGCGATTACCTCATTAATAATGGATTTCAATAAAATGAAAATATTATGTTAAAACTATAAAATACACTAGTAAAAGTCCTATTGGATGAGTATATTTAGATCCCTTACCACCTTATCCTCGAAATACATCAATGTGGGACCTTTAAAATCTGAAACTCATTTGAAAATAAAGTAACATTTTGTAACTTTCCAAGAGTGCCCCTCCTCTCCTCTTATAAAAGGCCCCCACCTCTACCACCTTACCCACACCTCTACAGTTTTTGGCTCGGCCAAACCCTTCTCATTTGGTCTCTCCAAAACCCTCTCTTACTCCTAGAAGCCTGAATTTCAGAATAATTCTTCCCAATGATTCCTTTGAGCTGAAGTAAAAGAGAGTTACCCGATTTTAAGGTAATGTCTTCACTTGTGTTCTTTTGTTTTATTTTGCTTCTCCAACCCCCTAAACTCTTTTTATTCAATTATTTTGTAACAAATTCAGTATCTTCAATATACTTGGATGTTTTTATAATAAGGGTTCGAGCTAAATTTACACACACCTACATCTAATGGTTAAAGAACATACTGTTTCTGTAGATGGTGAATTTCTGCCTCACAAAACAATGATTGTTCAATATTATTTTAACACCCTCAAAGGTGTCCATTAAGATGCCACTATATTTATATATGATATATAATATGTTTATTTTTTACTTAAGCTTCTGTATTTTCCATTTATGGGATACCTTTATGGTTTCCATTATAGTTAAACGCAATATCTTCATTTTAGGAAGTGCGGACTACCGACCCCTCAAAGTGATTTGATTCGTTAATACCATATGTGGTACATATAAAGGATAGATTTAATGATTTTATATATGATACCATACTGGAATTATAATAATATTATGTATCATTATGTTTTAATTCCATTAAATAAGAATTAGAAATGGAAGTAGCGTTCATGCGTACGTACAACTTACTGTCTCCATGAACGGTGCATTTCATTTCTTACCTATAAATGTTATGTAATATTATAAATGCATGTATATAACGGATATATATATGATATATATGATATCTACATAATGAATATAATTCTGGATATAATATATATTTAACACATGAACAACTTGTAATTATAAAGTGTTTATTTTTGACTCAAGTAGAAATGATCTACAAAACGACCATTATTAACTTAACTAATTACATAGTGTTCATAGGATAGAATTAAGTGATATAAAACGAATAATGAAATTGAAAAAGGTTCCTAAGAAAGTATAAATTAACTCATGTTTATTATTCAGGAGGTTAAAGAACGATCGAGTCAAGTCGGACCCGAGGTAAGGGATCCTGCCCCTCTCTTTATTTTTAAGTACACTCTTTTATGTCATTCCTTTTAAGCTTATCTTTATTATGATTGGGATGTTCTGTTATATTAGTCTTACAATAATTTTTAGGTTCATATGATTAGAGACCATGTTTTCTCTCATCAATCCATTTTGGGAGTTTTAATTGGTGCCGTTAGGCTGCCGAAATTTCATAAGGGTCTTTTTATCTCACATTGTGTTTTCGTGAGATTCATACTACATTTGCCAATATTTCCTTTTGAGTGGTGTATGTAATGTCCATTATTCTACTCTTTGTTTAAAATAATTTCTTTTATGAGTATCTTCATCAATGTTGTAAGTCCTTCATTCATTAGGTGTACGTTTCGAATGTAACCCAAATCGGTAAGAGAACCTTTCACCTTCCTCATTTTAAAAGACTTCTTTTGTTATGTCTTTTAATTTTCATCATATTATGTGGGGATATGTTCTTATATATCCTTATTTCCGTAAATTGTATGTCCAAGTGATGATATACCCTTTATCTATCTCATCAACTCTTTTTCTAAAATTTGATGTGACGTCTTTAGGCTGTCAAGGGAACTTCGTAACCAAATTTCGATTTCATTGGGTTCAACATGTAGTTATTGAATATGTCATAATTTGAATATTTTTGAATGACCTTTGATTATTTTACACATAATATCCACTTATATTGGGTGTATTTATATTTGTCACACATAATTATGAGATTGATTTATCCTTAATTTAAAGATACCATCTTTATAATGGATTTCATCTCAATTTACATTTCCATTGAGACTTCATTATTGTTATGCACCAATTCACTATTATATGGTCTATATACTGTCATTTGTAATATTATATCATGAATCCCTTTATTCTCATGATATTATAAAGTTTTGATTAAATGTTATTCCTCAATTATTGTTTTCCAGTGTCTCTCATTTTGTTAAAAAACCCTTTAACTAATATATCATTTTAAATGTTTTAATGATTTATTATTATAAATATTTCTCATTATTATCCATGTTTTAAAAATGGTTTTAAGGATTTATTTATATGGATATTAATGGTTTAAAATTTTAAAAGATTCAACGTGGTATGGGCCACTTTGATTTAAAAATCTCTTTATTTAATGTTTTAAATGGTTTTGAAAATGGTTTTTAGAATGGATTCATTATTTCAATATCTTAAAATGTTATATTGTTATTGCAATATGGGAATGTTATCTTTAATTTATTCTTACGTAATATACTATGATTATGTTATGGTTATTGGGCATTGTTATGAAGACGGGTGGTTCCGTGATAAATTAAGGGCGGGTGAGCCCGATATAGCTCTCTAATGCATTGGGTAACGCGAAGGAGTTAAACTTTAACGTTTTCTGAAGAGATTTAGGGAATATACAATGATGGGTAATCCAAATGTAACCAAGAGGGTTACTCCCTACGTAATAATGTTATGAATGCCTCAAGTTACCTTTATGTCTTATGATTTCTATGATTTATTCATGATTCTATGAGGTATGTTAAAGTGCTTATGTTTTATGGGTAAAGTATGATTTCATTCTTATGTATATATGTAATCATGTTTCCCTTACATACTTTTTATAACCCTTACAGAACTTTTTATGCTCATCCAAATTTTTTTAATTGTTTATCACAGGTCAAGGGAATGATACATGATATGATGATAGTGTCAAGGAAGTGTCATGAAAGAATCCATGTTTTATTTTAAATATGTTTCCGCTGATGGATAAAATGAATACTATCTTTTATGTAACCACTTTGTTTAAATGTTTAATGTAATGAATGTTTTATGATCTAATTCTCTAAAACTCTAAACATGAAAAGATTATCAATGTGTAATCTTGTAATAATTCAAGATTAAGTAAGGTTTAAGGATAGGGCCTTATACTAACTATAGTTTGGGATTATGACACTCATATTACATAGTGATTATAAAGGGGATAGTTTAAGGTGATTGTTATGTAGGTTCTGCTGAGTATGACAATCCAGACATAGAAAAATGGGTAGTTAAAGCATACCATACTTGTGTTTGAGGATATATTGTATGCATGGGTCATATGCGTTGGAGGATCTTGGGATAAGAACCTAGATTTGGTAAAGTATTTATTTAATAATTGATATTAGTATACAATTCATATGGAACCATAATAGGCTCTTTATGTAAGTTCATTATGATCAATGTTATATTGGATTGATGAAGTTGAGCTAGAGTTGATGGGATCACATCTTGTGTAGGGGACATTGGAATAAGTGCATTTTATTTGCAAGAGTATGGATAAATATAATAGTTGATGTAAGTCGTATAATGATAGATGAGGAATAAATATATAGTTTACAAATGGTGACTGTCTGTTCCTTCAGGTGTCACCTCAATTGGTTTACCACATTATATGGAGATAGGGCAAGTCAGCACCCCTGTTTGTGGGATGATTTGATCTTGCAGATAGAATCAGTCCAATGGAGTACTAATTGGCTCCTCCATAGTGATACAGTACAATGAATTATGTTTAACATGAAGTGAAACAATCTTAGTATCATCCTGAACCATCCCATGTGATCGAATGATGATGTGGATCTAGATAAAGATGCATCTTTGGAGGAGTATCTAATACGTGTGTTTGATCATAGTGAGAAAGTGTTCCAAGGGATGATAGAGTTGATATTCCATATATATATATATATATGTTCATGAAGAAACATGGTGGAGAGAAAAACATTTGAGGGTTCAATAGCCTGGTCTTTTTGGTTCTGAATCTTAGAGATTCTAGGGAGTATAAATTGAGGATAAACTATTATAAGTTGTGGAGATTGTAATATCCCTTACTTTTCGAGATATACCTCGATATCATTTTTGATATTATTTTATCATTTTTTGATAATGAATTTTTTGGGATTTACATTAGCGTGCGTCTTTTCAAAAAATAAAAAAACTTGAAAGGTTTAAAGGAAGTGCAATTTTGGATCTTGTTTTTAACTAAGAGGGTCCCTTGGCCTAGAAAACTGTGATGACCCAAATAGAGGAAAATTACATGGTTTTTCAAAATTTCGACCCTTTTAGGAGTAAAATTTCACCACATTAAGAATGAAGATTAGGGTTTAGTCACATATTTAGGGAAAACTATTCACCCCTTCATATGAAACCATCACATCTTTGTAATTAACCTGAAAAGTAGTATTAAAATTTCCCGAACCCCCAAAACTCACCCAAATCGACTACCATTCAACTCTTTACATCCTTTCAAGATTTGAGAATCTCCCACGTGGTTCTGAATCCATTTTAACCTCTATTATTGGTGGTTTCAATCCCATATCGATGATATTCACCCATCCCGATAAGAGAATCTCATCCTGATTGGTGTCCCATTAATCTCACCTACATTAAGAGAAGTTACATAATATTATGAATAGATAGAAATCCAGTATTTTGGATTATGATCTATGATTGTATATCTGGATATACATTTCATTGAACATTAATTTTTCAATCTTGTTTTATGTTTCAGATCCCAATCTCATTTTACATCGCAACTTTATTTAAATTGGTGTTTTTTCTTAGGCGACCATTCATCAACAAATTGAGGTAGCTTGTATATTAATCAAATCCCATTACCATTATTTTATTTAAGTGTTGTTAATTTTAGAGTTTATAGGGTTCATTTAGTATTCAGTTTCTCTTAAATTGAATTAATCAATGTGCTCAATTAATTAATTATGGGATAAGGATTTTTTTGAATAAGGTGACCTTGGAATTTATATAATAATTTGTCATATTAACTATTATGATATTTAAATTGTGAAATTAGGATAATTAATTTATTAATTGACTATAGAGATATATTATTTTGAATTGGGAATAATTAATTATATAATTAATTTTTTGAATTTTTAAATTCTGGGATTTTGGAATTATTAATTTCTTAAATAATTATTAGAGTATTGAAATAATTTATTGTGATTAATTATTTGTTGAATTAATTACATGGAGTTATTTAATTATTTAATTATTGAATTAATTAATGTGATATAGGTGATTAATTTGTTTTTGAATTAATTAAAGGAAATATACATGATTTATTAATTTATGAATTAATTAATGTAAGAATGTGGTGGTTAATTATGGTAAGCAAATTAATATTTATTGTTATTTATTTGTGTCACCCCCCAGTTTGAGGTATGTAAAAGTTTTATGTTTTTTTATATGTTTAATGTTCTTGGGATGAATTAGGATATTTTTGGAAATGTTCGAATCAATTTTGGAACGTTTGGAAGCCTTTTTAAGGATGTACAATTTGAGAATGATTAGAGGAATCCATACGATATGAAGCCATGCAGGCAGAGGGGTCACACACACCTTGTGTACAATTTTTCTAATAGTGTAAGGAATCCATGCAAGATTTCCAATTGATGCAACAGTAGAAGAACAATTAGCATGCAGTTTTTCTAACCATGTGATCTAACTATACTACGCCTAAAAATGGGTTTTTTGAAAATCCCGGATTAGTCGATATTTCCATTAAGACACAAAAACATCATCCAATTCAAGCCTCACCCTGGATTTCATCTTCTCATGGGTTAGGGTGTTCCCCCAATCATTTTTGATTTGAACTGAGTGGTTTTATTGGTGTTGTTGAGCCGATTCTTTTCTCTTAGTTTTCCTTACATAGTTATTTTTGGGTATCTCTAGATATAGTCTTCCCTCTCTCTATGTTTTCAAGATCTAAACCTGCTTTGTGTAGATATTCGGGTTTTGTTTCCTTGATAAATGATTGTAATGATTATTGATGATAAGTAAGGATATATATAGTGGATTTCGTAGATCATTTGTATCGAATGGGGTGCAGTTTCTTGTCGGTTGAATTCACTGGATCCCTAAAGGTAGGTGGAATCTCTCTCAACTGCACTTGGTTAAAATAATGGTTTTGGTCACAATTAATTTGTTTCGTGAAATTAATTATTATAATAATTTTTTGGATTTTGGGGAAATTTGGTTATTGATGCAAAAGGGAGATTTTTGTGAGATTTTAAATTGTTGGTTTTAAAACCTTTATTTGTTGATTATGAAAAATGTCTTTTAAAATATAGTTTCTAATAAAGATTTTCTTTATTGAAATGTGGTTGGTCAAGGAATGTTTGTTAATGGGTGTTTTCAATAAATTAAGGATCTATTGAAGTTAAATGGAATGTGAGGGAAATGCTTATTTTCATGTGGTGTGGACTAGCTGTATTCTAGTATTTTTTTATTGGATTGTGAATGTTATTCTTGTGATTAGGTTGATGTGAAGTGGGCGGGGAGTACCAACATAAAAAGAGTATGGAGTATGGACGAAAGGGCCACCATCACTGATAGTTGTGCAATATGTACCAGTCGATATGGAAAGTAGTAAATATTTTTGGGTGGGATGTTCCACCATGTTTTTTTACTTATTGTGTGTTGCTATGAAAACAGAAAATTGTTGTGTTGATTTAAATGGGTGAAGTGGCATGTGGAATGGGTTTTTTGGATTTCCTATTTATTGTGGGAATTTGGGTGAAAATGAATTCTTAAATGAGTGTTTGGATAGTTTTATGTTGTTCTAGTATTTAATGATTTATATAAATTGATTTATATTAATTCTCTAATGGTTACATTCTAGTACAATGTGTAATTATGTAATTTGGGGAAAACCTACTGAGTATTTATAATCACCCCTATATTGTAAATTTGGTTCTTTTGTATATTTTTTACTCCAAGACATAGGTAATGGTAAGGAATCTCATTTTTCTAGTTGTTCATCAGGTGGATTTTGTGATGGTGTGGTGCTTGGAGCATGGAGCTTGGTGTGGAGTAATGGATGGTGTCCTATCTATTTGGGGTCTTGTTTCTTAGTCTTCTACTTTTTATTCATATTTTGTTTTGGTGGTATTGAGATTTGGGAATTCTTATTGAATAGTTTGGTTGTCTTTTGATAATTAATGGGTTTATTTTCTTTGATGGCATGCATCATTTACTTTTTTATATTGGATTTTTTGGATGATGATTTGATCTCAAGGTAAAATAATTCCAAAATTTATTCTCAAATATCTCAGCATTTCATTCCAACCTTTGGTTCCTTCGGAACATCGATTAAGGAAAATTAGAATTCATCCACCCTCTCAAGACATTTATAACAGGAGGGATGGTACCAGTGGTATTAGTTTGTACAGTCCATGGATTTAATGTGATAGCAGTTGTTCAGTCCTTTGGCATTGCCTATTGGTCTCGATGTTGACATTAATTCCTGGTTTATGCCATGATTCGGGATGGTAGTAAGGAAGATGATTGTCGTAACATTGCATTTATAGAAATAAAATAAATTTCTAACCCTTTTATTATGGCCATCAAGTTACCAAGAACATGCATACATAAGTTTTTGGACAAAGTTATAAGCATTGGATATCTAATTTTCATGGGTGTAGCCAATGAGATGAGCATCGCATGGATGTTATAAATGAATTCCCACTAGGAATCATATTTAATTGTAGTGTAATGATCTATGTTGTGATATGAATTTGTTAATTGGGTTTCAAAATGGAAGTATTTAGAAGTTGGAAACTTCTGGTATTTTGAAAATGGGTTGATTTTCAAAACATGGTGGATTTCTCAAAGTAACGCCACATTGGAAATATGAACTTTTGGAAATCTTGTTTGTGAAATTTGTTTTGAAATTGAATTTGGAAATTTTATTTCATTCTTTGTTAACTAATTGGGACTTATTATTTTTGTTATATTGATAGAAATGGAACTTTTTAGGCATCATAGAGACCACCCAGAGGATGTTTCTGAAAATGTGATAGCACATGAGCCTCAGGTGAACCAATAGCTTGTATATAGTAGATTGATTGCTTTCCATTACATGGGAAATGGGAATAATGTAGATGAACTAAAGCAGGAGGATCATGAGGTTTAGTTTCAACATCATAATTCTCCCATAATTATGGTTGATTCAATGCTAAAAATGGCTAATTCGTGGAAAAACAGAATGACTTGGATATTAGACTTATTGGGAACACCGGCAGAGCTCAACGTGAATATAGCCACATGAATTTGGGAATATCATTCCCTTCAGTGGTGGTAGCTAGTGGTCCATGATAGGACGGACCATGGTGTGGCATGGGAGGGGTATTAGAAATTGTTGAATAAAGAATTCTACCCTCACACATACATAATTTAGTGTACAATTGATTTATTTATTTTAATGTTAGAGAACATGGGGGTAACAGAATATGCATCTAGGATTATAAACATAGATAATTTTTCAAATATGGTGGTTGGTAGTAAATTAGTAAAGGTTTGAATTCTAGAAGTTGGGTTGAGGCAAGAAATTTGTTCCATGATAGCTGTGTTATTTATAAATGATTACATGAAAATGGTATTTTCAGATATGGTGGAGGAGTGGGATATTTTTGGAGCTATATGTAGGAAAACTATGTTGTTACCCATGGTGAATAGTGGGAACTAGAATGATTGAATCAAGAAGAAGAGAGACATTTATTTCCAAGGTGGGGGTTTGACTCAGAATCCAATGGTACGATATTGGAATCTTACTCTGAAACCTATGAGTAAAACATTGTGTTTGTAGTGTTGATCTATGAGCCACATCATGTGGGATTATACAGAACAACCTTGAACATATCAAAATTGTAAAAAGATGTGGAATATGCAATATTATTGTCGGAATACTCCTAGTATGGGTGTCTATGACACTCTGCAGGGGTCACAGGGGTCTTATGCCTCAATGGGATCGAGACAGCAACATACCCCCTGGCAGGAGATTAATGATGATCATCGTGATTCTAGAAATACCATGCGCCTCAATAGGGTAATAAATAGAAGATTATGGAAATCAAGTAGATGATTCTGGATAAATAGGATGTGATGGATGACCAGTCGGGACCATCCCTGATGTGAGGTATAGTTCTTTTAAATTCCAAATTGATGCAATCATTTTTTGATACATGTGAAACCCATTCATCCCATACTTCTCAAATCATTTATTTGTTGGGTTTAGAAGTTGAAACTATTCTTTTTATTTTGAAATGAAAAACTCCTCTGGGTCAAAGAGAGTGTCGAGCTTTCCTCTATAGAGCGTGTTTATTAGTTTTAGATGACATTGAATTGAAGTGGGATTTCTTAGTTATTAAGAAGGATGCATATGATATAATCCGTGGAATGGATTTTTTGGTGACTGAGGATTGTGTTATACATCTTTTTAGGGGAGATAAGACTGATAAGAAGGGTGCAACAGGCTTCTTGGCACCAACAGTTGGCATAATATTATATCAGTTAATGACTTTCTTATTGAAATCAGTGTAATGTGTTGAACATAGTCTTCCTCTGGATGTTTTGGACCTGATTAGGGACATACTCCCTTAAGATTTATCAGGGTTTCCACCTGTGATGGAAGTGAAGATTATGAATGAACTCATTCTAGGGACAAGTGATATCTCACTTCCATCATACCATATGGAACTGACAGAATTGTAGGAATTTAAGGTTATGTTATAAGAGTTATAAAACAAAGGGTTCGTCCAGCCTAGCATGTCTTTATGGGAAGCACCAATTTTTTAAGTCAAAATAATGGATGGAACTCTATGACTCCATTTTGATTATCATATACTTAATCAGGATATGATAGGGAACTGATATAAACTTCCGTGCATTGTTGATTTGTTTGACCAGCTTATGGGAACTCAGTTGTTCTCCAAGACTGACTTGTGAGCGGGATATCATCAATTGTAGGTCAGGGAGGAACATATTCCCAACCAGTTTTCAAAAGTAGATATGTCCATTGTGAGTATGTGGTTATTTCCATTGGTCTAACAAATGCACAAATTGTGTTCATCACATTGATGAATAAGGTTTTTAGAGATATATGGAATCTTTTGTGGCGGTATTTGTGGATTTCATACTGTTGTATTCGAGGACATGGGTAAAGGCAATAGTTTTTGGGATCTTCAGAGATAACCGGTTGTATGACAAATTGTCAAAATGTGAATTTTTTATATGGGTGGATTTTTTCCTTTCCCATGTTATTTCTGAGAAAGCTGTTTCAGATGATTTAAAAATATAGAGGATGTTATCTCATGGGGTCTTCCAATGAAATTATTTTAGATACAGAGCATCCTTGTCTTCTTGGTATTATTGACATTTTGATTGTGATTTCTCACAATTGGATTTTCCATTGAATTTATTGATGAGGAATAATATCCCATTTCAATGGGTTAAGAAGTGTCAGAAATGCTTTGAAGAGTTAAAGGGTTTCCATACATCCACACCAATATTGGGTTTTCTTGAATTAGGGAATGTTTATGTGGTGTATTTTGATGCATCAAGATCAATGTTGGAGTGCGTTCTCATGAAGGGGGGTCATGTAGTTTCTTATAGTTCATTGTAGTAGAGGATTCAAGAGATTAACTACCCAACAAATGATTTGATGTTGGTGATAGTGGTTCAAGAATTAAAAATGTGTCATCATTATCTGTTGAGTGAGAAATTTATAGTGTTTACCGATCACATGTGCTTCAAGAATATTTCCTCACATAGAGATTTGAATTTTAGGAAAATGAGATGGGTGGAATATCTACAGTGGTTTTATTTTGACATAATGTACACATCAGGTATGGGAAATTTGGTAGTGGATGAATTATTTTTAAAATCATATGATCAAGTGGTGAAAAAGGCATCAGATAAGTGGAAGTTGATGTTTATCATAGCCGACATGCAGTTGGAATATGAGGACCAGTGTAAAAGAGATGTATTATTTCGGTTTGTGTTAGTTCTTGACATGGATTGTTTGGTTATTGAGACATAGGCATATGATTCTGAATGTATGGAGATGAGGTCAAAACTCAGTTGTGGAGAGGCTGTAAAGAGTTGGGAACTGAATGGGAATTTAGTATAGTTTTTTAGAATAGGATGGTGGTACTAGTGGCATGTTACGATTGATTCTTCAGGGCTTATTATAATTCTATGTGGGTTGTCCATCGTAGAATTCATAAGATGTATGATGTATTTTAATAATAGTTTCACGTTTACACTATGAAAAAGTATGTGTCTGAGTTTGTTTCGAGATATTTTACTTGATTGTATGTCAAGGAAGATTATTAGCAGCCAGTAGGAATTTTGCATTCTTTACCTATCCCAGTGTGGAAATGGGAGAGGTGATTTTGTGAGGAGTCTCCCCAGAACTGTCTGAAATCACGATGATAAATGGGTGATTGTGGATCGGCTCAAAATGTCATCCCATTTAATTTGGATTTGTGAATCACATATACTGGAGGATCTATCCAAAATATATAATTTAGAGGGTTTAAAGGGGCATGGTGTCCCAGTTTCCATTGTATCATATAGGGATATGAGTTGGACATCTATTTTTTCAATCCTTGCATGAATCCCTTTGGACACAGTTGATGATGAGCATGACGTATCATCCTTATACGGATGGCCAATCCAAGAGGACAATAAAAAATGGAGGATATATTAACGGCATATGTGACGGATTTTGGTTGTTCATGGGAGGAGCACTTATCCTGTACGTGGAGTTATCTTATAGTAAAAGTTATCAAGCATCAATGCGTATCGCTACGTTTGATACATTATATGGGTTTATGTATTGTTCTCTACAATGTTGGGTGAAATGAGTGATACTTCGATGATTGGCTTGAGCCTTGTACAAGAGAGTACTAAGAAAATCATGTTGATCCGAATGTGGACGGAGATGGCTCAAAGTCCTTAGAAATTGATTGTTTTCCATCATCAAGGACCGTTGTCATTTGAGGTGAGTGATCATGTGTTTTTGAGAATATCTCATATGTTGAGACATCATCTGTTTGTAGGTAGGGTAAATTATCTCAAATGTATTTTGGGTCGGCAATGTGAGAAAGGAGATAAGGATCCCTGATTCCTGCCTTCAGTAGGCCCTGGAATGGTGACTAGAACCGAATATATAGTAAACACACATTGGGAGACATTACCCTATAAGAGAACACATGTTAAAGATAGATTTATGATAGACCCCAAAAAACTACAACCCATGCTGAAATATAAAATAAATCCCATGTACACTTATTAAATTTGATGAAAAACAAATACCAATAAATGGGGAAAACATCAAGTACCCCAAAGAAAGTAAAAAACATCGGCAACCACAAGCCCAAACAGCTCCAACAACCACATGCTAGTATATACTAGTATGATCTCCAACCTCCTCCAACTGTCCTGAAAATCTTATTTTAGATACATATGGTGAGTATAACATTATACTATGTAGGATCCTCTCTAGAGACTCTCATGAAAAGTAAGAAAGCATGTTAAAGCACAGTGAACAACAAGTGAAACAAATTCTTCCCCTAAACTGGTATTCTAGGTTCCCATCCTCACCAAGGACACTCTCACATAGTATCCAATACATGAGTATTTAATATAATAATGATATCAAGTGTAACCAGCTACCAATTCCCCATTGGTTTTTCACTTTTCCCCCAACATCGCACGTCATAATCATCTCTCTCAAAAAGGATTTCCCATTGTCACCTGGGCGAAGAACCACAACATGAACTTCGTGCAAAAAAACCATCAAAGCCACATAAGCAAAGTAACCTGATAGTTTCTAAGATCCACCACAGCTTTTATAACATGTATCATACGTCTGGTATTAAACCCTAAGCTACTATAGCCCACACACCGAGTAAGGATCCTCAAGCCATCATAGCCTATACACATTACACCTATAGTAGTCCATATATAACTATATCCATAATATATGTTTGCAAATATTCAAAATCCATTACAACCCTCTCCATACATATATGTGGAAAAATAACCATTGTTCCTACTAGCACATGTAACTACCAATTGAAAAGAGTGGGGCCAAAGGGGATAGTCAGTTATCCATCCTACCATCGAAATGTTGATGAAAACACACCCCCAGGGCTCAAAACCCTCGAGGCGTCAGTTACCCTTACTGACTGGGTGGAGTAGCATATAGAATCAAAAAAAGTATAGAATATACTATATCTCACAACCACTCTATGAGAATAACCCAGTCATTAACTCAACTGCAGCTAACGTCTCTCTGATTCTCATTTTCCACTTCGTTGACTAGGATTCTTATAAGAACACATCCATTTAAAGAGATTTATTACCTTAGTTCAATCCATTTTTATATGTTGAAATTTATGTTAATTAATTATATAAAAACCAATTAACCATTAACAATTTCAACATTTACATCATTAGCAGCACACCCAAAGGTCCCTTTTCCATTAAATTAAAACATCAACATTGCTTCTAAGAAAACTCCAAACCCATGGTTAAACATCATTTATTCAAATACATATTTATAGAATTACATTCCCATATTCTGAGGCATTCTAAGAAAACATTTTATACTACTAAACACATGGGGGCTCAATATGGTGAGCTGATGAACTACCTGTCGATCCATTTACACCTATAGCAATAGTGTAGTCCTATCCTCCCTTGAGAGGAAAAACAAAGAATTCATGTGGCATACCCCACATGTCGTCGCCCCATTCAGAAGATGGGTAAGCAAGAAAAACTTCCTATATAAGTGGAAATTATAATGAAGATAAACATACAATAAGAATCAACAAGCATCCAAACTTTCATATCCAACACATTTCATCATTCTTGGTGTACTCCCCAACACCCACATTTATTAACTGGTGCATCTAGCCACTCTAGGTGTCAACTCCTACCACAACTAGTAGGTCTCCCTACACCCACAGGTAAAAATAAAACATTTTTTATATCACATTAATCTATACAATCTCACTTGAACAGTCGCATCACATTTTTAAGATAAATCTATTGGCATCAACATTATTAATGGGACATTAAAAACAATAGCATGCCAAAACATTTGGAAAAACTAAATAGACACTTCTTTAAAATCCAAAACCAATATGATTACCCATTCAAGGTCCCAAATTATAATTATTCATGTCACAAATATATTTAAAAAATCAAACATTTATTTAGATATAACAAAATACTTAGAAAATCCAACTGGGTATTTCATCGAATACTTCGTGATTATAATTTATCAAAATAATCCCAATTATCAAAAAACAAGGAAGACAACACCACTTTTGAAACCAAAAATATAATTCAAATATCTTATATTACTATTACATATTAATGAAACTTAAATAAAATGAAATCAATGACAAATAAATAAAAAAGGAAACCATAATGGGAAACCAACCTCCGACTCATAGTTCATCAACATCAGACACTTGTGATGACACTATAATGGTGACATGACTGAATATCTACCCATGGGAACCCAAAACATAAAAAAAAAATACACTACATAAATTAAATTATAATGAATCCCTAGACCCATGTAACCATGGGAGATAGATATCTCATGTTAAAATGAAAGAAAGAATATGAAAGAGGAGGGAAGAAGGGAATAAATTAAAAAATCCATCTTTAAACATGATTAATGACCTTAGATAAACAATGAAAAGAATAGTAGAGTCTTAGTGAAGGAGGGAGAGGCCTCCCTATGGATGTACGAACTAGGCGGAGAAGAAAATTGACTTTTTTTGTTTAAAACCTTTGGATTTATAGATGAAATTTCAAAATTTTAAGATCTTTGAAGCTCACACAGTTTACAAAATTGGGATCCAATTGTGTTCCCCTTACGTGACGCACCTAGGCACTCAAAATGTATGGTTTCATTGTCTACAACCTACACACTAATCATTTGAAATGGGTTTTTTTCTAATATATAGTCTCTCTGCAGACATTCCACATAGTTTCACAAATCATGATCAAGTCATGCTCTACAAGTCATCAACATGCACATGAATACAAAGCTTCCTCGAGTAGGTCTCACAGTTTTCCCAATCTATTCAATGAGAATGTTCCAAAAGAAATAATTCATGAAAAATGTAATTTTAACATTTCAAAATCATAAACTCAAGTTAAAAAAACCCAGTAAAAAAATGTAAACCATATTATTGGTAAAAATAAATATTTGGGTGTTCTAATTTTTCCCACAATAACACTTTCCTAAATATAAAGACATAAAATCTTCTAGTTGATTAATCAAAGACTAATAATTTCTATAACCACCTGATGTAGCAAATAAAACCTGAAAAAAATTATGAACCTCTAAAAAAGCCATTCTTATTTTCTGAAAAAAGACAATTGATACCACTTCTCGAGAGATAATGTGAAATTCAAGAGAAAACATCTATAACCAGCCTCATCCAATACCATTTGTCATACTCTCAAGAATCCCAAAATTCACTAAAAATGAAAATGAACATGAAATTATATAGCGTCATATGAAGAAACTTATATCCAAGGTAGCCCAAAACACATAACTGGATTATCAATATGGAATTACAAAATGGACACCCCATCATTTAAAAACTACTAAGTCTGATAATTTCTAAATGAATCCACAATTGTACCTATAGGGTTTTCCCACCATTATGAAAAAAATATTGAACTGATAACACATAACCTCATAAAAAGTTAACATGAGCCCACTTGGAAACGTTCCCCCACCATGATCGACAAAATCACAAAAGAAGGGGGAGAAAAAACATATAAAATAAGAATCCTTAAACTGTCTACATTCCTGCAATGAATAAAAAATATAGAACAAGGTCCCTCACACCCCTGAGATTCTTGAAAAGTGTTAGCTCCACTAATGGGCCAATGGATAGAGCCATATTGTTTGATTCATCTACTACCTCATAGTCATGAGTTGAAGATCCCCAGTCCAAACAACTTAATTTTACCAGAACAGAGGTTTCAATAGATAAACAATCAAATAAATTTCACCCTAGATGAAAAACAATAGAAATAATACACACAATAAAACAAACCACTACTCATGTGGGAATGAATTTACATGATCCAAAAGAAAAACATGATTCCATTATAATATATGTTCTTTAGAAATTCCACAACATACCCTTTTAAATTTTAAAGATAACTAATCATTGCAAGGAGCCTACTGGAAAATCTTCCACAATATAATGAAACACTAAAATTTACAGGGACATAAACCGAGCCCCAATAGCACTCTAATCCGGTGAATTATCTCCATAACACATTCTAGAAACACCCAATCAAAAACATTTAAAGTGACATAGGAATCCAAATTAATGATAGGAATAAAAATAATTCATACAAAAAGACTTCATATGATCTAGTTTTCCACACAGATGACACACCACGATCTTTCACTTGGATGAAGATGAATAAATATTAAGAGATAATTTATTTTTTTCCCCGTACCAACATCATCATGTCGCCACCCCATTTACAAACTATAATCCCCCTAAAAAATTATAGGTATTTAAGTAGGCATTACTACATGAAGCACCCCCTCTATTTTATATTCAACATGAACATTGTTACTTATCACATCTGAAAAAGAGGTTTTATTTCATTGTAAAACCCTTTGGTTTCACATCATTATGAATTCAAAACACAGAATTACTTACCTTAGAGGAATCATATATGGACCATTATGAAGTATAAGGAACACTATCCATGAAATGATATAAGTACTCAAACACCAATACTTCACCAATATATAATTAGTACATCTCCATTAACTTTATCACCATCACCTCCTCAAAAAAATATTGTCAGATGAACAATGCCTTGAATAACACTTATGTAAAATATTCCTGAGGCTTTCCCAAGAGATCAGCTTCCACCATTTCCAATCCAGTCCTTCCATAATTAATGTGGATGAATTTTTCTTTAACGACATGGGAACCTTAATGAGGCTGAAGTCTCATTCAATTGTTTCCATTCACTCTTTCTCTTGTGGTGGATTCATTTTACCATAAAATAAAGGTGGATTATATTTTAAAAACTCAACAATAAATTACTTCTATTGATTAACTTGAAATCCATTCATTTAATAATCACCCTTCGTTATACCATGAATATAAATCAAATATATATGGGGGAGAACAATGACAAATAATAAAGACAGTATTTATATCAGAACCATCTATGAAACAAGAGTTCTCAAACTCACAATTTATTGATACAAAACTTCCTAAATAATGGAAAAACAAGGAACCCATCCATTAGATATCAGAAACACTACAATATTTTTTTCTTAAAAACGCATTCAATTAAATGAAAACGTAATGGGTTTCACAATCAATAATGATATTTATTAGGGTATCACTACATGAACATTCTATTGCCACCCCAGGAACCCATCAACCATGTGATGTAATGCCCCGACCCTAGTTACCCAGAGTCGGTGCATTATTACATAACATTGGCATTATCACAAGAAAGATCAAATCTCGAAAGATCGATTCGTTTAGTGGCCTTTGAAACACTAGATATATTCATAAGTTTTACATTACATCATAAAATGAAAAAATACTACAACAACATAATGTCTCCACAGTCCACACTATTATCCCCTCATAATATCCCTGCAGGTCATTCATAACTAACTTCTTCACATCCTGGGAAAAATAAAACATAGAAAAGGGGTGAGCTCAAATGCCCAGTAAGGATAACAATATAGAGGAACATTCAAAAATAAGCATAAACATTTAAGGCAATTAATTACTAAAACAAAAGCCTTTTAAACTTGAACTTAAACATAGTATGGAAAAAGTAAAATGATATAATGCCATTTACTTGTTCACATGAATATTCTACTAATCGAATAATCACATGGAATATCAATAACCACTTTCATAATGTTGGAATGCATAATGCCAGACTATCATAACCACATAGCCAAGGCCTCGTGACAAAAATACAAATAAGATTTTGCCAAGTCCTTGTGCCAAAACACTAGTTTGTCTCATGAGACCTACCGATGCATCGAGGAGCTAGAGTGGGCTCCATGTGTCACATATTAAGTCCAATGCATTCCCATATGAAAAGGTTTAAACATAACATTAACATTCGTATTAAAACTAGCATACGAAATGTCAATAATTTCATCATAAACTATGAATGGTATAAAAATAGCACATCCACAGTCAAACATATCACAAAACCTTCAATACAATATAGAAGTTTTGTATCATAATAAATCAACTTCAAATAAGCGTAAAATATATCAAAGGATGTTGACATAGATGAAATCAAAACACTTTTTAGAGAAATATCTCTTTCTATTTTTGGAATCATTTAAGAGCCATATAAAATAAAACATTTTCTTGAAAATATTCTTATAAGCTTGTAAGGAAAGCTTTGAATATTTTATAACGGCAGAAAATAACCGCACCCGCCGTATAAGTTAAAAAAAACATTCTTACCTTAATTATATCGAAAAGGTTAAAAAGGACCTTGTTTTGAAAACGACGGAAAGATTCCTTTTATAAAAAGTAAAAAAAGGGTATAAATGACTTTAACCCATATTATTGTAAAAATTTTTTGAAATACATTTTGAAGAAACATGGATGTGGATGATAACGAGATCCCAGTAGATTATTACGTATAAACAACCTCGGATAATGAAGAGATTGTGAAATAACCCTTACCAATTTGGTAACTTATGAAACATACAACCCATTAAAGAGGTATCATACAATGAATATGTAAATACATATAAATTAGAGTTTATTA
This sequence comes from Viscum album, assembly GCA_963277665.1. Taxonomy (NCBI): domain Eukaryota; kingdom Viridiplantae; phylum Streptophyta; class Magnoliopsida; order Santalales; family Viscaceae; genus Viscum; species Viscum album. The sequence continues at coordinate 2,042,691,336 of OY728126.1, read as the reverse complement.
CACAAAGAATATAATTATGGGCATTACATACACCACACAAAAGGTGATGGTGGCAATATGGCATGAATCTCACGGGAATAAGGAATGAGATGAAAACCCCTTACCTTGTACATTTCCTTGGTTGGGGTAGGTTAAAATCCTGTATAATGGTGAAGTAATTGTTATTAAATTATAAAAGAATCATATATATTAAAAGATATCATATATGATCTTTTAATATTGATTTGATAATAATATCTTAATATTATCGTTGTTTCGGGTGTTAACTTACTTGTTTTCTTTTATATGTTTTGTTACGTAAGACATGTTTGTAATGAATAGGTTGTATATAATTCATATCTAGAATGATATCAAGTCCTTAAACATCATTTTGAAATCATCAAATGATAATTATACTTGAATGGATAAGATGGAGAATGAATCTTATCGCGTTCGTGGAGACGGTAGTCCGTACGTACGCACGAGCGACAATATCATTCTTTTGATATTAAAATAATATATAAATGGATGTTATATCATATATACAGAATAATTAACTTGTTATATTTATTATTTACATGAGTTACACATCATTATTGTACCCATCCAAATAATAATATATTGAATAACAATTACACCACGACGTGGAGACGGTAAGCCGTACGTACGCACGTATGGTGACATGTTATTCAAAGGGTTGATAGAATACTGAATATGGTTGTACCATATTTATAATAACATCACAGTATATTTGAGATACTGGATTTATTATTTTAGAATGGTAACAACAAAGGAATAAGAAGTGGAAGAAGAAATGAACTTGGAAAAAGGGTGGTGAAATCATTACCTCTTCTTCGGGTTCTTCCTTTTGATTTGATCAAAAGGGATCCTTAGGTTGGCTTTCTGATCCAACTAAGGCCTCTAGGTTGTATTGAGGGAAGTTGGGAGAGTATTTGGGCAGAGTTTGGCCGAACCAAAAAGATTTTAAGGTGTGAAGAAAAGAGAAGGAGGAGTGCCCTTTTATAAGAGGGGTGAGGGGCACCTTTGGAAAAGCTAGAGATATTAGTTTATAATAAATTAATAATCGGTTTCAAATGGCTCCAAAGTTGACTATTCAAATGTTAAGGTGGGGATGGGTCTAAAACAACTCAACCAATAGAATTTAGACAGGTTTGGGTACTTATATTAACCTTATCGTTAAGTATTAACTCTAAGTTAATTAGTTTCACTTTTACAATGTCTCTTTGTATTTTTATATAATATGGTTAATAAACTTACTATATACATCCAAGATACCCCCAAGTGGTCCATTAATTAAGAACCTATCATGATATAAGTCTCTTTTACCGAATCTTATATTTTTAGAAATTTAATATCAATTAATAATATAATATTTGTTTTCAGAACTCTTTTTTGTCAATTTTGAAACTATTCAATAGTTTATTTTTGTGAAACTCATAACAGATTGATTACTTCGAACAAAGTCAATTAAATCAATCCTAATATATCATATTATCCTATAAAATTAGTTAAATTTATTAAAAGTTTCATATTATATTTATTTGGGTATTTATAATATCAATTAGTTTAATTTTTCACTATTATAGTAATTACTACATCATCATTGTGTCATAATCAAATTAAATCATTTAATGTCTAAAAATTATAAATAAAATATAATTATGTAGGAAATATTTTTATATTTCTAATGAATATTTATTATCTAAAATACAACATATATAACCCTATGTAACAATTTTTTTTCTAAAAGATATATGTTTGTGTCATTTCTGTATTCATTTTAACTTAATTAAAATAAAGTGTCCTTATCACCTACAAGTGGCACCATGGGGTCCCAAAATCGACCCAAAGATGCCTATGGTAGAAGATGTATCAACCAATAAGTCTAGGACACGTTTTAGGGTAATTTAGTATTATTATAATATTATTTTTTTAACCCTTATTTACCGGATTTACCCTTAACCATGGTAAATAAAATATTTACCGCAGTAATTATTCATAATGTCTAAAAATAAAAGTTACTTATTTACACAATTTGAACATACTGATTCCAAATATGGAATCCATTTTTCTAAATTCAAAACACAGAAGTGGCAGAAATTAATTTAAAATTAATTCCCGCTGTCAAAACAAAAAGCGTGTTTTTAAGAGATAATAACTATCAAAAGATTGACACTTGTTTATGTTCGGTTTAATTGTAAAATTATGTCCAATGACCAAAATTATATTAAATGGTAAAAATATATTCTAAATATACTTTAAAACCACTCAAATTCATAATTTATCACTATTAATTATTTTGATTAAAAAAGTTGTTTTTAATTAAAATTTAGTAATTTTCACTATTCATCAATATATGAAAGTTATCCAAAAAGTACCAAAATTTCACCTTAGGATAAATTCGATATTCAGAATAAATAAATGAAGCCCATTTTAAAATATAAAATATATATAATTTCAAAAGGTAGGTATTTCTATTCATAACGGCTAGTTTAATTGGTTATGGTGTGTTAGAACTCGATGTTGCGTACAACACACGCTATCACATTATTCAAAGAGAAGCGTACCGTAGAAGCTTGGGGTATTACATTCTCCCCTCCTTCAAATAATTTCGTCCTCAAAATTTCAAGAATACTTATCATGTGAAAAGACTCGGGTGATTCTTCATCATAAGTTTCTCGGGTTCCCACGTTGCCTCTTCCATCTTATGGTTTCTCCACAAAACTTTTACCAGACGTGTCGTCCGGTTTCTCAGTACTTGTTCTCTTGTATCAAGAATCCTGACAGGCACTTCACAATAAGACAGATCAGGTTCCAATTCTAATTCCTCATAGGTGAGTACATGCATTGGGTCAGGCATGTATTTTCTCAACAGAGATACGTGGAACATATCGTGAACTTTGGAGAGACTTGGCGGCATTGCCAATCGGTAAGCTACAGCCCCAATTCGTTCTAGAATTTCGAAAGGTCCGATGTACCTGGGACTCAATTATCTTTCTTACCAAAACGTATGACTCCCTTCCATAGAGATACCTTCAGGAAAACATGATCACAGACTTGAAATTCCAAATCCTTCCTTCGATTATCGGCATAGCTCTTCTGCCTACTTTGAGCTTCTTTGATGTGATTTTGGATTACCTTCACCTTTTCCACCGTTTCCTCCACCAGTTATGGGCCTACAAGTTTTCTTTCACCAACGTCATCCCAACAGGTTGGTGTACGACATCTCTTTCTGTATAATGCTTCATATGGTGCCATCTGAATACTCGAATGGAAGCTATTGTTATAGGAAAATTCTACCAGTGGTAATATTGATCCCACATACCCTGAAAGTCAAGTGAGAAAGATCTCAACATGTCTTCTAAGTTTTGAATAGTCCATTCTGATTGTCCATCTGTCTGAGGGTGGTAAGCAGTGCTCAAATGAAGTTCAGTATCCAGGGACTTCTGAAGACTTTTCCAAAATCTTGAAGTAAAACGGGGATCACGATCAGAAACAATCGATAAGGGTACTCCATGAAGTCTCACAACATCATTAATATATAGTCTTGCTAGACGTTCCAGGGGTAGATCTTCTTTTATAGCAAGAAAATGTGCTGACATGGTAAGACGATCAACAATAACCCATATTGCATCGTTCCTTCTAGGAGTCTTTGGTAGCCCATTGACAATGTCCATCGTAATATTGTCCCATTTCCACTCCGGTATGGGAAGAGGTTGCATGACTCCTCCAGGATGTTGCCTTCCAGCTTTCACTTGTTGGCAAACCATACATCTTGACACAAAATCAGCAATCTCCCTCTTCATGTTGTCCCACCAAAAATGTTCCTTCAAATCTCTATACATTTTGGTGCTCCCAGGGTGTATAGAGAAATTGGAACTATGAGCATCATCCAACAATTCCCTTTTTAGATCAGGTATATCGGGAACACAAAGTCTCTTCCCGAATTTCAAAATTCCATCTTCATACACAAAGTATCTCAATATCCCATCATTCACAGCTTTAATCTTCTTTTGGAATTCTTCATCATTGGTATGAGAACTCTTAATCCTTTTTAGTAAAGATGGTTTGGCAACCATTTGAAAAATAATTGATGTTTCACCTTCCCTGGTTATTCCCATGTCCATCTTCACTAGATCCATGAAAATTGGACCCCTTTCAATTCTCATCATGTTCAAAACTCCATGGTCTTTTCTACTCAAAGCATCTGCCACCTTGTTTTCTTTCCCCGGGTGGTAGTGTGTCGTGCAATCATAATCTTTGAGTAATTAAAGCCATCTCCTTTGCCTCATGTTGAGTTCTTTTTGTGAGAAAATATACTTCAAACTCTTGTGATCAGTATAAATCTCACATTTTTCACCATAAAGGTAGTGTCTCCATATCTTCAAAGCAAAGATCATAGCTGCTAACTCAATATCATGAGTAGGATAGTTTTGTTCATGAATTTTCAACTGTCGTGATGCATAGACAATAACTCTATCATTCTGCATAAGGACACAACCAAGTCCTTTCTTTGATGCATCACTATAAATAACGAACCCATCATTCCCCGATGGTAGAGTCAATATAGTAGCATTGACTAATCTTCTCTTTAGTTCTTCGAAACATTCTTCACACTCTTTTGTCCAAAAAAATTTAACCCCTTTACATGTGAGCTTCGTTAATGGGTTAGCCAATCGGGCAAAATTCTGGACGAAACGTTGATAATAACCTTCCAAACCAATAAAACCGTGTACCTCAGTTATACTCGTAGGTTCTGGCCATTCCTGGATTGCCTTGGTCTTAGAAGGATCAACAGAGATTCCATCTTTAGAGACAATATGGCCAAGAAAAGAAATCTCCTGAAGCCATAATTCACACTTGCTAAACTTCCCATATAATTCATGCCTCCTCAGAGTCTTCAAGATAATGTGCAAGTGATTTTCATGATCTTCGTAGGTTTTGGAGTATACCAATATATCATCAATAATTACCACCAAAAATTCATCGAGATACTCCTTGAAAACTCTATTCATCAGATCCATGAATACAGAGGGTGAATTAGTCAATCCAAAAGGCATTACAGTAAACTCGTAATGCCCGTACCTGGTTCGAAATGCTGTCTTCGGAATGTCTTCCTTCTTTACACACAACTGATGGTATCCAGATCGAAGGTCAATCTTTGAAAAGTATTGACCTCCATGTAGTTGGTCAAATAAATCATCAATACGAGGTAGGGGATACTTGTTCTTTATCGTTATAGCATTGATCTCCATGTAGTCGATACATAACCTCATAGATCCATCTTTCTTTTTAACAAAAAGAACAGGGGCTCCCCATGGAGAAACACTAGGGAGAATAAATCCCTTATTACTCAATTCCTCTAGTTGTTTCTTTAGTTCAACTAATTCTACAGTGGCCATTCTATAAGGGGTCTTCGATATAGGCCTTGATCTCGGAATTAAATCAATGGAATACTCAACTTCTCGTTCTGGAGGATGTCCAGGTAAATCTTCCGGAAATACATCTACAAATTCTTTCACAACAGGTACATCCTCTATTTGAACATTCCTTTCCTCACCGACAATTATTTCATTCTCTTCCTCCCCAATAATTAAATTAAGTTGAGCTACTGGGGGTGGATCTAAATAAGAATTAGGTGGTAACGATTCTGCTCTAAAAAGAAGGTGTTCCTTATCATTATCATCAAGAATCATAACCTCTTTCTTCTTACAATAAATCTTCGCATCATAGTCCGAATGCCAGTCCATACCGAGGATTATATCAAACTCAATCATAGGTATGACGATGAGATCAGCAGATAAAGAAAATTTATGTGCTCTAATGGTGACTGATTCACAAAACTTAGTTGCAATGATACTTCCCTTAGGAGTTTTAACTGACAACTCCTTTATTAAATCAAATTGGAAATATATAATTTTCATTGCAAACTGGGAAGATATGAAACAATGCGATGATCCAGAATCAAATAATGCATTTGCTAAACTTGAGGAAACCATTAAATTACCTGCCACCACGTCTTTCGGAGCTTCTACCTCAGCAGTAGTGATAGCATAAGCCTGGCCTTGATCCCTTGGACTTTTCTGAGGTAAGTTCTCCTAACGCTTAGGAAATGCATTTGCATAATGCCCCATCTCCCTGCAGTTATAGCACTGAACGTTGGTAGCTTCCTTCTTCCCCTTGCAATCACGAGCTTGGTGGCCTTTTTCACCACACTTGTAACAGACTCCCATTCCCTTCAAGCAAGTACCAGGGTGTTTCTTCCCGCATTTACCACAGGATGGATGTTAAACCTTTCCCTTCTTCCCCTTATTTCCATTCCCAGATTGATCAGCAGGTCTCTTCTTCTCTTGTTTTGCTTTAAAGTCATAAGACTTAGAGAATTCCTTTTCGGTCTTGATAGCACATGAGACAATGTCTTCGTACGATGAAAAGGATTGTGAGACTAATGCTCGACAGAGAAATGGTTTTAACCCATCAAAGAAACGATCAATCTTACTTATTTGGTTACTTATATAATCACCAGCGTACCTGGCTAACCTTGTAAAGTTAGCCTCATACTTTGCGACATTCTCATCCTCCTTCTGTCTCAGACTTAGAAATTGCCTTTCCATATCTTCTCGATGGTCGCGAGGGAATTATTTTTCTAAAAACAGATCTTTGAACTCCCTCCATTCCATATTTGATACTTCATCATCTTCCTTCATATTTTGAATCAATGACCACCATTGATCAGCATCTCCAGTGAGGCGGTAAACTGCCATGATAACTTTTTCCCTTTCACTGCTCCCCAAATCCTGAAATATTTTCTCTAGGGAATTTATCAATTGCTCAGCTACTAAGGGATTTGTACTCCCACTGAACGTTGGTGGTTGTTGCCTCATGAATCAATCTAACATTGATCCTCCACGCTGCGGATCAAGGTGCTCCATACAGGTAAGGTTATTATTCATAACATGAGTGAGATGTCCCAGTATGGTGATTAGTTGATCGGCACGAGTTGCACCACCAGCCCCACTATAATTATCTTGAGCAGGAGGGCAATCCCTACATGGAGTGCGTGCATTGATACAGTTTCCATTTCTTCCACTAGGCGCCATTTCTAAACAATGGCATAAACTATATTAGTTTATGAATCAAAATACATAATCCCATACTTATAAAACACTTAACATAAATTGAACTATTTATGGATATAATCCATAATCATAAAAATGTTTTCTTTGAGGATGTATATACTCATAATCCCTTCAAAATGATTTGTAAAGAAAACAAGAGTTATCCTAAGAATATCCCCTGGGAGTGTCGTAACTAAGAGTGCAACAAGGCCCGTTGTCGTGCACTAGTTCCCGTTCGAGTCTAGCTCAAAGCGGTGTTTTCGGGTTTTACCCCTAGGTACATCTATGCCAGAGCCGCCTCTACCTGCTCATATCCAGACAGGGATGTATTGCTCTGAAAACTCACAAAATCTCTACAATACCAAAATTCTAGGAAGTTCTTCTATACTAATCCTCAAAGTTCATCTTAAGTCTACATGCTCTAATCAGATTTTATCTAAATCTAGCTTCCAAGGTTTGTACTAAACTTCCTCCGATACCAACTGTAACGCCCCGACCCTAGTTACCTAGAGTCGGTGCATTATTACATAACATTGGCATGATCACAAGAACGATCAAATATTGAAAGATCGATTGGTTTAGTAGCCTTGGAAACACTAGATATATTCATAAGTTTTACATTAAATCATAAAATGAAAAAATACTACAACAACATAATGTCTCGACAGTCCACACTATTATCCCCTCATAATATCCCTGAAGGTCATTCATAACATACTTCTTCACATCCTAGAAAAAATAAAACATAGAAAAGGGGTGAGCTCAAATGCCCAGTAAGGATAACAATATAGAGGAACATTCAAAAATACGCATAAACATTTAAGGTAATGAATTACTAAAACAAAAGCCTTTTAAACTTGAACTTCAACATAGTATGGAAAAAGTAAAATGAAATAATTCCATTTACTTGTTCACATGGATATTCTACTAATCGAATAATCACATGCAATATCAATAACCACTTTCATAATGTTGGAATGCATAATGCCAGACTATCATAACCACATAGCCAAGGCCTCGTGCCAAGACTACAAATAAGATTTTGCCAAGGCCTTGTGCCAAGACACTAGTTTGTCTCATGAGACCTACCGATGCATCGAGGAGCTATAGCGGGCTCCACCCGTCGCATATTAAGTCCAATGCATTCCCATATGAAAAGGTTTAAACATAACATAAACATTCGTATTAAAACTAGCATACGAAATGTCAATAATTTCATCATAAACTATGAATGGTATAAAAATAGCACATCCACAGTCAAACATATCGCAAAACCTTCAATACAATATAGAAGTTTTGTATCATAATAAATCAACTTCCAATAAGCGTAAAATCTATCAAAGGATGTTGACATAGATGAAATCAAAACACTTTTTAGAGAAATGTCTCTTTCTATTTTTGGAATCATTTAAGAGCCATATAAAATAAAACATTTTCTTGAAAATATTCTTATAAGCTTGTAAGGAAAGCTTTGAATATTTTGTAACGGCAGAAAATAACCGCACCCGCCGTATACGTTAAAAAAACATTCTTACCTTAATTCTGTCGAAAAGGTTAAAAAGGACCTTGTTTTGAAAACGACGGAAAGATTCCTTTTATAAAAAGTAAAAAAGGGTATAAATTAATTTAACCCATATTATTGTAAAAATGTTTTGAAATACATTTTGAAGAAACATGGATCTGGATGATAACGAGATCCCAGTAGATTATTACGTATAAACAACCTTGGATAATGAAGAGATTGTGAAATAACCCTTACCAATTTGGTAACTTATGAAACATAAAACCCATGAAAGAGGTATCATACAATGAATATGTAAATACACATAAATTAGAGTGTATTACACAAAGAATATAATTATGGGCAGTACATACACCACACAAAAGGTGATGGTGGCAATATGGCATGAATCTCACGGGAATAAGGAGTGAGATGAAAACCCCTTACCTTGTACTTTTCCTTGGTTGGGGTAGGTTAACCTCATGTATAATTGTGAAGTAATTGTTATTAAATTATACAAGAATCATATATATTAATATGATATCATATATGACCTTTTAATATTGATTTGATAATAATATCTTAGTATTATCGTTGTCTCGGGTGTTAACTTACTTGTTTCCTTTTATATGTTTTGTTACGTAAACCATGTTTGTAATGAATAGGTTGTATATTATTCATATCCATAATGATATCAAGTCTTTAAACATCATTTTTAAATCATCAAATGATAATTATACTTGAATGGATACGATGGAGAATGATTCTTATCGCGTTCGTGGAGACGGTAGTCCGTACGTACGCACGAGCAACAATATCATTCTTTTGATATTAAAATAATATATAAATGGATGTTATATCATATATACAGAATAATTAACATGTTCTATTTATTATTTACATGAGTTACACATCATTATTATACCCATCCAAATAATAATATACTGAATAACAATTACACCACGACGTGGAGACGGTAAGCCGTACGTACGCACGTATGGTGACATGTTATTAAAAGGGTGGATAGAATACTGAATATGGTTGTACCATATTTATAATAACATCACATTATATGTGAGATACTGGTGTTATTATTTTAGAATGGTAACAACAAAGGAAGACAAAGTGGAAGAAGAAATGAACTTGGAAAAAGGGTGGTGAAATCATTACCTCTTCTTCGGGTTCTTCCTTTTGATTTGATCAAAAGGGCTCTTTAGGTTGGCTTTCGGATCCAACTAAGGCCTCTAGGTTGTATTGAGAGAAGTTGGGAGAGTATTTGGGCAGAGTTTGGCCGAACCAAAAGGCTTTTAAGGTGTGAAGAAAAGAGAAGGAGGAGTTCCCTTTTATGAGAGGGGTGAGGGGCACCTTTGGAAAAGCTAGAGATATTAGTTTATAATAAATTCATAATCGGTTTCCAATGGCTCCAAAGTTGACTATTCAAATTTTAAGGTGGGTATGGGTCGAAAACAACTCAACCAATAGAATTTAGACAGGTTTGGGTACTTATATTAACCTTATCTTTAAGTATTAACTCTAAGTTAATTAGTTTCACTTTTACAATGTCTCTTTGTATTTTTATATAATATGGTTAATAAACATACTATATACATCCAAGAGACCCCCAAGTGGTCCATTAATGATGAACCTATCATGATATAAGTCTTTTGGACGAAAATAGGATTTTTAGGAATTTAATATCAATTAATAATATAATATTTGTTTTAAGAACTCTTTTATGTCAATTTTGAAACTATTCAATAGTTTATTTTTGTGAAACTCATAACAGATTTATTACTTCGAACAAAGTCAATTAAATCAATCCTAATATATCATATTATCCTATAAAATTAGTTAAATTTATTAAAAGTTTCATATTATATTTATTTGGGTATTTATAATATCAATTAGTTTAATTTTTCACTATTATAGTAATTACTACATCATCATTGTGTCATAATCAAATTGAATCATTTAGTGTCTAAAAATTATAAATAAAATATTATAATTTAGGAAATCTTTTTATATTTCTAATGAATATTTATAATCTAAAATCCAACATATATAACACTATGTAACAATTGTTTTTCAAAAAGATATATGTTTGTGTCATTTTTGTATTCATTTTAACTTAATTAAAATAAAGTGTCCTTACCACCTACAAGTGGCACCATGGGGTCCCAAAATCGACCCAATGATGCCTATGGTCGAACATGTATCAACCAATAAGTCTAGGACACGTTTTAGGGTAATTTAGTATTATTATAATATTATTTTTTTAACCCTTATTTACCGGATTTACCCTTAACCATGATAAATAAAATATTTACCGCAGTAATTATTCAAAATGTCTAAAAATAAAAGTTACTTATTTACACAATTTGAAAATCCTGATTCTAAATATGGAATCCATTTTTCTAAATTCAAAACACATAAGTGGCAGAAATTAATTTAAAATTAATTCCTGCTGTCAAAACAAAAAGCGTGTTTTTAAGAGATAATAACTATCAAAAGATTGACACTTGTTTATGTTCGGTTTAATTGTAAAATTATGTCCAATGACCAAAATTATATTAAATGGTAAAAATATATTCTAAATATACTTTAAAACCACTCAAATTCATAATTTATCACTATTAATTATTTTGATTAAAAAAGTTGTTTTTAATTAAAATTTAGTAATTTTCACTATTCATCAATATATGAAAGTTATCCAAAAAGTACCAAAATTTCACCTTAGGATAAATTCGATATTCAGAATAAATAAATGAAGCCCATTTTAAAATATAAAATATATATAATTTCAAAAGGTCGGTATTTCTATTCATAACGGCTAGTTTAATTGGTTATGGTGTGTTAGAACTCGATGTTGCGTACAACACACGCTATCACATTATTCAAAGAGAAGCGTACCGTAGAAGGTTGGGGTATTACATTCTCCCCTCCTTCAAATAATTTCGTCCTCGAAATTTCAAGAATACTTATCATGTGAAAAGACTCGGGTGATTCTTCATCATAAGTTTCTCGGGTTCCCACGTTGCCTCTTCCATCTTATGGTTTCTCCACAAAACTTTTACCAGACGTGTCGTCCGGTTTCTCAGTACTTGTTCTCTTGTATCAAGAATCCTGACAGGCACTTCACAATAAGACAGATCAGGTTCCAATTCTAATTCCTCATAGGTGAGTACATGCATTGGGTCAGGCATGTATTTTCTCAACAGAGATACGTGGAACATATCGTGAACTTTGGAGAGACTTGGCGGCATTGCCAATCGGTAAGCTACAGCCCCAATTCATTCTAGAATTTCGAAAGGTCCGATGTACCTGGGACTCAATTATCTTTCTTACCAAAACGTATGACTCCCTTCCATAGAGATACCTTCAGGAAAACATGATCACCGACTTGAAATTCCAAATCCTTCCTTCGATTATCGGCATAGCTCTTCTGCCTACTTTGAGCTTCTTTGATGTGATTTTGGATTACCTTCACCTTTTCCACCGTTTCCTCCACCAGTTATGGGCCTACAAGTTTTCTTTCACAAACGTCATCCCAACAGGTTGGTGTACGACATCTCTTTCTGTATAATGCTTCATATGGTGCCATCTGAATACTCGAATGGAAGCTATTGTTATAGGAAAATTCTACCAGTGGTAATATTGATCCCACATACCCTGAAAGTCAAGTGAGAAAGATCTCAACATGTCTTCTAAGTTTTGAATAGTCCATTCTGATTGTCCATCTGTCTGAGGGTGGTAAGCAGTGCTCAAATGAAGTTCAGTATCCAGGGACTTCTGAAGACTTTTCCAAAATCTTGAAGTAAAACGGGGATCACGATCAGAAACAATCGATAAGGGTACTCCATGAAGTCTCACAACATCATTAATATATAGTCTTGCTAGACGTTCCAGGGGTAGATCTTCTTTTATAGCAAGAAAATGTGCTGACATGGTAAGACGATCAACAATAACCCATATTGCATCGTTCCTTCTAGGAGTCTTTGGTAGCCCATTGACAATGTCCATCGTAATATTGTCCCATTTCCACTCCGGTATGGGAAGAGGTTGCATGACTCCTCCAGGATGTTGCCTTCCAGCTTTCACTTGTTGGCAAACCATACATCTTGACACAAAATCAGCAATCTCCCTCTTCATGTTGTCCCACCAAAAATGTTCCTTCAAATCTCTATACATTTTGGTGCTCCCAGGGTGTATAGAGAAATTGGAACTATGAGCATCATCCAACAATTCCCTTTTTAGATCAGGTATATCGGGAACACAAAGTCTCTTCCCGAATTTCAAAATTCCATCTTCATACACAAAGTATCTCAATATCCCATCATTCACAGCTTTAATCTTCTTTTGGAATTCTTCATCATTGGTATGAGAACTCTTAATCCTTTTTAGTAAAGATGGTTTGGCAACCATTTGAAAAATAATTGATGTTTCACCTTCCCTGGTTATTCCCATGTCCATCTTCACTAGATCCATGAAAATTGGACCCCTTTCAATTCTCATCATGTTCAAAACTCCATGGTCTTTTCTACTCAAAGCATCTGCCACCTTGTTTTCTTTCCCCGGGTGGTAGTGTATCGTGCAATCATAATCTTTGAGTAATTAAAGCCATCTCCTTTGCCTCATGTTGAGTTCTTTTTGTGAGAAAATATACTTCAAACTCTTGTGATCAGTATAAATCTCACATTTTTCACCATAAAGGTAGTGTCTCCATATCTTCAAAGCAAAGATCATAGCTGCTAACTCAATATCATGAGTAGGATAGTTTTGTTCATGAATTTTCAACTGTCGTGATGCATAGGCAATAACTCTATCATTCTGCATAAGGACACAACCAAGTCCTTTCTTTGATGCATCACTATAAATAACGAACCCATCATTCCCCGATGGTAGAGTCAATATAGTAGCATTGACTAATCTTCTCTTTAGTTCTTCGAAACATTCTTCACACTCTTTTGTCCAAAAAAATTTAACCCCTTTACATGTGAGCTTCGTTAATGGGTTAGCCAATCGGGCAAAATTCTGGACGAAACGTTGATAATAACCTTCCAAACCAATAAAACTGTGTACCTCAGTTATACTCGTAGGTTCTGGCCATTCCTGGATTGCCTTGGTCTTAGAAGGATCAACATAGATTCCATCTTTAGAGACAATATGGCCAAGAAAAGAAATCTCCTGAAGCCATAATTCACACTTGCTAAACTTCCCATATAATTCATGCCTCCTCAGAGTCTTCAAGATAATGTGCAAGTGATTTTCATGATCTTCGTAGGTTTTGGAGTATACCAATATATCATCAATAATTACCACCAAAAATTCATCGAGATACTCCTTGAAAACTCTATTCATCAGATCCATGAATACAGAGGGTGAATTAGTCAATCCAAAAGGCATTACAGTAAACTCGTAATGCCCGTACATGGTTCGAAATGCTGTCTTCGGAATGTCTTCCTTCTTTACACACAACTGATGGTATCCAGATCGAAGGTCAATCTTTGAAAAGTATTGACCTCCATGTAGTTGGTCAAATAAATCATCAATACGAGGTAGGGGATACTTGTTCTTTATCATTATAGCATTGATCTCCATGTAGTCAATACATAACCTCATAGATCCATCTTTCTTTTTAACAAAAAGAACAGGGGCTCCCCATGGAGAAACACTAGGGAGAATAAATCCCTTATTACTCAATTCCTCTAGTTGTTTCTTTAGTTCAACTAATTCTACAGTGGCCATTCTATAAGGGGTCTTCGATATAGGCCTTGATCCCGGAATTAAATCAATGGAATACTCAACTTCTCGTTCTGGAGGATGTCCAGGTAAATCTTCCGGAAATACATCTACAAATTCTTTCACAACAGGTACATCCTCTATTTGAACATTCCTTTCCTCACCGACAATTATTTCATTCTCTTCCTCCCCAATAATTAAATTAAGTTGAGCTACTGGGGGTGGATCTAAATAAGAATTAGGTGGTGACGATTCTGCTCTAAAAAGAAGGTGTTCCTTATCATTATCATCAAGAATCATAACCTCTTTCTTCTTACAATAAATCTTCGCATCATAGTCCGAATGCCAGTCCATACCGAGGATTATATCAAACTCAATCATAGGTATGACGATGAGATCAGCAGATAAAGAAAATTTATGTGCTCTAATGGTGACTGATTCACAAAACTTAGTTGCAATGATACTTCCCTTAGGAGTTTTAACTGACAACTCCTTTATTAAATCAAATTGGAAATATATAATTTTCATAGCAAACTGGGAAGATATGAAACAATGCGATGATCCAGAATCAAATAATGCATTTGCTAAACTTGAGGAAACCATTAAATTACCTGCCACCACATCTTTCGGAGCTTCTACCTCAGCAGTAGTGATAGCATAAGCCTGGCCTTGATCCCTTGGACTTTTCTGAGGTAAGTTCTCCTAACGCTTAGGAAATGCATTTGCATAATGCCCCATCTCCCTGCAGTTATAGCACTGAACGTTGGTAGCTTCTTTCTTCCCCTTGCAATCACGAGCTTGGTGGCCTTTTTCACCACACTTGTAACAGACTCCCATTCCCTTCAAGCAAGTACCAGGGTGTTTCTTCCCGCATTTACCACAGGATGGATGTTAAACCTTTCCCTTCTTCCCCTTATTTCCATTCCCAGATTGATCAGCAGGTCTCTTCTTCTCTTGTTTTGCTTTAAAGTCATAAGACTTAGAGAATTCCTTTTCGGTCTTGATAGCACATGAGACAATGTCTTCGTACGATGAAAAGGATTGTGAGACTAATGCTCGACAGAGAAATGGTTTTAACCCATCAAAGAAACGATCAATATTACTTATTTGGTTACTTATATAATCACCAGCGTACCTGGCTAACCTTGTAAAGTTAGCCTCATACTTTGCGACATTCTCATCCTCCTTCTGTCTAAGACTTAGAAATTGCCTTTCCATATCTTCTCGATGGTCGCGAGGGAATTATTTTTCTAAAAACAGATCTTTGAACTCCCTCCATTCCATATTTGATACTTCATCATCTTCCTTCATATTTTGAATCAATGACCACCATTGATCAGCATCTCCAGTGAGGCGGTAAACTGCCATGATAACTTTTTCCCTTTCACTGCTCCCCAAATCCTGAAATATTTTCTCTAGGGAATTTATCAATTGCTCAGCTACTAAGGGATTTGTACTCCCACTGAACGTTGGTGGTTGTTGCCTCATGAATCAATCTAACATTGATCCTCCACGCTGCGGATCAGGGTGCTCCATACGGGTAAGGTTATTATTCATAACATGAGTGAGATGTCCCAGTATGGTGAATAGTTGATCGGCACGAGTTGCACCACCAGCCCCACTATAATTATCTTGAGCAGGAGGGCAATCCCTACATGGAGTGCGTGCATTGATACAGTTTCCATTTCTTCCACTAGGCGCCATTTCTAAACAATGGCATAAACTATATTAGTTTATGAATCAAAATACATAATCCCATACTTATAAAACACTTAACATAAATTGAACTATTTATGGATATAATCCATAATCATAAAAATGTTTTCTTTGAGGATGTATATACTCATAATCCCTTCAAAATGATTTGTAAAGAAAACAAGAGTTATCCTAAGAATATCCCCTGGGAGTGTCGTAACTAAGAGTGCAACAAGGCCCGTTGTCGTGCACTAGTTCCCGTTCGAGTCTAGCTCAAAGCGGTGTTTTCGGGTTTTACCCCTAGGTACATCTATGCCAGAGCCGCCTCTACCTGATCGTATCCAGACAGGGATGTATTGCTCTGAAAACTCACAAAATCTCTACAATACCAAAATTCTAGGAAGTTCTTCTATACTAATCCTCAAAGTTCATCTTAAGTCTACATGCTCTAATCAGATTTTATCTAAATCTAGCTTCCAAGGTTTGTACTAAACTTCCTCCGATACCAACTGTAACACCCCGACCCTAGTTACCTAGAGTCGGTGCATTATTACATAACATTGGCATGATCACAAGAACGATCAAATATTGAAAGATCGATTGGTTTAGTAGCCTTGGAAACACTAGATATATTCATAAGTTTTACATTAAATCATAAAATGAAAAAATACTACAACAACATAATGTCTCGACAGTCCACACTATTATCCCCTCATAATATCCCTGCAGGTCATTCATAACTTACTTCTTCACATCCTAGAAAAAATAAAACATAGAAAAGGGGTGAGCTCAAATGCCCAGTAAGGATAACAATATAGAGGAACATTCAAAAATACGCATAAACATTTAAGGCAATGAATTACTAAAACAAAAGCCTTTTAAACTTGAACTTCAACATAGTATGGAAAAAGTAAAATGAAATAATTCCATTTACTTGTTCACATGGATATTCTACTAATCGAATAATCACATGCAATATCAATAACCACTTTCATAATGTTGGAATGCATAATGCCAGACTATCATAACCACATAGCCAAGGCCTCGTGCCAAGACTACAAATAAGATTTTGCCAAGGCCTTGTTCCAAGACACTAGTTTGTCTCATGAGACCTACCGATGCATCGAGGAGCTATAGCGGGCTCCACCCGTCGCATATTAAGTCCAATGCATTCCCATATGAAAAGGTTTAAACATAACATAAACATTCGTATTAAAACTTGCATACGAAATGTCAATAATTTCATCATAAACTATGAATGGTATAAAAATAGCACATCCACAGTCAAACATATCGCAAAACCTTCAATACAATATAGAAGTTTTGTATCATAATAAATCAACTTCCAATAAGCGTAAAATCTATCAAAGGATGTTGACATAGATGAAATCAAAACACTTTTTAGAGAAATGTCTCTTTCTATTTTTGGAATCATTTAAGAGCCATATAAAATAAAACATTTTCTTGAAAATATTCTTATAAGCTTGTAAGGAAAGCTTTGAATATTTTGTAACGGCAGAAAATAACCGCACCCGCCGTATACGTTAAAAAAACATTCTTACCTTAATTCTGTCGAAAAGGTTAAAAAGGACCTTGTTTTGAAAACGACGGAAAGATTCCTTTTATAAAAAGTAAAAAAGGGTATAAATTAATTTAACCCATATTATTGTAAAAATGTTTTGAAATACATTTTGAAGAAACATGGATCTGGATGATAACGAGATCCCAGTAGATTATTACGTATAAACAACCTTGGATAATGAAGAGATTGTGAAATAACCCTTACCAATTTGGTAACTTATGAAACATAAAACCCATGAAAGAGGTATCATACAATGAATATGTAAATACACATAAATTAGAGTGTATTACACAAAGAATATAATTATGGG
This sequence comes from Viscum album, assembly GCA_963277665.1. NCBI lineage: Eukaryota > Viridiplantae > Streptophyta > Magnoliopsida > Santalales > Viscaceae > Viscum > Viscum album. The sequence continues at coordinate 2,042,673,391 of OY728126.1, read as the reverse complement.
CAGTACATACACCACACAAAAGGTGATGGTGGCAATATGGCATGAATCTCACGGGAATAAGGAGTGAGATGAAAACCCCTTACCTTGTACTTTTCCTTGGTTGGGGTAGGTTAACCTCATGTATAATTGTGAAGTAATTGTTATTAAATTATACAAGAATCATATATATTAATATGATATCATATATGACCTTTTAATATTGATTTGATAATAATATCTTAGTATTATCGTTGTCTCGGGTGTTAACTTACTTGTTTCCTTTTATATGTTTTGTTACGTAAGCCATGTTTGTAATGAATAGGTTGTATATTATTCATATCCATAATGATATCAAGTCTTTAAACATCATTTATAAATCATCAAATGATAATTATACTTGAATGGATACGATGGAGAATGAATCTTATCGCGTTCGTGGAGACGGTAGTCCGTACGTACGCACGAGCGACAATATCATTCTTTTGATATTAAAATAATATATAAATGGATGTTATATCATATATACAGAATAATTAACATGTTCTATTTATTATTTACATGAGTTACACATCATTATTATACCCATCCAAATAATAATATATTGAATAACAATTACACCACGACGTGGAGACGGTAAGCCGTACGTACGCACGTATGGTGACATGTTATTCAAAGGGTGGATAGAATACTGAATATGGTTGTACCATATTTATAATAACATCACATTATATGTGAGATACTGGTGTTATTATTTTAGAATGGTAACAACAAAGGAAGACGAAGTGGAAGAAGAAATGAACTTGGAAAAAGGGTGGTGAAATCATTACCTCTTCTTCGGGTTCTTCATTTTGATTTGATCAAAAGGGATCTTTAGGTTGGCTTTCGGATCCAACTAAGGCCTCTAGGTTGTATTGAGAGAAGTTGGGAGAGTATTTGGGCAGAGTTTGGCCGAACCAAAAGGCTTTTAAGGTGTGAAGAAAAGAGAAGGAGGAGTTCCCTTTTATGAGAGGGGTGAGGGGCACCTTTGGAAAAGCTAGAGATATTAGTTTATAATAAATTCATAATCGGTTTCCAATGGCTCCAAAGTTGACTATTAAAATTTTAAGGTGGGTATGGGTCGAAAACAACTCAACCAATAGAATTTAGACAGGTTTGGGTACTTATATTAACCTTATCTTTAAGTATTAACTCTAAGTTAATTAGTTTCACTTTTACAATGTCTCTTTGTATTTTTATATAATATGGTTAATAAACATACTATATACATCCAAGAGACCCCCAAGTGGTCCATTAATGATGAACCTATCATGATATAAGTCTTTTGGACGAAAATAGGATTTTTAGGAATTTAATATCAATTAATAATATAATATTTGTTTTAAGAACTCTTTTATGTCAATTTTGAAACTATTCAATAGTTTATTTTTGTGAAACTCATAACAGATTGATTACTTCGAACAAAGTCAATTAAATCAATCCTAATATATCATATTATCCTATAAAATTAGTTAAATTTATTAAAAGTTTCATATTATATTTATTTGGGTATTTATAATATCAATTAGTTTAATTTTTCACTATTATAGTAATTACTACATCATCATTGTGTCATAATAAAATTGAATCATTTAGTGTCTAAAAATTATAAATAAAATATAATTATTTAGGAAATCTTTTTATCTTTCTAATGAATATTTATAATCTAAAATCCAACATATATAACACTATGTAACAATTGTTTTTCTAAAAGATATATGTTTGTGTCATTTTTGTATTCATTTTAACTTAATTAAAATAAAGTGTCCTTACCACCTACAAGTGGCACCATGGGGTCCCAAAATCGACCCAATGATGCCTATGGTCGAACATGTATCAACCAATAAGTCTAGGACACGTTTTAGGGTAATTTAGTATTATTATAATATTATTTTTTTAACCCTTATTTACCGGATTTACCCTTAACCATGGTAAATAAAATATTTACCGCAGTAATTATTCAAAATGTCTAAAAATAAAAGTTACTTATTTACACAATTTGAAAATCCTGATTCTAAATATGGAATCCATTTTTCTAAATTCAAAACACATAAGTGGCAGAAATTAATTTAAAATTAATTCCCGCTGTCAAAACAAAAAGCGTGTTTTTAAGCGATAATAAATATCAAAAGATTGACACTTGTTTATGTTCGGTTTAATTGTAAAATTATGTCCAATTACCAAAATTATATTAAATGGTAAAAATATATTCTAAATATACTTTAAAACCACTCAAATTCATAATTTATCACTATTAATTATTTTGATTAAAAAAGTTGTTTTTAATTAAAATTTAGTAATTTTCACTATTCATTAAAATATGAAAGTTATCCGAAAAGTACCAAAATTTCGCCTTAGGATAAATTCGATATTACGAATCCAAAAATGAAGTCCATTTTAAAATATAAAATATATATAATTTCAAAAAGTAGTTATTACTATTCATAACGGCTAGTTTAATTGGTTATGGTGTGTTAGAACTCGGTGTTGCGTACAACACACGCTATCACATTATTCAAAGAGAAGCATACCGTAGAAGCTTGGGGTGTTATATGTGATACTAGGAACTCATCTATACAAAACATAATTCGTTAAAATTCAACACATATCCATGCATGTGGTCACCTAACTATAAAAAAATATCATAAAAATAAACATCTACATTCAAAACAAAACATTCAACCCATACATCAACACTTTCAATCAACATACAATTTCAAAATGAAAAAGAATGCTTTCAAAATCTCACTAACCTCCAAGTGAAAAAATCATTTTTAAAATTTACACCTCAATTTTTTCATCTTGATAATAATAGAATCCCATATATTTTAATTAAAATTTAATTTATCATATTCAGAACATTTTTCAAAAGCACAAGAATTTCATATTTTCACAATCATTCTAAAAAAGACACGTTCAAATTATTCTTCAAAATAAACCTAAAAACTCAATTTCCATTTTCTAAAAATAAATAATTTCTAATTAAAAATTCATTTCCATCCATTAGAATTAAATAATTCCGAAAACTATTTCAAAATACTGAGTAACTCCGAGAAACTCACAAGGGAATCTTGTGTCAATGTGTGACATAGACACATGGTTCATGTTCATATTATACAAACACACCACCATTAAATAGTGTATTCAAGGACAATATCCTCATCTCTACATGGATTTCCATTCCTTGCAAGCTTACTGAGAGAATTAACTAACTCCATTTTTGATTCCCAAATACTAAACAAACCATTAGAACATATGGGACCAATAATATCATAATTCTCATGGAAATCGAATTATTGGTATAAAATGTGTGTTCCAGAAACTACATAGTACATCCACCCTAAGGTTCTAAAAATCCTAAACTATCTACCATGACATCCAAAAATAGAGAAGGGTTCTTTAAAACCAAGGTAATCAATTTAAAACCAACTCTAATACATTTGTTTCATGAACCAATCATATTTTATCCCAAACTGGTCACCAGCGTCCATCCGTGGAAAGGTCGTAAGGGAGTTCCTTTTCCCCATGGGCTGGCAACATGTTCTATTAATCATTATCCAAACCAATTGAATGATTCATTCAAATAATAAATAAATTAATTGAATAGAACAAAGATAAATATAACATCCCAATATGAAAAATGAATAATTTATTCAAAATAAACATCCCTTGAAAAAATATGAAAAAATACAACAGTCATCAAAAAAACCAAACTCTACTAGAAGAGAACAACATCTTCATGTGACCCCGAGGGCCACTATCTAAAAACAAGAACAACCATCACCCATTGTGATTGAACCCAATTTAAAACCTGCATCATAATATAAAAACAAAATAACTATAGCCTTTTGTATTAGAACATAGTAGGTGTTCCAAAACAATCTATTAATAATTCATTTTTTAAAATAAAAGAAACATAAACTTCATGTTTTAAATAAAATAATTAATGTAATTTTTTAATACAAATTTTATATCATTAAAAAAATTGTGGTCCATTTCCCTTTTCATTTCCACGTACAAGTTCTTTTTCAAGAAGCAATCATTTATATTTTCAATGGGGAATTTGATTGATTCATTTTAAAACATGAACAAGAGAGTATAAATAATTTCTACGAGATCTTGTTCATAAGCCTTTGAAATCTGACCCCTAACTTTACAAATAAGTAAACTGAGTACAATAGAACCACAATAATCACAGAATAATGGAAATATAAAGAAGAAGAAAATAGTAACCATCTAACCATTGAACTCAATCATACCCTGTAACAAACTATGTTCCAAAAAACATGGTTGAATCATTGGTTTTTTTAAAAGGTTGGGGCAGAAGCCTCATTTAATTATTAAAGAAAATCATAGACCTCTTTTAACTGAGTAGGGGGAGACCCATTACATTTCCCGAAGGCCCAGTTGGCTTGTAGCCCATTAAATAGAATGTAGGCCCATTTTTTTGGCCCAATTTCCATTCTGTGAATAGTAACCCGGCTGCTATAGTACCCGCACAGTACCACCACTACTACAGTGCCCTCCTGGCGCTATAGTACCCGCCGATCTACATTACCGCCGCTGCTACTGTACCACTATAGTACTGCTATAGAACCTGCACCCAATGGGTTCTGAACCCCAATTTTTCATGTAGGATTACGCGGTGCTTAAAACTAGGCCAAACCCCAACTACATGGGTGAATCATAGGTGCTCATGAATAATACACACCATATTAATGCATGATAACTCATCTGATAAATCTTTCATCACTCGATTACATTTTTAAGGTCCCCACAAACATTTCCATCCCATATATGGTACAGAACAATGGGCACTATCCCATAACAATAATTACAAATTTAGCCTCCTACTAGGGTCACTAGCTAGTGCATAATCTATGATAGAGTACAAATTGTTCTCTAAAAATTTACCCACTATTTTAGGTTCCTAAGTCAAGATGTAAATATTGTGATCCAACTGATTTTTACCAATAACCAAATCATTCTCACACATACATATTAATAATTCACACAATAGGTATCTCTCGATTCACTCCAAGGACTAATCTCTCACTATTTAACAAATATATCTCAAGGATTCCACCCCAAGGATCTCCCATTCTATTCAAGTAAACTATTCTCAAGGAGTCCACAATGAGGACATCCCACCCATTAAAATAATGGATCCCAATCAATCCACAATGATAAAATAACATCCATTTGATATAAATAAGTTATGAATATTATCCAGGACGGGATCTCATAATAATAATTTTCAGCACTTTCATAAATGTTCCAAACGTGGATTAGTAATTATTTTTAAATATAATCCAATCCACCTTTCCAAAAAGTTATAATTACAAAAAAATTAACTAAAAAATCATTTAAAAACTGAACTAGAATGATAAAATTTAATTTTAAAGATAAAAGTTTCATTAAAATAAAAAACGGTCTAATAACCATTATCTCAAGAAAAACTAATTGAAAAACCAAAATTCACACTTCTATCAAATCAAAAATTACTTTTGGAACCCATTCACGGAACCAAATCATAATTTTATATATCAAAAATATATTCACAAATACAAACCATGATTTTGAAATCACAAATATTTTACTAAAATCAACTAGGAATTTCATTGAACACATGGTTTGAAACATTTTATAATGTAATTACCTTTATCATAAAACAATGAAGAATCCACCTATTTTCACACCAAAAAATAGTTAAAAGATCATAATTTGCAACTAAATATTATATAACTTTTTGAAATGGATAAAACTGATGATTCTTTATTTAAAAATTAAATTGTAAAGGTAATTCTACCTCAATATCATGAGGCTTCCACAATCAACACTCGAGATCACACCATGAAGGTCCCTAGTGCAATGATCTGTAAAAATGATCCCTATAGACATGAAAAATGGGGGGGGGTCAAAACACATTCGGTTCAAGAATAGTAGCACTACTGTAGCGTACTGTAACAGCGATGGCATTGTAGCAATGGTGGGAAATGTAGTGGTGGAAGGTTACGATGTCGATGATAGGGTACTATAGTAGAAACATGGCACTATAGTGGTATTGTAGTAGGCAGTACTAGAGTAGTACTATTCATAGAATGGGCTTTGGGGAAAATTTTTGGCCCTACGGTCCATGTAATGGGATAAATTCCCATTGGGCCTTCAGGATTTGTAATGGGTCTCCCTCTATCCAGTTAAAAGAGGAATTTTCTTTGATTTAATAATAATTGAGGCCTCAAACGCAACCATTTAAAAAACATAAACCCAAAAAAAAAATAAAGGGAAACATAAACCCTAGATCCATTTGACCATGGGAGAAAGTGATCATAATAGAAAATGATAGAAAGATCAATAGGGAGGGGGGAAGAGTAGAATTTCTCGGAAAATCTATACCCATACATGAAGAACTTCCATAGATATACCACAGATGGAATAGTGGAGACATGAAGAAGGATGAAGAATCCCCCAAAGGGTTGTACGAAACATGGGGAATAATATGGTCACATTCATTTAAAAAATGCTGTGGGTAGATTTGAAATTTCAAAATAGTTAGGTACTAGGAAGCTCCCATGGTTTGGGATAATTGTTTTCCAAATCATGAACAAACCATATGGAATGGTTCTCTCTCAACATAGATGCTCCCCACATGATTGCTTAATGGATTTACAAATAATTTGCAATCCACGCCCCATGACTCTTCCACAAACACTTGAGCCACACAACTTCCTTGATATGGATTCATGTTTTTCCTAAACCATGCACTGACTATACTCTAAAAATACCCCCCGAATCAATAAAACCCATAAAAATAAAAAATCAGGACCAAAACCCATGGAAAAAAGATAATCTGGATCACATGTAAAAATGAAAATTTGGGTCTGAAAACATTGATATGAATAATATATCAAATACTATATATTATAAAAATTATATTAAATTTAAAGAAAAATTTAAATATATTAATATTTTAATATTTGGACCAAATAAAAATCATATTTTGAATTATAATAATGGTATTTTAAACTATGTATTAATTTAATATTTATAAATAATTTTTCATAAAAAATAATTCACATAAGTTGTAAAATAATATCATTCAAAATGATATGTTGATTTTTAAAAACCTTTTTTTATCTTATTGAAAAAAATATTTTATTCTAATATTTTTATGTTTTTATTTTAACTATTCTATAAAAATAATAAATCCCTTTTTTAATTAATTTAAGCCCAAAAAAACTCTAATATTATTTAAAATAAAAAATTAAAAGTAATTAAAAGAAACAACAGTGAAAATTTTATCCTGAATAATATGTTAATGATGAAGAATACATTTTTCCTTACGAATTGAATTTTTTTGTAATATTCATTGATATAAAAAATATTTTCTATCACTATTAAAAATTTATTTTTTAAAATGGTTTCTATATTTGAAAAAGTCATTTACATGTTTTGTTGTCTGTTTCTTTACTTTTTTATACAATATATATTTTACCAAGAATAATAATATTTTTCCATTGGAAAGGTAAATAATTGTAAAATGGATTAATCATAAGGTTAGTGATGAACACAAGTTAAAAACATGTCTTTAGATAAGTGGATTTTGTGTATTAAAACCACAAACCCACACTCTAATGATAAAGTTGTCATAAACAACTATATTATATTCTGTCATTGAAATGACCCAAAGTGAGCCTAATTTAACCAATAATAACTACAATCTCACCAATAAATATTCTATGAAAAAAAATTGTGATCATTTAGGTTTATCTTATTAGTGACTTAGGGAAACAATTAACAATAATTCCCCATCTATATGATATAAAATGTACATTCATTCCACTATATAAGGAAATATTTATTCATAATTTTTGTTTTACATCTACCTCAAGATTCTTCCAAAAAGATATTATTATCGAAATATCATGTGTATTACATTTATTTATTACTTGGTGAAATGGAAACAAATAGATTAGTGAGATCAAAAACATAGTAAGGGAAAACAAAAGTTACAAAACAAATATTTCATAAGTGAGATTAATATGAGAATAAATATTTTTTTATGAATAAGAAATTAATAAAATCCCATTATAAAAATTAACTATGATAAAAACATAGTCATAGTTAACATATCTATAAATAAACACATAGATAGTAGTATCTTGTTTATTAGAAATGAAATTCATAATGATGTAAATCTGATTCCATTCCCAATTAAAATTCATCTTGATTATAGAAAGCATGATCTTAACATCATTTCTTGGTTTTTACATCATTTTCTATATTTAAAACACATTGAAAAATAAACATGATAGTTTTTATCAGGACACATTTCAGTTCATCGATGGGATATTTCTATCACCACCCTATACAATATATATTCCGTAAATTAATCATTTAATTGAATGAGTATTTTTTGTTTTATATAACTAGTATTTATTAATAATCCATAAAAAATATTTTATGAATAAAATGTATACATGTTTTAAATGTTTACCCACTCAATATGTAAAATAGATTTATATATATTAATCCTTAAAAACACTATATACAATAAGGGGGGCATAGTTATTTTATTAATTTACCACAATCAGTCAGTGTATAACATATATATAAAACCCCACAAAAAAATTAATGAAATATAAATTATCATCAAAGGAAATGAATTGGAAGAAAAAGTATGCCTATATCGAAAGGATATATGTAAAGACCCGTAAAATTCAAGGGAAATTTTTTCTTAATTTTCTTTAGAATTTTACAAGAGCGCGGTTTCAGACGGCACCTGATTCCGAGGCGCGGAGTGGCAGGAATTAATTTCTGAAGTTTGGCTCGGGTACGTTCAGTGAACGAACGAGCGGGAATTCCTAACTTTTGATCCGGTGCTCGGAATTGAAATCTGAGGGCACCGATGAACTCGCAGCGCCGATATTCGTTTAAAGAGACGTTTTCGGAAGTTGCGTTTGTTGCGGGTTGAAAGTTAGTTTTTGGGTTTTTAGTTTATGTTAAATAAAATTTGTGAAGAAAAAATTTTATTTTTTCTTGATAAATCCTACCAAAGGGAGTTGGGAGTGGGACCCACATCCACTTAACCTCCCTTGGGAGTATTAAGTGTGGTGGGGCCCACACGAACCCCAACTCCTCAAATTCTCTCAAAACCTCCCCTTTAACCCATTTCAATTAATGTTGACAACTTGGCTTAATTAATTGAAGAGGGTTAATTTAAATTTCAAACCTTTGAAATTCTAAGAGGAGGGTTGTGTAATAAAATAAGCTTAAGCTTATTTTATTTTGTTGGGTTGGTTTCCTTTGTTCTTGAGAGGATTTTGAGAGCTTCTCCTTCATCTTCATGCCTTGACGAAGAACGCTCAACTTGACGAAGAACGCTCAAGTTCCAACGAGAGGGAACGCCGCTTCCTCCTCGGAACTTCTTCGTCGGCATACGAAGATTCGCCAACGACGTACTTCTTCGGACGCACCTCTTCGTCATCGGATTTGACGAACGGCTACCGCGACGCCCGACCTCCGCGACGTCGTCTTCCGCAGAACGTTGAAAAATCTTCGAATCTTATACCCGAGGTAGGGGTTTTTGATTTATTGTTTAATTATTTCGTTCTTGATCGTGGATCTAGAATGTCTAACGTGAGGCAATTGAATATTTTTTAAGTTGTGTTATTATTTAACGTGAGGGGGGCTGGACCGCATGAACACGGCCGAACCCCCTCCATTGTTCATGTTGTTTAATCTTGTGGGTGGAAGCAAGGTGGCGTGGTGCCGTCGCACCACGCGGATAATTGAATGTTTATCTTGCGCGACGCCGTCGCGCGCGCGCCATGGAAGAATCTTCAAGAACGCGACGCCGCCGCGCCACATCAAAGGGAATCGAAGGCGCGGCGGAGGGGCGCGGTGCCGTCGCACCGCGCCGGACGACGAACACCGCGGCGGGTTCCGGGCCGCGGCGGAAAGAGAAGACCGGAGGCCGAGCCGCCGGCTTCGGAAGCTGAAGAGGGGACCGGATTTTCCGGTCCCGTTGGAGAAAACTGGCCAGCCAGCTGGCCGGCAGGATATTAATAAACCGGGGGAATTTAATCCCCCGGCCAGCACACAAAAACCCCCCTCTTTATGAGGGGGCGGTTCCTTGAGGGGGGGCAGGCGGCTCCCCCGTTTCCTGCCAATCAAGCCCCCCACGTTGGGGGGGCGGTTTTGCAAGGGCGCGGCATTTAGTCGCGCCGCCATTCCAAGAAAGCGGGGGCTTTGCCCCCCGCATGCCGCCAATGTGCGACGACTGGCAGCGGCGCCACCAGGCTGCCGCGCCGCGCCGCCAGGCCGCCGCGCCACCGGCCGGCCGGCCGGGCCGGGTTCAGCGGACCGGGTCGGTCCGACCCGGTTCGGTTCGGATCCGAGTCGGGTCGACCCGGTTCGGGTCAGACCAGGGGGGGTCGGGCCGGGTCGGCCCGGACCCGGACCCCCCGTTTCGAATCAGATTCGGTCTTTTGGCCATATCATGACCACGGACCTCCGATCGACGAACGGTCTGCGGCAACGCGATCCTTGGATCGAGACGGTCGTTTCGGTATATCTCACTCAAGGTTTCGGATTACTTTGAGTTCGTCCGGGTTGGTTCGTTCACGAAACCAACCGGGCCTTCGGAGCGGAAACGCTCATATCTTGAGCTACGGACGTCCGATTGACGTGCCGTCAGCTGTGTTGTGTTCCTCTTAGTGAGACGAATCTTTTGGCATACTCCGCCCGAGGTTTGGACGCAGGTGGAGTACGGTCGGGTTGGTTTTACCTTAAAAACCAACCGGGCCCCGGGGACGAAAATGCCAATAACTCTCAGACCGGGCGTCCGATCGACGCGTTGTCTGTTGCATTGAATTCCTGTTGACGATACAGAACTTTTGGATACATCAAATCTGGAATTTGTGACAGTTGATTTATCAGCCTCTCGGCTCGTGGAGCGGACCCTCCGAACGAGCTTGCTGTGTGCGGGAACCCTAGTGCTGGCTGCGAGTGTTACTGTGACTACTACTGCTACTGTGACTGCGACGACGACAGTACAGAGATCCTGTGTGGATTCGACGACGAAGACTACAGTACTCAGTGATCCTACGTGGATCAGTAATACATGTCCTATTTGGGCCCGCCCCTGTGTGGGTCCGATCCTCTGTGGGTCCTTGCACTCAGCGGTCCTGTGTGAACCAGCGCCTATAGGTCCTGTGTGGGCCCGATCCTGTGTGGGTCTTTGCGGGGGTTAGTTACCTATCGATCCTTCGTGGGTCCGACGACTTAGATGGATCAGAGATCATCTTTATCGTCCATAAAGAAGTATTCCTGTGTGAGCTGATTCTGTTTCTTTCCTATGTGGATTGTGTTGTGCAATTCTGTGTGGATTACGTTTTGCTTTCCTGTGTGAAATACGTTTACTTTCCTGTGTGGACTGAGTTGTTCATGGGCTCGGAGGTTGGAGCGTATTTGAAATTTATGACTTAGGTATATGTATGGGCATATACCTAAGCAGTGTCAGTTGTTACTTCGTGATTGTACCTTTCTTCATGGTTTATCCTTTGTGGATTTGAGAGACCTTCAGGGGTCTCGGGGTCCCAACTGAGTAGCTTATACTCACCCCTGCACGGGCTTTGCCCGCACTACGTTGTGTTGGTTGCAGACGACGGACAGCGTTGACCTTAGCTGAGGCTTGCAGAGTGGGATGGTACCCGGAGGTGGACCACTGGGCGGGACGTGCTCGGAGCGGACAGCGGGACCCGTGGAGCAGAGGAGCTATCTGTACCCACCCATCAGGTGGGATTTCTAGTGAACAACTCGGTGTAGCGGCTTTTACCTTTCAGTTGCTGTTTTCCCTTTCGAGTTGTACTTTACTTTCAGTTTGGGTTTGTTTACTGGCCCATTTACTTTTCCGCACTTTCAGTTGTACTCTACTTTTGTTTAGTGATTACTTTCTGCTTGCTACTCTGTGGTGTTTGTTTACTTTACAAAGGCAATGCCTTCCCTTTTTACCGGGATTTACGCCTTGGTGCTAGTCGCCAGCCCCTGGCCTATGGAAGGCGGGCTTGGGGTAGTCACGGCACGGACCCCGAGGGCGGGTCGTGACAATATATGTCAATAAAAAAGAAGTGATGTATTTTTTGAAGTTAAATACGACATAGGTGATATTATTATAGTATTTAAATGTTAATAAGGTAAAAATATATATACCCAAAAAATTATGAAATTTGTGAATATAAATCATATCACGGTGACTAAAAATTGATATTCCAAAAAACATAAAGAAATGGTATGATATGAATCGATGTAATTTGAGAGGAATAACTACTTATTTTATTATATTTATTTTACATAATTTAAATACGTTATTTATTTCCTAATTTGAAATAATATATGGTTTAAACTATAAAACTAGTCTCAATAAATTATAAATAGAGAGAATAACGTTGTTCAGTTACGTGATTTTGAACAGGGATGAAATACAAAAGTTTTTGAACTTTTTCAGTTAATGGAAGAGATAGTTTTAAAACTAGGCATTGGGTTAAGGATTCAAGAGTTGGGATCATTTAATGTATTTAAATAAATCATTGGTAAATCCTAGAGTATTTTTTGATGCGTTTCAATGGGTTTTGGGAGCACTGGACCTGGAAATAGAATTCACACATCCTTCGTAGGGCTGATAAAACAATATGGCATGCTACGGGTGAGGTATATCCGTTCACATGGCGTACACACATTTAGTCAAAACATTTGGGGAAAATGGTCTATAGGAATACGAATTAAGAAATAGATTGATCATAGCCTAGCTATAATCCTAAGGAATCACAAGTTAGGGAAATATTATTCTTTAAATGTTAATCTTTTTATGTTCAATATTTTTTTTATTCTTAATAGCTATGTATCCAAGACCTCTAATTATATGTTATCTTTCATAGTTAATCGCAGGAATAGAAGAACATATTACAACCAATGTGATAGGAAATGTGAATATATCCCAAATGATATGCCTCATATGATAGGATTGGGTGTGCAAAACATCATAATAGTACTTGCTCAACTTTCAGAAGTTATGAATAAGAACATAAATCTTGTGGAACACCATCGTCCTCCATGGAAATAGAATGTTATCATAGAATTCTTCATGCCACAAAGGCCTCCCATGTTTAGCAGATATTCTGATCCCCTCCTTACAGAACAATGGATTAACTCCATTGATAATATATTCTCCATCCTCCAGTGCTTAGAAGAAGAGAAAGTTGTACTGGAAGTCAATCATTTTTATGGGGAAGCATATTAGTGGTGGAAAATGATCAAGAATACAATTTCCCAAGATTAAATTTATTCCATGGATTGGGAGGAATTCAGGAGGACTTCTTTCAACAAATATTTTCCTCGAACACTCAATCTCGTTATGGAAAGAGAGTTCCATGGCCTCAAGTAGAAGGAAGATTATTCCATCCGGAAGTATGATGCAAAAATTACAAGGCTTCCAAGGTATGACACGTGCTTTGTTATGAAAAATTAAATCAAGGTGGATCACTTCTTTATAATACCACAACAGAGTCTACAAAAATAATTGCGGATTCAAGACATCGACGGTAATAAATATATTTTTGGTTCTTCCCTCAAGGTTGAAATGGAGATCAAAGACTCTTAGTGGTCTCATGGGCCCAGGGAAAAGAAACTGAGAATGGATAACAACATGTATGGTTCATAAAACAAATTCCATGATGTAAGGAAGCATGAAATTTCTATTTGAAAAAATTGTGGGAAGAAGCATCTTGGTAACTGTCTAAAGGGAACCAAGAATTACTTCATATGTGGAAAGCTTGGTTATCTAGCCATGAACTGCTTAAGGGATATGAAAAATCTTTCTAATGAAGAAGAAGAATGGAAGGTTCATATCTACACTCATCTGATAATGCAGTGTTACAACTTCTAGGAGCATGGGCATTATGTGAACAATTTCCCTAAGCTAAGAGTTGTCGAAGGAAATCAAAAATAGCCTCCAAGGCATCAAAGTTGGGCTTATCCTATCAATATTACTGAGGTGGATTCGGAAAACGTTGTGGTGATAGGTACTCTAGTTATTCATTCATGAATAGCGAACATACTATTTATTTGGTTCTACACATTCGTTCATATCTTGGATGTTTAGTAGAACTATTTAAACAACACCACAATATATTGAGGAAAAGATATCTATAATGAACATGGAATGGGGAAATCATTTTTTCCATGGTTTATGACTCCACCTCGGTTATAGTCTATGGAATGAACCTCATAGAAAATCCCGCCATAGTTTCTTTAGCGGAGTTCGATTCAATCTTTGGCATGGATTGGCTATCTTTATACAATGCCACATCAACTGTCTGGAAAAGAGAGATTGATTTTCACATCTCGAAGCATCATCTGATTATTTACAAGTGTATGGAGAAAGATGAATATTCATTAGAATCCTTATCTCAAGTGTGGATATTTTTTCCATGTGATAATGAATATCTATCTCAAATGATGGAGATAATGGAAAGAATCATGCTTGATGGCATTCCTATTGTGAGGGATTACACTGATGTATTCCCTGAAGGGTTTTCTGGTCTTCCTCCCGACCGAGAGGTTGAGTTCTCAATTTAACATATTCCTGGATCTTTTTCTATATCAAAGACAGGGTTTAGAATGGCCAACATATAGTGGGATGAACTAAAAAATTTGTAACAGGATAATATAGAGAAGGGTTCTATACACCCAAGTGCTTCACCGTGGGGTGTTCTAGTCCTCTTCGTCATGATGAAAGGTGGATCAACGTGCCTTTACATTGATTATAGTGATCTCAATAAAATAATGATAAATAATAAGTATCCCTTGCCATAGATAGATGAATTGTTTGATCACCTTCATGGAGCAAATTATTTCTCTAAGGAGGACCTTCGGCCGGGATATCACCAATTAAAGGTGAAGAAAGAAGATATTCCCAAGACTACTTTTAGAATGAGGTTTGGACTCTATGAGTTCATAGTGATGCCATCTGGACTCACTAATGCTCCAGAATGTTTCATGAATGTAATGAATAGATTCATTAGATATTTCCATGAAAAATTTGTGGTAGTCATTATTGATGATGTTCTGATATACTTAATGAGAAAGGAGGAACAAGAGGAGCTTTCTAATATTGTGTCAAATACATTGTGAAGGGAGAAGATATATTTAAAGAAAAATAAATGTGTGTTCTTGATGTAGGAAGTATCATTCTTAGGTAATGTTGTCACCAGCAAATGGATATTTGTAGACCTTTCCATGAAAAAGGAAATTGAAGAGGGGTCATTCCAACTTCTGTAACGGAGATCCACAACATTTTGGACCTGCTGGGTATTATCGATGATTTTTGAATAAATTTTCACAATTTTCAAACCCAATGAACAAGAATAAAATTAATGGTATAATGTTTTTCTAGATAAAGGCATGTGAAGAATGTCTGAAGGAGTTGAAAAATAGGATTATCACTAGGCCCGTACTCTCACTCCCTACAAGTGGATTACACTTTGTGGTGTATAGTGATGCCTCAAAGAAGGGATTAGGCTGTGTACTGATGCAAAATGATAAACTGATAGCCTATTCCTCAAGTAAACTAAAAATCCCTGAGCAGAAATGTCCAATGCATGATCTAGAGTTGGCATCTATAATCATTGCAATGAAAATCTGGCGGTATTATCTCTATGGGGAGAAGAGTGAGATATATACTGACCACAATAGTCTAAAATATATATTCAAATAAAAAGAACATAATATGCATAAAAGAATATGGATAAAGCTCATCAAGAATTATGAATACTCAATCCACTACCATCCCGGTAAAGTAATCAAGGTAGCATATTTTCAAAGTAGAAATGACCATTAATCATTATCAATGATGAGAAATGAATTGGAAATGATCTTCTTATATTTGAAAAGTGTGGACATGAGAATCATTAAGGGAGTAACATCACGAATCCTTTCGCAATTGATTGTTCAACCATCCCTCTTGAAGAAAATAAATGGTGCTCAAAGAAAAGATGTGGAAATTCAGAAAAGGGTTGAAGATATTAAATATGTGAAATCCCCCGATTTCAAAATTGATGAGAAAGGAGTTGTAAGATTTGGGTCACGATTATGTATACCAACCGATCCAGAGATAAATTAGGATCTATTTAATGATCCACATAGCTCGACCTTCTCTCTCCACCCATGGAGCACAATGATGTATCGATATCTCTATGAAAACATTAGGTGGGACAATATGAAAAGGGATATTGTTGAATATACATCAATGTTCCTAGTTTGACAGCATGCGAAGGATAATAGACAAAAGACTAAGGGGATGATGTAACTATTACCCATACTAATGTGGGAGTGGGAGAACATTACTATGGACTTTTTCACTCGAATTCCAAGAACATCTTGAGGAAAAATGCTATATGGGTCATTGTGGATCATATTACAAAGACATCTCACTTTATCGTGATTTGAGTGGACTTTTCATTTGATCAACTTGAAGAGATTTACACCGAATATGTGGTAAGGTTGCATGGAGTAATGATGTCTATGGTATCCTATCATGATCCAAGATTCAGCTCAATGTTCTAGAAATGTCTCCAACATGCTCTAACAAATGAACTAAACATTAGTACAGACTATCATCCTCAAACTAATGGCTAATATGATCGGACTATTCATACAGTGGAAGACATGTTGATTATATGTTCTATGGAATTCAAAGGAGTATGGGACCAACATCTTCTACTAGATTATTTCTCCTACAACAATAGTTTCCACACGAGCATCGAAATGGAACCATATAAATCCATTTCTGGGAAAAGGTGAATAACACTGGCGTGTTGGGATGAAGTCAGTGAGCGTAAGCTGCTTGGACCTGAGATGGCTGAAGAAATGGTGGAGAAGTTGAAAACCATTCAGTAGAATATCAAGGAAGCCCAAAGTCGACAAAAGTGTAATGAAAAAAAAACTGTCATTGAGACATTGAGATAAAAGAAGGAGACATGGTATTTCTGCACATATCTCCATTGAATAAGTTCCTGAGGTTTGTAATGAAATAGATGTTAATTCCAAAGTACATAGTCCCCTTCGATATCCTTGATTGAGTTGGAGATGTGGCCTAACGACTGACACTTCCACCTACCATGTTGAAAGTACATGATATCTTTCAAGTATCCCTCTTAATGAAGTACAAACCAGACCCTTCATATGTACTATCATTAGAGGTGGTACTGTTGTAGGGTGATATTTCCTATGAGGAGAATTTAGGGAAGATCTTGGATCTTACAGATAATGTTCTACCAAAAAGACTACTCAACTGGTCTAGGTACTATGGTAAACCAATAAGTACAAAGAGGCATCATGGGAACTGGAGGATGCAATGAAGGAAAAGTACCCACCCCTATTTTTTTCTTAGAATGTAAAACAAAATTTTGTGGCCAAATTTTCCTAAGGGGGGTCAAATGTAACGACCCAATGTTTTTCAATTGAAATTCCCTTCTTATAAATATGTCATAAAATCACATAAAAACACAACATAATTAACTATTAAGTGCTAATTTACCTTTAGACAAAATTTTGTCACTTGTGTATTTCGAATTTTGAAAATCAATCATAATAGTTGCGATCAGTAAGTGGTTTGGAGTTCGATAAGAAAAACATAATTTTTTGTGAATAGTAACAAACCCTTATGAATAGTAACATACCATTATGAATAGAGATATACCCTATTGGATAGTAACCATACCTATGATAGTATAAAAATAATATTCATGTTAAAAATACGATATACCTATATTTTAGAATAAGTAAATGAATGTTTTTGAATGTGGTTTTCAATAATAAATTATGATTTTAATTAAATATAAAAATAATTATATCTAAAAAATTATTTTTGAAAAATGGACTTATTTTAGGATTCCAAAAATCAGCAAATGGTTAGGGTGAATTTTTTTGATTTTTCGGAAATATTTAAATTTTTTATGAATAGTGAAATACAATAATTTACAAAATAAGATAAATAAGCTAATTATAGAGTCATGAATGAGGTTCTACTGATGTAAGACCAATTGGTTCTGGAGAAAATGATAAAATTACTATTCATTGTCATGTAAGACTCACTATTCCTTGTCTTGTGGGGAAATAATAAATTAATTAATTTTATATCGACAAATCCCCTCTCTCCTCCATTATAAAACCCCTCTTCACTCCCTCTTCTCTTCACTTCATTAAAACCTTGTACCTTGCCATTATTCTACCCAAATATCTTCCCCAGCACATTCCTCATGTCTAAAAGCCCTTAGCTTCTTCCAAATACCAAAAACTCCCCACATAAGAGGTTCTCGATGGAGGAATTTTCAAGTGGTAATTTCTTCGTTCCAATTCCTTCATTTAATTTAAGTTATTTTTTTGATTCATTCCTCACCTCCCTTCACAATAATAGTAATATATATATAGTAACATACATGTAATTGAATTTTTTCATGAAAATTGTATATTTCATCATCTTTTCTCTTTTTCCCACAGTTTATTTGAATGAAATGAAAGCACCATTTGCGATCTGCTAATTTTGCACATTCAAGGACAAAAAGTTATGAATTTCTATTATCATCTTTAAATATGGTCACGAAACCATTTTTTGTATGGTTTAAAAAGATTACATATATGTAATATATATTATTTTTATTTTTTAATATTTTTTTATGAATGGTATTATGTTAAAAATCAAAACATGCTCATTGTAATCAAGTCCACCGATTAACAAAAACGGTTGTTACTATGGTTTTATATAACAGTTATACATCACTCTAAGTAACAAAATTAAATATAAAACTAGGTAATATTTTGGATGATCACTAATGTCATATAAAATCATTTATGGACAACCCCTTCCATCTTTCAGGTTCATCCGATCTTCAATATAAGTGAACTAGTCTTTTAAAATAAAGTAAACAAATGAGCCCGAACTATGAAATTGAACCTTATAAATAATAAAAAAACCATGAATGAACTAAAAAGAGTTATGATAAATAAAGTAAATATAGAAGAGGTTATGGAATTATGAATTAATAATCCTAATTTTTATATTCAGGCCTCTATTAACAAGTGGAGAAATGTAATGGATTTATTGTAAGGGATCCTCCCCTTTTTACTCTTAATCAAGATTGTCCTTTATGGTATGCCTTTTTATGTGTAATCGAAAATGATGGGGTATGATTATGCACCTCCCCAATCCTTCCCTCATGATTTTTATGTGATATAAAACCCCTTTTATCTCTCTTAAATCCCTCTTGGTTACACTTGACATTATGCCAATAAACCATAATGAATTCTACCCGAACCTCCTTTATTCCTTCAGGTTTCTCTATCTTTATTTTTACCAAGATGTAATTGTATTTTCCTTTAATGTAAAACTTATAAATTCTATTTATATTCTCCCAAATCATGTTCCATGATCCATATCTCATTCTCTTTTGGGGATATACATATTTTAAGTGAATCCCTCCTCAATACATCCCAATAAGCCCACTCGTTTTAGGGGAACTTCGCAAATTTTTACCCAATTTCAAGTGAAATCAATCCTCTGTTTTAATTAACCAACGTATTTATAAAATCATTATTATTATTTTAAATACCTTATTGTATAAATCCCGGGTTTATATAAAATATTTTTCTCTTTTCTATTTTAAAATCCCTATAGTATTTTCATTAAAACCACACAAAAATGATTTGATGCTAATGATTCTAAAATACATTCTTAATATGTTTTCAATTTTATTTAGCATTTCATACCATGTTATAAACATCTTATACCCTATTAATTTCCATGTATATTCTAATCCCTTTCATTCATGGACAATTTCTTAATACACTCATTGGTTATTCTTTATGTCATGATTATGGTATGCAATCCATTCGATAGGTGACCTTGTGTTTATGTATTGTTGATTATGTATTCTTATTTATGTTGAAATAAGATTTATGGGGTAAAAATAATTATGTGGCATGAATGTTCATGAATATGTTGAGATGGGTCCACCTAGATAGCGCTTCAATGCATTTGGTAAAGTTAAGCCTCAGGAGATGCGATGTGAAACGGGATTACCGATTAACCTTGACCCGTACTAAATACATTTCTTATGATTCTACCACATATATATTATTCCATTTTTATATGATCCCATTATTATATGATATGAATTAATATGTTACATTCTTTTTTATCATTATGCCAGGCTTCCTAACTCATGGTCTTAAGATGAAACCTTATGTTCATTCCCTTTCTGGGATATTCAGATCATCCCTTTGTTCATGAGTTCCCCTGGGTACCCTATGCAGATGTAAGGGATTAATGTAAGTTAGGAACTCATTATGGAGATTAAATAAAGTAGTGTTTTTCATCCCCATGTTTTATTTTTTATGGTTTATGTACCTAGTTTTGCAAGAAAATGGACTTAATGTTCCTTGGATTGTACTCTAAGGTATAATAATGCTTAAAATCATGTAATGACATATATAAAAGGCTTGAGTTTCTATATTTTGCCTTCATTTTTCCTTTATATTTATATCATTGGCTGGTATACATAAGACTACGAAAGTGTCGATGCTCGGTTTATAGTCATGCATGTGACTGATCGATCCACATACTTGAAATGACAATGTGTCCAGGGTTGGGGATTGTTGTTTATACTATTTTCTATTACAATTGAATTTATTTCACCTTGGTTGACGGGTATATTTTCCACTGATTTTTTATTCTTGAATTTTTGAAACGTTCCTTGGCCTGATATGGCAAGGATTGTTCATTACATGCATCATATTGGCACTTATAAAAAACATGAAAAGCATATGAAATGCCATATATTTTCATTATTATGATGACAACTAATTTTGATTGGGTATCAGGGGTGTAATTCAATGTTTTTATCGGCTTTAGCATGCCTCCTTATATATCATGTTTCAGTAATATATTTAACATGATTGGGTTTTTATGTTCCATGCTTCCAATGATTTTAGCATGATTTGTTTTTATTTCATAATTATATGTTATAACATGTCTATGTGTTACTCCATACAATAACATGTAACCGTTGTTTTGATATGTAAATAACTGCATGGGTGGAAAATTGTTGAATGCCTTTACGACGATAGCTACTTTCGATTGTAAGTTGTATTGGAGCCTTATAAAGGAGAAAAGGGTAACCCATGTTTTCATACTATTGAAAAAGTTGTAGGATAAATTTACAATGTTAAATTGATTTTGATTTGATTAAATGAGAGCCAAATTCCATATATAATGTGTATGGGCACTTTATAGATGGGTAAATTGGAACTCATATCACATGTGGTGTAGTTTATTTTGAACCTGGATTAAATAAATGGGACCGTAATTGATCTCATTCTTATTCAAATCTATTTAGAGGCTAAATTATTTTGTTTACAATGAAATGAAACTAAATGTTAAATGTTTAGAGTGGATGTTGGTTATAAATTGTCTATTATTTTAGTAGGGTGTTGTTTGAAAACCAGGTTCCTTATTTTTAAATAATACTAGTGAGTTTGTTAAAATTTATCAAAATATGTAAAGGATGAATTGAATTAAAGAGGTATCTAAAATGAAAGGGGAGTGTGAGCCTAGTTATGTTTTTTTCATGACCCAGAGATAGGATCGATGCATATGATATGTATGGGACTAAATAATGGTAGGTAGCACTATTAGAGAAAATTTTCCTCATTTCCATTGTGTGGTTTATGACATTGGTGTCGTTAGGTTTCCATTATCTCTGGTAGGACTATTGGGTTCTGAAAGACTCCCTTGTTCAGATGGGTGGGAATTGTATCATGACTCTTGTTATGGGAATAAGCATTAAATAATTCTTGGTCAAGAAGGTTAGACTACTCAGAATGTCGATATCCGAGTTATGGTTCTTAGAGATGATTTTTTATTGGTATTTGTGAACTCTTATTAGTATGTGTTGAAATGTGGTGTCGTCATCTATTTAGTGATGTAGAAAAATGGTTGTGTTCTGTTTGATTGTGGATGCTTTTGAAGATATGGACATTCTTAGGATAATTTTGTAGTAGAAAATTGGGGCATTAAGGTAAGTCATCTCACTTCTCAGGAGAACATTTTGGGACATTGTTATTTTGACAGGCTGGTCAGTATTAATTTTGGTACATCACACAAGGTGATGAGATGATGATTGTGGTTTAGAGGAATTGAACATGTGCGTTTAAGGTGTTTCTAAACTAGTGCGCTTGTGAGAGAGTAGTATTTTCCATCGATACCGTGGACACTTATAAGGTGGGTAGTGTCACATCAATTCTAGAATACCTGACATTTCTTTCTTGATATCACAACATTGATAATGTTTCAAGTATGCACAACCCTTTGGAAATATAGATAGTTTTTAAAAGTGTTTTAGTAGAATTATTTGAAATAATATGAAGGCCTTGGTTGTTATACGCATTGAGGTTTTGTTGATGGAGCATCTGCAGGTGAAACTGAGCTTTTTTAGAAGAGTCGACGAGTATTAGTTTGACTAGTCTTATTATGGTGATCGTGGTTTACTCGTATTGTGCTCTTCCGAATAGGATGATCCTTTCCCCAATACTGACCTCATCATACAGAATCAATTATTGTGTCTTTCTTACACCCTGCAATATTTTTAAAAGTCATTTTGTTGGATACGTTGGTATTATTGTGGTTGCACGTGAGATGTTTTCATCTTTGGGTTACACCTTTGTCCATGAAGAGGAATGATAGTTTTAAAATAGACTATGTGATGGATGGACTTGTGAAGGTCACATGAGGTCTATTATGGACATTGGCATTCATGACGATGGTGATATATTCATTTTAGAGGAAGGTCAGTAGTTTAAGTGTGAGTGTGGGTTTTATGGTTTGGTAATGTCATTCAAGTAAATAGTTGTGGTTTGGGAGTTTGATGATAAATTCTAAGACCATAGGTCGAAGCCAATAGTGAGTTACTGGTTGGGTAGATGATTATGGGATCAGGTCTGTAGTATCATGGGCTCAATTATGCATTATTTAAATATTTTAGTTGGATTTAAAGAATTGGATTGGGTTTTTAATGTATTAACCTACTAGGATTGTGAAATGATTAATGGTGTGTGTTGCTTTTTAGAAATCAACATGGTTATTCCATGGAGTCCTCAAGAAAATGGTGATATGGTTGGTGTTGTAGTAGTTCCCAATGGATTCTTGGGGATGAGAAGTTTTAATGTTGGTAGAATTTAATGTCCTGTGTTTTTTAACCAGGATAAAATTCAATTTTTTTTTGAAATTTTCATTTATTGGACGAAATTTTTTTATAAAAAAGAATTGGGATGATTTTTCATGGGTTGGGATTGTTTAACATGTTGATAAAAAATATGGGTAAATGATCTAGGAGTTTCCCAGGTGGCTCAATGGGTTTTGGTAGCACCAAACTAGGATGTAGTGTTCACACAGGCTATGAATGGTTGGAAAACCCATGCGTGTCAAACTGTGAGGCTTACTACTGGTGAGGCAGAGGTGTTCACACGAGCTATACACAGTTAGTCCAACCATGTGGTTCAGCCATATGTGATTCTCCAGGTACTTGTATAGGACACACATTCTAATAAACCATGTGGGAAAAACTGTGTGGCCTACCTGTTTTGAGTTTTGGGTAAAATTATTTACATAAACTAAAATGATAAAAATGGATTTAAATATATGTTGAGAAACATGGGTTTTATTTAATTAAATTCACGGTTGATATGAATTTAATTAATTGATAAAAAATGGGATATTTTTGTATTAAATTTATGATGATATAATTTAATAAAATTTGGGTGAGATGGATAATAGAGAATTCATTTAATTAAATTGGTTTGAAAATAATTTAGTTTAGTATACATAAATGGGGATTTTGGTGTTTTTTATTGAAGTGTAATATTAAATGGGAATAATAATAATATGATGGTTATTATTATTATTAATATTATATTAATTTGTATAATTAGTAGTGTTTTATTATTATTATAAGGGGAAGAAAGAGAGAGGAGTACAACCTGTGGGAGCCACGACCCCCCTAGGATCCTCCCAGGGTGGCACCCCACCCCTCTCACATTGATACCAATCAGTGCATTGTATCATGGTAGTTTATTCATGAACGTTTTCCATCATTGTGAGGTACGTCCTTCTCTTTGTGTTTTGTTATTCATATTGAGCATTTTGGATATCATTCACCCAGTTTATTTTAGGATGAAACCATAGGTTCGAATTTAATTTAGTATCTTCAATAAATTCAATTATAATTTGTGAAAAAGGTTTCTTGGGACCCATTGGTCTGTATTACAATGACCACCACTAAAGGTGAGGAAGTTTGACTTGATTTGGTTCTCCAAAGTTATATTTTGGTAAAGATTTATACATGTTAATTTGTTTCTCTCCTCTTGAATAAGGTGATTATAGTTTTTATTGGTTGAGGTTAATTAATTGGGTGTGTTTTGGTCCTCACTGTACTAACTCTTGGTGTGGATTTTTGATATATCGTGTTTCAACCAATTCCAAGTATGTGCACACATTAATGAGGATGTGCATGTGTGCGAGCTGGATGTGGGATGAGTTTTAATGAATTTTCTTGGTGAATTTTATTAAATAGGGTCCTCAACATTTATTTAATTGAAAAAATGTAGTTTGGTAGATTTACTAGTTTTGATAAATCTGAGTGTAACATTGGAATAAAATTTTTAATGATGTTAAATGATTTTTTAGATTACTAAATCATGTTTTTGTATGAAACCCACTGCAATGGAGGTGTACTGTCATCAAGCTAAAAAAAGTGATTAGACTAATATGTTTTCTTATATTAATGATATGTTTTTCCTATTTTTCCTAATTATAGAAATATATTTATATAATGGTAATATAGTTTCCTTATGCAGGAGATGTATTTACTCTTTTACATGTTTTTACATTCTAGTTAATTGGTAATTTTGAGATATTTAGTGAGACGCGATGGGTTAATTAATTGTGAATTTATTGTGTGATTTGATATTGTAATGTAGATAATTAATCAGGGTATCAATTATGATTCATTGAGAAGGATGATATTAGGAAATTAATTGATAATTAATTATATGAATTGATATTGTAATTTAGATAATTAATCAAGAGATTAATTATGATTTATTGATTGGGATGAGTTGAGGTAAGTAACTATGATTTAATTATATGATTTTAGAGTGTAATATTAATATTTAATCTGGGGTCTAATAAATGATACATAATTAGATGAGTTGATATAATTATTTTCTAATTAATTTTATGCCTTTGATATTTTGTTGTAGATAAATAATTGTGGGATAAATTATGGAATGTTGAGATTCAGAATGAGATAATTAATTATAGAAAATTAATTATGGGATGTTAATTTTTATGTTGGTTAGTTAATTGATAAATTAGTAAATGAAAATTTTATATGTTGTTAATTTTTGAGTTTACTGATGGATTTGATTTTATTAAATAATTTTTGGATTTGTAATTCTATTGGGGTGGATAAATTATTGGTAAATTGATAATGTGGTTAATAATGGGAATACAATTTTTTCAAATTGAGAAGTAAAAATTGTAAAATGGTAATATTACTTATGAGTGAAGATATTGTTAACACAGTCATTATAATTTTAGAAGTACCAATGGTAATATGGTCATCATATTAACGAGTAAAGAGAATGGGAACATGGTCATTTTAAATTGTGAATTATACATGGTAACATGTTGATTTTAAATTATATTGTATATATGGTAACAGGGTCATTATACTAATGAGTAATGAGAATGGGATCATGGTCATTGTATTGGGGGGTAATCATGGTAGCATGGTAATCATACTTAAGTTTCTGACAATAGTAACATTGGAAATGTGGCTAAAAAATATTATAGTAAGGAATAGAAATAATGGAACTCTGATTCATGGCCTCACATGAGAATATTCAAACTCTGACATGAGTCGAACCAACTACTGAGATATCATATCACCTCAAACACATTGATCACCATCATTAAGCAAGTTTTAATATATAATATTACCTAGGGAATAATTTAGGATCCAGTATGAGTAGTAGATAGTATTGAATTATAGGTACCCACAAGAACACTGGTGTTATGAATTTATTAAATAAATAATATTAAATAATGTGATAATGAGTCCATTAAACATTATTTAAATTAATAAATATATATAGTTCCTATTCAGACACTTATTCTAACTACAAGTAAAAGTAGGTATCGCTGTAAGGTGTCTATTTCAAACATGGATGGGTTATCGGTTATTTATTCAATTATTTCTTTTCTTTGATATGCCTACACACTGTTTTGTTATATTGTATTGTCTTGAACGAGCTAGAAAACTGGTGGCCTTATAATACTATGATTTATATCTCACTCCAAATTAATGCTGCCATTGCACTAGGGTACTTGATTATACTCTACTTGTTTGTAGGAAAATGGGCCTTAATGTTGTTGTTGGATGTATTTGGGAGATTAGAGAAAATGACCGAGCAGAAGCTCATGATGATCGTGGTGACTTCCCTCAGGACATTGAGTCTTTCCTTTATTTCACTATTGAGATGTAAATCACGTTTTTTATTTAAAACTATCATATATGAATCTCCATGAAATGCACGCATTGTGTAAATTAGTGTTGGACATTTTACGTATTCAGTTGATATTGCAGTTGTATTCTAATATTTTCATCAATATATATTGTAACAATTCTATAAAAATGTTTGTATATGGGTATTGTATCCCAAAAACCTGTCATTACACCATTGCTGCTAGTCGAAAGCCTCTGGCATACAGGTTGGCACACTTGAGGACATGTGGTGACTAATCTGTTTACCTGTTCGATAGTAATCCAGGTCAGAATGATTCAATGTGGTATCAGAGGTTCAGTTTTCCTTATATTTCCTTCAAATTTCTGTTTTGGGTTTTTATATAAGAGACTAGGAATGTTTCAGCACTTTGTTACTATCCATGAATGTTACTAGTCACCCCACATACGTGGAATGACTAAGTGGCCAAGGAAGGGAATTGATGTTTAGTTTGTTTTCTATTACAGTTGATGAGATTTGACCATGGGTAACTGGTGTATTCACCTCTGCTTATTGATTTTGGAATTTTCAAAAATTTCGATGGCTGCATAAGGCAATGATGTTAATTTACATGCATCATATTTTCACATAGAAATAAAATGACCTATATATGAAATTCCATGTAGTTTCATTAATAGGATGACTGATAATTTTTATTGAGTTTTTAGGGTGGAATTCCATTTTTGTAATCTTCTTTAGCATGACTCATTAGATAGCATATTTGTATAATATATTCAATATACATGGGTGTTTATGTGCTATCTTGCCTATTATTTTAGCATGTTATTTTGTTATATCATGAATATACGTTACATCATGTTTTTATGTTACTAAATATGATATCCTACGTGATATGATTTTATTTTTAAATAAAATCATCAGTGGAAAAGTGTTGATTTCATTTATGATAGGATCCAGTTTCCATTGTAAGTTGTATGGGTGCTTTATAACTCAGAAATAGTTAACCCATGTTTCCAAAAAATTAAAAAAGTGGTTTCTAATGTTAAAATGTTAAATGAGATTTAATTTGATTAAATTGGAGCCAAATTCCACCTACAAATTGAATGATAACTTTATGGATTGGTAAATGGCCCCCTTATATCACTTATATTGGTGTTTTATTGAGATTCTGGATTGAAGATATTGGACCCTCAATGTTCACCTTCATGTTAAAAGGAATTTAGATACACAATTTTCTTATTTTCGATGAAATTTCACTAAATGTTACATGTTTAATGAGTATTTAGTTTATAAAATGCATGTTAAGTTAAGGGCCATTGTTTGAAAACCAAGTTCCTTTTTCTGAAATAGTACTTCTGGGACTGTTAAAATTATATAAAAATTTCAATGTTTGATAGGAATTAATGAGGTTGCTAAAATTAAAAGGGGATTTTGTGCATAGTAAATGTTTTTTTCATGACCAAGAGATTGGTTAAATTTTTATGCTTCGAAAGGGACTATCCTATGGTAGGTAGCACCCTTAGTGACAAGATGTCGTTTTTCTGCTATGTGATTTATGATGTTGCTTCCATTTAGTCCTTGTTGTCTCTTGTAGGAAGTTTGCGTTTTAAAAAACAACCTTGTTTTTATGGGTGGTATTTGTATCCTCGCTCTTGTTGTGGGAATAAGCATTGATGAATGCATTGTCCAGTAGGTTATATGACTCGGTATGTTGACATCAGAGTTATGGTTGCCTGAGATGACGTTATTTTGGTTATGTAAACATAGGGTATTATTTTTTGACCCATGCTATCATCAATTTTTTGTTATGTAATGAGCCATTTTAGTTTGGTGTGATCGTGGAAGCTTGTGATGTTAAGAATGTTCCCAGGTTAACTCTAGAGTTGAGCAACTGGGGTGTTAAGGTATTTCGTCCAACTACTCTAGAAATATTTCTGGGACTTTGGTGTTTTGATATGGTAGTTAGATTGAATTTTGGGCCTCCATACGATATGTTGACATGGTGATTGTGATTTGAGGAATGTCACACATTCATTTTTTGTGTTTCTAAACTAGAGTGTTTGTTAGAGACTACTATTTTCCTTCAACAACATAGACACTCCTAACGTGGATAGTTTTACATCTATTCTAGTATATGTGTTGGTGCTTTATTGGCAGCAATAATTCGATATAAATGGTGGTTTGAAAAAATCATTGGAAGATCCACTATTTTTTGAAGATTTTTTGTGGTATGATTTTAATAAATACGAATGCATTTGGTGATTTAGGCATCAATGAATGGATGATGGTGGGTCGGTAGGTGAAGCTATGATTTTTGAGAAGAGTCGGCCTGTAGTAGTTTGAATGATAGGCTTTTTGTGAACAAGGGTTAATAATTGTGTGATCTTATGAACGAGACGATCTTGTCCCTTATATGGACCTTGTCCTAGAGACACTATGATAGTGTAATTCTTAAACCGTTCTGATTTTTTAAATGTATTTTTGTTGGATTAGTGTTTTTTATCTATGTTGTATGTGAGAATAATTGTTCATTATGTTTCACCATTGTGTGTGATGGGGAATGATAGTTTTAAAATGTCCTAAGTGATGGATGGACTTGGTAAGGTCACTAGAATTCAAGTAAGGACATTATATACATGCGGTTGGTGGTGTAATATTTTTGGAGGGACTTCACCGATTTAAGGACATGTGTGGGTTTACTGTTTGGAAATGTATTTCATTTAAAAATATTGATTTGGGAGTTTTATGTTAAATGATAGGACCTCAAATGGAAGCCCCCCGTGAGTGTGTGGTTTATGAGACTATGATAGGATTGTGTCTCTAGTTTTTTGTTCGTGTTTATTCCCCATTTCTAATATTGGGTTGGATTTATAGAATTTTATTGAGTTTTTAAATTCCTAGGCCTCTGGGTTCATGAAATGATTAAAGGTGTATTCAGTTTTTGGGAACACAATGGTGTATTTCGAATGATACCTCGTGATATTGGTTGGCTTGTTGGTTCTGTAGAAGTTCCTGGTGGCTTATCAGTGAAACAAATAATTATAGTGGGTAGATCGGAATGTCTCATGTTTTTGAACAATGATAAAAAACAAATGATTTTGAACTTTTTTATTTGTTGGATGGATTTTTTTTTTAAAAAAGGTTTTATTTTATGTTTCAGGAGTTGGGATCATTTAATGTATTAATATCAGTCTTGGGTAAACTCATAAATTGTTCCCCGGGTGGATCAATTGGTTTTGGGGGCACCAGAATAGGAAGTGGCATTTTCACGGGCTGTGTATTGTTGGTCAAACCATGTGGGTCAAACCAGGTGTCTTTCTATAGGTGAGGTTGAGGAGTGTTAAAAAGTTGTGCATGGTTAGTCAAACACTATGGATTAATTGTTTGGGATACTCTAGTTATCTGGTAGTGGATGCACGATATATGCATGGTCTGAGAAACCGTACAAGGAAAATTGTGTGACATACACTGTTATGAGTTTCATGTAAAATTCAGTAATTAAATTCCAGGTTAAAAATGGATTTAATTAAATTTTGGGAAAAGGTGGTTTTATTTAATTAAATTACTGATTGACTAGAATTAAATTAATTGATATGAAATGGGAAGTTTAAATAATAAATTTAATGTTGAGAATATTTAATTAAATTAGTGTGAGGTTGTGAAGGCCGAATTCCTTTAATAAAATTGTGTTGGATGTAATTTAAAAAAATGGTGATAAATTAGGAGTTAGGGGTTTCTCAAAAAAGTGTAATATAAAATGGTAATAATAATAATATAATGGTTATTATTTTTATATTATTGTTATTATTATTATTATTGTTATTTGGGTTTTATTTTATTATTATATAGGAATGAAATAGGGAGAGACTTAGTACTTGGGTGAGGCACAACCCCCCCCCCCCCTCGTGGATCCTCCCATGGGTACCGCACCACCCCACCCTCTCACATGGACCCCTCTCCGCACACACGGTCATGGTAAATTCGTCACCAATGATTTACATCTTAGTGAGGAAAGTTGTTCTCCCTGCCTTTCATTATTCACATTGACCATTTTAGCTCTCTGTCCCCATGTTTCCATTAGGCCAAAACCCTAGGTTTGGGGTTAGTTAGGTTTCTTAGATCTTTTTAATTCTAGGTGGTGCAGTAGATGTCTCGGTATAGTTTAGTATGTATTTCGATGACTGCTGCTGAAGGAGAGGTAGTTTCCAATGATTTGGTTAAAAAACATCATATTATGGAAAGGTTATATTTTTTTAATTGGTTTCCCGCACATTTAATTTGGTGTTTATGGTTTATTTGATTTGTGGTCACTTAATTCGGTGTTTTTTTGGTATTTTATGTAAAAATATTGAGTACTGAATATTGTTATAATGTATTTTTTATCTATTCCATGTATATTAGTTAATTAATGTGGATGTGTATGTGCGCTAAATGGTTGTGGTTGGAGTTAGAAAGAATTTCCATAACTAATTACTTGAGATAGGGTCCTCAACCTTGCTTTAATTGGAAAATTGCAGTTTTTTTGATATACTGCTTTTGATATATTATAATGAAATATTGGAATGAATTTTTTATTGATGTTAAATTATTTTTTACATTATAAAATAATGTTTTTTTAATAAAACCCCTATAATGGAGGTGCACTTCCAACAAGATAAGAACATAGTCATTAGACTTCCTTATCATGTTTTCTTGTTGATATATGTTTTCCTATTATTTTCTAATTAGATGAAGTTATTTCAATTGTTTTAATATGGTTTGTTTATATAATATACGTCTTTCTTCCTCTACATGTTAATACACATGGGTTAATTGGAAGTTAGGAGATATTGAGTGGGATTAGTTGAGCCACATGAGCCTCAGCCTAGTTGGTGAGATATCCTTAAGTGCATCTACAAGAAAAAGGTTCAAAACAAGGTAAAGTCATATTTATTGTACTGTAGCAGTAATGTAGTAGGTATTGTAGCAGAACATTACATTGTACTGGTACTGTAGCATAACTGTATATTGTACTGGTATTGTAGCAGAACTGGACACTGTGCGGGTACTACAGCAGACACGGTTGCAGTTACTGTAGTAGGTGTTGTTCAGTACTATAGGAGCTGGAACTATTCATATTAGGCCACGGGTTTGGTCTTGGTGTCCTTAAGGGATTTGGGCCACCAAGGCCTTCGGGTCAATAGGGATTTTAGGCCACCATTAATGCCTTTGGGCCACCTCTTGGCATTCAAGCCACTTGAAATTTTCCACGACACACTAAAAAAAAGGAGTCTCCCCAGAAGAGGATTTAGAGCTGGTGCACTCACCAGTTCATAGACAAATGGATTTTTCAGAATGAGAGGATATGGATAGGCCATCGAGACCAGATTTTGCTTGCACAAGAAACCTATCCAGATGGCCATGCTAAGGTGGAGAGCTACAATTGTGATACAGATGCTGGGGAGGGGTAATTTCTTGTAGATAGTCTAGTTGAATTCCCTATGTCATTCTGGTAAGGTAATCTCCTAAGGAAATGACCCATGTAATCTATGAGCCTACTAGCCATGTAAGAGTTCCCCCTTATCCCATGAATGGGAGGTTATCAAAAATCAATAAAAATGAAGGCCTTCAGGCCATTTAGGAACTGAGATGAGTTGGGTAAATTAATAAAAAATTGATTGTGTTCTCTAATATTTTAATGTAGATATTTAATCTAGGAATTAATTATTATTTATTGGGTCATATTAGTGTATGTAATTAATTGATAATTAATTATGTCCTTCGATAATGTAATGTAGATAATTAATTAGGGGATTGAGTATGAGTTATTGGTTGGGATGAGTTGAGTTCATCGATATTTTAATATAGACAATTAATCAAGGTTAAATTGTGGGATATTTAATTGGATGATTTGAGATAATTAATTTTCATGTAATTATGTCACTTTTATTATATTTTTTAGATAATTAATTATGGGATTTATTATAGAATGTTGAGATTTAAAATGAGATAATTAATTTCGAAACATTATTTATGGTATGTGAATTTTGTTATCGATTAATAAATTGATGAAAAAATTAATTGAAATTATGTGCTAATTGAATTCTTGAGTTAAATAATGGATTTAATGTGGTTAACTATCTTATGAAGTAGTAATGGGATTGGGGTTGATAATTAATTGGTAAATTACTTAGGTAGTAAATAATGGGAACATGGTCATTATAAATTGATAATTTCAAATTGTAACATGCTAATCATACTTATCAGTAAAGATAATGGCAAAACAGTCATTCTAAATTGAGAAGTAAAAATTTTATTATGGTCATCATAATTATGAGTAATGAATGTGGGAACATTTTAATTCTAAATTTATAGGTTTGCATGGTATCATTTTCATTATAATTATGTGTAAATAGAATGGGAACGTGGTAATTCTATTGAGGGGTAAGCATGGTAACATTGTATTCTTACATAAATTGGTGACATTGGTAACATTAAAAATGCGGCTAATAAATAAGAAAATAAAGAATCAAAATAATGGCACTCTAAGTCATGGCCTCAAAAGAGAATATTTGAACTCTGGAATGAGTTGAAACAGGTACAATGAAATCATATAACCTTGAATACATAGAGATTTATCAATAAGTAGGTAATAATATAAGATATTACCAAGGTAAATCTTCAGGATAATGTATGTGGAGAAGTTATAATTGAGTTACACAAATCCACAAGAATCCTAGAGTTATGAATTGATTAATTAAAAAATATTATATAATGTTTTATGTCTTTCATTAAACATTATTTAAATATATATATATATAGTCTCTCTTCAGAATCATATTCTGGATACGGGCTGAACCATGTATTACTATCATGTGTCTCTTTGGAACCCTGATGGGTTGTGGTTATTTGTTAAATTATGTTATTTATTTTTAGAAAATTGAATTTTTTTTGTTATATTTTATTATCTAGACAGATCAATAAAATTGGTAGTCCTATCCTACTGATACTTATATACCACAACCTATTCATGTTACGCTGCACTAGGGTACCGTAGTAGAAACTTATTGTTTTTAGGTAATTGGGATCAGATGTTTCTCTTTTCCGTATCTAGGAATTAGGAGAAATGGACTGAGCAGAAGCTCATGCTGCTTATGGATACTACCCTCAGGGATTTGAGACTTTTTTTATTTTTGTATCGATATGTAAAGAATTCTATTTTTTACTTCATTCGTAAATGTATAAACATGACATTGATGCAATGTGTAAACTAGCATTGGAATGTTTCCTTATTCAGTTGATATTTCCATTGTCTCCCACTATTTTAATATATTTATCTTCTTTAATACTTATATGAAAACTCTGATATGAGGTTATAGTTCCCCACTGACTATCCATACACCCTCATTGTTAGTCAAAAGCCTCTAGAATATAGAGAGGCCCTCATGAGGTCTTGTGGTGACCAGTTCAGCTACCGGTTCAAAGGTAAGATTGGTTGGGATTCTACAAACACTTAAAAAATAAAAAATATTCAAATAAAGAACCCTTATAGAGTAGATTCGAGAAATGAAAATATGACAACAAGAATAAATAAATAATAATAATTTAGATCATCAAATTGGATGTATATACACCATACAATAAAAAATATTGTTTATAGCATAATTATGTCTCATGGAATACTAATTTTTTAAAATTAAAACATTAAAAAGAGGTAAGAACAAATTAATAATGTGCATATAAGGAGTTATTTTTGATCCACACAAAAATAGCACGATTTTATATGAAACTGATTAATTTATTAAAATTAATATGTCTTATAATAATTTTCTTTCAATATGAATATTTTTAACACAATGAAAGATAATTTAGATAGAAAAACCCCTTAAATGTAAGATAAAAATTTATGTAATAATAATTTGATAATTATGATACAACTTAAACTGGTTTAACTTAAGATAATAACAAGAAACTATAAATTCGTGTTTTCCTTAGGCTTAAAAAATAAATCTTAGAGTAACAATGTTTCAATCATAATATTTGTAAAACAATTGAAGAAAATTTTGTTTTCACTAAACCTAACAACTAAAATAATCAATATGGTTAGAATAATTTAGTAATGATGCTATATCTAATAATTTTTTATCCATGTAAATGATAGATGAAATAAAATTGAAATTATTTGTTAGTTAGAATAAATAAATATATAAAAAATAGAGTTTCTGGAAAAAATATCGTTCACTCAATGGATAAAAATTTAGTTAGTACAAACCCTCACCTTATTAATGACATGGTCAAATTGTTCAATAACCTCCATTATAAAAAATATATAACAAATATGGTAAACACATTTAATAAATATTTTCATTTCGATATCAATTTATCAATATAATTTATTATATTCCTCTGTATATATTCAGTTATATATTTTATATTTATTGTTGTAGCTGAGAGAAACCTTGATCATTTTGAAAAAATATCTTAATAATGATTTTGTTCTTATCTATTTCTAATTTTAATAATTTTAAAATCATGCAATGTATTTTAATTATTTATTTCTAATTTTTTATAATAATTAAAATTCATTTTTTAATAATTTTGGTTATTATGCTAAAATATTAACATAGGAATGAGCATGCTTCATTGATTTTTAATGAACATATGTTGCTATCAAAATTAATTTGTGTAAAATTTATTTTATCATTCCAAAAAAAGATCGTTAGTTGTCGTTAATTTAATTAATTATCGATATATAAGTTTAAATATACATCCTTGATTTATTTGATAATAATTTTCAGGTAGGTAGTTATATTGACTTAAACAAGGATATAACCTTATAAATGATTATGATTATATATGTGATTTAATTTTGAATAATATAATTATTAAGAAATAATAACGGTATTATTTACATAGATTTAAGGTGTTGAATAATATTTTATGAGATTTTATCAATAAATAAAAAAATAAATCATGAACTATATATGTCACTTTATTGCGGAGGTATTACATGGAACATGTATTCAATGTTTTAATTTTTAGATGAATGATGGGGAAGAATGTGGAATATTAATTTCGTAATAATAATAATAATATTTTATATGTACCATTTACTCTTCACAAACAATATTACAACTATGGTTCATAGGTACTGATAAAAAACTATAATTTTTTGATTCGAGTAGGTGGAAGACTATAAGATGCACAAATGTTATTTTTTTCATTTTTAATAATGGAAAATGGAAATTTATGTTAATATATATTCCTTAAGTATAATGAAACATATTATATAATAAATAAAATGTTTATTTTTTATTAAAAATAAATATAGATTTATAATAATAAAATTGAAAAGAAAACTGATGAGGAAAATTTAATACTCATGTTGAGGACATGGGCTTTCCCTTGGAGGACTTCTTAGAATGGGATGGAATATGAATATATTTTGTGATAATAATAATAATTGAGTGAATTAGGATATTATGATAATTAATAAGCCACAACAAAAAAGAACTGAATTGTATTTTTATTTGTATTAAAGTTGTCGTAAGAACGGTCTTTTAAAAATTTTGAGAATGGAATTTTTGTAAATATTTAAACAAAATATAAATTTTTGACAGGGTTGACATGTCATGTTGATCTAATATAAGAAAACAATTGAGTGAGCAAAGACTTATTTTCTATAATGCCTCATAAATTTATTTTTCTGAAATTGTTTAAATGGATTTTTATAACCATTACTCATATAATTATCACTTTTACCATTTTTGGTTTTATGTTGGTAAATTTTTTCAATAAAGATAATTTAATTTTAAATTCTGTAAATAAATTTTCAATTTTTAAATAAATTGTACAATATTCATCCAAATATTAAATATATTATATCATATAAAATATCTATCTTAATGAAAAATAAATTTTATCGTTAGTTCTTATAAATAATAAATATTATTTTTTAAAGTGTATTTATGAGATTAAAATTAATATCTTATATAAAATGGTCAATGTATTTATTTATCATGATATTTATTTTTATTATATAAAAAAATTAAGTTACTTTAATAGTTAACAAAAATATTTTACACAAATAATAAATGATTTATTCGATTGATCGAAAACCATTTATTTTATTAATAATTACTAATAATGCCAAAAAAATAATAGAAAAATGGTTTATAAATTTTTAATTCTATTTGAAAATATATATTAGTACTTAATAAGAATGTATTTGTTTTATTAAAATGTTTTATAGTTTTATTGTCCTTATTTATATAATTATAATATCATAGAACATATTATATTAAAAAAAAATTATTTTCCACTATTCAACATAAAATAAATATTTTCCAAAAATAAAAATAATTATCATAAGATAATATAGATATTTTTACTCTAAAATTTAATTTAATTTTTTAAAATTAAAATTTTAGATTCTGACAAATTAAATTTCAAGTAAAAAATTAAATTATAATGGAAAATGAATATATATAAATATAACATTATTAAAAAATATTACAAATTCCTACTATTATTATATATCAATTTGTAAATCCCTATGATGTTAATATATTATTCATATGAAAAAATATATTTCCATCAATAAATATTTTTTTTATTATTAAAAACATAAAATATCAATTTTAATAAATATTAAATTTTAATTTATAATTAAATACTATTATTTATTTAGCTACACTAAATTCATTTAAAAATATAATCGAATGGTTAGATAGATTTATAATTTTAAAAATTTATCTCATAATTTAGTTACATCAATTTATATATTCCAATTATATAACTCATTTTAATAATTTGTATACGGTTTCATAGTTCGTTTTGGAGTAGTGATTCATGAATCACAAGATATCTAACAAAATAGGTTATAAAGAATTCAAATTATTTAATATTATCCTTCAGATGTAATATACATTCACATAAATAAATTTTATCCTCATATTTTAATTTATTTATCGCAAAATAAAAAATAAAAGTGTATCCAGAGTACCCAATGTTTAAATTCTTGAGGATATATCATTATTAACATTTTAAATACTTATAAACTAATGATTTTTTGTGAGGACATATATGATATAATTATTTTCCATGGGATGATATTTTTAAACATTTATATATTATCACTTGATTATTTTATATATTTTAGGATTTACCCATAATATAATTTATGTGATCCCAATTGTGTGATAGAAAATCAATTATTAATACAAAATCAATTGAATAATGCAAACTATACCCCAAAGAAGAAATTTCCCAAACACATTGAAGAATATTAAATAATATTGATTTCACTATGTTTTTTAATTAATAATTCAATAAAAATATTTGGATAATATGTACACGTTATAAAAAATTGAAAATCTATAGTGAAGAATCACAATTGTATTCAATCATAGTCATTGAATATGATTTCCTTGTTCCTACGTTAAATGCATCTCTTGGTTAAAATTTCATCAAGGTACATTGGATTTTTTTATTGATTTTAATATTAATAAAATTTATTACATTTTAAGATATTATTTTTTGTAGCTTATCTCTTTCCCTTTTAATAATTATCTTAAAGAGCATAATTTTTACACTTATAATAAAATACATTCCATTCAATAATTCCATGAGATTTTTTTCCAAAATTATTTCCATGATTTAAATTAAATATTCATTTACATATATATTTCCACCGAAATAATATTAATAATTACATTTATACACTCTTCTGAATTTTGGTATTTAAATATGTTGATGTTGTTATTTATAATTAGTGGTACCACATTTTTTAAAATTAGATGTTTTATCACTCCATAATTTATCAAAATTGATTACTCAATGGGAAAATCTCTACATTATACATGGTATCCATTGTTAACAAGTGCCGTACAGGCTCTAAATAATACTAAAATGAAAGGGACAAAATACTGATATATGAAATATATTATTGTATCATTTAATGATTATTATGTGATAAATTAAACTATAATCAACCTTTTAATTTTTTTATTCATTCTATTTATCTTGAATCACCCTTTATTCTATAGAGATTTCATTAGCTTGGGTTTTCTCATTCACCTAAAAATAATTTTATTAAATTATAAATACATCATTATATCTTGTAAAAACAAGTTTATTTACCAATACATATCTCCAGATAGTTTTATTACATGTGTTTAGTTAGTAATGTATTTCATTTAATAAGTGATGATTGAGTTCATAACCAAAATTCCATTTTCATGGTTATTACCATTTAGTATATCCATGTTAGAGATTTCATGCATTGTTATTATCCAAGAAGGAACATAATTTATAGTATGTCCACCAAATTTCTTCAATACCAAAATTTTATTATGAGATCATTTAAGTTGAATTATACCGTATATTTACTCCTGAAGTTTTTACAATTTTTCCTTTAATAATCCATAAATAAAAAATTTATTACTACACCAAATAATACAAAACAATATCAACATTTTTAAATTATAAAAAATAGTAACATATAAAACAATAATTTACCTTCAACACACATTATATCTTAAAATTTTATCTATAACCTCCTTTTATACCCACTGTGATGCCAGGAACCCATATTCCCCGAATATGGTGAGAATAAACACGTTTATTACAAAATATATTTTAAATTTACTAAAGAGTGGAAACATTAACAATAATAAATTAAAATTTAAACAGAAAATATTGATTCATATACATTTGTCGAAACCATTACGTTTAATGATTTAAAGATTTATAAAAAAAATTTAAAAAAAATCCAATGAAAATATCCTCAAATAGATTTTTTAAACTCTATATAAAGCTATTTAATCAATAATAATTATTAAATATCTTCGGGAAAATTTTATAAGAACACTATTATATTTGACATATAATGTGTACAACATTTTTTCCTAACTTATAGAAATAGAACCATATTTAGGGGTAGGATAAAAAATGTCTGTAGGGGTAAAAAATAGACAATAGTAAAATAACATAAGTGAGCATTACATTATCATAAAATATATATTAAATGATATTCAATGTATTTATATAATCAAAAGGAATTATGAGAATAACATATCATTTTTAAATATGTGAACAAATAAACTCATGGATCACAATTATTAGTTCACTATAGATGTTATATGTAATAAAAAACATCCAGTTCCATTTTCAATGATAAGAAATCAAGATCTTACACATCAGGATCTTACTAGTACATCCCTGTGTTTTTGGAATTATATTGTTCTTGGAAAATATACATAAAAATAATGATGCTAGTTTCTCTTATGAGACTTATTAATGAATTTGAATTCTATTATCGATTCCACTCATCTTTAATTAACTAAAATAAATTCATCTAATCATTAAGAGAATAATATATAAAATACATTAAAAATATTTCTTATTCATCATTTTACATCCACATTGGTAAAACATGTATACATATTTGTAATATTTCCCTAATCAACAAATGAATTATCTTTCCATTTATGGATCACTTAATCTAACACCATATATTTAATTGGGATTATCTTTATGAACATAATTTCATATATCAATTAATCTATGGAATGGATTTGAACACCATTCAATCAACATAATGAAATATAGAGTTTTCGTAATGGATACTCGTTAGAATGAAATCAATTCTTATAACAGAGTAAAATTTGGAAGGCCAACGTCTATGATACATTTATTCGAGTTAAATCACCCAAAATAAAATGAAATGAGAATATTTAAAACGTAAAAATAAAAAAATATATTCACTATAAAAATAAAATATGTTATTAATTATAATCATATATTAACCAATATAAATTGAATTACATAAACACTAGTGGTCATAGTAACATATGATTAAAAATTACAATAGATGAATAACATTATAAAGAAATACATTCATGTAATTGAAGTCATTGGGGATAATAATACACCATATAAAATAATATATTGGGTCAATATCAACCATGTGTCATGAAATTAAATATACATACAACTAACACCTATTCCATTAGGAATATTTAAATAAATACCCCATTTAATAAAAAAAATTCCAAAATAAAAAGTTAAATTAAACATAAATAATTATAGAATAAAAATATTAAATATTATTGGGTCAATAAGTTCACTATACAATGGAAAACATGGTGTATAACACTAATATGTCTCAAGGGATTCAAATTTTATACAATTAAACCTTAAAATACTACATAATCATTGAGGAAATAATCATTTTATAATTATGTTATAATAAATAATTTAAGGGCACTATTATATAAGGATTATATAAAATAAAATATGTTTATTAAGAGGAATAAATCAATCTTGGTCCAATATATTAAATATAAGTTTACTTACCTCAATATAGTAAATTTGAGTTACCAAAACCACTTACATGGAAGATAATTACTAAGGTAATAATATTTTTATAGTGAGGTTGTATGGAATAATTGAACAACCCTAAAAAATAAGAAGGAAATAAAATAACATGTTTTATATAGGAAGAATAATTTATTATTGGAGGAAAAAAATCAATAAAAACTTTTCAAACTCCTTGATTAAATTTTGAGTCAGAAAAAACATGTAATAGAAACATAATTATTGAGGAAATAACATTATGATAATGATTTTATAAGGAATTATTTTAAAACACTTAAAAATGTGGGAATACAATAACTAGTATTCAATTGGTAGAACAAAACTCACTTTGAATAATATTTCTATAATAAAAAAAAATTTAACATAGTGGAGGAAAATTGAGTTCATACAAAACATAAAATTAATTCATGCTATTTAAAAATGTAATCCCCCCTAATTAATGAAAAAGTAAATATCTTAACTCCTAATTTTAGAGTCATTTTAGAATCTATAACAATTTACAAAATTATTTATAATTTATTTATCAATTAATATGCATTTTTATTATTAATATTCTATATTTTGAGTGAGTAATCTAGATCATTTTGTAATAATGTAAAAAACCTTGAGTTTCTCTTCATTATTCTCCATATGATAATAATTATTATATTATTAAAGGTGAATTAATTTATATTTTATTATATTTTATAATATTTTATATTCATTACTTGAGTGTTTTTTCTATCAATAATGATTACAATGATGTTTAGCATGTTTCATGGATTTTTAACGAACATATATTGGTATCATAATTAATGATTTATAGATTAATGTTACAATTCATCAGTTAAAATAAAATTATTATTAGATTATATTTATAATATAAAATCAATAATTAAGTTACTATAGTTATATATGATATTATTTAAATTTATTGATAACTTATGGGGAATAACCAACAAAAATGGCAATATATTTTAATAAATTTATGATTATCATTATGAATGATTTTTATATTATTAAAATTAACAATAATACAGAATATTAATGACATTATTAAAACATTATAATGATTTTTAATGAAATTTTAATATTTTCAAATTAATAATAAAAAATAGATGATAATTGTCATACATTACACCGTGGATGTAGTAGTCCACAGAATTCATAGGTAATGTCTTCATTTATCAAATAGTTTTAGGGTAAGAAGGTTGATTATAAATATTATATTTCTAATTATGATCATATAATTGAATTCAAATTTCATCTAAAAATAGAAACAAAAGAATAGTGATGAGTATTGTTTGTGAAAAATGGATGTTGTTGCTTCAAGGAGGAAGATGTCCAAAAAATACACCTACAGAATTTTTCATTTTTTATAATGGAAAAATAAAAAATATTATATATATATTCCCTAATCATAATAAATTTACATATAAAAAATTATATCATAAGTGTACATGATTGATAATAATAAATTTAAAATGTTAATATTGAAATGAAAAGGAATTTGGAAAAAAATCATTATAAGATTGAGGTCTTCATGTTTC
Source organism: Viscum album (assembly GCA_963277665.1). Classification (NCBI taxonomy): domain Eukaryota; kingdom Viridiplantae; phylum Streptophyta; class Magnoliopsida; order Santalales; family Viscaceae; genus Viscum; species Viscum album. The sequence continues at coordinate 2,042,630,852 of OY728126.1, read as the reverse complement.
CATGAATACATCATTTGAAAAAGGAGGTCTATAAAAAATAAATGATAAATAATAGATTAAAAGATTAAATTAGGATTATAATAAATTTAATGAAATTATAATATTTTGTGAAAAACAAATAATTTAATGGTATTGAATAGGTTGTGAGTGTTTTTAATAACTGTGGATAATGTTTTTTTAATCTTGGAAATTATTAAAATTAGATAATTTATATAACATTTCATGAGGATTTATAAATTGAGTATTATTGATTGTGTTATAAATAAGGTTGATAATCCCTTACTTATTTATTATCATATATGTTTTAAATATATTTTTGTCCTATTTTATTTTAATTTATAATATTATCAATTTATTTATTATTGTGAAAAATATTCTTTACATTAGTAGTTTACTATTAATGCCTAAAAATAAAATATAACTTTTTAAAATGATTTTTCCTACTAATTAAAAATAAAAAATCATTTATCAAATAATATTTATATATAAATAATGATAACAATTGAACATTAGAACATGTAATTCCTAAAATAAATTTTTGGAAATGTGTATATTTATTCATAAAATTTCTATCAAGGTAAACAGTCAATTTAATTTAATTTATTGATACAAACATGATAATTTTAAATAATTATGATTGATTTAATTTCAACACAAGATAAATCTTTTTTAACTTAATATTTATTTAAAAAACAATTTATTTTATATGAAAATAGTACAATCATTCATAAAATGTTTCAAATAATTTTTATAAATTCATAAATATTTTAAAAAATATAAACTATTAGGAACTAAATATAATATTGTTTCAATTAATATGTTATATAGACATCAAACTCTTTCTAATATAGAAAATAAATATATAATTTATAGTTTTGGTAAGTACTAAATTTTTCATTATTAACCTAAAAATATTCTATCTAATAAAAAATTCATATTATCACAATACCAAAATTTTGAATCTAAAATTTATTTTAATTTCCACATATTCAAAATATAAAATTTTACAATTTATCATTTTAATATAAACATAAAAATATGATGAAATGTTTTCATAGGAATAAGAAAATTTAAAAAATCTAAGCCCATCATATTCTTATTTATTTTCTATTACAAATAATATTTTTGATTATATATTTTTTAAAAAAAATTTATACATATAGTATTTATATTTCAACTAAATACACAAACAACGATAATTTTTCAAAATGTTATAGATTAAAGTATAAATGTACAATATTAGATATTTTCCTATGATAAGTAAATTTAACTATGAATTTGAATTTAATAGAGAATTATTTTTAATTATAAATATATTTTATAATGAAGTTACATCGATTTCATCGCACAAATTCTACAAAATACATTTTAATGGTAACCTATTATTCCACAATTTATTTTAGTTTGTTGATGCATATGTCACAACGTATGAAATAGATTGAGTTCTGAATGAAATAAAATATAAAATCCATATTATTGATATATTAAAGTGTTTATTGACACAAAATAATCTCATATTCATTATTTTTCACTTCATATTACTCTTTCCTTGGGAAACATGAGTTCCTTTTATCTAATGCTGTTATATTAAAAAAATTCCATTCCCCCAAATTATAAAAGGGGCCTTCCACAACAACTTCAAAAAAACCCTTAAATTAAAACTCATCTTGAACCTAGAACCTTTTAAAATCACCTATATACACATAGAGCTTATTTATTCCCTTGATCCATGAAAATTCATCATTTCATACAATTCAAAAAATTCATCTATGAAAAATCATTGGTTCTCAATTTTAGTACTAATCATTCAATAAAAAAGTTAATTTTTTATAATTAACATTAAAAATATCATTTCCAATCTAATATAATAATATTATTTTTTTTATTATAATGAATTTTATTTTTTGAGATAATATTCTTAATTTATATTTATCATTTTTTATATAGTGTAAATAAAAATTTCATTTGCTAAAAAAATCAAAAATCCTCTTCCATGAAGTGACATGTTTAATTTTATTTCATTCTTATGTCTCATTTAGTGACTATCCAACCTCAATATTTTTTTCCTTCATCGGTGTGTGAAGCAACCCTGGTCTGTTAGATTCTGTTTTTTGTCTCTTTATTAATATTCTTATTTTTCATCTTTGATGTCATGCATGGGAAAATTCAAGGAAAATGAGGTGAATATTTCCATGATTTTTCTTGTAGCAGCATGGTGCGATAAGTGTCATAGGGATTTATTCATGTTTTTCTTTTCACTACCATGATCTCAAATTTATTTGGCTAAATTTATTATTTCATTTTGGTTATTGGTTTTAGTGATATTCAATGTCACCATTTTAGGTTAGATTGTCCTCTGTTTTGGTCTACTATGGTGTTATTTGTGCTCTAATATGACGGTTGAAGAATATTTATTCATTGATATTTTATTTGGGTTGGGTAAATGATGCTTTTAGTTAACTGACCGATGCCGATTTCTGAACATTATGACGGTGGAGACGGATTCTTCCCCTTGGATAGTGGATATCACATGTTTCTAGTGTGGAGCATGTACAGGGGGGGATGATCTCACTGGTGATTCAAGTCTGGTGGTTTTTCGGTTTTAATCCATCACTACAATAATATATGGGTATCCCCATCGCTTTCACCCATGATCTTCCAGCCATATCCAACGTGCATAAACCCACCTTAGTTTCGTTTGGTGGTAGCATAATGGTGGATTGTAAATGTGGGTGTGGGAGTGGTGGTGCGGTGGTTTTCATCAGCTGTAGTTTATCATTTAATTCAGTTTTCCTTTGAAGAGTGTTTAATTTCTATATAATGTGTCTTTATTTTAAATTTTTGGGTCTTTATTTCTGGTGATTTTTTATCAATAGTTCGTTCAAACTATTCATTTCATGGTGGAGTTGTTGAATTGCATCGATAGTGGATCATTTTTTGGTGGTTCTTTTTTCTTATTTTTCTGATCAATAATGACATTTGTGTTCATTCAGTTCATGTTTTGACTAATTATGAGCAGTGTATTTGAGGATGGTTTATCAATGAACACAATTTATTATCCCAATATATCATGAACACATTTTATTATTCTCCTCTATACGTAAAACATAGGATGGTCAGAAGAGATATGTTTTTATGAATATATTCCTTTATTGTAATGTTCACAGAGGGAAGTTCAAATTTTGAAAATTTTAAATTTTTTGTGCTGTATTTGGTTAACTGTTTACTTATTGTATTGGTTCTCATGTATGTATAAAATTTATTATTCTAAAATAAAAAAATCATTTAGGAGGATTTATATGGGTAAATTATATGAATCGAAGGTCCATAGGAATTCTTTACCCATAAACCATACCCACAGATTCCAATTAATTAATTTCACCAACCATAAATCATTGAAAAAATTTAATTAAATATAATGTATAATCTATGTTATGAATAATATTATAAAATAATCATGTTATAAATTGTCCTTAAAAAAGACTTTGGGAACAAATTAAGTTAATAACATCTAATAAAGAAATTAAACTACAAAAACTAATAAATTTTTAATAAATGATTTAAAGGTTTGCATATAAAATTTAATAGATATGTATAGGGTGTGGAAATATATAATTGGTAATTTTGAAGCTATAATACAATTGGGTAACAAACCATCTATAATGGAAGGGAAAATTTTAATGATTTTTGATAAATGATTATTTTTCATTGAATTATGATTGTTCATCTTGAAATATATTATTATAAGATTTTTATATTCAAACTAATGATTGCATCATGTAAAAAATCCACATTATCTTCTACAGTTTTATATTTCTTTCTGATAAATCATTTTTCCAATGTTGCTTATACCATGTAGATATTATTCTATAAAACTTTTATAAATGTAATGATTTAAATTATTTAATGAACATGAGTATAAAATATTGAAACCAGAGGCTAGGTTGACCTTATAAACTATATACACATGTTATTCCAACGTATATGGTGTATCTTATCATGTCATAAACGTGATGAATATAAAAATCATGACCATGGAAAATATACCAATACCAAGTAAAAACCATCATCTTGAGATAATATACCCAACCCATGCAATTAATTTCCAATAAAGGGATATTTCCACCTTAACTTTAAACAAATATTCAATAATACATATGGCATACCTCTTTAACATGAATATAATCATCATTCAGCATCCACATTTGAGTTCTTTTCAATTCTTGATTAATAATCTTGAACATGTTAATCCACCATGGGGGATGGTTTCACTTTGAGTCTATCATGCCCAATAAAAAAATATTCATTTATATTAAAATAGAACCACCCAAGTATGAATTTTCTATTTCACCTAAAATAATACATTTTAATAAAGATTACATGATTATAATCCCTTCATTTATTTTTTCAAAAACTAATAATTTTTCAATCGCCCAATTCACTATTTCATTAAAAATTATTTTTCCATATTCATTTCCAATTTCATATTGAAATATCACATCTAAATAACATTTCAAAAAACCATCCTTAACAAAATACAAATACACCATGAATAGCTCATCAACCCAATTAACATTTAGATTTTTTTAAAATAAAAATTTATGGTCAATTTCAGAACATGAATATCTAAAATTCATTTTCCACATACTTATATTGCATCCCACTATGTATTTCTATAACAAATATGATTTTAGATTTATTATTTTTGTATACTATGTGCATTAGTTTTGTGATGAGGTATTGAGGTGACATATGATTCTAAGGCCCAGTGTGCCAGGATGAAATGGATGAAATATATTAAATATATTAAAAAGCATGTGCACGTACAATTTATGAAAAATTGTTATGACTTCTAAATGGGGGTCTGAATCAATAATACAAGGTAGATATTGAGTTTATAATTCTATTTTTATCCTCGATGTGATGTGGTATTTTTTTTGCATTGGCACTTTGTGAAAAATACTTCATTGTCATAATAATAAAAAATAAATAAAATAATTTTCTATGAAATGAATGAATTATACTTTATATATACCTTTATTGATTTTGATTTAGTGAGGTATTCTAAACTTTAGAGTCCAAGAAGCTATTGGATGATAGAGTTCATGGAAAATGATAATGGATCGAGATATGATTGTAGCTAGTGGATTGTTATGCCAACATAGATCATATTTCTCAGCAGCCAAGGAAACACATCCATTCATCATCAAAAGTTGATATAAAATATTATTCGGATGATTTTTTATTTTTATATCCATGTCGTTTGAACGTAGTTCAGTTCCATCAATAGAATTGATACACCCATCATCAAAATATTTAAATTGATTGAGTTATTGTTTTTGTTAATTTTGATAACTCCTCGTCATTTAAATTTGTCTCCAAATGTGAATTGAGGACAATTGGAAAATTTCCTATTTTCATTTCTCAAATGGTATGGATTATGGATTTTCCAATATTTTATTTCCTCATTTGATCATCATTGGTATTCCTTTTGTCCAGTGGTTTGACACATACTAAATTTTTGACTATTGTGTTACTCTTCTTCAATGAAACAGATCGAAACCATGGGTATGGAATATGATGGTGGTTTTGATTAAAGGATCAATGCTGATGGTGTCCAGAATGATGGTGAAAAAGACATAATCAATTGTTATTTTTTTCATGGTGGCTTAAAAAAAACAAGTCATCGAAGGTGTTTTTTTGATGAGTTTCAATGGCCAAAATCTGTTGTGCGCCCAGAGATAGGTGTCGATCATCCCTGATCTGTGATCTATAGATTTATTTCTAGTGGAAATCGAGGACGAAGCAGTGTGTAAGGAAAAACGATGGAGAAACCTATGAATTATGAAAATATCAACCAATTGTGTGTGTAAATCTAGATTACACACCATTTCGGCCCATTCAGTGGTGCCAGGGGATTTGTGATGATCATATGGATCACATGGTGCATGAACCCTGTCACACGTCATGTAAAACCTTCATTGAGGAATGATATGTACTTCAGGGAGTACACTGACATAGAAAAAAAACAACATCCAAGTGGTACCCCTTGTACATTGACATGAACACAACTTGGTGTACATAGGCTATTACACTTACAAGAACACCATATCTAGACAAGAACATGTGTCACTATTAGGAGGTTTTATCTCTCCATAATCTTTCTACATATAATAAAAATATTGTAGATTGAAACAAACTTTTCATGGATGGATTTTATACATGTGATGACTTGGGATAACTTGAGATGTCATGTACCCCTTAATACAACCCATGTACAACATTAAACATTTATTTCATTATATTGGACAAGTATATGATGAGAATATTCCATTAGTCTATTACCTTAATGGTAAATTATGTAATTAAATCAATATAACATAAATATGGTCCCATTTAGAGGATGAGACTCCAATATATTTGTAGTGTATCTCTTTGAGAATGGAGATTGATCCTCTATTATACTTTGATTCTTAACCGGGCATTGTATATTTGGAATGAAATCCCTATGTATGGAGTTGATCCTCACTTCAGAATGTTATATTAGTAAGGTTGTTTTATCATAGATAGATGATCCCCCACATAGAAGGTTGATCTAGAATTGGTTCGTGGTTTCCCCCTACATTTATGGGTGTGGCCGCCAATATGAGTACCTGAGTATTCATTGACTAGGGATATCCCCTTAGTGGTTCCCATTGATCTATACCTCTTCAAAAATGTTTCTTTGATGATAACATGTCTCATGGAGTGGGTTCCCTCAGAGTGAGAATTACTTCAAACAGAATCATGTGGCTGGCAGTTGGTAAGGACTGGTTGGTGGTGTGGTGTCTTTTTTTAGTATAGCAAGATATTTATATTATAAATTCATTATAATATCTTCTATTTATATGAATATATTTGGTTCTTTGAGATTATGTTTCTCAGGTTGTCTTATTAATTATTGTTATACTAACCCCAACATGGGTATTTCCGACATTTGTCATTTATAAGGCATATGGCGACCCTTTTGATGGTGTACTAGGAGATCAGGGAGTTAATGGAGTAGAGATGGTGCATGGATGGTTGAGGAGTTTACCAAGATATTGAATTTTACTTAATCCTTTCCCATGGAGCAGGTTGGACTCTTTATAGTTATTGTGTGGTCTTTTATTTTCACCTTTTTCACCTTTTTTACTTTACTGTCATACCCTTTTGTTAGATTTTAAATGTATTCATGCATTATTTCAGTTGGTTTCCATTTCATCAAAATTTCTTCAAATATATATATTCATGTTTATTGGTATATTAGACTAATTACACCCATTAGTGGGATATGTTTACTCAGTTTTGTTTTCTACCCCATGGCCTATTGGAGGCCAGCTTTGGATAGTCAAGGGTTGGACCATGGTGGGTTATTTCATGATCATCTTGATTCATTGTTAGTAAGTTATACCCTTGTAAAACTATAGGTTCTATTGGTCTGTGAATTTTGTATGTTGTTTCAACTTCAAATTTCAAGAAATGGATTCCATTGTTGATGCAGAGGATGAAAACCCTATATACAATGACTCTTATCACATTTCTTTCACCTATATACTTGTAAAAATTAGTTTCTAGGAATTTTTTTGGTACATGCATCATATAATAATGGTTCTGTTTTCCATGTATTCCATGAGTTATCTCAATAGATATACTCCTTTGATTGTGGTTTCATGTTGGTTTATTTCAAGATACTTCATTATACATAGACATCTAAGATTATATTGCATGACAATGAGGATAATCTACCCTGTGGAGAGGCATCATTGTTGGGTAATTTACCAGAGATAGATTCACTATGTGGATTACCATATGTTCCCCTACCAGTTTAGTAGAAACTAGTTCAAAATGTATCGATTGATGATAGAAGTAAGTTTTTTTGCATTGAACGTGTTTCATAAGTAGTAACGAGACAAGTTTTAGGGTGATCTCAAAACCATGTTTCTAAAGACTAGATAGATGTTTTCACTTGTGGATTCCTCATTATGAGTACACCTAAAGGTCAAATTGAATTCCTTAAAATGAGACCTCCTCATGAATCTGCTATATGTTGGTAGAGTTTAGTGTCACAGTTACATGAAGAGAAATATTTCTCCATGTTCGACATTGAGTGTCTCTTCAAGGAGGGGTTATATCCTTCCACATTGTGATTGGTAAGAATTCAAGAGATCATTCATCAGTCATAGTGAAGTGTGACTATAGAGGATTGACAAAAAAGGATTACTGATCTCTCATGTTAATCCATTGATACAGTGTGGGAGGAGTACATCATAGATCAGAACACTGAGTTGGTCTTATGTCGATACATTAAGGAATTTGTGGAATACCTTATCATTCCAAACTATGTTATATTGCTTAATAGAGACATTGAGTCGGAAACCATTATAGTAGATCAGGAAATTATAATAGGGGCTATTGGTTGCAACCTAGTAGAATATTCCTCATCATCAGGGGGATGATAGAAGTTTCAAGGATCCAAGCATGTCAGATTCTTCAAGAGGAAATCATAGGACACAAGGTAAGATGTGAATGGTTTTCAAGATGGCTCAAATCATCCAAGGTATAGGTGGTATTTATCCTAAAATAGTTGGGGACATCTAACTCAATATTGTCTTACCCATTATACTGCAAATCCTAAGAGAGTCAAGGGAATGTTGTGGTAGATATTGTTGAAGTATCCTAGTTTAAAAACGTTGAAATATGTTATATTGGATTACACAAGGAAGAATGAGGTGGTTGGAGGTTCAAAATATTACCCCACCACCCCCAGGTGGTCCACACCAAAGTAAGAGAGATTTTTTGGGGGGAAGGGCCAGAAACAAGCAATAGAGGTCAATGATCCCAAGGTTATGTGGATGATATGTGGTATCATCTATGTATTTTATAATTTAGTTATATTATTGATATATAGTTGTGTGAGTAATATATTCCTTTCCACTTATATGGTTCATTGCTTATTTATTTGGGTTGTTCCATTGGATTGAAACTTATGGTTAGAGACTCCAACATGTTGTTAATTAGGGATTATCCACTTATGAAGAAGGTGAAAACAGATGATTAGAGGAAAGAGCATTTTATAAGATCTATTTTCTATCTCAATGAGGATATAGGTTTTAATCTTTTTTATGGAATGTGTATCTACATTTCATCAAAAAATTGAATGTTTTAGGTCATGAATGTAGTGTGATAACTATAATGGAATCAGGGTTTACATTTTGGGTGAAAAGGAATACCTACAAAGAAAGGATAAGCTCTTGCATAGTAGAGTGGGTAATATTACTAATCAAATTCCAATCATTACATTTTGAGTAGTGTATTCTTCAAGAAAATAGTTTCTTGTATTTATGGTAGAGTATGAGGACATATATCCTAAGAACATACCATATTTACATCCCCACAATGACATAGAACTCTAAATTGTCTTGAATCATGAAATGACATAGATATATACACTAGTATATCAGATGGATGTTGTAGACCTTCCTAATATGTGGGAGTAACTAGGGAACCTAGTATATAAGTTCTTATTAAGACCCACCGTTTATTCTATGGCATCCCTAGTGTTGTTCTCTAGCAAGGATGTTATTATAGAGAAGTTATATTTTGATTAACATATATTATATTATGTGACTATGATATTTTTTCTATACCTTACTATGAAATTATGACTTCTTTCTTCACCTGAGAGGGGTGTTCTTGTTTTCAAAGAATGATCTAAAATCAAGCTATCACCAGCGGTGAGTATGGGATAAAAATATACCAAAGATGACATTTAGATATCACTAAAACACTATGAGTACTTGATGACTCTTTATGGTCTTTCTATAATACCATTCCAGTTTTCCATAAAGAGTTTTTAAAATAGATGATGTACAAGAGAAAAAATCCTTCTTTGTTTTGTTTTAATTTGTTATAATTTATTTTCTTTTATTATCATATCTTTAACTACATTATCAAAACATTCAAGATAGAAAAATTATTTCATATATATATATATTAATATTTTTTTTAATGGAATATCCATCATTATACCCCTTATCATCTCACTTTGTTTTTAAAAATTATTACATTGTCTGTGATATTTTGATCTACCGAAATCAGGGATGATGAATTTTCATTTCCCATTGCCTCTTTCAAGGATGATCATGAAACAATAATTATGGTTCAATTATATTTTGTTATAAATATTATAAATTATATATTTTTATGGAATAAATATATAAAAATGAAATTATATATAATAATATATGTTTTTGATGGTCAAAAAATCGCAAAAACAAATTAAATAATTTTCATTAACGTTTTATATAATGACTCATCCTCAAACCATATAGAAAAGAGAATATTATATCATTTAAAATTATATAAGTTAAATAATAACATAAAATTTCAATTTCTTATAACTATATCTATTCAAACAAGAAATATCATACTTGGACACAAGAAAATGAATCATGAAAAAAAAGAAAATGAAAACACCCAGAAGAATGAAATTGAATCTTATAAATCTAAAAACACAAAAAATAAATAAAATAAAATTATAAAATATGAAATATATGATTCAAATGTTATAAATAATGTAATTAATTAATTTAATTTGATTATTAGGGACATTAAGAACAAGTTCATAATGTATTCTGACATAAGGTAAGGGATTCTATTTGAACTTCCATTTTTCATTCAGGTAATTACTTCTCGATCATTAACCTTATTTAATTAATAAATATTGTTATTTAATCTCCAAAAAATAATTATTTCCAAACGTATGTACCTTTCTCATTACTTTTTTATATAACATTAAAATACTTTTTTTATAACGTTCTCTTTTCAATTCCTCATGATAAGAATACCCGATAAAAGTGAACTTCCAATTTTTATACCCATTTTAAAGTACAACCCATATTCAATTTTAATCCATAAATATTTCTATAAAATCAACATTACTATCATTAAAACCAATATTGATTCATTTTTTGTTCTATTAAAACAATTAGGTCATCTTATGCTTATAAATACTCTTTTATATTTTCTCTTAAACCGCACTAAAGTGACTCATTTATAATGATTTAAAAAGACACTTTTTTTATGTTTTCAATTAACTTGGACATCAATTATCATGATATGTAACTATTTTACCTAATGAGAGTCCATTTATGATTTAAATCCATTCATACACAATCAACTTTATGATACATCAATTTTTTATAAATTATGAAATAATTCTAATACCCATTACATTCCATCTGTAACCCTAATATTAATTTTTTATGAATAATTGTGGTTGATAATTTATGATAAAATAAAAATTATCTTATTTATTGTTTTATGAAAATTTTAACTATGGATGTACTATCTTGATACAATTCTCTATATTACATTAGATAGTTTATGATTAGGGTTACTGATTTGGGAAATTATTCACAATTCATATGATATTTTCAATATGAATTTATATTTTTATTATGTTTCAACCCATTTATATAATGAATGAATTGGAATTTTTTATGTTTCGGGTGGGGATCTCTATATCACCTTGATGCATCTATTGGTCCTTTGAGAAAAACTAGAAATGATTTTGGCTGAGGCCCAACTAGTTTATATAGAATTAGTAGAAGATTCCTTGACTGTATGTGTATGATGTTCTGTGTTTTTTATTCCCTCATTACGAGAATATTTATTTATATCATATCACTTCTCGAATGTGTGTTTTTCCCCACACTTCCATACAAACGGTTTCATGAAACTATTGGTAAAGGATGGTTTAGGGAATCTTTTACCAATAGTTCCATAGAACCGTCACTGTAGGTGTGTTTGTGGGAGCTTTTACCAGCGTTTCTAATGAATCGTTGGTATAAATGTAGATTAGTGGAGTTTTACCAATGGTTCAATAAGAACCGTCGGTATAGGTGTGGTTCAGGGAAGATTTTACCAACGGTTATTAGGAACAATTGGTATAGGTTTGTCCTGAAGTTATATACCAACGGTTATTAAAACCCGTTTTTAAAATATTCCCCCAAATTACCAGTGGCCCGTCCTCTCCCCCATTCGTGTTACAAAACCCTAAACGACAGCAGCATGCGATCTTGGAGCTCCTTCGACCGAAGGAGTTTGGTGATCTTGTAGCTCCTTCAGATTTCTCTTACTCCTTCCCATCCTAAGTGATGAATCTCTTTCTGAATCATATCAGACTCATCCTAAATTAGGTATTTTCTTAACTAGTACCTTATTTTTATTGAAATTTATCTAATATTTCAGTTTTTAGTTTTGATTTTGATGTGTATATGTTTTTTTTCTGTTTTGAATTAACCTATATGTGATGATCTTGTATCGTCATTAAGATGTGTCCAATGGTTCTTTGATCATTGTTTTGTGGATAATGAATGGTTTAGGACCATCATTAGAAGTTGATTCCAGTGAGACCATTTTAATATAAGGGGAAACAAAATTATGATCTACAAGGGGGTGATTGAGTTGGTAGAGTCCAAACATATTTTCTTCCTTGTGTTCAAGAACCATAAATAGAGTGTTCCAATTAGGTGGTCATCAGTAAAGACGTAGGTAAGATTTCCAGGTCCTATTTCATGATGTTTAATATGTGGTGCTATAGTGGGTTTGGATTGTTTGAGGTTCTGTTAGTATATTTTAAACCCTCATTTGTTCCATATTCATTTAAATTGATTCAATATCATTTTTACACACACCATTATGTTCTCGCAATATATATTTAGATTGTACTTTTATTCTTATGGTGTTAAATAATTTAGTAAATGTCCATACTAGCTTCTTTTATGTGTTCTAGGAGTTTAGACTGAAGACAAGGCTGCATGATTGTTGTGTGGGTATTATTTTCACAAAAATATACCTATACTATGTCATCAAATGAATCAACTAGTTAAATTACTTACAGATATTTATCAAATGATTCTGAAGGAGGGTTGTGTGATCATATGGGGATTGAAAAAAATGTAGTTTTTTTTATTGAGTGGAAATTTTAGGTGGGATGTTGATATGCCGACCACTTAGTTTATGTGATTGTCCATACTTTTACATAATAGATTAAATCTATTAAGTTGGAGGATACCAAGGTTGTTAGGTTTTTTTGATTTTTATGAGTTGGTTGTGATGATACCCCCTTGACATGATGTTGAGATAGAGTTAGACAAAAATCCTGGTGCTTCTTTAATTTCAATAGCTCCTAGTCTGTTGTATCCAATATTGACACACAAAATTATTTTTATAAATCAAATTTTATTTAATTGTAATCATTAATATGTCACAGCATCTATCATTAGGAAATAATTTCATAAACTATATTGTCATTTAATCTATAAATATAATGATTAAATATACATTATATGGATGGAAAATCATATTCATGAGATCTATAAAGAAATTATAGTGTTTATCAACCCAGAAGTCATGGAAAAAAATAATAAAAACCATATATACTCCTAAACTCAATATTGGGAATGATTCTTTATATGACCCACTACTATTGGTATTTTTAAAGATGTTAATCCATCGAATGCAAAAAAATGTCCTATAACAGATCATTTTTTCTGAATATTTGATATAGATAACTTATTCATCTCTATTAACTACTTAAGATTCATTTAGTCCAAAAAATACAAAAAATACCATCTTATATCTATGAAAATATAATTTTATCACCTTATAGACATGTGCCTTGTATGATAATTATATTTCCCTAAAAAATTTCGTAATACATTTTATATACTCAGAAGGACAATCCCACTCTAAGAACCTAACAATATTCCAATCCATCCTCATAAGTATTTCCTCATCAAACTCTAGGTGTACAATTTCCACACCTCTCACTACCCTTGTTGACAGCCCGCCCACCCCACCCCCGGACACCCTCCCACCACCCTCGGACACCCCCATCCCCCAGGATTCTGCCACCCCCGGAAAGCCCCCCCTACCCCCTTGACACCCTCGACCCCACTGGACAGTGCCTCCACCCTGATGGACAGCCCGACACCCCCCATGGACAGCCCGCCCACCCCCCGGGACACTCTAGACCCCATAGACAGCCCCACCACCCCCATGGGAAGCCCACCCTCCCCCTGGACACCTCGTAACCCCTCCCCCTAGACATCCACACCCACCCCCCGGACACACCCGCTCACCTCCACGGACAGCCCTCCCACCTCCCTGAACTCCCCCTACCCCATTGGACAACATGACCACCCCCGCGGACAGCCCGCCCACCTGGACACCCCGACCCCCCTAGACATCCCCCAACCCCCTGGACACCGCCAACCCCCGGATGGCCCCACCACCCCCCAAGACACCCCGTACCCCCTGGACACCCCGCACCCCACTGGGACAGTCCCGCCACAACCCTGATCCTCATCAAACTCCTCATCCTGATCTCCCTGAAGAAGTTAAAGTATAAAACTCATGTACTCCCAACAAGATCCTTAAAGATTATGTATTCCTTGTTCCACATCCAAAATCTTACTGGGAAATCCTTGAATATAGGCATTATAAATTATATATCTTATTTTCTTATATACACTTTATTTTGTTGTATTTGTTAATATGATTCTCATATAGAGTAATGTGTCAGTTATGCTTTTATATAAAGTAAGCATTTTTCATTTAACTAAATATTTTTTTTGATTAAACATCAATATAATAGAATTTCTTTGAAATGACTTATTGCAATTTTTTTATAGAATAGACAGAAGTTGGATTTACGAAACTGATCGGATTTCAACTGATTTTCAAAATAATTTGAATAGATTTCTAGATTTTGAATTTTACATGGCTTTAGATAGTGGTCTCATACACTGACCATATTTTAATCATGTTGGAAGACATTGGTTGAGTCATGAAGCCGTTAGCTATCATATAACCAAATATGGTTTCCAAACAAACTACTATGTGTGGTATCACAATGAAGAGAAAATAAAATCTCAAAATGTTGATGATCCAAATGATATGACTGAATTGGAGTGTTTAATATATGATGGGTTTCCATTTATTCGGCATCATGATAAGGAAAGTACGTAAAGCCAACATGATTTCGATACAAGAACACATGATGCGTCCAATGAAAATGATGATGTTGATAAGGTGAAAAATATTGAATGATGCTGCGACGACTCCAGTATATCGGCAATTTTGTAAAATGAAAATGTTGAAATTTTTAATCTGATAGTTTCATGGGAAAACAATCTATTGGATTTCAAATACTGTAATTGATTACATTCTGAACTTCTTGAAGGACTTACTTCCAGATGATGCAGATATTTCATTAGACCACTATATGGCATTGAATATATTTGATGAACTTGGATACTCAAAAAAATTCATGATTTCCCGAATGATTGTAGATTATTTTGGGAGGAAACTTCTGAAAGAAATGATTGTATCAAATGTGAAACCTCTCAATGGAAGCCAAAAGATGATGGATCACCATTTCGTGTGCCACAAAAAGTAATGTGTCACTTTCCATTGATCCCCATATTACAGAACATTTCATTTTTGATGAAATATCCGTAAAAATGCGATGGCATGACACCGAGAGAAAAAAGAATAATGAAGAGTTGGTTCACCCTGCAGATGGATTTGCATGGTGGAGATTTGATGCTCGATATCCTGAATTTTCAACTAACGTGCGTAATGTGAGACTGGGTCTTTCATGTGATGGTTTTAATCCATTTGGGAAAATTCGTACGTTTCACAGCACATGGCCGGTTTTCAAACACATTTATAACCATCCCCCTTGGTTATGTATGAATAAGCCTTACACATTCTTGAGTATACTAATATCTGGCCCTTCTGATCCCGAAAATGATATGGATGTATACATGCAACCATTAATAAAAGAGTTGAAGCTTCTTTGTGATGTTGGTGTTCCCACATACGATGCATGTTCAAAAGTCATATTTCAGATGCGTTCTGTGCTTATGTGGACGATAAATGATTTCCTGCTTATGCAATGATGTCTAGAAAGAGCACAAAAGGAAAATTGTCATGTCCAATTTGTATGAATAAAACTGGATCGAGAAGACTGAAATTTCGTCGTAGTTTTAGTTTTATGGGACATCGATGATTCTTGCCAATGAACCATCCATATAGAAACAATCGTCGAAGATTTGACATACCATGGAGAATGACGATCCACCTCAGCGTATGTCTGGAACTAATGTGCTTAACGAACTGGAAGATTTCAGTAATTCATTTGGGAAGGGTGTAATGAAATATAGAAAGAGGAAAAATGTTTCCAATGATACCTGTTACAATTGGAAGATGAAGAGTATATTCTTTGAGTTGTCGTATTGGTCAACCAAATTGTTACGCCATTTCTTATACGTAAGTCACATTGAAAAGAATATATGGGAAATTTTTCTTTCTATTCTTCTAAATTTCAAGGGGAAGACAAAAGATGATTTACGATCTCGGCATGACATGGTAGATTGGGGGACCAGACCATAATTGCATCTTGTCTGTATCAGTGAAAATAAATGGCAACTTCCATGTGCTTCTTATGTGATGACACCTGTTGAAAAAAATCAATTTCTGGAAGTGCAAAGGACTATTAAATATCCTGATGGATATTCAAGCAATATATCAAAATGGGTCAATAGAAAAAATCTGAAGCTAAAATCTTTGAAGACTCATGATTATCACGTCCTTTTGAATGAGTTGATTCCAATAGCAATCTGTCATCTCTTGTCCAACAATGTTAGAGTCTATGTTATTCATTTGTGCTATTTTTTAGAGATATTTGTGCTAAGTGGTTTTCCAAATCCTTCTTGCAAAAACTATTGGCTTAGACACCATTAATTTTGTGTGAGTTAGAGAAAATATTCCCTCCATCATTTTTTACATGCATGTTGCATCTGAATGTCCATCTTCCGACAGAAATACTTCTCGGAGGACACTTTTCTTTCCGTTGGATGTATCCAACTGAAAGAAACATGTGCACATTGAAATCATATGTTCAGAACAAGAATTATCTCGAAGTTTCTATTGTGAACGATTACTTGGCTGAAGAATGTATGGATTTTTGCGAAATGTATTTTTCTGATCTTACTACGAGAATAAAGACACCAATGAGAAATGTAGAAAAATAGTATGGGAAAATTGAAAGTAGTTTTCCATCACTTCCTCAGAATAGAGGAATTCTGGGATCATATACATTGACAACATTAAGACTTGAAGAGCGAGAGATGGCACATCACACAGTGTTGTTCAATTGCGATTTGTTTGATGAGTATATCAAGTATGTAAATTGTACATGTATATCATATCTTATCTCTTTTAATTTTAAATATTTGTTAAAATATTATTACTTTTATCTACAGGGAACATAAATAATTGATATATAGAAAGCATCATTCTTTATCTTTGAGAAGGAAAGAGACTTTTCATAGCAATGGGTTTTCTACTCGGTTGAAATTGACGGTAAAAATATTTCTGTAATAACTAAATAAAAATAATATTTAATTAACATTACTATTTGTTTATATTTCAGGTATCGAGTTTTCCTACAGACTCTGTTTCTATGGAAATAATATTTTTGGGTTTTAGTCCTAATACCATGGTTCGTGCTTGTAAATCACTTGTGGTCAATGGATACAAATTTATTATCACTGAATGAGTAAGAAACATGAGAACACAACATAATGGTGGTCTTCCAACTACCAGAATAGACTGTTATGCTAGTTCATCGGATAGTAGACCTCGTTCTAAAAATATTTCCTATTATGGAGTCATGGAGAAAATAATAATTTTGGATTATTACTCGCATGGTTGAGTCGCGATGATGAAATGTCAATGGTTTGATTCAATGATGAGGCAAGACACCATTATTGATGATTATGTATTTCGACTTATTGATATGACTTGCACTCTTGCAATCGATGAACCATATGTATTGGAATCAATGGCGAAAGAAGTTTTTTATGTCAAAGATCATCGTCATCCTAAATTCGGTGTAATTATTGATGTAAATCCCATACATGTTTTTTATGATGGTGATGATGAAGTTGAGACTATCCCTACTGCAATTGGAAGCATTCCGTTTATTACTTATGATGACGCCAATAGCTATATTTTCAGAGTTGATTGTGAACCCGAAGTTGTGGTGGGATATATATAGAATCATACATTCATGTTCTAACCTACATGTTTCACCTACATCATTCAATTTGTGTATCCTAGTACTTGCCTTCAAAACACCATAAATCTTCTTTTACTTTATGTTTTTTTATCAGAATGGTTTTTTGATATTTTTTAGGGTTAAACATTAGTTATCTGTTTCTAATTACTTCCATATTTGTTTTCATTTCAGGAAACGACACCCATTGAAGAGAGGCGACGGAAAAAGATGACAGATAATAATCGCCACATGATACAGATGGGTGTTCCTCCACTCATCCCTATTGTGAGTATTTTATTTCAAATATAAATATTTCAACAACTTATAATATCATGTGTTTACTTTTGTGTTAAACTTTTTTTCAAGATCAAACCCCTAGACGAGAGATATCTGATGAGGAGCCTGATATTGATCCAAATAGAGAGGCTGGTGGTAGGAGGGGGTGGTGTTAGAGATGGACGATCATCTAGTTGTCCCGGTACTGAGGCTGGTGGTAAGAGGGCTTGTGGGGCGAGATTTAGACGATCCACTGCCATAGACATATCTTATTCACCCCATTTTGATCCTGGCATGTCTTCCGGGACACACAAGATATTTAGACCTCTGATGTTTACACTACCAGTTGGCTAGACGGCTATGCCAACATCTTTTGCTTATGGATCATTATATCTGAGCTATTATATTCCACCTTTTCGACTCCTGCTCCGACATAGTATGTGGCTGAGAAGCGTACACTGAGGGACACTCCACCTATACAAGATATTCCTTCATCTTCTGCACATCCAGTGATGCCCATTGATCGGACTACCACTGGTATATTTATATAACTCTATCAAAATTTTAAACCAAAATTTATTTTATTATAACATGTACTGATATTATTTTTCATTAATAACAAATTCATCTATAGATAGGAGGCGGTGGATGGGTCATACTCGCTTGCGTGCGGTATGGAACCACTAGACACAGTTGTTGGATGAATACAATGTCGACGGACAAATGATTGAGAAATCTGGGTAGGAATGTCGGGGTTTTTTTGGCAATGCTAGCCAAATACTCCGATATCATTCCGGTCTCCCATCTCTCTTGGAGACATCATCCACATGAAGTCAAATATAACGCATGGGCACAAATATGGGTAAAACATCTATTGGATTTAATGTAGTATTTTATTGTATATATATGAACTAATCGATTGGGTTTCAGCTTCGTTTTAAATTCCCTGATGGCAAAGGTTCACGACCAGCATGTTTAAAAGAGTTAGGAGAGCTTTGGAGAGCTTATAATCATGACCTGTATGATGGATGGTTTAATATAATGTATGTCATTAGCATTTATTTCACATTGAATTCATAGGTAAAAACATTTCAATCTTTGGCAATGTTTTAACTTCTAAAACTCATTTTCTTAACAACGGGATTTATTTTAAATTAATTAATAAAACTTATATGTTTTAAATTTTGAAAAATGGATCCCATATTTGGAATCAGTGGGGCCAAAATATGTTAATAGGCTACTTTTTATTTTTGGGCATTATGAATAGTAACTACGGTAAATTTTATTTACCATAGTCAAAGGTAAATCGGGTAATTAAGGGTCAATATAAGATT
Source organism: Viscum album (assembly GCA_963277665.1). Taxonomy (NCBI): domain Eukaryota; kingdom Viridiplantae; phylum Streptophyta; class Magnoliopsida; order Santalales; family Viscaceae; genus Viscum; species Viscum album. The sequence goes on along the minus strand of OY728126.1, from coordinate 2,042,611,088 downwards.
ATAAAATTACCCTAACACCTGCAAGAATCTTAATTGATGACTATAGTCAACCCATATCACCTAAGGGTGGGATTAGATTCATTTAATGGACTTGTTTCCATTAAAATAATTTAATTACTATTAAAACCAAAGAATGTGCTAACATGTCACTTTCTTAAATCTTATAAGTATAATAATTATCATTTAGCTATAAACATAATGAAACTTCAAAAATGAATAGTCTACAGAAAGCTAATACAATTATCTACCACATAGAAATTTATTTAGAATTTTTAGGTATTAAATAATTATCATTAATTATGACACAATAGTGATGTTGAAATTATTTTATTAATGAAAATATCAAATAAATGGTTTTAAAAATAGTAAAATAAATATTATATGAACTATTTAATGTGATACACTAATTTTAAAGATACATATGACATTTTATGAATATATTAAAGCTTTTAGTTCGAACATATCTTCTGTATATATTTTATTTAAATTAAAATAAATGAAAAGTGTCAAAATTGACACTAATGTTATTTTATAAAAATAACATATTATAAAATTGTTTAAAATTCACAAAAAATATTTAAAAATTATAAATTAAAATTTATATGGTCTCAAATGTCATAAAGTGTCAGATTATTGAAAATTCACAACACATATCTAATTATTTATAATAATTTAAAATTTAGAATATTATTACCACAAATAAAATTAAATTGATAAATAAGGATAAATCAAGTTGATAATGTTTAAAATAAATTACTAACATGTCTAAATTTTATTTGTTGATGATATTACAACCCTATATCATCTAATATTCCTATATGAGTCATTTTTGAAGTTTTTAAGTGGGGTTGGGATTTAATATAAACTAATATTTCTTATATTTCCAAAGGTGCCCCTCTCCTCCCTTATAAAAGGGAACCTCCTCCCTCTCCACCTCACACCAATTTGAGCCTTCATGCTCGGCCAAACCCCACCAATTTTACTTCCCCACTTTTCTAGAAACATTATATAGGTCTTGGACATCTTCAAAGACCAATTTTAGTGCCTTAAAAGGAGGTCTCAAAGAGGCGCTTCAAAGAAGAGGTAATGTCTGTTACCGATTGTTTCAACATTATTTCTTAATCCACATATTCTTCATTAGTTGTTTCATTATGAATTAATAACATCAGTATCACTCAAATACTGATATGTTATTATATGTATGAAACAAACCTATTTCACCATCTATCCATCCTACAGAAAACGAAATCACCGCGCGTGCGTACATACGGAATACCGTCTCCACGCTGTGGTGTAATCTATTTCCCCCACCAACATAATTGGATGGGTATAATGGTGTAAATAATGAATATATATTATTATTGTAAAATGATATTGATTCTGAAATAGTATGCATACACTCCAATACAATTCCACGATCATGGGAACGATATCATCGCTCGTGCGTACGCAGGGAATACCATCTCCACGATGTGATGCGACTCGTTATACATGATCTTCATTGCATAATGAATATATAAATGAATTGAATGAATGAATATGATATATATTACACTAATACCATTCTTGAAATGATTTATCTATAACCTAAAGAGAAGAATAATAATTTATTGGTCAAAACACACATAAGAACAAAAAGTAATAAACACATGAATAACAAGTAGCAAAAAAATATTACTAATAATAATCTAAGAATATTACCATATGTGATATCATAACAATGATTATGATTCTGGAATAAGTCAATGACATTATTTAAATCATTATACATGAGGTTGGGATACTTACGAAACAAATCAGACCTAAGGTAAGGGAAATATCACAATCTCATTTTTATCTGAGATTGTTTATACTTTGGAAGTTACTGGGTTGTATTTTATCATCCACATCCATGTTTCCTCAATATTAATGTTATTTCAATCCACTTACAATTGTTTAAATCCAATTTTACCCTTCGGTGAGTTTTTAGTAAAAGATATGAAAGGAATCTTTTGTCGTTTTTCGTACGAGGTACTTTTTGAATTTTCTGACAAAAGTACGAGACGGATGATTTTTTAACTTATACGAAATGAATTAATTTTTAAAACATTATTTCCAAGAAGCTTACTTTAAAAGTTTTCAAGTTTATTTTTAATCAACATCTTTAATTTAAAATTGTATGACATGTTATGAAAGGAAAAATGTTTTTGAAGTAGAAAGGATATTTTCCTCAAGAATGGAGATCAAGTGTTTTATCAAAATTATCTTCCATCTAGGATAACATAGGGTTCTGTTTGTATCCCTATTATTTCATTGATTTGATTATGTTGTGATGGAATTATTTTTATGAATTCATTTATCTTATATGAATTGTTTTATGATTTCACGATGTTTAAGAATCCCATTTTTATTACATGGGTTATGCAATGATGTATGATTTATGAATTTGTGGCACACATAAGAATGGTATCATTATTAAATGGGTGGGACCTATATATCCCTCCAATGAATTGGGTAAATATTTTATATCTCATGAGATAGACATGGTTGGAATGGTTGGTTAAACTGGTTCAGTGAAACAGAACTGAAACGAGGAATGAACTTAGTTCAGAAATGGACTTTTTCCACTAAGATGGTCATGGCAATGAGTCTTGAAAAATAAGAAATGATTCCTTATGATTATGTGTGTATTCCAAAATGCTTCATGTTTTATGTTATGATTATTGTGATTACATATCACTACCATGATTTATCCCATGTTATGAAATTTTGATCTCTTTTGCAGGGTAAGATTTCCAAAATGATTTGTTCTTATGAATATGATGTGATTGATATTTCTTTTGTTTACCCTTGTTGAGAATTTCAGCTCACCCTTTTGTATGTTTTCTTTCCCTAGGTCAGGAATAAGGTTATTAAGTAAGATATGCCAAAAGGGACTATAGATATGATGAAATAAATGGGAGACAGTGTAGACGCTTTATGAACCAGTTGTTTATGTGTCCCAGTTTCTAAAGACACTATACCTATATGGTCCTTTAATGGTTTTGTTATATGTTGTAATAAGTGTACTTAAATTTTGAAGTACTAAAAATGTATTTAAAGTTTGGGTCATTATAGTTTGTATCAGAGGAAAGGTATAGTCAACTTTGGAAACTAGGATGTGAAAGCCTTAGTAAGAATCCAAAGGATAAGTCTAAGCATAGAAAACAATATTAGTGTTTTAGAAATGACCATGAATAACCTAGGATAAGACGTTAATTGTGAAATTTTATTCTTGATTATGTGGTTTTCCTATTATAATTAGTGTTTCTCACACTATTCTTTTTGCTTTTAGTCAATGGCTGGAACCCGAACGAACCGTGTTATTGTGGAATGTGACGGGTAATGCAATGATTGTCCCCCTGATCAACCAAACATTATGGTATATGGAATGATAAATCTTGTAGCCATGATCACACAACTTTCTCAAGCTATGAATCATGCAGGACTTCGAAACGAGCAAAGGAAGGAGCAACATTCTGTTGAATCCTTCATGAGGCAGCATCCGCCTTCATTCAACGGGTCTACTGATCCATTAGTTTCTGAATAATTGATCAGTACTACTGAAAAGATATTTTCAGTTCTTCAATGTTCTGAACATGATAAAGTCATCTTAGCAGTGTATCGTTTGGAAGGTGATGCTGATAAATGGTGAAATCATATCAAGAATAAAAGACCAAGAGAAGAAATTGAGTCCATGGAATGGGATGAGTTCAATAACTTATTTTTCAATAAGTACTTCCCTCGTATTCTACAAACAAAGATGGAGAAAGAGTTTCTCGAACTAAAGAAAAAGGATGATGAATCTGTTCGTACCTATAAAGAAATTTTTACAAGACATGAAAGGTATGCTTCTGGTATTATTATACAACCTGAGAGTAAGATCGATCCATTCTATAGTGGCTTAAAACCAAGTCTTCTAATGGAGTTATCCATAAGAAAATTCAATATCTATGAGGAAATTGTTCGATGTGCTCTCAAAGTTGAGATGGAGATTGGAGTAACCCATCAGTCATATGGGTTTGATAAGAAGAGGAAAATGGAATTCAAAGGAAAATATAAAGAGCACATTGAAAAGAAGATGATATTTCCTTTATGCTCAAAGTGTGCAAAGAAACATGGAGGGAGTTGTCTTATAGGGACAAGTAAATGTTTCAAATGTGGAAAGGAAGGTCATCAGGCATTTGAATGCCACAATGATGGGAAGGAGATGTCTAATGATGCAACCAAAGGAAGGGACACACAGAATGAACCTACTACACTTTAATGTTTCATGTTAAAGGAGATGGGCCATTGTGCCAATAAATTCCCTAATCCAAGGGTTGTTTATGATGATCGACATCAACAAAATCTTAAGGCTAAAGACAAAGGAATGTCACATGCAATTTCTATCAACTATGTGGAGTACAATAACGAAGTGGTGAAAGGTACACTTATCATCCACTCTAAAGTAGAAAATGTTTTATTTGATTCAGGATCCACCAAATCTTTTATTTCTAAAGAAATTTCTAACGGTATCATTGTATTACCTCAACAATTAGATGTTGAGTTAGCTGTGGCAACCCCTAATGGCACATAACTCGCATTAATAGTTTATAATTCTTCTCCGGTTGAAGTTTGTGGGAAAGTGATTCCTGAAAATCTTGTGATCCTTCCTATAGTGGAATTTGATTTGATTCTTGGCATGGATTGGATTTCTTTATATGGATCTCTTATCAATTTTCAATGAAGGGAAGTCGAATTTCATATTCTAGATCAATCTATGATCATCTATCGATGCAAGGATGAACATAACCTTCTAATGAAAATTTATTCCATCTTATGGGTCTTGATTCAACGAAATGAAGGTTATTTATCCCAAATGGTTGGTGATAAACTCATGATTAAGAATATTCCCACTGTACGGGAGTTTGATGATGTCTTTCCAGAGGAATTTCCTGGTCTTCCACCAAATCGTGAAGTTGAGTTTTCAATTGAACTCGTACCGGGTGCTTTGCCTATTTGAAAGACACCTTATAGAATGGCCCCAATTGAGTTGCAGGAATTGAAGAATAAACTCCAAGAGAATCTTGATAAAGGATTCATATGCCCTAGTATGTCACCTTGGGGAGCACCTATTCTGTTTGTTAAGAAGAAAGATGGATCAATGAGATTTTGCATTGATTATCGAGAACTTAACAAGATCACTATCAAGAACAAATATCCTCTCCCATGTATGGACACTATGAATTTATAGTGATGCCATTTGGTCTTACTAATTCCCCTGATATCTTCATGGATCTGATGAATAGAGTCTTTAGAGACTATCTTGATCAGTTTGTGGTGGTCTTTATAGATGATATTCTTGTCTATTCAAAGAGCAAGGAAGAACATGAAGATCACTTGAGAAGTTTATTTAAGACCCTGAGAAAGGAGAAGCTTTATGACAAATTTACCAAGTGTGAATTTTGGCTTCAAAAAGTACCATTTTTGGGTCACATAATCTCAAAAGAGGGGATATCTGTGGATCTAGAGAAAACAGAGGTTATCGAAAAATCATCAAGACCAACAACAGTAACCGAGATCCGATTTTTTCTTCGTTTGGATGGATATTATCGACGTTTTTTGAAGGATTTTTCACGATTATCTAATCCACTCACCAAGTTGACTCAGAAAGGAGTTAAGTTTGTTTGGATAGAGGAATGTGAAGATAATTTCAAGGAGTTGAAAAGAAGGTTATCCAGCGCACCTGTACTCACACTTCCTTGTAGTGGAGAAAGGTTTATGATCCACAGTGATTCATCCAAGAAGGGGTTTGGATGAGTTCTTATGCAGAATGACATGGTGATAGATTATGCCTCACGACAGTTGAAAATGCATGACCAAAATTACACAACTAATGATTTGGAGTTAGTTGCGGTAATATTTTCATTAAAGATTTGGAGGCGTTATCTTTATGGAGAAAGGTGTGATATTTATACTGATAATAAAATTTTAAAGTATATTTTCACACAAAAGGAGCTAAATATGTGCCAAATAAGATGGTCAGAGCTGATTAAGGATTATAACTGCTCAATTCATTACCACCCTGGGAAAGAAAACAAGGTGGCAGATGCATTAAGTCGACAAGACCATGACAGTTTATCCATGATGAGGATCACAAAATATCCATTATTTATGGATTTACAAAGGATGGATCTTGGAATTATAATGGAAGGGGTAAAATCGTATCTTTTTCAAATGAATGTTCAACCATCTATACATGTGAAGATTAAAGAGTCACATAAAGAAGATGTAGAGTTACAAAAGAAGGTAACAAGTGTTCCTGAATTCAACCTTGATTGTGATGGGATAATAATGTTCAAGAATCGGGTTTGTATTCCTCCCATCCCCGAATTAAAGAAGGAGATGCTGGATGAGGCTCATAGTTCTTCATTCTCTATTCATCCTGGAAGCACGAAGATGTATAGGGACCTGAAAGGGTACTTCTGGTGGGATGGCATGAAAATAGATGTTGCTGAATATGTCTCTCGATGCTTGGTTTGTCAGCAAGTTAAAGCAGAGAGACAGAAGTCTAAGGGGATTTTACAACCATTACCCATACCCGAATGGAAATGGGAAAACATCAATATGGACTTCGTCACCGGACTTCCTAAAACATCCAAAGGCAATAATGTTATATGGGTCATAGTTGATCGTCTTACAAAGTCTGCACACTTCATTTCTATTAGAGAGGATTTCTCTCTAGATCATCTTCAAGGATATATGTTAAGGAAGTGGTAAGATTTAATGGAGTACCACATTCTATTATATCTGATCGGGATCCAAGGTTTACCTCAATGTTCTGGCGAAGTCTTCAGCATACTCTGGATACATAGTTGAGTTTCAGCACTGGTTATCATCCTCAGAGAGATGGTCAGTCTGAGAGGACAATTCAAACATTAAAAGATATGTTGAGAGCTTTCTCTATAGATTTCAAAGGTGGTTGGGATCAACACCTACCATTGGTGGAATTTTCGTATAATAATATCTTTCACTCCAGTATTCAGATGGATCCTTATGAAGCTCTCTATGGAAAGAAATGCACGACTCCAACTTGCTGGGATGAATTTGGGGAAAGAAAGCTATTAGGACCTGATCTTGTTGATGAAATGGCAGAAAAGGTCAGATCTATTCAACAACACATAAGAGCATCTCAGAGTCGACAAAAATGTTATGATGAAAACCGAAGAAAAGACATAGAGTTTGAAGTGGGTGATAATGTGTTCTTACGAATATCTCCCTGGAAGAGGGTCATGAGATTTGGAAAGAAGGGAAAGTTGAGCCCTAGATATATCAGTCCTTTTGAAATTATGGATCGTGTTGGGAAGGTAGCTTACCGATTGGCGCTTCCACCGAATCTCTCTCAAGTTCACGATGTGTTCCATGTATCTCTCCTGAGAAAGTATATACCTGACCCTTCACATGTACTCAGCTCAGAAGTTGTACCGCTGGAACATGATCTTTCTTATGAAGAACAACTAATAGAGATTATTAATCGTCATGAAAAAGTCATACAGAACAAGACCACTCGCTTGGTGAAAGTTTTATGGAGGAACCACTAATTATAAGAAGCTACATGGGAGCTTGAGGATGTGACGAGGGAGAGGTATCCTCATCTGTTTGTTACAAGTAACGAATTTCGAGGGAGAAATTCATTTTAAGGGGGGTAGAATGTAACACCCTGAGATATTATGAGAAATTTTTTTATGTCTTATGTTATACACAACACCAATGGAATCTTTCACAACACACAATACAGACTTGGCTGGAATTACACGCAATCACGACCTTCCTCGATAGCGTGTGTAGTACGCAATATCGAGTTTCACTAAACAACAATATATTATTATGAACTAGCCGTTATGAATAGTATGAACAACATTTTGAATTTTATTATTCATCATACACATTTTCTAGAACAAGGTAAGAGAACAAAATAAATTTTTCGGGTAAAATAATGATTTTTCAAAAAAATGTAGTTCTGCCGCCTTTGGATGGTGCACCCACATTAAATCTAGTTTTTGACATGATTTTAAGTTCAATTTGACAAAATAAAATTCTTCTTTTGAATCAGGGTATAAAAATTTACTTTGGATAAATTTTTGATATTTTTCTGATAACTTTTATTTTTTGATGAATAAAAAAAATACGCTAATTTTTAATTAAAAACAACTTTTTTCATTGAGATAATTTATATGGTTAGATTATAATATTGAATGGTTTTAAAGTATAAATAGAATATATTTTTACCATTTAATATAATGTATGTAATTAGCATTAATTTCACATTGAATTCATAGGTAAAAACATTTCAATCTTTGGCAATGTTTTAACTTCTAAAACCCGTTTTCTTAACAATGAGATTTATTTTAAATTAATTACTTTAAATTATATGTTTTGAATTTTTAAAAATGGATTCCATATTTGGAATCGGTGGGTCCAAATTATGTTAATAGGCTACTTTTTATTTTTGGGCATTATGAATAGTAACTACGGTAAATTTTATTTATCTTAGTAAAAGGTAAATCGGGTAATTAAGGGTAAATATAAGATTATAAAATTACCCTAACACATGAAAAAAATCCTATTGGATGACTAAAAGTCGACCCATATCACCTAATAGTCGGATTATATTCATTTAATGGACTTCTTTCCTTGAAAATAATTTAATTATTATTAAAACCAAGTAATGTGACAACATGTCACTTTCTTAAGTCATATAAGTATAATAATTTTAATTTAGTGATAAACTTAATGAAACTTTGAACATTAATAGTCTACAGAAATATAATACAATTATAGACATCATATGAATTTATTTAGAATTTTTAGGGATTAAATAATTATCATTAATTATGAAACAATAGTGATGTTGAAATTATTTTTCTAATTAAAATATCATATAAATGGTTTTAAAAATATTAAAATAAATATTATATAAACTATTTAATGTTATCCACTAATTTTCTAGATACATATGACATTTTATGAATATATTAAATCCTTTATTTCGAGCATATCTTCTGTATATATTTTATTTAAATTCAAATAAATGAATAGTGTCAAAATTGACACTATTGTTATTTTATAAAAATAACATATTATAAAATTGTTTAAAAATCACAAAAATATTTAAAACATATAAATTAAAATTTATATGGTCGAAAATGTCATAAAGTGTCAAATTATGGAAAATTCACAACACATATGTAATTATTTATAGTAATTTAAAATTTAGAATATTATTACCACAAATAAAGTTAAATTGATAAATAAGGATAAATCAAGTTGATAATGTTTAAAATAAATTCCTAACATGTCTAAATTTTATTTTTTGATGCTATTACAACCCTATCTCATCCAATATTCGTATATGAGTCATTTTGGAAGTTTTTAAGTGGGGTTGGTATTTAATATAAACTAATTTTTCTTATTTTTTAAAAGGTGCCCCTCTTCTCCCTTATAAAAGGGCACCTCATCCCTCTCCTCATCACACCAATTTGAGCCTTACAGCTCGGCCAAACCCTGCCCATTTCACATCCCCACTTCCCTAGAAACAACCTAGAGGTCCTAGTCTTCTTCAAAGACAAATTTTAGAGCCCTAAAAGGAGGTCTCAATGGGGCGCATCAAAGAAGAGGTAATTTCCGTTACCGATTCTTCCAACATTATTTCTTCATCCAATTCTTCTTATTTGGTTGTTTCATTATTAATTAATAACATCAGTATCAATAATATATTGATATGTTATTATAAGTATGAAACAAACCTATTTCACCATCTATCCAACCTACGGAAAATGAAATCACTGCGCGTGCATATGTATGGAATACCGTCTCCACGCCGTGGTGTAATCTATTTTCCACCACCACCTTACTTGGATGGGTATAATGGTGTAAATAATGAATATATATGATTATTGTAAAGTGATATTGATTGTTAAATAGTATACATACACTCCAATACAATTCCACGATCATGGGAACGATATCATCACTCGTGCGTACGTACGGAATACCGTCTCCACGATGTGATGCGAGTCGTTATACATGATCTTCATTGCATAATGATTTTATAAATGAATTGAATGAATGAATATGATATATATTACACTAATACCATTCATGAAATGATGTATCTATAACCTAAAGATAAGAATAAGAATTTATTCGACAAAACACGCATAAGAACAAAAAGTAATAAACACCCGAATAAGAAGTAGCAACGAAATATTACTAATAATAAGCTAAGAATATTACCATATATGATATCATAACAATGATTATGATTCTGTAATAAGTCAATGACATTATTTAAATCATTATACAGGAGGTTGGGACACTTATGAAGTAAATAGGACCTAAGGTAAGGGAAATATCACAATCTCATTTTTATCCGAGATTGTTTATAATTTGGAATTTACTAGGGTGTATTTTATCATCCACATCCATGTTTCCTAAATATGTAATGTTATTTCCATACACCTACAATTGTTTAAATCCAATTTTACCCTTCAGTGAGTTATTAGTAAAAGATATGAAAGGAATCTTCTGTCGTTTTTCGTACAAGGTACTTTTTGACTTTTCCGACAAAAGTACGAGAAGAATGATTTTATTTAACTTATACGGCATGAATGAATTTTTAAAACATTATTTCCAAGAAGCTTCCTTTACTAGTTTTAATGATTATTTTTAATCAACTTATTTTAGTTTAAAATTGTATGACATGTTAAGAAAGGAAAAATGTTTTTGAAGTAGAAATGATATTTTCCTCAAGAATGGAGTTCAAGTGTTTTATCAAAATTATTTTCCATCTAAGATAAAATAGGGTTCTGTTTCTGTCCCTATTATTAAATTAATTTTATTATGTTGTGATGGAATTATTTTTTTGAATTCATTTATCTTATATGAATTGATTTATGATGTCATGATGTTTAAGAACCCCATTTTTATTACATGGGTTATGCAATGATGTATGATTTATGATTTTGTGGCACACATAAGATTGGAATCATTATGAGATGGGTGTGACCTATAAATCCCTCCAATGAATTGTATAGTGATTTTATATCTCATGAGATAGACATGGCTGGAATGGCAGGTTAAACTGGTTCAGTGAAACATGACTGAAACGAGGAATGCACTCGGTTCAGAAATGGACTTTGTCCACTAAGATAGTCTTGGAAATGAGTCTTGAATAATAATAAATGATTCTCTATGATTATGTCTGTATGCCAAAATGCATCATGTTTTATGTTATGATTATTGTGATTACATTTCACTGCCATGATTTTTCCCATGTTATGAAATTTTGATCTCTTTTGCAGGGTATGATTTCCAAAATGTTATGTTCATATGAATATGATGTGATTGATATTTCTTTTGTTTACCCTTACTGAGCATTTGAGCTCACCCTTTTGTATGTTTTCTTTCCCCAGGTCAGGAAGATGGTTATTAAGTAAGATATGCCAAAAGGGACTATATATATGATGAAATAAATGGTAGATAGTGTAGACGCTTTATGAACCAGTTGTTTATGTTTCCCAGTTTCTAAAGACACTATACCTATATGGTCCTTTCACGGTTTTGTTATATGTTGTAATACATGTACTTCAATTTTTATGTACTAACAATTTATGTAATGTATGGGTCATTATAGATCTTGTCTAATTTTTTAAGAAGACACTTCCTAAAATAAATTTTAGAGTGGAAGAATGAAAGTATTCATGGTTCATCGATAATCTTTTCAAATTGATCATCCTTATTTAATATTAAAAAAATTACATAATTGTTTAAAGAAATATAATCTCCCCATACACATTTTCGGCTAAAAATAATTATTTCAAGGAAAAAATTATTGACTTCAAATTTAGAAAGAAATAGGGTTATATATATCAAAAAAAAAATATCTAGATGAAATAAACTATCTTATCACAACTAACTTTTGGACATTTTTATAAATAAAGTCTTCCATTGATGTTATGTATGTTGAAAAAAAACATATGTTTCAGTTTTATTAGAACAACAATATTATTAAACCGAAATATATAAGATGGATAACATGCTATATTGAACATGATATAAAACAGAATACAACGAGTTATATCACCCAAAATTATAATGAATAGAATATATTTACACCCATCTTGTCAGAAAATAACAAAGAGTGTGAAGATTATTTTCTTCGTTGTATGGATGGTACTAAACTACCAAGTTGATTTTAATCAAATATGAATTATCTGGACACATTGAAGGATTTAAAATTAATAGCTATGAAATCTCATAATAGTAATGTATTGTTGTAATTGAGGATATTGGTCGTAATATGATGTGTATTATTGAAACCATTTACGTATAATATCATCAAGTTATTTTACATTTTCATATCCATTTTTAACAATTTCATTGATCCAAATTTCATATATGTGCTAGGGAATAAATTTTCAGTCATACCTTTTCAACATGAAATACTATCACCATGTATTTTTTGGATATAATAACTTATTTAGTGTTTCAATTTTTTCCTGATACCAGAAAATGATTTTTTTATTTATAGTGATATATCACTTTGAATATTACATGGAAATTTTAATGGGATGTGATGAAAAACCTAGCCAACCAGAGGGACCTATCAAATAAAATAAATATAGAAAGTGGTAATCGAGTTTTGTACTGAATATTTTTATTATGTGAAGCATATTGGCCTCCCTGTATCATGGTATTTTAATGGTGATAGTTATGTTAGAGGGATCAGATTCATAATGTAAATGGTCATTCCACAAGATGAAGTGATGCATGAAATTTTTTAAAATTTGAACAATACAGATGAAGTTTAACCATATATATCATCAATTATAGCCGGATTAACGGTGAGATATCCAACAACATTTGAAAAGTGGTTGATGATTAACTAAAAATAGGAAATTTTCAAGGTTTTAAGATAATGGTTATAGATTTAGCTACATCATAAATTCTGATATGTTTTTAGGGAGATCAGTAATTACTGGGATCACATTGTTTTATTTTGATAGTAAATATAAATTTTTTTAAAAATAATCATTAATGTTAGAATTTGTTCCAAAATAGTTGGGTAGTGTTCATTGATTAGGAACAAAATTTCTCAAGGGAAAAGAGAAAAACACTATTTATTACATTCATGAAATATTTAGGAGTTCTTGAGTACATATAAGAAATTAATTATACTAAATTTCATGTAATACTGTATATGTGTAACTAATTTGATAGCATTGTTTGTGTAAAACATAGTGATTATATATTTAAACTCATTGATTTGAAATGATTTTGTTTGAAAGGGGGTCCAATTATCTAGGAAACTCATTTTAAGACAATGATATATGTTTTTGAACCATTAAATTATAACTGGACCATTATTTTTAATTGGAAAAAATTTATTTGGTGGATGAGGATAATGATAATAGTAAAGATTTATGTATGCTTTCTTCCTATATTACATGATTTCATGAATATAACAATGATAGTAATATAGTCATGGTCCATTTTGTATGAAATGATCATTCTAATGTTATATGGGGAAAAAGAAATTACTCTCTTAATTATTCAATTATATATTTTAATTTTAATTTTTTTATAAAATCTACATGAGTGATTGTTTTTAAAATTAGTATAAATAATTATTTATAACTATTAATTAAATGATTATTTTGTTAAATTAAAAGTTTAAGAGTAATGTTTAATCATTTTTTATTCAAAAAACCACAGTACAACACATTTTTTTGTTAAATTTACACATTTAAAAACATATTAAAACAATGTTATTTATATTTACAAATATTGATTATTTCTATAATTTATTATGAATTAATGTATTTAATAGTTTCTTCCAAATTTTTGGTTATGAATCCACACATCTTTTATTTAGAAATAAACATCTCCCATACTATTTTGTACTTATATATGTTTTTTAATAAATGATTTTAAATATTATGTTTTATATTTATTTGAATACAAATAGAATATATTTACATTAGACAATTTCAATAGAAAACATAAATAATGATAAACTGTTATTGATGCATATGCCTTTTATTTATATTATTAAATTTTTAATAATAAAAAATTTTAATGATATAAAATATTTAATTTACAATTAATATTTTCATGACAACTGGTGAACCTCATATAGTGGTGTCTTATGATTAATAGCCACCATATAAAATTATTCATACAATTGGTAGATTTGGGATTACTAAGTTATCCAAAACAAAACATTCTCCTACATAATATATGATAAAAATTAATTTTGATGACACAAAAAACCCAACTAGCCCAAATTCATTATAATTTATGAGTACTATAGCCATGAAAATCCATAATAGGACTAATATTTTATATATGGATGGCATTTATATTTATTATTTGATAAAAGAAAAGTAGTTGGAGTCTATACTAGTAAAATATATCAATTGATTTATTTTTTTCTCAATCATTGAATATTATAGTTTTTATATTTATAATATATAATTTAATAAATTATTGTTGAAATTTGGGTTTCATGAAATGAAATAAATTATGAAAAAAAATCAATATTTATGGGATGTTTATTGGTGATACATTAAAATAAAATAAAAAAATATGATTTTGGTATGTTTTATAATGAAATTTATTCACCATTTGTGTCTTCTTAGCTACAGATCTGTGGGAAAAATTGGTCAGAAACTGACATGATATATATTTAATTTTATGATAATTAATGTACATTATAAAATTTCACATACATTAAGAGAGAAATTTGGGATTATCTTTATATACCTGGTCTCTAGGAGAACTGAAAAATAGTTCCACTTTCCAAATTTATATATTCATTCTTTATCATGCAGAGGGGAACATTTACTATAGGAAAAAATAATGGGAGAATATATCAGGGCATTAAAAGATAAGTCAGGTAGTGGTTTAAAAATGATCTAGTTTGGTAATTTATCCACCCATTCATATAGTGAAAATTGGAATGTTTATAGATGTAAAAAATGACAAGTCACATACGAATTAATCTAAGAAATTAGTTGAAATAATTGTAAAAAATGATAATTATTTTCACAGATTTTTTGTATATTTAAAATAGACGACATGATTATAAATTATTATTTTATCAGTTTAGGAATACCATTTGGTGAATGTGATACAATTCATTTTTATCACTGCGTTTATAATTTTTGTTATAGCACATACTTTCGGAATTCTATAACACCCTTACCACATAATAGGATACGAGGTTGGTGTTAGAAGTAGATAAATTGTTTTCCTGAAATGTTGGAAATTTTGGAAATTAGAAATAGATTCCATAAAAAATGTGTAAAATAAACAAAAAAAGAAAAATGGAAAAAAAAAATTTAAATCCGATATGGATAATACATTTGAAAAAATTACAAGAAAATAAAAACAAATGTAACCGGGATACTTGGATCTGCCACCACCACATTTAGAGCTGACCGTATACTATGATTTATATATTGGAGGCCCCATTTTTCATATTTTATATTATATTATTATAAATTTAATGTGGGATTCTGTATATCAGTAGCCAATTTAATTGGGTTTGGTAATATTATCAATAAATGATATTACTGTTCCATATTATATAGTTTTATTTTCTATAGAGAAGATTACCAGAGTCACATATTATGTGTTTCATATTCTACTAGAGAGGACTTCCCTTATTCATCATTTTACATTCTATTTTTCTGTTGTTTTATAATTTTTATTTACATTGTATTGAAAATTAGTAATAATTTTTTTATATTTAATTTAAATATCAATATCTAAAAAAATTAAAAAGGAAAATAAGTGTTCATGAATAAAAAAATATCATATATTTCTATGATTTTTTATTGTTTGAAAATATTATACTGGTTTTCATAATATTTATTGATATTAATCAAAATATCGATATCATGGATCTTTTTTAATTTTTATGATTGAAATGTAATAATTTTGTCGATTTTTCATTTTAAGAAAATTTATGTTTCATTATGTCATTGTATTAAAAAATTTATCATCAAATGAATTAAGATATTTTTTATCTAATTAGGTATATCCAAAAACAATTTATTTATAATGAGACCACTTTTGTATAAGGTTTTATTGATCATTATTACATTTCTACACCTGTCAATTATATGGAGTATAATGATATAGTTACATATATTTGTGACATATAAGAAAATAAATAATATAGCTGATGGTTTATTTCATTACATGATGGGTAATATGACTATGTTATCTATGAAATAATATTCGTTATAATTATATTAATTGTGACATATTTATAACTTATTGGTCATTAAATATTTGGCGTGTTTATTTTATTTGAAATTTAAATATATTGGGTTTTCTCATTATTTAGAATAGTTTGTAAAAAATTTATCAAATTGTTATAGTGGAATGTTTTATTATCATAATATTATATTTCATCAAAATACATATTTTTTACATATGTTTTTATAGATTTTAAATTAAAATACATGTCATGTAAAATTTTTGATGATGATAACATGTCGATGGAGGAGCCAAATATAATAAAATAAGTGAAATTAATTGTAAATATATTTTATAGTGGATAATAAATTAGTTGTTATATATTTATATTAATGTTATTATTTTCAGTATAATTATTCATAATTGATTTTTTCATTTCAAAAATGTAAAAATTAAACTAATTATTTTGTTATACGTCCATGTTTGATATAATTAAAACTCGATCAATGAATTTATTTATAAAGTAATTTATATTAAATTTATTTGGTTTTATATAAAACAATTATGTTTTTAATCTTATGAAATTTATTTTTATTTAATATTTTCAATGATGAGATATTATTTATGAATGAAGAGCTCCGAAATCATAAATTTTTATTCACAAGTTATTTTTTTTATATGGATCAATTTTAAATTATCAGTAATGTTTCTTTTAATTAATTGTTAATAAATGAGTTTTTAGACAATATGCTTCATGTTGGTATTTTTTTTGGTACATTGTATCAGATTTTTTAGTTCATGTAGTGTATTATATTTTTTAAATGATTTGACCTTTCTATAACATCCTATAATCCACACCACAAAATCCAGTGTTTATGATAAAAATATAAAAACATGAAATAATTTATTCTATTAAAACATACAACATCACAAAGGAAAAAGATGATCAATTACATACCCAATGAACATTTAGCTTTACTGATTTATATTAATTGGAAAAAGAATACATATCATTGAAAAATAAATAAGTAGATAATGAACGTCATTATTATTTTCAATTATTTCTTTATTTATAGAATTCCTCATAGAAATATCATTTTTAGAACCTTTATTCATATCCATGTGAATGGAAACATAAGATATGCTAAGTTTATTTGCTCAGTAATATTACAAAATGGAGATATTTGAGCATAATAAAAAGAAAACATTCTGAGAACATAGTAATAAAATTTTTGATCATTCCATTCATATAAAGTATAAGGAATCAACATTAAACATTATTTATTCTAGTGACTTTAAACTAAAAAACAATTTCTTTCATTCCCATTGATCTTTTTTGTTTATATTTTTATATCTTCTTTAAAAATTACGTAGAAAGTAATCTCATAAATTACAATATAAATATTGTACTTAGTATAATAATTTTTTGACAAAATTAAATTATTTTAGAAATAAAACATGTTTTATCTTCATGTAAAATATTTACAATTTTCCCCTTGTTCTCATAAGTGTCGCTATTATCCACTAAATACTGTAAAAACTATTAGAAACATTCTATGGGCCTAAAATCATCGTATATAACATAAAGGAACAAAAAAAATTAGGATGGTGAAAATCCATAAACACATTTTCATAAAAATGTACCTCCATATTTGGAAAAAGTAATAATCATTTCAAAATTATCAATAAAATTAATTATAAATTTAAATAGATTTTCATGAAAACTCTTTGAAACAATAAAAATATATAATTAGTTAACATGGTACAACATTCTCTAAATCACTATTAAAAATGGATTAACAAAACACTTGACTTACATCTCTAGAGTATCAAATGCATTGAAGATATATATGGGACTCACCCATCATAAGTTGAGAAATAATGGGGGATAACCAACATATGTTCATATATAATTGGGATCAAACCTACATATCTTGAGCTATAATTTGGATCAACCCTTCATCAAATGAGATGTAATGGGGATCAACCCTAAATATATTAATCTATAATTGGATAAAACCATTATATATTGATATTTAAAAGGCTTATACCATAATAAAAATTTTCCAAGAATGAAATCATAAACACATATGATGAGAGATTATATCATAAAACTAATCTATGTAGAAAATTTATATTTCATTTTGAAATCAACCATTTTTAATAAAAAACAACACCCATGCACTAGAAAGTATTTATTCCAAAATTAACCATATAATTTTGATATATAAACATAAAAATATTGTTATGTAATGATTACAGAAAAAATGTTTCTCATACCATATAAGTTAAAAAACTATCCTTCTATATTTATTTATGAAAAGACACAATGAAACCCTATAAAAAATAAAAAATATAATACATTAAAAAATTGTTAAAAATTAAGTCATGAGTGGATTTCACATAGAAATATGATTTTGGAAATTGTAAAAAAAAATTATAAATAATTTTATAATACATGTACATGAAATAGAAAGTGATTTTATTGGGTAACTCTAAAAAACATTTTTTAAGAAAAAGTCCCTTATAAATATAATATTGTTGAAGTGGAAATTAATAAGATGAATAAAAATTTTTATCCACAATAAATACACATAAAACAAGTATTAATACAAAAAAAGATATTAATTTTTTTAACATATATTATTAGAAATACATAATAATGTAGTATCAGTTTAACATAATGAATTAAAAATGAGTTATAAAATCCATTACCTCAAGCTAACCTTTAGTGGTGCATATTTTATCCTCCTGTATAATGGTACAAAATTATCTTAATAACTAATTAAATAACATTATTAATATTTAAAATGTATTAAGGGATAATTTTATAACATCTTATGACAAAAATTAATAATAATATTTCATTATGATCATGGTTTCAGCAGTGTGTTTTTGGTTTAATGATAAGTTCATCTGTGAAAAATAATGGATTTTCTTATAATATGTTATAACAACTTCTTAAGAGAAATGGAATAATATTAATCAAAATACATATGATTTAATGGCCTCATATATTAGTTTTATTTCATACATGATGATAATTTATAGATAAAATCTTAATGATATACTCTTAGTTTGTTTTGGCGGTTTTTTCGAACACTGATATTTTGTATCATTTTATATACTATTATGAGTATATATTAGTTCAAAAAAATTAAATAAGTTATAATTTAACTTGGAAGAAAATTAACAAGAATTTTTTTTGACTATCCATGAATATGGAAATGGAAATGAAGAAAAAAATTATTCCTAGAAGAAATTAACTATCATAACATTTATAATGGTTTTGTTTCTTTGAATATGAGTAAGTAATAAATGTTATGGATATAAAATATTTCATTAGATATATAAAAATTCATTATTTAAATTATTATGTAATTCTTATCCCTTAATTGACAAAATATATGAGAATAAAGTGGAAAAGGAATATACATAATGTGACACCCCATGATTTATGAATTTGACTAAGTGAACAATGTTATGTTTTATAATGGTGTTTCTTGTTTTAAATGATTTTTCATTGGTACCAATAAAGGTATTGAAACTAAATAGATGAAAAACAAGGAGAATAAATAGGACTGGTATACATTAAAATGTTACATTACTACAAAAACGAAAACTAAACAAGAACACCATGTACAATACTTATCATGGCCACATCAAGGCTTCTAAGAACCAGAACACGAGTAATTGGATAGTAATCATCTTCTAGGTCTTTTAGTGTGAAAAACATAATATCCAGAACCACAAAACACGTACTCAGCATCAATGGAATGAGGATATCCATCCTCCCTAGTTAATGTATTTTGAAAATATGAAACGCACCCTGTTTTTATAATGGTCTATTAAGAAATTATGACTGTTATATTTTTGACCATTGGTTTTAAATTGATAAAGTTTATATTTTTATAAAAATTTGTTTGTTTTTTTAATGCTCTTATAATTTTATTGTATTTCAAATAATTTAATATGTTCAAATGATTTTAATTATATCTTTGAGTTACTTAATTTTAAAAGAATGAATATTCTTGAAAATGAATCTAATGGATTTTAAAAAATCATGATGGATACCTATATAGTTGAAAAATTAGTATTTAAAAAAATTCAAAATGTTTTACAAAGTCAAATTTAAAGGGTATCAGTAATAATTTAAAAAATGTATCTTGTTGGATCTCTAAAACTATATATTTTGAAAACTATTGGTATTTTTAAAAGAAATTTTAAGAATCAAATAGTGGATTATTTTAAAAGTTAGAAGCTCTTAATATTTATAAAATTTTAGTACATTAATTATGAAGAATATATCTTTTAAAAGAGATATATCAAATAATAATGTATATTACATAATCTAGAATGGATTTTAAATTTTGAAATTTTATGTTAATCTATTTATTATATTGTATGAAAAATTCAAATTATAAATATTCAGGTTTTTTTTTACTTTTTTACTGAAGTATATTGTTTAGTGTGTTAGTTTTTTATATATACCTAAATAATGTTTTTAATAATAATATTAGTAGGGACCAGGCCAGCCGAGGGAAACCCTTGGGGACAAGCCCTAAAGGCCAAGACCATTCCCTTAGGGACCCGAGTTATCAACCATCGGGATCCTGACCGTGTGTATAGGGTGTCAATCAGGTCGGAGCCGAGTAGGGTCCCAACCAGGTCGCACACGGGCCCCTATCTAAGGCCCTCGGCGCGCGATGCGTGATGGTGGGCCAAGGCCCGCATGGGCCAGTGTATAAGGCCCCAGTGTGTGTGTGTTGGTGTAATTTAATTGAGGGTAGCACAACCAGGCTAACAAGCTGCGCCTCTTGTTCATTTCATTTCGATGTGGGATGCCAGGCGCGTGATCTAAAATGTTTGATCGAATCCTGTATCAATCACATCTATCTGATCCCTTAGCCGCACGATCGCCCCCATGTATCCCTATGTCTGTTTGATCTCTCCTAAGATCTAATCCCGGCCATTGGTTTCTTTAAATTTCTCAACACATCTCCCACGTCCCTCCAGACGTCTGATATCTCCAAAATCGTATCTAGATAGTCCGTTTTTTATGGCTTTCCCTCCTTCTGTGTCGTCTTCCTCCTCTGCGCATTAGTTGTAACAGTAACCTATACTTATGGCATGTCTAATTTTC
This sequence comes from Viscum album, assembly GCA_963277665.1. Lineage (NCBI taxonomy): Eukaryota > Viridiplantae > Streptophyta > Magnoliopsida > Santalales > Viscaceae > Viscum > Viscum album. The sequence goes on along the minus strand of OY728126.1, from coordinate 2,042,589,676 downwards.
TTCCCACCTGACCATCGAGGACCTCCCATGTCCTATATTCCCTTCAAGCATGACATCCTCCATTTAATTCAAGTGCAAGTGGGTTCATTTTGCATGAGCTTTTGGGTATAAATAAATCGAGACCTCTCGGTTCTTCTCCCTATGCAACTCTCCTGCAATCCCCAGCCAACTTTCCTGAAGTCCTATTTCTCCGAGTCTTTAATGTAAGGGTGTTTTATGTTTTGTTTTCATTAAGTTTATTCTATTATTTTATGTTTCATTATATACGGTTTATACACATAAAAATATGTATAATGAAAACCAACATGTTTTAAAATGGTTTCAGGTGTGTTAACCTACATTTTACTACAAAGAATACAAGTGCAAGGGATTATCTTGTGTTCTTTTAAAAGAAACCTCTTTAAAATATAATTCATTTATATGGGTTTTCTATTTATATTTTTTATATATTATTTTTATATACTGGTTATTTTTCATCTTTGGATCGGCCTATGTCTCTTTTAAAAACAGGACATTTGGGTTTGATGAGTTTTGATTGTTTTCATTCAGTTTTATTTTACAAAATCTATATATATGAATTTTAAAATATAATTTTTTGTATATGTATATAAATATATTTATAACCCAAACACATGCTATTTTTTGGGTTTCCTAAATGATCTAGTATGTTATAATAGGTATTATATATTTATAATGTTTTTTTGAAACAATTTTTTTTACCAAGAATCCCCCCATTTTGTAAACATTATATATATATACCTATATACTTATATACATGTAGTCCAATACAAATCAAATATATTATTTTTAAAGGATGTATATCAATCTTCAAATAATTTTTTATGCCAATCATGTTTTATTAAATAAGTTTATTTTACATTACCCATGATGTGTTTTATGATAAAGTGTGTATTTTGTTTTGATAAAAAAATGTTAGAGGATTTATGATTTTTGGGATAATGTTATCGTGTTGTTTTCATTTATTTTAATTATTATACAATGAACCTTCTTTGGTAAATTTTATTAGTTAATCAAGTTATGTTTTAATTTAATTTCATGTTCAATAACCTATTTATCACCACAACTGATGGCGATTGTTTTCATTACGTATTTCATTTCCGTGAAATAAGTATTTTAAAGACTCATCATTTGGTATATCATGTGATAAACCCTATTCACCTATCATTTTATATTCTTTAGTAATTAGCTTGTGTGAAAAGAATATTTACTAAAATATGTATTCCATGGATTGGTTATTGACATATTTTCAATGTATCTGTCAAATCATGTATTTTCTAAATGAGTAATGGTTCATTTTTCATTTTATTGTTTTTATACATAATGCATGCTTATGATATATCATGATAATGAACTATGAAATTTAATTACCCAAAGTGGTATCGGACACCATAGGTAATATGAAAAAAATGAATTATTCAAGGTGGTATGGGACATCATGAATATAAAATATCGCTGAAGTAAATTATGATCTATGTGGCTGACATGATAATAAAAACAAATTAAGGTTGCACCCTAATAGTTCTCCAATGCATTGGGTAATGATTTAATCTATAAAGATAACTTTTTAAACGATACCTTGGTAAATAACCTTGTTAATTTTATTTTTAATGACTCCTTTTGTATGGACCTTGGTGATACAGAAATGATTGTCTATGTTAAATGTTAATTCCACATATTCATGTTATGTTACAAGTTGTTTTCAAAACTATTTGCCTATTATTTCACTACCCATGTCCTTATGTTTTTATCAAATTCATATTGATTTCATAAGTAATGGTTTAGGGAATGATTTGTGTGTATCACTTAGTAGCTAGTAACCAAATTATGAAATTGAAGTTGTTTCCTTCGTGCACATCTCTGATTATGTATTAATCATAACTATTTAATTTCTGATTAATAATAATATTTCATACCTTTTTATGTTGACCCTGTTTTACTGCTTTGAAAAATGTCTTAATTGATTCATGTATTCCCTGAAAATCTGGACTGACCACTTTTACATTATGTTACATGTGTTTATGTTTTCGTTGAGATAATGTTCCATGCATTGCATTAAATAATGATTTCCAATGTTTCATTGGTTTATTATATTTAAAACCACTTACTGAGCATTATTATGCTCACCCTATGTTTTGATTAAAAATTTATAGGAAAAATCTTTTATGAGATAAAGAGGCCTGAAATGTTTGTCAGTTTCCTGAAACCTGAATCAAACTCGATCCTCTGTATGAGAGGTGATGTGTGTTTATTAGTGAATGTTTTTATTTCAAGACACACATCATGTCCAGAAGGCAATGACTCCTGGTTTTCGGGAGTCAGGTCCTCACAGTTGGTATCAGAGGGTTCGGTTTGGATAACTCTCGAAAAAAAGAACTAAAACAAAGAAAAAAATATACATCCACATTACTAAAAATGAGTTTTCATAAGTTGAAGATGGAAAATGAAGGTAATAATATTTTTCTCTCCCCACTGAGGCCCTAGAGACCATTGTGTCTTTAGTTAGATGAGAGAACTTTCTAAACTATGCACATTTCCACAAGACATGAAAACACCTCTACAACGTGTCAATCTCACCACAGGTGCTTCAGTTACACCCGTGGTTAGGAATGAATTACCTCCATATAATGATGACACAATTTCTCTCCTATGTATGTTGGGGAAGGTACCATGAGGGACTTTTACTGGTGTTCACTGTAGGTGAGGACTTTTTCTTTATGACCCTTGACCCTTTTCATGAAGCTGCTACTGTCGGTGACCTCCGAGTGGCTTATCTCTGTCAAATCTTGAACAACGTCTTCTGGGGCTAGTTGTTGACCTTCATAATGTTAGATGATGATTCTACCCGACTGTCTTGTAGACAACAAGTGTATCCTAATGTCTCCCAACTTCATACCCCTCATGCTAAACTCAGTAGACATCACAGGTTGCCCCATGAGTTTAACCTTGAATGCTCAGCCTGTGTTTTTTTTGAGGAGATAGGGAGTTTTTCCTCTTTGTGTAGAGTTTGTGTAGTATGTCATTAGCGGAATATCATGCACTGATTTGTAACAATAAATTAATGATTATTGAAATGTTTCCATTACCTTTCCTATCTTTTTTATACCATTGAAAGGTTTTTAGTTATTGAACTATCATCTCAAACGTTCAGAAGGAAGGAAAAACTCACATGCTATCTATTCCTACTGAGATATTGGAGATCATTGCAATCAAACCCTGTGAAGACGAGTATCGTCCTTTCGGAAACCTGCGAGGAACGTGCAAACAGTTGTTTGAAGTGAGAAACGGTCCGAAGATTCTTCGCACCTATCACGGGAACAGTTACATCTTCTCCCGCATAGGCTCAGCTCAATTGGTCGAGCATAAGTGGATGGGGATGTACCACAAAGGTATCTTCCTGTGTTTCACCCTAGGCCAGAACTACACGGAAAGAGTAAAATTCAAAGAGGGTTCCTTAGAGTGAAATGTTTGTGAGACCGATATGTACCAACTCCTCATCATTACCATGTATGATAATGTCTATGATTTAGATGTTATCGAATGGGACATAATTAGGAAAGTTCTTCATATTTTGGTTCATATGGACATTTCCAAGCTCTGTACCATCCGAGCCCCCCTCTGGGAGCCCAAGTGTCTGGTGCAATAGATCAACCCCTTCTTCCCAATGTGTATATTGATCAGAGAACTTGAGGAGCTGAGCATCAATGTGGGTCTTCCACAGAGCAAACCTGATGATTACCAACGATGGGGGATTTGGTAGAATCAACTGGGAGCCTCCTCTTATTGAGTCTATATGAAAGGAATTGTGAGGACACAATTCTTTTAAGAGGGGGATAATTTGACTCCCCATGAATTATGAACATGACTAAGTGAACAATGTTATGTTTTATAATGAAGTATATTGATTTACATGGTTAGTTTTTTGTACCAATAAAGGGATTGAAAATAAATAGATGAAAATCAAGGAGAATAAAGATGAGTGTTATACATTAAAATGTTACATTACTAAAAAGACCCAATCTAACCAATAACACCTTGTACAAGACATAACATGGCCACGACAAGGCTTCTAAGAATGCCAACTTGAATAATTGGATAATAATCATCTTCTGGGTCTGTTAGTGTGAAAAATATAATAGCCAGAACCAAAACACACGTACTCAGCATCAATGGAATAAGGAGAGCCATCCTCCCTGGTTCAAGTGTTCTGAAAATGAGAAACGCCCCATGTTTTTATAATGGTCCTATAATAATTTATGACTGTTATATTTTTTATCGTTGTGTTTAAAATGATAATGTTTATATTTTTATAAAAAATTTGATTGTTTTTTTAATGATCTTATAATCTTATGGAATTTCAAATATTTTAATATGTTCAAAAGATTTGAATTATATATTCGAGTATCTTAATTTTAAAATAAAAGAATATTCTTGAAAATGAATCTATTAGATTTTAAAAAATAATGATGGATACTTATATGGTTGAAAAATAAGTATTTTAACCACTTCTAAATGTTTTAAAAAGTCACGTTTAAATGGTATCTGTAATAATTTTTAAAAAATATATCTTGTTGTATCACTAAAACTATATATTTTGAATACTATTGGTCTTTTAGAAAGAAATTTTATGAATCAAATAGTGGAGTATTTTAAAAGTTATAAATTCCTAATATTTATAAATGTTTAGTATGTTAATTATGAAATATATATCTTTTAAAAGAGTTATAACAAATAGTAATGTATTTTACATAATATATAATTGATTTTAAATTTTTTAATTTTAAGTTAAAATATTTATTATTATTTTTAAAAAATTAAATTTATAAATATTCATGTTTTTTTTACTTTTCTAGTGAAGTATTCTGTTTAGTGAGCTGTTTTTTATATATACGTAAATAAATTTTTTAATAACAAAATTAGTAAGGACCCTGACAGCTGAGGACACCCCTAGGGGACAAGCCCTAAAGGCCCAGACCGATCCCCTAGGGACCAGAGGTATCAACCATCATGATCCCGAGCTTGTGTAGATGGTGTCGATTGGGTCAAAGCCAAGTAAGGTCCCAGAAAGGATGTGTGTGGGCCCCTGTCGAAGGCCCACGGCGCGCGATGCGTGAGGGTGGGACAAGGTCCACAGGGGCACATGCATAAGTCCCTGATGTGCACGTGTTTGTGTTATTTCTTTGAGGGTAGCGCACACAGGCTTATAATACGTGCCTCTTATTCTTTTTGTTTCGATGTGGGATTCCAGCCGCAAGATCTAAACCGTTAGATCGAATCCTGCATCCATCACAATCGTCTGATCCCTTAGCTTCGTGATCGCCCCTGCGTGTCCCGGTGTCTGTACAATCTCTGCTGAAATCTAATCTTATTCGTTGGATTCTTTAAATCTCTCATCAAATCTCCCACATCCCTCCATCCGTCTGATCTCTCCTATATCTAATCTGGACCATCCGTTTTTTTCATCTTTCCCTCCTTCCACGTCATCTTCCTCCTCTGCGCATGAGTTGCACCAGTAAGCTATACCTATGTCATGTCCTATTTTCATCCCACCCGACCAATGAGGATCCCCCATGTCCCCTCTTCCCTTCAATAAAGACACCCTCCATTTAATGCAAGTTCAAGTGGGTTCGTTTTTTTTGAGATTTTGGGTTTAAACAAACTTAGACCTCTCGGTTCTTATCTACGTGCAAGTCTCTTGCAAGCCCTAACAAACATTCCTGAAGCCCTCTTTCAAAGAGTTTTTAAAGTAAGGGTGTTTTAGGGTTTTTTTTCGTTAAGAAAATTATATTCTTTTATGTTTGGTATATAAGGTTTATATACATATAAATATGTATAATCCAAACCCTCCTTTTTCTTAAATGGTTTCATGGGTGTTTTCCTACATTTTACTACATGTATTACAATTGCAAGGGATTATCTTGTTGTGTGTTAAAAGAAAACTATTTGAAATATAGTTCATGTATACGGGTTATCTATATATATTTATATATATATTTTTTTATATTCAAGTTTTTTTAGCTTTGGATCGGCCTACGTCTCTTTTAAAAACAGAACATTTGGGTTTGATGAGTTTTGATTGTTTTCATTCAGTTTTATTTTACAAAACCTATATATATGAATTTTCAAAATATAATGTTTTGTATATTTGTATAAATATATTTATAACCCAAACCCAAGCTATTTTTTTGGATTTCCAAAATGATCAAATATGTTATACTAGGTATTATATATTTAGGAATTTTGTTAGAAACTATTTTTTTTCCAAGAAAACCCCCATTTTGAAAACATTGTATATATATACCTATATACTTATATATATGCAGTCCAATAAAAATCAAATTTATGATTTTTAAAGGATGGATATAAATCTTTAAATAATTTTCTAAATGTGAATCATGTATTATTAAAGAAGTTTTTTGGACATTACCCATGATGTGCTTTATGATAAAGTGTGTATTTTGGCTTGATCAAAATATGATATATGGTGTAGGATTTATGGGATCGTGTTATCATGTTGTGTTCATTTATTGTCTTATTATGCAATGAAACAACATTGGTAAATGATATTAGTTAATCAGGTATTCGTTTAATTTAATTGCAAGTTCAATGTCTTATTTATCACCTTAACTGATGGCGATCGTTTTCTTTAAGTATTTTATTTCCATGAAATAAAAAAAATTATGACTCGTCATTTATTATATCATGTGATAAATCCTATTCACCTATCATTTTATATGCTTTAGTAGTTAGCTTTTTTGCAAAGAATGTTTACTAAAATATGTATTCCCTAGATTAGTTATTGACATATTTTCAATGTTATTTTTCATATCATGGAATTGAAAAATGTTTAATGTTTCATTTTTCATTTAATTTTTTTTGTAAATAATCCATGATTATGATATATCAAGATAATGAAATAAGAAATTCAATTACAAAAAGTTGTATGGGACTCCTTTGGTAATATGAAAAAGAATGAATTATTCAAGATGGTATGTGACATCTTGAATGAAAAATGTCATTAATGTAAATTATTATCTATGTGGATAACATGACAATAAAGAAAAATTATGGGTGTGCCCAGATAGCGCTTCAATGAATTGGGTAAAGTCTTAATCTCTGGAAATTAATTTTTAACGATACCTTGGTGATTAACCTTGGTTATTTTATTTTTAATGGAACCTTGGGGATGGACCTTGGTGATACAGAAATGATTGTATAAGTTAAATGTTGATGCCACATATTCATGTTATGATTCAAGTTCATTTAAAAAAGATACGCCTATTCTTTTACTACCCATGTACTCATGTTTTTATCAAATTCATATTGATGTCATATGTAATGGTTTAGGGCATGATTGTGATTATCACTTAGTAGCTTGTAACCAACTTATGAAATTGAAGATGTTTCCTTTGCGCATAGAACTGATTATGTATTGCTATTAACTATTTAATTTTTTCATAATAATCATATGTCATACTTGTTTAAGATGACCCTTTTTTAATCCTTTGAAAAATGTCTAAACTGAATCATGTATTTCTTGAAAATCTAGAATGACAACTTTTACGTAATGTTACATGTGTTACAGTTTTCCTTAAGAGAATGTTCCATTCATAGTCTTAAAGAATTCATTCAAAATTTACTTTGGTTTATTATTTTTAAAACCCCTTACTAGGCATTCTTATTCTCACCCTATGTTTTGATTTAAAATTTTTAGGTAACAGCTTTAATCAGATAAAGCATCCTGGAAGTTTCCGATTTCCCAGAACCTGAATCGAACATGATCCTCTATATGAGACGTGATGTGTGTTTATAAGTGCATGTTTATAATTCAAGACACATATCATGTGTAGAAGGCATCAGATCATGGTTTTTTGGAGTCGGGTCTTCACTGTTGGTAGCAGAGGGTATAGTTTGGATAACTCTAGAAAACCAGAATTGAAACAAAGAAAATATATACTTCATCATTACTAAAAATAAGTTTTCTTAATTTTCAGATGGAAAAAAAGGTACTAATCATTTCTCTCTCCCAACTGATGCCCTAGATACCATTGTGTTTTTAGCTATCTGAGAGAACATTCTAAACTATGCCTATATCCGTATGACATTCAAACACCTATACGACATGTCAATATAACCATGGGTGCTTCAGTTACACCGGGGGTTTGGAATGATTGACCTCCATATTATGATGACCCAATTTCCCTACTATGTACATCGGGGAAGGTACCGTGAGGGAATTTTCCAGGTGTTAATGACAGGTGAATACATTGTCTTTATGACCCTCGACCCTTTTCAAGAAGCTGCTGCTGCCGGTGACCTCCCAGCGGCCTATATCTGTCAAATCTTGAACGATGGCTTCTAGGGCGAGATGTTGAACTTCATAATGATAGAAGATGAGTCCACCCGACTGTCTTGTAGAAAAAAAGTGTATTCTCACGTCCCGCAACTTCATAACCCTCATTACAAACTCAAGAGAAGTCACAGGTGCCCCCATGAATTTAACCCTGAATGCTCAGCCTGTGTTTGGTTTCAGGGGACAGACTGTTTTGCCTCATTCTGTAGAGTTCATGTAGTATGTCATCAGGGGAAACTCAAGCACTTATGTCTAATAATAAAAATATTTTTATTGAAATTTTACCTTCCCATTACAATCATTGTTTATACCTTTGAATGGTTTTCAAGTGAGTGAACTCTCATCTCAAACTTTCATATGGAAGGACAAACTCAAATGATAACTCTTCCTATAGAGATATTGGAGATCATTGCAATCAAAACTTATGAAGAAGAGTATCATCCCTTCAGAAACCTGTGAGGAATGTGGAAATAGTATTTTTGAAGTGAAAAATAGTCAGGAGATTCTCCGCACCTGTCAAGGGAATGCTTCCATCTTCTATTGCATATGCTCAGCACAATTTTCCAAGTGTAAGCGGAGGCGAAAGTACCATGAAGGGCTCTTCCTGTGTTTCACCATAGGAAATAACTACATGGACAAAGTAAAATTTCAAGAGGGTTCCTTCTAGGGAAATGTTTGTGTGACTTATATGTACCAACTCCTTAGCGTTAGCATGTACGATAATGTCTATGATTTAGATGTTCTCGAATGGGAAATTATTTGCCATGTTCTTCGTACGTTGGTTCAAATGGACATTTCCAAACTCTGTACCATTAAAACCTCCCTCTAGAATCCTGAGTTTCCGGTGCATGAGTTCAACCCCTTCTTCCCAAAGATTATATGGATCAGAGAACTTGAAGAGCTGAGCATCAATGTGGGTCTTCCCCTGAGCACACCTGATGATTACCAACGATGGGAGATATGGTAGAATCAACTGGGAGACTCCGCTTAGTGAGTCTGTATGAAAGTAATTGATAGGACGCAATTCTATTAAGAGGGGGATAATTTGAGGCCCCGGGATTTATGAACTTGACTAATTTTACAATGTTATGTTTTATAAATATGTTTGGTGTTTTACATGGTTTGTTTTTGGTACCAATAAAGTGATTGAAATTAATAGATGAAAAAAAGGAAAATAATGAAGACTGGTATACAGTAAAATTTTAATTTAATAAAAAGACCCAAACTAAACAAGAAATCCATAAACAAGACTTACCATGGCCATGAAAAGGCTGGTAAGAACCCCAACTCGAGTAATTGTATAGTAATATACTTTCGGTTCTGTCTGTGTGAAAAACCTAATAGCCAGAACCACATCACACATACTCAGCATCAATGTAATGAGAAAATCCATCCTCCCTGGTTTAGGTGTTTTGAAAATGTGAAATGGCCTGTGTTTTTATAATTGTACCTTATGAAATTATGACTGTTATATTTTTGACTATTGGGTTTAAATTCATAAAGTTTATGTTTTTATAAAAATTTTTTTGTTTGTTTTAATTCTATTATAATCATAGTGTATTTCAAATATTTTAATATTTTCAAAAGATTTTAATTAATTCTCCGAGTATCTAAATTTTAAAATAAAAAAATATTATTGAAAAATAATCTAATTGATTTTACAAAATCCATATGGATACCTATATGGTTGAAAAATTAGTATATTAACAAATTATAAATGTTTGAAAAAGTCACATTTAAACAGTATCTGTAATAATTTAAAAAATATATATCTTGTTGGATCTCAAAAACTATATCTTTTGAAAACAATTGGGCTTTTAAAAAGAAATTTTATGAATAAAACAATGTAGTATTTTAAAAGTTATATGTTTCTAATATTTATAAATGTTTTGTATGTTAATTATGAAATATATATCTTTTAAAGGAGTTATATAAAATAGTAAATTATTTTACATAATCTTGAATGGATTTTAAATTTGGAAATTTTAAGTTAAAATATTTATTATATTGTATGAAAATATTCAATATATAAATATTCATGATTTCTTTTTCTTTTTTAGTGATGTATACTGCTTAGTGTGCTATTATATTATATATACCTAAATAAATTTTTTAATAGAAAAATTATTAGGGACCCGACTAACCGAGGGCACCCATTGGGGAAAAGCCCTCAAGGCCAAGACTGAGCCCCTAGGGGCCTGAGGTATCAACCATAGGGATCCCGAGCATGAGTAGAGGGTGTCAACTAGGTCCGAACCAAGTAGGGTCCCGACAAGGTCGTGTGTGGTCCCGTGTCTATGGCCTACGACCCACGATTCTTGAGGGTGGGACAAGGCCTGCATGGGCCCGTGTAAAAGGCCATGTTGTGTGTGTGTTTGTGTTATTTATTTGAGGGTAGTGCACCTAGGCTTATAATCCATGCCTCTTGTTATTTTCGTTTCGATGTAGGGTGATCGCCGGGCAATCTGAATCGTTTGATCGAATCCTACATCAATTACATCTGTCTGATCCCTTAGCTGTGTGATCGCCTCCGCGTATCTCTATGTCCATCTGATCTCTCCAGATATCTAATCCCATCCATTGGTTTCCTTAAATAACTCAACACATATCCTACGTCCCACCAGCTATCCGATCTCTCTTAGTTCTAACCTGGACCGTCCATTTTTTTTCTGGATTTCCCTCCATCTGTGTCATCTTCCTCCTCTTCGCATGAGTTGCACAAGTAACCAATACATATGGTGTGTCTATTTTTCTTGAGACCTAACCATCAAGGACCCACCATGTCTTCTCTTCCCTTTAAGAACAACATCGTCCATTTAATGCAAGTGATAGTGGGTTTGTTTTGCGTGAGCGTTTGGGTATAAATAAACTGATACCTCTCGGTTCTTCTCCCCGTGCAATTCTCCTGCAAGCACCGACCATCTTTCCCAATGTCCTCTTTCTCCGAGTTTTTAAATTAAGGGTGTTTTATGTTTTATTTTCGTTAAGAAAATTCTATTCTTTTATGCTTCTGTATATAGTATTTATATACATATAAATATGTATAATGAAAACCCTCTTGTTTTAAAATGGTTTTAGGGGTGGTTTCCTAAATTTTACTGTATTTAATAAAAGTGCAAGGGATTATCTTGTGGTGTGTTAAAAGAAAACTCAATAAAATATAGTTCATGTATACAGGTTATCTATATTTAAATATATATATATATTTTATTTACATGTTATTTTTTATCTTTGGATCATCCAACGTCTCTTTTAAAAACATGAAATTTGGGTTTTATGAGTTTTGATTCTTTTCATTCAGTTTTATTTTAAAAAACCAATATATATGAATTTTTGAAAAATAATGTTTTATACTACATATATATTTTTATAACCCAAACCCAAAATTTTTTTGGATTTCCAAAATGATTCGGTATGTTATACTATATATTATATATTTATGAAGTTTGTTTGAAACTATTTTTTTAACATGAAAACACATTTTTTTAAAAATTGTATATATATACCTATATACTTATTTATATGAGGTCCAATAAAAATCAAATTTATGATTTTAAAATAATGGATATCAATATTTAAATATTTATGTATGTGAATCATGTTTTATTAATGAAGGTTATTCAACATTACCCATGATGTGTTTTATGATAAAGTGTGTATTTTGTCTTGATTAAAATATGTTTGAGGATTTATGATTTATGGGATTGTGTAATGGTGTTGTGTTCATTTATTATCTTATTATGCAATGAATCTACTTTGGTAAATGTTATTAGTTAATCATTTTATGGATTAATTTAACTGCAAGTTCAATGACCTTTTTATCTCCATAACTGATGGTGAGTGTTTTCTTAAAGTATTTTATTTCCATGAAATAAAAAAATTTATGATCATCATTTATTATATAATGTGATAAATCCTATTAACCTATAATTTTATATTCTTTAGTAATTAGCTTGTGTTCAAAAAATATTACTAAAATATGTATTCCATGGATTTGTTATTGATATATTTTCAATGTTATCTATCATATCATGTATTTGAAAAAATTTTAATGTTTAATTTTTCATTTTATTTATTTTTGTACATAATGCATGATTATGATATATCATGATAATGAACTAAGAAATTTAATTACCGAAAGTGGAATGGGACACGTTGGGTAATGTGAAAAATAATGAATTATTCAACGTGGTATGTGACATCTTGAATATAAAATGATGTTAAAGTAAAGTATGATCTATGTGGCTCACATGATAATAAAGACAAACTAAGGGTGCACCTTGATAGCGTTCCAATGCATTGGGAAAAAACGTAATATCTAGAGATGACTTTTTTAACGATTCATTGGTGAATAACCTTGTTAAATTATTTTTAATGAAACCTTGGGGATGAACCTTGGTGATACAGAAATGATTGTCCATGTTAAATGATGATGCCACATATTCAAGATATGTTACACGTTCTTTTCAAAATGATATTCCTCTTATTTCACTACCCATGTATTCTTGTTTTTATCAAATTCATATTGAAGTCATAAGTAATGGTTTAGGACATGATTTGTGTTTATCACTCAGTATCATGTAACCAACATATGAAATTGAAGTTGTTTCCTTCCCTCACAACTCTTATTATGTACTACTCTTAACTATTTAATTTGTGCTTAATAATCACATGTCATACTTGTCTATGATGACCCTTTTTTACTCCTTTGATAAATGTCTTACCTAATTCATGTATTCCTTGAAAATTTGGACTGATCACTTTTACGTTATGTTATATGTCTTACAGTTTTCTTTAACACAATGTTCCATGAATAGTCTTAACGAATGACTGAAAAAGTTTATTTGGTTTATTATTATTAAAACACATTACTGGGCATTCTTATACTCACCCTACGTTTTGATTTAAAATTTTTAGGTAACATATTTTATCAGATAAATTATCTTGGAAGTTTCCAGTTTCCTAGAACCTGAATTGAACTCGATCCTCTGCATGGGACGTGATGTGTGTTTATCAGTGCATGTATTTATTTCAAGACACACATCATGTCTAGAAGTCACCTGCTCTTGGTTTTATGAAGTCGGTTCCTCATAAATAAATAGAGGGATTTAGATAGTATTTCCACTTCAATATCACCTCATTGAGAGACAAATGAGGACCCATGATTTGATATTTTTGTGAGGGCAGCCAAAACTGTAGATGGGAAGAGTTATAAGGACTATTTTTGGAATCTATTTGAGGACCTAATTGTATTTTTCGGTCTAAATGGGGTTCTGAGTTATGGTATTTAAACTTGAGGAGAGGAGGGATTAAGTGATCAAAAGAGTGAAATTTTTATATTCCAATCATACCACATTGAGGTGGATTTAAATTTATAGACTTTATCTGGAAATAAATAATATGTAGGATGGTTATTTTATACACATACTATAACAAATTTATTTTTTAGATTTTTGGTTTTTATGACTTTAATTATTTAAATTTAAATTGTTTCAGTTTTACCGATATCTAGGTAAATAATATTTTTATGATGGTAAATTATTAATAGGTCAAATAATGAAATTAAAATTACAACATATTTTAGACCTTATAATTCCATATAATGAATCTATTTTATATAATTAAATTCAATTAAATGGTAAAATTATATTTAAAGTTAATCTTTTCGTCAAATATAAAAAGAAGGATTTAAAGTAACGTGATCAAAAGTTCCAATTATTTTTTATATCCTATATCAATTTCAATTTTATTCCATTTAAAAATTATTAATTTTTTCTGTAATTGAAATATTGTAATTTAAAAACTATTCAATATATAATTTAACTAAAAAAATAATTTATATGAAATAGTATTTTTCAATTAAAACACACTATTTTTCAATATTCATTAAAAAGAAAAACAATTATAAAAAAATTTTAATTTTAATTTTTTTTAGTATCTCTCTCTTAAAAATTAAATATATTTATTGAAATAAAATTTATAAACATGTCAAAATATATATTAAAAATAGATGCACCACAAAAAGGTGGAAAATTTCCCATTAGAAAAGTAAATATTTTCAAGTATAAATAGGATTTATTCTTATCTTAATTTAATTTTTTAATATAATATTTTATGATGGGATTAGAAAAATTGCTTTTATAAAAATTTCTCCATTATGTTAAATTTTATTTTATTATCATTTCAAATTAATTATAAATCAATGTGTTGTTTTTATAATCATGTATAAAATATATTTTAAAAAATCTCATTAATTCCCTAATTTCTAGTTTCCAAGTTATGAAGATATCATATAATTTATATAATTTATTCATTTTTTTAGGTTTGATGTGGGATATAATTTATTTTATTGAAAATAGTGATTTTTTAGAATCATTAGTTGTTACATTCAACACCATTTAATAAATTTTTTCCTGATATCTGCACTCAAAATCAATATACTAGCTGGCTGACTTTTCAAAATACCTTTTTTGAAATCCAACATCGAAAAAGGATCAATAAAACATCCATATAAAATTAAATAATGTGAAGTATGAACATCACATGAGATAACACATAATAGTGTTCCATGTATGAAAACATGGAAATGGAAGAGAAAACTAACTATCTTGTTCTGATAGAGAGTGGTAGAAAACATGGTAAAGAAAAAATTAACAGTCATTAAACCATATGTATTTGATAGATAAAAATTCCAATGAATTGTAAGTATGAAAAGTAATTAGATATCATTTTTAACTAATTTTTTTCATAGTTAAGGAATTATTTAAATTCAAAGACCGAAAACATAAAGAATTATAATTACATGAAATGAATAATTTCATAATCATCCTCCCTCTAAAAGATGAGTATTAAAGACAATGTTTTATACTTCAATAAACATAATTAACTTGTAATAGTAAAAATTCCATAATATTAAAAAAAATACCATTATATTTATGAATTAAATAACATAATGGTTAGTACAAGATCATATTATCTTTTTAAAAATATATACTTTATATAATGGTAAACTAAATTAATCTCAACATTTTAATTTTAATACACAAATATCCACATATATTATTCAATAAATAACAATAAAAAAAATTACAAAAAATATAACTATCTAATATATAAACCCAAAAAATCAAAAAGTATTTCATCAAAACGTATTCTAAGATAAATTTAATATTCCTCTTCAAATAACATCAATTACTCTTGATGTCCCGCACCCAAAGTAATTTCCCTACAAATATTCAAGATATTCTAAATATTTCTATAAATAACACAAATCAAAAGAAATCCAATATGTTTCCCAAACAAAACTCATCTATTAATTTCTATGATAAAAAAAAGTCTTCATTTAAACATAATCTTACAAGTTTCCCAAAACAGTTAAAACATTCTGAAATAATATTAATCACATATTCACTAAATCTATTTCTAGACACTTTATTATAATTATGGTCAAATTAATGTTAAAAAAACATTATATTTATTGATGAATTTATTTACTTAAAAATAAAATAATATAATAACGAGGAAATCATGTACTCTAGTGGTAGTTGATTCGCCCTTTTCGTCGTTGGATTATGGGTTTCATCCTGATGACCTTATCGGATGAAATGGGTTTTCACCCATCCAGTGGGTTGTCCTTTTTATAAAAATATATTAATATAATATTTATATAGTTAAAAAAATTCAGAAACATATTAAATATAAATTTAATATATTTTAATGTAAACATTTAGGTCATTTTGTTCATTTTTGTCCCAAAAAGTATGAACACATAATTACCTCCAAATTAGATATCATTAAAAATCCGTAATGGTTTTCCATACCATTAAACATAGACAAAAAATAAAATTGAATTATTCTTTATGTAATCATTAAATCAAACAAATGTTTATCATAAGGGCTGAATATTCCTAAAAAATCTGTTAAGACAAGAGAAAATGTTACCCAATTACTCCCATCCTCTAATGAATATAAATACATTTACACATTTTTCCATCCATAAATCCACCATAACTATTGAATCCATTATATATAAGAATAATAATTAATCTGATTTGTTCTTAATCCCATAATAATGCATTTCTATATTATTCACCAATACATATTTCCAATAAACAAGAATAATATTCATTTGATATGATTTAAAAATGTAAAAACATTTGAAATTAATTAATTCATACATTTTAAATGCCATTTAGTGTTTTATCATTTTAAATTTTAATGGATTTTTTATATATAAAATTATACTTATCTCATTCAAGATCTTTTTACATAGGTAATTGATTTTAATAGTGAACATACATACGATATTTAAACCATTCAATTGGTAAATCAGGATGAACTGTTTTCCAACTCATAGTGCTAATTGAATGTTTCCTTTCCCTTCAAAATTTATTTCTTAATGACCTTATTTTCCACATATAAAAAATATTTTCTTCCTATTAAGAATTTTTTCTAGGTTCTTATTTCCACATTCTTGAGAAATTTTCCATTCAATATATTTAACATTTGGATGTTGTCACCAGAACATCCACAAGGCTCTAGTTCTCTTGTATATTATGCATTATGAAACTCACCAAATTTAAATTGATTAATCATTATTACCGATATATTGTTTAAAATAAATAGACTAATTCTCATTATAGACCCCTCTTCATTTTTTTTATCATTAATACTACTAACACATTTTCCTTTACACACATTGTTACTTTGTTACATGTGAGATTAAAAAATTTAATAAATCTAGAAAAATATAGTTAGAGTGTATAAATAAAAATATAATATACCATCTTATGGAGATGGTAAAAACTAAAATAACCTTCTTAATGTTATCTAAAACCCATTCAATTTTAAAAAATTTACAGTGAATCTGCCTACCATGCTAACTATTATGTTTTTATGATAAATTTAAACTATTCTAGAATAATATCCTTATAAGGACTCAGTCTTATGAATTACATAATATTTTATTGAATATATAATTCACATTCTGCATATTTTTAGGTTTTGTGTTTTATAGATTTAGGAAATAACTATTACATTAAATCTTAAAAATTACAAGGTACACACATCTACTCAGTATCATTTTTTTTCATAAAATAAAAACTATTGAAAAAAGTGTATTGTCAAGTCCCATGTTTTAGACAGTATGAATTTTTGTTGATCCCATCGATGACCCTATTCATCTTTAGGTCCTGTGAAAAAAATTTGAAACATGGGATGATCATAAAAATCTCAATAAGTGTAATAGAACAATGAAAGAAAAAAATATTATATCATTTCATACATAACATAAGATCTTTAACATACCACATGAAATCATAATATTTATTAATGACACATAGAAAACATAAATCATAAAGATAAATTGTGGCATCCATATCATACTTACATTGTAGCAATCATAGCTATGTAGGGAGTTACATTTGGAATACCCATCACAGTATATACTCTTAATATATTATGAGAAACATTCACGTTTACCTCTGTCATGTTACTCAATGCATTGGAGATCTATCTCGGGCTCACCCGCCCTAATTTTATCATGGAAACACCCCTATACGTAACAATTCCCTAGAACTATAACATATTCATAACACATAAAAAAACATAATGGTATGACATAATTTCCACATTTCAGTCACAATATATCATTTAAATATATTGAAATAATCTACCCATTATCAAAACCAGTTTCAATACCAATATATATAAAAAGAGTAAATGGTATTTACTTTCCTTTTAAAAATATATCAGCTTGTTAATGAAGCCAATGATCAAATAATTCTCAGGGTGGCAGAAAGGAAGTTATCACCGGTTATGTTAAAAAGAAAAATTTTGTCTTTTGTCATTTAGTAAAACACTTCATTCAAAAAAATTCTCTTTAAATGAAATGAAAAGTAAAAGGTGTTTGTACATCGTATAAAATAAAGTTTTGTATTAAAACAAAATATGCCTCAATGAAAAGAAATTGAGATGAAGTACCCTACCTCGTATCCGACATGACCTATTCGTTCTTTAATCTCTGGAATTATAAACTATAGATAATTTCTAATTGCATAAGAACCGTTTTAAAGTTTATTATTCCTTCTATATCACTTACTTCCATGTTAAAAACATTATGTAATCATTTATGTTTATAATGGTCATTTTGTCGATATTTGGTACTTGAGTCTAAAATAGGCTACTTATAATTACAATTTTTTCTCGTGGTCAACAGTTCATTATATCCAGAATGATATTTATGATTTAGATATCATATAGATAATATATATCTAGTATAAAAATTTATTTATAATGTTACATAACATATGGAGGTAAGAAATGAAATGCACCGTTCTTTGACACGATAAGACGTATGTACGCTGTAATGCTACTTTCATTTCGATTTCTTATTTTAATGGAATTAAAACATAATGATATATAGGTATATTAAAATTATAGTATAATATCATATATAATATCATTAACTCAATCCTTTATATGTCCCATATATGGAATTAACGAGCCATATCACATTGAGGGGGCAGTAGTCATCATTTCGTCAAATGAAATTATCGCGTTTACCAATAATGGAAACCATTAAGGTATGATATAAATAAAAAATTCAGAAACATAAAAATAACATAATCATAATATATATCATATATAAAAACAATGCAAACTTAATTTACACCATGAGAGGCCTTACGAGATAATTGAACAATCATCGTTTAATGAGGTGTTAGTTTTTCATCCACATAAATAGTATATACATTACCAATTTTATGGAGGTGTTTGTAGGTGTAGTTCAAATAAATCTCATTAAAACATCCTAGTATATTGAGGCTACTATTTTCGTTATAAAAGAAAATAATAAACAAATTTTAGGGGTTGGAGAATTAAAATAAACGAAATGAATGTAAGATAAATTGTTTCCTTTAATATGGGTAATTCCATTTGGTTTGAACCGAAAGAACTTTTGAAGTGCCTTCTGCCTATGTTATGGCTTCTAGGTGGAATAAAGGGATCATGAAATATTATTTGGGATGGGGTTGGATGAGCCATGTTGGTTGAGTTTTGTGAGGATTGGGATAGAGGTGAGAGATTTTTGTGAGGGGGGGGGAGGGGCTCTTTATGAAAGTGTGAAAATATTATTTTATTATATTATAATTTTCAGTGTCTAAAGGTCCAAAACATAATAAAGTAAAATATTATATGACCCATGTTCGAAATAAAATATTAAAATTAGAATTGGATAGGTTTCATATATTATTATAATCTGTATAATATTATTTATTAAAATCATTTATTAATGAGGTAAGCACTACATCATTATTGTGTCATAAATAATTTTATTTATATGATGTATAAAAATTATTAAAAAATTCCATGATGTATGAAATATTATTATATTTACAAATAATATTTTCTGTCTAACATCTAACTTATATAACCCCTTGTAAAAATAAATTTACTAAAAGATATTTGTTTATGTCATTTTTGTCTTTACTTTAAATTAATTAATATAAAGTGTCATTATCAATATTATGTGGCTCCATGGTGTCCAAAATTCGACCCAATGGTTAACATGGTCGGATATGTATCAACCAATAGGATTAAAAAAATTAGGGTAATTTATATTATTATAATAATATTTTTTATGCTTATTTACTAGACATACCATTTGACCATGTTAAATTAAATTTTTACGATAGAAAATTTTTAAAATGTCTAAAAATAAAAGTTACATATATAAACAATTTTTTCCTACTGATTAAAAATATGTAATTCCTTTTTCTAAATTCAAAACATATAAGTGGAAGAAATTAATTTAAAATTAATTCTCGTTGTTGAAACTAAAAGCGTGTTTTTTAAGAAAAAATAACTATCAAAAGATCGACACTTGTTTATGTCCAATTTCAATGTTATCTTACATATAATAACCATAATTGGATTAAATGGGAAAAATATAATCTAATTAAAAATTAAATCCAATTAAATATAAAATATGACCAAATAAATATACTATATTAAAAGGCAGTTTTGAATTAAAATACAGTATTTTCCATTATTCATCAAAAAATGAATTTTATCATAAAAATAACAAAATTTTACCCAATGTGAATTTTGATGTCCTAATTATTAAGAATAATTTTATTTCATAAAAAATAACATATAAATGTGACCAAAACATGATTTAATGAGCGTTCTCAGTCAAAAGATGGTAAATCAACCTTTTAAAGTTAATTATGCTTCAAATTTGATTGATTCACATTTTAAGCCTCTTACTTTTGTTGGATAAATTTAAAAACTTTTATCAAACATGTATAATCATATTTTATTTTCTTCTATTCATTCCATCTAATATAATGGCTAGGTATTAACATCTATTTAAAATAATAATATGATATTATTATTGGGCGGCGTTAGATTTCAATGAAACCCACTTTTTCATATCGGGTACGCCATCAAACATGACATCCCTTTTAAAGTAAAATTAATATTTAATTCACAAATATAATTATATATTGAAAATGTTGTATTCATTTTTTACCTAAGATTTTACATCCTTCTCCCCTTTTCGAAATAGTATCCTTGCAATTTTAATAACTAATCAAATAAATGGGGGTATTTATCTCCCATAGAATTTACAGATTCCCACGTTGCCTATTCAACCGTATAAGATTTCCACAAAACCATTACCTGGAGGATTACATAATTCCATAACACGAGCTCTCTTATATCATGTATCTAGACATTTTTTTCCTCATAAGATAGATTCTCTTCAAACTAAACTAACTCTGCACATAAAAATTGATATGGATCTAGAATATACTTTATCAACATTGAAAAATGAAAATAATTATGTACCTAGGACAAACATCGATGTAATTCCACTATTTATGAGAATTATCCAACTTTATCTCAGATTTATTTGGGTACAATGAACCTCAAACTCAACATTCCCTTCTTACCAAAATGCATTACACTTTTCCCTAGAGATACTTTAAGAAAGACATGATCACCTACCTCAAAATAAT
Organism: Viscum album; assembly: GCA_963277665.1. Taxonomy (NCBI): domain Eukaryota; kingdom Viridiplantae; phylum Streptophyta; class Magnoliopsida; order Santalales; family Viscaceae; genus Viscum; species Viscum album. Next base: position 2,042,568,286 of record OY728126.1, on the reverse strand, counting down.
GACCCTTCCTCCAGTTATCTGTATAACTTTTATGCATACAGTAAGTTGTTCTCATATTCTTCTGAATTAAATGAGGTTTTTATACCAACACTTCTACCAATTCTGGTCCTATCAACATTATTTCACCTACTATGACCCAAAAAGCTGGAGTTCGACAACACTTTCAATATAATGCCTCATATGGAGCCATCTGTATACTATAATGAAAACTGTAATTATAAGAAAATTCAACCAATAAATCTGTTGGTCCCAACATCTTTGGTAATCCAGTTAACAAGCACGTAGCATATCCTCCAATGTCTAAATTGTTCGTTCTGATTGACCATCTGATTGCATATGAAAAGATTTACAAATATTTAATTTAGTACCCAATGTCTTCTGATGGCCATTCCAAAAGTTATATTTAAACCTAGGATCCCGATCATATATAATGGAGAGGGTAAATCTATGAAACCTGACTATCTCTTTAACATACAACCGAAAATATTGATCTGGTGACAAAGTATCTCGAATATAAATGAAATGAGCAGATTCATTCAACCGATTTACAATATCCCAGATTGTATTATTACCTAGAAATGTTTTCGGTAATTCCACAACAAAGTCTATGGATATATTTAATATTTCCACATTGGAACCGGTAAAGACTAAAGCATCCCTTTAGGTAACTGCTTCTCTTCTTTAACATATTACCAAGTCAAACACTTCACTGTAAAATCTGCAATATTTCTTTCTAATCCATCCCACCTGTAATACTTTAGAAGATCTTTGTACATCATACTACTACCATGATTTAATGAAATTGGGGAACTATGAGCTTCACATAACAAATCAGTCTTCAACTCTAAATCACAAGGCACAAATAATCTCTTCCCAAACCTCAATACAAAATCATTGTCAATGTTAAATTCTGGAAACATACCCTCCTTTACTAGTTGTACCTTTTTTTTTGCAAATCACTGTATTAATTTTGTGTTTGCTTAATTATGGATGAAAGAGATGATTTTACTAACACCTGAAACAAAAAATAATAATTTTCTCCACCAATAACTTATATTCCAGTGTTCATCAAATCAAAAACCAAAGGATTTTTTTCAAAATGTAGCATGGTTAATGAAGCATTACTTTTCCAACTCAAATCATCAACCACGTTAATTTCTTTTCCTAGATGGTAAATAATTTTTCAATCATAATCCTTGATTAATTCCAACCATCTCCTCTATCTCATATTCAATTATTTCTAAGTGAATATATAATTTAAAATTTTTTGGTCCGTATATATTTCACATTTTAATCCATAGAAAAGATGCCTTCATATTTTTAATGAAAAACAGTAGCTTACTCCAAATCATGTGTAGGGTAATTTATCTCATGAGGTTTCAACTGAAGTGAAGAATAATAAATTACTTGGTCATTCTGGATAAGGACACAACCACATCCTTTAAATAATGCATCACTATAGATGACAAACTCACTTTCTCTGGGAGGTAGTGCCAAAACTGGATCATTTACCGTTCTTCTTTTCAATTCCTTTAAATAATCATCACATTCTTTTATCCAAATAAACTTAACAATATTTTGAGTAAACTTATTCATTGGACTAGATAACCATGAAATTTTTTTAAGAAAATTCTGGTAATAACCTGCCAAACAATGAAAACTACTAATCGTGGTTATATTTGAGGGTCATGGACATTCTTCAACAAGTTTTTTAATCATGATCAATAGTGATGCCATTTTTTTAAACAATGTTACCAAGGAAATAAATTTACTTTAACCAAAACTCACGCTAGCTGAATTTTCCAAATAGTCTCTTTTCTTTTAAGGGTTTCTAGACAACCCTTAAATGAATTTCATGATCCTATTTAATTTAGAATATACCAAAATATCATCAACAAACAAATCCAAATACTTATCCAATATCTAAGGGAAATTATATTTATCATATCCATTAATACAACATGTGAATTTTGTAAACCAAAAGTCATAACTACAAATTCAGAATGGCCATATCTAGTACTAAATGCAGTATTCGGAAAGTCAGCTTCCTTTACTTTCAACTGATTGTACCCCGACCTCAAATCAATCTTAAAAAAAACTGAGCTCAATGAAGATGATCAGAAAAATCATTGATACGGGTGAAAATAAACTTTTTCTTAACAGTGATGTTATTCAATGCTCTATAATCAGTGCAAAGTCTCATTAAACCATCATTATTTTTAACAAACAAGACATGGGAACCCCATGGTGATGTGCTAGGTCAAATGAATCCTTAATCTAATAACTCCTATAATTTCTTCATTAACTAAAAATGTTAATGTTGATCCATTCAATAAGGGGGTATTGAAATTGTCTTAGCATCAGGAACTAAGTCAACAATAAATTCATCTTTTCGATCAGGTATAATACCAGGAAACTCATCAGGAAAAACAGCATAGTACACATTTACCACTGGAACATCATTAATATAAACAGTTCATTTGTTTTCAAAAATATGTTCAAGGTAACATTCATTTCTATCATTTACTAGTTTCTCAACTTCCAGATATATTATCAAAAGTAAGGGTTCAATCATGTACACAAACAAAATATCTTTCTGAAAATAAACTGCTTTATCTATATAATCAATATTATTATAATAAATAGAGGGCCAATATATACCCAAAATAATACCATACTCTAGTAGAGGACAAAAAATAAGGTTTGCAAGTAGATTATTTCTACACAGAAGGACAAGAGGATCTTATAATTTCTTTTTTGTTTAAACATTTCTTCCTCGTGTTTTTACACTAATTTCAGGATTCATATATTGATATGGAATTCCCAATTTACTAAAAAACTTCTCCAAAATAAATGAATGTGTAGACCTAGAATCAAACAACACATTGAAATAATCTGATAAATACAAACAGTGTACCTAATACTACATCAATTGATAGCCCAACATATGCTCAAGTAGTTTCATCAGACGTCACCGCCATTTTCATCATGTAGTCATACGGTTTTCCCTCGGTTGAGTTCATAATTGGACACTCATTTGAAAAATTTCCCATTTCATTGCACATAAAACATCTTACTGATTGTAAATAATATTTTGCCTTACCATTAACCTGCTCTTTTTCAGTGAAATTACGAGCCTTATGCCCCATTTTACCACATCATTAGAACTTACCAGAATTCTAAAGACATTCCCCAGCATGATTATTACCACAGTTTTCACAAACTACAAACTGATGTTTCTTACCATAAGACATTTTTGAAGAGTTTTTCCCGTTCACCTGCCACCTTGACCTATTATACTATTGTTTTTCAAAGAACACATGATCCTCAAAAGACTCTATTTCCAAATTCTCCGCTCATCGGACATGTTTTTCCTAAATATTAACATCACAATAAACTAAATCCCTACAATACTATGGATTTTATCATATGTAAAAATGGTTGATTTAACTATCATGTTCTCTTATGAAATTTGGAGCATACCTTACCAGTCGAGTAAATTTTGCTCCATAAGCTACCACTGAGTCATCCTACTATATCAATACCAGGATTTGATTTTCCATCCTATGACAAACCACCTTAGGAAAATATTTCTCAAGAATCATACCATTGAATTCATCCCAATCAAGAGCATCAATCACCTCACTATCCCTAATATTGATCACCATAAACCACCATTGATCAACTTCTCAATCAAAATAGTAAACAGTGAGATTAAACGATGGATGTTCTGAACACCCAATGACTTCAAATTTTATTTCTAGTACTTTAATCCAGCCTTAATCTATCATAGGGTCAGATGATCCTCTAAATGATGGGGGATGGTGCCTCATGAAATGCTCCAAAAATGACATGTTCCATTGTGGTTGATCTTGTAGATCTCATGCATGGATACAACCACAAATATATAGCTAGAGTCAATTGTGCCATAACATCAACAAACTGTCCAGTTCCAATTATGACCATCTCAGGTTGCTGATTTGGAAGGTGGTCTTCCTCCTGATGCTGTCCCAACATAGATTCCCTATATCCTCTATGGAAAACCATTATGAACCCAAAAAAATCATCGGAGAAGAAACATGGAAATAATTTTTTTCTTTTTCAATATTACAATAAATTTATTTATGAACACTAATTTAATAATATTCTAACTCCTAATGTTGTCTAAACTATGTTATGATACCAAATATAAGGACCCGACCTTAAACATTACATAATATTGACTGAAATGAATAATTCTAATTATGGATCTTTTCAGGTGTAGAGTTTTAGATAATTATTCCATAACTATTACATTACATCTCAAAATTTATAAGGTAGATACTTCTACTCATTTTCAATTTTTTCATAAAATAAAAACTCTTTGAAAAAAAGATTCATTTCTAGTCCCTTGTTTTAGACTACAATATTTTTCCTCAATATCATCCTTGACCCTATTCATCTTTAGGTCTTGTGAAAAACATTTCAAAACACGGGATGATCATAAAAAGCTCTGTAATGGTTATATAATGAAGATCGAAAACATTATTTCATCATTTCATACATAACATAAGCTCTTTAACATGCCTTATAAAATAATAATATTTATGAATAACACATAGAAAACATTATTCATAAATGTAACTTGTGGCATCCATATCATTCATACATTGTTGCAATCATTGCAACATTTGGAGTTACATTTGGAATACCCAACATAGTATATTACCTAAATCTCTTAGAAGAAACATTCACATTATCCTCCATCATGTTACCCAATACCTTGGAGAGCTATCTCGGGCTCACCTGCCCTAGGTTTATCGTCGAACCACCAATATATATAACAGTGCCAAAGAACCATAACATATTAATATCACATATAACAAACATAATAGAAAGATAAAATTTCCACATTTCAATCACAATATATCATTTAAATATATTGAAATAATCTATCCATTATAAAAACTATTTTTAATATCAATATACTTCAAAATTTTATATTTTATTTTATTTCAATTTAAAATCATTATGACTTGTTAAGGAAGCCAAATATCAAATAATACTCGCAGCAGTGGAAAGGACGTTTTCACCGCTTACATTAAAATGATACATTTTTTTAGTAAAATGATATGTAGAAAAATAAATAATTTTCATGAAAATATTAGAAAAATATCATTATACAGCTTATAAAAAATGGCGTGTGTTAAAACAAAATATGCCTCAATGAAAAAGGAATAAGACGAAGTTCCTTACGTCGTGTCTAACATCACCCATTCGTTCTTCAATCTCATGAATAATAAACTAAAGATAATTTATATGTCCTTAAGAAAATTTTCAGTTTTATTTCTCCTTTTATATCACTTATTAACATGTTATAAAAATTATGTAATCATTTATGTTAATAATTGTCATTTTGTCATTATTTAGTACTTGAGTTAAAAACAGACTTCTTATAATTACAAGTTGTTCTCGTGGTCAAAGGTTCATTATATCAAATATTATATTCATGATTTATATAACACACACACACACACACACACACATATATATATATATATATAATATATTTATTTATAATATACATAACATTTGGAGGTATGAAATGAAATCCACCATTAATGGAGACGTTAAGTCCTACATACGCATGAACGCTACATTCATTTCTATTTCTTATTTTAATGGAATTAAAACATAAAAATACATAGGTATATTTTAATTGTATTATAATATCGAATATAATATCATTATATAATTCCTTTATAAATTCCACATATTTAATCAATGAGTCATATCACTATGAAGGGGTGGTAGTCTGCACATTCTCAAATTAAATTATCATGTTTACCCATAATAGAAACCATAAAGGCATGCTATAAATGAAAAATAAAGAAAAATAAAGAAAAAATAAAAATTATATATGTCATAAATAAATAAATTTATATCTTAATTTTCACCATGAGAGGCAGTATGAGATAATTGAACAATCATCATTTCGTGAGGCGTAAGTTTGCAATCCACAGAAACAGTATGTATTTAACCCATTAGATGGAGGTGCGTGTATGTTTTGTTCGAATAATTATCATAACAAAAACCTTGTATATTTATGATACTGGTTTTGTTATAATTGAAATGAATAATAAGAGTTTCGGGTTTGGAGAAGTTAAACAAATGAAATTAATTTAAGAGAAACTGTTACATTTATTCGGGTAACTCCTTTTGGTTTAATCCAAAAATACTTCTTGATGTTCCTTATAAATATGTTATGGCTTCTTGGTGGAATATATTGATCTTGAGTGCTTATTTGGGATGGGTTTGGATGAGAAAAGAGGCTTGAGTGTTGTGAGGAATGTGTTATATGTGAGGGATTTTTATAGAGGGGAGGAGGGTCTCTTTTGGATGGTGTCAAAATATTATTATATTGCATTATGATTTTCAGTTTCTAAATGACCAAAACTTATTAAAGTAAAATATAATAAGGCTCATGGTTGAAATAAAATCGTCCAATAATAATTGGATAGATTTTGTATATTATATTTATCTTTATAATATTATTTATATAAATTGTTTATTAATGAGGTAAACACTGCAACATTATTGTTTGATAAACAATTTTATTTATTTGATGTATCAAAATTAATAAAAAAAATTACCATGAATTAGGAAATACAAATATAATTTCAATTAATATTTATAGTCTAAATGATAACTTATTGAACACCTTGTAAAAATTATTTTACTAATATATATTTTTATGTAATTTTTGTCTTTACTTTAAATTAATTAATATAAAGTGATAGTATCACTCTTACGTGGCTCCATGGGGTCCAAAATTAGACCTAATGATGACCATGGTAGGATATGTATAAAAACATTTGTTTAGGACACATGATAGGGTAATTTTATAGTATTATAATAATATTTGTTTACCCCTATTTACCAGAGTTACACTTTACCCATGGTAAATAAAAATTTTACTACAGTAAATATTTAAAATGTCTAAAAATAAATGTTACCTATTTACACAATTTGGACCTAATGATTCCAAATATATATTCCATTTTTATAAATTAAAAACACATATGTTGTAGGAATTAATTTAAAATTTATTGCCACTGTCAAAAAATGTGTCTTTTTTCAAGAAATAATAACAATCAATGGACCGACAATTGTTGATTTCCAATTTCAAAGTGAAATTTCATCCAATGAACAATATTGAATTAAATGGTAGAAATATAATATAATTAAACTTTATAACCAATCAAATATATAATATATCAAAATAAATAAATTTGATTAAAATGACGTTTTCAATTAAAATATAGTATTTTCCAATATTAATCAAAAATTAAATTTTATAAGAAAAATACCAAAATTTTACCCAAAGTGAATCAATATGTCCATATTCTGAAGAAGAATTTTATTTTATCAATAATAAAATATTAATGTGTCTAACACTAGATTTAAAGAGGTTTCTCCATCAAAAGGTGGTAAATCGTCCTATTAATTAAAATTTTGCTTTAAATTAGATTCATTTACATTTTAAGCCTATAACATTTTTTAGATAAATGTAAAAACATTTAAATAACATGTATAATAATATTGTAGCTAGTTCTATTCATTCCCACCAGTATAATGGATTGGAATTAACAAAAATTTAAAATAATAATATGATATTATTATTGTGCGATTTAAGATTTCACGATACCCACTTTTGCATTTTGGGTATGCCATCAATCAATGCATCACATTTAAAGTAAAATTAATATTTCATTCAATAATATTAATAAATATAGAAAATGTCTTATTCACTATTTACATGAGATGTTAAGATCCTAACCTCCAAAGTTATTAAAAATATTATATAATACCGTTTGTAATGACAGAAACATAAAGATAACATATTCTTGTGATTTCGAACTAGAAAATAATATATATCATTAAAAATGATATTTTAGTTTTTTATTTGTATATTGTCAGGAAAATATCATACAATGTAAACATATAAATTATTAGTGGACTCTTATGCTGAGTATCCAGTTTTTTTACTCAAGGAAACACTTTAAAAAACATGGTTTATCTTATTATAAAATCATTACAGTCTTCCCCTTGTTCTCATCTTCTCCCCTATCCCGTATTAAATATTGCAGAAGTAATTTGAACAAATTGTATGATAAAATATTATCAATACGGGATGTACTAGAATGGAAAAAATAGTACAATGAAAATAAATAAAAATATTTTTTATAAAAATAGAACATTCTATATGGAAATAGGAATAATCATTCCAAAATGATCAGAAACATACCTTTTAAAAATCAATCACCATTTCAGAAAACACGTTACAATTAATTTCTAATATTAGTAAGTAACTTGGGACATAATTTTACAAATCAATATTACATATGGTAAAACCAAATGGATGACTTCCTTCTCTTGGGTACCCAATGTATTGGAGAGATATAATTGGGATCACCTATAAATCCTAAGAAATTCTAAGACAATAATTATTTAGTTATCAATAAAATAAAATAAAAGACAATAAATATACTAATAGTGAATTAAATTTACATAATTTTATTATTCCATTATTTTTGTTGACGAATATATCATGTCACAAATTTTATAGGATAATATATTTTAATTCTATCATTGTATTGTTATTTTTAAATTATATTTATGTTATTAATGTCAAAATTTAAAATAATGTTATTTTAGGATAAATTATATTTTATTAGATGATTTAAAATTACTAAAAATAATATATTCATCTAATTAGTTTTTAAATGAAAATAAATATAAACTATGTTACAATCATGGTTCCATTTCTCGGTTTTAATTAATATATTATCGAATAAATAGTAAAAACATTTTTAGAACATATTTGTTTTAAGTGGGTTTTTTCACGTTGGGTGTGATTCTGTTAAAAATAATTTCCAAAAAAATTGAATTGTTATTTTTCAAATAATATATTATATTTAAAATATGTGGGTGGAAATTATTTAATAAGTATCATTTTATTATAGGTTTAATTTATAAATTACCTCGCTTAAAAATACTAGGTACCATAGGAAAAACCCAACCTTGTAAAAATATAGAATCATATTAGTTAAGGAAAACAATGTTTAAAACAACTGTCTAATTTCATGTTTATGGTTTGGAATGATAAGAATGTACCACCCCACATTTAATTATCAATTTTCTATAAACTTTATGTAATATTGACCACCCAATTGTGAATACTCTTGAGAATTTACAAGAGTGCTTACAATATGGCACTCACTCCTCTTACTTATACACACATCAAAACATATATGGTTCATCCCATAACTATCTAAATGACATTCCAACATAACTATCCTGATCATAGAGGAATTATTTTTTTAATAAATCATTCTTAGGAAGTATTTAGTGAAATTTTATAAAGTATACCCAAATAAGAGGAAATTTTTATCAACAAGTGCCTCTATATTACATAATTATCTACAAACATCAATGTTTCATTGAAACTTGTTTATATAAGATCCTATGTATTTTACAAATACTGGTATGTTTTTATTGTAATTAAATGACCAGAAACTATCGTTACATTCATCAAGTGGCTTTTGAAGTCATAGTTTTTTATAGGGAGGACTTCCATCATGTGAACCGTTGTGATTCCTTTTTCTATTTACACATCTCTATGATGGGTTTGATGAGGAATACAAATTATATGTAAGATATTTATAACCAATTTATTCACTATATCATATATTTACTTTCACCTTCTATTCTGTTTGAGAAATGATTATATCACTCGAGTGAACGGTAGACTAGCTCCTCGCGATGTGATGTGATTCTTCTTTCACTAATTCTTGACATGGAAGGCCATAAAAATTAAGATACAAGTTATATGGGAACGAAATAAAAAAATTATTATTTTCATGACAAATTTATTATTCTTAAAAGATAATATATATCATTTTATCTATTTCTTTTTCAGTCACATAAATACGATTACATCATTCATGTATGGGTTTATTACCTCCTTCAAGAAGAGATTTGCCTATATTTACAATTACACACCACATTGATTAAATATATAAGTATATAATATGGTTATAATGAAAATATTCTCATTCAATAAAGGTAAAATATTTCTAAACAATTTTCCAAGATGAGTGGGTACATATTGAATTGTTACTCATGCATACGTATAATCTACCGTCGTCATGATAATAACGTCCTTTAGCCCGAATGGCCCGAAGGCCTTATTTTTTATTTTATTATAGATAATCCTCCATTTTGAGGGACGAAGGGGAGCCCGTACATAATCCATAGGCCAAAGGCACATGGCCCAACACAACTCACAATACATGACCCGAAGGCCTAGAGGCATACTATGCCCAATACATGACACGTAGGGCCAACCCACAGGAACTGCCCCTCCCCTTGCTACTGAATAATTGATCATCTTTCTCCCCACCTTGTATTGCTAATCGGCTTGAATTTACTCGTACAAAGCTACATGGTCTTTGGTCCCGATGGCGGTTCTCATACACTCTCATTCTTCCAATACGGTAGCTCTGCTTCTGGTGACTTATAGTCTTTTTTCTCTGATCCTCTTCTAAGTCATGCTCTGTGTGAACTGGGCTACCAATGGTCTTTGTGGTCAGATGGCCTAGAGGCCCGATAACACTTGATGACCCGAAGGTCCTGGAGAACCATAGGCCCAAACCGGTGGCCCGATGGCCCAAATCGGGTGAATAGTTCATACTGCAATAGTATTATACAATACATGTTATAGTACTACTACAGTACTGCTAATGTAACACAGAAACTCACCTCCACCCATTTTTAAACCTGGTTCTCTTGGATGCCATGTAGGGACCCTTACCACTCAGGTACGGGTTCCTTGGCTGATAATAACATCATTCCTTTTCAATAACCATCATTAATGATTCTTTTAAAAACCAAAACTAATGAATAAATATGATAATTAAATCATTATTATTATTCATGAGAATATGAAACTCTATATTTGGTTAACAAACAAGCTCTTTAATGATAATAACTCAAAAAGAAAACTAGTCAACTTGTACTTGAAATAATGAAAATAATGATTAATTAACAATGAATGGGTGATAAGATATTATTAAAGGATCATATGTAATTTTTTTAAATATTATTATTGTTATATGATAAGTTAATGAAATCTTTTATGAATCAATACATGAGTTTAATGAATGTATAATCAAATAGATGTATGAGGTAATTGATTTCGTCTGAAATTACATTCCATTGACACATGTTTGTTATTATAAACCTATTAACGGTTTTGGGTGTATATGATGACCATTTGAGAATAAATATTATGAAAAAAATCTTATTATTGTCATTTTATGTGTTAATTTTAATGATTTAATCCAGGTTATTTGACACTAAAATTACCAAATGTTGTGATTCATTGTGTAATCTCATTTTCTTTTATGATTTTTCACATTATCTTGAAACATTAAAATTCATACAATATTTACTAATTACTTATTAAATTTCATTTAAATATTAATAATCTTTTGTAATGAATATTATTATTATCTAAATTGTATACGTTTATTACATACAATGTATACTTTGAATTTCATTGGATTAAACAACACAAATATTGATAAATCAATATCTTTTAATAAATATGGATATTTGAATAGGGAACATTATTTATAAATTAAATAGAATATTATATATATGAATAATTATTTGGAAATGAAATACCTGGTATTGTGACAGGTTAGGTCAATTCCTTCGATGCATCGGTAGTCTCGTGGTATGAATGAATTCTAAAAATCAGATGGGTTTTCACTTACTATGTTTTAAATTGCATTTTAAAAGGTATTTACAATAAAGGTATCATGCTTCAAGGAAAAATTAACATTAATAATTAATTAATTTAACCCTTAATATATTATTTATTATTATCCATGATATTTTCTCTATGATATTTTCATTGGATTCATATCATTTTCAACATATTATTTAAATGGAATGTGATCTCAATTATTTACCGTATCAGGTTGATTATTCTTAGTGATTCATGATAGATTTCATTTAAATTAACCCTTAATAGTTATAATTTCATATCAACCATATTTGTTTTCAAATACCTATGTTACTAAGATGATATATTTAAATTATTTTTCAATGATTCAGTATAATAGATTGTGTTGGGTATTATGCTGAATTCTCTCTTCCCAATGTAAAACGGGTATTATGTATGTATCTGGTACCCAAAAACTACTAAATCGATCGGTCCTTTTGGATTAGACCAATTTTATCTATAAAACATTATAATTTAAGGAATATCCTCTAGACTTCTATGTTTGGGGTTTTACATTAAAATAAGATGATTTTTATAGTGAAAACATGCATCTTGTGCCATGCTGGGTACACTATGCGTATGATTGATGTATTGTTGATACATAAAATTATAAATTAATTATGGAAGATTTTCCCTAATTATAAGCATAATATAAACTATTTTTAATGATTTTAGATATGTCATGTAGCTTTTTAACTAGAATTACACTTTTAAAGTGAAAACAGGCACATAGAGTCATATTTTCCACATTGTGTATCAGATTGATGTGTGGTAAATTCATACATGTCCCATAAGAATTTTGGATATCATCCATATGAAGAAAGTAAATTTATGACTTACTATTTTGTTTGGGCCCTATTAAATTTGTCTTCGCCAAAATAGAATATTTTATTGTGAAAACATGCACCTTGAGTCATTCCTAGGACATCATGTACTGGATGAGCATGTGGTCAATTTAAACAAATTGAAAAATAATTATGGGCTATTTTCCAATATCTTATAGACTGTCTAATATCATTTATCAATTTTTCATATGAATTTCTTTGAGTGAAATGACATGTTTAATGTGAAAACATTCACTTTGATTCATACCATCTACATCGTGTCTAGGGTTGATGTCTGGTCAATTCGTAAATGTCAAAATTGAATTATGAATAATTTTCCAAAAGTGTCAAGATTAGCAAAGACTGATGCCTTTTTTATTTGGGAAATGATTCTTTAATTGAAAAGAGACTTTAGTATTGAAAACATGCACTTGATGACATATAAGAAACATCTTGTGTCTGATTGATGTGAAGTCAATGACAACACATAAAAAATTAAAATATGGATTGTTTTAGTAGTAATTGAAGATAATATTAATGATTTTTATTCTTTTTTACAATGTGATTTTATTTTTAAAATAAATTACCCTATTATATTGTAAATACATACTTGGTGTCATACTGGGCACATCATGTGTCATGTTTATTTTTTGTTTATTAATACATGACACATAAAATTTATAGATTATTTTTATAATGATTGAAAACAATTAATTGTATTTTTCTTAGTTCGTATAACATGACTAGCTCGTTTAACTAAAATTACAATTTTATATAGAAAACATTGAATTTGAGTCAAATTCTCAACATCATGTGTCATCTTTTTTGCAGTCAATTCCAACATATCACTCATGAATAATAGGCAATTTTTTAAAAATTCCTTGCAATAATTGTTCATTTTCATTGTTAAACTATGTGATGCATGTTTTAGAATAAATGACTATTCTTATATGATAACATGAGCTTCAAGACATATTGTCCATGTCATCCTTCCAAATAATTTGAGGAAAATTTAATCCCATAAAAAATGAATTGTAGATTATATCATAAAAGTGTCATGAAATATGAGCTATTTTCCATAGTTTTGGCCATGTGACATAAGTTTTAAGCATATATTAAACTTTTATATTGAAGACATGTGCCTGTAGAAATATTATCCACATAATTTTTAGTATTTATGTGTGGTTAATTATTATATATATAACACATGAATTGAATATCATTCTTATAATTTTTCACGTAACAATGAAATCATTTTCTTATTTTTGTCACCATGACATATGTTTAACTAAAATGAAACATTTAAAATGAAAATAGAAACTCGGAGTCCTAAAGAACACATCACGTATTTTATTGATGTTAAGTTGATTTAAAAAAATATAAAATTAGTTATAATTTATTTTATTAAAGTGACATGACATTATGATAGAAATTTTCCATTTTTGGCAATGTAATATTGGTTTTAAACAAAAAAACATTTTCATTGAAACATCCATATTGGGTCATATCATTCATATCAAGGGGTGGATTGATATATAGTCAATTTATACAAGTTATACATTAATTATGAATCATTGTTTTAATATTTCAAAATAATATGATCAATTATATTAATTTGGTCTATGTTACACTCATTCTAGACTAAAATAAAAATATAAATGTGAATGCACACATATCGAGTGATACTAGAAACATCATCTCAAATTTTGATGTGTGGTCAATTCTTATACATAAAAAATGATTTATGTGTTATTTTTCTAAAAAAATCATGAAAATATAATATAATATTCATAGTTGTGGAAATGTAACATGGGTTGAATACTAAAATGTCAATTTAATATGGAAAACACACACATTAAGTCATATAAAACACATCATGTATCAATTTGATGTCTTTTTTATTCCTACACATTATGAAATAATTTTATATCATTCATATATTTTTTTAAGAAATTTCGTTCATGTATTCATGGATTGGCTATGTAATGCACAATTAATACTAAAATTAGTGTATAAATGGGAAAACACGCATTTTGAGTCATACTGGCCCCATATTATATCATATAATTGTTCTTTTGATTCCAAAAAATAAATATAAATTATGAATCATTTTATTAATTTATAAATACAAAAGTAGTTCTTTTTCGTTGTTTGTTCTACGATAATTTAATTTTAAACTAAATTGAAGTTTTTATATTGAGAACACTCCCTTTGTGTCATATCGGCTTCATCATTTGTTGAATTGGTGTCTTGTAAATTTGTATACATCACGCATATAATATGGAATATTTTTCAAAATATTCAAGATAAATAATTCCCTTTTCATCTCTTTTTGAAATGTGATCATTATTTTAGACTAAATTGGCACTTTAATATTAAGAACATACACTTTGAACATACTAGGATCATCCTGTGTCAAATTGACAAGATGTAAATTAATCCAAAATAAA
The DNA here is from genome assembly GCA_963277665.1 of Viscum album. Classification (NCBI taxonomy): domain Eukaryota; kingdom Viridiplantae; phylum Streptophyta; class Magnoliopsida; order Santalales; family Viscaceae; genus Viscum; species Viscum album. The sequence continues at coordinate 2,042,553,179 of OY728126.1, read as the reverse complement.
TTGAATTGTGGAAAATTATATTAATGTTTTAAAACTTTATGAGATCATTTTATAGGGATTGAAAATTTTATTTCAGAATCATATTGGTCATATTGTGTATTTAATTGATATTCGGTGTATTACTAAATGTCACAAATGATTAATGAATACTTTTCCTAATATTATATAATTATATAAGATAAATTTATTCCTTATTATAGTTTCATATGTGTTTTAAACTAAAATGAAACAATAATGAAAACAAACACATTGAGTCATTCTGGCCACATAATGTATTATATTGATGTTTCAAAAATTCCTACAAAACAGATCTTAATTATGAATCATTAAAATAATGATTAAAAAAAATATAAGCTCATTTTTCCACAAGTGATGAGTTTTTCCGAATAAAATGACATATTGAGATCAACAAACCAATCACTATTTTTAACTTCCAACATTTTTAGCTTCATTCAGAGTTTATTAATCAATTATACTTTCAAAATTATGTAAGGATATGCGTGAGGAATCTACATTTTCATGCATAGTATCTTTCATTTAAATTCATTGGGTTTAATCAAATATTTATGTAACAAAATAAATCAATGATGTGTATGTGATTGTAACAAAGCTCATAAAAGTTTCACAAACTCATCATAATATATAAAGAAAAAAAATTCAATATTTAGGGGCATGATCATGGAAGTAAAATTCCCATGTAATGGTCAATTATATCAATGTGATTTCGAAAAAATTAGAAGTATACCATTGAATCTTATCCCATTTTTGGAAACTCTAATCCATTACAAAATATTTACCCTTTCAAACTATAGTTCTTGGACACAATGAAATGCCGACATGAATACAATACTAAAAAACAAAAAAAAGCCATAATACTTGGATAAAATGAATAATACCACCCTATGTCACACTCTTGTACTCTATAAGGGGAGAACTACATCCCATATGTTGTATATATGTTATCAAATTATTTTTAGAATGATGCTTGACACATTTCCCTCCCGATAATATATAATCATAACCCTTGAAGTCCAATCTCTCATGATATTGGATTATATTTAGATATTTAAGTCCCCTTCCAGAATAAATAGAATATAAACCTATGTGATAATACTCCATTGGAAATAAGAAAAATATTTCGTTCCATTTAGGGTAATTGAGAAATGTTTTTCAGTTTCTAAAAAATCATCTCAATCCATTAATGATGGAAATTAATTAAGACATGAAAATAATTACATTGTTAACTGGGGAATAAGAATACACCCTTTAGAATCATTTAAATTTTATATTAAATGTATTTTTATATGACTTTTCACATGAAATAAATGTTTAGTAAATGTGTCTAAAATGATGGATTGTATATATACAATATGCTGGTAAATATTAATGTATCTTAATTGATGTTCCATTAGGTTTTGGATTGTTATCAAGATGATTTTGATTCTAATCCTTGAAAAAAATCCATCAATAAAAGTATTCATATTAAAATCATCAAGCGGATAAAACTCAATGTTGAAAAGTTCGTAAAAATTTTATCCTCACACAAGAGTCCCATAAAATATATGGTGGGGTACAAATTCAGTTAGAGTTCTAGGTGGATCAAATCTGGAATAATGATTTTATAGAAATTGAAAATGTAGGATTGTAAAAAAAACCAACATATTTCCAATACAACATGAAATTTATTTTAAGAAAAATTATATGTAAACATTTTTTTCATGTTTTCACAACCCAGATGAATCTCTATTGTCATATTCTATAAATGATCATAAAAATAATAGGAAATCACATCATCAAGATGTGTACAATCATTATGAAATCATTTACACATCCCACTTATCTCTAAAAAATCATTATTTTAATATATAGACTATTGATGTAAATCCACTACTTTTAGGTAATTTATCCTTGTTATTTTTTTAATAATATATAATTCATGAAAATATTTTATAGAGGACTGAAATGTTTGGAAGTGTTCTTCGAGGGGAACCATTATTAGAATCTATGCATGCTCTCCAGAAGGTCGTACTGGTGGGAAATGAAATTCATTATAAAAGCACAATATTGATGAATGGTTTAAAAAAACATAATAATTACAAGGTGAAATCAAACATATGTGGATATTTGACGAAATCATGGTTATCACATAGTTTGTATAAATATGTGAGAAAATCATGTGGCGGGAAACCTTGAGATATTATAAGTTCATGGTTAGTGAGAGGTTTAAAAAATCATACATTACAACCATAAAACATCCTATTTGATAAAAAGTATCATGTGTATAGTGGGCACATAGTTTGAAAAAATTTAATGTGAATCATGTTGCATGGATTTAATTATCATAAAATTATATTTCTATACATATTAATCACCTAAACCCTCATTTTTTTATTATTCAATCTGGTACCCAAACACTCACTCCCTCCGAGGCTCCCAATGCTTTTCCTTTAAATTCGTATGTGATTATTTTGTGACTTAATTTCTATTGAAGATATAGAATTATCATTATGTCTTTGATACTCCATTTTCTTTTTATATATACTCATTTCTTCTCTATTTGAGAAATATACGTAATAAATCATTGATATATATTTTTGTTCAAGGATGTCATTTGGGAAGTGATATTGTTTTTTATACTAATGTTATACCATTATCAGTAATTATATATAATAATTTAGATTCGTTACTTGTTTTTTGAACCATTGAATGGTTATTGGATTCTATATCATCAATACTATTCCTGAGCATGGAGGTATATTATCATAAATTCTTTTTCATTGATTTGTTATGATATCATTATATTATTCATGATTGAAACTATTAAGTTATGTGTTGTAGAAATTTTATAAAATAAATGGAAATAGTTTGGGAAACCTGCTTTCCTCAATATTTTAAAATTTTGAATTTAAAATTATGATATTATTTTGATGCTAGAAATGTAATTGAAAAAATATTTTACAGAAAAATATTTAGTTTTTAAAATATGTATTACCATGAAATTTGGCATAAGGGGGATGGTGTGCTTTCAAAATTTTTGAGTCTGTTATGGACTAACTCCATCAAATATGGATGGTTTTTTGTTATAGAGTAGTAGAAATAATAGTTATACAATGATAAAGGATAAGGTTATTTGTATTTAGATGGGTGGTCGGTGTTTTGTTACCATGGGTTTGGTTTTTATAAAAATAGGTGAATGGTACTCATCATTATGATTTTTTTCTCATATATATTTTTATAATTGATTTATATAAGATATTTCACTGTATCTTTGATGATTTATATAATATTTTTTAACAAATTATTACTTGTTTCATGAGTAGTGAAGTCTATGGTCAATTGTTACCATGTTTACACTCATTCACTTATAGGGAATTTTTATGAGTTTGTGGACTTCATATAGAAAGATATATGGAAGGGAAGGGTGTGTTATTTATCTAGAGAAGCATTATGATACCTTAGTCATGGTTGGTGGTGTTTGATCATGGACCTTGTTCATGTGGTACATAGTATCAAGTCCATTGATGTTTTGATTTCTCTTTTCATCTAATATGGTTAGTTGTTAAACCATGTACTATTGTGATTATGATATTTTTGATCTATTATTTTTATATATATATTTAATTTTTTTATTTAGGAATTATTTTGTATTTTTTGATGTTTTTATAAACTGTTGGTTGTTTATTTATTTTATAATGTATATAATACCACAAAATGTTTCATAAGTCATTGACATTTTAGTCATCCTTTTCTGTATTGGGGATTTCACCTAATTTTTTGGAAAACAATATCTTCTCATTCCAGTGAGTTAGGTTGGAATATTATAAAGGATAAATATATTGGCCAGTCCTTCTGTCTTTTGGGATAATAGTAACGTGATAGTAATGTTTGAACATGAAATGTATAGTTTCAAAATACATATCTGATTTATTTATCTCAAACTTCATGTTATAAGGGTATCTGGGTATAAAAGTGTTCTAGTACATTTATATGTTTGGGTTCACCACATAATTGTTTCTTTTTCTAAGATGTGTTTCATATCATGAATTTTAAGTGAGTATTACCACCAGTAATGAATTAGTCATTTTGACTTTTTTATTTATAAAAATGGTTTTTTTTGTGATGAACCTAACCCCAGTAGCTTGGATCTAGTTCCTTAATTTAATACACTTGCAAAAGATACACAGAATCACATCCCACGTGACCAAATAATTTTTTTATATTATTATAGAATATAAATACTTGTAATCAACATTAAATTTTGTTACATAAAATTACCAAATAATTTCATTGATTCTGCTCTTAATAAATCTTTTTTCAAGCATAGATATCATTCATAACTTACGTCTCAGAATCATGGGAAATAATGAATTAAAATAATTGGGTTACATTAAATTATAAGAAAGGGTAGTCCTATAATGGTAGCTATGAGTAAATATTTTATCATCCATATGATAAAGTAAATGACTGATACACATTCCATTTAAATAATCACATAAGTTTGGGAACATAACCATGAATATTCTTACTAGTCAAATTATCACATTAAAGAATATTAATGAAGGAGGGAATAATGTTTGAATTCATCCATATCGATATATATTCTCAATATAGTTAATTTCATGATCTATCCTCATGATAGTTTATGCCTATGGGTAGAAACCCATCTAATTTTTGTCAATATCTATCCTCTTAAAATTTAATAACTTCTTATAAACAAGAGTGAAGGGGTTTTCACAAACTGATTTTTCCTCATGATACCATCGGATGCATTAAAAAGGTTATAGTGGTCCCCACCCTTAACTAACTTTTTCCAATGCATTCTTCATATTAAAATCAAAACCACATAAACATTTATATTTAATAGCTACAATACGAAATTGCAATACTATAACCATAAACCATGAATGATATCAAAATAGAACATCAAAATTGATTCATTTAATAAACCCAACAATAACATATGATGGACAATATCAGAAGTGATAAAACTCAAGAAGTACAAAATTTGAAAAAATATGTTGATATAGATGAAGTCACTTTTAAATGAGACCCTTGAAATTTATTGAGAAAAATTTTCATTAAATATTCAGAAGATTTCCATACCACTTTGACATATTTAAATCATGATCCTTATGAATGAAGAAAATTAAATGAAACATAAAATATTATGATAATATAATGATTCATGATATTATATATCAATGGGTAGTATATAAACCACACACAATGAATATGCGTTAAATAAGGAATATATCTCAGAGAAGTAAACGTGAGACGAGAAAACTCGCACCTTGTGGTTCCTTTTTGCGATTGTTATTTAAATTCATGTGTTATGGTTTTTATAATTTTAATAACTTACTATATAATCATAATAAAATTTATGATAAAAAAAACTTATTTCATTTTTGTGAGTAATGTTTCATTATTTTCACTCTTTTGGGTGTGAATTGATTTGTTTCTCAAGTATTTTTTGATTTGTTATTTGTTGTTACTATTACATAAATAAAAATATAATAATAAATATAATGTATAGAAAAATTTAATTATCATATATATTTAGTATATATTTATTTATAATAATCCACAATATTTTGAGAATGGAAATGAAATGCATTGTTCATAGAGATAGTAGGTTGTACATATGTATGAATGATCCTTTCAATTTATTTTTCATATTAAAAAAATTAAAATAAAATGTTAAAAATGTGTATTATAATTACTGATCATATTTATGTCATATAGGTTACACATTTTTTAAACCCACTATTTATACATTCCATAAATATTGTGAACGAAACTCATCGCTTTGTGGTGGCGGTAGTTCACACTTCCACAAATGTTTTTATCATATTTATAAAAACAGTTAACTATAAGGGTATCTATTATAAAATATTTTACTAAGAATAAATAAAAAATAAATATCATATATAACATATATAAATAGATCCTCCATCGTAATTCCCACCCATGGAAGGTTGTAAGGGAAAAAAACCAAACAATCCTCATTTCGTTAGGCAGTAGTTCATCTTACATATAAAGAGTAAGTTCAGTGCCGATTAGATTGAATTTAATATAAGTTCATGTAAAAATAATAGCAAAAAAAATTCTGAATATATTTTGGATAATTTTAATATAATAATTAAATAATTAATGTTTATGGGGGTGTATAATGGAAATATAACAGAAGAGATTGAGAAATGATGTTAACGCTTCTTTGGGTAAAACCTTTTGGTTTGCACTAAAGGGATTCCTTGGGTGGATTTTTACCAAAGGATTGGATTTTATGAGGAATATAGGGACTTTTAGAGACTATTCAGTAATAGTTTGTTCTAGCTATATGGAAAAACTGTTGTGATGAAGTTAGAAAGGAAGATCCCCTTTATAATAGAGGTGAGGGGTACTTTTGGACACTGTCAAACTATTAAATAAATTAAAACAATTATTTCCTATTTAAATACAACCAAATATAGTTATTTATAATTTAATATTAATATGGGTATAAATAATCTCTTCCAATAAATTATAGAAAATTATAGTTCACATTATTGGCCTTATCTTCTGGCTTTGTCCCTTATTTAGACCCTTTAACTCATGCAATTACCAAATAGATTTTTACTCATTAAGGATTAATATTGATACAATAAAATTTTAAACAAATCCTTTAATGTGACATTAATGAAATATTTAACATAATAATAATCATTTGGCTGAATTATATATTTTTATGAATATTATATCACTTTTAAAAAAATATTATTTATTTTAGAATTTTAATAGTTTTAATTTTGACACTTTTCATTACATAACTTTTTAAAAATATATAAAAAATCATTTATAAAAAACTCTTTTATCTAATCCATATTATAAAAAATTAATCTATAAAATTATCTAATTAAAATAATTTAATCAAATTATATTTGTTATAATATTTTTAATATCATTTGTTTGATTTTCACATTAATTAATGAATTACCACGTCCTCATTGTGTCACAATATAGTTTAATTATCTGTTACCTAGAAATTATAAATAATGGACCATAATGAATATAATAATTTTATAATTCAAATTATAATTTTTGATTTAGGGTATCCTCAAAATATCTATATATAAAAATTTAATTCATATTAAAACAAGATTGTGACATTTGAGATTCCCTTTGATTAAAATATTATCAAAGAATCAAATCCAACCATGTATCTCCCAAAGGCCACAAAATAATCTAAGTAATCTTTTTTTTGATAATATCTTTTTAAATTCAATTAGGATATATGTTAGGGTAATGATAGAAAATTATTCTTACCATTAATTTCAAAATTTACCATTAATCGTGATAGGTTAAATTTTTCTAAATTTATTATATGTATGCCCAAAAATATAAGAACCTATTTATATAATTTTCTAAAAATTTATTCCAAGTTTTAAATACATTGTTAAAAATTCAAAACAACATATTTCTTGTAATTAAACTAAAATTGATATGTTGTGGGAATGATAAAACACGTTTTAAATGTGAAAACCTTCAAAAGATGGAAATTTTTTAAAAATTAATTAAATGTAATATTAATTATAATGAATTATATAATATTAAATAATAGAAAATAATCCTATTAAACATTAATACCAAATTTTTTTTTCATTCTATAAAATAATTCATTGAAAAAAGTTTCTTTAAAAATAAAATTTTTATTTTTCACTATTCATTAAAACATAAAACATATCATTAAAATTCCATAATGTTAATCAACATAAATTTTCAACCTATAAATAAAGTATTAATTTAATTTTTTTAAAAACAATATAAGAAAGATTCAAATATTGGATTTAATATATGATCTCAATTAAATTTCTTTATAACTACCTTTAGAAAAATAATACTTTATATAAATAAACTTGGATTTTCTCATATCTAATTCCTTTAAAATAAATTATATTACTATAAAAAATATCCAATTTTAAAATTTAAAATACATATTTTTTAATAACATTTATTTTTTAAAATTTATTTAATTTAATAATACAAAACTCCTTCAGAATCATAAATATAAATATATTACCTTTATATTCAATTGGTTTATATTTTTGTTTCTAATTTCTTGGTAACCAATTAATTATTATTATTAAACTATAATCCATGTATTTTCATTAGTTAGTAAATATTATTCATAACAACAAATTATATGGTTATGTTATAATCATAACATTTAAATTATAATACTTAGTTTTTGTCTATGCTCATTGTTGCGTGAAATGTAAGCAATCAAGAGAAAAAATGGGACATTCGATAAAAAATATTTCAGTTTTACATTGTCTCATCCATCAATACATTATGTCCATTTAATTTATTAATAAATGTATGATAATGATGATTTGTTAATTCAAAATACTTTTATTGTAATCCCACATCGGATCAAGGGTCCATAAAACTTCCACATTAAAATAAATAAAAGGAAGTAAAATGATCAACATAGATAAAACACACTAGTATAACATTTTTTTCTTGAAACCCACCCTATAGTTGAAGAATTAATTAACTTCATAGCCTATGATAATTAGGAAACATACTGACTTGACAAGTATATTTCTATAAAAAATCCACATTCTCTTTAAAAAATAATAAAATTAAAAAATATTCAACATCTCTTAATCCTATAGGGTTCCAAAGATGGACTTATACATTATCTATATTACCATTTAAATAAAAAAAATGTTATACTAACCAATACATCACATAGACTATTGGTTTTTGATTCACCCTTGACTCCCTTTAATTTGGGGTTCAACCTTAAGGCCTTAATAGATGTGAAAGGTTATTTCCCGACCTACGAGACGTCATATTTAAAAAAAAATATTATAATAAAATTCAATAAATAACATTAATATATTCAAAATTTAGTAAATGTCTTAAACTAAATCTATAATATTCAATGTTATAATTAATCTATATGAACCTTGAGAGTCATCCAAAATACTTCGGTCCAAATTAACCATTAAAAATAGTCTCTAAATTTCCAAAATCAATATTGACATAAAATTATAAAAATCAATAATGTAGTTATTATTGTCACATAACAAAAAATATTATCACCGTAAAATCCTTAATCAAATTGTTAATGTATTAAAACACTTAAGGAGAATGTATTCCAATACAATCTTTATTTATTTCTATAATCCCTATAACCAGTACATAATTGAAAAAAATTCTAAAACGAAAAAAAATTAATAAGCATTTCCACGATCAATTAGACCATTTTGAGTAATATTCATTTGACGCTTATGGAATTTCCTTGCATATTACACAATATTATTATAGTTAAGCATTGAATATTGTCATGTTAAATCCTTCCCTTGTAATCATGGAAATAATCTCCTTTTTCTCCACAATATTAAAAAAATCATTTTTCTCTTATTTTTATACAACCTTTTATCCTTTTATTATTTTTAAATTTGGGAAAGTCCTTCATTCCCTTCATCTATTTATCCTCCTATTTACAGGTCATTTTTCTATGGTGTGCTTCCTTCCAAAGTCATAATACCTAGAAAAGTATTTCTCTTACTTGATAGTGTATAATATCATTTCTTCATATAATGATATTGGTTGGGCGAGTAATTTTATTTCAATGAATGGATTATGCTCAGAAAATATGGTATAATCTATATTCTTTAGATCATGTGAATTGGAAAATTTTAAATTCCTTCCAATATGGGCCATTTCTAAATTATTCCATACACTAGATTAGGTGATGTACCATAATGCGTAATTTATAACCAATAAAACTCTTAACATCAACTGTAAAAGATTATGCCTAACCAATATCAAATTTATAAACATGGTTTCTTTGGTTTCATATATTATTTTAGATACAACAAATTGGTTTATAAGGAATTAATAAATTATCCTATTAATATTCACATGAAGGTTCAAACCAAGTGAGTTGTAAGGCTCATTATCATGTACCAGGTTATGCTGAGTCAGGCCTGATGCACATTGTCCGAGTTTATATCCCTAGGTACATATGTTATAGAACAACAACCACATATTGTATCCAAAGAGTGATTTATTTCTAGGAAGACCCACATTATATATACAATACCAAAATTATATTACGTTCTTATATGATTATCCTCAGGATCAGTATTATGGTATTTTCTATAATCATTGTTTTCTAAATCTAGTTCCCAACATTTAATTTAATCATATATTCATACAACCTCTAACGACCCTGACCCCAATGGCCCAGGTCTAATCCCTACATTTAATAAATTGAATTATATTAAAAAAATAATCCCATGTTACCAAATAATTTAGTATTCATGGTAAACTAGATACATACTTGTAATTTAAATTAAATATAAATATATATATATATATATATATATATAATTTCCTTGAGTCTGCCATTATTTCCCCTTTGTATAGCCCTATATATAAGTCAAAACATTCTTCTCAGAATCCAAGGGAATAATGAAAAATATGGAATGGGTGTTATCAAATACTCAGTAATGTTATGTAGAAAACAAAATCTATGAGTAAACATGGCATAAAAAATATTTAAAAATAAATAATAGATAAACATTATATTTAAATAATAAAATGAAATAGGAAAAATAAATGCGGTCATCCTAACAAATCAATCAATCACATGGAATTCAAATAATAATGGAATGCATAATGTCGGATGCATGTAATATCAATACATATCATCAAGATAGTAACTTTTACAATATATTATAGTTACAATTTATGTATGTCTGTATAAACCCCTCTGATTTGTGTCAAGAAATTTTGTCCTCATAATTTAAAATTTAATTGAACCAAATGTGAAGTGGTTTTCACCAACAAATTTCATATAACGAGTGTTTCTGATAGATGGATGGGCTATATAGGTCCTCTCCTACTAGTAACTATGTCTAACTCATTACTCAAATTAAAACATAAACACTATTAAAATTAATATTAGAAACTATCATATTTAAATTGAATACTTTATCCATAAACTATGAATGGTATAAATATAGCACTTCTAGAGTCAAACTGATCATGAAACCAAAAAAAAATTGTAAATGGTATAATAATTGAAAAAACTAAATTAATAAAAATATTAAAAAATATAGGTAGAAATATATGACTATTCATTTAAATAATCCCATTAAAAATATGTGAGGAGAATAATTGTTAATTATTCAAAGTGTCACATACCACATAGAAATGATTTATTTATAATCCCCGTGAATGAATAAAATAAAATGAAACCTATAATATCATTACAATAATTATATTCAATTGATATTGTATATCAATATGTAGTACATACACAAAACATAAGGAATAAGTTTTTAACAAGGCATAAATCCATAAAAAGAAAAAGTGAGATGGGAAACCCCTTAACTTACTTTTCCTTTGGTGTTAATATCCTTTATATTGTTGTTTAATGGTTTAAAAAATAATAATAACTTACTCAAAAATAATATTAATATTTACTATGTAATATATTATCCAATTTGAATATCTTATTGTTCGTTTGATAAAAATCATTCACTATTTTCATTCTTTATGGTGTTTATTTCTTAGTTACTATAGTATGTTTCGACTAGTTATTTGTTGACCTAGTTAAATATATCATTATTTTATCATATCAAGAGTATAAAACATTAATTATTTATAATATATATTTATTATATTGGAATTTATAATAATCCACTATATTTGGGGATAAGAAATTAACGGTTATATTCATAGATATAGTAGGACGTAAATATGCATGAACGATACATTGATTTCGTTATTAAATTAAAAAAATAAATATGAAATGATAAATACATATATTATGATTCAGAAATAATATAAATTTTATATATTTAATATATTATATTTAAAACCATATTTTATAGATTCAATTTATAGTATGAACGAATCACATCACATTGAGGATGTAGAAGTTCACACTTCCGTAAACCATGTTACTGTATTTATAATAAATGGAATTTGAAGGGTATGTGTTATTAAAGAATTAATGAAGCCAAAATAAATAATAAATATCATAATTAACATATATAGAGAGATTTTATATACTAATTCTAATCCTAAAAGGTTATACAGGAATAAATGAACAATAATCATTTCTGTCACACATTATATCACCGTATACATAAATAGAATTGTTTTTAGGTTTTTGTTGAAAAAAAATATCATAATGATATATAATTTTATTTATTACAGTTTATTTATATAATCATGAAAAAATTAGAATTTATGGGGTGGAGAATGGAATAAAACTAAATATCATGAGGAATGTTGTTACCTCTTCTTTAGGTAACACCATTTGGTTTTCAACAATTGGATTCCTTGTATGGAATAATTCACAAAGGGTGTTTTCTATGATAAAAATTTTATTTTTTGATTATTTTCTCTTGTTTTGGAAGATCTAGAAGGATCAATGTTGTGTTTGAAAATGAGGGATTTAGATCCCTTTGATAATTCAAGCAAGGGATACTTTTTGAAAACTTCATTCTAAAAAATTAATTTAAATTAATTTAATATTTAAAATTGATTTAAAGATAGTTATTTTAAAGATAATATGATGATAGATCTAAACACTATAAAATATTAATTTTTATTCTTGGTTAGGTCACATTTTTACCCTTATATTTTTAGATTTAACCCTTATGTAAACCCTTTAACTCTTACCATGGAAACTAGGATTTTTACTCTTTAATTGTTAATGTATTCACTATAAAATGTCCAAAAATCCATAAATAGACAATTTATGAAATATATAACTTCATTTTATTCAATTTTTTTAATTTTATATTTTTATTAATTTAATATCATTTAATAAAATAATATTCATATTTAAATATCATTACTGTAAATCATAAAACTATTCATTATATGACTTATTAAAAATATCATAAAAACATGATATAATAAAGAAAAAATCTTTTAAATAATCCCTAATATGTCATATTAATCTTAAATTTTTATGGTTGATAATAATTTTATCAGATTATATTTAGGTTAATATTTTTAATTTCATTTATTTGATTCTACTATTAAATAAACAGTTACGCCATCATCATTATCTGACCATTTAATTTAATTATCTATTTCATAAAATAATAAATATATTACCAGAAATAAGATAAAAATTTTAGAATTAAAATAACTATTAGTTGTATATATTATCCTCCAAATATCTATATATTAAAAATTTAATACTTATTAATATAATAGTGTCACATATTGGAATTCTTTTACAATAAATCACTATAAAATAATTACACTCATCCATGAGGCTCCAAAAAGGAATAAAATGGACCCATGAATGATTTTTGTCGACAATATATCATATGATAAAATTAGAAGACGTGCTATGGTAATTTTATTAATATATTTTTACCCAAAAGTATAAGATCTATCGTTAAATATTTGAATTAAAATTTTACTAAATTTACTACAAATATACAAAATAAAAAAAGAAACCTATTTTCATTATTTGATAGCACTAATTTCAAATATTAAATCCAATTATCAAATTTAAAAACATGTATTTTTTGGTAATGAATCAAAAATTAATTCAATTAATGGAATGAGAAAACATTTTTTAAAATTGAAAACGTTCAAACAATTAAAATGTTTTTATGTCAAAATTTAATGTGATATTAATTTAAGTCAAATTAATTGTTTTAACAGATAAAATTATTCTTATTAAAATTGAATAAATTTTTTTTATAAATTATCCCTAAAAATTATTTTTGAGATTTTTTTTGTAATTACCATTATTTGTTTCACTATTCACACATTCATGAAACATGTCATAATTATAAAAAAATTTGTTAAAAAACATTTTTTTATACACTTTTAAAACATAATGTTTATTTTTGTAATATATAATATATAAAAGTTTCAATAATTTGATTAAAAATTTGTTTTCCAATAAAAGGTGGTAAAATGGCCTTTAGAGAAATATAGATTTTTTTTAAATAAAATTGGGTTTGTTCGAATATAATGCCTATTAAATCTATTGGATAAATATAAAAAATATTTGATTGAACTTGAAACATATATATATATTTCATTAATATAATTTATCATATTTAATTAATATAATTTATTAAGATTAAAGGCCTTTGGAAAAATAAAAACAAATTTTTTTTTTATTCCATTGGTTTATATATTTTTTACTAATCAATTTGAGAACAATTAATTAATCATATATTTTTATAAACCTTATATTATAATAATTTTGTTAATACCCATCATAATGATTAATTTAACAGGTAGTTTATAATAGTAATGATAATATAATATTATTTTTTGGTGTGTTGAAGCTTGTTTTTTGTGCAATCAAAACTATCATGGAAACAATGGGAAATTCCATAAAAATATTGGCGTATTGCATTTTTTTTGGAAATGATTGTTTTTAGAATTATATATTAGTGTTATTTTTTCTTATTTAAGCCATTAGTTTATATTAAGTGAATATTATATAGATTTTTCTATATTATTTGGAATATCACCATAAATGCATATTTTGAATAAACAAGAGGAAGGTGCTAAAATTATTATTTCACTATAACCAAAGGTGATCAAACACATAATCCAAAATAAACCTCTATCCATTTCAAAACCAATAGAGAGGAAATCAAAATGATGAGAAAATATTAGTGGACCACATAATTGATTTTAAAAAGTAGAATCCACAAATCTCTCGATGCGATTATGAGCCCAAAAAATCCAGGTTGTGGATGATCCATATTAACTGAATAAATTTATTCATTGGTAAACTAGGTATTTTAAATGTTTATTTAATATTTTTTATACTAAAATATATCTCACATGAATGGGTGGATTCAGCTGCCCAAGCTAATGTCTAGTAAGGAATTACATGGGTGTAATTCGATGAATTGTTAAATAAATATTTATATCATCACACATTCTAAAATATATGAATAATACATAATTCAGTTTAAAACCATTGAACCAAACATTCAATTATTATATTTCTGTTTTTATGAAATTTTAACGCATTTCCCAAGAAATTTAATCTAATTCATCATTAATGTAATTCGTCATTGATTCTAGGATATTACCAGAGATTATATCTAAGATAGTTATTAAGTGTATAAATTTTTTTATGTATTAAACATTAAAACAAAGGTTGAAAGTTTCTTTTCTTGAAATTAGGAAAGAGGGAGTATGGTTATCACAATGGGAAATAGTTTGAACTCAAACACTAGGAATAATTGGAGGAGGGACACTTACTTCTATTGTAATAGAGCATCTCAGAATCATACCATAGGATCTTTTAACATTCCTTCTCAACGAAATGTATTTCCTTTAATATTTCAATGTGGTTTGACTCCTCAAAAGAGGAAAGACTATATAAAACCACATGGAGAATGTCACAATAGTAACCAAATGGGAACTCTTCATCATTATCATCATAGTTCTCCAAATACAATTACTGGAGATGCATTTCATGTTTCTCAGATTTACTATGCTTTGATTTGGTGATCTTTTAAACATAAATCCATCCATTAAACCTACGAAATTAAAGGTGACTCTAAAAATACCAAGACTCCATAGGTTAGGAAATCCTGAAATTGAATAAATGATTAGGGCAGACAAATTAAAATACATGTTGTTTTGAAAAAATGATAATGGAATAGTAAATTGGATCATCAACATTGTCAGGTGAAATTATTTTGAATTATTCCCTTATTTGAACAATGTTTGATTTGGGTAAATCCCACTCTTTTATTTCTTTTTTGTGGTAAATCATATGGGTTATCATGTTGAAATGATGCCTTATTTTTGGGAACATAAAAAAACTATGGGATAACAAGAGTGTTAAGTAATAAGTGTTTAGTGTGTGTTATAATAATCTTTGGGATTTAATAGGTATGATATATCACTATTATGGAAATAGATCTCTATGACCTGATTTTTATTGATTGATTGGTTGAAATAATTCATGTAAAATATCAATTATTATGCATTACAAGTGATTTTTGAATCTTCTAATGGGGTTAAGAAACACAAAAAAGGAATTTGGGACATAAACACATGTACAATATGTCATTTAATATCAATATTTAGACTATATCTTGTCATTTATTAGTGGTTACTCTTCCATAAAATGATAAAATTGTACATAGTTATTTCCCAACCATCATTGACCAATTTCTTGATTTCTTCCGTGAAAATTTATGAGGCTTCCCACCCAAAATATAAGTGGAATTTATAATTGATATCGCTCTTTGAAAAAATATCATTTAACATATATCTTATAAAATAGAACCAATATATTTAAAGGAATTGATGTTCTGGTTGGAAGAGTTAAAAAAAAAGGTTCATTCGCCCAAACACATCGTTGTAACCATCACTAGTTAACTTTTTAATGGAGGATGTAACTTTTATTATTTTTAGGGTTATTATAAAATCAAAAAAAATTATAATAACGAATCATGTTCATATTAAAATAATTGATAATATTTTATATCAAATAAATAAAGACACTCAGTTATCCAATATAAATTTATGATCAGGATTAGACCAAATATAATTTTAGAAATATGATATTACGAAAAATTATTTTTATTAATGTTATATTCATTATTAATATATGGTTATAGGCATTTGAATTATGAATGATCAAGCAGTGTTAATGGAATTGGTGAATTAGAACATTATTAATTATCTAGATATATGTTTAGTAGCCCAGGATAATTATATTCTGTTTTATTCTAAGACTATGTCCGACCATAATCAACGCTTATTTATTGTTTTGTTTATCCTATGAGAACATTACCATTATGAAATTATTACAATGTGTGATTTATGGATAAAAGAGGAATCTTTCGTCAACGACCCAAGTATTTGTAGAATAAAATATTTTCATATCTACTGATATTTATTAATAAGATATTAATTTTACGTTTAAAAGGGAATTTTTTCTGAAAGCATACCCAACAAACAACAATGGTTTTCTTAGAAATCTTATGTTTCGCAAAATTTATAGTTATAACGAAAAATAATAAAACATTAATATTAATATTTTCAATGGCCCCTAACACCTATCTGTTATATCGGCAGGAATGACTAGAATTAACTATATTATGATATTCCTTACATGATAAATGTTTTTATATTTATTTAATAAATTCTAAAGGCTAAAATTGTGAATAAATCCAATTGTTCACATAAAATATTTCAATATTTTTTAATTGCTGTTTTAACACCTTTTGTTGGAGAACCCTTTTTATATATAGTATTTCTAATTTTTATATTTTCAATTTTACAAAATATTCTTTTAATATTTAAGTGGGATATCAAAATTTATTTCAGCTAATTTTTTGGTAAATTTTTAATAAATATCAGTTTTTAGTAAATAGTGAAAAAATACTAGATTATAATTCAAAACATCCTTTTCATCTGATTTATTTAAATAGTTATACTATCATTTTAATTGGTTTTAAAGTATAATTGGATTAAGTTGTTATCATTTAATTCAATGTTGGTCATTGGAGGCAATTATACATATATATTTGATACAGACCCAAGTTAATGTTTTTATAGATTTTATTTCTTAAAAACTGACTTTTTGGTTTTGTCAATGATAATAAACTTAAAATTAATTTCTGAAAAGTGATGTAATTATTATTAAATCAAAATAAAGTGACAACGTGTCACTCCATTATCTCTTATAAGTATATTAATTTTAATATAGTGAAAAAATTGATGAAACATCAAACATAAATAGTCTCCAGAAACCAAATGAAATTATCTAAATAATGGGAATTTATTTTGAATTTTTAAAGATAAAAAAACCACAAATATTAACACAAAAGTGATGTAGTAAATATTTTAGTCTGAGAAATATTAAATCAATGATATTGTAAATATTAAAAAATTATTATTTAATATAATTTATTTCATCCCTGAATTTTATGGCTGACTATGATATGTTAATATGGAGTTAATTTATTTTGTTTAATGTAATAAATTTTGTATTAATTTTAAAAAAATTCATGTATTATCATTGTCAAAATTTACATAATTCATAAATTAAATTTTAAATATTTTATTAAATGTTTTAAAATTCCTAAAAATGCATGATTTGGCCAAATGGTTTTGATAGGTCGAAATTTATCAGAAGCATATATTTTATGTCTTTTAACATCTTATGGTAGTTAAATTAACCCACAAAATTTAGATAACAAAATCTAATGGTATGATTAATAAGGCAAATTTTAATATTAACAAAAAATATATGGGTTAAAAAATATTAAACATGTGTCTAATTTTATATGTATGATGAGAATAAGACTATTCCTAATATGATCATTTAAATTAATTTTTTTGGGACCATTATATAATGAAAAAAATTATAATAAAATAATATTTCAAGAAGTTCCTAAAGTGCCCCTACTTCTTCTTATAAAATGCCACCACCTCTACCCACTATGTCGTACGTCTCAAAACTCTTATGTCATCAAAATTATTCTCAAATAATCCAGAAACATCCCACCATTTCTCTTAGAATCCTTAACTTCATAATAAGGCAATTCAAGAAATCCTTTTGACTCTTGTAAATAGATGTTAACTGATTTAGAGGTAACATCCTCTCTCAATATCATTTACATTATTTACCTTCGTCATAATCTTTGCTCTTACCATTGAATTATTACATAACAAAAACAGTATTTTAAATATAGAAGGATGTTTTTATTAGATGTTTTAGATTTACACTTACACACACATTAATCAAATGTATAAAAACATATTGATTCTGTGTACGAGGAACTACTACCACACAGAATGATGATGGTTCTATTTTCTCATACCACCTATCATAGTGTCCATTATGATGGAACTGTAATTATATATGATATATATAATATTTATATTTTCCCTCTGTTAATGTATTTTTTATTAACAACATACATTTATATTTTTTATAATGTTTAAATTCTATAATTTCATTTGAGAAAATTCAAACTACATCCGCCTCAATGTGATATGACTCGTTCATGCCATTCGTGGAATGTATAAAGGATTTCCTTAATGAACAAATGTAACATATATAACATTGATAATATAATGGAATTATATAATATATTTGTATAATTTATTTTTCATTCCTTTAATAAGACAAGGAAATGAAAGTAGTGTTCATACGTACATAGGACCTACTATCTCCATGAACGATTCATTTCATTTTTTATATCCAAATGTTATGGAAAATTATATATATATATATATATATATATATATTGGATATATTTGATATTTATTCTATCTATCTCAATCTTGAGACGGTGGACTTATGAACACAAGGATAATTTTCATCAATACAATTTCATTTTTTACTCAAGTATATAATATCCACAAAACATCAAATATTAACATAAATAATTATGCAATTGTCATAACATGGAAATAAGTTTAATAAAATGAATAATAAACATGAGAAGGCTTCTAAAAATATTATAAATTAACTTACTATTATTATTCAGGAAGATCAACAATCATACATGGCGATTTGAATTTTAGGTAAGGAAATTTCTAAACTCAATTTCCATTCATTGGGGTTTATGCATACATAGAAGATTATATTATGCTAAGATTATGTGTGGAATCACTAATTATTTATTTTTTATGTAATTTCTAGTTCTATTTGTGTGGATATGCTGTTGATACACAAAATCACCCCATTGATAATTTATTACGTCATTTATACGAACTTTGACAGGGAAATCATAACTCCATATCGTTTCATTATGTTAAATATCCATTGAATATGTTTTATTTTTTCAAGAATATATGTGAATGATATATTTTTTAAACTAAATATCCTCTTATACTAGGTGTATTTATATTTTTCACACATAATTATTTCATTGACTGATCCATAATCTATGTATTTGATCTTCGTAAGGGATTTCGTCTCAATTAATATTCATTTGAGACTTCTTTGTTGTTATGAACCAATTCAATTTTATATGGTTTATATATTGCCCTTTGAAATATTATAACCTGAATCTATTGATTCTCATTATATAAATTTTTTTATTTAATGTTTTAATTAGATTATTTTTAATCCAGTATTTTCTCAATTTGTAATGGTCTATTTAAGTAAAACATCATTTTAAATGTTTTCATGTTTTCTTATTCTAAATATTTCCCATTAAGGTACGTATTTTCAAAATGGTTTTACGGGTTTTTTTATATGGACATATATGTTTTAAAATTTTAATTCTCAAA
Source organism: Viscum album (assembly GCA_963277665.1). NCBI lineage: Eukaryota > Viridiplantae > Streptophyta > Magnoliopsida > Santalales > Viscaceae > Viscum > Viscum album. Next base: position 2,042,532,911 of record OY728126.1, on the reverse strand, counting down.
TTTAATTATGAATATTCAATTATTTAAGGGATACTTTGATTCAAAAATATCTTTATTATATGTTTTAAATGGTTTTATAAATGGATTGAATATTATGTTATGTTTAATCAATTTATTGTCATTGATTAGTGAAATGTGGATAATTTCCATCTTTTTTGTGTTCTGATTATGTAATGGTCCTTGGACATTTTATGGGTGGTTACATGATAAACCAAATATGGGTGGTTTCGTGATAAACCTAGGGTGGGTAGTCCCATGATAGATCTCAAATGCATTGGGTAATGTGATAGATATAAATGATAAATTTTCTGCTAATATATTTAGGGAATATACTTTGATGGTTATTCAAAATATAACCATGAAGGTTACATCCTATGTAGCTATGAATAATACGATGTAAGTAAGATATGGATGCCACATGTTACCTTTATGTTTTATTATTTCTATTATGATTTTTTGTATTATGATAAAAACATGATTTAATTTATGTAGTTTTTGATTTATTACTAAAAAGTATGCTTTAGTGAAAATGTTTTAAGGGTTATAAGTTTTCATGGAATAATGTTTTCCTTCCTTAATTTATATTCCATAATGTGATTATAATACTCATCCCTTGTTTTTGAAATGTTATTAATAATGTATAAGGAAGAATAATAGAATGTAAGAATACAAAAATATTTTTACCAATATAATTATTTATTTTTTAATTGAGGATTTTTATTATTGTGAGAAAATTGGATAGATTAGAAGTATCAACTATGTAATTTTGGAGATGTAATGTAATAGTCATGGAATAATTATGTCAAACTCTGAATCTAAAAATATCCTCGAAGTTAATTAATATCAATTTTTGAATTGTCTCATGATTAAGTGATGTTTAAGGATAGGGCACTATAGTTGGTATTAGATGTCAGCTTAGACAACATTATGTATTATTTGTTTTGGATAAAAAAGTTATGTCTCTATATATATTAATTCAATTAAATACTTATTTTATAACTTTTTCAGATCGAGGAATTCCAGTTAAAAATAGAAGGACGAGGATGAAAAACCACATTTTAATCTCTTCCTGATGACATTCTTGAAATAATTATTTCAATGTTATATTCAGATGATTTTTAAATCATTTATAGCATAAAACTCACAAGGATGCAGTTGTATGAGATACCAAACACCTCCATTGTACCTCGATAATATCGTGGATCATGGTTTTTATTTAACCCAATCATATTTTCTTTATATTCTCAGTTTTTCAAGATAGGTGGATATTATCACGGAATTTTCAAATATTTTACCTTATCACAATATTTTGAAGCATATAATGATTTAGAAAAAGGTGCATAAGAAAGATACCGCTTATTCAACAGATTTATATAGGATTTCAAAATATATTCCATAATCAAATACTTATGGTATTTTAAAAGGACAATTTATTGAACGTTTCAAATAAAACTCAGTCCGACTATTCTATAAAAATCACATTTTTTAGATGTTTTGAAATTAAATTTCATGCAAGATTATTTTCTAAAACTATTTTTCTCAAAACACCCAAATTAACAATGTTGTACGAAGTGTATTTTAATGAAGAACAAAATTACATTGAAGTATATATAAATCATTTTTTCATTTCATGGACATTCTATCTATGTGAACAAGATCACGATGAAACTAGGTTGACACCACGATCAAGGTATGATTTTTTTGATTATGAAAAGTATTATTTTATCATAAGAAGGGTAAATAAAACATTTTTCAATATATATTAAATGTCATAAAATAATATGTTTGGGTCATTATAAGTTATGATGAAAGTGAGAGGTATAAGAAAATATTTGAGGTTAAAATATGTTAGAGTAATTTTATGAATTTTATAAAAGAGACTACCGACAAGATGGGTCACAACACATCACGTTAAGGAAGGTTGTGGAAATCGAAGCATGAATAATTAGTTAGATGATTTTACGGATAAAAAAAAAGTTGATTTTTATAACTAATGTTTTATCAAATGTATATCCTTAGTATTGGAATTGATTCGTTGATTAGGTGATAAATGTTATTTTGGAAGATATTTTCTCAGTTGGGAACACTATATGCCAAATGAAAATAGGATACTATGAGTATTCATTTGAGTATTGATGGTACTGTTTTTATTTTGGATGAATCTATGTTTTAATTATATAAAAATGATTATTTGGGTTATTTGTGGATATTATTAACTTGACATGGATAAAATGTGATTAGGTAATTTAATTTGTTAAATTTTAGATATTAAGAGTAGGATTTATTTTTATAAAGGATTATTCTTTTTGTGAAATTATCTGATATTTTATAAAACATTTTCATTTTGGGATAATGAATAATGATAAGGTAAATATATAGTTCATCTTTATTCGATTATGATATTCTCTTGAAGACTATTCTAGAACATCAGGTCTGGAAAATTCATCTTGAATACTCGTCCTTCAATGAAAATATGAGTTTGTGTTAGATATTTATTAAAGGAAGAAACTCCACATGAAATGTATGTATGTTTACATATTCTATTATTCTATGTAGTAAAAGAATTCCAAAAAATAATGAAAAGGATATTAAAAAACATATTTTTAGTTTACTTTTAATACTATGAAGTCAACGACTTTTTAACCCATCAAAAGTATGTGGTTTTCTGGTAGTTAACTTTCTTTTGATCATTCTTTCCATAGCTCATCATCAGAACATGAACCATATGATTTAATTCATATACATGATATTCTATATTGAATCATGGTATGTGTTATCTCATGTGACCTTTTTAATTATCTTTCATTTTTTTAAACATAATTTTATTAAATCTTCTTTTGATGTAGGATTTTCATTGATGTTTCCAAGCCTCTTTTTAATATTATAAGGATGCAATTATTAAAAGGGTAGAATTATTTAATGACCCATGTATTTATAGATTAATTCATTTTAATATCTATTAATATATGTTAATAATATAATAATTTGACATTAAAGTGGAAAATTTGTTTGACAGCATACCCGAAACAAAACAACATGTTTCTCTGAAATTATATATCGCAAACAACATTGAGTTATATCAAAAAATAATACAATAATAATATTAATATATAAATGGTAGTTAAATAATACACTTTGTAATGGAGGGAATGAACAAAATTAACTATATTATGATTTCATAAACTTTTTAATTGATTTAACATTTATCAAATAAATTTTTGTGGGTTAAAATGATAATGATTTAAATTTTTTGAATAAAATACATTAATATTTTTAAAAGGTAGTTTTACCTCCTTTTGAAGGAGATCCATTTTTAAATATAGTTTTGTCCCTTTTATATGTTCTATTTGATAAAATAAATATTTTTTTATATAAGTGGGAAATCAAAATTTACATTCATTAAATTTGTGATTATTTTTAGATAAAGTTCATTTTTAATAAATAATGAAAAAATACTGCATTTAAAAAAACGTCATTTTCATCTAACTTATTTATATAGGTACATTGTAATTTCAATTATTTTTAACATATAATTGGATTAGTTTTTTTATTTAATCTAGTTATTGTCATTGAAAGTAATTTGACTTTTAAATTAGATAAAAACAAATGTCAGTCCTTTGATACATTTTACTTCTTAAAAACCTGATTTTTTAATAAGAAAATGGAAATTAATTTTAAATTATTTTCTTCAAATTACATGTTTAAAATATGGAAAAATGTATTCCATATTTGAAATCATATTGTCCAAATTGTTTAAATATATATCTTTTATTTTGGGACATAATTAATAGTAACATTGCTAATATTTGTTTCCCATGGTTAGTGTTAAATTGGATAAATAATGGTAAAAACTAATGATAAAGAAAATGAAATTACCCTAAAACTTTTATAAATCATATTGGTGGAATAAATGTTGACCCATATCACCTAAGGGTCATAATTGACTCAATTAATAGACTTTTATCCAAGACAGTGATGTAACTATTATAAAAAGAAAAGAAAGTGAAATAAGTCACTCTTGTATCTCGTATAAGTATAAAAATATTAATTTGAAGACAAATTTGAGGAAACAATAAACAAAAATACTTTCTACAAAAATAATAAAATTATATAAAAAACGTGATTTTATTTTTAATTTATAGATATTAAATAATTACAATAAATATTAAAACAACGGTGATATAATAATTCTTTTATTAAAATAAATATATAATAAATCATATTATAAATATTAAAATATATATTTTATGAAATAATTTATGTCATGCACGGATTTTTTGGATGAATATGACATTTTATAATTAATATAATGTATTTTTTTCAAAGTAACCCAGTATTTTTGAATTTTTTAAAAAGACAAGTATGAAAAGTGTCAAAATTGACATAATTCATAACATAAAATATAAAATATTTTATTTAATGTTTTATAATTGGCAAAAATATAAGATTCAGAAAAATATTTCTGATAAGTAAAAATATGTCATCAATGTAACTGTTTTGTCTTTTTAATTGTTATTGTAATTAAAAAACCCAGAAAGTGTAAATAATAAAAAATCCTGATAGGATTAACGAGGTTATAATAATGGTTAATCCAAAACTATAAGGGTTAAAAAATATTCCAAACTTGTCTATTTTTAATATAATTATGTGGATATGACCCACTATCATTTTAAGGTATAAATAAATGGGTTTGGGACCAATATAACCCAAATATCAATTTATAGTAAAATAGTATTTCAAGAATTTCCTAAAGTTCCATCCTTCCTCTTTTAAAAGGGGACCAACTCTACCCACTTACTCAAACATAAAAATTCCATTAGATTTTAAAAATTCTACTAAAATAATCTCCCAAAATACTTACATTCCTCCTAGAATCCTTAACCTGGGAATAATGCAATTCACCAATTTCATTTGACTTAAAGGATTAGATGATACCTGATTTAGTGGTAACCTCTTCTCTCAAGTTCCTTTCCATTATATTCCATCATCACTCCTTATAATATTATTACACTAAGATTACATTAAAATAATAGTATACTCAATATAATGGGATTATATAATTAGAAGGATTCGAACAACACTTACACACGCCTCCATCTAATGGATACTAACATACATGTTCTATATATGACGAACTACTACCTCACGAAACGATGCTTGTCCAATTTTCTCCTACCACCTATCATTGTAGCCATTATGATGGAACTATAATTATATATGATATATTATATATATATATTCCGTATTATTATGTAAATTTAATCTACAACATACTTTTATTCTTTCAATGATATGTAAATATGGTAATTTCTTTTGAGGAAGTACGGACTACCACACCCTCAAAATGATATGACTCGTTCATGACATACATTGATCGTATAAAGGATGGAATGAATGAACATATTTATCATATATAAAATAGATATTATACTGTAATTATATCATATCTATGTATCATTTAGTTATTTATTCCTTGAATATGGCAATAAAATGAATGTAACGTTCACGCGTACATATGACCTACCATCTCCATGAATGGTGCATTTAATTTTTTATCTACAACTATTATGGAATATTATAAATACATATATACTTGATATTTATGATATTTAAATAATTAATATCAATCTTCATAACACAGACATATGACCACATAGATTATTTTCATCAAAACATGTTCATTTTTGACTCATGTACAGAATAACAACAAAACATCCAATATTAATGTAAATAATTGTGTAATTGTAATAACATGGTAATAAGTGTCATAAAAGGAATGAAAACCTATAAAAGGTTATCAAACCTTTATAAATTAACTATTGTTTATTATTCAGGAATAACAAGTGAAATACGTGATCATTTTTATTCTATGTAAGGGAATTTCTAAATTCAATTTCAACTCATTGGGTTTTACACATACTTCATCAATTATATTATACCAAGATTATGTGTGGAATCACTGTTTATTTATTTATGTTTTAATTTCCACTTCCCACTGTGTAGATATAATATTGATACACATAATCATCCCATTGATAAATTCATACCTCATTTATATGAACTTATTAAGGGAAATCATTACTAAATATTGATTTATTGAGTTAAATTTTCATGGCATTGGTTTTGTTAATTCCATGAATATATGCCAATGAAGTATTATTTTTTTACACTGAATATCTTATTATATTGTGTGTATTTATATTTTTAACGCATTATTATTTCATTTATTTATCTATAATATAAGGATACATTCTTCATATGGTATTTCATTCAATTTACATACCGTTGAAACATACTAGTAGTTATGCACCAATTGACATTTATATTGTATATATACTACCCTTTGACATATTATATCATTAATCTCTTTATTATTATGAAATTATTAGTTTTTTAATGCCATTTTTTATTTATTTTTATTTATGTACTTTTTTCATGTGGTAAGGAAAAATTTAACTAAATCATCTCTTTAAATGGTTTAAATATTTCTTCTTTCAAATATTTCACATTAATGTAAACATTTTCAAAATGTTTTTAATATGTTATTTATAAGGACATTGATGTTCTATAATTTTAATTCATTAAAATCATTTAACAATTTCAATGTGTTATGGGACACATTGATACAATAATATATTAATTAAATGTTTTCAATGGGTTTGGAAATTGATTGAATATCACAGTATCTTTAACTGGTTTTTAGTGATTAATGAGTAAAATGTTGGTAATTTAAATATTTTATGTGTTATGATTATGTTATGGTATATCTATATTTGATGGTTGGTGGTGTGATAAACCTAATATGGGTAGTTTTGTGTTAAAAATATGTTGGGTGAGTTTGTTATAGCTCTCCAATACATTGTGTTACATGGTGGAGGAAATGACAAAGTTAATCCAAAATGATTTATGGAATATACTATGATAGGTATTCTAAATGTAACAGTGGAGGTTACTCTATACGCATCTGTGAAATCTAAATTGTTGTAATGATATGGATACCTCAAGTTAACACTATGTTTTATGATTTCTATAATGTTTTTTGGGAATATTATGTTTACAAGTTGTAGGCTAAGTAGTTTTTGATTTATGGGTGAAAAGTATGATTTTGTGAAAATGATTTCATCAGATTTAAAAACTCATAGACTAATGGTTTTTGTCCTCATTTTATATTCATTACAAATATTTTTCTTCACATCCCATGTTTATGAATTTTTTTTCATAGGTTATACGAAATGATAATAGCATTTAAGAATTCATGAATTTTTTTATGAATAAAATAATTACTGTTTTATTTAAAGAGATTTATTATTGTGAAAAAATTGGATAGAGTGGAAGAGTCTTATTTTTAATTTTTAATATGTAATGTAATTGTTCTTTGATAATTTATTAAAAAAACTAAACCAAAAAAGATATTTTAAGTGAATTAATGTCCATTGTTGATATTCTCAAGATTATGTAATGTTTAAGGCTTGGGACTTATAGGTTCCTTGGATATTTAATCTTAAAAAGTGTAGTTATTATATATCATAGAAAGGTTTATGTCATTATCTTTTGAAAATAATTGAAAATGTTTTTGAGTAAAAAAATTTCGTTGACTTATTAGTATATTATAAATTATTTTTTAAATATTTTACATGACTATCCATGCCAATTATTGTTGGAAAAGGAATGGTTCTCCTTTCCTATAGAGTAATCTGTGCCAGAAATAATTCCATGAGATTATGTTTTGTCTTACATCCACATCAATCAGTACATTTTTTGCAATATGATGTTGTTACATGAATTTTTATGATGAATATAGATCTTGGATAGGTTTTTTCTCATATAGAGAGATAAATATGTTGGTTATGTATCATAATAGTTACGAGTTCATGATAAAAACTAAACAAAACGTTATTTTTAATGGGATACTATAATCCATTCCATAAATACTTGGTTTCATTATCTTTTTATTGAGAAATTTATGGATTTCACTGATCCTATAATCATCATAAAGAAATTTATCAAAATGTTATTTTAAAGAAGGAAACATATATTTATGGAATATCATGAAAATATTTACTTTAACATGAAGTATATATTTGGGAATGGAAATATTATAGCCAATGAATTATGAATGAAGATATATAAAGGGTACGCTAAAGACGATTCAAATCAATTGTATGTAATGTCAGTAATAGATTATATGCTGATTGTATTCAAGGAGAAATTTAATTTTGTGGTCTTTTATTATTTTTATGTTATTATTTATTTAATTTAGCAGGTTAATGATATTGAAACATCCAATTCATGATTTTTAACCATAAAATCAAAACATTATTATGGGGAGACCACTATGGGATAAAATCTATATTGGATATATGTGATAAATTTTAGAATTCAGTTTGTGATCCCTCCACCCATCAGTAATAACTTCTTTCTACATATCACCAATTGAAATGGGATTCTCATAATGGTATACAATGGGAACATAAAACATTGAGACCATAGTTTTGTTGGGATGACATAAATATGAAAGTCGCGTAGTTTATCTCAAGGTTCCTCACCTATGAGCATGTCAAGGAATAGTACCAAAGGTAGGGGTATTTATCATTATATAACAATTCACAAGTAGAAATGGGAGTATATGACAATGGGAATTTTAATCGGTCCTCAAGTTGTAGTTCTAAAACATGATTTCATATGGGTGATTATTGATGGGATAAAAAATTCATCTATATTATTCCCTATTCATTAATATTATATGATGGAAGGATTTTCAAAAATCTAAATTATATAAATTATAATGAGGCTTAAAATCCCAATTTTGATTGTTCTCGGCTCAGACCTCATAGCAATTTTTTTTGTTTTGGAAGTCCTTCAATCATGACCCAATAAACAGTTAACCATGAAAAAATATATCACGCTTAAACAAATTAAAAATCTGAATGGGTAGTGAAAAATTTAGAAGGACAAGCATAGTTTCTTATAGAACCCCGACCCTAGATAGCATGATGTTACTACCTTATATCAATTATATTATCATTAATACAATGAATAAAACTTCGAAAGACAGAGTGTTTAGTGATCTTAGTAATCCAGATACATAAATGAGTCCTTAATTACAAATTATTTCACTAATTACAATAATATTTTTTTTATTTAAATAAATAACTTATATTAAGACATAATTCAATCTGGAAAATCCATTATTATCTTTCATAGTAATCTTCTTGGATTCCCATGGAAATAAATATAATAATGGTGAGAATATATAATATGTGAGATAAAAAAACATATCAGACGCAATAATGAATCCATGAGATTTATAATTATGGAATGGTAGATAAATGAACACAGATACCTTATAATCAAAAAACTGAGAAGGAAGTGCATAAGAAATATTAAAGGGCAAAAACAAGAAATAAATTCCATTTAATTAAATAGTTAATAAAAAATAAATATTTCATTATAAGAAACTAAAACCCATGCTATATAATCAAGTAACAAAAATGAAATATATCAATTGATATGTCGATAAAAAATATTATAGATGATTAATAATAGAATCTAAATGAAGGAAAATTTGTAATTATTAGATGCCATGTATTCTAGGTACATGGAACTATTCCCTTTAAGAGACACTTTTCCTATTATAATTTTCGCATCTAATTCAACCCATTAAACTATTGATGCATCAAGGGGATTGCATTAATCGATCCCCAACCCATTAGGATTTCTATGAATGGTCCCCAACCCATGAATTACATGTATAATGAATTACTCATATATCAAATAAACAATATGCCTTATCAAATATTTTTATTTAATAAATGATACAGATTTATTGATAATATTTAATAGAAGGATAAGTAACAATAAGGGTTGATTACAATAATGATTGGAAGTTCCATTGGAAGATGATTAATTAAAACATAAATGAAATGACATTTTACACATTATATTATGTCTTATACTAACTTGAATCGTTTAAATAATAATATTTGTGATGAATAGAATTAAATAAAACTTATAATATCATGATAGTTGAGAGAGTTATGGTATAACATTTTTAAGGCCAGTAAATACTCCAAATAAATGTAAATTGGTACATAATAACAAATTGTTCATAATCAAACGTATATTGAGACGAAATCCCTTATATATGAATAAAAATACCCAAATATATTAATCATAAAATGAAACATATAAAAGAATCCTCGTAATCATGTCATGGAAGCTTCTAATAAATCATGGTGGTAAAATCCAAAAATTTCATACGAGGTGAAAATAGTATTACAATTTTATGGTAAAACTATTAGAAAATTCTGTGTGTGGGAATAGAAAAGAATATAACATTGAAAACATTTGTAAATTAAAAAGGTAATCATATATTTTTTAAATATTTTTAAAATAATTGTTGAAAACATTTTAATACAACAAGGTTTTTATTAGAAAATTGGTTCTCCGAATATAGAGAAAAACGAATTCAGAATTTCGTAAAAAATGATTATCTAAAACGTGTTGTGTAAAAAAGAGTGGAAAATGGTATTAATATATAAAAAAGTCCATTATTTAATTAGGATAACAAAATAATCAACTTTATTATACAATTATAAAATTTTTTCTTTGGATTAATATTCATGTGTAAATAATCCTAAACAAAATGTGGTTGTGAAGAAAACCTTGAAAAACATCATAACGTTGATGTGAATAGTAATAAATTAATATGTTATGTGGTTAAATTTTAAATATACATAAAATGGGTGGAAATATAATATAATATATTAAAATTTTATTATACGCATAGTCATAGAATATTAATTAAAATGAGGTAGTAGTAAAACCCAACGAAAATAAATTACTTTATGATGGTCTTTTATACTTGGTAACATTCAATTCAAATACCATTAGAAGAAATAATTCAAATTAAAACTAATAACATAAATATAATTTATTTCATGGGGTGATATATTAGAATTGTAATTATATACACCATGCAAAATAAGTAAGTGATGAAAATGAAATTTATCTCATAGATGTATAAACGGTGATGAAAACCCCTTATCTTGCATCTAAAATCTCTCGTGTGTATTTAAATTAATGAAAAAAATATGGTCATTTTCTACATGATTGAAAACATTTCTCATGTTTATTATTTCTTAAATTCAAGTTACTAATAGGTTGTTTTCTTTTACCTAGTCAATTATGTTTACATTGTGTGATTTGACCAATTTCGTTTTATATGTCCAAAATAACTTTGTTGGGAAAACTTTGGTCAGAATGGTCTTTATATAATATCTCCAAAATAATAACCATGGAATGTTTTTATTTTTAAAAAAATTATTATTATTTTAAAATAAATCATTAAATATGGTTAGGAAAAATGAACCAACATTATAATCAAAGAGACGGTACCTTGTATCTATGCATTTGTAATGTTCCAATTTTTCAATTACTAATTAAAAAATAAGTTAAGTAACATAAATAATTATATAATGATAATTATATAATAAATAAAACATTATTTAATCATATATATTTATATATATTATTCTTGTTATTTATAATTAATCACATCATGTCAAGGAGGAAACGATCCACAAGTCCACTAATTACGTTATCACTTTTTAAGTGTGCGATTTGGTAAAAAAGAAAATGAACTATATTATATTTACATAAAGATAATTACATAATGAATATTATATAGTTGTTTTTTATTTCGTATATTTTTAATTAAAATCACCATTCATACATTCTATGTATATTGTGAATGAATCACATTCCTTTGAGGAATGGTAGACTCCACTTCCACAAACAATGTTATCAATTTTACAGAGAATAAAAAGTATTGAGATATGTGTTGTAAAATAATTAAGGAAGATTAAATACATAATAAATTTTATATATAACATATATAAAATGATTTTCCATCATAATGGTCACCATGATGGGTGATAATGTAAAAATGAATAATCATCATTTCATGAGGCGGTAGTCTACCATACACATAAACATTATGTCTGTTACCCGTTAGAAAAAAGTGTGTGTATGTTAAGGTTGAGACTATAACATAGAAAAATATTATTATATATATTATATTTTTTTTATCATGGATTAACTATAATAGAGGGATTGGATAATGGAAAAAAAATTATAGGGCATTAGGAATGACATTAACTCTTAATCATGTGACTACTTTTGGTTTAAACAAAAATAATTCCTTGGATTTTTTAATGCACAGTAAAAGGATTTGAGGATGATAGTAAGGATGTTTAAGAGTGAATTCGTCAAATTATTTCTGAAGAAAAAGTTGAATGAGAGGTGTCAGGATATATGATAAATGGATGCCTTTTATAAGGGAGGTTGAATGACACTCTAGTAATATTTTTGAATAAATGAACCCCACAATGGTTTTTTATTGAATGGGGATAAATAATTGTCAGATGTATATTCAAGTGAGTATATGTTTTATATATTGTGATTCACTAGTTTATGGACAACTATATAGGATGTTTTTGGTTTTATGGTTATGGATTGGTGTCTTATTAAGGTTAATTAATCCTTAACTGTTGTAATTAATTTAAATTAATTTCACTATTTTTTTTTCAAAATATAATTTGAACATATAATTAAATATAAATTTTTTTGAATCAAAATAAGGAATCAAATTTTCTAAATTCCAATCACATATGTGGTAGAAATTAAATTAAATTTTATCCTATTTATTGGATGACAGTGCATGTTTTTAATGTAAAAACATCATATTGTTTTCTATGTTTTTAGAGTACATTTCATTTTGAAATTGATTCAAATGAAATAAATTAGATAAATTGATAAAAAAATATTATCTAATTATACATTATAACAAATAAAAAATTTAATTTAAACTTATAAATAAATTATATGAAAAAGTTGTTTTGAAATAAGTTTTTTTATTTTTAACTATTCATTAAAAATTGAAACATCAAAGAAAAATAAGAATAATCTCCATAACCTAATTTTTTTGTACTTTAAAAGATTGAGTTTTGTTTGAAATATAATATTTATAAAAGGGTTAGAATTTATTTTTTAAAATGGTTTCAACTTCAAAAGGCGGTAAAAGTTCGTATGCCAAAATATAGGTTTTTCTGAAATATTGAGTTTATTATTATCTTCCGTCTGTCAAATATATAAGATGATTATCAAAAAAAAATTATTAAATATTTAAACTAAATAATTAGTCAATTTCATTCACTAATTATAATATATTTATTTTTTTAAACAAAAATTCATTGTGAACATAAAAATAATAATATTTCCTTTATATTTTGTTGTTTTGTATATTCATTTATATTTAATTGAAACATGTTAATTCTTTTTATATTTGTGTAAAAATTATATTATCAAAATTTAGTTACGAATATTCATAATCACAGAACTAAAATATTAGTTAATTATTATTGTATTAAATAATAATATTTTAATAATATATTATTGTTCGGTAAAACTAGTTTTTGCGTGTAACTCAAGCCAATGAAGAATGTCATTGTTGCGTGGGAAATATGAAATCATAGTGTCTCGTGTATTGTAAGAGATATCATAGAATGAATTTATTTAAAATATGAAATATATTAAAAAGTATTGGGATATTATATTCATATATGCACTTAGTGTAACAAGTCATACACGCTATGGAATACAATATTCAAAATTTAGATTTTTGGGGTATTACATTCTCCCCACATTAAATAAATTGCATCCTCCCAATTCAAACTAAATATTGATGATATATTGTTTTGATATCTCATTTTACAATCCAATATTAGGATGAGGATTTATAATAAATCAACTATAATAAAGATAATTGTAAGTGAAAACATCATATGGACTAACATATAACTGGGTTTCTAAGTTGGAGAACATTAGTGGAATGTAGAGATACATACATTGAGTAAAAGAATAATTATTTATAAGAAGCTATTAAGATCATGAATCACAAACAAGTGGATGGTCAATGGAATGTTGAGGGTCTCCAATCCATAAATCTATGATTATTTGTTAGACCATCATTTCAAAAAAAAATTATGGTATTATTACAACACATTTTGTTTTATCATTTTTGCAATGTTGAGTAATTATTTTAATGCCTAAGAAGACAAGGATATATAATTTCTAGTTACATTTAAATTTTATAAGAAAAATGTCACCTATTGGTTTTGATTCAATGAAATTATAATTCATCCATTACCCCAATAAATGGGTATCCAAAAATTAAACATTGATCCCTTAAGCACTAAAAGATTTAACTGATCATAAGGCCCATAAAAGAGTTTCATGTCTAACTATTGGATTCTAAATATTATCCACTATAAATATAGTTATTTATTATTATATAAACATAAAATGTTACACTATGTGTATAAGGACCCATCCAGAAACAGTACTTAATCTTGAGTTAATTCAAGAATTCACATTTATGATCTTCTCATGTTTAGAGTTATTGAGAATTAGAACATAAAAATTACATTACTTCTCAATAAATTACAAAGTGGACACTTTTACCTAGTTTCCAATTTATTATAAAAAACTATTAAAAATAGAAACATGTCATGTTATATGTCTTAAAAAGCATGGATTTTTCTTTTTCTCATCATTGACCTTATTCATCTTTAAGTCATGTGAAAAACATTTCAAAACATGGGATGAGGAGAAAATTCATAGTAAGGGTTAGAAAACATGGAATGAAAAAATTAGTGCATTAATACAAAAAAATCAATGAAATAATACTTTTCTATCATAATCTAAAACTTTTTAACGTACATCATAAAATCATAATATTTATTAATAACACTTAGAAATCATAAATCCTAATGGTAACATGTGGAATCTATAACATACATATATTTAAGATTTAACATATAAATAGGGAGTTATGTTTTGAATACCTATCATGGTTTATTCCATAAATCTATTAGGAAAATCATCAATGTTTACTTTCATCATTCTACCCAATGCATTGGAGATCTATCTTGGGTCACCCGCCATAGGTTTTTCATAGAAGCACTCGTATACATAACAATGCCTAATAACCATAACATATTCAAAACACATAAAAAATCTTAAAGAGACTATAATATTTCCACATATCAATAACAATATATCATTTCAATATATTTACATAATCAAGGATTTATCTAACCATTCTCAAACCCATTTAAAACATTTAATAAATATATTTTTTGATATTAGAGATTCTCATTCCACTTTGAATATATTGAATGAAATTATAATTTTAAAACATTCATTTCCATATAAATAAATACTTAAAACCTTTTTTAAAATAGGGAAATTAAATAGAATTATATATATTAATAAATACTTAAAACATTTAAAATGATAATTTAGTTAAAGGGTTCCTAACCAAATGAGAGATGCTTGATTACAAATAATTGATGATTTACATTAATAAAATATTATAATATCTTACGAATAATGAGATTAATGATATAATATGTCAAAGGGATGTATATACACCTTATAGGATAATAAAGCTTCTCAATATCAAGATATGCCTCAAATGAAAGTAGATTGAGCTATAGTCCATTAATAAATTTCTACATCCTTACGGTGTCATATAAAAATTTAGAAAATTATTTGGTGAGATATAAAATGTATATAATCACATTGACATAAAATTTACAAAAATAAGGATATATAATAAAATATCCCTACATAAGATAATGGAAATTAACAGACATAACCTAAAAAAGTCTTCGACTAAATGAAGAGGGTCAAAGGTGCCCAAACAAAGAACATTTCATTACATTAAGAGTATATAAATGTCATAAATACATGTGACAAACATAAATCCCCACAATATAAGTGGATATTAAGTGTAAAACATTAAAAGGTCATACACACATATTCAGATAATGACATAATTAATAAGTAGAATTTTAACCCCAATAATGGAAATTGCGTTAATAAGGTCCCTTACCAAATTGGTAACATACATATCATACAACCCATTAATGAAGGATACTACAATGAAGATTTAAATACCCCTAAATTAAATTATATTACAAAATAATAAAATTTTGGTCAATACAAACGCCTCACAATATTAAATAGTGTCAAATATAGAAAGAATCTCACTTGAATAAAAAAGTGAGATGAAAACCCCTTAACTCGTGCCCGACTTGACTCTTTCGTTATTTAATCTCCAGAATATTAAACTAAAGTAAATTTATACATTATTTACATCCTTCTTATGTTTTATTAATCTTCTTAAATAAATTATTACCACAATATAGTCAATATAATATCATTTAAGTAAATAATGGTCATTTTGTCGATATTTGGTTCTTGAGTAAAAAATGAATTTATTATAATTACAAGTTGTCCATATGGTCAAAATTACATTATGTTAAGAATTATATAAATGATTTAGATAACATATATATGATATATTTCAAGTATATATAAGTATTTATACCAGTACATATCATTTGGAGATAATAAAAGAAATACATCGTTTGTGGAGACCGTAAGCCGTATGCACTCAAGAATAGTACATTCATTTCTATTACATATTTTAGTGGAATGATAAAAAATTATACATAGGTAAATT
The DNA here is from genome assembly GCA_963277665.1 of Viscum album. Lineage (NCBI taxonomy): Eukaryota > Viridiplantae > Streptophyta > Magnoliopsida > Santalales > Viscaceae > Viscum > Viscum album. Next base: position 2,042,516,320 of record OY728126.1, on the reverse strand, counting down.
ATAATTCCTTTATAATATCATATATAATTTAATTAACTCCATCCTTTATACATCCCAGTATCGCATGAACGAGTCAAATCACTTTGAGGGGGCGGTAGTCCGCAGTTTCTCAAATTAAATTATCACATTTAGCCATTATGGAAACCATAAATGTATTATAATAATGAGAAATAAAGATTAATAATAAAAAAAATAAAATATATCATATATATGTAAAATTCGTTCATAATGTCCACTATGAGTGGTTGTTGGAGATATTTGACAATTCATCATTTTGTGAGGAAGTAGTTTTTCGACCACAGAAACAGTATGTTCGTATTAATTAGATGGAGGTGTGTGAAAGTGTTGTTCGAATCCTTCTCATAAAAATAACCTAGTATTTTGAGTAAAAATTTAATCAAATAAGGAAATAAATATAGTTTTTGGGATTGGAGATGTAAAATCATAGAAAAAATCATAAGAGAAGTCGTCACCTTAAAATCGGGTATCTCCATTTAGATTGAAAGAAAGGATTACATGAATTACCTTCATCATAGGTGTGGGATTATTAGAAAAAGTGATGCATTTAATGAAATTAATTGGGTATAGTTTTTATTGGACAAGGGGAATTATAGGTGTGAGTAATGGGTTAGAGTTGTTGGATTTTTATAAGGGGGAGGAGGGGTTCTTTTAGAATGTCTGAAAGTATTTTTTTTTATGATAAACTTATTTTCAGTTTCAAAAGGACCATAAATCCTTACAATAGAAGATAAGATGATTATTGTTCGATATAAGAACCTTAAATAATAAATTTACACGTTTTGGTTATTTTTTTAATTTTTAAAATCATATTTGTTTAAAAAAATCATTAATAAGTTAAAAATTGTACCATCATTGTGTCATAACTAATTATATATATATGATGTCTAAAAATTATAAATTAAATAGTATGATTTTGGAACTATTTTTATCTTTAAAATGAATATTTATATTCTAAGATATTACATATATAACCCCATGTAAAAATTGATTTACTAAATGATATATGTTTATTTCATTTTAGTCTTTACATTAAATTAATTAATATAATGTGTAATTATCACCCCCACGTGGCTCCAAGGACACCCAAAATCGACCGAAGTATACCAATTGTCAGACATTTATCAACCAATGGAAATAGGAAAAATGTTAGTATAATTTAATATCATTATAATAATATTTGTTTACCCTTATTTAACAGATTTACCTTTTAACCATGATAATATAAAATAATTACTGAAATAAATCTTCATAATCTCTAAAAAATAAAAGAAAACTATTTATAGAGTTTTTTTCTCCTAATTCCAAATAAGAAATAAATTTTTCAAAATTGAAAGCATAGAAGTGGAAGAAATCAATTTTAAATTAATTCTCACTGTCAAAACAAAAATAATTTTTTTAAGAAATAATAACTGTCAAAATATTGACACTTGTTTATGTCCAATTTCAAAGTGAAATTACATCCAATTAGAAACATTGAATTAAATGTTAAAAATATAATCTAATTAATATTTAAAAACAACTAACATGAAAATTTATCTATATAAATAAATTATATTAAAAAGAATTTTTGAATAAAAATGAATCATTTTTTAATATTCATAAAAATGAATATTATGAGAAAAATTCCAAAATTCCTTCCAATGTTAATTTTAATATCCCGATTCTAATGATTATTATTTTTCTATCAGATAGAATATATAAAAGTGACAAAACATGATTTAAAAAGGTTTCTCCATCAAAAGGTGGTAAATAGACCCTTTAAATAATATTATAGTATTTATAGTTAAAATTGGATTCAATCAGATTTTAAGCCTCAAACATTCATTTGATAAATTTAAAAACATTTAACAAACATGTGTAAATATATTTTTGTTAGTTCTATTCATTCTCTCTAACATAAAGTCTATGCGTTAACTACCAATTAATATACTAATATTATTATTTTATTTTTCAGTATAACTCAGTGTTGTGTGAAACATAAGATTTCAAAGTAATCTGGTGTTGCATGTTGAGAACTCTATCAATCATAGATACCCATTTTAAAGTAAAATTAATATTCAATTGAAAAATATTAATAAATATGAAAATTTCTAATTCTTTATTTACTTGGGATATTACTACCTTACCACTTTTGGGAATTGCATTATTGCAATTATAAAATTCATCTCAGAAACGTCACTAAAAGTCCCACATTGGAAAAGAGTAAAAAAAATCACTTTTAAAGAACGAAATAGAAGTAAAAAAGGAAACCTGAGATAACACATAATAGGATTCCATGTTAGAAAACAAGGATATTGATGATAAACTAACCATCATGTTCTGATAGAGAGTGATAGAAAACAAGATGAAGAGTAAGTTAACCAAAAGAAAATCACAAACGTGTGATTGGTTAAACAGTCAATGATTCCTCAGTAAGAAAAGTTAACGGACAATGATTTTGTTTTAAGTTTCTTTTGATAATGTCAAGGAATTTATTTATGACCATTACTAAAATATAAGGAAACATACTAAATTATCATGTATACTTTCATCCTTTACTATATTGTTATTACAAATCCATCTGTTCCCTAAATAATGATTATTCCTGATGAAATGGTTAAACATGAAGCGCTAGAATCAACTTCTAGATAATCACATAATCGACAAAAGAAGAACTATCTGTTTCCCCTTTCATTAGACATTAACCAAAATAAAATGTTTAATAAAAGATAAAATAATCCCCAAAAAGAATGTTAATTTTAAAAAAATAAGTACAATTATTTATCTAAAAAATTGAACATTCAATACCCAAAGTTCAACTAAGACCATTAAATAAACAACTATCCTTTAATTTCATCAAACCAACCCAATCTATGATTGAAACCCAAAAATTTGATGGATTTAATCACTTTGTCGTCCACAATAAATATTAACATTTATCTCCAAATAACATAGACAACTCATAAAGTCTTATAATGAAAAGTAATTAACCTAATCACATTTTCCTTATGATGGGTTAATAATTTCTATATATAACTCATATCTCTATATGTCCACAAAAAAACATAAATTCCTAAAAATAAAATTCCAACCATTACTTCATAAATTAGACCCCATGGAGTTCTATTTTTCTCAAATATATATTTTTCCCCAAAGAGAAAACATCTTCCAAAATAACCGTTATCACTTAATCACCAAATCATTTTCTTATACTAAGGATATCCATTTGATAAAACATAAGTTCCAAAAATAAACTTATTCTTGATGTATAAAATAATTTAACTAAAATAATAAGTCATACTAACCAGGGACATCACGTAGGCTAGTGGTAGAAGATGTACCTTAGTCGTCATTCAATTATGGGTTTGGATCCCATGGCATTTTTGTACGCGATGGGTTTTTATCCATCTTTCAGGTTTTCCTTTTTATACAAATGAAAAAAAATAACTTTAATTGTTTTTATTATACCTTTAATTTTTATCCCAACCCATTTAGTCCTCAACATATTAATTCATAAAGCCATATATATATGGTCTTTTTTATTTCACCTTTATATGATAAAATAAAATAATTGTCAATAGAAATAACAACATACCTTCATCATGGTTTCCATATTGATTCATCATCATCATGTTATTGTACGTAGAATTTCCGTGCATTGCAATAATAATTTAAATATCCTTCAAAATAATTTTCTTTTTTCATCCCAATACACCTTGTAAAACTTGGTTAACATGGGAGTTTCTAGAAAAATTGTTTTCGAAAATTATAATCGATGATATATAATTTCAAAACATCAGATAAAACATGAATTTTTAAAATAGTAAAAACGAGTTTGAGTTGAAATTATAAATCAATGGTATTTTTTAACTACTATGAGCATGTTAGGAGAGACTATATTGTAAAATATAATATAACTATGTTGCGCAAGGGTCTCCTTCTTCAACACCGATTTGAAAATCATAATAAGCTTCAAAACCTTGTGATAGGGTAAAATATTTAAAATTTCAATAATAATATTTACCTTTTTGAAAATTTTAGAATACTGTGAAAATGGGATTTTATTATATACATCCCCTAATCCATAATGATATATAGTTATAGTAGAGGTGTCTGATATCCTAAACAATAGCTTACATGTGAGTTCTATGCTAGAAAACGTTTCAAAATCTTCTGAACATGAATTAACTATAATTATTGCAAGCATGTCATCCGAAAGAGTTATGAATTTTTTTTGAGATCCATCTCCTTCCATTTTTAATAGACATTCATCGATCATAAAAAAATTTAAAACAATAATTTTAATTAAATAATAGACATAGGGACTAACCATGTGTTTAATGAAAACCACTAACCCCTAATGTTGTCTAATATAACCATTGTTACCAACTATATGGTCATGGCCTTAAACATTACTTAATCATGTTTTAAATAAAGAATTCAAATTGATTATCTTTTGTAGGTTTCATGCTTTAGATAATTAAGCCATAACTATTACAATACATCTAAAAAAATTACAAATTAGACAATTCTACCCAGTTTCCATTTTTTCCATTAAATCAAAACTTTTACAAGAACATGTCTACTTCATTTTTTTAACAGCATGAAATTTCTTTGATCACATCATTGACCCTATTAATAATTATGTCCTATGAAAAACTTTTCAAAACATTGGATGAGTATAAAAATCCCAGAAGTGGTTATAAAACAAGGCAGGAATACATTTTTTCATCAATAAAAACATATCAATAAAATCATATTTTTCAATCATAAACATAATCTCTTTATCATACCTCAAAAAATCATAAGATTTTTGAATAACAAATAGAAATAAAAAAGGTATCTTGTTGAATCCATAACATACATACATTGTAGCTTTCACATATACATAGGGTGTTACGTTTTTAATACCAAACATGGTATATTTCCTAAATCTATTAGGAGAATCGTCAATGTTTACTTCCGTCATGTTACCCAATTCATTAGAGAGCTATCTTGGGTCACCCGCCCTAGGATTATCACGAAAGCACCCGTATATGTAAACAATTACCAATAACCATAACATATTCATAAAAAATTAATCATGAATAATGGAATAAAAACATTTACATATTACAATCACAATATATCATTTCAATATATTTACATATTCTAATCTTTATCAAACCATTTTCAAAACTATTTTAATCATTTAATAAATTGATTTTTTGATATCGATGTGTCACAACCAACATTGAATATTTTGAAAGTAATTTTACTTTCAAATGATTTATGTCTCTTTAAATAAATATTTAAATCCGTTTTTAAATCATGGACATTAAAGAGAATGATTTAGAAGAATAAATCTTTAAAACATTTAAAACGATATTTTCTGTTAAAGAGTTTTTAACCAAATGAGAGACGTTTGAATACAAATAATTAAGGAATAACATTAACCAAAGACTATAAAATCATAAAAATAGTATATTAATGATATAATATTTCAAATGGAAGTGTTTACACATTAAAGGGTAATAATGGTGCACAATTTCAAGATATGCCTCAAATAAAATGAAATTGAGACATAGTCCCTTACGAAAATTTGGTAGCCAAAATGTGTCACTAAAAAATTTAATAAATGAGTTGACGAGATATAAAATTGTATCTAGTAAATTGGACATAGAATTTACAAAAAAACAGATATATAAGATCATATACCAACATAAGATAATGGATATTAAAAGACATAACATAAAAGAAGTCATTGACTAAAAGAAGATGGCCAAAGGTTCCCATACAATGAACATATCCTTACATTAAGTATAAGTCAATGAAATGACTATGTGTGAAATACATAAATACACCCTATATAAGTTTATATTAAGTTTAGAACAATAAATTTTCATTCACACATATTCATATAATGATATAATTAATAAGTATATGTCTAACCCAAATAATTGAAATAGTTATAAGAATTTCTCTTACCGATTTGGTAACTTACGAAACATACACCTCATGAATGAAGGATCATACAATGAAGAAGTAAATACCCAAAAAATTAAATTATATTACACAAATAATTCAAAAATTATTAATACATACACCACAAAAAATGAAATAGTGTCAAATATAGCAAGAATCTCAAGGGAATAAAAAGTGACCTGAAAACCCCTTACATAGTCTCAAACAAGACTCGTTCATTTTTTAATCTCCTAAATAATAAACAAAAGTTAATTTTTTACTTGATTAAACCCCATTTTTGTGTTTGTAATTCATTTTATATCACTTATTACCATGTCATAAACATTATATAATCATTTACGCTAATAACAATCTTTTTGTCGATATTTGGGACTTGATTCAAAAATGAACTTATTATAATTAAATGTGGTCCATGTGGTCAAAATTACCTTATCTATAAATTATATTAATGATTAATTTATCATATACATCATATATATCGAGTTTATTGTGTATTTATAACATTACATAACATTTCAAGATAATAAATGAAATGCACCGTTCATGGACACGGTAAGCTGTACGTACGAATGAATGATACTTTCATTTCTATTTCATATTTTAATGGAATGAAAAGTTAATAATACATAGTTATATTATAATTACAGTATAATATTATATATAATTTCATAAACTATATCCTTTATACATCCAACGTATGGCCAGAATGAGTAATATCACTTTGAGGGGGTGATAGTCTACATATCTTCAAATGAAATTATTTTATTTACCCATTATGGAGACAATAAAGTTATGATATAAATGAAAAATACCAAATAAGTGAAAAAAATAAACCAAATATATATCATATTTAAATAAATTTCCATCATAATAGCCACCATGAGAGGAAGTTGGAGATATTTGACCAATCATCATTTCTTGAGGCAATAGTTCACTGTCCAGAGAAACAGTATATTTGTATCCATTAGATGGAGGTGTGTGGAAGTTTAGCTCCAATACATATCATAAAAACAACAAATTATATTTCTTATTATGGTTTTATTATTAAATATATGAATAAAGAGAGTTTATGGAACTAGAGATGTAAAATAATAGAAAAGAAATTTAGAAAAGACCATACCTTTAAATCAGGTATCTACATTTGGTCTCAACAAAATGATTTACTAGAATTGCCTTATGCCTTGGGTATGGATTCTATGTGGAATAAAGAGATGTTTGGAACTTAATTTGGTAGATTTTGGAAGATCCAATGGGCTTGAGATGTGTGTGTAATGGGTTCGAGGGATGGATTTTTATAAGGGGAGGAGGGGCTCTTTAGGAATGTTTGAAAGTATTTTATTATTATATACTTCTTTTTGGTTTCAAAATGTCCAAAAATAATTAAATTATAATATAATATTACAATTGTTCTAAATTTATTCATAAAAAAATAATTATAAAGGTTTTGAATAATTTTGTAATTCATAAAATCTCATTAATTTAAATCATTCATCAATAAGGTAATAAATGCATCTTCATTGTGTCATAAATAATATTATTTATTTGATGTCTAAAATTTTAAAATAAAATACCATTAAGTATTAAAGAGTATTTTATTTAAAATTAAAATTTATATTCTAAGATATTACATATATAACCCCATGTAAAAGTTGATTTACTAAAAGATATATGTTTATGTCATTTTTGTCATTACATTAAATAAATTAATATATAGTGTCATTATCACTACCATGTGGCTCCATGGGGTTCCAAAATCGACCAAAGGTTGAAAATGGAAGGAAATTTATTAAAAAATATGACTAGGACACATGTTAGTGTAATTTTATATTATTATAATTATATTTTTTAACCCATATTTCCTTATTTACCTTTAAACCATGGTAAACAAAATATTAGAAGAAGTAAATATAAATAATGTCTAAAAAAATAAAACATACCTATTAAATTAGTTATGAAAACATGATTAAAAATATGAAATCTTTATTTCCATTTTCAAAACACATATGTGGTAGAAATTAATTTAATGTTAATTCCTGTTGTCAAAACCAAAAGCGTGTTTTTAAAAATAATAACTGTCAAATGATTGAAACTTTTTTAAGTCTAATTTCAATGTTTAAAACAATTCCAATGATCAAAATTGGTTTAAATGTTAAAAATATATTCTCATTACACTTTAAAACAAATTAAAAAGATAATCTAACCATATTAATAAAATAGATTAAAAGGAAGTTTTCAATTAAAATGAAGTATTTTTCACTATTCATTAAAATTTAACATTAATTGAAAAATACCAAAAATTCAACCAATGTAAATTTTGATTTCATAATTATAAAAAAATATTATTATGCCTAATATAACACATAAAAGTGTGAAAAGTATATTTAAAATGTTTTCACCATCAAGAGGTGGTAAATCGACACTTTAAATAATATAACATTTTTTGGTATAACACAATGTTGTGTGCAACATAAGATTTCAAAGAAAACCATTCTTGTGTGTGGAGTAATGTATCAGACATAGAATCCCCTTATAAACTAAAATTAATATTTAATTCAAAAATATTAATAAATAATAAAATGTCATATTATTTTTTTACATGAGATGTTATAATGGGATCATTATTATTATTTATTCATCAAAATGATTAAATAAATAAAAATTAACAGGGACATCACATAGGAAAATTGTATATGAAAAACCCATATAGTCATTAATTCATGGGATCAATCCTCATGGTCTTTCCATAATTTATTGTTTTTCACCAGGAATACATAATGTATTTTTTTAAATCCATATTAATATTAAATAAATAATAAATATAATGGATATACATGAAATTTAATCTTTAAATAACCTCATTAATATGGTTTCAATACATTCTAAATAAATAATTATTCCATCCCTTTATTTAACACATACAACCTTCCATTACCTAGGGATTATCCTTTAAGAGTTTCCATTGACTTGGGTAATGCCTAACTTCCCCACATTTTAGGAAACAAACAAAAATATATCCATAGTATTAGTTTCATTTCCTTCAATCATTCTCATAATTTTTCTTCTGTAATTTTTTTGTTTTATGCCCTTATTTCTCACAGATAAATCATTTACTTATTCCAATGAGACACATTCATGGGAATCTTCCTTAATACATTTATTAGTTGTGAAATATATCCTTATTTTCATTACACTCTCCACCACTCAAGATCTAATAAACCTATATATTAATCTTCTTTGGAGTGTTTAGGAGTGGGATAAGGTATATATTTTTCATCATAATTTTTTGAAAATAATTTTTAATAATCATGATATCCTTCACTCCATTCAGAACCTCATTTGTTTTTTCATTTTCAACACTTTTTCCTTCAAGATTGATGTTAACATCAATCCTTCAAGTTACATATATTATCTAAAACTAGAGTTAATAGAGTGATAAACAATAGTCATTGTGAGAAAATTATATAATCATTTATAAGATATATAAATCATGAATCTTTTTTTAAATAAATAACACCTTAGGTTAAATCTTAATATTTTATATTCATTACCCATTCAAATTATTCACAATTGTTTGTAAAGAAAATGTGTGTTATCCTAAGTATATCCCCTTGGAGTTTCAAACCACGTGTACAATAAGGCAAATTGTTGTGTGTCAGGATTAACCGAGTAAGTCATGGAACACCTTGGTAGAGATGTCACTTTTAGTTACATCTGTTCCAGAACCACATCTAATTGTAGTATCTAGATATATTTTTATTTCTAGGAAGTCCCAAATAATATATACGTCAACAATATTTTACGGTTTTCATTTTTTACTTATCTTTATTTTTTTTCTTTATGGTTATGTTATATAATCTATTTTCACTAAATACAGTTCACATGGATGGTACTAAAACTCCATCAAATACTAACAATAGAACCCCAAGAAAAGATATCTTGATGATGGTGTCTGATATTAATTTAATTGTCATGACTACAAGTAATCAAACCCCAATGTGCCGATAGTTTAGTAGTCTTGGTAAACCAGGAACAAAAATGAGAATTGTATTATAGATGAATTAACTAATTACATTATATATTTTTAATTCAATAAATATATTTTGGAACAACATTATTCCATATTGTAAATACCTACATATATTTCCTAAAACACTTCTTGGATTCTTGATGAAATAAATATAATAATCTTCTCCTCAAATTCAAATAAAGATAAAAATACAGTATAAGTAATAATGAATCAATCAGAATAATAATTATGGCTTGGCAGATAACTGAAGAGATAAATCGTGTAATGCAAAAACTAAGAGGGATGTGCATAAACGACATATAAAGGTGATAATTGGAAATGAAAGACATTAATATTACTAGATCAGACAAAATAAATAGGCAATGGATAGAAACTAAAACACATTTCAATTTATCAATGAACAGAAATGACATGTATCCATAGATATGTCGATGAAAAATATTGTGGATGAATTATATCATAAATAACATGAGGATAAAGTATTAATTATTGGATGAAATGTTTCCTAGGTATATGGAACCATTACCATCAAGAAAAAGTTTCTCTAGTCTAATTTTTGAAACTAATTCATCTAATGAGACTACCTCTGCATTGAGTGTCCTACATTAACTGGTCCCTAACCCACAGGGATTGTCATAAATGGTCCCCAACCTGTGTATTTGATGTTAAAATCAATCCCCATATATTTAAAAAATATTCCTTATAATATATTCATATATATTAAATAATATTTATTAATAAACAATTACTTATGGGATTATATGTAACAACAAGATTTATGATAATAATGATTGGAAATACCATTTAAATATGACTATAACAATCTTGAGGGAAATTAAATTTGGAAGATTCTAAAGTTACTTATACCACAATGAAAATATTAAATCATAATCACTATGAAGTAATAATGTTAAATTAAACTTATAATATCATGATAGTAAATATATTACTAATATAACATGTATATGGTTAGTTTATACACCAATTTAAAGTGAATTTGTGAATAATAAAAAATAAGCCTCCCTGGAATTTATATTGAGACAAAATATCTTACATATGAATTGAAAACCCAAAAAAATAATATTAAACTAATGAATAATTTTGAAAGTATCCTTTTAAACATGAAATGGAAGCTTTTAAGGAATGATGATGGGTAAATCCATAAATTTCTTATGAAGAAAACCAAATATTACTTTTCGTACACTGAAATAGTTAGAAAATGCATCATTTGAAAGTTGATAGAAGATACCATTGAAATCATTGGTAAAATAAAAAAATGTTAAACATGTATTTACCTTGTAAATATATATTCATTTTTCATAACATTTTAATAAAACAATTTTTTAGTGGAAAATATTTTTTCTCACTAAAGCGAGAAATGATGTCATGTTTTCTAAAAATAGTTATAAAAAATGTTGACTACCTAAGAGTGATAAATTTATACTATTACTAGTAAAGGATCATGATTTAATAGATTATAATAAAATTAAATGACTTATTAGGCAGTTTTTGAATAATTTCTTCTGATGAAAATTAATGTGTGTGTAATCCCAAACATAATGAGTTTATGAAGTAAACCACTGAAAAAACATAATGTTGATGTGAAAATGAATGAATTATATGATTATGTGCGTAAAATGTAAATAATCATTAAATAAGTGGAAATAAAACATTATATAGTAAAAATGTTATTATAAATATAATCATATAAAATTAGTTATAAAGAGAATGTAATATATCCTAATGAAAAGAAGTTGGGTTTTAAAGTACTTTTCCACTTAGTAACATTGAATTCAAATAACCATAAAAATAATAATTTATATTGAAATTAAAAATACCTTTAATATAAATTTTTTCATGATCTGATATATTAAATTGGGCAGTAGATTAACGGCACAAAATAATTAAGCGGACGAAAAAAATTTATCTCACCGATGTAAAAACTGAGATGAAAAACCCTTACATTGCATCTAACTCTTCTCATGTTTATTTGTAATCGTGAATAACAAAAATATGTTAATTATTTATTTTATTTGTAAATTTGTTCATGTATATAAAAACAATTATTTCACTTATTATCATGTTGTATTCAACTACTGAATAAATTAAGTTTACATTGGGTGTTTTGATCAATTTTGTTTTATATGTCAAAAACTACATTGGTGGGTGAACTATGGTAAAAGGATTTATTATATAAAATATATAGAATAATAACCATGAAATATATATCTTATATATAAATCAATTTTAATTAATAAAGAAATAATTAAATAAGGTTTGGTAAAATGAAAAACATTACTATTATGGAGAGGGTTTGTTGTACGTACACATGAGTAGTGTTCCAATTTTTCAATGATCATTTGAAAAATAAGGTATGTAACTTCAATATTTACAGAATGATCATTATATCATAAATAAAATATTATGTAATCATATAAACATATATATAGAATTTTTTTAGGTAAAATAAATCACATCGTGACAATGAAGAGGTAGTCCACACAAGCGAGAACAACATTATCACATTATGTGTGTGTGAAATGGTCATAAAGATGATGATATATATGATATTTTAAAAAATATAATTATTTTAAAAATATTTTATATATGTTTTTTCACATATTTTAAATTAATATCATAGTTTATACATTCCCTATATAGTTTGAATGAATCAAATCACATTGACGAGGTGGTTGTCCACAATTCCAAAAATGATGTTATTATTTTTACACAAAATGGAATGTATAATGTTGTGTGTTAAAAAAGAATTAAATATGCTTAAATAAATAATAAATATCAAATAAAAAATATGTGAACATTTCTTCTATAATAATTATCACCAGGAGAGGTTGTAATGGAAGAATGAACATTCATCATTTTGTGAGGTAGTCGTCCACTATACACTAAAATAGTTTATTCATTAACCATTAGATGAAAGTGTGTATGAGTGATCGTCTAAACCATAAAATAAAAACATCATAGAATATTTGGTATACTATTTTATTTATATTATCATGGAATAAATATAATTTATTGAGTGTAGAATTGAAATAAAATTTATGAGCTTTAGGAAAAATGTTACCACTTAATCAGGTATTCTTTTGATTAACATGCAATGAATTCAATTGATTTCATTATTCACAAATGGAGTCTTCAAGGATGAAGGGAGGGATGATGGGGAGTTAATATTTCAATGGTTTTTTGAATTTATTCCCTTTTATAGGTGTGAGGAAGTGGTAGGAATGGAGGCCTTTCATAATAGGAGAGTGGCTTATTGTAATATTTTAGAAGAAAGAAACCCCACCCATGATATTTTATTGAATGTGGTTAAAATATGGTACAAAATCCATAAAAATAGTAAAGTATCTTTATAAGGCCATCAAATGGGTTTTTTTGAAGATTTTATAGGTCATCTTTGGCCTTTTGGATATGGTTCAATCAATTATTAAGCTTAATTTAATGTTAATCATTGAAATTAATTTTGATCACTTTCATTAATATTTTTATTAAAAATATTAGTTGACAATATTAAAAATTATAAATAATTATTTTTATAAATATGAAATCCATTTTTCCATGTACCAATCACATTATTGGTGGAAATTAAATTAATTTTAATCTCCAAGATGAGACGACAATGAGGGTTTTTAATATAAAAACATCGTAATGTTTTTAATGTTTTTATAGTATATTTAAAAGTGAAATTGATTGAAAATAATTAAAATATATTAATTAAAAAATATATATATATAATTAAAATTTAAAACAAATTATAATTATAATTTATTTCTATTAAAAAATTAGATGAAAAATGAGTTTTCATTCATCTTTCTTATGTCTATTATTCTTTAAAATAATGAAAATTCACATAAAAATAAAAAACAATCCATAACATAATATTTATGTTCTTATATCATTTATTTAGTTTATTTTGAAGTATATGATTTATAAAATGGTATAAAATTGTATTTAAAATGGTTTTACCATTAAAATATGGTAAACTGATTTAATAATATTATTTGGTTTTATGTAGAATATTGAGTTTATTCTTATCATATGTTTATCGAATCTATAGGATGATTATCAAAATTATTTTATTGAATATATAAAATATATATTTTATAAATATCATTAAATAAACGTTATTAATTTATTTTATTAATAGAAAATTTATTTATAAAAAAAAATTAAAAATATTCATTTTATAGTCATAGAGTGCCACTATTTACTGCAAAACCACATATTAGTATTTAATTATAAGTATGTGGATCAGTGTGTGTGTGTTTATTTGTGAACATAGATATGGGTATTCTAAATATTCATTAATGTTAATTTTAATTCTTAATGTGTTTTCAAATTTATTTCTATTATGTATATTTATAAAATGTATCAATATTTTTCAAATGGTTTATATATACTCTGCTAAAAAAATTTACAGTGGTATAAGATGGAAATTATTTGAGGAATTGCTACTATGTTGATACTCACCCACTTATTTTTTTTATTATCATATATACAGATATATGGGAAATGAAATGGTTTCTTATTTCTCTGGTGATACATCATTATTACTCATGAATAACATGTTGTGTTGTGCATTGGATCATATTTTGGTGGTACATAGGATCCATCAATTTAATTATTTAATGCATATTTTATATTGGATTGTTTAGCTATTATATTATATTATCTTCTCACTCTAATATTTTTTCTCTATTGGTTTAATATATTTATTTCATTAGTAATTAATCAAGAATAATTTTTGATGTTTGGATATTTTAATGGTATGTTCTTTTTTATGGGGAATATTATCCTCAAGAAGAATCCTAAGATCATGTAATTTATTACCATCTTTTTGTGTCTTTTAGTGTCACCTCAGGTTAGTGGAACTCTGTATATTGTAAATATAATGATTTGGGGTGTGATGTTAATATTTAAAATCATGGTAGTACTGGAAAAAAATAGACATGAATGAAATTAAAAAAATATATTAAATGAAATTTTAATTACCTTTGGAAATTACCAATTCAAATGTTATAGTTTTTATGGTCCATAGTATCATTAAAAATTTTCAATACATATTATGTTCAATCAATGTTGTAATTTTATTTCAAACACTATAGAAACATTGAAAAAATTATTAAATAATTGTTAAATATGTTTTAGTGGTTAAATATTAATATATATTATTTAATTTTTTTTTAAAAAATCATTAGTATTTTATTGTTCATTTAATAAACTCATACAATGATTTTTATTATATTTATAGATGTTTCTATCATGAAAAATATCGCATTTAAAATAACATTTATTTAATAATTTTATGTTTATCTATAAATGTTTTATTTTGAGGTATTAAAAATTCACAGTGGACATCATGTATGGCCTATTTGATTAAAATCCGTTGTTTTGATCAAAAAATTTTAGGGTATCTATATTGAGTTCTTTGATAATCCATTTCTTCTAAAAATATTAGTAATGAAAAAACTTGTATATTTTATATGATTATAAATTTATATAGTTTTCCATTTATTATAGGCATCAATAAGCGTGTTTTGTCTTTAATTTTCATTTTAAACACCATCCTTAGTTCATAATTTTTTAATTTTTTTTAATTTTCAATTCAGTTTTCTAATATAAAATTATAAAATAATTAATGACTAGAAACTCTAGTTTTTAGAGTTTTACATTTTAATAATAGTGATATATTTTCATATCTAAAATATTATTAGTTGTTAACTATTATGAACATAATAGATATTTTTTTAATAGATTATGAAAATATATATATTCTACAAATTCACAACTGAAACTCATAACCATTGAAAATTGACCATTTCATTTATTCTCTAGAGAGAAATCATGTTGGTATTTGTCTCTATAAATATTTATACATTATATTCAATATAAGATATTTTTACATCGTAGAATATGGTATATGCATGAACATGTTATGTAAATAAATTAATAAGTAAAACTGGTGGGGTAAGAGTACCCATAGAATGTTCTTTTTTATTTCCTGGTTGATTCAATTGATTTTCGTGATATGGATATCTATTTCCCATTATTTTTGTCTATCTATAATACCATCCACATTTCCAAAAAAATTATTAAATTATACGTTTTGACTTTGAAACAAATAAATACCTCATTTATCCTTATAAAATTAAATGAAAATTCTTTAAAAGTTCCATCTATATTATCGTTCACGATGAAATCTATATCATTAAGATAATAAACCGAAACTAAATTCATGGATCATGAGCTACATCAATCTGCAATGTTATGTGATCATCTCTGATTTATTTATTGTTTATCTTGTCACCTTTGATATTTCAAACACTTCCCCTCTCAACAAGGTGATGAGTAGTTGTTGATATATTTAAATCACATTAAATTTTATAATAAATAATTTTAATAAATTATTGTTATTAAATATTGTTTTATACACATTTAACTGAATTATTTATGGATAAATTGATTATCATGGGTAAGGTGAGTGGTTGAGTGGAATGGTTTGCCTCAATGATATTGGGTTCTTGTTTTTCATAATATAAAGATCATTGTTCTTCTTCTAGTTCTATGTGACCCTCTTATATACATTCCCCCATCAAAATAGATAAGAAAAAAATATTATTTAACTAATTTTTTCTAGAATTTCATTCATCATCTCATATTTATTTCTTTATGACTTTTTTCATGAAATATGATTGAGGTGACACTCCAAAACCTTCACCTCTAATGTCTCCATATTGTTCTAGATCCTTCAAATCTAATAAAAGTAGTTATTCTGTAGGTACCTTAAATCAATATTTTTATGTCTACAATATGTAAAAACATATAGACATAAATATATATTACTTTTAAATGATTCTATATATCATAATAAAAAATTATTATACACTATTTACATATGATTACCATATTACATATTTTTTTAATATACTACTTTCCCCTATTTATTTTTATAGGTCTCCATGCATAGCACATGAGATGTGATGGAAATGGGTTTTGATTCTGATTCAACAATATATATATATATTTATATATTTAGTTTTACATCACATAAATAATTTACTAAAGATTTGAAATATGTACCATTTTGTTTTCAATAGAATCATTCACCATTCATGTTCTACAATAAGGGTAAATTTTTTTGATGCTTGTGGATTATTTTTAGCACTCATATGTTAATTCATCAATTATCTCTTTTGATTCATAGTGAATAAATTAAATTATGTCAAATAAAATATTATCGATTATAATACAACTGAAATGATTCCTCAATACGGTGACCAATGAAATATTTATATAATTCATTTTTTATAATGTCATCATATGTTTCTAGTGGATGGGGATTTATTTTCCCTCAGCATCCCTACTATAAATCATTTCCATAAGGTTTTTAAAGGCTCTATGGTCTTTTCTATAAACCCTTAATAAACTATTACTATAATATTCACCTAAAATAATTGAACTCTACAAGGGACACTGAAATGTAAATCAGCATTTTATTATATATTTATTCTACAAAATAGATATTTAAATCATGAAAATAATATAATATCACCCAAAACTGTTTTATTCAATATAGAAACATCATAATGAAATGTATCTATATCAATTGACAAATACATTATCATTGTGACCCCCAAATAACTAATGAAAATTAACATTTTGCGGTAAACATGTCAGCCACGTTGATTCCATCCATCCTCAAGTTTTATAACATTCCTTACTTCCATGATAACTCACGTTAAAATGGAGATGCTACATCATTATCTTATTCTTCAATATGATGTTAATCCTGTTACATTTCCATAGTTTTGAATTCAATCATGTGTTCTTAATTATAAAAGGAAAACTTAGTATGTAGTGGATTTTATTTTCTTGAATAGGCAAAAATTTAATTTAGATTAAAGAAATATGAAGAATATAATATGAAATATTATATAGGAGATAATCATATACTTTAAAACACATAAACATGTTCGGTGAAATCCCATTATTTAATCTAAATATTGATGTTATTCGGATCCTCTATCGAGAATTCCAATCCCCTCTTTGTGGTCCCCACTAATATACAAGACACTATCTATATTGGGAATGCTGTAAATGTATTATGACCTCCCAATGAATGGTCTACCATAAATTTAATTTTAATTTGAGACTGTAATATTTTTAGTCACCAATATAACAGTTCATTTCGTGATCTTTGGATCTAGGAAATAAAATACTTTCATTGGTTATGATTCCATTATGAACGGTTCATCCTAACACAGTTCCACATGTAAGTCAAATTCATTTATATTTAGGTATGTGTGCATATACATATATATTGACATAAATATTCGTATATAAGAAAATATATATATTATATATGCACGTGTGTGCCCATATATATTTATACATGCATATATAATAAAAATAATTAATAAAAAATGTATATATATGGGATTTCCTAATAAGAATTTTTTATTTCTAACTTTGATTAAAAAATTTAACTAAATATTTAAATATTCATTTTCATATCAAAATTTCCATGTGTAAATATAAACATTGAGAGGAAATTATACCATTTATATGCTAAAATAGATGGAAAAAAGGTGAAAAATTTCAAACACCCAATCATTGATTATTGATTTTTTTTAATATCCAATGTTTACTACTATGAAATAACCATTAAATTTCAATATAAATAATTTTTTTCTCCAAATGATTGTTCATTAAATTTTATGTTTGATAGATTGAAACTTTTTGAACTATTTTTTCTGAATTAATTTAATATTCTTAATTTCCCATGATAGTTAATATATCTTATGTTTGATGAAATCCCTAAGTATGTATTGTGTTTATTGCAACATTAATTTAAGCATGCACTACATGGAACACCTAGATTAGAATCCAATAGATGAACCACTATATTTGTCTTATGTAACAAATAATATATATTTATTTAAATAGAATTCATTACATGAAAGAGTGATTTTTTTCAATAATAAAATACACTCTTAATATTATAACTGTAGTATAATTATAGTAAACACGTAGATATTGGAATTTACGTTATGAATAAGATTGAATAAGTAGTAAAAATAGTATCTATACATGTATTTTAAATTTTTCCATTGATTATCAATTATTTTTCATTGAATGTAAGAAGTATCTAAAAAATTGACATTATTTATCTATGAAAACATTTTTTTCTGTATTCATAAAAACATTTTTTTCTGTATTCATAAGTATTTTTATCTAAAAAAATTAAAAAAAACAATGTTTGATGAGTTTTTTTAATAATATATAAATATTATAAATTATATAAAAAAATTGACACTCATCCAAATGATTTTTACGTTTTAACATAAAAACATATCCAATTTTAGGAATAAAAGGAGGTATTTTTTTCTAAAAGAAAATTTCACTACCTTTTAATGGTGAGAATATTTTAAATATAGTTTATATAGTTTTATAATTTTTATTCGAAAAATTATACTTCATTTTTTAATACGAATACAGAAATTTATATTTGTAGAATTTTGTTTGGGAATATTTCCTTTTTGTTGAATACTAAAAATCACTGAATTTTAATTGAAAAATTATTCTGTATCTAAATTGATTATATAAATAAATTATATTTTAAACTAGTTTAAAGGTATAAAAATAACTATTGTACAATATTAACTTAATTTTAGTTCATTGGAATAAATTTTACATTGAAATTTGATACAAAAACATTTGAACCATTTGATCTTTTAAATTTAAAACCACACATTCCCATCGTTCATACGTCATTAATTATAAATAAATACTATCAAATATTTCAATTTGAAATTAAAAAATGGATTAATTATTTTTAAAATTAATTTATTTTAATTTACAATAATTTTAAATTATTTATTACAAAATAATATTTGTGAAAGAAATTAAAATTAATTACATCGATTAAGGTAATGACAAGTTTACATGGAGGTGAAACGTTAACTTTTGGGGGAAAATACCCTAGCAAAATTTCAGAAATTCAGTTATAGAAATATTTATATTATATAATCTATTGAGTCAATAAGGTTTTCCTTATTAATTTTCCATTCCTTTCTATAAGAGGGAGAATGATAAGTCATCAAGGTTTCATTATGACATGATCATTCCTCTTGTTTTGAAAATTACAAAAACTTTATCATAAGGAAAATATCATTTTACCCCTGTTTTACGTCCATAAGAAAAATTTCCTTCCCAAAGAAAATTCGCCCCTACCTTGTTTTCACTCTTCATAACAATATTTTTTTCGTAATTATAAAAATCTGATTCATATCTAAAACATCATAATAGTATAATATATAGATATGAAAAATTATGTTTTAGGATCTGAATTCCTGTTACAAACTTTTATTATGTTCTTCCCAAATTCCCTGTTATCAACTTTTATGAAGTTCAACTCAAAATTCTGATTACGAAGTTATATAATGTTCTAAAACCAAATTATAATGATGAATTCTGATTATGAATTCACATTACGGATTCTGATGACCAATTATTATTATGAATTCTCATTATGAATTCTGATGACGAATCCAAATTACGAATTCTCATTACGAATTCTGACGATGAATTCTTATTATGAATTCTTATTACGAATTTTGATGATGAATTCTTATTACGTATTCTCATTACGAATTATGATGATGAATTCTGATTATGAATTCTCATTATGTATTCTGATGAAGAATTCTTATTACAAATACTTAGTACGAATTCTGATGACGAATTTTGATTAAGAATTCTTATTACGAATTCTGATTGTGAATTCTGGTTTTGAATTATGTATATGAACTTGTATGAAGTTTGAATCTGGATTCTTCTGATAAACACAATCCGAATATTTATGTATTATAGACTCCTAATTCATTTACTTACATTACAAACATTCATATTTTCACTATTCCGAATATCAGTTTTAGTTATGATTTCACATGTTCTATTATAAAATGATGGCGTGCCTTCAGTTATCAACTAAATGGTGTTTTATTGACGCATGTACAAGTCCCTCTGAAATTAATGGAATTAAATGACCTTTCGAATAGGGATCCGACCGTTGAAGCTGAGCCTATAAATATGAGCTCATTTGAAAATATCAGAACAGTTGACAATATCTTTGACATCTGTGCGTACATGCTGTTGAAGTGATTTCTAGAGAGTTATGCTCTTATAAACTCTCAAGATTCGTGCAGAGCGATTGAACGACTTGTTCAAACTTTTCTTCATACAGACTTGCTTCGTGTGACTCCGTTTGTTGTTGTGTGCAATCAAGGGATTTCGTGGATAAGAAGATAGAGGTGTCGACTACCTGATAGTTGTGGGCTTGCAGGGATATCAAGACAGACTCCAATATTCGTGTCGAGGGCTTACACTGGTGTGGGTAAGACAAAATTTCATGAAAGTATAAATCAAGGGACCTTTAATCCAGGGTTATTGAATACCCTCCTCTCTAGGTTAAAAGAGTTTATACTTTTTACTTGTAGTTTTACTACATTTTTTCCCGTTGTACATTTTTTTTGTTAAGGAGAGTATAACTTTCTTATACTTCCTTACTTTTACTCTGATTTAGTTAGATTCTATACACTTTAAGGTAGAATCTTAGTTGTTGTAAACTTTTGTTATGTTTAATTTTTGGAATAACATTTCCAGAATCAAGCAAGTCGATAGAACATACAGGTGTTGTGAATTTTTGTTATGAAAACTTTCCAAAGGGATTTTTAAAGTATACAATTCACCCACCCCCCTCTTGTATTTGAGTATCTTATACTTATATATTTGATCCTACATTTGGTATTATAGAGTATATCATTATCACATACTATCTTACAATTGGTATCATAGGAATAGGTACAATCTGAATTAATCACTTGATTATATTCAGAAGACTTTGTTCTTCATATAACATTCATAATTGAATATTTGGAATTGATTTTCCATATTCTTAGTTTTCAGAACCTATTTTTCAAAATCATAGCACAGATTCAGTTTTTCTTAGAGATACTACTACTATATATTTTTCTTGCTCAGAATATTTTCTCTTGTTTACAGACTTATACTACTAATCAGTTTTTGTGCCAAAGACTATCTTAAGTATGGAAGGTTTAAATTTTGGTTCTGTTTATAATCTAAATCCTACTAGACCTCCTATTTTTATGGAAATTATTATGAGTACAGGAGAGATAGGATGAAGAATTTTTTTAGCAATACTGAAGTTGATAACTATCTAATGATAACATGAGATTATAGGATTCCGGATAAGGAATTGAGAACCTTTACGAATCATGAGAAAGAAAAATATCAATCAAATTTTAGAGTCAGAAATACTTCGTTGTGTTCCATGACTAGAAACATCTATAGTCAAATATCTTCATGTGAAGCTGCAAACAGTATTTAAAAGAAACATAAAGATACACATTTTGATACATCAAAATTCATTGAAACAAGAAGATCTATGCTGAGAGCTGAATATCATAGTTTTAAATTTCTGTATGGAGAACCTATAAGAAAAGGTCAGCAACATTTTATGACCATGTTGAATAGATTGAAATATATGGGAGAAAAATGTGTGGATGATGATGATCTTGTGGAAAATATCGTATATATCATGCCAAATGAATGGGAGTCGAAGAGGACAGCTATAGATAGGAAGAGGAAAGTCACTCATATTTCCTTAGATGAGTTGTTTGGAACACTTCTTCATCATTAATCTAGAATGAAGTGATATACTAAAAATGTCAAGAAGAAGAATGTGAATGGATGAGTTTCTTTTAGTAACACTTCTAAATATATGAAATCCAAGTCCCCGAAAATAGTAATAAGATCAAAGTCAAATAAATTCATTATTCAGTCAGAATCTAGTGACATGGAAAAGTCTGATAATGAATTAGATAATCTTGCTCGAAAAATGAACATAATTGTAGCTCAAAGGAACCATCAGAATAAATATGAGAAGAATGACTATAGAGATAAGAAATATGGAGAAGTTACATGTTATGAGTGTAAAATAACAGGTCATATCAAAACTGATTGTCCATTTTTGAAAAGAAGGAAAAGATGGAAGGGAATTCAGGAAGGAACAGGAAGAAATTCTATCGATCAAAGTACAAGAAAAGTCTTAAATATAATGATACATGGAGTTATAGCTATGGATATTCTTCAGAAAGTTAATTTACTGAATATTATTCATTATCATAGAAGAATATGTGATTCATTGCTACTACTTCATTCTCCAATACATGTCTTATAGCCATGGTATGCTCTGCCATCTCTTTAATAAATTTATCTCTTGAGAATAATTACTATTCTGAAAATGATACTTTTAATGAAGATACGTCATCCTCAGAAAATGAATAATTACCTTCATATGAAGAAGTTTCCATATTTTCAAAGTTACCTGAAACAAAAAATTGTAAAATTTCTACGAAATTAGACAAGGAAAATACTAGGGATGAAATTATTACAAAATATATTTCATATATTTCTAGATATTGTAGTGGTCAGGAAGAGCATTTATAAAAACATTCTAAATACATTGAGAAAGAAAAATCTGATAAATAATTACTTTATAATGATCTTAAGAATACTATTTTAAAGATCAATGTTTTTGAGGAAAAACCTAACCCTAAGGAAATGATTCCTCTGGAAAGAAATTTAATCATCGAACTTAAATACGAAATATTTTCTCTTATGAAGATCCTTGAAAATTTTACCTCTGGGATGGAAAATTTTGACAAGATGTATTCACAAATTAAATTTCAAGGAAACAATACTAGAGTTTGTTATACTCACCAAAAACTGGTTTTCAAAAACATCTAATTTTTTCCTTATAGAGAACCTTTTTGTACGAAGTGTCAAAGTGGTGGGCATTGGAAGAAAAGTTACCCCTTGAATAGAGTTCAGTCTCTTGGGTTTCATAAAAAAAAATTTAAAAAAAATTTGGATACCCAAAATATTGTTATCTGAAAATATCGAATCCAAGAAAGTTTGGATTCTGAAATCCTTACTTTTTCTTAATTTCCGCAAAATAGGGAACGTACAAACAACAATATGTGGTACATGGATAGTGGATGTTCCTGACATATGACTGTTAACAGAAACTATTTTGAAAAGAATATCAAAACGAAAGGAGAAAAAGTAACTTTCGGAGATAATGCTCAGAGAGAAATTATTGGTATAGGTAACATCGTTGTTCTTGGAAAAACATTGATTTCAAATGTTTTATTTTTTAAGGGTCATAACCACAACCTCATTAGCATAATCCAATTATGTGATGAAGGCTAACTTGTGAATTTTAGGAATGATAAGTTATTAGTACACAATTCCAAGGAGGAATTTATTCTTTATGCCAATAGGCAAGATAATTCTTACACACTAAATATAGAAGACCGTAGGAGACAAAATGTACCTTTCCTTAATGCAATGGAATATCATTCTTGGTTATGGAATATATGGTTAGGACACTGTAACCTTAGTAAATTATGAAAAATTTCTAAGAAATGTTTTGTTACGGATCTACCAGTGATTAGATTTGATTCTTCAAAAGTTTGTGATCCTTTTCAATGTAGAAATCAACATAAATAATGTTTTAAATCAGTCGGTGAGTCTCAACCACGGATTCATTACAGCTAGTGCATGTGGATATTTTTGGTCCAACACAAACTGGAAGCATTGATGGAATGTATTATGTATTTGTCTTGGTTGATGATTACACTACATTTACGTGGGTCTATTTTCTATCAAAGAAGATTGACGCCTTTTCTTATTTCAAAAGTTTTGGAGCCCATGTGAAAAATGTGAAAATCCGTCCATTGAAAACTATTCATAGTGATCATAGAGTAGAATATCAAAAATCTGATTTTGAATCTTTTTGTAGTAGAAAAGATATTACTCACAACTTCTCAGCATCAAGAACACCTCAACCGAATGGTGTTGTTGAAATAAGAAATAGAATTATTCATTATATAACTAGAACCTTGTTGAGTGATTATTCTGTAGCCAAATATTTTTGGGCTGAAGTAGTATGTACTTCTTGTTATACTATAAATCGTGTTTTGATTAGACCATTTCATAATAAGACTCTTTATGATTTATGGAATGGTATAAAACGTAGAATTTCGTATTTAAGGATTCTTTCTAAAAAGTATTCTTTCTGAATATTAATGTTAATTTACACAAGTTCGCACCAAAATATAATAAAGGAATTTTCTTAGGCAACTCCACAACTTCTAAGGCATATATATTTTTCAATAAAAACACTTGTACTGTTAAAGAGACAGTACATGTTAAATTTCATGAAGATGACCCTTTTTTTAAACAACCTCTAAATACATCCACGAATGTGTTTTCAAAAATTGATTATCAACCTTTGGTAGAAAATCCTTCTGATAAGGACGCTGTTCAAGAAGATACTCCAAAAACATTTACCCCAGAAGATTTCCTACCCTTTGTTTATGAATAGGTTTTACAAAACCCAAATAAGTTGTTTCTAAAGAATCATCCCAGTGATAGTGTCATTGGTGATGTCAATAAACCTGTAAGGAATAGAAGTTCCATAATTAATGAAATAGAACATCTAGAATTCCTTTCCCAATTAGAACCAAAAATCACTGATGAAGCATTAGGTGATGATGATTGGATCAATGTCATGAAAGATGAACTAAATGAATTCGAAAGGAATAAATTCTAGACCTTGTTTGAAATGCCTAAGGGAACTTCTTTTATTGGAGTAAAACGGGTCTTTAGAAATAAGTTTGATGAAAATGGAATCATTGTAATAAATAAAGCTAGATTATTTTCTAAGGGTGATAATCAACAAGAAGGAATAGACTATGAAGAAACCTACGATCCAGTAACTAGACCTGAATCTATTCATATTTTACATTCACCTGCATCATTGTTCAATTTAAAAATTCTTCAAATGGATGTGAAATGAGATTTTCATAACTGTTATGTTCAAGAGGATGTTTTTTTGATCAACCCCCTGGTTTTGAAGATACAAAACATCATGTTCATGGTTTTAGACTTACCAAATCTCTGTATGGACTTAAAAAAGCCCCTCGAGCCTGGTATGAAATACTTATATGGTTTTTGCTTCAAAATAACGATGTTAAGGGAAATTCAGATCCAACCCTCAATATATATAAACGCATGATGAATGATTTGACTATTCAAATTTATGTTAATGAAATTATAATTGTTTCAACTCAGCAATCCTTAACTGATTCTTTTATGGAACTAAGGAAATCTAATTTTGAAATGAGTATGATGGGTGAGTTAACATTTTTCCTAGGTTTTCAAATTTCCCAAAAAAGAAGGAATCTATATATCCCAACATTAGTATATAAAAGATCTTCTTAAAAAGTATGGATATGACAACAGTAAGAGTATATGTACTCCCATTGGTACCTCAAACACACTTGACCTTGATGAATCTAGGAAACTATTAGATCAAACATCTTTTAGAGGTATGATATGAATTATACTTTACATGATATCTAGTCATCCAGACATAATGTATTTAGTATGCTTATGTGCAAGATATCAATCCAATCCTAAGGAATCTCATTTAAAGGTAGTGAAAATAATTTTTCGCTATATAAAGGGGACCATTGATTTTGGACTATTTTATACTTCTGGAAATGATTTTGTCTTAAAATGTTTTTCAGATGCTGACTTTGGTGGATGTATAATGGATAGAAAGAGTACATCTGGAACATGTCATTTATTAAGAAATTCATGAGTTTCTTGGTCTTACAAGAAGTAACATTCTGTAGCACTCTCCACTATTGAAGAAGAATATGTAACAGCTGGAAGTTGTTGTGCTCAACTGTTGTGGATGCGACACACACTCGCAGACTATGGATTGAGTTTTACTAAGACTCAAATTTTTTGTGATAACACAAGTTCCATTTCCCTTAGTAAAAACCCTCAACATCACTCTCGTGCAAAACACGTAGATATTAGCCATCACTTTCTTAGGGATCACACACAAAAAGGAGATATCATTCTATAAATTATTAGATTTCATGATCTACTTGCTGATATTTTTACAAAATCATTACCCACCTATTGATTTTAATACATTAAATAGAAGTTATGGATGATAACCGTAAGGTAATATTTCACCATTAACTTTATGTTGAACCAATATTCTTACAGTAATAAACTCATTTTCATAGGGTAAGTACATCGGTTTTCAAATGTTTTAAAAACTTTCGTCGTATATTTTTTCAAATTTTAGTAATGAAATTTTTTTGTAGTTAATGTTTCAAATTTTCGTAATTAAATTTTTTTTTATTTAGTTATTTATAAATTTTCGTAATGGAAATTTTTGTATTGTGAATTTTTGTACTCATATTTTTCGTAATCAAATTTTGGTAGTCAATGTTTTTGCAAAAAAAACTTATAGATCTTATGTTTTTCGTAGTGAGGTTTTCATAGGGAGTATTTTGTAGTGATTTTTTTCGTAGTAAAATTTTCTTCATGACGAATATCACCTATTATGAATAATTTTCTTAGCCAATCCGAAAGGTATTATTTCATTACTTTTGTTTTCGTAATCATTTTTACTTTCTGGTATTTTCTCTTGTATTATAATTTTTCAGATTTGTTTTTCCTTAAATAAAAATGTTTTTCCTAAAACCTCAAATGATCGGATTCTAGATTTCTTTGATGGTATGTTTTCAATTGTCAGATCATATCAGAAAGTTTTCCAACCTTTATATTGGTTTTGGAAGTAGAAAGTTCACCTCCATCTCCTATATAAAGGGGACCCCCGATGGTTGTCCCACATCAGTTTTCAAATCACTCACGTCTCGAAGCTATTCCACTCTTGGTAATCACGTCCCGAATCTCTCAGATGTTTCCCCAGTCTGAATGTCTGCAGAAGCCCCTTCCAAAGATATGTCTTCACTCAAGCCGACCTCAGAATGGTAGATATATAGAGAGAGGTTGGTACACCCAAATTTCATCAATAAATATGATTCTATCATTTCCAGGAATATCAATCTCAATAGATGGGAATGTGTAGCTATTTTAATGAAAGAATCTCAGGATGTGGTGTATCCATATCATCTTATAGAATTCTATGAATCGTTTGGTTTCTTTATGGAAGATGTTAGGGAAAATTTCTCCTTATAGAGCTATGGAAAGACGTATGCTCTCTCTTTTACCAAGGCAGCTAGCTTGGTAGGCATACCTTATGAAAGAGAAGCTGAATTTTGCTCTCAGAAGTTTCCATAGGTTCAGGGAAGTTTTGTGATGTCAAAGGCTATGGAGTTATTAGGCCTTTTTGATATCATGACTACAAAAAAGATTTACCATCTATGTACCAACAACCAGATTCTACAGCTTTGGGTGCAAGGATTTTTCATACCGAGGAAGGGTTATAAGGATACCCTTAAGAAGTGTGACATGTAAATATTATATATTTTTTTTGTAAATCTAAGGAAAATTAATTTTATAAGGCACATCCTCATTACAATTCAGAACATCAAGAATGGGAATCTCATAACTCAGATCATTATGTATCCAGAAAATCATTCATTGATGATAGTTTGGTGTCTTGAATCCTTCAAGATCCCATGTAGCTCCAAGCCAAGAAATTTAATGGTGATGTTGATTAGTGATGACACCCTCAAAATAATGAATTTTGGATTCTCTAAGGACGAAGTGATGTTTTATGATCTGATAGTAGAAAAGGAAGAATCCAATAAAGAAAATGTTGAGAAATTTGGTCCCTCAAAGAAGTTCTGTATTAAAAGGAAGTTGACGGAAGTGGAAGTTGAAGATAAAACTCCCAAAGCCATGGAATCCCAATCCCCAGCTCCTAAACCCAAAAAAGAAAAATGCCTACCCGGATGAGGTGGTAGCAATGTGGAGATAAGACAAGAAGAATATAATAGCTGGGGAGCCACAGTTTGGTTTGGATCCTGTTGAGGATAAGGCCTTAAAAGAAACAACTGCTAAAGAGCATGAGAGCCAAGAAAAGAAGAAAATGCATAATAAGAAGATGATTGAGGATGTGATTTGTCAATCCATTCTGAGGGAAGTTGAAATTGCATCTAAGAACATCCTTGTTCCAAAATCACTCCTTGTGGAACAATTACATGAGACACCGCAAAAGAAGACTCCTAAAAAACAACAAGAGAAGACAGTGGAAGAGAACAAAGCTGCAGAAGAAGTGTAAGAAGCAGAGAGAATTGGTGTCTCTGATGATGTGATAAAGCAGTTTGAAGAGTATCATGAAAAATATAGTTCTTTTGAAATATTTTCACTCCGGACTTCGCAGGTTGGATCTTCAAGACTTGCAACACCCACAGATAATCAGAAGGGTGAATAAGAGGTGAACAAATCATCTGAGGAAGAGAGTCGTAATCATTTCTTCATTCTTCCTGAGGACATTGAAGCTGGAGCTGAGAAAGAAAAAGTTGATGAAGAGAAGTTTGTTCAATTATCCAGAAGTGAGCACGAGTGTCCAGCTGAGGAAGAGGTTCCGAAATTTGATAATGGTAAACAAGTGTTTATTGACACCCCGACAAAAGATATTATCAAAAAGAAAGAAGCTGGAGGAACTTCTAAGAGGAAGTTGTTAGAGATTGATAAAGAACCACCTCAAAGCAGAATGTCTTATTCAGAGTCATATGCATTGGGACATGATTTTTTTGTCCAGTACCTGAAGAAGCGGGTTGATACAATTCCGATCTTTCTAAAAATTCTAAGAAATGAACAATGTTCTCAGATTCAGGATGTAAAAGATCTAAATGGGAAGCTGAGCTATATTGTTCAAAAATTGAAAACATAGAAGGATATTCAGAGTGAGATGCAAGAATAGCTATTGAAGAAAGATGAATTGCTAAAGGCTCAGGAAGAGGCCATGAAGTCTTAGGTAGACGACTTGAAGTCTAAGGAAGATAAGATCAAGATATTAGAAATGAAAGATGAGGAAGACCATAAAGAGTTGAAGATGTTTATGACCATTGTCAAGATGCTAATTCCCAAGGAAAAAAATAGACCACTCCAATATTTTGTTGTATTTTTCCCCTGTACTAATTCTTTAAATCATAATTAATTTTTGTTTTTGTGTTTGGTTGTATATACTAATATTTTTGGTACATTATTATTTTCCATTCCCTTAAACTATATTTGAAAATCACAAAGTGGGAGAAAGAAAAAATAATTATAAAATGGAGATGGAAAAATGTCTAAGTGATGAAGAACAATACCTATGAATGGGGGAGTTCTAATTATGAATATTTTCAAATTATAATAAAATTTCTCATTCTATAAATCTATAATATGATCCTTATATTTTCAAAGATTAATTGGGAGTTATTTGTATTCACCATTGTTCAAGAACAGAGGGATATAAGCTTTAATTTCAATGGGTAGAAAATTATTCTATGTTCCTATATTTTTTTCATAAGGATTTTTTTGTTTTCCAAAAAGGGGGATATTGTTGAGTCAATAAGGTTTTCTATATGACTTAGTCATTACTTCATATAAGGGGGAGTTTGATAAGACATCATTATTTCCTTATAACTTGATCATTCCTCTTATTTTTAAAATAAAAAACACATTATCTTAAAGAAAATATCATTTTAACCCTATTTTACTTCCATAAGGAAAATTTCATTCCCAATGGAAATTTACCCCTACCTTGTTTTCATTGTTTATAACAATATTTTATTCTCAAGTATTAAAATAGGATTCATATATAATACCTCATAATCGTATAATACATAGATATTAAAGATTCTATTTTAGGATCCAAATTCCTGTTATAAACTTTTATGATGTTCTACTCTGAATTCCCCATTACGCACTATTAAGAAGTTCAACTCTAAATTATGATTAGGAACTTATATAATGTTCTAACTACGAATTCTGATGATGAATTATGATTACAAATTCTCATTGAGAATTCTGATGATGAATTCTGATTACAAATTCTAATTGCAAATTCTGATGATGAATCCTAATTACGAATTCTCATTACAAATTCTGGTGATGAATTCTGATTACGAATTATCATTAAGAATTCTGGTGATGAATTCTGATTACGAATTATCATTATGAATTCTGATGATGAATTATGATTACGAATTCTCATTAAAAATTCTGATGAAGAATTCTTATTACGAATTCTCATTACGAATTCTAATGATGAATTCTGATTAAGAATAATCTTTAAGAATTATGATTGTGAATTCTGGTAACGAATTATGGATATGAACTTGTATGAAGTTCGACTCCATAATCTTATGATAAACAGAATCCTAATATTCTTGTATTATAGATTCTGAATTCATTTACTTACTTTGTGAACATTCATATTGTCTACATTAAAAATATCAGTTTTAGTTATGATTTCACTCGTTATTTTATAAAATGATGATGTGCTTTTAGTTATCAACTAACCATTGTTTGAGTGACATGTGTACAGGTCCATCCAAAATTCAAGGAAAAATATGACCATTGGGGGAGGGAGCTGACCGTTGGAGCTGAGCCAATAAATAAGAGCTCATTTGAAAAGAGCAAAACACTTGACAACATCTTTGACATCTGTGCTTACATGTTGGTGAAGTGATTTCTAGAGAGAGAGGCTTATATAAACTCTCAAGCTTCGTGAAGAATGTTTGAATGGCTTGTCCAAACCTTTCTTCATGCAGAATTTCTTCGTGAGACTCCGATTGTTTCTTTTTTACAATCGAGGGATTCCAGGGATAGGATGGAAGAGTCGCCAACTACCAGATAGTTGTCGGCTTCTAGGTATAGCAAGATAGACTCCGATATTTGTATCGAGGGCTTACCCTAGTGTGGGTAATACTAACTTTACGGAATGAACAAATCAAATGACTTCTTATCTAGGGTTTTTGGATACCCTCCTCTTTGAGTTAATAGAGTTTATACTTGGTACTTGTAGTTTTACAACTTTGTTTTCCATTGGGAATTTTTTGTTAAGGAGAGAATAACTTTATTATACTTCTTTACTTGTACTATGATTTAGTTAAATTCTATATGATATAAGGTAGAATATTATTTTTTGTAAACTTTTGTTATGTTTTATTTTTGGAATCACTTTTTCGGAATCAATCAAGTCGATAGAACATAGAGGTGTTTTGAATTTTGGTTATGAAAAATTTCCTTAGGGATTTTTTAAAGTATACAATTCACCCCCTCTTGTATTAGAGAATCTCATACTTATATATTTTATCCTACATTTGATATTATAGAGAATTTCATACTCACAAAGCATCTAACATAATCCATTTGATCAATAATATAAAACTATAGGAGAAACATTATGTATGGAGGAACACTCAATTGTCTTTACCATTTTATATTTAAAAGAATGCCACTACACCTCCACTACAAAAGATAACTCACTACATCCCTTCTTCACACCTATAAAAAAACATAGATAACCCAAAATATATAGAAATATGCTTTCGAAATAACTTTCCTTATCCTAGATTCCTCACATGGGGTATAAATCCAACCACGGAATACCATTATTGAAAACCAAAAGGGGTTACCTAAAGAAGATGTCACATCCTTCAAGAATCACTTTTATTTTATTTCATTCTCCTCCCATTAAATCATTCTTATTTTATGACAGTATAATAACCTCATTATCCTAAATATAATTATTTTATATTATCTGTTAAGTATATACACTGATTCATATTTCCTTATAATGGGATACACAATCATCATTCGTATGTACATCGAACAACCACCTCAAGACCTGATATTACTCATTCGTCCATTTCCACATTTCAAGGCTGGGAATAATAATGGAATTTTTGATTTCATATGATATATATAAATATAAAATTTATTATGTCTCTATTATTATTTATTTATTATACAAAACACACCACCATGATTTAAATTTTGTCAGAATATAATAAATTCCATTATGGATGTGTGGTCTACAACATCTTCAAAACTAAGAGATTCATTCACACATTACATGGAATGTATTTAAGATGGGTTTAATAATGATATGTGTTTTATATGAATAGATATTTATATTATAATTATTGTAACACCCCAGAATGATAAAGGGTTAAATGACTAAGTGATATGACTCATGTCAACAAGGTGCACCTTCCTTTTCGGGAGCCTGTCTGTTTAGAACTCCACATTTAAGTGTGCTTGTCCTGGAGTAGTGATCATGATAGCTATATACATTCTTTCATTCAATAATCCATGAAAAAGGAAACAATCTTCTTGTGTACGTATGACCTATCTTCTTTAGAAATATTATATTTTATATCATATTTCTATAATTTATAGATAATTAAAAATATATTTATTGAAAATATATTAAATTTATAACATTTTTAAAATTAGTTAAATTATAAAATAATTATTTAGGTATGTGGACAATGAATAATAATCCAAAACATATATCAAAAACAAATTCGTTATTAACCAGAACATAATGTTTACATGAAATTGACAATAAAAAGGTAAAATAAAGTCATAATAAAATCATATATGGTAGGAAATATAAGAATATTGATATTTATTATGTTTATGATAAACATATATTTACTATACATGAGTTTTTAACATTTACTATTTATATTTATATTTAAAGTAAATATTTTCTCATCTCACTTTTATTTTGGTGTGATATATTCTATATTATAATAATATTATTATTTTTTGGTGTATATATAGTTATTTGACATGAAATATAATTAATTTAATTGATTTCATGATACGAAATGTTTAGATTGAGTTTATTCTTTCTCATACCTCAGGATTCCAAATTTACTCAAATTTTAATGAGATTTCAAGTCTGTCTTTTATTTCTATTAAACTTATACCTTATTTACAACTCATTTATTTGGTTCCTTGTATGTACTAAACATTATATGATTATTGTCATTATATTTATTGTTTTTATCTATCCTTTTTATATTATCATTCTGATGGGGTTTATTGTTCTGATTTTATCAAATTGGATAGGTAATGTTTTCTCAATTTTCCTGCTTTGAGACACATGTTATATTATGAACATATATTATTTTACAAGGTTTATATAAAACCCTTTGACATGTTGAATCTTGAATAATATTCTTTTAATGGTATTTTAATATTTAATGAATGTCATTCTGTAATAGATATTATGATTCAATGTTACCATTGTGGTAGGTGCTTACTACTACAATCTCATAATTTATCTGGATTTCATAGGATTATAATTCCATTGAAAAAATATTATGACCTATATCTCAAGAATTATCATGTATTTTTTCTACATTGGTTGTTCATTTGTATCCATGTAATAGTAACATTTTCCCACACCTTGTTATTTTTGATAAATACGAAAAAAAATTATTAAAATTTGATATAATGTCTTTGTTCGGTAAAACATTTGTTCATTTAATAAACCATATTTCCTATATATGTTTTCAAAAGTGTTTTTAAATGATATTTTAAACTCATTTTCATGTAAAATTGTTTCAAATGTGTTTTATTTTTTTTAAAATCAAACCATTTTCAATATTCATTTTTAAATTTTAAAAAATATTTTCAAATAATAAATATTCAGAATGATTTTACGAAATTCCACTATAAGTTTTCAAGGAAAAATTATTTCAAAAAAGATTTATATTTATATATTTTTTAAATGATTTTCAAATCATATGATATATGTTTTAATTCAAATTTCATTTGAAGTTTTTTATTTAAAAACTATTTTTAATGATTTTCAATGATTATATTTATATTTTTAAGAAGAATAATATTAAAAAAATGATTTAAATGTTTTTCAAATGATTTCAAAATATTAAATTATATGTTTTTTGAATTAGTTTAAAAAATAAATATACTTTGAAAACAATTTATGTTCCTATATTTTTATTTCCATAAATGATTATTTTCCTTATGAAATGATTCATGTGATCTTCTAAATCCTTCTCTATATAATATTTTATACATCGATATTTTTTTCTTTACCAGGCTTATGATCCAATGATACAATTCTTATTCTTTATTTGAATGATATATGTTTAAGATTAAATTTCTTTTATTAAACCTATTTCCCCTCCATGGGATTTATCATGATAAAGCACTAATAAAACCCACTTCCATTTACAGGTTATTCTATGTTGAAATTATTATAAAAACAAACGGTTTTACATGGGAAATGATTAGATAAAATGTTTTTTGTAAATAATTTAATTTCATGTGTTATTATATGATGTTTATGAAACCTATCTATTTTTATGGGCCATGATATAATTAATGTTTAATTATCTTTTGTTAGACGTATATATAATTTCCCAATGATATTGGTGGGACCTATATATTCATCAAACTAATTGGGTAAATATTTATATCTTGTGAGATATACATCGATAGAATGGGTTGTTAACGTTGTTCAGTAAATGACTTTGGCTCTTTATATGGTCTTCTATGTGAACCATGACTACTAAGATGGTCTTAGGAGTGAACAGGGACTACAATCATCATTATGTTAGTGAAACTTGACTACGAATAGGGATTGGGGAGTGAACACGTTCCAATACAAGGAAAGGCCTATGACTATGGATGATATTATATCTCGTCTAGTATATATAACCATAAAGCGGTTCCCTAATAGGTTTTGTAAATAATCTGTGTCTTCTAGGGAATGATTTTATATTCTTATATATGTGAGAGAAAATTCTATGTCTTATTTCTATGGTATTTTCTAAAGTTTTATCCACTTGATTCCATTATGATTCATTTCTTGTTCCCTTATAATAATTTTTCTATGACTCATTAACATGATCATTGATATGTTTGGAATGATCATCAAAATTTTAACATCATGTTCTATAACCTTGGGGTATTGATTTTTCGTACATGTATTCTTATCTACGATTATTGAGTATATAAACTCTCATTTTGTTATGTTTCCATTCACTTTGTTATGAAGAAATGATTTAGTTTAGAGTACTAAATAGTATGATCGGTACAAGTGATGTTTGGTATTTTCAAAAAATTATAATTATGTGTTCCATGATTCTAAGGACACAAAATTATTGTTTTCTTTAGGCATTTGGTTTTGTAATGTGAGGAATATTAAACTAAAAAGGTGTAATATCCTAGTATGTTAGGTCCGGGTCACTATAGATGGTATTATTTGAAAGGATTAGTCAACCTTTGGATACTAGGATGATAAAAATTTAGTGGTATCCTAATGATATTTCTAAGTACACTTATAGGGATTCCTCTAAGGATAACCATAACATGTGATAGATTTAAAACAATCTATCGTAATTTATACATCCAATTAATGATTTTACATGATATTATTGTTTTTTTCATTTATAAGTGTTGCTCATAATATAATTTAATGTTTTATTATATTTTGGGTAATATAAAGAACTATGATAATGTTGAATGTGATAGATAATATGATGATGATATGTCAAATGGGATGGTCACAAGAGAAGAGGATATTGTGATGATTCCTAATCAGTTTTCATGGAACATGACTAACAATGTTTACATGAACTGGCCATCAGTCTCCAAAAATAATAAAATGAAGGAGGTTTTTGAGAGATCATGTAATGTAAACCACAATGGAAATTTTTTTTAGTTTCCTTTGTTTTGAGAATGTGGAAGGAAGCACCCACATTATTTTATTAGTGGAATGGTTAGATGTTTTTACTATCGAAAAAGAAAACAAATAAAGTTAATAAATATCTAAAATTGGATGTTTGGTTTATGAAATGAGAAAGAATAATTGACTACCTAATGCATCATTTATTGTTAAATGAATTAAATATTGAGTTAATAGGTGTTATGAAAATTGATGTCCTATGTGGAATGCTCTAGAACATAATCAAAAAGGTAGTATGAGTAATTGTAATGTTGATGATAATGAAGATAAAATAGGTGAAATGTAAAAGGGAAGGGGTATATCGTAATTGGATAATGTAGAATTTTTAATTCCTTAGATATGAGATGGAATAATCGAAGTGTTTATTTATTTTGATTCATGAACTTGGAATTTTGAAATATATAAGGATTATTATATTTTTATCTATGTATTTAAAAAAAATATGTTTAATTGTTCTAATATACTAGAATGTTAATTTAATTTAAATTTAATATTCTTGGGATACATATTATTAATGAAAATATATCCCTTAATATTTTATTTATGTCATATCAATGGAGTTTGAATAAAGTGTATTATATGATCCTGATTACCAAGGAACTGATTAATGATTTGTTGAAAAAAAAATTTATACTATCATTGATTGAGTTTATTGTATTTTTGGATTTATGAAATATATAAAATAATCATTATAATAAATAATAATTTATTTTTTCAATAATAATTTATGATAATTTCCAGGTTTCAAGAGAATGCACCATGAAGGTATTGATATGTTTGGAATTTGAAAAATAATAGATACTTTATAATATATGGGAGGTCAATGATAACCAATTATTGAAAAATCTTAAGACCTTCACTCTTATGTTTTTCACAATCATAATTAAGAAGGGTTATAAGGTTATCCATTTATAAAATGATTAATTTTATTCTCTTTATGTGGTTTTTGAAATTATATTTTTATATCACCATATTTGGATTTATAAATAGTGGATAACATGTGATAACCATTTTTTTGTGATAATGACATATAGAAATACTAATAATTCAACATATGGATATCACGATCTTCTAATGGTTTTGGAATGTAAAATAACCATAATTTCAAGGAAAAAGAGACGAAATGGAAATTGATCATGGAACAAAAAATGCTGAGTTTTTCCTAATGTCATGTAATTATATCTTCACATTGAAATTTTTCAACATCCAAAAAACGGTCTTGGAATAAAAATTTATCCTTTTACTGTCAGTTTTGATCATATAAAAGGTCTTTTTACAAGCCTCATGGGATTATGTATTTGTGATCATTTTCATTTTTCAATCCTTCTTCCCAATCACTTTTATTTATAAAATAATTGTTAGATTTCTATTTTGTGTCCATGTTTTCACATTACACCTATGTTATCCTTTGTTGGAACCTTGTAATGAGTTACTTTTTTAAACCATTATGTTTACAAAATTCCCATTTTAAAGGATCTTTTTGTTTTCATTTTTATAATGTCTGTTTCAATGAAAGGAACTTTTTATTATTAATCCATTGATAACCTAAAATAATTTCAAGGGTAAAATTTATTTAAAGGGGGTATACTGTAACATCCCAATTTTTTTTGAAATGTATTTTTTTAATAAATTTAATCTTTTTTATTTCATTCATCATGTAATATTGATTGTGTTATAAGAATGAAATACATTTTTCCAACAATCCAAGAAATAGAATGTTAATATTTCACTACAGAAAGAAATTTTATTATCTTGTGGTACATGTGCAACTACTTTTGGAATGTGTTACAAAAATTTCCGAGTTCCATCGATAGATTATGCGTACCTCTTAAAAAGATAATGTATGAACATTTTATTTGATAATTTTTATGACATGAAACACTAAGCGTGTTAGTGAATATAGTCTCTAGAGAATTTATAATAATTTTAATACTTTAAATTAGTTCAATATATTTTTTATCTTTCTATACATGACACACTGATATAGAATACATCTCACGTAATAATGAGTTTCTTTTATGTCTTGTGTTAAAAGAAAGACCGAGTTTTACCAAACAACAATATATATTATTAATATATTTCTATTTTATATATTTAGATATAAGCGAGTCGTAAAATTAGTAGTTATGAAATGGCTCATCTATCATTTGAAAATATATGGTTTACAAAAATATTATATGAATTTATATGTTATATAATAATTTTAATGGAATATAAGAACCAAATGAATATAAAAGCAATATATTTTTGGAAAACAGTTTTTATACAACTAAAAAAGTTTTGAAATAATAAATTAAATTAATTATAATTACTATATGATATTAATTTAATATAAATATTATATAATAATTAAAATATGTTTTATATTCGTCTAATAGATTTTGTAGTCATAAGATAAGAATATACCCAATTCGATATATAAAATACTATATTTTTATAATGGCAATATTTCCACTTTTTGAAGGAGATCATATTTTATGTCCAATAATTGGAACTTTAATAAAAATAACATATATATATATTTAATTTTTTATATAGAAATAGAAAAAATATTAGGGTTAATTTTTAGAATTTTTTGGAGAAGAATCATTTCTTAATGAGAAATAAAAATACAGAATTATAATTCATTGCAACATTTTCATATAATTTATTTAAAATGAAAAATTACATTTTAAAATGTTTTAAAATTTTAATTAGATAATTTTTATATAAATAAATATAATTTAGGTCATTTTATTCTATTATATATTGAAATTGGATTTAAAAACATAAAAATCATTGGAACATTGTTAATTTAACAACCATCATTGTCATCTCCCAAGCGAGATTTTATTTACATTTTTATTGCCACATATATGATTTAAATTTGGATATATTGATTATTTATTTATAATAAAAATAATTTATAATTTATAATACAGATAATTTAGTGTATTACCAAAAATATTCGTTAATTTAATTAAAATTAATTGCATCAGTTATGGTTAAATTAATCATTACAATGGAATAATAATTATTCTTAATGGATAAAATGTACTATGATATTGTAAAAAAGTTATTTCACTGTAATATATATACCATATCTTCATATGGATCTAATCTTAACTGTTATTTGACTCACTTTCGATGGGAAAACCATTGGTGGAATTCCGTTTTCCAAAATTTACAAGACTACCACTCCTCCACTATAAAAAGTCCCAATATCCTCCCACATAATCACACATATAAATATTCATTTCATTGAACAAAACCTTCCAATATACATCCACAAAATATCTGCCCACATCCTATAGGCCTACCCTTGAGAATAAATCCATCCTAGGAATCCCTATGGTATAAACAAATCAGTGTTATCCAAAGAAGATGTAACATTATCCCCCAAGATCTTTTGTTTTATTACATTTATTCACCCATAAAATTTTATTACTACATTATTATATAAAATAAGATATTTTCAAAATATAATATTATGTTTTAATGTTAATTTTTAGACTTACACTTGCACATAGTTTAATCTAATGGGTAACGAACATCTCGATTATGTGTATGGAGAACTAGTGCCTCATTAGACAAAGTTGTCCATTTTCCAATTACAACATTTTATGGCTAAGAATTATGATGGAAAATATATTTATAAATTATATATATGTTATTTATTAAGTCTTTATTGTTATTTATTTCTTTTCTAACACATACCTGAATAATTTCCAATTTGAGTAAATTTGATAACGTCGTTTGTGGAAGTGTTGTCTACCGCCTCCTAACAGTGATGTGATTCGAACATAGGATACATGAAATGTATGAAGTATGGTTTTAATAAAAACTGTGTGACATAATAAATATTTTAAATTAAATAATTAATTATATTTCTCAATATATAATATATATCATTTTCATTATTACCCTTTCACACACTAAAAATTGATAATGTCCATCGTAGACGTGTGCAATACCACCTCCTTGACATGATGTGATCCAATTAACATCATGAAAAAAATATATACAAGTATATATGATTAAATAATGTGTCATATATGATATGATTATCATTATAGAAATATATATTTTTACTTACCTTCTTTCTATAACGATCATTGAAAAATGGAAATGTTACTCATGTATATGTACGACTAGCTATCTTCGCGATTTTAGAATCAGATAATTATTCATAAAAATAATAAAATATTGATTTTAAAAGTATAATTTATGTATAAATATATTAATTATATCATTTTATTATTATATTGAAGTTATATTGTGTCCCCTTTGACTATTGTTGACCTAGAAAAGATGTCTTCGATATATAAACCGATTTTTTAAACCACTCAACAAAAACATAATTGATAATGTTGTTTTATACAACATGGTATCATTTGAAATAAATGTAATGATAATCAATAAAAAATTATCTCCATACATTACTTAATTAAAATAAATTTTTTATTCAATAATATAATGATCTGTGAGAAAAATTGAACACATGAAAAGGAATCTTTTATCAATTTACATTTCATTGAGATTTTTTTATGCACATAGTTTATTTTATATGATTAATATAAAACAAATTAACATGTTATATCATGAATATAACAATTCCAATTATATTATATGTCTAATTTAATGTTATTAATTCATTGAAATTAGGATTCAAATGTCTCAATGTGGATTGAGACACTTTTGAATGTTTAAGGATTATTTTCATCAACAATAATTTAAATGATATTTCATTTCCATTTGAGGACATTATATTATAATTATTTAATAATTTATTTTATTTTACTCTCCACAAGGTATTCATGACATTTTCCATGTATTAGATCTATTTTTTCATTCATTGGTACACATGATTTTTATAAAATGTTTGAATGAAAACCTGATATCAATTTTATAATTTTTCAGAAAACGTATTTTCATCTAAAGAGAATGTTTCATTAAAATGTGTTCAAAATTTTATTTAACCATTAATAAAATCATTTAGTAAAGAAATATTTGGTATTTAACCGATTTTTTTATAGGAATACTTTTTTTGATATCCGAACAAGGCATTTTTCAACCCTGTTATCGTGAAAAATGAATTAGGTTTTTACATCATACGACATGTAATGATTTACCCATTGTCCAGTCTTCGATGCTTTATTTTCTTGTTTAAAAAAAATAATTTATAGAAAAAAATTAAATAAAATAATTTTTTAAGAAAATACTTATCAAAATAATAATGATATTTTCCAAATTAATGTTTTTGAATTATAGTATTTTTATTCATCAATGAAAAAACACTTTATTTCTACTCTACTAGGTATATATTGTATTGATACAATCAATAGTTTTCTTCTGGATGGTTTACGATTTATTTGTACAATGATATTATTTAAATTAACTTAATTTATTCATTTTATTATTATTTTAAATAAAAAAAATTGCATATGATCATTTGGAAATGAATTTCATCAATATATCCATATAATTTATCATGGATGTTAATATTTCTTAAACTATATGCCATTTAACATATGGTGACTATATTGATAGTTATTTTATTATTTGGGAATATATTTATATATATGTATTCTTTATTCAATATGGTAATTTCATATGGCATATTGTTTATTTGATACGAGGAATGATTATAAAATTAATAACCGAGGTTGGGGACCATTTTTGAATTTCCAGATGGGTTGGGGCTGATTAATCTAATCCCTTCGATGCATCAGTAGTCTCATGAGATGAAATTAGTTGGAAAACACCTTCATGGATGTTTCCAAGAAGAGTTTATGTATTTCTACCCATAGTGTTAAACTATTCA
Source organism: Viscum album (assembly GCA_963277665.1). Lineage (NCBI taxonomy): Eukaryota > Viridiplantae > Streptophyta > Magnoliopsida > Santalales > Viscaceae > Viscum > Viscum album. The sequence continues at coordinate 2,042,473,864 of OY728126.1, read as the reverse complement.
AAATAAAGATATTGAAAATATAGTTATTTATGCACCATATACATGACATCCAATAATTAACAATTTCCTTCATTTTCATTTGGTTTTTTTTATCCATGAGATTTCTTATCAAGACAACTTTCGATGAATTTTTTCCTATTTCATTGATTAAATAGATGGGTTTTTAATTTCTTAACATTCCATGTAGATTTTTCTTTTCCAATATATTGAAATGGAATTCTTTTTTGGGTGTTACCTCAGAAATATTTTTATGATCATATTGATCATTTTTTTATTACATATCATGAGTGTTAAGTTATTTTACATGCCATAATAATTATTCTCCTTGATTCATTATTGATTCCTCCAAACATTACCCTTACATTATATTTGGGATCAACGTTGTTATGTTTCATTCCCCATGAATCCATTAAGAATACTATGAAAGAGAGGCATGGATATATTTAATGTTATCAAGTATCCTTGAAAGAAAAAGAAATTATGTTTTAATTATTTTATTTATTTTTTAAAAAAGGATCATGTATGTATCTATTTTACTAATACTACCAAACTGGTCGGTCCTTTTGGATTTTATTCTTAATAATCATTCCAATGTAGTGCTAGTAGACACCAGCTCTGGGAATTTTGGGGTTGGGTCACTACAGTCAGTAACAAAGGAATATTAGTAACAAACATTGGATGTATATTTATAAGACATATTTTAGAGAACACAGTTCTATGGTATATTTTGAGGATAATTATATAAAAAATCATTGAATTTTGGTGAAATATAAATTTTTTTTGGACTTCAACAAAATGAATACAAGTCTATATATTAAAAGTGGATGTTGTTCCGGCACAAAAGTTCCTAGGGGTAACAACTACAACAATGTGTGTCCGGCCTAATTTGATAGAATCTGGTACATGACAATAGGCATAATTGCATACCTATATTGAAACTCCCAAGGTATTAGCATATGATAATTCAAATTCTCATTACAATTAACTTTGAAGGATTTGGAAATTGTATAACCTATCATAATCCTAATTTATTTAATAATTTAAAATAATTTTTTATGATTTATATATTCTATAAATTATATTGTTCATTTCACATTATGACAATTGTTATTGACATATTTATTTATAGTTTTAATCATTGTGTGGAACCAGATGGAGTCAAGTTAACATTGAACATGATGAGAAAGATGGTGAAAATGAGAAACAAAATGAGGTGTTGATAGGAGTGAAATATAATATGTTTTTGCGTAATTAATTATTCTAAAGTATGATAAATAACTTATGCATTAACCAATTAATGAACTCACCAAATAAGATAAGGATAGAATTTTTTAAGAGTTCATTTGGTGGAGACTATAGAGGGGAGAAGGTTTCATTTCCATCATGAAATAAATTTTTCAGGAGACAGATTAGAAAGTGTCTCAATAGAACATAAAAATATTTTATGTGTTTGAAATAAGGATATAATTAAAATAATTTATGAGGTTAAATTATTAGTGCATTGATCGGAAATGAAACTAACCCTAAATAATAATTTATTGTTCATTTCCATGATGTAGGGAAGTATGCTATTACCTATAAAAAATTCCCACTTCAATATGATAAAATCTAGAGCAAGGATGAATCAATTGTAAATAAGTCGATGAAGTATTTATAAATGCATCTTGTAAGGAAAATCTTATTTAATATATTAGTTAGTGATTAAACTTATTTTGAGGATGACATTCATATTTATTTAGGAAAATATATTAATAAGGTTTTGGAAAAGGATAAACTATATATAGATTGACAACCAATCAAATCCAAAAAGTATGCGGGTCTTGAACACATGACCGACAGAAAAAAATGGTTTCACAAAAACCTCTAACATATTAAAATTCCTATTTAAAATAACAATATGTTTTGAAATAAAATCTAATGAATAAATATTAATTATTATACAGTATGGTAAATTTAAATTTTTAGAGATTAATGTCTTAACAATAATTTATTTTGATAAGATCTAGGGAAAAATATTAAGATTATCACTCTTTTATGTGCATTATGATCTGTCCAAATTGTATTTTATTACCTCATGGGTCAATTTGAATTTTTAGATACCTATTCCTTAAATTGATGGATGAATTAGATTTTGATTAAAGAAAAAACCAATGATAAAAATTTTATTTATATAAATAATTTATCTAAGTGTATTTCCATATATATTTTTCAGTTAGATAATTACATTTCACTAAGAAAATGATAAAAAAATGTTTCCCTAATACCTATATTTTTGTTGAACCGATGCTCTTATCAATCATCCAAGATTTATGGTTTTTTGGACTTAAAATTATACTTATCATTCAGTTGTTTGGGATTGATGACCTCAATCACTCCATATAAATATTTATTCTTTCCTATATGTAATTATCTTTACATTCCACTAAATTTATCTTATGTAGATTACCTGTTATATGTTAGTTCATGTGACCTCTGTACTTCCCTTTATCTCTATTCTAGATGATTTATTACGAGAACTTATCTCGATGTGGGATTCAATAATAGTAAATATCAAATAATCTATTACCATGGTCATGATTAAATTATGATGATGAAATTTAATTAACTTTTGGAGAATGTATCTACTCAGAAATATAATGTAGGAACATTGTATTTGATAGTTGATATGACACGCAACACCAACCATGTAAGGGAATATAATATCTTGAGAATTTATTATATATTTACTATTTCAAATAAGTATAATATATTTTATATAATGCAATGCATTTAACCCTGTTTTAGCAGATATCAAACACAAAAACGAATTTCATTGATGGAATTTGTTACATATAAGACTGTGTTTTAATGAACAGTAATATATATTATTAAAATATTTTTAATTAATATATTAAGAAATAAGCACTAGGTTAAAATATAATTCATAAATACTGTTATTTAATTTTGATGATATATTTTTTACACAAATATAAACTGAATTTATATGTTCTAAATTAATTAGAAATGAATATAAAAAAACAACTGAATATAAAAAGATTGTTTTTATAGAATACTATTTTCATGCCCACAAAGATATTTTAACATAACATACTAAATTTATCATAATTATTGAGTTTTATTAATGTAATATATATATATATATATTATTTTCAATCAGTTAGATTTTATACTTATCTAATAGAGTTTATATTCGTAATATGTAAACAAAACCAATTTTGAACGTAAAATACTATGTTTTTATAATGTAAATTTTACCATCATTTAATAGAGAACCTACTTTAAGTACAATTTTTGGAACGTGTATAAGATATATATATGTCCAAATAAAATTAACTTTTAAAATATAAACACAAAAATTTTGTTAGGGTGAATTTTTGGTATTTTTCTACGAAGTTTCATTTTTAATGAATAATGAAAAATTACTATTTTTTAATGGAAAACTGAATTTTCAATAATTTATTTACATGGTTAAATTATATATTAAATTATTATCTAATATTAGTAAGATAATGTTATAAAATTTAATACAATATAGGTAATTGGAGAAAAATTTCATTGAAATTTGATATAAAAACATACAATACTTTTGATCATTTTTTACTTTAAAACAAGCATTGTCATCCTGTCTGGGGGACTAAATTTAAATTAATTTTATACAAAATATGTGATTTTAATTTGAAAAAATTTATTTATTATTTGTAATAATTAAAATATATAATTTAAAATTTGTTCAAACTAGTTTTTACATAATGTATTAGTGAAAATAATTAAAATTAATTACATCGAATAAGGTTTAATTATGCTTACCAAGAGACTAATCCATAATCTTCAAGGACAAGAGGATCTTTAAACATCATAATAAGATATTTAATGTCATAATTAGACATTATAATCAATTTTATAATATTTTTACAATTATTTTATCCCCATTCAATGGAAAAAATATGTGCATAATTCCCTTTTTCAAAAATTACAAGATTTCCACTCCTCCCCCACTATCAAAAGGGATCTTCTCGTCACACTTACTAACACTTCTCAATACACTTTTCCTTGACCATGAAAATATCATATAGATCCTATAAATACCTGACCTAATCTTCAAATAATCCCATAAGAATAAATCCATCCATGGAATCCCTTTGGAAAAAACAAAAGGAGTTACTCAAAGAAGAGGTAACATCATTCCTCAATGTATTTAGTTTTATCTGATTCTTCACCACATAAAATTATATCATTCCATTATTATATAAAAAATATCCATAATACTCTATAATTTTAAGGTTATGGTCTATACATAAACATACTCACACTTCCATCTAGTGGGTAATGAACTTAACATTTATGTGTACAGTTATGTATCGTCTCACGAAACAAAGTTGTCCTTTTTCATTTTAATGAATTCATGGTTTCGAATTATGATAAAAAATTTTTTTATAAATAATACATATGTTACTTAATATTTATTTTTGATCTTGAATTTAATTTATATTATATACCCTTGTACATTCCATTTTTTGTATATTTGATAACATTGTTTGTGGATGTGTGGACTACAACCTCCTAAAAGCGATGTGATAAGATCACCCGATACATGGAATTAATAATGGGTGGTTTTAAATTATCATATATTACATTATATATATATATATATGATTTTAATTAATAAAAAACACATTTATGGATTTCTAATATATATCATTATCTTTATTACCCATTCAAACACAAAAATGTGATAACACCGGTCATGGACGTACAGACTACCGCCCCCACAAAATTATTTAATTCCTTTTACATCATAATAATTATATATAAAATAAATTTAATTAAATTTTATGGTATTTATTATATAATTATAATTATATAATTATACTGGGTTACTTTTGTTCTATCAATAATGATCATTGAAAAAATGGAATAATACCCATGCGTATGTACTACCTATTATCTCAATTATTGTAACATTAGATAATTTTTCATAACCATATAAAATGATTTATTTTAATAGAATAATTGATGCATACATATAATCATAATTTCCTTATTATTATTTTATAAATGTTATATAATGGCCACTTTGAGATTATTTGACTTACAGAAGTTGTTTTTAACACATAAACTGAATGTGTTAAAAACTACCTTTGTCAAATTAATTTATTAAGTCATTGTATAAAATTTGGTATTTAGAGAAATAAACATTATTAATAAAATTTAATAGGTTCCCAATAATTTAAATAATTATAATAATTTCTTTTTTTGAAATATAAAGACACATGAGGCAAATCAGACTCCAGATAAGGGATTTCATCTCAATTTACTGTCCCTTAAGACATATTTTTTATTATCCATATACTTTATATTATATGGTGTATATATTTACCATTGACATGATATATCATGAAATTATTTATTATCATGACATTATATGTTACATTTACTTTTAATTATTAATTTATATTTTAATTAAAATGTTGCAATGTGGTATAGGAAACATTGGAATGTTTAAAGATTATATTCCTAAAGAATAATATTAAAGATATTTAATTTCCATTCATGGAAATTATATGACCATTATTACATAATAACATTAATTTTTCACTAAAATTTTTATTCATTTCATTTTTCAAGTATTAGAATAATTTTTTCATTCTTTGCTACTCATGTGTTATAGAAATATTTTAATGAAAATCTGAATTAATTTCTCCCTTTAGTTAGAGAACCCATTTCCTTCTAAATATCATGTTTTATTATAATGTTATAAAAAATTATTTTAACCTTCATAAATGATTTAGTGAAGACATGTTTTTCCTTTTCCCATATTTTCAATGGATTAATCTTATATCTCTCTTAATAATGAATTTTTTAATCAATTTACTATGAAAAAGGAATGTTCATGTACGACGTTTAAAGATTTACCAGCCACCATTTCATTAATGATTCATTTTCTTTGTTTAATTCTTAGTTTTTAAAAAATTATAATATTAATTTTCAAAGAAAATTTGTTTAATATAATAAAAATATATTATTATTATTTTTAAATATAGTATTTAAATTCATCAACGACAATTACAATTTATTTCATGTTCATTAGAGCTATGTTGTATTTATACCAACGCTAATCTTCCTCTAGGTGGATTATGATTTATTTTTCTAAGGTTAGTATTCTCATTCACTTACTTTAATCTTTTCGGCCACCGTTAAATATTAATTATTCTATGATAATTGATATTAAATTACTAAATATTTGTATCATTTATCATAAATGTTTATGTTTCCCAAATTGTGTTACATTTCAAATATGATGTCTACATTGAAAGTTATTTTATTATTTTTGTGAAATAATTATAATTCCATATTGATTATTTTTTATGAATATTTGATTATGAATATATTTTATTCAATATAAGGGATAGTTTATGAAATATAAGGGTTTGGGTCTATTTAGTGAAATCCTTATGGGTTCTAGATGAGTTAATGTAAACCCATTGATGTATCGGTAGTCTGATAAGATGAAATTCATTATCAAAAAACACTTTGAGTTTGTTTCCCCGTAGAATATAATGTTTTCTACACATAGTTTAAAACTATCAAGAATGATGTTATTGATAATGGATGATTTAGTGTGGCTTTGACATGAAGTCTAATAATTAAGCATTTATTTTATTTTAACTCATCTATATTTTTCCATGAGAATTTGTGTCGACGTATCTATAGATGTATTTCATTCCAAGTTCATTGATGGAATAGAATTTTTTTAGTTTCTTACATTTTATTGTGGAATTTTTCTTACATATTTATTTAAATGGATGGTGATTTTAGTTATTACCTTTGAATATAGTTTATACACTTATCTCTCAGTTTTTTTGATTACATGGTATGTGTGTTCAGTTATTTACACTGACATAATTATCATTCTCATTTATTCATTATTTCATCTTCTATTATTTACCCTTAAATATAATTGGAAGTCACACTTATTATGTTTCCATGACACAAGATTCTGTGAAGTACACTATAAATGATACACTAGGATATACTATATGGAATAATGTTGTCTTCTAAAGAAGAAAATTATGTGGTAATTAGTTTATTCAATTGTAATACAGGTCTCATGTATGTATCTATATTTCCAATACTAATAAATACATCGGTCCACTGGGATTTTAATCATTATAATCAGTCAAATGTAATAGAATTAGATATCTGATTTTGGAATTCAAGGATAATGACAATATTTTTTAGTATCAAAATAAATTTATTTGAAACCGTGTGATTTAGATTAAAAAATATTACATAAAAAAATATATCAAATATGAAATTTGAGAATAGGTATAGAATAAAATAAATGAATTTTGGTAATATATAAATTATGTGGTTATTCAATGAAATGAATCCCTCTTGGGATACTACAAGTAGTCTTGATTCTGACATAGTTGTACCAAGTGGTAACAACTCTAACAAGGTTCATCGGGCATGACTCGTTGTAACATGGTACATCACAGTGGTCCTTACTGCGCAACTGGATCGACAGTCCTTGGGGATACACTATGGATAATTCAAACTATATTTACAATCATTTATGATGGATTTTGACAATAGATAACCAAGGTTAATCTTAAGTTTTTTAATATTTAAAATACTTTTTCTTGATTTTTATATCCTATAAATGATCATATGAATTTATCACTATGACAATTGTCATTCACAATATGCTTTATGGTTTTAGTCTATGGTTTGAACTCATATAGCTCAAGATAACATTAAACACAAAGGAAAAGATGGTGATAATGATAATCCAAATTATGTACTGATAAGAGTGAATGAAATTGTGTTTTATCCTAATTAGTTTTATAGAATTATTATTAACAATATCAACCATAACCAAATACTAGAATCACCAAAGATTAGAATGATGGTGTTTTATAAGAGATAAAGTGGTGGATAATATGGGTAGAATAAGTCTTTATTTCCCTAATTCAAGATATTTGGATGGAGACACCTTATAAAGTGACTCAACTGAAGGGGGAAATGTTTTTTGTGTGGGAAGGAAGAAAATAATGCAATGAAATTTCATGGAAAAAATAAGAGTGTGATGAAAGGAAATGAATTTTATCTGTAAGTATCTTTTATTGTACATTGTATTAGATGTTGGAAACCATCATATTACAGGAGTCAATTACCTCTTCTCTAAGATAAAATATTGAACACTGAAGGATCTATTTGAAAATAAGTGGTTGATTTTTCTTGTAATGGGTACCATTGAAAATATTTTTTGAAAGTATATTTAGAGATTGAATTTATTTCAATGATTTCCATAATATTTATTTTTCAAATTATATTAATATTTTTTAGAAAATGATAACATGTATCCTGGGTGATAACTAATAAACTCGAGCAAGGAATATGGTATTGATGTAAATAACAATGTATGATAAGTGTTTCACATGAACCACTAACATGGTCAATGTCCTGGTTCAAATTTCATTGGTTTTAATTAAATAACATGATGATGAAATATTAATGATGAAACATTAGTGTACATTATTTGATTATATACTAATATCATAACCATATTGGCCTTTTATAATAATTAGCGATAAAAAATGAATTTAAGTATTTCATGGGCCTTAAGATCTATTGAAAGTATATTTTAGTGCTTCAGGGAGAAAAGTTAATTTTTGGATACTACTATCAGGAAGTAATGTATAAATTTAAATTTTATAAAAGCACATACTAATAATGAAATTTGTAATTTTGGAAACCTGTTATGTATGTGTATTTACTTATATTAATTTGTAGTAAAATAACAACTCAACTCTAATAGAATGATAGAAAATTTTTTCTGGATTATTTTATTTCTGATGAACTAATTTTATTTTAAATAATCACAAGTTTATGTATTTGAAGCTCTCAAAATTATATTTATATTTATATTTTTAATAATTGACTACCTCAATCACTACCTAAAAATATTTAAACATTTCCTCTATGTTTGTATGACTAATTTCCAATAAAACTCTCCAATATATAGGCAATTTTATATGCTATTCAATGTATCCATTTTTACTTCTCATTCTCTATTTTTAAGAGGATTTATTACAAGCCATTCTCTTGATTTGTAATTTCAACACTATAAATATCAAATGATAGGTTAATGAGGTCATTTTTAAATATAGAGGCTACAAATTAATAAATGTGGGGATAATTTTACTCCCAGAAAATCTAAATAATGAACATTGTATTCAATAAAATGTATGACACACCACAAATTTCACATTAGGGAATATAATATCCAATGATTTTATTAAATAATTATTACTTTATATATGTTAAATATATTTAATATCTTGAAATTCACCAATAATTGATTAATTATATTTCACATGAAATAATGAATTTCATTGATGGATTTCATCACATGAAAAACCGAGTTTTTCCAAGCTATAAAACAAATTATTAATAAATTTGTTATTTAATATAATATGATAAAACCAAGAGAATAAATTAGTAGTTGTGAAAAAGGATGATGAAATTTTTAATATATATGGTTTATAATAATATAAAATGGATTTATCAATTATAAATTAATTAGATATGAATATAAGAACAAATTTAATATTTAGGGAATGTTTGTATTGAAAGATATTTTTCTGACCACAATGTTGTTTTAACCTAAAAATTTAAATTAATCACAATTAGGGAGTGATATTAATTTATGTTTTTTAATTACTATATATTCAATCAAATATTTCTTATATTTGACCAATATATTTGATTGTCATAATATAAGAACACACTCAATTTTACACACAAAATACAATATTTTTAATGAAATTTTACCACCTTTTAATGGTGATCCTATTTTATATACAATTTTTGGAAAATTATAAATCATATATATATATATATATATAATTTATTTTTTAATTAGAAACATAAAACTTTATTTATGGTTAATGTTTGGTATTTTTTAATGATGTTTTATATTTTATTGAATAATAAAATATATTGAATTTTAATTTAGAACTTCTTTTTCATATAATTTACTTTAAGTATAAATAATATTTAAATTATTTTTAGGTTTAAATAGGTTATTTTTATTAATTAATCCAATTTAGGTAATTATAATCAATTTTTCATTGAAGTATCATTTTATATTGATCATTCAAAGCATCTTTTTAAAGTACTAAAGTCTATTGGATGTAAATATATTTTTTAAAATATTATCTTATTGATAATGTGTTATGATAAATTGTAAAATGGTATCTTCTTTGAGTGTGTTATCCCTAAGAATGTAATTTTTAATATCTTTATGTTTTGTAGGGGAGTGATTTGAAAGGTTATTACAAAATTAAATTGAACTAGCATTATCACATATTATATGAGTTTTCGTAAAACCCCTCCCATAGTCAGTGAATATGTATTTCTTCTACAACACTTGAGCACAACCGCTTCCATCTTCTATATATTTTGCTTCAATGGAAGAAAATTTTATTGAGTTCAATTTCTTACATGACCATGAAAATAATTAATATCCTAATAAATGAAATGTTTTGGATTTTCCTTTCAAATCAATTATACAACCTCTATAATTTGCATATAAAATCATTTTAATTCAAAAAAATACAGACGAATAAAAAGGTCCTAAATACACTATTTCCTTAGTACAAAAAAATTATTTTATAGATTTTAAATGGTATTACATTTGATTGAATAGATTTTTTGAAAGTACGAATATATATAAGATTAATTCTAGTTGACTAGATATTATGTAATGTGGACTTCCTATCATACCTCCAAAAATCATTTGTACTATTGTATAATTTTTTTAAGAATATATTTGATGTAATTATTGTGGAATAGATATTACACTTCTTCTTTTTGTGAAATTTTACAACCATGAAAAAATTTAGAATCACCCATAATTCTCCTATCAAACATTAATTTCCTGAGATCCACAATGGGATCTATTAAAAAAAATTTCGATCTGAATATAATTTAATAATCATATATTTAAAGAATCATAACATTATTATTAACTTCTTTTATAAAAATAGTGGGATCTGTAGCTCCTTTACAATATTTTTTTCTAACAAAAATTTCGTCCATTTATCATGAAATGATCTTGTGGATTGTTTAAGTACATATAAATATTTCTTAAGTATATAAACATATACAATAGGATTTTTATTTTAAAAAATATGTAGTTTTTTAAAATAAACATCCTCTTAATAATACACATTGTGAAAATTACAATATACATTCATTTGAAAAAGGATTAAATTAATTAATGTTGTAAAGGATAGTATAATAAGAATAAATTCTAATCTTGAGTATAATATATATGTTTCTTCAAAGTCTATTTCTTCTTGTTGGTAATAAAATATAGCTACATGTCATTCTTTATTTCAAATAATAATTCCACTTTCATCAAATTTGATTTTGAAAACACATTTTAATCAAATTATAGATGTTTCTTTTTGTTGTTCCACCAAGTTCCCAACATTATTCTTATAAAATCCATTTTCATTAACTTTCATTTCCTTAATCTAGTATAGATCTACTAAAGCCTCAATAGAACATTTAGGTTATAATTACTAATGGAAATATATAAGTTCAATTTTGTATCTTATGTAACTTTTAGTCATAACATGTTGATCAACATAACTAATGATACAATCACTAGGATGATTTCTTAAAAAAACTATCATCACGGGCTCAAAAAATTGTGTTCATCTACTTAAGTTAAAATATATTCTGGAGTAAAAACTTTATAAAATATTTCATGTGTACTTTTTATATGAATTTAATTTTCTAAAAAATCATGAAAATCATTTTATGAAATAACATCGGAGGAGGATATTGTTTGGGGTTGTTTAAAAACAAAAGGGTAAATTTACTCAAATATAACATATATTTTTTCATTATTTTTATAATATTTATTTTAAAAAAACTTTTATTGTTTAGAAGTAATCGAACAACTTGAAATTATACATTAATTAGATTTAGGTGAAAATTCATATAGGTAATCTTTCATATTTAGGATGAATACTATTCTTCCAAAAACTCTGAATTAAGACACTTTGGGTTTCTGTGTAGTCCACAAATTAGAAGGGGTTTTTTATGAAATGGTACAATTAAAACTATATTTATAGTAGAGAAGGTTGTACTAATGTCTTCAGTATATAAAATATTTTCAATTGATTATTCACACAACATGGCTATTTATATTTCATGAATAATATGATTTGTTATTTCAAATAAAACATTTCATTGTAGGGTTTTAGTGTCTAAAAATTTATTTTTTATTCCTATCATACTACAATAAGTTTCCAAATTAGAATTTATATATTCTCCCCTTAATCATTATGATCAATTATCTGGGGATGGTTTGTCTTATTTTTTACATTGGCTATAAATGTTTTAAAATAATAAATGCATCAAATTTATTTTATTGAAAATAGACCCATGTGTATATAGTCTAATCATCATCCAAGTCATATATATAGTATTTTCCTACAATAATACAAATTTCTTAATAATCAAATAAATTATTGTTCACTAAATGTAAACCATTATTAGTTAATACTTCACTAATTGATTTAAAACTAGACATATGTTTCTAACTATATTGAGAGATGTCATATAATTTTTTAGAATAAAACCTATGATCCAGTAGATTTTTAACAGGTCTTTTCATAGTCAAATTACATATGTTTCTATGGTTATAGTGTCTTAAACATTTATTTTATAACTACGACTAATCATTCATTTCTCTAAGTAAATGTATGTTATTACTCCAATAGTCTTATATTCTAAGAGTTTCAACATTCTCATTTTTAATGGAACATTAAATAAATTCATCCTTTTAATTATGTACTACATATTTACAATTTCTATAAATCACAATGTAACACTCATCACATAATTGAATTATCCTCATAAGATTATGCTAAATATCATTAACAAAAAAACATACCAATAACAACTATGTTACATAAACAGATAACCACTTATTTAGAATATACATAAATAAGTCTTTTTCACTTTTAATGGATATAATAGTTTTGAAAAATATTTTTTACCATTCATATTCTAGGAACATGAACTATAAATATACCAATTATTTTTTATTACTGGTACTTTCATTATTTTTATGAATAGAAAAAAAATTCGAATTTGGGAACCAAAATCATCATAGGTATTATTGAGTCAAGTATCAACAACATTAGAGTCCACAATTGGTTATAAAAAAGTCTTAGATATATTTAATACCCCAATATTCCATGGTACGCTTGTCTTTGAATAATAAAATTGTGTGTGTTGTATGCAACATCGATTTCAATCACACCAAAAACAATTAAACTATATGTTATGAATAGTAATACCAATCTTTTGAATTTTTTTAAATTTTATCATTCAAAATGGGATTCATTTTTGGAGTCAGAATATCGAAATTTTCATAGGGTGAATTTTTATTATTTTTCGGAAAACATTAAATTTCTGATGAATAGGGGAAAACACTGAGTTAATGTTTAAAACCATATTTTTATTTAAATAATTATTTATTTTATTTAAATTTATTTTAAGTCATAATAGATAAATAATACAAATATAAGTTAAATTTAATTCATTGTAGTAAGTTTATAATAATTGTTGATATATAAATGTTTTATGGAACTTTTCACCGTCTTTTACCCTCCTCATAAGAGAATATTCAAATTTACATAAAAAATAATTTTACCACTTCTGTGTGTGGAAATTTAAAAATCTAAGAGACATGGTTGATTACAGTAAGTAAAATGTTGTTCTATAAGATGAAAATTATTTTTTGTGACTAGTAACTTTTTACTTTTATTTACCACGGTTAAAAGTAAATAGGTTAATTAAGGGTAAAAATGATATTATTATTACCCTAACACAAGTCATAATTATATTAGATAAGTATAATTAGACAAAAAATAAAATTAGGAATAAAATATAAACCTCATTGGTCCACTTGGATTAGATTAGGTCATTTATTAGTATTTAATTCAAAGAATAGATAAAAGAGATAAAATCAATGTTTAATAACTAAAACATTTTTAATATAGCGTTAAACATAAAATAAACTAGACTACAAATATTCATTAGAAAGATAAAAATATTTACTACATAATGAGTTTTTAGTTACATTTTTTAGAATTTATATAATTTAATTTATTTATGACACAATGATGATGCCCAAATTACCTAGTTAATGAAATATGAAAATAATTGATATTATAAATTATTAAATAAATGTATTTTGAAAAATTTTATGAATTACACTAATTTTCTAGATTAATATGACATATTATTTGTGGTTAGATGAATTTTGATCGAAGTAATAATGATGTCATGAAATTACCAAAAAAAACCTGATAGTGTCAAATTTGACATTAAAGTGTTTTTAAAAAAAATATTATATTAATAATTGATACTCTATTAATAAAAACATACTTTGTGGTAAAAAGACTTATATAATGATAGGTGTATCATTAATGAACCACTTTTGGTTCTCTTGGAACTATATATTATGTTTATTAACAATATAATTTAAAAATAAAAGATGCATGGTATGTGTCAAACTATATAACTAAGAGTACAATCTAAAAGATAATGTTAATATTGTGACCCAAACCAATCTAAAACTTGTTGGTTGAGTGTTTTTCGACCCATCCACACCTTATAATTTAAATAACACATTTTGTTCAATTATAAACCTTAAATGATTTTATTATAAAAAAATATTTCAATCTTTTCCTAAGGTGGCCCTCACCCCTCTAATAAAAGAGAACATTCCCTTCTCTCTAATTCACACAATGAAATCCATTTGTCCTGGCCAAACCCTGCAAAAATACCCTCTAAACTATACTCCCTTAATCGTAGAGTCCTTCCTATAGTAATTAATCTAACCTATGGACCCATTTTGAACAAATCAAAACAAAGAACCCGAAGAATAGGTAAATATATCACCACCTCTTTCAAGTTCTTATCTCCTTCCACTTTATTTGCCTTTATTGTTTTCCATTATAAAATAAAAACTTCAGTATCTTCTATATAATTTTATTTTATTATAAAAATGGTACAACCAATTTCTTTATTCCATCCATCCTTTGAATGACATGTCACCATATCTACGAACGTACGACTTACCGTCTCAACGTCATGGTGTAATTGTTATTCAATACATTATGAGTTGGATTGTTATAATAATGATGTGAAATTGATTTTAATTATATATATAAAATGATAATTATTATGTATATATGATATAACATCCAATTATATATTATTTTAATATCAAAATAATGATATTGTCGCTCGAACATATGTACGGATTACCATCTCCACGAACGCGATGAGATTCATTCCCCATCGTATCCATTCAAGAATAATTTTCATTTGCTGATTAAAAATAATGTTTAATGACTTGGTATCATTATGTATATGAATAAAATACTTCCCATAAATTACAAATATGACTCACATAATAAATAATATATAGTAAAATGAATCTATTAACACCCAAAATGATGATAATACTAAGATATTATTAACAAAGAAATATTAAAGGTTCATATATGATATCATATTAATGTATATGATTCTTGAATAATTTAATGAAAATTAATTCATATTTATACATGAGGTTAACCTACACTCGACAAAGGAATAGTACAAGGTAAGGGCTAATTTCACAATCCCTTTATTATATGTGGTTGTTTATATGTAATTATCTACATAGAACTCTTTATCCTCCACATCCATGTTTCTTAAAAATGTATTTCAAAACATTCCTAATATTTTATAGACTATGGGTTAAAGTCATTTATACCCTTTTTTGAAATTTATAAAATATTTATAAAGTAATTTTCCCATATCTTTCCAAATAAGGAAATTTTAACCTTTTAGAAAAATTTAAGGTAACAATGTTTTTTATCTTATACAACGGGTGAAGCTATTGTTCACCTCACCTTTTTTTATAATCCCAATTATTTTTTAATATACTTTTATAATCCCAATTAATGTTTATCTATATCCTAATTCTCTAAATATATGATATTCTGTTATCAAGATGATAATAATAATAAAATAATCCTGGAAATATGTTAATCATTGTTTATCTTATGATTATATGAGTTCTGAAGTACTTCTAACCCATTCAGATATGCTTTGAATAAAATAGACATTTATTAAGTCACTGATACTCTAAGGTCACTGATATAAACAGATAAACCGATATGTAGATACCAATTCTACCGATAGAACAGACAAGAGCTACTGATAGAATAAATCTACCAATACAAGTGCAAACAGCTACCGTTATGTACAAGAGCTACCGACAGAAACTGAGCTACCTATAGAACAGGTCAACTAGTTTTCTAAAGTATTCTATTATACACATGATCGTTGATATTTATATAGCTATGGATATGAATAAGTCTACCGATAGAACCAATTCATAGACAGTTGCTGATAGAAGTCAGCTGATAGGGAAATTCTACCGATACAAGCTACCGACCGGCCTACTGATACACAGACTAGCAACTGATATGAACCGACTGACATAGTCAACCGATACAAGTACAGATTCACCGATACATTGAGCTACCGATAGCCCAAGAGCTATCGATGGATTAATAGATACTGATAACAAGAGCTACTAATAGAATGAAGTCATCGATATATATAACTACCGATACAAGTTCAAAATATCTACTAATGGAAGGTCCTGCTACACAAAGTTCACTGCACACGTCTACCAATAGAAAGCTACTAATGATTGACCAACCAGTCAGACTCTATTCTCTCAATACTATTTATTTGTTATTCTAACTGTTACCATTGTTGGTTTAAATTTAGTTAATGTTATTTAAAGAATTATGATGCCATGTCAGAAAACAGTACCTAGTACCCATGCAGAAAGTAATCATTCCTTTTTTCTGGATATGAAAACTATAAAGGGATGGAAAGATAACCCTGCAAACGGGTGATACGAAGTGATACGAAAAAGATAGAACAAATGTGTTGTTGTGAAGAAGGAAAAAGTCTCACCAATCATTAAAACGTGGAGCATCAACACAAGGATACATCCATTCTCCAAGAACTCTGAACATACTTGAAGCTGATCATCCTTAAGTAAACCACAAGCTACATATTGAGTGATGAACTACCATAAACACTTCATGCACTCAAGCTGAAAAGCTGAACCAAGAACCAAAGAAGAAAACGACACTCTGTTTTCTAAGCAGAAACCATAGAAGGACTCAAAAGCTTTTCTAACCAACCAAATGAGTCTAGCGCTGCACTTCCAATCACTAAAGCTCTTATAAACTCATTTTTACTTACCTTAGTGATTATTTATTTACTTTCCGAGCAGTGTGTTTATCCTATTTATTTTACACACACTGTCTCCAGAGAAAAATAGAGGAATCTTAATTCCCCATTCAAACTCGTTATCTCTCTTCTTTCCCACTGTGGATAGTGGTAGAGGTCGAGGAAGACCTGGACAGCTGTGAGATGTTGTTTGTTTCCCATGAAGAACTGTGGTAGAGGACTTTGGACCTGGACAGTATTCCATTATTTCTTACCCCGATCCAGGTGTGGACCAATTTATATAAATTGTTTGAGAGGACTAAGTCTCGGTTTGAGACTGAACCTCTTGGTTACATCTGTTTTTCTATTTAGGTTAAATCATAAGTATAATATATATATATATATATTTCATATTCCCCTGCTGTTACTTCGAATTAAAAAATTATTTTAAATCCACATTAATAGTTAAATTATAATGTGTTTATACATATTGTAAACAAGTAAGTTAGTTTCAAAAGTTAATTTAATCATCATATTATGTTAACTGAGACCTAATCAATCATGGAGAAACTGATTGAATATTTATACTCTGTATAAATTCACTATAGTTTTTCATTGATTTTAAATTGGGGGATTTTAAAAGAAACCAATTTTAACATAAATTTTAATTGGAACTCAGTTCACCCCCCCCCCCCCCCTCTTGAGTATCCACTCCGACCAAAATTTGTTATCAGAGGCCTGTTTATTTATAAAAGTATTCAAAACACTATATTTTTCAAATGAGATTTTAGTTTCATCTTCAAAGATCTTAAATTTCAGACAGTTCTAAATTTTTACTCTTTAATTTTACTTTCTAAAATCTAGCTATGTACAATAGACTAGAGGGTGCTGCTACTAACCAGCCACCATTATTTAATGGAACAAAATATGCCATGTGGAAACTTAAAATGAAAACACATTTAGAGAGTATGGGTTTTGATATCTGTACTATTATATAATCTCAATATAAAATTCCAGAAACTGAAAGAACAACATGGGATGAACCTACAAAGACAGCTTATAATAATAATTGTAATGCCATGAATGCACTGTATTGTGCTTTAAGAGATGAAGAGTCCAATAGAATTTCTTCTTGCAAAACAGCTTATGAAATATGGGATACTTTGGGTGTTTCTCATGAAGGAACAACTAATGTTAAATAAATGAGATTGAATACTTATACTATTAAATATAATAATTTTAAAATGAATATTGATGAACCTATTTCTAACATTTATCTCAGGATCAATGAGAGTGTCAATACTATGAGCTCACATGGAACGGTTGTTCCAGTAAAGGAACAAATCATGAGAATCTTGAGATGTCTACTAGATCGATGGAGGGGAACTTATGTTTCAATCAGAGAATCATGTGACATTGGAGCTCTCCCTTTAAATGAGCTAATTGGTAAAATAATGATGTATAAGGAAGAACTTATGGTGAATAAGGAAGAAGATGATGAACCCAAAAGAAAATCTGTCGCATTCAAGTCTACTTATCCTAAGAGAAAAGAGAACTAGAAAATGCAAATACCTACTGAAAGTTCAACCAGTGAAGATTCTAGTTCAGAGAGTGATCATGAAATGGCTCAAATAGCTAGGTGATTCAAGAAGTTTTATAGGAAAAAGAAATTCTTCAGAAAATATGACTACAAAGGAATGTATGAAAACAAGGGACATTGGAAAAAAGATTGGAAAGATCCTAACAAGGACGATGATATAGTCTTTTATGAGTGCAAGAGGAAAGGACACATCATGGCTGATTGTAGTCCACACAGATGCATGACTCACATTCTCTTCTTTTTCTATGTTATTTGAAAACAAAAAATGGGTTTTATCCATTAATATAACAAATTTCACAATATTATTAATAATTAATTTTTTTTATTAAAATTGATCTTGGTTGGTAAAAGAAATAATATATTGAATAAAAACTACCATCAACTGAGACACTTATGTAAAAGAAATTAATCTTCTCATAGAAACCTCCTTGATATTGAAGGGGTTTGGGAAATATCAATGAGGAAAGGGACCATGAAAATGATATATTATTCTATTAGGATAAAATTTGAATTTTTTTAAATAAAGCATTTATTTATATCAGTGAAATTTACTGTGGAAGTGTACCCAATTTATATGTAATTAAAATAAATATTTTTTAAACACAGGTTATTTTTAAATAATAAATGAACATCATTCAAGTGTAAATGGTTCCAAAACTGAACAAAGTAGTGTTTTGGATGATATATAGTCTAAAAAATCAATATTAAATTTAATAACTTGTTTTAAATATGATACAAGTTATTTTCTATTTGGTTTTTTTATTTTTACTATTTTTATTTTTACCAACGCATCTACTTTGTAACCATTAAATTTGTATTTTATTAAAAATATATGGTTATCCATCATAAATTTTTTTATTAAACTATATTTAATCCCCGTTTAATATAATTATATCTATAAATAATAAAAATTTAACCATTAAATTAAAACAGTTATGATAAAGAAAAAAAATTTAATAAAATTATTATTCATACCATTATGCGTTCTTAATAATATTTATTATTTATTAACAATTTAATAAAAGATCACATATATATATCATTACGTGTTCTTAATATTATTTATTATTTATTAAAAATTTAATGATAAATAACATATATATATATTAATATTATAATACATTCATTTTTTAAAATAGATTAATTTTTTTATTACTATGAATTTCACATTATTGAAAATAACAGTTTTAACATTATCATATCTGTTACATTAATCCTAATAAACATAATTTGATGTCAAAAAATTTAATTGAAATTATTTTATTATATTATAATGTTTATATATTATTTAAAATCCATTTTGTGGATTTAATCTCAACATGTTATGAAAACTAATTTTCAATATTCGTGAATTAATCAATTGAAAGATTAAAATATTCTTATGTTTCCAAAATGATAAACATGGGTTTTATAAAAAATATTACATTTTAGACGATTTATTTTAAATATATATATATATATATATATATATATATATATTTGTAAAAATATTAAAATTATTTAATTCATTATTTTTTTATTATAATTAAATAAAAGTATAGGTTTTAGAAAATTCTATATTTTTCCATTATTCACCTAAAAACCAATGTTTTCATAAAAATTCCATAAAAAAATCCCAATAGTTATATTGATATTAGTTATTTAAAAATAAATATAATTTCATAAAACAATATTTATAATATTTAGAACATTATATTTTAAATTTGAAATATAAACAAAAACTTTTTAAATTGAAAAATATACATATTTATATTTAAAAATTCAAATACAGAATTTTAGAAAAATTTATGTGATAAATAACATATTACATTATTATTTATATTATTATATCATATAAATTTCAAGTTACATATCCCCAAAATATATCCTCAAAATATCCAATAAATATGTATTATCTCGTGGAATGTTTGGGTGGTGTATCCCTTAACATTGATCTCATGAAAATTTTATTTGCCTTAAATTAATCATGCATATGATTTCTCAAATACTATAGTTTTTAATGTTTCTCTTGTTGATGTTCCTAGATAACAATGTGTTGCATATACCTCTTTCCCATGATTTATTAAATGAATTTCATAAAGTAGACATTCACTACCCAATTCCATTTCATTTCATTTTTTTCATAGATTTTGTAATCTGGTTACTTCCTTTTATACCCATTAATTTAACTAAAATAAGATAATGGTAAAATTTTATTTTAAAATATCATTATTTTGTTTTAGTTCAGTTTTTTGTGCATATTAATATATTAACATAATATTTTAATAAGAAAAATACATATTTATATTTTAGGTTCTTACATTCTCCCCATAATAAATATCTTCCTCATAATTTTAATTATTCCAAAAAATGATAATTATAATGGTTTATATATGATAAATATGACTCCAAATATAATTTATAATGAGGGTCTTTCCAAGCTATAATTTTTATAATTATTTAAATAATCTGTTATAAATAAAACTAATCTTATGTTTCTATCAAATAATTTTTTGTTAAATACCCTAATATAGTGGGAGTATTTTTTTAAATGGTATATTATTATTATTCTTATAGTAAAATTTGATTATGGGATTATTTTATATTTTAACATCCTATCAAGGAAATTTCCGTGGACTCTATATCAATATAACAAATCCATGCATTATTTACATCAAATTTAACTAGAGTAAGGATGATATTATTTAATTATAATCCCTTTGGTATAAATATCTATTTGAGAGGAGTTATTTTACATGGGGAAAAAATAATAATTCCATTAAATGTTTTGTACTAGTAATAAAACATATATCCATTGGGTTGGTGATTAGAATCTATTAGAAAATATCATGGGGGCACTGGATTAGTTTGATGTATATAGAAATTCAATACTAATTGATAATGAGTGATGATTGGTATTCCTCATTCCACATAATCCTTAGAAATCACTTCCATGGTTGTAGTTGGGTAGGAAATCCCTTATCAAGGTTGTTTCTTTCCACCATAATCCATGGATTAGGATACTTAACTAGATTATGTATAATATCTACACATTAAAGATAGTGAATTTTTAGTGGTAATTTGGGATGAATAATTTTTATTTTTATTTTGTCCACTGATATATTTACTTTCCCTAGAAAATCAGTTCCTCTATTACCACTATAACAATATATAAAACACTTTCAAATTATTTTGGGATAATCCACAGGGTGGCTATCACCACATTGTTTACATAAACGAAATTGAATCTTCATGACTTCATCATCATTACCACCGAAATATTCATGAAAATTACTTATTATCATATTTGGTGAGTTTAGAAACTCAATTAAGTTCAAATTTTTAATAATTATTCAAAATAGATAGTTTATAATAATAATTATATTTCTAACTCCAAAAAAAATCTCATTAGTTTTCGTATTATGAAATTTTATATATTATCATTCGAACCAATCAATAACTTCATTTCATCAGGCTTTAGTCATTTCTAATATCAAAATAGGTTAAAATTAGGTGTGAAAAATTAGGCACAAAATATATTAAAAATAATTTATTTGATGATAAATAATCCTCCAAAATATATCACCCTTGGAATCAATAAAATTTGTTTTTATTTCACCCAAAACAAAAATCTTCTCATTTTAGGTTTCTTTATGTTATTCTTTCACATAATTCTTATCTTAATTCTGGAACATAATAAATTATTCATAATAGATCATGAAAGTAATCTAATTATGAATATTACATATCCTAAGAGTGTCATACCAAGTGTTTAGTTTTGATTCTATGTCATGCACGAGGTGGGGATTATGTTAATACACAATATGCCACGTTGAGGGCTACTAACATGAGGTAAATCTATTCTAGAGCATGTATCTATATATAGATTCTATATCTAGGATATTTAGTTTATCAATACATTAATATAATTTTATAGGTGTAATCATTTAAATAGGAATGTCCTATAAAAACCCTACTATTAATAAAAAATTAATTTAATGTTTAATACAAAATGGTACACATAATACACCCAAAATGGAATATATTTCTAGAGTAATTTGAAATTAGGTACATTAAATAAAAACTAAATATAAGGAATAAATTTACAATATTTAATGTAATATTGATATACCAATATTATTCAATATCTATTAAAATAGATGGTATAAGCTAGGGAAATATATAAGAAATAGGTGACCTATAAATCCTAGTAAGGAAATAAACAAGGAATAAAATGAAAACAATATTACATGTTAAACATTATAAAAATAAATGAGGAATAAAAGTGGTGTGATTCAAAAACATGAATAATGAGGTATGGTATAACATGATAACTTTAAGGAAAATGGAAAATATGGCAACGACATATAACACTACCTCAAAAATATAGTTCAAGGAAAACATCAAAGACATCATAGTAGAAAAATTAACAAGATTGATGGGATTCACTATGTAGTCCCTTTCATGATGTCTCATAAACCTACAATATTATCTGATTTATTAGAGTTCTATATAATTTTAAGTGCACCTATCACTTTTATTTAATGATCATTATTAAGTGTGTACAAAACAATGAATCATTTAACATAAAATTTTATTCATAGATAATGATGTGTGAACTAAATTAGCATAATTCACATTAAATATAATAATATCTTTATAAATGTAAACTCCCATGATAGTAAATGGGAATGGAAATTCACTACATAATATTTTTTTGCTCAAAAATCGTGGAGAAATTTTTTGCAGCAAAAGGGGAGCCTATAAGTTTTCATGGAAGGGATATCTAATAATATATTAATAAATTGTATAGTATTGGAGATATGGAATAAAATATCCAACCATTAGTAATTGGAGACAAAAAAATAAGATAATGATGAAACTTGAATAAGGAGGATAAAGAGATGCTCACATACTAAATTTCAACATGGTAATGGATGTACATACATGTTCTTGATAGGGATTAAAGAGAGTTAATGGGATATATCATAATTTATTCATAAAAAGTACCGCATGGGGGATATGAAAGAATATATCCCACCATTTTTTATTCGAGATGAAATACATAAGATGATAAAGATACATTAATTAATAGGATAATTGGAGGATCCTTTACTAAATTTCATCATGATAACAGGTGTATATATAGGTTCATGGTAGGGATTAATGAGATTGAAGGGGTATAACATAATTTTTTATTATCTAGAGTGTATGTGTGATATAGAATAGCATATCTCATAATTAATAATTGTAGGTAAAAGTAATAATTTAATAGAGATACTTAAAATAGAGTAGAATGACAGGTTGAATTGCCTTGATAGAGTGATTCCCAAATTATAGGAGGAGCTTCTTGAGAGATTGAGGGAAACCTGTGAGGACACTAGAGATTTTAGTTAAGAGTAAGGACGTTTACAAGTGTTTTTAGTAAAGATAAATGGTATCTTGGGCTGGTTTATATTGGATAGGACTCGCGAATTCTTTATAATTTCTCTGACATAGGTTTTGGAATCGATATAATAATATTATGAAAAACACAATCAATGTATTTTTTTCACATGGTTTTATCCCATGATTATTTTTTCTCTTCTTTTTTTTCACAATGTTCGAAATAATAATATTATTTCCCAAGGTGGTGTGGAAGTGAGTAATTCTCTTCAAAAAATGAAATAAAACAATAAAATATATTTTAGGATTTCAAGGATTTATAAAGCATTATAAAATTAATTAAAAAAATAAAAATCAAAAAATTTAAAATGGAAGACAAATATTTGGTCGTTTATATCCATTATAGTGTCTATTTCAAAAAATTTGGGTCACTATGATGTCATATTATACACCGTATATTGTTACCATATTAAATTTTTACTTGAAATTTTTGTTATCTTAGAAAATTATGAAAAAGTAATCACTAGATATTTCCAAATTATTATTAAAAAACTAATAACCATTTTTTGAAAATAATTTCCCAAATCTATGAATTTTCAATTTTTAAAATAGAATTCAAATTGATTTATAAATTCTAGGTTTTTATAAAGAGAATTTTCCATCCATTATATTTGTTATATTTGAAATCATAAAATTGATATTACCCATTACATTAATAAATCATATTTGAAAATTATATTTTATTAAAATCATTTTCTATTCAAAATACTTTAAATTTTCTAAATCAATTTTTTTAATTGAAACTTTATACTGCATCAAAATACAATTTATTTGGTTTTAAAATTTAAATCAAACATATTGCTTAATCATTTATAAATAAAAAAAATAACGAATATATATAAACATAATTTAAATGAAAATTAAATATAAAAATCATAATATTTGGGTTAATTTTTTTCTATTATTGGTTAAATTATTTTCTCCCTTAATTAACTAATATTCCTTTTATGGTGGTAATCAATATTAACAACAATTACTATTCATATTGTTCAAAAATTATGTTTACCCTCTTACTTTATAATAGTCATCATGTTTATATATAAGGAATTAATGTTAAAGAAATAAATTCACGTAATTTTATGAATTTTATTTTATATAAATGTCTCATGCATGGTAGATTAGCATTTTCCGAAAATACAATTTTTAAAGGAAATGGTGATTTTACATTAACTATATAAATAATAATCTTCATTGTATCAATTTAAATTAAATAATATATATATATATGTCCTAATAAATCATTTATAACATTTTACGTTATGGTTTAATTTATTTAATTAGAAATAAAAAACATTGGTCATTTTAAATTTATTTTAATAAAATTGTGTTTTAATACTCAAGACAGACTTATAATTAAATCTGGTATAAAAATGATTTAAATTTAAATAGTTGAATTAAATGTAATGAAATAATTGTTTTATTATATTGATATAAATTTAAAAAATATTTATAATTATATATTAGTAAATTAATAAAAATAAATTACAATTTAATATGAAAATTTTATTTTTTAGTATTCACTAAAAATCATTATTTTCCAAAAAAATCACAATTTTACACCCCATGTCATTGTTGATATCAAGTTATAAAAAGTGTAGTTATTTTTATTATATTTAAATTCAAAATTCTCAAGAAAATAATTAAATTATTCTTTCATAATATGAAAAAAAATCATTTCTGAAGAAAACATGTTTTTAAAGAATAAAATGACATTATAAAAAATTTATTTATTTTTTCATATAATTTATCTATATATTCATGATATATATATATATATACAAATTTAATACTGTTTTAAATACTACTCATGTGTTCAAATTTTATGGGAATGTTAAAACTATCATATTTAAATAATCACGTTTGTTTGGGCACAGTGTTGCATATAAGATATACTACCGAACAGAGTTTTATCTTTTTTTTTAAAAAATGGGTGTTACATTATACACCCCTTTAATAAATTATTTACTGAAGGTTTAAACATTATCCTGGAAAGAGACGTTTTTAAATTTTAAAATATCTTTTTTGAAACCCCACATCATAAAAAGGGTTAATAAGACATCAATTTGAATATAATGAATATGAATTACAAATTTCATCCAGATAATTTGATTCCTTGTATGATAACATTATTAGGGGATAAAACATATAAAAATAAGAGAAAATGACACCAAATAACTAATATATTCTGATAGAGAACATGGTTAGGATAAATTCAATAACCAAAAAACAATAAATCTCTGACATGTAAATTTATCATTAATTCATCAGAAAAGATGATAAAATGAAAAAAATAGATTGGAGATTAGTTTCCTATATTTACGGAATTACATTCTCTTATAGACTATTAACCCAAGGAAATATACATTATTTAAAAGTATAATTTCATTCATTGATTCATTTTACATAATGATATCATCTTTATCTCCAAACTATGTGAAATCATGTTAAATTGTTTTTATACCAAAAACAAAAAATAAGCTTCTAATATATCATGTAATCCACCCATGAATAAATATTTATTCCTCAAATTTTTATATATTTAAAATAATTAAGTCAAAATTTTGAATGAGTAATTTTGAACTATTACACACATAAATTAGAATTTAATTAAACCAAAATTGTAACATATACATGACATGTATTTCCTTAAATTATGGATTTCTAGGATTCAATCTATGTTATCCATGATCTATTTTCTAACATATACTATAATGGTAATTTTATATTCCCTTATTAATGGTTCGTAATGATATTTTGAATTTACTAAAGAACATCCCCATAATGTGTCATTCCAAAGGTGTAGCAATTCTCGTTGTCATAAACTAATTCTTGGTCAAGTCTAGCTCAATGTGGTGTTTTCGGGTATTACCCCTATGTGCCAAAGCCACATCCACTGGTAGTATCCAGAATTAACATTTTTTTTTCATGTAAGACACATAATATATAATTTATAAAAATTAACAGATGTTTTATAAGACTTAGTTTTTTTCAATGGTCTTTCTCTAGAGTTTTCAAATCACAATAAAAAAATAACTAATCTTTTACTTTTATACGTACTAAAAAAACTCTTCTCCTTATAAAAAATTATTTCATGACTTACTAAAAAAGAGTAAACATAATACAAACTGATATATCAAGAATTATAGTTTCTTAGGGAATTAGGTAGATTACATGACAACATAAAATAGTGAATACATTTCCATTATTAGAAATTTTCATAACATGCTCATATTTTTCCATCATTCTTAAAACTGTATGGGATAAATTGGGAGCATGTATATGAATGTGAATGACCATTAAATCATAGAATTGGAATAAATAAGGAATAAAATGAAGAAATTATTAAATTTTAGGCAATAATCATATCAATAATGCATACAAGGGGTTATAATCATAAACATGAATAATGAGTCATGATATAACATCAAAATATAAAGGCAACAATGGAAATTTCGAAACGACTTAAAACACTATATCATAAAATTATCTCATAGATAACTACCAATACGTCATTATTGAAAAATTTTATGATGGATATGGGTCTGTCCTTAATCCCCCACATGATGCCTCATGAGACTAAAATATTACCCAATGAATTTGATAACTATCTAATTCTAGGTGCACCCATAACTTTCATTTCATTATCATGCTTATGTGTGAAACATAGTAACGAAAAATGGAATAATTTATCATCCAATTTTATTCCATGATGAAGTGTTTAATTCATACATGTAAATACCTGATCAAATAAGTATAATTTCATAAAGGTGAACACCCTTGATAAGGAATGGTTATGGGTATTCACTATACAGTTGTTTCGGTATGAAAAATCATAGAGAAATTTTGGGAGAAAAATGCTTGTGTATAAATGTTCATTGAAGGGATTAATGTGAGTGAAATGGGAAACTATTCATTTATACATAAAATGGATAGTATGGAGAATATAAATAAAAATATCCCTTAATTTTTAATTTTTGTTAAATTAAATAAAATAATGAAAAATCATTAATAAATAGGGGATATAGTGGATCCATTACAAAATTTTGGTATGCCAACATGAGTACATATATGTTAATGAGTGGTATTAATGAGAATAAAAGTAGTATATAATTATTTATAAATAAATTTTAATGTAGTATAAGTATTAAAGAACATATACAAGAATTATTAATTGAAGATAAAATCAATAAGAAAATAAAAATACAAAAATAATGTGGATAAGTAGATAACCCCTTACTAAAAATCCACATTGCTGTTGGGAATATGGGTTCATGAGGGAGGATAATTAGAGTTAAATCGTTCTATAATCAATTATAAATTAAATGGAAATTATGAGGGTTTTGAAGAACATATCAAAACATTAATAATTGAAGATAAAAGGCATAATATAATAATGATACTTGAATAAAGAGAAGAAACGGAGGATCCCCTACCATGAGAGAGTGATTTCAAAATATTGGAAGGTGTTTCTTCAGAGATTCGGGGAACTTAGGGAAGACCCTAAAGAGAGGATTTGACAGTAAGTATATTCTCCAAAGTTTCCTAGTAAAGATAAATGTGAACACGGGTGGGCTTATATATAGAATGGGTGGGTGATTCATTATTGTTTCTCAAACATAGGTTATCAACTATACATAATAATGATATAAAATACTCAATCCTTAAAATGTATGTTTTCTAATGTTTCATCCATATAGTATTTGTTTTCATTATTTTATTAGGATAGGGGCCAAACATATAAAAATATTACCCAAGGTGATATGTAATTGAGTAAAATTCAATAAAGAAATAATTATAAAACCTTAAAATATTTTATAGTTTTCGGAGGATTTAAATAGGATTTATAAAATTAATAAAATAAAAAACAAAATTATCTTTTAGGATTGACGTATATTTTTTAATAAACCTTATAGTATTTATTACATCACTTTATGGTTATTATGATTTCATAAAACACATCCTATATTTATATCATGTTTATGTTTTACCTGATAATTGGATTATCTCAGAAAATTATTATAAATCACCCATTGGATCATTTGAAACGTACAATTCAAAAAATAAAATAATTTTTTATAAAATAATTTTCTATGTAAAATAATTTTCACTTCTAAATTTGATTTTACATTTATTGATAAATGATAGGTTTTTACTATAACATCATTCCAACCATTATAAAAATTTACTTTTACATTAAAAAAATTATATATTCAACTAAATTTATATATAAAAATTTAATAATAATATTTTATAAAAATATTATTTTTTTCAAAACCCTGTTCGATCATCAGATAGAATGCCTTTACTAAAATTTCCTATTACGAAAAAATACACTTTTTATCAGATAGTTTTTATCAAACTTGTTTTTTTTCTTTTAAGAAGTAAAAAATACGTAATAAATTTAATCATAATTTCAATGAAAATGAATTAGAAATATTTATACTATTAGTGTTACTTCTTTTCTGGACTTTGTTAAATTAATTTTTCCCTTAATTATAAAATTTTTCTTTTATTGTTGTAATTAATACTTACTACTGTTACAATTCATATTGTTCAAAAATTGAGTTCACAATATTACCAAATATTAATTATTATGATTAAAAATATGGAATACTTTTTTAAAAAATAAAATTATAAAGGTAGAAAAATGTAATTAAATATGAAACTGGAAATCATGGTGGAAACAGGTTTTCTAAAAAATACATTTTTTATAGGAAATATGATGTTAATTTAACTGTATATCTAGTAATATTATTTTTATGAATTGAAATTAAAAAATATAGATATATAATATAAATATTTAATATATATATATATAATTTCTATTTATTGATTTTTTTAATTAATTAAAATGGAGAACTAATATGAATTTTAAAATAATTTTTATAAAAAGAAGTTTTTAATCCTAGAAGTAAACTTATTCGTAAATCTATAATAAATATTATTTAAATGTAATCGATATTAATTTAATATAAATAAATAAGTGTTTTTATATTTGAATAAAATTTAAAGTATATACGGGATATTTATATTCCATAATTAATAAAAATAAATGACAATTTTACATCAAAATGGCATTTTTGATATTCATTAAAAGTCTTCATTTTTTTAAAAAACCAAATTTTCCACCAGAAATTTATGTTGAAATTATTATATAAAATTGTTATTTATTTTTATAAAATATAATGTATAAATTATTTAGAAAAAAATTAAAACATTTTTTCATAAAATTCAAAAAAAAAACATTTCTGATGTAAACTTATTTTGAAGAAGAAAATGCATTACCAAATATTGGCTAATTGTTGAATAAGAATTTATCAATATATTTAATATATATATATATACATATTTTTCATAAATAATCTACTCCTACCTTTATTTTCAAATTTAATAGAACGATTGAGTCTTTCGTATATATAAAATCATTGTTTGTTTGGATTTGGTGATGTATATAAGATACACATTCATACATTGTTTTATCATTTAAAAATTAATGGAATTACTATAATGACCCGTACTTTACATACATTGCTAATACTTCAAAATTGAAGCACACTTATTACAACATATGACAAAACAACAAAGGACCGTATAGGTATAGTGTCTTTAGAAACTAGGAAACATAAACAACTGGTTCATAAATCTTCTACAGTGTCTCCCATTTATTTCATCATATCTAGGTTCCCTTTTAGCATATTCTACTTAATATCCATCTTCCTGACCTGGGGAAAAGAAAACATAAAAGGGTGAGCTCAAATGCTCAGCAAGGGCAAATAAAGGAAATAAAAATCATATCATATCTTTATGAAAATCAAAACCTGCAAAAGAGATCATAATATCTTAACATGGAATAAATCATAGAAGTGAAAATGAGATCCCCTATAATCATAACATAAAACTTGAAACTTTGTGGCATGCACACATAATCATGGAAAATCATTTCTTGTTAGTCATGACTCATTGCCAAGACTATCTTAGTGGAAAAATTCCCTTTCTGAACCGAGTTCACTCCTCGTTTCAGTCCTGTATCACTGAACCGAAATAACCTTCCGTTCCAGCCATGTCTATCTCATGAGATATAAAATCATTACCCAATTCATTGGAGGGAGATATAGGTCCCACCCATCTTATAATGAATCCTTTCTTATGTGTGCCACATAATCATAAAACATACATCATCGCATAACACATGTAAAAATGGGATTCTTGAAACATCATGACATCATAAATCAATTCATATAAGATAAAGGAATTCATAAACATAATTCCATCACAACATGATCAAATCAATGTAATAATAGGGATAAAAACAGAACCCTTTATTATCTTAGATGGAAAATAATTTTGATAAAACACTTGAACTCCATTCTTGAGGAAAATATCCTTTCTTCGTCAAAAACATTTTTCCATTCATAACAAGTCATAAAACTTTAAAATAAAAGAAGTTGATTAAAAATAAACTTGAAAACTTGTAAAGGAAGCTTCTTGGAAATAATGTTTTAAAAATCCATTCATGCCGTATAAGTTAAAAAAACATTCTTCGTACTTTTGTCGGAAAAGTCAAAAAGTACCTCGTACGAAAACGACAAAAGATTCCTTTCATATCTTTTACTAAAAACTCACCGAAGGGTAAAATTCGATTTAAAATATTGTAATTGGATGGAAACAATATTACATATTGAGGGAACATGGATGTGGATGATAAAATACACCCCAGTAAATACTTACGAATAAACAATCTCGGATAAAAATGAGATTGTGATATTTCCCTTACCTTAGGTCCGATTTGCTTTGTTCGTGTCCGAAGCTCCTGTATAATGGTTTAAATAATGTTATTGACTTATTCCATAATCATACATATTGATATGATATCATATATGGTCATATTATTAGCTTCTTGTTAGTAATATTTCATTGTTACTTGTTACTCGGGTCTTTATAACTTTTTGTTCTTATGCGTGTTTTGTCGAATAAATTCTTATTCTTATCTTTAGGTTATAGATAATTCATTTCCAGAATGGTATTAGTGTAGTATATACAATATTCATTCATTCAATTCATTTATATAATCATTATGAAATGAAGATCATGTAGAACGAGTCGCATCACATCGTGGAGACGGTATTCCGTACGTTCGCACGAGCGATGATATCGTTCCTATGATCGTGGAATTGTATTGTAGTATATATATATTATTTCAGTATCAATATTACTTCATAATAATCATATATAGTTACTCATTACACCATTATACCCATCCTTGTAAGGTGATGGTGGAAAATAGATTACACCACGGCGTGGAGACGGTATTCCGTACGTACGCACGCGCGGTGATTTCATTTTTCCGTAGGATGGATAGAAGGTGAATTAGGGTTGTTTCATATTTATAATAACATATCAGTATGTAAGTAATATTGATGTTATTACTTTATCATGAAACAACTAAAGAAGAAGAAGTTGAAGAAAAAAGAAATTGAAAAGATCGGTAATGGATATTACCTCTTCTTTGGAACGCCTCTTTGAATCCTCCACTTAAGGAACTAATATTGGTCTTTGGAGAAGACCAGGACCTCTAGGATTATTCTAGGGAAGTGGAGAGGAGAAAATGTCAGGGGTTGGCCGAGCTTGAGTGCTCAAATTGGTGTGAGGAGGAGGGGGAGGAGGTGCCCTTTTATAAGGGAGGAGAGGGGCACCTTGGGAATATCTCAAAATATTATTTTATATTAAATTCAAAATCGGTTTATAATGGTTAAAAAGGGTCTTATTTCGAAGATAAAGTGGGGATGGGTCGAAAGCCTATCAACCAATAGGATTTAAACAAGTTTAGGGTATTATTTTAACCTTATCAATTAGATTTAACTCTAAGTTAATTAATTTAACTTTTACCGTGCCTTTTTGTTTTCTTTCACTATATGGTTAATAAACTTACTATAACATGCCAAACGAACCCCAAATTGTTTATTATTAATATATATATCCTTATCTAAGTCATTTGGCCGATCCTTAGATTTTTAGGAATAAAATAACAATTAATAATATAATATTTGATTTAAAAACTATTTTGTGTCAATTTTGACACTATTTGATATATGATTTTTTTGAAAGTCATAACAGAATTATATGTTCGAACCAAGTTGCTTAAATCAACACTAATATATCATAGTAAACTAGAAAATTAGTGTAATTCATAAAAAGTCTTAAATTACATTTATTTTGGTATTTTTATTATCAATTATGTCAATATTTCATTAATATGATAATTACTGCATCATCTTTGTGTCATATATAAATTAACTTATTTGATGTCTAAAAATTCCAAATAAAATACCATCATGTAGGAAATCCTTTTATCTTTCTAATTAATATTTACAATTGAATTTATCTTATGTATAACCCCATATTAAAAATGATTTACTTATTAAACTTTGATTTTAACTATTTTAACCCTTCTTTAAATAAATTAATAATAAATGTCCTAATCTAATCCAAGTGGGCCTAAATGGTCATATTTTATTCCTAAGTTTGTTTTTGGTCGAATTACACTTTTCCAATAGAATTAGGACATGTGTTAGGGTAATATTGATATCATATTTACCCTTAGTTACCCTATTTAATATTAACCGCGGTAAAAATAGTAAAAAGTTACTATTCACCAAAAAATTATTTTCATCTCATTGAACCACATTTTAGTCCTTGTTATTAACCGTGTCTCTCGGATTTTTGAAATTCCATTCACAGAAGTGGTAAAATTAAGTTTTATGCAAAATTCAGTTTTTAACCTACCACTTAGTGGTTTCACTATTCATCAAAAATTGAAAGTTTTCAGAAAAATACCAAAATTTCACCCTAGGCTAATTTTGATATTCTGAGTCCAAAAATGAAGTCCATTTTGAAAAATAAAATTTATAAAATTTCAAAAAGTGGTTATTACTATTCATAACGGCTAGTTTTAATAGCATATTGTTGTTTAGTGAAACTCGGTATTGCGTACGACGCAAGCTATCGAGGAAGGTCGCGATTGTGTGTAAAGCAAGCCAAGCAAGTGTTGTGTAGAAAAAGATCCCTTTGATGATTTATATAACATAAAAGTCTCAGGTGTTACATTCTACCCCCCTTAAAAAGAATTTCGCACTCGAAATTCGTCACTTTGCAACAAACAGATGAGGATACTTCTCCCTCATCATATCCTCAAGCTCCCAGGTAGCTTCTTCAAGTTGGTGGTTTCTCCATAAAACTTTCACCAAGCGAGTGGTCTTGTTTCGTAGGACTTTTTCACTACGATCCAGAATCTCTATCGGCTGTTCTTCATAAGAATGATCTTGCTCCAGCGGTACAACTTCTGAGCTGAGTACATGTGAAGGATCTGGAATGTACTTTCTCAGGAGAGATACATGGAACACATCGTGAACTTGAGAGAGATTCGGTGGAAGCGCCAATCGGTAAGCTACCTTCCCAACACGATCCAGTATTTCGAAAGGACCGATATATCTAGGGCTCAACTTCCCCTTCTTTCCAAATCTCATAACCCTCTTCTAGGGAGATATTCGTAAGAACACTTTATCACCCACTTCAAACTCTAGATCTTTTCTTCGGTTGTCGGCATAACTTTTCTGTCGACTCTGAGCTGCTCTTATGTGTTGTTGAATAGATCTGACCTTTTCTGCCATTTCATC
The DNA here is from genome assembly GCA_963277665.1 of Viscum album. Taxonomy (NCBI): domain Eukaryota; kingdom Viridiplantae; phylum Streptophyta; class Magnoliopsida; order Santalales; family Viscaceae; genus Viscum; species Viscum album. Next base: position 2,042,438,830 of record OY728126.1, on the reverse strand, counting down.
AACGAGATCAGGTCCTAATAGCTTTCTTTCCCCAACTTCATCCCAGCAAGTTGGAGTCCTACATTTCTTTCCATAGAGAGCTTCATAAGGAGCCATCTGAATACTGGAGTGAAAACTATTATTATAAGAAAATTCCACCAAAGGTAGGTGTTGATCCCAACCTCCTTTGAAATCCATAGAGCAAGCTCTCAACATATCTTCTAGGGTTTGAATTGTTCTCTCAGACTGACCATCTGTCTGGGGATGATAAGCAGTGCTGAAACTCAACTCTGTATCCAGAGTATGCTGAAGACTTCGCCAGAACTTCGAGGTAAATCTCGGATCTTGATCAGATATAATAGATAGTGGTACTCCATGCAATCTTACCACTTCCTTTACATATATCCTGGCAAGCTGATCTAGAGAGAAATCCTCTCTAATAGCAATGAAGTGTGCAGACTTTGTAAGACGATCAACTATGACCCAGATAGCATTATTGCCTTTGGATGTTTTAGGAAGTCCTGTGACAAAGTCCATAGTGATGTTTTCCCATTTCCATTCGGGTATGGGTAATGGTTGTAACATCCCCTTAGACTTCTGTCTCTCAACTTTAACTTGTTGACAAACCAAGCATCGAGAGACATATTCAGCAACATCTCTTTTCATGCCATCCCACCAGAAGTACTCTTTCAGGTCCCTATACATCTTCGTGCTTCCAGGATGAATAGAGAATGATGAACTATGAGCCTCATCCAGCAGCTCATTCTTTAATTCGGGGATGGGAGGAACGCAAACCCGATTCCTGAACTTTATTATCCCATCACAGTCAAGGTTGAATTCAGGAACATTTCTCACATTCTTTTGTAACTCGGCATCTTATTTCTGTGCCTCTTTAATCTTCACATGTATAGATGGTTGAACATTCATTTGAGAAAGATAAGATTTTTCCCTTTCCATTATAATTCCAAGATCCATCCTTTGTAAATCCATAAATATTGGATCTTTTGTGATCCTCATCATGGATAAACTAGCATGGTCTTGTCGACTTAATGCATCTGCCACCTTGTTTGCTTTCCCAGGGTGGTAATGGATTGAGCAGTCATAATCCTTAATCAGCTCCAACCATCTTCTTTGACGCATATTCAACTCCTTTTGTGTGAAAATATACTTTAAACTTTTATGATCAGTATAAATATCACACCTTTCACCATAAAGGTAATGCCTCCAAATCTTTAATGAAAACATTACCGCAGCCAACTCCAAATCATGTGTTGGGTAATTTTTCTCATGGATTTTCAACTGTCGGGAGGCATAAGCTAACACCATATCATTTTTCATAAGAACACACCCCAATCCCTTCTTGGATGCATCAATGTATATCACAAACCTTTCTCCACTACAAGGCAGTGTGAGCACAGGTGCACTGGATAACCTTCTTTTCAACTCCTTGAAATTATCTTCACATTCCTCTGTCCAGACAAACTTAACTCCTTTCCGAGTCAACTTGGTGAGTGGATTAGATAATCGTGAAAAATCTTTTACAAAACGTCGATAATATCCAGCCAAACCAAGAAAACTTCGAATCTCAGTTACCGTTTTTGGTCTCGACCATCTTTCGATAACCCTTGTTTTTTCTGGATCCACAGATATCCCCTCTTTTGAGATTATGTGACCCAAAAATGCAACTTTTTGAAGCCAAAATTCACACTTGGTAAATTTGGCATAAAGCTTCTCCTTTTGCAGGGTCTTCAATATAATTCTCAAGTGATCTTCATGCTCTTCCTCGCTCTTTGAATAGACAAGAATATCGTCTATAAAGACTACCACAAATTGATCAAGATAGTCTCTAAAGACTCTATTCATTAGATCCATGAAGATAGCATGGGCATTAGTAAGACCAAATGGCATCACTATAAATTCATAGTGTCCATACCTTGTACGGAAAGTCGTCTTTGGTATATCCTCCCTTTTGACCCTTAATTGATGATACCCTGAACGAAGATCAATCTTGGAAAAGTATTGAGCTCCGCGTAGTTGGTCAAATAAGTCATCAATGCGTGGGAGAGGATATTTGTTCTTGATAGTGATCTTGTTAAGTTCTCGATAATCAATGCAGAGTCTCATTGATCCATCTTTCTTCTTAACAAATAGAACAGGTGCTCCCCAAGGTGACGCACTAGGGCGTATGAATCCCTTATCAAGATTCTCTTGGAGTTGCTTCTTCAATTCCTGCAACTCAATTGGGGCCATTCTATAAGGTGTCTTTGAAATAGGCAAAGCACCCGGTACGAGTTCTATTGAAAACTCAACTTCACGATTTGGTGGAAGACCCGTCAATTCCTCTGGAAAGACATCATCAAACTACCGTACAATGGGCATATTCTTAATCGTGAGTTTCTCACCAACCATTTGAGATAAATAACCTTCATTTAGTGGAATCAATACCCATAAGATGGAAGAAATTTCCACTGGAAGGTTATGTTCATCCTTGCATTGGTATACGATCGTAGATTGATCTGGAATATGAAATGTGACTTCCCTTCTTTGGCAATTGATATGAGCTCCATGTAGAGAAAGCCAATACATGCCATAAATCACATCAAATTCCACTAAAGGAAGGATCACAAGATTTGCAGGAAGCACTTTCCCACAAACTTCGATCGGAGAAGAATTATAAACTTTTGATGCGATTGATGTGCCATTAGGTGTGGTCACAGCTAACTCAACATCTAATTGTTGAGGTAATACGGTGATACCCTTAGAAAATTTTTCAGAAATAAAAGAGTGGGTGGATCCAGAATCAAATAAAACATTTGCTACTTTAGAGTGGATGGTAAGTGTACCTTTCACCACATCGTTATCGTACTCCACATCGCTGATAGAAATTGCATGTGACTTTCCTTTGTCTTTAGCCTTAAGAGTTTGTTGACGTCGACCATCATCATCAACCCTTGGATTTGGGCATTGATTGGCATAATGCCCCCTCTCCTTGCACTTGAAACATTGAAGTATAGTAGGTTAATTTTGTTTATCCCTTCCTTTGTTTGCGTCATTAGACATCTTCTTCCCATTATCACGGCATTCAAATGCCCGATGACCTTCTTTTCCACATTTAAAACATTTACTTGTCCCTTTAAGACAACTCCCTCCATGTTTCTTTCCACACTTTGAGCATAATGGAAAGTTCATCTTCTTTTCAGTGTGCTCTTTAGAGTTTCCTTTGAATTACATCTTCCTCTTCTTATCAAACCCATGTGACTGATGGGTTACTCCAATCTCCATCTCGACTTTGAGAGCACATCGAACGATTTCCTCGTAGCTATTGAAGTCCCTTATGGATAACGCCCTTCGAAGACTTGGTTTTAAGCCACTAAAGAATCGATAGATCTTACTCTCAGGTTGGATAATAATACCAGAAGCGTACCTTGCATGTCTTGTAAAATTTGCTTCATAAGTACCAACAGATTCATCATCCCTTTGCTTCAGTTCAAGAAACTCTTTCTCCATCTTTGTTCGGAGAATACGAGGGAAGTACTTATTGAAAAATAAGTTCTTGAACTCGTCCCATTCCATAGACTCAATTTCATCCCTTTGCCTCGTATTCTTAACAAGATTCAACCATTGATCCGCATCTCCTTCCAAACGATACACTGCTAGGATGACTTTATCATGCTCAGAACTTTGAAGAATTGAAAATATCTTTTCAGTAGTACTAATCCATTGTTCAGCAACTAATGGATCAGTAGACCCGCTGAAAGAAGGTGGACACTGCCTCATGAAGGATTCAACAGAATGTTGCTCCCTCGTTTGCTCGTTTGGAAATCCTGCATGATTCATAGCTTGAGAATGTTGTGTGAGCATGGCTACAAGATTTTGCATTCCAGCTCCCATATCGTTTGGTTGCTCAAGGGGACAATCATTGCATTGCCCATCTCATTCTGCATTAACACGGTTCCTTCGGGTTCCAGCCATTGACTAAAACCAAGAAGAATAGTGTGAGCAACACTAATTATAATAGGAAACCACATAATTCAAGCATAAAATTTTCATGCTTATGGTCTTATCCTAGGTTATTCATGGCCATTTCTAAGATTGTGTTCTATGCTTAGACTTATCCTTAGGGTTCTTACTACGGCTTTCACATCCTAGTTTCCATAGGTTGACTATACCTTTCCTCTGATACCAACTATAACGACCCGTACTTTATATACATTTCTAATACTTCAAAATTGAAGCACACTTATTACAACATATGACAAAACCACAAAGGACCGTATAGGTATAGTGTCTTTAGAAACTGGGAAACATAAACAATTGGTTCATAAATCTTCTACAGTGTCTCCCATTTATTTCATCATATCTAGGTTCCCTTTTAGCATATTCTACTTAATATCCATCTTCCTGACCTGGGGAAAAGAAAACATAAAAGGGTGAGCTCAAATGCTCAGCAAGGGCAAATAAAGGAAATAAAAATCATATCATATCTTTATGAAAATCAAAACCTGCAAAAGAGATCATAATATCTTAACATGGAATAAATCATAGAAGTGAAAATGAGATCCCCTATAATCATAACATAAAACTTGAAACTTTGTGGAATTCACACATAATCATGGAAAATCATTTCTTGTTAGTCATGACTCATTTCCAAGACTATCTTAGTGGACAAAGTCCCTTTCTGAACCGAGTTCACTCCTCGTTTCAGTCCTGTATCACTGAACCGAAATAACCTTCCGTTCCAGCCATGTCTATCTCATGAGATATAAAATCATTACCCAATGCATTGGAGGGAGATATAGGTCCCACCCATCTTATAATGAATCCTTTCTTATGTGTGCCACATAATCATAAAACATACATCATCGCATAACACATGTAAAAATGGGATTCTTGAAACATCATGACATCATAAATCAATTCATATAAGATAAAGGAATTCATAAACATAATTCCATCACAACATGATCAAATCAATGTAATAATAGGGATAAAAACAGAACCCTTTATTATCTTAGATGGAAAATAATTTTGATAAAACACTTGAACTCCATTCTTGAGGAAAATATCCTTTCTTCGTCAAAAACATTTTTCCTTTCATAACATGTCATACAACTTTAAAATAAAAGAAGTTGATTAAAAATAAACTTGAAAACATGTAAAGGAAGCTTCTTGGAAATAATGTTTTAAAAATCCATTCATGCCGTATAAGTTAAAAAAAACATTCTTCGTACTTTTGTCGGAAAAGTCAAAAAGTACCTCGTACGAAAACGACAAAAGATTCCTTTCATATCTTTTACTAAAAACTCACCGAAGGGTAAAATTGGATTTAAACTATTGTAAGTGGATGGAAACAATATTACATATTGAGGGAACATGGATGTGGATGATAAAATACACCCCAGTAAATACTTACGAATAAACAATCTCGGATAAAAATGAGATTGTGATATTTCCCTTACCTTAGGTCCGATTTGCTTTGTTCGTGTCCGAAGCTCCTGTATAATGGTTTAAATAATGTTATTGACTTATTCCATAATCACACATATTGATATGATATCATATATGGTCATATTATTAGCTTCTTGTTAGTAATATTTCATTGTTACTTGTTACTCGGGTCTTTATAACTTTTTGTTCTTATGCGTGTTTTGTCGAATAAATTCTTATTCTTATCTTTAGGTTATAGATAATTCATTTCCAGAATGGTATTAGTGTAGTATATACCATATTCATTCATTCAATTCATTTATATAATCATTATGAAATGAAGATCATGTAGAACGAGTCGCATCACATCGTGGAGACGGTATTCTGTACGTACGCACGAGCGATGATATCGTTCCTATGATCGTGGAATTGTATTGGAGTATATATATATTATTTCAGTATCAATATTACTTCATAATAATCATATATAGTTACTCATTACACCATTATACCCATCCTTGTAAGGTTATGGTGGAAAATAGATTACACCAGGGCGTGGAGACGGTATTCCGTACGTACGCACGCGCGGTGATTTCATTTTTCCGTAGGATGAATAGAAGTTGAATTAGGGTTTTTTCATATTTATAATAACATATCAGTTTGTAAGTAATACTGATGTTATTACTTTATCATGAAACAACTAAAGAAGAAGAAGATGAAGAAGAAAGAAATTGAAAAGATCGGTAATGGATATTACCTCTTCTTTGGAACGCCTCTTTGAATCCTCCACTTAAGGAACTAAGATTGGTCTTTGGAGAAGACCAGGACCTCTAGGATTATTCTAGGGAAGTGGAGAGGAGAAAATGGCAGGGTTTGGCCGAGCTTGAGTGCTCAAATTGGTGTGAGGAGGAGGGGGAGGAGGTGCCCTTTTATAAGGGAGGAGAGGGGCACCTTAGGAATATCTCAAAATATTATTTTATATTAAAGTCAAAATCGGTTTATAATGGTTCCAAAGGGTCTTATTTCGAAGATAAAGTGGGGATGGGTCGAAATCCTATCAACCAATAGGATTTAAACAAGTTTAGGGTATTATTTTAACCTTATCAATTAGATTTAACTCTAAGTTAATTAATTTAACTTTTACCGTGTCTTTTTGTTTTCTTTCACTATATGGTTAATACACTTACTATAACATGCCAAAAGAACCACAAATTGTTTATTATTAATATATATATCCTTATCTAAGTCAGTTTGCCGAACCTTAGATTTTTAGGAATAAAATAACAATTAATAATATAATATTTGATTTAAAAACTATTTTGTGTCAATTTTGACACTATTTGATATATGATTTTTTTGAAAGTCATAACAGAATTATATGTTCGAACCAAGTTGCTTAAATCAACACTAATATATCATATTAACCTAGAAAATTAGTGGAATTCATAAAAAGTCTTAAATTACATTTATTTTGGTATTTTTATTATCCATTATGTCAATATTTCATTAATAAGATAATTACTGCATCATCTTTGTGTCATATATAAATTAAATTATTTGATGTCTAAAAATTACAAATAAAATACCATCATGTTGGAAATCTTTTTAGCTTTCTAATGAATATTTACAATTGAATTTATCTTATGTATAACCCCATATTAAAAATTATTTACTTATTAAACTTTGATTTTAACTATTTTAACCCTTCTTTAAATGAATTAATAATAAATGTCCTAATCTAATCCAAGTGGGCCTAAATGGTCATATTTTATTCCTAAGTTTGTTTTTGGTCGAATTACACGTGTCCAATAGAATTAGGACATGTGTTAGGGTAATATTGATATCATATTTACCCTTAGTTACCCTATTTACTATTAACCGCGGTAAAAATAGTAAAAAGTTACTATTCACCAAAAAATTATTTTCATCTCATTGAACCACATTTTAGTCCTTGATATTAACCGTGTCTCTCGGATTTTTGAAATTCCATTCACAGAAGTGGTGAAATTAAGTTTTATGCAAAATTCAGTTTTTAACCTACCACTTAGTGGTTTCACTATTCATCAAAAATTGAAAGTTTTCAGAAAAATACCAAAATTTCACCCTAGGCTAATTTCGATATTCTGAGTCCAAAAATGAAGTCCATTTTGAAAAATAACATTTATAAAATTTCAAAAAGTGGTTATTACTATTCATAACGGCTAGTTTTAATAGCATATTGTTGTTTAGTGAAACTCGGTATTGTGTACGACGCAAGCTATCGAGGAAGGTCGCGATTGCGTGTAAAGCAAGCCAAGCATGTGTTGTGTAGAAAAAGATCCCTTTGATGATTTATATAACATAAAAGTCTCGGGTGTTACAATTACTTATCCCTAATATTTATCATTTGGGAATTCATTAATGTTATATAAAAGGAACTATAAAATAAATAAACGCTCCTCTGATAACAACAAAAGAGGACCAAGCTAAAATAACTTAAATAAAATGTTAATTTAAGGATTTATAAAATACATCCAAAAAACGATACACAAACTGATAAAAGAATGATTTAGTTTCCTAGACATTAGCTAAATGAATATCTTATTTTACATAAATTTCAAACATACCTCTATTATTTCTCTCATATATAACCTTCTATAGGGAATTTCACATGATATAATTATATTTATAAACTAGGAAAATGAAAACAATATAAAGGGGTGAGATAAGATTCTTAGAAAGGGTATGATTTATCATAATGTACCAGATCATAAAAATTAAGGAGAACATGAAGACGAAAAAAATTACATATTAATATATTGTGTGAAAATAAATTATTAGGATGAAAATTTGTAGAGGATCATAAGATCATAAAATAACATTTGGAAAGTGTAAATTACATGACATGGATCAAAATTAAACATATTAATCACAAAACATGTGAGCATGAAATAAGAGTGAAAAATATATTTAATATAAGGTGTATCATGAAAATATAGATAATTTAAAAAATTAAAATAATTTTATAAAATATTTTAGGTCAATAAATATCTTGGAAGTGTGAAATAACAACAAGAATATGAAACCCTTTACAATAAAATTACTTATCACCACTCATTTATGAACAAACACTATATATACATGACTGGAAATTTGAGAAAATTCATTTTTCCCACGCCTATATTAAAATCCACATTATTTTGAATCCTCATTATCTAATGAGATATAAACATGAACCAATGCATTGGAGAGTGATATTGGACCTCACCCATCATCATTCATCTAGATTCCACTTAAAATCAATTATTTATATATCTGACTGAACCCATGAAAAAAGAATTGGTGTATAAAACATTTCTGAAAAACTCCGCAAAAAATAAATTTAAATATTAATAAGATATCAAAAATATTAATTTTCAAAAGGAATGATATAACAGTAAAATATAGAGTGTTATAAAATCATCACAACATGGGATATAAACATAAAATTAAACATTAAATATTAAAATTAAAAAGTTTTAACAAAACCATTTAAATTTTATTGAAAAAGTTGATATAAAATTTTCACACCAAGATGTTGATAAGGGAAATAGAAGAATATTAAAATTTTAATTACAAAAAATTCCAAATAAATATTCCGTGAATAGAAACAAAAAAGATAATAAATATAGAGTACTAAATAATGAAAATAATTTTATTTCTTATGATTATGAGGATTTCTATAAAATAAGATAAATGATGAAATAAATTCATTTTATAAAATTGGTAAGGTAATATTTGAAAAATATAGAAGACAAAAAATATTTTTATTTATTTAATGAAAATAAATTTTTTTTTGGAAAGATGTTCATATAGAAGAGAATGATATATTGGGAAGATTTGGAGTCAATCTTACCGAAGTTGTACATTTATTTTGGAAAACAATTCATAAAATGTCAGGTTATTGATGATTATTAGTAATTTAACTATATAAATAGAGTAAATAAAACATGAAATAATGGAATTTAATAACCCATTAAAGGTAAAAAATTATATTCATGTAAGGGAGACTATTCCATAATAAATAAAAAATTGAGTTAACTAAAACCATATATTCTTGTTAATGAATTATTCAATTGATATTGAGATGTAGCTAACGAAATTTATATTTAAATATCATGAAATGGAATATATTTTTCATATTTTTTCAGGAAAATGAAATTACTGTCGCATTATTTTGGAAATTTTAGCGATCAAATATGATATTATCATCTTATGTTAAATTCCTAATATAACCATTAAAAAATGAAAATCATTATTTTCTTATGAAAAAATATTATTAAATTATTTTATTTCACATAGTCATCCATGATATATTTTCATGTCATCGTTCATGTAAGTGGTCAGACCGACACAAACATGAACATACATAAAATTCAATGGGTGGATAAAGTAGTGAAATTATTTATTTTAGTATAATATCATTATAATCGAACATTTATTAAATTATAAAAAATTTAAGGTTTTTATTCATATATTAATGGCTATATATCATGAATAATTATCAAGATAAAAAACAAAAAAAATTAATTCATAGAGGAGGTAGTTCTCATAGTACATGTTTAATGTTTTTATTTTCCAACAAATGAGAGGGAATTAAAGTGGACTATAATTTTCCTCATTATAAAAATTACAATATATATTACTAATTTATTGTTCAATTATATTCTTATAAATAGTGAAGAGAGGTTGTTGGAAAAAATAATGATATTACTTCATGAATGTGGTAGTACATAAAAATGCATGATCATCATTCGTTTCTTTTTTCTATGAAGATAGAAAGGAATAAATAAGGTTTGTTGACATAAAATACCAATATTTTATAATATAATTAATAAATCTTTCTTTATAATGATATATATTTTTGAGTTGTAAAATAAATAAATATTGAAGGAAAAATAAATAGAAATGAGACAGAAATGTAAATGAAATTAATCATATCTTTGAAACATTTTTATTATGAATGGTTTTGGGTGATATTAATGAAATAAAGGGGAAAATTGTAGGATAGGGTTATAGTGGTTTAAAAATGAAATATGTTTAGGAGGAATTTGTAAGGGATAGATGCGACATGATGTGATATAATGTTTCACTTTTATAATTAATGAAAATATATCTTTTGTGAACAAGTCTTATTTTTCAGTAATTGAATAACATTTTTTATGTATAAATAGTTCAAAAATTGATAAATAATTTATTGTTTGGTGATATAAGGTCAATAAATCCTAAAAAATAAATTTACACTCATATTTTAAACATAATTCATATCATTTTCCAATAGTTTTTTACAATTTACAACAATTTCTATTTACAATGGAATCTTGTTTTAAACATGTAATATATATATTATAAAAATTAATAGGTAACCCCTCTTACAAAATTTAGGTTCTTTGAAAACAAATTAGTCACCATTTAATATAATTCAATTTTTTAATTATTTAAAATTAACACTTAAATTAATGATTTAGTTTATAAGAAAATTGTTTTGTAGAAAGTTTTTTACCATTAAGTGTTTTTATTCTTCTTTATTACTGATTAAAAACTTATTGAATAATAATATATTTATATATAGGATTAAAATTTATAATAAATTTAATTTTTTTTATAAAATAATTTATTTTATTTGACCAAAATACTTCAATATCAATATAACAATTCTTTGGAAATATCAGTTTTTCCATTATCATTGTTTTTATCATTATCTTTGTAATAAAATATTTTTCCAAAAACTGAAATTTATACTTTTTAATATTATTTATAGGTTTATATATAATTTTAAATCCATTTTTTGTTTAATTTCTACAAGTCATTAAAATTATATTTCAATTTAATGAAATATAATTGTTTTTTGATTAAAATATTATATAAGTTTTTAAAATTGTAAAAATGTTTCTATATGTAAATAATAATAAATATAAGTAATTTCTTAAAATTATATTTTTATATATTTATATAATATGTATTCATAATAAATTAATTCATTATAGTATTAGGATAATTTAATAAAAGTGACATTTTTAGAAAAATAATAATTTTTTTCAATTCACCTATAACCTAATGTTTTTAGATAATTACCCATAATTTATCCTAAAGATATGTTGATATTATTAATTTAAAATTATTTTAATTTTATCAAACTAAAATTATAAAAAATTTATATTTTATATTAAAAATGAAATATAAAACAACAATTTTTATAGAAAATTAATCTTTCTTTATATATAAGATTCAAAATGATTTTTTTTAATACATGTTATTAATAAAATATTAAATGTATAATTAAATAATAATATATCCCAATTTTTTTTATTTACACCGTTGTTTTCATCATGAATAATCTAATAATGGGGTTTTTTCTTGAAGTAGTCGAATATGGGGATTATGCTAGCATATATCTCAATGAAATTTCTATGGGCATGAATTTCTCTCACATAAGAATTATATCCAGATATAATTGCTGGATTTCATATCTGGATAGGTCAAGATAATACCCTACAAAATCTACCTCCTTCCCACACTCTTATAAATGATATTCATAAGAGATACTCCCACTACATGATGCCATTTTTTCAAATATTTCATAATATTGATACATCTATTTATTCCCATTAATTTAGTCTCTATATCATAATAATAAATTATTATTTTAACAAATCGTGGTTTTGTTTTAGTTTAATGTTTTTTTAATAATATATTACCGTACTATTTACTTAAGGAAAACATAGAGTGAAATATAAGGTCATAAAATATTTAATTTAATATTGAAATAAATATTATTCAGAATAATAATATTGTTCATAATATTGATTTTAATATTAACTTTTATGATGACTCGCCTCATGGTTGAATGTTTTTCGCTAGGGTGTTTAGCCAAAATTTTCATGTTCAACTCACATTGAGGAATTTATTTCCTTGAAAAATGTTTCACATGAGCATATGTTATATACTTGGTTTGATATTACATGTAAATATTAATAATATCAAAATAAAATTAATATTTATAAACGATTAATGAAATATTAATTTATAAAATAATTATAAAACAGCAAGTCATAAATGTAGTAAAAAAATTTAAAAAAATTCACATATATGCATCTTTTTATTATTATTGGAATGTTTTTTATTATCATTTTTTTATTGGGCTTTATTTTTTATTAAATTATTTTGAATTTTTATTTATAAATTTTAATTTTAAATTTCCAGATTTTGTAACATATATTCAATACATTATAGATGCTATATGAACCAAACGTGGATTACATTAGGATGAAAAAGTGAATAATTTACAAAAGGTTTTAATTATTTTAAATATTTATTCAAATGAAATGTTCAAAGAAGTAACCTATTTTTGTATCTCGACATAAAGTTTTCAAATATAAGAAATATATGAACTAGATAAATCAAGTATCATTTAATTTTCAATGTCTTTAATCCAACTTATAGAAATTTTATTTGATAATTATAAATTTTAATGAATTAATGATCTAATGTTGATATAGATTTAAAAGATGATAACTCTAGTTAAATGGACCAAATGATTTTTGATATTGATGTGGATACATTTTTTAAAATATCAATAATTGATATTTTATAATGTGAATACCAAAATCCATAATTTCCATGTAGTTAAATATTTCCAACTCTATCAACAATTTTATGATTGGTTGACTTGAAATCAAATGATGGGTGTAATGAGAGGAGTTTTATAGAATTTTATTATTTATAAAAATATATAAAATTAATACACAATATTTTTCCATATTCAAATTGTAATGTGAAAAAATATTATGTCTTGTGGGACTATGGTATATAATGATACATATTTCAGAATAGTGTATTTGTTATATATAAGTTAAAATTTAGATCTATCAATTTTTCATAATTTCTAAACATCATGATACAAGTTAAAAGAAAAATAATGGGTTGTTTCATCCATAGTGGCTACAATCAAGACTCCTACTAAGGAAATTTGATATCCTAAAATAATTAATGATTTAAAACAATTACATACATCTTAAAATTATGGAAAAATGTTAACATGAAATCCAAATAATAAAATATATGATGATAAATTTTATCATCCAATTTATTTTTCCCAATTGATGAAAATTGATCAAAAAGTAAATATATTTAAAAATGATGAGAAAATTCTCAAACATATATTGTGAATAGATGAAAGGAAACTATATTAGAAACATGTTATAAAATATATGACATAGTCATTTTTTAATATTGTATAACTTATCTATTTTATTTTATATTAATTTAAAATATATCATATTGAGTTTAATGATTTATGGGAAAAATCCTAAATTGATATTGATGTTTACATTTTATCAAATTAATAATGATTTAGAACTCTTATAGTGCAATGGTATGAGATTGTATGATTCCAATAAAAAGTAACACTTTCAGTTATATGCAATTATTATGTTCACCATAAAAAAAATCTTAAATTTTATTCCATTTCATAAAACTTATCATTTAAAAATATAAAATTGAATAAATATCACTAGTCGGTACTAATATATATAAATTATATATTTTTTATTCATAAAGGTGACTAATATTGTAAGAAAAATAATTTAGTAGATAGTTATAATATTATATTCAATTTATATATTTATTGGAAACATAATATTAATTATCAACAAGGAGGATTCGAATGTGGTAATTATGTTTTCAGATATATTTATGAAATATTTACATCTAGGATAATTTTATATTTCTATAATTCCAGTTTTCATTTGAACTTTAAATTTCATTTATCATATAATTTTATTGAAATTGATTAAAAATATATTATTTTTAATTTACACCAATATGATATTTTAAAACATGATAGACTGAGATAAAATCTTATATAGGGGTTGGGGAAAGTTATTTCGAAAATTTTATTTAGTTTCTGTTAATCAATTTTTTTTATTTTTTATTTTTATTTTAATAGTTAAATTTTTTGAAAAATATGTTTAACTATATTGTGAGATCAATATTATAAAATAATTCTACTACTTTTTTATTTCTAAATTTTTTTATATGTTAATAAAGTTTTTTTATATTACATTTTTTAGTATAGTAGCATTAATAAAATTTAGATTTTATGAGAATATTATTTTTTACAACATTTATAAAAATAACAGATGAAAAAAATAACTTCCATATACGTGACAACATAAATGGCATGGTTATTATCTAGATTATTATTTTTATTGGGTTTCAATATTTAGAGTAATAATAACCATCATAAAAATTATTTTTTTTACTTCAACTAAAACAAACAATGCTAACAAAATTTCTACATCACTTATATTAATATCACTTTATAACCAACAATAAAAACAAAAAATAACAATGACTAAACCCTTTTATGTACTATTTTAATATTTAAAAATATATTAACAGTAATAAATTATTGATTATAAAATATTGTTTAATTAAAAATTCATTGAATATTTTTTCTTCATTGAACGTGTAATAAGAACACTAACTTCATTTTATTGTACCAAAATCCTTTTATCTATTTGATTTTCATTTCAAACAATTTAATAAAAAAGGATATTCATTTTTTACAAAACTTATTTAGGTTGAAATAAATATTTTTTAATTTTTAGTTTTCTAAATCTAAAAAACATATTTGTATTTCACTAAATAATTATAAATTTTTTTTAAAAAATTAACTCATAGGGATTTAGATCTATGTTATTAATCTAAAAAACCATGAAAAGTTTCACCTTTATATTATGATTACTATAATTGTATGGATGATTGGTAAAATGTTTTATTTTTAAAAAATATTGACCATTATTGGTTTTTATAGTTTGAAAAAAAATATTTGAATTTTTTTTCTTTACTTCATTTTGTGTATAAAAAAATTCTAATTTTATTGGATATCCTTCTAAAACATGTTTTTTAAAATTTTATTTTATGTCAAAATTGAGGCTTCACTACTACTGTTTCATCTCATATCATAAAAATAATTTTTTTTTGATCTCGTCAATTTTTTATGGATTATAAAATTAATATTGGTGAAAATAATATATTTGGATCCATTTATGTAGTAAGATGTATTTTAATGATGATTATGTGGAAAAAAATTTAACTACCAGGAAAAATATTTCAACAATAAATCAAGGATCATGTTATTTCAAAAAGAGCTTCTATTTTAAAACATTATTTTTAAAAGTAAAACATTTATTTAAGTAAATATAATAATTAAAATGATCTCCCTATACTTTTTAAGAGTGAAACAAAAAATTTAAATCCAACTCCACAAAAGGAGATAATGATGATGGTTAAAATCATTGTGTAATGTCATATAAATAATTACCTAAAATTCCCCACATATATCCTATTATAAATTAGATATATGAATTAAATAATTGGATATGAAAAAGATTATATTAATATATGATGAAGATAATGGGAAAATTTAAATACGTAACAAAAAATGATTATGTTGGTGTGTTGATCATCAGAACAATGATGTCCCGAACTATTCATACATAGATAAAATGTCTACAAAGATGAATATTAATTACATAATATATCGAGAAATTCAATAGTTTTATAGGTCTAGTATCTTTAGATACTTAGAAATATAAAAACTGGCTCATAATATTTTTACATCATCTTCCTCTCAATGCATCATAATGATCACCCTTTTTAGACATATCATATATAAAACCATTCATCATAAAATGATCATGTACACATAATAATTGGTGGTCTATAAATATTAGTAATTTTAAACAATAGAGTAAATAGTATTATATTAAAATCAAATGACAAAAATGTTATGGTAACATGATATTAACAATTTAAATCCCAATTATTCATATTATAGATCATAATATTTACTAAAGAAATAAATATTAGATGTTTAAAAGACATTAATCATAAAATAATTTGGTAACATGAGCCATGGGATCATTATATTGGCCTAAGACATGAAATTAAAGCATACAGATAAGAAAATAAAATATATTTCCTTAGTTACCGAGGATCATTGACAAGACTATCATATTTTATTGGGTTCACTCCACTAAACATTATAGTATTGATGTTTCACTCCTAAGTCTATCATAGTGGACAAGATCAGGTACATAACTCTGTTTACTTGCTATTCTAGTTAGGTTTAGCTCGTGAGATATCAATATATAACCAATTCATTAACGAGGGATATATTTCTCAATGGTCATTAAAGAGGGATTTATTTCACAATGGTCATATATGTGTGTGTGTGTGTGTGTGTGTGTGAGTTTTATGAGATCATAAACCATTATTCATATTAAATATCATGAAAAGTTTTGGGTTTCATAAACATTTCCGCAAAGCATAAATCATAAAAAAGGAATGGATTGGATAAACATCAAGTCAATACAAACATATAACATCCAAATAAATAATAAGTATCAAATACAAATATATCATGTTCCCATTACTTAATAAGAAACATCTAATGATGTTGCCAAATGATGAATTAAAATATCGATAAAAATTTTTTAAGGAAAATAATATTTCCATTTTAAAATCACAATTTTAAATAATAAATTATTTAGTCCACAAATATATGTTTATTTTATGTTACAATACAATTATAAAACCACTATTTAATTTTAAATATAATTTGTTTGTAGGTTCTAGTAGCATGAAGTAGAGACATAGATGGAGATGGTGACGAGCAGAGTTCATCATCGTGTAGTGATTAGTGTTCTACCTGATCTCTTTTGATAATATGTAAAAATAGGGTTTGTTGATGTATCACTAGTGGCACAAAGTATTCAAGTGACTTTTTCATAATTTCCCTTTTTTGGGGAGGTTTAAACCATTTATATCATGTTTTTTGGTTTAATTTAATGGTGGAATGCTACGATTCGTGTATATTAATGTACTTTTTTATATAAGATCAATTTCATTAAAAAAAATTTCAGGGGACATTGTAGATAAATATGTTCTATGAAAAATATTTTGAAATATATTCTATTATTTTGGGACTGTAATACTAAAAATAATTTCTCTTTATTGCTTCAGAAAAATAGAAATTTCCAGTGACCATGTCCCTATTGTTAGAGGGTATTGTGTAAGTTGAAAAGAGATTTTGAGTGGTATTGGTTTATGGTACTTGATGTGGGATTCCTTTTTTGAATTATCTACAGCTAGTCTGATATGTTTAAGAGGATTAGAACCAGTGAAAAAATGGGTGAGACAATCATATGGATCAAGATTCTTAAAAAACACCCTCATAGGTGTGGGTTTGGGATTAATGGAGACTATGAGTGGGATGAGTCCTTTGCGGAGAGATTATGTGTGATGGAGAAGGGGTCTGACTAGGTGGAAGGATTATATATATTCATTAAGATAGTGGAAATGGAACTGATGTGTTGGTACTTTATGTTTTTCGATTTTTGGAATCATGTTTCCATGTCGTATACAACAGGATAGTTTGGGTTAATACATGGGTTGTAAGAACCTGAGAGAAAACAGATTTTTTATTGTTGGACTAGGACCTGAGGTTTGGGATAGGGGAGACTGTGCATAGTAGTGTGACTAATGGTTGATTGGAATGAGATCAAATCCATGATCATAGACAATGATGGGTATTGGGGATCTAGTCGGTGCTAGGAATGAAAATAGATGGATTGAGATGAGGGGTTGGGTCATATGTGACTAGAACCATGGGAATGTTTTGGTGATCTTTGTCACTAGATTGGTTCTTTGTTTTCTATTTCTTGTGTTCGGTTTAGTGTACTTATAAAAGGCTATACACCTAGTTGGGGAGAGGATCGTGAGGCTTGAAGTCACTATGAGTGAGGTGGATCTGCCTAAACTACCAGGGGTGAGTTGGATTCCTTATGTTCATGAAGTATTGCCTTTACCTAAGTAATATTTAATTTAGATATTGGAACGTTCCTTGATTAATAATGGGTTGTGATAGTTTACCATTCTAGTGAGCAGGTATGGTCCTAGTGTAAAGAGATCCATGGATGGTGACACTACCAAAATTGATGTGGTAATGGTTAGTATTTAAATGTATGATTTATTCATGATTTTTTAGGTATTTAGTCAAAGACTTCGATGATTCCGAACCGGAGTCTTTAGGTATGCCTCATGTTATGAGTACGATGGCATGAGGTGATGTGATGATTTTATTTTAGCATAAAATCACGGTAGGTATTATAGGATAATATAGTGGCCTAGTAATCACATAATGACCTAAAGAAAATAGAGTCTTAGTATCCATGTTATAAAATCCCATTCAGGATTTTTTGTGATGTGTTTATTTTTACCACATGCATACATGTATATAATTTTTTTTAAATGGAAACGTTATAAGACTCTTTTTATATGTCATATAACACCTTACATAAGCACCCTAGTGTGCATACATACCTTATTTTTATTTTTTCCCTTTTAGCTAAAATGATATGTACTGAATTTGAATAGATCATCTTGATAGTTAGTTGGAGGCAAGGAAATGTGTCATGGAGATTTTAGAAGGTCCATTTTGTCAATATTTTACCTTTTTATTATATTTTATAAGGTAACATGATAGCGGGTGACCTATGTATGTTTTTATAACCATTTTTCTATATATTGTGTTTAAATTTTCATGGAATTATGTCATTGATCTATGTGTAAGATAAAATTATGATATGTACATTTTGGTATAATTTTATGGTAGAATGTTCTGGTCTATGTATTATTTCCACGGTTGTTCTGGGGCTATAGATTCTGCAGATGTATTTTTTTTAAATTATCATATTGATGTTGTTTAAAATACCGTTAAATATGGAATTTCTTTCAAGGGAATTTTAAACTGCTACAATATGATGATTTTTTTGGGAATTAGTTAAAACCACTACTAAATATGCAACCCTATTATTTATAAAAGGTTTTATACTTTTTAGTGGCAGTTTTTTTTATAAATTTTTTTTATTTAGAAATAATTAAAACCTTTTTAAAATAGAAGTAATTTTCTCATGTTCTTTGTTGACAAAATATTTAGAAGAATTTTCTTCTACCATTCCAGAATAATCTTACAACGGTATAAACCACTGCTAAATGAATATTTTATTGTAGTTTCAAAACTATGGTGACCTCCACTAATCAATCATAGTGAATGAGATATGCTAAAAAATGACTCTATCCATGATCCAATTCGATGTATTTGAAACTATTTATATGAACATTAGATTGCTTCCAATAAAAATATGATTATAATTCATATTATATGAATGGTAGCGTTTAGGCTTCCATAAATGAAGAAGCATGTGATTTTATTTCATTCATGGTAGAAAGTCCCCACGAATTGGGAATATAACATTGTTTAATAAGTGAAACCATGATATTTATATTTCAAATATAAAGGAAAACTACTTTGAAACATTACCAAACATTGGGAACATTGAATTTTTTTAATATACATGAAATGGAATATTTTGTGAGGATTTGATGTGAATGAAAATAGTAGAGGGAATTAACCATGCATATAAAAACAGAATACCAAAAACTAATAATTCTTATTTCTATTATTCATTGTGAGAGGTCATGAATCAAAACCTCTATGTGCTTCCACTTCATGAAAGGGATAGTATGTATGAGCCACCAAGGAAATATGAATAAGGGTGTTTTGTTTGCACTTCGATTTACAAGAAGGACATCCATGAATCATTTTATTATATGGAATAAGATCAGAAACTTATTTATATGAATATCAATCAGTCATGGGTTTCATGAAGATATATGGATTGGATGTACATGAGTTTGTCACATACTCATAATATTTGTGAACAACTAGTTTTGTTAGGATCTTTTTTCATGGGAAAAAACTTCACAATTTTCAAATCCTCATGATGTTACGATCCCATATAGACATACGTGAAGAAGGAACAGAATATTGTGTACTATGAAAATACATAAAGAATGGTGATAATATGGTTTATGTAACATTTTGGGATAAATATTGCATAGAAGTTATGATGTGTGTGAAGAAAAACAACATTTCTATAAATCCATTATGTTTTGTAGGAAGGTAACTAGATGCACAAAACTAGTTGATCATGATTTCTTGTATGTGAGTAAGAACACATGCATGATTTCAAGGCTATCAAAATGTGTGAAAACATTAAAATAAAAATTTCACACCATAAATACATTATGTGAGCACATAAATTAATAAAGACACCAAATTGATTTGTACTTTCAATATTTATGGTTTTCATGAAATTGATATAACAACTAAATTTGAAAGTTCATTGAGTAGTGATAGATTATAGAATAATATTGAATGATCATTGTGACATGGTTAGTCAACTATTTTCTTCTGAAATATGTATAGAGAACTGATACAATCATCGTTTTTGACATTGTGTATCGAAGAGTTTGTGGAATCTGACACTAAGGTTCAATATCTTATCTTGTTTGTTGAATACCAAAAAGAATAATATGTATTTATTAGAATGTTGGGCTGAACTTATTTATTCTTAAAATTAGTTATAATTTTCATTATTCTTGAATGAGAAAGGTAAATATAGTCTATTCTGTTTTTCACTGAAGAAGAATGATATGGGATGAGATGGAAAGAATAACACATTGTGCATCTCTCTTTGCAAAAGAAAAAATAAGAAGATTTAGTGATCAGGTTTATGTCTATTGATTATCATTTTTTTAAGTATTATTTTTAGATATCCAGTGTACTCTATATTTATTTTATTGTGACTAAATTCAATAAAAGGAAAAAGAAGTAGTATATCATTTTTTGTTGTAACGACGAATAATAGTTTTTTTTTCTTCTATTGTGAAAGAGATAGAAAGAAGATAAAGTAATTGGATGAACAAGGAAGAACTATGAAATTAAATTTAATTCCCATATGGTGTATGATATAATTTGTTTTACAAATTACATTAAGAATGTAGTAAAATACTATCATCCAAAGTAGTATAATGAACTAGTGTGGAGATGCAGGTTGGAACATCACATCACAAGTCTAGGGAATAAGATCATTTAAATTATATCTCCTAATGCATAGAGAACATAATTGGATAAGTACCATCTTCTAGATACGTGAAATTAACATGATATATCATTATATTAGAGAATCCATGTGTATGTCATTAACATTCATGCTAAGGACTAGAAAATCTTATTGAATAGTGAGGCTTGTAAAAAATGTTTTGTTCTCCTTAACTGATTTCATATTCTTGTATGTGATGGTAAAAATACATTAGGATAATCAAGATTCTATCACATATAAAAGGTAAATGTGATAAAAAAATTTATTAGTGAAAAAGATCCAGAAACTAATTCACCACCTAATAGAGTCGATTATATCCCAAAGAATTCTTCTCAGATAGAATATTCCCAAACATTCCTAAACATCGTGGAACTGTATAAAAATCTCCATAATGTTCCCTCCATGTAAAATAGGTTTTATCACCATAATTTTTTTTAATTGCTTTTTCAAAAAGCCTCATTCAGGTATCTTTTCTATTTACCAACATTTTTTATACCATATATCCTTGAATCTTTTCCACTAAGAATCAATTGTCTAAGAGTTTCTGAAACATATTAGAGTGTATTAGTTACTTTAAGACCAGATTTCAACTAAAAAATACTTATAGAATGTTTCATATCATCAAACTATTGGAATCCCACTTAAAAACTCATAAAAACTTCTTTTTCTAATACATCCAATTAATGCACTATTCCTTTACTCCAACTATATCATTTCCTAGTTTTAAAAATTAAATTTATCCCCATAACTAAAGAGGATATTTTAAAACTCTTATGCCCTTATATAACCCACTATAATAGTTTTAGAAAAACAATTTCATCACAAATACATGGATAGACATATAACTAGGACATTGGGTTTTCCCTATTTTACAATATAAAAAGTTGTGGTTGACATTCAAATACTTTTTAAGTGAGAAAAGAACATTCCACCTCCAAAAAATGAATATCTCTGGAATATCCTAACAAAAAACTGAACCAAAATTATCCATAATATATGTTTCATGTTTAACAATACCAAATATATTATGCTCCTCCTTTTTTGGTACACACCACATGATTTTTCAAAACGAATAATTTAGAAACATGAAATATTCAATAGATCCCCCATAAAATTCAATCCTTATCATTAAAAATTAAAACACATGATCCAAGATACTAATATCTATTGTTATCTGTATAAAATCATAAAATTTAATGAAAATATTCCTATATATCATTTTAATCTCTTAGTACTTATGGACTCTACATAAAACAAGATATAGAACTCAATATACTTCATCTTATTCTAGTATGTACCAAACATTGGGACTTTATTGATTAATATTCTAAAACACATTTGATGTTTGATTGAGGAAGAAACACCTCCGTTATAATGTTTTGTCACCATAAAAGTTAAAAACTAAAACGGTCTTATAAGAATAACCAATACAATAAATTCTTCATATTCTCATTTACCAAATATTTATTGAACTAGAACACCTATAAAATTACACATCTATACTAATGATTTTACAATGACACAACCTAATATTTTATAAAGTCTATTTTTCTAGCATGCATGGTCCTTCTAAAATCTCATTATGATGAAAAAATATATCGATAACACTTTACAACAACCACGGTTCCACCCACATTAATCCCACACCATTGAATAATATTAACCCATTTCTCAATCTAATAAATAGAATCACCTCAAAAAAAATAAAGGGGCCATGTTATACTCCTCACATCATGGTAAGTATTTATTCTAAATCTTATTGATATTAAATCCCATTGAAAATGATCACAAACTCTCTGAACTAATTCTTCTTGAAATAATATCATTCTCTAATTTTCTATCTAGTTGGGGTTCTTTCAAAGCCAAATAAATTAAGACTCAAGCTGGATGGTGAACACATACTATGAAAATAAGACACACCGTATTAGCTATAGCTTTTGCAGAAAATCTTGAAATTAATCTTTTTTCATATACTTTTCTATCCAAAAAATCTCCTACTATCATTTTGCTATATAATTCCAAAAATTAAAGAGTCATAGTACAAATTAATTTGATATTTTCTTTTATCTCTATAAAATGGTATGGTAATTTAGGCCTTCCTTCTGGGTTATGTGTTATCAATTTGGGAAATAGGTTCTTGAAATATCCCAATTCTTAATATCATGGTTTTCTTATACCAAAAACACCACATCAAACTAACTATTATTAATGGAATTTTAATTTTCTCTCTGACTAGGAAAAATAATATTACCAAAATTCTTATTTTATTAGGAACTACTCATCAATCCAGGTCATACATTCTTATAAAAAAATCTTGAAATAATGAATTCATACTAAATTAGAAAATGATAATGATACTACAACTATCTTTGGGAAACCTCTTTGAAGGAAGAATGAATTTTTATTCCTCTAAATAGTGTAATGAACACCTGAACATTATCTAAAAACATTCTTTATCTATAAATAATCTCAACACCACTAGACTATGGTTATTCCAATGATTAATAAAACTCTTACCACAAACCACCAAATTATATTAAAAACAACTCAATGATATCACGTGTTTGGGAATTAGAAAATATAAAACCACATGATATAATACCAATTATTTGGGATTTGACTGATCTTCCCACCATATAAACCCTAATTCATTGCATGTGACAAAAAATCCAGAATGAGCCAACCTATTTCGACTAGAATTAACGTTTGAACCTCAATCATGGAATGTAACACCCGAGACTGTTATGAGAAAAATTTTGTTTTTATGTTATATAAATCATCAAAGGAATATTTCAATATAGACAAAATTATCATGGTTTTCTTTACACGGAACCACGGCCTTCCTCGATAGCTTGCGTCATACGCAATACCGAGTTTCACTAAACAACGATATGGTATTAAAATATTATTAAAACTAGCCGTTATGAAAAGTAATAACAACTTTTTGAAATTTTGTACATTTTATTTTTCAAAATGGACTTCATTTTTTGATTCGGAATATTGAAATTAGCGTAGGGTGATATTTTGGTACTTTTCAGATAACATTCATATTCTGATGAATAGTGAAAATTACTGAATTTTAATTAAAAACAACTTTTTTAATAGAAATAATTAATAGTGATAAATTATTAATTTGAGTGGTTTTAAAGTATATTTAGAATATATTTTTACCATTTAATACAATTTTTGTCATTTAATGTAATTTCACAGTTAAACCAAACATAAACAAGTGTCAATCTTTTGATAGTTATTATCTCGTAAAAACACGCAATTTGTTTTGACGACAAGAGTTAATTTTTAAATAAATTAATGCAACTGATGTGTTTTGAATTTGGTAAAATAGACATCATTTTTTAATTCATAATATCAAATATATCTTAGGCCTAATTTTTTGTATTTTTCTTAAAACATTCATTTTTTGATGAATAGTGAAACCACTAAGTGGTAGTTAAAAAAATTAAAATTTTCATAAAACTTAATATTACCGCTTCTGTGAGTGGAATTTCAAAAATTCGAGAGACACAGTTGATGTCAGTATGTAAAATGTGGTTCAATGAGATGAAAATAATTTTTGGTGAAGAGTAACTTTTTACTTTTATATACCACGGTTAAAAGTAAATAGGGTAATTAAGGGTAAAAATGATATTTTTATTACCCTAAAACATGTCCTAATTCTATTGGATAAGTTTAATTCTACCAAAAAAAACCTTAGGAATAAAATATGTCCATTTATTCCCATTTGGATTAGATTAGGACATTTATTATAAATTTATTTAAAGAAGCGTTTAAATAGTTAAAATCAAAGTTTAATAAGTAAATAATTTTTAATATAGGGTTATACATAAGCTAAATTCGAATATAAATATTCATTAGAAATATAAAAATATTTCCTACATAATGGTATTTTATTTGAGATTTTTAGACATTATATAATTTAATTTATTTATAACACAATGATGATACAGTAATTATCTTATTAATGAGATATTGACATAATTGATGTTATAAATACCCAAATAAATGTAATTTGAGACTTTTTATGAATTAAACTAATTTTATAGGTTAATATGACATGTTATTAGGGATTTAATTAACTTTTTTAGAACTGATCATTCTGTTATGATTTTCACAAAAATCAATTACTAAATAGTGTCAAAATTGACAAAAAATAGTTTTAAAAAACTATTATATTATTTATTGTTATTTTATTCCTATAAATCTATGGTTCGGACAATATACTTATATCATGATAGGTGTAACATTAATGGACCACTTGGGGGTCGCTTGGATGTATATGGTATGTTTATTAACTATATAATATAAAAATACAAAGTGACATGGCAAATGTCAATCTAATTAACTAAGAGTTAAAACTAAAAGATAAGGTTAATATAATGACCTAAACATGCCTAAATTCTATTGTATGAAAGTATTTAGACCCATCCCCACCTTATTTTATAAATATATCAATTTTGAGCTACTAAAAACCGAATTTGACTTTATAATAAAATAACAGTTTTTGTTATTCCAAAGGTGCCCCTCTCCTCCCTTATAAAAGGGCACCTCCTCCCTCTCTTCCTCACACCACTTTGAGCCTTCATGCTTGGCCAACCCCAGACAATTTATCCTCTACACTTCCATAGAGACATCCTAGAGATCCTGGTCTTCTTCAAAGACCAATTTTAGTGCCCTAAAATGAATTCTCAAAGAAGCGCTTCAAAGAAGAGGTAATGTTCGTTACCGATTCTTTCATCTTTATTTCTTCTTCCACTTCTTCATCATTAGTTGTTTAATTATGAAGTAATAACATCAGTATCACTCATATAAATATAGGTTATTATAAGTATGAAACAACCCTATTTCACCATATATCCATCCTACGGAAAATGAAATCACCGCGTGTGCGTACGTACAGAATACCGTCTCCACGCCGTGGTGTAATCTATTTTCCCCCACCACCTTACATGGATGGGTATAATGGTGTAAATAATAACTAAATATTATTATTGTAAAGTGATATTGATTCTGAAGTAGTATACATACACTCCAATACAATTCCATGATCATGGGAACGATATCATCGCTCTTGCGTACGTATGGAATACCGTCTCCACGATGTGATGTGACTCGTTCTACACGATCATCATTTCATAATGATTATATAAATGAATTGAATGAATTAATATGATATATATTACACTAATACCATTCTTGAAATGAGGTATGTATATCCTAAAGAGAAGAATAAGAATTTATTCGACAAAACACGCATAAGAACAAAAAGTAATAAACACCTGAATAACAATTAGTAATTAAATATTACTAATAAGAAGCTAATAATATGACCATATATGATATAATAACAATAATTATGATTCTAGAATAAGTCAATAACATTATTTAAATCATTATACAGGAGTTTAGTACACTTACGAAGGAAATCAGACCTAAGTTAAGGGAAAATATCACAATCTCATTTTTCTCTGAGATTGTTTATACTTTGGTATTTACTAGGGTGTATTTTATCATCCACGTACATGTTCCCTAAATATGTAAAATTGTTTCCATCCACCTACAATTGTTTAAATCCAATTTTACCCTTCGGTGAGTTTTTAGTAAAGGATATGAAAGGAATATTTTGTCATTTTTTGTACGAGGTACTTTTTGACTTTTCCGACAAAAGTATGAGAAGATTGTTTTTTTAACTTATACGGCATGAATGTATTTTTAAAACATTATTTCCATGAAGCTTCCTTTAAAAGTTTTCAAGATTATTTTTAATTAACTACTTTTATTATAGAATTTTATGACATGCTAAGAAAAGAAAAGTGTTTTTGAAGTAGAAAGGATATTTTCCTCAAGAATGGAGTTCAAGTGTTTTATCAAAATTATTTTCCATCTAAGATAATAAAGGGTTCTGTTTAGATCCCTATTATTACATTGATTTGATTATGTTGGGATGGAATTATTTTTATGAATTCCTTTATCTTATACGAATTGTTTTATTATGTCACGATGTTTAAGATTCCCTTTTTTATTTCAGGTGTTATGCTATGATGTATGGTTTATGATTTTGTGGAACACATAATAATTGTATCATTATGAGATGGGTGGGACCTATATCTCCCTCCAATTCATTGGGTAAAGATTTTATATATAATAAGATAGACATGGTTGGAACGGCAGGTTAATCCGGTTCAGTGAAACAGGACTGAAACGAGGAGTGAACTCGGTTCAGAAATGGACATTGTCCACTAATATAGTCTTGGAAATGACTCTCGACTAATAAGAAATGATTCTCTATGATTATGTGTGTATGCCACAAAGTATCATGTTTTATGTTATGATTATTGTGATTACATTTCACTACCATGATTTATCCCATGTTATGAAATTATGATCTCTTTTGCAGGGTAAGATTTCCAAAATGTTATGTTCTTATGAATATGATCTGATTGATATTTCTTTTGTTTACCCTTACTGAGCATTTAATCTCACCCTTTTGTATGTTTTCTTTCCCCAGGTCAGGGAGAAGGTTATTAAGTACGATATTCCAAAGGGACTATAGATATGATGAAATAAATGGGAGATAGTGTAGACACTTTATGAACCAGTTGTTTATGTTTCCCATTTTCTAAAGACACTATACCTATACGGTCCATTTGTGGTTTTGTTATATTTTGTAAGAAGTATTCTTCAATTTTGAAGTATTAACAATGTATGTAAAGTATGGGTTGTTATAGTTGGTATCAGAGGAAAGGTATAGTCAACCTTTGGAAACTAGGATGTGAATTCTTTAGTAATAACCCTAAGGATAAGTCTAAGAATAGAAAACAATCTTAGTGTTTTAGAAATGGCCATGAATAACCTAGGATAAGACCTTAAGTGTGAAATTTTATTCTTGATTATGTGGTTTTCATGTTATAATTAGTGTTGCTCACAATATTCTTCATGGTTTTAGTCAATGGATGGAACCTGAAGGAACCGTGTTAATGCGGAATGTGACGGGCAATGCAATGATTTTCCCCCTGAGCAACCAAACGTTATGGCAGCTGGAATGAAAAATCTTATAGCCATGCTCACACAATTTTCTCAAGCTATGAATCATGCTAGACTTCCAAACGAGCAATGTAAGGAGCAACATTTTATTGAATCCTTCATGAGGCAGCGGCCACCTTCCTTCAGCGGGTCTACTGATCCATTAGTTGCTGAAAAATAGATCAGTACTACTGAAAAGATATTTTTAATTCTTCAATGTGCTGAACATGATAAAATCATCATAATAGTGTATCGTTTGGAAGGTTATGCTGATCAATGGTGGAATCTTATCATGAATACGAAGCCAAGAGATGAAATTAAGTCCATGGAATGGGACGAGTTCAAGAACTTATTTTTCAATAAGTACTTCCCTCGTATTCTCCGAACAAATATGGAGAAGAAGTTTCATGAAGTAAAGAAAAAGGATGTTGAATCTGTTGGTTCCTATGAAGAAAATTTTACAAGACTTTCAAGGTACACTTCTGGGATTATTATCCAACATGAGAGTAAGATCGATCGATTCTTTAGTGGCTTAAAACCAAGTCTTCGAAGGGCATTAACCATAAGGGACTTCAATAGCTACGAGGAAATTGTTCGATGTTCTCTCAAGGTTGATATGGATACTGGGGTAACCCATCAGTCATATGGGTTTGATAAGAAGAGGAAAATGGAATTCAAAGGAAAATCTAAAGAGCACACTGAAAAGAAGATATGCTTTCCTTTATGCTCAAAGTGTGGAATGAAACATGGAGGGAGTTGTCTTAAAGGGACAAGTAAATGTTTCAAAAGTGGAAAGGAAGGTCATCGGGCATTTGAATGCCGCGATGATGTGAAGAAGATGTTTAAGGATGTAATCAAAGGAAGGGATACACAGAATGAACCTACTACACTTCAATGTTTCAAGTGAAAGGAGATGGGGAATTATGCCAATCAATGCCCAAATCCAAGGGTTGATGACAATGATCGACGTCAACAAACTCTTAAGGCTAAAGACAAAGGAATGTCACATGCAATTTCTATCAGTGATGTGGAGTACGATAATGATTTGGTGAAAGGTACACTTACCATCCACTCTAAAGTAGCAAATGTTTTATTTGATTCTGGATCCACCCACTCTTTTATTTCTGAAGATTTTTCTAAGGGTATCACCGTATTTCCTCAAAAATTAGATGTTGAGTTAGTTGTGACAACCCCTAATGGAGCAATAGTAGCATCAAAAGTTTATAATTCTTCTCCGATTAATGTTTGTGGGAATGTGCTTCCGGAAAATCTTTTGATCCTCCCTCTAGTGTAATTTGATGTGATTCTTGGCATGGATTGGATTTCTCTATATGGATCTCATATCAATTGCCAAAGAAGGGAATTCACATTTCATATTCCAGATCAATCTATGATCGTCTATCGATGCAAGGATGAACATAACCGTCCGGTGGAAATTTCTTCCATCTTATGGGTCTTGATTCCACTAAATGAAGGTTATTTATTTCAAATGGTTGGTGAGAAACTCATTATTAAGAATATGCCCGTTGTACGGGAGTTTGATGATGTATTTCCTGAGGAATTTCCAGGTCTTCCACCAAATCGTAAAGTTGAGTTTTCAATAGAACTTGTACAGGGTGCTTTGCTTATTTCAAAGACACCTTATAGAATGGCCCCAATTGAGTTACATGAATTGAAGAAGCAACTCCAAGAGAATCTTGATAAGGGTTTCATATGCCCTAGTGCGTCACCTTGGGGAGCACCTATTCTGTTTGTTAAGAAGAATGATGTATCAATGAGACTCTGCATTGATTATCGAGAAATTAACAAGATCACTATCAAGAACTAATATCCTCTCCTGTGCATTGATGACTTATTTGACCAACTATGAGGAGCTCAATACTTTTCCAAGATTGATCTTCGTTCAGGGTATCATCAATTAACGGTCAAAAGGGAGGATATACCAAAGACGATTTTACATAAAAGGTATGGACACTATGAATTTATAGTGATTCCGTTTGGTCTTACTAATGCCCCCGATATCTTCATGGATCTGATGAATAGAGTCTTTAGAGACTATCTTGATCAGTTTGTGGTAGTCTTTATAGACGATATTCTTGTATATTCAAAGACCAAGTAAGAACATGAAGATCACTTGAGAATTATATTGAAGACCCTGAGAAAGGAGAAGATTTATGCCAAATTTACCATGTGTGAATTTTGGCTTCAAAAAGTTTCATTTTTGGGTCACATAATCTCAAGAGAGGGGATATCTATGGATCCAGTAAAAACAGAGGTTATCTAAAGATGGTCGAGACCAACAACAGTAACTGAGATCCGATTTTTTCTTGGTTTGGCTGGATATTATCGACGTTTTGTGAATGATTTTTCACGATTATCTAATCCACTCACCAGGTTGACTCGAAAAGGAGTTAAGATTGTTTGGATGGGGGAATGCGAAGATAATTTAAAGGAGTTGAAAAGAAGGTTATCCAGTTCACCTGTGCTCACACTGCCTTGAAGTAGAGAAAGGATTGTGATCTACAGAGATGCATCTAAGAAGGTATTGGGGTGTGTTCTAATGCAAAATGATATGGTGATAGCTTATGCCTCACGAAAATTGAAAATCCATGAGCAAAATTACCCAACTCATGATTTGGTGTTAGCTGTGGTAATCTTTGCATTAAATATTTAAAGGCATTATCTTTATGGAGAAATGTGTGACATTTATACTGATCATAAAAGTTTAAATTATATTTTCACAAAAAAGGAGATGAATATGAGCCAAAGAAGATGGTTGGAGCTGATTACGGATTATGACTGCTCAATTCATTACCACCCTGGGAAAGAAAACAAGTTGGCAGATGCATTAAGTCGACAAGACCATGCTAGTTTATCCATGATGAGGATAAAAAATGAACCAATATTTGTGGATTTACAATGGATGGATTTTGGAATTATAATGGAAGGGGGTAAATCGTATCTTTCTCAAATGAATGTTCAACCATATATTCATGTGAAGATTAAAGGGGCACAGAATCAAGATGTAGAGTTACAAAATAAGGTGAGAAATGTTCCTAAATTCAACCTTGATTGTGATGGGATAATAAATTTCAGGAATTGGGTTTGTGTTCCTCCCATCCCCGAATTAAAGGAGCTTCTAGATGAGGCTCATAGTTCTCCATTATCTAATCTTCCGGGAAGCATGAAGATGTATAGGGATTTGAATTAGTACTTCTGGCAGGATGCCATGAAAAGAGATGTTGCTGAATATGTCTCTCGATGCTTGGTTTGTCAGCAAGTTAAAGCTGAGACACAAAAGTCTAAGGGGATGTTACAACCATTACACATACCAGAATGGAAATGGGAAAACATCCCTATGGACTTTGTCACCGGACATCCTAAAACATCCAAAGGCATTAATGCTATTTGGGTCATAGTAGATCGTCTTACAAAGTCTGCACACTTCATTGCTATTACAGAGGATTTCTCTCTGGATAAGATTGCTAGGATATATGTAACGGAAGTGGTAAGATTGCATGGAGTAACACATTATATTATATCTGATCGAGATCCGACATTTACCTCATTGTTCCGACGAATTCTTCAGCATACTCTGGATACAGAGTTGAGTTTCAGCACTGCTTATCATCCTCAGACAGACGGTCAGTCTGAGAGAACAATTCAAACTCTAGAAGATATGTTGAGAGCTTACTCTATGGATTTCAAAGGTGGTTGGGATCAACACCTACCTTTGGTGGAATTTTCTTATAATAATAGCTTTCACTCCAGTATTCAGATGGCTCCTTATGAAGCTCTATATGGAATGAAATGCAGGACTCCAACTTGCTGGGATGAAGTTGGGGAATGAAAGCTATTAGGACCTGATCTTGTTGACGAGATGGCAGAAAAGGTCAGATCTATTCAACAACACATAAGAGAAGCTCAGAGTCATCAAAATAATTATGCTGACAACTGAAGAAGAGACATAGAGTTTGAAGTGGGTGATAAATTGTTCTTACGAATATCTCCCTGGAAGAGGGTCATGAGATTTGGAAAGAAGGGAAAGTTGATCCCTATGTATATCAGACCTTTCGAAATACCGGATCGTGTTGGGAAGGAAGCTTACCGATTGGAGCTTCCACCAAATCTCTCGCATGTTCACGATGTGTTCCATGTATCTCTCCTTAGAAAGTACATACCTGATCCTTCACATGTACTCAGCTCAGAAGATGTACTGCTGGAGCAAGATCATTCCTATAAAGAACATGTGATAGAGATTTTGGATCGTAGTGAAAAAGTCCTACGAAACAAGACCACTCGATTAGTGAATGTATTATGTAGGAACCAACAATTATAAGAAGCTACATGGGAGCTTTAGGATATGATGAGGGAGCGGTATCCTCATCTTTTTGTTACAAAGTGATGAATTTCGAGGTCGAAATTCATTTAAAGGGGGGTATAATGTAGCACCCGAGATTTTTATGAGAAATATTTTGTTTTTATGTTATATAAATCATCAAATGAATCTTTTACTACACACAACATTAGCTTGGCTTTCTTTACACGCAACTGCGGCCTTCCTTGATGGCTTGTGTCATACGCAATACTGAGTTTCACTAAACAACGGTATCCTATTAAAATATTATTAAAACTAGTCGTTATGATTAGTAATAACCACTTTTTGAAATTTTGTACATTTTATTTTTCAAAATGGACTTCATTTTTGGATTCGGAATATCAAAATTATCTTAGGGTGAAATTTTGGTACTTTTCGGATAACTTTCATATTCTGATGAATAGTGAAAATTACTAAATTTTAATTAAAAACAACTTTTTTAATCGAACTAATTAATATTGATAAATTATTAATTTGAGTGGTTTTAAAGTATATTTAGAATATATTTTTACCATTTAATAAAATTTTGGTCATTGAATGTAATTTCACATTTAAACCAAACCTAAACAAGTGTCAATCTTTTGATAGTTATTATCTCTTAAAAACACGCTATTTGTTTTGACGACGAGAATTAATTTTTAAATAAATTAATGCAACTGATGTGTTTTGAATTTGGTAAAATTGACATCATTTTTGAATTCATAATATCAAATATAGCTTAGGCCTAATTTTTGGTATTTTTCTGGAAACTTTCATTTTTTGATGAATAGTGAAACCACTAAGTGGTAGTTAAAAAAACTGAATTTTTCATAAAACTTAATTTTACAGCTTCTGTGAGTGGAATTTAAAAACTCTGAGAGACACGGTTGATGTTAGTAAGTAAAATGTGGTTCAATGGGATAAAAATAATTTTTGGTGAATAATAAATTTTTACTTTTATTTTACCACGGTTAAAAGTAAATAGGGTAATTAAGGGTAAAAATGATATTATTATTACCCTAACACATGTCCTAATTCTATTGGATACGTGTAATTCAACCAAAAACAACCTTTGGATTAAAATATGACCATTTAGGCCCACTTGGATTAGATTAGGAAATTTATTATTAATTTATTTAAAGAATGGTTAAAATAGTTAAAATCAAAGTTTAATAAGTACATAATTTTTAATATAGGGTTATACAAAAGTTAAATTTGAATATAAATATTCATTAGAAAGCTAAAAATAATTCCTACATAATGGTATTTTATTTTTCATTTTTAGACATCAAATAATTTAATATATTTATGACACAAAGATGATGCAGTAATTATCTTATTAATGAAATATTGACATAATTAATGTTATAAATACCCAAATAAATGTAATTTTAGACTTTTTATGAATTAAACTAATTTTCTAGGTTAATATGACATATTAGTATTGATTTAATTAACTTTTTTCTGACTTATAATTCTGTTATGATTTTCACAAAAATCAATTACTAAATAGAGTCAAAATTGACATAAAATAATTTTTAAAACAAATATTATATTATTGATTGTTATTTTATTCCTAAAAATCTAAGGTTCGGCCAAGATACTTATATCATGATATGTGTATCATTAATGGACCACTTGGGGGTCGATTGCATGTATATGTTATGTTTATTAACTATATAATATAGAAATACAAAGTGACATGGTAAATGTCAATCTAATTAACTAAGAGTTAAAACTAAATGATAAGGTTAATATAATGACCTAAACTTGTCTAAATTCTATTTTATGAGAGGATTTCAACCCAGCCCCTCATTATCTTCTAAATATATCAATTTGGAGCTATTAAATACCGAATTTGTCTTTATAATAAAATAATAGTTTTAGTTATTCCCAAGGTGCCTCAGTCCTCCCTTATAAAAGGGAACCTCCTCCCTCTCTTCCTCACACCACTTTGAGCCTTCAAGATCGGCCAAACCCTGCCAATTTCTCCTCTCAACTTCTCTAGAGACATACTAGAGGTCCTGGTATTCTTCAAATACCAATTTTAGTGCCCTAAAAGGAAGTCTCAAAGAAGCACTTCAAAGAAGAGATAATGTCAATTACCGATTCTTTCATCTTTATTTCTTCTTCCACTTCTTCTTCTTTAGTTGTTTCATTATGAATTACTAAAATCAGTATCACTCATATACCAATATGTTATTATAAGTATGAAACATCCCTATTTCACCATCTATCCATCCTACGGAAAATGAAATCACCGTGCGTACGTACGTACGGAATATCGTCTCCACGCCGTGGTGTAATCTATTTTCCCCCACCACCTTACTTGGATAGGTATAATGGTGTAAATAAAAACTACATATGATTATTGTAAAGTTACATTGATTATGAAATAGTATACATACACTCTAATACAATTCCACGATCATGGGAACGATATCATCGCTGGTGCGTACGTACGGAATACCTTCTCCATGATGTGATGCGACTCGTTCTACATGATATTCATTGCATAATGATTATATAAATGAATTTAATGAATGAATATGATATATATTATACTAATACCATTCTTTAAATGAGGTATCTATAACCTAAAGAGAGGAATAAGACTTTATTCGACAAAACATGGATAAGAACAAAAAGTAATAAACACCTGAATAACAAGTAGTAATGAAATATTACTAATAAGAAGCTAAGAATATGACCATATATGATATTATAAAAATAAGTATGAATCTTGAATAAGTCAATAACATTATTTAAATCATTATACAGGAGGTTCGGACACTTACAAAGCAAATCGGACCTAAGGTAAGGGAAAATATCACAATCCGATTTTTATCCGAGATTGTTTATACTTTGGAATTTACTAGGGTGTATTTTATCATCCACATCCTTGTTCCCTCAATATTTAATATTGTTTCCATCCACGTACAATTTTTTAAATCAAATTTTACCCTTCGGTGAGTTTTTAGTAAAGGATATGAAAGGAATCTTTTGTCATTTTTTGTATGAGGTAATTTTTGACTTTTCCGACAAAAGTATGAGAAGAATGTTTTTTTAACTTATACGGCATGAATGGATTTTTAAAACATTATTTAGAAGAAGCATAATTTACATGTTTTGAAGATTATTTTCAATAAACATCTTTTAGTTTAAAATTTTATGACATGTTAATAAAGGAAAAGTGTTTTCGACGTAGGAAGGATATTTTCCTCAAGAATGGAGTTCAAGTGTTTTATCAAAATTATTTTTCTTCTAAGATAATAAACGGTTCTGTTTCTATCCCTATTATTACATTGATTTGATTATGTTGTGATGGAATTATTTTTAAGAATTCCTTTATCTTATATGAATTGTTTTATGATGTCTTGATGTTTAAGATTCCTATTTTTATTTCATGGGTTATGCTATGATGTATGGCCTATGATTTTGTGGCACACTTAAGAATGGTATCATTATGAGATTGGTGGGACCTATATCTCCCTCCAATGCATTGGGTAAATATTTTATATATCATGAGATAGACATGGCTGGAACGGCAGGTTAAACTGGTTCAGTGAAATAGGACTAAAATGTGGAGTGAACTCGGTTCAGAAATGGACTTTGTCCACTAAGATAGTCTTGGAAATGAGTCTTGACTAATAATAAATGATTCTCTATGATTATATGTGTATTCCAAAAAGTTTCATGTATTATGTTATGATTATTGTGATTACATTTCACTACCATGATTTATCCCATGTAATGAAATTATAATCTCTTTTGCAGGGTAAGATTTAAAAAATGTTATGTTCTTATGAATATTATGTGATTGATATTTATTTTGTTTACCATTACTGAGCATTTGAGCTCACCCTTTTGTATGTTTTCTTTCCCCAGGTCAGGGAGATGGTTATTAAGTAAGATATTCCAAAAGAGACTGTAGATATGATGAAATAAATGGGAGGCAGTGTTGATTCTTTATGAACCATTTGTTTATGTTTCCTAGTTTCTAAAGACACTATACCTATACGGTCCTTTCGGGGTTTTGTTATATTTTTTAATAAGTATCCTTCAATTTTAATGTATTAACAATTTATGTAAAGTATGGGTCGTTATATGGAAGAACGCCAATAAAATGTCATAATATTCATATATCCCCTTCAACATATAGGAAAACTAGAAAGACCATTCACCCTAGCCAATAAAATAATATTCCAACCTATAGTCCTGGTTCCCTACATTCCACAAAATAATATCATCTATCAAGGGAAAAAATAGAAAGGAACATGAAATGATGAAAATTAATTAAATTATAAAAACATAAGATAACTAGGCTTTTTGGAATTTTTATTAATAAAAAATTGAACACTCATATTTATTTCATTAATTAGAAACATATAATTTATAATAGAAAATTACCTATAAACCTACCTGACTATGGAAAAACACGAGTTATTACTCTAGTGAAAAAATTCAATCCACAAGCACTACCTGGGGACATTTGATAATGATAAATGTTTCCACATAATATTTATATAACTTTCACATGCACTAATAATGATTACAATATACTATATTTATAGATGGTTCCGAAAAATAATATTAGGATACCCCATTTTCTACACCTTTTGAACATCTTGGGCACCTATTACATAACTTTGGGTACCAAAATACACCAGAACTATCCTTTTGGTGAATATAGAAAACTCATGATTCACCACTCATCTTCATGTATTCAAGTTCCCAAATCAAAAATATAATTACTCCATATTCCAAACTATAATTCTTGCTTCTGGAACATATTTATATTTATGATTAATCTCATATATGCATTAAAATTAATTCGATATAACATTTAAAACTATAAGGATAATCCTACAAAATATCAGTTTAATTTTACATATCCCTCATCACAAGAATTTGTTTCCTACTGATAATATAAATATTTCACAAACCATTATTCAATTAAATTATCAATTTCCTAACAATGAACCATACTGTCACACCGTAGTGTAGATCTCTATGATGATTC
Organism: Viscum album; assembly: GCA_963277665.1. Taxonomy (NCBI): domain Eukaryota; kingdom Viridiplantae; phylum Streptophyta; class Magnoliopsida; order Santalales; family Viscaceae; genus Viscum; species Viscum album. Next base: position 2,042,400,975 of record OY728126.1, on the reverse strand, counting down.
TTACAACACACTGAATTCATATTGTAAGTATTATAATTAATACTAGTATAATAATAATATACTAATAAATATAGGCATTAAATTTTGAAAATACCAGAAATATAAATATAATTTATCTATATATATATAAATACAAAATATAAATAAAATTATGAAAAAAAAGACGTTCATAAACAGAAACAATTTTTCTCAAGGATTATATTGTTATTATGATTATTAATTAAATTATCTATCAGTTTATTATTCAACGTGGAGATCAAGACATATAACTCCACACCCCCTCTTCGAAAATTAATACCGAACTATGAAACCTCTACATGTATGATTAATCACTTCTACATAAATAACAAATCCAAACTCCAATGTTCGACTTAATTAGTCATCAATGTGTATTAAATGAGTTAATGAGGAGGAATAAAGAAATTGTAGAGAAATTTGGTAGACCAGAAAACTAAATTATATTAACCAATATGAAATTCATAGAACAACTCATTATAAAACATGAAAAAAATTAAACTCAAATGTAATAACATCCTCCCTCTAATAATAGTGACAGTTAGCTCTCCACAATCATGGAGTAGAATGAAGCACGGTGGGAGAAACTTAAAATTGAAAAAAAAGGAGAAAAGAGAAGAATAATATTGAATTAATATATATATATATATATATATATAATACTAATAACTATTAAAACATAATATGTCTTCCATTCTTCCAATGAAGTGGATATCCTTGTAAATGGTATAAGAGATGAAAATTTATAGAAAATGGATGGAAAAATATTTTCCCCAAATTATATTCGTCGTATGTTCACACAAGATATCCAAATTAAATGGACAATTCTTAAAAATCAATCCTCCCTAAATTTTTTCCATTATTCCTACCATATTCACCCTCAATATTTAATCACTATTGGCCACCATAGGAAAGAGTTATGATTATTTTACTCTAGAATATTTAATATGTATAGATGACTATTACTATTCCAAAAATCCAACATCCCATCACATTTTTCATTGAAATCGATAGATTCTTATGTAGAAATCTTCATAGATGATTTTAATTTCTTTTTTATATATATCCATGTAAATTCAATATTAAAAATTAAATCACAAATCAATATATACTCCCATCATAAAATGTTCCCACCTTTGTGAATAGTTTTCTTATTCTAATTTGTGAGGTGCTTTTGGGACTACCAATGGTTGATGAAATTAATGATCCACGAAGATTAAATGAATACCAATAAGCATTTAATACTAAAAAATTAATTTCAAAATTTAAATTACTATTTAAAATGTTATAGTTGAAATATATAATTAAAACAAAACTAAATTATTACTCTAAATAAGGAAATATTTTAAATTAGCCACAAATTACTACTAAATTATAAAAATGTGACCATTGGACACACAAAAAACTATGGCAGGGTTATAAAAATTGTATTACAGTATAAAATATCTAAAAATATTATCATTATCACTACCACACATTTGATCATTTCACTCCTTATAAATCATCATATATTCAAATCAAAATCCACACAACAATCAAAATTGAGAAAAAATCCATTATTTTAACCAAAACATAATTCTATTAGTTTTTCTATATAAAAAAATTTCCTATCAGTGTCATTACCTATATTTATATATTTTCAACATCAGAAACTTATCCAGATACCTATCACAACAAACCTCTCATTTAATTTTATGCCATTATTCACTTGAGATAAATTAAATCTAGTTTTTTCTCATACTTTTAAATTTCTTGTATCACCATAGGATTTTGAGAATTATCATTTATCCACATCAAGAAACATGAAAATATTTTCAATCATGAGAATTTTTTCATGGTAAAATATGTGGGTTGTGGTTTGTATGAAAATTATTTAAAATTTTAAGGCTATAAATAGGAGGTTTTCCAATTATATAAAATATATGATAGTCATGTGAAAACATTTGTTGAAGCTCACTCAATTCCACTTGAAAATGTGGAACACAATACCACTCTGTTTTTCATGGGGGATTAGTAAAAAATGTAATAAAAATAATGAATGAAAAATCATGACCTAGATTTTAGGTAGGTAAAATAATCACAAAAGAAAATATGAAAAAATATTTAGTCTCATCCATATTTATTGTATTTTTTAATATTTTTTCCATTTATTAAGGTGAATGAGATGAAATAAATAATCCACAAAATTTGATTACACATTCCCTGTGATGTAATTATCACAACCTAAAAATTTTTCACCCACCTTTCACCACCTATAAAAGGATTAGATCCCAAAAAATATAGATCAATGTTACTTCCTGACAATCAAACATACAATTTTCATGAAAAAATATTACAATAATATGAGTTAGTAAAAAATAATCTTATAATGTCTCCTAAACCTATAAAGAAATTCCTAAAATAAATGGTATAATTAATTTCGTTTTTAAATTTGGGACTCAATATAAAAATTGTATAGAAAAATAGATTTCCCAATCATATAAAAAACATTCCATGAGGTCCAGCTTATTGAAATATAAAAATCATATGTTCTGGTCCTCACACAATATCTATGTATCTCTAAAAAATTGTGTCTTAAAAAGAATATATGAAAGTTTATTATAATACATCCCAAAACTGTAATATTATTTTTATTTAGGGTTTCATGGGCATGGATTTAAAAAAAAATTCAAACTCATAAAATTTCTTTGAAATCCAATTCTATGAAAATTTTCACACATTAAAAATCATTAATATCCATTTCCACAAAAAATCATTTTAACTATCTAAAAATTAATTCACATGTGGAATGTGATAAGAACAATCATTTCATATGGAGATTCCTAAAATTAAAGAAATAAAATATGAGAACTGAGCATGTTGACACTCCCCCAAACTTCTATTTTACATCCCCACATTTTTTTTTCAAAAAAAAATTAAAATAACCACCAAAAATTAATGAAAATGAATGATATAACGTAAATTTATTTTCCAATGGCAGCAATGAGTTATGTTCCAACCAACATACACTAAACCAGGAAAGCATTAAATGATGATATAAATTTGAAAAATAAACAAAAATAATTAGAAATTTAAATAATGATAGATCATGGTTTGGGCCCCCATATTGATTTTTAGTTTTTTTACTACCCTATTCTGGTAGTTTCATTAGATTATCCATAATCTGAAGGTTGATGTGGATTCTTTTCTAGAAACCACGACATTAAATTTCTCCAAACATCCATTAGTATATTCTAGTACTGAGAACCCACAATGAAAATAAAAAACATCCCAACCCCCAAAATAGATGATATAATGATTTTGAAGAGTATGGGGGTGGGAAAAGAATATAGGTGTGCTCATTGGTTAGTTCTATTGGAAGAGTTGTGTCCACTTGTTATGAATGTATTTGAATAGTAAGTGATTTTAATTTGTTTCAGGTTCATAAAATGGTTCCTATATTATTTCCTGTTTTTACATCTCCTCATTATCAAAAGTGTATAGTTCGAATGGATCTTCCATTTTCTCAGCAATGAAAACTACATCTTAATCTTCTCCATCCATGTCCTTCAGTAATGTACTAAATATACCAAATTAGAATATCGAAGATAATTTTTAATTTCAAAATTAATAATATTTGAATTTATGTAATACTCAAAAATTAAATATCCCAACAAAATTTACCTCTAAACACTTTTCCCCATTTAATGGATTCAACGAATTCATTTTTTGAATTGAAATTTTTATCTTCATGTATTGATTCAACCTCACCAATGAATTATGGAAATTTGGTTAGAACATAAATTCAATTTTCATTATCTTTTATTGTTTCCATGCCATCAATATAAATTTTATTTCGTTATCTCCAGCCGAAAGCCGCACTATCGTGTTGATTTCTTTTTAAATAACATTTTAATTCTATTGAAACCTCACGGAATTTTATTCCATTTATCATGAATTTTCAGGAATTTGAATCTTAAAATTCACTCCACTATTAAATAATCAATATTGGGCCATGAATAAAAATATCACTAAATTATTGCCCGACCTAAATAAATAATTGTTTTCAATAAATAAACATTTTTTAAGTAATTGAATTTTTCAATTTTTGTTTTTTTAAAATGAGTGTGTGTAAACACTTTGTCACCATGGAAATAGAGAAAATATTATAGTAGAATTTTTTTATTAACCACTATTCAATTAAATTTTGATTTTCCTCATAATTCTCTATAGGGGACCACCCAAGGGTCGATCTCAAGGTGGTGTATGACAACACATTGAATAAAAATTTTCACAATTATAATTCTAACTATTATAATATAAGTAAAATAATATATATAGATGGCTAATATAAATAAAACATGAAATGTAAATAATATATATATATACATAATAAAAAACACAAATTAAATAAATAAAACACATAATGAATTCAGTAAAAGAATACAATATTTAATAGGGTTCATAGTGGTACTATCATTATTATTCAAAATATATATCAATGTATTATTCAATATGGATATCATAACATATCACCCATAACCATCTTGTTTGAATTGTACTACCCTACACTGAGACCTATTTTTGAAGGAGTAAAATCTTTCACATCAATACACATTCCAAACTCCTCCATTTGAATGAATTAGATATCAATGAGAAATAAAATTAGTAAATGATGTGGGAGAAGACAATAATAGAGAAAGTGGCGCGACCGATCACCACAATAATTTTAACCACTATTAAATTATTATATAAAATCATGATAATACATGAAATCATAGTATAGTAAAATACCACCACTTCCCCCCTCAAATAGTAAATTGGTTTATCTCTCCACATTCATAGAGATGAATGAAGCATAATATTAGAAGAACAAAATTGAAAATCAAAATTAAAATCAAAATATCAAGAATAATATATAATATAATATATATATATATATAATACTAAGAGATACTACATAACCATTAATCTACATTTCCCCATTGAAATGGTTATCATTGTAAAATGTAGAAGATTTTACAATTTATAGAAAAATTATGGGATATGTTTTGGCTCCAATTCTATCGGTTGGATGTTCATGAATGTTTTCCCTATTAAATGGAAGAATCCTCAAAAAAAGTTCTTCCTAAAATGTGTTCTATTATTCAACCCTCTTTCATTGTAGAAATTGAAACATTATTGGAAATCATATGAATGAATTATGTATATTTTACTCCGGAATATTAACTATTCCCAGATGAATCTTCATATTCCAAAACTCCACTTTCCAATGTCATTTGGGCCACGAAATTATAATATTATAATGTAGAAACCTCTGTAAAAATATATTAATTACTTTTATTATTGATCTCAATGTTGAAATTATTCTTCATTGGACTAGATGACTTCAGGATATGTGACTATATGCTACTGTATCTAGATCTATGCATTGTTTACAGGGAACAAATCATGAACCTATTTTGGGCCTCCAAATGATCAATGGATCTTTTTAGGATTAATAAGTAAATTAGGCTAAATATTTATAGAATCCAAATAAAAGAAATTTATCATTTAAAATTATTGTTTAAAATGTTATGTATGAAATACCGCCTAAAAATAAAATAGATAAAATGAAAAATAAGGACATTGTTTCGATTAAGATCAAAATACTACTAAAATATAAAAAAGTGAAAATTATCCATAAAATAAAACTATAGTGGGATTATAAATGCTTAAAATGTCATATGATCACATAAAATGATATCCATCATATGTATATCATAATACTTTGCTGTGTAAATATAATATGGAAGTAAATATTGATGTGTTTAATGCTTAAGATACTATATCCATGTGATGCATGCATCAGCCACATCATTCCAAAATAGTTTCATTCATTTATAATCCTTATTAAATTGATTAAAATATCTATGAACATCCATTTAATTAGTTCAATATAACTACTAAAAGAGATTAATTAATTAATTTATTGCCTATATAAAATGAATTTATCATGTAATAATTAGTATCAAGGAGGGATATATTATGAATTTGATCCCTCATGTTTTGGCCTGAGATCATTTATATACATTCATTTATTAGTGATTTTAACCCTGAGTATCATGATAACAATTATAAAAAATATTATTTCTTCTAACAGATTCAATTCCATCAATGAAGGATATTACACCCATTTAGGCATATAGGAATTCATTATATGTGAACTGGGATCCACTGGTTAGTGTTCTACTCATGAATGTAGGAGTCGTTTTCCATTAATTCATGATATTCATCAAAAACCATTCACTATATATTGATTTTATTACATGTGTGCAACAAGAGTTCTTTTTTATTCAAAATATTACACGTCTTGATTACTTGAAGATAGATCCATCATGTTTCATGGTTTCTTACACTACCAATGATGTTGTGATGATCCCCTATAACCCATTAGTGGAATCAGAGCATCATTATTTAATGAATATATATATATAATTTAATTTTTTTGGAAGAGACATCACCATCACCATAAAATAGAGAAGGGTATGGTGGTTCTACACTAATAATTTTTTATGTACTATGACATATCCCGATGTTAGTCCTCTTCGTGGTTAAAGGATTGTTTCACCCCCATTAGAACATACAATGACATGTTCTTGTCTTCATTCCCTGGGGAAGGATGTGGGGAAATCTCATTGAAAAATACTCCAAACTCTTGGTCAATCACCATACTAAAGGATTAATCATTTTTTCCATATAGTCCAATTAAAATGTGCACAATAAATTCACTATATTTGTGGAGGGAATATGAAGTGATTTTTAAAATATTCAAAAATTTATATTTTGTATTCGTACTTATAGTTTATAATTGTTTTATAAATAATATAAGTTAGCTATTTTAAAATAGGATTTTTCAATTCTAAAATTAATATGAAAAATTCATATCTGAATATCACATTTTTTAAAACAAATAAATTTTTTATTTATTTATTAATTCCATTAATCATATATTTTATAATTATTTACGAAATGTGAAAAATGTGTATACATATATATATATTTTAAAATTTTTCTAGGAGGTTTATCAATACACATCATTTTTTGTGTGAATTTATAATAAATTATTTTCCGTAAACAATAACAATGGTTTGTTATTAGAGTTATAATATTCATAATATTTATCAAAAATAGTATATTTTTAAATTTCATGTTAAATATATCATAAATTAAATTATATATTGAGTAATTTATCTCTCAGTAGAGGAACTTGGGGTCAGACTACCACCCATCCAAGATGCTTATTCCATGTTCATGGGGGTTGAAGATTTAGCTAATTTTCGCACAGGAATTACATATGTGGATTTAAAATTTTTATATTACTCAGATCCTTTATAATAATTATCTTGTTACATGATTCATGGGATTAATAAGGATATTTATGAGTAAAATTGGATTCAATTATTAAATGGATAACATAAACATATGGCTTGTGAAAAAGGTGACACACTAATATGGTGCACACCTAAAAATTTTGTGGATATTATACAGATTACAAAAATAAATTGTTGTAATAATGAAAACATAAAGGTATAAAACATTGAAAGTGATATATTGTATATGATTTAATAGTTAACAATTTAACATTCATATAACATATAGTAAATTGTTTAGACATTTAAAATTAAAACCCTTTAACTACTCAGTGTGACATTCCTTCCAAATAGGTACTTTTCTAGAACATGTTCATTTTACTATGTAGTCCATTCCAAAGATTTTTTCTCGTGTATTATCTCATATAATGAATTAAAGTGATAGTTTATACTTGAAAATCATTAGGAATGTCATCACAATGCTAGCTTCCGCTAGCTTCCGCTAGATTTTCATTTTTAATCCTTCTCTTGGGGATTTCATTGGGTTATACTAGTAGAGAGACTCCAATTATATTATGATTCTGAAGGAATTGATTTGATTATTATATATATGATGGATATTCATAAATAGTTTTCAACTAACCTATTTAAGAATCAAAACCATTTTGATTGGTTTGATTTCCTTCCGAAACGAATATATACTGAATGAAATTCCCATGTAGACTCATTTAATAGTGAAATATAGATCGTGGGTCACTAAATGGATATAATTTCAGGGTTAATTATTTTAGTGGGGAAAAATTAATTAAAATTCAATGATGAAATGATATAAAAAATTATAATCATATACTACTATGTCATTTTTATAGGTTATTGTATACATCATGAAAATCATATTGAGATAAAATTAAGTTTAATTATTTTAATTACATATAATAATATTACATAATTGTTTCTAGAGTTATGATATGTTCTAAAATAGAAGCATTCTATTTATATGGATGTGAATGTCATACGAGTCAATTTCACAAACTCTCACTCTTAAGTATTTCATATCGGTTATGAATCACTGATTTGTGTGGAAAAAAAATATTTACATAATAGAGGATAAATGATGATGTATATATGTAAATCTGTAGTAAAATATATACTATATTTGATATCTGAAGATATAATATAACATTACCATGTTTATTGATGATTCAATTGGAAAATGTCAACTATGTTCACACCATAAATATTAAATTTATATTTTATCATTTTTAAACAAGAATGATATTTCATAGAATAAATTGAAAAATATTTCTTTAATATATAAAAATTAAAAATAAAATTGAATTGGGAATAAAATAAATGTTTTATACATTCTAGATTTGGAAAATTCATTTTATAACATTAAAAATAATATGTTAAGGTTTGATTCTAATGTGACATATCATTGTCTTTGTCTCCATACACATATAAATGAGAAATGAATTCAAATGATTCATATAGATAGATTATTAGACTCATTAAGTTATATTTCAATTGTGAATTTTCAATCTTATATATTATAAAATATATCCAAATAACCTTTTATTTTTAAAACAGTACTGAAAAACTGATATATAGCCACTGTTCAAAACCGAGGTCAGCCGAGGAATTAGGATAGGTCCATACCCTATAATCAACCATGGGTAAATATTTTTGCCACTGTGTGGTACACATTCTAACGTGTCATTTCCCTGTACCCATGCTTTGAAAACTGTGGGTACAAATATTAGTAAAATACTAGAGGGTAAATTCATACCCAGAACCTTCCGCATCAACATAGAGCAGCTAAAAAACTATGATACGACAGATTCATTTATATATACCCATATCTACAGGATTATATTAATTGAAATATCATATACATAAATAAACTCTTAGCTTGTTTTGATCCCAGGTAATACAATGTAAATTAACTATTCCTCATCAACCAAGATATTCATCTAACGTGACTTTTTATGTATAATAAGTTAAATATATTAATCAAAAGTGCATTTGAAAAAATGATACATGAATGTTTTGTACCTCTTCCTCCGCTAAGAAGATTAACTATAGTGTCACTCCAACGAAATCATTTATGTTATTATATATATATATATATTATATATATATAAATATTTAAAAAAATGTTAGTATAAATAAAAAGCTTCTCATGGGTATCAAAACCAAGAAACCGCTCTGCAGCTAAAGTATATTACCTCTACACCAGATTTCAGATCATTTATAAAGAAATATATATATATATATATTATGTTTTATATGTATTTATATAACGTTGAAAAAATTATATATAGAGTTAAAGATTCGAACCCTGGATGTTATTAATACTATGAAGCACATTTCCACTACAACAATTTCAATTTTATTTTTACATATGAAAAGATTATTATCTTATATTATTTTTGGAAAAAATTAAGGGACCCTATACCCATGGTTTATGAAAAAAATGGGTATGTACAAATATTATTATCTTTTATTTCTTGATGTAAAACATAAGTGGCCCTATAACCACGGTTCCATAAAATCATGGGTATAAGATTATATACCGAATTAAATGCCTATAGTCTTGAAAACTGTGGTATAAATGTCATTTATTCCCACTGATATAGCAAGAATTGTGGGTATAGGTTTTCCTAGAGTATTCTCGTTCACTCTTTCGGCTTATCATGATTATGTGGGTACCATATCCCCACAGTTTATCAAGAACCTTGGGTATATGTTGGAAAATGTCACATATACCCATGGTTCATGATGATTTTGGGTACAGGCTGTTCTATACCCATGGTTTTCTCAAAGACCATGGGTATATACCCATTTTCAATTACTGAAAGTGAAAGGTCTAGTAGACTTGTGGGTCTCATATATAATGATTTCTGTTAAATAATGAGTACATAAGTTATTTTTAGATTAAATTTCTCCATTATTTTTCTCAATGTATATATTAGATAAGGGAATTGATTAAATATAAGAATGTATATTTTAAAAATTTCTATGAGTTTTTGAATGAAGTATATAATTTTATGGGAATGAGTATTAGGATCCCATGACTGGATCTGTGGTGTGAAAACATGAGCTAGGAAATCCTTGATGATATAAGGGATTTAGGAATTGTTTCCTAACACAATCATCCTTAAAAACAATAATTGAATGATATTTTTTAATGAAAGAATCACTCCTTTTTAGAAATGGTTCAGTCATTGATGGTTCAATGTGACAATCCAATTTTTTTATGGGATTAGGCCCAATAGACTATTTTATTTCAAATAAATTTTGTTCTATCTAAGTTGTTGCAAAAACACAATTTTAGATAAGAACTACGAACATCCAAATTTTCCTTTTATGAATATTTATGGATCTGAATCATTCATATAGATTTTTCATATGATAATATTGACTCTAAATATTACCAATTCTTATTGATTGGTTATCCAATAGAATCATATGGATGTTATATTTATAATCCCAATAAAAAGATTTTATGGCCTAAACATGTGTATTTCTTAAGAAGGAAGACACTAATATAGTTACCAATTGGAGTAGATTTTATCTTGGATAAGTTCAAGTCCAAAAAATATAATTTTTTACTAAGGTGGAGGTTGAACCGATTCTGCAATGATTTATGGAAAAAAAATAAACTAAAGGTAAAAAATAATATAAAATGACATATAAGATTCATTGTAATCCTATGAAATACGTATTTATCATGAAAAACTATTATAGTGTAACATTCAAAGGTGATGAAGAGAAAAACCATCTTGAATACAGTAAGAGTTGTTATTCTAATAAATTGAAGAAATACTTTGAATTTGAATTAGGCTTTTAGTTCCTTAAACATGTTTAGAAAATAAGGAATTATCCCAAAAGGGTATAACCTCTAGGGTTATAATGGGTTTTGAATAAAAAATTAAATAGATGGTATATTTTCAAAATATAAATAATTCATGGTGGAAAAATGATATAAAAAATTTTAAGGTCTTACTTATGATGAATCATTTTCTAGTATTATAATGAAAATGTCTATTAATTATTTTATAGACATAGTGTATCATTATTACTTTGAGATATATTAATTGTATGTTTAAAAAACACTCCTTAAATAGAAATAATTTGCGGATTTCTATATAATACAACCCCTATGATTTGAATTGTTAAATGGTTCTGCTAAGGTATACAAGTTGTAACCATCAATTTATGGATCAAAGAAAGATTATCATATATAGAATATCTAGAGTTTTGATGAAATAAATGATTTTGTTTTCATCAATAATATAGATTTTTTTTGAATAGATATTAATATTAATACTGAATTAGAAATTATGATAATGTATGAATATGACATACAACTTATTTGAAATGACATCATGACACTTCACTCTATGAATATGTGCATGGGTAAGTGTATCTCAATTAAATACTTGGGTGAAGCAAACTACATATTAAGAATGAAGATAGTAATATATTTATTTTAAGAATTGTTCGACATAATATCAATCACTTATAATAGTAATGTACAAAGGAGGTTTAGTATAGATAACTCCCATAAAGCGGTCTATATCAGTGTTATATGGCATAAATAAACAGAAAATGTTGGATCCTTAAAAATAGATTTAATTTATGTATATCATTCATCATGAATCGTCCATCATATCAGTCATGTACAACATATTGTGTACATGATCCAATGTTTCTTATGATTTAAGAATAACGAGAAAAAAATCCCATATTGCTATGAGTCCCAGGATTGTTTTAAAGTATATTCTTATGAACTTATGAAGTAATAAACATATATTTTTGATCCACGGTGACGAGGATGAGATTTATTTAAAAGGAAGAATAGATTCTAGTTTATAATCATATAGTGATGATATAATAGCTCAATCTATTTTCACAGTTTACCTAAATAGTCGATACTTAGTTTATTGAGTTCAAAATAGTCCATCATAGAATTCTCAATAATAGAGTCAAAATACATCACTGTATCTGATTCAATGAAAGTAGTTGTTTTCATAAAAAGGATAAGTAATAATTTACGAGTAGTTCCCATCATCGAGGGGGAATTAATATTCACTACAAAAATAATGGAACTATTTCTCATGCTAATGTACCCTAGTCTCACTAAATAATCAAAAAATCATTCTTAAATACAATTTAATGTGATATATGATTGATAGGGATGATGTAATGATCAGTAGGGTAGATACATAGTATAATTTTCCATATCCCCTAATGTAAAAATTACCACAACAATAATGTGAGGATCAAATGTAATTTGAAGGTGATTAATTCCTGATACATCAATTATAATGGTTGTAAATGGTATGTGATTTTATAAAAAAATCAAATTTCTATTAAACATTTTATAATTTGTAATAATATTTACATTGAATTAACGACAAAATGATGATATCCACTCAATGTATGAATTTTACTATTCCTTAATTAGTGGTCATCATGGTGTATAAGAGGCTTCATTATATATTATGGTTATAATGAAAAGATTCATGTACTAATTTAAAATAGTTTTATATGTTAAATGAAGACTATATTCCGAAGATAATAAGTACATACTTTTTACATGGACTGAAGAGAAAAAACATATCACACGGAATGGAATATAATCATAAATACACAAAATGTTGTATGCTTATTATAAATCCCCATAACAATGTTAGGAAGGATTCCTTAACTGTGATACTTAATACTATGATACCTTATTTATGAAAGTTAAAACGAACACGAATAATTTGGGGATCAAATTGAGTATTGATAATGTCTTTTGGATGTTCATTGAATTATACATAGGAAATTAATGACTATTATTAGTTGGGATAGATATGATTTGTTAAATTATTTAGATAAAGAAAATATGATTTATTCAACAAATTGTTCATTATTTTTAGAAGAATCAATAAAATATGATTCAACCTCAACTCTATTGAAATATTGCATAACTAGTAGTCTATATATTTCATACACAATGGGATTATATTTTTCTATATATGATATATGTATTGATGGAAATTTTTTTATACGGATATGAAAATGATTGATGAGTATTACACTAGATCATCTAGTATCTTAAAACACATTGATGCATTGTTCAAGACCACTCTTTTCATACATATATGAAATACATATTTCAAATATTCATTAAACACTACCAAGGCTAACAGGGTCATAGAATTAGGATTTTCAAAAAATATTACACTTTTATACACGTTTTGTTCCAAAATGTGATGAGTTTAATGAAATAATATCCAAAAAAAATTTGTATGGAATTAAAAATAGTTATGAAGTTTCTCATAAATAACCTAAGGTATTGTAATTATAGTTTCTATAGCATTATATTATAACTTAATAGTGATATTAACAAGATTTATACAATATTTTTATGATATATTGTTATCATTTTGTAAAAAATGATTCTATTTTTAAGTATTATAATGTTTCAAGCATTCGATGAATGAATATACCACATCCTTCTCACATGGTTTAAATTATTTATAATCCATTATAAATGAATTAATTTATATATGAAAATAATTTGAATACTTTCTAGGGATATACCAAAAAAGAATAATCAATGCGATGAAATACATATGGTTGACTAGTTTATCTTTAAATATGATTCACATTGGATGGAAATATAAGGGATGTGATCCCTACTATTTTAGTGTTATATAATTAATTTAAAATATTTCATCGGTGATTGATATTTTCAATTTAATTCGAATATTTCATTAATATCCTACAACTTTTACCTCAATAATTACCCTCATTGAAGGAACGTGCACCCCTTCTAGCATACGATAATCCTCAGGTTCTGAATATAGATCCACTAATCAATGTCGCCCCCAAAGGGTATGTTACATTGTTTTTGTTTCTATGATATTAATCAATCATAAATATTTTAATATATTGTATATCCCATGTGAGACTATTTTATGATATTTTCATATATACATTGAATATATTTATTCAATAAATATAAATTGGGAATTTTTAATTGGTTTTACACAATTAAAATTATTTGATTATCATAAAGACCCAATCAAAATCATTTTTCCCCATGATTAATAATTCAATTTGGTTAATGTGGAATTATATTTTTTTCTAGTCCAACATGTTTCATTTTAGAATGAAAATTCCATGTTGTTATAACAACATAACAAGAAAATAGTTTTCATAATAAAACATAATTAATTATTCATTATTATATCGATAATTTAGTAATATAATATTAAAAAGATAGGAAATATCATCAATAGTATTGTGACAAAATAAATAATATAATATAATGTATTTAATGTATAAAATATGTAATCCATGTGGTAGGACTGATGGAAGGTGGTAAGGATTGAAAACAATGAGGTACAAGAAGTCCAAATAAAAATAGAAAAGTGAATGAATATCATATTATCAATGTATTGACCAATGTTTTCTTGGATAAGCTACATAATTATGTAGAAAATAGTGGTAGGACACCACAAAATCATCATAGGATATGAATGGTAATAATATATGGAGGATTATTATATTATTTAAAATGTTACTTCACCAAAATTCAATATTCAGGTTTGGATGAAATTTTAATATCCAATAAATATGGATAATATAGGGTTAAATTATCAAGACAATTAAGTCCATGTATTTTATAAATATGGGATAACATGTGATACCTTGGATATAGTAAAATTTAGTAGACATTGTTAAATATGTGGATAACAAAGAATCTGAAGAGGAATAGTTGAAATACTCAAGAGTCATATGATACTATAAAAAGTATAAGAACTTATGTGTTTTAATCCTTATATAATTCACAAAATTTATAAAGTTTTATTATTAAAAATTGTCCATTATAATAAAGATGAGTGTTAAAAATATAAATAAATATTCGTAAATAGATAAAGATATTAAAATATTGATATTAAAGACCATTAAAGAGTGTTTTCCATAATTGTATTTTTATTATTATTTTAATTAAATAACTATTAATTTTATTATTATTTTTACTAATAATATATTTAGAGTTAATATTATTATTACTATTAATATTACTATTACAATATCTCGGATATTGTGTCACTATGGTAGTGGCAATAACTGCAGTAGAGACTATAGTAGTGATGAGTATTATTGTATTATAAAAAATCATACATCGAGCCACAGGTCACTCGGGCCATCAAATTTAGGGACATTTGGTTATTAAAAAATTCTAATTCCTCAATTGTGGAGTTCAGAAAACCTTAGATAGGGTGTGGTATGTCCTTATTTTATGATGGACATGTGGATTGCTTCATTTGACTGTAACATTCATCATGATAAATTTATTATAATTAAAATTACTATTATTACTATTACTATTACAATTAGTTTTACTATCACGATTAATATTATTATTACCATTATTATTAATAGTATTACTAAAAATAATAACATTATAATTACCATTACTATTACTATAATTATTATTATTACAATTATTATTATTATATTACAACTATTATGGGAACAATATTGAGTTAGATCTCCGTTTTTTGATTTATTGGTACATCATTCTCAAAATGATGATTCATTGATAAAATCATCCGCTTAATATCATTTTAGTTACTCAAATTTATTTAATGATTATCAAAATTTTATGGTCCCTACATTTATGGATCAGATAACGAAATATATTATGGGAGATTCAATCTTATAAAAGGTGAATAATAGTGAATCATTTTCGAAAATTAGGGGTACCACGTCAAGAAAATTATTCAATATGGTAAAAAAGACATTATTACAACTAATTATGATGTGATAAGGGAGAGGCCCTATAATGAATTCACTTGGCATGACTCACCATTTAACATTAATTAATATATATCCATGCTCAAATGGAATTCACGATACCCATGGCCTGACAACTAGTTCATATGTATCAATAACACATAGATGGAACTGATTTCAATAACTAGTTCTGAATAACAAAATCATACATCACATGACAATTCAATCATAACCCATCCATAATTCAAAATCCAAATCATAAAATAATACATTTGAAAATAAATGGAATAACTCTATAGATTATGCCTAGAGGTAAATAAAACAATGAGTTAAAGGCCATAAAACATTAAAATAAACTTAACAAAATAAAAAAACAACAGGTAAGGTAATACACAATATATATTAGACTAGGAATAAATATAATATAAGTTAAATAAAAGAACACATATACCACCCTAACCCATATCCACGTAAACCAAAATAAATCATCAAATCTCATTACATCCATCATCAGATCTTCCGGAATAGAAAACCTAAAAGAGACCCATTTCATGCACCTAAAAAGAACACAAGAGCTACATAAAATTATTATTTTATATAGGGTAAGATCTAAACATTCCCAATGTTAATACACAAGTACGTGTAAAATTACATTTCAAATAAATTTCATTAATGATATTTTATACCATAATATGGGAAATAGGTTTTTCCTACATGAAAAAAGATAAAAAAACATTATTTCACGCACGAGTTAATAAACCACAGTACCATTAATTCATGAAAATTATAAAACCATATATTTTAATGAAACAATATTAAAATAATTGTAAGTGGTTCTTTAATATCATCCAAAAATATAAAAAACTGTTCCATTATTATATATAATATTTTTCATTTATTCCCCTAGATAAAATAATTTATTTTTCCTATTAGAAATAGTAGTTTCAAATATATTTTAAAAAATAATATTTTTAATATATCGTAGGAAAATTATACCAAAAACAAAGATTGAAATACTTTCCATGGAGGTACCAAATCATCACAAAAATATTGTTCTATTAAACAGACGTGTATCAAAATAAAGGTCTCCTAGAATGGGAGTCAAACTACGAAATGTATGGAAAAAATGGAAATCACATATTTAATTTAAAAACTAATAATATTCTTTTGGAAACATACTAGGATCTACCAAGAATGAAGAAATGCCTCTTTATCTGAGTTGAATATCACCATGTGTCTCATAGCAATACTAGAACATCCCATTCAGTTCCCCATTGGTTAACAAAGTTTAATGAACTACTCTTGGATAATGAAACCCTCCTAGGGAGCTGGTTGGTGTGAAATAACTAATGTGTGTAAAAATCAAAAAAACTTCTACACAGCTACCTAAGATACCAAAGATATATATATTCACATGATCAAATAAATTATCCATATGATCACCCCATAAATTAATAATATTACCTTTTTTATGTTAATAGTATATCAAATCCATAAATTTATTAAGAAAAAAACCCCTAAAAAATTTTCTAAAGATTCAATTAATAACAAAAAAAATAGAAACCTGCATATCATAAATAAGGAATCATCACCATAGGTTAAAATTAGGTCATTGTATATTCTAAACCTAAACCATGTTATAGGTTTAAATAGAGAGTTTATAATAATTAATACTTAAACACCTATCAAATTACTTATAATTTAAAATTCATTAATAGAAAACTATCATTAAAAATAAACTTCAAAATTTAACACAGTCCTTGAAACCATTAAAATATTATTAAGGATCGGATTCCATAAAATCATTGAACATTTATTAATGATCCCCTTTTTTATATAAAACTAATCAACTCCTAAAATACCTTCTTTGAAATTCAATTGATTCCAAGAAACCCTTTTTAAATTCACCAATTCCCCTTAAACAACTTCCATGGGAATCAATTAAAGAACTTATAATTCAAAATAATACATTGGAAAAAAAGTCCATAAAATATTTTTATGGAATGTGATAAAATCCAAAAATAAATTATAAAATATATGAAAAAAATATCATATAGATTTTATTAAAAAATTGAATATAAATATATCAAGAATTCTCAAACATTCCAATTCACGGATTAGTAAAAAACAAATATTTCAATAAAATAAAAAACGTGTCACACAAAATTTTCTTCCAATCAAAAGCATCATCCTAATTTGGTAGCACACTCTATATTCTATAGAGAATAATAATATTAAATTAAAATAAAAAAACATAATATAGTCCATAAAATCCCCAAGACCTTGTGGGGATAAAATAAACTACAAAATAATTGGTCTATGGAGAAACAAATAGGATGAAGAAATGAATATTAGGATTTTTTGTTAGAATCTCACTTGGGATTGGTGGAGAAGTATCCCCACCCCATTAATAATTATAGAGAGGGACTGTCTTGGTCTAGGGAAAGATTATTCTAAATGGAAGATGTAGGTGAAGTGGGTATAAATTCTTAAAAATAATAATGGTAAAAATCTAAAAATTACATTGAAATTAAATCTCAGTTTCTCCCATAGTTATGATCCATGATTTATGAAACCGTAAGTCAATCATGGAGTTTCATCTATTCATTTTTCGACCCTCTGAGTCACCCCAAGCATAAAAAACACCTGTACAGTTCCATGTCAATCCTTATGCTTTGAAAATTAGTTTTCTAAACATAAAATTCCCAAAAATCGTGAAATTAAATAATTATTTATAGTTACCCAAATTGTTTCCCCCAATAGTTCAAGAACCATGTGAAAGCTAAAAAAATATGAAATAAAATTTTAACAAACCCCAAAACAAAAAAAAAATTATAAAATACACTATAATTATAAAAATAGAAATGTAACAATGGTATTAGAATATCACAATCCTCTCATTCATTCCCATTTTTATCCCCATGAATTCGTCGAAAATATAATTGAAAAATAAAATATAAAAAAAATTACCAAAGAGTTTGAAGGTCCAGAATAATTATAACATTATGAAAAAACAACACTCCTCTATTCTATGGATCCAATACTCAGACAAAAACTAAAATATCTAAGAAAAATTTAACTCATAACTATCATAAAATGATCTCTAAAAGATAATTATTGATTATAGGGATCAACACTATTTATAATTACTCTAAAGATATAACTAGAGACTTGTACACCTAGATCCAATGATATAATCGAATTCCTTATATATTTTATTTGATACCAACAAATGTTACTCAATTTTACACACTGATAATTACAATGTTTAATCCAATATTGAGTCACACACATACCAATGATATTTTACATTTTAATTTTCATAGAATTGAATTAGGAAATACAATTTTTATAACAAAACTCTTGTCTTTCCCTTGGAATTTTTATTTTTCCCATTATCCATAGATTATCAATTTTAATAAGAAAACATCTTCAAGACCCAAAAAATTCTTCACACAAGATACCCTTCCAATCATATTTTACATAATAAATTTGTTATTACAAAAAAATTGAAAATTTATAAAGTATAATGCCTTAACCCCAGAATCCCGAAGCCGGTGCATTATTTTAATACATTGGCCTGATTATATGGAATCAAATCTTAAAGGACATGTTAATTTATATGTCTTAAAAAATAGATTATATACATGAAAATTACATTACAATTAAAAACATAAAATACAACTTATATAATCCTTTGATGATGTCATAATTCCACCTGATTAACCCTTCATATCATCCACAAAACAAGTTTTTGAATCCAATTAATTAAATCTCATGAAAGGGTTGATCTCAGATACTCAATAAGGATAAAAAAATACAGCTTAATCTTTCACAAATAACCATAATCTTTATGGAAAGTATAAAAATGAAACACAGTCATTATAAACTTAATCTTTATCATAATATAGGATGAATAGATCAAATAAATCCATTTAATCTTTCACATTTAAATTATACATGTTGAATAATTACAAGCAATGATAATAACTAATATCATAGTGAGGCAATGTATAATTCCAAGAATCATAACCACACCATCAAGGCCTTATGCCTAGACCATCATATATTATCAAGGCCTTGTTCCATGACACTAGTTTCTCTCATGAGTCCTATGGATGAATCGAGGGGATATAGTAGGCCTCTACTATCACTTACTAAGTCCAATGCATTCCTCATATAAAAGGGTCAAACATAACATAAACATTCATATCAAAACTAGAATAATAAATGTTAATACTTTAACCATAAAACTTGAATGGTATCAAAATAACACACCCATATTCAATCATATCATAA
Organism: Viscum album; assembly: GCA_963277665.1. Lineage (NCBI taxonomy): Eukaryota > Viridiplantae > Streptophyta > Magnoliopsida > Santalales > Viscaceae > Viscum > Viscum album. The sequence continues at coordinate 2,042,380,528 of OY728126.1, read as the reverse complement.
ACCCTTCAATAAAATATTTAAGATTGTATCAGAATAAATCTACCTCAATTTATGATAAAATCTATCAAATGATGTTGACATAGATGAACATAATCTAATAAAATCATTAAAACTCTTTGAGATAGATATATCTTTTATTACATTGAATATTTTTTAAAAGCTATCAAATTAAAAAAGAGAACATTTATTTAAAAAAATAGCTTTGTATACTTGTAAGGGATGCTTCAAAATATTAAGGCATCATAATAGTAGAAATATCCTCTTACAATTAATATGTTAAAAAACATTCTTTCCATAAATTTTTGAACAGACCATAAAGTACCTCATTTGTAAAATGACAAAAAGATTCTATGGGAAAAAAATTTAGAAAAAAAAATATGTGTATAAAATAAGTTAATAATAGTAGAGGATCAATAATATTATTTTTAAATTAATTTTAAATACACATGGATTTGGATGATAATTATGTCCCAATAGATACTTATGTATAACTGATCTCCACTAAAAATGCGACTAGGAATTTATTCCTTACCATATAGTTTCCATCAGATAAGGGTGTTTTAACTTCTTGTATAATGGTTAATGTAAGTTATTAAATTATTCCAGTACCAGTTTCAAATTTATGATATTATATATGACACTCTTTTATCATTTTGTTAATAATATATAATTATTACAATTATTTCGGGTGTTAACAACATCATTTTACCATGAATGTTGTGTCATTTAGTTTATGTTTTTTATATATAATATGTATTTTATACTTATACATAATGATATTATGTTCAAAATTAATTTTTTACCCATCATATAAACTTTATAATCATTCTTGAATGGTAAACGTGAAGAATGAATCTCTATGTGCTATGGAGACGGTAGGCCATGGGTACACATGAGCAATAATATCATTATTTTAATGGTAAAATGGTATGGAATTGGATGGTAAATTTATTATAAAGAAACATTGTCAAGTCATATTTATGATTTAAATCCATTTTATCCATCATTATATCCATTCAAATAAATTATAGTGGAATAACAAAGTACACCACGGCATGGAGATGGTAAAGCGTACATATATATACATTGTGATATTATTGTTATTAGGATGGATAAAAATAGAAATATGGTTTCCCTATTATTTTAATAGCATCTAATAATGTAAAAAATACATGATATATTATTTTATTATGGAAATAACAAAAAAAAATAAGTATAGGAAAAACATAACTATGAAGGAGGTGATAAAACAACAACCTCTTTTTCGGGTATCTCCGTTGGGTTTTCAAAAAAGGAATCCATAGGTTGGTTTTGTTCCCAATGAGTGGCCTCTAGAATGATGTTGTTTATATTTGGAGTGATAAAGGTAATCATTTGTCTGAGATAAAAGGCATTATAGATGTTATTTAATGAGAAGTAGAAGTTCCCTTTCATATGAATGGTGTGGGAAACTTTAGAAGAATCATGAAATATTAATTTATTATAAATGTATATTTGGTTTAGAATAGCTAAAAATTGACATATTTATAGTATAAGATGATTTTGGATCTATGTACACTCAACCAATCGGTTTTATACACGTTTAGGTGATAAAATTATCCTTATCTTTTAGATTATACCCTTTGTGAAACTGTTTAACTCATACTGTGTCTTCTATTATTTTTATACAACATTGTTAATATAGTTGCTATAAAATTACTAGAGAACCTAAAGTGAATAATTAATTAAATTTTTAACATTATATATGTCAGTTGAAAAAATAATAGATTATTATGTCTTTTATATAATTTAATAAAATTGTTTTTTTTTTCAAAACTCATTATTTCAATTTTGACACTATTTGGTAAATGATTTTTATTAAAGTCATGAAAACTTTATTCATTCAAAAAAACACCTTAAATAAAATATAAATATTATTGATAATAGATAAAAAATATCTGAGGAATCTAATGTTAAAAATTACATTTATTTTAATATTTACATTTTAATTTATTTCAATCCTCCATTAATAAGTTAATCACTCCATCATCATTCAATCGTAAATAAATGTATTCATATAATGAATAAAATTAAAAATAATTTTCCATGATATGGGAAATATTTTTATCTTTATAATTAATATTTATAGTAAAAAATATTAGGTATATAACCCCATATTAATTTTTTTTAGTAAAATGATACATGATTTTGTTATATTTCTCTTTGCATTAAATTAATTATTATAGCATGTCATTATCACACCCAAGTGGATCCCAAATGCCAAATGTGATTCCCAATTATTTTCGTGGTCACTATTAACTCATAAAATAGGATTAGTTCATGTTTTAAGGTATTTTTATATTATTAAAATATTATTTTCATACATATATACCTCATTTACCCTTTCACCATGGTAAATAAAAATTATTACTAAACTTTCTATTCATAATGTCCAAAAATAAAACCGGTACATTTACATAGTTTGTACCTTTTGATTTCAAATATGGAATAAATTTTTAGAAATTAAAAACAACTAATTTGTTGAAATTAATTTAAAATTAATTCTCATTGTCCAAACCGAAAATTATGTTTTTAAGAAATAAAAATCATTAAAAGATTTACACGTGTTTATATAAAATTTTAATGTGAAAATAATTTCAAACACCTGATTTATATTAAATAAAAAATTTAATCTAATTTTATATTAAAACCAGTTAAAAGGTTAGTTCAAAAAATATAAATAAATTTTATGGAAAAGAATTATTGAATAAAAATGCAGTATTATTCACTATACTTTAAAATGTGAATCATTTCCATAATATTTAAAAAAATAGAAACTATATTTTTTATGTCCCTTTTCTGAATAAGAAGTATATATTTGAAAATTTAATATATAAACGTTTCAAATACTGTATTTAAACTGGTTAACCCATCAAAAGGTGGTAAACCATCATTTTCTAAAATCACTTCTTTTATCCATAAAAATTAATAAGTTCCTATATTATGTCAAAAGTTTACTTAAGATGAATTTTATAACAACATTAATATATAAAATAAAAAATGAGGCTAATTATATAAATAATAACTAATTTAATGCATATGAAATATATTATGTAATTTTATTAATATATTGGAGTTCGTCAAAACATGGTCTTGTGTGTAACCCAAGCCAACTAACTATAGTGTGTAGTGTAACTTTAAAATGTTGTTGTGTAAAAATAAAGAAATAATCAAAATTAAATTTATTTTTAAATGAAAAAATATCGGGGTGTTACATTCTCCCATCCAATAAACATCGTCCTCCCAATTTAAACTCATTATTGAAAACTAGGGTTTTGACATTTCAAAATATCATTGTTGAAATCCCACATCAGAAAATGGATTAACCAGACCATGATTTAAAAATAATGAAAGGTAATTACGAATGAAACTGGAGAACACATATACTAGGGTTCCATTAAAGAAAACATGGACGTGAAAGAAAAATCTAACAGTCACGTTCTGATGGAGAGTGATAGACAACATGATTTGGTGAAATTTAATAATCACAAAGCATTAAATATTCAATGATCCAAGGGACCATTTGGTTCATCAAAAAAATTACTATGACCAGGGACTTCCTGTAGTCCAGTGGTAGGTGATAAAGCCTTGTAAAAATTTAACTATGGGTTCGATTCCTGCATCCTTGTCCAATGTGACGGGTAGTTGCCGAAACTACGATTGGCACCCAACCTAAGGGTTGTACATTTTTATTAAACAATATTATTATAACATTATAGAAATAAACATTTTATTTTCAACATTAAAGGATTTTTTATCCTCAAACAATAATATACAATGTTCAACTTACTCCATTCTTACTTTAATACCCTTCCAAAATACATCTTTCCAAATAAACAGTTTATAAAGGGTCTCTATATTTCTAAAATATAATCTAAAATCAGATTCCCCATACAATGTAATGTATCCTATAATGAAAAATACCTTTATAACCTCAAAACCCAAAATTAAATAATTCATTATTCTAAATACATGATGATGACATACCACATTACAATCCATATATATCACATTATTTTTATAATAAGAATATAATAACATAATTATTGATAAAAAATAAATAAATTATTCATCTTCGACCATAGTAATAATATACTTTTAACCTTGATCCATTTTCCTCTTCTAAGATATATTTCCATGATTCTTTGGACAATCATTTTCAAAATTTCCCATCTCTTAACAAATATAACATGACACATTTACAGCTTTTTTCTATTCCATAAAATCACAATCATGGTGACCCTACTCTACACACTTGTAACGGAATCCCATTCCGTCTCTGGATCAGTCATTATCTTCATTTGTTTTTTTACTTTTAATTCACAATACATAGATAATATCTTATACTTCTTGGTAGAACATGATACTATTTCTTCGTATGATGAAAAGTTCTGTGAGACCAATTTCGGCCAGAGGAATTATTTTAACCCATAAAGGAATTGATCAATCTTAGTTTTTGCGTTACATATGTAGTCTGTAGCATTTTTTATAGACCTTGTGATGTTTTCTTCATACATTACAACATTCTCATCCCACTTCTACATCAGACATATAAATTTACTTTCTATATATTATCTTTTTTCTAGAGGAAATTATTTTTTCTTACAAAATTTTATTAAAATCCCTCCATTCCATATTTTCTATTTATTATTCCTTGGTTGTGTTTTTAATTAATGACCAACATTGATCTGCATCTCCTAAGAGATGATAAATTACCATTACATCTTTATCCATTTCATTACATCCCAATGAGATAAACATTTTCTCTAAGGAAGATATCCATTTCATTGATTAAAATGTATTATAGTAAAAATGATTGTTGGAGGTTTTTTCTCATGAATAAGTCTAACATTATTCTTCCAAATTGTGAATCAGGCCACTCTATACAAGTAAGGTTAATGTTCATAACCAGAGTTAGTTATCCAAAAATGGATATAAGTTATTCATAACCGGTTGTATCTCTTACTCCAACCTCATTATCTTTTTTTTGAGAGAAATCTCTACATGGATTACATGCATTTATATGTTTTACATTCCCTCAACTAGGAACCATTTCTAAACAATGGCATATATTATATAGGGTAATGAATCATGTTGAAAAAATCCAAACTAGTAAAACACTTAAAATAAATTTAAATGTCGTGAATATCTAATATCATAATAAAAAGATGCTATCATTTTGAAAATATTTAATAATATTTTTACATAAATATTGGAACTATCCTAATCGTGTCCCCCTGGGAGGGTCAAACCAGGTGTGGAGTAAGGCCCGTTGTCATGTACCAGGTAACCCCGTGTCAATCCCAGAAAAAATTGTCTTAGTTAGTACTCTTTGTTACATCAATGCCAGAACCGTGTCCAATTATAGTATCCATACATGGATTTATTTTTTAATAATTCCCAAATAATATCTACTTTACCAAAGTTATTGGATGTTACTATATACATATCTCTAAATAATATCTTAGGGTTATGATCTCTAATCTACGTCTTCTAAATCTAGTTTCATGGTTGTTTATAAACATCATATGATACCAACTATAATTCCCTTATGTGAGAATCCTAGAGTTGTTTCATTATTTTAATACATTGGCATGATTACCTAGAATAAAATCCTAAAGGAATAATTACTTTAGAAGTCCTGGAAAATAGATTATGTACAAGAACATTACATTACAATTCCAAAAATAAAATACAACATAGATAATCATTTCTTAATTCCTTTATTCAACTATATTAACTCTGCATATCATTCATAAAATGCATCTTGGAATCCTGGGAAAATAAAAAATAATATAGGGATGAGCTCAAATGCTCATTAAGGTTAAATAATACATCATAAGCTTTCATAAATAACCATAATTCTTAAGTGAAGTATAATCCTAAAAAACATTCGTTATAAACAATAACTTTCTCATAATAAAGAAATATGAAATAAAATAATTCCCTTTTAACATTCACATGGAAATTATAATAATTTAATAATCATAATATTTCAATAACTAACCTCAAAATGAGGAAATGAATAAAGATTTATATCATAACTATTCCATCATTGTCTTATGGTATGACAATTAACATACTTTCAAGGCCTTGTGCAAATACACTATCTTGTCTCGTGAGACATATTGATGCATCGAGGGGATACAGAGGAAATCACATGTCATATATCAAGTCCAATAAATTTCTTATATGAATGGGTGAAACATAACATAAACATTTGTATTAAAAGTATAATATGAAATGCTAATACATTAACCATAAACCATGAATGATATCAAAATAACACATACAGAGTCAAAAATATAATAAAACCTTCAATAAAATATTGTATATTGTATCGTTATAAATCAACCAAAACTAATCATAAAATACAAAGAAGGATGTTGACATAGATGAATGAAATCTAATAAAAACATTAATACTCTTTCAGATGGATATATCTTTTATACTTTCAAATCATTTAAAATCCTTGTAATTATAAAAGACAATAGTTATTTTAAAGATAAAATTGAAATATTTTAAGGGATATATCAAAATTTTATGGAATCATAACTGTGGAAAATATCCACTTGCACAGTATAAGTTAAAAATCAATATTTCTGATTTTTTTTGAAAAGATCCTAATGTATGTCATTTGGAAAAAGACAGAAAGATTCCACTAAAATTTTACTATAAAAATTATAACATGGGTGTATAGGAAAATAAAAATATTCTAGTAATAGTAATAATATTTTGAAATACATTTTATGAAATGTTGATGTGGGTGATTAATATGTCCCGGTAAATACTTATGTGTAAACAATCTTGGATAAAATGAGATTGTGAAATTAACCCTTATCATATACATTCCATTAGCAGAGGGTGTGTTAAACTACTGTATAATGGTTACAATATGTCATTAAATTATAATAGAACCATTTTCATATTTATGATATCATATATTTTCCACTTTTATCATTTTGTTAACAATATTTCAGTATTTAAATTATATCTGGTGTTAACAGCTTCATTTTCACATGCATTTTGGGTCATGTAAGTCAATTTAATTATGAATGTGATGTATCTAATTATTATAAACAAATATATTATGATCAAAATTGTTATTTTTTCTCATCATAAAATTTTCATAATCATTATACAATGGTTAATGTAGAAAATGAATCTCACTGAATCGTATAAACGGTAGGTGGTACATATGCATGAGGGATATTATCATTCCTTTAATTGTCAAATGGTGTGTAATTGGATTTAATGTTAATTAAAATGAAAAATTATCAAGTTATATTAATGATTTAAAGATATTATATTAATCATCATATCCATCCAAATATATTTGAGTGGACTAATGAAGTAATCAAGACATGGAGATGGTAAGTCATACGTACACATGAATAGTGATATTTTTATTCATCGAATGGATAAAAGAAGTAATATCATTGTACCAAAATTTTAATAACATCCCAACATGTAAATGATACAGGATATGTTATTTTAGTGTAGAAATAACATAGAAATAAGATCTTGAATAACAATAGAACATAGAAATAGGCGATAAAGAAATTTCCTCTTTTTTGGGTATGCCTTTTTTATTTGCCCAAAATGACTCCATAGGTTGATTTTATGAGAAAATTGTGGAATCTATGATTATGCGAGGAATGTTGGGAGAGGAAATGGAAGAGGTTTTCTGCGATAAATGGAATTAGATGTGTGATTTAAATAGAAGGATAATCTCCCTTTTATAGTAGAGGTGAGGGGTAGTATAAGCATGTAAAGACCCATAAATCTCAAGGGAATTTTTAGTCCTTAATTATTTGTAATTTTATGAGTCGGTGGTTTTTGATGGAAACTGATTTTGATCCCCGGTGTTTTTGGAATCAATTCCTGATGTTTTTTTTGGGTAAATTCAGTAAACATACGTGTAGGTTTTTCTATCTTATGAACTAGTGTTCGTAATTGAAATCGGAGGGCACCAATTAACTCATAGTAGAGGTATTCTCTTACGGGGACCTTTTCCGCATTGCGTTTTCTCAAGAGGAGAAGCAAATTTTTGGGGGTTTATAATAAATTAAATAAAATTTTTGTACACAATTTTATATATGTTTGGTAGTTTTTTCCTACACGGGGGAGCTAGAGGTGGGGCCCACACCCACATAAACTCCCATTAGAAGATAATGTGTGGAGGGGCCTACACGCGCCCTAACCCTTTAATATCCCTTAAACACCCATTTTACTCCCCTTCATTAATTTTGAAAACATCTTTTTTTATTATGGTGGAGCCTCTCCACCTCCCACCCATTGAATGTGCCAACCTAACTAATTAATTCCTTCATTAATAAATTTGCACCTCTTTTGAATCAATTTTAATTTTAGTGTAATTATTTTAAAATTAGGGAGCCTTAATATTATATTGGATTGGAAAATATTATATTGTAGAGCATTTGGAGATTTGGAGGAAAGATTCATCCCTCACTAATGAAGAACACCATTTTTCAACGAACAAAAACTCCGATAAAGAATGCGAAGGACTTCTCCATCGATGCTTCCCTTCGGATGCACCCCGATGTCAACAGAATCGACGTAATTATTCGGCGATGACCGAGCTCCGCGACGCTTGTCTTCAGTGATTCGTTGGCATGCTCCAGTTTTAAAATTGAGGTACGAGATTTGTATAATTTTAGCTAGATATAATTATACTCTAGTTCTTCTTGAATGCAAGTGAACGTCTTGGCCTCTTCATACTGCCTAACGCGAAGGGCGTGAGCCGAAAAAACATGGCCCAATGACCCCCTATTTATCCACGTTTATATTGGCAATGGAAGAGGTGGCGGGGGAGGTGATGAAGAATGGATGCGATGGAAACTGGAGATAATGGCGGCCGCACACCGGCCGCGTGCTGAAGAACTGTGGCACGAAACAGCTGGTTGCTCGTATGAAATAGAATCGGATGGCTAAAGCCGGCCGAGCCGAAGGAACCTCGGCGCCATGAGGGCACCACACTATGGAAGAACCATGGCCCGAAATTTGTAGGCTGATCGGCCAGAGAAGAACCTGTCGGCCATAGCCGACCTGACAGGGAGGCCCGCGACGCCATGTGGCGATGCGCTACTAGGGACGGTGGCCCGCATTCCATGGGGTGCTTCGGCGGACGAAGCGGTTGGCAGCCAGCCAGCTGGGCTGGGAAGACCCTACAGCGCCCCCCTGGTACTGCGTTGGTGGATCAGCGACGCACCCACATGGGATGATCGTGCCGGGAATAGCGACCGGCAACGGCCGGTCGGACAAGAGGGGCGGCGCCACTTAGTGCAGCTGATTTGGAAAACTGGGGGCCGCACCCCCCCAGACCACTCGGCCAATTGGCTAATCCGCACCCCACCAGGCCGGGCCGTGTCAGGCCGATCCCTCCTGGGTTGGTAGCAGACCTGGGTCGGGTTGCCTGGTTCGGCCTGACCCACGGCGGGTTGGGTCGGGTCGCCCCGGACCAACCCCCCCCCCCCCCCCACCGCTTCGGACCCTTTTTGGTATTTTGACCATAACATGAGCTACATACCTCTGATCGACGCATCATAAGTTGAGTAGGATTCCTTGTATCTAGGCATTCGTTTCGGTATATTACACTCAAGGTTTTGGAGAATTTTGGGTATGGCCGGGTTGGATCGAACTCGAAACCAACCGGGCCCTCGGAGCGGAAACGCTTATAACTTAAGGACCGGAAGTCCGATTGACGCGGTGTCAACTAAGTTAGTTTACATTTGACGAGACGGTCCTTCTGGTATACTCCACAGAGAAGTCGGATGAGATTAGAGTATGGCTGGGTTGGATTGTACTCGAAATCCAACCGGGCCCCTGGAACGGAAAATCCAATAACTCTCAGACCGGGCAACTGATTGAGACGCCGTCTATCGCGTTGGGATCCATTTAATAAGACAGAACATCCGGGATACATCAAATCTATACATCATGATAGTTTATGTATCGACCCCTTTTTCTCGTGGAGATGACCCTCCCAAAATCGAGCGTGCAGTGTACGGGAACCCTAGAGCTGGATGCTACTGCGACGACTACCGTACTGGAATCCTCCGTGGGTTCGACGATGAAGGCTAATGTACATGAATCCTCTGTGAGTTAGACAACAACGAGGCTGAACATAATACTCCGTGGGTTTGACAACAATGAAAAATGTACATGAATGCTCTGTGGGTTCGACGACAATGACTACTATACTGGAATCCTCTGTGGGTTCGACAGCAACGACAACCGTACTAGAATCCTTCTTGGGTTCGACGACAATAACTACTACACTGGAATCCTCTGAGGGTTCGACAGCGATGACTACTGTACTTATATCCTATGTGGTTGTTACAGTTTGACTTCTGTACATGTATCTTGAGTGGGTCCAACAGAGTAGCTGATCTAGTATCCTATGTGGGTCCGACAACTTAGTAGGTCTAGTATCCGATGTGGGTCCGGCAGCTTAGATAAATCAGTGATAACATCTGATCATCTCTATCACTATACGAAAGATGTATACCTGTGTGAGCTGAGTCTGGACATTAAATCATTATCATCGATGTTATTGACTTCTTTCCTGTGTGGACTTGGTTGTGCATGAGCTTGAGAGTTGGAGTCGAATTGGGATTGAGGACTTAGGTATATGTATGGTCATATACCTAAGTAGTGTTGGTTGATACTTGGTGATTTTATCTTTCTTCGTTGGTTTAGCCTTCGTGGATTCTAGGAGAACATCGGGGGTCTCGGGGTCCCTACTGAGTTTTGTATAATCACCCATGCATGGGCTATGCCCGCATTACGTTGTGTTGGATGCAGATGACGGACATCACTATTCGAGGAGAAGACTTGTGGAGCTGTATGGTACCTGGAGGTGGACCATTTGGCAAGACGTACACGGAGCGGACAAACAGACCTGTGGTACTATGGAGATCATATGTACCCACCCTTCATGTGGGATTCCCGAAGGATGACTCAGTGGTTTCTATTTTACTTTACTACAGTTGTACAAGCTTTTCAGTTGTACTGTACTTACTCTTGGGCTTGTATTTCCAGCCCCTTTTCCTTTCAGCATTTAATTTTGTATACAATATTTCTTAGTGCTTACTTCATATGTGTACTCTATTTTGTTTCTTACTTTTATAAAGCAAATGCCATCCTAGTGTAGGGATTTACACCTTTGGTTCTAGTCGCCAACCCCTAGCCTATGGAAGGCGGGAATGTGATAGTCACAGCATGGGCCCTGAGGACGAGTCATGACAAATTGGTATCAGAGGAATCTGTTCTACCATAGAACTCAGGAATCTGATCATTCTTTTCGGTGATGAAATAGTGTTTAGATTATTGGGGTGGTTTTTAGCCCATGTATTCCAGTGTTGGTGCGGCAGCCGACGTATCCATACACCAGGCCCTTGATCTCTGACTTCCGACTTAGTAAACAAAAAAACTAATTGTGTGTGTGTTTCCTTTTAAATTTTTTTTATCATGATTACCTTGTGTGAGCTCACCAGGTATACTGTTTAAACCGTGGCACACCTGTTCCTTTTCAAGATGGCTCCACGAAGGTATCCGGCTAGGGTTCTTAGTTACGTATGAGATGGTAGCCCACCGAGTGACAAGGCCTCGATGTAGGGCCCCATCACAACGGAGGCCCCAACAGTACCACTACACTCTGGGCCACCGATTCCAACAGCCCCTGCCACAGAGAGTGAACGTCTTCTGAGTGTGATGCACGAGTTCCAGTGACAGAGGCCACCCAGGTTCTAAGGAGAGACGGACCCCCAAGAAAACGAGGATTGCCTGGAGGCTATCGCCAGTGTTTTTCATATTGGTAGGGACACCGGCCGACCTCATGGTGATCCTTTCTGCAAGTCTCTTGTATGCATCGACATGCTGATGGTGGAGCCTGATGCTCGAGGTGCATGACGAGACATCACTACTCTGGACAGACATTGAGCACTTGTTCTGGGCAGAGTTTGTACAAGTCACCCTTCGTGCAGTGCAGATTCAGGAGTTACATCATCTGCAGTAGGGTAGCATGACAATATCTTAGTACTCAGTGAGGTTCACTGACCTCTCACGCTACTCCACATATATGGTACGAGACACGTTATTCGGGGCCCGAAACTTCGATCAGGGACTCAGGAATGAGATCAGGGCTTCGATGATCTCCCTCAACATCCTGACGCAAGCAGGGGTGCTGGATAGAGCCCTTCTAGTAGAGATTTTTCTCGCTGAGCAGTCACCAGCAGCGAGAACCTCCGCAGGACGACACGTAGAGGCATTTTCTGCAGTCAGAAGTAGACAGATGACGCAGAGGTCCCTGAGGACTAGGCCATCAGGTGGCCGATCTCAGGATACAGGTTAGGTTGTGTGGGGCACATGAAATAGAGCCAACTATACGTGGAGTGGGCAGTGATATGCATTCGGAGAGCAGGGTCACATGGCTCGATACTGCCCGACCCGCCCTGCAGATGAGCATCAGGTAGTAGAAGGACCTCCAAGGCAGAGGCAGAGGTTCGACCATAGTGCTCTAGGAGAAGGTGTAGAGTAGCGGGACTAGCTCTAGGCATGGAGACTTTTGTTCATGAAGCTTATAGCTTTGTTGATGTCCTTGTTTTTAGTTGGTTTGTGTCTTTGTACTTTGAGCTGCTATAATAACAGACACTTTTCCATGTGATTTAGTCTTTTCTACCTTTTCATATGGTTCGTATTGAGAGGTTATGGTTAAATTCATTGACTTGACCCTCACATTGGAGATTCCTACTGAAGGAGACCCAGTGACCACACACTGCTGCCGACAGTGTGACTTGACCCTTGGAGGCGAGAGTAACAGTTGGATATCTTGGTAGTAGCGTCAAGGCCTTATGACGTCGTCCATGGCATGAAATATTACCGTTCTTGTTAGGATTTACATTATTAGGAAAATAACATGGTTCATCCAGGGGATGAGACCATATTTCAATTTTTGGCAAGGGATAAATCATAGCAGCTCTTGTAGGATGGAAGAGAAAAATGGTGTAGTCAAGTTCTTTTCAAATGTCCAGTCATACCAATAGTTCGTTGAGAGAACGGGTTACGGTTAACTCTAATCTCAAAAGACCCAGGTGTGTCTTCTCGTAGAAGGACCTGGGCCTGAGACGGTGGCATTGGATTGAGTTTCTCTGGTACTATGACTTTGACATAGTCTATACTCCTAGGAAGGGGAAAATTGTAGCAGAGTTCATCTCTTGATGCCTCACTTTCCAGTAGGTGAAGGTGGAGCACCAGGTACCGGCAGGCTTGGTACAAACCTTAGAGGTCTCAGACTAAAAGTGGGACGAGATATCCATGTATTTTGTGAAGGGATTTCACATACATCTAGAGGACACGACTCTATATGAGTGATCGTAGACCGACTCACCAAGTCGGCCCACTTCAAATCGATCAGAGTGAATGGCTCAGAAGAGATATTGGGACGCCTCTAAATTCTGGAAGCTTTTGGGATGGACCTTCGTTTGAGCACCACCTTTCATCCTCATATGGGTGGTCTGACCAAGAGGACCATTCAGACTCTCGAGGACATGCTCAATGCATGCGTCCTCGACTTTGTTCACAGCTGGGAGGATCACATAACCTTGGTGGAGTTTGCGTACAACAATAGCTACCACTCCACCACCGGGATGGCCCCTTACGAGGCATTATACGACCGACCTTGCAGATCACCTATATGCTGGACTGACCCAGTGGAGTCAACACTCATTGGACCAGAGATGGTTTAGGCTATGATGGAGAAGGTGCAGATCATCCAGGAGTATATAAAGACTGCAGAGAGCTGACAGAAGTCAAATGCTGATAGGATGTGGAGACCACTAGAGTTCGAGGACGGCGACCACATATTCTTAAGGGTCTCACCTTGATGAGTTCTACCGAGATTTTTCTGAGGTAGACGTTATCTCCATACTTTATCATGCCATTTCAGGTCCTTAGCAGAGTAGGCAAGGTGTCTTACCTCCTGGCCCTTCTACCTCATTTGCACCAGGTGCATGACTTCTTCCACGTATCTCAGCTAAGAAGATACATGAACGACCTATCCCACATCATCGACCACAGGGAGCTGTACATCGATGACAGGGCGACATTCACAGAGGTCCCGGTGGGGATCGAGGATCGACTTGAGAGGGTCCTACGTGGATGGTATATTCCTCTTGTTTTCCTTCACTGGATGCACATGAACCTCCAGGAGAGCACAAAGGATCGGGAGGCTCAGATGCGTGTTCAGTACCCCCATTTGTTTCCTTAGTGTGTGTTGTAGCTTTTTTGGGACGTAAATCCCTAAGGTAGGAGTAATTTAACGACCCATAAATTTGAAGGAATTTTTTTTCCTTAATTCATTGGAATTTTTCGAGTCTGTGGTTTTTGACGGCACCTGATTCCGAGGCCTGGTGTGCCCATAATCAATTCCTGAAGTTTCGTTCAGGTACATTCAATAAGCATACATGCGAGTTTTTCTATCTTTTTAACCGTTGCTCAGAATTGAAATCTGAGGGCACCGATGAACTCAGAGCACCAGTATCCACTTAAGGGGACCTTTACCATAGTTGTGTTTGCTCGAGAGAAGAATTTAATTTTGGGAATTTATAATAAATTAAATAAAATAGTTGTACATAATTTTTTTATGTTTTGTAGTTATTTCCTACGAGGGGGAGTTAGTGGTGGTTCCCAAACCTACATAACATCCCATGAAAGGATAATTCATAGTGGGGAGAACATGAGCCTCTAACCCTTTAACATCCCTTAAACTCCCATTAAACTCCCCTTAATTAATTTTGAAAACATCTTTTTTTATTATGGTGGAGCCTCTCCACCTCCCACCCATTGAAAGTGTCAACCTAAATAATTAATTCCTTAACTAAATAATTGGAACCTCTTTTGAATCAATTTGAATTGCATGGAAATTCATTAAAATTGGGGAGCCTTAATATTATATTGGCTTGGAAAATATTCCGTGGTGGATCCTTTGGAGATTTGGAGGAGATCTTCATCCCTCACCAACGAAGAACACTGTTCTTCAATGAAGAAAAACTCCGATGGAGAACGCGACGGAATTCTCCAACAATGCTTCCCTTCAGATGCACCCCGATGTCAACAGAATCAACTTTCATATTCCTCTACACCCGACCTCCACGTCACATGTCTTCCGAGACTTATTGACGTGCTTCGGTCTTGAAATCGAGCTAGGGGGTTTGTATAATTTTATCTAGAAAAAAATTATACTCTAGTCTCTGTTTAATGCAAGTGAACGTCATGGCCTCTTGATACCGCCTAACACAAATGGCGTGGGCCGATCAAACACAGCCCAACGACCCTCTGTTGATCCAGATTATATAGGAAACGAAAGAGGTGTTGGGAGAGGTGACGAGGACCTGAAGCAACGGTGACTAGAGATAATGGCGGTTGTGTGCGGAAGAACTATGTCTCGCAACCGTGGGCCGCTCGGATGAAGAAGAATCGGCCGGCTAAAGCCGGCCTGGCCGAATGAATTGTGCTGCCACGAGGGTGCCGCGGAATGGAAAAACTGTGGCCAGCAATCCACGAGCCGCTCGGCCAAAGAAGAACTGGCCAGCCATAGTCGGTCGGATAGGAAGGACCATGGCACCATGTGGCGCCACGCTGCGGAGGACTGCAGTGCGCGTTCCGCGGGCCACTTCGGCGGACGAACCGGCCGGCAGGCGGCCGACTGAGCTGGGAAGACCCTGTGGCATCATCCTGGTACCGCGCTAGGGGATCAGTGACTAGCCCATGCGGGACGCTCGAGCAGGGAAGACTGGCTGGGTTTTTCCTGCCGGACAAGAGGGGCAGTGCCGCTCAGCGCCACCGTTTCGGAAAACCGTGGGTCGCACCCCCCAAACCACTCGGCCAACTGGCCAGGCCGCGCCCCGTCGGGCCAGGCCACTACCGCCGGGCACAGCCACACCCAACTGGGCTGGACCTGGAACCAGGTCGGGTCGACCCAATTCGGGCCGACCTAGGGCGGGGTGGGGCCGGGTCGGACCGGACCCATACCCCCTCTACAGACCCATTTTGGTATTTCTCCCATAACATGAGTTACAGACCATCGATCGACGCACCATACATTGCATAGGATTCCTTGGATCGAGATTGTGGTTTCGGTATATTACACTCATGGTTTTGGTGAAGTGTGGGTATGGCCGGGTTGGTTCGAACACGAAACCAACCGGGCCCTCGGAGTGGAAACACTTATAACTCAAGTATCGGAAGTCCGATTGATGTGTCGTCAACTACGTTGGTTTAATTTTGACGAGGCGGTCCTTTTTTATACCCCACATATGATTCGGATGAGATTGGAGTATGGCTGGGTTGGATTATACGCAAAATCCAACTGGGCCCCTGGAATGGAAAAGCCAATAACTCTCGGACCCGGTGTCTGATTGACGTGTCGTAGGTCACGTTGGGTCCTTTTGATGAGACGGAACTTCGAAATACATCAACTCTATACTTAGTGATAGTTTATAAATCGACCCCTTTTGGTCAAGAAGAGGACCCTCCCGGAATCGAGCATGATGTGTGAGGGAACCCTAGAGCTGGATGCTACTGCAACGACTACAGTACTGGAATCCTCCGTGGGATCGACGACGATGGAGACATTACTGGAATCCTCCATGGGTTCGACAGCAATGAGCCTAGACTAAATCCTCTGTGGGTTCGACAGCAACGATTCTAGACTGAATCCTCCATGGGTTTGACCGCAATGAGACTGGACTGAATCCTCTGTGGGTTTGACAGCAACAACAACCGCACTGGAATCCTCTGTGGGTTCGAAGACAATGACTATTATTCTCGAATCCTCTGTCGGTTCGACATTGATGTCTATTGTACTTGTATCCTAAGTGGGACCGACAGTTTGACTTATGTAATCGTATCCTGAGTGGGTTTGACAGTGTAGATGGTCTAGTATCCTACGGTGGTCCGACAGCTTAGCTGGTCTAGTATCCTACATGGGTCCGACATCTTAGATGAATCAGTAACTACATCTGATCATCTCTATCGCTATACGAAAGATTTATACCTGTGTGAGCTGAGTTTTGACATTTAATCATTATCATCAATTTGATTGACTTCGTTCCTGTGTGGACTGGGTTGTGCTTGGGCTCGAGACTTGGAGACGATCTGGGATTGATGACTTAGTTATGTATGGGCCTATACCTAAGTATAGTCGATTGATACTTCGTGATTGTATCTTTCTTATGTGGTTTATCCTTAATGGATTTTGGGAAAACTTCGGGGGTCTTAGGGGTCTCTACTGAGTATCTTATAATCACCCCTACACGGGCTAAGCCCGCACTACATTGTGTTGGATGCAGACGATTGACATCACTGACCGAGGAGGAGACTTGTGGATCTGGACGGTCACGGAGGTTGTAACACCCCAAGCTTCCTCGGTATGTTTTCTTTTGAATAATGCAATGACGTGCATTGTATGCAACTTCGAGATTTTAACACACCACAACCAATCAAACTAGCTGTTATGAATAGTAATACATACTTTTTGAAATTATATATATTTTATATTTCAAAATGGACTTCATTTTTGGATTCGGAATATCGAATTTAGCCTAAGGTGAAATTTTGGTACTTTTCGGATAACTTTCATATTTTGATGAATAGTGAAAATTACTAAATTTTAATTAAAAACAACTTTTTTAATCAAAATAATTAATAGTGATAAATTGTGAATTTGAGTGGTTTTAAAGTATATTTAGAATATATTTTTACCATTTAATATAATGTTGGTCATTGGACATAATTTTACAATTAAACCGAACATAAACAAGTGTCAATCTTTTGATAGTTATTATCTCTTAAAAACACGCTTTTTGTTTTGACAGCGGGAATTAATTTTAAATTAATTTCTGCCACTTCTGTGTTTTGAATTTAGAAAAATGGATTCCATATTTGGAATCAGGATGTCCAAATTGTGTAAATAGGTAACTTTTATTTTTAGACATTTTGAATAATTACTGCGGTAAATATTTTATTTACCATGGTTAAGGGTAAATCCGGTAAATAAGGGTTAAAAAAATAATATTATAATAATACTAAATTACCCTAAAATGTGTCTTAACCCTATTTGTTGATACATGGTCGACCATGGGCATCTTTGGGTCAATTTTGGGACCCCATGGATCCACTTGTAAGTGATAATGACACTTTATATTAATTAAGTTAAAATGAATAAAAAAATGACACAATCATATATCTTTTAGAAAAACAATTGTTACATAGGGTTATATATGCTGGATTTTAGATTATAAATTTTCATTAGAAATATAAAAAGATTTCCTACATAATTATATTTTATTTATAATTTTTTGACATTAAAATATTTATTTTATTTATGACACAATGATGATGCAGTAATTACTAAAATAGTAAAAAATTAACATAATTGATATTATAAATACCCAAATAATTATAATATGAAACTTTTAATGAATTAAACAAATTTTCTAGGATAATATGATATATTAGGATTGATTTATTTGACTTTGTTAGAAGTAATCAATCTGTTATGAGTTTCACAAAAATCAACTAGTGAATAGTGTCAAAATTGACATAAAAGAGTTCTTAAAACAAATATTATATTATTAATTGATATTAAATTCCTAAAAATCTAAGGTTCGGCCAAGAGACTTATATTATGATGGGTTAATCATTAATGGACCACTTGGGGGTCTTTTGGATGTATATAGTGAGTTTATTAACCATATTATATAAAAATACAAAGAGACATTGTAAAAGTGAAACTAATTAACTTAGAGTTAATACTTAAAGATAAGGTTAATATAAGTACCAAAACCTGTCTAAATTCTATTGGATGAGTTGTTTTCGACCTATCCCCACCTCAACCTTTGAATAGTCAACTTTGGAGCCATTGGAAACCGAATATGAATTTATTATAAATTAATATTTCTAGCTTTTCCAAAGGTGCCCCTCACCCCTCTTATAAAAGGGCACTCCTCCTTCTCATTTCCTCACACCTCTCAAGCCACTTGGCTCGTCCAAACTCTTCCCAACTAAGCTCCCCACATCCCTCTCCTCCTCCTTGAAGCTTCCCCTTAGGCAGAAAGCATTTCTACAAGTCCTTTGGTTCCAACCAAAGTGAGTTACCTAAATTAAAGGTAACGATTTCTCTTAAATTATTTTCATTTATTTTGCTTCTTCAACCCCCAAACTCTTTTTATTTCCCTTCTTTTGTAACAACAACAGTATCCTCAATATACTAGGATGTTGTTATAAGAAGTATTCAAACTACACATACACACAACTCCATCTAATGGATGATGAACATAATGTTTCTGTGGATGGCAAACTAACGCCTCACGAAACGATGATTGTTCAAAAACATCTTACCGCCTCTCATGGTGGCCATTATGATGGCACTGTAATTAAATATGATATTAATGATATATATTTTATATATAAGCTTCTGTAATTCCATTTTATTTCATACCATTATTCGTTTCATGTCGTATATACATACGATAATTTCATTTGAGGAAGTGCGGACTACCGCCCCCTTTAAATGATATGACTCGTTCATACCACACATGGAACGTATAAAGGATGGTGTTAATGAACTTAAGTAACATATATAAAATATTATATTATACTGGAATAGTAATATACCTATGTATCATTTGGATTCGATTCTTTTAAAATAAAAATTAAATGGAAGTAGCGTTCGTGCGTACGTACGGACTACCGTCTCCACGAACGCGATGAGATTCATTCTCCATCATATCCATTCAAGTATAATTATCATTTAATGATTTAAAAATTATGTTTAAGGACTTGATATCATTCTGGATATGAATAAGATACGACAAACATGACTTATGTAACAAAACATATAAAAGAAAATGAGTAAGCTAACACCCGAAACGGCGTTAATACTAAGATATTATTAACAAATCAATGTTAAAAGATCATATATGATATCATATTAAAGTAAATGATTCTTGTATTATTCAATAACAATTATTTCACCATTATACAGGAGGTAAACCTACCATCGACCAAGGAAAAAAGTACAAAGTAAGGGTTTTCTTATCTCACTTTTAATTCCGTGAGAATTCCATTGATCACCACTTAATTATTGCATGTGGTGTATGTGTACTACCCATGATCGTATTCATTGTGTAATATACTTTAATTTATGGGTATTTACATCATCATGGTATGATACTTCTTTCATGGGTGTATGTTTCGTAAGTTACCTAATCAATAAGGGAATTTGAGATTTCAATTTCCACTCATTTGGCTTTACACATATTTCATTGATTATATTACCCCAAGATTATGTGTGGAATCACTATTCATTTGATTATGTCATAATTTCCACTCCCCTTCCTGTGGATATAAGTTTGATGCACATAATCACTCCATTGGTAATTCTCAAGTCATTGATATGAATTTGATAAGAGTAATTTTTAACTCATTCTCCATTTGTTGAGTTAAACATCCAATTCGTTGGTATTGATTTTACAAGAATATGTGTGAATGTCCTTTGATTGTTTTACACTGAATATCCAATCATATTTAGTGTATTTATATTTGTCACACATAATTATGTCATTGATTTATCCTTAACCTAAGGATACAACCTTTACAAGAGATTTCATCTCAATTTACATTCCATTGAGACTTCTTTGTTGATATACACCAAATCACTTTTATGTAGAGTATATAACGTACTTTGACATAGTATATCATGAATCCCTTTATTATCATGGTATTACAAAGTTTTGATTACCACAATTATTTGTATTCAAGTGTCTCTTTTGGTTAGAATCTCTAACCAAAATACCATTTTTAAATGTTTTAAATACTTATTCTTCTAAATCTTGCTCATTAATGTCCATGTTTTAAAAATGGTTTTAAGGATTTATTTATATGGACATTAAAGTTTTAGAAATTAAAACTCCTTTTAAAAAGTTTCAAAGTGGTATGGGACAGTTTGATTCAAAAATCTACTTTTAAATGGCTTCTTGACAAATAGTGTGACTTTTAAATGTTTTCAAGAAAAGGGGGATATTTCTCTCAAATAGTTTTGATGATTATTTTCATCTATGTCAACATCCTTCATTACTCTTGATTGAGGTTAATGTGATACAATACAATCTTCTATATTGTATCGAATGAGTTATGTTTGACTGTGGATGTGCTATTTTTATACCATTCATGGTTTGTGGTAAAAGTATTGACATTTCGTATGCTAGTTTTTAATACGAATGTTTATGTTATGTTTAAACCTATTCATTTTAGGAATGCATTGGACTTAATAAGTGACGGGTGGAGCCCGCTATAGCTCCTCGATGCATCGGTAGGTCTCATGAGACAAACTAGTGTCTTGGCACAAGGCCTTGGCAAAATCTTATTTGTAGTCTTGGCACGAGGCCTTGGCTATGTGGTTATGATAGTCTGGCATTATGCATTCCATCATTATGAAAGTGGTTATTGATATTGCATGCGATCATTCGACTAGTAGAATGTCCATGTGAGTAAGTAAATGGCATTATTTCATTTTACCTTCGCCATTTTATGCTGAGTTTAAATTTAAAAAGCTTTTGTTTTAGTTATAAATTGCCTTAAGTGTTTATGCTTATTTATGAAAGCTTCTGCTATAATGTTATCCTTACTGAGCATCCGAGCTCACCCCTTTCAATGTTTTATTTTTCCCAGGATTATGAAGAAGTAATTTATGAATGACCTGCAGGGATAGTATGAGGGGATATGAAGACAAGATGTTTTTTTTTATGATGTAATGTAAAAATTTATGGAAGTATCTAGTTATTCCAAGGCTACTAAACTAATCGGTCTTTCGAGACTTTATCTTTCTCATAATCATGCCAATGTTATGTAATAATGCACCGACTCTAGGTAATTAGGGTCGGGGCGTTACAGTTGGTATCAGAGGAAGTTTAGTACAAACCTTGGTAGCTAGATTTAGATAAACTCTGATTAGAGCACGTAGACCTAAGATGAACTTTGAGGACTAGTATAAAAGAACATCCTAGAATTTTGGTATTGTAGAGATTTTGTGAGTTTTCCGAGCAATACATCCCTGTCTGGATACGAGCAAGTAGAGGCGGCTCTGGCACAGATGTACCTAGGGGTAAAACCCGAAAACACCGCTTTGAGCTCGACTCGAACGGGAACTGGTGCACGACAACGGGCCTTGCTGCACTCTTGGTTACGACACTCCCGGGGGATATGCTTAGGATAATTTACATTTTCTTTACAAACCAATTTAAGTAATATATATATAAGATGAGAATAAATGACCTTGGTTAATCCTAATATGTTTCAAATTGAGAATATAGTGACATTTTAATCTCTAAATGATTTTACGACTACTATTACTCACACAATGATTTATGGTTTTAGTCAATGGCTGGATTCCAAGGAAGTCATAGTGACTTTGAGAATGATGTACAATATGGGAACGGTGGTGGCAATGAGCAACAAAATGGAATGTTGATAGGCATAAAAGATATCGTCTTTATGCCAAATCAGTTTTCCAAAAATATGATCAACAACATATATATTAACCAACTCCCAGACTCAAAAAGGAAGAGAAAGGTGATAAATGATAAGAGCTCCAGCAATGGAGACCATGGAGAAAAGAACCCTCAATTTTCATCATGAAGGAAATGTGGAAAGAGACACCCAGGAAAGTGTCTCAATGGGACAACGAAATGTTTTACGTGCGGGAAGGAAGGACATAAAGTAAAGAATTGCCGAAGAAAAATGAAGAGTACTATGGAAGAAGATAAAAATGGTCCCAAGAGTCCATTTACAGTCATTTGCCGTAAATGTAGGGGACCTGGCTATTACCCGAGTGAATGTCCTATTCTATAGGATATTTTCTTGGTCAAAGAAGAAGCTATGTGGGAATAAATGGTTGGAGAAATGTTTAAAAAGTATTAGCACTCCTTGTTGATGGGTTTACTATGGAATAATTTTCTCTTGTATTTTTATCCCCGCAGTTTGCCATGTGAGAATGATATTTGAGGAAGAATTGTCTCTTCTCTTGTGGATATGGGTATAAATAACCATTTGGATTTATATGATCATTGGGGTTTGAGAGAATTATAAGTTATTCTAATTTGGGATGAAGATTCAAGGTATGATATAACATTTGTGGTTAAATTTATGATATAGTATTTGGAGGAATTTATCTCATTTTGGCAATATTATAAAATATAGTTTTTGAAAAAGGACAACACGTAGACCGTGTGACAACCCGTCGCGTCGGACAAAGCTATGGGAATCGAACCCACAACCAAAGTGCGATTGGGATTTATCGCCTACCACTGGACTACGTGAAGTCCCTGGTTAGTGTGAATTTTTTTAGTTAAATGATTTTATTGATCAATAATAAGTTGATTTGGGTTCTTATTTCATATCAAAAGAATACCCTTGGTATAGGAAAATGATTTGGTGATTAAGTGATAAATGTTATTTTGGAAGATGTTCGCTTTGTTGGGAACACTATATGCCCAAGGAAAATAGAATACTATGGGGTTTCATTTGTGGAGTAATGATAGATTTTTATCTACGTTTTTATTGTGGATTTATAGTGATTTGGGTTATTTATGGAAATGATTAACCTATAATAGAGAATATGTGATTAGGTTAATTACTTTTGAGTATGTGACTTTAAGAGTATCTGATGTCATTTGGAGATACAATTTAACATGGGAGACTACATAATCAAATTCTTCTATGTTTTGGGTTTCAATATTAGTTTGGATTATATTAAAGGATTTTAAGGACAATTGGTTATTGAATGGTATCTATTTAACTTTGGGGTATTGTTGGTTTAATTTTAGAAATTAAGATTAGTGCATATTTATCTCAATGAATATCCTTTTGGGGGATCATTAGATCATTCACTGACCATTTTGGTTTTGATTAATCTTCAAAGACAATGTAAATATATGGTTTATCCTTCATGGATCATGTGATTCTATAGAAGTTTATTCTATCTCTTCCAGTGTGACCAAGTCTTCTTGAATACTCATCGTTTAAAAAAAATGAGTTAGTGGTGGAAATTTATTAAAGAATGAAAATCTACTTAAAATGTAAGTATATCTCATAATGTTCTTAGTCAATATCATAAATGAATTACTCTTCCTTATGTAATGTAACTTAAAAAAAATGTTGTCCGTTTACTTTCCTACTAGGAGACTAATGGTCGTTTGTCCCAACACAAGTTTGTGGTTTTCTCATTGTTAACTTTCTCCTGATCATGATTTCTATCCCTCTCCATCAGAACTTGACACTTAGTTTATCATCCATATCCATGTTTTCTTACATGGAATCCTAGTATGGGTTATCTTGGATGACCCTTATACCTCTCTTTCTTTCTTTTAAAGTGATAGTTTTATTGACTCTTTTTCCGATGTGGGACTTTCCATTATATTCACAAGTAAAATTTTAAAAATTGTGAGGACGCAATTTATTGAAGGAGGGGAGAATGTAACACCCCAAGCTTCCTCGGTATGTTTCCTTTTGAATAATGCAATGACGTGCATTGTATGCAACTTCGAGATTTTAACACACCACAACCAATCAAACTAGCCGTTATGAATAGTAATACATTCTTTTTGAAATTATATATATTTTATATTAAAAAATGGACTTCATTTTTGGATTCAGAATATCGAATTTATCCTAAGGTGAAATTTTGGTACTTTTCGGATAACTTTCATATTTTGATGAATAGTGAAAATTACTAAATTTTAATTAAAAACAACTTTTTTAATCAAAATAATTAATAGTGATAAATTGTGAATTTGAGTGGTTTTAAAGTATATTTAGAATATATTTTTACCATTTAATATAATGTTGGTCATTGGACATAATTTTACAATTAAACCGAACATAAACAAGTGTCAATCTTTTGATAGTTATTATCTCTTAAAAACACGCTTTTTGTTTTGACAGCGGGAATTAATTTTAAATTAATTTCTGCCACTTCTGTGTTTTGAATTTAGAAAAATGGATTCCATATTTGGAATCAGGATGTCCAAATTGTGTAAATAGGTAACTTTTATTTTTAGACATTTTGAATAATTACTGCGGTAAATATTTTATTTACCATGGTTAAGGGTAAATCCGGTAAATAAGGGTTAAAAAAATAATATTATAATAATACTAAATTACCCTAAAATGTGTCTTAACCCTATTGGTTGATACATGGTCGACCATGGGCATCTTTGGGTCAATTTTGGGACCCCATGGATCCACTTGTAAGTGATAATGACACTTTATATTAATTAAGTTAAAATGAATACAAAAATGACACAATCATATATCCTTTAGCAAAACAATTGTTACATAGGGTTATATATGCTGGATTTTAGATTATAAATATTCATTAGAAAGCTAAAAAGATTTCCTACATAATTATATTTTATTTATAATTTTTTGACATTAAAATATTTATTTTATTTATGACACAATGATGATGCAGTAATTACTAAAATAGTAAAAAATTAACATAATTGATATTATAAATACCCAAATAATTATAATATGAAACTTTTAATGAATTAAACAAATTTTCTAGGATAATATGATATATTAGGATTGATTTATTTGACTTTGTTAGAAGTAATCAATCTGTTATGAGTTTCACAAAAATCAACTATTGAATAGTGTCAAAATTGACATAAAAGAGTTCTTAAAACAAATATTATATTATTAATTGATATTAAATTCCTAAAAATCTAAGGTTCGGACAAGAGACTTATATTATGATAGGTTAATCATTAATGGACCACTTGGGGGTCTTTTGGATGTATATAGTGAGTTTATTAACCATATTATATAAAAATACAAAGAGACATTGTAAAAGTGAAACTAATTAACTTAGAGTTAATACTTAAAGATAAGGTTAATATAAGTACCAAAACCTGTCTAAATTCTATTGGATGAGTTGTTTTCGACCTATCCCCACCTCAACTTTTGAATAGTCAACTTTGAAGCCATTGGAAACCGAATATGAATTTATTATAAATTAATATTTCTAGCTTTTCCAAAGGTGCCCCTCACCCCTCTTATAAAAGGGCACTCCTCCTTCTCATTTCCTCACACCTCTCAAGCCACTTGGCTCGTCCAAACTCTGCCCAACTAAGCTCCCCACATCCCTCTCCTCCTCCTTGAAGCTTCCCCTTAGGCAGAAAGCATTTCAACAAGTCCTTTGGTTCCAACCAAAGTGAGTTACCTAAATTAAAGGTAACGATTTCTCTTAAATTATTTTCATTTATTTTGCTTCTTCAACCCCCAAACTCTTTTTATTTCCCTTCTTTTGTAACAACAACAGTATCCTCAATATACTAGGATGTTGTTATAAGAAGTATTCAAACTACACATACACACAACTCCATCTAATGGATGATGAACATAATGTTTCTGTGGATGGCAAACTAACGCCTCACGAAACGATGATTATTCAAAAACATCTTACCGCCTCTCATGGTGGCCATTATGATGGCACTGTAATTAAATATGATATTAATGATATATATTTTATATATAAGCTTCTGTAATTCCATTTTATTTCATACCATTATTCGTTTCATGTCGTATATACATACGATAATTTCATTTGAGGAAGTGCGGACTACCGCCCCCTTAAAATGATATGACTCGTTCATACCACACATGGAACGTATAAAGGATGGTGTTAATGAACTTAAGTAACATATATAAAATATTATATTATACTGGAATAGTAATATACCTATGTATCATTTGGATTCGATTCTTTTAAAATAAAAATTAAATGGAAGTAGCGTTCGTGCGTACGTACGGACTACCGTCTCCACGAACGCGATGAGATTCATTCTCCATCGTATCCATTCAAGTATAATTATCATTTAATGATTTAAAAATTATGTTTAAGGACTTGATATCATTCTGGATATGAATAAGATACAACAAACATGACTTATGTAACAAAACATATAAAAGAAAATGAGTAAGCTAACACCTGAAACGGCGTTAATACTAAGATATTATTAACAAATCAATGTTAAAAGATCATATATGATATCATATTAAAGTAAATGATTCTTGTATTATTCAATAACAATTATTTCACCATTATACAGGAGGTAAACCTACCATCGACCAAGGAAAAAAGTACAAAGTAAGGGTTTTCTTATCTCACTTTTAATTCCGTGAGAATTCCATTGATCACCACTTAATTATTGCATGTGGTGTATGTGTACTGCCCATGATCGTATTCATTGTGTAATATACTTTAATTTATGGGTATTTACATCATCATGGTATGATACTTCTTTCATGGGTGTATGTTTCGTAAGTTACCTAATCAATAAGGGAATTTGAGATTTCAATTTCCACTCATTTGGATTTACACATATTTCATTGATTATATTACCCCAAGATTATGTGTGGAATCACTATTCATTTGATTATGTCATAATTTCCACTCCCCTTCCTGTGGATATAAGTTTGATGCACATAATCACTCCATTGGTAATTCTCAAGTCATTGATATGAATTTGATAAGAGTAATTTTTAACTCATTCTCCATTTGTTGAGTTAAACATCCAATTCGTTGGTATTGATTTTACAAGAATATGTGTGAATGTCCTTTGATTGTTTTATACTGAATATCCAATCATATTTAGTGTATTTATATTTGTCACACATAATTATGTCATTGATTTATCCTTAACCTAAGGATACAACCTTTACAAGAGATTTCATCTCAATTTACATTCCATTGAGACTTCTTTGTTGATATACACCAAATCACTTTTATGTGGTGTATATAACGTACTTTGACATAGTATATCATGAATCCCTTTATTATCATGGTATTACAAAGTTTTGATTACCACAATTATTTGTATTCAAGTGTCTCTTTTGGTTAGAATCTCTAACCAAAATACCATTTTTAAATGTTTTAAATACTTATTCTTCTAAATCTTGCTCATTAATGTCCATGTTTTAAAAATGGTTTTAAGGATTTATTTATATGGACATTAAAGTTTTAGAAATTAAAACTCCTTTTAAAAAGTATCAAAGTGGTATGGGACACTTTGATTCAAAAATCTACTTTTAAATGGCTTCTTGACAAATAGTGTGACTTTTAAATGTTTTCAAGAAAAGGGGGATATTTCTCTCAAATAGTTTTGATGATTATTTTCATCTATGTCAACGTCCTTCATTACTCTTGATTGAGGTTAATGTGATACAATACAATCTTCTATATTGTATCGAATGAGTTATGTTTGACTGTGGATGTGCTATTTTTATACTATTCATGGTTTGTGGTAAAAGTATTGACATTTCGTATGCTAGTTTTTAATACGAATGTTTATGTTATGTTTAAACCTATTCATTTGAGGAATGCATTGGACTTAATAAGTGACGGGTGGAGCCCGCTATAGCTCCTCGATGCATCGGTAGGTCTCATGAGACAAACTAGTGTCTTGGCACAAGGCCTTGGCAAAATCTTATTTGTAGTCTTGGCACGAGGCCTTGGCTATGTGGTTATGATAGTCTGGCATTATGCATTCCATCATTATGAAAGTGGTTATTGATATTTCATGCGATCATTCGACTAGTAGAATGTCCATGTGAGTAAGTAAATGGCATTATTTCATTTTACCTTCGCCATTTTATGCTGAGTTTAAATTTAAAAGGCTTTTGTTTTAGTTATAAATTGCCTTAAGTGTTTATGCTTATTTATGAAAGCTTCTGCTATAATGTTATCCTTACTGAGCATCCGAGCTCACCTCTTTCAATGTTTTATTTTTCCCAGGATTATGAAGAAGTAATTTATGAATGACCTGCAGGGATAGTATGAGGGGATATTGTAACGCCCCGACCCCAGTTGCCCAGAGTCGGTGCATTATTACATAACATTGGCATGATCACAAGAAAGATCAAATCTCGAAAGACCGATTGGTTTAGTAGCCTTGGAAACACTAGATATATTCATAAGTTTTACATTACATCATAAAATCAAAAACTACTACAACAACATAATGTTTCCACAGTCCACACTACAATCCCCTCATAATATCCCTGTAGGTCATTCATAACTTACATCTTCACTTCCTGGGAAAAATAAAACATAGAAAAGGGGTGAGCTCAAATGCCCAGTAAGGATAACAATATAGCGGAAACTTTCATCAATAAGAATAAACATTTAAGGCAATGTATAACTAAAACAAAAGCCTTTTAAACATGAACTTTCAACATGGTATGGCACAAATAAAATGAAATAATGCCATTTACTTATTCACATGGATATTCCACTAATCGAATAATCACATGCAAAAATAAATAACCACTTTCATAATGTTGGAATGCATAATGCCAGACTATCATAACCACATAGCCAAGGCCTCGTGCCAAGACTACAAATAAGATTTTGTCAAGGCCTTGTGCCAAGACACTAGTTTGTCTCATGAGACCTACCGATGCATCGAGGAGCTATAGCGGGCTCCACCCGTCACTTATTAAGTCCAATGCATTCCCATATGAAAAGGTTTAAACATAACATAAACATTCGTATTAAAACTAGCATACGAAATGTCAATAATTTCACCATAAACTATGAATGGTATAAAAATAGCACATCCACAGTCAAACATATCACAAAAACTTCAATACAATATAGAAGTTTTGTATTATAATAAATCAACTTCAAATAATCTTAAAATCCATCAAAGGATGTTGACATAGATGAAATCAAAATTCTTTTTAAAGAAGTATCTCCTTTTATTTTGAAATCATTTAAGATCCATATAAAATAAAACATTTTCTTTGAAAATATTCTTATAAGCTTGTATGGAAAGCTTCGAAGATTTTATAACGGCGGAAAATAACCGCACCCGCCGTATAAGTTAAAAAGAACATTCTTACCTCAATTCAGTCGAAAAGGTTAAAAAGGACCTTGTTTTGAAAACGACGGAAAGATTCCTTTATAAACCTCTTATAAAAAGTCAAACAAGGGTATAAATGACTTTAACCCATAAAAAATGTTTTGAAATACATTTTTAAGAAACATGGATGTGGATGATAAAGATATCCCAGTAGATTATTACGTATAAACAACCTCGGATAATGAAGAGATTGTGAAATAACCCTTACCTTGTACTTTTCCTTGGTTGGGGTAGGTTAACCTCCTGTATAATGGTGAAATAGTTGTTATTAAATTATACAAGAATCATATATATTAATATGATATCATATATGATCTTTTAACATTGATTTGTTAATAATATCTTAGAATTATCGTCGTTTCGGGAGTTAACTTACTCATTTTCTTTTATATGTTTTGTTACATAAGCCATGGTTGTTGTATCTTATTCATATCCAGAATGATATACAGTCCTTAAACATCATTTTTAAATCATCAAATGATAATTATACTTGAATGGATACGATGGAGAATGAATCTCATCGCGTTCGTGGAGACGGTAGTCCGTACGTACGCACGAGCGACAATATCATTCTTTTGATATTAAAATAATATATAAATGGATGGTATATCATATATACAGAATCATTAACATGTTATATTTATTATTTACATGAGTTACACATCATTATTATACCCATCCAAATAATATTATATTGAATAACAATTACACCACGACGTGGAGACGGTAAGCCGTACGTACGCACGTATGGTGACATGTTATTCAAAGGGTGGATAGAATACTGAATATGATTGTACCATATTTATAATAACATCACAGTATATGTGAGATACTGGAGTTATTATTTCAGAATGGTAAGAACAAAGGAAGAAGAAGTGGAAGAAGAAATGAACTTAGAAAAGGGTGGTGAAATCATTACCTCTTCTTCGGGTTCTTCCTTTTGATTTGATCAAAAGGGCTCCATAGGTTGGCTTTCTGATCAAACTAAGGCCTCTAGGTTGTATTGAGGGATGTTGGGAGAGTATTTGGGCAGAGTTTGGCCGAACCAAAAGGCTTTGAAGGTGTGAAGAAATGAGAAGGAGGAGTGCCCTTTTATAAGAGGGGTGAGGGGCACCTTTGGAAAAGTTAGAAATATTAATTTATAATAAATTCATATTCGGTTTACAAAGGCTCCAAAGTTGACTATTAAAAGGATGAGGTGTGGATAGGTCGAAAACAACTCATCCAATAGAATTTAGACAGGTTTGGGTACTTATATTAACCTTATCTTTAAGTATTAACTCTAAGTTAATTAGTTTCACTTTTACAATGTCTCTTTGTATTTTTATATAATATGATTAATAAACTTACTATATACATCCAAGCGACCCCCAAGTGGTCCATTAATGCGGAACCTATCATAATATAAG
Organism: Viscum album; assembly: GCA_963277665.1. Classification (NCBI taxonomy): domain Eukaryota; kingdom Viridiplantae; phylum Streptophyta; class Magnoliopsida; order Santalales; family Viscaceae; genus Viscum; species Viscum album. The sequence goes on along the minus strand of OY728126.1, from coordinate 2,042,349,072 downwards.
TCTCTTGGCCGAACCTTAGATTTTTAGGAATTTAATATCAATTAATAATATAATATTTGTTTTAAGAACTCTTTTATGTCAATTTTGACACTATTCAATAGTTGATTTTTGTGAAACTCCTAACAGATTGATTACTTTGAACAAAGTCAATTAAATCAATCCTAATATATCATATTATCATAGAAAATTAGTTTAATTCATTAAAAGTTTCATATTATAATTATTTGGGTATTTATAAGATCAATTATTTTTATTTTTCACTATTTTAGTAATTACTGCATCATCATTGTGTCATAAATAAAATAAATTATTTAATGTCTAAAAATTATAAATAAAATATCATTATGTTGGAAATCTTTTTATCTTTCTAATGAATATTTATAATTGAAAATCCAACATGTATAACCCTATGTAAAAATTGTTTTTCTAAAAGATATATGCTTGTGTCATTTTTGTATTCATTTTGACTTAATTAAAATAAAGTGTCATTATCACTTACAAGTGGATCCATGGGGTCCCAAAATAGACCCAAAGATGCCCATGGTCGACCATGTATCAACCAATAGGGTTAATACACGTTTTAGGGTAATTTAGTATTATTATAATATTATTTTTTTTAACCCTTATTTACCGGATTTACCCTTTAACCATGGTAAATAAAATATTTACCGCAGTAATTATTCAAAATGTGTAAAAATAAAAGTTACCTATTTACACAATTTGAACATCCTGATTCCAAATATGGAATCCATTTTCCTAAATTCAAAACACAGAAGTGGCAGAAATTAATTTAAAATTAATTCCTTCTGTCAAAACAAAAAGCGTGTTTTTAAGAGATAATAACTATCAAAAGATTGACACTTGTTTATGTTCGGTTTAATTGTAAAATTATGTCCAATGATAAACATTAAATTGAATGGTAAAAATATATTCTAAATATACTTTAAAACCACTCAAATTCATAATTTATCACTATTAATTATTTTGATTAAAAAAGTTGTTTTTAATTAAAATTTAGAAATTTTCACTATTCATCAAAATATGAAAGTTATCCGAAATGTACCAAAATTTTACCCTAGGCTAATTTTGATATTCCGAATCCAAAAATGAAGTCCATTTTGAAATATAGAATATATATGATTTCAAAAAGTAGGTATTACTATTCACAACGGCTAGTTTAATTAGTTGTGGTGTGTGTTAGAACTCGAGGTTGCGTACAACACACGCTATCGCATTATTCGAAGGGAAACGTACCGTAGAAGCTTGGGGTGTTACATTCTCCCCTCCTTCAAATAATTGCGTCCTCGCAATTTCTAGGGTATTACTGCATAAAAAGACTCGGGTGGTTCTTCATCATAAGTTCCTCGGGTTCCCACGTTGCCTCTTCCATCTTATGATTTCTCCACAAAACTTTTACCAGACGCGTCGTCCGGTTTCTCAGTACTTGTTCTCTTGTATCAAGAATCCTGACGGGCTCTTCGCAATAAGACAGATCGGGTTCCAGTTCTAATTCCTCATAGGTGAGTACATGCGTTGGGTCAGGCATGTATTTTCTCAACAGAGATACGTGGAACACATCGTGAACTTTGGAGAGACTTGGCGGCATTGCCAATCGGTAAGCTACAGCCCCAATTCGTTCTAGAATTTCGAAAGGTCCGATGTACCTGGGACTCAATTTACCTTGCTTACCAAAACGTATGACTCCCTTCCACGGAGATACCTTTAGGAAAACATGATCACCGACTTGAAATTACAAATCCTTCCTTCGATTATCGGCATAGCTCTTCTGCCTACTTTGAGCTGCTTTGATATGATTTTGGATTACCTTCACCTTTTCCACCGTTTCCTCCACCAGTTCTGGGCCTACAAGTTTTCTTTCACCAACGTCATCCCAACAGGTTGGTGTACGACATATCTTTCCGTATAACGCTTCATATGGTGCCATTTGTATACTCGAATGGAAGCTATTGTTATAGGAAAATTCTACCAGAGGTAAATATTGATCCCACATACCCTGAAAGTCAAGTGAGCAAGATCTCAACATGTCTTCTAAGGTCTGAATAGTCCGTTCTGATTGTCCGTCTGTCTGAGGGTGGTAAGCAGTGCTCAAATGAAGTTCAGTATCCAGGGATTTCTGAAGACTTTTCCAAAATCTTGAAGTAAAACAGGGATCACGATCAGAAACAATCGATAGGGGAACTCCATGAAGTCTCACAACTTCATTAATGTATTGTCTTGCTAGACGTTCCAGGGGTAGATCTTCTCTTATAGCAAGAAAATGTGCTGACTTGGTAAGACGATCAACAATAACCCATATTGCATCGTTCCTTCTAGGAGTCTTTGGTAGCCCCATGACAAAGTCCATCGTAATATTGTCCCATTTCCACTCCGGTATGGGAAGAGGTTGCATGACTCCTCCAGGCTGTTGCCTTCCAGCTTTCACTTGTTGACAAACCATACACCTTGACACAAAATCAGCAATCTCCCTCTTCATGTTGTCCCACCAAAAATGTTCCTTCAAATCTCTATACATTTTGGTGCTCCCAGGGTGTATAGAGAAATTGGAACTATGAGCATCATCCAGCAATTCCCTTTTTAGATCAGGTATATTGGGAACACAAAGTCTCTTCCCAAATTTCAAAATTCCATCTTCATACACAAAGTCTCTCAATCTCCCATCATTCACAGCTTTAATCTTCTTTTGGAATTCGTCATCATCGGTCTGAGAACTCTTAATCCTTTCTAGTAAAGATGGTTTGGCAACCATTTGAAAAAACATTGATTTTTCACCTTCCCTGGTTATTCCCATGTCCATCTTCACTAGATCCATGAAAATTGGATCCCTTTCAATTCTCATATTGTTCAAAACTCCATGGTCTTTTCTACTCAAAGCATCTGCCACCTTGTTTGCCTTCCCCGGGTGGTAGTGTATCGTGCAATCATAATCCTTGAGTAATTCAAGCCATCTCCTTTTCCTCATGTTGAGTTCTTTTTGTGAGAAAATATACTTCAAACTCTTGTGATCAGTATAAATCTCACATTTTTCACCATAGAGGTAGTGCCTCCATATCTTCAAAGAAAAGATCACAGCTGCTAACTCAAGATCATGAGTAGGATAGTTTTGTTCATGAATTTTCAACTGTCGTGATGCATAGGCAATAACTCTATCATTCTCCATAAGGACACAGCCAAGTCCTTTCTTTGATGCATCACTATAAATAACGAACCCATCATTCCCCGATGGTAGAGTCAATATAGGAGCATTGACTAATCTTCTCTTCAGTTCTTCGAAACATTCTTCACACTCTTTTGTCCAAACAAATTTAACCCCTTTACGTGTGAGCTTCGTTAATGGGTTAGCCAATCGGGCAAAATTCTGGACGAAACGTCGATAATAACCTGCCAAGCCAATAAAACTACGTACCTCAGTTATACTCGTAGGTGCTGGCCATTCTTGGATTGCCTTGGTCTTAGAAGGATCAACAGAGATTCCATCTTTAGAGACAATATGGCCAAGAAAAGAAATCTCCTGAAGCCAGAATTCACACTTGCTAAACTTTCCATATAATTCATGCCTCCTCAGAGTCTTCAAGATAATGCGCAAGTGATTTTCATGATCTTCGTAGGTTTTGGAGTATACCAAGATATCATCAATAAATACCACCACAAATTCATCGAGATACTCCTTGAAAACTCTATTCATCAGATCCATGAATACAGAGGGTGCATTAGTCAATCCAAACGGCATTACAGTAAACTCGTAATGCCCGTACCTGGTTCGAAATGCTGTCTTCGGAATGTCTTCCTTCTTTACACACAACTGATGGTATCCAGATCGAAGGTCAATCTTTGAAAAGTATTGAGCTCCATGTAGTTGGTCAAATAAATCATCAATACGAGGTAGGGGATACTTGTTCTTTATCGTTATAGCATTGATCTCCATGTAGTCGATACATAACCTCATAGATCCATCTTTCTTTTTAACAAAAAGAACAGGGGCTCCCCATGGAGAAACACTAGGGCGAATAAATCCCTTATTACTCAATTCCTCTAGTTGTTTCTTTAGTTCGACTAACTCTACAGTGGCCATTCTATAAGGGGTCTTCGATATAGGCCTTGATCCAGGAATCAAATCAATAGAAAACTCAACTTCTCGTTCTGGAGGATGTCCAGGTAAATCTTCCGGAAATACATCTACAAATTCTTTCACAACAGGTACATCCTCTATTTGAACATTCCTTTCCTCACCGACAGTTATTTCATTCTCTTCCTCCCCAATAATTGAATTAAGTTGAGCTACTGGGGGTGGGTCTAAATAAGAATTAGGTGGTGACGATTCTGCTCTAAAAATAAGGTGTTCCTTATCATTATCATCAAGAATCGTAACCTCTTTCTTCTTACAATAAATCTTCGCATCATAGTCCGAAAGCCAGTCCATACCGAGGATTATATCAAACTCAATCATAGGTATGACGATGAAATCAGCAGATAAAGAAAATTTATGTGCTCTAATGGGGACTGATTCACAAAACTTTGTTGCAACGATACTTCCCTTAGGAGTTTTAACTGACAACTCCCTTATTAAATCAAATTGGAAATATCTAATTTTCTTAGCAAACTGGGAAGATATGAAACAATGCGATGATCCAGAATCAAATAATGCATTTGCTAAACTTGAGGAAACCATTAAATTACCTGCCACCACGTCTTTCGGAGTTTCTACCTCAGCAGTAGTGATAGCATAAGCCTGGCCTTGATCCCTTGGCCTTTTCTGAGGTAAGTTCTCCTGACGCTTAGGACATGCATTTGCATAATGCCCCATCTCCCTGCAATTGTAGCACTGAACGTTGGTAGCTTCCTTCTTCCCCTTGCAATCATGAGCTTGGTGGCCTTTTTCACCACACTTGTAACAGACTCCCATTCCCTTCAGGCAAGCACCGGGGTGTTTCTTCCCGCACTTACCACAAGATGGATATTCAACCTTTCCCTTCTTCCCCTTATTTCCATTCCCAGATTGATCAGCAGGTCTCTTCTTCTCTTGCTTTGCTTTAAAGTCATAAGACTTAGAGAATTCCTTTTCGGTCTTGATAGCACATGAGACAATGTCTTCGTACGATGAAAAGGATTGTGAGACTAATGCTCGACGAAGAAATGGTTTTAACCCATCAAAGAAACGATCAATCTTACTTCTTGGGTTGCGAATATAATCACCAGCGTACCTCGCTAACCTTGTAAAGTTAGCCTCATACTTTGTGACATTCTCATCCTCCTTTTGTCTCAGACTCAGAAATTGCCTTTCCATATCTGCTCGATGGTCGTGAGGAAAGTATTTTTCTAAAAACAGATCTTTGAACACCCTCCATTCCATGTTTGATACTTCATCATCTTCCTTCATGTTTTGAATCAATGACCACCATTGATCAGCATCTCCAGTGAGGCGGTAAACTGCCATGGTAACTTTTTCCCTTTCACTACTCCCCAAAGCCTGAAATATTTTCTCTAGGGAAAATATCCATTGCTCAGCTACTAAGGGATTTGTACTTCCATTGAACGTTGGTGGTTGTTGTCTCATGAATCGATCTAACATTGATCCTCCACGCTGCGGATCAGGGTGCTCCATACGGGTAAGGTTATTATTCATAACCTGAGTAAGTTGTCCCAGTACGGTGATTAGCTGATCAGCACCAGTTGCATCACCAGCCCCACTATAATTATCTTGAGCAGGAGGGAAATCCCTACATGGAGTGCGTGCATTGATACGGTTTCCATTTCTTCCACTAGGTGCCATTTCTAAACAATGTCATAAACTAGATCAGTTTATGAATCAAAATACATAATCCCATACTTATAAAACACTAAACATAAATTGAACTATATATGGATATAATCCATAATCATAAAAATGTTTTCTTTGAGAAGTATATACTCATAAACCCTTCATAATGATTTGTAAAGATAGTGAGAGTTATCCTAAGCATATCCCCCGGGAGTGTCGTAACCAAGAGTGCAGCAAGGCCCGTTGTCGTGCACCAGTTCCCGTTCGAGTCTAGCTCAAAGCGGTGTTTTCGGGTTTTACCCCCAGGTACATCTGTGCCAGAGCCGCCTCTACCTGCTCGTATCCAGAAAGGGATGTATTGCTCGGAAAACTCACAAAATCTCTACAATACCAAAATTCTAGGAAGTTCTTCTATACTAATCCTCAAAGTTCATCTTAGGTCTACGTGCTCTAATCAGAGTTTATCTAAATCTAGTTTCCAAGGTTTGTACTAAACTTCCTCTGATACCAACTGTAACGCCCCGACCCCAGTTGCCTAGAGTCGGTGCATTATTACATAACATTGGCATGATCACAAGAAAGATCAAATCTCGAAAGACCGATTGGTTTAGTAGCCTTGGAAACACTAGATATATTCATAAGTTTTACATTACATCATAAAATCAAAAACTACTACAACAACATAATGTTTCCACAGTCCACACTACAATCCCCTCATAATATCCCTGCAGGTCATTCATAACTTACATCTTCACTTCCTGGGAAAAATAAAACATAGAAAAGGGGTGAGCTCAAATGCCCAGTAAGGATAACAATATAGCGGAAACTTTCATCAATAAGAATAAACATTTAAGGCAATGTATAACTAAAACAAAAGCCTTTTAAACATGAACTTTCAACATGGTATGGCATAAATAAAATGAAATAATGCCATTTACTTATTCACATGGATATTCCACTAATCGAATAATCACATGCAAAAATAAATAACCACTTTCATAATGTTGGAATGCATAATGCCAGACTATCATAACCACATAGCCAAGGCCTCGTGCCAAGACTACAAATAAGATTTTGTAAAGGCCTTGTTCCAAGACACTAGTTTGTCTCATGAGACCTACCGATGCATCGAGGAGCTATGGCGGGCTCCACCCGTCACTTATTAAGTCCAATGCATTCCCATATGAAAAGGTTTAAACATAACATAAACATTCGTATTAAAACTAGCATACGAAATGTCAATAATTTCACCATAAACTATGAATGGTATAAAAATAGCACATCCACAGTCAAACATATCACAAAAACTTCAATACAATATAGAAGTTTTGTATTATAATAAATCAACTTCAAATAATCTTAAAATCCATCAAAGGATGTTGACATAGATGAAATCAAAATTCTTTTTAAAGAAGTATCTCCTTTTATTTTGAAATCATTTAAGATCCATATAAAATAAAACATTTTCTTTGAAAATATTCTTATAAGCTTGTATGGAAAGCTTCGAAGATTTTATAACGGCGGAAAATAACCGAACCCGCCGTATAAGTTAAAAAGAACATTCTTACCTCAATTCAGTCGAAAAGGTTAAAAAGGACCTTGTTTTGAAAACGACAGAAATATTCCTTTATAAACCTCTTATAAAAAGTCAAACAAGGTTATAAATGACTTTAACCCATAAAAAATGTTTTGAAATACATTTTTAAGAAACATGGATGTGGATGATAAAGATATCCCAGTAGATTATTACGTATAAACAACCTCGGATAATGAAGAGATTGTGAAATAACCCTTACCTTGTACTTTTCCTTGGTTGTGGTAAGTTAACCTCCTGTATAATGGTGAAATAGTTGTTATTAAATTATACAAGAATCATATATATTAATATGATATCATATATGATCTTTTAACATTGATTTGTTAATAATATCTTAGAATTATCGTCGTTTCGGGAGTTAACTTACTCATTTTCTTTTATATGTTTTGTTACATAAGCCATGGTTGTTGTATCTTATTCATATCCAGAATGATATACAGTCCTTAAACATCATTTTTAAATCATCAAATGATAATTATACTTGAATGGATACGATGGAGAATGAATCTCATCGCGTTCGTGGAGACGGTAGTCCGTACGTACGCACGAGCGACAATATCATTCTTTTGATATTAAAATAATATATAAATGGATGGTATATCATATATACAGAATCATTAACATGTTATATTTATTATTTACATGAGTTACACATCATTATTATACCCATCCAAATAATATTATATTGAATAACAATTACACCACGACGTGGAGACGGTAAGCCGTACGTACGCACGTATGGTGACATGTTATTCAAAGGGTGGATAGAATACTGAATATGATTGTACCATATTTATAATAACATCACAGTATATGTGAGATACTGGAGTTATTATTTCAGAATGGTAAGAACAAAGGAAGAAGAAGTGGAAGAAGAAATGAACTTAGAAAAGGGTGGTGAAATCATTACCTCTTCTTCGGGTTCTTCCTTTTGATTTGATCAAAAGGGCTCCTTAGGTTGGCTTTCTGATCAAACTAAGGCCTCTAGGTTGTATTGAGGGATGTTGGGAGAGTATTTGGGCAGAGTTTGGCCGAACCAAAAGGCTTTGAAGGTGTGAAGAAATGAGAAGGAGGAGTGCCCTTTTATAAGAGGGGTGAGGGGCACCTTTGGAAAAGTTAGAAATATTAATTTATAATAAATTCATATTCGGTTTACAAAGGCTCCAAAGTTGACTATTAAAAGGATGAGGTGTGGATAGGTCGAAAACAACTCATCCAATAGAATTTAGACAGGTTTGGGTACTTATATTAACCTTATCTTTAAGTATTAACTCTAAGTTAATTAGTTTCACTTTTACAATGTCTCTTTGTATTTTTATATAATATGATTAATAAACTTACTATATACATCCAAGCGACCCCAAAGTGGTCCATTAATGAGGAACCTATCATAATATAAGTCTCTTGGCCGATCCTTAGATTTTTAGGAATTTAATATCAATTAATAATATAATATTTGTTTTAAGAACTCTTTTATGTCAATTTTGACACTATTCAATAGTTGATTTTTGTGAAACTCCTAACAGATTGATTACTTTGAACAAAGTCAATTAAATCAATCCTAATATATCATATTATCATAGAAAATTAGTTTAATTCATTAAAAGTTTCATATTATAATTATTTGGGTATTTATAAGATCAATTATTTTTATTTTTCACTATTTTAGTAATTACTGCATCATCATTGTGTCATAAATAAAATAAATTATTTAATGTCTAAAAATTATAAATAAAATATCATTATGTAGGAAATCTTTTTATCTTTCTAATGAATATTTATAATCGAAAATCCAACATGTATAACCCTATGTAAAAATTGTTGTTCTAAAAGATATATGCTTGTGTCATTTTTGTATTCATTTTGACTTAATTAAAATAAAGTGTCATTATCACTTACAAGTGGATCCATGGGGTCCCAAAATAGACCCAAAGATGCCCATGGTCGACCATGTATCAACCAATAGGGTTAAGACACGTTTTAGGGTAATTTAGTATTATTATAATATTATTTTTTTTAACCCTTATTTACCGGATTTACCCTTTAACCATGGTAAATAAAATATTTACCGCAGTAATTATTCAAAATGTGTAAAAATAAAAGTTATCTATTTACACAATTTGAACATCCTGATTCCAAATATGGAATCCATTTTCCTAAATTCAAAACACAGAAGTGGCAGAAATTAATTTAAAATTAATTCCTGCTGTCAAAACAAAAAGCGTGTTTTTAAGAGATAATAACTATCAAAAGATTGACACTTGTTTATGTTCGGTTTAATTGTAAAATTATGTCCAATGATAAACATTAAATTGAATGGTAAAAATATATTCTAAATATACTTTAAAACCACTCAAATTCATAATTTATCACTATTAATTATTTTGATTAAAAAAGTTGTTTTTAATTAAAATTTAGAAATTTTCACTATTCATCAAAATATGAAAGTTATCCGAAATGTACCAAAATTTCACCCTAGGCTAATTTTGATATTCCGAATCCAAAAATGAAGTCCATTTTGAAATATAGAATATATATGATTTCAAAAAGTAGGTATTACTATTCACAACGGCTAGTTTAATTATTTGTGGTGTGTGTTAGAACTCGAGGTTGCGTACAACACACGCTATCGCATTATTCGAAGGGAAACGTACCGTAGAAGCTTGGGGTGTTACAGATATGAAGACAAGATGTTTTTTTTATGATGTAATGTAAAAATTTATGGAAGTATCTAGTTATTCCAAGGCTACTAAACTAATCGGTCTTTCGAGACTTTATCTTTCTCATAATCATGCCAATGTTATGTAATAATGCACCGACTCTAGGTAATTAGGGTCGGGGCGTTACAGAGGTGGACCACTTGGCGAGACGTACACGGAGCGGACGGACGGACCTGGGGTGCTGAGGAGGCCATCCGTACACACCATTAAGGTGGGATTCCCATAGGATGACTCAGTGGTTGTTGTTTTACATTACTGCAATTTTACTAGCTTTTCATGTGTACTGTACTTAATATTGGGATTGTATTTTCGGCCACTTTTCTTTTCCGCATTTACTTTTGTATATTGTATTGCTTATTGCTTACTTCAGTTGTGTACTCAATTGTGTTTGTTACTTTTATAAACTAAATCCCTTCCCAGTATAGGGATTTATGCCTTTGGTGCTAGTCTCTAACCCCTAGCCTATGGAAGGCAGGCATGGGGTAGTCATGGCACGAGCCCCAAGGACGGTTCGTGACAAAGAAAATATTAAAATATTTATTTATTAAAAATTTATTTTCGGTTTATAATAGATCAAAATTAATTTATTTCAAGGATAAAATGATTTTGGGTAGAAACCCTTTCAACCTATAGGTTTTAGACAAGTTTTGATGATAAAATTAACCGTATTTTTTATATTTAACACTTAGTGAAACAGTTTAACTCTTACAATGTCTTCCTATATTTTTACACCACATGATTAATAAAGTTACTATAAAATTTCAAGAGAAACTAATGCGGTTAATTAATAAAAAAATTATAATTATATAAGTCATTTTTAAGAATATTATGTTTTTATGACTAATATAGCATTTAACAAAATAATATATTTTTTTAAAACTCATTTTGGTCAATTTTGACAGTATTTAGTAATTGATTTTTGTTAAAGTCATTAGAACATGATTTAATATAAAAACAAAATTAAATCAATATTATCATGTCATAATAATACATAAAATTCTTTTATGACCTAAAAAGTTTCAAATTACATTTATATTAGGATTTATAATATCATTTATTTCAATCATTCATAAATAAGGTAATTAATGCATCATCATTGTGTTGTAAATAAATTTATTTATATAATCTCCTAATGTTAGAAATAAAATACCATGATGTAGAAAATATTATTTTCTTATAATGACTATTTTTAGTCCGAAGAATTATTTATATAACCCCACATTAAAAATTGACTAATAAAAAGATACATGTTTAGGTTAAAATTCTCTTTAATTTAAATTAATTATTATTACATGTCATTATAACACTCATGTGGCCACGAAAGGCTGAATGTGCATACCATGTTATTTATTTGTCCCCCAAAAATCATACAATAGGATTATGAAATGTGTTAGGGTAGTTTTATATTATTATAATATTAATTTTACCGTTTTTACCACATTTACCCTTTAACCGTGTTAAATAGAAACAATTACTAAATATACTATTAATAATATCCAAATAATTAAGGGACTTATATATATATTTGGACCATATGATTCCAAATATGGAATCAATTTTTCCAAATCCAGAACACAGAATTGGAAAAAAATTAATTTAAAATTAATTCATGTTGTCAAATAAAAAAACCTGTTTTTAAGAGTTAAAAATAATCAAAAGATTGACATCTGTTTATATCCAATTTTAATAATAAAATAATTCCAATTGACTAAATTATGATAAATTCTAAAAATTAATCTAATTAAAATTTTAAACAAATTAAAATGATAATCTAAAAATATATATAAATTAGGTGAAAAAAATAGTTTCGACTTAAAATGAAGTATTTCTCACTATTCACTATATCGTGAAACATTTCTGAAAATTGAAAAAAATTTATAAACTAATTTTTTATATCCCACTTCAATATATGAAGTTTCGGTTTTCAAAAAGATAATATAAATGTGTCAAATATTGAATTTCAACAGGGTTCCTCATCAAAAGGAGGGAAAATTTTAATTTCTAAAAAATACTTCTTTATCAAAAAATCCAATTTGTTCCTTTATAAATTTTAGAATTTACATAATATGAATATAAAAATCATTTGGAATATATAAAATTGCAAATTTGGTCAATAATATTTATGATTTATAATTTAATTGTTTTGTGATATATTATGATAATTTATTAATATATTGGTGTACGTCAAAATTGGGCCTTGCATGTAAGGAAAGACAACTCATTATATCGTGTAGCATAAGATTAACATGGTGGTGTGTAAGACATATCATGAAACAAAATGAAATTTATTTATAAATGAAAATAATATCTTGCGGTGTTATATAAATTATTAGGTATGATTCTTAAAAAGGCTAAACATGGGATATATCAATTAATAATCATATATAAGCATAAGATAAGAATAATAATATGAGGAAAACATTAAAAAATAACAAATTATATCCAATTATCCATCTATAATGAATTATGATTCCTGTTATAAAATATTATTATAACAAAATATGCGAGATATATGTTTGTAAATTTATTTGTAATAAATCACGTTCCATAATATTATATCAATGGAATAATTAATAATTTAATTGAATAAACATAATAATATAAAATAATTTCCTTATTCTCGGATCAATAACATGATTATATGAGTGTAATGAGTCCCATTGTAGATTGGGTTCACTCTATTTTCCCAACACTTCATTAGTCAATGCTCTCTACCAAGACTATCGTATTGGATAGATTCCCATAATAGTTTGGGTTCACTCCACATTTCCATTATATTCATAGTCAATGACAACTTTATAAACTATCATAGTGGATAAAGAACATTACTAAAAAAATTATAATTCATTAATCATGTTTATATTATACTGTGAGATATCATTCTTTACCCAATACATTGGAGGGAAATATAATTCTGAAACCAAATGTCACACAATGAAAACCACATAGATGTGTGCCATAAGATCAGAAAAATCCATCATATAATAACCTATAAAAATTGTGTTTCACAAATATTACTTCATCACATTATCATAATCCATATATATAAAGTAAGTATATGGTACTGTCAAAACGATCATTGTAAAATCATAGAAAAGTAGTGTCAAAGAAATAAATATGTTTTATAGAAAAAATTCTCAAAACATAATATTTATAATCTATTTGGGGAAATGAAGAAGATGAAATCATAAAAAAAATTCCTTTGTGTAGAATATGAAAAATTAAAGGATATGTACATAGAAGAAAAATACATTTAAAAGTATTTTTGAATATTATTTTAATTTAGTGGAAAATATAAATTTCCTTCTATATATTTTATTAAAAAAAATTATTGAAAATGTAGATGATTATTTTATTTTCATATATCCATTAAAAAATTTAATGTGATATTCAAATAAAATAATGGTTATGATTTGGATAAATTCAATTCTTTCTGGTAACCTTAAAATAATGATTCCTAACAAATGTTTTTAAAAAAATAATAAAAATATATTTTTGAAAATATTTAAAAAATTCTATTTGAATATTTAAAAAAAAATTAAATACGGTTTAATATGACTATATATTACCATTGTATCATATAATTTGACATTATTTGAAAAAAAAATTAAAAACATGGACCAAGAGATAATAAAATCGCACCCAAAAGGATAAATAATGTCATATTTTCATAAAAAAGTATCAGATTTTTGGAGTACCCAAGAGTGTAAAAAATTAAACATATAATTTTAAACCCTAAAAGAAATATGAGAGAAAAATATATTAGGTTTATAAGATAAGTATCGTATAATTACCATCATTATGAATTTAACATACAAATCCTAGAAATAAATAAGATTGTAACATAAACACATACCGCTTTGGTAGTTATTGAATCGTAATCCACATAAAATAAATAAATTAAAATTAATATTTAAATACCATGAATTTAAATATATTCATGATAAAAAATTTATAATGAGTATTATATACACTATATAAAATCAAATAGTTGTGTAATAAAAAATATTTTCGAATGATACTATATTGAGATTAAGAACACTTACCCGAACTCCTGACTTTATTCATTTGCAATGTTAGAATCTTGTAGAATAATTTATATTTATTGTACTTATATACTAGAGAAATATTCATAAATATCTTAATATATATTGATCTATTATAATTTATAATTTCTCATAAATTAAAAACTCTTTATTAAAGTCATTATTCGAGTGAAAAGTAGTCCTTTTTCCAAGAATTTTTTGGTTCCATGGTATCAATCCTTGAATTTTAGTCACAATTTAATCATTTGAAAAACCGTAAAATTTTCAGATATATAATATTTATTAGTTATGAAAAATTTAATATCCTACTATATATGGTGGTGGGGGAAATTTAATTGCATTAGTTCATTCAAACAGTAATATGTAAATATTCAAATGCAATGTTTCCATTTTATAATCGTTACCCTTAAAAAATGTTAATAATAATTAATAATTCTATAATTTTATTTACATCAAAAATATATTATATTTTCATGAAATATATTATTTTAATCATATAGGTATATATGAAATAAAAATTAAATTCAACCACTTCATGGAGATGGTAGTCCACACACTCGAATGAGTGACAATATCATTTTACCATAGACGTGAGGGTAAAAATTATGATATTATTTTAACATTAATGAATCAAAATTATTTCATAAACATCATATATGTACATAAAATCCAACTATATAACCATCAATGAGAGATGGAATTACGTAAATATATGTGATAAATTTTATTAATTTCCATAAAATATAAAGGAGATATAAAATAGTTGTATCATTAGAATTTCAACATTTAAATATAGTAATGATACTATGTTCATCGTATAAATATTTTTATATATTATTTTTAGGGGGATAATGGATAATGAAACATGAAATATATTGGTAAATACAGTTACCATTGTGTTTTGAATCCTCATTTGGTTTACAAAAAATTCCATCATGAGGTGGAATTTTGGTGAGCCCAAGAATTATAGGTTCAAAAGGTATTGGGATACTGTTTTTTCATGCCAATATGCACATGTGGTATGGATAAGTTAGAAGATGAGGGTCCCTTTTATAAGTTTTTTTGGGTGAAAACCTTTTAGATACTGAAACCTCAATAATATAATATATATATATAAATCAAGTAATGTGGTTCAAAATTTTCATAATTTTTATGTTAATAAGGTTAATGTAGGAATTAAACTATCCAATTAAGATAAAACATGTTTTTTTTTTGTTATTTTAAACAATATCTCTTAGGGAAACCCCCTTTTAACCCTTATCATGGTAATAAGATACATAGTATATTAGGGTCAATAATGTAATTCGAAATGGTTATGTGGATCATAACTGTAAAATGGTTAATATTATCAACTATAAACCATTATCTTATTAGGAGATAATGTTTTCAATTTTTGAAATAATTAAATATAAATCTTCAACATTATTTTTCATTTAAATCTATTTCATTATTATTTACATATTTTGACTTTATAGGAATCAAGATAACTATAGAATTTTAATATAAGAACATTACACATCACTTATCCATTATAATTATCCTTCAAATTATAGTAACATCATAATTAATTGAAATCATATTACTTTATAGTTTAATGATAACATGCATGAAATTTATACTACGTGCACAAGATCTACCTCAATGATGCATATGTGTTTTATGTAATTATATCATTAAAGTTTTACAATCAGAATATTAATTTATCCATTTTCAAAATAAATATTTAGATTAATTTATATAATCATTATATTCTTAAGGAAACAAATTATATATATTAAAAAATATTAACAATTTGAATGTATTCATTACTTAAAAAAATGAAAAGGTCATTATTAAAAAAATATAAATTTTTTTCCATATTTTTAAAGTTAAGATTATTTTAGTAAAAAAATCATACAATGACTGAAAGTGGGTTATTTAAATTTCAAAACAAATCAAAATGAAATGGATACTTATGAAAATATGATTAAAAGGGGTGTTATTTGTTTTATATAATTTTAATAAAAACATAATTCATCTTCTAAAATTTCAATCATGGATTTATAAGATCAACATTATGTATTTAAAATGATTTATTGGAATAATAAAATATATATTTTATCTACCAAAAATAATTTTTAAACATTAAATTCATTTTTATATAATGAGACTTCCATAAAATGGAATTATTTTCAAAATGGATATTTTTCACTATTCACCTAAAAATAATATATTTGTTAAAAATCACAAATAAATTAACCCCAAGAAAATTTTAATATAATAAATATATAAATGATGTTAATTTAACCTAATTAAAATTATTAACTACCTAATGTTTTCTTTTAAAATAAAAATAAAAATAAGTTAAGAAAATTCACTTTTATAGAAAAAGTCACTTTGTAACTTTAACTATTCTTAAACTAATATTATTTAATTCTTGTCATTAAAAATTGATTACTTATTTGTAATAAATTAATTAATAAATTAAATAATGAAAAAAAATTCATCATATATTTCATAATATAGCTAAACATATTCATACTCTTCAAACAAGTCATTAGTTTATAAAACTCATATTTATTTAATAATATTTTAATAGTATATAATTGTTTTTTAAGGTTGTTTGGGAATGTGTTACATTATATCAGACATGATATTTATTTTAAAACGAAATTCTAAAATATGAGGGAGTTACATTATACCCCCTTAATTATATTTCAACCTTTAAATTCCAACTCATGTATGATAAAAAAGTGTTTAATTATATTTAAAGAGTCAATTATATGGCATGGATGAAAAATATAAATAAGTGTAATGAGATATGTTTTAATCCTCATGGACTAATTTTTTTTAAAAGGACATTAATATAAATATTTTTTTTTGAAACTTATCAGCTCATTAATATTTCATAAACCATAAATTTACTATTGCGGGATTCATACTTCTAAATATGTTTTATAAATAATTACTTAATTAAAAAGAAATATTTTCCACATAGATCCTAACTAATCCATATTCCTATGGATTCATTTTGATTAATTCATTTTTCATCAATATATATAATGTATATGAATATATTTAAATTATTTTATCCCACAATTTTATCCATTGGTTTGGTTTTCAGTAGTTTTTTACCTCTACTTTATGTCATAAGATAATTAAAAATGATGAATTATATCTAACATTTATTATGAAAATAACATAAAATCCAGCAAAGGATTAAAAATTATTCCTCTTGTTTTTATCCATTAACGGAAACCAAAATGGATAATAAAGGTAAATATATAATCCAAAATGAAAAACATTATACATCAATATGTAATATCTCAAAAATAACAAACAATGTTTAATTTAAATAATTCCATAAATAAATAAACTTAAAACTATTAAAAAATATGCTTGAGATAATTCAAAACCCAAAATAAAAATATCTGATCACATGCTCTTCCAATAACAATGTAACATTTACTCTTTAAAAAAATTAATTCCTCATAAAATAATATACCAAAAATATATGAACCCTAATAAATTATTCTACCAAATATAATGTTGATTTTTCAATATGACCAGAATCACCATAACATTATATTGAAATAAATAGGACTTTATTAATTAACTCAGCATTTTTTCCCTAAAATAAACTCCTACACTTGAGAATAATATTTTCTTCGTTAAAAATATAATATTAAAAGTAAAGGTAACTTCCAAAAAAATAACTCAATCAATTAGTCTCAATATTTATTTCCAATCTCCTACGTTTCCAAAATATGATAAAACCTTCATTCCCGTTAATGCTAATTATTGTTTCTTTGAACAACTTATTACCATTCAATGGTATATTTATCTTTCGATTTATGTCACTGATAACATTCTTCCAAATGAAAATCATGCTAAATTCCATATTAAATATATATATTAAAAATACATATATGTTATATAAGAACCTAAGAAAAAGTTCCCATAATTTCATCACACACCTTAATAACGTATAACATAAGACATTAAAAGGGTGTATATTCCATTAATAATTTTATCATTATTAAACATATCAATTGATATTAGTTTCACTAACACATAAATTATCCTAATATGAAAAAATTATAAACAAAAAATGTAACAACCCAAAGATTCATTAATGGAAAATCCCTCTTGATCCAGTTAAATGTTTCTTTATGAAAAATGTTTTTATAAGATGCCAACTTCTTTAGTTTTACGTTAATAATTGTGACAGTTACTTTTATATCCATTGAACAGTGATCATCTGAGTAGTATAAATATACGGCTTTAACGAACCCATTTCTACTCAGACAAAGGAAGCGATGGCATCATCCAGTATAATTTCCCCTTATGAAGCCCATTTTTCAGATCTCGGAAAAGAGGTGGCGTCTTTGGGCTTTGCCCTTGACCAAGCCCAAGCTGAGCTTCATCAAGTCAAGCTCGAACGTGATCGTCTACGGGAAAAGTGGAAGTTGATTGAAATTACCACTCGAACGATGTTATCTGAGCCGCCCCAAGAGTCTGTCACCATCGCACACCTTACCCTTAGGTCTTATGCGGCTATTTTAAGGGGTTATGTAACAAATAAGTACCACCATGTTCATGTACATTATTTTTATATATAATAATGAATATAATTTCAAGTCATTTTTGATACATTGTAATTAGTTTTTAAAGTACAAATGTTGTTTTTAGTTATTATTTAATTAAGAATTATATTTTATTAAATTAAAAGATTTTTTGAATTAAATAATATTTTAATAAAATATTTTTATTAATATTACATTAATTTTTATTAAATATAAATGATCTTATAATTTTATGAATGCAATTAAAATTTTTATTAAGGTTTGAAAGCCATTTCTGTCAAAACCCGTGAATTTTTTTATAAATGTCGGTTTTTATTTTAAAAGTGAAAATTCACATATTTTGAAAAGTATTTAGATAAAATAAATATTATTTTTGGAATCAGGATGTCAAAATTATCCAACGGTGAATTTTTCATAATTTTCTGAGACAGTCAAATTTTTGGGTAAAAATTAAATACCATTTAAATATATAATGTGTTTTATGACATCATAATGACCCAATGGTGATGTAATAAAATACCATAATCCTTATGTTCGGCCAATATGTGTATTATCATTATAATAATGAGTTTTTGGGTTTGTTTGACTTACTTTTGAAAGCATTAATGGAGCCCTCAAGACTTATTCAACACTTTTCCTTTTTAAATTAATTTCCATTGGAGTGCGACTCACCTCCACATAAGCATCCCTAATTTTTTAATAATTTCGGACCTTGGACTTGTAAAATATTTTTTTCCTCTTTCCTTTTCCAGAAACCATGGTCAAATAACATGGGATGGTTTTTGGTTTGGATTATTTTAATATAAGTGGTCCCAAACCTAAATAATAAATAATTTCCTCACCTTTCCTATATAAACCCACCCAAGATCCCACTTCCTCCTCACTCAAAACCCTTTGAGTTAGTCCAAACTCTGCCCTACTCTCTCTAGAATCCTCTCAAGGTGCCCCATGCTCCCAAGAAGCCTCTCACAAGCCTCTCTCTAGCCTTTGGAAGCACACTTCCAAGTAAGGGTTTTTTCTTCCTTTCTCATTTTTGTCAATTTTCATTAAGTTGTATTGCCCTTTTAATTTCAATTATGAATTTTGGGGTATGGTTTCTCACCTCTCCCATACTGCCCTCTTATTGTTTGAATGATGGTAGACCCCTTTCTCTCTCATTAAAATCCTCCCATGTACACCCGTTACTATGCCGAAATTCCGAAAGAAACCTTTTTCTCCTCTTTTATATTCAAGCAATACTTTTGTATCATGAATCTAAATTCCTTTTCAATTTTTGGAACATATATATATATATATAACATCATTACTGTCCATTACATGTAAATATTATGAGGAAACCCTTTATCTCTCATCATCCTTTTTTATGAATTCTTATGTCACGCCGTTATGCTGCCGAAATCACACCGATTTTCTAAGCCAATATCATTTTGTAGTGAATACCATGCCCATTTATCCATCAAGGGTATTCACATTTATGAACATTTACTTATTGATTATAAAGTTTCATGTATGAATTCCACATTCCTTTATTGTTGAATAAATTATTATGTTTTATGAATCCATGTTTTATAATCCATGTGGCACACTTATGCATGAAAAGAAATGTTTAAGAAGGGTGCACCCTTTATAGCGCTCCAAAGCATTGGGTAATGTATAGTATCATGATACGTCATGTGCAATGAGTGGTGACTAATGATAATTCATGTGCAACGAGGGTTTACTCGTGCTTCAAGTGCAATGTGGGTTTACTCATTCTCCATGTGCAATGAGCCTTGGCTCATGCTAATTCAATGTTAAGTGTTGTTGCCACATTTCCATGTTATGATTATCATGCTTTATCATGCCTTTATGTTCATGTTACTCTTATGCTCTATTGATGTTCTTATTTCCTAACATGTATTTTACTCCTCATGTCATTCATTTTGTACTCCCTTACTGGGCTTTATAGCTCACCCTTTTCTTATTCATGTCCTCATGTTATCCCATGCAATGCTAAGTACGAAGGAATGTAGTGGTCATGTAAAAAACTTTTTCAATAAAGATGTTGTATTTAAAGTTTAAAGTTTTTATGTAATGATCCTAATCCCCAAAGACACTAAACCTCTCAATCTTCTTTGTTTTATCAAGTGATGTTTTATGTAATAAAGCATTCTTATGTTGTAATAAAAAGAAGGGTTGTCATAGTTGGTATCAGAGGATAGGTTTAGTTTTTTTTGGGATTAGGAAACCCTAGTAAAGCCTCAGATACATGACTAAGTATAATAAAAACATCCCTAAGTTTTGGTAAATACTAAGTAAGTGGTTTATCAAACAAATACATCCTTGTCTGGATACGAGCAGGTAGAGGCGGCTCTGGCACAGATGTATCCTAGGGGTAAAACCCGAAAACACCGCTTTGAGCTAGACTCGAACGGGAACTGGTGCACGAAAATGGGCCTTGCTGCACTCTTGGTTACGACACTCCTGGGGGATATGTTTTGATAAATTCACAATCTTAGTATGAAGCCTTATTAAGGGAAAAATGCCCCTAAGAATATATGTTAGAAGGAAGATCATGAAAAGCCTGGATTGAATCCTATAGACTCATGAGTTAAAGAGATTAAAGTTTATTTATAAGTCATCAACTTTTGTCTTTGGATTACCCTTTATGTTTTACTCCTAACTTTCCTTTTATTCTAGCCAATGGCCGGTAATAGGAGAACTCGGGCTAACAACCATTCTGAAGATCAGTGTGATGATTGTACTTATGAGATGCCCAATCCAATGGGAGCGGGAATCGCGAACTATGTCATGCTTCTCTCTCAGCTAACTCAAGTTTTGAATAGAAACACGGGTCAAGAGGAACGTTCAACCCCCCCATAAGAAAGAACAAGTTGCTATCGAGAGCTTCATGAGACAAAGGCCTCCTACTTTTAGTGGATCATCTGATCCCACGATCGCTGAACAATGGATCAACTCCATTGAAAAGATATTCTCCATCCTCCAATGATCTGAAAAAGATAAGGTTCTCCTAGCGGCTTATCGTATGGAGGGTGAAGCTGATCAATGGTGGATGTTTATCAAAAATACGAAGCCTGAGGAGGAGATCGAGGCTTTGGAATGGAAAGAATTATGGAAGATGTTTTTCGATAAATATTTTCCACGCACCCTCCGTCTTAAGATGGAAAGGGACTTCTTTTCCCTCAAACAGAAAGATGAGGAATCTGTTGGAGCGTACGAGGCAAACATCACAAGGGTTGCACGATACGCTTTCGGCTTTGTCGTTACCCCCAAATTCAAGGTTGACTGCTTCTTTGGTGGGCTGAATCCTAGCTTGCGGAAAGCATTAGCGATCCGTGACTTCGACAGCTATGAGGAAATTGTCTGATGTGCCCTCAAGGTTGAAATGGAGATCGGAGAATCACAGGGGTATCATGGGGACAATAAGTGTAAGGTGGACTTCAATGTTGGAGGTCCGATTGATAAATCCAACGGCGCTAATAATTTCCAGCACCCCACTTGCCAACAGTGTGGAAAGAAGCACCCTGGAAATTGCCTTAGTGGGGACAAGAAAATGCTTCAGGTGTGGAAGAGAAGGGCACCTAGCTGTTAACTGTCAGCAAGAAGGACTTGCGGCTACGACAGAGGAGAGGAACGCTCCGTTCGAACCTCAACGCATTGCTCAATGCTACAAATCCAAAGAACATGGTCATTTTTCAAATCAGTGCCCTAATCCAAGGGTTATCGGAGGCAACCAGCAACCTCCAAGACAGCAAGGAAGAACATTTTCCATCAGTTCTGCCTAAGTGACCCCCGACAATAAAGTGGTAACAGGTACGCTAGTTATTCATTCAAGAATTGCGAACGTACTTTTTGATTCAGGTTCTACGCATTCTTTTATATCTCAAACGTTTAGTAGAATAATCCCTGCACCACCACAAATCATGGAAGTAAAGATGTCGGTGAGTACGGAAAATGGGGCAATCATTGCATCCCATGAGTATAAGTCCTCCCCTGTTATAATCGGTGGAATGAATTTCCCGGCAAACCTCATCATACTCTCTTTGGTGGAATTTGATGCAATACTTGTCATGGATTGTCTTTCCTTATATAGAACCAACATAAATTTTCGGGAGAGGGAAATCACACTCCATATGGAGAATCGACATGCGATTCATTACAGGTGTTAGGAGGGAGATGAATCTCCTTTACCTCCATCATCTCAAGCGTGGATATTGCTGCCTTATGAGCACACATATCTGGCTCAGATGATTGAGTCCAAGGAAGAAACCACCCTTGAAGAAATGCATATTGTGAGGGAATTTGCTGAAGTATTTCCCGTGGAACTTCCTGGTCTTCCTCCAAGAAGAGATGTTGAGTTCTCAATTGAACATATACATGGGGTGCAACCAATATCCAAGACTCCATATAGAATGGTTGTTGATGAGCTTGAAGAGCTGAAGAAACAACTACAGGAGAATCTGGATAAAGGGTTTATATGCCCAAGTGCATGACCATGGGGTGCACCAGTCCTCTTCATCCTGAAGAAGGATGGGTCATTGCGGCTTTGCATCGATTATCGTGAACTTAACAAAATCACGATAAAGAACAAGTATCCTCTCCCAAGAATCGATTACTTGTTTGATCAGCTGCGTGGAGCACAATACTTCTTCAAGGTGGACATGCGGTCGGGATATTATCAAGTAAGGGTGAAGAAGGAAGATGTCCCCAAGACTGCTTTTCGTACAAGGTATGGGCACTATGAATTCATAGTAATGCCTTTCGGACTCACCAATTTTCCAGCAATATTCATGGACTTTATGAATAGAGTCTTTAGAGATTACCTAGACAAATTTGTCGTAGTCTTTATAGATTATATTCTAATATACTCCAAAACCATGGAGGACCATGAGGAGCATTTAAAAACTGTACTAGAGACTTTGCACAAGGAAAGCTCTATGAAAAGTACAGCAAGTGTGAGTTTTGGTTGAAGGAAGTCTCATTATTGGGCCATATCATCACAAGCAATGGGATATCTGTGGACCCCTCCAAAACAGATGCAATTGAGGGATGGCCGAGGCCAACATCGGTAACTAATATCCGTAGCTTCTTGTGGTTAGCTGGATATTATCGACGATTTGTGAGAAATTTCTCACGATTGTCCAACCCTCTTACCAAGCTAACTCGAAAGGGAGTAAAGTTTTCTTGGAGTGATAAATGCGAAGAAAGCTTCAAGGAGTTGAAAAGGAGGCTTATCACTGCACCCGTGCTCACTTTACCCACAAGTGGGGTGCTTTTTGTGGTATTCAGGGATGCTTTGAAGAAGGGATTAGGATGTGTGCTGATGCAGAATGATAAAGTGATATCCTATGCCTCAAGGCAGTTGAAAATCCATGAGAGAAACTATCCAACGCATGATCTGGAGTTGGTGGCGGTGATCTTTTCCTTGAAAATCTGGCGGCATTATCTCTATGGAGAGAAATGTGAGATATATACTGACCACAAGAGTCTTAAATATATATTCACACAGAAGGAACATAATTTGTGCTAGATAAGATGGATAGAGCTCATCAAGGATTATGACTGTTCAATACATTAACACCCTGGGAAAGAGAACAAGGTGGCAGATGCCCTATGTAGAAAGGATCCAGCGATTCTATCAATGATGTGAATTGAGAAGGATCCAATCTTCTTAGACTTAATGAAGATGGATGTGGGAATCATAAAGAAGGGAACATCATCAATCCCTTCACAAATGATTGCTCAACCATCTCTTTTGGAAAGGTTAAAGGATTCTCAAAAGGATAATGCAGGAATCCAAGAAAAAGTTGAAGCTATCAAAAATGGAAAATCCTCAGAGTTTAATGTTAATGAAGAAGGAATTGTGCGGTTTGGGAAAAGACTATGTGTTCCCTCAAGTTCGGAGCTGAAGAAGGAACTTTTGGATGATGCACATAGTTCAAATTTTTCTATTCACCCAGGGAGCACAAAGATGTATCGAGATCTCCGAGAAAACTTTTGGTGGGATAATATGAAGAAGGAGATCGCTGAATATACATCAAAGTTCCTGGTGTGTCAGCAAGTGAAAGCAGAGAGGCAGAAGTCTAAGGGGATGATGCAACCATTGCCCATACCAGAATAGAAATGGGATAACATCACCATGGACATTGTCACCAGACTTCCAAGGACATCCAATGGCAACAATGCAATCTGGGTTGTTGTGGATCGTCTTACAAAGACTGCACACTTCATTGCTATTCGAGAGGATTTCTCTTTGGATCAACTCGCACTGATATATATCAGGGATGTGGTACGGTTGCATGGAGTACCACTATCTATTGTGTCTGACCGAGATCCAAGATTCACCTCTATGTTTTGGAAGAGTCTACAACATGCTCTGAATACTGAACTGAACTTCAGTACGGCCTATCATCCTCAAACTGATGGCCAATCCGAGCGGACTATCCAAACACTTGAGGATATGTTGAGAGCGTGCTCGAGGGACTTTAAAGGAGGATGGGATCAACATCTTCCTCTGGTTGAATTCTCTTATAATAATAGTTTCCACTCGAGCATCCAAATGGCACCATATGAAGCCCTGTATGGGAAAAGGTGTAGAACACCGGCATGTTGGTATGAGGACTATGAACGTAAGCTGCTTGGACCAGAAATGGTCGAAGAAATGGTGGAGAAGGTGAAAACCATTCAGCAGCATAACAAGGAAGCCCAAAGTCGACATAAGAGTTATGCAGATAATCGTCGACGAGACCTTGAGTTTAAAGTCGGAGACATGGTGTTTTTATGCATATCTCCGTGGAAGAAGGTCATGAGGTTTGGAAAGAAAGGGAAGTTAATTCCAAGGTACATCGGCCCCTTAGAGATTCTTGATCATGTTAGGGTTGTGGCCTATCGACTAGCACTTCCACCTACTATGGCCAAGGTGCATGATGTCTTTCATGTATCCCTTTTAAGGAAGTACATACCGGACCCTTCACATGTACTCTCTTCTGAGGTTGTACAATTGGATGTTGATCTTTCTTATGAGGAGCAACCAGTGAAGATCTTAGATCGTAGAGAAAAATTTCTATGAAATAAGCCAATTACCCTCGTCAAGGTGTTGTGGAGAAACCACAAGTTTGAAGAAGAAACTTGGGAGTCGGAGGATATGATGAAGTTGAGTTACCCACATTTGTTTTAGTGTGGAAAAAGGAAAATTTTGAGGGCAAAATTTCTTAAGGGGGAATATTGTAACGACCCAAAGTTTCATTAATGGAAAATCTCTCTTGATCCAGTTAAAGGTTTCTTTATGAAAAATGTTTTTATAAGATGCCAACTTCTTTATTTTTACATTAATATTTGTGACAGTTACTTTTATAGCCATTGAACAGTGATCCTCTGAGTAGTATAAATATAAGGCTTTAACGAACCCATTTCTACTCAGACAAAGGAAGCGATGGCCTCATCCAGTAGAATTTCCCCTTACGAAGCCCATTTGTCAGATCTCGGAAAAGAGGTGGCGTCTTTGGGCTTTTCCCTTGACCAAGCCCAAGCTGAGCTTCATCAATTCAAGCTCGAATGTGATCGTCTATGGGAAAAGTGTAAGTTGATTGAAATTACCACTCGAGCGATGTTATCCGAGCCACCCCAAGAGTCGGTCACCATCACACACCTTACCTTTAGGTCTTATGCGGCTATTTTAAGGGGTTATGTAACAAATAAGTAGCACCATGTTCATGTACATTATTTTTGTATATAATAATGAATATAATTTCTAGTCATTTTTATACATTGTAATTTGTTTTTAAAGTACAAATGGTGTTTTTATTTATTATTTAATTAAGAATTATATTTTATCAAATTAAAGGATTTTTTGAATTAAATAATATTTTAATAAAATATTATTATTAATATTACATTAATTTTTATTAAATAGAAATGATCTTATAATTTTATGAATGCAATTAAAATTTTTATTAAGGTTTGAGAGCCATTTCTGTCAAAACCCGTGAATTATTTTATAAATGTTGGTTTTTATTTTAAAAGTGAAAATTCACATATTTAGAAAATTATTTAGATAAAATAAATATTATTTTTGGAATCAGGACGTCAAAATTATCCAACGGTGAATTTTTCATAATTTTCTGAGACAGTCAAATTTTTGGGTAAAAATTAAATACCATTTAAATATATAATGTGTTTTATGACATCATAATGACCCAATGGTGATGTAAAAAAATACCATAATCCTTATGTTCGGCCAATATGTGTTTTATCATTAAAATAATGAGGTTTTGGGTTTGTTCGACTTACTTTTCAAAGCATTAATGGAGCCCTCAAGACTTATTCAACACTTTTCCTTTTTAAATTAATTTCCATGGGAGTGTGACTCACCTCCACAAAAGAAACACTAATTTTTTAATAAGTTCGGACCTTGGAATTGTAAAATATTTTTTTCCTCTTTCCTTTTCCGGAAACCAGGGGCCAATACCATGGGATGGTTTGTGGTTTGGATTATTTTAATATAAAGGGGTCCCAAACCTAAATAATAAAGAATTCCCTCACCTTTCCTATATAAACCCACCCAAGCTCCCACTTCCTCCTCACAAAAATCCCTTGTAGTTCGTCCAAACTCTACCCTACTCTCTCTAGAATCCTCTCAAGGTTCCCCAAGCTCCCAAGAAGCCTCTCACAAGCCTCTCTCTAGCCTTTGGAAGCACACTTCCAAGTAAGGGTTTTTTCTTCCTTTCTCATTTTTGACAATTTTCTTTAAGTTGTATTTACCTTTTAATTTCATTTATGAATGTTGGGGTATGGTTTCTCACCTCTCCTATACTTCCCTCTTATTGTTTTAATGATGGGATACCCCTTTCTGTCTCATTAAAAGCCTCCCATGTACACCCGTTACTATGCCGAAATTCCGAAAGAAACCTTTTTCTCCTCTTTTATATTCAAGCAATACTTTTGTATCATGAATCTAAATTCCTTTTCAATTGTTGGGACATGTATCTATATGACCTCCTTACTGTCCATTACATGTAAATATGATGAGTAACCCCTTTCTATCTCATAAACCTTTTTATGAATTCTTATGTCACGCCGTTACACTGCCGAAATCACACCGATTTTCTAAGCCAATATCATTGTGTAGTGAATACCATGCCCATTTCTCCATCAAGGGTATTCAACTTTATGCACATTTAATTATTGATTATAAAGTTTCATGTATGAATTCCACATTCCTTCATCGTGGAATAAATTATTATGTTTTATGAATCCATGTTTTATAATCCATGTGGCACACTTATGCATGAAATGAAATGATTAAGAAGGGTGCACCCTTTATAGCGCTCCAATGCATTGGGTAATGTATAGTATAATGATACGTCATTTGCAATGAGTTTTGACTCATGCTAATTCATGTGCAACGAGGGTTTACTCATGCTTCAAGTGCAATGAGGGTTTACTCATGCTCCATGTGCAATGAGCCTTGGCTCATGCTAATTCAATGTTAAGTGTTGTTGCCACATTTCCATGTTATGATTTTCATGCTTTATCATGCCTTTATGTTCATGTTACTCTTATGTTCTATTAATGTTCCTATTGCCTAACATGTATTGTACTCCTCATGTTATTCATTGTGTACTCCATTACTGGGCTTTATAGCTCACCCTTTTCTTACGCATGTCCTCAGGTTATCCCATGCAATGCTAAGTACGAAGGAATGTAGTGGTCATGTAAAGGAAGTTTTCAATAAAGATGTTGCATTTAAAGTTTAATGTTTTTATGTAATGATCCTAAGCCCTAAAGACACTAAACCTATCGATCTTCTTTGTTGTATCAAGTGATGTTTCATGTAATAAAGCATGCTTAAGTGGTAATAAAAAGTAGGGTTGTCATAAAAAATATATATCTAAACACATATATAATACATATAGAGACACCAAATGACGTTTACACCTCTACCCCATTCTAAAAATAATTATTACATATTGGATTTGGTACCTGCTGAGGAGGACCAATTTTAAATATGCATAATAAAAATATAAAAATCCAATATTGATTAACATACATTCCCAAGTCCTTTGAGGGATATATATTAAGAGAATTATGAAAATTCATTTATGATAAAAACAAAAGTCCTTTGCATAAAATGGGAATTATTACCATCATCCATATATTTTATTTTTATATAATAAGGCTTCATCATATTACACAAAATTTTCACACATGATAACCTAATAAATATATATTATATAATATAATTATTCATAACCTGATAGAATGGAAACATAATAAATGTTGAGATTATATAATTAGAAATGATAAACGATGGAGATATCAAGAGATGAACATGTGTAAGCATTAGATATTAATAAGGTTAAGATATAATGATAATAACATAACAAACTCATAAACCATTAGTCATCAATAATTGATCATGATTTAGGGGAAAGATTCATAATTCATGTGAGTCATAAGAGTGTTGAATCATCAATAATCAATCATAAATGAAGAGAAAATATCATAAGCATAAAAAATATGTTTGTGTCATGCAAATAAGCATAGAAAATCATCTCATTATTCAAGGATCAAAACCAAGGATATTATAGTGAATAATGTCCCATATTATATTGGGTTCACTTTTCTTTTCCATTATTTCTTTTGTCACGACTCACTACTATGAATATCATAGTCGAAAAAGTTCTATAGTGTATTGGTATCACTCCTTATTCCTATCATTTCATTAGTCAAGGACCACTACCTAGAATATCATTATTGACAGATTCCCTTAACGTACAAGGTCCACTCCCCATTCTAGTTCATTTTATCTAATTATATTTCATTATTTTCCCAATATATTATGGGGGTATATAATTTATATGTCACATGTCACATAATTAAAACATTATATCAGTGTTCCAGAAGATCATTGAAATAATAATCATAGCATAAACCATGAAAAATAATGGTGTTTCATAAATATCTCAGCATCACATAATCATATCCCATCTACCGAAATGAATTGTGTTCTATCATAGAAATATTCATTAGTTCATAATAACTTAGTTGATAAATGGAACGAAATGTGTTTTAGAAAAACATTTCAAAAACATCATCATCATAAACCATCCAGATAATTAAACAGGATAATACCATAAGAATATATAACCATTGAATCATAATAAAAATTAAAGGATAATGAAATTGATAAAAAAAATTAAAATAGAATTTGAATATTTCATTTATAATAGGAAAAAATATCCATTTCTTTTGTAATCCACTGTAAAAATTATTTTTTTGGACAAATAAACATGTAAATTTTTAATAAAATATTTAAGGAAAAGGGCAATGACTATGGTATACATATCCATTATTTTGGTATATTTTTTAAAAAAGCATTCACATTTATTAAAAATATTAAAAAATATACAGTTTATATGTCATTTTAAAACATCAATTTTAATGATTTGGAAATAAATTCAAATCCTATTAAATATTATTTTAAACAATCCTTGTATAATAAAAATAACATTATTTGAAAAAATCGTAAACAATATGGGAATGGATGAAAAATAATCCCCAAAAAATGATGAATATAGTCAAATTCTCATAAAAACTGTTTCTTCATATATTTTAATACCATAGGGTGGACAAACTTGAAAGTATACTTGATAAAAATTATATTGTAACATAAACCCTTACTACTTTGGGGATATTTAAATATTAAACCCCGTGAAACAAATAACTCAAATAAAAGATTAAATATAATTAATATGAAAATATTAATGATATAAAATATCAATAGGGTATTATATATACTATATAATCACAAATAGGTGTGTAACATTAAACATGTCACAATGAAACAATATTGAGATGAATAACTCTTACCTCAAGTCCTAACCTTCTTCGTACATTATATTTTCCTCTTTTATATTTAAAATGAATTTATAATAGATATATACTAAAACCATATACATACTTATATTACTATTTATTAATCAATTATTATTTCTGATTACACACCCATTATTAATTCTTCTATAAAATCATTATTTTGGTGAACAATGGAATGTTTTTCATACATGTTTTATTTCAATGGTTTTTTCACTTACTCTATAGTCATGGTTTCAACATATTGAAATATTAATAAGGTCATAAATATATTATCTCATCATTATATTTATATTTAGATATATCTATATAGGGTAGTGATGAAAAATAAGTTATATCACTTTGTGGATATTGTAGCATGTACGTACTGACAGGTAATGATTCAATTTTTCAATGCTTGGACTGAAATAAATGTCAATAATAATTAAAAATTAGAAAATAATAATTACATCATAAATATAATATAAATTAAATAAATATACCCTGATAATCATAAATGTAAACTATAAATAGAAAAAAATCACATCACTTCATAAAGGTGGTAGTCCACATGTACACACCTGGAAAATATCATTTTCGATATAATGGTAGAAAAATAAGGTTATAATATTTTATCCTCAAATAATCCTAAATAAAAATTCATATATATCCATTGCATCCATATATATGACCAATAATTATATACGGTAATGAAAATAAAATACATCCATTCTTGGAGACTGTAGTTTGTACATACGCTTCAGTGACATTATTTATTATTTATTAGATAGAGAGGAGATATAAAATGGTTTATCCTTAAAATAACACTATTATAGGATATTAAATATACCTATTTCCACATTTCAATATTTTTATAAAATATTTTGAAGGGTTTAATGAAGAAATAAACTCAAAATAGATCGGTAAAGGCAATTAACTCTTCTTGATATATCTTCCTTTGGCTTTCACGTTTAGCGTTAATTAGATCGACATTTGGTTATAAGAATAATTCAACATAATGGGGATACATTTTAAAAATGTATTTGTGAATATGATTTCCAATAATGGATGTCATAGTGGTATGGATAAGTGAAATTAGGAGGTTTATTTTTTATAAATGAGGTGGATGGAAACACAAAAAACATGAAATTTTATTTTGTAATTTATATCATAGTCATTTCAGGTGTTGAAAAATTTCCATACTTTTGAATATAATTTGGGTAAGGTAAAATTATAACTAGGTAATGGGATTTAATCCTATTTTTTGTGTTCTTTTAAACCAAAATATATTAGATCTACTTTGTTTTAAACCCTGGTTGTAGTAATAAGATATTTACTCATTAAGGGTCAAAAATGTCATTATAAAAGTTCAATTGGTCAATAAGTGTATAATAGATATTATTGATGACCGTTTAGACTTAAATTTAAAAAATATGATATTTTTATTATTTTATAATTATTTAGATACTATTTTAAAACATTATATATAATTTATTGTTATTTTCATTACTATCCACATATTTGGACATTATTGGTGTATAGACAAAAATGGATTTCAATTATATTCTATTTAACCATCAATTATACTTTACAGTTACCCATTAAATATTTTAACACCATAATTTATCTAAAACATATTACTTTTAAAGTATTTAATATAATATACATGATTTTTAATATAATTTACTTTATTTTTTTATATATTTTTATAACATAACATATTTTTAACACCATTTTACCCATTTTACTCATTTTACATTTTACCAAAGTAATAAAATTTTACTATGGTTACTATTCATTATGATAGAAAAATAAAATTAATGATTACTATAACACCCCGAGATTTTATGAAAAATATTTTTTTTTAATTTCATTGATGTCTTGTGTTGTACTCTACACCAAAATTAGCTTGTGCTATACGAGACACTGTATTAGCTTGTAGTATACGCAACACTATTCTTGGCTCGTGTTACACACAATTTCAAGATTGGTTTGTGGAAATTATTCTGCTCAACATTAAGTATAAATTTTTTGTAATGTATAAATGAAATAGTTTTGATTATGTTATACACAACACCAAAGGGATCTTTCACTATACGCAGCCCTGACTTGGCTTGTATTACAAGCAATCAAGACCTTTTTCGATACCGCGTGTAGTACGCAATACCAAGTTTCACTAAACGAGATTTTATTATAATATTATTATGAACTAGTCATTATGAATAGTAATATCCACTTTTTAAAATTTTATCCTGAAAAATGTACTTTATTTTTGGATTCGGAATATCGAAATTAGCCTGGTGTGAAATTCTGGTATTTTTCTGAAAACTTTCAATTTTTGATGAATAGTGAAAACATTGGAATACTATTTAAAAACCGACTTTTTATTTAAATAATTATTTATTTTATTTAAATTTATTTTAGGTCAAAATTGATACATAATTACTTCATAAGTTCAAATTAATTCATTGGATTCATTTTATAATAATTTTAGATATATAAAAATATTATTAAACTTTTCACCGTCTTTTACCGACCTCCTAGGAAAATTTGAAAATTCACATAAAACATAATTTTACTGCTTCTCTGAGTGAAATTTAAAAAATCCGAGAGACACTGTTAATATGAAGGACTAAAATGTGGTTCAATGAGATTAAAATAATTTTCGGTGAATAGTAACTTATTACTTTTTTACCACGGTTAAAAGTAAATCGGGTAATTAAATTAAAAATGATATTATTATTAACCTAAAACATGTCCTAGTTCTATTTTATGAGTGTAAGTAGACTAAAAACAACCTTAGTAATAAAATATGACGATTTAGGGACACTTGGAATAGATTAGGACATTTAATATTATTTTATTTATAGAATAGTTAAAATAGTTTAAATCAATGTTTAATAACTACAACATTTTTAATATAGGGTTATACATAAGTTAAATTCGACTATAAATATTCATTATAAAGATAATAATACTTCCTAGATAATGGAATTTTAGGTATAAATTTTAGACATTAAATAATTTAATTTATTTATGACACAATGATGATGTAGTAATTATCTTATTAATGAAATATTAACATAATTGATGTTATAAATACTTAAATAAATGTAATTGGAGACTTTTGTTGACTTCCACTAATTTTCTAGGTAAATATGACATGTTAGTATTGATTTAATAAACTTTTTTATAACTAATCATGGTGTTATGATTTTCACAATAATAAATTACCAAATAGAGTCAAAATTGATATAAAATAGTTTTTTTAAAAATATTATATAATTAATTGTTATTTTATTACTAAAAATCTAAGGTTCATCTAAATGACTTAGATAAGTATATATATATTAATAATGAACCACTTGGGTTTCTTTTGACTTGTTATATTATTTTTATTAACCATATAGTGTAATAAAAAAAGAAGACACGGTAAAAGTTAAATTATTTAACTTAGAGTTAAATCTAAATGATAAGGTTAAAATTGTAACCTAAACGTGTCTAAAATCTATTGGTTGAGAGGATTTCGACCCATCCCCACTTTAGCTTCGAAATAAATAAATTTAGAGCTATTATAAACCGAATATGACTTTATTATAAAATTATATTTTATGTTTTTCCAATGGTGCCCCTCTCCTCCCTTATAAAAAGGGCACCCCTTCCCTCTTCTCTTCACACCCTTTTTATCCTTGATGCTCGGCCAAACCCTGACCATTTCTCATCTCCACTTACCTTGAAACATTCTGGTGGTTCTGGTCTTCTCAAAATACCAACTATACTTCATTAAGTGAAGGCTTAAAGGAGGTGCATCGATGAAGAGGTAATCTGTAACACCCCGAGATTTTATAAAAAATATTATTTTTAATTTCATTAATATCATGTGTTGTACGCTATACCAAAAGGAGCTTTCACAACATGCATCTCTGGCTTGTCTTGCATTACACACAATCGCGACCTTCCACGATAGTGTGTGTTGTACGCAATACTGAGTTTCACTAAAAACGATATGTTATATGAACTACCTGTTATGAATACTATAAACTACATTTTGAATTTAATAACATTATTATTCATCTTACACATTTTCTAGAACGTGGTATGAGAACAAAATCAATTTTTCGAGTAAAAAAAGTAATTTTCAAAAAATGTAGTTTTGTCGCCTTTTGATGGCACACCCACTTTAAATCTTGTTTTTGACATGTCTATAAGTTCAATTTGAAAAAATAAAATTTTCTTTGGAATCATGATATAACAATTTTCTTTGGATAAATTTTTCATATTATTCTGATAACTTTCATATTTTAATGAATAGTAAAAAACATGCTATATTTTAATTAAAAAAACATTTTTCTTCTCAATAATTTATATGGTTATATTATATTTTTAATTTAGTTTAAAGTGTAATTAGAATATATTTATACCATTCAATCCAAAGTTGGTAATTGTAATTAATTTCACTTTGAAATTGGATATAAACAAGTATCGATCTTTTAGTGGTTATTGTTTCTTAAAAAATACGCTATTTGTTTTGATTATGGGAATTAATTTTAAAATTAATTAATGCCACTTATATTTTTTGAATTTGGAAAAATAGACATAAATATTGAATTCATAATATCAAATAATTATTAGGCTGAATGTTTTGTATTTTTCAGAAAAACTGCAATTTTGGATGAATAGGGAAACCACTTAGTGGTAGTTAAAAAAACAGAATTTTTCATTTAAATGAAATTTTACCACTTCTGTGAATTTAATTTTAAAAATACGAGATACACGGTTAATATCAAGGAATAAAATGTGGTTCAATGAGATGAAAATAATTTTTGGTGAATAGTAACTTTTTACTTTTTTTAACCACGGTTCAAAGTAAAAAAGGGTAATTAAGGCTAAAAATGATATTATTAATACCGTAAGACATGTCCTAATTCTATTGAAAAAGTGTTATTCGACCAAAAACAACCTTAGGAATAAAATATGACCATTTATTCCCACTTGGATTAGATTAGGACATTTATTATTAATTTATTTAAAGAAGGGTTAAAATAGTTAAAATCAATCTTCAATAACTAAATCATTTTTAATATAGGGCTATACATAAGATTAATTCAACTATAAATATTCATTACAAATATAAAAGGAATTCCTACCTAATGGTATTTTATTTATAATTTTTAGACTTTAAATAATTTATGTTATTTATGACACAATGGTGATGAAGTAATTACCTAAATAATGAAATATTAAAATAATTGATATTATAAATACCCAAATAAATGTAATTTGAGTCTTTTTATGAATTACACTAATTTTCTAGGTTAATATGACATTTTATTATTGGTTTAAATATCTTTTTTCGATCTAATCATGTTGTTATTATTTTCACAAAAATAAAGTATCAAATAGTCTCAAAAATGACATATAATAGTTTTTAAAAACAATATTATATTATTAATTGTTATTTTATTACTAAAAATACAAGGTTCGGCAAAATGAATTAGATAATGATATATATATTAATAAGTAACCACTTGGGGTTCTTTTGGCTTTTTATAGTATGTTTATTAACCTTATAGTGTAAGAAAACAAGAAGACGCGGTAAAAGTAAAATTATTTAACTTAAAGTTAAATCTAAATGATATGGTTAAAATAGAAACCTAAACTTATCTAAATTCTATTGAAAGGGAGTATTTAGACCCATCCCCACCTTAGCTTCTATATAAATCATTTTGGTGCTATTAAAAACCGAATATGACTTTATAATGAAATAATATTTTTAGTTATTTCAAAGGTGCCCCTCTCCTCCCTTATAAAAGGGCACCTCCTCCCTCTCTTCCTCACACCACTTTGTGCCTTCAGGCTCGGCCAACCCCTGAAAAATTCTCTTCTACACATCCCTAGAAACATCATAGAGGTCCTTTTATTCTCTAAAGGCAAATTTTATTGCCCTAAGAGGAAGTTAAGAATAGGCGCTTCAAAGAAGAGGTAATGTCTGTTACCGATTCTTTCAACTTTATTTCTTCTTACACTTATTCTTCTTTAGTTGTTTCATTATGAAGTAATAACATCCGTATCACTAATATACTGATATTTTATTATATGTATGAAACAACCCTATTTCACCATCTATCCATCCTATGGAAAACGAAATCACCGCGCATGCGTACGTACGGAATACCGTCTCCACGCCGTGGTGTAATCTATTTTTCACCACCACCTTACATGGATGGGTATAATGGTGTAAATAATAACTATATATGATTATTGTAATGTGATATTGATTATTTAATATTATACATACACTTCAATACAATTCCATGATAATGGGAATGATATCATCGCTAGTGCATACGTACAGACTACCGTCTCCGCGAACGCGATGAGATTCATTTTCCAGTATTAACCATTAAAGAATGATTATAAAGTATATATATTGAATAATAATTAGATATATTAAATAATGAATCTACTGTATTTATGTATACATACATATATATATATATATATATGTCATCTACTTACTTCTATTCAAGTCAAAAAAGAAAGGAAAACAGCGTTCATGCGTATGTACGACCTACCGTCTCCATGAATGGTGTGTTTCATTTCATTTATCTATCTATTATATATATATATACTGAATATATATGATATATAAATCATGTTTTACATTCTTTAAGTAAGTAAATCCTGATATAAGTAATAATAATATCAAGGACAACAAGTCCAAACACGTATGATAAAAGAAACAATTTTACCCAAAACACTACTTTAACATGGAATTGACAAATGAACGGGTAATATAAATCCCTAAGTGAAAAATATATGATATAAATTAATGATTATGATTCTGTAATAATTCAATGAAATTATTTAAATTATTATTCAGGAGGTTCAGATATATACGAAGCATATCAAACATAATGTAAGGGATAATTGTGCAAATCTCATTTTTATCTGAGATTGCTTATTCGTAAGTATTTACTGGGGTTATTTCTATCATCCATATCCATGTTTTATAAAAGTTTATTCATGTATGTTTAATTTCCTTTTTACCCATTTTACTTTTGCCCCATGGTATGGAAGAAATCATTCATTTATTTACCCTACAAGGTAATTTTTCAATTTTCCAACAAAAGTATGAGAAGAATGTTTTTTAACGTATACGGCATGATAGGATTTTTACAGTTTTATAAAGACATATTTTCATGAAGATTTCTCAAAAATATTTCATGATTATTTTCAACGAACTCCCTTTCTTTTAAAATTGCATGATGTTTTGTGAAAAGAAACTGATTTTGAAGAAGAAAGGATATTTTCCTCAAGAATTCATTTCAAGTGTTTAATAAAAACTATTTTTCCATCTAAGATGACTTTATTTCATATGATTATGTTTCAAGTATAATGTCTATATGATTTAGATGGTTTCACTTTTCTTATTATGAAA
Source organism: Viscum album (assembly GCA_963277665.1). Taxonomy (NCBI): domain Eukaryota; kingdom Viridiplantae; phylum Streptophyta; class Magnoliopsida; order Santalales; family Viscaceae; genus Viscum; species Viscum album. Next base: position 2,042,311,074 of record OY728126.1, on the reverse strand, counting down.
TGATATCCATTTATTTTATATGGATTATGTGATGATGGGATGATGTTTTTTAAACCCATTTTATTAGTTGGGTTATTATGAATGATCTATGTTTATTTTGTGGCACAAGTAAGAATGATTTCATTATGAGATGGGTGGGACCTATATCTCCCTCCAATGCATTGGGTAAAGATTTATATCTCATGTGATTGACATGGCTGGAACAGTAAGTTAATCTGGTTCAGTGTTATAGGACTGAAACGAGTTGTGAACTCGATTCAGAAAGGGACTTTGTCCACTATGATGGTCTTGGAAGAAATGCCTTGTCTACTATGGAAATCATGACATGTTCTGAATGGTTGCCACAATTACATGTTTTATTCCCATTATATTTTATCATTATTGATGTTCCATTACAATATATGACTTACATACTTCCATAATTTATGTCTTTGGTCAAGGTTTTAATGTTTAGATTTCATGTTCACATTTTTGCTTTCAAATGTTTATGGATTGTTTTATGTACTCTATGTTATCCCTTACTGAGCATTTGAGCTCCCCATTTTTATGTTTTATTTTCCCCAGGAAATAAATAACAGTTTTAGGTAAGGAAACAAAAAGGGGAAGATCATTATGGGAGATGTTGAAGATCATTCAACATGATTAGAAGTTTATATTCTGAGTTTCCAAAGACACTAAACTATTATGATCCTTGTGTGTCTGTTTTTGTTATGTATTATGTATTCCGCAAAAGTAATGTAATTTTCATGTATGTCATGCTTCGGGTCTCTACAGTTGGTGTTAGAGAAAAGGTTTAGTCAACCTTTGGAAACTAGGATGCGAAAACATTATTGAGATCCCTAGAGATATTTATAATGTATGTCTAGGGATGTCCCTAATATTAAGTATAAGTATACGTTATAGTCCTAGAATTATGGTAACGATATTAGATAAAACCTAAGATATTGATGTTAATCCACCTTTATTATGATTTTTTCCTCTCACACTATTCTTTTTGGGTTTTGGAAAATGTCTGGAAACAAGATGATTCATGACAATTAATGGATATGATGGAAAATGGAATGATATTCTTCATGAGAAACCAAATGAAATGGTATTTGGAAGTCCAAACATCATTATTATGCCGAATCATCAATATCATAATATTATCAATAAAATCAAATTTGGTAAGTTTCCTGACTCAGCTAATAAGAGAAAGATGTAGTTTCATGATGATCATAGAGGAAAGAAAGTTCAATTTCCCCTATGTAAATCATGTGGGAAGAGGCATCAAGGAGAATGTTTCAAAGGAACTGGATGATGCTTTGGGTGTAGAAAAGAAGGACACAAATCTAGTAAGTGCAAATGAAAAGGTTCAGTTAACACCATGGATGAGGATAATGGTATTGCTATGACATCAACAATGGTTAAATGTTTTAAATGTGGAATGTACGGGCATTATTTAAACCAATTCCCAAAGGGAAAGTCTCATGAAGAGAATCAGTATGGTCGTATGGGTAGTATTTATGTTGATGATGATGAAGAGACTAAAAATGATATGTGAGATGAAAGAATTTTTGAATCTCGGTCAATGGTTTAAGAATGTAGTGGAATGATTACATGTTTTTCAAGTGTAATGTTGTATAAGTAATATCATGGTACTATGGAATAAATAGAAATCTAAGGATTGTTACATTGTTTTCTTTCCTTAAGTTTTGAGAGTGTATGATGAATGGTACCAGTAACCATGAATGGTTATTCAGATATTTTTGGAAAGTAGATGATATGCGCATAATTAAGGGATAAAGAGAAAATTAAATGTTTGATAGTATTCATGAGCTCATGACTGATATAAGGAGAATGTTATATCATGGTTTGAGTATATAGAATTTTTGGAGTATGGTATGTGGAAAGAGTTAACATTTGACAGCATTCATGTTTTCACTAAGGTTTAATGGGTATTCATTTTTCAAGAGAATACATGATTAAGGTATTCACATGATTGGAATGTGACCAACAAGATATATGGGGGATAAATGATGGTATTCACATGCTTGGTTGATGAAATTTCAAGTAATAATTTTCATTATACTATGAGCTTGGACCAATGTATTTTAGATAAGCCTAAATATTGGAATGGATGATGTTGGACATAAGTTAGTATTGTTTAAGGATAAAACTTTTTTCGATATTATTGATGCGATGTTATAGTAATTTAGTTTTTGAAAAAGGACAACCTGCAGGACGGGCGACAACCCATCGCGTCGGACAAGGCTGTGGGAATCGATCCCACACCTAAAGTGTGATAGGCCTTTATCACCTACCACTGGCTTACAGGAAGTCCTTGTTTAGTAGAAACAAGTTTTATTATATTATGAAGTATGATTTATGAAGTATAAGTCAATTTTAAGAACCATATATGATTAATCTCACTATAGATCGACTTATATATATTTAATAACTTTTGATAAACTTTTGTTTAAAACAGATGGAATTACCCGTCATTCTATCACATGATCTGCTAACACTTCACGGATAACAAATTCAACTTCATTTCTTTAAGATACGAAGTGGAAATTTTTCAAGGCACGAACAACAGTGAGATTGTACCAAAATAAAGTAAGTATTTATTCTAATTAAAATTCTTCAACTTTAGGGAAATGATCTTGAAATCCAAAAATGTTTTCCTAGTGCCCTTATATTCAATGAATCAGATGGTACCCTAGATCATCACAAATTTATGGCTTTGTGATGGTTGGATTTTTCATAGCCATGTTCTCTACCACTCTCCATAAGAAATTGATGGTTAGAATTTTCTTCCATATCCATATTTTAACCTAAGTTCTCCTACGTGGAAACCCAGTGATGAATTTATTTGGGTAACCATTACGTTTCATACTTTAGTTTTTAATGACAAGTTTTTGTATTCCTTTTTACGATGTGGGTTTCTATTAAAGAAACATTCGGGTAGTAAAACATTTATAACCCCGATGAATTTTGAGGGCGAAATTCATTTTAAGGGGGGTAGAATGTAACACCCCGAGATTTTATGAAAAATATTCTTTTTAAGTTCATTAATGTCTGGTGTTGTATGCTACACCAAAAGGATCTTTCACAACACACATCCCTGACTTGGCTTGCATTACACACAATCAGGACCTTCCACGATAGCGTGTGTTGTACGCAATACTGAGTTTCTCTAAAAAACGATATGTTATATGAACTACCCGTTATGAATAGTATCAACTAAATTTTGAATTTTATAACATTATTATTCATCTTACACATTTTCTAGAACATGGTATGAGAACAAAATCAATTTTTCGAGTAAAATAAGTAATTTTAAAAAAATGTAGTTTTGCTGCCTTTTGATGGTGCACCATCTTTAAATATCGTTTTTGACATGTCTATAAGATCATTTTGAAAAAAATAAAATTCTTCTTTGGAATCAGGATATAAAAATTTACTTTGGATAAATTTTTCATATTATTCTGATAACGTTCATATTTTAATGAAAAGTAAAAACACGCTATATTTTAATTAAAAAAAACTTTTTTCATCGCAATAATTTATATGGTTAGATTATATTCTTTATTGGGTTTAAAGTGTAATTAGAATATATTTTTATCATTCAATCCAATGTTGGTAATTGTAATTAATTTCACTTTGAAATTGGATATAAACAAGTATCAATCTTTTGATAGTTATTGTTTCTTAAAAAAATACGCTATTTGTTTTGATTACGGGAATTAATTTTAAAATTAATTAATGGAACTTCTATCTTTTGAATTATGTAAAATAGACATCAATTTTTAATTCACAATATCAAATAATGATTAAGCTGAATTTTTGGTATTTTTCTGAAAAACTGCAATTTTCGATAAATAGTGAAACCACTTAGTGGTAGTTAAAAAAACGGACTTTTTCATTTAAATGAAATTTTACCAATTCTGTGAATTGAATTTTGAAAATCCGAGATACACGGTTAATATCAAGGACTAAAATTTGGGTCAAATAGATGAAAATAATTTTTGGTGAATAGTAAATTTTTACTTTTTTTACCATGGTTAAATGTAAATAGGGTAATTAAGGATAAAAATGATATTATTATTACCCTAACACATGTCCTAATTCTATTATATAAGTGTAATTCGACCAAAAAACCTTAGGAATAAAATATGACCATTTATGACCACTTGGATTAGATTATGACATTTATTATTAATTTATTTAAAGAAGGGTTAAAATAGTTAAAATCAATGTTTAATAACTAAATCATTTTTAATATAGGGTTATAAATAAGATAAATTCAACTATAAATAGTCATTAGAAAGCTAAGCCGATTTCCTACCTAATGGTATTTTATTTATAATTTTTATACATTAAATAATTTACGTTATTTATGACACAATGGTGATGCAGTAATTACCTAAATAATGAAATATTAAAATAATTGATATTATAACTACCCAAATAAACGTAATTTGAGACTTTTTATGAATTAAACTAATTTTATAGGTTAATATGACATGTAATTATTTATTAAAATTATTTTTTCGAACTACTCATGCTGTTATGATTTTCACAAAAATCAAGTATCAAATAGTGTCAAAAATGACATAAAATAGTTTTTAAAAACATTATTATATTATAAATTGTTATTTTAACCATAAAAATATAAGGTTATGAAAAATGACTTATATAAGGATATATATATTAATAATTAACCATTTTGGGTTCTTTTGGCTTGTTATAGTAAGTTTATTAACCTTATAGTTTAAGAAAACAAAAGACGCGGTAAAAGTACAATTATTTAACTTAAAGTTAAATCTAAATGATAGGGTTAAAATTGAAACCAAAACTTATCTAAATTCTATTTTATGATAGTATTTACACCCATCCCCACCTTAGCTTCAAAATAAATCAATTTTGAGCTATTAAAAACCGAATGTTACTTTATAATAAAACAATATTTTTAATTATTCCAAAGGATCCCCTCTCCTCCCTTATAAAAGGTCACCTTCTCCCTCTCTTCCTCACACCACATTGAGCCTTAAACCTCATAAAAACCCCGAAAAATTCTCTTATCCACTTCCCTAGAAACATCCTATAAGACATGGTATTCTTAAAAGGCCAATTTTAGTGCATTAAGAGGAGGTTAAGAAGAGGCGCTTCAAAGAAGATGTAATGTCTGTTACCGATTCATTCAACTTTATTTCTTCTTCCACTTATTCTTATTTAGTTGTTTCATTATGAAGTAATAACATCAGTATCAATCATACACTGATATGTTATTATAATTATGAAGCAATCCTATTTCACCATCTATCGATCCTACGGAAAACGAAATCACAGTGTGTGCGTACGTACGGAATACCGTCTCCACGCCGCGGTGTAATCTATTTTCCACCACCACCTTATTTGCATGGGTATAATGGTGTAAAGAATAACTATATATGATTATTGTAATGTAATATTTATTCTGTAATATTATAGATACACTTCAATAAAATTCCATGACAATGGGAATGATATCATCGCTCGTGCGTACGTACGGACTACCGTCTCCACGAACGCGATGAGATTAATTTTCCATGATTAACCATTAAAGAATGATTATAAAGTATATCTAATGAATAATAATGAAATATATGACAAAATTAAGCTACTTGATTTATGTATACATACATATATATATATATATATGTCATCTAATTACTTCCATTCAAGTAAAAGAATAAAGGAAAACAACATTCATTCGTACGTACGACCTACCGTCTCCATGAACGGTGTGTTTCATTTCATTTATCTATCTATTATATATATATATACTGAATATATATGATATATAAATCATGTTTTTCATTCTGGAAGTAAGTAAACCACGATAAAAGTAATAATAATATCAAGAACAACAAGTCTGAACACGTACGATAAAAGAAACAATTTTACCCAAAACACTACTTTAACATGGAATTGAAAAATGAACGGGTAATATAAATACCTAAGTGAACCATATATGATATAAAACAGTGAATATTATTCTGTAATAAGTCAATTACATTATTTAAATTATTATACAGGAGGTTCATATACATAAGAAGCATATCGGACATAAGGTAAGGGATAATTCTACAAATCTCATTTCTATCCGAGATTTCTTATTCGTAAGTATATACTGGGATTATTGCTATCATCTATTTCCATGATTTATAAAAGTTTATTCATGTATGTTTAATGTAATTTTTACCCATTTTACTTTTACCCCATGGTATGGAAGGAATCTTTCTTTTATTTACCCTACAAGGTACTTTTTGACTTTTCCAACAAAAGTATGAGAAGAATGTTTTTTATCGTATACGGAATGAAAGGATTTTTACGGTTTTATAAAGACTTATTTTCATGAAGCTTTCTCAAAAATATTTCATGACTATTTTCAACAAAATCTCTTTCTTTTAAAATTGCATGATGTTTTTTGAAAAAAAAAATTGATTTTGAAGAAGAAAGGATATTTTCCTCAAGAATTCATTTCAAGTGTTTTATCAAAACCATTTTTCCATCTAAGATGACTTTATTTCATATGTGTGTGTTTCAAGTATAATGTCTCTATTATTTACATGGTTTCACTTTTCTTATTATGAAATGATATCCATTTATTTTATATGGATTATGTGATGATGGGACGATGTTTTTGAAACCCATGTTATTCTTTGGGTTATTATGAATGATGTATGTTTATTTTGTGGCATAAGTAAGAATGATTTAATTATGAGATGGGTGCGACCTATATCTCCCTCTAATGCATTGGGTAAAGATTTATATCTCATGAGATTGATATGGCTGGAACGTTAAGTTAATCTGGTTCAGTGTTACAGGACTGAAATGAGGAGTGAACTCGATTCAGAAAGGGATTTGTCCACTAAGATGGTCTTGAAAGAAATGCCTTGTCTACTATGGAAATAATGACATGTGCAGAATGGTTTCAACAATTACATGTTTTATTCCAATAATATTTTATCATGATTGATGTTCCATTATGATATATGACTTACGTACTTCCACGATTTATGTCTTTGCTCAAGGTTGTAATGTTTAGATTTAATGTTCATGTTTTTTGTTTGAAATGTTTGTGGATTGTTTTATGTTCTCTATTTTTGCCCTTACTGAGCATTTGAGCTCACCATTTTTATGTTTTATTTTCCCCAGGAAATAAAGAAAGGTTTTAGGTAAGGAAACAATAAGGGGAAGATCGTTATGGGAGATGTTGAAGATCATTCAACATGATTATAAGTTTATATTCCAAGATTCCAAAGACACTAAACTATTATGATACTTGTGTATCTATTTTTGTTATGTATTAATTATTCAAAAAAAGTAATGTAATTTCCATGTACGTCAAGCTTCAGGTCTCTACATAATCTCTTCTTCCAATTCTACCAAGTTTCTTTCTTCTTCTACATATTCTTCCTCAGTTGTCACATTATAAAGTAATAAAATCAGTGTTACTTATATAGTGATATGTTATTATAAATATGAAACAACCATATTTCACCTTCTATCCATCCTACAGAAAACAAAATCACCGAACGTGCGTACGTACAGAATACCATCTCCAAGCCGTGGTGTAATCTGTTTTTGACCACCACCTTACTTGGATGGTTATAATGGTGTAAATAAATAAATATATATGATTATTGTAAAGTGATATTGATTCTGAAATATTATACATACGGTTGAATACAATTCCACGATCCTGGGAATGATATCATCGCTCGTGCGTACATACAGACTACCGTCTCCACGACGCGATGAGATTCATTCTCCATGTTAACCATTCATAAATGATTATAAAGTATATATAGTGAATAATAATTAAATATAAGACATAATAATGATACTGTATTTATTTATATATACATATCTATTTCATCTAATTAATTCCATTCAATTCAATAAGGAAACGAAAATAGTGTTCATGCGTACGTACGGCCTGTCGTCTCCATGAACGGTGTATTTCATTTCATTTATCGATCTATCATATATATATGTATATTCTAAATATATAATATATATAAATCATGTATTACATTCTTTATTAAGTAAATTAGGATATATGTAACAATATCAAGAACAACAAGTATAAACTCGTACGATAAATGAAACGATTTTACCCAAAACTATGCTTTAACATGGAATTTACAAAAGAACGGGTAATATAAAGTCATAAATGAACCATATATGATATCATAACAATTAATATGATTCTGTAATAATTCAATGACATTATATAAATCATTATACAAGAGGTTTTGAAAAATACAATGCATATCAGACATAAGGTAAGAGATAATGTTGCAATCTCAATTGTTTTCAATCCGAGATTGCTTATATGTAAGTATTTACTGGGGTTATATTTTTTCATCCATGTCCAAGTTTTATAAAAAAATTCATGTATTTTTAAAGTCCCTTTTAACCATTTTTTACTTTTACTACATGGTATGTAAGAAATCATTCTTTTTTTACCACACAAGGTACTTTTTGATGTTTCTGAAAAAAGTACGGGGAGGATGTTATTTTTACCTTATACAACATGAACGGATATTTACGGTTTCATAACTCCTTTTTTTCATGATGCTTACTCTACAATATTTCATGCCTATTTTCAACAAAATCCATTTCTTTTAAAATTGAATGGAATTTTGGGAAAATAAAATGATTTTCAAGAAAAAGTATATTTTCCACAAGAATTCATTTCAAGTGCTTTATCAAAACCATTTCCATCTAAGATGAAATTATTTCATATGTGTATGTTTCAAGTATAATGTCTCTATGATTTATATGGATTCACTTTTCTTATGATGAAATGATATCCATTTTTATTATATGTATTGTGTTATGATGGAATGATGTTTATGAAACCCAATTTATTCTTTGGGTTACGATGAATGATTTATGATTCTTTTGTGGCACACGTAAGATTGATTTCAATATGAGATGGGTGGGCCTATATCTACCTCCAATGAATTGGTTAAAGATTTATATCTCATGATATAGACATGGTTGGAGCAGTAAGTTAATCTGGTTCAGTAATACAGGACTGGAACGAGGAGTGAACTCAATTCCGAAAGGGAATTTGTCCACTAAGATGGTCTTGTCAGCAATGCCTTGGCTACTATGGAAATCATAACATGTGCATAATGGTTTTCCACAAATACATGTTTTATTCCCATGCAATTTTATCTTGATTAATGTTTCTTTATGATCTATGCCTTATGTATTTCCATGTTTTATGTCATTGCCCAAGATTTTGATGTTTAAACATAATATTCATGTTTTTACGTTCAAATGTATATGATTTGTTTTATTTTATCCATTCATACCCTTTTAGAGCATTTGAGCTCACCCTTTATATGTTTTATTTTCCCGAGGATTTAAAGAAAAGTTTTAGGTAATAAAACCAAAAAGGGTACGATCTTTATGGGAGATGTTGAAGATCTTTCACCATGATTAGAAGATTACGTTCCAAGATTTCAAAGACACTAAACTATTACAGTCCTTGATTGTAGGTTTTTGTTATATATTAAGTATTCTAAAAAAGTAATGAAATGACCATGTACATCAAGCTTCGGGTCTCTACAGTTGGTATCAGAGGAAAGGTTTAGTTAACCTTTGGAAACTAGAATGTAAAAACTTTAGTGAGATCCCTATAGATGTTTCTAAGGTATGTATAGGGATGTACCTAAGGTTTAGTATAAGTATAGGTTATATTCCTAGAATTACGGTAATGATATTATAATTAAACCAAAGATGTTAGATATAGAAGGTACTCCCCCTTTATTATGTTGTTTTCCCTAGCATGATTTTTGCCTCTCACACTATTCATTTTGGGTATTAGACGATGGATGGAACCCGAAGGAACCGTGTTGATTAATGTAATGGAATATTCAATGATTGTCCTCCTGAACAAACCAATATTATGGGATATGGAGTTCAAAATCTTATTACTATACTCACGCAAGCTATGAATCATTCTGGACATCTGAATGAGTAGAGAAGGGAAAAATATTCTATTGAGTCCTTCATGAGGCAACGTCTACCTTCTTTCAATGGGTATTCTGATCCACTTGTTGATGAACAATGGATCAGTACCATTGAAAAGATATTTTCCACACTTCATTGTTCAAAACATAATAAATTCATTCTAGCTATTTACCATTTATAAGATGAAGCAGACCAGTGGTGGACTCTAATTAAGAATCCAAGGCCCCAAGATGAAATTGAATCAATGGAATGGGACGAGTTCAAGAACTTGTTTTTCAGTAAGAACTTCCCTTGAATTCTTCGAACAAAGAAGGAAAAGGAGTTCCATGAGCTTAAGAAAAACGATGATGAATCTGTTGGTATATACGAAGAAAATTTTACAAGGCTTGAAAGGTATGCATCTGGCTTTATCACCCAATGTGAAAGTAAAGTTGATCGATTCTTCAGTTGATTAAAACCATGTCTTCGAAGGGAATTAGCTATAAGAGACTTCAGTAGCTATGAAGAAATTGTGTGTTGTGTTATCAAGGTATAAATGGAAGTTGGCGTTACATATCCATATCATGGCTTGGACATGAAATGAAATATGGAGTTTAAGGAGAAATCTCAGAACAATAGTGAAAAGAAGATGAATGTTTCTTTATGCTCAATGTGTGGAAAGAGGCATTGTGGACATTGTCTTAAAGGGACTAGAAAATGTTTTAAGTGTGGAAAATAAGGTCATCGAGCAGCTGAGTGTCGAAGTAATGGAAAAAGGGTTGCTAATGATGTCAATAAAGAAAAGACTACAGAGAATGCACCACCAACACTTCAATGATTCAAGTTCAATGGAATGGGGAATTATGCTAATCAATGCCCTAATCCAAGGGTTAATGATGATCGACATGAGAAACCACTTAAGGCAAAGGACAAAGGGAAGTCACATGTGATCACTATTGGAGATGTTGAATATGAAAATGATGTGGTGGAATGATTATGTTTTTATGTAATGAGATTCCAAAATACTGTTGTATATTATATCATTGAATATTGGAATATTTATGTATTGGTCTACGGTGGTATTCAATAATTTTATGGTACCGGTAACCATGGAAATTTATTGATATCATTTTAGCAAGAAGATGATATGCGCATAATGAAGGGACAAGGAGAAAATGAAATGTTTGATAGTATTCATGAACTCATGACTAATATAAGGTCAATTTTATATCATGGTTTTAGTATATAAAAATTTTGGGATTTTGGTATGTGGAAAGAGTTAACTTTTGACAGCATTCATGTTTTCTGTACGGTTCAATGGGTATTAATTTTTCAAAATAATTCGTTATTAAGGTATTCACATGATTGGAATGTGACCAACAAGATATATGAGGCATAAATGATGGTATTCACATGCTTGTTATATGACATTTTTAGTAATTGTTCTCTTTATACTATGAGTTTGCAATGAAGTATTTCAGATAAGCCTAAAGATTCGAATGGATTATGTTGAACATAAGTTAGTATTGTTTAATGAAAGAAATTTTTTCGATAGTATTGATAGAATGTTATAATAGTATAGTTTTAGAAAAAGGAAAACCCATAGGATGGGAGACAACCCGTCGCGTCAGACAAGGCTGTGGGAATCGAACCCACAACTGAAGTGAGACAGACCATTATCGCCTACCACTGGCCTACAGGAAGTCCAAGGTTAGTAGAAACTTGTTTTATTTTATTAAGTAGTATGATAGATCAAGTATAAATTCATTTTTGGAATCATATACGATTAACTACGGCATAGATGGACTTATGTATATTTGATAACTTTTGCTAACCTTTTGTTTGATACAAATGGAATGACCCAATCTTCTTATCTCATGATCTGATAACACTTCATGGAAGACAAATTCAACTTTATTTCTTTAAGAGATGATGTGGAAATTGTTCAAGGCAAAAACAATAGTGAGATTGTACCAAAATCATGTAAGTATTTCTTTTAATTATTCTTCAAATATAGGGAAATGGTCTTGAAAACAAAAAATGTGGTCCTAGTGCCCTTATATACGATGAATTATATTGTACCTTAGATCATAAAAAATTTATATCTTTGTGATTGTTGGATTTTTATATCCATGTCCTCTACCACTCTTCATCAGAAGTTTATGGTTATTTTTCTCTTCAATATCCATATTTTCAACTATTTTGTCCTCTGTGGAAACCCAGTGCTGAGTTACATTAGGTGAATATTATGATTTTAACTTCCCTTTTTAAAATGAATTTTTGGTATTCCTTTTTACTATGTGGGTTTCTGTGAAAGAAACGTTCAAGTAGTAAACCATTTATAACCCCGATGGATTTCGAGGGTGAAATTCCTTTTAAGGGGGGTAGAATGTAACACCCCGAGATTTTATGAAAAATATTCTTTTTAATTTCACTGATGTCTTGTCTTTTACACTACACCAAAAATATCTTGTGGTATATGTGACACCATATTAGCTAGCAGTATACGCAATACTATTCTTAGCTCGTGTTACATACAATTTCAAGTTCGTTTTGTGGAAATTATTCTAGGCAACATTAAGTATATATTTTGTTTAATGTATAAATGAAATAAGTTTTGATTATGTTATACCGAAAAGCAAACAGATATTTTACTACATGAAGCCCTAACTTGGCTTGCATTACACGCAATCAAAACCTTCTTCGATAGCGTGTGTAGTACGCAATACCAAGTTTCACTAAACGAGATATTATTATAATATTATTATGAACTAGTTGTTATGAATAGTAATACCCACTTTTTGAAAATTTCCCATTCAAAATAGACTTTATTTTTGGATTCAGAATATCGAAATTAGTCTACGGTGAAATTTTGGTATTTTTCTGAAAACATTCAATTTTTGATTAATAGTGAAAACACTAGGTTACTATTTAAAACCCGGTATTTTATTTAAATAATTATTTATTTTATATTAATTTATTTTAGGTCAAAATTTATACATAATTCCTACATTATTTCAAAGTAATTAATTTAATTCATTTTATAATAATTTTAGATATATAAAAATTTATTTAACTTTTCACAGTCTTTTACCCACCTCCAAGGAGAATTTCGAAATTCACATAAAACATAATTCTACCTCTTATGTGAGTGGAATTTAGAAAATATGAGATACATGGTTAATATCAAGGACTAAAATGTGGTTCAATGAGATGAAAATAATTTTTGGTAAATAGTAGCTTTTTACTTTTTTTCACCACGGTTAAAAGTAAATCGAGTAATTTTGGGTAAAAATGATATTATTATTACCCTAACAAATGTCTTAATTATATTGGATATGTTTAATTCGACCAAAAACAACTTTATGAATAAAATACTACCATTTAGGTCCCCTTGTATTAGATTAGGATATTTAATATTATTTTATTTAAAGAAGATTTAAAATAGTTAAAATCAAATTTTAATAACTAAAACATTTTTAATATAGGGTTATACATAAGATAAATTCGACTATAAATATTCATTAGAAAGATAAAAATATTTAGTACATAATGGGTTTTTATTTATATATTTTATACATTAAATAATTTAATTTATTTATGACACAATGATTATGCAGTAATTATCTTATTAATGAAATATTAATTTAATTGATGTTATAAATACTCAAATAAATGAAATTTGAGACTTTTTATGAATTAAAATAATTTTATAGGTTTATATGACATGTTAATATTGATTTAATTAACGTTTTTATAACTAATAATTCTGTTATAATTTTCACAAAAATCAATTACCGAATAGTGTCAAAATTGACATAAAATAGTTTTAAAAACAAATATTATATTATAAATTGTAATTTTATTCCAAAAAAATATAAGGCTCGGAAAAAATGACTTAGATAAGGATATATATATTAATAATGAACCACCTGAGGTTATTGTTTCTTGTTATAGTAAGTTTATTAACCATATAGTGTATGAAAACAAGAAGACACGGTAGAAGATAAATTATTTAACATAGGGTTAAATCTAAATGATAAGGTTAAAATTGTAACCTAAACTTGTCTAGAATCTATTGGATGAGAGGATGTCGACCCATCCCCACTTTATCTTTGAAATAAATCAATTTTGAGCTATTATAAACCGAATATGACTTTATTATAAAATAATATATTAAGTTTTTCCAAAGGTGCCCCTCTCCTCCCTTATAAAAAGGGCACCCCTTCCCTCTTCTCTTCACAAACTTTTGAGCCTTGAAGCTCTGCCAAACCAGGCCCATTTCTCTTCTACACTTCCCTAAAAACATTCTATAGATTTTGGTCATATAAAAATACCAACTCTACATCCTTAATAGAAGGGTTAAAGGAGGTGCGTCGAAGAAGAGGTAATCTCTTCTTCCGATTCTCTCAAGTTTCTTTCTTCTTCTACTTCTTCTTCTTTAGTAGTATCATTATAAAGTAATAACTTAAGTATTACTTATATAATTATATGTTATTATAAATACAAAAAAACCTTATTTCACCTTCTATCCATCCTACGGAAAACGAAATCATCGCGCGTGCGTACGTACGGAATACCATCTCCACATCATGGTGTAATCTATTTTTGACCACCACCATACATGGATGGGTATAGTGGTGTAAATAAATAACTATATATGATTATTGTAAAGTGATATTGATTTTGAAATATTATACATATGCTTCAATAAAATTTCACGATCATGGGAATGATATCATCGCTCAAGCGTACGTACGAACTACCATCTCCACGACGCGATGAGATTAACTGTCCATGTTAACCATTCATAAATGATTATAAAGTATATATAATGAATAATAATGAAATATATGAAATAATAATTATAATGGATTTATGTATATATATATATATATATATATCTATTTCATCTACTTAATTCCATTCAATTTAATAAGGAAACGAAAACAGCGTTCATGCGTACGTACGGCCTACCGTCTCCATGAACGGTGTATTTCATTCCATTTATCGATCTATCATATATATATGTATATGATGAATATATAATATATAAAAATCATTTTATACATTCTGGAATTAAGTAAATTAGGATATAAGTAATAATATCAAGAACAACAAGTTGAAACTCGTACGTTAAATGAAACGATTTTACCCAAAACGGTGCTTCAACATGGAATTTACAAAAGAACGAGTAATATAAAGTCATATGTGGACCATATATGATATCATAACAATGAAAATGATTTTTTAATAAGTCATTGAAATTATTTAAATAATTATACAGGAGGTTCGGAAACATACGAAGCAAATCGGACATAAGGTAAGGGATAATGTTGCAATCTCAATTGTTTTCTATCCGAGAATGCTTATACGTATGTATTTACTAGGGTTATATTTATCATCCATGTCCAAGTTTTATAAAAATGTTTTTATGTATGTTTAAAGTGTTTTTTAACCATTTTTGAATTTTACTACATGCTATGTAAGCAATCATTCTTTTTTTACCATACGAGGTACTTTTTGACTTTTCTGACAAAAGTACGAGGAGCATGTTGTTTTTTACTTATACGGAATGAATGGATTTTTAGGGTTTCATAAAACCTTTTTTTCATGAACATTAATATACAATATTTCACGACTATTTTCCAAAAAATCCATTTCTTTTAGAATTTAATGGCATTTTTTGAAAATAAAATGATTTTCAAGAAGAAAGGATATTTTCATCAAGAACTCATTTCAAGTGATTTATCAAAACCATTTTCCATCTAAGATGAAATTATTTCATATGTGTATGATTCAAGTATAATGTATCTATTATTTATATGGTTTAACGTTTATTTTGATGGAATACTATACATTTTTTTATATGGATTATGTTATGATGGAATGATGTTTGTGAAACCCAATTTATTCTTTGGGTAATGATGAATGATTTATGATTGTTTTGTGGAACACGTAAGAATGATTTCAATATGAGATGGGTGGGACCTATATCTCCCTCAAATTCATTGGGTAATGATTATTATCTCCTGAGATAGACATGGCAGGAACGGTATGTTAAACCAGTTCAGTAATACAGGACTGGAACGAGGAGTGAACTCGATTCAGAAAGGGACTTTGTCCACTAAGATGGTCTTGGAAGCAATGCCTTGGCTACTATGGAAATCATAACATGTTCTCAATGGTTTTCCACAAATACATGTTTTCTTCCCATGCTATTTTATCGTGATTAATGTTTCTTTATGATCTATACCTTATTTACTTCCATGTTTTATGTCATTCACCAATATTTGGATGTTTAAACATTATGTTCATGTTTTTAAGTTCAAATGTATATGAATTTTTTTATTTTATCCATGATTACCCTTACTGAGAATTTGAGCCCACCCTTTATTTGTTTTATTTTCCACAGGATTTAAAGAAATGTTTTAGGTAAGAAAACCAAAAAGTGGAAGATATTTATGGGAGATGTTGAAGAACTTTCACCATGATTAGAAGATTATGTTCCATGTTTCCAAAGACACTAAACTATTATGGTCCTTGAGTGTTGGTTTCTGTAATGTATTAAGTATTCCGCAAAAGTAATGAAATTTCCATGTACGTCAAGCTTCAGGTCTCCACAATTACCTTATAAAAACATTATTATACAAAATATGAAATCGATTTGGAATATTCAAAATGGTTAAATATTAATTTTTTAATATTTTTTAAATACACAAGGAAAAATCATTTTTACAGAAATGGTTATTTTAGGAATAAAATGTTTTATACCAAAAAAGGTATAATATTGATTACCAGGGAATTTATTGGATTAAATTTAATTATATGAAAAATATGTTCTAAAAAATTAAAATCAAAACAAAATATAACCTTTTTAAAACAACAATAAAAAGGGATTACTGAATGTTTTTTTTGTTTTAATAAATACATTACATAGATATCCACATTGTTAAGCATATATTTATATGCTAAATATTATATTTGAAAAGGAATTATAATACTTATTAAATATATATGTTTTTAATAATTTTTTTGTAAATTTAATGTCATTCTTATATTCAGATAATTTCATAAAAGTGTATTATTTCTAAATTTGGATTTTTTCACTATTCACTGTAACGTCAACAATTTTTAAAAATTCAAAAAATTATAAAATTAAAATTATTGTTTAATTAAACCAAATATGGAGTTCATTTCACTAAATTATGATTATAAAATTCATAATTTTTCCTTTAAAATAAAAACGAAAAAATAAACAAAATAAATGTCTATAGAAAAACAACCCATTTAAACTTTAATTATTCTTAATCTCATGTGATTTAATTTATACCATTAAAAAATGAGAACTTATTTCCTAGTAAATAATAATAAAATTTAATTATGGAAAAAAAATTCAACTTATATTTCATAATGAGGTTACATTAACTCGTACACCCTAAACTAATTGATTGGTTACGACACTTATATTTAAATGACAATATTTTAATACTATATCATAGTTTGTTTAATATCGATATTGCTGGAGGTATAATATATCAAAAATGAAATTTATTTAAAATAATTTACATTGGAAAAATATTTGTGTGCTACATCAAAAGTAGTCTAAAATGAGATAATTATTTTTATAATGGAGGCATGACTAAGAAAGTATCATGCCACAAAGAACCCTATGGAAACAATTTTTCTTCATTAACCACATTAACCATCTGAGAATTGAGCTCATATCTCCAATGAATATAGAACCCATGTAAAATCTAAATGAACATAATGTACATTTAACAAAATTCAAAATAATCTATATCACAAAAGGGGAGAGGTTTCAACTCATGAAACCCATCTTCAACAAGAAACAATAAGGGCTATCACCTTTTGTAAAAAAATGGTAGGGACGATTTATGTCCTCATACCCTGATGAACTTATCACTGTTTACCAATAAGAATATAATCCTTCATAATTTACATTGTAATTTAAATTTTTTCCACATTCCTCCTTGCCACCCAAACCAGACACCCATGAAATTCCTATGGCCAACCAAGTAAATATGAATTATAGTCATAAAATAAAACAATCCTAATGAAATATAATCAAACACCACAAAATCCCTTACAACCACAATAACAAACACATCAAAATGTAAAACAGAAAAATCATCAGAGAAAACATTTCACATAAGTAACCTCAATAATCTCAATCCATTCGAGTCCCAATTTTCATAAATCCCAAGTAAACCAATCTTTAAAAGTTACTCTACATAATATAACATAGATTATTTGAAGAAACAATCTAAAAAATTCATTACCTCATAAATACCATCATGACTACAGAATGAAGGATGGTAAATCATGAATCCCTAGAGAAAGGATGGTTCTGGATCCACCACTCTATTTTATGACTAATCGGAGTTAACAACTGGAAGAGTTACACACTAAATGTCTAGAGGATTCACCCTATAACACATCCTTGTTGACTGACTTTACAATTTTTCTCAAGACCATTATTGGATTCAAAATAATGTATCATAAATCATGATTATAAATAATATATTTTTCAATTTCAATTTTAAGTGATCCTAATTCATTTCAAAGAAAAAACCATATATATTAATTCTCCTAATAGAAACAATAAAAACAACCTTAAAACATTCAATTTCTCGAAAAATTCCCCATTTTATTTGGAAACACTACCCAATTTTATAAAAGCATGAATTATTAGAAAAAAACACAACCCCCATTACAAGATATTGGATTACATTTAAAAAAATCAAGAAAAAATTTCATTATAATTTATCATATTTCTAATGGAGTATGAAAAATAATTTCACAAAATCACAAACTTGCATTGAAAATAACCATCGTCTTAAAATAAACCACATGAACTTTATAAAAAAAATTTATTTATACAACACTCCATGAGATCAATTAGAAAACCAAAACATATTGTGAAATTTTAATTCTAATTTGAATGATCTCTATGAAAAACCACTTTAATTCCATATCTCTTCCATCATTTCTATATTACCTTTATAAACATTTTGTGATTCGTATATCTAAATCAAACAATTTTATAACATCCCACAGAATTAAAAAATAACTTAAAAAATTTTAATACCCTAATTTAGAATCCAAATAACTTCATTTTATTATCCTTTTTATTATATAAAAATATTCTAATTAATAATTAAAGTGAATGATTGATCACATTTGAGACATTTCACAAGTATAAAATTCCATTTGTTAATATCCTAACATATGTTTTAAAAATATAAAACCACCATTTTAAATAATGATGTGAATAAAAAATGAACATAAATCAATTAATTAACTATAAATCCCTATAAATTAACCACAATCTGATGGAGATATCTTTTTGAATCAATATAGAATGTATGGGATGCTCATCAACACACCCATTTAAAAAATAACTATTTATGGTTTGGCATAACCTTTTGAATAATCCATGAATCAACCATTAAAAAATGTTTTAATGACTCGATGAAAAATATACATGGGATCCACATGGTTTTTTAGGCCATGTGGGATAACCATGAAACTCTACATATTCCACTATTCTCATCCCAAAATCAGTAACGATACCCCCAAATTACTAACACACTCAATGGGGTTTAAAATAACATTATATAAAATATGAATACATTTAATATAATCACAAATGTATTCAAATATAATATTTATATCTATACTACCCATGGTATGTCATGGATTATGGTGAGAATGATCTATCTTTACTATCCATCCACTTACCGTTCAAGTTTCCATGCCCATAACTCTATACTAATTAACAAAACACATAACAAGGGGGATTCAAGAACTGATGACATTAGAACAATAAGGATTTAATTCCTTTTTTAAATTAATATATTGGACTGACTAGAAACATCAACCAACCTAGTCTTATGTATGTCCTGAAGGGAATTCTGATCCATATGGACTGGTAGCTAGTTCTTTGGTACCAAAAACACAAATATAAATTATTGAACCCTTGGTATATGAATAACCACATCATGTTTCCCTATTAAAAAATTATGCATATCCAAAATATAAATTTAAATCTCATGGATAAAATAAGTATTTTCAAAAAAATTGAAAAACTGAATATAGTATATACATTAAAAAATATATAAATAAGATTAATCCCATCACAATATAAAGTCATCACAATAGAATAAATATCATTATCTAAGGAAATACAAAATAAATTTTTACGACAACATGGATTAAACATAAACATTACTAATGTAAAATGATGGAAAACTAAATCACTATAGCAGATCTCCATGTGACCCATGGTGACTCAACTCATACCATCTATAACCAAATCAACATGAATATGAAATCTGAAATAGATCAATTCCTCATCACTTTAATGATAATATGATATCTTTGTAAACATATTATTATATATATTGTGGGGACAAAGCCAATGTAGTGGGATTTCAAAATAGATTTTGTGTAATTTCGATCCAAATACAGTTAATAAATTTTAATTTTAACTGTATAAGTAATAATAGTTTGTTATAATAAAAATGATAAATACAACATCACATCATGAAACATTGCATAATACTCACCCATTTTCATTAGAAAAATACGAGAGACATGATACATTATAAAATAACCTTCTTAAAAGATCCAAAATAGTTTTGTTAAACTTTTATAGAAAATAAAACCATTAATTCTTCATAATATAGACAATTTTTTTATTAAATCCCATACTTAAAATGTATTTATTTTCATTCCATTAGAAACACACATTTAAATCAATTTTCAAAATAATCCAATAAGTACAATTAATAATTTAATACATTCATAAGGAAATTGATAATATAAAATGAAAATATAAAAATCACCAATCATTCTACCAAATAAAAATTAAATAAAACCCAAATAATACATTATACAATCCAAGAAGAACTAAATTAGAATAAAATATATTTTAAATAAATTCCTATACCTAGTTTAGGATCACCCTCCATATTCCATGGACACTCAAAATATAATATTAGTACTAAAATTTTAAAAAATATCAGTAATATATACCCCTTGTGTCCGTTAGGATAAGAGAAACCACCATTTAATTGGTGCTAAGAAAGAGGAATAGAATGAAAATTGGGATATTATGGGCATATAATTCAAAATAAAAATATAATATGTATAAAATATTCCCAAAACTAATAACTTATCATAGAAACTCTCAAGCTTTTACCAAATAGTAAACAAACCAAAATAGAGAGTTAAAAAGCATTCAATCGCATATAAAAGAAAATTGGGAATCTCAAATTGGTAGGCTACACAATCTATAAAAGTGTATGTTAACCATATGGGGGATACTAAAACCATACAACATTAATCACATAGTTTTACCACACGGTTTACCCTAAACATACACCAACTATTTTGTTCACCCTCATCCAAAAAATCACACATATAGTTTCCAAGAAACCCTACATAGTCATAAAAACCCTGTTTTATTTGTTCAAAATTTGACTGTGAAGAAATTATATTACAATTTATTATTAATAACATGGTTCCCACTAACAATGGACAAATTGTACAATTTAGGAAAACCCCAAAATTTTCAAAATATCCAGCATGGAACTTAAAAAAAGTTAAATTATCATAAAATTAAATAATTTATAAAGAAAAAAATTTAATAGGGGAGTCACATTCTAAGTATATGTAAGTAAACATTTATAAATAATAATTTTTTTAAGAAAAAAACGATGGACCAAGTAAAATGAGAAGACTCCCTATAATAATATCTAAAATAAAATGATTTTTGGACTAGGGAATGGTCATTATTTGGAGTTATTACAACTACATCATTTTAACATCTAATGATTTCAGAAATGTTGAACATTGATTTGAATTTCTATTATTATACTACGAATTCTGTAGATTCTGAAATTGGATTCCTTATTCAACCATGTTACGTTCATTTATCTCTTTCCTAGGACAGAAATCAGTTATTTGTTAAAATTAGCACTTCTGGAACTCCAAATTATATTGGTTTATTTTCTTCACTGTAGAGAGTTATAATAATGTATAAAAAGAAATACAGAAGTATATATATGGTTATTATTCATGAGTCATTGTAGAAATAAATTTATATTCCAAATGTATTAATGATGTTGACTAAGATACTATAGAATTAAACATTAATATTTGAATATAATATTAGAGACTATTATCTTTCTATGTATTACAATAGTAATGGTCAATTGAAAAAACCTTACAGGAGAACTAAAATTTCAGTTATTAAAAATATTTTTCACTCAGAATATACCTAAGCAAGATATTTTTATATTAATGATTAATAAAGGAAAAGAAAATATAAAGTCTCATCCAATGTATATTCAACCAAATAAGGCTCCTCAACTTGATTTATCTATCTTAAATGATTAAATTATAGTAGATGGAAAAAAATACATGATGAATGAAGTCAATGATAATCAAATATAAAAAACAATAACATACATGTAAAAATGATTACACACCAAAATATACAGAGGGGTAGTTCACAAAGGATTGTTTGGGGAACTCATAAAGAATTATGGATCTAATAGATAAAATGGGAGACTATAATACGATTATATCTTATAATAAATTTGAATATACTTAAATTTATTCTAAAAATTATTCATAAAAAATTATTCTACCATTGAAAATAAGGACGAGGAATCTCAACATGATATGTAAAAGATAGCTTAAATAACCCAATATAATATTAAGAAATTTGTTCCTAGTATAACATTAAATTATTACATAAGTAGGATAGGTAAATAAAAACAAAGGAGTTAATCAGGCTGAAAATAATCTCATGCCCCAAGAGTTGGTCTCATCCCTTCAAAATAATTTTTTTAATTTTGAAACTATCATGGAATGAATAAACATAAAAATTCTTTAATTTCCATATTTCAACTAAAATATCATATTGTGTTTTTAATTTCACATAAAATGATTCAATTTAATTGGGTTGACCTCATAAAAAGGGAGGTTCATTATAATGTCTTCAGTTTGGTTTACGTTCACTATTATCAAACCTGGTGACTATGTAAATCTGTCATGTTTCCATGTACACTGCAAGATGCCGAGTAGCGGTGAGGATCATAATAATATTAGTGGGATACTTTATCCTCATGTTTTGATAACCCTAAAAACAATGTAACATCAAACTCAATAATTAATCATTATAATATAACAATAACATAAGATAGAAATCATTAAAAAGTGTCTACCAATATTAAATATAAAATTTCATGTTATAGAAAAATGGTATATTATAATAGTCATATGAACTACATGATTATAAATAGGATCTCCCATTGGAATTTCATATAGAATAATTTCCAAATTAAATTATATTAATGGGATCCCTCTATAAAAATGCATATGATTCTTCGACAAATCTTGTCTCTGATATTTTATCTAGTGTCTGAGCTCAACCATTCAGAGAAAATGGGTACTCTCAATTCACTAGGTCACTAGAAATTAATTCGTATTCAGTACCAAGGTCTTTAGGTTGGGTTTGAAGATGACATAGTAGGTTACCACCTATATTGTTTAAAACAAGTATAATAAAAAGGTATAATATAATTATAAAATCATCGTAAAATGATAAATAAATGACTCATCACATCAAGGTTTTCTTCGTAACTAATCAAAAAATGTCCATATATGTTTTGGATAGATCTGAAATGGGATTATGTACTAATATTTTGAAGGCCCCATGAGTATAAATGTTGTATCACTCTTCACCTCATACTCATGTTGAATAATAAATAACAAATATATACCACTAATTTAATGTTACATCTCCATGAAAAACCACTGAGGTTAATGATTCATCACTAAATAAACTGTAAGGTTGAAAATGCATCAGATAGTGACTGAGGTATCATAAACCCTAGGTGTAAAATATACAACAAAAACTGGTCTCCCTGGGAATGATAAACCACCAATGAAACTACCAAAGGTGGATTATGTGTATTTGATATCACACTATATGTTAAAAATATAACACCAGTACATGTATTTATATGGAAATAGAACCATTGAGGCATAATCAATTTGTTGATAAGACACCATTGATATTAATATCTAGGTGGATCATACCATTTTTTTAAATACTCTCTAGGTGGATGATACCAAACCAACATGTCGAGGGTGTAAAATTCCTTAAAACTAACCATATATAGGTGTATATATTATAACCCAAACATCATTATAAATGTAACAAATGTATCAACAAATTAATATTAACATATATGATACTAACAAATATCCAATCTAGATTATGCACCACCGGAGCTCTTCTCAAATGGGATGAGATACCACTATCATACTAAATGATCATATCATAGAAATATTAATTATTTACAATAAATATATAGTATTTTTTATTATTTAACACATAAAGTGTCCAAATCATTTTCCGTTAACATGCTCAAAATATCATGGCTAGATTTTCCGGACCCTTAGACTGTCACATTCTCATGCTTCCCCTTACCCTACAATGGCCTATGACACCACATGATGATTCAATGTTTAGGTATCAATCATAGATCACCTATTTTGGGTCGATGTTAAGGTTCCATAATAACACCCATAAATAAAAAAGTCATTGATGGCCATAATTTTGATTCACACCTCATCTTGGGACACTCATGGGGAAAATAGTTCTTAGAAAATCCAAGGGAAGTGAGAAAACAATTATATGGATTAAATTTAGTATTGGTCACATGTTTGACACATATACAACATTATATAATAATTTCCACATGTTTAAATTATAAAATTAATGCAATGTACCACCTACCAATACCTAAAAAGTTTCTACAAGCTAAAAACCCCCAAGACAATTCCTCATTTTTTAATCAAATTTGGGTAATTTGAACATTGTATAAAATCACAGATTTTTAATGGAAGACTTATAACTTTATGAAAAAAATATAATATAGGTTATTTTAGTCTTTAGACATACCAATCAAGAACTCCTACAAAATAATAATTAATTATTGAGCACATATGAGAGAGAATAACCCAGGGGAGGAGGATAATGGGACAGGAGAGGGATGGACATTGGTTGATGTTAATGAGGGGGGAGAGTTTTTATTTAATTATTATTTTTTATAAAAAAAATTATTTTGGAACTTCATACCTTACTTTTCTTCACTGGGTACCCACACGAATGCCACTAGGAACATAGTGTCCCTTTAGATGGTACTTCCTCCCATACTTAGCCAACCAGGTACAACTTACTATCCAATTGGTCACGTGATAAATTTTTTTAATCATTTTAGATTTCATGTAACCCCATCCAAATTCCCAAAAAATTACCACCAATCACTCTCCAACACCAATATCTTTATGAAATCCAAAACAAACATGTTTTGGAAAAACATTGACTTAAATAATATCTAATATTTGTGTTGGTTGATACAATAATTGTTTCAAAATATTCAAAATTAATTTCACTAAAACTAGAGTTAAATCATTGTGGTTTATTCTTATAAATTATTATAATGTAAATGAAATTTATAAAGGAGAATAAGGAATTATAATCAAACTATCCCATAATGAGGATTATTATTTTATATCTATGGTTTTTTTCAATGAAAACTATATTAAAATACGGGATTCATTAAGGTAAATGGAAAAAAATAATGATGTCATTGACCAAAAAATATGTAATATTTTGTGATTTTAATTCAATATTTGAATGTTTTAAAATGTATTTTTATTTTTATATTAGGAATGATTCAAATGAATTTCAATGGTTTATTGATATTATCAGTATTATATCACGTAGGTTACCAATGCGAGGGAATTGATTCATTGGTAGGAATTTTTAGATATCATTTATTTTAAATTATACTCTTATTACAATTTAATTCTATTATCCACTCTCTATAATCTCTTCCTCCACCATAATAAAAAATAATCAAAACAAATAACACATGGGAAATCATTATAAATGTCAACCTCGATTGTAAATCTTACACTTTTCCATGTCTAACCTATTACTAAGCCATATATTTTATAATCTCTATAAATATAAATTTCCAAAAAATATAGTAAACGTCTCATAAAATTATTTATAAGGTAACATCCACTTCTTGAAAGTGTCATATAGCATATAGTTCCCAAAAAATTATTTGTGGAATTATTTATAAAATAGCCACTAGATCTTTATGATTCAACTTATGTAATTTAGAAGGAATCATATATCCAATTGGACCACAGATGCATCATTATCACATAATATATATTCCTTGAGGAATACTTCAACTCTTAATGAATTTTTAATATTTCATCATGCATGTCATCTTATCTCAGCTATTTTTTAGGATTATATTATCATGTAAAAGATATTGAATGCATGGAAAATAACTTCTGCCACATAATTAGAATGAGTTCGACGATCAATTGATGAGCTTTATTACCAAACCCACTTTATAATTCATTACAATAGTGCATGATGCTGTTATCATATTTTTTTACTTCAATTTAGCTGATCATTAACATGGTAAGTACTATGGTATCATCCCAATTCATGAATAAATCATTTCATATTTTTTATATTCCCATATTAATAATGAATAAAATTTTCATAATAGAATATAGAAACATTCCTTCATTCTTGATTTTATAAAATATCCATAAATACAAGTTTCTTCAACTACAATAAAA
Organism: Viscum album; assembly: GCA_963277665.1. Lineage (NCBI taxonomy): Eukaryota > Viridiplantae > Streptophyta > Magnoliopsida > Santalales > Viscaceae > Viscum > Viscum album. The sequence continues at coordinate 2,042,284,362 of OY728126.1, read as the reverse complement.
TATTTAGAATGATGAATTTGAAATCACCATGATAGTTTCCCCCTCAATCTTATCCTTTAATCACCCTTAACGTAGCATTCAAACATCCATAGAATCTTGTCTTCAATCACTTATTTTGATAGAGAATGTGATATTTTGGAATTAATTCACAGAAAAGATAGTTATCTAATTTATATTTTAGTTATTCAGAGAATATTATTCTATAAATATTATTTTATTTCATATATCTTATTAATTATTACAGAATCTCACATTTTGGTAATTTGTGATGTCTTATGAGCAGAGGAAGAGTATTAAACCCTATATTAGAAGTATAATAAACACCATGTGATGTCTAAAATTTCTCTATATAAGTCTTGTATATGTCTAGAAATTTATAATGAAAAGATATAAAGTCTTATGAAAAATTCATGAGACATATAATGTCTGGTTAATGTCTAACAAAATAAATGTGAATCGATTACATTGAGATTTAAAATCTAAATAACTTCATTATAATGTCTAGAAATCAAAGAGAGCGTAATATCCTTGTTCAATTTTATAATTTAGAAAAGGTCCTATGATAATTCAATGACATGGCCATTTACTACTCTAATAAATATATTTTCCCAATAGTCCTGAATATGATAAAATCTTCATCTAATAAAATTAAATCAATATCAGATCCTTCTCATACATCTAATAATATTTCAGAATTCCTATATAGCATCCTTCATAGATTTTATATAATAGTTGAAAACAAATAAAATTCCATCAAAAATGTATTTGGATACTTTAATCTCCCTCTTAATATTTATTTCCCAACATTATCAACACATACCAAAACATAACAACTCGCACAACAATGATTAAATAGCAATGTATCTCAATAGTGAATTATCATTCACCACATCAATGTTTAAATTTATTTTTCTATGATAATGTCATCCCTCGGTGAAGAAACGATCCATGAAATAAGACTCTCTTCCACTCAATTAGGGTGATCAACAATTAAAATTTTCTACACTTTAAAAAATAAACAATCCACTAAATAATTAAAATATATGAATAATAAATTCCCCTTTTTTAGGAAGAGTGTTGTGAAACCACTTCTCCCCCTTTTATAGACTAATCCAAGGGTAAGTCTGGATACCTTCTCAATGTTTCATAATAAATAGAGAAGGGTAAACATAAATGGTCAACCTCACTATCACAAACATATTTGAAGGCATATCCTTAGTAAATATTCCTTAAAATTGGCCTTGGGTGGGAATAAATTCTAGTTTAATATGGCCATTATAATCTCTCTGTTTGAGTAAGTGAAAACATATATGAATATAACGGTATGATGATTGTTATACATGATTTTTATAAAAACAAATTGATGTTTTACCAACACAAAAAAAGAGATATTTCCATATTTACCCTCAAATCCTAAATATTATACTTCATAAAAATCATTTCATTAAAATCAATGGTTATTGAAATATTTTCTACCTATGTGGTTTTTAATTTGATTGAGTTCTATTTCATAAAATTCCAATAATCATAACCCTCACCTTGAAGAACAATAATCCTTATGTGGTATTTCTATTATCAAAATCTATGGAACAATCTCCACATGTGTAATAAGAATGAATCCAATTCTTCCCTTTATTATAATGTAACCAATAATTCTATTTGTGCATGATATATTTGAGGACCCACTTCTTAGTTATGATATACTATTCTATTGGGTCACTCATATATCTAGAACACTAAATCAAATAATGTACAATATCTGGTCATGATGTAGTGAGGTAAATTGAGATATTAATCTGTCTTAGAATTTTAATTTGATTTATATTTTCACTATTACAATCCATTAAAATCTCAACACAACTAGTATAGTTGTTGATAATATCATTGAATACCCCTTCATAAACATATTTAACAATTATCTTATAATAATATCTTGGGATAGGAAAATATAAATTTCTACTTAAATAACTTATTATCCTATTAAATATCTCATCTCCAAGACATAGAAATATCAAAATGGTTCATTATTGGTTTATAAGACTCAATAAAAGAACTCAATTGATCACTTGAAAAATTATCATCATTATCATAAACAATAAAAAAATAATTACTCTTATTCATTATATATATATATATATATATTCATCGTGTTTTTCTTTCGGTATGTTTAAATCCTTCTAGATCGTATTGTGCTTTTAATTCTACACAGTTGGGGAATAATTGGACCCGTATAAGACCTTCAAATTGTCAACCATTAAGAAACATTTATCTAAAAACAATACCATTGTATTATCAATCTATTACTCTACATTGAACTCACCAGTTAGTAAGGTATATTTGACATCAATAAAATATTTTTTGTAATACATATTGGTGGTCTAACATCCCGACATAAGTGCCACTAAATGCTTCCCTAATATGGTGGGTAATATGGACTCAAGTGATTATCCATATACATTAGAAGACTCTAACTTGAAACATGGGTCTAAGGTGTTATAGTGGGGAGACTATAACCTCAAGTCGAAATCACGTAGTGATTTAGTTATTTGATAAATACGAAGAACCATATTATAAATCAAATACAGTAAAAAACACCTAGAAAACTGTAATAATAATTAATCAAAAAATAGGCATGTACAATATGATGATCATTTCATGTTTCTACAATGTAAGAAAACAGTTATAAAAACACCCAACACAATACATATAACAAAAAAAACAAAAAAACAAAAATGATTTATCTCTCGATAGCATCATGATCATTGCTCTTTTTGATTCCCCTCTTCTCCTAAACATTGAAGATTTCATTTATCATATGGTGGAAAATTTCCACATTCCCTACCTATATCCAAGAAGCATATCTTATTACCCCGATGATGGAATAAATTTTCTATGAGAATGATCTTATTAGGGCACCACCAATGTTGTCATTACAAAATACAATTAGAGCAATATAAACATATAAATTGTGAAATATTTGACAGATATAACATTAAATTATTTAAAGTTTCACGAATATCTGATCATGTATAGACAAACATGTCTCCTTATAAACAAAATTCAAGCAACCATAATCATGGGATACTCTAATGAATAAACAAACAAGTGATATTTTATGGTATGCATACTTGTGTAAAATATCCTTACCAGGGATATCTGTAAGGCATAAAAAATATCCCAAATGGCCAAGCATTTTATTCATGGGTCAAAATCCACAATACACAATCTATGTAATCAACTATAATCATCCACAATGGCCCATCTGTGTAATCAATTGTTATAAAACGAATGGCTAGATCCAATGTATTGAAGACCAATGCTTCCACATTTAGTTCTATGATCATATTGTTGGAAACTTGGTAATGGATTTGGAAGAGTCAAGGGATCTGGTATAAATAGAATGTATAATGTGATTCCTTGTAATCTAGATCTAAATAGTAGTAATTCTCACAGAATCCAATAGAATAAGGATCATAGATATAAATATGTCCAAGGCATCAGAAACCCGAGTCAGGACCCATAGAGTAGAAATGTTCGTGGAATACTGTGAAATCAGGATCCATAGATCACATCCATGGCATATAATAATAGGTAAAAATGGTGATAAAAACATTAAAGAGTTAATTTATTCTCATTTTGTATCCCACTAAAATTAGTGAGGTCACATGAACCAAATAGGGTGGTACAATATATTGAAGATTTAATGTCACACCACATCAGGGGCCTAGGATAGGGAAAAAACATCCCATTAGCCCAAACGCACTATCAGGCAACCCAAATAGGCTCCAAATCCTTATGTAAAGGAATTATATTAATTTTAATGGAAATTATAGAGATCTAATCATGTGGAACATCTAAAAATATTCATATAGAACATAAAACCTTGATGTAATGGTATATAACACATACCGTATTCACCTGGTTGAAGCCTCATCCTATATTGACCTCTGATTCAGTAAAGATCAGTAGAAAATGTAGAATTTGATGAACAACCATAAAATATGGAATGAAATAGTGCACCAAAATTACACTTTTGAGGATAAGGGAAATGGATAAAGGTGATATATGAATATGAAACTCATTGCCACAGATCTAATGAGACTGATAGTCGACAAAACTGAGTTAAAATGGTGAAACATAACCAATGACTAGATCATATATTGATAGGGATTCATGTGAACATATCATGTATCAGAGAAGAGAGTTATTTTTTTAAAATGATGCCTTGTCACTTATTTTAATATTTTTCTCAGGTATTTACATGGTGTGTAAATTCTATTACACATCTTGTAATTCCTCGGGGAATCCCCTAGTAAAACCTCTTTACATATAATGGATTTTTCTTTCCAATACATTACATATTGTTTATTTAATACCCACTATGTATTCCAAATACACCGCCATTAATTTTCTTGGTACCAACTTACAACGCCTCTTCCTCTCTTTCCCAAAAACAACCCAACCAGCCTACGACCCAACTTTAGGGACAAAGCAAAAAATGAGAACTTCAGAAGAGTCTAACTATAAATTATAGGATTCATACCTCATTAAAAACCTTGGATCATACAATATCACCCCCTTATAAATTAATCATTAAATTACCCTTCCAAGGGTGGTGATGAATTATCTAAAAATAACTCATGCCCCTGATAATGTACATCAAGCTCCCACTCCCAAGTCTTATCATGATAAGTGGTCCGACATATTCTTCCTCTTCTTCCTCTAACCATCATAGGGGTGATCAGAATGGCCTTCCTAATAAAACTATATAATATTACTTCTATATATACTTTTGATATCTATTGTTGATGAGAGTGGAACTGGGAGTATATTTGCCTCTCATCATCCACCAAAATAAAGGATGCATGTTGTTAGTGTATCCTCAGGTAACTAAATATCATTCACTAACAAGGTATCAGTATATGGGTGGAATGTTGTTCTTAGATTCACATCAGTACCCAAATCTCTTTGTAAACTTTTTACAAATAATGTTGTAAACTAGGTGTCCCTATATGATTCAAAAGTACGAGGAATCTCATGTTGGTGCACAATCTTATGGATATGAAATCTCCTAAACATGTTCATTGATATGTTCTCCCTAATTTTTGAGAAATAAGATACATTCGTGAGTCTGTCCACATGAAACCACACATCATCACTACCTTAAAGAGGCTTCTGAAACATAGTCCTAAAAACATCCCAAAATCATCCCATTTCCACTTGGTAATGGGTTACAACTATAAAATCCCTGATGGTCACTGTCATGACCCATCCTCGGGGCCCGTGTCGTGACTACCCTAAGCACGCCTACCATAGGACAGGGTCTTCCGACTAGCACCAAATGAGAATCACTGATAAAAATGGAAGGAATTGCCTTTAATCCTGTAAAACACAATGTCTGAACACAAGCAGTTGAAGAAAAAAAGACTAATATAGAAAATAATGGTGTGCTGAAAGTAAGTGTTCCAGTATACAAACCCAGCTGAACAATAAGTACAAGTACAAGTAAAAATGTAAAACCACTCCTAGATCATCCACTGGGGAATATTACCTGAAGGTTATGTAATGATCTCGAAGAACTCGTCCCTGAGGTATGTTCCGTGTAGTTTTAGCTCTGAGATTCCTCCCTTCCTTTACCCTCATCCTCGATCACTGCTGACCATCATCTGCACAGAACAAAACTAGGTGTGGGCAAAGCCCATGCAGGGGTGAGTATAATAATACATAGTAGGGGACCCCGATACCCCCTAAGGACTCCCAGAATCCACTAAGGATAAAATACAATTGTAAGATAAAATTTAGAAGTTTCATCCATCCCTACATAGGTATATGCCCATACATATACCTATGTTACCAATCACAGTCCGGCTCCAAAACTAAATCCCAAGCCCAACCCATTAACACAATATAAGTAAAGTAAATCATCTCAATGATAACAACTAAAATTCATAACTCATCTCACATAGGTAAAAAACTCATGTAGAGGGGTAGAGATGATTAGTTGTATCCACTGAATCATCTCCTCTATCAAACCCATGTAGGATCCTATAACAGTATCATAACTTTTGAACCCATGGAGTATCCAAGTACAGAAGTCATCACTGTCGAACCCATGGAGGATCCCGGTCCAGTAATGTCGTTGTCAAACCCATGGACAATCCTGGTATAGTATCTTCACTTTCGAACCCACGGGGGATCCTGGTACAGTAGTTGGTCCACGTAAGATCATATCCTCTTAGTCGCAACCAGCCATAGGGTTCTCGCACATAGCATGATCGATTCCAGGAGGGTCTGCTCTTCGATCCATGTGTCGATACATCATCTACAATGAAGTTTTGAGTTGATGTATCTCATAGTTCCATATCTTCATAAGTAACTCAATGCGACAAAAGTGCTTCAATCAGACGCCCGCCCTGTGAGTTATTGGCATTTCCGTTCCAGCGGCCCGGTTGGTTTTTAGGTTCATACCAAACTGAATTTACCCCAAATATGTTCAATCATCAGGTAGGGTATTCCAAACGTACCTTCTCGTTCTATTCTTTTTGTTGTCGCAGATGAGTCGTCGATCGAACACCCGTAGCACAAGATATGGTAAAAAAGGTGTAAACTGGCCAATCGGGTTCGGACTGGGGTCTGACCCGGCCCGAAGGGGTGGCCTGGTTAGAAGGGGTGTCCCATCCAGAGGGTGCCCCCACCCTAGGGCGGCCCGACACGAGGATGACCCGGACGAAGGCAGCCTGGCAGCCTTCCATAGCCATGCCCAGGGGGAGGCACGCACCCCCGAGCACTCAAACGACTATGCCATTTGGGTTTGAGCCGAACCCGGTGCCAGGTGGTGCCTGTCCAGCACACGTTGGACACGATGGGGTCCCGCACCTCCCAGCTAGCCCGAGCGGCTAGTCGCTCCACACCACGGTGCGGTGCAATGGCACCGCGCCCCTATGTCATGGATCGTCCTGGCCGTGACCCTCTGTTGGACTCTACGCGGCACGACGACACTGCTTGCCTCTACCACGGCCCGCCCTAGTCATGGCTCTCCTTCCGCATGGCCCGACGGTGTCGTGCGCTCTTGCGACCCGACAGCCTTGCGCTGCCTGTTTTCTTCACAGCCATCTCGATGCCAGCCAACGTTGTTCCGCCTCCGCCGTCAACACAAATAGAACAACAACAAGGGTGGAGGTTCGGACCGTGTTCATGCGGTCTAAGCCCTCCTCTTAAGATGACATCAATCAATTAGAAGTATCATAACAAAATGATGAAGAATGGAGGGTAATATCACATACATAATTCAACCCCTACCTCATATTTGTCGATCATTGACGGTTGATGGAGAGGAGAAGTGAGCGTCGGTTTTTTGACGTCGGAAAGAGTCTGGGTAGGAAGAATCATTGGCATTCATTGCGGTCAAATACTTCTCTTTTGGCTTCATCAAAGATCGATGAAGAAGTTCTTCATTCTTCGGTGGTGTATAGTGTTCTTTGTTGGAAGGATGAAGTTCTCCCACTCAAAGCTCCACCAAAAGGTTTTCCAACCCAAAAGTAATAGACTATATATTATTTTAATGGTTGGAAAGATTTCAAAATAATTCAAAAGGGTTCCAATTAATTAAAAGAAGTTAAATTAATTAATTGTGAGGATTGTAAGAAAATTAATGGGGGAAAGGTAGAGAGTTGACATCCCACATAAATGGGGAGTTAAAAGAGGGGTTTAAATCTCGTGTGGGCCCCACCAAATATATCCTTCCATGGGAGGATATCTGTGGGTGGTTCCACCAACAAAACCTCCAATGGGAGGTTTGGGTGTCATGGACCCCACCTCCAACCTCCCCTTGGAGGATTAAACCTCCACAAATAAAAATAAAGTAACACTTTATTTTTATTTTATTACATTTAGAACCCCAAAAACTAACATCCATTCTTGTCCGAACACAACTATGGTCAAGGTATCACTATGAAATCACTGACACTACGAGTTCAATGGTGCCCTCAGATTTTAGTTTTGAGATCCGGTTCAGATGGTATAAAATCCATATCATACATTTATTGATCGTACCCGAACAAAACTTCATAAACTGATTCCATACACACCATGCCTCAGAATCAAGCGGCGTAAATTTTCCCAGACTCGTAAAAATACCATTAAATTATGAAATAAAATTCCACTAAATTTCCAGGTCGTTACATTCTCCCCACCTCAGGGCTTTACATCCCTGTATACTATAAATCTAACTAAGTGAACAAATGGGGGTACTGATCACACATCTGAGCCTCCCACTCCCATGTGCTCTCTTGGAGGTTCATGTTCTGCCAACAATCGCACACCAGAGGTTTCGACCGTGCATGAAGGACCTGATCTTGTCGATCCTCAATCTCCACTGTAACCTCTATGAAATTTGCCTCGTCATCGATGTCCATCTCTCCAAGTTTGATGATGTGGGAAGGGTTGTGCACATATTACCTTAGCTGAGGTACGTGGAAGACACCGTGAACCTAGTGCAACTGAGGTGGAAGTGATAAGGGTTATGCCACCTTGCCTACTTCACTAAGGACCTATAAAGGTCTTATGAATCGCAGATATAACTTTCAGCCTCGACCAAATATCTATAGACCTCGTCGAGGTGAGACACGTAGAAAGATGTGGTCGCCATCCTCAAACTACAGAGGTCTCTGTCTCCTGTAAGAATATGCCTTTTTATTGCTCTGTTGTAACACCCCAAGCTTCTACGGTACGTTTCCCTTTGAATAATGCGATAGCGTGTGTTGTACGCAACCTCGAGTTCTAACACACACCACAACTAATTAAACTAGCCGTTGTGAATAGTAATACCTACTTTTTGAAATCATATATATTCTATATTTCAAAATGGACTTCATTTTTGGATTAGGAATATCAAAATTAGCCTAGGGTGAAATTTTGGTACATTTCGGATAACTTTCATATTTTGATGAATAGTGAAAATTTCTAAATTTTAATTAAAAACAACTTTTTTAATCAAAATAATTAATAGTGATAAATTATGAATTTGAGTGGTTTTAAAGTATATTTAGAATATATTTTTACCATTCAATTTAATTTTTATCATTGGACATAATTTTACAATTAAACCGAACATAAACAAGTGTCAATCTTTTGATAGTTATTATCTCTTAAAAACACGCTTTTTGTTTTGACAGCGGGAATTAATTTTAAATTAATTTCTGCCACTTCTGTGTTTTGAATTTAGGAAAATGGATTCCATATTTGGAATCAGGATGTTCAAATTTTGTAAATAGGTAACTTTTATTTTTAGACATTTTGAATAGTTACTGTGGTAAATATTTTATTTACCATGGTTAAAGGGTAAATCCGGTAAATAAGGGTTAAAAAAATAATATTATAATAATAGAAAATTACCCTAAAACGTGTCCTAACCTTATTGGTGGACACATACCCGACCATGGGCATCCTTTGGTCAATTTGGGGACCCCTTGGAGCCACTTGTATGTGGTAGGGACACTTTATATTAATAAAGTTAAAATAAAAATAAAAATGGCATAAGCTTACATCTTTTAGAAGAACAATTTTTACATAGGGTTATACATGTTGGATTTTCGATTATAAATATTCATTAGAAAGCTAAAAGGATTTACTACATAATGATATTTTATTTATAATTTTTAGACATTATATAATGTATTTTATTTATGACACAATGATGATGCAGTAATTACTAAAATAGTGAAAAATAAAAATAATTGATCTTATAAATACCCAAATAATTATAATATGAAACTTTTAATGAATTAAACTAATTTTCTATGATAATATGATATATTAGGATTGATTTAATTGACTTTGTTCGAAGTAATCAATCTGTTAGGAGTTTCACAAAAATCAACTATTGAATAGTGTCAAAATTGACATAAAAGAGTTCTTAAAACAAATATTATATTATTAATTGATATTAAATTCCTAAAAATCTAAGGTTCGGCCAAGAGACTTATATTATGATAGGTTCCTCATTAATGGACCACTTGGGGGTCGCTTGGATGTATATAGTAAGTTTATTAATCATATTATATAAAAATACAAAGAGACATTGTAAAAGTGAAACTAATTAACTTAGAGTTAATACTTAAAGATAAGGTTAATATAAGTACCCAAACCTGTCTAAATTCTATTGGATGAGTTTTTTTCGACCTATCCACACCTCATCCTTTGAATAGTCAACTTTGGAACCTTTGTAAACCGAATATGAATTTATTATAAATTAATATTTCTAACTTTTCCAAAGGTGCCCCTCACCCTTCTTATAAAAGGGCACTCCTCCTTCTCATTTCTTCACACCTTCAAAGCCTTTTGGTTCGGCCAAACTCTGCCCAAATACTCTCCCAACATCCCTCAATACAACCTAGAGGCCTTAGTTTGATCAGAAAGCCATCCTAAGGAGCCCTTTTGATCAAATCAAAAGGAAGAACCCGAAGAAGAGGTAATGATTTCACCACCCTTTTCTAAGTTCATTTCTTCTTCCACTTCTTCTTCCTTTGTTCTTACCATTCTGAAATAATAACTCCAGTATCTCACATATACTGTGATGTTATTATAAATATGGTACAATCATATTCAGTATTCTATCCACCCTTTGAATAACATGTCACCATACGTGCGTACGTACGGCTTACCGTCTCCACGTCGTGGTGTAATTGTTATTCAATATAATATTATTTGGATGGGTATAATAATGATGTGTAACTCATGTAAATAATAAATATAACATGTTAATGATTCTGTATATATGATATACCATCCATTTATATATTATTTTAATATCAAAAGAATGATATTGTCGCTCGTGCGTACGTACGGACTACCGTCTCCACGAACGCGATGAGATTCATTCTCCATCGTATCCATTCAAGTATAATTATCATTTGATGATTTAAAAATGATGTTTAAGGACTGTATATCATTCTGGATATGAATAAGATACAACAACCATGGCTTATGTAACAAAACATATAAAAGAAAATGAGTAAGTTAACTCCCGAAACGACGATAATTCTAAGATATTATTAACAAATCAATGTTAAAAGATCATATATGATATCATATTAATATATATGATTCTTGTATAATTTAATAACAACTATTTCACCATTATACAGGAGGTTAACCTACCCCAACCAAGGAAAAGTACAAGGTAAGGGTTATTTCACAATATCTTCATTATCTGAGGTTGTTTATACGTAATAATCTACTGGGATATCTTTATCATCCACATCCATGTTTCTTAAAAATGTATTTCAAAACATTTTTTATGGGTTAAAGTCATTTATACCCTTGTTTTACTTTTTATAAGAGGTTTATAAAGGAATCTTTCCGTCATTTTCAAAACAAGGTCCTTTTTAACCTTTTCGACTGAATTGAGGTAAGAATGTTCTTTTTAACTTATACGGCGGGTGCGGTTATTTTCCGCCGTTATAAAATCTTCGAAGCTTTCCATACAAGCTTATAAGAATATTTTCAAAGAAAATGTTTTATTTTATATGGATCTTAAATGATTTCAAAATAAAAGGAGATACTTCTTTAAAAAGAATTTTGATTTCATCTATGTCAACATCCTTTGATGGATTTTAAGATTATTTGAAGTTGATTTATTATAATACAAAACTTCTATATTGTATTGAAGTTTTTGTGATATGTTTGACTGTGGATGTGCTATTTTTATACCATTCATAGTTTATGGTGAAATTATTGACATTTCGTATGCTAGTTTTAATACGAATGTTTATGTTATGTTTAAACCTTTTCATATGGGAATGCATTGGACTTAATAAGTGACGGGTGGAGCCCGATATAGCTCCTCGATGCATCGGTAGGTCTCATGAGACAAACTAGTGTCTTGGCACAAGGCCTTGACAAAATCTTATTTGTAGTCTTGGCACGAGGCCTTGGCTATGTGGTTATGATAGTCTGGCATTATGCATTTCCAACATTATGAAAGTGGTTATTGATATTGCATGTGATTATTCGATTAGTAGAATATCCATGTGAATAAGTAAATGGCATTATTTCATTTTTATTTTTGCCATACTATGTTGAAGTTCAATTTTAAAAGGCTTTTGTTTTAGTAATTCATTGCCTTAAATGTTTATGCTTATTATGAATGTTCCGCTATATTGTTATCCTTACTGGGCATTTGAGCTCACCCCTTTTCTATGTTTTATTTTTCCCAGGTAGTGAAGAAGTAAATTATGAATGACTTGCAGGGATATTATGAGGGGTTAATAGTGTGGATATGAAGACTTTATTGTTGTAGTAGTTTTTCACTTTAAAATGTAATGTAAAACTTTATGATTATATCTAGTGTTTCCAAGGCTACTAAACCAATCGGTCTTTCGGGATTTGATCTTTCTTGTGATCATGCCAATGTTATGTAATAATGCACCGACTCTGGGTAGCTGGGGTCGGGGCGTTACAGTTGGTATCAGAGGAAGTTTAGTACAAACCTTGGAAGCTAGATTTAGATAAACTCTGATTAGAGCACATAGTCCTAAGATGAACTTTGAGGATTAATATAGAAGAACTTCCTAGAATTTTGGTATTGTAGAGACTTTGTGAGTTTTCCGAGCAATACATCCCTGTCTGGATACGAGCAGGTAGAGGCGGCTCTGGCACAGATGTACCTAGGGGTAAAACCCGAAAACACCGCTTTGAGCTAGACTCGAACGGGAACTGGTGCACGACAACGGGCCTTGCTGCACTCTTGGTTACGACACTCCCGGGGGATATGCTTAGGATAACTCTCACTTTCTTTACAAATCATTATGAAGGGTTTATGAGTATATACTTCCTCAAAGAAAACATATTTATGATTATGGATTATATCCATAGATAGTTCAATTTATGTTAAGTGTTTTATAAGTATGGGATTATGTATTTTGATTCATAAACTGATCTAGTTTATGCCGTTGTTTAGAAATGGCGCCTAGTGGAAGAAATGGAAACCGTATCAATGCACGCACTCCATGTAGGGATTGCCCTCCTGCTCAAGATAATTATAGTGGGGCTGGTGATGCAACTGGTGCTGATCAGCTAATCACCGTACTGGGACAACTTACTCAGGTTATGAATAATAACCTTACCCGTATGGAGCACCCTGATCCGCAGCGTGGAGGATCAATGTTAGATCGATTCATGAGACAACAACCACAAACGTTCAATGGAAGTACAAATCCCTTAGTAGCTGAGCAATGGATATTTTCCCTAGAGAAAATATTTCAGGCTTTGGGGAGTAGTGAAAGGGAAAAAGTTACCATGGCAGTTTACCGCCTCACTGGAGATGCTGATCAATGGTGGTCATTGATTCAAAACATGAAGGAAGATGATGAAGTATCAAACATGGAATGGAGGGAGTTCAAAGATCTGTTTTTAGAAAAATACTTTCCTCGCGACCATCGAGCAGATATGGAAAGGCAATTTCTGAGTCTGAGACAAAAGGAGGATGAGAATGTCACAAAGTATGAGGCTAACTTTACAAGGTTAGCGAGGTACGCTGGTGATTATATTCGCAACCCAAGAAGTATGATTGATCGTTTCTTTGATGGGTTAAAACCATTTCTCCGTCGAGCATTAGTCTCACAATCCTTTTCATCGTACGAAGACATTGTCTCATGTGCTATCAAGACCGAAAAGGAATTCTCTAAGTCTTATGACTTTAAAGCAAAGCAAGAGAAGAAGAGACCTGCTGATCAATCTGGGAATGGAAATAAGGGGGAGAAGGGAAAGGTTGAATATCCATCTTGTGGTAAGTGCGGGAAGAAACACCCCGGTGCTTGCCTGAAGGGAATGGGAGTCTGTTACAAGTGTGGTGAAAAAGGCCACCAAGCTCATGATTGCAAGGGGAAGAAGGAAGCTACCAACGTTCAGTGCTACAATTGCAGGGAGATGGGGCATTATGCAAATGCATGTCCTAAGCGTCAGGAGAACTTACCTCAGAAAAGGCCAAGGGATCAAGGCCAGGCTTATGCTATCACTACTGCTGAGGTAGAAACTCCGAAAGACGTGGTGGCAGGTAATTTAATGGTTTCCTCAAGTTTAGCAAATGCATTATTTGATTCTGGATCATCGCATTGTTTCATATCTTCCCAGTTTGCTAAGAAAATTAGATATTTCCAATTTGATTTAATAAGGGAGTTGTCAGTTAAAACTCCTAAGGGAAGTATCGTTGCAACAAAGTTTTGTGAATCAGTCCCCATTAGAGCACATAAATTTTCTTTATCTGCTGATTTCATCGTCATACCTATGATTGAGTTTGATATAATCCTCGGTATGGACTGGCTTTCGGACTATGATGCGAAGATTTATTGTAAGAAGAAAGAGGTTACGATTCTTGATGATAATGATAAGGAACACCTTATTTTTAGAGCAGAATCGTCACCACCTAATTCTTATTTAGACCCACCCCCAGTAGCTCAACTTAATTCAATTATTGGGGAGGAAGAGAATGAAATAACTGTCGGTGAGGAAAGGAATGTTCAAATAGAGGATGTACCTGTTGTGAAAGAATTTGTATATGTATTTCCGGAAGATTTACCTGGACATCCTCCAGAACGAGAAGTTGAGTTTTCTATTGATTTGATTCCTGGATCAAGGCCTATATCGAAGACCCCTTATAGAATGGCCACTGTAGAGTTAGTCGAACTAAAGAAACAACTAGAGGAATTGAGTAATAAGGGATTTATTCGCCCTAGTGTTTCTCCATGGGGAGCCCCTGTTCTTTTTGTTAAAAAGAAAGATGGATCTATGAGGTTATGTATCGACTACAGGGAGATCAATGCTATAACGATAAAGAACAAGTATCCCCTACCTCGTATTGATGATTTATTTGACCAACTGCATGGAGCTCAATACTTTTCAAAGATTGACCTTCGATCTGGATACCATCTGTTGTGTGTGAAGAAGGAAGACATTCCGAAAACAGCATTTCGAACCAGGTACGGGCATTACGAGTTTACTATAATGTCGTTTGGATTGACTAATGCACCCTCTGTATTCATGGATCTGATGAATAGAGTTTTCAAGGAGTATCTCGATGAATTTGTGGTGGTATTTATTGATGATATCTTGGTATACTCCAAAACCTACGAAGATCATGAAAATCACTTGCGCATTATCTTGAAGACTCTGAGGAGGCATGAATTATATGGAAAGTTTAGCAAGTGTGAATTCTGGCTTCAGGAGATTTCTTTTCTTGGCCATATTGTCTCTAAAGATGGAATCTCTGTTGATCCTTCTAAGACCAAGGCAATCCAAGAATGGCCAGCACCTACGAGTATAACTGAGGTACGTAGTTTTATTGGCTTGGCAGGTTATTATCGACGTTTCGTCCAGAATTTTGCCCGATTGGCTAACCCATTAACGAAGCTCACACGTAAAGGGGTTAAATTTGTTTGGACAAAAGAGTGTGAAGAATGTTTCGAAGAACTGAAGAGAAGATTAGTCAATGCTCCTATATTGACTCTACCATCGGGGAATGATGGGTTCGTTATTTATAGTGATGCATCAAAGAAAGGACTTGGCTGTGTCCTTATGCAGAATGATAGAGTTATTGCCTATGCATCACGACAGTTGAAAATTCATGAACAAAACTATCCTACTCATGATCTTGAGTTAGCAGCTGTGATCTTTGCTTTGAAGATATGGAGGCACTACCTCTATGGTGAAAAATGTGAGATTTATACTGATCACAAGAGTTTGAAGTATATTTTCTCACAAAAAGAACTCAACATGAGGCAAAGGAGATGGCTTGAATTACTCAAGGATTATGATTGCACGATACACTACCACCCGGGGATGGCAAACAAGGTGGCAGCTGCTTTGAGTAGAAAAGACCATGGAGTTTTGAACAATATGAGAATTGAAAGGGATCCAATTTTCATGGATCTAGTGAAAATGGACATGGGAATAACCAGGGAAGGTGAAACATCAATGCCTTTTCAAATGGTTGCCAAACCATCTTTACTAGAAAGGATTAAGAGTTCTCAGACCGATGATGACGAATTCCAAAAGAAGATTAAAGCTGTGAATGATGGGAGATTGAGAGACTTTGTGTATGAAAATGGAATTTTGAAATTCGGGAAGAGACTTTGTGTTCCCAATATACCTGATCTAAAAAGGGAATTGCTGGGTGATGCTCATAGTTCCAATTTCTCTATACAACCTGGGAGCACCAAAATGTATAGAGATTTGAAGGAACATTTTTGGTGGGACAACATGAAGAGGGAGATTGCTGATTTTGTGTCAAGATGTATGGTTTGTCAACAAGTGAAAGCTGGAAGGCAACAGCCTGGAGGAGTCATGCAACCGCTTCCCATACCGGAGTGGAAATGGGACAATATTACAATGGACTTTGTCATGGGGCTACCAAAGACTCCTAGAAGGAACGATGCAATATGGGTTATTGTTGATCGTCTTACCAAGTCAGCACATTTTCTTGCTATAAGAGAAGATCTACCCCTGGAACGTCTAGCAAGACTATACATTAATGAAGTTGTGAGACTTCATGGTGTACCCCTATCAATTGTTTCGGATCGTGATCCCCGTTTTACTTCAAGGTTTTGGAAAAGTCTTCAGAAATCCCTGGATACTGAACTTCATTTGAGCACTGCTTACCACCCTCAGACAGACAGACAATCAGAACGGACTATTCAGACCTTAGAAGACATGTTGAGATCTTGCTCACTTGACTTTCAGGGTATGTGGGATCAATATTTACCTCTGGTAGAATTTTCCTATAACAATAGCTTCCATTCGAGTATACAAATGGCACCATATGAAGCGTTATACGGAAAGAGATGTTGTACACCAACCTGTTGGGATGACGTTGGTGAAAGAAAACTTGTAGGCCCAGAACTGGTGGAGGAAACGGTGGAAAAGGTGAAGGTAATCCAAAATCACATCAATGCAGCTCAAAGTAGGCAGAAGAGCTATGCCGATAATCGAAGGAAGGATTTGGAATTTCAAGTCGGTGATCATGTTTTCCTAAAGGTATCTCCGTGGAAGGGAGTCATACATTTTGGTAAGAAAGGTAAATTGAGTCCCAAGTACATCGGACCTTTCGAAATTCTAGAACGAATTGGGGCTGTAGCTTACCGATTGGCAATGCCGCCAAGTCTCTCCAAAGTTCACGATGTGTTCCACGTATCTCTGTTGAGAAAATACATGCCTGACCCAACGCATGTACTCACCTATGAGGAATTAGAACTGGAACCCGATCTGTCTTATTGCGAAGAGCCCGTCAGGATTCTTGATACAAGAGAACAAGTACTGAGAAACCGGACGACGCGTCTGGTAAAAGTTTTGTGGAGAAATCATAAAATGGAAGAGGCAACGTGGGAACCCGAGGAACTTATGATGAAGAACCACCCGAGTCTTTTTATGCAGTAATACCCTAGAAATTGCGAGGACGCAATTATTTGAAGGAGGGGAGAATGTAACACCCCAAGCTTCTACGGTACGTTTCCCTTCGAATAATGCGATAGCGTGTGTTGTACGCAACCTCGAGTTCTAACACACACCAAAACTAATTAAACTAGCCGTTGTGAATAGTAATACCTACTTTTTGAAATCATATATATTCTATATTTCAAAATGGACTTCATTTTTGGATTCGGAATATCAAAATTAGCCTAGGGTGAAATTTTGGTACATTTCGGATAACTTTCATATTTTGATGAATAGTGAAAATTTCTAAATTTTAATTAAAAACAACTTTTTTAATCAAAATAATTAATAGTGATAAATTATGAATTTGAGTGGTTTTAAAGTATATTTAGAATATATTTTTACCATTAAATTTAATGTTTATCATTGGACATAATTTTACAATTAAACCGAACATAAACAAATGTCAATCTTTTGATAGTTATTATCTCTTAAAAACACGCTTTTTGTTTTGACAGCGGGAATTAATTTTAAATTAATTTCTGCCACTTCTGTGTTTTGAATTTAGGAAAATGGATTCCATATTTGGAATCAGGATGTTCAAATTGTGTAAATAGGTAACTTTTATTTTTAGACATTTTGAATAGTTACTGTGGTAAATATTTTATTTACCATGGTTAAAGGGTAAATCCGGTAAATAAGGGTTAAAAAAATAATATTATAATAATAGGAAATTACCCTAAAACGTGTCCTAACCTTATTGGTGGACACATACCCGACCATGGGCATCCTTTGGTCAATTTGGGGACCCCTTGGAGCCACTTGTATGTGGTAGGGACACTTTATATTAATAAAGTTAAAATAAAAATAAAAATGGCATAAGCTTACATCTTTTAGAAGAACAATTTTTACATAGGGTTATACATGTTGGATTTTCTATTATAAATATTCATTAGAAAGCTAAAAAGATTTCCTACATAATGATATTTTATTTATAATTTTTAGACATTATATAATTTATTTTATTTATGACACAATGATGATGCAGTAATTACTAAAATAGTGAAAAATAAAAATAATTGATCTTATAAATACCCAAATAATTATAATATGAAACTTTTAATGAATTAAACTAATTTTCTATGATAATATGATATATTAGGATTGATTTAATTGACTTTTTTCGAAGTAATCAATCTTTTAGGAGTTTCACAAAAATCAACTATTGAATAGTGTCAAAATTGACATAAAAGAGTTCTTAAAATAAATATTATATTATTAATTGATATTAAATTCCTAAAAATCTAAGGTTCGGCCAAGAGACTTATATTATGATAGGTTCCTCATTAATGGACCACTTGGGGGTCGCTTGGATGTATATAGTAAGTTTATTAATCATATTATATAAAAATACAAAGAGACATTGTAAAAGTGAAACTAATTAACTTAGAGTTAATACTTAAAGATAAGGTTAATATAAGTACCCAAACCTGTCTAAATTCTATTGGATGAGTTGTTTCCGACCTATCCACACCTCAGCCTTTGAATAGTCAACTTTGGAGCCTTTGTAAACCGAATATGAATTTATTATAAATTAATATTTCTAACTTTTCCAAAGGTGCCCCTCACCTTTCTTATAAAAGGGAACTCCTCCTTCTCATTTCTTCACACCTTCAAAGCCTTTTGGTTCGGCCAAACTCTGCCCAAATACTCTCCCAACATCCCTCAATACAACCGAGAGGCCTTAGTTTAATCAGAAAGACAACCTAAGGAGCCCTTTTGATCAAATCAAAAGGAAGAACCCGAAGAAGAGGTAATGATTTCACCACCCTTTTCTAAGTTCATTTCTTCTTCCACTTCTTCTTCCTTTGTTCTTACCATTCTGAAATAATAACTCCAGTATATCACATATACTGTGATGTTATTATAAATATGGTACAATAATATTCAGTATTCTATCCACCCTTTGAATAACATGTCACCATACGTGCGTACGTACGGCTTACCGTCTCCACGTCGTGGTGTAATTGTTATTCAATATAATATTATTTGGATGGGTATAATAATGATGTGTAACTCATGTAAATAATAAATATAACATGTTAATGATTCTGTATATATGATATACCATCCATTTATATATTATTTTAATATCAAAAGAATGATATTGTCGCTCGTGCGTACGTACGGACTACCGTCTCCACGAACGCGATGAGATTCATTCTCCATAGTATCCATTCAAGTATAATTATCATTTGATGATTTAAAAATGATGTTTAAGGACTGTATATCATTCTGGATATGAATAAGATACAACAACCATGGCTTATGTAACAAAACATATAAAAGAAAATGAGTAAGTTAACTCCCGAAACGACGATAATTCTAAGATATTATTAACAAATCAATGTTAAAAGATCATATATGATATCATATTAATATATATGATTCTTGTATAATTTAATAACAACTATTTCACCATTATACAGGAGGTTAACCTACCCCAACCAAGGAAAAGTACAAGGTAAGGGTTATTTCACAATCTCTTCATTATCCGAGGTTGTTTATACGTAATAATCTACTGGGATATCTTTATCATCCACATCCATGTTTCTTAAAAATGTATTTCAAAACATTTTTTATGGGTTAAAGTCATTTATACCCTTGTTTTACTTTTTATAAGAGGTTTATAAAGGAATCATTCCGTCGTTTTCAAAACAAGGTCCTTTTTAACCTTTTCGACTGAATTGAGGTAAGAATGTTCTTTTTAACTTATACGGCGGGTGCGGTTATTTTCCGCCGTTATAAAATCTTCGAAGCTTTCCATACAAGCTTATAAGAATATTTTCAAAGAAAATGTTTTATTTTATATGGATCTTAAATGATTTCAAAATAAAAGGAGATACTTCTTTAAAAAGAATTTTGATTTCATCTATGTCAACATCCTTTGATGGATTTTAAGATTATTTGACGTTGATTTATTATAATACAAAACTTCTATATTGTATTGAAGTTTTTGTGATATGTTTGACTGTGGATGTGCTATTTTTATACCATTCATAGTTTATGGTGAAATTATTGACATTTCGTATGCTAGTTTTAATACGAATGTTTATGTTATGTTTAAACCTTTTCATATGGGAATGCATTGGACTTAATAAGTGACGGGTGGAGCCCGCTATAGCTCCTCGATGCATCGGTAGGTCTCATGAGACAAACTAGTGTCTTGGCACAAGGCCTTGACAAAATCTTATTTGTAGTCTTGGCACGAGGCCTCGGCTATGTGGTTATGATAGTCTGGCATTATGCATTTCCAACATTATGAAAGTGGTTATTGATATTGCATGTGATTATTCGATTAGTAGAATATCCATGTGAATAAGTAAATGGCATTATTTCATTTTTATTTTTGCCATACTATGTTGAAGTTCAATTTTAAAAGGCTTTTGTTTTAGTAATTCATTGCCTTAAATGTTTATGCTTATTAGGAATGTTCTGCTATATTGTTATCCTTACTGGGCATTTGAGCTCACCCCTTTTCTATGTTTTATTTTTCCCAGGTAGTGAAGAAGTAAATTATGAATGACTTGCAGGGATATTATGAGGGGTTAATAGTGTGGATATGAAGACTTTGTTGTTGTAGTAGTTTTTCACTTTAAAATGTAATGTAAAACTTTATGATTATATCTAGTGTTTCCAAGGCTACTAAACCAATCGGTCTTTCGGGATTTGATCTTTCTTGTGATCATGCCAATGTTATGTAATAATGCACCGACTCTGGGTAGCTGGGGTCGGGGCGTTACATCTGTGCAGTATTCATCCATTCCTAGATGATATGAACCTTCTTCGTCATAGCCTTCACCATCTCTGGTCCCATAAGTGCTGACTCCCCTGGGTCAGTCCAGCAGAGAGTTGACCTGCAAGGTCAGTTGTAATGTGCCTCGAAAGGTTTCATTACGAGAGTGGAGTGGTAACTGTTGTTATACGCAAACTCTACCATGGGTAAGTGATCCTCCTAGCTACGACTGAAGTCGAGGACGCATGCATATAGCATGTCCTTGAGAGTCTGAATGTTCTTCTCAGTCTGACTATCCGTCGAGGGATGGAAGGCAGTGCTCCAGCAATGCTACATCCCGAAAGCCTCCTATAACCCCTTCCATAGCCGAGAAGTGAAACAAGGGCCTCAATCAGAGATGATCGTTGATGACACACCATGAAGTCATACGATCTCATGTACGTCGGGGCTCCCCAAGCTCACAACTGAACCCAGCTCTCTAATCTGTAGGAAGTGGGCCGACATGGTGAGTCGGTCAACAATCACCAATGTAGAGTCGTGTCGTCTGGATGTACGTGGATGTACTATCATGAAATCCATGGATATCCTATCCCACATCCACTCTGGGACCTCTAAGGGTTGAACTAAACCTGTTGGAACCTGGTGCTCTGCCTTCACTTGCTGATAAGTGTGGCATTGTGAGACAAAATCCACTACTTCCTTCTTCATACCTGGCCACCAGTGCTATCGTCAAAGTTCCCGGGACATCTTCACCACTCCATGATGTACCTCTAGAGGGGAATTTTAGATCTCCCACAACACTTCCTCCTGAAGTGCAACTCGTACCATAGTGCATCCTCTAAAGAGGATGATGTGCTCCCTACCTTCAGAAAATCCATCAGGTGCCTGCCTTGTGGATATATGAGCACATCTTGTCTTGCAGTCAGCATTCCCACACTGTGACTCCCTTACTCACTGAAGAAGTAAAGAAGTCACTGTAAGAGATTGTAGAAAGGTTTCTCCATCCTGATCCACAAAGGATTACTGCAACGTGGACAGCTGCTCAGTCGCCTCTCGTAGAAGATGAATACCAGTCCTCCTACTGAGTGCATCAGAAACAACAGTCCCCTTCTCAAGAGTATAGACTATCTCAAAGTCATAGGCATGGAGGGACTCGAGCCAATGCCACTATCTCAGGTTCAGGTTCTTCTGTGAGAAGATGTACTTAAGACTCAGGTTGTAAGAGTAGACTGTAAAACACTTGAACATCAGATTGTGTCACAACATCTTCATGGTGAAGACCACTGCTACTAACTCTGGGTCATGGGTAGCGTAGTTCTTCTCATGCTGCCTCTATTGATGGTAACCATAAGATATCACAACTCTCTCCTACATCAGGATGAATCCGAGCCCTGTCCTTGATGCATCGAAATAAACTACGTACCCAACACCCTCCTCTAGTATCCTCAAGATGGGTGCACTAGTCAACCTATCCCTCATCTCCTAAAAACTCTGCTGTCATCTCTCTAACCACATGATGTGTTTCCCCTTCTTTGTTAATGCTGAAAGTGGTCCTGCAACTCTGGAGAAGTCTGGAAAAAATCTCTGATAGTACCCAGCCAGTCCTAGAAAACTCTGTAATCGGTCACACACCTAGGTGGCTCCCATAAAAGTGCTTCCTCGATCTTCGTTGGATCTATTGCAACTCTAGCCTTTGAGATGACATGTCCCAGAAAGTGTACCTCTTGGATCCAGAACTAGCACTTGGAGATATTACCATAAACCTGGTGCTGTCATTTTGTTTCCAATACTACCCGCAAATGTTAGGCGTGCTCCTCCTATGTAGCTATGTAGATTAGAATTTAATCGATGAAGACTACCACAAAGAGACCAAGATATGGCTGAATGATCATGTTCATGAGTCCCATGAACACTGCTGGTGCATCGGTTACACCGAAAGGCATAACCAAGTACTCATAGTGGACATAACAGCATCTTAAGGCCATCTTATGAAAATATTCATCTCATACTCTGATTTGGTGATAGTCGGACCAGAGATCTATCTTCTAGAACCAATGTGCTCCCTTCTGCTGATCAAATAGGTCATCAATCCACGGGAGTGGGTACATGTTCTTCAAGGTCACCTGATTCTGGTGCCGATAATCTACACACAGTTGCAAGACCCCATCCTTCTTCTTGGAAAACAAAATTGGGGATGACCAGGGAGAAATACTAGGTCGGATAAATCCCTTCCCCTCGAAGTTCTCCACCTGTCCCTGCATCTAACGATGCTCCGCGGGAGCCATCCGATATGGTGGAGTGGATATCGGTGTCATCCTAGGGTGCAAGTCAATGTTAAATTCTAAAACTATGTGAGGAGGTAGTTTGGAAACATCATTAGGAAAGATATTCACATACAGATCCCCCACAGTAGGAAAACTCGGACTCCGCACATCAACTGCTCTGAGAATGAGGCAATCCAACAGATGTATGATTTGCCGCCCCATCCTCTAGGTAAATCCATCCTGTGCTTGAAAGGCTCCATTCTCACCAGTGAAGGTAAACCTCATCCCATTCTCTCAGACACACCACAATTTCCACCTAATGCAGTCAATTTGAGCATGAGAGGTGGATAACTAGTCCATACCAAAGATGACGTCGTAATGCCTCGACATCACTATGAGGAGATCCCAGCAGAAGCTCTCACCTCATACAGTATCCTCACACTGTCGGAACTAGTGCATAATCTTTGAGTCTACTTTTGTAGGAGTCTATAGTTGTAAGGATCAAGCCAACAGCTCCATCAGAATCTCTGAGATCTAAACGAGGGCAGAGGAAATAAAATAATAACTCAATTGGTGTCTATAAGTACTGCACCATGGGTAGAGTATACATATATAGTAGCTCAAATCATCTCAGATGAGCCGTGGCCATAGGCCTTGACTGCTTAGAGCTGAGCCCGACCCTGTCCGCCAGCTCTCTGTGGTCGGGGTGGACCTTCTGGTGGTGGTGGTGGTAGGACCTCAAAACATCGTCCACAACCTGTTGCTCGGCCAACTCCTCTACCTCGTCTGCCTGCTCCAGGAAGACCACCATGGTCAAACCTCTGCCTCTGCCTGGGGGGTCCCTATACTGTACACTTCTCATCTGCATAGTGGGTCGGGCAGTCACGAGCCATGTGACCATGTCCGCCGCATGCATAGCACTGCATGCTCTTCGTATGGCTTGACCTGTCTTGTGTTCCCTGCACACCCGAACCTATATCCTGGGGTCGCCTACCTAATGGCCTGGTCTGGTTGGAACTCTGCGACTTCTATCTACATCTGGATGAAGAAGACTCCACTACGTGTCGTCCTGTGGTGGGTCTCTCTGCTGGTGACTACTGAACATGATAACTCTCTACATTAAGGGCTCGCTCCAACACCCCCGCCTATGTCAGAATGATGAGGGAGATCATCGAAGCCCGGATCTCATGCCTGAGTCCCTACTCGAAGTTTCGGGCCATGAATAATGGGTCTCATACCATATCTATATAGTAGTGTGAGAGGTTGGTGATCCTAGATGAGTACTGTGCCACCATCATTCTACCCTGTTGCAAATGAAGCAGCTCTTGAATCTGCACCACACAAAGTGTGGCCGGATGAAACACTGACTGGAATAGACTCTCGAATTTTTCCCAGAGTAGTGATGCCTCATCATGCCCCTAGACCATCGGGCTCCACCATCTACATGCTGCTACCTGGAGGAGACTTACGAAAATGATCGCCATGATGTCGGTTGGTGTCCCTACCAATCTGAAAATTCTCACAACAGCCTCCAGCCAAACCTCATCTTCCGGTGGGTCCACATCTCCCCTGAAACCTGGGTGGCCTCTAGCACTGGAACTTTTGCAACGCACTCAGACGGATTGCACTCTATACTACTGGAGCTGCTGGTATCGGTGGACCAGCGGGTAGTGGTACCACTGGTACCTCCTCTGGGATGAGGCCCTACACCGAGGCCTCGTCGCTCGGTGGGCTACCATCTCATACAAAACTCGGAACCCTGGCTGGCTGTCTATATAGGGCCTCCCTGAAAAGAAACTGGCACACAACGGTCAAGAAAATTTACCAGGTGATCTAACACAAAGTAATAATGAAGTAAACTTTTCAAAGTAAACACACACGCAATCAGGGTTTTCGTGCACTGAGTCGGAAATCAAAAGTTAGAGTCCTAGTGTATGGATACATTGGCTGCCACACCAACACCGGTTTCCCTAAACAGATAACCACTCCCAAAACACTTAACGTTGTTGCTATTAAAACAATCAGATTCCAAGTTATACAGTATAGCTGAATCCTCTGATACCAATTTTTCAAAACCCGTCCTCGGGGCTCGTGTCGTGACTACCCCCAGCCCTCCTTCCATAGGTCAGGGGCTCCCAACTAGCACCAAAAGTGAATCCATGATAAAAAGGGATGGAATTTCCAATAAACCTGTAACAGACACAGTCTTAACACAAGTAGTAGAATAAAAAAGTACTAATATAGAAAAGAGAGGTGCGCTGAAAGTAAGTGTGCCGGTATACAAACCCAACTGACCAACCAATACTAGTAAAAGTAAAACGGGAAAACAGCTCCTGGATCGTCCAATGGGAAATCCTAAATGAATGGTTGGTACAGATCTCAAACAACTCGTCCCTAAGGTATGTCCTGTCTAGTCCAGCTTTGAGCAGCATCCCGTCTATCACCCTCAGCCTCGATCACTGCTGACCGACATCTGCACAGAACACAACAAGGTGCGGGAAAATCCCATGCATGGGTGAGTATAACTATACTCATAAGGGGACCCCGGGTCCCATGATGGTCTAATAGAATTCACTAAGGATAAACCAATGTATTAAGATACAATTACAAAGTATCAACCATCCTTATTTAGGTATATGCCCATACATATACCTATGTTACCAATCACAGTCCAGATCCAAAACTCGATCCCAAGCACTACCCATTCCACAATGGAAGTAAAGTGAATCATCTCGATAATAACAACTAGAAGTCAAGGCTCAGCTCACACAGGTAAACAACTCATGTAGAGTGGTAGAGATGATTATTTGTAGCCCCTCAATCATATCCTATGTCAAACCCATGTAGGATCCTAGAACAGTATCATCACTGTCGAACCCATAGATGATCCCGGTATAGAAGTCATGACTGACGAACCCATGTAGGATTCCGGTCTAGTACCATCGATGATGAACCCACAGAGTATCCTAGTACAGAATCATCGATGTCAAACCCACAGAGGATCCAAGTATAGTTGTAGGTCCATGTAGGATCCTATCATCTCAGTCACAGCTAGCCACAGGGTTCCCGCACAGAGCACGCTCGATTTCGAGAGGGTCCTCTCCTATATCGAAGTGTTTATACATCAACTACCACAATTTCTCGATTTGATGTATCCCGTTGTTACGCCTCATAATAAGGAACCCAACGCGACAGATGGTGCGTCAATCTTACTCTCAGTCTGTGAGTTATTGGAATTTCCGTTCTAGGGGTCTGGTTGGGTTTTAGGGTCATACAAACCTGACCGTACCACAATTGTTTCCTAAAATCAATTCGGGTATACAAAAGTACCATGCTATTCTAATCTTTCTGTCGCCACAGACAGTTCGTCGATTGGACACACGTAGCCCAGGATATAGGAAAACAGGTGTAAATTGGCCAATCGGGTTCGGTCCACTGGTCCGACCAGGCTCAAAGGGGCCACCTGAACCAATGGACGGCTCTACCCAGCCAAGGGCGGCCTAGCCTGAGGGCGGCCCGGCCCGAGGGCGGCTCGGCCCGAGGGCAGCCCGGCCGAAGGCAGCCTCCCCTAGCCGCGCCCAGGGTGGAGGCGCACGCCCCCTTGGCACCTTAATGACTCTATCGTTCTGGTGTGAGATGAAATGGGTGCCAGGTGGGGTAGGTCCAGAAAAAAGGGGACCTGATGGGGTCCCACACCTCCCGGCATGCCCGAGCAGCCAGCCGCTCTACACCACGGCGTCGCGCCCCTCCACCGCAGCCCGCCCAGTCTGCGACTCTCCTTTCACGCGACACAGTGGTGACATGCCCTATTGGAAACCTGACAGTCTTCTGCCACCTATTTTCTTCACAGTCGGATCGATAACGGCCATCATTGCTCTACCTCCACCGTAAACACAACGAGAACAACAACAAGGGGGAGGGTTAGACCTAGTTCATGCGATCTGTTCCCTCCTCATTAAGATAATATCAATCAGCAACAAGGAGCACAACAAAATGATGAATAACGGTGGGTAAAATCTCATACACAATTCAACCCCTACCTCATATTTATCGATCGTAGATGGTGGAAGGAAAGGAAATGTGAAAGTTGATTTGTCGATGTCAGAAAGCATCCGGGGAAGAAGCTTCGTTAGCATTCTTCGCGGTCGGCTCCTTCCCTTTTCTCTCAGTAAAAGATCGATAAAAAAGTTCATTGTCCTTTGGTGGTGTGTGGCATTCTTCGTTGGAAGGATGATGTTCGCCCACTCAAAGCTCCCCCAAAAGATTTACCAGTCCAAAAATAATAGACACTCTATTATTTTAATGGTTTGAAATAATTCAAATGAATTCAAAGGGGTTCCAATTTATTAAAAGAAGTTAAATTAATTAATTGTGAGGGTTGGCACATAATTAACGGGGGAAAGGTGGAGAGTTGACATCCGACATAAATGTGGAGTTAAAAGGGGGGTTTAAGTCTTGTGTGGGCCCCACCAAACGTATCCTTCTAAGAGAGGTTATGTTCGTGTGGGCCCCACCCCCATAACCTCCCATGGGATGTCAGGGTGTCATGGCCCCTACCTCCAACCACTCCTTGGATGATTAAACTGCAACAAATAAAAATAGATTAAAACTTTAATTTATTTAAATTTAATTATAAACCCAAAAAACTAACATCCATTCCCATCAGAACGCAACTACAGTGATGGTCTCAATAGGAAATCACCGACGTTGTGAGTTCAACGGTGCCCTTAGATTTCAATTCCGAGAACCGGTTCCAAAGTTATAAAATCCAACTCGTACGTTTGCTGAACGTACCAAAAAATAACTTTATAAATTGATTCCTGGCACACCGGGCCTTGGAATCAAGTGCTGTTAATTTTCACAGACTCATAAAAATCCCATGAATTTATGATAAAAAATTCATGGAATTTCTGAGTCATTACAGTCACTAGTGTTCTTCATTTTCCTACTGGCCGGAGGACCACCTCATAACAAAACCAGCGAGCTCACTTTTAATCCTCAGTCATTAGTATTGTTAGCCAACTTCATTATACATATTGGTAATACTAAGATGCACTTCCCATGATGAAGCCTAAAGCTCCCACATAATATTTTCTTGCATGTCTTATGGAACCCACACATGACCATGAATATGTATAAATTCATCCTTCCCATAGTCCAACAACTTGGTAGGTCCTCACCATCTATACTCTCCCATAGGACATGACTCACAAAATTTTGTAATGAACTTATCCACACTCTATTCTAAATATTGGAAGTCACTACTAAAAAAGAAAAGAAATTATATAAATAAAAATCCTAGAAATCCAAATGAATATTAGGATTAATTCAATAAGACAACATTGATTAGTGGCCTCCTGGATAGACTATATATGTGTCCTCATTCATAGTCTATTGAAAACTATGTTTCCTTTAGTTGGTGTATTTGGAAGATTGATGTCAAATGACAGTCGGTACCCCACCCACCTTTATTTTATCATATCCATCTTACATTGTGTAAATATATACATAAGGATTTTGTGGTCTGTGTGCACCAATAACCACTCTCTTTGTAAACAATTTCTCCATAGGTGTAGGAAATACACCGAAGTGTCGATCTAAAGATCATGTGTTGGGTAATTCCCCTCATGTGATATAAACTCACATGACTCATACATAATGACCCTCTCCTCCAATAACACAAATTATATTATCTCGATACCTGAAGAATCACAATATATAGTGTAGATCCTTCTCGGATTTAGTAGAATCATGACTGGATTTGGATTCAGTATTTTTATCAGATCTTGGAAGGATGTCTCACTGGTATCTGACAATAAAAACGTTATATCCTTCTTAGGCCATTTTTAAAGAGATGCATATATGTACGGGATGTCATGTATGAAATGTGGGGTAAATCTATATATACACAATAATTTAAAGAAACAGATCTTATTTTTAGGTGTTGATGATGATTTCTGGTGTTTTGAGAAAAATAGGATTTTCTGGAAATTTTAGGAGTACAATTCATGTACATAAGAGTACACGTTGTGTACTGTGTTGATGCGTGTAGTCATGTAATCACCGTGTAATGGCGGAGTACATGGCCATGTGGAGTGACCTAGAGACTGCCTAATGTGATGTCAGTAAAGTCCTATACACAACAATGTATCCTCAGGGAATACACAATGTATGTTTTTATTATTTATATTTTATCGGGGTTGTGTCTAATTATAAAAACCATCTTCTTCTATAATTGTTTCATATATTAGTGAAGGATATCTCCAATTATTCAATGAGATCATGTTTGACCATCCGTTCTCTGAATCAAACATCATCAGTTGTGTTGGAATCACATCACTGGGTTCTTCATTAATCTGTATCAGATACCCTTGATTCCTCCACATTCATGAGATATCCATGGCAGAGAGTTTTTGAGGTTTATGTAGATCTACAACATTCCTTGTCGATTTAAAGGCTGAGGTTAAACTATATTGATCGTATGATGTTTAGGTCTATGATTTGTGCCATTCTGTAGTTTTCTTTCAATTATTTGTGTGAAAAGTTCCCAATACCAAAGTTTAGGGTATTACATGATTAGGTAATTTGGCCCTATTAATAAATGGTATGATTTGTTTTCTTGAGTAGGGGTGTTTGATTGTGAACAGAGTTTATTACCTTTCTACGGATTTTTTCCCATGTAAGTTTGATATTGTCCATTTGACTTAGATTTTCTTATTAGGCTGTTTTTCTTCCCCTACCTAGTGTTGTTATGATGGACTTGATATTATCTGACAAGCTCATCATATGCATTGTAGTTGTTTATACAAGTAGAATTTTGATATTTACCTTGGATGCTAGATATCATTTTTGCATGATGTATTACACATGTTTGTGGGAACCTGGTGAAGTTAGACCATAGGGGAAATGGATGTTAAGGGATTCCCAAGAGTGTCTGTTATACATCTCACACTGTGAATCTATAGGGGGGATGGACATAAGGGCTCCCTCAGAGTGTGTGTAGTTCCACGTTGCGGGAACACATGTTGAATTGGGTTTTGAGTGCTCCCTCATAGAGTCTGTAGTAACTATTATGATACTACGAGGGGAATTGATTGTGAGTGCGTCTTCAGAGAGTATTTCTCTAAGTTGAACAATGGGGTTTAGACTGTGAGTACTTCTTAAAGGGTTTCTTGTGGATGTTTGGTTTCTTATTTGTAAACGTAAATGAATGTATCTTGAACTGTAGGATTGTATACATTTCACTACATTATTATTTATTACATAACTATGCATCTCTTCATGTTATATATATTTACAGATAGTTCGGCATAGATCTTTGGATGGTAGCCTACAAGGATTTATTTCACACCTTATTTGGGTCATAATTTTGTGCTCTAACAGATTTTAATGTTATCGGTATAGATAATGGCAAGTTACATTCTACTTCATGTACTTGATTGATATGGAACTGGAGGGAATGGGACCAAGCTAAGTCTTGTGATACCACTGGAGTTGTTTACTTTTTTTCCTTTGTTCATGGATTTAGTATTGTATTCCATCATTGTGACTTTTTGGATGATTTCCTAGTTAATTGTGACATGAATCATTATTTATATATATTTTTTGAAGTTTTTTATTACTTCCAGTCATCAGTTGTTTAATTATTATATGGTATTACTACTTAGACTATTGTATATTATTTATATTCCACATCATTAATATTATAATGATGTTATTGATTCCCCACTATCTCTACCAAGGCCCTCGCTGCAATTTGGTAGAATCTGGCTTTTAGTGAAATGTGTTTAGGTCCAATAGACCAACAGGATATGGGGTACCTTTGGGCAGCACCCAGAACTAGGACGTTACAAAGTGGTATCTGTGGAATTATTTTCCTCCTGAATTACTATTTGGAGACTATATATATGGATATGAAGGAATGGGTAGTTTTCAATAAGCAGTACCCAGGAGTAGCTATCATGTGTATAGGGAAAAGCTAATTTACCTCGATTATTGCAATTTTCTGGTTTTTCAATTATTATAGTTTATTTTATTTCACTGAAGGGTGAATCACATGTTTTTTGTTGTTATTATTGATATTATTGAGGATCTATTCTATTGAAACCGGATTAGTTGAGGGTATGCCATCTAATTGATCATATAGGCAATTGTTAGAGATCACATGTCATGATTTCTTGTCAGGACATTCAAGGTGCATCACTGATTTCATGTTTTTGTGATAGATGTATGGCCAGATATGCATGTTATTGTGATAGATGACTTGATAAAATTCCTACTATTTGATAGGGTATTTCTAATATGTAAGGTTTCTTTTAGATTAGCGCAAAACATTGGTCCCTTTAGTGTTGTGGGCCCTGATGGATCAGAATTTTGTGGATTATATGATTGATTGCACTTTTATACTATGATATATGTGAATATAATACCATGCATTGATTCATGGGGCGTATGGGCCTTCATGGATCATAATTTGGCACATTAATGTTTTTTAGTGTTCTCATTGAGTTTTGGAGTAGTTTCTAAGGCTTTTTATCCTAAAAACCCATAACACATGGTGTGTATTTATGAATAGATTCCATGTATCCTTCTTTTTGGTAAGGAACTACTTTTATTAATTACACGCCATGTACATTGAATACACATTGTCTGGTATTTAACCGTGTAACGATCTGTGTGGGCAGGAACCTGGGGTAGAGAAATCTTCAGTGGAACATGTCGTGTACTAGACATACATGATGTGTTGTAAGGACCGTGTATCTGGTCGTGTGACTAACGAAACAGGTCAGTGAAATCCTTCTAGTACACAATGTGTCTAGCATAAACACGCTACATAGATTCAACAATGACTCGAACCATTTGAGTGATGACATGGGCGGCTGAAACATAAGTGGTATACACCGTGTTTGGCACAAACAAGACATGTAGTCATGTTCTATGAGAACCATGTGGCATAATCATGTAGAAGAAACTAGGAAGTGGAAAAAGGTTCAAGTACACAACATGTCCAAGGTGAACACACCATGTTTTTGGGGTGTTACATAACCACTTTTGGAAGTGGTAAAATCAATGTTAAAAGTCAAAGGGAACAAGCAGTGTATAGTTGATACAATCCATGTACTCCAGGGGGTGATGGGTTATTTTGGGTGAGGAATATTTGTGGATGGTCTCATGGATAACATCTGATCATATGATATAATCTTCATCAAGACTTCCATCACCTCTATATCTAACCAGGTGCTGATCACATAACATAATCTAAGGGATTCTGGGGCTATGAGATTGGGAGGATCAGCATCCGGAGTTGGTTCCCATCTAACTGATAGTAGGAAGCGCCACCAGGAGTCTATGAACGGAGATCCAAGGAGGTGGGATACTTCTTCTAGTAGCCAAGTTGTGTGATATAAGTGTGGGAAGAGAGGTAATATGATGCTACATTTCCCGATAGACCCATTGGAGTGCCGATCTTAGAGAAATATGGGTCATCTTCTTTGTTTCTATTAGTTTTTCTCACCCGCAACTGGTGATAGAGGATCTTCTATGACTCCTCATTTAGGAGCATCACCACAATTTTCTCATCAGTCTAGGAACTACAGTACATCTATCCATTTAGGCCTAGGTTGAGTTTATGGTTGTGGTATCCAGTCACAAGGCTTTTAGTGACAACAGGGTGGTTCAGTTCAAGGTGGTCAGGCTAGGTCGTTGGGCCACAGTACAGGTCAAACTAATACAGTGGAGCAGACCTGATAGAAGTAGGATCTTAGACCCTCTAAAGTTAGTGGCATGATTCTAGTTTCCTCATTTTTGCCTTCTACACTTTTTGATATAGGGTCTTTCCTCAGTTTCATTACGGTCACTATTGTGGAGAGCCTTGGTCTCTGTATCTTCACGTATGTTGATATGTTGAGGCTAAACACATTTTTGGGGACAAGAACATCATGTGTGTTTCAATACAAGGGATTCCATCATGATTTCGGTGGGTGTACCTCCTTATAGGACCTTTATCTCTTAGAGATGAAGGGATATGACATCATTTTCTGAATGGAATCGTTAGTTTGCCTCCATGTAGTTTTCGATTTCCATCACAGTAGGGTGAGTTTCACTTCACCCGAGGGAAGATAGTTTCAATATATGTGAGAATAGGATAACTATGTGAGAAGATCAGGAACAGAGCAACATGGGTTGGGAGGAGATATAGTCTATATTTCTAGTCTACATATGGATGACTAGGGGACTTCACTGATAGAGTTTACTCAAGTGGCTGATCATTTCAGAGGTGTCTTTCCAGAAGTCTTTTTAGGTTTCCCTCTAGTGTGAGATGTATATTTATCTACTGAGCTTGTTCTAGGAGGATCACCAGTGTCCATACCTCTTTATAGGATGGAAACACCAGAGTTACAGGAGCTCTAGAAGTAGTTATAGGAGTTACAGAAAAATGGTATCATCTGACCCAGTACTTCTCCATGGGGTTCACCGGTCTTGTTTCAGAAGAATTTAGATGGTACCCTTAGACTCTATGGATTATCAGAAGCTAAACCTATAGATGTTCAAGAAGCATAATCTCGTTCTAATGATTGATGATCTCTTTGATCAGCATTGAGGAGCCCGAGGATTCTCAAATGTTGACGTGAGATCTATTTATCATCATTTTAACATTAGACCAACATATATACCTCTCGAAGCCATTCGAAGAAGGTGTGGTCTATATGAAAGTGTTGTTATACCTTTCGATCCCATGAACTCATCATATGTTTTCATGGAACTGATGAACCAATTGTTCCATCCATACATGGATTCTTTGGTGGTAGTCTTTGTGGATGATATCTTGTTGTACTCTCACACTCTACATGACCATGCCACAAATAATGATATTGTTTTGAGTACACTGAGGGAGCATTATTTATATGCTATGATCTCAATATTTAACTTTTTTGATGCACCATATTCACTTCATGGGTCATGTTATCTTAGGGAAAGGACTAACTATAGACCTAGAGAAAGTGACAGAAGTAGTTTCTAGGGAGAAGCTGAAGAACATCTTTGAGGTATGAAGTTTTATTGGGATGTATGGTTACTATAGATGTTTTATATATGACATTTCATGCTTATAAGTACCAATGACTGGCCTAACTACAAGGGGTGTGAAGTACCCATGGATAGATTCATGGGATTAATCCTTTCAAGAGCTGAAAGGTTGGTTGACTTCATCACCGATAATTGTTTTTCTAGAGGCATTCATGAGCTATATAGTTTATTGTGATGCATCAGGTATTGGGATGGGGGTAGTGTTAAGAAGGTTTAAGGATTCATTGGTTATGTGTCTTGGTTGTAGAGTCCACATGAGAGAAATTACCCAATGCATGATATCGAGTTGGCAGTAGTTGTCAATGCATTACACTATTGGAGACACTATCTATTGGGAGATCATTTTGTGGTTTTCACAGAACAGAAAATTCTCAAGTATATCTTCAGTAAGAGTTATCTTAATTTGAGAGAGAATATGTGGGTTTAAAACCTTTAGTCTTTTGATTTTGAGCATCCCTACATGCTTGAGAAAGTCAATGTAGTGGCTGATGAGTTGAGTAAGATGAATTAGAAATAGGCATTTTAGAAGGTCAGCATAGAGTGGAGGCTTTGGATCCATACTCATAGATGTATTTTGAGGTGCAAGATAGACAAGGGAATACATTTAATTCTTATGTAGCTATTACCGCTACTCTACTTGATCGAGTGAGAATGAGGTAGCTCTTAGATTCTAAAGGCCTAGTTTTATGGGAGAGTGTGTTAGGAGAGGACCCTATTCTGATATGGAC
The DNA here is from genome assembly GCA_963277665.1 of Viscum album. Classification (NCBI taxonomy): domain Eukaryota; kingdom Viridiplantae; phylum Streptophyta; class Magnoliopsida; order Santalales; family Viscaceae; genus Viscum; species Viscum album. The sequence goes on along the minus strand of OY728126.1, from coordinate 2,042,249,065 downwards.
CATAGGAGTGGATAATGTCTTCAATTTTCAAGGGTGTGTATGGGTGGAAGAATACATACGTGACGATCTGATGTGAGATTTTTATTCTTCAGTTTTTTGATGTTCATCCGGGTGTCACAACGATGTATCAAGATATACACCATTAGTATTGGTGTCTTGGTATGAAAAGAGATGTTGTAGGTTTTTTCATGAGGTGTTCCACCTGTCAGCTACTGAAGCCAGAGCATCAGTGACCAGCAGGTCTTTTACAACAATTTCCCATTCCCGAGTGGAAGTGGAATGATTTCAAAATGGTCTTCGTGACAGTTATAATGAGTGAACCTCAAGAGAACAATGCAGTTTGAGTTGTCATTTACAAACTCACAATATCTAAAAACATTTTACCAATCAAGTATACCATTACTGTTGATGAGATACGATGGTTTTACATTTGGGATATTGTATGTTTTCTTGGGGTTCCACACTCCATCATTTAATAAAGAGATGCCCATTTTACTTCTCGAGTTTGGTGGGGGATACAATGGGCTTTAGGGTACATAGGTACTTCTGAGTATATCATACCATCCCCAGAAAGATGGTCAGTCCGAGCGTACGATTCATCTTCTACAGTAAATTATTATTGCATTTGTCCTAAATTTTGGTGGTCCTGGGAGAAACACATAACTCAGGTAATGTTTTTTACAACAATATTTTTCATGAAACAATTGATATGGAACCATATGAGGTTTCATATGGTAGGTCATGTTTATTACACCTATGTTGGCTGGAGGTAGGAGAGGCAGCTAAGATGGGACCTCATCTTGACCAGGAGAACATGAAATAGATAGAGTTAATTCAAAAGTAGATGGCTACTGCACAGTCATGAAAAAAATCTTATGAAGATCGATGAAGAAGACCATTAGAGGTTGAGGTCGAAGATCAGGTTTTTCTCTGTGTAACGCCGAGGTTGGTACATGGGAGGATTAGGATACGGGGTAAGCTTTTTCCAAGATACGTCAGGAAATTTTTGGTTTTTGAGAGAGTCTGGTCGGTTACCTATCGGTTGCAATTACATCCGAGGTATTGGGCTATTCATGACGTATTCCATATTTCTCAGCTATGACATTACTTCTCAATCCCATCTCATGTTTTTCAACCCGAATATGTTGAGTTGGAGATTAAAGCATTGTTCAAGGAGAATCCTATATTTATTTTTTATTAGAGGGCAATGGTTTTCCATGTCCGGTCTGTCCCTCTGGTATGGGTGTTATGGAAGAATGGGAGAGTACAGGACGAGACGTCGGAGAGGGATGCTGATGTATGATCGTAGTGGTCAGAGCTATATGAGTTTTCTTCTTCATCACCACATTCCTAGGGAAATTTAGTGGTGAATTTATTTAAGTGGAAATGTTTGCAAGAACATGGATCTTCTTTTTAGGTATGGATCATGATTTCATTTGTTTTTGAGAAAAAGTGGAGTTTCTGGAAATTTTAGGATTACAGAACAAGTACTTAAGAGTACACTCCATGTACCAGGTTGCTGCAGGTAGCCATGTACTAGTCATGTAATGGCCGAGTACATGGCCATGTAGGGTGACCCAAAGACTGCCTAAAGCGGAGCTTGTAAAGGCCTATAAATTCCTTGCATCGTTAGGGAACATGCAATGTATTTTTATTTTTATTTTTAATATCGAACCAGGGTCATGTCTAATTGGAAGAACCAACTTCTTCTAGCATCTTATAGTCTAGGAGTGACTAATATCACGGATTCTTCTCCAAGATCCTGTTTGGTCGTTCGTTCTCCAAATGAAACTCTATCAGTTATGTTTGAATCACATCAGTGAGTTCTTTATTCATATATCACATCTAATTTTGATTCCTCCTCCTACATGAGGTATCTATGGTTGAGTGTTTTTATGTTTTTGTTGATATACTCCATTCTTGGTCAATTCAATGGATGAGGGTCAACTATACCGATAGTAAAACATCTAGTTTTGTGGTTTGTGCCTTTACATAGTTTTCATTTAATTATATGTGTGAAAAGTGCCCAATAACCTATTTTAGGGTATTGCTTGTTTAGTTAATTTGACCCGATTTATTCCTTCTATGATTTTTTCTTGAGTAAGCGTGTTTGATTATGATTACGATTTATTACCTTAATATGGATTTTTTGGACCATATTTTTTTGATATTGGACGTTGGGTCTAGAATATCATGTTTGGATATTTTTCATCCCATGACTAGTTCTACTAGGATGGAGTTGATATTATTTGACATGCTCATCATATGCATTGTACTTGTTTATCCAAGTTGTATTTTGGGATTTACTGTGGATGTTTGATATCGTTTGGGCATGATATCTTACACCGTGTTAGGGGAACCTTATGTTGTTAGACTGTAGGGGGAATAGAAGATTAGGGCATCCCCAGAGCATCTCATATACATTTCAGGTTGTTAGACCATACAGAGGATGGACGTAAAATCTCCCTCCGAGTGTCTGTAGTTCCACGTTGTGAGACAACTGTAGAATTGGATGTTGAGTTCTTCCGTAGAGAGTCTGTAGTTACTATAACAATACAATAGGGGGAATTGATAGTGATTGCTTCTTCATAGAGTCTTTTTCTAAGCTAAACTAGAGGTGTTACACTATGAGAACATCCCAGATGGTTTCATGTGGATGATTGGTTGTTTATTTGTAAATGTAAATGAATGTTTCTTGAACTATAGGATTGTTTGATTTTGTGTACTTCATTTTTTTATTTTACTTTAATATTAATTCACTAATAGTTAGGCATAGTTCATTTGGTGGTTTCATACAAGGATTCAACTCATACCATGTTTCGGTCATTCTTTTGGGCCCAACAGATCATATTGTTGTAGGTATAGATAAGGGAATGTGCCCTTCAACATTAGCTACGTGATTGTTGTGGAACTAGAGTCCTTGGGATCAAGCTAAAGATTGCGATGCTGGTAAAGCTCATTACTTGTTTTCTTTTTTGCGTGGATTTAGTATTGTATTATAGCATTGTTACTTGTTTGGATAATTTTCTAGATACATGTGACATGCATTCATATTTATATATATATATATATATATATTATGTGACTGTTTATTACTTCTAACCTTCTGTTGATTACTTATTGTATGGTATTACTGTTTCTGTTGTGGTATATTATTTATATTCCACTACATTACTCTACCAATGAGGTGATAGTTTCCATACTATCATAGGCAAGGCCCTCAGTACTAGTCAGTATCCTTGGGAATTTAGTGAAATGCACTTGAGGCCACATGACCTACCATGTACGAGGCACCTTTGGGAATCACTTGGAACTGAGATGTTGCAGAGAAACTCAATATCACAAATTATTTCATGACATGCACCCCAAAAACTAAATCTCTCACTTCCTCTTGGTCAACATATACTCCTCTATATGAGATTATAGGATCAAATAAGTGAATTGTATCCATCTAGAAGTGAGAATTTTTGTGCTAATCATATAACATTTTCATTATATGTTTATCTATATTGATCTGAAGATGTTTTCCATTTTCATGTAAATTATTAGAATACACCAAGATAGAATCCATGAATACCACCGTAAATAAATCAAGATAATGATTGGAAATTTATTTATCTATTTCATGAAACCTCTAGAGGCCCAAAGCTTGATGTACATGGAAAATACATTACTTTTGTGGAATACTTAATACAGAACTAAAACAAACACACGAGGATTGTAATAGTTTAGTGTCTTTGGAAACTTGGAATATAATCTTCTAATCATGGTGAATGATCTTCAACATCTCCCATAAAGATCTTCCCCTTTTTTCTTACCAAAAACCTTTATTTATATCTTGGGGAAAAGAAAACATAAAAGGGGTGAGATCAAATTCTCAGTAAGGGCAATTATAGAGAACATAAAACAATCCATAATCACTTGACAGCAAAAACATGAACATGAAATCTTAACATTAAAACCTTGAGAAAAGACATAAATCATGGAAGTACGTAAGGGATATATCATAAAGGAACATGAATCACGATAACTTAGGATGGGAATAAAACATTTAATTATGGCAACCATTAAGCACATGATATTATTTCCATAGTATCCAAGGCATTGCTGCCAAGACCATCTTAGTGGACAAAGTCCCTTTCTGAATCGAGTTCACTCCTCATTCCTGTGATGTATTACTGAACCAGTTTAACTTTCCATTCCATCTATGTATATCTCATGACATATAAATCATTACCCAAAGAATTGGAGGGAGATATAGGTCCCACCCATCTCATAATGAAATCATTCTTACTTGTGCCACAAAATAAACATACATCATTCATAACAACCCAATAAATAAAATCGGTTTCATAAACATCATCCCATCATCACATAATCGATATAAAAGAAATGGATATTATTTCATAATAAGAAAGGTGAACCATGTAAATCATAGAGACATTAATCTTGAAACATACACATATGAAATAATGTCATCTTAGATGGAAAATGGTTTTGATAAAACATTTCAAATGAATTCTTGATGAAAATATCCTTTCTTCATCAAAATCATTTTCTTTTCAAAAAAATGTCATTCACTTTTAAAATACAAGTATTTTGTTGAAAATAGTCATAAAATCATGTAGAGTAAGCTTCATGAAAATGATTCATTATGAAACCGTAAAAATCTATTCACGTTGTATAAGTTAAAAATAACATTATCCTCGTACTTTTGTCGGAAAAGTCAAAAAAGTACCTCGTAACGTAAAAAAAGAAAGATTCCTTACATACCATGTAGTAAAAGTAAAAAATGGGTAAAAGAAATTTAAACATACATGAAAATAGTTTTATAAAACATGGACTTGGATGATAGAAATAACCCCGGTAAATACTTACGAATAAGAAATATCAGATAAAAATGAGTTTTACACAATTATCACTTACCATAGGTCTGATATGCTTCGTATGGATCTGAACCTCCTGTATAATGATTTAAATAATGTCAATGACTTATTAAATAATCATATTAATTGTTATGATATCATATATGTTTCACTTAGGAGTTTATATTACCAGTTCTTTTGTAAATTCCATGTTAAGGTAGTGTTTTGGGAAAAATCATTTCATTTATCGTATGTGTTTCGACTTGTCGTTTCTCGATATTATTACTTATAAACTGATTTACATAATTCAAGAATTTAAAAAATGATTTATATATAATATATATTGATAATATACATATATATTATAGATCAATAAAATGAATGAAATACATCGTTCATGGAGACGGTAGGCCATACGTATGCATTAACGCTGTTTTCATTTCCTTATTGAGTTGAATGGAATTAAGTAGATGACATACATATATATTTATATAAATAAATACAGTATCTTTATAATGTCATATATTTCATTATTATTGCTTATATATACTTTGTAATCATTCTTAAATGGTTAACATGGAGAATGAATCTCATCGCATCGTGGAGACGGTAGTCCGTACGTACGCACGAGCGATGATATCGTTCCCATAATTATTGAATTTAATTGTATAGGATGACACAATATATCATAATCAGTATGATGTTATAATATCACTGTATATTTATTCTTTCAACATTATACCCATCCATTTAAGCTGGTGTTGGAAAACCAGATTACACCATGGTGTGGAGACGGTATTCTGTACGTATGCACGCGCAATGATTTTGTTTTCCGTAAGATGGATAGATGGTGAAATTGGTTTGTTTCATACTTATAATAACATATCAGTATATTATTGATACTGATGTTATTACTTCATAATGAAACAACTAAAGAAGAAGAAGTATAAGAATAAATAAAGTTGAAAGAATCGGTAACAGACATTACCTCTTCTTTGAAGCGCCACTTTGAGACCTCATCTTAGGGAACTAAAATTGTTCTTTGAAGAAGACCATGACCTCTAGGATGCTTCTAGGGAAGTGGAGAAGAGAATTTGGCAGGGTTTGGCCGAGCTTTAAAGCTCAAATTGGTGTGAGGAAGGGAGGGAGGAGGTGCCCTTTTATAAGGGAGGAGAGGGGCATCTTTGGAAATCTTAAAAATATTAATTTATAATAAATCTAACCCCACGTAAAAACCTAAAAAAATGACACATATTAGAATACTAGATGAGATAGGGTTGTAACCGCATCAACCAGTAAAATTTAGACATGTTATGAATTTATTTTAAACATTATCAACTTGATTTATCCTTATTTAATAAATTTTATTTTATTTGTGGTAATAACATTCAAAATGTTAAATTATGAAAAATATTTACTTATTTGTTGTGAATTGTCCATAATTGGATACGTTATGACATTTTAGACTATATAAATTTCAATTTATAATTTTTAAATAATTTTGTGATTTTAAACAACTTAATAATATGTTATTTTTATAAAATAACAATAGTGTCAATTTTGACACTATTCATCTATTTGAATTTAAATAAAATCTAAACAGAAGATATATTCGAACTAAAATATTTAATAGATTCAAAAAAGTTCATATGTATCCTCAAAATTAGTGGAGAACATTATATAGTTCATATAATATTTATTTTTTTATTTTTAAAACCATTTATTTGGTTTATCTCTTAAAAAAATAATTACTACAACATTTTTGTATAATTATTTAATATAGTAGTTTGTTGCATAAAAATTAAAAATAAAATCCTATAATGATGATAAATATATTAAAATAGTACTTTTACTCGAATTTATCATCTTAAAATCACAATATTTAAATTTTTATATTTATTAAATTATGAAGGTGACAACTTTGGCATCATTTAAAATAAAATAATATAAGTGTCATAATCGCTTTTATAAGGCTCCAAATGGTCAAATATTCTACCATTGGATGATTAGGATTTACATTTAAATGACCAATATGTTTTTTCCAGGTTTTTTTCATTTTATGGTAACTATTAGTTTAATAAAAACTATATTCTTGATTTTTGACTAGATAAACAATTTCTGCGTCACTATTGTGTCACCATTAATGATAATTATTTAATCCCTAAAAATGATAAATAAATTCATATGATGTATATAATTTTATTAGATTTCTGGAGACTATTCATGTTCGATGTTTCGTGAATTTTATTACTAAATTAAAATTATTATACTTATAAGATTTAAGAGAGTGACATGTTGTCACTTTCTTTGGTTTTAATAATAATTAAATCATTTTCATGGTCAAAAGTCCATAAAATGAATTTAATCCGACCCATAGGTGATATGGGTCTAATTTTAGCCATCCAATAAATTTTTTTCATGTGTTAGTATAATTTTATAGTATTATATTTTCCCTTAATTACCCGATTTACCTTTAACTATGGTAAATAAAATTTACCGTAGTTACTATTCATAATTCCCAAAAATAAAAAGTAACTTATTAACATAATTTGGACCCACTGATTACAAATATTGAATCAATTTTTCCAAATTCAATACACATATGTTGAATAGATTAAATTAAAATTAATCTCGTTGTCGAAAGAAAACGGGTTTTTGATTAAAACATTGTAAAAGATTGAGTTTATTTAACCTACGAATTCAATGTAAAATCAAGGCTAATGACATAAATTATATTAAATGGTAAAAATATATTCTATTTATAATTTTAAACCATTCAATATTATAATTTAATCACAGAAGTTATTATGATGAAAAAAGTTGTTTTTAATAAAAATATAGCATGTTTTTACTATTCATTAAAATATGAAAGTTATCAGAATAATATGAAAAATTTATCCAAGGTAAAATTTTATATCCTAATTAGAAATAATAATTTTATTTTGTAAACTTGAACTTATAAACATGTCAAAACTAGATTTAAAGTGGGTGCGCCATCAAAAGGCGGCAAAACTGCATTTTTTGAAAAATAGTTATTTTACCCGAAAAAATTATTTTGTTCTTATACCATGTTCTAGAAAATGTGTAAGATGAATAATAATGTTATAAAATTCAAAATTTAGTTAATACATTTCATAACAGCTAGTTCATAATAATATTATAAAAATATATCGTTGTTTAGTAAAACCCGGTATTGCGTACAACACATGCTATTGAAGAAGGTCGTGATTGCGTGTAATGCAAGCCAAGTTATGGTTGCGTGTTGTGCAAGACTCTTCCATTGTTTCGTATAATAGAATCCAACCATATTTAATTTATACCGTGAATATATATATATATACACACACACTCAATGTTTCGTAGAATAACTATTATCAAAATTGTGTGTAACATGATCCAAGAATAGTGTTGCGTATACTACAAGCTCTTACGGTGTTGTGTATAGAGCAAGGTAATATTGTTGTATCTTACAAAACAAGACATCAATGAAATTAAAAGAATATTTTTTCATAAAATCTCGGGGTGTTACATTCTACCCCCTTAAATTGAATTTCTCCCTCGAAATTCATCGGGGTTATAAATCGTTTACTATTTATAGAAACCCACATCGTAAAAAGGAATACTAAAACTAAATTTTAAAAACTAATGTATGAAATGTAACAATTACCCAATGAAAATCATCACTAGGTTTCCATATAGGAGAACATAGGTGAAAATATGGATATGGAAGAAAAATCTTACCATCATGTTCTGATGGAGAGTGGTAGGGAACATGGCTATGAAAAAGCCATCAATCACAAGGCCATAGATTTGTGCTGATCTAAGGTATCGTCTGATTAATCAGTTATAAGGGCACTAGGACAACATTTTTATTTTCAAGATGAGTTCCCTAAATTTGATGAAATTGGAATTAGAAGAAATGCTTTCGTGATTTTAGTACAGTCTCACCGTTGGTCGTTATTTGGACAATTTCCACTTCATCTCTTAATGAAATGAAGTTGAATTTTTCATTCGTGAAGTGTTAGAAGATCATGTGATGAATAATGGGTCATTCCATCTGCCTCAAACAAAATGTTATAAAAGTTATCAAAAATACATAAGTCCATCTATAGTGAGATTACTCATATATGGTTCCTAAAATGGACTTATAATTCATATATCATACTACTTAATATAATAAAACTAGTTTCTACTAAATAAGGATTTCTTGTAGGACAGTGGTAGGCGATAAAGGCCAGTCGCACTAGGTTGTGGGTTCGATTCCCACAGCCTTCTCCGACGCGATGGGTTGTCGCCAATCCTTCAGGTTGTCCTTTTTCTAAAACTACTTTAGTATAACATCCCATTAATAGTATCGAAAAAAGTTCTATCCTTAAACAATACTAACTTATGTCCAACATAATCCATTCCAATCATTAGGCTTATCTAAAATACTTCGGTCTAAGCTCATAGTATAAAGAAAATGATTACTTGAAATGTCACATAACAATCACGTGAATGTCATCATTTATCCCCAATATATCATAAGATATATCTTGTTAGTCAAAAAAACATGTGAATACCTTAATCACGTATTCTCTTGATGAATGAATACCCATTGAACCTTAGTGAAAACAAGAATGCAGTTAAAAGTTAACACATTCCACATACCAAAATCCTCAAAACTCTATATACTCAAACCATGATATCACTTAGTCCTTATATCAGTCATGATCTCATGAATAGAATCAAACATCTCATTATCTTCTTATCCATTCATTATTCCCATATCATCAACCTTCCAAAAATATCTGAATAACCTTTCATGTTTATCGGTACCATTCAACATATACTTTCAAATACTTTAGGAAAAACAATACTGTAACAATACTTAGATGATTCATTATTCCATAGTACCATACATTATTCTTTATAAACATATAGTCATTCCACTAACTTCTTAATCCACTGATTGAGCTTCATCATTTCTTTCATCTCATATTTCATTTGTAGTCTCTTCATCCTCATCTGCATAAATACTACTCATATGACCATGCTGATTCTCTTCATGAGATTTTCCCTTAGGGAATTGGTTTCCATAATGCCCATACATTCCACATTTAAAACATCTAATCATTGTTGATGTCATAGAAATACCATTATCCTTGTCCATGATATTAACTGAACCTTTTCCTATGCACTTACTGGCTTTGTGTCCTTCTTTTCCACACCCAAATCATCTTCCAGTTCATTTGAAACAATCTCCCCGATGCCTCATCCCACATGATTTACATGAGGGAAATTGAACTTTCTTTCCTCTATGATCATCATGAAACTCCATCTTTCTCTTATTATCTGAGTCGGGAAACTTACCAATGTTGAGATTATTGATCATATTATGATATTTATGATTAGGCATAATAACGATGTTTGGACTTCCAAATCCCTTTTCATTTGGTTTCTCATGAAGAATATCATTCGACTGTCCGTCATATCCTCCATTATCGTGAATCTTCCTGTTTCCAGCCATTTTCTAAAACCCAAAAAGAATAGTGTGAGAGGAAAAATTAATTCTAGGGAAAACAACATAGTAAAGGGGAAGTACCCTCAATATCTAACATCTTAGGATAAATTCTAAGATCGTTAGTGCAATTCTAGAACTATACCATATACGTATACTTAACCTTACAGACATCCTTAGATATACCATAGACATATCTCTAAGGATCTCACTAAAGTTCTCGCATACTAGTTTCCAAAGGTTGACTAATCCTCCCTCTGATACCAACTATAGAGGCCCAATGCTTAACTTACATGGACAATACATTACTTTTTCAGAATACTTAATATATAACTAAAACAGACACACGAGGATCGTAATAGTTTAGTGTCTTTGGAAACTCAGAATATAAACTTCTAATCACGGTAAAAGATCTTAAACATCTCCCATAAATATCTTCCCTTTTTTTCTTACCTAAAACCGTTCTATATATCCTGGGGAAAAGAAAACATAAAAGGGGTGAGCTCAAATTCTAAGTAAGGGAAAACATTGAGAACATAAAACAATCCATAAACATTTGAAAGAAAAAACGTGAACATGAAATCTAAACATTAAAACCTCGAGGAAAGACATAAATCTTGGAATTATGTAAGACATATATCATAATGGAACATCAATCACGATAAAATAGGATGGGAATAAAACAGGTAATTGTGTTAACCATTAAGCACTGATATGATTTCCATAGTAGCCAAGGCATTGCTGCCAAGACCATCTTAGTGGACAATGTCCCTTTCTGAATCGAGTTCACTCCTCGTTCCAGTCCTGTATTACTGAACTGGTTTAACTTGATGTTCCAACCATGTTTATCTCATGAGATATAAATATTTACCCAATGCATTGGATGGAGATATAGGTCCCACCCATCTCATAATGAAATCATTCTTACTTGTGCCACAAAATAAACATACATCATTCATAATAACCCAATAAATAAAATGGGTTTCATAAACATCATACCATCATCACATAATCTATATAAAAGTAATTGATATCATTTCATAATAAGAAAGGTGAACCCTGTAAATCATAGATACATTAATCTTGAAACATACACATATGAAATAATGTCATCCTAGATGGAAAATGGTTTTGATAAAACATTTGAAATGAATTCTTGAAAAAAAAATCATTTCTTCATTAAAATCAGTTTCTTTTCAAAAAAATTCCATGCACTTTTAAAATAAAAGTATATTTTTGAAAATAGTCATACAATCATGTAGGGTATTCTTCATGAAAATGATTCGTTATGAAACCGTGAAAATCCGTTCAAGCCCTATAATTTAAAAATTAATTTCTCCTCGTACTTTTGTTGGAAAAGTCAAAAAAGTACCTCGTAACGTAAACAAAAGAAATATTCCTTACATACAATGTAGTAAAATTAAAAAATGGGTAAAAAGGACTTTAAACATACATTAAAAAACTTTTATAAAACATAGACTTGGATGATAGAAATAACCCCAGTAAATACATACGAATAAGCAATCTCTGATAAAAATGAGATTTACAAAATTATCCCTTACCTTAGGTCCGATATGCTTCGTATGGATCCGAACCTCCTGTATAATGATTTAAATAATGTCATTGACTTATTACATAATCATATTCACTGTTATTGTATCATATATGTTTCACTTATGACTTTATATTACCCGTTCTTTTGTAAATTCAATGTTAAAGTAGCGTTTTGGGTAAAATCATTTCATTTATCGTATGTGTTTCAACGTGTAATTTCTTGATATTATTACTTATATCCTGATTTACCTAATTCCAGAATGTAAAACATGATTTATATATAATATATATTCATCATATACATATATATTATAGATCGATAAATGGAATGAAATACACCGTTCATGGAGACGGTAGGTCGTACGTATGCATGAACGCTGTTTTCGTTTCCTTATTGAGTTGAATGGAATTAAGTAGATGACATACAGATATATATATATATATATATACATAAATACAGTTGCTTTATAATGTCATATATTTCATTATTATTGATTGTATATAATTTATAATCATTCTTAAACGGTTAACATGGAAAATGGATCTCATCGTGTTGTGGAGACCGTAGTCCGTATGTACGTACGAGAGATGATATCGTTCCCAAAATTATTGAATTGAATTACATAGGATGATAAAATATATCATAATCAGTATGATGTTATAATAACTATGTATATTTATTCTTTACACCATTATACCCATCCATGTAAGGTGGGGTTGGAATAACAGATTTCACCACGGCGTGGAGACGGTATTCCATACGTACGCACGCACAGTGATTTCGTTTTCCAAAGGATGGATAGATGGTGAAATAGGGTTGTTTCATACTTATAATAACATATAAGAATATGAGTGATACTGATGTTATTACTTCATAATTAGACAACTAATGAAGAAGAATTAGAAGATGAAATAAAGTTGAAAGAATCGATAATGGACATTACCGCCTCTTTGAAGCGCCTCTTTGAGACCTCCACTTAAGGCACTAAAATTGGTCTTTGAAGAAGAACAGGATCTCTAGGATGTTACTAGGTAAGTGGAGAAGAAAATTTGGCAGGTTTTGGCCGATCTTGAAGGCTCAAATTGGTGTGAGGAAGGGAGGGAGGAGGTTCCCTTTTATAAGGGAATAGAGGGGCACCTTTGGAAATCTTAAAAATATTAATTTATAATAAATCTAACCCCACATAAAAACCTCAAAAAATGACACATATTCGAATATTAGATGATATAGGGTTGTAATCTCATCATCCAATAAAATTTATTCATGTTATGAATTTATTTTAAACATTATCAACTTGATTTATCCTTATTTAATCAATTTAATTTTATTTGTGGTAATAACATTCTAAATTTTAAATTAGAACAAAAAATTACTTATTTTTTGTGAATTGTCCATAATTGGATACTTTATGACATTGTATACTATATAAATTTCAATTTAAGATTTTTAAATATTTTTGTGATTTTAAACAATTTATTAAAATATTCTTTTTATAAACTAACAATAGGGTCAATTTTGACACTATTCATTTATTTGAATTTAATTAAAATCTAAACAGAGGATATATTAGAACTAAAATATATAATAGATTAATAAAAGGTCATATGTATCTAGAAAATTAGTAGAGCACATTAAATATTCATATAATATATATTTTATTATTTTTAAATCCATTTATTTGGTTTATCTCTTAATAAAATAATTACTACAACATTTTGGTATAATTATTTAATATAGTTATTTGATGCATAAAATTTAAAAATAGAATCATATGATGAAGAAAAATCTATTAAAATAATACTTTTACTCGAATTTATCATCTTAAAATCACAATATTTAAATTTTTATATTTATTAAATTATGAAGGTGACAACTTTTGCGTCATTTAAAATAAAATAATATTAGTGTCATAATCGCGTTTATAAGGCTCCAAATGGTCAAATATTCGACCATTGGATGATTATGGTTTACATTTACATGACCAAATTGTTTTTTTCAGGGTTTTGTGAATTTTATGGTCACTATTAGTTTAATAAAAACTATATTCTTCATTTTTCACTAGAAAAACAATTTCTGCATCACTATTGTGTCACAATTAATGAATATTATTTTATCCCTAAAAATTATAAACAAATTCATATGATCTAGATAATTTTATTATCTCTCTGGTTACTATTCATTTTCGAATTTTCATGAATTTTATCACTAAATTAAAATTATTATACTTATAAGATTTAACAGAGTGACATGTTGTCACTTTCTTCGGTTTTAATAATAATTAAATTATTTTCATGGTCAAAAGTCCATAAAATGAATATAATATGACCCTTAGTTGATATGGGTCGACTTTTATCAATCCAATAGAATTGTGGCATGTGTTAGTTTAATTTTATAATATTATATTTACCCTTAATTACTTGATTTACCATTAACTATGGTAAATAAAATTTACCGTAGTTACTATTCATAATTCCCAAAAACAAAAAGTATCTTATTAACCACATTTGGATCCACTGATTCCAAATATGGAATCCATTTTTCCAAATTCAATACACATAATTTGAAGAAATTAAATTAAAATTAATCTCATTGTCGAATGAAAATGGGTTTTTGTTTAAAACATTGCAGAAGATTGAGTTTATTTAACCTTCGAATTCAATGTAAAATCAAGGCATCTGACATATATTATATTAAATGGTAAAAATATATTCTATTTATAATTTTAAACCATTAAATATTATAATTTAATCACATAAGTTATTACGATGAAAAAAGTTGTTTTTAATTAAAATATAGCGTGTTTTTACTATTCATTAAAATATGAAAGTTATCAGAATAATATGAAAAAATTATACAAGGTAAAATATTATATCCTAAATCCAATTAATAATTATATTTTGTAAATTTGAACTTATAAACATGTCAAAACTATATTTAAAGTGGGTGCGCCATCAAAAGGCGGCAAAACTGCATTTTTTTAAAAATATTTATTTTACCCGAAAAAATTATTTTGTTCTTATACCATGTTCTAGAAAATGTGTAAGATGAATAATAATGTTATAAAATTCAAAATTTAGTTAATAATATTCTTAATGGCTAGTTCATAATAATATTATAATAATATATCATTGTTTAATAAAACCTGGTATTGCATACAACAGACGCTATCAAGGAAGGTCGTGATTGCGTGTAATGCAAGCCAAGTTAGGGTTGCGTGTTGTGTTAGACTCTTCCATTGTTTCATAGAACAAAATCCAAACATATTTCATTTATACAGTGAATATATATATTTATATATACACACTCAATGTTTCGTAGAATAACTACTATCAAAATTGTGTGCAACATGATCCAAGGATAGTGTTGCATATACTACAAGCTCATACGGTGTTTCATATAGAGAAAGGTAATCTTGTTGTAGCTTTCAACACAAGACATCAATGAAATTAAAAGAATATTTTATCATAAAATCTCGGGGTGTTACAAAACCTATTGGATCATTTGATAGACTGACCATAATTACCAAACACTCATATAGACCATACCTTCCATGAATGTTTTTACGGTGTATGTCTGGAGGTTGAACACATACCTATTGAAAACATGAGTTCCAATAAACCATGTATAAACCAAAATATCCTCGAATATGGTCAATGATATCATCTATTTGTGGTGTAGGATATTATTATTAACCATAGACTCGTTCAGTTTTTGATAATCTGCACATTTGTTGAGGGGTTCACATACATTTTTCATAAAAAGGACCATAGAACCACAGTAAGATATATTGAGTCATATGAAACCATATTCCACCAAGTCATTTAGAGGACTGTTGGGATCATTCATATTTATAGTAGCCATCCAATATCTAGTAATAGCTAATAACGCAACTCCAAGAGATAAATTAAAAGAGAAAACTACCTGTCTCTCCAGGGGAAAACCATAAAATTATTCCAAGAAAACATTCCTAAAATGATAATCCCCTTGATAGAAATATTTATGATGTGTTCCTTTATTATCTAGATATATACTAGAAATATGGCATATCATCATTCTCAAAACACAATGCTTTGTTCCAGACCGACTTTCCTGGACATCTCATTCACCCTTTTGAATAAAAACTCTTACCTTTAGTGATGTGATCACCCTCTACTGATATCAGTCAAAATGGTCTCGAAAAGAAACAACTTCACACATCCTCTGTATGATTAAAAACTAATAATATCAAGGAAAAAGATCACATATGATTTCCACCCTTAAATCATAAGGGGGAACTCACTATAAAGGGGCACAGTCTCCATTCTGATCCCCAGTGAAGTATCCAATGTCGTAACACCATTAGTAAACCATGAAACAAGCCCAAGGAAATCCAAAATAGGTATTATATGAAATAATTAGACGTGAATTTATTATGAAATGAATATTCTATATTATAGGATACTAATATCATACCTCACATTGTAGACGGCCTTAGGCTCTACTCCTCATGTGTAGGCTGTAAATTATAGATCTGGCATGAAGTGTGGACCTGTTAAACAATATCATTACTCATAGTGGTAAAACGATATTGTTTGTGTAGAAATTGTGCATGGATTCTTTATCCATGACCACCAGCTCATCCAAAATTAAAGACACTACTCCAACTCACATCCTAACATGGAGCATTGGATCGTACTCCTAAAACTACAGTTAGTGTCCACCCCCTTCCACTCAACCCGGGAGGATGGTCATGAATAAACATTGTATGTGGAAAATTCTACCAATAGCTAAAAAAATTACTGGGACTTAATCACGTCGATTATTTATATGTTCTTGTCTCCCACACAGATTAGAGAAGGTAACACTACCAACATCAACATCGTAAATGGTATTTACTTCTTGAGAAGCATCCAAATGGCACTTATTGTCACATGTTGCTAAATAACTAGGCTGAGAGGTTGAATTGCTCTTCTATGTGACCCCATCATCCCTCTAGTTTTGTTTTGTAACAAGTGTCCTATTAACTATCTTTCATAATTGTTCAAGTAGAACATGTTGACCTATGATCAAATGGAATCATTGATGCCTTCCTTGATGCATCTCTCCCTAGATGGATCATATACAAGGTGAATCATACAAAATAAAATAACCTCTATAAAGCATTCCATATATTTCATAAGGGTCATCATGCCCAAGTCTAGAATAATAGACTCATTGGACCTTTTATCTCTCAATGATTCAAAAAATGTAATCATAAAAATTAGATATTAAATCCCTCCATACCATATCTTGTGCCACATCATCCTAGTTTAAAACATTCCACCATCACCTAGCCTTACCCCAATGAATATATTTTATGAGTTTCAGTTTCCACTTAGGTGGTGTCATGAGATGATTATATATAGACCGGATAGTTTATAGTCTTATCTCAACAGCTGGTGTACCTCCATCTCCTAACAATAATATATGATTTGGCTTCTAGAACACATATATCAACTATTTCATATACGACGCATGTTACAATTATCCCTTAATTTTCATCTTGAAAAGTAAGAAACTCTCACAAAATTGTTCATTAATATCCATATTAGGTAAAATATTTGGTGATTAAACTATAATTACTTTATGTAATATAGAAAACCTAAGGCCCACCACCTATGGATCATGGTTGTTACCACCCTCCTTGTCCCTGATTAGAGATTATCATGGTGGAATGTCTTTAAAATTCCAAAAACATGCGTCATAAATGATCAATATCAAGATTATAAAAAATTATATCATAGAACTGCTTTAATCCTTCTTATAAAAACGAAACAACCTCCTCATTCTCAAAAATCCTGGACTGGGTAATAGGAACAACCATGAAGTGTACTAGAAACACTTCCTATTTACCACTATAAATCTAGGTCATGTCTAGGTTATCTATTTAAAAAATTTATTTTCATTTCAATTCTATTTTTTTTACAATTTCCATTAAATTAATGAACAGAATCAGTCACCACTTCCAATCTATAAGGCCTAATACACCACATAAACTGATGTTCTACATCTATTTAATCCAATCCATAATATGTTCTAGTCCACACAACCAATTTTCCATAACTCAACGTGGCATAATTGGATAAATCGGGTGTTTTATATATCCTATGTTGGAAAAAATATGTATTTCATGAATGTAAATTGAAGTACCAACAATGTTTTTAAATTCCGTACATAAATAATTTATAAAAAAATAGGTAGATCACTCAAGGCACACATAATAATTTCAGGAGGTCATGAAATGCATCCAATATGTCATAACAAAATACATAGCATGTTAATCATATAAAGTTCCAAAAATGATGAATTATTTGAATACCATAATCTCATCATAAAATAGAAAAATCCATATGCAAAAGAAATGTAAAACATCAGGTGTGTCCCCAAAAGGAAGAGTCAATTAAATTGTAATAAAATTATCCCGAAAAACAGTCTATTGTTCAATGAATTTAATCTTTTACCCATACATGGGATTTGTAATCAAATAAAAAAACCCATTATCTAATTCGAAAAACCCTTACTTTCTTGTTTATTATCACATAATAACATTTTAAAAAAATAAAAAACCATTGATGCCACTATGTAACATCCTGACTGAGGGGACAAAATTTGGTTCGCCGAGACGGTAGGTCACATGGTCACATATGGGCCTCCCTATAAGCTGAAGGATTTTGATTAGTAGTGAAGGAATAAGGTGTTATATTGAAGAGACTATACCCTCAAGACATGTAACATAGTGGCATAGATGATTAATAAAAAAGTGGAAGCATAATATAAATCAATGAAAATAGAAAAACACCCAATGTAAAATACAAATAATTAATCCAAAATAAGTCTTATATAATATGATGATCTATTCAGGGATATTAAAATTAAATTTTTTTGGTATACATGACAACAATGTAGTATTGTTTCCAAAATTCAGAAATACCAAAAAAATTATATCAATAGATAACATCATGATCCAAGATCATTCTAGTGCTACACTTATCTTTAACAACAAAAGAGTCAATAATTATACATTGGGTGCATTCCCTATTCCTTAACAGTGTCCATGAAGTCTATATGGGTACATAATGATTTTCATTAATAGGGTGTGAGAATGCAATCAGTGTACCACCACAAATAGTGTCAATAAAAAATGCATTCTATGTAATATAAATATAATTAATGTTCAATATTTTTCCAGTATAACATTAACAAACGTAATTTTTCAAGTAGATGTGTGGATTTCTAGAAAAACATGGATCCATATGAATAATATTCCTGAATCCATAATCAAGGGATATTATAAAGGATAAAAAAACTTGGTTATTATCATGCCTAACCATTTATGTCAAACAACAATATCAGGGAAATTTTTAAAGAATAAAAAATATCCAAAAAAACCACACTATAGAGTTTAGTGTCAACATTCACAATGGATATTCCATTTAAGCCAGTTTTGGCATCCACAATGTTCTTTCCATGTAATCATGTTTTATACCATGAAGGGTCAAATCCATGGTATAGAATAACAAGTGGTCCTTGTTATGTCCTCGGAGAATCTCAATGGAAACTCATTGAATACTTGAGTAGAGACCAAGGATCATATATGGAAAAAATTTCAAAATTTAGTCCACAGAAGTTGGATCCAATAGTAAGTAAGGGTTATCAAATCCAACAGAATTATCATCCATGTAGTTAATACATCTACGGAAACCATTAACTTAATTAAGACCCAAGGAGTATAATTTTACTGGTATTCCAGAGTAATAAATATCTAAGGTCCCCATCCAAGGAATCCAATATATTAATCAATTTGTCATCTCATTTGATAACCACTCACATTCAATGAGTTCATCCAACACATTTCCACAATATCTATTCATATGATTTTTTATTTTATCATCACGTATTAGATAAAAAATGAGTCATAAACTCTCGCCCAATAATTCAATTCAATCCATTCATTTAATTTAAAAATTAATAGAAAAAAATGTTCATAACCTTAAACAATTAATTTAATTGTGATTTTGGATCCCCTAATAATTTGCGAGCTCACACACACCCAATAGGGTGGTACAAAAATGTGAATATAAAAGGACCCACCCCATGGGTGGCCTATGTTAGGGAAAACAACCTCCAACAATCACAAAACTACAGTTGGGAAACAGAACGCAATTCCAAATCATTATATAAAGGATTTCATTTAATTTTCAGGGAAACACTATAGATTTCGGAGTTCTGAACAACTGTGAAAAGGCCTATAAAACGTCAACACTTAAGGGAATAGAAAATAAAATTTTCTATAATCATGTTGTATAACATTCATCCAATATAATCATTCTAATTCTGTCTGAATGAGAAAAAGGAGAAATTGGATAACACACTAAAAATAGTTTATAAGAACCATCACTGATATAACTCCATCAACGACTGGAGAAATGGAGAAAAGTATTAGTTGGGTAGATAACTCCACGGAATTGATCCAACGAGACTGACAGTGTAAGAAACGAAGTTTGGGTGGTGAAATGACACTAAATACATTCTCTTGGCTTGATAGGGATTCATAGGGGAATCTCATATGCTATACGGGTGATTTATTCATTCTATATGAGGCCATGTCACTTATTTTAAAAAAAAATCCTTCTGAATTTACACAGCGTGTTAATGCATTACATGTCATGAAATGCTTAGGGTCTTTCCCCTGGGAGAAACCCCTAAAAATCATGGATTAGACTACCTTTCCCATTACACATCATTAATTGAATAAATTTCATGTATTACAAATTCACAACATGTAATTTTCCAATAGCCAATTTATATCCCCTATGCCTCTTCATTTCCAAACAATATCCTATTATACACACAAGCCAGATTTAGGGTGTAAGATAAAAATAGAACATAAGTTGGATGTTGACCATAAATAAAAGGATTTTTACCTCTAAAAAATTAGGGATAAAATAAATGTAAACTTAAATGGAAATTATTTTCACCTATAACCATGTAATCAAATAAAAATTTCTATTAAAATCCACACATTCAACTCGATATTACCTTTCAAATGTGAGTTTGAATTTTCTCCTTGTGACAAAATATTTTTTAGTAGTTTTGTTCCCGAACACAAAATTGGTTCCAATGATGTTTTTCACTTTCAACTTTAAATAAACTCTAATGTTTCATATTCACTATTTAGTACATCTCTTAATTCATTAATCCAGTCCATTATTTTTTCCTAATAGATAGAATCATTTCTTTTGGATCTAGTTGATCTAATTGAGTTTCTTTGTTGTTATAACTCATCTTTTTTCTAGTTTGGGACGGTTTAGATTGACATAAACTGATAATTATTCTCTACATATATTTTATCATCAATATTTTCATCTTTTTATCTTTCACAGTAGTCTTATATTCATTATTGTTCAATTTTTAATGACATTCATCATATTTTGGTTCAATTATATTCTACCCATTTTGGGTTTTCTTAAAAAGTTTATTGATATATTCAATAGAAAACTCAAAATATACGTCTAGAACATTATTTTAAGGTTTATTCTGATTAATGCTGACATCATAATAGTTATCCACATTGTGTATAATTTTATACCAATATACATGTAGTGTTGCAACCATAATTCTTAACAAAATAGTGTAAGAGGATGGGTACCAGTAATCCTTAAGTGCACCTCCCTGATCGCCAATGGCTACCTACAAGCCGTGTGGGTAAATGTAGGTGATAATGTGGAGACAATACCATCTAGTGATGTTATATTATTATTCCAAATAGATATATTAGACTAATGATAGGTAACAGACTATACCATTAACCCACCCATGGTATAAGCACAAGCAATATCATACAACAGTGATATAAAAATAAAAAATAATAGTGGAATAAATTAACAATACAAACATGCCATTTGAAACTAATAATGTATTGTAAAACAACTCATACATTTCAATAAACAGAAGAGCCTCTAGTGGATGATCGTAAAACGTATATACATATAAGTATTCTAGTAAAAAAAGAAAACAAAAAAGAAACTACAACTGATGTAGGAACCTCAAGGTCCCTTTCCATCCATCCCATGATTTACATCACAATAATAAGATCCATCTCCTAGGAAAAAATCATTACCAAAACACAAATCCAAAAAATATATATTCATCTCAAAGGGCATGTGTAGGGTCTGATAAAGAATATCAGTAAGAAACCACTAATATGTTGTTATCATAAATCTTTGATTAACCAATTGTGTACTAAAAATAATGAAATAGAGAATATGAA
The DNA here is from genome assembly GCA_963277665.1 of Viscum album. Classification (NCBI taxonomy): domain Eukaryota; kingdom Viridiplantae; phylum Streptophyta; class Magnoliopsida; order Santalales; family Viscaceae; genus Viscum; species Viscum album. The sequence continues at coordinate 2,042,226,857 of OY728126.1, read as the reverse complement.
TTTAATAAACACAAGCATCCATGGTTCTCAATATCAATCAGGATTTTACTAACTTCTTCAGCCAAGGCTATAAAAATATAAAGGAGAGAATCCTTAGCCTAATCCCAATGCATGATCTAATGTAATATAGTCCAGGTGAACCATCAGGTTCCACCTCTATTAAAGTTACCCAACACCATGTTTTAACAGACACCTTCTGTTAACGTTAAGTGACCAATGTCTTGAAGACATGACCAATCAATAAGAATCTTTTCCAATGAACCAGATCTAAAAAGTTCCCCTAAAATATAATCATGACATCCTGAGGAACAACGATTTCATCACTCTATGTAATATCATTGTCAACTCAATAGCTGAAATCATGAGGAATGATGATTTCCACCCTACAAAATAGTCATAGCACAACAACCTCGTGTATGGTGAGCATCACCCCAAGATGATGGTATCAAAACTATCAACTAATGGATCATCACCATCCTTGTGGATTTCTATGAAATGAACTACCAACCTTTTCCATATTCCGGAAACTTCTCGGGGCCACTACCCACACAATCGATCAAGAACACCTCATCAACTATGTCCTAATGTGTGGACATGACTCCAAACGGCAAATTTTTTAACATGGGTGAGTAGAAATCAAAAATAAAAAAACCTTATCCACACAATCTAATCACCTCATTCCCCCGTTACAATGATTCTCAATATGATGGAAAAATATATTCAATATCTCCTATGTACAGACCATAATCTAACAACCTTGTCACCTAAATATATGACCATTTCATCCAACAAGTGATCATCATTACTAACATTATTTATATCGGGCCATTCCCATCCAGATGATCACTTCATCTAATAAAATTTGGTCAATTCCATCTTAATATTGGGATGATACCATAACATTCCCATATATCTAAAAAATTAATAGAATTAATTTAAAATAATTAAATTTTGTTAATAACACACCATTAACTAAGCCTCCCAAGTTTCAAGCCTCTCACTAGGCTCATACCACATGTAGACATAGAGTGTCATGCCCATGAGAATCTCTCATGGGTTCAATTAAATAATTAATGGAAACCCCAAATTTAAATAGGTCTAACTCAATCTACACAAATATGAGATGAATGAAATACACCAATACAACTGTGAAATGAAAAAATGATCAAAACCTACCTCTTTTTGGTAGAATCCCACGCATCCAATATTAGGTTCCAACTCAATCTGGTTTGAATGAAATCAACATTTTCGATGAAATCAATGAAAGTATTATTAAACCACACACACAGATTTAGTTAACTATATGAAGAGGTAAAATAATAAAATAATCAAGGGTAATCTAGGTCATATCTATATGGATTAAATGATATAGATATAATGACTAACAGAGTTTGGATAAGGATTATATATCACCCACTATAGGAGGAAGAAACAGAGGAGAGAACTACCTATTCTGTGAAACTGATGGAGATGAATTGAGGAAGAAATGGGTTTAATAAAGGGAGTAGTAAAAAATCATTTCTCACTTTTAATGTTCCATATAATTAGTTAGAATGGTTTTACAAACCATGTAGAAACCATTTGACACCCACTGTCTAGAGTTCCATTCTTTCACGGTTCATGGTAATCGTTTACCAGCCCATGAGAAAACTATGTGTGGGCCCTTTATGAAAAACTAAAATCATGGCCATAGGTACATCTTCTCACTCTATTATGGTCTTCCAATCCACATATGATAGACATAGAGAGCCACATGGTGTCTCATAGGAGGCCACATGGTTTGTCCATACAATGCACCTTAGTCTTTTCACCTTCAAAAACATTATTTTTAGGACGTTGAGAAAAAATAAACTAATCCCAAATTACACATTTCACTCATTAATAATCTTATAAAAAGACGTATTGTGTTAATGAATAACCTAGAATTATGTTATGTAAATTGAGAAAATAATTTCTATACCCACTAAACTCTGAAAATTCTATTATGGTGTGTATTTTTTTCTAACTCAAAAAAATTGGGGATGTTTCAATTCCCCACCTTAAAAAAGATCATTCCTAATCTATAAAACAAAATCCATAGATGGTATCCAACATACCCATCTCTTTAAAACTAACACTAATTATATCGGTCTCAAAGTCATAGGTACAAAAAGTCAAGGTTATCCCTACTATTGGAGTTACCTAACATGTCACATCCTGACCTAATACATAAATAATTCTTATGTTCCATAAACCATACATATACTAAAATGTCCTCTCCTTATGCATCAAAACTACTAAAACTCATCTATTTCTCATGTTTCATTCATGAAACCCATCATATTCTTATCCTAATCAGATGTTTACCTAATTTCCATGTGTAAAATTACAACTATGAGGTCTCGCTTGTCATTATATGCTCAAACATCATAGGGAATTATACCTCAATCAATTCTAAATCCACACTAATTCATGTATTCCAATGAACCTCATGTAATCAAACATCACTTTTATTCACAGATTATAATGCACTATATTGAAGTCCAACATCCAATAGTTCTCATAGGTATTCTAGGTTCTACACACCTCATTCATATATAAATATAAATATATATATCACATCAGATCCAATGAAAACCTAATAACCAGTGTCTGGTTACACCATAAATACATCATGTGCACCTCATGGTCCATAAATGGACATGAATATAAAAATTACAAGACAAAAATAAAATATGAACTGCCATCATGCCTATTGTGTCAATCTGAGATTAACTATCTCACCAGTATACTTTGACACTATCAGCTCCATGATATGCACATGGCATGTAGCTGAACTACCTGATTCCTAACCTCCCTATAGTAATTTAACATCCATGAGCTCCTAAACCCATAGTTGCGTCCCTCTGTCTATGGAATTACATCTTCATGCTACCAAATCAAAGTTATCATCTCCTAGTACCGTTCGTTATTTGATCTTAGATACATGAGTCCACCCTTTTACCTGACTTCTCGTAGTCCGAGAAGGCTTCCTGTAACACTAATTTAGATATCAAACCTATCTGAATGAATAGAATGCCTTACAATTATGGATCAAAATTCTCCACCACTTGATGCATCTATAATAATTGGAATAAAACTATGAAATACCAACCCCTTTGTGGTATTCTTAAGTATCGGGACTACCTTCCTATTTATAACTCATCTAAACATTTCTTCTGACTATCTGAAGTTTCTCCACTCAAATCACTTAAATTCATCATAGGTCCTAAATATGATTGTTTAATAAATTTTTTTTCTATGATCTACTAATTCCAAGAATTTCAGATTGATGGATACCGAAATATGTTTACCTAGACATGAAAGGAATATAATATAACATCTTTGAAACTCCCCCCCCCCTTATGGTTTTGTCACTCACCTTGTTGGGTGTGAGGCAATACAACATGGTGAATTTCGATTCATGTTCAAGGACAGACTTGTCACCCAATTGTAATATCAAGGACTCCTGATCTCTCTCTTCCCTCAGCATCTCTGGTAAGATGTCATTGAAGAAGCTCACCTCGATGTCCTTCCAGGATTTTTCCTTCACGTCATCCCACCTAATCCTGAATGCCCCACCAGTTCTTTTCTAATGCTCTGAGTATGTACGTCACCAATTTCACCCTCCATCCTGGGGGTGACTCAAGCTTCTCACTCATCATCTTCATTAAATCGATCCACATATCTACTTCCATAGGTCCATCGTCTCCCTAATATAGTAATGGGTGATGTGACTAGAACTACTTTTTTCAAAATTACATGTAAGGATATAATCCATATTCTCATATATAGATTCCCTAGATAACACATACCCAACTATCCTTGAGCTACACATCATGCCATGTCCCATTAGCTATAAATTCAGGAAGCTACCTATCATGTACCTAATTTCATGCCAAAGCCTATATGTGAGCTTATACATGTGGTTCATTCTCTATATAAAAAGTATAGTACTCATCCTAACCCTAATGGGTCTCAACTTGTGCATTCTATACTGGCACCACATCGCAACCGGCCTGACTCTCCATTGGATCCTGTCTAGGTGACATCTCGTTGAATTCCAATACATGATCAAACAACACATAAATCTTATATATAATGATTATTAAGAAATAATTAATATGTATTCTAATATCACTACCCTTAAACCTTCCCATTGAAACCATGTCTCTTGACATCCAACCTCATGGCCCCTTACAAGTTGATATCATAGCTAGGTATCATATATGCCTTCGTCCAATATTTCCTCATGAACCATGCCACCTAGTTATGATGACCCTATCGCCCAACCTAGTGATCCAAATCACCCCATATAATTACTCATTCCTTATCTCATAATATTATTTCCCATAATTATATATCACATATCATATTTTCATATCGTATATCACATAAAGACTCCATTGTGTCCTCCAATATGGTTTTGTTGAGTAAGATTCCCCTAAATAGAGTCTTTATAGAAAATTGATGCATGATTTACTTTTTTGACAATTTAAACAACCTAACCAATCAGAGAACTATCAAGTTCCCCAAAGAAAATTTAAATAATTTTTTCTCACATCACATGATTATATAATTAACCCATATATGACTAGGAAAATCATAAACAAACACGACATATTGTACCAGTCCAAGGGTCAAAATAACTCCTCCCTTACCATACTAATAAATGGGTGAAATGTCATGGGAGGTTACAACTACATTCCAATTGCACCACTGGTGGTGGAAATCCTATCATATGTAAAACTAAAAAAACATAATAGAAATCCCACCCCTAGAAACATGGTATACATATACCCCATCATGAAATATAAAACCAGTTCTGAAATCATCCAAAACTACGATCTAATAGTGTTTAAATATTAATACCCAAAAATAGATAATAAAATATTATTTTATACAATTATTAGAGAAATTGTAGAGACCCGAAGATTGACGTACTTGAAAATTACATTATATTTGTGGAATACTTAATACATAACAAAAACATACAAACAAGGACCATAATAGTTTAGTGTCTTTGTAAACTTGGAACGTAATCTTCTAATCGTGGTGAAAGATCTTCAACATCTCCCATAATGATCTTCCACTCTTTGTTTCCATACCTAAAACCTTTTAATCATGGGGGAAAGTACAACATAAAAAGGGTGACCTTGAATGCTTAGTAAGGGTAAGCATGGATAAAATAAAACATACCACATACATTTGAACTTAAAAACATGAACATAATGTTTAAATATCAAAATCTTGAGCAACGACATAAAACATGGAAGTACATAAGTCATAGATCATAATGGAACATAAATCATGATAAAATAGCATGGGAATAAAACATGTAATTGTGTCATCCATTAAGAATATGTAATGATTTCCATATTACCCAAGGCCTTGCTGCTAAGACCATCTTAGTGGACAAAGTCCCTTTCTGAATCGAGTTCACTCCTCGTTTCAGTCCTGTAATACTGAACTGGATTAACATACTGTTCCAGCCATGTCTATCTCATGAGATATAAATTTTTACCCAATGCATTGGAGGGAGATATAGGTCCCACCCATCTCATATTGAAATAATTATTTCATGTACCACAATATAAACATAAATCATTAATCATAACCCAATAATAAAATGGGTTTCATAAACATAATCCCATCATCACATAATCCATATAAAAGAAATGGATATAATTTCATAATAAGAAACATGAAACCATGTAAATAATAGAGACATGATTCTAGAAACATACACATGTGAAATAATGTCATCTTAGATGAAAATGGTTTTGATAAAACACTTGAAATGAATTCATGAGGAAAATATCCTTTCTTCTTCAAAATCAATTTATTTTCACAAAACATCATATAATTTTAAAAGAAAGTAATTTTGTCGAAAATAGTCATGAAATATTTTTGAGGAAGCTTAATTAAAATAATTCTGTATAAAACCGTAAAAATCAGCTCGTGTCGTATAAGTTAAAAAAACATTCTTCTCGTACTTTTTCCAGAAAAGTCAAAAAGTACCTTGTAGGGTAAATAAAAGAAAGATTCCTTCTATACCATGGGGTAAAAGCCAAAATGGGAAAAAAGGAATTTAAACATACATGAATACACTTTTATAAAACATGGACATGGTTGATTGGAATATCCCCAGTAAATACTTATGAAAAACCAATCTCGGATAAAAATGAGATTTTCAAAAATTATCCCTTACCTTAGGTCTGATATACTTCGTACGTATCCAAACCTCTTGTATAATGATTTAAATAACTTCATTTAATTATTAAAGAATCATATTCATTGTTATGATATCATATATGGTTCACTTATGACATTATATTACCCGTTCTTTTGTAAATTCCATGTTAAAGAGTGTTTTGGGTAAAATCTTTTCATTTGTCGTCCATGTTTTGACTTGTAATTATTCATATGATTACATAGATCATGATTAATTAATTCAAAAATATAAAACATGATTTATATATAATATATATTCATAATATACATATATATAATAGATCGATAAATGGAATGAAATACACGGTTCATGGAGACGGTAGGTCGTACGTACGCATGAACGTTGTTTTCGTTTCCTCATTGAATTGAATGGAATTAATTGGATGACATACATATATATATACATAAATACAGTATAATTATTCTGTCATATATTTCATGATTACTTATTATATATAATTTATAATCATTTATGAATGGTTAATCATTGAGAATGAGTCGCATCGCATCATGGAGACTGCATTCCATACGTACGCACGAGCGATGATATCGTTCCCATGATTTTGGAATTTTATTGGAGTGTATGTATACTATTACAGAATAAATATCAATTTAAAAAAATCATATATAGTTATTATTTACACCACTATACTCATCCAAGTTAGGTGGTGGTGGAAAATAGATTACACCATGGTGTGGAGACGGTATTCCGTACGTACGCACGCGCGGTGATTTCGTACTTATAATAACATATCAGTATATTAGTGATACTGATGTTATTACTTCATAATGAAACAACCTAATAAGAAGAAGTGGAAGAAGAAATAAAGTTGAAAGAATCGATAGCGGACATTAACTCTTATTTGAAAAGCCTCTTTGAGACCTCCTCTTTGGGCAATAAAATTGGTCTTTGAAGAAAACCAGTACCTCTATGATGTTTCTAGGGAAGTGGAGAAAATAAATTGGCAGGGTTTGGCTGATCTTGAAGGCTCAAAGGGGTGTGAGAAAGATAGGGAGGAGATGCCCTTTTATAAGGGACGAGAGGGGCACCTTTGAAATAACTAAAAATATTATTTGATTATAAAGTCATATTCGGTTATTAATAGCTCCAAATTGATTTATTTTGATGTTAAGGCAGGGATGGGTCTAAATACTCTAATCCAATAGAATTTAGACAAGTTTAGGTCATTATATTAACCATAACGTTTAGTTTTAACTCTTAGTTAATTAGATTGACATTTACCTTGTCACTTTGTATTTTTATATTATATAGTTAATAAACATACCATATACATCCAAGGGACCCCCAAGTGGTCCATTAAAGATACACCTATCATGATATAAGTATTTTGGCAGAACCTTGTATTTTTAGGAATATAATAACAATTTATAAGATAATATTTGTTTTAAAAACTATTTTATGTCAATTTTGCCACTATTTGGTAATTGATTTTTGTGAAAGTCATAAAAGCATGATTAGTTCGAAAAAAGTTAATTAAATAAATACTAACATGTAATATTAACATATAAAATTATTGTAAATCATAAAAAGTCTCAAATTACATTTATTTGGGTATTTATAACATCAATTATGTAAATATTTTATTAATAAGATACATATTGTATCATCATTATGTCATAAATAAATTAAATTATTTTAAGTCTAAAAATTAAAAATAAAATACAATTATGTAGGAAATATTTTTAGACTTCTAATGAATATTTATAGTCGAATTAATCTTATGTATGACACTATATTAAAAATGATTTAGTTATTAAACATTGATTTTAACTATTTTAACCCTTCTTTAAATAAATTAATAATAAATGTCCTAATATAATCCATGTGGGCCTAAATGGTCATATTTTATTCCTATGGTTGTTTTTGGACGAATTACACTTATCCAATATAATTAGGACATGTGTTAGGGTAATAATAATATCATTCTTACCCTTAATTACCCTATTTACTTTTAACCGTTTTAAAAAAAAAGTAAAAATTTACTCTTCACCAAAAATTATTTTCATCTCATTGAACCACATTTTAGTCCTCGATATTAACCGTGTCTCTCAGATTTTCAAAATTCCACTCACAAAAGTTGTAAAATTATGTTTAATGAAAAATTCATCTTTTTTAACCACCACTTAGTGGTTACACAATTCATCAAAAAATGAAAGTTTCCAGAAAAATACCAAATATTAGTCCTAATCTATATTTGATATTATGAATTCAAAAATGATTTTTATTTTACCAAATTAAAAACATATCAGTTTCATTAATTAATTTAAAAATTAATTCCCATCATCAAAACAAATAGCGTGTTCTTAAGAGATAATAACTATCAAAAGATTAACACTTCTTTATGTCTGGTTTAAATTTGAAATTACATCCAATGACCAACATTGTATTAAATTGTAAAAATATATTCTAAATATACTTTAAAACCACTCAAATTAATAATTTATCACTATTAATAATTTTGATTAAAAAATTTGTTTTTAATTAATATTTATTAATTCCCACTATTCATCAGAATATGAAAGTTATCCGAAAAGTACCAAAATTTCACCCTAAGCTAATTTATATATTCCGAATCCAAAAATGAAGTCCTTTTTGAAAGATAAAATTTATAAAATTTCAAAAAGTAGGTATTACTATTCATAACAGCTAGTTCATAATAATATTATAATAATATCTTGTTTAGTGAAACTCGGTATTGTGTACTACACATGTTATCAAGGAAGGTCGCGATTGCGTGTAATGCAAGGCAAGTCAGGGATGCGTGTTGTGAAAGCTCCTTTTGGTGTAGCGTACAACACAAGACATTAATGAAATTAAAAAGAATATTTTTCATAAAATCTCGGTGTGTTACATTCTACCCCCCTTAAAATGAATTTCGCCCTCGAAATTCATCGGGGTTATAAATGGTTTACTACTCGAAAGTTTCTTTAATAGAAACCCACATCGTAAAAAAGGAATACCAAAACTTGGATTTAAAAACTAAAGTATGAAACGTAACGGTTACCCAAATTAACTCATCACTGGGTTTCCACGTAAGAGAACATAAGTGAAAATATGGATATGGAAGAAAAATATAACCATCAAGTTCTGATGGAGAGTGGTAGAGAACATGACTATGAAAAAGCCAACAATCACAAAGATATAAATTCGTGATGATCTAAGGTACCATATGATTCATCGTATATAAGATCACTAAGATAACATTTTTTATTTTCAAGATCATTTCCCGAAATTTGATGAAATTGTAATTAGAAGAAATACTTTCGTGATTTTGGAATAGTCTCACTGTTGGCCATTCATTGGACAATTTCCACATCATATCTTAAAGAAATGAAGTTGAATTTTTCATTATTGTTGTGTTAGTAGATCATGTGATACAATGATGGGTCATTCCATCTATCTCAAAAAAAAGGTTAGAAAAGATTTCAAAAAATACATAAGTCCATCTATAGTGAGATTAATCATTTATGGTTCCTAAAATGGACTTATACTTCATATATCATACTGCTTAATATGATAAAACTAGTTTCTACTAAACAGGGACTTCCTATAGGCCAGTGGAAGGTGATAAAGGCTTGTCGCACTTCATTTGTGGGTTCGATTCCCACATCATTGTTCGACACGATGGGCTGTCGCCCATCCTACAGGTTGTCCTTTTTCTAAAACTACATTACTATAACATCCCATCAATAATATTGAAAAAACTTCTATCCTTAAACAATACTAACTTATGTCCAACATAATCCATTCCAATCTTTAGGATTATCCAAAATACTGATGTCCAATCTCATATTATAGTGAAAACGATTACCAAAGAGTTCATATAACTAGAATGTTAATACCATCGTTGATCCCCATATATCAAGAGATATGTCTTGTTGGTCACATTCAAAACATTTGAAGGCCTTAATCATGTATTTTCTTGAAAAATGAATACCTGTTGAATCTTAGTGAAAACATGAGTGCTGTCAAAAGTTAACTCTTTTCACATAAAAAAACCTCAAACCATGATATAACTATTTCCTTATATCAGTCATGAGCTCATGAATAATGTCAAACATTTCATTTTCTCCTTATCCCTTCATTATGCGCATATATTCTTTTTTCCAAAAATATCTCAATCACTTTCCAAGGTTACTGGTACCATAAAATTATTGAAAACCACAATAGACCAATACATAAATATTCCAATATTCCAGAATGCTATATATAACATTATTTTGGAATCCCATTACATAAACACTTAATCATTCAACGACATCGTTTCCATATTCAACATCGCCAATAGTGATCGCATGTGACTTCCCTTTGTCCTTTGCCTTAAGTGGTTGCTCATGTCGATCATCACTAACCCTTGGATTAGGGAATTTATTAGCATAATGCCCAATTTCCTTGAACTTGAAGCATTTAAGTGTTGGTGGTGCGTTTTCTTCAGTATTTTATTTATTCACATCATTAGAAACCCTTTTTCTATTACTTTGACACTCAAATGCTCGATGACCTTCTTTTCCACACTTAAAAAAAACATTTTCTAGTACATTTAAGACAATGTCCACCTTGTTTTTTTCCACACTTTGAACATATAGAAACATTCATCTTTTTTTCACCATTATTCTAAGATTTCTCCTTGAACTCCATCTTTCGTTTCTTATCAAAAACCATGAGATGGATATGTAACACCAACTTCAATATCTACCTTGATAGCACAACACACAATTTCTTCATAGCTACTCACTACTGGAAAACTAACCTATACCAACGGTTTAGAACCATTGGTATAGGCCTCTAAACCATTGGTATAGCCTATACCTACGGTTTGGAGAACCATTTCCAAGTAAGACGTTAGGATAGGTCTATACCAGCGGTTTTGGGAAAACTGTTGTTATATGTAATATGGAAATATATACCAACGGTTATGGAACCGTTGGTATATGCATTTCAAAAAAAACATTTGTTGGGATTTGATCCCAGGACCCCTAGTTTATCATTGAACAACATAACCACTAACCTAAAATGACTTTTGTGAACATAATTACATAAATATATATATTTATTCTCATAATTATTTTAAATTCTTATTTATATAATGTTCTCTGTAAGAAGAATTGATAAAAAATCAAAGGATCTATACCAACGGTTTTGACAACCGTTGGTATAGATTTTGAGTTTGGAATTTCATTCTGGGTGAATGTTGATCCATGGGGGACCCTTTCCCAAAGGTATGGCCAAACCATTGAAAAAGGTAGTCACAAAGGGGACATTTACCAACGGTTTGGCCAAACTGTTGGGAAATCCATACCCTTTCCCAATGGTTTGGCCTAACCGTTGGGAAAAGTGGCCTCAAAGTGGGAATTCCCAACGGTCTGGCCAAAACGTTGGGAATGGGAACCCATACCAATGGTTTTTACAAACCGTTGGTATATAAGTGTTGGGAAAGTCATATTTCTAGCAGTGACTGAAATATCTTATAGCTAATGCCCTTTGAAGATTTGGTTTTAAGCCACTGAAAAATCGATCAACTTTACTTTTAGGTTGGATGATAAATCCAGATTCATACCTTGCAAGCCTTGTAAAATTCACTTCATATATACCAACAGATTCCTTATCCTTTTTCTTTAGTTCAAGAAACTCCTTCTCCATCTTTGTTAGAAGAATACGAGGGAAGTACTTGTTGAAAAATAATTTCTTGTACTCGTCCCATTCCATGGACTCAATTTCATCTCTTGGCCTTGTATTCATGATAAGATTCCACCATTGATCAGCTTCACCTTCCAAAAGATAAACTGCTAAGATGACTATATCATTTCAGAACATTGAAGAACTGAAAATATCTTTTCAGTGGTATTGATCCATTGTTCAGCAACAAGTGGATCATAAGACCCACTGAATGAAGGTGGACGTTGCCTCATGAAGGACTCAATAGAATATTGTTCCATTCTCTGCTCATTTGGAAGTCCAGAATGATTCATAGCTTGGGTAAGTAAAGTAATAAGATTTTTCACTTCATCTCCCATAACATTTGTTTGTTCAGGAGGACAATCATTGCATTTTCCATTGCATTTATCAACACAATTCTTTCGGGTTCCAGCCATCGTCTAAAACCCAAAAAGAATTGTGTGAGAGGAAAAAATCATGCTATGGAAAACAACATAATAAAGGGGGAGTACCTTCAATATCTAACATCTTATGTTTAATTCTAAGATCGTTACCCAAATTCTAGGACTATAACCTATACTTATACATACCCTTGGGAACATCCCTAGACATACCATAGAAATATCTCTACGGATCTCACTAATGTTCTCGCATCCTAGTTTCCAAAGGCTGACTAAACCATTCCACTAATACCAACTGTAGAGACCTGAAACTTGACGTACATGGACATTACATTACTTTTGTGGAATACATAATACATAACAAAAACATACACACAAGGACCGTAATAGTTTAGTGTCTTTGGAAACTTGGAACGTAATCTTCTAATCATGGTGAAAGATCTTTAACATCTCCCATAATGATCTTCCACTCTTTGTTTCCTTACCAAAAACCTTTTAATCCTAGGGAAAAATACAATATAAAAAGGGTGAGCTCAAATGCTCAGTATGGGTAAGCATGGATAAAATAAAACATACCATATACATTTGAACTTAAAAACATGAACATAATGTTTAAATATCAAAATCATGAGTAACGACGTAAAACACGGAGGTACATAAGGCATAGATCATAATGGAACATAAATCATGATAAAATATCATGGGAATAAAACATGTAATTGTGGAATCTATTAAGAACATGTAAATATTTCTATATTAGCCATGGCATTGCTTCCAAGACCATCTTAGTGGACAAAGTCTGTTTCTGAATCGAGTTCACTCATCATTCCAGTCATGTAATACTAAACCGGATTAACTTACCGTTACAGCCATGTCTATCTCGTGAGATATAAATATTTACCCAATTCATTGCAGGGAGATATAGGTCCCACCCATCTCATATTGAAATCAATCGTTCATGTGCCACAATATAAACATAAATCATTCATCATAACCCAAGAATAAAATGGGTTTCATAAACATAATCCCATCATCACATAATCTATATAAAAGAAATCGATATAATTTCATAATAAGAAAAGTGAAACCATGTAAATCATAGAGACATGATACTTGAAACATACACATTGAAATAATGTCATCTTAGATGAAAATGTTTTTGATAAAACACATGAAATGAATTCTTGAAGAAAATATCCTTTCTTCTTCAAAATGAATTTATTTTCACAAAACGTCATCTAATTTTAAAAGAAAGTGATTTTTTCTAAAATATCCATGATATATTTTGGCGGAAGCTTCATGAAAATAAGGATTTATAAAACCGTAAAAATCTTTTCGTGTCGTTTAAGTTAAAAAAAACATTCTTCTCATACATTTGCCAGAAAAGTCAAAAAGTACCTTGTAGGGTAAATAAAAGAAAGATTCCTTCCATACCATGGGGTAAAAGCCAAAATGGGTAAAAATGAATTTAAACATACATGAATAAACTATTATAAAACATCGACATGGATGATATCAATAACCCCAGTAAATGCTCATGAATAAGAAATCTCAGATAAAAATGAGATTTTCAAAAATTATCCCTTACCTTAGATCTGATATGCTTAGTACATATCCGAACCTCCTGTATAATGATCTAAATAATGTCATTGAATTATTACAGAATCATATTCATTGTTATGATATCATATATGGTTCACTTATGACTTTATATTACCCGTTCTTTTGTAAATTCCATGTTAAAGAGAGTTTTGGGTAAAATCGTTTCATTTGTCATCCATGTTTTGACTTGAAATTATTCATATGATTACATAGATCATGATTACTTAATTCAAGAATATAAAACATGATTTATATATAATATATATTCAGAATATACATATATATAATAGATCGATAAATGGAATGAAATACACCATTCATGGAGACGGTAGGTCGTACGTACGCATGAACGTTGTTTTCGTTTCTCATTGAATTGAATGGAATTAATTGGATGACATACATATATATATACATAAATCTAGTACCATTATTATGTCATATATTTCACGATTACTTATTATATATACATTATAATCATTTATGAATGGTTAATCATTGAGAATGAATCGCATCGCGTCGTGGAGACGGTATTCCGTACGTACGCACGAAGAATGATATCATTCCCATGATCATAGAATTTTATTGGAGTGTATTTATACTATTATAGAATCAATATAACTTTGAAATAATCATATATAGTTATTATTTACACCATTATACCCATCCAAGTATGGTGGTGGTGGAAAATAGATTACACCATGGCGTGGAGACGGTATTCCGTACGTACGCACGCACGGTGATTTCGTTTTACGTAGGATGGATAGATGGTGAAATAGGGTTTTTTAATACTTATAATAACATATCAGTATATTAGTGATACTGATGTTATTACTTCATAATGAAACAACCTATGAAGAAGAAGTGGAAGGAGACATAAAGTTGAAAGAATCGATAACGGACATTACCTCTTCTTTGAAACACCTCTTTGAGTCCTCCACATAGGGCACTAAAATTGGTCTTTGAAGAAGACCAGGAACTCTAGGATGTTTCTAGGGAAGTGGAAAAGATAAATTTTCAGGGGTTGGCCGAGTGTGAAGGCTCAAAGTGGTGTGAGAAAGATAGGGAGGATGTGCCCTTTTATAAGGGACGAGAGGGGCACCTTTGGAATAACTAAAAATATTATTTTCTTATAAAGTCATATTCGGTTATTAATAGCTCCAAATTGATTTATTTAGAATCTAAGGCGGGGATGGGTCGAAATACCCTCATCCAATAGAATTTAGTCAAGTTTAGGTCATTATATTAACCATAACTTTTAGTTTTAACTATTAGTTAATTAGATTGACATTTACCATGTCACTTTGTATTTTTAAATTATATAGTTCTTAAATGTACCATATACATATAAGAGACCCCAAAGTGGTCCATTAATGATACACCTATCATGATATAAGTATCTTGGCAGACCCCATGATTTTTAGGAATATGATAACAATTTATAATATAATAGTTGTTTTAAAAACTATTTTATGTTAATTTTGACATTATTTTGTAATTGATTTTTGTGAAAATCATAACAGAATGATTAGTTCGAAAAAAGTTAATTAAATCAATACTAACATGTCATATTAACATATAAAATTATTTTAATTCATTAAAAGTCTCAAATTACATTTATTTGGGTATTTATAACATCAATTATGTAAATATTTCATTAATAAGATAATTACGGCATCATCATTGTGACATAAATAAATTAAATTATTTTAACTCTAAAAATTAAAAATAAAATACCATTATGTATAAATAATTTTATATTTCTAATGAATATTTATAGTCTAATTTATCTTATGTATAACCCTATATTAAAAATGATTTAGTTATTAAACTTTGATTTTAACTATTTTAACTCTTCTTTAAATAAATTAATAATAAATGTCCTAATCTATTTGATGTGGGCCTAAATGGTCCTATTTTATTCCTAATGTTGTTTTTGGATGAATTACATTTATCCAATAGAATTTGGACATGTGTTAGGGTAATAATACTATAATTGTTACCCTTAATTGCCCTATTTACTTTTAATCGTGGTAAAAAAAGTAAAAAGTTATTATTCACCAAAAATTATTTTCATCTCATTGAACAAAATTTTAGTCATTGATATTAACCGTGTCTCTCGGATTTTCTGAATTCCACTCATAGAAGCAGTAAAATTATGTTTTATGAAAAATTTAACTTTTTTAACTACCACTTAGTGGTTTCACAATTCATCAAAAAATGAAAGTTTCTAAAAATACCAAAAATTAGTCCTAATCTATATTTGATATGATGAATTCAAAAATGATTTCTATTTTACCAAATTCAAAACATATCAGTTGCATTAATTAATTTAAAAATTAATTCCCGCCATCAAAACAAATAGCGTGTTATTAAGAGATAATAACTATCAAAAGATTGACACTTGTTTATGTCTGGTTTAAATGTGAAATTACATCCAATGACCAACATTGTATTAATTTGTAAAAATGTATTCAAAATATAATTTAAAACCACTAAAATTAATAATTTATCACTATTAATTATTTCGATTAAAAAAGTTGTTTTTAATTAAAATTTATTAATTTCCACTGTTCATCAGAATATGAATGTTATACAAAAAGTACCAAAATTTCACCCTAAGCTAATTTAGATATTCCAAATCCAAAAATGAAGTCCATTTTGAAAAATAAAATTTAAAAAATTTCAAAACGTGGTTATAACTATTCATAAAGGCTAGTTCATAATAATATTATAATAATATCTCGTTTAGTGAAACTCAGTATTGCGTACTACACACGCTATCGAGGAAGGTCCCGATTGCGTGTAATGCAAAGAAAGTCAGGGATGCGAGTTGTGAAAGCTCCTTTTGGTGTAGAGTATAACAAAAGACATTAATGAAATTAGAAAGAATATTTTTCATAAAATCTCGGGGTGTTACAGAAATGGATTGAGGTTCCACTCAAAGATTGAAACATGCTGATTCCCACTATGCCTTAAGCATGGCTCCCAAAATTATAAAGGCTTCAAATATACAGATATGGTGTAATTTGTTGACTAAGGGGGGACTATATCTTCTAGTGCTGATATAATAATTATCTAAATAGATATACTTGTGGAATGAAAGACCAAACGATTGGGCTACTAACTCACCGATGACAGAAGCATAAGAAATATCATATAATTGAAGAAACATAATCAACCACAGTCGTGGAATAAATAGAAAACACAAATATACCATTTGTCTCTATGAATTCATATCTAAATAATTCATACATATCAATAAGAATAAGGTTCATCATTGGATTACCATAGTACATTCATATGTATAAGAATTTAGATAAAATACAATACAAATAAGATAACCTAGATAATGCAGGATCCTAAAGGTCCCTTTAATTCTATCTGATGATAAAAACCCCACACTAAGTTCCAACACCTAAGCCTAAAACTTTACCAAAATGAAAATCCTTAAAATCAACATATGTCCCAACAGTCTTATGTTGGGTGTGAGATAGAATCATTAAAGTCCACCACAAATGTGTTGTTATCTAATATCTATTATTATGAATGATTTTAATAGAAAAAATAAAGTAAGCACATTCATTTAATAAATACATATTTCCCAATTTCTCAAAATCCACAAGGAACATATCACATGATTTGACCAACACTAGAAAACTACAGAAGAGAGGATCCATAGCCTAAGTCCACGGATTCACCGAGTGTAAAATTTTCCATGTGAATCCTTAGGTTCCACCTCTATTAATGTAACCAAGAATCATGTTCCTACTTACACCTTATGTACAAGTTAGGTTACTAACACCTTGAAGGAATTCCCAAACAATAAGAATACAGTCCCCTAATCCCCTGTTCTAAAACACTCATCAGCTCAAAGCCTAACAACTTGAGACACGATGGTGTCTACCCTACAGGTAATATCACCTATAGATACATAGATGAATTCTCATGGAATAATGTGGTCTATCCTCCCAAATTTTATTTTGCCTATGGCCTCATGTCTTTTGAGCCCAAGTGACCAGACAATATTCTCCACAATTTCAATGTAGGGCTCCTCCACATCCTCACTGATTTAAATGGAAATCACCCACAACCATTTCCTTAAGCCTCAGCTACCAATGGATTCTACCCACATTAGAAGTCAAACCCACATTATAATTTGAGTCCTACTTTGTGCCAAAAAATCCAAATAGTGCATTATCCAACACGGGTGAGAAAATATACCCAATTACATAACTAAGACGCACCATCTTATCACCTCATTCCCATGTCACCATGTCACTCAAACCGATGGAAAACACCATCCAATATCACTTTGTCCATGCCCAAAACCTCATGACCATTTTACCTCAATCAAAAACTATTTCACCCACCCATTGATCAAAGTCACTGAATATATATATATATATAGTGATCAGTAAACTCCCATCCTAATGATCACATCATTCTCATACTAGATGGAGAATTCCATCTCAATCCCGAGGTTGATCCTGTCATCTACCCATGGAACACAAAAATCAATATAATTAATTTAAGAACATTATTTTTAATTAATAAAAAAAATCTTCCTAAACTACCTTATGTATGATCCTCACACTAATATCACGCCACTTGTAGACATTTGGGAGCATGCCCACTGGAATCTCCTATGGGTTCAATTAATTAATTGATGACAACCTTTAATTTAAATAGGTCTCGCTCAGTCATCAAAATTTCGTGCTCAAATTTGCACCCCAAAAAAATGTGAAATCACAAATAATGAAGGAACCGCCTACCTCATGTTGGTAAAATCCTTCACGTCCGATATTATCATATTTATCAATCTGGTTTGTAGTAAATCGGCTTTTTAAATGAACACCTGAAAAATAGGGTAAAACCACTCACTCAAACATTGAACACCATATAATGAAAGAAATTAAGAAAATTAAAATGTTAAATAAATGTATTTTTGATATGGATCCAATGATGCATATCGAATGATAGATGGATGTTGGATGAAGAATCTATCTTGTACCGTAGAGAAGGAAGAAATGGGAGAGGAATATCCCTATTGTGCATGACCAATAAAAGATAAATTATGAAGAAATGGGTTTAATAGACTTAAGGGTAAAAATATCTTTTCACACATCAAATTAGATTCATTATTAGATCACATATTTTTCCAAACCATGCCATAATTGTGACCTACTCACTGTCAAATTCTCCCGGATTGCACAGTTCATAAACACAGTTTACCTAATTGTACACAAATCGTGCATGATCCCTATATAGAAATTGCATAAAATCCACATATTTGTTTTTATTCTCTTATATGGTATTCCTAAACATTCATAGTAGACGCAGAGGGCCTCGCAATTTTTCTTGTAAGGCCACAATGTTTTTCCAAACCATGCGCTTTAGTTAGTGCAACTTGAAAACATTGTTTTCCAGCACCTGACAAATACAAAACCGAATTGAAACCTCAAGACACTTGTTTAGCATGAATATTGATATAAATAATGTACTTGGAACGATTTATAACCTAAAATTATGTTATCATGAATGATAAAATAATTTTATTACCCAACGAACTCTGAAAATTCAAAACGGTGATTTATTTTGACCTACTACGAAAATCTATAATGTTATCCAACATTGATACTCACCTCGACCTTCTCATCGAGTTTTTCAATATTTGAGTCTTTAAATTTATTGATGAAAGTGATTCCAAAGTCTCTAAAATATATCACTATTGGATTTTATTTATACCACATTTTATATTAATTTATATTTGAATTTGTTCATAAAAACACTTATAAAGTATACATATAGTTTTTCATAAATCAACTCACTATAAACAATATTTTATTTTTCAAACATAGATAACATTTTTCTCCCAATGTCAGTGATGATTCATTTATATATTCTAATAACCACATTTTTAAGTATTTTAGGGGTGATTTTTTGGGGATTGTTTCTATATTTAATAAGGTAATATTAAAATTATATCCAAGTAAACTCATTTATATTATTTGTAATTCTATTTAGAATTTTATCACTAGTATATCTTTAAAATTATCCTATGATTATTTTAAAAAATTACACTAATTGTGAATTATATTACATGAACATCACAATTATCATTATTATGTAGTTATATATGAGTATTATTAAATATATGTTACCACAAGTGGAATGGAGGCTCATGGGATACATAGATCTATGTGAATCAACTCAATTGGACTATTATATCATATTTAAACTCTTTTATGACTTCCTTGGATCATATTACCATTTGAAAAAGTTATAAAAATAATATATCCATCTCAAATAAACTATTATATATATATATTAAAACATTCTATTAAGAAATGTTTATCTAGTTATATTGGATGATATGGAAAAAAATTCTCTATCGATGATTATTTTCATCTTTGGAATTTAAATGTCTAGAATTAATTGGGTATTCTATTTAGAAAATATTCCCAATAGTTCTTTATATTTTTGTAATGATTATACAATATTTAATAATTTCAATGGTGAAATAATTTTTCCTAAAAATTACTTAATTGCCTTTATCATTGATTTAACTCACATAATAAAATTATGTTATTGTTCAACGGAAAATAAAACATCATGTCAATTATATATATGTGGATTAATGTTATATGTGATCAAATTTTGTTAATAATTAAAGATATGTCATTTCAAAAGTTAAAAACTTCACAATATTTATCTTTTATGTTTTTCACGAACTTGGTATCCCCTGTCATTTGATATTATAAAACACAATCAATTATCCTTATCTATAACTTCTAGACATCATTGAGTGAAACATCAATACTATGTTACTTCCCCATATTATATTTCCATTGAGTATTATTTCCACAAAAAATTATTATATTTGACTATGAATCATGGTCATTCAGTATTAGGAACATTGAAATCAGTGTTTACATCATCCATATATCATTTAAATCCCATTAAACCAATTATGGAAAAGTACAATGGGAGGTTTTCCATTTACATTTTTCATCCACATAGCCTAATTAATTCTATTTTCATGATACCTCCACATTGATTTGAGCAGTAAATGGTTCCATGGAAAATAAATATTATACCATCACACATATTCTTTGTGATTATAAAATCTAGAAGACAAAAAGTGTCCTTTGAATCCTGTTGTTTTGTGATACTGTTGACCTATTTTCAAAATGTTTCTATTTTGTTTTCAAAAACATCCAACCATATTATATTTATATTTTATAGATTTTCTTCTTATAAAAAATACAAAATTATATAATTATATCTAAAATATTCTTATAGGTTTTCTGAAATATTACTTTTCTATAGTTTACATTTGGAATGTACAGAAATAGATGTAAATAAATTTATATTCTGATATATTATCGACGCATCTTTAATATAAATATAAGATAAATAATTTTAATAATTTTTATATGAATCATCCTTCACATACACTACCATTACATAATCCTATTTTATTTTCCAATGCGACTTATAAAACTTAAGACCCCATGATTTAGCTTTGTTTGTTTAATCTTCTTAAGAACACAAGTTTTTTAAAATTATTTTATGATTTTTTTAGCTCAGCTACATGCCCATTAAAAATATTTATCTAATAAATGTGTTCACTCTCTCTACTACAATACTCATCTTCATATCCCTTATGTTACTAACCAATTTCTTTAGGGAAAATTTTTATGTTATGTCCTTGAATCAAAGAACACATCATGTTTCGTTTTCAATATGTGCTCCATATAGATTTCTTCTCATTAGTATTATTTGATACATAAGATATATTTTTTATCTCATAATGTAAAATAATTTTGTTTCATTTATTGTATAATATTCTTCTAATCCACTTCCCTAGGAATAATTCATTTCATCCTGTTTACTCAAATGTTCCACTCATTTATTCATTGTATTCTCTTTATACCATTATCAAATATTTCAAACTCCATTAATGATTTACCTTTAGATATTATATTAGTTTTCTCTTTATCATATTCCTAAATGTACTTTACAATACCTTCTTATTGTGAATATAGTGGCAATTTTCTTAAATCCTCTGAATGTAATGAATTTGAGTGGTTATTTTCCCTAACACATTTTCTCAACTCATTTAATATTTTCATAGATAAAATACATATCTAATTGATATTTTCGTCAATGTGTATATCATATTTAGTGTTAATAAAATATTTAACCATTAATTATTTAATATTAAAAATATTAAAAATATTTAAATTCCATATCATTTTTATAATTACTCTAAAAAATTGGAGATTTTGTCATCACATAATTAAGGGGATATTGTGTATCTTAAAAAGGGAATGATCATCTCTAGATTCAATAGTCGAATCCTTTAGTTGAAATAAATCTGAAAAAATTCCCATTGGTTATTTTATAAATTTATCACCATGTGTATTTTCACTAAATCCTAAAATATTACTAGATATTTCATTTACATTAGTAAAATAGTTATCAACATTTTTATCTTCGTTTATCCTAATATCATTAAATTTCTACATCTAAATCTATATCTTGGTATTTGTGATCTAAAAATTTCCCCCACAAAGGTTTTTATGTTTTTATTTCATTTCAATTGAATTTTTTACCACATCGATTTTGTGTATACTTCTTTTAATTTGTATGATATTGCAAAATTTATCGATTTCCGATATATCTAATCATTTTTATTATTAGTGAAATTTCATTGGATAATATCTTGAAATAGGATGAAATTTCAATCTAATAACATCATAAACCTCTAGTCCTCATGGAAAAAAATACGGTAACATATGGTTAGTCAATCTTTGAATACTATTCATATCAATAATGGGAACTAATATAATTTACACCATAATCATATTCATTATACTTTACTTTTAAGAGAGATATTATATTAAACACTGTTTTCGTGAATAATACATATAAATCTCCAAACATTTATGGTTACACTAAGAGCAGGTAAATAAATTATGCAAATTTTTAGAAATTATTTATTTTGAATAGAACCTATTCGACTAGTTATATTCATGATCCACCATCCAAAATCTCTTAAACATTAATATTTAAAAATAATAATTACCAAAAATGTATAATAAATTTTTACATGGTTCAACCTTGGTGTAAGATCCTACTACTTATCATTTTAACAACATTTTGATACAAATATCTTATTATTGCTATAAATTTTAAATGGTCACAAATACATAAAAGGTTAGATTAAGGGTTTGAGAAGGTATTATGCATATCTAAAAATTGGAAATTATACTTCACACCTAAATTATGTGTTAAATTCTTTTTATGGTAATGAAAAGTTATTTAGGATTCCTCATTCTCCCTTTAGTGTCAATGATATCTTAAATTCAACACTAGATGCCTCATTATAAAATAATAGATATTATTCAATTAATAGATCAACTTGTATAGATATTTCAATAACTTATATTTCAAATCATCTTCCATCAATTGCCCTTTATGATGATCTTATCATTATAGGGAAGTTCATAAATGAAAAAAATATCATTCCTCTACAACACTATGTTCATGGATGTTCAATATTTGATCTTTCTAACATAAAATTATTTATAATTCTATAATATTTAATTGGTAAACAGTATCCTACTATTTTTAATATAGTAAAACATATCATCATCACAGTAAGTATCAGGGCCTCTTATCAACCATCACAGTAAGTATCAAGGCCTCTTTATCAACCAAACCATAAAGTCTTATAAACTATATTATAAATCATTACATGAAGAGGGTGAGTTATATCCTTTATCTTATCTTTTATTCATAAAATGTATTAGAAGATTTCAAAGCCTTGACGATTTTTTCTCACTATATAATCAATTTATAGACACCAGAAAAAAATATTAGATACTCATTATGTCAACCTAATGAAAACTCATATATTAATCAAACACAATAAAATATCACAAACACCTTCCCTACAATCATTTGCAACTTATATCTAATGGTTGAAAAAAAATAAAACTCCTTAATAATTCCATTTGATTCTTTATATAAATGTATATTTATAGATATAAGGCTTATTGGTTGTTGGTATAATTATATTAGGAATACAATGAATTAGAAAAAGGAAAGAATATTTTGTTAGGCTTTCATCTCAATTTCAAGGTATAACAATCCCAATTTTATTATATAAATAAACCTAGCTCAATTGAATAATTGTATTTATCCAATAACGATGGAATTTCAATAAATGTTAAAAATAATTTTCCCATCCCTTTTAGGATTAATAATTCATAGTTTTTCCATGATGATAATATTAAAAAAAATGAATTTATAAAATATTTCCTATGGAAATCCTTTTAAAAAGCCTCAATGAATCTTAAAATATGTAACCTATCACTCATAGTATAAAGAAATCAATTATTATATAATATTAAAACAGATATTAATTATGGAAATTATTATCTTCATGATATTTGGAATAGAATATTTAATCAAAATTATCCATCTAATAGAGAAATACTATTAAAATTAAAGATCGAGGTGTTTATAAATCATAGGGACAATATAGTAAATTAAATAATGATTTAAGTTGATATTAGAGGGATAAATTGATTAAATGTAATTTCTCCAAGTCTTTAGAGTATGTATGGTTAACATGATTTTCTTTTCTCTATCCATTGATGTATTTTTATTTAATGTTTAAGGTTATATAAGTAATTACATAAATCAAATCCTTTTTAAAATATTCAACAAATTTCAGAGTTATAATTTCATTCCCCAAAAAAATGTAATTTCATATATGATTTATTAATTTAAGAATAGAAAACACTTTAATGTATTAGAAGATTTGGATATAAATTAATCATTCTCATATTCAAAAATAGTGTGAAATCTTTGTCTAAATGGTTTCTACAACCTGATTTTCATTTTCCATTATGAAATTTTGGGGAATGAAATTTCATAAGTTGTTAGGGAGTTTTTGTAATAGGTATTTTTTAATAATAATAAATTAATATGTTTCAAAATTTATTTATTTAAAAAAAAAATTATTTTAGGAAAAATATAACCAAAAAAATTTAAAAAATACATACTAATATACTAGGGACAATTACTAAGAACATTGTTTCTCCTAACTAATGGTTCTCCAGTATATTGAGAGAAATTCCAGAATACGTTTATATATATATATTGATTATTATAATATTCTGAAAAGGAAGTATAAAAATGATAATATTAAATTAATGGGATATTATTATATATTTTGTTAATGTAAAATAGGAATCATTATTTTATGTGTTACATGATTTTGGGTTTTATTGAGGAATTAATTAATTTAATACATTTTGTTATAGATAGGCCAATGTTATCCATTAATATTAGTGGATCGTATTGTGGATATCTTGATTTCATAGGGTTCTTATAAAATAGTACCCAAGGTTTAAAAAAATATTTGGTTTCATAATATATATTCATATTAGATATTTATTTAGGTATATCAATAGTTGCTTGGGGTATATTATTATATAAATAAAAAATAATATTCCAACTTCTCGCATCCTATATGCAGATGATATTTTTCCCTTCCACGATTAATAGAACAGTGAGATTAATTAAGTAAATTTCTTATACAATGAAAATATTATAGGTCAGGGTATCAATTGGACAAAATATTACTTCATATTCAGTAACATTCCATAAAGTTCTATAAATATGGAAATTAATAATTTTTTAAATGTAAAACTAGGAGTGATTCCAATTAACTATTTTGGAGTTCATATATTCTATAGTAGTGTCAAAACATCACACTCTAAAGTTATAAATTTAAGAAATATCCTAAAAATAGTGATATATAACTAGATGTCATTATCAAGATATAGTAGATTCTACCTTGTAAAAACTATCATCACCACCCTATTTTTATAATAATTTCACCTATATAGATGGAAAGGAGAACTCATAATGAATCATAACAAATAGTTGAGAAAATTTTATCTTCATAGGTTACTACCATGGAAATATAATGATCACTACTACATTGAATGAAAACGCTAAGAATATGGACATGGGTGTGATTGGTATTAAAGACCTTTCCTTGGTTAATAATTATTTTATTATTAATTATGTATGTAATGATTATTAAATAATTAAATTATTTACAAGATTCATCCAATAAATACTTATAAATAGGATTTAAATTTTTGATAACTTATTTTTATAGTCATCTATGTGTCTTGTAATTGGGTATCTTATAAATAATTTAATCAAGAGTGTATTTGGTTTCCAACGATGTACTCAATATTAAATATTGGAACATAAAATAGATATAACAGAATATCGCTTACTATGTATTTATTCCCATACACCTAATGGATTTATCTAACTGTGATTTGCATTAAGATCTTGATATTTTTTCTATATACCTATTATCCCATATTAATATTAAGGTCTATTGTGTTGAATTTAGTAGTATGTATTCAATTCACTGGACACTAGATCATCTTGTTCTACTTATTATAATGACCTATTATAGATAACTCAGTTTTCATCAATGGGAAGAACTCCATCCATTAGGTAGTTCTTAATGGAATATTTCACTCCATTAGGTACATTATCAATACAATTTTTTATAACCACATAATAACCACTGATAAAACATTAAAGATTACTATAATTAATATAGCCTCAAGATATCAACCATCAATCACAATATTTTGATAAATTTTTCTTGTAATTTTCATAGAACCCATTCTTTAAACACGAGGTCTTCTATGTTTTTACTTATCTCCAATTGACCTCTTTTCTGTTAATTCCTTGACTCTTAAAACTACACCACATAATATTCCCAATTGAAATTATCTCACCACCAATCACCTCAACCTCTTTTCTGTTGCATCTGCTCATATTACTTCCACTGATTATCATTGGATAATAATGGATCACATCCAATAACCTCAAATTCTTCAACACATTCCACTACATTGAATTATCCGCTACCGACTGGTTAATTTTTGGAAATATTTTCGGTTTTGTGGGTTGATTACTCATGTTTATAACATCTAAAATTTTCATCTTCTTTATTTTACTTTTTCATGATAATTGTTATTTTGTGAATCCATCCATATTTATTTGTGAAATATTCTTTTGATATTAGTATATCATCTCATTAGATTTTTATTTCACTATCTAATTTACCTAGTATAATTGGTTGGAAAAACAAATAGTCTTATATATAGAATATGTCAAATTTGTATGTTTGGTAAAATTTAACATCTATGTTCGATTTTCTGTATCACCCAATCAGATACTTTGGGTGATCAATAACCTTGGAGTCTTCACTCATACATGGAAAAAAAATCTTTATGACCCACCTACGTGGTTGTACATCCCAACAACAACCTTATATGTTTTTTGATTTTTTTTAATTCCTATCTTACATCTTGAATAGTCCACAGTACATTATAAGTCTTCCCTAATTAAATTCACTATTAAAACCATCTGTTAGGAGGTTTATTGAACCAATTTTCAACAAGTTTGTTTAATCAATAATACTTGTTTTCTTTTAGAATTATGTTCTCAATTCATTCAAATGATAAATATTTGGTGAATACCTTCTTTGTCCTCCAAGAGTAAGGTAAATATTTATGGATCAATTACTTAGGCTCTTAGAATTTAAGGATATTAATGTTTTTTCAGAAAATAACAAGAATTTATGAATGGATGTTCCTATAAAGACTTGGATACAATATATTACCACTAAAAAATATGAAATAATAATTAGAAAAAATGATAAACATCTAAAATTTAGATAATTATAAAAACACGATATAATTCAAATGATATTAATAACCACACCATATAAATTTCACTCGAATGAATCCCTCACTCCCTCCAAAAAAAATTGTTTTAAATAAAACCACAATGAAAAAACAAAACAAAATAGGAAAGGAGAGGAAAAAAATTACATGTTTTAGACGTTAGTCATATATCCAAGTGATTACATTGTTACATCCATTATTTTTTAAGATAAAGAAAAAATTACAATCATAATATCAAATTCATCTAATATTCAATCACATCATGTAACAAAAAAATTGGTCCCGCACCATGTTTTTATAGTGGGTCCTAGTTGATGAACTAGTTCCACTACCTTCTAAAATTTATGAGGTTCCTTCCACTACTCATTGATAAATTTGATTTCCCATAGATTATTTGGCATAAATCACTATTTCAAAAATAATTGTACTTTTAATCCTCACACAACCCTCTAATTGTATATACATAACCCTATTAAAAAATTAAGATACAATGAATTAACCATAGACCAGATCCTACATAACTACATCATAGTGATTCATAAATGTGAAAAAATTTCTACCCTTCTATCATCTAGTCATTGAAACATTTCTACCAAGTACATGAACATGAAATCAAGATCAACATACCTATTATTGCAATTTTTGTTTATCACAATGATATTCTATGATAGAAATCATGTATATAAAACAATACTTTAACATATAAAAAATTAGAATCAGGATGGACTCTCCATGGACTGCTCAAATATACAATTAAAATACTCCTTTCATGTATTCATAAAAATCACCTGAAATTTGGATAATTCTTATCATTATAGCTTATCTAATAATATTGATTGTATCTATTCCACTTTTCATCAACCCAATTTCCACTAATACATAATTTCACCTTAGACATTCTGAAACTAAGAACTCGGTAAACATGTAAAATATACTCTTACATCTTTCAATCTTTCATATCTCCACCACCCCATCCTCTAGAATCATCCAAATTAATATATACATGAGATTAATGGATTTCTATGAGTAAAAAATTGTATTCTTAGAAAAATAAACTGGGTTATGATGATCATAAAATGACAACTTACTTTCTAGAATACTTTAAAATTCGTCTAATAATTACATGATTCATATCATTTCCTTACCAAATTATATGACGTCCACATAATATTCTTCTATAGTGGATACTTTTACAATCTTCAGTCACAAAAATATCCACTTTATAGTGGTCCATACAAATATAACCCAAATCCTATGGTACTATTTTTAAATCAATAATCAATTTGAAATTTACATAAAAATACACTGTAATGGATCATCTATTAAAAAACACACAGATTTGACTTTCTATCCACTGAGATATGATATAATCTAATTTAAATATTTCCAGTTCTCCTTCCATAAATTTTACTTAAACAGAATTATAAATAATTGCATTGGAAATTTATGAATTTGTAAAAACTGAATGTATTTCCTGTAAGAATAGAATACAACATTACATCATTCCCATCCCTTACAACTTTTATCCACAAATATTACTATATTAGCCAATATCATTAATCCCAACCCTTTAAAATAAATTGTTTTCCACCTCCTAAATCAATTTTTCATCCAGACCAGCTAAGAGAATATTATCCTTGTATAAGAGAATGATGAGAATCCCCAAAAATTAGAAAACCATTCAGTATAAATAATTGAGTGTGATTCTCCAAATGAACCCATTCTCATACATAATGGAATTAAACTTCTAGTTTCATGTTTTCTTCAATCCGTAAAGTATTATTTTAATTTTTTAAATAAATAGTTCATTTATATTTTCAATTAAACCCTCTATATAATTTATATATATTTCCAGCTCTAATTTATAATGAATGAATTTTTTATTCACATCCACAGATTCTAGATGAAATCATTCAACTGAAATCAAGATTCAACACAATTTGGATGGCTATGTTATTGAAAATTATTTATAATGTCATAAACAAGTCTCATTCTTACCTCTATTAAAACCCATAGATAACCAAACCTATCTTTGTACATATTTCTACCATCTTCTTCCTCCATCAATTTGAAAAATCACAATTATATGTTTGCATATGGTAATTCTATTTGATACAATGTTCTATATTCATACAATATATCCACTTCATCTTTCTTCACTAACTCTCACCTTCATGTATTGTTAAGACTCAAAACAACTTCTATGATCTTATGATATACATTATCCATAAAAAGCAAGTAGTGAAAATAAATTCTTAACCTTTTAAGTGGAAATCAGATCCAAGGGGACCCTAAAACTCATTCTATCATTATAATCATTTTGATACAACTTATTCTAGAATATGACCTTTTTAAATATATACCCAGATCATACAAAATTACAAAAAGTTTCATTACATCATCTAGATATGTTCATTATTTTTGAACTTATAAGATATCTAAATAATTTAGACATATTTACTTCCAGAAAATCCATTAAAATTAACATCTATATGCTAATTTAATACATTGTTCTATACTCTATCCTCTAAAATATTCTAGTATTTTCTTATGACCATCTCATTGAAGAGAAAATTTTTCAATCATAAGATATTCTAAATAACAACATACCAAATCCTAAATATAATGTATTCTTCCAAATACTAGATAAAAATATTATTTTTACTTTACATTGATTTATTCCAATCTATTTATTTAACATGTACATAGTAAATAATAAAAAAAACATTAAGATGGAAAAATATTATTTGTTTTTCGAACCACATTTATTCTGAAATATCCTTCTCAAGTAATGATAACGAAAATCTATTCATAAGATAAACTCCATCATTGATTTTTTTGGGAAAAATTTAAGGAAGAATGAAATTGTAGTATCATTTTATATTTCTTCTCAACCAGTATAGAGTTCATCTTCTCTTCAATAATATTATAATCAAGTGGTCGGGGATTAGTCTTCTCAAAACTATTTCCATTTCTATAGTATATCCTCTTGAAATCTTTAATACCCTAGTATAAAACATTAGTTGACATTAATAACTTAATATAATTTCCATCCCCTTTTATGATACTTCTCTCACTTGAAAAAACAACCCAAAAACACGCATTTATACTTAGGTGATTAAATCCATACATTTTTAGTTAAATTAATGATGAATGTAACAATGTTTCGTAATCCACTATTAGAATGAACCAGTGAATGATCCCAATCAACTATATGCATGAGCCTCAAAATATGATAATAATGTTCACATTCACTTATGATAAATAATACCTTTCTTTTCCTTCCTATTATATAACTCTAATTGGATCTGAAATCCCCATGATTGAGTCTAATGTACCCTTAAAAACTATGAAATTTATTCACTTCTCTCTAAGGTTAAAAATATGGAAATGAATAACTCTATATTTTTGGATTTTTTAATTTTCAAAATTATTTCTCTATTTAATATTCTCATAAAATAAAAAGTAACATTTTTATCATGCCTGGAAATTACTAGGGAATTTCTTATTAATATATCATAGCCCCTCTTTGAATCTTTTTTCAAAACCATTATACTTCAACATGATAATGGGAATTATATTATCACATAAACCTGATAACTTCCAAAACCCAATAACTATAAAAAATTTAATTTGATAATTGAACTTTCAAATATCCCTTACATCATTATATGAACAGATTCATTATAAACTAGATAGACCCTATCAATCATTTTAACCACATAATTCACCATATATCCCGCCCAGACATATATGTGAACCAATCCTTAGAATCAATGATCCTTGCCCCAATATAATATTAATTTTTTGTATTACATTTCACCCAATATGAGATATGGTGTTTCAAAAACTTTAAAATTTGGAATCAACCCTTCTAGATTTCATCATGGGACCACTAAAATTGTTCGTCAGGTGTCCCCACATCCCTAAATTCCATTTTTTTGTTTATGATAAACTATTTTACCTTTTATTATTTCCCCTAAAAAATCTTACAAATTATTTTCACTTTTCTATTAAAAAAATATACACTACATTTTGTATTGAACACCATTATAGAAAATTCATGGACATTCTACCACCATAGATCCCCATTCAAATTGAAATTTATAAATAACTTGTGACACTAGGTTGGTATTTCCTTAAAATTATCATAAGGAATCGACAATAACACCCTATTATTCAAAAAGATTTTATGTAAATAAAATATATTCGTATTACATTGATTTTACATTAATTGATTCGAGCTGGATCAAACCCAGGTCAATGTCAATTTATGATAAATCACTCATCTTACTTCTAAAATTCTCATTTAAAATAACCTTAATATCATGAACACATTATTCATTATTTTTGGATTCTCGAACATATTTTTGATGGTCATCATCATCTACATTATGGTATTAACCTACTATGTGTTATAGGAAACATTACATTCTAGTGACATCTATATCATTCTACATTTATTCAAATCAATACCTTCCCATTTCGATTTATTCATTAATATTAGTTTGACTCATTTTGTAAAAAACTCAATGACATTTTGAAATAGATATTCCTCAATCATAATCAAACAATTATGAAATTCAATCTAATTAAATTTTTTATTTTGAAATTTCCATTATTCAATTACATTATATCTAATCTTGTTAAATTTCACTAAAATAAAAAATCTATGAGATAATAATGTTCCCTTATTATTCTTTTAAAAAGGGTGCATATCCCTTCTAAACTACAGCATGTGATTCCTATTAATGGGGTTTATAAACACTTTAAACAATTAAAAACAACTATAAATTAGAAAGTAACTATTTTTTGAATTTTTGGATGGGAAAAAATCAATGAAATTAATATACCAGAATTGAGAAGGAAAAATTCACCCTAATCACATCACATCATCAGCACTCTAAGACACCCATGAAAAAAACACCATGAAAAAAAATACAAAAGTGGGAAAAATAGTAATAAATTTTATAGGTTTCATAATGTTTTCTTAAATCAATGGGGTAACACTAGTACATCATTTTATTTCATGGATGAAGAAAAAATGACAAACAAAATTGCTAATTTTAGAAGATATTAAATCCCTAAAATTGAAAATTCCAAGTGGTCCCTCCAAGTCAATTTACAGTGGAGCATGAACACTCAACCATTAGACCGATCATTTTATGATCATGAGGCACCCACCATCAGTAATGTCCACCTCATATATCTCATAGTTTTCCCATCCTCCATATTACAATGATGAAATATATTTATAATTATCATGAATCCCTCGAATCATTTAATGATATATCTTCAAAAAAACATTGAAATAGGCATTACCACATAACACACCAAATAAAACTTTTTTAGAGTAATTATTAATTATTTTAGAACATTATCACTTCCATAATATAGTAATTTTCACTTGAATTAATCATTCTAAAATATGACATCTAAGCCAGACTACCTCCATATAAACTTTTGCTGCTAAAATACCCCCTCTATGATCTTGAAATTATTTTCTA
Organism: Viscum album; assembly: GCA_963277665.1. NCBI lineage: Eukaryota > Viridiplantae > Streptophyta > Magnoliopsida > Santalales > Viscaceae > Viscum > Viscum album. The sequence continues at coordinate 2,042,193,616 of OY728126.1, read as the reverse complement.
TAATATTTCCACATAGAAAGAAATAATTGAATATCTGAATGATTCATTTCAACCAATAATACCATTTAATAAGTTATTCATAACTACTATGTACTTGGTGATTAATTACATTTCATGATTAACGAAATTAGGTATGCAATAATCCATGGTTATCACTATTAGTGTTAGTTCAAGATCTAATTTTCTATTGAAATATTATACATTATAAAAAATGTGTAACATTAATTACATTATTATAGTATTTATTTCAAGGTTTTTATTGAATTAGAAGTCCAATCCCAATGGAAATTTCTTTGGTGAATCAAGATGGTGAAATGTTTTAAGGTAGATGATGTGTTTTGAATGATGGAACAAATATAGATGTGTGGAGATTCAAAAGAATTTTATAAATGTTTTTCTTGGTGATACATATCATTATTAAACATGTTATGTAAAGGTGATATTTTTTTTGTTTCTAGAAGTTCACATCGTTAACTATAATGACCCATTTACGTGGGGATTACATTTCACCAAGTGGATGAATGCATGTGAATATTTTATGGGAGTTTCATTCTCCACATGATTTTTTTATGTTGGAACATTAATTACAAAAAGTTGTATTCTGTAAATTATTGATGTGTTAATTTTTATTATAGAAGTAGATTTTATTATTAAGACTATTTTTATTTTATGAATCGATTTTGGGTTATAATTTTAATTGTATTATCTTTATTATTGTAATAATAATGTTGTCTTTTCACATATATCTACACATCCTATAGACCATGTATTCCATAATGTTCCTCTTTTAATATTGTTACGTTCCCTTATATAAAACAATGAACTAAACTACTGAGTGTGAATCAGAGTTCTAAAATACAACATCTGTACCTCTTATAATGAACCAGTCTTGATATAAATAAACATTACATCACTTTTTTGGAATACATAAAAAATTACAAAAAAAATCCCAAGCCAATATTATTATAGTGAAATTTGAATCATGGGAAAATTAACACTAGAACATAATTTAGATACATTATCACCCACTATATTATCCATGACTACCACCCCCTTTACATATATCACACAGGAAATATATCTTCCTAACCAGGTGAAGGACACATAAAATGTTTTGATCTCAGGTTCCCAGTAAGCATAAACCGGGGATAAATGTAAGAATAAAAATGACAAAAATTGTATGATAATGTGATATATATATTTTATGATCATAACCTGCATATCAAAGATCATAAAAATCAATTGTTTCATAGATCTTGGTAGTTTATATGAAATGAATCATAATAAAATAGAAAATATAAACCATGCAGTTAAAACATATGAATACAACATTGAATTATGTAAAACACATAAGCATATACTCTTATTTTTATAGTAGTCCTGGAATCTTTTCCTTGGCCATCGTAGTGGATAAAGTCCCTTATTGAACCGATTTCACTCCCCATTCCTGCCCTATATTAATAAACCATGTTCACTCCACGTTCTAGCCCTATAATATTGTAATTATTTCACTCCCCGTTCTAGCTATGTTTATCTCATTAGTTATAAATATTTATCCAATTCATTGGAGGTATATATAGCTTCAACCGATATCATAGCGAACTAATTCTTACATGTTTAACAAAATCATACAAAATTATATCTTAACCCATTAAATAAAATGTGTACCATGAACATGTATTCATATCATAACCTATGGAAAATAATACATATTTCATAATAATTTCAAAAAATTATAACCCATGAAATGAAGTGAGTTTCAGAAGTATATAAACCTTGAAAGATAAATGGGTTTCATAAACATAATGTCATCAAAACTAAAACCAGTTAGAGAACGAATTTGAATGTAAAAATTAAATTATTTAACCATAAAGGATTTAGTAACACAAAAATATTTCATATTATATAATAAATAATTTTGAAACACATATTAAAAACATTTTTTGAGGAAAATATTCTTCTTCTTTGAAAAAATCATTTTAAAACCTAAAACTATTATAAAACTATACTCTTTGAAAATAAACATGAAAATTTAAAACAGAATACTAAATGAAAAGAAGAAAACCTTTTTCCTTTATACATTTATAGAAAGTTGAAACCCATTTCAAAACGTTTCTCCATGAAAACATACAAAAGACTCTAAAACCCCTATTGTAACATAAACCCCACTAATGATAGAACATAGAATGGATATTTAAATATTCATAAAAATAGTAATAATCATAGAATAAATTGATGATCAGTATATAAACCATATAAAATAAAAGAGTCTAGAAAATTTCATTTATCATTATTAAATAAAATGTGATTTTAAATCCCTTTACATTATGTCTTGACTCTTGACACACACGTAAAAACCTCATATTAATTAGAAAACTCATTTTATTTTAAACCAAATTGATTCTTTAGTAGACATTATGACCAGGGAGGATTCAAATAAAATATTACGAATTTTGGGGAGATATTTGGATAGATTGTGTTCAAGCCAAAGTGTCTTAAGAGATGTGAGGAAGTGGTAGGAGGTGATTCCTTTTATAAGGGGGGAGGAGTGGCACTCTAGTAATATTTTGGAAAAGTGACACCCCACCAATATTTCTTTATTGAAGGTGGATACAATAATTATTCAATGTCGAGAAAATAAAGGATATGGATGAAATATTGAAATACAATGGATTTTTGAAAAGTGTATTTGTCATTTTGGACTTTAATGTTATGGTTTATTCGCTGGTTATGCTTAATTTTACTTCAATCATTATAAATAATTTTAATTACAATCACCGATATTTTTTTTCAAAAACTATGTTTCCTTGATAGAAATTATAAATTATTCTTATTTCAAACATGGAATGAATTTTCCAAAATTCCAAACAAATTAGTATTATAAAATGAATTAAATATAATCCCATGTCACGACCCCCTCCCACCAAAGATGCCCATCCTAAACTGGAAATGGTGAACGGAAGATAATGACCCCCGAGTCCCGCCTCCAGTAGGCCCCGGGTTGGCGACTAGCACCAAGAGTTTGAGTTTTCGCAAATATGGGAGGCATTACCCTTTTTTATTATTTTGGATCGGGAAATAGGACAAGTCAACCACCAAAAAGGGAAAAGAACAAGTGTATATAAATAAACCCAAACCAAGCCCACATGCATGTTTAAACAATTTTTATAACAAGGTACAAGTACAAGGAAGCTCAAAAGTACAATGCCAAAGAAAAGAAGAGAACAACAACTGCATCAACTCCAACTGCCCGACTAGTAGGGTCCCGCACGGCCCTGGTAGACCTCCTGGAAACCTGAAAGTAAATGTAGGGTGAGAATACAAGTATACTCAGTAGGGAAACCTAAAGCTCTCGTGCACAAGTGAAGAGACACCCTAAGGTCCCATGAGAAAACAGAAGTACCAGAAACTAACAAGGAAAAACTATCCACCCAGCCTCACTGGTCACACTCACCAAGTAACACAAACAAGTTTAGTATATATATATATAACAAAAGTATTGGGTACCCCGCACCATTTACCACTTAATTAGATGTTGCTCTTCCTAACGGAAAACGTCATGACGGTACCACACTCTTCCCGCCCGCACACACCTGGGTCAAACCACACATCCCGCCCGCACACTCCTGGGCCTCACAACCATGCATCTCGCCCGCACACACCTGGGCCACAACCACTAACCCGCCCGCAGACACCTGGGCCTCATCCCGAAGGTTCTTGGGAACGGTAAGCCTGCCCGAAGAGTCTTGGGCTAAAGGTCTCCTCAAGACATCATAGCCTCCGAGACCTACCCGAAGAGTCTTGGGTGTAAGGTCACCTCAAGCCATCATAGCCTATGGAAGAAGGAGCAGGAATGGGCTAGTAACTAAGGGGGAACACCCTCTCCAATAAAATGGGAGTGTTCGGCACTAGGTGCTTGACATGGGTGTGGTGCGACAAAACACAAAGATATAATTATATATATACATATACCAAACACACAGCCCAACCTACGGCTTCTTAAAAAGAGAAACTGAGCATGTGCCTCGGCACTGCTACCACGAAGCATGCATCAACAACCAAACAATCATCCCCCAACCCCATTTATGTTTTCATGTTTCATGCAATGGTTTAACAAATTATTAATTCTGGGCAACTATCATCCAGACAAAACCATTCACAAACATATCCCTTCCATCCACAACTAAGGTTAGGTAAAACGCAAGCAACCACATGCCATTTCATTTACAAAAGATTATCACAACCATACAACATCCCATAATTCATTTATTTCAAAGTTCCACACATAAAACCCTTTCCACACACAAAACATTTCCGCATTTGAAAACACCTTTTTACTTCAAAACACTTTTCATAATCAAAACACTTTTCATAAATAAAGGCATTTTCCGCAACCAACCACTTCCCATTTCAACCCCATCGTTTTCAAAACATTTCACACCTCCACATTTCCACCATCAACCATTCCAATAAGATCACCACCCAAACGTCGCAGCCCCGCTACTCACCCAAACCACAACAGCCCACAAAACACCCCCAACACATGCCACGTAACCAATCCAACACCCACATGTTCATTATTCCATTTTGGTTTAACCGGGGTGATCACACAAGGGTTCTATATTTTCATTTAAAAAGCCAACTTTACGTGATTAACCAATTTCCACATTTCATGAAGTTTCCATCCATAAGAAAATACATAAGGAGAGGGAAACATTTAATTGCGTAAGAAAAGGCCCCCAACGACTGTGATTTTCAGTAGGTAGACGCTCATTCAATTCACAAATATAATATCACAGGATATAAAAAGTAAGGTAACAACAATCACTAACTTCCCAACCCCATTCATTAACCATTTATTATCTTTATTTAAAGGTTCAACCATTTCTCATGAAAACAAAAGGATACCCGCCACACATGATACACAAATTAGAGAGACAAAGGTGAGATCCCTACCTCAAAAGGTCCCGATCACGTCGCTTCCGACGACATCCTTCGGTGTCCTCCGCCTTCGCCAAACCCGACAAACGCCTCCTAGGATGGAAGATGCAGAAGGAAGGCCTGAAGGAAAGGTGAAAAGTCCGGGCTTAGAAGCTTCGTCTCATCGCTACGATCCTCTGGCCGCTGACGGATCGTAATTCGGAGCTCGTACAAAGAAGTTAGAGGAGGAATACTTCTCGATCGTCCAAGAGCGTCGTCGTGCGAAGAAGAAACGATTGGTCTGGATATAATCCGTGACCCTTTCTTATATAGGCAACGAATAGGTAAACTAGTATGCAGCGTGTATTGATGAATACACGGTGTGACCGTACACCCGTTACGCGTTTTGACTGGTCAACACACGACACGTCACGCGGTTTCCACGCGTTTTAATAGTAAGACGTTAATTTTATTAATATGTGTGTTTCGTTGACCCGAGACATAACTCATAATAAGTTATCCATCACTGGTCTTAAAATGACCGTCTTAATTACAGGATTACACTGCCGCTGACGGTTCATCATTCTGACACCATATGAAGAAGTTACGGTCAAATTAAGATTATATAACCCAAAACAAAAACATTATTATTATATTATTTAATTTAATTTAACACTTATTTTCTTTCCACCTCAAATAAGAACCCACGCTCAACATGTCTTAAAGTGAAGCGCATAAGCCCCCATGATTGACTCCACTTTTATATTATCATTATTATCATTTAATCATTATTATATTTTAAAATTTCTCTCTCCAATCACAATTATATTTATGCCCCTTTATTTCCCCTCACGCCCAGCACATCATAAGATTTCAATTTTTTTCATTTCACCTTATTTCCAAAATTATTATCATAAAAATAATTAATACTACACCAAAAGTGGCACCTCACTTCCTAATTACATGCCCAACAAGCCCCAACCTTCATTCCTTTATGGTTTTTATTATTTTCTTTATTATTCCATCACTTTGTAATCTCTCTCCAATCTCACTTCAATACCATTATTAATAAAATTAATATTAATAATACCCATCATTAATGTTCAAATTTAGTCCCATTAAATTATATTACCACAGTTATTCTTATATTAAACTAAAACCATTCCATGTGACTCAAAACCATTTCATTTAATTTAATTAAATGACAAAACGAAATTAATATAACTTACATATTCAACCCCTTTTTAATACATTTAATTTCATTAATCTCTCGCACATAGTTTTACGTCGTCATTGTTATTACTCTTTTTCAATAATAATAATAACAATTCATTATTTCATTTTATTAACTCATCGCCATTATTATTTTTAATAACAATAATATTTATGCTCATCGCATTGACTACATTAAACCACCGCGTTGGATATCTGAATCCAACCATGCCACATCAATGTCGCATAACATACGTCAATTTAATTATTCAATTATATTTCTTTTATTTCACATTGATTAATCTAAAACCATTTTAATTTAATTAACACCAAATATATTCAAGCCATCATAATAATAATAACACTTATGCTACGCATCTTCATTTATTTACTTGCAATAAATATCACAACTAATTTTATTAATTTCTCATTAATATTATGAATAATATTAATAACGCAACACCTATTATTATTATTCTAATTTAATTCCAACAATTTCTCAATTAATATTAAACTAAACGCCTTATTTTTTTTAAATTATTATTTAAAATTAAAACCGCTTTTAATTTAATTAATCACGCACTTTATATCACCATCCTTATTATTTAATATAATAAACTGACAAAACATCTTTTAATTTTTTTTTAAAATCTTCTTCATTTTTATCATTAATAATTATCATTGTTACGCGCGCCGTGTTGACCACATCGATTTCAACAAAGGAATGGACCGGAGGGGTCCGGTCCATTACATCAGATACCTCCCCAAACATTCTCGTCCTCGAGAATTAAAACCAACCCATAAAAGGTGGAAAGGTCTGAACAACCACCCCTTAAGATACCTCTCAGGCCTCTTGTCATAACAAGAAAAAAACGACAACCCTAATTATGTGAGTTAGGAATTCCCTCTCCTATGTCGAGATATTATCCGCTTTAGGTGGCACTGACTCGCCTGCACGGGTTTAATCGCATCCGCATTAATGCGTCTCGATTAAGGACTGAGCCTTCCCACTTCCATATATTAGGATTTTCCAACTTACACTGCACCCAACAACGTACAACCCACACACTGCCCGGACACATGGCTTGAGGAATTCCTTCTCCCATGTCGAGATATTATCCTCTTTAGGCGGGACTGACTCGCCTGCACGGGTTAAATCACATCCACATTAATGCATCTCGATTAGGGATTAGGTCTTCCCCTCCCCACATTATAGGGCTCTTCACGTACATTTAAAGAAAAGTGGGAAACAACATAGCATTAAAAACTCACAAAAACAAGGTCCAGGCCCAGAGAATGAGCAAAAGAGTTCCAACAAAGGAGTGTGATGATCTTGAATTTAAACAAAACATAAGTGAGAGAATTTAAGTATAACCGGAAACATCCCTCTCGATCTCTGGCCTTGCTAGGGTTGCCACTTCTATTGCGTGAAACTGTCTGTGTCCCACTCCTCTGTCGTTCTGTTGACGTCCAGGTGCAATAGTTGTTTGGTAACCAGGGAACGCCTAAGCCCAAGTAGTAATGAAAAACTCAAAGTTTTAATTATCATTTTATTTTAATTTCATTCCTAGAACACCCAAATCAAGTAAATCACAAAAATGATGATGTATGTACCTCCCCTAGGGTCTCTACCCTGCAATCAATATAGTCTCACTTGGTCATTCGGTAGGCTCAGAGTCCTTGCATCGGATCACGGGGGGCCCTAAAATCCCGTGTCCTAGCCGGTCTTCCCGGGCCTATGTTACGCACCAAGATTAACGAACATTGTTGCCCTACCATCCCATGCAATCCTCACTATGCCTAACTCTAGACTCCATCCTATCTCTCAACCATCAGCTCTGATACCATTCTGTCATGACCCCCTCCCACTAAAGATGCCCCTCCTGAGCTGGAAATGGTGAAAGGAAGATATTGACCCCCGAGTCCCGCCTCTAGTAGGCCCCGGGTTGGCGACTAGCACCAAGGGTATGAGTTTTTACAAATATGGGAGGCATTACCCTTTTTTATTATTTTGGATCAGGAAATAGGACAAGTCAACCACCAAAAAGGGAAAAGAACAAGTGTATCTAAATAAACCCAAACCAAGCCCACATGCATGTTTAAACAATTTTTATAACAAGGTACAAGTACAAGGAAGCTCAAAAGTACAATTCCAAAGAAAACAAGAGAACAACAAATGCATCAACTCCAACTGCCCGACTAGTAGGGTCCCGCACGGCCCTGGTAGACCTCATGGAAACCTGAAAGTAAACGTAGGGTGAGCATACAAGTATACTCAATAGGGAAACCTAAAGCTCTCGTGCACAAGTGGGGAGACACCCTAAGGTCCCGTGAGAAAACAGAAGATCCAGAAACTAACAAGGAAAAACTATCCACCCAACCTCACTGGTCACACTCACCAAGTAACACAAACATGTTTAGTATATATATATATATAACAAAAGTATTGGGTACCCCGCACCATTTCCCACTTAATTAGATGATGCTCTTCCTAACGGCAAACGTCCTGACGCTACCACACTCTTCCCGCCCGCACACACCTGGGCCAAACCACGCATCCCGCCTGCTCACACCTGGGCCTCACAACCATGCATCTTGCCCGCACACACCTGGGCCACAACCACTAACCAGCCCGCAGACACCTGGGCCTCATCCCGAAGGTTCTTGGGAACGGTAAGCCTGCCCGAAGAGTCTTGGGATAAAGGTCGCCTCAAGCCATCACAGCCTCCGAGACCTACCCGAAGAGTCTTGGGTGTAAGGTCACCTCAAGCCATCATAGCCTATGGAAGAAGGAGCAGGAAGGAGCTAGTAACTAAGGGGGAACACCCTCTCCCATAAAATGGGAGTGTTTGGAACTAGGTGCTTGACATGGGTGTGGTGCGACAAAACACAAAGATACAATTATATATATACATATACCAAACACACAGCCCAACCTATAGCTTCTTAAAAAGAGAAACTGAGCATGTGCCTCGACACTGCTACCACGAAGCATGCATCAACAACCAAACAATCATCCCCCAACCCCATTTAAGTTTTCATGTTTCATGCAATGGTTTAACAAATTATTATTACTGGGCAACTATCATCCAGACAAAACCTTTCACAAACATATCCCTGCCATCTACAACCAAGGTTAGGGAAAATGCAAGCAACCACATGCCATTTCATTTAAAAAAGATTATCACAACCATACAACATCCCATCATTCATTTATTTCAAAGTTCCACACATAAAACCCTTTCCACGCACAAAAAATTTCTGCATTTGAAAACACCTTTTTACTTCAAAACACTTTTCATAATCAAAACACTTTTTATAAATAAAGGAATTTTCCACAACCAACCACTTCCCATTTCAACCCCATCATTTACAAAACATTTCACACCTCCACGTTTCAACCATCAACTATTCCAATAAGATCACCACCCAAACGTCGCAGCCCCGCTGCTCACCCAAACCAAAAAAGCCCACAAAACACCCCAAACACCTGCCACGTAACCAAGCCAACACCCACATGTTGATTATTCCATTTTGGTTCAACCGGGGTGATCACACAAGGGTTCTAGATTTTAATTTTAAAAGTCAACTTTACGTGATTAACCCATTTCCACATTTCATGAAGTTTCCATCCATAAGAAAATACAGAAGGAGAGGGCAACATTTAATTGCGTAGGCAAAGGCCCCCAACGACTGTGATTTTCAGTAGGTAGAAGCTCATTCAATTCACAAATATAATATCACAGGATATAAAAAGTAAGGTAACAACAATAACTAACTTCCCAACCCCATTATTTAACTAGTTATTATCTTTATTTAAAGGTTCAACCATTTCTCATGAAAACAAAAGGATACCCGCCACACATGATAGACAAATTTGAGAGACAAAGGTGAGATCCCTACCTCAAAAGGTCCCGATCACGTCGCTTCCGACGACGTCCTTCGGTGTCCTCCACCTTCGCCAAACCCGACAAACGCCTCCTAGGATGGAAGCTTGAGAAGGAAGGCTAGAAGGAAAGGTGACAAGTCCGGGCTTAGAAGCTTCGTCTCGTCGCTATGATCCTATGGCCGCTGACGGATCGTAATTCGGAGCTCGGACAAAGAAGTTAGAGGACGAATACTTCTCGATCGTCCAAGAGCGTCGTCGTGCGAAGAAGAAACGATTGGTCTGGAAATAATCCGCGACCCTTTCTTATATAGGAAACGAATAGGTAAAACAGTATGCAGCGTGTATTTATGAATACACGGTGTGACCGTACACCCGTTACACGTTTTGACTGGTCAACACACGACACGTCACGCTGTTTCCACGCATTTTAATAATAAGATGTTAATTTTATTAATATGTGTGTTTCGTTGACCCGAGACATAACTCTTAAAAGGTATCCATCACTGGTCTTAAAATGACCGTCTTAATTATAGGATTACAATACCGCTGACGGTTCGTCATTCCGACACCATATGAAGAAGTTATGGTCAAATTAAGATTATATAACCCAAAACAAAAACATTATTATTATATTATTTAATTTAATTTAACACTTATTTTCTTTCCACCTCAAATAAGAACCCACGCTCAACATTTCTTAAAGTGAAGCGCATAATCCCCCATGATTGACTCCACTTTTATATTATCATTATTATCATTTAATCATTATTATATTTTAAAATTTCTCTCTCCAATCACAATTATATTTATGCCCCTTTATTTCCCCTCACGCCCAACACATCATAAGATTTCAATTTTTTTCATTCCACCTTATTTCCAATATTATTATCATAATAATAATTAATACTACACCAAAAGTGGCGCCTCCCTTCCTAATTCCATGCCCAACATGCCCCAACCTTCATTCCTTTATGGTTTTTATTATTTTCTTTATTATTCCATCACTTTGTAATCTCTCTCCAATCTCACTTCAATACCATTATTAATAAAATTAATATTAATAATACCCATCATTAATGTTCAAATTTAGTCCCATTAAATTATATTACCATAATTATTCTTATATTAAACTAAAACCATTCCATGTGACTCAAAACCATTTCATTTAATTGAATTAAATGACAAAACGAAATTATTATAACTTACATATTCAACCCCTTTTTAATACATTTAATTTCATTAATCTCTCGCACATAGTTTTACGTCATCATTGTTATTACTCTTTTTCAATAACAATAATAACAAATCATTATTTAATTTTATTAACTCATCGCCATTATTATTTCTAATAACAATAATATTTATGCTCATCGCATTGACTACATTAAACAACCGCGTTGGATATCTGAATCCAACCATGCCACATCAATGTCGCGTAACATACGTCAATTTAATTATTCAATTATATTTCTTTTATTTCACATTGATTAAACTAAAACCATTTTAATTTAATTAACACCAAATATTTTCAAGCCATCATAATAATAATAACACTTACGCTACGCATCTTCATTTATTTACTTGCAATAAATATCATAACTTAGTTTATTAATTTCTCATTAATATTATGAATAATATTAATAACGCAACACCTATTATTATTATTCTAATTTAATTCCATCAATTTCTCAATTAATATTAAACTAAACGCCTTATTTTTTTTTTAATTCTTATTTAGAATTAAAACCCCTTTTAATTTAATTAATCACGCACTTTATATCACCATATTTATTATTTAATATAATAAACTGACAAAACATCTTTTAATTTTTTTTAAAATCTTCTTCTTTTTTATCATTAATAATTATCATTGTTACGCGCGTCGTGTTGACCACATCGATTTCAACAAAGGAATGGACCGGAGGGGTCTGGTCCATTACATCCCACAATGGGGATGACAATGTTGTATTTTGATGTAAAAACTGTTTAATAGTTTTCTATTTTAATTTATAAAATTTCCAAATTAAATTGATCCCAATGTCCTACATTAGAGTTATTGAAAAAAACATAATCCAAATAGACTTTGAAACAGTATTAAATTAATTTAACTATGTAAATAATTTACATTAAAAATATTTTTTTAGTAAAATATCAGTATTTTAACTATTCAATAAAAATAAATCTTCATAGAAAATTAACAAAAATTAAACCTAACATAATTTTTTTGTTTATCATTCAAAAATAAATTTTATTTTAAAATATAAATTTTATAATTGTCCAAAATTTAGATTTAAATTAGGTTATCCAACAAAGGTGATAAAATGACCTTAATAAAAATACAGGTATTTATGTATACAATTAGGTTTGTTTTTATCTAATGCATATTGAATCTATTGGATGAACATAAAAAATATTTTATTGAATATATAATTTATATATTATTTTAATATATCTCACTAATTATAATTATGTTAATTTATTATGATAAACCGCTTTGTGGGTATAAAAATAGTTTTAAATAAATATATTTCCTATATGTTTAATTGGTTCATTATAATTAATAAATTAATTTATATTTCTTTAATCCATAAATTTTCCTTAGATAATTATAACTATAAAAAATATCAAACATAAAATATATGTTATGTCTTATATATATATAATATTTAAATAATATATTATTTTTTGGTAAAACTCGTTGATGTGTGTAATGTACACCAAGTTGGTATCATGGGAATGAAAATTTAAACATATTACATTGAAAAAAATCAATAAAAATTATTTCATTTTAAAAAAAATACCATAAAAAGTCAAGGTGTTATATTCAACCCCCCCCCCCCCCCACTAAAATGAGTTTTTCCCTTGTAATTCATCATTCCAGTACAAAAATGAGGATACTACTGCTTCATCATATCATCTAGTTCTCATGTAGCTTGATCAAACTGTTGATTTCTCAAAAAAACATTTACCAGGTCAATGGTTTTGTTTTTAGAACATTATATATATGATCCATAATCTCAACTAGTTTTTTGTCATAATAAATATACTACTCTAATAGTATAAACCTTTAGTAAATTATGCATGAAGGGTTGTTGATGTACTTACTTTGTAGAAATACATGTAAAACATCATGGACTTGAGCGATTTTTGGATAATGTAAAAAAGTGGAATTATACCATCTTGATACAATAAATAATCTCAAAGGGACTGATATACCTAGGACTTAGATTCCATTTCTTCTCAAATCTCATGAAATTCTTCCCAAGAAGGATTCATAGAAAATCCTTTCCACTAACTTCAAATTATTAACCACATAAATGGTTTTCTGCATAAATGTTCTGCAAATTTTTTATGTTTCCTTGATATTCTCATAAATTGATCTAAACTTCTCTGCCATTTCTTTAGAGATCTCTAGTCCCAATAGCATTATTTCTCCAACATCATCCCAACATGTTATAACTTTACATTTCTTCCGAATAAGGGATTCATAGGGTTCTATATAAATTTTTGATTACATGATATTATTTTAAGAAAACTCAACTAGATAAAGGTGTTCATCCCACCCACCTTTAAAATTTAGTAAACAATTTCTCATCATATCCTCTAGGGATTTAAATTTTCTTTTAAGTGGAACATCCATCTATGAATGATAAGTAGTTTTGAAACCAAATTAAATATCAAGTTCTTGTTGAATAAATCACCTGAATTTGGAGGTAAGCCTCATATCCTTATTAGATACACTATAATTTGTTTCTCCATGTAGCCTTACCACATACTTAATGTCTATCCAATTAATCTAATCTGAAGATAAATATTGTCTAATAGGAATTAAATATTTTGACTTAGTAAGGTTATCAAGTAAAACCATTATAGTATTATACACTTTAGAGGTTTTTATTATTCCAATGGAAAAATCCATAATGATGTTTACCCATTTTCATTATGTTATGGGTAATGGATGCAACATCCGAATAGATTTTTGTCTTTCAACCATAACATGCTGGTATACCAAGTACTAACATACAAGATTTACGAAATCAATCATCATGTCCTCCCACCATAAATATTCATTCTAATACATATACATCATTTTACACCAAGGTTTAATATAAAATGAATAAATATGAGTTTCCTCTAATAACTCCTTATTCAAATATGGTATTGAAGAAACACATACATGATTCATGAACCTTATCATTCAATACATATCAGGGTTAAACTAAAGTACATTTATATCATTTTTTAATGTTCTAAATCATCCTTATATGCCGCATTAATCATTACTTGGATAGTGGGTCGAACATTAATTAGAGATATATAATATTTTCCCCCATCCATCAAGACATCTAGATCCATCATTTTCAAATATAGAAATATTGGATTTTTTGTGATACTTATAATGGATTGGATAGCATGATCATTTCAACATAATGAACGATCCCCCTTATTGGATTTCCCAGGGTGGTAATGTACTGAACAATCATAATCTATTATTATCTCCAACCATCTTTTATGATGGATGTTAAAATCTTTCTGAATGAATATATATATCATACATTTTTTATCATTATATATATCAAACATTTATACATAAAGATAATGTATCCATATCTTTAATGTCAAAAAATACCAACACCAACTCCAGATCATGATTTTGGTAATTTTTCTCCTGAACCATCAACTATATTGTGTCATAGGATATAAACATGTTGTTATGCATTCGAAAACATCTCAATATCTTCTTGGATGAATAAGTATATCATTAAAAACCCTTCCCTGTTATAGGGTAATGTAAGCATAGGTTCTCTGACCAAACTTTTCCATAACTCCATGAAATTTTCATCATATTGTTTAATCCAAAAGAAGATGAATATGTTCGAAGTTAATAGGGTCACATGATTATATAGTCCTGAAAACTTATTTGAAAATCATTAATAATATCCCACTAAAATAAAAAATATATGAATCTTAGTCACTGTGGATGGTCTAGGACATCATTTAATAGACACTCTCTTTTATGGATATATTGTAATACAATCTCTTGAGATTATGTGAACCAATAATGAATCCTTTAAAAACCAAAATTCACACTTTTTAAAAATTTAATTTAGTTTATGTTTCTTTAGGTTCATTAATACAATTTTCATGTATTCTTCATGCTCATCCTTTCTCTTTTAATAGATAAAAATTTCTTCTATGAAGACTTCCAAAAACTGATCTAGGTAATCTTCGAAGAAGGTATTCATAAAATCTATGAACATTGATTTGGAATCTGTAATGAAAAAGGGAATTACTATCTCTTCGTAGTGTCCATAACCTATACGAAATTCTGTCTGGGGTATATCCTCATTATTAACCCTCAAGATATGTTATCCAAAATGATGGTCAATCTATGAAAAGTAATGAGCTTCATTCAGTAGATCAAAAATTTCATCAACAGTTGGAAGATGGTAAATGTTCTTTATTGTGATCTTGTTTTACTCCAAATAATTATTATAGGGTCTCATTGACCAATCTATCATTCTCATAAAAATAACCGGTGGACCCGAAGGTGATGCAATTATCCAAATGAATCCCTTATCATGTTTTTCATGGAGTTTTTTCTTGATTTCATGAATCCTATTCGAGTAAATTGTATGGGGAGTCTTTGAAATTAATGTGGAACCAGTTATGAGTAAAATTGAGACTCATATTCATGTTTTTTTGGAAGGCTAGGAATCTTATTTAAAAAAACATTCAAAAATTCCCAAACAATGGTAATATCATTGATGTTGATTTTCTCCCCAACCATTTGAGATAAATAACCCTTCTAATTGATAATTAATACCCATACACTATATGTAATCTCACTAAGAAGTTAATATGTATCAGAAAATATATGTACGATCATAGGATAGTATGAAATATCACAAATAAATTCCCCTCCTAAATAATTGATTTGAGATTTCTCCAGAGAAATCCAATCCATTTCTATGATGACATCAAATTAATCCATAGAGTGAATGGAAAAATTCACAAGAAGTACATTCCCTCAAGCACCAACTAGAGATTTATCATAGGCTTTGGTTGTAATCATCATACCATTAGGGGATTGTAGTCATAATTCCATGTCTAATCATTTTGGTGGATTCTTAATACCCTAATAAAATTCATTAGATACAAAAGAGTGGGTATATCTAGATTCAAATAAGTGATTATAAGTTCAAAAGTGGATGGTATGTCTACCCTTCACCACATCATTACATGAACCCTCATCATAAATAATGATTTCATGAGATTTACCCTTTTCACATAACTTAAGATGTTTTTTACATCAATCATCATCACATACCCTTGGGTTTGGGAACTAGTTTGAAAAGGCCCATTCTTATTACACTTATTGAATTGAAGCATGGGAGGCGCATTCTGTGTAGATTTCCCTCCATTAGCATTGTTATATGACTTCTTCACATCACATGGACAATTAGATGTCATATTACCGTCTTTTACAAACATAAAACATTTATTGGACCCCTTATGAAAAATTTCTCCATGCTTCTTCCACCATTTAGAGCCTGAAAGAGAACTAATATTATTTTCTCAATGGTTTTTAGAGATTCCATTGAACACCATCTTCCTTTTCTTATCAAACCATGAGGTTGATATGTGTCTTTAACCCCCATTTCAACCATGATTTCACAAAAAAAAATATCTTCATAGACACTGATGTCTCCTATCTCCAACTCCCTTATAAGACTTTTATTTAATAAACTAATGAAACAATCATCATTACTTTGGGGTTAGATTATGATTTCAGAAGAATAAATTATAATTAACGTAAAATTATTCTCATAGGTACCAAAAAACTCAGCATCCATTTGTTTCAACTAGAGTAACTATTTGTAAATCATGTTATGAAGAATTTTAATAATGTAATTGTTGAATAATATGTTCTTAAACACATACCATTTCATGGATTCAATTTCATCTTGATTCCTCATATTCATAATTAGAGTCCACCATTGGTCCACTTCTCCTTATAAATAATAAATATCTAGAATAACTTTCTAATGTTCGAAACAAAAAAGGATAGAAAATATCTATTCATATGTACCAATATATTGTTCAGAAGAATGTGGATACGAGGACTTGGTGAAAGATAGTGTATGTTTCTTCATGAATGAAACAAAAAAATTTTGTTCCCTCCTTTTTCCATTTTTATATCACACCATGATTCATAGCTTCAGAAAGTTGTATTAGCTTGTAAACTATAGTTTTTAATCATTATGCCCTATAATTAAGTATCTGTATAGAGAAATCATTTCATTTTATGTTAGAATCCCCAATAACATATTTCCTTCAGGTTCCACCAATTAACTAAAACCAAAAGAATAGAGTAAGAATCAATTATCAGGATAAGGAACCATATAATCATGAAAATTCACTTATATGTTGTCTAAATTATTAAATATTCCTTAATCTTGGATACCTAAGGTTTATCCAAGGTTATTTATATAAAACATAAATTTAAACCACTCATGATGGTTCATGAAGAGTTTGTGCATTCCTAAATCATATCCCAAGAGTGTGTCAAACAAGGTGTGCAGTAAGGCCCATTTTCATTTACCATATTACCTTGAGTCAGACTCAATACATCTTTACATTGTTTTTACCATTATTAATGTGCATTAAAAATACCAATTAGCTAACAGTGTATAGATAGGGATTTATTTCTAGTAAACCACTCACTATATCATTTACCAAAATTCTAGGACATTTTACGACACATAACATTATCCTTAGACATATCCTTATACATTTCCTTATAGTTATCACAATTTTTTTATCATCTTAGATTTATAAAAATAACTAAACCTTCACTCGTATAGCAATTATAATTAAACACTCATGAAATACATTGATATTAAATCACTTTTGTAGAAAATATAATATAATAAAAAAATCCGATGGCTATAGAACATATTAATCTAGTGTCTTTAGAAACACGGAAACATGAAAACTAGTATATAAGTGATTTATATATTCTCCCACTAGGTTCTCCAAGACTGGAATCCATTTAAGACATATCAAACATTAAATACATCTTCATAACCAGGGGAAGGATACATAAAAAATGGTGATCTTATATTCTCCATAAGGTTAATCAAGGGATATATCAATGTATTAACATGATAGTAGGATTTTGATAACCGGATCAAATAATTTTAAGATCATACCCAGTAAATCATAGATCATAAAAATTTAACATGACATAAAGCATGACAGTTCATAAGAGCTGAATGAAAAAAATAATTAAAACAATACAATAAATTGTAATATTTTAATAAAATAGGGGATTGTGGATAAAACATAAGCATATAATATGATTTCCATTGTAGTCAAGGTGTCTCTACAAAGAATATCTTAATAGAAAATGTCCCATTCTAAACTGGGTTCACTCCCCATTCCATTCCTATATTCATTAATTTTGTTCAATACTCATTTAAGCCTTATAAGAATATATTGATTTCACTCCTCTTTCCAGTGATGTATACCTAATCAGTTATAAATATTTACCCAATGAATTAGAGGGAGATATAGGTCACGCCCCTCTCATAGAGAAAAAATACATATATGTGCCCCAAAAAAAGAAACAATCAAATCATAACCCATGAAATGAAATGTGTATAATGAAAATATAATCATATCATAACCTATGAAAAATATTTATAGGTTTCTTAATCATTTCATTAAAATCATAACACATGAAATGAATCATGTTTTAGAACAATATAACAAGTTAATGGAAAATGGGTATCATAAAAATTATTAAATCAAAACATAAATCATTCAGAGATAGAATATGGATGGAAAAGAGAAATTATTTTACTATAAATAAAGGAGTAACACAAAAAAAATTCATCTTATATGATAAATATTTTTGAAGTATTTTTTAAAAAACATATTGAGGAAAATATCATTCTTCTTTGAAAAAATCTTTTTAAAATTTATAACCATTTTAAATCTATTTTATGTCAAAATAAACATGAAAATTTATAATGGAACAATGAAATAAAATTGAATTTTTTTCCCCTTCACACATATAAAGAGTCTTGAAACCCATTTCAAAACTACATTCCTTGAAAAATTACTGAAGGCTCTTGAAAATTCTTTGAAACATAATCCCCAATAAAGAGACAATAGATAATGGATATATAAATACCAATAAATTATATTATATGAATCAAAGAATAAATTCATGTGTATATATACACCACAAAAAAATACAAAAAGGAGTGTAGAAAATGGAATGTACATCATGGATATAAACTATGAGATAAAAATCCCTTCTCATGTTTCTTGACTATTGTCATACTCATTAAAACCTCCCCTTAATCTGGTAACACTATTTGGTATTTACCAAAGAGAATTATTTGGAAGTATTTCTAACTAAGGAAAACTTCATGGATGATTTTAGGGTTATTGGAGATCTATTTGGGAAAATATTTATCAATCCAAAGTGGATTGACATGAATGTAGAAGTGTTAGGAGAGGAGGCCTTTTATAATGGAGGAGTGGCACTATTGTAATATTTAGGTAAAGGGAAACCCCACCCATGATTTTTTATAGAAATTGGATCCAATAATAAACCAAATTAGATCCAATAGAGGATTGGGTTTAAATATGGATAGCCAATGGCTTTTGGAAAGTTGATAGGTCGTTTTGGGCTCAAAGGTAATGGTTTAGTTCCATATTAAGCTTTATTTAAACTTAATAATAGTAATTAATTTCAAAGAAATTCACTAATATTTTTTGTCAAAAGCATAGTTTAACTTTTTAAAAATTATAAATTATGAGTATTCCAAATATGGAATATATGTATCCAATTTCAAAATAGATAATTGGAATAAATAAAAATAAATATAATCTCGTAGATGGGATGACAATGTGGGATTTTAAAGTAAAACCGTTCAAATTTTTTCTATGTTTTTATAGTAAATTTCAAAATGAACTTTATTCAAAATATATAAATTGGATTTATTGATAAAAATGGATCTAATAAAAAATTAACACAAAAATATATTATTTAACTATCTAAAAAATTATATGTGAAATCATTTTTGAGTTAAATTTTAGTATTGTTCCATATTCCATAAAAAATGAAATATCATTGAAAAATAACAAAAATTCATCCTCACCAAATTTATCAATTTCCCTTAAAATGTAAATTTATTTGGAAATTTAAAATTTATAAAAAATCCAAAATTTATATTTAAAGTATGTTCTCCATCAAAAAGTTGTAAAATTAACATAACAAAAATATAGGGTTTTATGTGTAAAAAATGGACAATTTTTATCTTATACCTATCTAATATATTTGAGGAATATCAAGAAATATTTCATTGAATATATAATTTATATATTATATTAAAATAACTCCATAATTGTGATTAATTAAATTTATTAGGGTAATCATCTTTTTGAGAATAAAAATACTTTTCTATAAAAACAATTCCCTTATGTTCAATTGGATCATTGTAACTAATGATTTCATTTTATATTTGTGTAAACCAAATATATTCATATGTTAGTTAGTAATATTTATAAGAACTAACATAAGGGATGTGTTTAGTTTTACTATATAATATTGAAATAAAAAAATAGTAAATCTTAGTGTTGTGTCAAACGTATTCCACGTCGGGACATGTGAAAGGAATGTTTGACATAGTTCATTACAAATCTTAAATGAAAATAAATTTATCAGAAAAAAGATCCATGAAAATGTAGGTTGTTACACCTCCACAAAAAATATAGGCTTACAAATTGTAGTGATGGCTTAATTATCTCAGTAGAGAGAATATACCCTAAATATCAAATCATTATAATAAATATTAGGTAAACAATAAAATAAAAAATCATATTAGCCATGAAAAATATAATCTATTACATGCCTTTCTAAAATAATATTTGGGCACCCAAATAAAAAAATCCATAAAAAAATTAAATGAGTGGAAGGTAATAAATAAATAAGACTATGGTAATATTCTAGATCTAATAACAGTACTGCTCCAAAGTCCATTCTCTTTTCCTCAACCAAATTCCTTGGGTCCATTTCTCTTACCCGGATCCATATACATGACGTCTGTAGGAGCATTGATATTCTAGTGATGGGTTTCACTAATCAAAAAATTTTATAAACAACTAATATATCCATCAAATATTATAAAAAGTGTAATATTTCTATTCAATGTCAATAATAAATGAGAAATAAATGATAATAATAATAAATCATTTATCGAGTGGTTATTCGCTTACTGAGATACCACAAACCCCCAGACATTATTTTATCAAATTGATTATATAATGACCATCAAATATAGTGGAAATTATCATAATATCCCTAAATTATATCATTATGTAACATTAAATCCAAAATATATCAGGTGGATAGGCTACCCGGAATCCACAAGTCGTTGATTCAAAATGCTATGAGAAATACAAAAAAATATCTAGTTTCATCTTATTCCAAAAAATCATCAATGCATCAATTTCTATATGGACACAATTATAACATTCTCCTACATCAAAAAAGACACAAATATTTCACACCCTCCCACCTAAGGGTTAATCATGACACATTGTTCACTTGTCACAAGAACCAAGCTCCAAGCCTCCAGAAGAAAGATAATACACAACAAGGTAAGAATGATAAATCAATATAACATGGAATAATATGAAATATGGTTTAATTATAAAAATCTTGCGACACATACCTTAAAAATAAAAATTATTTAATCTAATAATTCTCATGGATCAAGTTTCATGGATAGGTAATACGAAAAATCTCACACCCATAAGTTATCACCATCAATAGAGAGTAGAAACCATGCCAATAAAATAATATCATAAGAACACATATAAACAAGAGACCAAAATGGTATAGAAGTTTATATATCAATGATCTCAACATCATCATCACGATTCTTCAAGGGTTTCATCACTAGACTCCTTCTCATATACCATTTAAGATACCTCACACGCCAAGGGCTCCCAAGTTGACTTCCATCAATTCAAGTCTTCAGGTTAGGTTAGAACTAGAAAATATTTCTTATCCTGGAATGGAGATAATGAAACAAGGATACATGGAAATATAATTGGGAATGAGATGTAATAATGGAATTGTGCTATGGAGAAGTATAAAATTAGGAACCATTAGCTAGAGATTAATCGATGTGATATATAAGTTTATTACAATAAGAGTATTGTCAATCATGACAAAACACTATGATGTAGAGAGCACGAAATGTTTTTATACATTGTGTGAAAGGAACGAGCATGATGATAACCATGATGAGTCATGAAATATTATAGTGTAAAGTGAAGATCATTGGAAAGGAACTCCTCAACCATTCATAATTATTAGAAAATCATTCCTTAATCAGGAGGAAATATAATTATGACTAGGGAGTCATATATGATCCAATACATATGAAAAACCCCATCATAAAACACCATAATAAATCTAAAATGGATTAAAAGATTCAACTCTATAAAAATAATTAAATAGGATAACTCATGAAGATCAATTTTTGTTCTAGTTTTTTACATCTAACTCATAGATTACATTGTAGTTTTGTCTAAGTCACCATAACACAACGCCCTCAAACAAAACTCCGCATTGAAGGTTACATCACAAACTAGATATACATATCAGATCCATTTACACTAAAGAATGGGCTTAACTCTACATCACCATGATGGAGCATCTACCTCCACTGCAGTGTGGGGCCACCTATTTTGGCCATAAAGGTAACCAAAAACACTTCTATAATTCCATAATCATCTCAAATCCCATAATCCTTTACCAAATAAAGAGTCAATTTTAAAACTAAAATTTGATGTTGTAAAAAACGATATCATAAATGTATATAAAATATGGGATGTTAAAATCACCCCCTCTAAGGACTTATCATCCCCATGAAGCATCCCTAACAACCCTCTTCAAAATAATCATGCCATTTTGCTCGAACATCATCCTCATGCTTCCATGTCTCATCCTTAATCTTCCCAATCTCACCACAAAAGAGGAAAACTGGAATCATCTTCACATTAAGGACTATCTCACTATCATCTATAATCCATAAAGGTTTCTCATAATATAATGCATCTGTATCTTGATTAACATCCTTGTATTCCATGATATGTGCAAGATCATGATTGTTTGTATGGTGCTAAGATACAAAAAACTCATCATGAATACCTTAGTAGTGATAACTGAGATCCAGATAGTAATACACATTCCCAAACTTCTCTAGGATATTGAATGGTCCAAAATATTATGGGGTGATCTTAACATGGTTCCTCAGATGTAAATACCCCAGTTGAGGAGATACTATCAATAAAATATGATAAAAATAGTGAACTCCAATGGTCTCCTCCTATGGTCTGCATAGTATATATTCTTATTCTATGATTTGACCAACCTCTATTATATAAATTTCACCCTCTCAGTGGTATCCTAAACCCTTCTATGTTCCCCAACGGTTTGCTACCCTCCTCTTACCAATAGAGTGCTGAACAACATAGCCATCCATAAATATACTCATAATGCTCCATTTGGAAAAAATAATGATAACAACTATTGTACATGTAATCAATCAAGTAAATATGACCATCTCATGATCCACTAAATTCTAGAATGTTTTCTTGAAGCATATCATCTTCTATGTGAATCATCATATTTGATTGTTCTTTAGTTTGCGGGAGTTATGTTTTGATTCATCCTTTCTATGACATTAAGAACTTATTTTATAAAATAAAAACCATGATGTAAAACATGATTCAAAATTACATAAAATTATCAAGGGATCACCATATAATAATATAATCCCACTAACATATAGTTTTTCCATCTCATCCACTGAGTGAGTATCTCACTTCGGTAATATGTGAGGAAAATTTTTCAAAAAATCTATAGTCACCCATACATTCTCACAACTCCTCAAGGTCTTAGGTTACCCCATAACAATTTTTATTTTTATTTCCTCCCATCTCCACAAGGAAACTATAAATGGATGGCTAAACCACTAGGAATCTATTACTTAGCCTTTACCATCTTGAATGTAAGGCATATGAAAAAGTAATATGGGGATGTCACTCTTCATCCCCGACTACTATAACGTTATTCCAATGTCATGGTACATCTTTATTAAACCATCATATACCATCAATATATAGGATTTTAATTAAATCATTATATCTTATCTGATAAAAGTTGGGACTACTAATCTTCCATGAAGCAATATCACGTCATCGTCATCCAACGACCAACCAAGTATCAGAAAACCTCCAACTAGTTGTTCCCACATCACTGAAATCCTTGGGTAAGAGTCTTATATTGCTTTTACATGGTCTAATAGAGAATATGTGATACCCAATGGATAAAATTGCAATGATACCTAATCCTCAAAAGCAGCAATAATCCAATTGGAAAACAATATCATCCCGTGTCACTTTTCCTCAAAAAGATTCTCTTTAAGAACCTGCTCCACCTATATCATACTGCAATGAAATATGGCTACAAATTTACCATTATAAGGTTCATAAGTCATTTTAATTTCAAATGTTTGATGATATTTCACTAAAAACATATGACTGAGATTTTGGTCTAAATGTGTGAAGATGTAATAAATTATCTTCTGGTCAGTGTTAAAAATTAAAATTTTTCAAAGATATATTACCACTAACACTTTACAGAATGGACCAAGACTACTGACACCTAGTCATGAGTAGGGAATTTCATCTAATGGGGTCACAACATATGTGACCCATATGATAATACATATTCATTTTTCATTAGTAATACTCGCACCTATGGAATCATATTATAAAACAGAATTGATATAGTAAAACCATGTAACCTACTTTTAGGTATGACTCTCCCCTTTTCTATAATTTTACATGGTTGGATATTTTTTGGAGTTTTTCATAAATTTTGATGATTTTATAGGGAGATGTGTCATTTTTAAAAGAGAATGTGGTGTGGAGGTTGAGGATACGGTGTAGGTTCTTGATGAATAAAACATAGTCATTTTTGGTAGGTCTTTTGATTCTTTCCTAGTGTATGAGATGGAGAGTTGGTTATGGGATAACTTGTCTAGTGGGAAATTTTGGAACCTCTCCCACGTTGGGGTAGTTGCGGAATAGGGATTGGGATCTTTCAAAGTCTTATTCTAGGTAAATTGGATCTAGTAGAGGCTTGTGTTGTGGATTCCTAAGCTATGTTTGATAGAGGGTGACTATTGTATGGTCTCATGTTATGTGTATTTGTTTTGTATTTTTACAAAAGAAATATGGAATGGTTTTATGTGATCAATTTTTGTCTCCATTGTTTTATGTACTAAAAAATTTTAAACCCCTTTTAAAATTCCAAAATTCCTCATATTCAAATTCCATTGGATCATTTGATTTTTACATCCTCTCAATAGTAAATTCATACACTCCAAACTCTATTCTTATAAGATCAAATTACTAATGGATGTGATTGATCTCTCTATAGTAGGTGCATATCGTTCTTATTATAATACTCTTATTTACTATTATCATCTTCCCTTAGTGTGATGAATCCTCATATTTTTGATGGATTGGAATTTTATTTTGATGGATTTTAATTCTAGATACTCTCCATGATATCCCAATCCTTTTAATCTCAGTTAGAAGTTCCCAGTTAGGGTGATTGTCAGAACTTGTGATTAATGGTATGTTGTTTAATAAGCCGTCTCTCTAAAATTGAAATAAATATTTATTTGATAATTTAAAATTTATCTTAAATTGTTTTCAAATCCTAAATTTGTGATGATTTGGTGATTTATATCAAAGACATGATATTTTGGAAATTGGACCTTTTTTAAAGGATTTGAAAATATATTGTGATTTCAGATAATATAGCATTAAATGATTTCATATTGATTATAAAGAAAAATTTCATAAAATGAAAAATTATTTTGAAAGGAATAAAATTGTTGAAACCCATTTTTTGTTTTTGAAATTGAAATGGAATTTTGTACTTAAAATTGGACATTTGAACTGTGAATGATTAATTTAATTGAAATGAATTATATTCTACTGATTGATCAACTGCTCCAAGAAGAGGTGAGCATGAGTTGTTAGTGCATGATTATGGAAAGAAACCATTGAATATGACTCCCAATAAATGGATTGATGATGAAAAATATAACAAATATTTTTTACATGATTCCCCCAGATGGCGTATGGATTGATTCAATCTCAATGGACTGATCTAGTGGACCTTTTAACACAAAATTAGCTACGATGATTGTCCCAGAGTTATAAGGACCATTTATCATTGAAATATCTTATATTTGGGATTACAAGCATGTTACTTGGTTTTTAAAAGATTATTACTAGACAATTGTTTTAGATATGTTTTATTTATGGCCTTGATTTAGACAAATTTATATTATGCCTATTTGGATATATATTTGATCTATTATATTTGAGAGCATGTTATGACTGATAAATGTTAAATGAATTTTATTTACTTTTTTATTTAAAATGAATCATATAGTGGTATATTTTTGTTGGAACTTCTTAAATAACTCTTTGTTATATATTACTGGTTCTTTTATCTCACATCCTATATTTTTCGTATGGCATCAATAGCTTATGATATGCCAGATCTATGAAAAGTGAATTATCTAATTGGTGGTGGTAGGTGCACATAATTCTTTGAAATCATGAATGTTGTTGTAGATTGGTGGATCTATATTATAAATATTTCACAATGATTTATGAGACATTATATCGATGGATTATATGACATTTATGGATGATGTATGATTTTTAGGCCTCTATCTATATACTTTTGATAATTTTCATCTTGATGAGTGTTTGGAATATTGATTATTTATTATTTTATCATTATCTATTCTGGATTGATGTCATGTTTTTGTGAAAAAATGATCCCTTTGATGGTTTACTTGATTCTATGTTCTAGTCAATAACCCCTGTGAGTTTCGAATTCCATTCGGGATATGCCATGATTGGTTGGGGTACTGATGTACCAGGGTAACTTGGATGGTTCACACAAAATTGGTATAAAAGGTATAGGTTGAGAATCAATATTTGATTTCTTTATGTAGTTTTTTGATGTCTTAAAAGACATGAGGTAGTATTTTTTAGACTTAAGGGGTAGTTATGAGTGACTTCCGGCCTATCCCCCATCATAAAGATCCTAAATTCACCATGGGTTTATGGGAAAAGTGTCATCAAGGAATAAATTGATATTATTAGACTCATTTACAAATTTTAACTTAGTATTTTGAAATCCTAGAAAGTTTAATTCTATTTATGGGACTTTATATTCATGTATGTCTCCATTGAGTTTCTAATATGTGTTTCCTTGTTAATGTTTTACATTGTCTATTAATATTATGTAGTACCGTACCTTCTAGAAGATGTTTGAACATGAATTTGGAGGGATCGTGTAACAAACTATGAAAAAGAAACCCATATTGATTTTAACCTTTTTGAGAGAGTGGTGTGTGATATAAATGCTCTAGGATAGGTACTTGTACCCATTCATATATAGGATCTATTTTTGGGACCTCAAATGGATGAATTTGGAGATCATTATCATTAATTTATTTTCCAAAAACCAACATCTTTCAATGGATTTAATGACCCTCAAGAGGCAGAGGATTGTTGGAAAAATATTGACATTACTTTTATTTCATAGAAACACCATAAGTTATAATGGTTTATTGCTCTAATTTTAAGCTTGAAGGCCCTAGAAGATGGTGGTGTGGTTCATTAGTTATAACAAATAAACATGAATTCTTTGATTTGATATAAATCAATACCCTATTTATAGAGTAGTTAAGTCCAATTTTTAATGCCATTAAATACTCTATGGAGTTTCTCAACATCTAAGAGAATGATAAGAACATGACTCACTATTAAAACTAGTTTTTAAATTATATTGTTTTCATAAGAGGATGTGATAATTGAGAAATAGATGTAATAGTGATTCATGAACGGTCTTAAATCAAATATTTGATATCATGTTTTCATGTATAATAACACTAATTATGATGAAATTATGGATTGAGCATTAATGGATTAGTTTGAAATTTCTATTTAGTTATTGATGATGTGAGTTTCTCTTACTCTTGGTGGAAATATTTTTATTTTCATTAATGGAAAGAAGAAGCGGTATGAGTGTCATAAAGGAAATAAATTGATGGAATCATATAAAAACAATCTTATCTTTGAAATAAGACTATTAAATATCTTTCAATTTTTCATGCTGGGAATTAGATTATCTTTTATACAATAGAATTCAAGATTTGTTATTTATTCGATCAGTCAAACCAATTGTAGAAGTTCGTCCATAGATTTCATTCCACTCTTAGGGTAATAGACTCATCATCATATAAATTAATTCGGTTTTAGTAAAATTCTTCAAGGACTAATGGTTTCTAGATATAGGAATTCAGGACAAATCATCTTCATGCAGTGGAAGAGTCTCTCGAGAACCTACTATGTATCCAGTGACATTAAGAGGCATAACACTATTGCAATATATTTAGAGTCTATTATATTTTATTTGGGTGCATCTCATTCATTCATATATAATCATATTGTTGATTTTATAAAAATTTCTACAAGGATTTTTTATTATATGATGGATATAATTTTCCCCTCGAAACATAGAGATATTTGTGTGTTAAATTCAAGGCTTTGGTCTTCTCCTTATTATATATTGAAACCATCTATGATTTTATCATCTTCAACATGAAACATATTCATTTAATTATTGAGGTAGATTGTATGATTTCCCCTAAATATCACATTGAATATTAACATTGGGTGATCTTATTTACTACCCCAGATAGGTAGTTCTGTTTACTCCAGGAAGAAAGTGACATGATGTAGAGTACAATCGAAGTATTTTTTTTAGATTTGTGTTGGGTAATATATATGTTTAATTTTGATTTTGAGTGACAATCCTTGAACATTGATCATACTAATGTGGTCATCATACTTCTCGAGATGATTCCATATAACTTTTCAGTTTTTACATTTGAAAACAAGGAAGTGTTTTACATTTATTTGAAACTCATTATGCAACCCATCTCTAATCCTTCTTTCCATAAGGTTCCAGCTGAACTAAACAAGTTGAAGTTCCAATTGGATGATTTTTTAGGTAAAGTATTTATACAACCTATTGTTTCATATTAATAATTTTAGTAATTTTTTAAAATATACCCAATGAGACACTTCACCATTATGTTGATTAACAATAACTCAATTGAGTTATAGTCATGAACAAGTATCTATCTCTATATATTGATTATATTTTTAACCATTTTAATTGGGTGAAGTTGTTATCATAGATTGATCTTTGATATCATTATCTAAAATTTAGAACAAATTATGTTGATATCCCACATACATCTATTAAAAGTAGGTATGACTACTATGAGTACCATGTGATATTTTTTAGCCCAAGTAGTTCTCTTGTAGTTTTTATGGAATTGATGAAAATAATATTCCATGAATACATAAAATCATTCATTATGGTCTTGGTGGAAGACATATTGGAAACCCTAAGACTAAGGAATATCATTTTCTTCATCTGAGAGATGTTATGATGATTTTGAGAGATGACCAACTTTAGGAAAAGATATCAAAATGTTTTTTTATATTCAGGGGGTGATGTTTTTAAGACATATCATCTCGTAACATTGATTATTTCTTGATCTTCATAAGGTGAAGTATTTTAAATAATTTTAAGAACCATGTATTGTTTTTTAAACACATAGTTTTTTGGTATTTTTTGGCGTATTAAAACATGTTTACCGAGGATTTATTAAATTTATATTCTTTCATGACTACGCTAATATGGAAATTAGTGATTTTTGGCCTGATGGAGTGTAATAACTCTATTTAAGAGTTGAAATGTTTTTTTCCCTGATATTTTATCATATAGAGGGATTGTGGATCTGTGTGGTCATTTTTGATTCATCAAGTTCAATTTTGGGAAGAATTCACAAACATGGAGGTCACGTTGTGGCCTAGAATTCCCAAAATCTTAGGACACATGAGTAGAACTATCATACTAAAGAACATGAACTCATAGTCATAATTCATTCCCTTAGGAGTTTCTAGAATTTCTATATCAAGGGAAAAAATACACCATTTAATATAATAAAATCATCATGAGTTATATATTCTCTCAACAATATTCAAATCATTTTCATACGAGATAGGTGTAGTACTTATAGTCAAATGATTTCAATATTTCCAACACCCTAGTCAGAGGAATGAAATATTTGACCCCCTGAGAAGGCATTTTTTTATATAGGATGTGAATGAATCATTGGAACAACATAAATTAATTGATTTACTTGCATTTATGAATTTAAGAGGTCATAAGGTTGAGGAAGAGATCATTCTAGAATGTGTAAAGTTGACTTCATACCTTTTCAAGATTATTCATCAAGATCAAGAGCTTGATAATGATTTTCATGGAATTATTATCCATGTTTATCGTTGGCTGACCATCGTTGAGTGGTCATTCTACTCAAATGGTATCCTTTGTTTCAGGAACAGATATTTCATACATTTTTCTTTGAGAAATTCAATGATGGGGGATTTCCATAATTCCTAACTTGTAGTACACCTTAGAACTAGAAATGTGTTATATGATATGTGGATATGATTCTGGTGTCACGGTATGTGATGAGACATTTCAATTGTTTTTTTATGATTTTTATAATTTCTAATTTGGCATGTCGAATAACAACGAACCGTTGAGTTTACTTCAGCCCCTCCCTAGGACAACTATATAGATGGATGATAATTATATGACCTTTTTTGTTGAATTTCTACATACCCCTTGGGGTAAAAATTCTATATTAGTATTTTTTGATCGGATTACCAAATTTTCTCATGTTATATCCATTCACGAGACAACCAAATTTGAGGAAATGGGAAACAAGAATACATAATAAATTTTTATATTTCATGGATTTCCATCTATAATATTTTTTGAGAGGGATCCCCAATTCACTTATTTCTATTTGATATTTTTCCATAAGGTTTTGTATTCCTAGTTGTGTTTATGTGCCTCTAATCATCTGAAAATGGATGACCATGAAAAATGATCTGCACAGATCTTTGAAGACATGTTTAATTTTTATGTTCATGACATTGATGGTGATTGGGATAGAAACTAGGGACTTGCTATGTTTTAATAAAGAAATTGTTACCATTATTCCATATGTATGAATCCCTTTTAGTCCTTTTATAGTTTTCATTGTAAATCTATGTTGTATTGGTTAGAGGTTAGTGAGGCTCCCTTGGTGGGACTTTGTTTGGTCAAAAAAATGTCGAAAAATAATTAGTTGATTGATCATAGAATGATGAAAGCATAGAGGTGGTATAAATTGTATGATGAACATCATAGATACCCTTGGCATTATTCATCTATCCATTAGGTGTTTTTGAGAGTCTCAACATAGTTCGGCCACTGACATATTGTGAATCACGAATATCATTCATTAAGATAAGTTGTACCATTTGAGGTTATTGAGATGATTGGAAAGGTTTCTTAAAGATTATTATTTTGACCTCGGTTTACATTAATTTAAGATGATCTTCATTTATGTCATATTTAAAGTATCTCATTGTTCCCTCTTATGTTTTGAGATGGGTGGAATTTGATATTGAACATGATTTCTTCGTAACTGAGCATCCAGGTCTGTTTTTTGATTCTAAGACAAGGGTCCATAATGGGAATTTATTACTTTTGTTAATGTGTTGTGGAGTAAATTTTCTAATTCACATGGGAATTGGGAATGTGAGGAACCGATGAGGGAATAGTGACCTCATATCTTTGATATAGAGACTTGTTGATAAATATTTTTGGATGAAATAGTTTATGGTGGGTACGTATTAATATCCCATTACATAATATCAAGTATTTATCATCATGTACCTTGTATCTCCCTTGGTTGGGTGTTTTACTAGGTTTAATGGAAATTTCTAGTATCATATTAGTAGTTATTCCATAAGTGGTGGTTCATTTAGCATGATATAAGTTTCTGTGGAATGTGAAGATGATATCTAAAACATATCTAGTTTTGTATGTTCTTGTAATTCTAACATATATTAGATGTAGATGACCTAGTTATTAAATAGGGACTTGATTGGTCGTTTGTTGAACATCTTCCATATTGGGGGGTATCTATAGTGTGATGTATGGGTTGTGTCATAGCCTTAACCAAGGTAAGATGGATCTAGCTGAGGTCTCCTATGTGGATTCTGGAGGCAAGTTAGATAGTGGGTGACTATTCCATGTTCTCCAATTTTGTTTCATAGTTTGGTAAAATTTTACAAAATTTTTTTTGTGGTGGTATTTTTACCTTCATAGTCACTTTTTTATAAAAATACTAATCTTCAACCCCCCATTTTAAATTCCAGCTTCCCTACTATTCATCTCCCGCTAAACACTTTTTTTGTGTCTCTAAATAGGATTTTTGGTTCCTCTAATATAGCTTATTCTCGAATAAATGTATGGTGGATTCAATTAATCTCCCTCCTATAATTTTTTTATTAGATTTTTAATACCCTTATCTTCTATTATATACTTCATAGTGTGTCATGAATCCTCATTTTATTGATAGTTTGGATCATTATTTTTGATTAATTGTTATTTTTGGGTTTAAGATCCTAGATTTTCACAGAGTTATGGATCCATTTAATTTCATTAGAAGTGATTTTATTATAAATATTGGAATTTTAGGAAATGTTAGTAGCAAATGTGGCTTTTTAGGGCACATAGCTTTAATAAATTGAGAAAAAACATGAGTTTAACAATTGAAGCATGGTTAGTAGTAATCATGTGGCTCAATCAATCAACAAAAAAATATAGGAGCATGGTTTGTTTAAGGTAAGTTGTCTATATATTTTCCCAATATTTCTTTTGTTTATAATGCTACTCTATTATTCCAAAAACATGACTTTTCATTTATTTTACCTAAAATATGTAATAACATTAATTAATTTTTTAAACCATGATTTTATATCCCTTATACCCATTTAATAGGTTATAGTTTTTCGACCTCAACCTGAACCGTCCATTGAGGCAGGATCGATTAATTTTCAATGTCTTAAGAAACACTTAGGGTGGGTTTAGTTTTCCACTTATTTTTAAGATCTGTATATAAATTAGATTAACTATAAAGTGTTTTAATACAACATAGAATCAATTATTTTATAAATGGAAGAAAAAATTAAATTGAATAAAAAATAATTATAAAATAACATGGATAATCATTATTATTATTATTATTTAATAGAATGGATTGTAAAATGGAATGGACACTAACATAGCCCCATTGAATCCAATATAAAGTATCATTGACATTGTATATCAAGGTATGGAGATAATGAATGGAATTGTGTTATGGAACCTAATTACCACATATATATTTCTTAAATGGATTACTTACATTAAAAATTTTATCCAAATTTCTCAAACTATCTTATAATAATTCCATGGGACCCACTTAAGTATTTATCAATTTTAACTTTGAAATTATCCTTAGACATAATAAGTACATCTCTTCCACGGGACCCAGGTTCTTATCCCATCGTAGGTCTACCTTATACCATCTTTACCTTGAAATATCACCTTAAACATGAGATATATGCCTTGGTCAATAGCCTTTGTTATTATGCCATGTAATTATGACACTTGATATATATATTGTTTATGTCATAGTTGATGGTTTACCTTAGTATAGAGTTATTCTCCATTCATGAAAAACATCTAACATAACTTCTACATGTAGACCGTCTTGTATCACATTATCATTTTATAACTTTACTCTTATTATACTTGCACACTACTGGAGATTATATTTACTTAGTGGATATGTTATAGACATTGTTGTTGGTAGGAAACTCAGTTTACTAAACATGTTTGAGCTTTCAATTACTACCCATATAGATTTTTTCGATACAGGTCGGGATAAAGGTAAGAACACTGCATTGGATTCTTATGTTTTTTAATTGGTTTGAGTGTAGTTGTATATGATCGACCTTTGGCTTGTGATTCTATTGGAGATAAGTTTTGGTTTTTGGTTTATTTTTTATACCATGTGTTTTATGTATACTTCCCAATTTCCTTTACTATATTTTGAATAGAATCATGGAATCATTATTTTTTATATGACACTAGGTATTATTTATGTCACTTCACTTTTTTTGGATGATTACTTCTATTGTTCTCATTATTACTGATTCCACTAGTTTACTCATATATTTTCAATAATGTTACCCACCCTAATT
This sequence comes from Viscum album, assembly GCA_963277665.1. Taxonomy (NCBI): domain Eukaryota; kingdom Viridiplantae; phylum Streptophyta; class Magnoliopsida; order Santalales; family Viscaceae; genus Viscum; species Viscum album. The sequence continues at coordinate 2,042,159,235 of OY728126.1, read as the reverse complement.
ATTAGGGTATTGCCTCCCCACCAAACCATAATAGAACCACATTTATAGTCAAAGGCGTATGGCTTATGGGGAGTCATTCTTAAGGCCATGTGGAAAACTTAGTTCAATTACATATTAGTGAACCTTGTTTAGGACATTACAAGTTGTATCATAGGTTTATTTCGTTTTCCATACTACTTGGGGTTAGTCAAAAAGGGACTAGGATGTTTTGAAATTTATTGGTGTGTTTGTTCTTGAGTATATCTAACCCATATATAGGTAAATACAAGTTTCTTATGATCGGACTTTTTTCATGTTCATGACTATTAGAGTTTTATGGATTTAATTTATGGGTGACACACATGATTTTTGTCATTTATTATTATTATTATTATCATTGATTTTATTTTTATTCTTTCCCTAGTATGGAAAGGAAGAATTGTTTCATGCATCATTATAGGAACCTAAGGGCTTATATGTCATTCATATGCCCTTTCATGATTATTTTATTACATTAATTGAATGTAGCATTGGTTAGTTCCATGATGATTATAATAGTAAATTTCTATTTTTTGTTTCAAGGGGTTAAATAATTGGTTATTTAAAGTTTTAATATCATCCTAAATGGTTTTCGCATATATCATGATAATATTCCTTTCCCAAACAATTATATGATTTTTGATCCATGTAGATTCAGTTATATGGATTAAATCATTCGTTGGATGTTAGTAAATGGATTATAATGGAAAATTATAAATCTACTACTATTAAAATTTTGGAATGGTGAACCATATAATCTAAAAATCATATATAGACCTGTTATATTTTGGGATTACTGTAAAGGTCGGGATGCAGTTACATGAAGTGCTAATTATATCCCATAAAGCATTGGGATTTATAACATGCAATTGGTAGTTCCTATAATTAGACTCTGATTTATGTAAATATAAACACAGCGCTTCATAAAAGTTATTATAAATGTATTTCATTAAATGGGGATAGAAAATTGAATATAAATTGGTTTTTACTATATAACGTACAACTGAAAAACCATATACTGCAATCCATAATGTGATAATGAATTTTGACACAAACCCAGCCTTAGTAGTTGGTTGTTGCGAGTGTCTCTTGGTTATGAAGGAGTTATAATAGACAAATTACATTTATTTGTGGTCTATTCTCTTATAGAATCACATTTTGAGGCATGCATTTTTAATTTTAGATGTATTACACTATGGCAGTATCGAGTTGAATTCTAGGAAGGTGGTAATGGCCATGCTCCGAAGTAGGTGGGCCCTGAGTCAGTAGTAATACCTCTTATAGTACCACCTATGAAACCTCCTATTATGAATGATATACAATCTGATACATAGTTTGTAGAGGATTTCTAATGGATCATATAGTCCATATAGGGAGCCCTAGAAACTTCCCCAATAATGGTAAAGTCAATGTAATAATTTTAGTAGCACCATCCACAAAATTTATTGTTGGATGGTGCCCCCAAGTGGTTGAGTCATGGATACATTCTACTTTATCTATATTTTAGCATATGTACATTCCTTTCTATAGGTGGGTAATGATTATATTTTATATGCCTCCTGGATAAAAAAACAATGGGATGATGTTATAAATAAGTTTGGTCAGCATTTCATGATTACTTGGAGGAATTTTCAGTCGGTATTTTTTAATACATGTTCTCAAATACATATAAATCAACTCAAAATAGATATTTTATGTGTTTGGAGAAGGGTAATATTTCCATTATGGACTACTCATCATGCTTCATATATCTACAACACATTATTCCTAATTTTTCCAGGGATTAATTGACCAGAAGAGGGTGATTTGTTGATTGGATTAGGTAAGCCATCCACTCTTAGGTGAATGCCTACTGGTTGACTACCATTTATGAAATAATGAATCCAGCACTCATCTCTGAGCATAACATGTTGGAAGTTGAATGTGTGGGGGAATGGTAGTGTATTTCCTAGATGTGGTGGTAGATCACATAGTGGAATGAAGAATCATTTAATGTTTTCATCTATGGGAAGTATCAGTTATTTTATGCATAATATAAGTTTTATTATAGTAGATCATGGTAGTATGTTGGTACATATGAAGCTCCAGTGTGATATATATCTAGAAAAGACCATTACTATTGTTTGAATGGGACATCATTAAATGTTTTTTTGGGCCTTCCCACTAGTGTCTAAGTGAATAGGATCCATACAATATATTCAATATAGAGTGGGATTAGAAGCTTCAAGTCAGCTAGGAATAAGGATTAATACGAGCCATATAGGCTGAGGAGATGGACATTTCCATAAAATCATTAATTAAGATATAAATCACACACTAAAAGGAAATTCATAGGGTGGTCAGAATGTAGCATAGTTTTATTGGATCAGTCCAGTTGAATATGTTGAATCTAACACCGTGAGAGTAGAGTGTTCGTGCATATATGGGTATCGGTGTGATTTTTGTATGCTTAGTTTCATCCTTTTTAACACTGGCATGAAATCCTCGTTTATATTTGTTTCTTAATAGAAATTTTTTTAGCAATATATTCGGTAATTCATTGGATTGATGCCTCTTAATACTCTTTTGGGAGTGTTTTTAGGGAATTAATTTCATTGGATATATTTTCCCCTAGATATTGGAATTAACCATTTCTTATGGAACATTTTCATCATTGAAATTAAAAGGTTTGATATCATACTCAAGAAGGATTAGTTGATTCCCTACAAGGATTTCATTGAATTTTATAACCATAATGTGACATTTATATCCCATGTGGGTGATAGGTTTGTTCATAAAGTAGAACGGAAAATCCAAGATAGTTTAGTTGGAGTTATTTATTAAAAGATGGTATTATTTTCATCCTAGATTTCTAGCCTTTTCCTTAGCGACTAAGGAACACATTGGAAAGAGTACAATTCTATAGTGGACTGTTTCATGGATATATTTCCATATGAATTTTCTAGGTTACATACCATGAGGGAGGTAGTGTTTACTATTTAATTAGACCTAGGGGAGAAATTGATCACAATTCCTCCAAATAGTATTAATCCTACTTAGATTAAGGAATTTGAATGGAATTTAGAGGACCTGTAAGCCAAAAGGGTTTGTACAACCTCATACCCCACCTTAAGGTTCATGAATTCATTTTAAAATATGGTAGATTAGAACCACATGCTTCATGTGGATTATGATAAATTGATCCAACAAATAGTTAAGAATTGGTTCTACTACCTCATATAGATGACCTCTTTGACCAACTTTTAGGGGAATGATTTTCATGAAATTGGATTTGAGGGGAGGATATCATCATGTGTTCCTTAGATGATCCAATTTATAATTTATAGCATTCCATAGAAGATATTTCTTGTATGTGTATTTGGTTAATCAAATCAGTCTCACGAATGTGTCAGATTTTTTTATCGATTTGATCAATCATGTATTCCTGTCACACCATGACTTCTTCATTGTGGTTTTCATGGATGAAATATTGGGGTATTCTCATACCCAACACAATAATTCCAATCATCTTAACATAATACTTAGTACATTGATAGATAACAAGAATAAATCTAATCTCAAAAAATTTAACTTCTTCTTTGAAAATGTTCACTTCCAAGGTTGCATTATCTCATCGGAAGGATTATATGTTGACCTAGAAGCAGTGAGTGTTGTCGTTTCCTAGAATCATCCTATGAAAATATTTAGTATTAATATATTTGTGGTGATATCAAGTTTTTATATTAATTTTATTCATGAAATTTCATGGCTTGGAGATCCTCTTAAAAGATTGATTAAAAAGGGTGTTAAGGTTATATGGTCTGAATCAATTTATAATTCCCCTCAATAGCTAAAAGGAAGATTGACTTCTTCAACCATTCTAATTTTACGTGATCCTAGAAGATGGTATAAATTTTATTTCCATTCATCAGTCATTAGGTAGGGAGAAATTTAGATGCATGGAGATAGATTCATTGCATACAATTTCTGTAATTTGAGACCACATTATCAAAATTACATTACACATAAACTCATACTATAAGTTATAGTTCATTCATTTCGTTATTGGAGGCATTATTTATTATGAGCGTGGTTCATTGGATACATGGATTATAAAATCCTTAAGTACCTATTCTACCAATATGACCGGAATCTCAAATATTAAATATGTATTTAATACAAAAAATATATTTAAATTTATCATTTTTTTATGTATGCAAAATAAATCTAGTGGATGAAGCACTTTGCTATAAGACACAAACACAATAAAATCAAGACGCTAGTAGGAAATGATAGTTGATGGATTTGTTATCCATGATACATTTATATTTTCGGGAAATTATTTGATAAGATTTAATAACATTATTATCATTGACCTCTTCACTACTGGATGGTGTGATTATGTGACATATTCTGATTCTAAGGGCTTAGTCTTAAGGGAGAGTGTTTCAGGAGAGGACCCTCTAGTCAATTGGTCCATTGAGGAGGATGGGATCTCATGAATTCATGTGAGTGTCTATGTTTGAATAGAAATACTATGGATGTATATATGATAGTCCCATTCCTCCTCATGGGTAGTACATTCTAGTATCACCAATATTTACACGGATTTGCACCGCCTGCACTTAGGGAATGTATGAAAATGGATATAGAAGGTTTCATTACTCAGTTTTCCACCTATCAACAGATGATGGAAAAACATTATTGTCATGTTTGTATGATACAATTATTACCCATTACATATTGTAAATTGGATGAATATTCTATTGATGTTTTTATACGATTACTCATATCTCATCAAAGTAGTGGTGCTATATGGGTCATTATCGAGAGGCTGATGAAGGTCCCCCACTTCATACCTATTCCATGGACCTTCATAGTGGTTGATCATTAAAGACTATAATACAATGACATTATCTACCTTCATGGTGTACCAATTACCATCATATCATATAAAGATGAAAATTTAACTTCATTGATCATGAATCGTTTTCAAAAGGATTTGGGTTCAATTGTACATTTGAGTACAGCCTACCACACATATATTAATGGTCATTTCAAATGTAATATATAATCATTTTTGGACAAAAAAAGAAATTAAGGGTTAATGATTTTGGAGGTTCTTAGTATAAACATTTTCCAATATCAAAATTCATTTATAATTTTATTTTCAAGGTAAAATTCATATTTCCCTTTACGAGGACCTATAAGGTCGGTCGTACCAATCACATTTCTATTAGACAGAGTCTGAGGGGGAGTGATACAAGGACATTTTCTCATTGATTATAAATCCTAGCACGTGTAACATATCATAAAGTGTATGGATGCATCTTAGTATTCAAATAAATTTTATGTCGATTATCACTTCTGACCATAAGAGTTTGATGTGGGAGATCATGTCTTATTCGGTGTTTCAAATATATTTGGACGTTCATGGATTCAAATGTAAGGGAATATTGAAAAAATATTTTCCTGGATGTATTAGATCATTAAGAGTGTGTTACTAGTTTCCCGTTAGTTAGTTTTTCCTAATAGTTATTGCTCTACACATGACATCTATCATGTTTCATAGATTGTCCATTATTATTATGATTTGTCACATGGCTTTTGGCCTAATGAGATTGAGTTGGATTTTGATGATTCATTTGAGGAGTATGAGGTTCAAATTTTTTATCATAGCATTAATGATCTTGGAGGTAGGAATGATTTTATTATATTAGTTTTATGGTAACATAGATGATTACAGGAAGAGACTTGGGTGTGAGAGGCCATTGTACATTCTTACTATTGGGAGTTATTCTTAGATGATGTAAAACCATCCATAGAATTGAAATTCGTGGAAAAATTTGTTTAAGGAGGGGATGTTGTAAGATTTAACTTGACCAGAATGGCTCTAAGGCCTTCATTTTTTAATAATTTTTGATAATCCATAATTTAAGGGTTGAAGGGGAACCCTTACATGGCCTGTATGCTTAGTGAAACATTACATGAACCAATGGAATTACAATAATTTATCCCAAACAAACATCACAGAACTACCCCTCCCAAGCATAAATCATGGTATTAGCACTTCCACCATCACATGGACGGTCAACTAGTTGTCTTGTGCAGAGATGCACATGCCTGATACCGACAGAAATCCATAACATCTCATTCTTCCAATTACAATTTTCTCTGCTCTGGTGAATATGACTACTCTAAATCATCATATATATCCTTGTTATTTTGGAGTCTATTTGGAGAATCTACATTTTATGAGGCCTGAAATGCTTGAGGTTTCCGGAATTCCTTGAGGTGGATTGAAGGCCTTGAGATGGCCTGAAATCCATACTGGCCCAAAGGCCTTGGGTGGCCCGAATTCCTTGAAGGACACAAGGACCAAACCCATGAAATGGATGAATAGATCCCACTACTACAGTAATGAATAATACCTACTGGGGTATATTCTATAGTACCAGCTATGGTACTACTATAGTAACCCAAAAATATACCTCCAACTAGATTTAATATCAAATCTCTTGGATACACTTGATAATCCTCATCTATCGGTTTGATTTTCATGTGCAGTTTTAATATATTATATTTTTAGGCATACATTTCTCTTTTTATGAAATATATAAATCTTAGGATTTATCTATATGGTAATTCTTTACGATTTCATGATGCTTAAACTCGAATTTGCGGCTTGTTTAAATCATGTAGATCCAGTTTTTTGAGAAATAGTAAGAGAAACATAGTTATTAGTAATCATATGGATCAACTGTGTGACTAGAAAATAGAGGCGGAAATTTTTTTAACCATTTGATGGAATCCAAATGTACATTCTAAACCTATAATAAATTGAAGGTGTATATCATGTGTTTGCTTAATAGTTTCTCTTAAATGATTATGTAGTTGTGGGGGTGGGTATAACCCTTATAATATGAGTGTACATGGGATATGAATGTTTTTTCAAACCATGTGACATGTCATGTGGGGGGTGTCCCACATAGATAGTGAGCAAATGTTATTTTGACAACTACAAGTTAAAATTAGGACCTGATTTAAAATGAGTGAATTAATAATTTATATCTCCCATAAATCTTATTTCCTCCTTTTATCCCATTATTTCACACACATATCAAACCCTACTACTTGAGGGTGATCCTCCATTATCCAGTTAGTCTTTGAGATAAAATTTTCCACCTGTAATCTGATTTAATAATTATTCTTCTCTTTGGATAACCCTTGGTATGTCCATTAATCCTACTTCTTAATTTCATCATTATACTTTCATTTTTTATTTTATTTTCATGTGATCTAATATTCCATATTGTGAAAGACATTTTTTGTAACATCCCAGTTAAATAAAGAATAATAAATTTTCATATTTATTAATAATTGCAAATTAAATATTAATTTTAATTAAAGGGGGTTTCTATGTTCGATAGCGTACTCGATACGCAACGATGAGTTTTTTTGAAATCTTATGTTGCACACTAGTAATATAATAATATTATTTTAAATGGTAGTTAACATATATCTGTTGTATTAGAGGTAATGGACAGAAATAACTAAAATATGATTATATATGTTTTTAAATGTTTTTACATTTATCCAATAAAAGATAAAGGCTTAAAATATGGAAAGAATTCAATTTTAGGCATTTATACCCTAATTTTTACTAAAGGTTCACTTATCACCTTTTGATGGCGAACCATCATTAAATATAGTTTTGATAACTCTTATACATTCTATTGGACCAAATATAACTCTTTTTTAGAATCGGGACATCAAAATTTACTTTGTGTAAATTTTTGGAATTTTTCCGATAAAGTTCATTTTTTAATGAATAGTGTAAAATGTTGTATTTTAATTCAAAATCTATTTTTAATCTAATTTATTTATATGATTAGATTATCTTTTTAATTGGTTATAAATTTAAATTAGAATATATTTTTACCATTAAATCCAATAGTGGTCGTTGGAATTAATTTCACTTTAAAATCGGACGTAAACTAGTGCCAATCTATTGATACTTATTGTTTTATAAAAACGAGTTATTTGCTCTGACAGCAGGAATTAATTATTAAATTAATTAATGAAACTTATATGTTTTAAATTTTGAAAAATGGACTTCATTTTTGAATTCGGAATATCAAATATATCTTAGGGTGATGTTTTGATATTTTTATGAAAAACATCAATTTTTGATAAATAGTGAAACCACTAAGTGGTACTTACAAAAACTAATTTTTCGTTTAAATGAGATTTTACCACCTCTGTGTTTTGAATTTCAAAAATCCTACATACATGTTTTTCATTATTATTTAAAATTTGGTTCAATGTTATTAAAATAGTTTTTTGGTGAATAGTAACTTATTATGTTTTTAATCGTGATTAGAGGTAATTAGTGTAGTTTAAGGTAAAAATAATGTTGTAATAATATGGGATGAGCTTGACACATGTCCTACCCTCATTGGATGTGTCATTTACGACCAATACAATCCATGGGTCAACTTGGGGACCCCATGGAGCCACTTTGGTTGGGAAATGACATAAATAACTTTTTATTTAATGTTAAAATAAAAATGTCACAAACATGCGTTATTTTACTAAAAAAAATTACATGGGGTATTACAAGTCATATTTTTTACTATAAATATTCATTAGAAATATAAAGAGATTTCCTACATCATGATATTTTTTTTATAATTTTTAGACATTAAATATATTAAATTATTTATGACATCATGATGATGCAGCGATTACCTCATTAATAAAGGATTTAAATAAAATGAAATGATAATGTAAAATATATTTCCTACACATGCACAAAACCTATTGGATTGGTGGCTTTCGAGCCCTTATCACCTTATACTAGAAACACATCAATTTGGGACCATTAAAAGCCGAAACTCATTCTAAAATTAAGTAACATTTCCTTACATTCCAAGAGTGCCCCTCCTCTCCTCATATAAAAGGCCCCCACCTCTACCACCTTACCCACACTTCCAAAGCGTTTGGCTCGGCCAACCCCTGCCCATTTTGTCTCTCCACATCCCTCTATTACTCCTTGAAGCCTCACATTGGGCAGAAGTCTTCCCAAGGAAGCCTTTGAGCTCAAATCTAAGAGAGTTACCCGATTTTAAGATGATGTCTTCACTTGTGTTCTGTTGTTTTATTATTCTTCTCTGACCCCCTAAACTCGTTTTATTCAATTCTTTTGTAACAAATCCAGTATCTTAAATATACTAGGATTTTGGTATAATAATATTTCGAGCTACAATTACACAAATGTACATCTAATGGTTAAAGAACATACTATTTCTATGGTTGGCAAATTTCTGCCTCACAAAACGATGATTGTTCAATATTTTTTTAAACACCTCTAATGGTGGCCATTAAGATGTCACTCTATTTATATATGATATATATTATTTTTATGTTTTCCTTATGCTTATTTATTTTTCATTTGTGGTTTACCTTTATGGTTTCCATTGTGGGTAAACATGATAATTTCATTTCAGGAAGTGCGGACTGCCACCCCCTCAAAGTGATGTGATTCGTTAATGCCATACATGGGACGTATAAAGGATGGATTTAATGATATTATATATGATATTTTACTGTAATTATAATATACCTCTATATCATTATTATTTATTTCCATTAATGTATGAGATAGAAATAAATGTAGCGTTCATGCGTACGTACGGCTTACCGTCTCCATGAACGGTGCATTTCATTTCTTATCCCCAAATGTAATGTATAATTATAAGTACATATTTATAATGGATATATATAATGTATGTTACAAATAAATGATGAATACAATTCTGGAATTAAAATATACATACCTCTCAATTAGTTTTAATTCCATTAATATGACAAAGAAATCAAAGTAGCGTTCATGCGTACGTACGGCTTACCGTCTCCATGAACGGTGCATTTCATTTATTACCTCTAAATGATTATGTAATATTATAAATACATGTATATTCTGGATATATATGATATATATGATATCCAAATCACGAATTTCATTATGGATATAAAGAACCTTTGACCACACGAACAACATGTAATTGTAAGAAGTCCAATTTCGACTTAAGAACCAAATATCGACAAAACAAACATTATTAACTTAAATGATTACATAATGGTTATAACATGATAATAAGTGATATAAAAGTAATAATGAACTTGAAAAAGGTTCTTAATCATGTAGAAATTAACTCAAGTTTATTATTCAGGACGTTAAAGAATGATCGAGTCAAGTCGTACCCGAGGTAAGGGACTTCGTCTCAATCTCCTTTCATTGAGGCATATTTCGTTTTATACAAAAAATTCTTTTATACGGTGTATAAAACCCTTTGACTTTTACCTTTATACCAAAGTATTCTTTTTCTACGAATCGTTTTACAAAACGACAAAAAGGAATGTTTCTTTTAACGTAAGCGGTGACAACGACCTTTTCCGCTGTCGTGAGTATTATTTGGTCATTGGATTCCTCAACAAGCCGTATTGTTTTTAAAACGAAATAAATACCATATACTCATTTATATATTTTGGTATTGAAAATGGTTTTAATAATGGATTTGGTATGTCAATATATTTATGGGATATATTGTGATCAAAGTGTGGAAATGTTTTCTTTCCATTATATTTGTTTTATGATTTTATATTGGTACTTGGACATTTGACGGGTGGTTACGTGATAAACCATATGACGGTTGGTGCCGTGAATAACAGGACGGGTGGTTATGTTATAACCTCCAATGCATTGGGTATGGAAGTCGGCCATATGGCTATTCCATTATGTATGTATGGAAGTTGGTTGTATGGCTATTCCATTAAGTTATATGTGTGGAAGTCGAGCTTATGGTTATTCCACTTAAGTATGTTTATGTCCAAAGTTACCTTTATATGTTATGTGTTAATTATTTGGGTTTTATGGTAGTATTTTGGTTACAAAAGTGTAATTAATGATCTTTTATTCAGTGAAGACTTTTTACTACTTCATAAAGGTGAAAATTATTATTTTGATAAAGTATACATGGTTTACTTTTTGTTTTGATAAACTAACAGTTTTTATTCTTTGTGTATCCCTTATTGAGCTTTTTATGCTCACCCCAAGTTTTTTTTCAAATTTTTTTCACAGGATGTAATTTGGAATAGGGTCAAGGATGGGATCAAGGGAAAGTCATGCTATATAAAACATGGAACTAGACATGTTTCTTTTTAAGTGTTTTTTATTCTTTGGAAACTTGGTAGAAGTGTCTACTTTGTAAATCTTTTGAGATGTTATAGTTATGTTCTATTTCTCTAAAACTCTAAACCTGAAAAGATCCTCAATGTAAATTAATCATTTAATTCAATATTAAGTAAGGTTTAAGGCCGGGGCCTTATAGTTGGCATCAGAGGATGGTTTAGACAACATTAGGAGTTAGAAAAGTGATAAGTTATAAATTAATTTATGGTATGATTGAAATGATTTAGCATTTACAGATTACCATGTTTCTTCACCTAAGGTATTTCAGTGTTAAGATTGGTTTTTCATAGAGGAAATAGAACATCTTTTTTGGGAAGGCATACATAGGGAAATGACCTTTCAAATCAGTATCCTGAGATGGTCAGAATCAGAACTAAACTGTTTGTTGTAGTGATGGCTCAGTTGACTCAGGTGAAAAATTTTGGTTGTTTTCATTGATGATATTTTGGTGTTTTCCAAAAGTAAAGAGAAGCATGAAAGACATTTAAGGATTATCTTGCAAACCTTGAATGAAAAGAGATTTTATGGGAAATTCAGCAAGTGTGATATTTGGTTCCAACAAATTTCGTTCCTTGGTCATATTGTTTCTATAGATGGGATAAATGTTGATCTGGAAAAAACAAAGTTTGTTGAAGAATTATCAAGACCCACAAATGTAACTGAGATTCGTAGCTTCCTTGGTTTGTCAGGCTATTACCAAAGGTTTGTTAGAAATATTTCACGGTTATCTAGTCCAATGACGAAGCTAACTCGGAGGGGTGTTAAATTTATCTTGAAAAAAATAATGTGAAGATTTTTTTTAGGAACTGAAAAAAAGATTGGTGAATGCTTCAGTTTTGGCACTACCTTCCAAGAATGGTGAGTTTGTTATCTACAGTGATGCTTCATTGAAAGGACTTGGTTGCATCCTAATGAAAAATGATCAGGTAATTGCTTATGCTTCACGACAGTTGAAAACTCATGAGGTAAATTAACCTACACATGATTTGGAATTAGCTGCTGTTGTTTTTGCTCTTAAAATTTGGAGGCATCATCTGTATGGAGTAAAGTGTAAAATATATACCGATCAAAAAAGATTAAAGTATATATTCACTCTGAAAGAATTGAACATGAGACAGAGGAGATGGCTAGAATTAATCAAGGATTATGATTGTACAATTCATTACCATCCAGGAAAAGCAAATAAAGTGGCTGATGATTTGAGTCGAAAAACTAATGCTTCATTAGCAATGTTGCGTTTGGAACGTGATCCTTTGGTTAAGGATTTTTTGAACTTTGGACTAGAAGTTGTTAGTGCAGGATTTCCTTCTATTTTGTTTCAGGTATCAGTGAAATCTTCTCTATCAAACAGAATTAAGCAAGCATAGAAGCAAGACAACGAGTTGCAGAAAAAGGTAGAGCTGGTTCAGAAGGGTAAGTTGCCTGAATTCAACATTGATAATGATTGTGTTTTGAGGTTTGGGAAGAGATTTTGTGTGCCTTTTGATTCACAGTTGAAGAATGAGTTGTTATGTGAGGCTCATAGTTCCCCGTTTTTAGTTCATCCTGGCAGTACTAAGATGTACAGAGATATGCAGGAGTATTACTGGTGGGATGGAATGAAAAGGGATATTGCTGATTTTTGTGTGAAGTGCTTGACTTGTCAGCAGGTTAAAGCAGAGCATCAGTTACCGAAAGGGATGATTCAGCCTTTACCAGTGCCCGAGTGGAAATGGGAAAATATATCCATGGATTTTGTTGAGGGATTACCGAAGACATCTAGAGGTAATAATGCAATCTGGTTTATTGTTGATCGCTTGACTAAAGCTGCTCATTTCTTTGCTATACGAGTTACATTTTCCGTAGTTCAACATTCCTGTTTGTATCTTAAAGAGGTAGTCAGGTTACATGGAGTTCCCCTCTCCATTGTATCTGGTCGTGATCCCAGGTTCACTTCTAACTTTTGGAAAGGCCTTCAGAAGTCGTTGGGTACAGAATTAAATTTTAGTTCATCTTTTCATCCTCAATCATATGGACATTCAGAACGAACAATTCATACCTTGGAGGATATGCTATGAGCTTGTTCGATTGATTATCAGGGAAGTTGGGACCAACATCTTTCTTTGGTTGAGTTTTCATATAATAACAGTTTTCATTCCAGTATACAGATGGCACCATTTGATGCATTATATGGGAAGCGGTGTCGAACTCTAGCATTTTGGGATGAAGTGGGTGAAAGGAAGTTGATGGGACCAGAATTGGTAGAAGAGATGACAGAAAAAGTTCAGTTGATTCAGAAACACATGAGAAAAGCTCAAAGAAGGCAGAAGAGTTATGCGGATAACTGGAGGAAGGATTTATCTTTCGAGGTAGGTGATCATGTTTTTCTCAAAGTTTCTCCATGGAAAAGTGTGATGAGATTTGGTAAGAAAGGAATGCTGAGTCCAAGGTTCATTGGACCATATGAAATTCTGGAGAGAGTTGGATTAGTTTCTTACAGAGTGTATTTACCTCCGAGTTTATCTCAGGTACACAATGTTTTTCATGTTTCGATATTGAGAAAGTATATGCCAGATCCATCTCATGTTTTGAGTCCAGAGGTAGTTCAGCTGGGAGTGAACCTATCTTATGAAGAACAACCAGTCTAGATTCTTGACCGAAGAGAGCAATTGTTGTGAAATAAGGTAATTCACCAGGTAATGGTTTTGTGGAAAAACCATATGGTTGAAGAGGCAATGTGGGAATCGGAAAATGCTATGAGGGATAAATACCCCCACTTATTTTGATAAGTGAATAAAATTGCGAGGACACAATTCCCAAAAGGGGGGAAGAGTGTAACATCCCATGTAAATATAGAATATTAAATTTTCATATTTAATAATATTTCAGAATTAAATATTAATTTTAATTAAAAGGGGTTGCTATGTTCGATAGCGTACTCGATACGCAACGATGAGTTTCTTTGAAAACTTACGTTGAACACTAGTAATATAATAATATTATTTTAAATTGTAGTTAACATGTAGCCATTGTATTGGCGGTAATGGATATAAATAACTAAAATATGATTATATATGTTTTTTAAATGTTTTTACGTTTATTCAATAAAATATAAAGGCTTAAAATACGGAAAGAATTCAATTTTAGGCATTTATACCCTAATTTTCACTAAAGGTTCACTTATCACCTTTTGATGGAGAACCATCATTAAATATAGTTTTGATCACTCTTATACATTCTATTGGACGAAATATAACTCTTTTTTAGAATCGGGACATCAAAATTTACTTTGTGTAAATTTTTGGTATTTTTCCGATAAAGTTGATTTTTTTAATAAATAGTGTAAAATGTTGTATTTTAATTCCAAACCACTTTTTAATCTAATTTATCTATATGATTAGATTATATTTTGAATTGGTTTTAAAGTGAAATTAGAATATATTTTTACCATTAAATCCAATAGTGGTCATTGTAATTAATTTCACTATGAAATCGGACTTAAACTAGTGTCAATCTTTTGATAATTATTGTTTCATAAAAACACGTTATTTGCTCTGACAGCGAGAATTAATTATTAAATTAATTAAGGAAACTTATATTCTTTAAATTTTGTAAAATGGAATTCATTTTTGAATTAGGAATATCAAATATAGCTTATGGTTATGTTTTGGTATTTTTCTGAAAAACATCAATTTTTGATGAATAGTGAAACCACTAAGTGGTTCCTATAAAAACTGATTTTTCATTTAAATGAAATTTTACCACCTCTGTGTTTTGAATTTCAAAAATCCGACATACATGGTTTTCATTAAGAAGTAAAATGTGGTTCAATGGGATTAAAATAATTTTTTGGTGAATAGTAACTTATTAAGTTTTTAATCGCGATTAGAGGTAATTAGTGTAGATTAAGGTAAAAATAATGTTTTAATAATATGAGATGAGCTTGAAATATGTCCTACCCTCATTGGATGTGTCATTGACGACCAAGACAATCCATGGGTCATCTTGGGGACCCCATGGATCCACTTTGGTTGGGAAATGAAATAAATAACTTTTTATTTAATGTTAAAATAAAAATGTCACAAACATGAGTTTTTTTACTAAAACAATTTTTACATGGGGTTATTCAAGTCAGATTTTTTACTATAAATATTCATTAGAAAGCTAAAAATATTTCATACATCATGATATTTTTTTATAATTTTTATACATTATATAAATTAAATTATTTATGACATCATGATGATGCAGCCATTACCTCATTAATAAAATATTTTAATAAAATGAAATGATAATGTAAAATCTACGACCTAAACATGTCCAAAACCTATTGGATGGGTGGATTTATAACCCTTATCACATTATCCTAGAATCACATCAATGTGGGACCATCAAAATCCGAAACTCATTCTAAAATAATGTATCATTTTCTAACTTTCCAAGAGTGTTCATCCTCTACTCTTATAAAAGGCCCCCACCTATACCACATTACCAATACTTCCAAAGCCTTTGGCTCAGCCAAACCCTGCCCATTTTATCTCTCCACATCCCTATATTACTCCTTTAAGCCTCACTTTTGGCATAAGTCTTCCCAAGGAAGCCTTTGAACTCAAATCTAAGAGAGTTACCCGATTTTAAGGTGATGTCTTCACTTGTGTTCTGTTGTTTTATTTTGCATCTCCAACCCCCTAAACTCTTTTTATTTATTTCTTTTGTAACTAATACAGTAAAATAAATATACAAGGATGTTTTTATAAGAATATTTAGAGCTAAACATACAAACATCTACATCTAATGGTTAAAGAACATACTATTTATGTGGTTGGCGAATGTCTGCCTCACGAAACGATGATTGTTCAATCTTCTTTTATACACCTTTAATGGTGGCCATTAAGATGTAACTCTATTTATATATGATATATATTATGTTTATTTTTTCCTTATGCTTATTTATTTTTCATTTGTGGTTTACCTTTATGGTTTCCATTGTGGGTAAACACGATAATTTCATTTTAGGATGTGCGGACTACCTTCCCCTCAAAGTGATGTGATTCGTTAATGCCATACATGGGACGTATAAAGGATAGATTTAATGATATTATATATGATATTATACTGTAATTATAATATAACTCTATATCATTATTACTTCTTTCCATTAATGTATGAGATAGAAATGAAATTAGCGTTCATGCGTATGTACGGCTTACCATCTCCATGAACGGTGCATTTCATTTCTTATCCCCAAATGTAATGTACTATTATAATTACATATTTATAATTGATATATATAATGTATGTTACATATAAATGATGAATATAATTATGGAATTAAAATATACATACCTCTCATTTAGTTTTAATTCCATTAATATAACAAAGAAATGAAAGTAGCGTTCATGCGTATGTACGGCTTACCGTCTCCATGAACGGTGCATTTCATTTCTTACCTCTAAATGATTATATAATATTATAAATACATGTATATTATGGATATATATGATATATATGATATCCAAATCAGGAAGTTCATTCTGGATATAAAGAACCTTTGACCACACGAACAACATGTAATTGTAAGAAGTCCACTTTCAACTTAAGAACCAAATATCGACAAAACAAATATTATTAACTTAAATTATTACATAATGTTTATAACATGATATTAAGTGATATAAAAGTAATAATGAACCTGAAAAAGTTTCTTAATCATGTATAAATTAACTCAAGTTTATTATTCAGGACGTTAAAGAACGATCGAGTCAAGTCGGACCCGTGGTAAGGGACTTCGTCTCAATCTCCTTTCATTGAGGCATATTTCGTTTTATACACAACTTTCTTTTATACAGTGTATAAAACCCTTTGACTATTAATTTTATATACAAAAGGAATCTTTTTATACGAAGAGTTTTACAAAACGACAAAAAGGAATGTTTCTTTTAACGTATGCGGTGACAACAACCTTTTCCGCCGCCACGAGTATTATTTGGTCATTGGCTTCCCCAACAAGACGTAATGTTTTTAAAATGAAATAAATACCATATACTCATTTATGTATTTTGGTATTGAAAATGGTTTTTATAATGGATTTGTTATGTCAATATATTTATGTGATATATTGTGATCAAAGATTGGAAATTTTTTCTTTCCATTATATTTGTTTTATGATTTTATATTGGTACTTGGACATTTGACGGGTGGTTACGTGATAAACTGTATGACGGGTGGTGTCGTGAATACCAGGACGGGTGGTTACTTTATAACCTCCAATGCATTGGGTATGGAAGTTAGCTGTATGGCTATTCCATCAACTATGTATGGAAGTTGGTTGTATGGCTATTCCATTAAGTGATATGTGTGGAAGTCGACCGTATAGTTATTCCACTTAAGTATGTTTATGTACCAAGTTACCTTTATATGTTATGTTTTCTTTAAATGGGTTTTATGGTAATATTTTGGTTACAAAAGGGTAAGTAATGATCTTTTATTCAGTGAATAGTTTTTACTACTTCATAAAGGTGAAAATTATTACTTTGATAAATTATACATGGTTTACTTTTTGTTATGATAAACTAACAGTTTTTTTTCTTTGTGTATCCCTTACTGAGCTTTTTATGCTCAACCAAAGTTTTTTTTAAAATGTTTTTCACAGGACTTAATGTGGAATAGGGTCAAGGATGGGATCAAGGTAAAGTGATGATATATAAAACATGGAACTAGACATGTTTATTTTTAAGTGTTTTTTTATTCTATGGAAACATGGTAGAAGCGTCTACTTTGTAAATCTTTTGAGATTTAATAGTTATGTTCGAATTCTCTAAAACTCTAAACCTGAAAATATCCTCAATGTGAATTATTCATTTAATTCAATATCATGTAATTTTTAAGGCCGAGGTCTTATATTTTTAATGTTGTTGATTTCTATCATTCCAAACTAAATTAAAGGCTGATATACAATGATTATTTATCCTACCATCTAAGATAGGTGTTCTATATCATTTCATTGAAATTGATTTTTCTTTTATAACATGGCATCATTGTGTCACACATTGTACCAAATAAGTGTTGCTCAAAAAATAAGAAATACCATAATTTAAATGTTCATGAAATTTTCAGGTTTTACATAGACCCCTAAACAAGATTGTAGGTTGTAAGACACAACCAACACAACCCCATATGATAGGTTTTACTAATTGCATATGTTTTAAGCTACTATTCGGATGCATTCAGCAGGAATCTTATTTTTGGGATTGATATATGAATTAAATGAATTGTAAAATGGTTGAATAATTCTTGGGACCTATTTATTTATGAATTGCGATGAAAATAAAATGTAATAATTTTTATTGTGAAATAACATGGTTCATCTATCAGATTATTATAAAGTATTAGAATGGATTTTTGTATGTAATGGATACTAACATGGTCCCATTGAATGGGTTACATTAAATGTTTGACATTGGATAATGATTTATGGAATTGATGGGGGTATTTTCGTATAAAACAGAAGACCCACCTACATAATAACTAATAGGATGACATGACTTACCTCATTAAATCTAGAATTCTTATGTTGCATTAGAATTGTTACATGGGATTAACCGCAGACATTAAGTAGTTTAAATTCCATATGATCCTTGGAATCAATGAGGATAGATAGTCCATGGTCAACTAGTTCCTAGACCATCGTAGGTTTAACTTATACAATGATTACATTGGAAGAGATCCTTGTACTCTATTTGTATACCTTATTCAATTACCTTGGGTCCTAGCCCATGTAGGTCTAACACTTAATATATCTAGAGTATGTCATAGAAGATAGTTTACCATAGTATACAGGTTTTTCCCATACATAGTCTTTTTCATACATGTCTTGTAAAGTATAAGGGGTTGTATCACATCATCATTTTAAAGGTATAATCAAATTATACTTTCACACTACTATAGATTATATATATATTGGACTTTTTATAGACTCTATTGGTGGTATAGAACTACGTTTAATAAAAATTGATCTAGAACACATATTGGAACTCGGATAGATTTCATGGATGAATGTATTGATAAATGGAGGAGATCCACATTGGATGCCTCATATTTTTTAGTATGATGGACTATGAGAGAAGAGGATTGAGCCTCATGTCATGATTCTATTACAGATAGATTTTGATCCTTTTCAATTTTTAAAGTAGTTTTTTTAATTATTAATACATATTCCTTTTTATTCATTTTTATACCATCATAGAATTATTATTATTTATATGAAACCAAATATAATTATTCTTAACTCACTATTATTTGGATATTAACTTATCATGTTCCCATTATTAATGCTTCTATTAGTTTAATCATATATTTTCACTTTTTATCTCAACTCTGATCATGATGATTTATTCTCCCCACCATACCATCAATGAAAATTGTCGCTCATTCGCGGCCTCTAATGTGTAAGGATTTTTTCATGAGCCCATGTTGCTCATAGCGTTCAGTTAATTTTGAGTAAACTATGTAGGGGATATCACATAAGGACGTCTCCTTAATCACTGTTACCTTAATCTATCTATTGGTTGTTACTAATTTTGGTGTTGTTATGAAATTATGATTAATGGAAGGGGGTTCTATATTGACATTACTGATATTTGAAGCCAAAATTTCATTCATGGTTATATATGTATTTTCAAATATTTTTTAAAACTTGAAATATGATGATTTGTTGGTTTATTCTAAAAGAATGAACATTTTCAAATAAAACCAATTTTTAATGGATTTAAAAATATATTATGATTCAGGAAAAGTTTGATTGAATTTATTTTGTGTTGATTCTTGAGTAAAATGGATTTAATTGAATCATTCTTTTGAATGGCGCAAACATGAGGAAAATCAATATTTTAGTTCTAAATTTAAATAGCTTACTGAACATGAAAATAGAAATTTAAAATATCAATGATGAATTTTATTATGATATATGATTTTCCCATGATTAAATGATTTATTGAAGAACTTGGGAGAATGGGTAGTTTTTGGGTGATAATGAAAAAAATGTTAGGGCTCTGACTCCCTGGAAATGGATTTATAGTGAAAACTCTACCTAAAAAGTATTCTGCATGATTTATATAGATAGGATATTGACAGATTTTGTCTTGATGGACTATTACTATGTAAATTTTCACTATAACAACAACATGATGATTGACCATGATTTTTTAGGATGCTATATAATATAAAAAATAACCATAAAGATTAAGAACATGTTTCTTGATTTTGAATTTATCATTACTTACCAATGATTATATAGCTATTTTATTCATATCCATAATTTATATAATCATTCAATTAAGATTTTTTATATATATATTCTATCTTCATGATTTGAAATTAGGTTTTTGATAATATAACTCAAATAATTTTTCATTCATCTAATTTATTTAAAATGATGTACTAAATTGTTTATTTGAATTGGAAGAGCTAATGGAATACATGGTGAGATCGTACAAGTTTTTTTAGATTACACCGTAAAATTTCCATTGTTAATTTTTACATAATGTTATACTTGGTCCCAAAAATGGGAGAGTGCCACTTGGGGGTGGATAGTTTATCTGAATCATGGGACTCTAGACTAATAGTGGTGACCAATAACGATATGGAACACTTATTTCATGAGTTTTTTGAGATATAATATTGATTGATTTTGGATCATATTTTGGATGATGTATGACTTTGGTATGTTTATATTTCTACTTTAGAACCATTTCAACTTGAAAAGTGTTTGGCATACATGCAGTTTATTATTTATCTTCCACTATTATGTATTAACAGTTTTTTTATGAAAAAACGATTCCATTTTATGTTTGAAATTATTCCATGTGATAGATCCCAACCCATTGGGATTGAAAATTCCCTTCAGGCTATGACATGAGCATGTTAGGTACTAATATTCAAGGGTATCTAGGTTGGTTCCTCATATATCCCAGGAACAAGAAGTATCTGAACTGGAGTTGTAGTACACATACTCTTCAACTCAAGAAATTATTCTTCACATAGTTCCATCCAATAAAACTCTACTCCCTTCATTTAAAATAGAGTAATGGTTTCTAATAGATAGGATAAGTCCTTCATAAAATATTGTTAGTATCGATTGTCATGACCTAACAATCCATGGATTACCTAGTAAGCGAAAATCCAAGTGTGACACCCCAAAACCACCTCTAATAGGTCGAGGAATAGAGACAAGTGACGAGTAGGAATATCACACACTTGGGAGGTATTTTCCTAATGTAAATTTTACATGTACACATCTATAAACCACATAATAATTCTGAAATGATATATACATAAAATACCTGTATACATTCATACATCTAAATCCCAAATCGGTGTATGAAACTAGTATGAGAAATAATAAAGGAATAATTAAAATCCTAAAAAAAATATAAAAGACTCCATCCTTATCATAAGTAGGTGACTGAAACCAAATGAATATCATTGAAGAAATAGTTGTCTATATAGCTCAACTATTATACACATAATCATGTACCACCTAGAGCACTGTTGAATGACATGTTGTCTTCATAGGACACAACACGTGTGAGAAGATCCAATTCAAGGGTGAATATAATTATAACTAGTAGGACACCCCAAAATCACGAAACATAAAGAATAAAAAGTGATATAGTTCATATCAAAAGACAGGATAATATCATGGGAAATATTCTCAAGATATACACCAAATCCCTAATAAGTTCAAAACCACACTGTCATCCTAAGATTCAGTTTGAGACCTAGCATTTGTCTAGGAGAACACTCTCTTAGGGTACTGCTAACATTGATGGTTCTCATTTGAGAAGTAATTTTTTGAGGTTCCTCTCCAAGAATAATTATACACTAGAACTCAGAATGTTTTGATACATATATAAGGTATAACATCCATGGTTTATGGGAGATACCTAACATTACCAGGAGAAACCCACTATAATGGGAATCACACACCCTATAACTATATAATGTGATACCTGATCTAAACTATGGATGAATGATATAGGATCATACCCCGAGACATGTGGATTAATTCTTGACTCGATCATGTACTAACTATAAGTGGGGATAAAACACCTCATTCTCATGATGGGATACCACACTATACCCTCATAAGGAAGGACAATGAAATTCACACTATGGGTAGTAGTCCATACTAAAGAGAACATGGGTTTTAACTATCCCAAGATGAAGTATGTGGGGTGTAAAGGGTATAAATGATGTTTCATACTAAGTCTAGATTGTCTTGAGTTTGTTCCCATGTTTATTATCACATGACAATATACACTAGTCATGACCGTATACAATGGATGTGTCTGTGTACCAAGTCATGTTTGGGTACTCTGTTCATGTCCATGTACCTAGAAATTCCAATTCTTTTGAACCAATTTTAACATGTTGGGTCACTTGTATTAGGACATACAAAATGTGATACTTTTATCTATAAAAAATTCATGTCATTTTATAAAGGGATCCGTATAATGTGTTTTCATATAAACTATACACTATGTAACACACAAATTTCTTAAATTTCCATGTCTTAAAATTAATATTTCCTACATTTCCACCACATTTGGATCCACTTCTATTCATTCTTTTAGAACATATATATAACATTTTTCATGCCAAAACAATCTCTAGTGGTCAGATTTCATCCACCCTTCGACTTAGGAACCACTACCCATCCCACCGCATCATAAAACACTAATACTCAAAAAATGAAGGTCTCTATTCAATGTATGATAAACTATTAGACTAAATATCACCTCCATCTAGCTCACCAAACACAATATAATCCCATATAAAATACTTTTTCCACTAAAAATAAATTACAAAATGATCGATATTATTGTCTTAATAAACCAATGGAAAAGGAAAACATTGAAAATGATTTCATAATGAATGAACATAGAAAATGATGAATTAAAATATTCAGAAACATACAACATCCATTATTCAGATCGACCGTGATTTGTTGACGGTGTAAATGGTATTTAAAAAGATAAAACAAGGATAAATATTACATTTTCAATTCCAATTTCTTGAATGAAAATTTAATAATTAAATTACCGATCAATTTGTTAAAATAATTTATTCATGTATAAAATAAGGTAAAAACCCAGGGATTGATACACAATAAAAAAATCTCTACCTCAAAATTGGAATGATAGCCGATGAAAAATGATTATATTCAATTTTCATTAGTGAGATCCCAGAACATCATTCACATAATAAACTTGTTTGAAAATCAATCATTGATGCACGATCCCATCATAATCCACCAAGATTTCATCCATGGTTCTCTCCAATACCTAGGTTAATGTGGATAATATATGGTTTTTTATTACTTTGGTTAAATATATGGGAGTTATTAAGTCATACCATAATAACAAGTAAATAAATAAATATATTTATTTAATTATTATCCATCCCACTACTACCCATAAACAAAATTATCAATTGTTGTAATGGTTATGTTATGCATAGGGAAATAACCACATTGGGATTTAATTGCTTTAATAGATTTTCTATCTATAACACTATTTAGAAGATATTCCATTATTTTAGAAAATTGATGCATTCTTAATATAATTTATTTAATATTTTTATTAAATCAAAAATGATGCTTAGGAAGACTTATAATTAAATTTTAAATCCATGTCTATATATGAAGATATTTTATAAAATATTAAAATCATTTATAAGGTAAAAAACAATAATTTCATTTCCCTAATATAGTAATTTATATCCAAATATTAAACCCCACTAAAAAAGGTGAGGATACATAGCTGACATCTGGTTTTTAATCAACCAGGAGATATATTAAAAATTCCCATATGTCTATCATTCTTGTATCAAGGTAATTGATCAGCCACTTATGATCTTATCCTACTGGTCTGGAATCTCTATTAGGTTCTCATTAAAGGTATTTTCATCTTTGATATTCATCCCACCCATGTTAATACCATAAAATGGGTTGTGTACATACCCCCTCACATGGAACACATGGAATTCATCATCTTCCCAGTCTAATTGTGGTGGTATGGATATGTTGTATTACACCACTCCAACCCTAAACAATACCAATATGTTTATACTAAATATTGGTGATAAATTTACAAGCATGAAAAAAAATATTAATCCCATGTCGAGGTGAGAGATTATGGAACATATGGTCTCCTGGATTGAACTCGATAGGCCACCATCAAGATTTCGCAAAAGAATTATATTGTATTTAGCCAATACTCATCCACTCCTGGATGATCTATATCTTCTCTTATGTGACTTGTAACAACACTAGGCCCATTATTACTGACTCTCATCAGTAATTACACTACAGTGGTGACCTGCAAGGACTCCCATTCAAGGCGTTGAATTGTTTCATAATAATGATGTGGTGATAAATATTATTATACACAGAATAAAATAATGGTATTTGATCCTCCCTGTGGTATAAAAATTCCATGATTCATTCTTGAAGCATTTCATCTAGATCTGGAATGGTCTACATAGTCTAGATGTTTGTTAGGTGTTAAAATTGCAAGCTCTATAATAATTGATTCCTAAAATCATCCTACAATACTCTCATAATTATGATCTAAAGTAAGTAACACAGACTCAAATGATCATTGGGGGAACATTGTGAATCCACGCTATCTCCTTTATTAAAATGCATCCAGATCTCTCTAATTAACTATACTCTCAATTGGAAAAGTAGTGTGACAACCTGCTGATTTGGTCTATGTTCACAAAGATAGCATCTTGTACTCTAGTAGATGGTGGAGTACAATCATGAATACTATAGATACATCATCCCACATTAACTATAAAACCTCAAGGGGTTGGACCCAACCCATTGGAACCTGGAGACCTTTACTTACTAATAAGTGAGTAATTAAGACCCAAACCCAAATATGATCCTATTCATCCATGTCAACCAAAATTGACATCAAAACGTTTAGTACATTTTCTCCAGTAGTTGATGTACTGCTAAGGGGGGTCTTTGAATCTCCCTTAGTACTTACTCTTACAATTTCCCGGGTTCCGTAGTTTTCCATTAGAAAAATAATATGTTCTCCTCAACTTCATAAAATGCATTATAATAACATCCATTTCATATATATATATATTTGAGGTCTCAAAATTTATATCACAAAGATCATATTCCCTAATATGATGAATATGTATAGGGGTAACAACCATTTATAAGAGGTAATATTCTGTATCATCATCCACTAATTAAAAGTACAATGAAGAAAACTTATCTGATGCCTCCCTCAATTATTTTGAAAAAGATATTATTCCAGGAGTATCATCCACCATGTTCTCTTTACTAATTGTATAGACTATCCCAAATTCTTAATCATGGAGGTACTCTTGTTATTAACATTGTCTCAAGTTAATATTTTTCTATCAAATGGTAAAAATGAGACTCTTCTGGACATTGTAGTTGTTAAAACACTATCTCATTATGTGGCCTAGTGTAGTTTCTTTAAAAGATGTTCTGGGATATTCTGTTTCAGTGTTCATCTGTCTACGAGTCATGACCTTTGATAGCTTCATTCGTTATTTTTGGGTTTATAATAGATTTTCAATTCATGGTGGTTTTTGGAATTGTAATTTAGGTGTTTTTCATAGTTAATATTGGTGGTCATGGAGTGATCCTTTTTTTTATGTTATTATCTCTATTGGTCCATGTTATTTTTTTTAGGGAAATGGTGAATTATACATTGTCACAGTATTGTGATGAATCTAATGGTGAAAAGAATACCGTGAGGTTGAAGTGTTTTTTAACTATTTGATTGATATATGTGTGTTTTTTCCTTTGGGTGGGGATGGATGATGTTGTATGGTGACAATGAAGATAGTTCTGATATAAAGACATTTATGGTTGAGGATGTGACTTCATTTGATGTGTGGGACTCATGGTTCCAGGAATCATTGTATTAAGTTCTGCTGAATTTGTGTTTTTTTATTATGAATCAAGAAACATTTGAATCGTGCCTGATGTTTTGGGATTTTTTGGTTACCAATTAACTATACAGTGGACATTTTGATAATTAAAAGCATAGATTTCATGATCATAGTGGCTATTGGAAAATTTTAATGTTGTCCTCTATATATCCTCATTATAAATTCTGGTGTTGTGGTAGATTTACTTAAGATAAATATTCAAGAACCACCTTGAAACTTAACAATATTCAAATAGTTCCTTAATTATTGGAAGTGGATATTTAATTTTTATGGTCACCTAATTTAGGTGATGAAAATTTTCGCAAAACCTCAATCTCACGTCCTTCATCTTCGTGACCAGAACTAGATTTTTCTAGGGAGACAAACAGGGTTTAAAAAATCCCTTCCTTTGCGAATCCACCTACATTACATTAAGCTTCAGAAGCTTTGTAGGATCCATCCAATATAGAGAAGTAGATATTATGGAATTCCTTTGATGTAATTCACTATAGAATTTGATCTCTTGTTGGTTGGGTAATCATAACACATCCTCCAGGAAGACATTATCATACTCTACCCCCGTTACTGGAAGATAAAAGCTTAGTAATCTACTGAATAAAGGGTAATACTATCCAAATGATTTTCAATTAGTTATATAATCCTATTTATGAGCCTATAAAAGTAGTTTTTTGTTTCATTCCCATCAATTATGTAAATTATCAACCTATCAACTTGGACATGTAGAATACTCAACCTAAAATAATCAATCTATGCATCAACTATGGAGAGAAAGTCCATACATAAATTGGTATGATAAGGCCCCATAGTGGCTAGTGAATGATAGCATATGAATTTATATCTTACATGATTTAGTTATAATATCATTATAAGTGTCTGATTGTGGAATCTCACCTATTAGGACTCCCTAAACACAAGGCTTGATCCAATGAAACCACGTGAATCTCTAAATCAAAAATATTAGATATGTAAAGAAAATTATGGATCACAAATATGTATAATTATTCTCAAACTAAATTTGAGAAATATTTTACCTCAAATAATCCTCAGAGCCTCCAGGTCATATTACTAAACTACCTGAAGCTTCCTTTCTCTCAGATCCCCAGCTCCCTGACCCTATCATAGACCACATGTGGGTGGTGGTGGAAGTAGATAAAACCATTGATCATATAAATATAATATCCATGATCATTTACCACATTCAATACCTGGAGGACATCCCTAATATATCCAATAACTATTCCAATATGATCTATTGGTATTATCTTAGTCTACATCATGGTGGGTTGAACAATTTGAGATGATATGACCCTGACTACTGAATGAGAAATGTCACCTCTATCTCAGCTTACTAGAACCATCTTGAGTTCATTGAACTTAGTATCCTCTATCATAAGACTATCTACATAAATATAACACATTAATAAATACTTTATTTTCCCATTTACATCCATCTTCCAATGTTTTAGCTCAAAAGTATTCAATACCACAACAACATTTGGTTTCTTCTCAACCAAAAATCTCTCCACAACAACGGAAATATCTAGTAACTAATTTTAAGAATGAAGGAAAATATATACCACACTATGATAGATACTTTATAAAAGAACATTCTAGAAGTTATGGGATCAAATTTCTGCATCTCAAACCATATCTATGGAGAACCATGATAAGGTAGTAAACCATGAAGCATATTATGCAATTGTCATGATACCCTCTTGGAATTCCAAAACCTCTTCAATGTGGACTAATTTCAATGTTTGTAGGGTTAAATCTTTTATAAAGAGACACTAAAACTATATAAAATAGAGATTCAACTCATAATGAGTCTATGTTACCGTACTCCACCATGTCATTGTAGATCCATAAAGATGTCACCCTATTATAACTACCATCATTTCAATAGTGTATGAGAAGGGTGTAAAAATCACCCTACAACCTCCAGATTGTATTTTAATACCTAGGGGCCTATCTCACCTAAAATCCTAAGGGTTATAAACCTAGAAAACTCATGATGTTGTCTCATCATGTTAACATACACAGATAGAAATTCCAGTGACACCTCTAGCTCAATGGGTAGTGGTAATATCCGAAAAACCTCATGGAGGTACCACATTTTGTACAAAAACCGAATAAAAGCCACAATAATAGAAAGATCATCCTCATGATATTGAGGGGGGGGGGGGTCCTATATAGTTCTCATTATGGTGGAATCTTGTAGAAGTTAACATTTACTACATTCAAAGGGTATATCTTGGTATCTAGCTTAATAAGAAAATGGAATCCATAAATCATTCTAATATGATTCATATACTAATTTCTCTCCCTCAAAAAAAGTTCCAAAATGTATCAATTCAATAGGTAGGTCATCTGAGTCCCTGTAAATGGATACATTTATCTCTGCATTAACACTAGTTTCCCTAGACTAGGAGTTTAACTTGGAAACATTAACACCATTACCCCATATCCCATCCCAAAACATGTGGTAAGAAAGTCTCCAAACTATGGACCAACAATGACTTTCTCTAGTACCAATCTATCATGACCAACCCACCAAGACCCACCCTGAAAAAGGTAAGCTGAGTGTGTTACCAATATCCCTCATATAACAGGAAATGTTTCAGAAGCATGCATCGAGTAGGTATACCACACGGTTTAGGGGCCTTTTTTTCCTCTAGTACCTGCATATGCACACATCTCCCAAAACAAATATAATGTTGACTGTATATATAAAAATAAATCCAAGATGAATGAATACAACTAAATACTATATTAATGTAATAAAAATGTATAGAAAATAACAAATGTAAAAATAAAATCCTTTTGGAAATGTAAAAGGGTCCAACCAACTATTAAAGAGGGATTACTAAAAAATATAACTACTAGAACTAATTAACAATTTCATAGATCATCCATGGTCCACTATATCCTATTCCACTTAGTACTCAATTAAAATATTTATTCTTCATAATATATGGCATGTGTGGGCATAGCCCTTACGAGGGTGTGTATAATCAGGCCAAGAAGGACTCCCTGAAATCATAAAAACATAAAAAATTAAGTGAGTGATAGTTATATAATAAAAATGGATAAAAAAAAGAAAGATACAATCAATATATATAAGATTAATTAGGAAATGAAATAGCCAAACTACCGTCATAGTATTTTTCTCATGCCTTTAATGAAATTCTTATATGGGAGAACTCTTTCTTAGGGTCTTTAAAAAATTTATGAAAATTATCTAATAGGTCATTAATATCATTCCTAACCATAAATAAGTACACATTAGAACTCAAAGTTTATCGATACATAGATAGGGGATTAATCACATGGATAATAGGGGATACAAATCCCTAAATGGATTAAACCACTGTGATCAGGATCACATGCCCTTGAATTCGGTAATGAGATGCCTGGACCATATTAGAGGGGATAGACAGAGGATCAAACCTTGATCCATTTGGAGGGATAAAAAATATCTATCCCATACTAGACCATAAAGGGGACTAATCCTCCTATGTATAGAATGGAATTCCTCGCTATAAACCCCTATGGATGGATGAAGGGAATGCACCCTATATATACTAGTTTACACTAAAGATAATGAGGAATTTAAAAAACACTATAGGGAGTAAGTGGATTTAAATAGAGTGCATGACATTCCATTATATGTCTATACCTTATTAAGACAGTTCAAATGTTCATCATTTTGTGCATGTGTACCATGGACATTCATCAGTACTCTCTCCGTGCATGGGTACCTAGCCGGGTCAAAGTACTCTGGTTGTACCCATATACCTTGTTTATTGTATGGCCTTTTACCTATATGTACATTTCAATTCCATAGTATAGGGTCACATTGTCCGTGGCTTGTCGCATTACTAGTGATACATATCTTTGTGCTAAACCCTATCCACCATGCAAATGGGTCTCCATGGTGTGTATTTATCTGAAAAACATGTCGTGTAACTAAACAATTTTAAAAACATTAATATTGGTCAATGTGTCTCACTCATGCTGCATCCACGTGAGGATATTATACCAATAAAACTCACAAAAAATAGATATATGTCTAAAAAGGCCTAAATAATTATTGGGGGCCAAATTCCAGACACACTTCTAGTCAGCAACCACCTCACAACAAGGTTCATCAACAAATGAAAACCCCATGCCCTGAATTCTATATTAGACATTTGATCCCGTAGAACACCACATCCTTCCTCTATCATGATCATGATCTAAATCCTAAACCTCAAATAATTATCTATTTCAAAAAAACACTGATTATGAAATAATTGTTATTTGGTTATTGTCAAACTTCCTATCAAAAAAATTATGATGAACACTTGAATATAGACGGGAGAAATGAATGAAATACAAGAGTGATCAACTAACATTTTCCACTATTTTAATTGGTCTGAATCCATTAATTATGGGATCAATAATCATATAAGTCTTAAAAAGTTACAATTCCACATTATCAACTAATAATTCTTGGAAGATAATTTTATAATATTCCCATGAATCAATTTTTTAGAATTATTTTTTCACATTTTCCATGAGATAAAAAAATAAAAGGATTAAACCAATATAAATAATTCATACCTCGATATTATATTGATCATTGAAGAAGAAAAATTATGATCTATTATTATTGGTGAGATCCCAGAACATCATTGGATATGAAAACTCTTTGGAAAATAAATCACTACACAATTATTTCATCAGCATCCTCCATGATTTACTTCATGGTACTCTCATGTCTCTTGGGTCATGAGGATAACGCTAGTGGTTTTCCATAACTATGATTATATAGATAAGAGGGAACATTCCATCCAATAATAGTGAATAAATTAAAGTATTTAATTAGTATTCCTCCCGTGACCACTCTCGAAAAAAAATTATACACAAGAATGTTTTGTCCTGCCTACGGTGAATCCTGCATTCTATATTTAATATAAGCCTCATATTTTCCATTTAGAACACCATTCAAGAGACATTTCATTTTACATAAAAACTATGTGAACATAATTTAATATATTATATATTTTTATTATATCCTCACTGAGGCACCATGGGCCCTAGAATCCAATGCTAACACCATTCCTAATTTTGAAAATATTCATTTAAACATACAGAAGTATTATATGTCCAAATACAGTAGTTAAATCAATCAAAACAAAGAATGGTCCTCATCTAAAACATGTTTTGGGGATGTTCCAGGGAAATTTGTGCCTCAATTTTTCATAGGTACATGGATATACCATTCTCAAAAAACACTCTCCCCAATAACTTCACCCCCTAAATTAATATGTTAAACTTCGATAACTTGGTTTATAATCTATATGCTATAATAATACACATGACTGTCTTAGAATTTATGGCATGCTGGTCTGGTGTTGGTGATAATGTGACTATTTCATCAATGGACACCAGGATGAATGATTCAAGATAAGGGTTAAATATCCCATTCACGAGATTCTTGAACACAACTGGGGTATTTTTCAATCCAAATACAACCACCATGTAGTCATATAGAACATCCCTACTCTGAAATGTTTTCATCATGATTTTCTCCACTATAACTGAAAACTAGTTATTATTATATTTTAAAATAATATTCAAATAGTCACGGGATATAATGTATTAAAATGAAATCACAATTCTATAAAAATGGGTACATTCTCTATAAACTAAAAAATATTAAAATCTAAAAATTACCAAAATCTCACGATATGTTATTGTAAATATTTATTAAATATCAGAAAACATGATGGGTTTTAATAGTTTTTTGGTTTTCGGTAAACAACATTTCATGTTAGACACAAATTTCCATGTCATTTCCTATAGTTTTCCAATGAGTTTTATTCGGGGAACGGGAAGCACCCAACTATACCCTTATTCAATATATTCCAAAAACCACTTACCAAAATAAAGTGTTTATTATTAAATGTATTTAACAATAATTCAGGACCACATTGGTTGATAGGATGGTATTTTTATCCCATCTCACCATCTGGAGGGAATTATTACCTACTCCAAGACACTCTTATATAATTAATCCAGTTTTTAATCCATTATTAAATACTTAATATTGAACGGGTCACCCTTATATGAAAACTAAATTATTATCATGTAATGGATTCATATTCAAATATATGTATATGAGGTTCGCCACCAATGGGGATATCTATATGTATCAAAGGTTCTTCTTCAATTGTAACATTTTTATATAGATTATAGATTCTTGTGTTGTTTATTATCATGATGTTGGTTATAATCTATATAGTCATAACTCTATAATTCATCTTAATCTAAGAAGGTGGGATCTATTTTGGTACTAGTATCGGGCCCATGATAAGGGATTCATAAAAATCATTTTGTAAGTAATCATATCCCAAGTATTTCGGTGCCACTTAACATGACACATCATACATTTTAAGGTCATGTGATGAGGAAAAGACATGTATTTTACCATCTTGATGAATAGAAATCTAGGTGAATGGTTCCATTTTAATACTGGTGTATGACATATATTGAAGTAAAACAAGGGTCTTTGAAGGGATCTAGCCTCCCATTTAGGATATTACCATACTGGGAATATGTCTTATAGAAGAATAGAATGAATTTGGGGTGTTGGGTTTCATATTTTTGAAGAATTCCTATATATATATTGTTGGATATAAATCAAATCCCATGTAGTTTTAAAGGATGGTGTTACACCAATGGATGAGGCCCATTTACTTTTCCATTCAATATTTCACTCTGAATGTTGGTGTCACATTGAATATGGCCCTTTGAGAGGATGTATCACATGGAATATATCCCATTGTGATTACAGTAACATGGTTTTGGGGCATAAACCTAGTAGGAGGCCCAAGAAAATGTGGTAGGAAGATCCAGAAAAGAAATCTATAATGAGGAAGGTATTTGATCATGCATATTTCATGAGCATCACTAACCTCTAATCCCCCATGATTAAAGCTCACTGTGATGAACTATAGGAATTAGATGATCTAGAAAGCACACTATCTCCATTTTCCTATATAGGAAAAGGAGAGGGATATAAATAGAGGGGGAATACCCTTCAATAAAATCTATGGTATTTATAAACGATTTATTTCCCATGGTGACATTTACTCCTCCTCTGTTGGTAGATGAGGGTGGAGTCTTTGTGGGGGATATATAGAGTGATATAGGGTCTAGATATGCCCATCACCTCTCCTTTTTTCATCCTCGGTGTATCATTGTTATCCCCATGTTTTGGATCCTCATTACAATGGGAATTTATATTTAATAACACCTTGATTATCCCTCCTATTAGGTAGTATTAATGTGGGAAATCCATTAACATGTGATTGTGAAATCAAGAGGATACACAAATAATCCATATTGTCTGATCATATGTATTTTTTGGCTTTTTAAGATGTCTCATATTAGTTCCCCTCAATCATGGGATCTAGGTAAAGAGGTACCTCTCCATTGGTGGTATGAATGGCAGCTTAAAAGATGGCTCCCACAGGTGATTCCTAGGAGAGAAGAAGGTTATTGATTCTTATGAGGCATGGGAAATCTAAAGGTGTCTCACATAGGTTGGTCCTAGGCTAGATAAATATGTATCAAATAGGGTAGACCTAGGTTAGTTTACGGTGACCTTGGGTTTATTACAACTTTGGAAGCATAACATGGGAGAGTCCTTGCACTAGGCTTAAAGGGTTTCTTCAGTTATCATTCGACAAATGTAGATCAAATTTTGAGTATTGAATGAGTATTATGGCCTATTTCTTTTGAATATAGGGTATTTCCTACAGATATTCTTGGTATTATCGACATTTAGTGATCTTAATCTATTTATATATACTATTTTCCCATTTTATAGGCTTTGAAAACTCCCTAAGGGTTTGGATAACCTGGGAAAGTCACTTGGATGAGCATTGTTTCAATAGGTCTCTTCATCATTTATTCATGTTAAATAAGTATAAAAGTGTACCCATTTATAAGAAAAATCTAAACCGTGGGTGATGGATTATACTCGCGTAGGTCCATGACATAGTTGTCTCATGCTAGTGTCTCATATAGGGACCTCATGCATCCCTTGGTCAATCCCATTGGGTGGCACCAGAAGGGATTGTTTGAGTCTCATAGAATACAGGTGGAGTTTGTGAAGGATTATAGGGGTGACATCCTAAAGTACACTTATATATTTTATGACATGTTTTTTTTCCATTAAATATTTTCAAACCCTTATAAATAGGAATTATCAACAAAATATACCCATACCCCTCATCACTGGATCTGATCGAATGAAAAGGTTTTAATTATGTGGTATAGAAAAATAAAAATGATGATGAGCACATCACTTATGAAATTACATTTTTATCCACACCCTAAGAGTAACATCAAAAATCGCTGCTTTTATGTGAAATATAATGTTCTGTGATCATGTACAGACATCCACGCCCTAGATCTGTCATACAGGTCATCCCCAAAGGCCCATCACACAGATTATCCACATAGATCAGCCATGTAGGTATGCAATACAGGTGACCAAGCATCAATAAATAGGGTCACCTATCTGAATAGTTCCTCCTCATGTCCCGTTTTGTACTAATACATAATTTACTTCTTGTATCTTTACTCGCCTATATTTTTTACACTTTTCTTATCATCTAACTTTGGTGGGTATGCTAAAATCATGAGTGAGTAACCTATGTGAGGCCACTTGAGAGAATAACCTTTACGAGGTCACTTGAGTAAGTGACATGTACGGGGCCACTCCATGGTTGAAATTTTTTTATATTTAAATTAAACTCTAAACTAAGACCCTGATGATAAAAAACATCCTCTTTAATTATTTTTATGTTTTATTGTAAACTAAAAGGATTTTTGATGATCAAGTAGTCACTCATGTTATAGAGATTCTCAAAATTGTGAAGATATATTATTGGGATATGTGAGAGTCTACGCTTAAAGACTTAATAAAATAATTGAATAAGTACCAACATGCGTACTTTTTAAGAGATCAACTACCACTTTATGATGATGGTCCTGTTTTCGATGCATTCATCCCGAAGCCACGTGGTTATTTCCTAAAGACCTTATTCATTGAGTACACCAACTTTCACACTTACAACATATCATCTAAAGGTATATTTATCAATGAATGAATATATCATCCACATGCATTATGAATCACAACATGTGTGTCCTAGATCTGAATCCTCACACCCTGGGCACAAAACCTCACTACTACTAGTCAATTTTTTGTTCTACTGATACAGATAAATCAAAAGGCTAGATGGAATATCATCACTTCCATTATGGATGGTGGATTAGCTCAAATAGAGGGGGATGTACTCGGTGTGACAAACATGTCTGAAATTTATGACTAAGTTGAAAAAGGATGAGACCAATGCAGTGGTATAGGTGGATGAGACATACATGTACAAGAATCCAAATTTCATCCATGAGCCATTGAGATTGTAGATCCCTCAAACAAACACTTTCCATATTACACATGGTGAAGTTTTCATTAGCTTATGGGATGTCTACAAGACCTTAGGAGTTCCCATTCTCATAGAATGGTATGATTAATTCACCCCACTGAAAGCATCATGGGATAACATTTCAAGCATTATAGCTTCAGCCTATGAGCTATTAAAGTTTTCCTAGTAGATTTGGAAGGAAGACCCTCGCATAAATGGAAGAATTAATTCTGAAGTATACATGAAGGAATTCCTCGAGTAAAAACAAGAAGTTCCTAACTACCAGCTCGCAATGGGATTTCCTTTTTTGGAGAATTATTGAATCCCTAGAAAATTTTCCTTAATTGTAACAAGGACAGCATAATCAAAAGGGGTATTTGGTCATGTCATATTTCTCTATGAGTACCCACCTGGTTGGATTTCTAGAAATGTGGTTTAGAAACTACCTTCTATTAGTCCATGAATCTAGTTATGGAGTGAGTTTGGTGACCTTTATTTATTGGTTAAACTCTAAGATGGGAAGTACATACGGTTGGATTCCCCTATACTAGAAATAAATGTACTGGTTCTTATTGCATGTCTATTAAGATATGCTCATATACTATATATCAAATCTATTTCAATTGATGTGGTGGTGGATTGAATCACACATTAGTTCCTCTATTCTGATTTGGGGAGTTGAAGTCCCTAAATTCTGGATTTTTACATTTATTCCGGAAGTTTCTAGTTTCTTACCATTATCCGAAAAATATAGAGAACCACTAAAGAATCTGAAAGTGCATATAGAGTTTAGCTTAATCCCATATGACTACCTTCTTACTAGATTTTTTGTTGACAATTTACAAAGTAATGTGGATCTAATATCATACGTGATTGAGTTTAGAGACAATGTAATGTAATTATATATAAAAATTTTGTTCTTTTGGGAAGAATATGTTCCATATAGATTCACTGATCATTTCAAGTATCTACAACATTTGATTGTATCACTAGATAAACATGTTTGGTTTGAGAATAACCTGATTGTGGCTCTGTAATTCTGGATCCTCATGGGCTTTAAGGTATCCCAAATTTTGATTAATATAGATCCACTGGATGGATCAATTGTGTTTAACTCTATGAATGAAAAATACTGGATTTATTTATATCCTCAAGGGGTATTTACAAAAAGTGTCCCACATGTGAAGGAAATAAAAAATGTTGGTCACAATAAGAAATTTAAAAAGGCTCTTCCAAGGGATGATGACACTAAAGATCCAAAATCTTCCAAATAATCTCCAGCACAAGACCAAGAATAGGATTGGTTTGGAAAGACCACATCATTCAATACAAGGAGGCCTAATCATTATCACTGACTGGAGACTATAACTCTAGTATCCCATCATCATTTTAGAGTATATGGGCTTAAAAGGACCTCAATGTAAAAATTTGTTGGGTCTTCCTTATATCTGTCCACATAAACATTAGAATATTTTAAGACCATGTATCTAAAATAATGTTATGTCATAACCAACTACACCTAATACTTAGGGGTGTTTCTTCAAAATAGCATAAAGATCCTATATCTTTTGGATATTTAATCACCTTTTGACATTCACTCCAAAACTAACTTTTTTTGTGGTGGGTATGTATATTCAAGAGATAGGTATTTTTCTATTTAAAATTGATTTTTGGGTCTCATCCACATGTGGGTTACCAATATGATAGATCATGGTAGTGCTGAGGGAGTGGATGGTTATTGAAATTATTAATTAGATGAATATTTTAATTTTATTGATGTACGATTATATCCATTTTCCTTTGAACCCAAAATAATTTTTTAATAGGGGAATTATCAATAATGGGAAACATTGTCTGGGATGAGGTATCTACCCATGTTCCTGGTTGGTTATCATCATGTTAGATCTAAATTGAAAAGGAGATGGAGGGTGGAACCATTCCACCTTTGGTACCTATTTTTCAAAGTTTGAAAAGAAATCCTTACCATATTAGGTGAAGAAAAAAAAACGGAAAATGCCATGGTCAGTTGTATACACTATAGTAAGTATTTTTAATTTAGTTTAGTCCTATAATTATCTTGATGGAATGATATGTTCATGTTTTCCCTTTGTATGTTCATCTTCACTTTACTCCCTCAAGGTTTCTAGAAAAAATCCTACAAGGACTAATGAAAATATTATATATGAGGAATAGAAAGGTGCTATAAAGTCTATTCCTTTATTGTTATAAGTGGAAAGTGTCGAATATTTATCTTCTACAATTACAATAGAGATGGATGAGGATCTTTGTAATTTCATATGTTCATCATAAGGCATCATGTACCAATCAATGACTTTTTTTCATTACAATATTTCAGATCTAACACATACACTTGAGAACCATATGACCGCCTCTACTAATCTTGTCAACAAACCCGAAGCGGATAATAAGAACTCAATACCATCTGATGAAGTTGATAGAGCTCATCCAGATTTAGAGGGGCCTGACTGGTTTATTCTAGATGAAAATATAGTGGTAGGTACTGACAATTGAGCTAATTTGGGTCCTTATCCAAGCAGCTCTGAGGCTATAATGGTGAGGATTATGAGAGGTTCCGAGTATTATATAATGATATAATGGAATTATTTCTTCAATATACTGAAATTATTATCTCCTTGGAGTAGATTATGTATTTTAATAATGAATTTTATGGATGTGGTTTCTCCCATAATTATGTTTTCAAGCATGAACGACCTTCTAATGTTGGATTCCTTACAAGAAAGATTCAATTATATATCTTTGTCACTAAAAATATTCCAAGTTAAACAATTAATAGGTCATTGATTTACAACTGAATCCTTCTTTAGATGGAGTTTTCATTAAGGGTCTTTAAGTGGGGGATCCTCATGTGCCTTCCACCCCGGACCATAAGAACGCTTAGGATGATTTTACTCATCATGAAATTACAATTCAAACCAAGGATGCCAGAGATGATAGGGAGGAATCCATCCAATAAAATGAACTTTCAATGGGCGGGTTCCATGAACTAATTTGATATCATTTTATTCTATATCATTATTTTCTCATGATGATGAATAATAATTCATTTATCTTTCAACAATGTATGATTTTGTGGTTGCATCCTAAGGGGAGTTCTGTGACCCAACTAAGATGATTATGAAAGGTGAGGGTGATGACACACTCAGAAAGATAATTAAATTTTCTTCCATTCGAGTACAAATTATAGAGTACACCACTCATCCTTAGACCATATCCACAATAATCCATGAAACTATTTATTCATTTCTAGCATTCCTCCAGTTCATATTGAAAGACATATACAGGATAGACACGAGGACACCTATGGAATATCAACCTTTATAACTCCATCAACTTTTGGAAATGTTTATCTTGTTTGGGCATGGTGGATTTGAATATTTCATTGTATACCTTACTTTGAAGGAGATCATTCATCAACATGGTGAAGAGAATGAGTCACAACATCTTCTTATCAAATCAATTATTCTCACAAAAAAATATTATCTTTGAGTTATATTAATAAATAAAGAGGTCGACCATGCCATAAAATAGAGAGGTGCCAGAAATAGATTGAAGAGGAATGCATTTATATATATTTACCCACCAATAATAGATGAAATTTCCATGGTGTAGATCATAAAACTTAATCTTTCATTGGATGTGTTCCATACCAAAGGAAGGACTATTATTTTGTCCGTAGTATAGGAGGTTAGCCTTGCTGAAAAGGATGATACAATACAACTATAACATATTTTATAGGTTATTAATAGGGCTCAACAGGTCCTTTAGCAACCTAAGGGTAATTTTAATGATATTTTTTATAATATGACATAGTGGCTTCATCTATTGCATGTTAATCTGGATTTTTATTAATGATTGGAATGAATTTCTTCCCCAATCATCTATATATTCAACCCTATTTTCCTATAATTATAACGTAAGATTGAAGCTAGTTTGTTTAGATAAAATTCCTTATGATAATGTTCATTAATCATAATTATTGGAATATTAATGTTCTCTTATTATTTCCAATGACTTTTGACTTGGGTAGAATAGTTAATCTATTTCTATAATTGGATAATTCAACCTTTAAAATTTTTGTTCTTTTGTATCACATCCCTAATTTTGTCCTATACCAAATATGAAGAAAACAAATCAATTTAGACTTGGATTTAGATTCATCCCCCATTTTTGGTTTTTAACATAACAAGTTTAATAGATTTATTTTTAGTTTCCATTTATCAAACATTCCTAAATCACATAGAGTTCATATCTTGTGAGTTGTGACTCAATTTTTACCTTGGGTTCCCCTTGTGGGTTTTCATCCTTGTGATCATTATGTCTC
This sequence comes from Viscum album, assembly GCA_963277665.1. Classification (NCBI taxonomy): domain Eukaryota; kingdom Viridiplantae; phylum Streptophyta; class Magnoliopsida; order Santalales; family Viscaceae; genus Viscum; species Viscum album. Next base: position 2,042,119,154 of record OY728126.1, on the reverse strand, counting down.
TTTCCATTTATAGTTTAAATCCTTGGAATAAGGGCCAATGAAACTAGTATTTTATCTCAAATACATTTGACCACGTGTTGTGGGAGTAACAACTACAATGTGGTTTTTGGCTGATAATGTCATGGCATTATTTAGGTAGGGGTGTGAAATTTTATTTCAAGGTCTTATTATTTTAGGATCTGAAGAAATTATATGGGATATGTATACATGGAAATCATAGATCATTTTTGTAATGTGGTTTTGAAAATTATGTTGTTAGGTACTACGTACATAGAAGATGTAACTTTTAATGATGAAGGTGCCCCTAGTTGATAGTCCATCTTGTGGGTGAATTATGTAGAGCCAAACTGAGGAATTTCAATGAATAGTCAAAACAAAGTTTTAATTCAGAATATGAAATTCTATTACAAATATATATGAACATTTTATGGGGATATAGATTTCCCATGACCAAATACGATGTTTGTGAAAGGAATGTGTCTTAGAATGGAAGAAGCATCTGGATCCTCATATGACATGGATGAGAAAACCCTTTCATAAATTTTTTATATAATGAAGAGGAATTCTATTTTGAACACAATATTGCAAAGGATGGGTCCTTGGATAAATACAAAATATCCCATCCAGATTGGGGTTTTCTCCATGAATGGAGTTACACATATGTTTAATATGTAATAGTAGATGATCCTATTAGAGAGGAATGGAGTTACACATATGTCTAGGATGTAATAGTAGATGTTCCTTTCATAAATTTTTTATATAATGATGTGGAATTCTATTTTGAAAAAAATATTTCAAAATAAGGGTCCTTGGAGAAATCCAAAATATCCCACCACGATTGGGGTTTTTTCCATGAAAGGAGTTACACATGTGTTTAGGTTATACTAGTAGATGATCCTTTTATAATGTTTTTTATATACTGAAGAAGAATTATATTTTGACGAAAATCATACAAAGGATGGGTCCTTGGAGAAATCCAAAATATCCCACCATGATTGGGGTTTTTTCCATGAATGGAGTTACACATACGTTTAATATGTAATAGTAGATGATCCTATTAGGGAGGATTTTGGTGTCACTACATGTCATGATGTAATGAGTATCATGTCGTATGTAGTTATTCGCGGTGATTCGGTGTACGACTAACACCAAGAGGAAAGGATACTACTAGATTAAGTTTGGATCATTGTGAAAATTAATTTAATGTAACCAATGCAAGGAAAATGCAGTTTAACATCTTATGAAAAGGATGTTGAGGGCAGAAATTTTAGGTCATTCAGCTTTCATTGAAATATTAGCAATTTTATATCTCATTATTATCTAACCAACAGTGTTCCATCATTTTTAGTTATGATTAGGTAATGATGCCAACCATAATAAAGTGGTTTCCATATCCAAAAAGTGATATGGGATAGGTATTCAAGGAATTATTTCATACCATGTTTGAAAAGTGGTTCCTAGAATAATTTTTTTTGGCATACGAAGATAGAAGATGATTATCTAGAGGATAAATGTGGATCTAGTTGATAGGAATTTTTTTAGTGAATTATGTAAAGATTTAATGGGGGTATAAATGTGCATTAAAAACAAACTCTTCATTTGGTATCGTAAATTATATTAACAATTTCATGGTAATGATTATACATATCTAGATTTACCCATAAAAATATTTTTGTTTGTGTAAGGAAGGATTCTGATTATAGAAGGGTAATTGTATACTAATATTATCCAAGAATTGAAAAAATGTTTCCAATGTAGGTCTGAACCATATAAAATAATGTGGGACTTTTTTATATTTTATTTTGGACTAATAGATTGGATCTTGGAATCACTACATATATCTTTGAGGCAAGAATCAATCCACACAAAGTTCTATGGTATACTCCCCAAATTAATCCAATTATTTGGAGGATAGTGGAAATTTTCAATTAATATAGGAACATAAGATTGGTGATAACATGTACAGGACCCTACTATGAAATTTTATATCACACGTATAAGAGAGCGGCATTTTTATATTTCACCTATTCAAGGTTATAAGATCCGGAAGTTACTCTAAATCTAGTTAAATTGAAAATCAATCCATATATAGTTCTCAGATAACGAAGTGGTACGAGACCAAGGCTCATGATAGTGGTCCTCTCTAGTGAGATCTATAGCACTGAGTAATCTTGTGTCTTGATAGATACATTAACTATGAATTTTATCATCATGTGTTAATTTTTTTTTCTTTTAATATTTTTTCATCTAGGATCATGTTAACCTTGATGTGAACTAATACACCTTGATCATGTAGGTAATAATTTACAATAACTCATTATCCCATGTGATCCATGCTTGTTGAGAGAAGAAGTGATTGGAGTAATATTCGTTCATCACATAGAGGTTACTAAAATAAATGAAAGGATAATTAGTATCATCTATTGGTTGGATTGATATTTATGTTTTGGGAATTGCAACATATCTCATAGGGGTTAGAATCATTCTATACATAGTTCTTAGAAAAAGTTAACATTGAATGAGAGAGTGTATAAACATGTATTTTAAAAATGTGAAGGAAGTATGAATGGAATCTTGTAGTTATTGTTCATACAACTTTGACCATTAATATTAAAATTATGAGCGATATCAAGATTATGGGACCAAGGATGTTTGAACACACATCAGATGTGAAGAAGGAAATTGTAAACCCTGATCATGTGGGTTATGGAAGAAGGAAAAGTGATATGGTAAAATAATGCAAGGAATTTTCCTAGAGAGTGTTTTAAAGGAATATTCTATCATGATATTCAAAGGGATTACATAGATATAAGAGGTTTCTCCTGAGGATGAAGGTGCCTCAGGTTGATAGGCATTTTGGGTGAGACTTTTGGAAATCCATAATAGGGTGTATCAATGCATAGAAAAGAAACGGTGCCCATTGGTATCATAAATTATATTACCAATAGATGGATAAATATTATAGATGTTTGAATTTTACATGAGACAATAATTGTTATGTGTGGATGGTAATTGTTTTTGCAAAAAGAAAGCATTTGAACCAGAATTTACCATAGAGTGTGATGTTCCCTACATATATTTCTTCTTTATAGTAGATAGATAATTTCACATATATTATAATTGGTCATAGGGAATAAGTTTTTGGAATCGCTAAGTATTCCATTTAGATGATAATCAATCGACACATGTTTGTAAAATGGATGAGTGGTCGGAGACCATCACCATGGATTTTGATCTTCTCAATAATGGACAAAAATATAATGAAGTTTTACTCATTCAAAATGGATGTGAACCATTAAATTTTACATCATTTGGAAAGGAAATGTTTCTATATTTTAACATCAAGTGAAAACTATGTCAGGATATACATTTTAATGTCTTGAAAATGAGTTTTTGGTGTCTTTTTGTCTTCAGTTTTATAACTAGGACCCTGTTTCATGCCATTTACGGTTAGGTGTTGAAGGCCATTTCCTATTTACACAATGTATTACTTGATAAATATTGAATTGGTATGGGGTTTAATAATCTCTTCATACATCAAAATCAGGGAATAATATCTATTAGTGTTGACCTTGGGTATGGAATAAGTTCCCTTCCTCATTGGATAATGATTTGGAGGTTTTTTCCCGGGTGTCATTGGGGTCCTAGTGACTAGTACTTTCTATACATAGAGGAATATGTGGAGTAAGACTTTTTTAATAAAATCCCATGAAATATTATTTAGGTGTAATTCCATGTTATGCATACTATGAATAATTATCTCATCAAGTCACTCTGATTAATCCATATGTTATTGGTATAACATTTCTATGCGTAGTTGATCACATATGGAAATATGAAGTGAAGGAAATTTTTCCTCAGGGGGATATACTTCATTTGTATAATATATTGGTTAATATGGGGTCTCTTGTGTTGTATTGTGGGTTGTAGTCCATTAATACCATAAATTTCGGAAGAGAAATTCATTCTATGACATTTTCTCTATATAAACCTTCTTCTATTGTCTATTTTATAAGGTTTTGTTAATGCAATCTATGTGTAAATTATTTGTTTCATGATACAGATATGAATGGTTGTATTTGATATTATAATTCTAATATAGCTTTTATAGCTCATCTAAATAGAAATTGGTGTCATATTCCTTTAGTACCAAATAAGGGGAACCAAATCTTGTAATTATATTTTCATTCATGATAATAACAACTCTATTGGTACTAACATCTTTGAGGGGTATTTCTTCAAACCATATAAAGAATAAGATAGTATAAGAGAGGATTCATTTGAATAGTTTGGTCATAGTAGGAATATAAGTCCCTAAGACATCCATTCTCTATATGGAAAGTGGCCATGTGTATTTTTCTTTGTTTATAAACTCTTGGGATTGATAGATGGAGTTTAATTTTAATTGATAAGAATGACACTTTTTGTTCAATATTGTGAAATCCTATAACATTGAAGGATTGAGGTATCCATGAATTTCAATTTTATAGAAATCCTGAACCATAACTTTTTGGAACCACATGAACCTCTATATACTTATTTTTTTTCATAGCAGTAGTATCTTATACATCAATGCACCTATGAAATACTTCATTGAAGACAAACATGTAGAGGAATTTTTGGTGATTTGGGAAATCATAAAGAGTAATATTAACTAATCTACTCTAGGTTTGATTTTTTCCTTCATTATCCAATGGAAGAGTTCTATATTTGAGGATTCCCAGAATTTTCATCATCTATCCTGTTGTAGGACCATTTGGTTCAAGGATGTAATTTATCATGTTGATTTATTCCATGTCGACATGAAAAAAAGGTGATACCAATTGTTGATTCATAGTGCTGATGATTGTTTCATCATGTTCTGTGTCTACCAAATTTGTATCTACATTTGTCAATGTATCTGGGCAGGTAGTCTATGATCATAGGACATTAGTCGATGTCACCTCTTTGTGGAATTCTTCCATTACTCCACATACATAGTCATTTAGGGGGATTAACACTTACTTTTGGATGTAATGTTCCTCATTCATTTACATTATTACAAACTTTTAGTTTCCTTTTACCTTCAAGTGGTCCATTAATATTTGATGTTACACTTTTAGATATACAATGATGACCTGATATTCTTATTCATTGTTTTTTATTGTCGTTTGATAATAAGACGGTGTTTAGTAAAACATCCTTTGTTGGGGAGGTGATGATGACTCCCAACCTAACATTATTGATCTTGTGGTATTCTTCTCTATTCAATTATTGTATTCTATATGCTCAATAAAATAAATCTCCATGTAGGGGGGTTCATCATGAAGAAATATTATATCTTCATTATAAAATTGATTATTTATCATCATTGTTTCTGCTAATGTATGTTTTAAAAGGAATACAGCCAATGTCCTCCACTTCATTTCATACTAAGAAAGAAAAAATATGTAAAACTAGTACAATATGACCACAAATCACTCCCATCATCCAGGAAATATTGTATGGTTGCTGATGTATTTTAGTGTGTTTCTACGAGAGAACAAATGGGCTTTAGGGTGCAACATGTAATTCCTAAACATCAAATCTAGGAAGATTAATTCAAAATAGCTCATTAGAACATCTAAATAATAATTCTACATATTGATACTGGTTTTACTGAGATAATAGTTTATGTTTTTATTTTCTATTTCATTATTTTATTTGAGGAAAGTTCCTAGCGGTCATTTTAATACATCGATATACAAGATTACTGGCTTCCTCTCAACATGTAACATCAATACTAGTGGACTAGAAATATATCTATTGAAAATATTGAATGAATCTTGGTAGTCATCATACAGTCAATATGATACCACTTTTTCATTAAATTAGTGAAGGGAAAACACTTTCTGAAAAAGGATTGATATAAATGAAAGAATATAAGAAACTTATGATTAGAATGTCCATAACTATTTGAGGTTTCAATGGGGGACGATATCAAGGATAGCCTTTATCATCTAAGGATCGAATTCAATTCCATTTAGTATTACCATTAATCCAATAAATTTTCCTTAAGTAACTCCAAAAGTACTTTTTAAGGGGTTTAACTTTAGGATATGTTTTAAGAATTTATTGATTATGGTCTGAAGATCATCCTTATAGTTAGATTTATTCCTTGACGTATCAACTGAATCGTTGAAATAGAACTCAACAATCTAACACAATAGGGGTTTGAATATTTTATGCATGGAACAATAGTATATATCACTAGAATCATTCGATCCAAAGTGAACTACCCGAGAGTAATATACCCCTTAGGGCAGTCTAAAAAACGTGGATTCCTAATCTTTATGGGATATCTAGATTTGGTTATAATGAAAATATTCATTCTTATTGTAAAATTACAGATACTCAGTTCTAGCATAAATTATTATTCCAATGATTATATCCAATAAAATATCTTATGTAGAATGCCAGTTGAGAACTTTAATGTTCATTTATGTTCTAATTTTCATAGTCTTATTCTTTATTGGGATTATATTGGACCTCCATTTTGGATTTTAAAATTTTAAATGAAATTGGACTTGATGATATTTTAAAATTCATCCTCAAATTTAGTAATGTGTTGGATTTATTTTTGTATCCCCAATGGTTTTCTAAAAATCCTTAGTGGGGGTTATCCACCTCGGTATCGAGGCTCAAAATTTATTTGAAATTCCAAGAAAATGTGTCTTTATGTTTCTTTATGAAGGAGGTATACACCTATTGTTATCCTGAATACATGGTTGCTCTTATCAATGTTTATCATCAGTCTTACTCTATACCTAGATTTATTTGTGGAATATCACCAATATTTGTAGAGAAACCTCCCTCGAATGATAGATGGGAATCCTAGAGGTCATCCATTTCTTCCACTTCATCTTCCCCTTCCTCATCTTATTCATCTTATTCATCCTCTTACTTTTCCTCTTCCTCTTCATTTATTTCTTCCCCTTCCTCTTACCATTCATACATAATCATAGGGGTATTAGGAAAATAGAGAAATTTCTCAGAGTGAAGAGAGGATTCAATACTTCTATATATAAAATATGAAGCATCTTCATCATACCTGACAGATGATTTGGGGTTTCTTTGAATCTCCGGGGATAGAGTGAGTAAAATTTCACCTAATATTTTACCATTTTACATAGGATTGATGAAATTTTCATCACCACCCTTCTGATTCATCATGAATTATATCATGAAACTCATTGAATATATAGCTAAATTGAGATTTATATAATTGATCTTATTGTTGGTGAAAACATATTATTCACTCTGATTTTTGAATTTATTGGTCTATGTAATTCCATGATTATTAAATATAGTGAACTGGAAAACACTATCATTTATTGTTTGTTCACATTCTTTTTGGTAGAATCGTGCATTAATATATTTTTAATTTAATGATTTAAATATGGATTTATCATTATTCAATGCCCCCATTTGATCATTAATGAAATATTTTAGGAATTGGTGGTATGAAGACGGTAATTCCACAAGAATATGAAATCAAGGACTTCCTTGTATAATATTAAAGGACATACCTTTTCACACAACTATAAATTTCGAGTTGGATACAATGTCTCCAAACTTATACATAATATTGATTCTATTGATGAGCTTCTTTTTTTGACTTTGTTATAACCCTATAGTGTTACAGTAGAATGGGAAATGTGGGCCTCATTTAAACCTAGTTGAATAAGTTTTCATACTATAATGAGGTTAAATCATAATCCATGAACTATTAAATCTCATTGGATATCATTTTCATTTAACCATAAAGACATATACAAGGGTCTTAATTTCCCTTGTATGAAGAAATATTTGTCTTTCTCTTAGAATAAGATAATCCGGAAGATTTTTTTAGACCAATCTCTATATGATATACATTAATATAGCACACCTAAAATTAAGACTACAATTATATCAAGGAAAAAATTATGACTTCTTCCTAGATTTCATTCAATAAACTCAGAGCTTCCAGTATTAACAACCTAATCAGAACACGGTCCAATTAATTTATAACACCAAACATCTGGGATAAAGTTATATGATTTTTATTATGAGTATTATCTTCCATAGGTTCTTTAGGAGGTGAAGTACATGATCTAGGAATATAATCTTATTCCACATGAGCTATGGTCACTACCACACTAGGTAAATTAATCTGAACATGTATGTGTGCTTTAAAAAGTTGAGGAGACAATTTGACCCACTCTAATAAATATTCTAGAACCCTCAGGTATGGGTGGACCCTGAAATATGTGGGGGTGGAATGGAATCTAAAAAAGTCAAAAATAGAAATTCCTTGTTATATAATCCTCTTCATCAATTTGTTTTATTCACTTCTCTCTATGTTGATTTTTATGAGATTGACCATTTGAGGGCATTGGTACAAACTGATTTTGTTGATCTATAGTGAATGTGACAGAGGGAATAGTTGGATATTTCAAATTTTCTCAAAGGAAAGAATAAGTATAGTTGTTCATTTTTTATTAATCCAATCAATGAAATTTTGAACATTATTGATGGTAACTTCTTTTCATTCACACTCATCATCCATTGTGGTAGCAGAAACACACACTACATGTGTAAGGGGTTTTGCAAAATTCACTCTCCCAAAATGAACCAACATTTACAGAACATATTTGAAAATGTAAGACTATTGGATAGTGTAACCTAATAATCTATGATATTATAAATTATTTGGTTTTTCATCAAGTCAAACATGGTTTGTTCTTTTGGGTTCTTTTAGAGATAACAGTATTTTTCTCAAGACTAGTAAGAAAGGGAAAGGAACCCGCTCATCGCAAAAGTAGTAGACTTTGTTCTTCCAGTCTCTAAATTTGTAGTGTTTCGGATCTTTCCTGTCATCCCAATGAGGATAATAATTTCTACTCTTATGTTCATGAGGAGGTAAGACATGAGGAGGTTCATTATTTGGGATTGGAGATGTTGTAGGGTAATGTTTCAACATAATTGTTGAAGGTTCCACTCTACTTGTCATCTTCCATTGAGATGCTATAATGGGATGGGATTTTCCTTGATTCAAAAAATAGAATCTTCCAGAATTTAATCTATTGTCTAATGATCCCAAATTTCACATGGTACATCACTGGGATAAGTGGTATTTATATTACATCATGAGGATTATCAATGAAAATCCACATAATGTTTTTTAAGGGATGTTTATGTTGATGGAATAAATCAAACACATCACAATAGAAACGAAATTGGAATAATTTTATTTTATCATTTTCAATATTTGTAGAGATCAAGGATTTTTTTATCCAACATTATAGAGAAAAAATGATAGAGCAGTTTTGGGTCTAGATCATCCCATCAATTGATTGATATGGAAGGTAAATGGGTATACCAGGTGAAGGATATTCCATATAAAGCACGTAAAAAATATTTGATCATAGATGATTCTTTTTTCTCGAGGGTACCCATCATGGGGACACACATAGATATTAAGTGCATCAAATTCTATTCCAAATAACTTGAATCATTGAATATTGTGAACATTAGATTCCCAATGTTTTGAGGGGGAAGAGTTTGATACACCCAATCAAGGTAAGGCATCCTCTTAGGTTGTACTGGTGTACATCATACATCCATATCTTCTCAATAAGATATAATTTTTTAATTTTTTTTCTAGGGAGGAATGGACAACTAGGTATAAGCTTGAGCAAGGGGAAGAATAGGTGGGATAGTTGTGGAATTTTTATTTTAATCAGGGTGGGTAACCTATTCGGGTGGTCTGTGAGGATGTGTCTTACATAGATCTAATTGTTTACAAAATTATGGTAATTCCTCATATGATTCTTATTTTGGGACCAAATATATTGTTTTTAAGTACAACACTATGAGAAGAATTTTCTCCTCTATTTCTGATATTGGGATAAACACTCTTTCTAGAGGTACGCTATCTAGTATCCTGAACTGATGCTCCACCTATATAATATATCTCAATGTAATGATTGCTTATATTAGTTCTAGATTTAGTTTTCTTATCTCCTTCATATCTTATTCTTCTAATAAAACATTTCATAAAGAGTCAAGAGTTCAAAAACATTGGGTGGTGGGTGATATAGGGCCCCATATTTACCCTTTTTATTTGTGGATGCACATTAAGGAGGAATTAGTATACCATGAAATCGAAACACCAACTCATAAAAGCCTCCATTTTTGTGAGTGCACACCATCTCTGATCATTCTGATGAGGACAATATTGCATATAGAAACCTCCTTTTATTATTCCTATGTATTGGCCTCATGTTATGCATCATCTTATAGGTTTGTGATAACAATAAACAATGATTTATAGAACATAAATAATGGACCATTAGTATCTGAGTGTTAGTAGGGTCATTTGTCACAGGTATATATGTATAATGAACTATGATTCCCTATATCAGATATACTCTTAAGAGGCGGGTTTTGTTTGTGCTTATCACTTGGCCCTATCTTCCACTCTGTTGGTCCTATTGGAATTATCTGATGAAGGGTGATATGAACGGAATCTGTGGATAATTTATCCTACATTTTGTAAGTGAGAAAATTGTATCATATGATAGGATAACCTAGGAAGATTTGTTTTATGGTGCTCCACATAAATGGGAAAATACCGAATTTTATTGAGGAGGAGGTGGAGGTAAAAACTCCCCTATTCTTATGGGTTAGGGAAACCCCAATTCTATTTTCACAACCTTTCAAGAGTGTTTTTTTATAATTAATGTTTTGTTAAAAAATACCAAAATATATAGGCTGGGTTTATCTTTTATTTTCAAGATTTCTAGTTCTACAAATTCTCTTTTGATATTATGAAGCTTTGTTCGAACTTGGGTTTTGAGCATTGTCTGATTTTAACATGATCAACCTGCTTCAAAAGATATATAGAATTTTTGATTATTTTATTCCCTTAATTGGGAGGCACTTTCAGTATTTTCATATACAAGATATAAGATTCTTTCTACAAGTTTCTCTATTCTTGGATGAAATCATAGTGATTCATTTAGTGATGGTTTTTTTAGAATAACATCTATTGTGAGGAGATACTATTTATGGTTGTTAGCTTGAGGCTATGAAATTAAATTATTTCACCATTAAAAAGATTCTTCAATCTAGGAATGAGGTTAAATGCAACCCCCATGTTCAGCTCATCCTCTTATATGAACACTGGATGGAGCATCATTTATTATAAGATGGAACTCTTTTAATGTATCAAGTCATGTGTGCTGAAGGGGTCCTTACTATTTTCCCAATATTGGGTGTCATGAAGAAAGGTGGTCATCCATGTAGATTTGTATGTGTATACCTTATATTAACTTAGAATATCATGGATATTGTTCATAAGTAAAGGGTTTTGTTATTAGGGGATAAAGAGTAGTCATTAAATCTTGGAAGATTTCGTGGACACATTCTCCAAATAACACCTCGGGAATGTTATTTTGAGGAGTGGATAAGGGACATGAAATGTATGGTATATTGTATTTATCCAAAAATAACCTCATTAGAAATAGGTATTCACTATATTTTTCAAGAGGATTATAAACCTGACTTGATGATATTTTAATTTTCCCCATTTCATTATTATAAAAAGCTGGGTTAGTATGGATTTCCTCTATCATATTGGAAGGAATGTGACCCAAGGGTGGTTTAGGGAATGGGAATTTCATTGGGTTTTCTACTTCATGAGTAATAATTCCACTTGTCAATGAAGATCCATTAGGAATGAATGGCATAAATTTCATGAAGTGCCTTGTTATATGAGGTCTTTTTCATAGTTGATTCTTCAAGGGGAGGACCTCCTTAATGAAATTATGTGTCACTGTAGAAAGGAACTCCGTAGTGAATACCATCATGAAAAGGAATAAAATCACATCATGATGTATACATGTATGGGGATTTCATAAAATGTATACCCTGGGCAGGACCTTTTGGGTAGACGATATTAAGTGGAGGGAGTTCATACCATTGGATCTTCTAGCCAAGAGGAGGGTTTCAACAGAGATCATCAGAATATTGACTCTCATGATTGATCATATTTATGGTATTATGTTTACCTTCATAATAATATTTCTTGGAAATACCTCTTTAATTTTTAGTATCAAATTAGTTGGAAGGACCTCAAAATTGAATCGATTGTTTCCCTAATTTGGTAACAAATGAATAGGACCCCGACCCACCATAGATAATTTTCAAAGATATTTATGAAAACAATAAATAATCATAAAGGTATTATATATTGGGACTTTATTTTTAAATATCCTTTCGTGAGGCTTCATTTTTTATGATATATTGTTGGAGAATGTGGCCACTTTATTTGTATAATGTATTTTTTATATTAGCGAACTTTTGGGTATATCCGATGTTTTTGCTTAATTTTTTGATATATTTATTAAATTTTGGTAGGTATTTATGCCTACCCTAGAGTATACACTAGGATTCAGCACTCACATCTTGTTTAAAAGTGGGTATGGCCCAAATTTCATTGTCTATTATCATGATATTTGGTCAACAACCCTCCTGGACAAGTGTAGGGATATGTTTCTACTCCAAAGTGGCCCTCCTATTATATTGATTAATCACCCCAGTGATATGTAAGTATTTGTGTGTATGAAACCCTTAAATGAGTACGATTTCCATTATTATATCATTAATTGTTTGTAATATGTGCGTGGGAGTTTTCATCTACCCTTTAATCATTTTCCTGTAATTTTGAGTGACTTCAGCTACCGAACAAGGATATATTACCATTATGATGTTAGGGTGGGGGTGTGGCCCTACTCTTATACTATGTGTATTGATTGTGTATACTTACACTATTCATGTGTGGAGGTAAAGATATTCCTCTACCCCCTATTTGATGTGGGGATTCGCTGGCTAGTTTCTCCAAATGTGTTCATAAAACTCTAGAAATCTTGATGGACAAAGGAATGCTTGTGCGCCTTCTAAAAATTTTCCACCTTGACTGAGAGAAGGGAATATCTGGGTGAAATAGAGTCATGGTTTGGTTCCCTATTTCTTGTTCACAACCAATGGAAGGATTCCATGAGAACCTGTGTTAGAGTGACCTGGGCTAGACTTCTTAGGTTTACACCCATATCATGTTAACAGTTCATTTCCATACATCATTTGTAAAATTGATTACTAGAAGAATCTATGTGGTGAGACCCATGGGTTATTGGAATGAATTCATTAGTGGCCTCCTCATCTGAATTCCTATGATAAGGGAGTAACTTGTCTTTTTCATTCTAGGTATATACTATTGAAACCATTTGAAGGGAAATTTTGTGTCATCACCTTCTTGGCCCACAGATATCACATAGTTGATGGTTGGTGGGGATTCATGAGATGGAGGGCTTGCATGTAACATCCCAGGTAAATGAAGAATAAGAGATTTTTATATTTATTAATATTTGTGAATTAAATATTAATTTTAGCTTAAAAGGGTTTCTATGTTCGATAGCATACCTGATACGCAACAACGGGTTTCTTTGGAATCTTACGTTGCACAATAATAATATAATATTATTATTTTAAAAGGTAGTTAACTCCTATAAATTGTATTAGAGGGAATGAAAAAAACTAACTATAATATGATTATACATGAATTTATATTTAACCAATAAAATTTAGAGGCTTAATATATGAATGAATCTAATTTTAAGCATAATTTACTTTAAAACGCTGATTTACCGCCTTTTAATGGAGAACCCTTTTTAAATATAGTTTTAGTCACTTTAATACATTATAATTGACCGAAAAAAATCCTTCTTTAGAATGGGTACATCAAAATTTACTTTGTGCAATTTTTTGGAATTTTTCAGATAATGTTCATTTTTTAATGAATAGTGAAAAATATTGTATTTTAATTCAAAAGTGCTTTTTAATATAATCTATTTATATGGTTAGATTATCATTTTAATTGGTTTTAAAGTGAAATAAAAATATATTTTGGCCATTTAATCCAATGTTTGTCATTGGAATTAATTTCACTTTGAAATTTGACATAAACAAGTATCAATCTTTTGATAGTTATTGTTTCTTAAAAACACACTATTTGTTTTAACAGTGGGAATTGATTTTTAAATTAATTATTGCCACTTAAATGTTTTGAAATTGGAAAAATTGACATTATTTTTGAATTCGGAATATCAAATATAGTTTAGGATTAATTTTTGGTATTTTTCTGAAAAACTTTAATTTTTGATTAATAGTGACACCACATAGTGATAGATAAAAAAAGTGACTTTTTCATTTAAATGAAATTTTACCACTTCTGTGAATTGAATTTGAAAAATCCGACATACATGGTTGTTATCAATAAGTAAAATGTGGTTCATTAAGATGAAAATAATTTTTGGTAAATAGTAACTTTTGACTTTTATTTACGGCGGTTAAAGATAAATAAGGTACTTCATGGTTAATAGAATATTATAATAATTCCAAATTACCTTAACACTTGTCCTAACCTTATTGGATGAGTCATGGAGGACCATGGTCATCTTTGGGTCGATTTAGGGACAACATTGATCCACTTGAGAGTGAAAATGACAATTTAGATTAATTAATTTAATGTAAAGTCAAAATTGACCTTAACAAAAATAATTTACTAATTAATTTTTATATTTTGATATATAAGTAATATTTTCTACTATAAATATTCATTGGAAATACAAAAAGATTTCCTACATGATAGTATTTTGTTTATAATTTTTAGACCTCGGATAAATTAAATTATTTATGACACAATAATGATGCAGTATTTACCTCATTAATAAATGATTAAAATGAATAAGATTATAATGATTAAAATATTATCCAAAACATGTTCAATTATGATTGGATGATTTTATTTCGGTTATGAGTCATCTTATCTTCGACCATAAGGATTTTTGGACCATTAGAAACCAAATATCATTATATTATAAAATAATATTTTCACACTTTCCAAAAGAGCCCCTATTGTCCCTTATAAAAGGAGACCACTTCTATGCAATTACTCACACCTATCAAGCATTTTGGATCATCCCAACTATGCCCAATTATTATCCCTACATCCCTCTCCTCCACTTAAAATCATTACCTTAGGCAGAAGGCACTTCAAGAAGTCATTTGGTTCAAACCAAAGGGAGTTACCCAAATTAAAGGTAATGGTTTCTCTTAAATTGTTTTCTTTCATTTTACTTCTCCAACCCCTGAAATCTTTTTATTTCTTTAATTTGTAACAACACCAGTATCCTCAATATACTAGGGTGTTTTTATAAGAAGGATTCGAACTACACTTACACACACCTACATTTAATGGATGAAGAACATAATGTTTCTGTGGATGACAAACGTATGCTTCACAAAACGATGATTGTTCAATTACATATTACCGCCACTTATGCTTCACAAAACGATGATTGTTCAATTACATATTACCGCCTCTCATGGTGGCCATTATCATGGAACTATATTTATATATGATATATATATTTTTTATTATTTCTTTAAGCTTCTGTACTTCCCTTTTATATCAAGCCTTTATGGTTTCCATAGTGGGTAAATACGATAATCTCATTTGAGGAAGTGCATACTACCGCCCCTCAATGTGATGTGATTCATTAATGCCTTATGTGGGACGTATAAATAATGGAGTTAATGATATTATATATGATATTATACTGTAATTATAATATACCAATGTATAACTATGTTTTATATCCATTTAAATATTAAATAGAAATCAAAGTAGCGTTCATGCGTACGTACGACTTACCGTCTACATGAACGGTGCATTTCATTTGTTACCTCTAAATGTTATGTACTATTATAAATACAAGAATATACTGGATATATATATGATATATATGATATATAGATCATGAATATAATTCTAGGTATAATGAACCTTTGACCACATGAACAACATGTAATTATAAGAAGTCCATTTTTGACATAAGTACCAAATATCGACAAAATGAACATTATTAACTTAAATGATTAAATAATGTTTATAACATTGTAAAAGATGATATAAAATGAATAATAAACTTGAAAAATGTTCTTAAGAAAAATGAAATTAAGTTTAGTTTATTATTCAGGTGATTAATGAACGATTGAGTCAAGTCGGGCACACGGTAATGGATCCGACCTCTCTCTTTCTTTTCAAGTACTCTCTTTTATGTCATTTAATTTATGCTCCATATTCTTATGTTGGAGTATGTCCTTTTAAATTCACCATACTGTAATTTGTATTTTCATATTATGAGAGACCCCCCTCTTACTCTCATCAATTCATTTTAAGAATTTTTAAGTGGCGCCATTACGCTGCCAATTTTTTGTAAGGAATTTTCTAATCTCACTTTTAATTCCGCGAGATTTCCATTATTCGACACTTATTAATTACATGTGGTGTATTTTGTACTTCCATTTCATTTATATTATCATGATTCTCTTTATAATCATGGTATTATGTGATTCATTTGGTGGTTATTAACTTTTTTTCATACGACTCAGTTGATTACAACGTGGTAAAGGGTTTCGTCTCACTTTTTATTCTCATGAGATTCATGCTATATTTGCCACTATTTTCTTTGTGTGGTGTATTAACTTCCCATGATTGTACTATTTGTGTAATATGCTCTCATTTATGAGTATTTAAATCTTCCTTTTATGATCCTTCTTTCATGTGGCATATGTTTTGTAAGTTACCAAATCGGTAAGGGAACTCCCTAACCCAATTTCCCTTCTTTGGGTTGATATTCTCTCTTTTTTTAATTATGTCATCCTATGAATATGTGTGAATGAACTCGGATTGTTTTACACTTAATATCAACTTAAATTGGGTGTATTTATATTTTTCACACATAATTATGAGATTGATTTATCCTTAATTTAAGGATTACATCTTTATAAGGGATTTTATCTCAATTTACATTTCCATTGAGGCTTCATTGTTGTTATGCACCAATTCACTCTTATATGGTGTATATACTATCTGTTGAAATATTATATCATGAATCCTTTTATTCTCATGATATTATAATGTTCTGATTAAAATTTCTTTATCAATTAATTGTATTGAAGCATCCCTCTTTTTGTTAAAAACTCTTTAACTAAAATATCGTTTTAAATGTTTTAAAGATTTATTCTTCTAAATATTTCTAATTAATGTCCATGTATTCAAAATGGGTTTAGGATTTATTTATATGTACATTAATTTTTTCAAATGATAATTCATTTAAAAGCTTCAAAGTGGTGTGTGACACTTTGATTCAAAAAGCACTTTTTAAAAGGTTTTGAAAATGATTTGATTAAACATTGTTTCTTTCAATATCATGATTTGATATATTGGAATGTGGAAATATTATCTATCCTTTATACATGTGTTATATGTTATGAGAATGTTATGGTTATTGGGCATTGTTTACGTATACAGGTGGTTCCAAGATAAACCTATGGCGGGTGAGCCTGAGATAGCTCTCCAATGCATTAGGTAACGTGACGGAGGTAAACACGAATGTTTCTCATAATTGATTTAGGGAATATACTGTGATGGGTATTCCAAAGTAACTCTCTATGTAGCTGTGATAGGTACAATGTAAGTATGGTATGGATTCCGCAAGTTACCTTTATGATTTATGATTTCTATGTGTCTTTAATAAATCTTATGATTTCATGAGGTAAGTAAAAGAGTTCATGTTTTGTATGTATTTATGAACAAATGATTTCATTCACTGTTTCATAACCCTTACTGAGCCTTTTATGCTCATTCCATGTTTTTAAATGTTTTCCACAAGACTTAAAGATGAATAGGGTCAAGGATGGGATCAAGGAAAAGCCATGCTATCTAAAACATGGAACTAGACATGTTTCTTTTTAAGAGTTTTTATATTATGAAAAAAATGTGTACTGAGTAGTAGTGTCTACTTGTAATATTCATGTTGTAATGTAATAGTTATGGCCTAAATCTCTTAAACTCTAAACCTGAAAAGATCCTCAATGTGAATTATTCATTCAATTAAATATTATTTAATGTTTAAGGCTGGGTCCTTATAGTTGGTATCAGAGGTCGGTTTAGTTAACTTTAGAGGTTAGGGTATTCTTTAAGCATAAGTGACATTACCATAATGGCTAGGATTTCAGAAAGAGTAATAGTTTTTAGATAAAGTGAATGGGTAAGTATATCTTAGTGGTTATCTTCCTCATTAGTACATGATGATTTTTTTGATATACTCACACAGACATTTTTGGGTTTAGTAAATGGATGGATCTAGCAGGCACCAAAGTGAGAATGGGTTTGAAGGAAACTGTGGTGGTTCTCTGATTAAGAGACTGGATGAAATGGGGGATTCAATGAGAAATCTCGTGGTTATTCTAAACCAACTATTAGGAGTCATGATCAACCACTTGAACCATGGTGAGTTCTTTAGTGCATCATGTACGGGAGAACCAACGCGACGTGGAAGTTCAGGTAATAATTATAAAGGTAACCATTAGGGTTTATATGATCATTACTTTTGAGGTATGTATGGGTTACTATATGTTATGATGGAATATGAATGAAATGAGATAAACTTGAGGTTAAATTATGTTATGGTTATTTTTGAAGATTTTATCGCTTTTTAGAGAGTGTTATAAGAATTATGTAGTTTTGGAAAAACGACAACACGTAGACCGTGTGACAACCTGTCGCAGCTAGGGGAATCAAACCCACAACCAAAGTGAGACTGGTATTTATCTCCTACCACTAGACTACGTGAATTCCCAGGTTAGTTTGACTAATTATTTTTAGTTAGATGATCTTATGAATCTAGAATAAGTTGATTTTTGGTTATCTATGGAAATTATTAACCTATCATGGAGGATATGTGATTAGGTTAACTACTTTTTAGTATGAGACTTTAAGAGTAACTGATGTTATTTGGAGATAAATGTTAAGGTTTATCTTGGAAGAGTATGTGAATAAATCCTTCAGAGATTTGGGTTTCAGTATTAGTTATGATTACTTTGAATAATTTTATGGATATATGTATATTGAATGGTCTTTGTTGAACTTTGGGTATTGTTTTACAAATATTAGTGATTAAGAATAGATTTTATTTTTATAAAGGGTTGTCCTTTTCTGGATTATCTGATCTTGTACTAAACTTTTTGGATTTGGTTTTTCATAAAGTCTAAAGACATTGAAAGTATATAGTTCTCTTTTGTGTATTAGGTTATTCTCAATAAGATTATTATAGTACTCTTAATGCGAACAAGTCTTCCTAAATACTCATCTTTTGGAGAAAATATGAGTTTGATTAAGGAATCTAGTAAATGTTTAAAGTCTACGTGACAAGTAAGTATGTTTCATTATGATTTAGTTAAGCTCAAAAATAAATTCCTCAATGAAGAGTAACTTAAAACAAAAAATGTGTCTGTTAACTTTTCCTTCTGGGAAATTGAATACCGTTTAACCCATTACAAGATTGTGATTTTCTTATGGTTAACTTTCTCCTAGACATGTTTATTATTACTCTCCCTCAGAACATGACCCTATGTTTTTTCCTCCATATCCATGTTTTCCTACACAGAATCCTAGTATGGTTTAACTTGGGTGACCTTTTTACTTCTCTTCAATTATATTAAAGTGATAGTTTTATTCACTCTCTTTCTGATGTGGGGCTTTTAATGATGTTTCCAAGCCCAGTTTTAAAATTGCGAGGACGCAATGCCCAAAAGGGGGGAAGGATGTAACATCCCAGGTAAATGAAGAATAAGATAATTTTATATTTATTAATATTTGTGAATTAAATATTAATTTTAGCTTAAATGGGTTGCTATGTTCAATAGCATGCCCGATATGCAACAATGGGTTTCTTTGGAATCTTACGTTGCACACTAATAATATAATATTATTATTCTAAACTGTAGTTAACTCCTATCCATTTTATTGGATGGAATGAAAAAAACTAACTATAATATGATTATACATGTATTTATATTTATCCAATAAATGTTAGAGGCTTAATATATGAATGAATCTAATTTTAAGCATAATTTACATTAAAACGCTGATTTACCGCCTTTTAATGGAGAACCCTTTTTAAATCTAGTTTTAGTCACTTTAATACATTCTAATTGACCAAATAAAATCCTTCTTTATAATGGGGACATCAAAATTTACCTTTTGCAATTTTTTGATATTTCTCCGATAAAGTTCATTTTTAATGAATAGTGAAAATATTGTATTTTAATTCAAAAGTGCTTTTCAATCTAATTTATTTATATGGTTAGATTATCTTTTTAATTGATTTTAAATTGAAATTAAAATATATTTTTACCATTTAATCCAATGATGGTCATTGGAATTAATTTCACTTTGAAATTGGACTTAAACAAGTATCAATCTTTTGATAGTTATTGTTTCTTAAAAACACGCTATTTGTTTTAAAAGCGGGAATTAATTTTTAAATTAATTAATGCCACTTCAATGTTTTGAAATTTTTAAAATAGAAATCATTTTTGAATTCGGCATATCAAATATTTCTTACGCTGAATTTTTTGTATTTTTCTAAAAAACATCAATTTTTGATGAATAGTGACCCCACTTAGTGGTAGTTAAAAAAGTGACTTTTTCATTTAAATGAAATTTTACCACATCTGTGAATTGAATTTCAAAAATCTGACAAACATGGTTATTATCAAGAAGTAAAATGTGGTTCATTAAGATGAAGATAATTTTTGGTGAATAGTAACTTTTGACTTTAATTTACCACGGTTAAAGATAAATAGTGTAATTCAAGGTTAAAATAATATTATAATAATTAAAAATTACCTTTACACTTTTACTAACCTTATTGGATGAGTCATGGCAGATCATGGGCATTTTGGGTCAATTTTGGGACCCCATTGATCCACTTGAGAGTGAAAATGACAATTTAGATTAATTAATTTAATGTAAAGTCAAAATTGACAATAACAAAAATAGTTTCGTAAGTAATTCTTATACAGTGATATATATGTCCTATTTTCGACTATAAATATTAATTGAGAAGATAAAAATATTTCCTACATGATAGTATTTTTTTTATAATTTTTAGACCTCGAATAAATTAAATTATTTATGACACAATAATGATGCAATATTTACCTCATTAATAAATGATTAAAATAAATAAGACTATAATGATTAAAATATTATCCAAAACATGTCGAATTATGATTGGATGATTTTATTTCAGTTATGAGTCTTCTTATCTTCGACGATAATGATTTTTGGACCATTAGAAACTGAATATCATTATATTATAAAATAATATTTTCACACTTTCCTAAAGAGCCCCTCCTCTCCCTTATAAGAACAGACCAATTCTATGCAATTAATCACACCTCTCAAGCCAGTTTTCTCATCCAAACTCTGCCCAATTAGGATCCATACATCCCTCTCCTCCTACTAAAATCCTTACCTTAGGCATAAGGCACTTCAATAAGTCCTTTGGTTCAAATCAAAGGGAGTTACCCAAATTAATGGTAACAATTTCTCTTAAATTGTTTTATTTTATTTTACTTCTCCAACCCCTAAACACTTTTTATTTATTTTATTTGTAACAAAAACACTATCCTCAATATACTAGGATGTTTTTATTATATGTATTCTAACTACACTTACACACACCTCCTTCTAATGGATAAAGAAGATAATGCTTCTGTGGATGGGAAACTGACGTCTCACAAAATGATTATTGTTCAATTACATCTTACCACATCTCATGGTGGCCATTGTGATGGAAATGTATTTATATATGATATATATTATTTTTATTATTTCTTTATGCTTCTGTACTTCCCTTTTATATCAAGCCTTTATGGTTTCCATAGTGGGTAAATACGATAATCTCATTTGAGGACGTGCGGACTACCGCCCCTCAATGTGATGTGATTCGTTAATGCCTTATGTGGGATGTATAAAGATGGAGTTAATGATATTATATATGATATTAAACTGGAATTATAATATACCTATGTGTCATTATGTTTTATTTCCATTAAAATATTAAATAGAAATGAAAGTGGCGTTAATGCGTACATACGGCTTACCGTCTCCATGAACGGTGCATTTAACTTCTTACCTCTAAATGTTATGTACTATTATAAATACAGGTATATACTGGATATATATATGATATATATGATATATAAATCATGAATATCATTCCGGATATATGGAACCTTTGACCACATGAACAACATGTAATTATAAGAAGTCCATTTTTGACTTAAGTACCAAATATCGACAGAACGAACATTATTAACTTAAATGATTAAATAATGATTATAACATTGTAATAAGTGATATAAAATGAATAATAAACTTGAAAAAGTTTCTTAAGAATAATGAAATTAACTTTAGATTATTATTCAGGAGATTAAAGAACAACCAAGTCAAGTCAGGCACGAGGTAAGGGATCTGACCTCTCTCTTTCTTTTCAAGTACTATTTTTTATGTCATTTAATTTATGCTCTATATTCTTATGTTGGAAGATGTTCTTTTAAATTCACCATACTGTAATTTTTATTTTCATATTATGAGAGACCTCCCTCTTTATAAGGCACCGGCCTTAAACCTTAATTAATATTGAATTAAATGAATAATTCATATTGAGGATCTTTTCAGATTTAGAGTTTTAGAGAATTAGAACATAACTATTACATCTCAAAAGATTTACAACGTAGACACTTCTACCATGTTTCCATAGAATAAAAAAACCCTTAAAAAGAAACATGTCTAGTTCCATGTTTTATATAGCATGACTTTCCCTTGATCCCATCCTTGACCCTATACCACATTAACTCCTGTGATAAACATTTCAAAAAAAACACGAGGTGAGCATAAAAAGCTCAGTAAGGGATACACAAAGAATAAAAAATGTTAGTTTATCAAAACAAAAAGTAAACCAAGCATACTTTATCAAAGTAATACTTTTATCCTTTATGAAGTAGTAAAAACTCTTCACTGAATAAAAGATCATTACTTACCCTTTTGTAACCAAAAGATTACCATAAAACACATATAAAGAACACATAACATATAAAGGTAACTTGGGACATAAACATACTTATGTGGAATAACCATACGGTCGACTTCCACACATATCACTTAATGGAATAGCCATACGGCCAACTTCCATACATACATAATGGAATACCCATACGGCCGACTTCCATACACAATGTATTGTAGGTTATAACTTAACCACCTGTCCTGGTATTCACGGAACCACCCATCATATGGTTTATCACGTAACCACCCATAAAATGTCCAAGTACCATAATAAATATCATAAGACATAAAACAAATATAATGGAAAGAAAACATTTCCACACTTTGATCACAATATATCACTTAAATATATTGACATAACAAATCCATTATAAAAACCATTTTCAATACCAAAATACATATAAGAGTATATGGTATTTATTTCATTTTAAAAAAAACATTACGGCTTGTTCAAGACGCCAAAGACCAAATAATACTCGTGGCGACGGAAAAGGTCGTTGTCACAGCGTAAGTTAAAATAAACATTCCTTTTTGTCGTTTTGTAAAACGCTTCGTAGAAAAAGATTCCTTTTGTATAACAGTAAAATTAAAAGGGTTTTATACACCGTATAAAAGGAAGTTGTGTATAAAACTAAATATTCATCAATGAAAGGAGATTGAGATGAAGTCCCTTACATCGGGTCCGACTTGACTCGATCGTTCTTTAACTTCCTGAATAATAAACATGAGTTAATTTATACATGATTGAGAACCTTTTTCAAGTTCATTATTACTTTTATATCAATTATTATCATGTTATAAACATTATGTAATCATTTATGTTAATAATGTTTGTTTTGTCGATATTTGGTTCTTAAGTCGAAAGTGGACTTCTTACAATTACATGTTGTTCGTGTGGTCAAAGGATCTTAATATGCAGAATGAAATTCTTGATTTGGATATCATATATATCATATATATATCCAGAATATACGTGTATTTATAATATTACATAATCATTTAGAGGTAAGAAATGAAATGCACAGGTCATGGTGACGGTAAGCCGTACGTAAGCATGAACGCTACTTTCATTTCTTTGTCATATTAATGGAATTAAAACTAAATGAGAGGTATGTATATTTTAATTCCAAAATTATATTCATAATTTATATGTAACATAAATTATATATATCCATTATAAATATGTACTTATAATAGTACATTACATTTGGGGATAAGAAATGAAATGCACCGTTCATGGAGACGGTAAGTCGTATGTACGCATGAACGCTACTTTCATTTCTATCTCATACATTAATGGAAAGAAATAATAATTATATAGAGGTATATTATAATTCCAGTATAATATAATATATAATATCATTAAATCCATCCTTTATACGTCCCACATATGGCATTAACGAATCACATCACTTTGAGGGGGCGGAAGTCCGCACTTCCTAAAATGAAATTATCGCGTTTACCCACAATGGAAACCATAAAGGTAAACCACAAATGAAAAATAAAGAATCATAAGGAAAAAATAAACATAATATATATCATATATAAATAGATTGACATCTTAATGGCCACCATTAAATTTGTTTAAAAGAAGATTGAACAATCATCAGTTCGTGAGGCAGAAATTCGCCAACCACAGAAACAATATGTTCTTTAACCATTATATGTAGATGTGTGTAAGTGTAGCTCGAAATCATCTTATAACAACATCCTAGTATATTTAATATACTGTAGTTGTTACAAAAGAAATGAATAAAAAGAGTTTAGGGGGTTGGAGAAGCAAAATAAAACAAAAGGACTCAAGTGAAGTCATTACCTTAAAATCGAGTAACTCCGTTTGGTTTGAGCTCAAAGGCTTCCTTGAGAAGACTTCTGCCCAAAGTGGGGCTTGAAGGAGTAAAAGAGGGATTTGGAGAGACAAAATGGGCAGGGTTTGGCCGAGCCAAAGTCTTTTCAAGTGTGGGTATGGTGGTAGAGGTGGGGGCCTTTTATAAGAGGAGAGGAGGGGCACTCTTTGAAAGTAAGTAAATGTTACTTTATTTTAGAATGGGTTTCGGATTTTAATGGTCCCACATTGATTTTTTTCGAGGATAAGGTGATAAGGGTTCTACATCCACCCATACAATAGGTTTTGGACATGTTTAGGTCATAGATTTTACATTATCATTTCATTTTATTTAAATCCTCTATTAATGAGCTAATCGCTGCATCATCATGATGTCATAAATAATTTAATTTATTTAATGTCTAAAAATTATAAAAGAAATATAATGATTTTGTAAATCCTTTTATCTTTCTAATGAATATTTATAGTCAAAATTCGGATTTTTATAACCCCATGAACAAATTGGTTTAGTAAAACAACTCATGTTTGTGACATTTTTATTTTAACATTAAATAAAAAGGTTTTAATGTCATTTTCCAACTAAAGTGGCTCCATGGGGTTCCCAAGTTGACCAATTTATTGTCTTGGTCGGTCATGACACATCCAATGAGGTTAGTACATGTTTCAAGTTCATTTCATATTATTAAAACATTACTTTTACCTTAAACTACACTAATTACCTCTAATCACGATTAAAGCTTAATAAGTTACTATTCACCAAAAAAAATTAATCTCATTGAACCAAATTTTAATTCTTAATGAAAACCATGTATGTTGGATTTTTGAAATTCAAAATACAGAGGTGGTAAAATTTCATTTAAACAAAAAATCAGTTTTTATAAGTACCACTTAGTGGTTTCACTATTCATCAAAAATTGATGTTTTTCAGAAAAATACCAAAACATCACCCTATCCTATATTTGATATTCCGAATTGAAAAATGAAGTCCATTTTAAAAAATTCAAAACATATTAGTTTCTTTAATTAATGTAATAATTAATTCCCATTGTCAGTGAAAATAGCATGTTTTTATGAAACAATAAGTATCAAAAGATTGACACTAGTTTAAGTCCGATTTCAAAGTGAAATTAATTCCAACGACCACTATTGGATTTAATGGTAAAAATATATTCTAATTTCAATTTAAAACCAATTAAAAAGATAATCTATTCCTACAAATAAATTATATTAAAAAGAGATTTTGAATTAAAATACAACATTTTACATTATTCATTAAAAAATTGAACTTTAACGGAAAAATACCAAAAATTGACACAAAGTAAATTTTGATGTCCCAATTCTAAAGAAGAGTTTTATTTGGTCCAAAATAATGTATAAGAGTGAAAAAAACTATATTTAATGATGGTTCTCCATCAAAAGGTGATAAGTGAACCTTTAGTGAAAATTAGGGTATAAATGCCTAAAATTGAATTCTTTCCATATTTTAAGCCTTTATCTTTTATTGGATAAATGTAAAAACATTTAAAAAACATATATAATCATATTCTAGTTATTTCTATACATTCCCGCCAGTACAACGGCTACATGTTAACTACCATTTAAAATAATATTATTATTTTACTAGTGTGCAACGTAAGTTTTCAAAGAAACTCATCGTTGCGTATCAAGTACGCTATCAAACATAGAAACCCCTTTTAATTAAAATTAATATTTAATTCACAAATATTAATAAATATGAAAATTTATTATTCTTTATTTACTTGGGATGTTACATCCTTCCCCCCTTTTGGGAATTGCTTCCTCGCAATTTTATTCCCTTATCAAAATAAGTGGGGGGTATTTATCCCTCATAGCATTTTCAGATTCCCACGTTGCCTCTTCAACAATATGGTTTTTTCACAAAAGATTTACCTTGTGAATTACCTTATTTCACAACACTTTCTTTCTTTGGTCAAGAATCTGGACCGGTTGTTCTTCTTAAGATAGGTTCTCTTCCAGCTGAACTACCTCTGGACTCAAAACATGAGATGGATCTGGAATATACTTCTTCAATATCGAAACATGAAAAACATTGTATACCTGAGATAAACTCGGAGGTATAGCCACTCGGTAAGTAACTGATCCAACTCTCTCCAGAATTTCATATGGTCCAATAAACCTTGGACTCAGTTGTCCTTTCTTACCAAATCTCATCACACTTTTCCATGGAAAAACCTTGAGAAAAACATGATCACCTACCTCGAAAGATAGATCCTTCATCCGGTTATCTGCATAAATCTTCTGCCTGATTTGAGCTGTTCTCATGTGTTTCTGAATCAACTGATCATTTTCTTCCATCTCTTCTACCAATTCTGGTCCCATCAACTTCCTTTCACCCACTTCATCCAAAAATGCTGGAGTTCGATACCGCTTCCCATATAATGCCTCAAATGGTGACATCTGTATACTGGATTGAAAAGTGTTATTATAAGAAAACTCATCCAAAGAAAGATGGTGGTCCCAACATCCTGATAATCCATCGAACAAGATCGTATCATATCCTCCAAGGTCTGAATTTCTCATTCTGACTGCCCATCTGATTGAGGATGAAACGATGAACAAAAATTTAATTCGGTACCCAACGACTTCTGAAGGCCTTTCCAAAAGTTAGAAGTGAACCTGGGATCACGGTCAGATAAAATAGAGAGGGGAACTCCATGTAACCTGACTATATCTTTAAGATACAAACGGGAAAGTTGATCTAGTGAAAATGTATCTTGTATAGCAAGTAAATGAGAAGCTTTAGTCAAGCGATCAACAATAACCCAGATTTCATTATTACCTCTAGATGTCTTGAGTAATCCCACGACAAAATCCATGGATATATTTTTCCATTTCCACTCTGGAACTGGTAAAGGCTGAAGCACCCCTTTCGGTAAATGCTGCTCTACTTTAACCTGCTGACAAGTCAAACACTTCACAGTAAAATCAGCAATTTCCCTTTTCATTCGATCCCACCAGTAATACTCCCGCATATCTCTGTCCATCTTAGTACAACCAGGATGAACAAAACGGGAGAACTATGAGCCTCACATAACAACTCATTCTTCAACTGTGAATCACAAGGCACACATAATCTCTTCCCAAACCTCAAAACACAATCATTGTCAATTTTGAATTCAGGAAACTTACCCTTCTGAACCAGCTCTACCTTTTTATGCAACTCGCTGTCTTGCTTCTGTGCTTGCTTAATTCTGTCTGATAGCAAAGATTTCACTGATACCTGAAACAAAACAGAAGGACAGCCTGCACCAACAACTTCTATGCCAAACATCATCAAATCCTTAACCAAAGGATCACGTTCCAAACACAAAATTTCTAATGAAGCATTACTTTTTCAACTCAATGCATCGGCCACTTTATTTTCTTTTCCTGGATGGTAATGAATTGTACAATCATAATCCTTGATTAATTCTAGCCATCTCCTCTGTCTCATGTTCAATTATTTCTTAGTGAATATATACTTTAAACTTTTGTGATTGGTATATATTTCACACTTTACTCCATACAAATGATGCATCCAAAATTTTAGATCAAAATCAACAACAGCTAATTCCAAATCATGTGTAGGGTAATTTACCTCATGAGTTTCAACTGTCGTGAAGCATAAGCAATTACCTGATCATTCTACATTAGGACGCAACCAAGCCCTTTCAATGAAGCATCACTGTAGATAACAAACTCACCATTCCTGGAAGGTAGTGCCAAAACTGGAGCATTCACCAATCTTCTTTTCAGTTCCTGAAAACAATCATCACATTCTTTTGTCCAGAAAAACTTAACACCCTTCCGAGTTAGCTTCGGCATTGGACTAGATAACTGTGAAAAATTTCTAACAAACCTTCCGTAATAGCCTACCAAACCAAGGAAGCTATGAAACTCAGTTAAATTTGTGGGTCTTGGATATTCTTCAACAACCTTTGTTTTTTCCGGATCAACAGTTATCCCATCTTTAGAAACAATATGACCAAGGAATGAAATTTTTTGCAACTAAATCTCACACTTTCTGAATATCCCATACAATTTATTTTCATTCAAGTTTTGAAAGATAACCCTTAAATGACTTTCATGATCCTCTTTACTTTTGGAAAACACCAAAATATCATCAATGAAAAAAACCAAAAATTTTCACTTGAGTCAATTGGGCCATCACTGCAACAAACTGTTTAGTTCTGATTCTGACCATCTCAGGATACTGATTTGAAAGGTCATTTCCCTATGTATGCCTTCCCAGAAAAGTGGTTCTATTTCCTCTATGAAAAACGATTCTTATCACTGAAATACCTTAGGCGAAGCAACATTGTAATCCGTAAATGCTAAATCATTTCAATCATACCATAAATTAAATTACAATTTAACACTTTTCTAACTCCTAAAGTTGTCTAAACATTCCTCTAATACCAACTATAAGGCCCCGACCTTAAACCTTACTTAATATTGAATTAATTGAATAATTCATATTGAGGATCTTTTCAGGTTTAGAGTATTAGAGAATTATAACATAACTATTACATCTCAAAAGATTTACAAAGTTGACACTTCTACCAAGTTTCCATAGAATAAAAAAAACTCATAAAAAGAAACATGTCTAGTTCCATTTTTTATATAGCATGACTTTCCCTTGATCCAATCCTTGACCCTATTCAACATTAAGTCCTATGAAAAACATTTCAAAAAAAACGTGGGGTGAGCATAAAAAGCTCAGTAAGGGATACACAAAGAATAAAAACTTTTAGTTTACCAAAACAAAAAGTAAACCATGTATACTTTATCAAAGTAATAATTTTCACCTTTATGAAGTAGTAAAAACTTTTCACTGAATAAAAGATAATCACTTACCCTTTTGTATCCAAAAGATTACCATAAAACCCATATAAAGAACACATAAAATATAAAGGTAACATGGGACATAAACATACTTAAGTGGAATAACCATACGGTCGACTTCCACGCATATCACTTAATGGAATAGCCATACGGCCAACATCCATACATACATAATGGAATATCCATATGGCCGACTTCTATACCCAATGAATTGGAGGTTATAACGTAACCACCCGTCCTGGTATTCACGGCACCACCCGTCATATGGTTTATCACGTAACCACCCGTCAAATGTCCAAGTACCATTATAAAAATCATAAGACATAAAACAAATATAATGGAAAGAAAACATTTCCACACATTGATCACAATATATCACTTAAATATATTGACATAACAAATCCATTATAAAAACCATTTTCAATATCAAAATACATAAAAGAGTTTATGGTATTTATTTCATTTTAAAAAAACATTAAGTCTTTTTCAGGAAGCCAAAGACCAAATAATACTGGCAGCGGAAGAAAGGGTCGTTTTCATCGCGTACGTTAAAATAAACATTCCTTTTTATCGTTTTGTAAAAAACATCGTAGAAAATGATTCCTTTTGTATAAAAGTAAAAGTCAAAGGGGTTTATACACCATATAAAAGGAAGTTGTGTATAAAATGAAATATGCCTCAAGGAAAGGAGATTGAGACGAAGTCCCTTACCTCAGGTCCGACATGAATCGATCATTCTTTAACATCCTGAATAATAAACGTGAGTTAATTTCTACATCATTAAGAACCTTTTTGAAGTTCATTATTACTTTTATATCACTTATTATCATGTTATAAACATTATGTAATCATTTAAGTTAATAATGTATGTTTTGTCGATATTTGGTTCTTAAGTCGAAAGTGGACTTCTTACAATTACATGTTGTTCATGTGGTCAAAGGTTCTTTATATCCAGAATGAAATTCATGATTTGGATATCATATATATCATATATATCCAGAATATACATGTATTTATAATATTACATAATCATTTAGAGGTAATAAATGAAATGCACCGTTCATGGAGACGGTAAGTCGTACGTACGCATGAACGCTACTTTCATTTCTTTGTCATATTAATGGAATTAAAACTAAATGAGAGGTATGTATATTTTAATTCCATAATTATATTCATAATATATATGTAACATACATTATATATATCCCTTATAAATATGTACTTATAATAGTACATTACATTTGGGGATAAGAAATGAAATCCACCGTTCATGGAGATGGTAAGCCGTACGTATGCATGAACGCTACTTTCATTTCAATCTCATATATTAATGTAATGAAATAATAATTATATATAGGTATATTATAATTCCAGTATAATATCATATATAATATCATTAAATTCATCCTTTATACGTCCCACGTATGGCATTAACAAATCACATCACTTTGAGGGGGCGGTAGTCCGCACTTCCTAAAATGAAATTATCGTGTTTACCCACAATGGAAACCATAAAGGTAAACCACAAATGAATAATAAATAAGCATAAGGAAAACATAAACATAATATATATCATATATAAATATAGTGACATCTTAATGACCACCATTAAAGATGTTTAAAAGAAGATTGAACAGTCATCGTTTCGTGAGGCAGAAATTCGCCAACCATAGAAACAGTATGTTCATTAACCATTAGATGTAGATGTGTGTAAGTGTAGCTAGAAATATTCTTTTAAAAACATCCTAGTATACTGGAGATACTGGAGTTGTTACAAAAGAAATTAATAAAAAGAGTTTAGGGGGTTGGATAAGCAAAATAAAACAAAAGGACTCAAGTGAAGACATTACCTTAAAATCGGGTAACTTCGTTTGGTTTGAGCTCAAAGGATTCCTTGGGAAGACTTATGCCCAAAGTGAGCCTTAAATTACTAATAGAGGTATGTGGAGAGACAAAATGGTCAGGGTTTTTCTGAGACAAAGTCTTTGTAAGTGTGGGTAAGGTGGTAGAGGTGGGGGCCTTTTATAAGAGGAGAGGAGGGGCACTCTTGGAATGTAAGGAAATGTTACTTTATTTTAGAATGCGTTTCTGATTGTAATGGTCCCAAATTAATTTTTTTCGATGATAAAGTGATAAGGGTTCTAAATACACCCATCCAATAGGTTCTGGACATGTTTAGGTCATATATTTTACATTATTATTTCATTTTATTTAAATCCTCTATTAATGAGGTAATCGCTGCATCATCATTATGTAATAAATAATTTAATTTATTTATTGTATAAAATTTATAAAATAGATATCATGATGTTGGAAATCTTTTTATATTTCTACTCAATATTTATAGTCAAAAATATGATTTTTATAACCCGATGTACAAATTATTTGAGTAAAACAACTCATGTTTGTGACATTTTTATATTAACATTAAATAAAAAGGTATTAATGTCATTTTCCAACTAAAGTGGCTCCATGGGGTCCCCAAGTTGACCCATGGATTGTATTGGTCGGACATGACACATTCAATGAGGTTAGGACATGTGTCAAGTTCATTTCATATTATTAAAACATTACTTTTACCTTAAACTACACTAATTACCTCTAATCGCGATTAAAGCTTAATAAGATACTATTCACCAAAAAATTATTTTAATCTCATTGAACCACATTTTACTTTTTAATGACAACCATTTATGTAAGATTTTTGAAATTAAAAACACAGAGGTGGTTAAATTTCATTTAAATGATAAATCAGTTTTATAAGTACCACTTAGTGGTTTCATTATTCCTCAAAAATTGAAGTTTTTCAGAAAAATACCAAAACTTCACCCTAAGCTATATTTGATATTCCAAATTCAAAAATGAAGTACATTTTACAAAATTCAAAAAATATTAGTTACATTAATTAATTTAATAATTAATTCCCACTGTCAGAGCAAATAGCGTGCTTCTATGAAACAATAAGTATCAAAATATTGACACTAGTTTAAGTCCGATTTCAAAGTGAAATTAATTACAACGACCACAATTCGATATAATGGTAAAAATATATTCTAATTTCACTTTAAAACCAATTCAAAATATAATCTAATCATATAAATGAATTATATTAAAAAGAGGTTTTTAATTAAAATAAAACATTTTACACTATTTATTAAAAAAATGATCTTTATCGGAAAAATATCATAAATTTACACAAAGTAAATTTTGATGTCCCAATTCTAAAGAAGAGTTTTATTTGGTACAAAATAATGTATAAGGGTGAACAAAAATATATTTAATGATGGTTCTCCATCAAAAGCTGATAAGTGAAACTTTAGTGAAAATTAGGGTATAAATGCCTAAAATTGAATTCTTTCCGTATTTTAAGCCTTTATCTTTTATTGGATAAATGTAAAAACATTTAAAAAATATATATTGTCATATTTTAGTTATTTCTGTCCATTCCTGCCAATATAACGACTACATGTTTACTACCATTTAAAATAATATTATTATATTACTAGTGTGCAACGTAAGTTTTCAAAGAAACTCATCGTTGCGTATCGAGTACGCTATCGAACATAGCAACCCCTTTTAATTAAAAATAATATTTAATTAGAAAATATTAATAAATATGAAAATTTAATATTCTTTATTTACCTAGGATGTTACACTCTTACTCTCATCAATTCATTTTATGAATTTTTAAGTGGCGTCGTTAGGCTGCCAAATTTTTGTAAGGGATTTTCTTATCTCACTTTGAATTCCATGAGATTTCCATTGTTTGCCACATATTCATTACATGTGGTGTATTGTGTACATCCATTATATATATATGATCATGATTCTCTTTATAATCATGGTATTTTGTGATTCATTTTGTGGTTATTAACTTTTTTTCATACGACTCAGTTGATTAGAACGTGGTAAAGGGTTTCATCTCACTTTTTTTTCTCTTGAGATTCATGCTATACTTGCCACTATTTTCTTTGTGTGTTGTATGTACTTCCCATTATTGTACTCTTTGTGTAATAAACTCTCATTTATGAGTATTTACATCTTCATTTTATGATCATTCTTTCATGAGGCATATGTTTTGTAAGTTACAAAATTGGTAAGGGAACTCCTTAACCCAATTTCCATTCTTTGGGTTGATATTCTCTATTTTTATTTATGTCATCCTATGAATATGTCTGAATGAACTTGGATTGTTGTAAACATAATATACACTTACATTGGGAGTATTTATATTTGTCACACATAATTATGAGATTGATTTATCCTTAATTTAAGGATTCCATCTTTATAAGGGATTTTATCTCAATTTACATTTCCATTGGGACTTCATTATTGTTATGAACTAATTCACTCTTATATGGTGTATATATTGTCCTTTGAAATATTATATCATGAATCCCTTTATTCCCATTATATTATAATGATCTGATTAAAATTTATTCTTTTATTAATTTTATTGAAGCATCCCTCTTTTTGTTAAAAACTCTTTAACTAAAATATCGTTTTAAATGTTTTAAAGATTTATTCTTCTAAATATTTCTAATTAATGTCCATGTTTTCAAAATGGCTTTTAGTATTTATTTATATGGACATTAATGTTTTCAAATGATAATTCATTTAAAATCTTCAAAGTGGTATGTGGCACTTTGATTCAAATAGCTCTTTTTAAATGGTTTTGAAAATGATTTGATTAAACAATGTTTATTTAAATATCTAGATTTGATATATTGGAATGTGGAAAAGTTATATGTACTTTATACATGTGTTATATCTTATGATTATGTTATGGGTATTGGGCATTGTTTGCATATACGTGTTGTTCCGTGATAAACCTAGGGCGGGTGAGCCCGAGATAGCTCTCCAATGCATTGGGTGATGTGAAGGAGGTAAACATGAATGTTTATCCTAAGAGATTAAGGAAATATACTGTGATGGGTATTTCAAAGTAACTCCCTATGTAGTTGTGATAGCTACAATGTAAGTATGGTATAGATTCCGCAAGTTACCTTTATGATTTATGATTTCTATGTGTCTTTCATAAATCTTATGATTTCATGAGGTAAGTAAAAGAGTTAATGTTTTGTATGTATTTATGAACAAATGTTCTCATTCACTATTTTATAACCCTTACTGAGCCTTTTATGCTCATCCCAAGTTTTGAAATGTTTTCCATAGGACTTAAAAATGAATAGGGTCAAGGATGGGATCAAGTAAAATCCATGATATCTAAAATATGGAACTAGACATGTTTCTTTTTAAGAGTTTTTATATTATGAAAAAATGGGTACTGAGAAGTAGTGTCTACTTGTAATATTAATGTTGTAATGTAATAGTTATGGCCTAAATCACTAAAACTATAATCCTGAAAAGATCCTCAATGTGAATTATTCATTTAATTCAATATTATGTAATGTTTAAGGCCGGGTCCTTATATTGCATGCATCCTCCATAGTCAACATAAAATCTTTGTGGTGGTAGTCATGGATTTCAACATTTGATACATTCTGTTAATGGAACTAAGTTGGTGATAACATCCGATGATTGGATGTGGATCCTTCATATACAATTTATGAATCATATGTCTTCTTAAACTAGAATGATTTTATTTGGATTTATGTGATTTTTGATGAAAGTTCATGGATATATATGATAAACATCAAGAAAACCCCATCAAAGCAGTATATTAATAAACAATCCCAATCATAATCAATTTCATTATATTTATGGTTACACTGATTTCATTTTCTGTGAGAGGAAAAGGGGCCTGACATGTGGGCGACAAAGTAATTTTGTTTATGTATTCATGTTGGGTTCACCATTTTTTCAATTTATGAACACAATGTGGGATATGAATGGAATTTTTTGGTTGTGGAGAAATGACCCTACATGATAGAAACATATTTCCATGTCCTTTTAAGGTGGTTTCTAGTGGGTTTCATTTAGGGAACTGAAAATACACAATGTTTCCCATATAATATAGGTTTCATGAAACATCTTTCAAAAGGAAGGTGTTCATTGGGAAATGGATCCAATGATGCTTAGGGACTCACATTGGTATAGATTATGGGAGTTAAATCTCATCACACATTTTGTGGAAATTATTACATATTTACAGACTCTCTTATAGATTCAAGACATATCAATCAATCCTTTATTAAATCCCAAATATTGAATGTGTTTCCCTTATATTACAAATCAAATATTATCATGTGTTTTATTTAGAATCAGCAGTATATATATATAGTTATCTTTAAATTGGGATATATGTATGTATTGGAGCTTCCCCAAAAATTATACAATTTGTTTATTGTTTATATATTCTTACTTCATTTATTATCATGATGCTATTTTTAAGTCACATAGCAGGGTGATCTAGAATTTATCAACTTCTAAGATGATATGATTTGTTTTTGTGTTGGGATCATGCTCAATAAAAGGGGTTAATATTCATCCCTTTAAAAAGAATCATAACCCGCATAGTTCAGTGCCACTAAATGGTACACATCATACCTTTTTTGTTCATGTAATGAGGGACAAACCCTATAGTTTAATGTCAGGAATCAAGGATGCCTCAGAAAAATCTTCATAGTTAAGGCTGGTGTGGTTCTTACACTGAAGAGGCCCAAGGGGCCCTAAAGTGATCTGACCTCCTTGGGAGGATATTTCCCCACTAAGAATATGGACCAAATAAAATTTAAGTGAATTTTGGGTGTCGTATTTGAACCTTAGAGAGGCTTCCATCATATAATGATTTGATAGGAACCAAACCAGATGTAGAATAGATGATTGGGGATTACACCAATGGAGGAGGCCAATTTCAACTTCATTGGGAATATGGCTCTATAACTATTGGGCTAACATAGATTATGTCCCTTTTATAAGTTGTATCATATGGACTATGGGCTATTGAGATGATGGTAACATGGTTTTGGGGAATACATTTAGTAGGAGGACCATGGAAAGGACATAGGAATATCTAAAAAGTAATATCAAGTTAGATAGGTATTTGATTGTCCAAATGTTGTGATCATCTCTAACCCTAGTCCCACATGAGTCGTTCTCGAAGAGAGAAACAAGAGGAATCGATAAAAATAGAAAACCATACAATATCTTTCTTCAGGTAGTGTTTTAGTATGAGGATATAGGAGGATGTGGAAAAAATGAAAGAATGAATATTGGATTACTATAGTAATGATTACAAAGGGATATATTTACTCCTCGTCTGTTGGTAGATGAGAGTGATGTCTTGGCAGTGAAGTTAGGGAGAGAGAAATTGATTAGATGTTCTTGTATCCTATATTGTTTTCAATCATGGGGTCTCTCCATTAATCATAATGTCACGAACCTTGTTACAACAGAAATTTATATTTGAAAAAACATTTAGGATCTCACATATTAGGTAGGATAGATGAAGGACCTCCATTACAATGAGAATTTATAATTTATAGGTCCCACGTAATTTCCATCTGATCTGATCAAACATTCCTGGAGGCTTTGGGGATTTCCCTGTCCTTTTACCCTTAAAATTTAATAATACAATGAAATATGCTCCTTGTAATTGGATTTAGGAAATTGGGCTCAAATGATGGCGTGTTGATGTGTGTCCGGGGTGAGAAGAACGTGGAACATACATGTGAGTCATGGGTGAAATAAAGGTGGAACATACATACAAGGCATGAGAGAGATAAACATTCATCAAATAGAGTAGACCTGGGTGAGATTAAGTTCACATTGGATGATGTAAAACCTAGGTAACAACACTTGGGTGATGTCATGTTCTTGAATTCAAGGCTATACTCAAGCGTCATTGTATGAATGGCGATCATGTTTCATGTACTGTATGATTATTTCTCCCCTATGGTTTTGAGAAGGTGGTGTTTCTACTCAGGTTTATTGGTATTCTTGACCATCACGGACCTCAATACATTTATCTCAACTAATTTTCCCTTATTTGTAGGATTAAGGCATTACCAAGAGGTTTTAGAGGACTTGGGTGAGGGACTTGTTAAAGAAGATCATTAAGACTTCTCTTCGTCTTTCATTAATGTAAAATTAGAAGAATAGGGACATGTTTGTACGAAAAATAGAGACACTATGAAAGGGAGGCCACCTTATAAGTCTATCATGCATGATTGTTGTGAATGTGTCTCATTCCAGTCCCTTGATCAAGCATTGGGCAATCTTACAAGGTCACTTAAGTAGGTCCTATATGATCCTCTTATTTTTTAGGTGGGGTAAATATAGGTACCCCTCGGTGAGTTCTTTAAATATCATTCTCTTCTTTAATACTTTATTTAGTATCCATTAAATATTTTCATCCCCAAGTAAAAAAATGATTCTTATATGATATTTTATCTTTAAAAACGAAGATAGTATTGTAAAAATTAATTTAATTTTTTTTGGAAAAAATGTGGAAACTTCTACTAGAAAAATGTTGTATTTCAAGAAAAAAATCATTTTCATTTATAGGTTCTTATTTTAATTTACATCAGCTGTTAACCATTTATTTTTTTATAAATGTGTAAACCATATGAGTTTAATTACTTATTTAGTCATATTCATACCCACGAACTTAACTATAAAGTTATAATTATGATGTTTAAAAAATAATATTTTAATAAAATATCATTTTTCATTTATAAATGGTGTTGTGTGCATCAGAAGATATTGAAGTTATTTAATTTATTTGAATATGAAAATATTCTAAATTATGAGGTTCCTACAACTTACACTGAAAAGGCTTCTCTCATACTATAATCTTGTCCCATTATACATGTCTTGACATCTCATCCACTGTTTTAGAAGGAATATTCCCCTTTAATAAATATAAAAGTAAATTTTCAAAGACAAAAATTAACATGTTCATTGTATCTAGTAATCGAATCCATGAAAATAATTGCAAAAAACCCTATCACCTACAATTTATTGAATCTCTACACATTTTCAAATCTAGAAACCACCATCATAATTTCAGTATAGACTAGAATAAAATCCACTATTCTTCCCAGGTTTATATTGATAAATTATAGGTCAGAAGAGAACATAATTAGTAAGTCTAGCATAGAGTCCACATGAGAAGATATAAATTAATGGGATAATACTATATTAATAAAAAAAATAAATAGGAATGAAGAAAAAAAATGGGCATTTCTATATTGAGGGTATGTATCCCCCATCAGCTGAATCCTGACCAACCACAGAATCCCTACAGAAAACCAACCCCTGACATCCCAGAGGCTCATGAATCACCTGATTCACCAACTCATGTGGGTTCTATACATAATACATATGCCCTTAATCCACATTGTTGTCTTATTTTTTGTGTGAAACCATGAATATTTTTTATAGAAAAACAATAGACATCTAGTATTTCAACATTTGTAAAAATTGTTGAGTGAAATAGAAAATTACATGACATAATCCACTTTCCACCCCAAATTATTACACTTATAAAATTCATCACCCATAGAGGGATTCAAGTAACCACTTCTCTAATATGACTATTAACCACCATGGTAGATTCTATCTCTAGACATTATTTTTTACACTAATAATATGGAAATATAACCGCACTAGAGAAAGAACCAATAAATCTACAAATAGTGTGAATAATACTGGAAACGCTTTCTCCCATGATTCCCTTCGATATAATCATCACCTTATAAATCACTATAGAATATTTTATCATATCTATGTTACTAACCAATAGTTTCAACATTGGATGAAGGTTGATCTCAAACTTTTATACTTCTAATTATCATTCATTTCAAGGTGTAATTCAAATCAACTTGGAGAAATGTACTGAATATATAAAAAGTATAATCATCTCCTTCTAGAGTTACATGTAATCCTCTTTGTGGTCCCACATCAGTGTATCATTGAATAACTCCTTGAGGGAGAGGTCCTTGTAGGTCATCCTAGTTATCCCTTCATGACTACTAGAATGAATCATAGCATCCCATGATATCCAATATATTCCTAAAATCTTGAAGGTCATACGATTTACCATATGATCTTTTGGGGTCTCTATTAGGTCACAAATTCTCTCAATGATCCATAACCAATCCTTTGTATCCTAAGGGCCTCTAAATCCCTGTATGGATGCATTAAGATGGAGCTGGAGGTCATGGGTATGGATGACCATTTTCATCTGATCCATGTGGTAACCTCTTCCCTATATAATAACTAGATAAAAGAGTCTTTGTTGGACTTGTTTTATTTCTTAATGTGCTTGGAAAATAAATTGATAAATATAGATTTCATCCTCCTAACAATTAATGGTGCAACTGGACACACAAGACGTATATGATATGAAATTTCCTGAAATTATTAAACAATCCTTAATGAAATCCAACAACTTGAACATGAATACAATCAAAAAACTTCTACCAAACATAGGGGTTCACAACAAGGTGAAACCTATGAGGATACCCATAAAAACAGGGCATTGCCCCCTAAACACTTCTCATTGACCAAGACATGCATTTTGTACCTACACATTATTCACAACAATATATATAAATTAAAAAATAAAATACTCAGGCTCAAATAAATAATTTAAGAAATAATGAACTAACCGTACTTATCAAAATTTTAATAGGAATTTTATTATTTTTTATTTATCTAATGCATGAAATATGCATATGGAATGTGATCATACATGCCTAAACATTATGCATGAAAGAAAACCAATTCCTCTAAATTAGTATACCAATATCATGTTAATCAACCAAGGAGAATTTAAATCAATGGTAATATAGATAAATATGAAAGTAAATTCACAGTTTATGGAAAGTCAGATGTACAATATATAGTTCTCATCAATTGCTGCTATAATTACCTTTAGAATGTCCCAAAAAACTTATCTGATGTCTACCATGTCCAATGTAAATGAAAAGATAAGAAACACATTAGTGAACCTGGTTCTATGATACCATTTTGTAACACCCCATCCTGAACTACCAGGTTTAATATAGAATTACCCATGATCTCATACATTCCTCCCCATACAAAATTGGTTTTAACTATAAGTGAGGTCCAAAGAGGAATTGTGGGGAGAATATTCCCCCAATACAAGGTAAACTTCATTGTTTCAAAATGGATATGATAAGAATAATGAATAAATAAATAGACATATGCAAAGAAGAATCATACAATTAGTACAAATTAATGAAGTATCACAAAGGCATGTCAAACACATAATTTAAATATAAGATAAGGGATCCCCCAGAGTTTATGGAACAAAGAATTAGTTAAAGTAACTAACTAAGAAAAATATAAAATTTTCATCCCCAATTCTATCATGAAATTTTTGTATTCTCTTGCACAACTTACCCAATTTTTCACCATTGGTCCATTACCCTTCACTGGATACCATGTCCTAGAATCTACATGCATACTGAAATACCTGAGTGTAGTGTAAGTACAATACTCCATAGGAGACCACAAATATCACTTAGAAATAGTAAATAAGATATTCTAGTTTATTATATAAAAGAAAATATAATAAATATAATAATCAAGTATATCACAGAAACATAATATATATATGTTGGGTCTTTAGAGACATGATCCACCTATATTATCTCTGTGGTAGAGAAGTACATAAATTATCCTCCTGAAGAATCTCCCTTTATGGGTAGTCTAAAAACCATTCTAATACATTCCCCATGAAGGGATATCCAAAGTTCATGAAGACCAAACATCTGACACATCCCCCTCAAGGGACAGTCCATATGGTGTAGCCTACACACTATAATATAATATAGATGAATGGAAGATACAATACATGATACAAATGACATATCAAACATCACAATATATCAAATAAATAATAATCATCAAAATAATATGTAATAAACAATAATCCTATGTATTATAGGGCTACACTTGCACAACTCATGTGATCAAGAATAAAATTGAGTTATCATGGGGCACACACACATTCCAACCCTCATTCCATGATCCTGTATAAAACATGTTCTAATTTCAAGGGATTTATACCTTAGGTGAAACAAATATAGATGGATATGGACATTTTCCAATTACATATACACCACTAAATCCTATAAAATTTCCTAATTCAATATGGTATTGATAACATGGATCTTGTTTGAGGAGAAACTACACCCTAAAGTTGGTTCAAGAGCAAACATATCCAATAAGACCAGCTTTCGACAATGATCTAGGTCTGATTGACAATCATATGATAATTCCATTAATTTAAGTTTCAATTATATCAGTTATAATAAACCTTTTTTATAACATGACCAAACATCATGATCCAATCATGAAATATAAGATCAATTTATTTTTAATCTAGGATAATAGAATGGGGTAAATGTAGAATGAGTAAGAACTCGTTAGTCTAGAAACGCAGAATTGAACCATTATTCAGGTGTCAATTGATGGAGACAGAAGAGAGGAGTGGGATACAAAATCACATAGAGAGAGAATAGTTTTCCGAATAGAGGGAATGTAGAAAAATGATAAAGGTAATGAGTACTAGATCATTTAACCTTCTGGAACAAATTTAATTCATGATGTGAATTATGATTTCATGTTATGAATTCTTGGGATGCTTGATATGCTAAAAAATAAATCACCTCAGTTTAAAATCAAAAAAATTACTATTCATATCATGATTATAAATTCATTTTTTGAAAAACATTTAACATAATAAATTATATTCATGGATTATTCCGATAATATATTCACATCATAAATATTCATTCACTGTGTGAATGAACTCCTATAGCTAGTTGTCAGTTTGAAAGTTATTTTGTCTCCAAACACTTGTATCTTTATTTAATTTATTTAATTACACCATTTATGATGAAAAAACATTTAACAAGTAGTACCTTGAAATTGAGGACGTTTCACATTGTTTCTATAAATAGTTTTCAAATCATTCAACTAATGATTCCCACATAGGGTCACTCCCATGATTTTTTCTAAGACTCACCTAATCTATCCCAAATCATGAAATACCCATGCATAGTAAGAATGAACATACAAGAAGAACAATATTATATCGTATTTAAGGGTCCCTACACTATTTATAGTAATTCACATAAACTAAGCCATGTTTCACTAGGGAACGTATATAGTTTCTTCCATATAGTTTTTCAAATCGTGTAGCAGGTGTTTAATAAAATCATTTATTATAATTAATTTTCTATACTTTTCAATATTTTGGCCAGTTTTGGCCAAAAAATGATAAAAAATATAATAATTGACAAATATAAATATGAAACCAATGGTTAGGGTGTAAAATTTTTAGGTGAATTGCGGGATCTAAATTAGAGTTTTTGTACTCTAAAGGGAGTAGAATGTAACACTATATAAATTTATAGGGATAGAAGTCTAAATAT
The DNA here is from genome assembly GCA_963277665.1 of Viscum album. Classification (NCBI taxonomy): domain Eukaryota; kingdom Viridiplantae; phylum Streptophyta; class Magnoliopsida; order Santalales; family Viscaceae; genus Viscum; species Viscum album. The sequence continues at coordinate 2,042,076,025 of OY728126.1, read as the reverse complement.
TACTACCTAGTTCAACATGGTGCACATTTTATTTTGTGGGCCTAACTGATTAGAATTACATAGTTAACAGAGAATATCTTATAGTGGTGTCAGGATAAGTGACCTCATAGTATTTCTCTAGGATTTTTTTTTGTGATTGGGGAAAATACACACAAAAAAAATGATTTGTACTATGAATAAATTAGTTAGTCAGATGACACATTTGGTCACATGGGTGGACCCCATGTAGGAAAAACATACGAGTTTAGTTAAATTTATGGCTCTTGGTTGTCCTAGGCCTAATGGAAATATAATAATGGAATCATTCCTATGTTGTTAGTAGGGTTCAATAGTTATAGACAAGGAATTATATGGTCGTTAAAGGGAATTTTTATAGATAAGAAGTGTCTTTGAAACTACTATATTACATGAGAGGAAATTTCAAAGGGGAAAATATCCTACATCATGTTTTCTAAAACAGTGTTCTGATAGTGTTATAGTTCTTTTTGGTCATCATGAGAATTATTAGGTGGTGGAAATATGGGATAAGAACATGGATCTCGTTACTTCATTTGTGGAGATAAATGAAGAACATGATGTGTGGAGGTAAGTCTGAAGGAGTTGATGTGCATTGATTCAGGGTACTCATGGCTATATTCACAAGGGAAGGATAGTGTTCAACACTCATAAATTTAATATCGATTTCATAATATGATGTAGCTTATTGAGATATAGGGAATGTTCGATGACATGAAAAATAATCCTCCATAAATTTCACAATACTTGGATGCATTTTCAAAGGGGATGAAAAACTTTGTTGGTAAAGAGGGGTTCTAGTTAGTTCCCTTAATGAAATTAAGGTATTAGAAATGCTACTATCATACACAACATCTTATGTTTGTAATAAATCTTATTCATTTCGTGATGACTTTTTAATTTTAATAAATATTGTGCGGATTTGGATTATGTAAATGTATTTTCATATTCTGATCATTGATTATTTCATTGCAATATTTTCCATTTTTGGTTTATATTGAATAAGGGTGGTCTTATATTTTCTGAACCCATTGTCCTTGTATACCATCATTAATTTCATTATTTCATTGGATACGGGTATTTGAATGATTGTATTTCCTATTGTGATTATTATTAAACATATTATTTTGTGATAAGAATAATATAAAATGGTTGTTCAGAAATTATTCACCTAGAAAAATATTCAATGGTGGCCAATGATATGGGGATCAGAGTTACTAAAACCAAAAATAATGGTTATCCATGCCCTTGATAATTGAGGAATTCATAAGTAGACAGAGTGGTGGTAGGGATGGATAATATCCCCATGGAGGTGGAATTATAAGTGGCATATGTATCCCATGTCAATGTTAAGGATGACAGTAGATACAAAAGGCATTAATTAGGTTTTAAATGGTGGTGGATAGACTGGATGAGGGAGTGGTGGTGTGAATCGTGTTTAATTGGAGATAGAAATGTCAAATGAGATAATAAATATCAATGGTTGGGTTTAGATATAGGTTTGATGTGAGATGAGGGAAGGGGAAGAGGTGTATGATATCTTAGACTTGGTAGTTTCTAGAAACTCAATAGAGGTGAAGAAATAGAAGGTGTTTCATAAGAGATTCTCTACAATAGATAAGGATTTTAATAGTGGTATAATTCACTTATATCAGTTTTTAACATGAACTGATGTTACTTGACCTGTTAAAATAAAGACACTTTTATAAATGATAAAAAAGAACTGATAAAAGAAACATTTATCAGTGCTAATAGAATAGTTTTTTAAATTTTACCTTTATTATTTTGTTTTATAATACTAATAACGGATTCCATTATCAAATTATCAGTTACATAAATAATGTAACCTTTTATTAGTGAAAAAGTAAGCACTGAAAAAGGAGGATTTTATCTGTACGACACTTATTCCATCTAAAGTCCATCATTGGTTATTTTATTACTCTAGTGGATATATAAATAACACTCTCTGAATGCTAGTAAAATAAAAAAAAAATAAATTATGGAAATTTAAAACATCTATATAATAGTTAATATATTTTCATTTGTTCATTATTTCAATTTAAATGATTGATTAATAAAATTTAGTATAAAAACATACGTGGATCTAATATTCCATATCAAACAAAATCAATTACTACAAATATAAAAAAATAAACAGAAATCATTCACCTATAATCAAACCAGCCTAATACAAAATAATTATCTGTATATTTTGAAAGCAATTCTTTTTTAAGAATAGTATCAAAAAATATAATCATAATATCATATAATCTATGATAAATTTCAATTGGAATTATATGATTTTACTTTTTAAAAGTTAAAATTGAGAAATTGAATGTTATTATAATGTTTTGTGAAAATAAAATTTCTTTCCTAATTTTTTAGTATGATATATGAATTTTTAACTAAAATGTGATATTAAATGAGTACATGCACTTTTAGTCATACAGTCCACACCATGATTCAGATTGACATGAGGTTAATTACTATATTTCAAAGATGAATTTTAAATAATATTTATAATTTATCAAGATAATTTGAGATCAATTTATTTATTTTGAGTATGTGACATAATTTTTTCAACAAATATTTAAATTTTAAATTAATATAAAAAAATTCGGTCATAATGGCCAAATTGTGTGTCGGATAAATATGTGGAAAATTACTACACTTAAAAAGTGAATTATATAACATTATAAAAAAATTTCATGAAAATACAAGGAATTGTTTTCATTTTTATGTTGGTGATAAAAATTTATGACTTAAAAGACACTTTTAAATGAAATCATACATTTATAATCATACTCAACTAACTATATTTCATATTAATGTGATGTTAATTCCAACACTTGAAAAATTAATTAATGATTTTTTTCTAAAGAATCAAGATAATCCCTGGTTTTGAGTATTTGAAATGAATTTTAAAATTAAATTTCACTTTTAAATTTAAACACTAGTCATATATGTTACATCATGTTTTGGATTTACATGAGGTTACTTCATAAAAGTAAAAAAATAATAAATGATCATTTTTCTTTTGTTTTTTTGGAAATAAGAGTTTGATTAATTGGTATTGAGTATGTGATTTTTGTTTTAACTAAAATGTAATTTTTAAATGATAATATCCACTTCCATTCATACTTGCCACATGAATTTTCAGATTCACATAGATTTCATTTCTACATAAAATAAATTACATATAAACATTTTTTCTAAAATCATAAAACAATCTGTTGGTTTTTTATCATTTTTGTGTAATTGACATGTTTTCAAAACTAAAATGTTTGTTATAAAAAACAACAAAAAAATTCATTCATATCATCGACAACATGTATTGGATGGACTTGAGAATAATTAATACACATGAAAAAGTAATTACGGAACATTGGTAAAATGTATCAATAATGTTTGGATATATTTTCTTGGTTTTTAGTATGTTACATTATTTTTGAAATAAAATCAAAAATATTAAACAAAAACATACACCTTAATTCATAAAAGAATTCACTATATATCAAACTGATATGAGGTTAAAAACTACATGAAAACAATGAATAACTACTAATTTTCCTAAGGAATCATGATAATTTGATCATGTTTTCTTAGTTTTGAATATGTGACATGTATTTTGAAATAAAATTTTACTTTTAAATTTAATACATTAAAATTCAATCATATCGGACACACTATGTGTTGGATTGAAGTATTAATAATTCTTATATGTCAAAAATAAATTCTAAATATATACCCTTCAATATAAAGAAATTAATGTTATGTTTTCTCATTTTTTAGGATGAAAAATGAATTTGGAAATAAATTGTCACTTTTGAAATTAAAATGAACATGTTTAGTCATTTTAGACTAATTATATGTCAGATTTATGTGAGATCAATTCATTCATTTCAAAAATTAATTATGGATTATTTTATTACATTATTAAAAAACATATGTGTATATTTTCTCATTTTTTTAGTAATAGACACGTTTTTTGTACTAAATTGTCACTTTTAAATAAAAACAAAAACATTATATCCTAAAACCACTCAACATGGGCCATAATGATAATAGGAAAATTCTCACATGTCAAAACTAAATAACAATTAATATTCCTGATGATCCATGATTATACGAGATCATTTTCTTTTATTGGATTAGGCGACACATGTTTTTGAACTACAAATTAACTTTTAAATTTTAATCATGAGATTTTAGTCATACTATCCAAATTTTGTTATGGATTATATTATACATAATTCTTATATAAGAAAAAAGAATGAATCAACTTTTCTCTAAATTATAAAAACAATATGAGTGTGTTTTCTAGGTTTTCGGTATACAGATTATGTTTTGAACTGAATTTCTCTTTTAAACATAAAATATGCACAATCTGAAAATTCTTCCACACAGTGTGTCAGATTGATAAAAAATGATATCTCAAGTGTCCCTAATGAATTATAAATCATTATTATAAGTTATTGAGACAATATAATCTAGGTTTCCCATTTTTGAAAATGTGAAATTCATTTTGTACAAAAATTTCACTTTTAAAAGAAAACACCCAATATCATATACAAAGATTCTTTTTATGTGTTTGATTTCTAAATTGTTAATTATTACATTCCATTATTCAATAACCAATCATTTTCCTAAATAATCAATGAAATATGAGTATATTTTCTCAATTTTTAGCATGTGATGTGTGTTTATAATCTAAACATTACTTTTATATTGAAAACAACCAATAGATTTACCCTATTCAAGACAACTGTATTAATATATTTATCACATTGAAGGAGGTATGTTCTAAAGGCAATTTAATTTGATTCAATTTTTATATTTCATATTATATGACATACATATATCATAAGACATTATTTCAGGCCAGTACAAATAAATATAGTAATATATGACATTCTATATTGTAAGACATGATCTTATTCAAGTCATAATATAATAATTGCCCTATATTAAGGATTTATATTTGATGTAATGATTGTATATTTGAGACATAAACAAACGAAATAATACAATTTATCATTTATCATTAGGGATGTATTCCATGTTTATATATCATTAATGAGTAATTTTATATGATTTAATAAATGAGAGATTCGTTAATGAAAGAATTGTATGAATTTAATGAAATTTACATATAGTTAATTAATTAACTCATATTTTAAAATTTAATGCACATAAAATCAAGAAGAATTATTTGGAGATTCATTACTATCCTACTACTATGTGATGGGGTTTGTTCTTTCTCATTCAAACATAATAAAAACTCCCTCCAACTGAATCTATGTATCTTCCTCTGTGTATTCACAATTAGGTGTAAGCAAGTCATGGTGAGAAGATGAATCTCAGCAGACCATTGTATGGTTTAACATCCCATGGATACCTCTAATGGAGGAATTTCCTAGGTATACCACATGGTGATCTTTATCAAACCCATCAAATAATCATTTAATATGGTACATTTTTTTGTAATAGTTTAACGTAAATAATCAAAGATTATTCAATTCCAATTTATTCATGATTTCATTTATCTACCATAGTGACCGTTGATGATGATTTCATTAATAAAATATATGATTTTTAACATTATTTTTTGGTATCTTCAAACCCAATACATAAATAAGCCTAAATATAAAAAATTATTAACTTTAAAAATAACATGAGTTTTTTATCTCATGTCTATGACATTACTATATTTTTTTTTCTAAAATAATAGTATAAATACACTATTTTATCCCCTCTAATATGGAATCCTTTTTAATATAATGTTAGTTTATATAAATAAATCATAAAATTATATAATAATTTATTAAATAAGTAATAGATAATAAAACTATTCATTATCTCTACAAAGTAAAACCATACAAACGTGATAAGAAATCACCTCTTCATGATGTATTTACACATTCTAACACAATGTAAACTTCCCAATTATTCCTAAACAAATCAATTTTATTATTTATATATTTATATACTATATATATTTCTGTTAGTTTTTTAAAAAATATAAATAAATTAGAATTTGATAAAAAAATTACTAAAATTATAATTATATTCTGAAAAAACTATTAAAGGATCCTAATATTTGGGTGTAATATTATACATATCATATATTTAAAATTATAATAACTATAATATATGTTATTACTTTTTCTTTAAACTATAGAGACATTGATAAAAATAAGTACAGTATTTTGATATATTTTTTATAGTGAAGTCTTATTATATATATCCTAATATGTATCCAATTGTATAAATATATATTCTTGTTTTGATAAATTTAAAACTATATACCATGGTATTTAGGATAAATAACCACCACCCAATCATATCCAAATACTTTTTAAACCAAAAATTTTGATGTTTATTTGTAAAATAATGAAATAGTTTATTTAAAATTCCAAAAGAACAATATGTGGGGTCATTTTTTTTGGATATTTATGAATTCTATCCAAAAAAATATATCATTGGAGAAACCAAATTGATCATAATGATAATACACTAATACTAAGGAAACAAAAATGAAGAGGGAATTAAAAAAATGTTAACAAATTTTATACAATTATACTATATTGTTTTTTCAGTAATCATATGTATCAAGAAGAGAATGTAGTGTGTTAGTTTCTTTTCAAACATTGCGTCTTATTATTAAACTCATGATAAATTTTCATATTCCTCCATTGATTTATTTTGCGTATGAATTGAAAGAGGGCTAATGAATCCAAATATTTCCTAACAAGTTTTTCCCTTCGCATTTGTGTTATATATATTCATATAAAAAATATGAATAGAATTTAGCTGTAATAAAAATATTAAACCACTATTAGATAACTTTATTTAGAATATTTAACTTATATATATTCCAAATTTATTCTCTCAGTAATTCAGGAATGATAATTTCATTTATGTTCTCATGAAAGATCATGTAAATAATAAATTCTTAGTACATTTATTCTAAAATTTAAATCTAGGAAATATTTTTATCATGAAATATTGAATCTACATGAAATTTAAAAGTTTATAAATATAGACCAGTAAATGTCAGGGTAAAGGAACTCTCAAAACTTTCTTTTGATATATTATTTCGTCCCTTAAAATGCCTTGAATCAAACTTTTATTTCCCCTTTTATTTATAATTTTGTAATAGAATACCACATTTCAAAACTGTCTTTATTAATTAAAAAATTAATTTTATATAAATTAAATTATAAATGAATGATAAAATACATTCATGTATCATTATGTGGTTAATTATACATGTTGTAAAAGTTGCAATATCAGGTTTAGACCAAGTGAAAAAAAGTTCCTGAAATGAAATAGGAATCTCAAATCTCAACATGTAGCATTCATGAATTCTCTAAACTGGTCATTTTTTAGTTTTTATTGTATATAAACTAACATTGAATATTTTTTATTCTACATCTCAAAATAAGATAATGAGTGGGTATTGGTAGATATTAATCCCAAAAAAATCAACCTGCTAAATATTAGTATAATAACGGTATCAGTTGTTTTGGTATTCACATTTAGAAAAACTAATATTATGAAAAATTCAATTACCTCTGGTATGAAAACAATTTAAGGGGAATGGAGATCATTGAAGCTAGTGGTGTCACGTCATGTTGTGTTTATTAATGTGACGATTTTGTTAATTGATTCTTTGGATGATATTGGCTTATCACATCATTCTATCAACTATTATTTTATTTTAAAGAATCTATTTGTTCTGAAATGTTTTCTATTTTCATATTTTTATTCCCTTATTCCTATTAATACTCAAGGTATGCACAATTTATACTCCAAAACCTACATCTCAAACATGGTCAAATTATATTTTCTTCTTCAAATCTATGGAATTTTTTTATTCATTATGTGTATTTGATACTTCTACTTTTATCTAAATGAAAAAAATATATAGGAAAATTATTTTTAACTATTATATAAAACTATTCTAAATAAAAATATATATTATTTCATACATACACTTGATTCCCATATTTATTATGTGTTTTCATCTACAATTTATCCCATTCTACATAAACAATAATCATTATATAGAACATGACAAAATATGGAACAATCATAAGATTGTGATTCACCAATTTACATATAAAAAAGGAACATAAGTATGATATTGTTGTATACCACATAAAAATTTTACAATAGATTTAAAATATATACCATTTATTGATCAAGTAATGAATATCCCATCCTTTCATTTAGTGGTGGAATATTTTTTTTAATGAATACATTTTATTTTCTGTAATATATTTTTATTTCTTAAATGAAAAATTTTAAATATAGGATATTAATAAATTTAGTGAAAAGTAAAATAAAACCAATTAAAATGTCACATTAATTCTTCCTCAATGTAAAGACCAATGAAATTATCTCATATATCTTGGTTTAAAAAATATTCTTATATAGCAAAAGGTTGGGTATTTACTTTCCCCTCAGGTTCGACAAGATATTGTTTCATAAGAGTATATATAATGATATTTGAGGATTTTAATTGATCATTTAAATAAATTCCATATAAAATTATTATTATATAAATATTCCTTATAAGGGATAAATATATTTAAATCAACATTCCATTGTTTTTAAAATAAATAATGTGTATCATAATGTATTTCTTATGTCTTACTAAATTATTGTCTTCAATATAATCACATCATTTTCAATATATCTATATCAATTAGTACATTCATTTGAGTATAGACCTAAATGTAACTAGTGAAGATGGACTTGATGGGGTCACTATGCTAACCACATGAATTCAATCCAACCTTGAATTTTATAACATTACTTATCATTATATTAATTTTTACTTATAATATTTTTCCATGTCACTCCTATATTCTATCATAAATATGTTATTTACCTTATAACATTTTCTAAATTTTAATTTAATGTTATTCTTAGACTTTGGTATCATCAGTAAGTGAAAAATATAGTATGTGTACTGGTATTTACACATTTAATTTTTATTATTTAAATATAGTATTAAACACATAATATTTTTATTGAACATAATGTATATAAAAAAATTATCATAGAAAATTGAAATATTAATTTTTTTTGTACAATGGATAAATTAATTCAGCCCTAATATCTTTTATAAATGTCCTCTCCATGTGTTCCCATGTGGAATTAAATACACCATCTATATTTGGATCACCAAGAAATGATTGCAATGTCCCAATGAAAGAGCCATCCTTAGTGGAGTGTTCATTTGACCCAGTAGTTATTTTATTTAACAAAATAATAAATAAATAAAATATCATTGGAGATAATTGGGAATAAAAGACATGTACTTACCACGATGAAAATAGTAATATTTCATCTTTGTAACATTTATTACTAAAATTCACGTTCTTGAATACCATTTTATCAATATTAACTTCTCTAATGTTATCAACCCATTTTCAACAAAATAATAGAACATAGGATGTTGTATTATCCAACTTTAATATTATACAATTGATCAAAATGTTTGAAATATTGATGTAAATTGGAGTTTTATCCTTTATACTTGATTTTAGAATGGCTTCTACAATAAGAGTAACTTCACTATTTTTCATCACACTACAATCATCAAGTTCATTTATATAAAATTTAAAACTATTATTTAAATAATAATTAGAAGATAATAAGTGTATAGTTTATCCTTGGGATATCAATATATGTCATTATAAATTTTAATTCATATATTTATAAAACTTCTTAAAAATAATCTCAAATTTCTTCTGTAAACTATTTTTTGTATTTATTTAAAAACCATATTTCATCCCTTAATGGATTAAAATGACTAAGAATTTCATTATGATATTAAACATATGGTGATAACTCAATTATTTTTTTTAAAATATAAATTTGAGATTTCTTTTTCTCTATAATGGTAATTTTAGCAATATATTTTTCTAAAATTCATTCACTAAAAAGGCTCCCACTGTTAATATATTTTATGAAACCAATTAAATTCACATCAAAAATATATTTGGTAAAGATTCAATGTGTTTATAAAAAATATATCACTCCATAGTATAGCTATCCTTCAATCATTAATTTTTTATGAACCTTTTCAAAATCGTCATATACCACTCAAAAGTGTAAATAAATCTATAATGTACAAGGCAAAAATTTCAAATCTCTCTTATAATGTGAATTGTTATATTTAATAAAGATGGTTAGAAGAAAATATCCAGTTTAGTTAATAAGAATAAATTTTCTTTTCTATTATTAGATTCATTGTTGAATATATATCGTTGTTGTATATTTATTTGAAAAGGAAAAAAATCCATGTCAATGTGTTACTTATATTTTTATGTCGAATGAAACATAAAGGAACATGTATTAAATATTGCATAAAAACATGACAGTCATGCGATTTTAAGCCTCTTAATATAAAATTTTTCATTATCATAATATAAATTAAATTTCATGAATAGTCCTCTGAAACCTTTATAATGTTATGTGTATTTCAAAACTCACATATCACTTTGCTGGAAATTGTGTAATCCACTCGTGGAACAATATATATCTTTGACCATTTACAAGTTCTCGATCAACCCTTATCCGCATTTTAATCATTTATATTTTTGAATTAATTCCATATTGAGTTTTTAGGTTCATTTAGTATCATTAAAATTAAAAAAAATGAATATTTTTTTTCTATAGTCATGACAGTAAAAAAATGTCTAATTTATAAAATGGTTACAATGTCATTTTCCATCTGAAACTATATATCAGATTTTAATAGATAAAATTTTTCTATAATATTCTAAATTCCCATTGAATAATAATTTACAAGATTGGTATTTATTGCATTAGGGTAAAAAATTAGGATTTTGTAGAAAAATTGTCTTCAAGTAATGTTCTTAACTAACTTCTTGTTTGCCATCATCACAAATAAAAAAACCTTATATTTATTTAATGTTATATCTAAAAAAATTATATTAATATGAATTAATTTATTATATATAAAAAATAGATCTCAATGTGAACTCTTCATTTCTTTAATCCTATAGCAATATAAAAACAAAATCCCACATCTTTTTTAGATCATTGATCAGTAGAACGGATAAAACATAAATATATTTACCAGGTTTTCTTAGTTGGGGTATAATGAAATACAATTTAATTTACTTATACACCATTAAGAATAATGGTGGAAAGTAATAATTTAACAAAAAAAGACAATATACAGTGATTGATACTTTATAAAATAAATGGATTAATTTAACATATTGATAATAAAATATAAATATTTCTAGACTCATTCCCAAAATCATGAAACTCAGTATAATTTATCTTCTAATAAAAAAATTACTGGATGATGATATTTACCATTTTTAATTCTTATATCAATGTGAAAGATAAATTTCCATAAAATCTCATCACTTTCAAATAGGTTTAAAAACCTTGGAATGATTTTAAATTACAAAGAAAATTTCTGAGAAATTGAAACATATTTTTCTATATTTAGTCACACCACACATGCAATATATTTTATGTGATTCATGGTCTATAAGAAACAATATTTTTTTCATTTATATAGGAATTTATTCATTAAAATAACATAACCATTGAACCAGAAATTCATTAAGATTCATATGTTTTACATGGAAGATCATTATCTTCTAGAAACATATCATTCAAGATAAGGGGTATTTCTACAAAGCTAGTGTCACTCCATTTGTTTACCACATTCAAATTATATAACTTCAGTATGGGGGAAAGTGTTGTATATTTATTTCAACCATCCTATAATTGAAAATTTTACCAAATCATTATCTTCTCATAAAACAATGGGGATTCATGATGGTAATATTCAACAGTCATTATCATTTCCACAATAATATCTCCATTATCATTTATATTTGTTTTAATATGAAAAGATCCATAAACTGTAGTATTTTCCCAGTTAATTATTATCTTTGATTCTTACCTACTTTTATTCTAATATATTAAACATTGATATATTTTGTGACAGGTCAATTGTTCTTATAACTCATTAAAAAAAATTCTTCATGAATAACAATATCTTGAAAACATACAAAATATAAATTAAGAAGGATAATTTTCCTAATATGTGGAAAATTTGATGAACTCTTCGACTCCATCCTGACACTATTTTATTATATGATTGGAAGACATCAATTTTTAATAAATATTCATCTTGTTTGTTTTATTAGTATTTATATTTAAAAATAAATAAATAAATTCACATAAGTTATAACAATAATGTATCATTTTTAACAAGTGTCAATTATATAATTATAGCATTAAAAAAATACAATTGTAAATTATAATACATACATATTGAATGTATATAAAATAATATATATATATAACCCTTTCTTTATAATACTTTTAAAAACACATACATATAATAAATTTCCTATATATAAATATAATTTATCAATATATTTATCATATATGTAAAAAATATAATATTTGTGGAAAATATAAAAATATACATTCACTCATGAATTAATGATTTAGAAAATACATGTCTAAATATATATATATATATATATATATATATGGAGAAAATATTTCAAAGGATAATCTATAAATTTAAATAATACCATTGAAAAATGATGATATATACCAAATAGATGCATATAAAAAATATATATATATATAATTAACATCCTTACAATAATTTATATATTTTTTAAAGATTACTGATTGATAAAATACATTAAATGGTTATGATAAGTTGTCCAATAATTTGAGTTTATTTTTCTCCAAAGGGGAAAAGGTGACCAATTATATTATTAATCTAAAGTAAATTTTCTTTTGAGGGTGATGTTACCAATTATTTATTATCTCTAACTATAATTATACCTTAGAGTGAGTTTACATTCTATTTATCCGCCCAAATTATAACTCTACTCAAGTGAGAGGATACTGGTTTTTAATTATCTCATAGTGGATTTACTCATGTTGGAAAAGACACATAATATTTAATGGATTAGATAAGAAGTCCCCTATGTGAAGTGTTACATTAAATTTAGTTTATTTCCCTCAAAGGTGTATGATATTTAATATAATTTTTTATGATTTATATATTCCTTATCAGTATCACTTAATGTAGGTATGGTTGGGTTTCATGGTAGAATATTAAGAAATAAATACCAAAAACTGGTTTTATATAATTTCATACCCTGGATAATTGTTTTGTTTTGATTTTACAAGTGCTACATAATTATGTTGAGAGAATTAGAGAGTGAAATTAGATACACATAAATCTTATATCCCTAGTGAGCATAGAAATTCATGATTACACCATGATTAGTGGTTATATGTACTTTAGTGAAATTATAATAATGTAATTAAACTCTAACCCTTCAGTTACACCTAAATTTATATTAAAATATTCATTCCATATGGGTACAAGGTCATGTTTATGTTGGATTTTAGAGAAAAACTGGTAATTTACAGTGAATACTAGTGACATGAGATGATTATTGTCTTTTAATTTATATTTTGATTTCATTATAGTGTATCATGAAATTTATGGTTGTTAACCACTTATTATTTTTATTTTAAATACTTCATGTCCTGGAATATATTCTCAATGATAGTAAATATATTCCAAATGTTTTATTCATTATTATTTTTTGGCATCATTTATTTATTCATTTATCTATATATTATTTCTTTATTATTTATGTTTTGGTTTTTTTATTCTCAGCATATTTCGTTCCCAAAACTTATTTGAATACCCTGTAACACACAAAATATTTGTATTTTTATCTAATTTTCAAATTATTTTAATTATGTTTTTTGTCGTAGTTTTAAATTTAAAGTATAAGTTTATTGTTTTATGATTTTTTTTTAATATTTATAGGTAAAAAAATAAATTAATTATTAAATGGGAATTTATTGTGATATGGGAAATATTTTACGAATTTAATGAAATAGAATAATTTTTTAAAAAAAATGATGTAATCAAATAATATTTTAAACATGATCATCAAACCCATTTAAAATATGATTTTTCTATGATTTTTATTATTGTTAATCCTTTGGGGGTAAAACCTAGTGGTTGTTCCTTGTGGTGGTGTGGGGGTAGTCTCATGTTTGAGCCTCCCCATGTGTAGTTAATGTTTAATTTATTACCCCATTACCTAACCAAATGTAATTATAAAATATTACATACATGATAATGTAGATATTTTAATCACATTTTAAGTTTATATATATATTTAGTCTATTATAAATATGTTTCTGATGCTTTTTCTGCTGGGATACACATCATCATGGTGATGCGCATTAATATCCCATGCTTTCCTACATTCAAAAGGTTGATGGCCTCTACCACCATGGTGGTTGATATTTTCTCCTTGATCAAAATATGATGATGTGATGTCGGTCCCTCCTTTGGTAGATTCCTCTTTTGAATTAATCACTTATTCTCGATCTCCCTCATATATTTGAGTCATGTTCATGAATCCCAATCTCTACTCTATCTCATTGTGGAAATATGATAATTATACTACCCTTGTTTGGAAAATTCAAGGGGACTTGGCAGGACATAAACCATCGGTCAGAGTAGATGGTAATGTCAGGCATTTCTCGAAATCTCTTTATATAGGGGATATCAGTCACATGTTTTCTTATCCATATGAGGGAATCTCATAGAGGCATCTTAGAAAATGGGATCAAGTTATTCTATGCCAATCATGGTATAAGGCCCCGACATTAAACATTACTTAATATTGAATTAAATGAATAATTCACATTGATGATCTTTTCAGGTTTAGAGTTTTAGAGAATTAGAACATAACTATTACATCTCAAAAGATTTACAAAGTAGACACTTCTACCAAGTTTTCATAGAATAAAAAAAATATTAAAAAGAAACATCTCTACTACTATGTTTTACATAGCATGACATTCCCTTGATCCCATCCTTGAACTTATTCCACATTAAGTCCTGTGAAAAACATTTCAAAAAAACATGGGGTGTGCATAAAAAGCTCAGTAAGGTATACACAATGAATTAAAACTGTTAGTTTTTCAAACATCAAGTAAACCATGTATATTTTATCAAAGTAATACCTTCACCTTCATGAAGTAGTAAAAAACTCTTCACTGAATAAAATATCATTACTTACCTTTTTGTAACCAAAGGATTACCATAAAACCCATATAAAGAACACATAATATATATAAAGGTAACTTGGGACATAAACATACTTAAGTGGAATAACCATACGGTTTACTTCCACACATATCACTTAATGGAATAGCCATACGGCTAAATTCCATACATACTTAATGGAATAGCCAAACGGTCGACTTCCATACCCAATGCATTGGAGGTTATAACGTAACCACTCGTCCTGGTATTCACGGCACCACCCGTCATATGGTTTATCACGTAACCACCTGTCAAATGTCCAAGTACCAATATAAAATCATAAAACATAAAAACAATATAAAGGAATGATAACATTTCTACATTTCAATCACAATATATAATTAAAATATATTAACATAATAGAATCCTTTATTAAAACCATTTTCAATACAATAATATAGAGAATATTATATGGTATTTATTTTATTTTAAAAACAGTACGACTTTTTGAGGAAGCCAAAGACCAAATAATACTCGCGGCGGCGGAAAAGTTCTTTGTCACCGCGTACGTTAAAAAAACATTCCCTTTTGTCGTTTAGTAAAACGCTTCATAGAAAAAGATTCATTTTTTATAAAAGTAAAAGTAAAAGGGGTTTATACACCATATATAAGAATGTTTTGTATAAAATGATATATGCCTCAATGAAAGGAGATTGAGACGAAGTCCCATACCTAGGGTCCGACTTGACTCGATCGTTCTTTAACGTCCTGAATAATAAACTTGTGTTAATTTCTACTTGATTAAGAACATTTTTAAAGTTCATTATTCCTTTTATATCACTTATTTCCATGTTATAAGCATTATGTAACCATTTAAGTTAATAATGTTAGTTTTGTCGATATTTGGTTCTTAAGTCGAAAGTGGACTTCATACAATTACATGTTGTTCGTGTGGTCAAAGGTTCTTATATCCAGAATGCAATTCCTGATTTGGATAGCATATATATCATATATATCCAGAATATAAATGTATTTATAATATTACATAATCATTTAGAGGTAAGAAATGAAATGCACCGTTCATGGAGACGGTAAGCCGTACGTACGCATGAACGCTACATTCATTTCTTTGTCATATTAATGGAATTAAAACTAAATGAGAGGTATGTATATTTTAATTCCAGAATTATATTCATCATTTAGATGTATCATTAATTATATATATCCATTATATACATGTACTTTTAATAGTACATTACATTTGGGGATATGAAATGAAATGCACCATTCATGGAGACGGTAAGCCGTACGTACGCATGAACGCTACATTCATTTATATCTAATAATTTAATGGAATGAAATAATAATGATATAGAGGTATATTATAATTCCAGTATAACATCATATATAATAACTTTAAATCCATCCTTAATACGTCCCACATATGGCATTAACGAATCACATCAATTTGAGGGGGCGGTAGTCCGCACTTCCTTAAATGAAGATATCGTGTTTACCCATAATAGAAACCATAAAGGTATGCCCAAAATGAAAAATAAATAATCTTAAGGAAAACATAAACATATTATATATCATATATAAATATAGTTTCATCTTAATTTCCACCTTTTAAGGTGTTAAAATAATGTTGAACAATCATCATTTCGGGAGGCAGAAATTCGCCATCCATGAAAATAGTATGTTCTTTAACCATTAGATGTAGGTGTCTGTAAGTGTAGATCGAATCCTTTTTATAACAACATCCTAGTATATTGAGGATACTGGATTTGTTACAATAGAAAAGTATAAAAAGAGTTTAGGGGGTTGGAGAAGGAAAATAAAACAAAAGGACTCAAAATAAGACATTACCTAAAAATCGGGTAACTCCCATTGGTTTGAGCTCAAAGGCTTTATTGGGAAGACTTCTGCCCAAATTGAGGCTTCAAGGAGTAAGAGAGTGATGTGTAGAGAGAAAATGGGCAGGGGTTGGCATAGCCAATGGCTTTGGAAGTGTGTGTAAGGAGGTAGAGGTGGGGGCCTTTTATAAGAGGAGAGGAGGGGCACTCTTGGAAGGTAAAGAAAAGTCACATTATTTTAAAATGGTATTCGGATTTAAGAGGTCCCAAATTGATATAATTCAAGGATAAGCTGATAAGGGTTCGAAATCCACCCATCCAGTAGGTTTTGGCCATGTGTAGGTCTTAGATTTTACATTATCTTTCCATTTTATTTAAATCGTTAAATAATGAGGTCATCGCTGAATCATCATGATGTCATAAATAATTTAATTTATTTAATGTCTAAAAATTATAAAATAAATATCATGACGTAGGAAATTGTTTTAGCTTTCTAATGAATATTTACAGTAAAAAATCTGACTTGTATAACCCCATGTATGTTTTTTTAGTAAAACACCTCATGTGTGTGTCATTTTTACATTAACATTAAATAAAAAGTTATTTATGTCATTTTTCAACAAAAGTGGCTCCACGGGGTCCCCAAGTTGACCCATGGCTTGTCTTGGTCGTCCATGACACATCCAATAAGGTGAGGACATGTGTCAAGGTATTTTCATTTGATTATAATATCATTTTTTCCTTAAATTGCACTAATTACCTCTAATCGCGATTAAGAACTTAAGAACTTAAACGAAAAATCAGTTTTTATAAGTACCACTTAGTGGTTTCACTATTCATCAAAAATTGAAGTTTTTCAGAAAAATACCAAAACTTCACCCTAAGCTATATTTGATATTCCGAATTCAAAAATGAGGTCCATTTTACAAAATTCACAACATATAAGTTACATTAATTAATTTAATAATTAAATCCCGCTATCAGTGCAAATAGCGTGTTTTTATGAAACAATAAGTATCAAAGGATTGACACCAGTTTAAGTCCGATTTCAAAGTGAAATTAATTCCAATGACCACTACTGGATTTAATGGTAAAAATATATTCTAATTTAAATTTAAAACCAATTCAAAAGATAATCTAATCATCTTAAAAAATTAGATTAAAAATAGGTTTTGAATTAAAATACAACATTTTACACTATTCATTAAAAAAATGAACTTTATCGGAAAGATACCAAAAATTTACACAAAGTAAATTTTGATGTCCTGATTATAAAGAAGAGTTATATTTGGTCTAATAGAATTTATAAGATCGATCAAAACTATATTTAATGATTGTTCGCCGTCAAAAGGTGATAAGTGGAACTTTCGTGAAAATTAGAGTATATAAGCCTAAAATTGAATTCTTTTCGTATTATAAGCCATTATACTTTATTATATAAATGTAAAAACATTTAACATATATATATATATAATCATATTTTAGTTATTTATATCCATTCCTGCCAGTACAATGACTATGTGTTAACTAACATTTAAAATAATATTATTTTATTACTAGTGTGCAACGTAAGTTTTCAAAGGAACTCATCGTTGCGTATCAGGTAAGCTATCAATCATAGAAACCCCTTTAAAGTAAAATTTATATTTAATTCGTAAATATTAATAAATATGAAAATTATTTATTCTTTATTTACCTGGGATGTTACATCCTTCCCCCCTTTTGGGAATTGCGTCCTCACAATTTTATTCACTTATCAAAATAAGTGGTGGTATTTATCCCTCATAGCATTTTCAGATTCCCAAGTTGCCTCGTCAACTATATAGTTTTTCCACAAAACCTTTACCTGGTGGATTACCTTATTCTGTAACACTTTCTCCCTATGGTCAAGAATCTGGACCGGTTGTTCCTCATAAGATAGGGTCTCTTCCAGCTGAACTACCTCTGGACTCAAAACATGAGATGGATCTAGCATATACTTTCTCAAAATCGAAACGTGAAAAACATTGTGTACCTGAGATTAACTCGGAGGTAAACTCACTCGGTAAGCAAGTAATCCATCTCTCTCCAGAATTTCATATGGTCCAATAAACCTTGGACTCAGCTTTCCTTTCTTATCAAATCTCATCACACTTTTCCAAGGGGAAACCTTGAGAAAAACATGATCACCTACCTCGAAAGATAGATCCTTCCTCCGGTTATCCGCATAACTCTTCTGCCTGCTCTGAGCTGTTCTCATGTGTTTCTGAATCAACTGAACTTTTTCTGCCATCTCTTCTACCAATTCTGCTCCCATCAGCTTCCTTTCACCCACTTCATCCCAAAATGCATGAGTTCGACACCGCTTCCCATATAATGCCTCAAATGGTGCCATTTGTATACATGAATGAAAACTGTTATTATAAGATTAATCAACCAAAGAAAGATGTTGGTCCCAACATCCCTGATAATTCATTGAACAAGCTCGTAGCATATCCTCCAAGGTCTGAATTGTTCGTTCTAACTTCCCATCTGATTACGGATGAAAATATGTACTAAAATTTAATTCAGTACCCAACGACTTCTGAAGGCCTTTCCAAATGTTATAAGTAAACCTAGGATAACGATCGGACAAAATGGGGAGAGGAACACCATGAAACCTGACTATCTCTTTAAGATACAAACAGGAAGGTTGATCAAGGGAAAAAGTATCTCGTATAGAAAGGAAATGAGCATATTTATTCAAGAGATCAACAATAACCCATATTGAATTATTACCTCGAGATGTCCTCGGTAATCCCACAACGAAGTCCCTGGATATATTCTCCCATTTCTACTCTGGCACTGGTAAAGGCTGAAGCATCCCTTTCAGTAACTGCCACTCTTCTTTAACCTTCTGACAAGTCAAACACTTCACAGTAAAATCAGAAATATCTCTTTTCATTCCATCCCACCAGTAATACTCCCGCAGATCCATGTACATCATAGTACTGCCAGGATGAACTGAAAATGGGGAACTATGAGCCTCACATAACAACTCATTCTTCAACTGTGAATCACCCGGGACACATAATCTCTTCCCAAACCTAAAAACACAATCATTATCAATGTTGAATTCAGGCAACTTACCCTTCTTAACCAGCTCTACCTTTTTCTGCAACTCACTGTCTTGCTTCTATGCTTTCTTGATTCTGTCTGATAGGGATGATCTCACTGATACCTGAAACAAAACAGAAGAACTTCCTACACCAGAAACTTCTCTGCCAAAGTTCATCAAATCAAAAACCAAATGATCTCGTTCCAAATGTAGCATGGTTAATGAAGCATTAATTTTTTGACTCAAAGCATCAGCCACTTTATTTTCTTTTCCCGGATGGTAATGAATTGTACAATCATAATCCTTGATTAATTCCAGACATCACCTCTGTCTCATGTTCAATTCTTTCTGAGTGAATATATACTTTAAAATTTTGTGATCAGTATATATTTCACACTTTACTCCATACAAATGATGCCTCCAAAACTATAATGTAAAAACAACAACAGCTAATTCCAAATCATGTGTAGGGTAATTTACCTCATGAATTTTCAACTGGCGTGAAGCATAAGCAATTACCTGATCATTCTGCAGAAGGACACAACCAAGTCCTTTCAATGAAGCATCACTGTAGATAACAAACTCACCATTCTTGGAAGGAAGTGCCAAAACTGGACCATTCACCAATCTTATTTTCAACTCCTGAAAACAATCATCACATTCTTCTGTCCAGATGAACTTAACATCCTTACGAGTTAGCTTAGTAATTGGACTAGATAACCGTGAAAAATTTTCAACAAACCTTCGATAGTAACCTGCCATACCAAGAAAACTGTGGATCTCAGTTACATTTGTGGGTATCGTCCATTCTTCAACAACTTTTGTTTTAGCAGGATCAACAGTTATGCCATCTTCTGAAACAATGTGACCCAGGAAATAAATTTTTTGTAACCAAAACTCACACTTGCTGCAATTTCCATATAGTTTCTTTTATATTAAGGTTTTCAAGTTAAACCTTAAATGAATTTCATGCTCCTCTTTACTTTCTGTAGTAAACCAAAATATCATCAAAAAACACAACCACCACTTATCACCTGAGTCAACTGAGCCATCACTGCAATAAACTATTCAATTCTGATTCTGACCATCTCAGGATACTGATTTGAAAGGTCATTTCCCTTTGTATTCCTTCCTAGAAAAGCTGTTCTATTTCCTCTACGAAAAACAATACTTAACAAAGAAATACCTTAGGTGAAGAAACATGGTAATCTTTAAATGCTATATCATTTTAATCGTACCATAAATTAACTTATAATTTTACACTTTTGTAACTCCTAAAGTTGCCTAAACCGACTTCTGATACCAACTATAAGGCCCCGGCCTTAAACATTACTTAATATTGAATTAAATGAATAATTCACATTGAGGGACTTTTCAGGTTTAGAGTTATATAGAATTAGAACATAACTATTACATCTCAAAAGATTTACAAAGTAGACACTTATACCATGTTTCCATAGAATAAAAAAACTCTTAAAAAATAACATGTCTAGTTCCATGTTTTATATAGCATGACATTCCCTTGATGCCATCCTTGACCGTATTCCACATTAAGTCCTGTGAAAAAAATTTCAAAAAAACTTGGGGTGAGCATATAAAGCTCAGTAAGGTATACACAAAGAATGAAAACTATTAGTTTTTCAAACATCAAGTAAACCATGTATACTTTATCAAAGTAATACCTTCACCTTCATGAAGTAGTAAAAAACTCTTCACTGAATAAAATATCATTACATACCTTTTTGTAACCAAAGTAATATCATAAAACCCATATAAGGAACACATAACATATATAAAGGTAACTTGGGACATAAACATACTTATGTGGAATGACCATACATTCGACTTCCACACATATCACTTAATGGAATAGCCATACGACCAACTTCCATACATACTTAATAGAATAGTCATACGGCCGACTTCCATACCCAATGCATTAGAGGTTATAACATAACCACCCGTCCTGGTATTCACAGAACCTCCCATCATATGGTTTATCACGTAACCACCCGTCAAATGTCCATGTACCAATATAAAATCATAAAACATAAAACCAATATAAAGGAATGATAACATTTCCACATTTCAATAACAATATATCATTTAAATATATTAACATAATAGAATCCTTTATCAAACCATTTTCAACACAAAAATACATAAGAGTGTATGGTATTTATTTTATTTTAAAAACATTACGGCTAGTTGAGGAAGCCAAAGACCAAATAATACTCACGGCGGTGAAAAAGGTCGTTGTCACCGAGTACGTTAAAAAAACATTCCCTTTTTTCGTTTAGAAAAACGCTTCGTAGAAAGAGATTCCTTTTTTATAAAAGTAAAAGTCAAATCATTTTATACACCGTATAAAAGAAAGTTGTGTATAAAACGAAATATGCCTCAATTAAAGGAGATTGAGACGAAGTCCCCTACCTCGGGTCCGACTTGACTCGATCGTTCGTTAACGTCCTGAATAATAAACTTGAGTTAATTTATACTTGATTAAGAACCCTTTTAATGTTCATTGTTCCTTTTATATCACGTATTGCCTTGTTATAAACATTATGTAACCAATTAAGTTAATAATGTTGGTTTTGTCGATAGTTGGTTCTTAAGTTGAATGTGGACTTCTTACAATTACATGTTGTTCATGTGGTCAAAGGTTCTTTATATCCAGAATGACATTCCTGATTTGGATAGAATATATATCATATATATCCAGAATATACATGTATTTATAATATTACATAATCATTTAGAGGTAAGAAATGAAATGCACCGTTCATGGAGACGGTAAGCCGTACGTACGCATGAACGATACTTTCATTTCATTGTCATATTAATGGAATTAAAACTAAATGAGAGGTATGTATATTCTAATTCCAGAATTATATTTATCATTTAGATGTATCATTCATTATATATATCCATTATATACATGTACTTTTAATAGTACATTACATTTGGGGATAAGAAATGAAATGCACCGTTCATGGGGACGGTAAGCCGTACGTACGCATGAACGCTACTTTCATTTATATCTCATACTTTAATGGAAATAAATAATAATGATATAGTGGTATATTATAATTCCAGTATAACATCATATATAATAACTTTAAATCCATCCTTTATACTTCCCTCATATGGCATTACCGAATCACATCACTTTGAGGGGGCGGTAGTCCGCACTTCCTTAAATGAAGATATCGTGTTTACCCATAATGGAAACCATAAATGTATACACAAAATGAAAATACCGAAGCTTAAAGAAAACATAAACATATTATATATCATATATAAATATAGTGTCATCTTAAAGGCCACCTTTGATGGTGTCAAAATAATGTTGAACAATCATCGTTTCGGGAGGCAAAAATTCACCATCCACTAAAACAGTATGTTCTTTAACCATTAGATGTAGGTGTGTGTAAGTGTAGCTCGAATAATTCTTATAAAATCATCCTAGTATATTTAGGATACTGGATTGTTTCAAAAGAAAAGAATAAAAAGAGTTTAGGGGGTTGGAGAAGCAAAATAAAACAAAAGGACTCAAAAGAAGATATTACCTTAAAATCGGGTAACTCCCATTGGTTTGAGCTCCAACGCTTCATTGGGAAGGCTTCTTCTTAATGTGATGCTTCAAGGAGTAATAGAGGGATACAAAGAGACAAAATGGGCAGGGTTAGTCTGAGCCAAAGGCTTTGGAAGTGTGGGTAAGGAGGTAGAGGTGGGGGCCTTTTATAAGAGGAGAGGAGGGGCACTCTTGGAAGGTAAAGAAAAGTAACTTTATTTTAAAATGGTCTTCAGATTTAAGAGGTCCCAAATTGATATAATTCGAGGATAAGGTGATAAGGGTTCGAAATCCACCCATCCAATAGGGTTTTTCCATGTGTTGGTCTTAGATTTCACATTATCCTTCCATTTTATTTAAATCGTTAAATATTGAGGTCATCGATGCATCATCATGATGTCATAAATAATTTAATTTATATAATGTATAAAAATTATAAAAAACATATCATGATGTCGGAAATCTTTTTAGATTTCTAATTAATATTTATAGTAAAATATCTAACTTGTATAACCCCATATAAAAATTGTTTTAGTAAAACACATCATGTGTGTGTCATTTTTATTTTAACTTTAAATAAAAAGTTATTTATGTAATTTCCCAACCAAAGTGGCACCATGGGGTCCCCAAGCTGACCAATGGATTATCTTGGTCGGCTATGACACATCCAATAAGGGTAGGACATGTTTCAAGGTATTTTGATTTTATTATAATATCATTTTTTCCTTAAATTGCACTAATTACCTCAAATCGCGATTAAGAACTTAAAAGTTACTATTCACCAAAAAGATATTTTAATCTCATTGAACCACATTTTACTTCTTAATAACAACCATGTATGTCAGATTTTTGAAATTCAAAAGACAAAAGTGGTAAAATTTCATTTAAACGAAAAATTAGTTTTTATAAGTACCACTTAGTGGTTTCACTATTCATCAAAAATTGAAGTTTTTCAGAAACATACCAAAACTTCACCCTAAGATATATTTGATATTCCGAATCCAAAAATGAGGTCCATTTTTACAAAATTAACAACATATATGTTTCATTAATTAATTTAATAATTAATTTCCACTGTCAGAGCAAATACGGTGTTTTTATGAAACAATAAGTATCAAAAGATTGACACTAGTTTAAGTCTGATTTCAAAGTGAAATTAATTCCAACAACCACTATCAGATTTAATGGTAAAATTATATTCTAATTTAAATTTAAAACCAATTAAAAATATAATCTAATCATCTTAAAAAATTAGATTAAAAAGAGGTTTTGAATTAAAATACAACATTTTACATTATTCATTAAAAAATGAACTTTATCAGAAAGATACCAAAAATTTAAACAAAGTAAATTTTGATGTCCTGATTCTAAAGAAGAGTTATATTTGGTCTAATAGAATTTATAAGATCGATCAAAACTATATTTAATGACGGTTCGCCTTTAAAAGGTGATAAGTGGACCTTTCGTGAAAATTAGAGTATATAAGCCTAAAATTGAATTCTTTTCGTATTTTAAGCCTTTATCCTTTATTAGATAAATGTAAAAACATTTAAAAAATATATATAATCATATTTTAGTTATTTCTATCCATTCCCGCCAGTACAACGGCTACGTGTTAACTAACATTTTAACAAATATTATTTTATTACTAGTGTGCAACGTAAGTTTTCAAAGGAACTCATCGTTGCGTATCGGGTACGCTATCAATCATAGAAACCCCTTTAATGTTAAATTAATATTTAATTCGTAAATTTTAATAAATATGAAAATTCTTTATTCTTTATTTTCCTGGGATGTTACACATGGAGTATCTTATTCCAAAGTCATGACTTCCACGGTTTTCCTCAATCATATCATGTTTTACACAAGGTAGGCCATTAGTTTAATGTCTTGCAGAGACAGATAGAGGCTCATCAGAATGACTTGTGGAGGCATATGATTGAGGGTGAATCACTAGAAGGGAGTTCCTTGATGATTTACTAGATTTATTTATCATATTTCCTAATGAGAGTGGACCTGATGTGGTGCGTCTCATAAAGGGAATATGTCATGCCATTAAGGGGTACGTGCCTAGGAGTGACGCACCAAGGTTTACCATGTGGATGGGTCAGAGAACCTAATGAGGGAGGACTATTGGATTTGTGTCCCACAAAGGGAAGATGTCACACCATGAAGCCTATTATTGACATCATAGAGAGAATATTATAGAGTTTCACCCATATGAGGTGAACACCAAGGTGAATACACCACATTGTATATAGATTATATTTTTTTTAAACTGATTGTCATTGGTTTTCAATAGTGTTCAATGATATAAAAATATTTTATTGTATTCAATATGATGAAGCATTTCCAATGTTATAGGAGTAAGTTTTAATTCCTCAAGTCTTGATAGCCGATGTTTTGATATTCCAAGATATGTCTGAATGTTTTTGAGGAATTTTAGATTCCAGGTGATTCCTGGTGAATTGTTATCAACTCATTTGATTCCATTAGATTTCCTGGTGGAATAATTATCCAAGGAAAATATAATAGGGCTATTATGATTTTTATTTCAAAAATATCATAATATGTTTAGAGAACCTATGATGTAATCTATATAGAGAGAAGAAGGAGGAAAGGTGTTGATAGTCATATTAAATTTTTAATAGAATGAATGAACATTATAAAATATAGGGAAGATACAATAAATTACTTCTTAATTCTGACGATGATAAAGGTGATCGATAAAATACTTTATATATCATGACAGATAAGGTTCACGATAAAAGTGAAGCAGCATGGGTGTTATTTCTGATGGATTTTTTTTATTGTGGTGTTGTTTCCGAGTGTTTTCCAAATTTTTATGCCTCAAAATCAATATTTTTCTATTTTGAAAAAGGAATATTTTTTGAAAAATATTTCTCAATGTGTAGTTCATATACAATGAGGGAAAATTTGTGTAATGCATAGGTGGTATAAAGGGTGGTGAAAGAAATTCAGCAAAGGAAGGACTTCCACAAAGTACAGTTCACAGACTACATAAGAAAATTTTAACATAGAAGGATTGAGTTATGCAGAAGGAAAAAAATGATATGCAGATGGATTACAGTACATGGAAGGCTTGATTTTTGGGGTGAATAATTTCATTAATGTAATGGAACTGATGTTTTAGGCCTCTAAAAAAGATGAAAGGTGGTACATAGACCAAGTACAAAATAGTTCGCATATGAAAATGGTTCATTGGGAAATTACGGTTTGCATAAGAAGAACAATATGTGATAAAGACTGTACCTCATTGAAAAATGAGTTAAATCATATTAATGAATTTTTTGGATTTATTTTCCTATATAAAGGATCATAAAACCTTCATTATGGTGTGATTTAATTTTATAAGTAACATCTTCGCTGGGAAGAACTTTTGTAATAATAAAAGTGGTATTAGGAAATATTTTTATTATTGAAATTAGTTTAGGGAAGATGTTTATGCAAGGGATGAAGTAATTAGAGAAAGAGAGACAATACACAGAATAATAAGAGGTCTGCATAAGTAGGAATTCAACTAAATAAAATTAATTACCCAGATGCATGAAGGTATTATGCGGATGTGGTTTGGGTACGTGGTTTATAGAGGTATCACATGATGAAAAAGGTCATACAAGGAGCAAGTGTGGTCGATGGAGCATTGACAGTACATGGATCATAGGTTCTCTTTCAGGAAAAGGCTGTTCACAATAGAAAAGGATTCCTCTAAATTATAGGAAAATGTATAAGAGAGGACGTATGTGGAAGAATGGATAGTTCAATGAGGAATAATTCTCTTTGAAAAGATCTTTCACCATGCAGTGCAAGGTAGCATGTGACTACAGTTCTCCACCACGTTTCATGGGAAAATTTTGAGAGAACAATTCCTAGGAACAGTTCACAAAGGGAAGATAGTTTATGTAGGGAAGACAGATTGTGAAGGGAGAATAGTTTACAAAGGATACATGATAGTTTTTGAAGGAGAAATATTTCTTAAACACTAGTTGTACTTTCTGAATAAGAAAGTGATATATAAAACTAATACACTATTCCATATTATTCTGTGTCCATGTAGAATATAGTTCTCCCACTTCAATAATGACTATTATTTAGGAAATAATATTTGGGAAAATGTTATGTTGAGTAGATCATCTTTATTTTAATTAGAAAAAAGGAGTTTTATGATTCTAGAACTATTAAAAGAAAGTGATTTAGTGACATTGTCATTGCAATAAAGAATAATGAGAGATTAAGACAATGCTATAAACTATTGAATATTTTTTTTGTTACATATTAATGGTTTGAGAAGAATTTACTAAACAAATTGGTAGTTGTTTATCATAATTTGGGTTAGAGAGAATTTTGTTCATTATTCAATAACACATTCATAATATTTTTTCAAATAGAAGAAGAATATTACCAGTTCTCAAGTTTTCTATTGGTAAAAAGTAATAAGAGTTAGTTGAATGATTCTATAAAAGTAATAAGGGAAGAGAGGGAGAAAAAAGTAATATTGTGGCAACAAAAAAGTATCAATGAGTGGAATACATTATTTGTGTAACAACCCTTTATCAATAGATAGAATACTGTATTAGGATTCCAAATAACGATCCATCCAAGATCTAAAAAACATGCACTATTGTATTGATTTCAAAGTGCCTCATGAGTGTAAGGATATATCCTACTAATTATAAACACAAAAAATAATTATTTTCTAGTATTTGTGTTTTAATTATTTTTTTGACCATTACAAAGAGGAAAATACTTATATTGAGTAGTGAACCTTGTAAAAATATCATATGATATTATTACTCCTTTCATATTATTGCATACGATAGGGAAAAGAGAACAAAATAATGATGATCATAAAAGGTCAATAGGTACAGGAAAAATTATATAAAATAGATTAAAAATTCTCCAACACCGATTCACACCCCCCCCCCAACAAGGTTTATCATATGGAGGGGTTTGAATGCCCAATGAGGGGGTCCCAGGGTGGTCTCTCCCATAAAGAGAATATCTCATACTATGAAGGGTGATCCAGACACTTCTAAGGTTAAATCAGAGTGGGGAACCCCTATAAGTGTAAGACCATGGTTTTCCAAATTGATGTCCCAAAATACCAAATGAATTCATACCCCAGGCAGCATATCCCAAAATGTTAATATGTCCCACCATAAGGGGTACATACCTAGGAGGTAGGCATTGTGGTTTAATAGATCAATGGGTCATATTTCACAATGAGGGAGGACCCAGGGTGGTGTTTCCCCTAAATGGAAGATTTCACATTGTGAAGTCAGATATGTACAACACTAAGGGTGGATTAGAGAGTTCCACCTCTATTAGGGGAACCCCATGGTTAACAGTTTATTGGGGTTGAACTTCAAGGAGGATTCATATGTACAATGTTAAGAACTCAAGGTTCAAAACCACGTAATTTTATTGATGGAGTGGGGATTATGTATGGTATTTTCCCTTCATAAGAGGATTTATCAGGGTTGGATTGTGTTGGATTATATGAGGATTATGAATGGGAGCTTCATAGGTTCTTCTATGAGTATCAACTGTGTGGATGGGGATTACACATAGAAATGGTTCAAGTGAGTTTTTTGATCATTCTAATATGTGGTAGACAAAGGAAAATTAATATGTATTATTAATGGAGTGAGTGAAAATCATGTAATGGATGGGTTTTTTGGGTTTGAAGGGATTGAATGTCAAGGAGGTTTCCAATGTATCTCATTTTTTTGGGAATCACTGTCCATGTAGTTCTGTATTGGGGATGTGGAATCAATCAGGACACCATGTAGAAGTGGGTTTGGAAAAAATGTCCCGTAAAGGTAAGGTGTCACATCATGAGGGTATATCCCAATGAGGGGGAACCATGGTTTACCATTGGTCAAGATTGATCCTCGGGAAGGCGGGTAGTGTAACCTACCTAGATGGTAGGGATCAAAACACACATAGATTGATAAGGTGATTAGGGATCACACCTGAGGAGGAGGCCCATTAGGGTAGGGAAAAAGGGTTGGGGCTTATGCATAGGATAATCTCATAGAGAATGAGGGTGGTTGGGGCTTCCATCATAGTAAGAGGTGCATGCACTGTGATAAGCATTGAGGAAGTTGTTAGGGTTTACATCTTGAAGCATCATGGATGCCATTATGGATTGACACTATTGAGTGGGAGTTTTATGGATGGGACATACAAAGGGGATATTTCTGGGTGCCGATTTTGAGTGGAAATGGTGTGAATGGGGCTTATGCAATGGAGTTTTACATTTTCCGCCATGCAGCGTCAATTATGTGGATGAGGATTTTTTAGGGGAGATGTTCGTAATTTCTTCGTCATATATGGCCATGAGGTCATACCATGTGCATTGCATGAGGTAATAATTTAGTTTAATTTCTTGTGAATGGAAGAGATTAATTGGGCCTACACATGGAATCTTCCCATCTATGCTTCCTCATGATTATTCATGAGGGCATCCCAACTCACTGAATGGTTGAGGAGTATTATTGGGAATTAAACCAGATGGGGGGGGATAGGTTTTTTATGGTAATCATATCATGATCGTCCCATGATTCATCTTATGCTTGTAACATTAGTCATATCCTGTTTCCCAAAGGAGGAATCCTGTTATTTAACAATAGTGAATAGTATAATTTAAATTCATGTGGTGAGGACTCCTGCTGTATTACGATTTGAACATAAGGAATCTCATGTTTTGATCAAGTGGAATCCTCTATTTTTTAATTGTGGTATTATATAATTTATTGTCATGTAATAATGAAAATTAGTCATAATACGCTTACAAATGGACAGATTCAGACTTTCACAAGAGACACACTTTCTCGTTGAACCTGGAATTGGAACCAGTTGATGAGGTTTCAAGATAATCTTCTTGAATTTTTTCACTCAAGATACTCAAGGAATATAATATGGTAATCTCAACTCATTAAATGTTAAGGGGGCCTAGTGGAGTATGAAAAATCAAGGTATTTCATAGAGAGTTTATGATTATCTCGAGACATGGTATACTAGGGGTGAAGGTGGGGCTGCATAACGGTGGAATCTATAATTTCATTTTCTAGAAATGAATACTTTTCAGTTCAAATATTCAATTTTACATGGGATCCGTGATGGTAGAGAAAGGAGCGAGACATAAGTCTGAAATTAAATCATGACACCAATCCCAAGCAGGGTGCAGGGGCATATCCCTTGCGGTATAGACTATAGGGGTGTGGAGTAAGGTTATTTGTGAAGGATAGGGCTTCTTGAAAGAGCATCATGGATATTATGGTCTCACAAAGGGGGCCTTAGAAAATAGGGTTCCATTTCACCAGAACTAAGTCATGTTTAGAGGGGGAGTGAAACACGAAGGTTGAATGTTTCATGAAGCCTTATGTTCCTTATCGGGAATTATTCATTTGAGAAGGGAATATGACATCACGAAGGTAATATCTATTAATGGTGGAGGCACTCAATTACTTAAGAGAGGATGTATCATGGCGCCTAGGGGCTCAACAGAAGAGGAGCTCATGAAGCACTTGATCTTAGAGAATCGTGACCATGAAGAGGAAACCGGGTAGTGTCTCCCTCTCGATTGAGTGAATGAAGGGTGTATTTATAGGAATGTGGGTCTTGTGACACTCAGAAGAATACCATAAAAAATGGCACCGTGAATGGTCGTGGCCCCCTCAGAATCACGGATCCATCAATAAAATTTATTCACGGGGTTATAGACGTATTCAGACACATTGATCCATACTTCATCTCTCATCATGGTCATAGTGGGAACTCCATGAAATGAAGTTCCATGATTGGGCTCTATTAACCATTTTTATAGCCTTACCTCCAAAATCCTTAACATTTGATCTGTAACTCCATTCGATCTCAAATAGTATCCAAATAAAGGATTCAAAAATGATATATGCTCCTAGATAAAGTGTGAAAGAATTCAATAAATCTTTTTGATGAATTAATTGGGAAAAAAATTCATCCGACGGAATGGGGTCTAACTGTGATGATGGGGGTGATATAAAACCATTAAAAACACCTACCTAGGGGTCCACTATAGCTCGATCGCATTGAGAAAACAACCAACTAAATATCCATTCCCATATGAGTCATTATCATTGTTATAAATATCATACAATAGAATATCATTCAACTGTATGAGAGTTCCAAATAGTGGATGATGTTTTTGGATCATAATGATACATTGATCACCTTTGGTAGAGTCCGAACTAATAATGCTCTGGCAAGTGAGTGGGTATCTTCATAGCTTACTTCCTTCTCCATTCTTCTTCTAGTACACAAATGGTATAATTATAGGGTGTTGAATTATATCTCATTAATGTGGAATGGGGAATAAAAATCACTATACCCACAATTAAGAACAAAATTGGAGTGGATTCATAATATATGAAAAATGTTGATTGATGTCAAAACACAGTATTCATATCACTTCTCCAGAAATAAGATAAAAAAAGTGAGGGCTGACCACTAACCATTATATAGACCAGGGACCTGTATAAAAATGGCATCCAAAGTCTTCAGGAACATTGGCCCAGGACAATTGGTGAGCTAAAGAGGGATGGGACCATGCCATTAGAGGATCCCTTAAAATGTGGAAGAGCATTAGTATCCAAATGATGGGCACGCGAAGAATGGGAGTTGAGTGATGGGATGTTTTAATGGAATCCATTAATCTTGAAATTATTCCACCATGGTATATAAATAATTTGTGTGGACATATCTGTTCTGAATACGATTCAAACTCATCGTCCATGGGGAGTATCATCTTATATGTCAAGTGATGGCTGATAGAACATGAGTTATATTGTAGATGACCAACATCGACCGAGTGGGACTACCAGAAGAGGGATTTGAATGACCTGTATTTTTCTATCACGTATGGTGAAAAAGATGCATGGTACATTTTAACGTTGTTTGATTAGGACATATCCCACTATATAACATAATGTTTCTAGGATGTTCCATACAGTTTAAGTTCATACTACTTCGACATGTTCCAATAGTATAAAGTCAAGGTACATGGAATGAAAAATGTATGTTCCTAGGGTATTTGTGTGGCACTAAGGGAAGAAGAAATATTTAAATGAGCCAATATAGTATTGCAAACCACAAAAGTATCATGAAACAGTCGGGAATGAGGCTTCCCAAAAGATCTGTATATGGTGGAGTTGAGTGATAAACCTGATGTGAACTGAGCCATAGAGGGCCTTTTGTCACACCACACTTTCCTTGTGAGGTTCTTAGTTTAATTTCATAAAATTCAAACCAAGGAAACCTCATGAGGATAAACCATGTCATTACCTAGTGGGATCAGAGGTCACCATAGTTCTCAAAATTAAATTTTAAACATACACGAATACATAAGGGGAGGGTTGAACCATAAGGAAGGGTAAATAGTGATATTTGTGACCAATTGTTTTTCAAAACTAACCCCACTGTTATTAGCAGAAGTTCGATTTTCATTTCAATTTTATTATTTATTATTTATTAATAGAACTATGAGAAAATATAAACTAGTTATTTTCTATAATATGTAAAATATTGATATATTGAATAGATGTATATGTAAACAATGATGAACTGGAAACAAGATAAGGGAGTGAGGATGTAAAATCAAGATAGGTTCCCATGGAATAGATGACACCACTGGGTTGTTTAATATTTCTTCTTCACATAAATATTATTGATAATAAAACTGTGAAAAATGGGTTGTATCATTCTCCCTCACTGAAAGAGTAACCATGCAGAAAAATTATTATTGGAGTTATTCTCTCAAAGAAACATAAACTAAACTAGAATTTTTAGAAAAATAACCAGAAATCATCTCACCAATTGGTTCTTGTGTTTTTGAAGTAAATGTAAAAAATATTTAGAAAAAATATCATTTAATGTCTCCAGTTTTGTTAAACAGAATGGTGAAATAACATTTTAAATGGTTTTAGACTTGATCTCTCTGATCATGTTATGAAATTTGAAAAAGAAAATTTAAAGTAGTAAATAGATAAGAAACTAAAAAAAATCAATTCCCTGATGAAAATTATTTTAATCAAAAATAAAATTGATAACATTAATTGAATGAAATCAATTACATGTTTATTTAAATGAACATAAGGAGATGATGTAACTCCCCTACTTCCCACATGTTCATGCTTTGTTTCCTACTCTACAATGTCTGCAGGTCTCCATGCTCATGAATATCATTTCTCTCCTCTCCAGTTCTCCACAAAATTCTCCTTAATGTGTGGAATGAATGATATATTGTAGAATTAATGTCGTCACTTCTTGCTATTGTTATTTAATAATTTTCGGATTTCATACTCTGGATGGTCACAGCTGCAGTTACTGACTTAACATGTCCTTCATTGAATCATTGCATATGTCCACATTTCTTCTACAACACATGTCACTTTAATTTATGCATTTTAAGGAACTACAAAATTTTGGTTCATATTATCCTGGATGAATTTCCCGTTCTTCTTGAATCCGCCTGTGAAAAAACAAATAATTATTGAATTAGTTAACAATTAAAGAGATAAATATTTATTTATCTATTTAATTATTATTAGGTAAAATTGGATAAAAAATTTTGAAATAATGTTTTTTTGTTTGTTATTAAAATTAATTAATTTATATTATTATGAATTTATCAATTATTTATCCAATAAATATTATGCATAATTATATTATTAAATATTATTTAAATGTTTATTTTAACAAATTTATTTAAAAATTTAATTATATTTATTATGATTTAAAAAATATTATGTTTATTTGGGTTATAATATAATACTTATGTATTCATTTAAATTATTTTATTAAAATATTTAATTTTATTACTAATAATTATTATTATTATTTTATTTAATTATATTAATTTAGATTTACTTTTTATGTTATTTATTTATTTTATTTTTGTTTTGGTTTTATTTTAATTTATTATTGTTATTTTTTAAACACTAATCCTCCCCCTAATCCTCTTCTTCAGCATGTAAGGGTACTATTGAATTTCTCTAGAAGCTAGCTCAACCACCATACTCTGCTCCAGCAGTGCTTGTTGGTGCAACAAGTGGCACATACATTGCTTCCTTAGTGGTAGGTTCCCATATTGTAGCGGCTCCAATTTGCTCTGTTGGGGATGGCAATGAATAGATCTCCTTTGCAGTGGTGAGGAAATGGTCCAACGGTGAATCCAAGAACTTGGGGATCCTCTAATCGAAGGTGATGCGGCCTAAGATAGTGAATCTATGTTTTCTAGGTCTAGGGAGGAAGGATCTTTGGGAGATACTGGTTGGACAGTGTCTCACAGGACACCCCGGTAGAAGTTAGACTAACGGTGTCTCATTGAGACACTATTTTAGTGACGGTGGGAGGCAGTAATGGTTTGTTATGAGAATAAATTGATGGTGTGAAAGGCATTGACTGGTGTGTGGAAACAATTAAATGGTGACTCAAATAGCAGTTAATGGAACTAGTGGTTGATGATTAGACACCAAAAATGGTAAAAGAAAAATTGACTCACTGTTGGGTCACTAGATGATGGAAAAAATAAAAATGGGGATAAATATTAAAGTAAACATATTCAATTCATTATTTAAAACATATAATTGTTTAATATTTGAATTAAATAAAACATAAATGAATTGAAAAAATAATGAAATTCAAAAACAGAAATCTATACAGTGAAAAATAAACATGCATTAATAACAAAATAAAATTTATTATGCTAAAAGATTAAAACAATTGAAATAGAAACAATAAATTTAAAAGAGTTATATAAATTATAAGAATTATAATGGAAATCAAATTGAATTAATATAGTTTATTTAAGTTATGACAAAAACAAAAATAAGAGACTAAAATTAAAGAAAATATTTATTTATTAAAAGAAAAATTGATTCATTAAATAAAAAATTAAAAATATCAAAATAAAAAAAAAAATTCAAGCATCATAAAAACATAAAATGTCAACGAAGAATTAATGAACTCGAAAAAAAGAATAAAGACATAATTAATTATTTTTTAAAAAAACAAATTAAAAAACATTTATAAAAATTCAGTATATAAGTAATTATACTTTAGAATTGAAAAATTGTAATTATTTGACAAAATGTACAAAAATATTTAATTAAATAATTAATAACATAAAAAACAGATGTAGAAAATCATGTAAATTTATAGCCACTCCAAATTATCCCACAGTTAAACATTTATTTTCCTCAATAAATTTCATGATTTAGTCCTTTTGAAAAAAAAATATATATTAAGAAACTAAAATTAAAGCATGTATAATAGTGTACAAAATAAATTGTGTGATATGATTTAGAAATGAAAATCTCAAAATAAGTCTGGTCCAATTTCAAATACTCACAGGGTAATCATGTAATTGAAGAATCATATACCGATGAGGTTTTCATGCCTCATATATGAATTTTCTTAATAACATACATCTATTCCAATACATGATTCATGTCTCAGAGTGATAATAGGTTAAAAACCTATAGAATTAAGAATTAAACCAAAGACACCTTATACGTTGACTTTCTCCTAGGTTATAAAAGGAAAAAATTGAATTATTTTTTTGTGAATCCCCATATTGGAACTACATAAATGATTTCATATAAATCAATTGTCCCATTATTCATCTAGTTTTCATTATTAACATTACCATAATGAAGTCAATTTTTATAACTATGCACTTTATTATTATTTTTTCTAGTTTTTTCCATCCATGTAACATGTGCTATAAACTATTCATATAAACCTATTCAACAATGTATAGAGAGATTACACACACAAATTATTCTTAGTGTCTTAGATATTCATTCTGAGTTCCCAAATGACAATTTTACTCTATTCCAAAATGAGAAATATCAATACCATTCAAATTGTCTCACTTAGTTGATTATTCTTTTTAAAAATTAAAAACTTAATCTCCTAGGATAGAGAACAAACTTCTAGTTCCTAGTGGTATGATCTAAACTCCACAAAATGAATCCTATAAATAACTCTGAAACATAGTTTCTAATTAGAATATTAATAAAATCATTAATAAAATTCACTCAAAAATCATTCATCCCCAAATGTTATCAAATTCATGGAAACTCTTAACTACTAATAAGTAATTGTCCTTCTGAAAAACTGATTTTAATTATAATTTAAAGCCTAAAGAACCATAAATTTTGAATATATTTTGAAAATTTTTATCATTTTTTACAAAATAAATCCAAGGTATAGGAATTTGATGGGATTACAATAATAAAAATATTATCTCAAGAAGAGTTTGATTCAATCTCCCAAACATAAAACCCAAACCTTTCTCCAATGTGGAATTCAATGGTGGAGAAGACAATAATTTTTCTATTAAAGATCCAAAAAATCTATTAAATAGATTAATGAAATTTTAAGCATCTCATTGAAGTAAAAAAAACTATATACCATAATTAAAATTATATATAACAAAAAGATCACTTGTTTTTTAATTAAATACAAGGAATAAATGATTCAATTAATCTCAAAAAGTAGAAATTTGAAAATATTGGAAACAATTGAAATATATATAGAATGTTCAGAAAATATGATTTTAACAGATTTTTAGTTAGATGGAAAAAATGATGTTGAACACCTAATAAATTAAGAACAACCAACCCTAGGTAATACCTCTCATAATTAATTCCAAATAGTGATTGAATTAAAAACTATTTAGCACAAAAATTTCCACCAACCAACACATGATGTATTAATTTCAAGAATGAAATCATAAGTCAAAATATTTCCAACAGTAGTAGAATAACAATATAATTTATAGCTGCAACAAGACAAGGAAATTGTTTTTCTAGAGGCACTCACTAACAAACCACCTTTAATTTACCAGTGAGCCACTATTGTGGTTACTCACAACAAATAGTGGAATGGTTGATCAAGTGAAATGTTAAGTCAATGAAAAACCATTGTGTATTGGAATTTTAACATAACAGATTATTTTTATAAAATTTTGAAATCCATAAAGAGAATAAATAATGAATAAAATAATTAATTAAAGTAATTTCACTATTTAATCATAGAACAAAATCTAGATATCCCAAGATAGAAATCCAACATAAACATACAGTAAAAAGATAGCAGTAAGAAGTATTTTATTTATAAACAAAGAACGAACAAATATAAAAAACAAAGATAAATCATGGGTTGACTCCCATAAAGAACTATGTTCTAAATCGTCAATTATAAATTATTATTAATTGATTTTCAAGCACCGTGATGGAAGCCAAAAACATTGGTGGTCCTTCAAAATATAGTTTTACTCTATACCCATTAATTAGCCTGGGTGTTTTTCCTCTCCAACAATCTCAAAGAAATCATTCCTAATAAATATAACTAGAGTAAAAGGTCTAGACCATGTGGATTTCAACTGGCTATGAAATATTTTATGTCATGAATTATAGAGAAGGGTCTTCTATCATGGTTTAGGCTCTCTGTTTTGAATGACAGAATCATGAATGATTTTTTACCTCTATTTTTATATCCTAGATTTCTCATTAGACTCAATACTTATCCAATCCATCTCACTCAACTGAAAAAATATCATATCTCCATCACTCCTAAAATCAATATTTAAGGCTTTAACTGATCAATATGACTATTGATGCAACTCCACAAGAAAATGAAAACATTTCCAAATAACATCCTGTATGGAGAAATACCTTTTGGAGAATTTAAAGCTATTCTATAGGCCCATCAATATCCATCTATCTTAAGAGATCAATATTTCCTATAATTTGAAATATTTTTTTCTAGAATTTATTTTAGATACCTATTACAAAGTTTTACCTTTCTACTAGGTTGTGTTTGATAGGATGTAAAGTCTTATGAACACAACCATATTTCTCTATTAAATTCATAAAATTGTAGTTTACTAATTTAGATTTATTATAAGTTATAAAGTATTTTTTAACTCCATATAATGAAAGAATTTCTTCTTGACAAACATTAGTACATCATTGGACTGATTTTTGGGAAGTTCTACTACCTCAACACACTTAGACACATAATCTATATCCACTTGAATGTACTCATTCCCATGAGATAATGTAAATTGACCCATCAAATATAAATCCCAGACATCAAAAATATGAACATATAGAATACCCTTATAGTGTATCTTCTGCTCCATCACTACATTGCAAGATGTTGACATCTATCACATCTTAATAAAAACCTCCTAGCATCCTTAAATTTGGTCTACCAGTAAAAAACAGATTTTCAGACTTTTTGAGTTGTCCCCTCTCCACCGTTATGTCCTCTCCAAGGTGAGACATGGAAACTTTATTGAATTGGAAGCATTTCTTCTTCTAGGAGACACCATCATCAGATTTCATCAGTGTATCATGTACATAGAAATTGATCATCCCGTAAATAATAATTGAGAACAAAAATGATTTTCTTCCACACATTATTAGACAAATATTATAAAATAATACTAGCTGTAAGTAAATTTTCATAATCTGCAAACCACGAAGACTGTGTAATGGAGACAACAAGAAGTTTCTCATTAGGAAAGGAAGAGTTAATCACCCATTGATATTCACAATGAGTATGAGTAATCCTAGAAAGATAGTCTGCAATGATTTTTTCCGATTCTTTATTATCTCTAATATCCAAATCAAATTATTCTAACAATATTATCCACCTAATGATCCTTGGTTTGACCTCCTTTTTAGACTCCATGTGCATTGATGTAGAATGACCAGTAAAGATGATGACTTTAAAACCTAGAAGATGTTGCCTAAATTTCACTAAAGCAAGGATCACATCTAACAAATCCATTAAAATGGTGGTGTAATTTCAATAACCCTCATCCAATATCCTTCTAGCATAGTATAACACATAAAACATATCATTCACCATCTTTCATAAGATCTCTCCTGTAGTCCAATCAAATGCATTTCATATTTTTCCAAAGGGTAATTTACAATAATGTGTAGTGGTTATGGTTGATGAAGTGAGTTTTTTCAAGAGAAAATTAAATAATAGTAGCCAATTTTCCTAAAAAAATGGTTCATCGTTGAAAAGAATAAAACACAAAGGGATTAGTGATTTTTGAAAAGTATTTTCTAAATCTTCAGTAGAAACCAGCATGTCTTAGAAAACTACTAACACTGTTTACATTTTTAGAAGTTATTAATTTTTGAATTACTTCTACATTGAAAGTTTCTACTTCTAAAACACTCTTTGAAATATTATGGCCAGTTATTATCCCTTCAATGACTATGAACTATCATTTTCCCAATTTATAAACAAGCCTGCTCTTGATAAAACTCTCTAACGTTAATTCCAAATTTTTCAAGAAAGTATAAAATGTTCAAAAAAATATAGATAAATAATCCATAAAACATCAATTATACTGTCAAAATTAATGGAAAAGATATCCATAATGATCCATTGAAATTTAGTAGAGGATCTGCATAAATCCTAAGGCATCTGACAGTATGAAAATGCCCCAAAGGGGCTTGTGAAGTTACTTTTCTCCTAATCCTCTAGAGGTAATATAATCTATTTTTAACCATAATACCCATCTAGAATATAAAAAATGAAATCCCATCAAGCATCTCAAGCGTTTTATCAAGGAAGGGAATTGGAAAATGGTTCTTCCTAGTGGATGAATGAGCTTCATATATTATATATAAATTTCAATTTTGTTTCCTTCCTAACATGAATTTCTTCATTTTTCTCATTTTTTAAAATAGTGAAGCCACCTATCTTATGGACTTCATTGACCAGACTCATCCAAGTGATGTCTTATATAGGATATATGATACGAGATTCCACCAGTTTCATTATATCCCCCCATCTATTTCGTTTATATAGGGGTTCAATCTTCTTTGGACTTCCACCTTTGGTTTTTGATTTGTCTCAATATTAATTTGATGCAATAAGAATGATAGAATAATTCCATTAATAATATCTATGGTCCAACATATGAAAAATATGAATTTTTTCTAAATATTTTTGAATATTTTAGCATATAAATTTTCCAGTTGAGAGGAAAAGAAGACCAAAAGTGTTGAATTATCTCCTAAATATGAATATTTTAAATGAGAAAGAATTGGTTTCAACTTAAGAGTCGGAGGTGCTATACTAGATGGAAGGATCTGGGACCTGGAAGGACCAAGGTATTGAGTTTGACCCGTGTAAGGAGATTGAAAAGTTGAAATATTTTGAATTTTTAGATCATCTTTATAATTTCCAGTAATGGTGTCCAATGTGGACAACTCACTATCCAATGATTATAGTTTGGAGATTAAAATATTTATCAATGAAAACTCTTAGATATTTTTAATAATATATTCCTCTAGAAAATAAAAAATTTCGATTGTGTAGGTGATAGAAAAATCACCCTGAGGTTCCCTAAAAAATTCTTTATGTTCAAAAGTAGATGACAATTTTCTAGTAAAAGCAGAAACTGTATAGTTGTCCAGTTCTGGAAAATTTTCTAGATTGTCTGTTTGAAAATATTCTACGACTTGTGAAATGTCCTTTTCAAAATCCAATTTATTTTCAACAATAGAGGTTTTTCTTTATATTCGTAAAAACATTTATATGAATTTTCATCTAATTAGGACTCTAGTGATGAATAGTTCTAGAAAATTTTGGTCCCTCTATAATTATGAACACATTGAATTACTCTTGTTTCTATCCAATTTTATTGATTAACTAGACCTTAGACACATCAATCCTAACTACTCCATTTTCCAAGAAGGGCCTAACAATAATGATAGTCACATCTTCATCACACTCAATATATTGGACTAATAAGTCAGCTAGATAAAACAACATTCCTATACTAACTATAAATTCATCTATCCTCTACCTAGGATGTGTGAAAGAACGGTCATCCAACTGTAGGATTACTCTGGTTGGATGAAGATCACCAAATTTAAACTATTTGAATAGTGATTATGGGAGCCAATTGATACTGGAACCTAAGTCACACATACATTTTAGTTGACTATAATTTCCTAAGGTGTAGGGTATGAAAAAACATCCTACGTAATTGATCTTTGGATGTATTTTCTTTTGATGTATAACACTGCACTCTTTAGTTAGGATGTAGGTAGAAATTTCATCGAGTGTATTTTTAATTAAAACATTTATTTTGAGAGATTTAAGGTAATAATGTGTTTGAATTAAGGCTTAATATAAAGGTATATTCACGTAGAGCTTTTTCAAAAGTCCAAGGAATCGAAGAAGTTCTCCCTTGGTATTACATTTTGGTTTTAATTTTTTAGGGAATGGGATGTGTGGGGAAAAATTAATAATAATTTTAAGTATTCCCCTAACATGTTCTACAAATTTTTCCTTTCCATTACTCTTATTATTTTCAAAAAAAATTCTTTATTGATTTCTATGTTATAAAATTAGATTTTTCTCATTTTCATCATTTTTATGTTGATTTTCATATTGTGTGAAATGGATGTTTTTATTTCTAGAGTCATATAGTTTTTCAGTTTTGGAATTTCTAGAATCATTTTCATATATAGTTTGAGTGTTAGGCGAACATCTAGTTACAACAGCCATAGAATACTCCCTACGGTTCAGTTCAGTTATACTACATAGTCTACCATTATCCTTAGACGTCTAGTCTCAAGATTGTAGACCTAATTAAGTTTCCACATACTACATACCAACCACATTTTTTATTTTATCAAATTCATATTGGGTTTTTGTGTTATGAAATTTTTTTTGCTTCTTTCATCTTGAGATTCTATTCTATTTTTCATTTGTTCTAGTTTTGAAAACATTGGACCCTCATAATTTCCTTGTGAATAGATGAATTTCCCCTCTGTGGATTTGGAAAGATTTATGTATGTTGGTTTCGGTAGGTAGGGGAAGTACATTTCTTAATTGTTCATTGTTATTTCCATGAGGGGTTATG
The DNA here is from genome assembly GCA_963277665.1 of Viscum album. Classification (NCBI taxonomy): domain Eukaryota; kingdom Viridiplantae; phylum Streptophyta; class Magnoliopsida; order Santalales; family Viscaceae; genus Viscum; species Viscum album. The sequence continues at coordinate 2,042,033,416 of OY728126.1, read as the reverse complement.
ATGGTTCCAATAACCTAGGTTGTAATTTTTTGCAAATGGGTTATCCTTAACAGGAATCCTAGGACCATAATTAATAAATATTGTGTTTTCTTGTTTTTGGTATGGCCTGTCATTGTTGTGAAAAAATTATAAGTGTGTCCAAACTTTCCACCCTGAAAAAATTGTTCCCATAGTAATTGATATGTATTTTGAAACCCCAGTTAGTTTATAGATTTTTTGGAGTTTTGGTTCTTTAAGGATTGATGTTTTGTGGTTATTTCTGCATGTTATGTTTAGTACCTATTCCTGAACTAATTTTTACATTTATATTCACTATATTCCTTCTTGAAATTTTTTGTTGAGAATTCAAGCAATGGTTGTTGTAAATTTGTCTCAACTCGTCATCAGTTTTATTATTATAGTTCACCCACCAGATGGGTCAATTAGGTTTTGAGGCTAGGATGAAGACCATTCATGGATGGTTTCCATGAGGACATGGGATGGGAGATGATGATGGGGGCACTAGCTATGGTTGTCTCAAAATCTATCCCAAGCCTCATTAAATTCTTCTCCATCCTATTGGTAAAAACATGTTATTTTAGTTTTCAATTCTCCATTATAAATTTCAGGATAAAATGTCATGATGAAGAAATTATACACATGATCCCAGTTCTGAAAAATATTTTCATCTAGAATCAAGAACCAATTCCAAACATTACCTTTTAGGAAAAAGGGAAATACTCTCATTTTATGATCATTCCCAGTGAGTATTAACAGTTATAATTGTTCTAATGTATTATAGAAATATATAATGAAGGATAAAGAGTCATCATTAGAGAGTCCACTTAATACTAGAAGGAGTGGTAGGTAGGTCTATTTCAATTCCTAGTTTATAGATCTAGGTGAAAGTATAATTGAAGATGAGTTCTTTGACACTTGAGGGTGTTGGACCTCTCTCATACTATGCCTATGTAACTCTTCTAAGAGTCTAGGTTGAATGTTTTATTGATTATTAGGTTCATGAAATATATAATCTAAATTTTTCATTTCAATTTTTATTTATTTTTTTGAGCAATTAAATTTTTATCAATTTCAGGATTTAGTGGATCTAATTTAATAGTTGAATATCTTTTTCTCATAAAATTTACAGAACAAGTTAAAATTCATTAAAAACTATTCAAACATACAAACCATAGTAATAGTAGAAAACAACAACTAAAAAACAATGATTAATAGAATGTAACAGAATAGAATTTATCTAAAATAAATAGAAAATAAAATTACATGATTTTTTAAACTAATTTTTCAATATTTAATAATTTTTCATGAAAAAATATGTGTGATTCAATATTTTTTTTTTAGAAAAATGTGTTCATTCGATATCGTTCCTGGTAGCGATGCCAAATTTTGGTAGGATCAGAGGTCAGAAATGTCTTACCTTTTCATTTTAAAATTTTTATTTATGATTTTTAATGAATTATGATAAAATATGAAATATTTATTTTCTTTATATTATCTATTTATGATATGTTGAATAAATGAAAATGTAAGAAAATATTTATAGGTAAAAATACAAGGGTGTGAGAAAGTACAGTCAAGATATGTGCCTCAAAAAATGTTGATAATTATAGGATGTTTAATATTTTTTTTTTACTTATATCTTATTGAAATCACAACAATGAAAAATGTGTAGCATCATTATCCATATCCATGGGAGTAAACATTTATAAAAATAAATCTTAATGTTCTCCACTTTAAGAAACATAAACTAAAATTTAATTTGATAGAAATGTAACCATAAACTATCACAACAATACTTTTTGTTTTTGTTTTAAAATCAAACTAAAAAAATATTTATAAAAAATTTCTCTAATTATCTCAAATTTTGTGAAACCAAAAGCTGTGAAAAAAAATTTAAATTATTTCAGACTAGATCTCAAAGATCACGTTCTAAAATATGAAAATGAACAAGTCAAGGAGAAAAAAGATAAAATCCCAAAAGACTACCAAATCCCCAAAAAAAGGTTTTACCCTAAAATAATATTATTTACAATAATTTAAATCATTCAGTTATAAGTTAATGAAAAAAACATAAGGGTAAGATATAACTCCCTTACTGGTCCTGTAATGATGCATTATTTCCTTCTCTGCATGGTCTTTAGGTCACCTTACATTAGAATCTCTTTGATCTCCTCCATAGGGCTCCTAAAAAGTCTATTTCATGTGTTGATTGAATGATATGTTGTGGAATGAATGTAATCCATACTTGTAGTTAATCTTAAAAAACCTATTATCATACTCGGATTGGTCACATATTCAAATACCGACTGAACATGTCCGTTATATTATCACCACACACATGAGTTTTTCTTATACAACCCATGTCACTTTAATTAATCCCCTTGTAATGAACTACAACTTGGTGGTCTATATTCATCTAGTGATATTATCGGTTTTATTTCAATTTTCAGGTATTATAAAAAATATTGAATTAGTTAACCATTAATAAGATAAATATTTATTATCTATATAATTATTATTAGATAAATGCGGATATTTAATTATTAATTAATAATTAATATTTATTATGAATAAAAATTTATTTTCATTATTATTACAATTTATATTATTTAGTTATTTAATATTATACTTAAAAATATTAATAAATATTATTATAATTGTTATTATAACTAATTTATCTGATTATATTAATTTTAATAAACATGATTAAAAAATATTATGCTTACTAAAATTATTATCTAATATTTATTTATTCGATTATATGAAATTATTTACCTAATTAATTTGACTGTTAATTTTTTTTATTATTTAGCATAATTATATGAATTTTGTTTTATTTTTTAATTTATTTATTTAGATTATTTTTATTTTTTCATGTTAATTTATTTATTATTGTTATTTTTAACGTACCTCATCCCCCTTTTACTCTTATTCAGTGCATAGGGGAGAATTAACTTCCTCAAGAAGCCAGCTCGGTTGCCCACCTCAGCTCTAGTTGTTGTGGTGGTCCCTTCAAGTGCACAAACTTAGCTTCCTCAGTAGAAGGTTCCCATATCGTTGTGGATTGCTACTATTTTTTCGGTGAAGGAAATGACCGAAACTCCTCACATCAGTTAGGAAATAGTGAAACAATGACAACAATATGTTGGTGATACTCCAATCGATGATGGAATTTCCTAAGATAGTGAATCGATGTAGTCTGGGTCCATGGAGAAAGGTTATCGGTTTGGAAGAATTTGGGTTTTTAGATGTGGTTGAGGGTTGAGATTTGTCTTTAAACCCTGGTTCTACCTCGATGATCTCCCTATGATATGTGATGAAGAAGGGTGAGAAATGTATGTTCTGTGGGTATGGTGGTATGAGTATTGATTTTTTTTTCTCTTGGCATTGTGAGGGAGGAAGTAGAGGTGGTTTGTGGGGGAACAATGAGTGTAGAGGGGAAATGATGTCTTATCAGGAGATTAGTGGGATGAGGGAGAGGATAGGTGCATCACCTCTGATAGTGAGAAGGAATGAAGTTTTCTTAATACTGAGAAAATGGATGGCTATATGTGTGTGAATGAGAAAACAATAGTGAGATAATTGTTTGATAGTGTCTCCCGGGACACACCAGTGGATGACGGACTGACAGTTTCTCCTTGAGATCCGGTTGTAGTGACAGTGGGAGGCCATAGTGGTGTCTCATGTGAGGAAATTGATAGTGCTAAAGAGATGGAGTGGTGTGTGTAATTGGTTCAATGGTGACTCAAGTCTCCATTGAAGGAAAAATTGGTTGATGGCGAGACACCAAAACAATTGTAAAGTGAAAGTTGAGTCTCCGTTGGGTCGATAGAATATTATAAAAATTACAATGGTGCAGGAAACGATGAGTTAAGGACACTATGTTGAAGTGTGATAGTGTTTTATTTTTCTAAAAAAGATAATATACAATAGAGTATAATTTTTTTCTGCATAAAAGAAATTACAAGATTAAATTAAGCATAAACCTAAACATTAAAAAAAGTAAAGGTTAATATAAATATTAAAAGAACACAAATAAATTAATTACTTATAAGTTAATCTTGATTATGATTTAAATTATATAAAAAATATATGAATTGAAAAAATAATAAAATTTACAAAATAGAAGTCTAAAATTTGAAAAATAAGCATCCATTAATAACTAACATAAATTTATTATGTCAAGAGATTAAAATAATTAGAACGGAAACATTAAATTAAATTAATATTATGACAACCCTGTAAATTATTTCACACTTAACATAATTTATTACCTAAAACGTTCACTTGATATAGTAGAGATGATCGAGATGTCTACAGTATTTGGGGCCTAGGAACATTACATAACAACATAAAACATACAATGCAACATCTTATTGAAAACATACTTTACATGACCACTACAATCCCTCATACTTAGCATTTCCTGGGAAAACCTAAGGAAATTCATAAAAAATGGTAAGCTATAAAGCCTCATAAGGGAGTAAACAAGGAATAACATGAAAATTACAATACATGTTAGGTAGTAGTTATATCAATAGAGAAAAAAATAGAATGAACAAAATTTTTTGATATAGAATGATTATCATAACATGGAACTGTGGAAACAACACCTAACATTGAATTAGCATGAGCAAAGGCTCAATTCACATGGAGCATGAGTAAACCATCATTTCACCTGATTCATTAGTAAACCCTTATTTCACATGAATGATAATGATTAAACACCCATTTCAAATGACTTATCGTGATACTATACATTTCCTAATGCATTGGAGAACTATTAGGGAACACCCTTCTTAAAAAATTTCATTTCATGAAGAAGTGTTCCACAAGAATCATACAATAAGGATTCATTAATGATCATAATTTATTCAATGATAAAAGAATGTGTAATTCATAAATTAAACTATATTATCAGTAAGTAGACTTTCATAAAGGTGAATACAATATATTGTGAAATGGGTATGGTATTCACGACATAATGATTTTTTCTTGGAAAATCGTGATGCAATTTTGGAAGCATAATGGTGTAATGTTAGAATTCATAAAAATGGTTGATGAGAGAGAAAGAGGTGTGTCATCATATTCATATGAAATAAATATAAGGGGTTTATATAGAGACATTTCCCAACATATTTAATGAAATTTAGATTCATTATAAAAAAATCATGAATGTAAAGTGAGGTGAGAGAAATTTCTTACAGAATTTCAGCTTAGTAATTGGTGTACATGGAAGGTATTAATGAGATATAAAAGGGTATACCATCATTAAAACATAAAGGGGGTAGTATGGGGGAGGTGAGAAATCATACCCCAACATTTTAAATTGAATGTTAAAGGGTATAACAACGTAATGTAATTGAGACAAAAACGATAAGGAAGAAATCCCTTACTTGGAAGTGTGATCCCAGAGTCTTGAGAGCGGATTGAGAGAGGATTATTGGGAGATTGGGGCACCTTGGGATGATTATAGAGAGAGGATATCTGAGGATGGACGAACTCAAAAGGCTTTTAGTGAAGAAGAAGTGGGATCTTGGGTGGGTTTATATAGGTAAGATGAGGGAATTCATTAATTTTTAGGTTTGGGACACCACACATTAAACTAATCAAAACGAAAAATCATCCCATGTTTTTGGCACATGTTTTTTTCAAATGGGAGTGAAAAACAGTATTTTATAATTCCAATGGCCTTACTTCTTAATATAACATGTTTTCTTATGTGGAGGTGAGTCACACTCTCAAGGAAAACAATTTAAAAAGCTAAATTGTTTTTTATATCTTGAAGGGTCCACTAAGGCTTGATAAAATAATTCAAACAAATCTAAAATCACATTTTTTAATTTTAAAACATATATTTTGCAAACATTTTATTTTAATTCATCAACATTGGGTCATTATGATGTCATAAAACACATTATAAATATTTAAACGGTATTTTTTTACTCAAAAATTCAATTATCTCAGATTATAATTAAAAATTCACCATTTGATTATTTTTATGCCCTCATTCCAAAAATAATATTAATTTTATCCAAATAATTTTCTAAAAATTTGGATTTTCACTTTTAAAAAAAAATTGACATTGATCGAAAATTCATTGGTTTTGAGAATAACAGCTTTCAAACCATAAAAAAAATTACAACTGTATTCCTAAAAATTATACGATCATTTATACATAATTAAATGTAATTTAATAATATGTATAATTTAATAAAATTTTATTTAATTCCTAAAATATATTAATTTATCAAAATAGATTCCATACTTAAATATTAACAGAAAATAATATTTGTGCCTTCATAACTATTTACAAATAAAAATAATAAAATGAACGTTTATTCATTATTATATAAAAATAATGCACATAATCATAGTGCTGAGGTATTGTTACAAAACCTCTTATAACACCCATATAATACCAAAGGGTAAGGAGTGTGATGGTGGTAGACTCTTGGGGTGGCTCGGATAATATCGATCGGGTAGTAATCTTTATAAACTTCCACTTCTCCCATAGGCAGTTCCATTCGTGCTTAACATGATTAATCATGGATTAGGCTTAGTCAAGAGAAAATCCCAATGACACCACCTCCATTCTGAGCTCATAAAAATGGAATTCATATGAGTAATGTCTATTGGATGATGCCATCGCTTCCTTTGTTTGAGTAAATTCAATTTTTTGATAGCCTATATTTATACTAATCATGTGATCATTGTTCAATGACTATATTAGAAATTGGCACAATTAATAATGGTATTTTAAAATCCAAAACATAAAACCATATTAGTGCCTATGTTTTTCATAACCATAAGAATAAATTTAAATAGACCAAGATGAATTTTCATTAATAAATTTTCGGGTCATTGAAAAAATAATAAATTTAAAATAGTTAAATCAATTATTGGAATAACATTTGAAATTAAAATTTAATTGATAAAGTTTATTTAAAATAAAAAAAACAAAATATACAATATTTAAAATAATGAAAGGATTAATATAACTGAATAAAAAATGAGTATTTGATTAATTAATTAATAAAAAAAACAAAAATTAAAATATCATGTAGAATAAACACATAAAAATTTTGGAGGGAATTAATGAACCAAAAAAATATGAAATGATAAATTAATTTTCTTAAAATCAAAAAATGCACATTTACTTATGAAAATTGATTATTTATGGAATTAAACTATATAATTGTAAAATTAAAATTATTTGACAAATGTTTTGAAATTAATAAATTAAGTCATTAAAAACATAAATAAAAGATGTGGGAAATAATGTAAATTTAAGGCCGCATCAGTACCAACACTTCCAAAACTGTAGGAACCTGGTTCTTATTCATGAGGTATGGGTTTCTTCTTTTCTATCTTCCTAAAGTGTTTTTGAGAAGATAAGGAAAATAGGGAAAATCCTAAATTTTGGGACTACACGCCGTGTACTTTTCCACACGTCATGTACTTTGGATGTGTGGGATGAGTACACAGGGTGGGTAGCCATGTCAACGAGGAAGGGTGTAAAAACAGACTACATGCCGTGTAGTGGGATTTTACACATCGTGTAATCAGTCAGTAGGAAAACTGAAAGGTAGTGGCCAGTTGTGCGGCAGTACACGCCATGTACTTAGGTTTCACACGCCGTGCACTGATGTTGACAGATGACCAGTGCCACACTGGCGAGGAGCCGCCGAAGGAATAGATAAAAAATGAAAAGTACACATTGTGTAGTCAATTGTACATGCCGTGTAGTTTTTCTATTCACTTAAAATGGGCAATAACCTCCCCTGTTCACAGGGATGGGTTAGAAACGGAGGAAGGAAATGGGAGAGGAGGCCAAACCTTCGAGGATCTCCAGATCGAGTTTCAGGAATCCTTGTTCACCTCTGATGATCTCATTGGAAACACACGGGTACGCCCTCCACTCTCCATAATCCATTCATTCCAATTATTCCTCTCAAAGAAGTTATTTAGGTTTGAAAGAGGTTTTCTTTCACCTTAGATCTACATTGTTCCTGGACGACTCGAGGATCGTCGTTCGAGTATACTGTTCCGTCACGTTAAAGGTAGGTGGATTGGTGTTTAATTTCCAACTGTTGTGTGTTTGTGTGAATCTTTGTTCCACGAACCCATGGTAGGGTGTCGTGTGGCTGAGGCCTTAACTGTTTTATATACCTAGAATTGTATAGGTGATTAAATGTGATAATAAACTAATGTTTGGGATCACTTCATGGCTCTAGGACCACCCTGGGGGTGCGTTCCTTTGTTTAGCCATTTGGCCAAGATACCCGAGGGTATTCCAATGAAATAATTTTTATTGAAATTCCTTGATAGTAATTGTATGTGAATTTCTTGTTTACATGTTGGGAATGGCTCGGTTACATACATAGCCTGAGGGCAGTGGTTATTTTAGCCTGAGGGAAACTTCTTCTGTGCCCGTGGGCAATAGACTCTGTGCCTCAGGGCGACACATTGTACGCTTGAGGGCAATATCTATTATTCTTGTAGGAAATTACCTACGGGTTTTGAATCTGATTACCTAAGGGTAAGTGTTTTCATGTCTGAGGACACTGACTGTTTACATAAAAATTCACTTTGCTGGATTCTTTATAATGAATGATTAAATGAATAATAAAATTGAAATATAACTGGTAAAGTTAATTACTTTGAGTACTGCTTTGTTTATTGCATTTTACTACTGCACAGTATTGTTACATATTTACACACAGTTCAGTAGGGGCCTTTGGTGGGGCCTACTGGGATTCATTTCTCACACCTTGTTTGGGTCATGTATTCGGCCCAAACTGATTACATTTCTGCAGGTGTGGATAAGGGCAAGGGTCCTTATACAGGTACTTGATTGCTGTTGAGGAGTATGGGAGCATGGGACTGGGCTTAGCCTCACGATTCTACCAGCTATTTTGTTTTTCTATGTTGTACTCTGTATTTTATTGTACTGCTACGTAACATGTTCTGGTTATTTTCATAGAACATGAGACATGTTGCATCATATCTATATAACTGGTTGGTTATCTTTTAATGCAGTTGTTTATATTAAATGGGTATGGTTTATTGCTTCCATTGTTGTTGTATTCTTTTTTTTATTTTATTCTGCTCTGCTAAACTTTAAAATATGAGGGCATAGTTTCCCCACTATCATAACTGGGCCCTTGATGCTAGTCGGCAGCCTCTGACATTTGGGGAAATTCACTTGAGGTCATGTGACCAACCGGGTTCGGGGCACCCGTTGAGTGGCACCCGGATCCAGGACGTTACAAAGTGGTATCAGAGTAGTTCTTTTCTTTGACTTACTATTTGTATCCTTATTCATGGATAGGAGAGGAACAGTAGTTGGTAATAAGATGTGCCCGGGCGTAGCTAAACCGTGTACAGGGAAAATCTAGTCTACCTCGTATTTTTTCAATTCTTCTTATTTTGAAATTTTTGTAGTTGATTTGTTTTCACCGTTGGGTGATGCACATGTGATTGTTATGTTTATATTTTATTTATGGGTTCTATTTAGTTGCAACCTGATGAGATGCGGGTATGCCATCCCATGCATCATTTAGGCACAAGCTAGAAATCACTTTCCATGCATAGTTCTATGAAATTTTTGTGCATTAGAAATTTCATGTTGTTGTGATAGTTATTGTGCTAGAAAAGAATGATTTGGTGATAACTGCTTGATAAATACCTACTATGTGATAAGGTATCTTGGTATGAGTCTATTGACAGAATAGATTCCAAACTTTGGTTTTTGGGGACTATGGGCCCCCATTAACTGGAATTTGGTGGATCATTGACTATTTATTTTGTTATAACACATATAAGATGGAAAACATTGATTCTCAGGGAGTATGGGCCCTCACGGATCGGCATTTGGCACTTAGGTGTTGTTTTTCAGTATTTTATGGGTTCCGAAGTAGTTTCAGAGGTGTAATGTCTGGAAAACCCAGTATACACGCCGTTTAGTTCTTGGGACACACGCCATGTGATCATCTGTTTGGGGTGAAAAGAAAACCTTTTAAGTACACATTGTGTACCCTAAGTACATGCTGTGTAGTCGCTTCCCGTGTCAAGGACTGTGTTGGCGGGGACACGGGGAAGGGAAATGCGTGGGTAAAACATGTTGTGTACCTGATGTACATGCCATTTAGTGTTGACCCGAAGTCCGCCCGTGTAACTAACAACACGGACAGAGGAGACCATAAGACATACACGCCGTGTCCACTATGGAACATGTTGTATAGTCTGACCTGGGGTCCCGACTGTGTAACTAACAACACAGGTCGGTGTAATCCTTTCGTGTACACACTGTGTGTATATGCAACACTCCATGTTGTGTGAGCCATGTATCCGGACGTATAACTAATAAAACAGGTCGGCAGAGCTCATCTAGTATTGGTCGTGTACCTGTGGGACACGCTGTGTAGTCTTGTCCAAGGATAGACCATGTGGACCTAACCGTGGGGCTGGGAAACGGGGTGGTGTACATGCTGTGTGCTGATGTAACATGTCGTGCAGTGTTATCCGAGTAGTTAGTCATGTCACAGACAACACGGGCAGTTGGAAAATTACACCATACAAGCTGTGTAGATTATATACACTCCGTGTAGTTTTCTTCAATAAGAGCCGTGTAGCTTAGCTGTGTAGAAGGACCCGGGAAGGGGAAGAAAAGTTAGGTATACTCCATGTAGTCAGTATACACGCCATGTAGTATTGTTTTTAAAATCATGAAATTCCATCTTCCTCCTATTCCCTTTTTGGTCCCTTCATTTTCAGTCTTTGATAATCTTGATATAAGGTGTGTGTTTCACCATGTAGAGTCATGCCGCCGAGAAGACCATGTGTTGTTCGCCAGGAGAGCGGAAACGATTATACTCCAGAGATGGTGGGCCATTGGTTACCAGTGGATCCTCCAGCAGAGCCAGGTGTGATGCCAACTGTTATACCAGACACCGGTGCAGAGGTTCAGTGCCGTGAAGGCTTTATACAGTTCATACAGACCGTTCAGGGAGAACCGTCGTCTTCCACATCTATGGATGAGATGGCTCGTATATTCCAGCAGCAGCCGCTGCCTACGTTCTCAGGGGATGGCGGACCATAGGCTGCGGAGTCTTGGCTGGGGTCTATGCAAACATTTTTCGAGCATCTTAAGATGCCTCTAGGGCAGAGGGTCTATTTTTCGATGTATATGCAGTATGATTCCGCCAAGAGGTGGTGGTATGTTACCACTCAGTCTGAGAATCATAGATACATGGTGTGGAAAGATTCTTAGATATCCTTCAATGAATTCTTCTTCCCAAAGACACTAAGGGCATATATAGCTCGAGAGTTCATGAATCTGTAGTAGGGAACTATGTTGGTGATGGACTATTCCGCTCACTTCAGCGAGCTTAAGAGTTTTGTACCCATTCTGGTGGGTGATGAGATGTTGAGGGCTAGACTCTTTAAGGATGGTCTTCGATATAAAATCCGAGCACTGGTCAATGTTTTTAGGTTACCTTCAGTACATGCTATTGTGAACCAGGCGCTGATTATAGAGGGTAACATGCGGGAAGCTAGTGGTGTGGTCCAGGGCGGTTGAGCACCAGTTGCTGGTACTATTCTTACTATCAAGAGGAAAAGACAGATGATATTCTCTTAGGGAGGCAGTACCGGCGAGAAGGTTGTTTCAGGTGGTCAAGTTAGGTGCTACCAGTGTGGTAAAAAGGGGAACAAGCAACCTCAATTTCTATGAGACCCAGTGGAGTGTCGAACCTGTGGAATGATGGGTCATATATAGCGCTTTTCTAGGGCATTTCCAGCAGTGGCTAGTGAGTGGAGTTCTATGCAGACTCTGCGTGCCGGAGCAGGACCATCAGCTTCTTACCAGTTGGGGAAACTGGAATACGTCAGGGTGTGCATGCAGAGATGGTGGTTGTGGCCATGGTAGCCAGACAACAAGATCTTAGAGGCAGGAGGGCGGGATATCTCAGGCTACACAGGCTGTGTCGTAGGGTTGGAGCACTGGGCAAACATATGTAGTGGAATAGACTCAGCAAGAGCAGGATCCCGGACCTTCTACTATCAGAGGTACTATTCTAGTAGCTTCATTCTTATCTTTAGTAAATTTTTATATGGGTTCTACACATAGTTTCTTATCTGTACCCGTTGTGGAGATCATTGGGCTTTGTCTTTCTTCTTCTTCCGTTGCAATGACGCTAGACACTCCGTTGGGAACTAGAATGGATGTTGTGTGTCAATGAAAGGAGCGCTATCTTTAGCTTGGAGGGTGTCACTTTCTATGGGATGACTATGTCTTAGAGATGACAAGCTATGACGTCATTCTTGGGATGGACTAGTTTGTTCCCTTCTGAGCCTTTGTCGATTTCTGTCATCGCAGGGTGAGTTTCACGTCACCAGAGGGCAGAGAGTTTCTATATATAGGTGAATTGTATGTTCCGGCATGTTGAGCTGGACCAGAGAATCATGGGTGAGGTGGAGTCACAGCCTAGATTTTGAGTTTATATCAAAATGATCAGGGGACTTTTCAGAAGGATTTCCCTCCAGTGGTTGATCGTTTCAGGGGTGTCTTCCCAGATGACTTTTTAGGTCTACCTCTTGAGTGAGGGGTGTATTTCTATATTGATCTTGTTCCAGGAGCAGCACCGGTATCCATTCCTCCTTATCATATGGCTACACCTGAGTTGCATAATATCAAGAGACATTTAGAGGAGTTACAGACAACGGGTTTTATCCAACCCAGTACTTCTCTTTGGGGTTCGCCTGTCCGGTTTTCTAAGAAGGCGGACGATACCCTCAGACTCTGTGTGGATTATCGTAAGATAAACCAGTTGATGGTTAGGAACCGATATCCCTTGCCGAGGATAGATGATCTTTTTGATCAACTTCATGGAGCACGAATGTTCTTGAAGATTTACATGAGATCAGGATATCATCATCTACGCGTGAGACCATCAGATACACCGCTTACAGCTTTTTGGAGGAGATATGGTCTTTATGAGTAGTTCGTTATGCCGTTCGGACTCACGAATGTGCCAGCAGTTTTCATGGATCTGATTAATCGTGTGTTTCATCTTTATCTGGATTCTTTATGGTAGTATTCGTGGATGAAAACTTATTGTACGCTCTCACTGAACACGACCATGCCACCCATCTTGAGATCGTATGGTGTACATTGAAAGAGAATAAGCTATATTCTATGATCTAATAGTGCCACATTTGGATGGACCGAATTCACTTCCTAGGTCATATCATCTCAGAGGCAGGAGTTTTGTGGACCCAGAGAAGGTGAGAGTAGTAGTTTCGTGGGAGTATCCTAAGAACGGGTTTTGAGATACATAGTTTCTTAGGGCTGGATTGTTACTAGAAACGCTTCATACAGGACTTCTCCCTCTTAGCAGCACCGTTTACAGGTATGACTAAGAAGGGTGTGAAGTTCATTTGGTCATAATCTTGTGAGACATCCATTCAGGACCAAATGGGAAGGTTGACATCACCACCAGTCCTGATACACCAAGAGCAGGGAAGGAGCTATAATGTTTACTGTGATAAATCAATTATTGGACTGGGAACAATGTTGATGCAGGGCGATCTAGTTATTGTGTATGGTTCTCGGCAGTTGAGGCCACTTGAGAGGAATTACCCGACACAGGATCTCGAGTTGGCTGCAGTTGTTCATGCATTGCGCAGTTGGAGACATTATCTATTCAGAGAGAATTTTTTGGTTTTCACAGTCCACTAATGTCTCAAGGATATCTTCACTCAGAATGAAATGAATCTGAGATAGCGATGGTGGGTCGAATACCTTCAGTCCTTCAATTTTGAGCATTCCTATACACTTGTTAAAGGTAATGGAGTAGCTAATGCACTGAGCAGGAGGACTCAGATACAGGAAGTGCAGGAGGCCAATGGTGAGTGGCAGCTCATGGCTTTGTTCTCTGAGATGCATTTTTAGGTGCATGACAGTCAGGGGCAAACCTATCATTCTTCTTTAGATATGACTTCTACCCTCCTGGACAGAGTGAGGATGAGACAACTATCTGATTCAGAAGGCCTAGTTCTATGGGATGCGGTGGAACGTGAGGACCCTCCTCCTGGTTGGACGATAGGCCATGATGAAATTATGTGTTTCCATGGACGAGTGTGGGTTCCATGAGATATACGCGAGTAGATGATGCTGGAGTTTCATGATTCATCTTGGGAAGTTCATCCCGAGGTTACCAAGATGTACCATGACTTGAGACATCAGAAATGGTGGCATGGTATTAAGAGAGATATAGCTGGGTTTATTGTGAGGTGTTCCACCTGTCAGCAGGTGAAGGCGGAGCATCAGAGGCCAGCCGGACTGTTACAACAGTTACCCATTCTGGAGTGGAAATGGGATGATGTGACTATCAACTTTGTGTCTGGGTTTCTGAGGTCACCTCAAGACAATGATGCCGCGTGGGTTGTTGTAGACAGACTCATGAAGGTCACTCACTTATTTCCAATCAAGGAGACCTTCGGTGTTGATGAGCTTGGAAAGTTGTATATCTGAGAGGTCGTATGTCTTCATGGGGTACCTCTTTCTATCGTTTTAGATAGGGACACCTATTTTACATCTTGTTTATGGATGATTTTTCAGAGGTCACTAGGTACATAGGTGCTTCTGAGCATAGCTTACCACCCTCAGACCGATGTCCAGTTAGAGCATACGATACAGGTGCTTGAGGACATGTTGTGTGCATGCATCCTAGACTTTGGGGGCTCTTGGGAGAATCACATACCCCTAGTTGAGTTTTCCAATAATAAAAGTTTTCATGTGACTATTGAGATGGAACCATACATGGATTTATATGGTAGGTCATGCCTATCACCCCTGTGCTAGTTAGAGGTAGGTGAGGCAGCATTACTGGGACCACATCTCGTGTAGGAGACTTTTGAGAAGGTCCAGTTGATTCAGAAGCGGATGGCTACTATGCAGTCTCATCAAAAATCTTATGCTAATCACTGGAGACGACCCTTGGAGTTCGTGGTCGGGGTTCAGGTTTTCTTGCGTGTTTTTCCGATTTTGGGACTCAAAAGTATCAGGAGAGAGGGTAAACATTCACTGAGGTATGTGGGGCCATTTGAGATTCTGGAGAGGGGTTGGGCTGGTTGCCTATCGGTTGTAGTTAACACAGAGGTACCGAGCCATGCAAGACGTCTTCCATGTGTCATAGTTGTGCCATTATCATTCAGACATGTCTCTTATCATTTAGCCCGAGGAGGTTGAGCTTCATGCTGATGCATCCTTTGAGGAGCATCTGATTCGTATTGTTGATAAGAGGACAAAGTCCCTCCGAGGATGGTCTGTTCCTCTTGTATGGGTGCTATGGCCGCATGGCCAAGTGCATGACGAATCCTGGGGGTGGGAGACTGACGTACGTGCTCAGTGGCCAGAGCTGTTATGATATTTATCTTCACTACCCTTGGAAGGGAAATTTGAGGATGAATTTCTATAAGGGGGGATGTTTGAAAGAACCCAATTCTTTTTCTTGAGGTATGTGTTTCTTCTTTTCTCTTTTCCTTAGGTGTTTTTGAAAAGATAAGGGAAATGGGGAAAATCCTAAATTTTGGGGCTACACACCATGTACTTTTCCACACGCCGTGTTCTTTGTCCATGTGGGATGAGTACCCAGGGTGTGTAGCCATGTCAATGTGGAAGGGTGTAAAAACTGACTACATGCCATGTAGTGGGTATTTGCATGTCGTGTAATCAGTCCGCAGGAAAATAGTAAGGTGGTGGCCTATTGTACTACAGTACATGCCGTTTACTGAAGTTTCACATGTCGTGAAATCATGAAGACAGATGAACAGTGCCACACTGGCAAGAAGTTGTCGGAGGAACAGCTAAAAAATGAAAAGTACATACCGTGTAGTCAATAGTACACGCACTGTAGTTTGTTTTTTCGTTTAAATGGGCAGTAGACTCCCATGTTCTTAGGTAAAGGTTAAAACCAATGGAAGGAATCAGGAGAGGAGGCTGGACCTTCATGGATCTCCAGATCAAGCATCGGGAATCTGTTTTCATCTCTGACGATATCGTTGGAACCGTACGTGTAAGCCCCCCACCCTCCTTAAGCCGTTCTTTCCAATTATCCCTCTATTGGAGGTTATTTAGGTTTGAACAATGTTTTATTTCACCTCAAATCTATGTTATTATTGGACAATTTGAGGATCGCCATTCGAGTATACCATTCATGGGCGTTAAAGGTAGGTGGCTTAGTGTTTAATTTCCAACTGTTGTGTGTTTGGGTGAATCATTGTGCCATGAACCCTTGTTAGGGTGTCGTGTGGCTGAGGCCTTTGCTGTTTTAAATACCTAGAATTGTATAGGTGAATAAATGTGATAACAAACTGCTTTGGGGGATCACTGCTTGGATCCATGACCACCCCGGGGGTTCATTCCTCTGTTTAGCTTTTTGGACAGGATACCCATGGGTATGCCATTATAATAATGTTTTTGAACTTCCTTGAGAAAAAATGTTTGTGGATTTCTTGTTTATATATTGGGAATGTCCTAGTGACTTTCTTAGCCTGAGGGAAGTGGTTATTTTAGATTGAGGGAAACTACTTTCGTGCCCATGGGCAATAGACTTTGTTCCTGAGGGCGATACATTGTACGCCTGAGGGAAATTTCGGTTATGCCTATGGGAAATTACATGTGGGTTATGTTTCTTATTACCTGAGGGTAAGGGTTTGCATGTTTGAGGACACTAACTGTTTACATATAAATTCACTATTGTGGTTTCCAAATAATGAATTATTAAATGAATATTAAAATGGAAATATAACTGGTAATGTTAGTTACTTTGAGTACTGCTTAGTTTATTTCGTTTTACTATTTCACACCATCATTACATATTTACACATAGTTGAGCACATTCCTTTGGTGGGTGCCTACTGGGATTTATTTCTCACACCCTGTTTGGGTCATATCTTCGGCCAAAACCGATTACATTTCTGCAGGTGTGGATAAGGGAAAGGGTCCTTATATAAGTACATGATTGCTACGGAGGAGTAGGAGATCATGGTACCGGGATTAGGCTCACGATGCTACCGGCTGTTTTGTTTTTCTTTGTGGTACTATGTATTGTATTGTGCTACTATGTAACATGTTCTGGCTATTTTCATAGAACTTGAGACATGTTGCATCATATCTATATAACTGGTTGGTTATCTTTTACTGTAGTTTTTTATATTAAATGGTTATGGTTTATTTCTTCCGTTGTTGTTGTATTCTTTTTTCTATTTTATTCTGATGCACTACACTTTGACAAATTAGGGCATAAGTTCCCCATTATCAGTCTTGGGCCCTCGCTGCTAGTCAGCAGCCTCTGGAGTTTGGGGAAATGCACTTGAGGTCATGTGACCAACTAGGTTCAGGGCACCCGTTGAGTGGCACCTAGATCCGGGACGTTACAAAAAACTCCTTAGCCTACATGATCCAGGTTTGGTGTAAGAAACAAGGAATTGTGGAGGTGGTTTACCTAATATGTGGGGGTTCACATCGAGGGTGAATACATGGAATAAAACCCTCTATGATACAAGATCATGTAACAGATGCAAGTAGACTCTTAAATGGTCATGATAAAGGGGGACTAGTATGTATGGTCCAAATTTTGACCATGTATGAAACATAGGGACCCCAACCATACCATCAAAGAGTGGAGCAAACAAATTCTGACTCAACTGTTGACCTGGTGCGAAACATAGGAGCTATAATTTTCTCATTGAAGTACCATTAGAATAATGGACTAGAATGAGAGGTTATCCAAAGAGATATGGGACCATAACCATTTGGGGCTCTTTTTGTATTTTAAGGATGATTGAATACATAAACCAATAACTTCTCAAATTGTGAACTGAACATATCATATTGTGGGGTTCTGACTCGGGTGTGAAAATTGTTTAAGGTCATATTTCATTAACCATAGAAAATAGTATAATGTCGTATTTCTTAGACAATATGGTTCTTATTTTAAAGTTGTAGAATTCTGACTAAAATTGAGGTAAAATGGCATTAAATGTTAATGAACTAGTGGTTTGGCCTATAGATAAAAGGTCTGTATGTCTCTAAATATCCCATAAGGATGGTAATAAAAAAATACATAGTTCAAAAACATATTATGGTATGAGAGCAATACTAATGTAGGAAATCCTCTCTATCAAGGAAGTCAATGAATACCGCAATAATTATGGGGTATCCCAACAGTATAATATCATGTTTTGGGGATGTTAACTATTATTTTAAGTTAATAGATCTTGGACCAAAAGGATGGTATCTCAAATGGGTATGTTTAGTGCAATGTTATGAAAACCCCAATGTGAATGATGACCTGGGAGTCCTCAACACAACACAACACATCCCAATAGAGATATGTATATAGATTAATTACATGATTCTTGGACTTTTTGTAAGTAGTTTTAAGGTCATACTATATGGACCATCATATCTTAGTTTATGGGCATAGAGATTACACCATTTCCAACAGTTTAATGACATATTGAATGGAAAATATTGAGAAACTATATTTATAAAGTTTAACATGTGATAATAAAGAGATCATACCCAATGTTAATAAGTTCCAAAATATCACTCATATCACATAGATACCATAGGATGAACTTAAAATTGTTTAGGTTCATAGAGAGTAGACAGTGATTGAATCCAAGGGGCTGAATGATTGATGAAATTTATGGTTAGATGCAAAGATGAAGTGTTTTGGTGTCACTAGGTATCCTATATTTATGGTATTCAATCCATGTGTAGTTCTGGTATTCCATGTAGTTTAATATCAGGCAGAATGGAGGGTGATGTTGTAGTGTATGGTCATGTGACACGACCGATCTGTGCATTTTACTGTCACGTGGTAAATATTTTAGATGTTATAAAATGCATTTTCATGTGTCTTGTATATGAGGGAGAAGTATCTTAGAGGTGATTCTTGTGGAATGGAAATGTAACCCAACATGAATGGGAACCACTAGGGCTCACCCCACATGCCCACACGAGAAAACTCATACTAAGGGTATGAGCGGCTGAAATTATGGTTGTGCCCAAAGGAATAATGTCATGTAATTCCAAAATATCCCATAAGGATAGGAATAAATCCATTCCTAGTTCTTAAATAGAACATGGTATATGACTAGTGTCAGAGGTGATTTCCTCTAAGGCGAGAACATCATGGTGGCACTATGCAGTTTATATTCATATGGTTAGGAGAATTTGGTTCTTAGGTTAGGACATGTAGTTCAGACCAGGGAGGATGCTTCTCAAGTTGGTATATGTAGCATGGATATGTAATTAACCCGACAAAAATGAGTACTAAGGAGGTTTATCACCATGCCACACATTCTTGAGAAGGCATGCATACAGTTTAGAGTCATGATGCTAGGACTATATGAGCAGGAAATAGTTAATGTAATAATACTTGGACCTACTATATAACGTTTATTTTCTTCCACCTGGACTATAGGATCTATGATTATGTTCATAGTGGTTGGACCATAGAGTATGAGGCTCCTCGAAAGTGGAATATTCCTAACATGGTGTCATGATAAAGCCGACATGAATGAGTGTCAATAAAACCCTAGAACTGCATCATACACGCATTACCAAAGAAGCATACATAAAGTTTATTTTCATGATTCGTAGACTAATCTGACACTAGGGGGTGAAGGATTATCTATTTTGAGGTTGGTCACAAACATGGGATGGTTGGACATAACAATGTATCCCATAATGATTGGAATCAATCCTTACATTGTTCTTGAATTCTATATAGTTTATCATCAGGTGGTAAAGGCATAGGTGAAGGGGACTCAAGAATATATGTGTAGAATTGTACTATGGAAAATGAAATGTGAATGAGGACAAGAGTGGCCCCGCACCACACCAAACACTCTCAAGGGAAAATCAAGTCAAGTGGCCAAAAGACCAAGGTTACATCTGGGCCCAAGGAAGAAATGCCTTGGTGTCACAATGTATCCCATAAAGATGGGAATAAATTCATATGTAGTTCATGAACATGACATAGTGTATGACTAGTTCCATAGATGAATTAATCTTAGACAAGAACATCATGGGGGCATTGGGCAGTTTAGAGTCATGGAGACTATACAATGTGATTCTAGGTTTAAGGTCATAAATTTCAGACCAGTGATGTTTCAGAGCTCCACTATTTGGGTACATGACCTAACAGAACTCATAAAACCATGTGAGTCATTATTATTTAGGGAAACAAGGGGTGGTATTAGGTTTTCCATTTCTTCTGTAGAAAATTATGACACAGGTAAGGAAATTACATGTTACGAATGTCCAGACGTTGCTGACAATCCTTCTCAACATGCACAGACGCACATAGGGGAAACAGAAGGGGTGTCAGAATTCTAATAGGACATATAGAGGTGGACATGATGTAATTTTAATCACTCGAGATCTGAATTGGGGAATGGGTGAATGATGGAAATGACCACATTTTACCATTTTCAAAACACAGAATCCATAAATTCAACAGTCATGTGTGGGGTGAGAAAACACAGAACCAAATGTTGACTATGTTGAAAAGAAATAATATACTATTTGTTACCAAAAATCTATTTGGGAGTTGGCGAAGGATGGGAGGTGAGTTGAAGGTCCATGATACCATCACTTTTAGGGGGTCCTTTTGGATGTGAAAGTTGTTGGCAATCCAAACCTAGAAAGACATGATGTATGGAAAGGTTTGTGGAAATGTCTAAGGGGAACTTGAAACTTTAGTTTTTACACCCCATATCATTAGATCATCTTAGTGGTTGGATCCAACTAGACAATGGGTAAAGGACCCCCAACATTGAAAATAGATTAAGGTTATATTTATTTGACAAAATCCTTTTAGTTTATGGTCATAGATTTGGGACCATCAGAGCCTAGTTTAATTCCGTGTTCATGGGATGTGAGTGTTATATAGTTTTTCATCATTTGGAAAGAAAGATGATGTCATAGTTTATGTGCATGTGACAGGAATGGTCCATGTATTTTAATATCATTCGGTAAATATGTATATGTCATGCAGTTTAATTCCATGAAACTAGGACCATGAGGAGGGGTAGAAGAAAAGGAATATGTTTTATGTGACAGCTATTACTCAATATGGATAAGGACCCCAATGGGTCTGTGTCACACAACATAATTCTAGGAATAACCCATACATATTTTAATGTCATGATTTTTGGACATGCTGCTTGATTTAACATCATATTCCTAGTATGTAAAATGTTATGTATTTTATCATAATGCAACAAGACAATTAAATATAGTTTTTCATCATGCTGCGGAGATGTATACATGTAGTTTAGCATAATTTGGTGTGCATTCTGGTTGTTATGAAGTTTATTATCAGGAATCTGGGAAAATGATTCACATATTAACGGAGAGTTGTGGGGTTTAAGAGTATGTTTATTTTAAGGTTGTAGATGAAGGACCATCAATGATTTTCATTTTCAGCGACATGCATATAGGATGATAATTTCAAGATTTAAATTCATGTGATAAGACAGGTCCATGAATACTATCATCATGTGGTAAATATGTATAATGTTTTAAAGATTATTTTCATTTAACCAAGACTATGTAGAAATATTTAACACTTTGTTATAGGGGCATTAGATAATTTTTTTATGAATGAGTGGAAAGTACAATCAATGTTGTGCTGTTTAATGTCATAAAGCTAGGAATTTGACGCTACATGGTTTATACTTGTTCATCATGGACTTTATGGTTCTTAGATTGTGGTCATAGAATTTAGACCATTAACTCTTAGTTTAGGGTCATCGATCTTGTAACATTAAGTTATATAGCTACTTCATATGGGTATATACACAACCAAGAATCCCAATCCCATGTGAGCCATGCTTGGTCTGGGAAATAGGTTATGGTGTGAATCATTCCATATCACATGGAGGAACACATAAAGGGAAATGAAGTGTTGGGTGGTAATGTCCCAATTACACTAACATTCATACTCAATATGTGCAGAATCATATAGGTGAAACACCATGGGTGTTAGAGTTCCACCAGAACATAGGTATATGGAAAAGTGTAAAGTTGAGGATTTTGAAAAATAGGATCCACAACTACACCTATCAATATGGGGAAAGAAAATGTACAATCGACTATTTATCATGTTCAAAATATAGGATCCACTATTCATAAAAAAATCATGCAGGGGTTTCCCAAGATAAGAGGTGAGCCATTTTTTACAAGAACCATTACTATGAGGGGAACCCGTCCAACATATAAGATTATGGTATTCTAGAATGAGAAATAGGTAGTGTGAGGTTATATATCGGCATATATTCCATATGTAATCCACCACTCTTGGTTTCCCACCACAAATCATTTGGGAATTTTAGTGGGGAACACCATGAAGTGGTATTGGATCCTTCCTCGATGATTAGATTAATGAGAGTGGATGAAGTCCCAGCTGAACTCAGGATAATAAACCAACATGATGAAAAAAATTTAGGGTCATATCTCATAGAACACAGGCTCCTAGTTTATCGTCATTGAGTTAGAACTAACTAGGTGGGTATCTCATATAGATATGTATATTGTGGTGTAGTGATAAACATGACATGAATGATGGCCTAAAAGGCCCAATGTCAGACAAAACATTCATATGATAACATGAATATAGTTTATTATCATGATGATTGGACTTAGGTTCATATTATATGGTTTTAGAGTGTGAAATATGTAGAGGCTCTTAGTTTAGGGTAGTATATTTTAGAACATACTTTTTTCGCATCTTGACCATAATGGGTATACATCCTAACAAAACTCATAAGCCCATATGATTCATGCTTAGTGTGAGAAACAAGGATTGGTTTGAATTTTTCTATGGCATGGAATCACATATTAGGGACTTGGAGAAGCTAGGTTGAGAATGTCCCAACGAAACTAGGCTGCATACACAGTGTGCATGGATGTAGGTAAGGGTAACACTGAGGGTGATGAAGTTCTACCAAAAAACAAGAAGGTGGAATGTGTGAATCATATAACATGATATCAGAAAAATAAAATAGGATGGAATGATGATGGAGGATAACTTTTGACCTTATTTGAAAAAAAACCATATCATGTTTCCTGGTATAGGGACACACAAATGAGGATCAACCATTAACCATGTTCTAAATGTGTGACATGCCTCAAACTATCATCGAATCTCTTCTGAGGTATTGGAATAATATGGTAGTTGATCCATAAGTCATAGAACCATGACATTAGGGGTCCCATTAGACATAGATGAGTATGGAGATATCAGTAGAGGGAATAAAAATCATGGACAATGATAGAGAGAATATCCATGAAGAATCCAACTCTCTAGGTTCTACACCACTACACATTTCATAATTTCAATGTTGTGTATTGGATAGAGGTAGTAGAACCCCTTCTCAAGGACAAGGTTTTTAAGGTAGTTCTACAGTACAACACACTACTGGACAAGTTCCAAATTCATAATTCTTAATCATATAGGATCTCATGTTAGTATGTAGTTTTACATCATGTTATGAGGATGTGGGGTAGTCGCATGCATATAATATGAGTCTTTATGTGATCTCTATATTGGGAAATTATATAGGTTAACATTCTATGACAAAGATGATAGACATTTAGTTTATCATTATATGGAGAGGACATTACATTATACAATTTAACATCATGTGATTAGGATAAGATATGGCTATCATTTAAGGTCACATAGCTTTGACCATAGTTTATATGGTTTATGGTCATATATCTTTGAAAACAACATTATTCAATATATTGTTATGTGACCGGAACATTGTCATATAGTTTAACATCATGTGACCAAGAAGCCAGTTGTTATATGATTTAACGTCATTCAACTAGGATGCAAAAATGATAGCAATATGTTGGAAAAAGGATGTTACTCTATACCCCATCCCATTGGTTTGGGATCCTTGATGATTAGTGGGAATCGCAATGATTGAATTTCCTTAAACTAGCCCCCAAGTACGCACTAATGTCCTCCAATCAAGATCTGGGATGTGTCACGGTGAACTTTCCAAGTGATGGAGTCGGAGCAACGAGAAGGCATAGAAGACTGGATCCTCATTATGATGAGGTGATGGAGCCCATAATGCATGGAAGACAAAATCAAGAAGGTGTGAAATCCTAGATTGTCGGTATGATAGGGTGATGGAGCCCAAGAGTGTGGAAGCCTAGAGTGTCAGTACGACATGGAAATGGATTCAAGGAGGCGTGGAAGCTGAGAGCATTGGTGTGACAGTGCAATAGAGAGTGTAAACCAATAAAGCCTATAGAATTGGTACAATGGGGAAATAGAGACCAAGAGTTTTGGAAGAATATAGCATAGGTACTATATGGTGCTGGATCCTAGAATTTGTGCAATCTTAGAGCTTTGGCATGATGAGGTGATGGATCCCAGGAGGTGTGGAAGCCTATAGAATCAGTGCGATGAGGCAATGGATCCTGGAAGGTGTTAAATCCTATATCATTGGTATGAAGGTGTAATGTATATTTGGAGGACGGAATACTAGAGTGGCATCTCATAATGTAGAGTAACCAGAGTTGGGATATGATTGAATTGAGCCCAATTTTGGTTCTTGAGAGCATGGGAGGTATTAGAAACTTGTAGGATCATTGTAAAAAATTGTTGTTGTGGAATGGGGAATACCTCCATGTCGGTTGATGGTGGTGACATGGAGGACCTTTGTGTTGGGTGATGGTAGTGTTGGGAGGACCTCTACAATGGTTGATGATGGTGACAGGGAGGACTTCCATGCTAGTCGATGGTAGTGTGGGAATGACCTCCACAATGGATGATGATGGTTATAGGGAGGACCTTCGTGTTACATGATTCTAGTGTGGGGAGGACCTCTATAAAGAATGATTATGGCAACGGGGATAACATTTTTCCTAGATTATGGTTATGTGGGAAGGACCACATTTTTGGATGATGATTGAGATGGGGAGTACATATTTGCCAAGTGATTTTATTACAGGGAGGAACTCTGAAATAGATGACATTGAAAATAGGGAGGACCTCTTTGATAGATGATGGTAGTGTTGGGGGGACCTATGCAATGGATACTAACAGTGACAGGGAGGACCTCTACACTAGATGGTGGTAACTCTGGGAGGACCTCCGCAATGGCTTCACTCGTGATGGGATGGAATGTAATGGTTGTTGGAGGAGAGTGACCTGTCAGAGCATGGAGTTTCCCCCAATGCATCCCAAGAGAGTGGTAGTGTCAGTGAGGAGCTGATGAAGTTATGGGTGGATTCCCCTTGCGCATCCCATTAGGAAAAAATTTTGGTGAGGAGATAATGAAGTCAGAGGGTGGATCAAACCTACGCATCCCATGAGGGGAATTGGTTTCAGTGAGTAACAGATGGATTCTAGGTTTCTTCCTCCCTGTGTGTCCCATTAGTGTTGTGGTTTCTATGAGGATAGCATCATGTCGATGGTGGATTCCCATATGTGTCCCATGAGGGAATCATGGTCGGCAAGGATCTGATGGATTTTTGGGTAGATTCCCCCTTCATGGACCATGAGGATAGCTACGTCGGTGAGGATCCGATGGAGTTTGTGGTGGTTTCCCTCGTCATGACCCATGAGGATGGCCATATCAGCCAGGAGTCGACTGATTCAAGGGTGTTTCCCCCCTACGCATACCATAACGGTGGCAGTGTTAGAATAATTGGATTGATTAAGTGTAAGATTCCACCTACACGGCATATGAGGGTGGTTGTATTGGCGAGGAGGTGATGGTGTCATGGTGGTTTCCCCCACCGTAGCTCAAGGGGGAAGTGGTGTCCATGATGAACTGACATATTGGGGGTGGATTATCCCTATTTGTCACATGATGGTTTTGATGTACAAGAGTATCTGAGAGAGTCAGTGTGGTTTCCCATGTGTGCCCCATGAGGTTGTTGATGTCAGAGATTATCCCATTGATTGAGGGTAATTTCCCCCTATGCAGCCCATGAGGGCGGTGGTTTCTGAGAAGAATCTATAGAGTTGGGGAAATTTTCCCTCTATACAGCCCATGAGGGTGGTAATGTTGGTGAGGAGATGACAGAGTTGGGGTGGTTTGTTCCAATATGACCCATGAGGGTGGCTGTGTCGATGAGGAGTCGATGGATTTGGGGGTAGTTTCCCCATGTGTGGCACCTGAGGGTGGTGGTGGTGTTGTGTATCTGATGGATTTGATGGATGGTTTTCCCCAGCATGATCCATGAGGGTGGAAATGATGATGAGGAGTCGATTGAGTCTGGGGTGGTTTCCCCCTGTGTGTTTCATGTGGGGGAATTTTCATCGAGGAGATTATGTATTCAATGAGTGGATGACCCTTGCACAACCCATGAGGGTGTATGTGTCAGTGAGGAGCCCATGGAGTTAGTGGTGGACGCCCCCCATGTATTAACCATGAGTGCTATATTTTCTTTGAGTTATTGACAAAGTCGAGGGGTGGTTTCACCTTGCTTGTCCCCTGAGGTTATGGTGTTGAACATGAGCTAATGAAGTGGGGGTCATGGCCCCTATATAGCCCATGACGGTGAGACTATCGATGATGATCTGATGGATTCAGGGTTGGTTTCTACCTATGTGGCCAATGAGAGCGGCCGTGTTGCAGAGGATCCAATGGAATGGGGGAGATTGACACCTACACCGCATATGATGATAGTGGTTTTGGTGATGAGATGATAGAGTAGGAGGAAATTTTCCCTTGTATGGAACATGTGGGTGGTTTTTTCAGTGAGTAGCCGATGGATTTGGGGGAGGTTTTCCTCTATGTAACCCAAGAGGGAAGTAGTGTCGATTAGGAGTTGATGTAGTCAAAGGATTCCCCCTGCAAGGCCCCTGAGGCGGCTTTGTCCATGAGGAGAATATGAGGACGAGGGTGGATTCCCCATGTGCATCCTATGAGGGTGCCAGTGTCAGGGAGGAGCCGATGGAGATTTTGGTGGATCTTACCTGCATAGGCCATGAGGGCAGTGTTGTTTGTGAGGATCTGATGGAGTTGAGGGTGATCCCCCCAACAATTCCCATGAGAGTTGTAGTTTCAGTGAGAAGTGTGTGGATTCAAGGGTGGTTTCACCATTCACATCCCATGAGTGTGGCAATGTCGACGACGAGCGGATGGAGTCGGGGGGTTTTTCCCCTTTTGCAGCCCATGATGGTGGTGGTGTTAGCGAGAACTCGATGAGGATATGATAGAGTCGGTGGTGGATTCCCCATGTGCATCCCATGAGGGTGTGATGTCCATGAAGAGAAGATCGATTCGGGGGGAATATGTCACTTGTGTGGCCCATAAAGGTGGTCATGTGGGAGAGGAGCTGATGGTGTCTAGGAAGATTACACTTATGTGGACTAGGAGGTCAGTGGTGTCGGTGAGTATATGATGGAGTCATGTTTGTTTCCCCATTCACAGCGCATTAGTTTAGGGGTGTCGGTGACGATCCAATGGCGTTGGGGGAAAATTCCCCTAGAGTGGACCATGAGGGTGGTGTTGATAGTGGGGAGCCAATGGAGTTGGGGTGGTTCCCCCACACACAACCAATGAGGGTGTTAGTGTCAACGAGGAGATGATGTAATCGGGTGGATATATCCCCTTGCACCGCCCATGAAAGAAGCAGTGTCGGATATGAGCCTATGGAGTGGGGGTGGATTCCCCATGATAATCCCAAGAGGGTGGTTGTGTCGGCGAGGTTCTGATTGATTCGGGGGGGGGGGGGGTGATTCCACCTATGAAACCCATGAGGGTGGCAGTGTTAGTTAGAAGATAATTTAGTCGGGTGCTGCTGTTCCCATACGCTACCCATGAGGGGGAAGATATCAAAAATGATTTGATGGAATCAGGGTGATTACCCCATCTGGAACATGAGGAAAGTATTATTAGTAGGAGCTAATGGAGTTAGGGGAGGATTCCCCCTGCGTTTTTCATCAGGGAAACATTTACAGTGTGGAGACAATGGAGTCGGGGGGTGGATACCCCTTACAAAGACCATGAGGGCCGCAATTTTGGTGGCGAGCCGATGGATTCAATTGTGTTTTCCCACTATAGGCCCCATGAGTGTGGCAGTGTCGACGAGACACTACTGGAGTCATGGGGTTGGTTTCCCCCTGTGTGGCCCATGAGTGTGGAGATGTCAGTGAGGAGCTAATGGAGTCTGGGTTGTTTCCTCCTACATGGCCCATAAGGACGGAGGTGTCAGTGAGGTCCGAATGGAGTCTTGGGTGGATGACCATTGTGTGGCCCATGTTGGAGGTGGTGTAAGTGAGGAGTTGATGGGGGTCTGGGGTGGTTTCCCCCTGTGAGGCCCATGAGGGTGGTGATTCAGGAGAGGAGATGATGGATTTAGTGGGGATTCCCCCTGCATGATCCATGAGGGTGGTGGTCTCGGTGAGGTGCTGATGGACTCGGGGGGTGGATTCCCCACTGCGTGCCACATGAGGGCAGCGATGTTAGTGAGGTGCCTATGTAGTTGGGGTTTGTCCCCCTACGTGGCATGGGAGGGAAGAATTGATGGCGAGTATCTAATGGTGTTGGGAGAGGATACCCCCTGTGTGGCCCTTGAGGGTAGTAGTGTTGGTGAGGATCCAATGGAGTTGGGGGAGGATTTCCCATGGGTGTACCAAAAAAAAGGTGGTGTCAGTAAAGAGTCAATAGAGTCTAGGGTGGTTTCCCCTAGCATGTCCCATTAGAGAGGAGGTATTGGTGAGGACCCAATGGGGTTAGGGAAAATTTACCCATTTAGGGCCCATGAGAACGGCGACAGTGGCAAGGAGTTGATGTGGTTGACAATAGTTTTCACATGCATGACCCATGAGGGAGTCCATTTTTGTGAGGATTCAATGGAATCATTGGTGGTTTACCCTTGTGTGGGCCTTGAGGGATGCAGTTTTAGTGAGGAACTGATGGAGTTAGTGAGATTCCTTCTGTGTGGCCCCTGAGGGTAGCATTGTCTGTGAGGAACCTATGGAGTCATGGAGGGCTCCCCCTGCATGGAAAATGATGGTGGAGGTGTTAATGATGAGATGATTGAGTGTTGGGATGTTTCCCCCTATGCAACCGATGATGGTGGCAATGTCAGCAAAAAGATGATGGAATTGAGAGAGGTCCCTCCTTGCACAACCCTTGTGGGAGGCAATGTCGGCGAGGAGCATATTGTGTTGGTGTGGATGCCCCTTTAAATCCCATGAGGGAGGCAGTGTTGAATATGAGTCGATGGGGTCCGGGGGCGGTTTCAAATTACTCTTTCCATGAGTATAGTGATGTCAGTGAGGATCCACTAGAGTTAAGGGTGGTTTCCTCATGCACAACAAATGAGGGTGGTGGTGTTGACGAGAGCTGATGAAGTATGGTTCTGGTTTCCCCCTGCGTGGCTTCAGATGGGGGAGTTCTGGGTGAGGAGCCGATGGATTAGGGTGTGGTTTCCCCCTATGAGTCACATCAGGATGATGATGTCTACAAAGAGAAGATGGAGTCGGGGTGAATTCCCCCTACACAGCCCATTTGGGTGGCAGTGTATGAGAGGAGTTGATGAAGTTAGGAAGAGGTTACCCCATGCACGGTCCATGAGGGAGGTGATGTCGGAAAGGAGTCGATGGAGTCAGGCATTAATGCTCCCAACTCGGATGCTATTAGCAGTAGTGTCGGTGATGAGAATATCTAGTCAGTGGTGGTTTACGCCTATGCGGCCCCTGAGGGAGACAGTGTCGGGGAAGAGTTAATGGAGTTGGGGGTGTTTTTTCCATACACATCCCATGAGGGCGGCAGTGTCAGTGAGCAAAAGATGGGTGATGCCTCGATTTGTACATATTTTTTATCTTCTCAAAGTTCAAGGATAAATGATTAAATTCGGGTTCACCATTTTGTTTTAGACTAATTCATGGATGGGGAACACATTATCATGGATATGTGTGTTGGATACACTACATTCCCACTATCCAAAAGAGGAAGCCTATACCACCATTGTTGGTGATGTTGGATCCTTGATCAAAATAGGATGTTGGGATATTGGTCCCCCATCCATGGATTCTTCTACATAATTCATCACATAATCTGGGTCCCCATCATATATTTTATTCTGGTTTTTGAAACTCATTCCGAAAGCCATATCTTCATGGACAAGGGTCAATTACACTACTTCATTTCGGGAATTACAAGGGGGCTTGGTAGGCCAACAACATTCTGTCAGATTAGATGGAAACTCTAGGGATGTCTAGACATATCTAGAAACATGGAACATTAGTTACCTATTGTGTTCCTCATTATAGGGCATCTCTTAGAGGCATCATAGGCATGTAACTCAAGGAATCCTTTGTCGATAATGGTGTATATTATTCTAAAGGCAAGTGTTCTATAGTTTTCCCCATGAATCCCCTATTTTACAAGAGCTAGGCCATGAGTTTGACAACCAATGGAGATAGGGAGAGGCTGATTAAATAGTTATCTAGAGGTATATCAGATAGAGTTCATCCCTAGGAGGGATCACATGGCATGTTTATAGGATGGATGGATCATAATGCTAAATGAGAGTGGACCCAGGGTGGATCTATTAAGGGGAGATATCATACCTTGAAGGGGTACATACCTAGTGGGAGGCACCATGTTTTACCAGATGAATGGGTCACGGCACCCAATGAGGGCGAACCCGAGGTGCTGTGTCCATAGAGGGAAGATTTCACACCATGAAGGATGATCAGGACACCATAGAGATTAGATCGAAGAGGTGAAACCCTATGAGGGGAAAACCATGGTATACCATATAAATGGGTTATAATACTCAATGAGGATGGACCTGCGGTGGAATTCCCCATAAAGGGAATATTTCACACCATGAAGGCTGATCTAGACACCACTATGGATAGATCAGAGTTGTTTTCCACTATAATGGGAACACCAAGGGTTACTAAATGGATGGGTTGGAACACCTAATGAGGGAATACCTAGGGTGGTGTGCACCATAAATGGGAATATTCCATGCCATTATGGGGTATATCATTAGGAAGGAGGCACTATGATTTACCAGATGGATGGGTCATAGAAATCAATGAGGGAAGATCTAGGTTGGAATGTACCATAAACTGAATATGTAACACAGTGAATGTTCATTTGGATGTGTGCATATCAGAGAGGTACCCCCAATGATGAGAACATCAATGGTTTCCATTGTAGAGGATTGAATCTCAATGAGGCATCTATGTACCATGTTTATAATACCGAGATGAAACCCCAAGAAGTTCAATGGATGAAATGAGTCTTGCGAATAGGAGATACCCTTCATAGGTATATTTCTCAGGGTTGGATTATGATGGATTGTGTGGGTATTAAAAAATTTATTTGATTGGGTGCTGTAAGGAGAAGAAAAATTTTTTATGGAGCTTATGCATTGAAGCGGACGAGGTGAGAGGTATGATATTTTTGAGATGTGGAGGCCTGGGGAAAATTGGGGTGGATGATGGATATAGTTGGTGAAATGAATGTAATGGATGGGTTTTTTGGAGGTTTATATCTTAAACATCAGTGGGGGTTTCCTAGGTATCAATGTTGGTTGATAATAAAATCCCACATAGTTATGAAATGGGGCTAGTTAATATATCTGGACACCTTATGGAAGAGGATCTGAGAGGTGTGTCCCATAATGTGAAGGAATCACATTATGATAGTACATCACTTAGAGTGTGAAACTAGGTTTAGTATTGGTCAATGTTGATCATAAGGGAGGCATCTTATGTACCCTACCTATAAGGTAGGGATAAAAACCTATGTTATTAAATTAAGAGTACTAGGGATCATACTAGAGGAGGATTCCCATCAGTATAGAGAAAAATGGATGGGTCCCAAACGTAGGAGCTTCCCATAAGACATGAGGACGGTTTGGGCTTACAACTAAGGAGCAGGAAAATTATTTACTAGGATCAGTGAGTATGTGTTTTGGACATATGACATGAAGCTTCATGGGTGCCTCTATGAAGAGGAAATGGTGTAAATGAGGCTTTTCCCATTCGAGCTTCATGGGTGCCGCTATAGAGAAAAAATGGTGTCGATGGGGATTACACATGGGAGATATCTGGATGCCACTATAGAGAGTCATTCGTGTGGGTGGGGATTATGTATGGGAGCTGTTTGTATGCCCCTATATAGAGGAAATAACGTAGATGGGTCTTATCCATGGTATATTCCCATATTGACTTCCTGATGTCTAGCCCTGAGCGAATCTCATGTGTAGTGAATGATGTAAGAATTCATTTTTACATCATGTAAATAGAAGAGGTGAATGCAGCCTAAACAAGGATGTTTCCAATCCAGGATCCCTCATGTTAGGTCATGAGGGAATCCCAGCATGATGGTGGGTCAAGGAGTATTATTTGAGCTTACGGAAGATGGGTAGGACCATGGTTGTTTTCAGGTGGTCATCACATGATCAGGTCATGATTCAGTTAATTCATGGCACCCAAGGCATCTCATGTTTGAAATAGGAGGTATAATATTATTGAATTGTAGGGTATGATATATTTTAAATTCATGAAGTGAGAACTGTTGGAATCTTTTTCTTGGCACATAATGCATATAGTATTTGGAGAAAGGGGAATCCTATATATGCCATATATAGTATGCACCTGTTTATAGTTATGTAATGAAGACAATTAGGCCTAATATGCCTAGAAATAGATGGTGTGGGACTTACTCAAGAGCGACCCTTTCTGTTTTAACATGACATTAGAGTTTTGTGATGATGTTTCAAGAGATTCATGTGGAATGGTTGGACTCCAGTTACATAGGGATTCCAAGATTACAATCTCAACTCATGAAATGGGAAAGGTATAGAGAGGATTAGTTCAACTAAAAGAATTTCATCGAATGTTGAGGACTATCTCGAATCATGGTATTCTACGGGTAGAATTGATGTTTCCCAATGGTGCAATCCAAAATTTCATTGACTGGAACTAAATCATTCATAGTGAGACTCTCCATTTTTCATGGGGGTCAATGATGGTAGTGAAGGGACTATGACATTGGGTTGGTACCATAAACTGACATTGATCCGAAGTGGGGGTGTGGTAGTACCAACCCAGCAGTATGGACTAGCTACCGTGAAGGAGTGAAATTCATGAAGGATATGTCTTCACAAAGTAGATTTACAGAGATCAGAGTCTCGTAAAGGGGGCTTCTCGAAATAGGTTTCCCTTTCATTAGAATGTGTTCCTAATCCAGATATGTAGTGTTTTGTGAAGGATGAATGATTCACAAAGCCTCAAGTTCATCAGAGGGCATTCATCAATCATTAATGGAATAGAAATTCATGATGAGAATTTCCACATGGTGTGTAGTTTCTCTAGAATACAGGCTAGGAGGTCTCGTGGTGCCTAGGGGATCCATGGAACAGGGCCTCACAATGCATTTGAGCTCCATGAATCGATTTATGTGAGGGTCAAAAATGGTGGAATATATATCACAAATGAAGGTATGAGCAGTGTATTTACAGGCATAGGGGTATCATTATTCTCTAAAGAATGATGTGAAGCAAAAAGGTGTCGTGAAGGGTCGCAGACCCATCGAAATTGTTAATTCATCCATCAATGAATTTTTCATGGTCGTAGAGGCTGTTAGATGCACAGAGTCTTCTTTCACCTTTCATCGCAGGCGTATTGGGTGCTCTGAAAACTGAAGCTCCACTAATGGGATCTGTGAACTGTTTTTCTAACCAGAATTTGAACGCCCATAACTTCTTATCCGTAACTCTATTTGGCCTCCATGACCAGTCAAATCAAGGATTGAAAATGGGAAACTCTCCTAGATAATGTATGAAATAATTAGTTTCATACATTTGATGAATTTTCTAGTTTCAACAACATATAAATAAAAATATAATATTTATTATAATGTAAACTTCTATTAATATATAAATATATAAATCTCACTATATATGCACATACACACAAAAATATAGAAATACATGCCTGCCCAAAGATCATATCTATATACATGAAAAAACATATGAATCCCACAAATGGATATATATATATATATATATGATTATGGGATGTACATTAAAATTAGTTAAGGTTCACGAAAGGGACCCGTTTCTCCCTGAACCCTTACCTTTGTATTTATGGGGTTTTAGGTTAATCCATGGATGTTGTTTTGGTAATTTTGGATTTATTGAAGGGTTTTATCAATTATGATAATGTTTTTAAATAATAATGTTTTTTTGAACATAATCTGCAATATGTGTTTTGGTTTGAATTTTAAAAGTGGAATATTATGAATATATTCAAAATCCTACATATGTTATATATTTATTTGATATTAATAGAGGCTTTAAAATATCTTACATGTCAATTTTTGACAAATTATGAAATCTTAATATTGAATAAAATATCTTACATATTTCCTCAAAATTAAAAAATATATTATGCAATATTTTTTGAAAAATTCAAACAACATAATTTTTATGAAAAAACATATATACTAGGTTTCAATAAATTCATTAACCACTTGTATTGATAACATTTTACGAATTTGTTTTGGAAAATCTTAAATCATCATGGATTTCAAAAAACATAAATTGTGAAGTTAAAAGATAAAAAATAGGTTTTTGAAAAATAAAAAGGCCTTTCCTAATGAAAAAGATATATGTACGAACAATAAAACTATTAGGTGTTGATTATTCAGAAAATATTATATCATATATTTTGAATTTTCTAAAAAGAAAACATATTATGTATCCTTAGAACTCTTAATCAGTGGCAGGGAATATGTGATTCCTAAATATATCTCATATATAAAATATATTTTGTAATAAATATGTTTTATATTAGGTAAAAACTTTCCATTTCAAATTATTTATTTTGAATAATATATTATGTAGGGATAATTTTTCCCCTATTTCACACTTTATGATTAATAATTCCAGTATTAATCATAAAATAATGAAGATTAGGGATTTGTTTACATAATAAAAATCCAATAAACCCTAAAATATTAAATCCATAATTAAATTAATTTATGTTTTTTTAAATCAAGATATATCAATAACTAATTTAAATGAATATTTATAGTGGTTTTATGAATTTTAATAAAATAAACACTTTGAAGTACAACAACATGAATTGGGATTCCTTTATATTAGGAAAATTTGGGTGTCCCATCCCTAAATCTATATTTTCACACCAATATTACTAGGGAATCTCCCCTCTTGTTTTTAGAGAACCTCATCATCAGTTAGAGTCTCATCCATGAGTTTTGTGTTGCGGCCATCTTTTTGTTCTATATTTTTTTAGAAGAAAGAAATTAAAGCTTCATGATGAGTTATTAAATTCAAGAACACTACCATTTTATTTTTGTATAAATCATCAGATTATCATGATACCCTTCCCATTTAATAAGAGTTAATAATTTATATAAAATAAAAATAAATAAAATAATTAATAATGGGATTGATGTGAAATGTACATGACCTATATTTTATGAGTTTTTGTTAATTCATTTGGAATCCACTTTTCGATATTATTGGTTGTTTAAAACTAACACTATGTGTTTTTATTTAGTATTTTGATTTATGAACCATCTACTATCGTTATATTCAATAATTATCTAAAGAGTGGGTAATTATGAAAATATTATAACAAATGGGTCATATGGTATACCCTAAAACTACAAAGATCCAAATAAGGCACATGGGTAATTTGTTTGGAAATATTTTATTAATATTTTTAATTTTTTAATTATTTTTCAATTATTAATATTTTATAAAAATAAATGTCATTGGGATGGATTCCATTTGTGGGGGTTGTAGGGTGTGGTTCTGTGATGTGGGGCCAAAATAGTAGATGCTATGAACAAACCCAGACAACCCATTAAATTGGTACCTGATTCGATCCAAATATAGGTTGATGGTTGTTTAGGACCCCTAGGGCTAAAGATTAGCTTTTGGGAATCAATAACGATCAAAGGGTAGGGATTTCACCACAACAATTGCTAAAAAAAAATTACAGATAAGAAACCATAAACAGTTGTTATTCCAATACAATCATCAAGGGAAAAATATATAATCTAGATAAGTACAAAACGTGAAATGGGGAAACAATCCAAAAACCTCATAAGAACCAATATATCCTCATAAAAGATGGATCTCATAAACTACCTATCACCACCAACTCCCATTTTCTCTCTGTAAAAGAAACCTGATGCCACCTATTGGTTTTTCCATTTATTGTACCCATAAAAATAATGTGTACATATGCCCAACAACATATGTAGGGTGTAATATACACTAGAATCTTAGTATCTCGCCAAGAATTACTTGGGTAGTTAGTATAAGTTAAACGAAATATAATTATTTTTTAAAAAATATGGGATGTTAATCATTTCAAAATTCATAATAAACAATTCTTTCAAAATCAGTTCAATGGAAAGAATAAAGGAGTTACAAATAAGCATTTTCAAAAAAACAAACATAAATAAACATATCGATGAATCATGCATGAATAAATCATTTCATAAATATTTGTATATATAAATTATATTTAACTCTAGAACAGTGGTTACAATCCTCAGTTTTGGTAAGATCAAGGCTCAAGGATCCTCATAAAGTTCAGTGAAATATGGATCCAGGAGTGGACACATCCCTATATATCCTTCCTAGGTAGAATAAAGTCCACTAAAATGAATGAACTCACTTATCTCATCATGTTTAGTATTGATTTCATCAACAATACATGGTTATTTTGAGAATATAAATACCTAGTGCACTTTTCATTTACTACCCACCTAACCACACAATCACTTAGGATACTCATTTACTTAATTCAAGTGGATAGGAGAATGGGAGAGCACTTCCCCACCAAATCATGATGATATATCTTCCCTAAATCACCCATGCGGCCAAAATCTATACTCAAATGTACCAAATCAGAATAATTTCAAGCTTACCTTGTTATATTGAAATTGTAATAAAGAAAACATGGTCAACCAAAATGACTATAAAGATAAAAATCTGGTGAGTGGCCTTCAAAAAGGCGTATCATCTTCCAGTACAATCTCTTGTTTGATCCCCACATGGAAGGAATCTAACAGGCCTCAGATTACCAAAAAATTTGACGGACATTGTGATTTCTAGGGTTACTGATATAGATGCATGAAATAAATGTTTGATATTTTTCTGATTCTCATTTCATGTTTGAGTTTCCAATATCAAGGATGAAAATACTTGGTCATTTATTGATCTTAAATTGTGGGTTTCTCATTAATGGAGTTTTAAGAAATGGTGATTGATCCTGATTGAAATTATATTTTTCACATCATATTTTAATGTCAAGACAACTTCAAGATGGATTGAAGCTGTTGTAATGTCATTATTAAACAAGGATTTCAATGAATTTCATAATAGGATCAAAACATCAACTCCTTAAACCATAAACACTCTAATAATTAGTTGTGGATTTGGTTTCATGGTCTCCATTGGGATTAATGTAACCATAAGATCCTCAATGTCCTAGAAGCATGTATTGGTATAACTCTAAAAAATGTACAAGAACACAAAATGGTGAGATTGGTCTCTTCATCCTAGTTCATATTGACATCAATATGTAGATCCTAATACTAGAAAAAATATCCCTCATATACAATGAGTAAATTTTTTATATTAAGATTGAAAATAAAAACCAACCCTCATACTATGAATACTATTAGGTGGTATGGAAATCAATACAGAAATACAAAACTGTGCACAAACAACCAAATCTAGGAATAAATGAAATTCCATGGAAAGAAGTTCAAAAGAAAAAAAAATCCATCCTCAGATTTGGGGAACGGAGCAATATCTAGTCAATAAAATGGCATGGAATAAAAAAGAACCAAATGGGTAGGCATTTTGGTAGAAGATAAAATCCCACCATATTATTTAGATGAGTCAGAGAAGGATTTTTTCAAAATAATATTTAAACTTCTTTGAAAAAAGTGGATGACTAATTGTAGGAACATTCCATAGATGTTTTTTGACCTATCTAGTTCAATAAACATGAATTATTCATAGTTGATTTGATTGATACTGATCTAGATGTGGTAATAAAGTTAGAATAGTAGAAACACCACACTTGATATAAGGTACAACATGATCTAGATCCAAAGAAGAAATGTTATACAACATTGAATCAAAATTTAATGGAATAGTTGATGACTACATTCACAATCAGCACCTCTAAGACAAATGCTGATTCCTTTCAACATAATAATCCCATTACTACCATAAAAATCACAAAAACACATGTCGATTTCAAAAAACAGTCAAACTATCAAGTATATTTGAGGGACAATGATCACAAAATAAAAGAAAAGGGGGTTTCCTCCCCAAAACTAGTTTAAAATGAAGATATAATTTTGGAACTTTTCGGTTATAGCCAACATTGATATAGTGAGTTCCCTTAGGAGCATTATTGCAAAATATAAGCCAAATATAATTTGACTCCCAGAGGCCAATAATAATCTACATGATCTTGACACTCCTCTTGCAAGATAGGGATATAACATTCTTGGAAAAAAATAGATTAAGAACAGCAATAATATATTTTTGTTATTGGTTCACAAGGATGTTATTGATCACATTATTTTCAATGGATATGAACAATCTATAACCTGATGATTCTATGATGCTAGTAAAAAGATCTACTACTTAGAAATATATGCCTTCAACTCCTACATTGATAGGAGACCACACCAGTAACATTTGATAAATCATTCAATCATAATTTCAGATCTAAGGATTTTCATTTGGTGATTTCATCCCTATTCTAAATATGGATAAAATACATGGATTTGGATCACACTCCCTCACAATTGAATAATTTAGCGAATTCATTGAAGAATTGAATCTTAACGAGATCGATCTGGTCATGGAAAATTTAATTGTTACAAAAAACACCTCAATGGTGTCATGTGATGTAAAATTGTTAGATCTTTTGTATACAACAGCTCTCAATTCCATTGGAGTTATTTATCATGTGTCCCTCTTACTAGAAAAAACTCAGACCATCACCCTATTCTAGTGAATAGCCTTAATAAATAATGAAGAAATACTCTTCCCTTAACATTCAATAATGTCTTGATTGCTCAAAAGGATGTCTCTAAATTTATTACTGGGACTAGGGAATATTTTTATGGAAATGAAAAAAGACAAGGTATGTATCACCAAGCATAAACTCTTAAAATCAACATTAAAGGAATAGTGGAAGAAAATTTTCAATTTATCATGAATTAATTTAATCACTTCAATGTTCTATATATTCTCTCTAAGATTCCATCACAAAAAACAACTTCCATAAAAACCATACTCAAAAAATTGAATAATCTACAACGATCCAAAATTCTCTCAACATAAAGAAAAAAACAAAGTGATATTTTAAAAAAAATTGGGTTAATGAATGGGATACAAATACTAAATTTATCAATTCCCCCAGAGAACTCGAATGGATAACATGACTCTTTATCTTCTCAAAGGTGGTGATAAAATCATTGTGGGAATCCAATTACTATTTAGAAACAATGTGTCCACTTATATGAACCCGTTCAATTCCCCACCCAATAATGGCTCCCCAATGGAAGTTATTGTCCCAAATATAATCACCTAAGAGAACAATATTATATTTATAGATTCCACATGGAGAATGAAATAAAATATGTATTGGTTGGCCTTAAAAATGGTGATACCTATGTTCATGTAAATTTAGAAACAACTTCTCTCAAGTTTATTGTGATATCATTCAGTGATATGTTTGTAATAAATTTAAATAACATGGTATAAGTAGAAAATTTTTCCCTAATACCTAACAATGAAAATATTAGTGAAATTATCAAATTCGAACTAGTGGATCTAGTTAACACCATCTACAAAGTGGTCACAAAAGTTCTGTCATTCATGTAATCTATAATTTGAGATAAATTTTTTTCTTGGAATCATTTTGGTTTTATTAAGGAAAGAATGATTCAATATTTTCTTCTCACTGCATCATAATGTGTGAATCTTCTTTGGAAACCAATCAGAGGTGGTTTGGTTTCTCTCAAACTATACATCAAAAAAATCCTTTGATATGATGGATTGGAACTTCATTTGAAATTATCTTCATAGGTTTAGATTTGATGTGAAACTAATTTGTTAGATCAAAATTATTCATCGGTCATATCATCTATCGGTTCTCATAAATGGATCACCATAAGTATACATGACTTGATCAAGTGGGCTTAGTTAAGGTGACCCTATTTCCGTGATCATCCTTGCCACTACTGAAGAATATCTTAAGAAAATGCTCAATCAAATTAATGATAAAGGTAACTTCAAGATGACTAAAGTTGATAGAGGTACCTAAGAAACCTATCATAAATTTATTGCTAAAGACTATATTGTTTTTACAAAATCAGACCTAAAAAACTTGAAAAATATCAAGAATGATCTCTTTTAATATGATAGTGTTTCGAGACAAGAAATCAGCTCAGGGAAATTATTCATGTACTTTGGGAAACACTTTAATTCTGATAGAAGATGAACAATTCTAAGGACATTGTGTATAAAGTAATGTCTTATTCTCTTCAACTACCTAGGATCCACCATTTTTTGGGAAGACCTAGAATATACTATATTACTGAAATCTTGAGCCAGGTCAGAAGAACATTTTCTTCCTAGAAAGTAAAATCGCTCTCAATGGCAGTGATAATCAGTTTTGTTAATCTCATTGTAATATCGAAGCTTTTCTACCCTTTCATGGCATATTTTTGGCCTATATATAGGGATAAAAGTCTCATTTCATCAACGAGGAATTTAAAATGGAGTGTATTTATCTTGGAGAATAAAATTATTGTTGTGACTTAGAAAACAAGCTACAAACCCTACAACCTTGTGGGGATCAACATCAAGAATCCATAAGTGATCAATAAATATATAAAGTCAAAAATCATATTGAAGTCATCCAAAAAGAAATCTAGAAACTTTTATTTTCATAAA
The DNA here is from genome assembly GCA_963277665.1 of Viscum album. NCBI lineage: Eukaryota > Viridiplantae > Streptophyta > Magnoliopsida > Santalales > Viscaceae > Viscum > Viscum album. The sequence goes on along the minus strand of OY728126.1, from coordinate 2,041,992,357 downwards.
ATCATATTAATGGAGTGGAACAAGTCCATAAAATTGCATTATAGGGAATCCTCAATATGGCCGGTATTTAGAACCATGTTTGATAAGGTGTATAGAAAATCTAATTAGCTTGTGAATGCCAACTGATCTATAAGATTTTTTTATGAAAACATGATGAAACAACTTTTTTTAATAGGAAAAAAATTATAAATCAAACTAACGATACTCATATCACCATTATAGATCAGTCGAGAAACAATTCCCACCTTCGAAATGATATACATGATACCATATTAGATATGGTCTTCAAAGAACATGATGAATTACTAGTTTAGGAACCATCTGCAAATGATATCCTAGACTCCAAGAACATATCTAATCCTGATATTAAATAGAATAATAATTGGATTGAAAATTTTTGTAGTATCTGAAACCAATTTTCCTGATTTTCACTAATTTGGTGAATTTCCTCCTAATGTGTCATAGGATATGCATGTCCTATACACAAAGGTATTACACCCCCTTTTAGGTGTTCCCAATTCTACCAACATAGGGAAGATATAGTCTACTTTTTTTAACCTTTACAACATATTCATCCCTTATGGGGGTCACTATTTCATCTATTAAGACATCATGCCTTACAAAAGGACAACATTGAAAATATTGTTCAAGATGTTCTAAAACTATCAGTATTCGTACAACTAAAAAATATACATTAGGTTTCATGCATAGAGTTTCTTAATGTTGTATAAAATGGTAGGTATAAACTCAAACATGACCATGCTCTTTTCATTATTTAATATGCACATTCATAAATCATAGTGGCTATTTCAAATTCCAACCACCTATAAAAAAGATACTGTAATAATTTTTTTGGTGACTTTTCTATTCTCAGAACCCTCAATATCCTAGGTAACTATACTCACACTCATTTTATGATTGTTTTTTAGATTCTCTCATTCATGGGAAGGAAAAATTGAAACATAGATATCACTTCTAAAGGAAATCCTGATCTAATAGGCTTTGGGATCATCACTGAGAACCCCAATTGAGATATATTCAACAATATACATGGACCATGAGGTTAATTCCCAATACTGGAAGCTAAAATTATTTCCTTTATTATTACTATCTTCATGGATAACCAAAGGAATTGGTATGACGTCTAGTTCGAATGAGACTCCACCACTATAGTGTAGGCAGTGAAGATTGGTGTCATACAACATTCAGGGAATCTCACTACAAGATTTTTTGATTTCATGAATATGTTTTTTATTATGAAAAACATCATCACTCATTATTTTTCTGAAACTAATTCTATTTCTTATTCTATTGGAAACAATGGATTTTTCCAATGTTAATTCACTCATGTTGATACTATCACCCTTGATCACTTACCTATTCATCAAAAATACATATGTAAAATCCCATTTTTCCATCAGATGTAAATTTCTATTTTATTTATAATAAGGGAAGATGTTATAATTTTTCTCAGTAAACTACTCAGGCCCCCATGTTCATCAAGTAAATCAATCAATGGAGAAATCAATAATCTCAAATTATGTTCATTAATCATAATTCATGTATCACTAATTCAATTTTGAAACATGAAATTTCATTTAAAAATCTCAAATATAGTTTTTTTTATCAAAACTCATTTCCTTAAAAACAATTCATTTCATTTTCATTTCCATAAAAAAATTCATACATTAATTTCAAAAAATTATTTATTAAATTCTCTCTTAAAAGATTTTATCTTTATTTAAACCCATTTTCTAGAATGTAACACATTATTTGAAAACCCATAGTCCAATATGTTAAAAAACTTCAATCCAATTTAAAACATTTAACAAGAATATCGATTCCTAATTTTTGAATCTATTTAACATTAATTTCAATTCACGAAGGAAATAATTATTTCAATTAATGGTAATTTCAATATGATACCACCTATCAAAATATCAATTCTTTCAAACATCCATCAAGGGATCTATAACCAGTAGCATGAAAAGGGCTAGAATAAACCAAGAGGGAATCCTAGAAACATGAATCACAAAATAAGATCATGATCCTTCAATAAGACAAGAAGAAATATCTCTCAAGAAATGATACAAACAAGTAAAGTTGAATTCACTATCAAATATAGGTTACACTTCGAAAAATATATTCATTGGTTCAATCATCACTTTAATCCATAAAGAATCAAGGTTTAAAGGGAAAAAATTACCTTAAGAGACCATATAATGACACAAACTTATTATATATAAATATTACATCTTAAGAGACAATTATCATTACATGGAATAATGATCCATGATAGAATCATTTATGTATAGTGGATTTGGAAACATATATAGATAAACAATTTGTCAATAAGTGAGCGATGTAATATCCTACTATGTTCTTCATAACAGTAACCCTTCTTAGAAATATCATACATAATACATTTTATCATAACTTGGGGAAATAAACATAAGAAAAGGTGAGCTCATATGCTTAGTAAGGGAATACCTAGGATATGTCAACATATCATTAACATAAGGTTGTAAGAATGTGACAATAAAATTTTAAAACCATATAATTTATAACATAGATCATAAACGTGAGTTATGGTAATAATAATGGCATTTTATAATAAATGAATCATAATGAAATCAAAGAACATGATCCATCAGAACATAAAAATGGCATAATAAACAAATTTTTGGCATACACATACATATAAAAAATCATTTTCATAGTATAAATGATAAATTTCCAAGGATATCATAGTGTAATGGGTTCACTCACCAAAACAACATAGTAGACAAGGTTCACTCCTTAGACTACTATAGTGGATGTAATTCCTTATTGAACTATTTTCTCTCCCACTTTTAGTCTGGTTAATATTATGAGTTTTCAATATTTTCCCAATTAATTAGATAGAGATATTAGTCCACCTATTACATAATAAAAAACATACACATGTATTCCACAGGATTATAAAGAATTAAACACATCAAAACCCATAAAATTAAATCGGGTTGATAAACATTTCGTCATAAAAAATCCTATGTAATTGAAATTGGCATTATAATCATTTCATAATTTCATCAAAGCAAGTCCCATGGAAAATGAAGTGGTTTATATAAGATATTTATCGTGGTATAAATTGTGTAAGAGAAATATTGTTTATAAATATGTTTTCAATAAAAACATAAACCATATAGAGATAAAATATGAATGGTATCCTTGGATAATATTCATAGTAAAACATATATAGCATCAAGAGATGTCAACTTATATGAAAATAGATTTTCAGATATCTATTGGAACATTTATTGAGGAATATTTTCGCCCCTCATTGAAAAACGATTTTAAAATATAAAACATTTTCCTACTCCTTTTATTTATATACATCCTTTCAAACAAATAAATTAATATTTAAGAATTATTGAAATTATTTATTGAGAAAAAATTCCTTTCAACTTTGAGAAACATATTTTAAAGCATAAAAATCATAAGAAAAATTAGAAATATTTTAACTTGAAAATATTCATTGAATCATATAATTTCATCTTTAAATAAAATGATTTTTTTATGAGGGTAGAAAACACAGTTCATGTCACACAAATTAAATTAATGATTGTATTCATATTTCTTATAAAAAAAATGGGAATTTTTTTGAAAACAATATGAAATTTTCATTCAAATATTTTTTAGAATTTAAATTATGGGTAGAAATTTCTTTAATAAATTATTTGGAGAATTTAAAATATTTAAAACATTATTAGAAAACATTGTTTTTTGAGAAAAATGATTTACGATCAAGCAGAGAAATAATGTCGGTTTTATTTAACAAAATTATTTTGGAATGTTGTGTGAACAAATAGAAGAAAATGAATAAAAAACATGTATTATCAAGAATTGAAAATATTCAAACAAAATTAATGTGTATTTTTATATAGTTTATAATATTTCATCATTGGAAGCATAAATATAAGAAAACCCAATAAATGATGAGATTGTTTCATAAAACTGTAACCACATTGGTAACATTGATTCATAAGTCCCATAAATGAGTAACATTAAAAGAAAATTAAAATATAGTGGTAATATATAAATACATCATATTACATGTTAGTGGGTATGAATATACACACCATAAAATAATATTGGTTTATAACATAACTTATGTCTCAAAGAAGGAAAATTAAGACAAAAATCCTTTATCGATTTGGTAAATTTTTAACAGTAAACCCCATGATAGTTAGATCCACATATGAAAATTTAAATAACCATAATTTTAAGTTTATTCATCATAAGTTATAATAATTTTCAATATATAAATTAAATAAAAGAAATAGTTGGTGATTTTGGTATATGTATCACTCATGAAAAAAGTGAGACAGAAATCCCTTCTCTCGAGTCTCAACTTCCATTGTAAAAATTTGAAAATCCTATATAATAAATATAAATTAATTATAAATATATTACATTTCCATACATACATATATAATTCCATTTTTAATTTACTTATTACCTTTTATTACCCATTTATTAACAATTCATTGTTAAAATATTATTTTGGGTAATATCTACATGGTTTTACACGTATATTTTGGTTTAGAATTTTCCCACATATTATGTTGATAATGGCTACATCATATAAAAATATTTAACCATGATATAAATATCATATATATATATATATAAATATTCATTATATATATATAGTAATTCATATAATATATATAATGAAACAATATACCATTCATAGAGACGATAACCTATACATACGCATGAATGATATTTCCAATTTCCGGACTAATTAAATAGTGGAAAGGGAAATAATATATTACCTCTAAAGAATTATATTTATGAAAAATATTTCAAATATTTTTATTTTAATATGTCTCTATTACAATCAATTTAAATCATATGTGAAAAATGAATCACATTTCTTCGTTAGGAGGCAGTTCACCATTTACACAAACGACATTGTTATATCCCTCACAGAATGAAAAGTGAAATCATATATGACATATAACAATTAAATAAGTATTATTATATTAAAAATATCATATATACTCACTATTATATCCTTATTATAATATATGTAAAATTGAAAGGACATCACATGGGTTCATGAGGCAGTGGTAAGTCGTATACGTGGGAGACATAATTGTTTTCAAATAGGTAATGATGTAAGAATGTAAATGTGGTATTTTAATAAATAGGTTTAATAATATAATAAAAATAATATATAAACATTAATTATATCATTATATTCCATTTTGAGAGGTGGTTGTGGAAAATGAATAACATCGGTTCATGAGACTTTAGTACACCAAACACACGAGAGATGATTTCGAATCTAGTATGATAGAAGAGGCAATGGTTTTAAGTTATACCACTAAAATATTAATATAATAGTGTATTTAAGACTAATATATTACTATATCGTCATTTATTAAAAATAATATAAGGATGTAGAGGAATAAAATAAATAAAATTCATGGTTACAGACATTACATCTTCTTTAGAGAACTTCTTTTCGTTTTCACCAAAATCCTTCCTTGGTTATATTTTTGACCAAAATATTACTTATAGGATGAGAGGAGGAAATTAATTATTTTAATTGAGTAGTTATGATCTAAACAATTGGTCTTGGAGGTGTGAAGAGAAGATAATATGGGGTGACCTTTTATAAGTGAGGTGAGTGGCGCACTTGTATGTTTTAGAAGAAAATAGTTTAAGCATGTTTTTCACATTCACAAAGGATCCCAATAATTGTCTATTATTAAATATTATAGGCTATAAGGACTAAATATTTCCATATTATGGGTTTTGAACATGTTTAAAAGTCATTTTACACCCTATCCTATTAGTTCAACCTCATTGTAAAGACATTTTCAACTTAACCATGGTAATTATTTTTTAATTTTTTTAAAAATTATTATTGTCAGAATTTTTATAAAATAATTTTATAATATAAATTATTATAAATAAAAAATATCAATCTATATTTATAAAATTCATTGACTTAATTAGAAAATTTTAATTTACTATTAATCCCACACGCATCATGAGAAAACTGGTTTTCAATGAAAAAATATTATATAGTTTTTAAAGTTTTTCTATAAAAATTAAACATGAAATAGATTATAATTAAATTTTTTTAGTATATATATATTTGAAATAAGTTTTCTATTGAAACAATTTTAAAAAAAATTTCTGTATTTTAATGCTTTAAAATAAATGACAATTCTTAATAAAACTAGTATTTTCACTATTTATCAACAAATTAATTTCTCATAAAATTATCTTAAATTCATCCTCAAATAAATATGGAATAATTTTGTAAAATTATGATTTAGTTTTTCTAAATATATTTTCTAAATATGGAAAAAAAATTAAATAAGTGCGCAAAATGATGCAAAATTATTTTGTTTAGAAAAATACCTTTTTAAGTGTAAAATTACATTTATTCATTTCTATTATCAAGAAAAAAATATAAAGAATGTTCAAAAGTTTATTTAATATATAATATATGAATTTCATTAGAATTAGTCCTCAAAATTAAATTGTTTAATTAATTTAGGTAAAACAAATTCATGTGGAAAAAATTAGTTTTTCATAAAAAATATTATATTTATTTTCAAGTGGTTTATTATTTAATTTATAATTAATTTATCACTATATAATTAATTTTATATAAATTTTTAAACAACATATTTTCGTTATCTAGTTAATTATATTCATAACATCTATTATAATGGCTCTGTGATTGTTATCATTATAACTAAAAATATTTTAATAGTACATCATGTTTAGTTTAAACTCAGTGTTGTATGTAACACAATAAAATATTAGTGTTTTGTGCAATGAAAGATAAACTAAGTGGTGAATGAAACACAAAATATTTGTAATATTAAGTTTATTTGAAACCAAATTAATTAACATATTCTCATGGTGTTATATTATACTCCCTATAAAATAAATTTCTCCTTTGAAGTTCATCACTTTAGTACCAATAACTAAGGAAACTAACTCTTTATTACATCCTTAGGTTCTAATGTTACATCCTCAAGATGGGGTTTTCACCAAAAAACATTAACGGAGTGAGTTGTATTATTCCGTAGAACTATATCAGTATAATCGGAAATATCCTCTGATTGTTCCTTATAATAAAGATCAAACTCTTGTGTTATAAACTATGATTTTAGTACATTTTGTGGATCGGGTATGTAATTTTTCAAGAGAGATAAATGGAACACATTTTAAAACTAATACCGGTTAGGTGAAAATTCCAAGTGATAATCTACGGTCTCTTTATGATCAAAAATTTCAAAGGGATTGATATACCTAGGTATAATTGATTACTTATTTCTTCCACAGTGAAATTCATAGAAAGATAATCCTAACAACATCAAATTATGGACTACTAAAATGATTATTATAATGACATTTCTATCAACATTATACATCTATTAAGTGTTGTTGAATAGATCTAACCTTCTATTCCATTTCATCTGCCAGATTAGGTTTCAATAGTTATATTTCATCAAATTCTTTACATTATATTGGATTTCTACACATCGTTACTTAAATGGATTTATAAGGATCAATCTAAATGATCGAGTGAAATTTATTGTTGTGATAAAATCAACAAGTTGGAGGTGTTGATCTAGAACACCTTTTAAATCCATTTAACAATACCATAGCATATCCTTTAGGGTTTGAATTGTTCTCTGATATTGAACATCATTCTATGGATGATACACAGTTTCTAAAGTCAACTCTAAATCAAGATCTTATTGATGAATTCTCCAAAACATTGAGGTAAACATCTAATCCCAATTAGGTATAATTGAATGTGTAACACTATAAAATCATAAAATATTATTAATGTATATTTTGGAATGTTCATCTAGAGATTTATATTCTCTAATAATAAATAAGTGTGTTTACTTCATAAGTTGGTTGACTATACCCAATAATTACCTCAACATAATAATAAGATAAACCATAAAGGTTACCCGTACCATTAATCATATTTACAAAAAGTTGAAATGCAATTCCCCTCAAATTAATTTTTCACTAAAACATTTAAAAAAACAAATTGTTTTTTCCATGAATGTGTCTTAAAATATCCTTAATCTTACTAAAATACCAACACATAAAAAAATTTAACGGGTGTCAATAACTTTGAACTTATTATAAACCATAAAATCATAAACTGAAAATATTATCCCTAACTCCAAAATTAATATTACATGGAGACATATACACTTATAAATTTCAATCCACCCATTAATATTTATATAAATTATTATCTTATATAAAAAAATTCCCTGAAGGATGGGGTTCATCATGTACTGATATCTTATCAAAAATGATTTCATTATTTCAAAATCTGTGTAGAGGGAGATAATTCCATAAAATTTACATAAAGGAAAAACAATAAGATTTCATAGGGCTCATTCATATAAAATCAAAAATTAAATTTCCATCTATGTAGTGGAGGATAAGCATGCCCTAATTATCATTATTCACTTCATCCAATGTGATTACATAATATTTCCCTTTTTCCATTATATTTATAGGTTATTGGGGGTTATCATCCATTTTCTCTATCAGATATGGGTATTGATTCTCATAATGTTGAAACTCTATGAAATTGATGTAATAGAGTGTGGGTGGGGAATTATGTGGAGTTTTCTATATATTTTCATCATTATCTAACTTTTTTCCAAAACTTGTTTCATTTATATTCTTGATGAACTTCTTTACAACACATAAATCATTAATTAGTCCCCTTAGGAGAATTTATTCAAGGTTTACATATACACTTTTTAAATAAAGGAGAACTTGTATTCTTTTCTCTATGTTTCTTAGTGTATCTCTTTAATTCCATTTTTCTTTTCATATCAAAGCCACATGATTTATTGGAAAGTCCAATCTCTATTTCAAGCTTGATAATATAAATAATGATTTCCTCTAGCTTGTAATGTCCCTTCTTTTCAATTACCATTAGTGACTTGGTTTAAAGCCACAGAATAGTCTATGAACCTTGATTTTTGGTTGTATGATAATAAAAAAGTGTAAATAGAATGTCTAATATTATTTACCTCATATGTTCCAAAAAAATTATTATCCTTCTTATTTAACTCAATAAATTCCTTCTCTATTTTCATACAATGAAAATGAGTAAAGTCATTATTGAATCATAATCTCTTAAACTCTTCTCAGACCAAGGAACCAATTTCATATCATATTATACTATTCTTGATAAGATTCTACCATTGAACCCTTTCTCCTTTAAAATTATAGATAGATAAAATGACTTTTTAATTCTACAAACACTTGAGAATGGAAAATATCTTCTCAATGGTAATGATCCATTTCTTGAAATCTAATGGATCAGAATAAAACCTAAAATAAGGTGGATTTTTCATCATGAAGGCCTCTGCATAGTTTTGTTCCTTATTTTCCTCATTCAGAATATAATCCTTATTCATAGCATGAGAAAGTTCTGTGATCGTATCAAAAATATTTTTCCTTCCACCACAATAAAATTTAATTCTAAAGATAAAAAAATCACATTTTTCATTGCGTAAAGAATTAACATAGTCACTTTGGGTTCCAACTATTCACTATTTTAATTAATTAAATGTACGAAAAAAATAATCATAGTGATACACCAAATTTTCAATAATAATTGAAAATAGGATGTCTAAATCATGATACCTTCATTTCAATATATGACACCATGACATTTTCTTCGGATATTAATTAAATCCATCATGATAGTTTATAAATATTTATGGAATTTCCAAATCATATATCTTGGGAGTGTCAGAAGACCGATGTAGCTAGACCCATTGTCATACACCAGGTCCTGATCATGTCATGATCAATGTGCCCTTTTGTATTTATTACACCTAGGTACCTAAATTCTAGAGCCGCATCCACTAGTAGTATCTAGACATGGATGTCATTTCTGGGAAACCACTCACTCTATCCTTAATCAAAATTCCATGGAATTTCCAACAATTTAACTCATCCTTGGTCTATTCTTTTGATATCTCACAGAATTTTCTCATCCTAGTTTCCAAAGGTTAACTACACCTAGCACTAATACCCACTATAATGAAAGAAATTTCACATATATAAATATTAAATCTTTCTATATAAATATTCAATACATTACTTATATATCCACACTAGAATCATTTTGGTTTTGTGTACTTGAAACATGGACACATAAATAAAAGGTCCATAAGTGAGATACATAATCTCCTACTATGTTCTTCGTAAATAAAACCTTTCTTAGAAAAATCATATATAATACCACTCATCATAACATAGGGAATATAAACATAATAATGGTTGATATTAGATGATCAATAAGGTAAAACAATGGAGATATCAACATATCGTGAGCATAAGTGTACGAGAACTTGAAAATAATATTTGAAAACCATACCCTGCATATCATAGATCACAAACAAGGGTAATGTAATTAATCATAGAATTTCATAAGACATGAATCATTATATAATAAATGTACATGAAACATGAGGGAATAAGTTTTTCATACGACATATATTTTTGGTATACACATAAGAATAAAAAAAATTACATAGTAGTAAAAGCTCATATCCAAGGATATCGTAGTAGAATCTTTTCACTCCCCAAAAATATTTTAGTATTAAATGTTCACTCTCATGAATTTCAATGTGGACATAGTCCCTTTTTGAACTAAATTCACCCCACCATTCCAGTCCTATTTATCTCATGAGATTTCAATTTTTACCTGATAAATTAATGGGAGATATAGGTCCCACCTTTAACATAATGAAAATAATACATATGTGAGCCACAATATCAAAAAACATTCATCATATTAAAACCCATGAAAAGAAATGGGTACCATAAATATTTCATTATAACATAACCTGTAGTAAAGAAACATGTTTTATAATCATTTCATCATTTCTTAAATGAATAACATGTAGAAAAAGAAGAATGTTTCATTATAAATTAGTAATGACCCAATCCATTGGGTCCTAAATGGTCAAATAAATATTATCCCACCAAAACCCCAATCCCTCCTCTATAGGCCAAGGCTGGAGACATGATATGAGTAAAAACTAGTAAAATATAGGTATGTTTCCTAATGTAGTTTTATGCATTCATCTAACAATCTCCATGAATAATTTTATACGAATAATACTAAATGATTGGAACATATACAATAAAAACCAAGTATGTAACAATATATAAAGAATAGAATAGTGTGAGAAAATAAAAAAATTAATAGTTACAAATAGACACCAACTTAGAAAATATTTCTCAACCTAAAAACAACATGAAAATAAATATTGGGAGAGATAGGCTTCATATCTCAATGCCCTAACATCATAGGTTGTCTTTATAGTCAAGTATCCCTAATCTCCACCAATTCCACCAAAAAAAAATTTTAGTTATATAATATATGATATATGGGGGAAAATATCATTCAAGGGTGAGTATATACATACCTAATAGAATTCTTCAAAAGATGATGTAGGTGAAATAAAAAACATGATAGAAGTAGTTATCTCAACCTAATGAAAAGGGGGAAAAGCCCAACATTATGGATATATCCTCATATAAAACACATAGAAGATAGAAATGTTTATCTATATCTCTTATCCCATTCCAGAATGTTGAATCTTCATATATATCCAAATATCCATCATTGATTCCTTACATCTTGCATGTTTGTCTGAATAATTCAAAAGGAGGCCCCACACCTCACCACTGCTCCATAGTCTGATGGATCGTATTCCAAAAAATATAGGGGAAATACACCTGTAAAGTAGAGTACCTTCTCTACTTGGAATAATAAATATATGGTATCCTCGCCATGGATTGATAGTGGCTTACCATCTCTATGGATTTAGGAAAAATGTCCAGATATTATAGGGGAGTAATGTCTATATCTACAAAACCAGTATGGATCACCCACACCCTAGTAGGATAAGAGTGTACCATATCCATGGATAGATGAAACGTGACCTGGTGTAACAATATTGTACAATATCTATCATCAAAATGTGTATGGAGGATAGGAACAAAACTACAACATGGGAGTAAGGTCTCGATGGATTGATCACATTAACCCTAGTGTGATAGGGGAGTAGTTTCTCTATCTACTAAATGACTATATCTACTGAATGAGTACAGAGTACCTGAACGCTGTTTCAATAGGGTAGTACTATATCCATGGATATATGACTCTCTCCCTAGTGTGGTATGGAATGAGCATAACTATCGGAAAAATAATTACGGAGTACTCACAACCTGATTGGATAGCAGAGTCCCATCTCCATTGATTGTGGAACTGTTCCATGGTGGGACAAGGGAATATTATCTCTATTTGTATAAGGAGTAAAGAGGTCCAATTACCTAGTTCTATATGGTATTACCATCTACATGGATAGGGGACTCATGTATTAGTGCATCTAGGGAGTTCTATCTCTAATTAATCTATCTGATGATCATGTTTGATCACTTCCATAATCAAACATCACTGAAGGAAGTGTCTTGCTCAGAACAACTTTTAACGCATCAAACATCACACTACAAATTATACAATCACGTAATTAATATAAAATCAGTAAGGATAGGATAATAAAATTCCAAAAAACAAGTCCTAATGAGGGAGAATTGTGATAAAGAAGTTGAATTTGGAAGTACATGGTGTGGGGGGGGGGTCCACATGGCGTGTGACCCAACATCATCACTTGTTCTTTTATCTTATGGACACAGCTCAGTGGCCATGTCTCCATACATGTCATGTACAAGGACCACATAGAGTTTCACAACCACTTGGGGCCAACCCATTTTCTCCTATAAATTTATGTATTCCTTAGTTTGTGCCCATGTACTTGAATTGGTACCTAGAAATGTACATGTTCTTGTCCTAACACAAGTAATTGGTAACGTCAAAGACCATTTACTTGTCCATGTCCATTTTTGTGGATATACATGTACCTATGTACTACCGAATTACACGTTGTTCTACTAGTACTTGGTCACCAAGTGTGTGGGAGTCCCACATGGTGTTTTGATACTTATCTCTACCTGAAAACTCAATCCTTCACAGCCATTAGACTATACCGTGTGTGTTTTTTAGACTACTTGTCATGCAGTCCTGTAATTCATAGAATGATAATTCATTTACCATGGATTCTAGATCTATGTTCAAATATGTCATTCTGACTATTTTACCACTTGATAATAGTGGTAACCACCCATGTCCATTGATTCCAATCCTCTATTGGCGAACAATCGGAATCTAGTGATTCCCTCAAAGACCACAACAACTTTGTCTCCCATAGCATCTCATGCAACTTATTATCTATGTTTTGGATCCAATATTCAGGATGGAAACCCCAAAATCCATCCCAATATATATTCAAAACACTATTCTATTTATGATGTAAACATCAAAAGAGAATCTGGGGTCCAGTAATCCTTGAACCTTCCTAGAAATGTTGAACTATGTCCATGTATCCCAATACTGAATAATGCAACGAATAGGCGGAGAAAAGGCACAAAAAAGTTGAATCAATAATTGGACAGTAATTCATGGACATTGATTATAGATAGAGTATATTTTGGGTTCTAAACATTGAATAACCAAGATGATATATTGTGTTTCTTGTATATCAATCCACCTCGATCTGGTTGTCATTGGATATTGATCCCCTAACAAGGAATGATGGAACATCCTCTCAAAGGTTCCTGGAATATTCAAATAACCTTATATAATTTCTATAATAGGGAATTTATATATGGACAAAAATTTCCATTAAATGAAGGAATTCAAAAAATTAATTTATCTACTTAATATACCCACTTACAACTACCTCATTCAAACGTCTAACATCGGCCAACTTTAGGTCGCACCTTGGGTTAAAACCACCCTCTGGATCATCCATGGTCTTGTATTTTTTATTTTAGATTCCAGTCAGGAAACATTATAATATTTCTAAAAAAATGTTTTTCAATGATATAAAATATATTTAATATTATAATAAAATTAATTATGGGACCACTGGGCTTCAAAATCTCACGTCGTCTCAATTCCTAGCACCAAAAATATTTCTTTTTATACTTTAATGTATTCAAAAAATAGAGCCTCTACATTATTCCCTCATTCAAATATTTTTATACAGAAAATTTTAAAACAAAAAAAATTGTTTGGATACTAAGATCGCATCTGGCTCTCCCACACCCAGGAGATCTAATGCCTACTCCCATGTTTCTACATAAACAAACAAAGGGAATGTTTTATCCGCACAAGAAACTCTCATTGTGATCGTCGATCACCACATGATACTCTGTGAAAGTTATCCATATTGATATCTAGCTTTTCTGAGTCAAAAAAATTTGTAGTATCATGAATATATATTCCCATCTATGACACATGGGATACTTCATAAACCCACTCCAACTGTGGGGTAAATTCTAGCTTGTAATAAAATTTTACAACCCTCTTCATGATATCAAATATCCCAATGAACCTCTAGGATATTTCTCATCCCAACCCAAACTAAAAAATCCACTATCAAGAAAACATGGTCTCTCTGATCGAACTTCATGGGCCTATTACTTCCACTATAATATTATTTCTTCCAACTATGGGCTTGACTGATTCTCTAATGGATTACCTGGATCATCTCTACCATTTCTGCTCTATCTTTTTACCAACAATAGATGCATTAACAATCTCATTCTATCATAAGGGTGACCTCTATGATCTCCCATATAGGGCCTAATATTTTAATTTTGAGAGTAGAGTGATATATATTATTATTAGAAATCTCTACAAATGGTATGTGGTCCTCCTAGCTTTAGATAATGTCTAACATGTAGTCTCTCATCATATAAACCAACACCTACATAGTGTCCTTGGTCTACCCATACGTCTAGGGGTGAAAATTTATAATCATCCTCAAATTCGTCCCAAATTTTCCTTGTTTTCCTCTCCATAATCGGGGCATGAACCATGAATCATGGTTGGAGACAATCATCAAGGGCACCCCCATAAAGAAAAATGGTATCCCTCAGGTATAATAGCCTAAATATTTTTACCTAACTTTTCTCTCGGATATCAAAGAAATGCACTAAATTATTATTTCATTTAAATATAACCCAAATTTTTCAGTAGCATCTCATTTTATATATAATCCATGTAAAAAATCAATGGATATGAAATCCCACTTCCACGTCGGGGTCTCATGAGATTGCAAAACACGTACCAGAGCAGGTGCTCAGCCTTCACCTGCTGGAATGGGAGACACTTAGAGATGAACTTAGAAACAATCCACCTCATTCTATCCCACCATAAATACCACTAAAGGTTTATATAAATCATAAGAACACTAGGTTGTATAGGAAATATATAATTTTGAATCTTCCTCATCACAACATCTCATAATGTGATTTAAACCACCGTATTTCCCTAAAAAAGGATGAAGTGATTCCACCTTCAAAAAATTCAATTCATTAATCGTAAAAGGATATATAGTCAAATAGAACCTCATAGTAAATATATCCCAATGAATCCTCACTCACGTGCATGAGATGTCAAGGATTAAACACCATCTACTGAAGATAATCTATACCCCTTCTCCACCAAAGATAACTCTAAGGAAACAAACTGCTCATAATACTCTTCCACAAAATGAGAACGAGACTTCCTACTAAGGATATATTCTACCACATTAACCTTCCAATGAGTATAGACTTTCTAAAAGTCAATGTCCTATAGGAAAAACTACCAAAACCTCAATCTTGGTTTTAGATCTTTCTACATTAATATATACTTGATTCTATGATGGTATGAGTAAATAAAAAAGTTATCTCTCAAATGATAGTGCCCCCACATCCTCATAGTCAAGACTACAACTGTTGAATTCTTTTCATGATTCACATAGTTATTTTTTAGGGGTCTAAACTTCCAAAACCCATATGTTATTACATCCTACCTCTTTATAAAACTATGTTTTATCCCCACTTCATATGAATCACAACACACTACATAATCCACCTCCTCCTCATTTAGTCTCAAAACAGGAGAAATATTCATCCTCAACTCAACTCCTTAAAGGAGATCTATCACTGAAAATTTCAGTTAAATGGATTACATTTCCATTTCAGGGAAAAAATGGATACAATCTTGTATAAAAATTCTAATAAACACAATAATAACCCGCTCAGCCAAGAAACTTTTGAAAATCTACCATGATCATCAGTTACTCCCAAAAACGCATAACATTAAGCTTTTTTAGTTCTATGAATACTATATTATTATAAATTTCATTCCCTAGAAAGTGAACAACATAGTAATAGAAATCTAATTTTGACAGCATTTTGTAAATTCTGTTCTCCCAAAGGAATTCTAGGAACATCCTAAAATGATCTGAATTCTCCTCCTAAGATGAAAAGTTGGTGGGTATGCTGTCAATGAAGAAAAAATATCAGTCAATGTATGGCTGAAAGATTTGGTTTATTATAGTCATAAACACATCGGAGGAATTCGTCACATTGAAAGGCAACACTTGGAAAAAATATTTTCTATAATGACCTCATAATGGAAGATTTGGAAAACCATGCCCATAAACCCTCAAATGGTGGACGTTAGACCAAAGAATGACATTTGATAACCATATTGTGCCTCATAACTAATCAAAGTGGTCATCAATTTGTAGAAATATGTACAAGTTCTTTATTATGGATTGATTCATAATATAATAATTAACAAAAATCGACAATCTCTCATCTACATTTTCACAAAAAAAGTAGATCTTTTTAGGGGTCAGAATTGTTCTTATAAAATCCTTCTCTCAAATGTCCTCAAACTACAACATCATCTCCTAAATCTTAATAGTGTTCTTTCAATATGTCTTAGATGATATCAGATCATTCTCAGTGTGAATGTTGTGGAAATCCATTATCTCTGTCCTTAGAGGTAGTACATGAATTTCATTTGGAAGGAATCTATGTAATCCTCCATGACAAAAATAACCCAGATGCCTAATGATCCCACTATGATAAAGGCTAAACTATTCAACTGATGGGTGATTTTTTTCATCTTCTTACTCATAAGACCCACTCACTATTCAATAACACCTCTCCCTCCCACAATAGAGAATATCATCCCATCAATCCACATCTATATGATTCATATGTGCTGATTGTCAATCTGGTCCTCAGCCATCGGAAATTAGTCCACACCCAAGATAACGTCAGATGCTATCATCATGAAAACCAAGAGTTCCCATAAGAAACACTCGCCACCTATCTATCAATTATATTATTGATGGATATGCAATATTGAATAAGTCTTCCCCATAGTAACCTCGATCCAAAAGTATATCGTAAAAAGTATCAACCATGACCTCTAACGTAGGCACTAGGGGTAAGGAGATGAAGAAATGAATCCTTATTGTGTATATTACTACTAAAAGAATATTCTAATAAACACATATTGTACCACTAATCATCTCATGTCTTGATGGTTCTTAATCCTCAATCGTATGTAGCTACTCATGGACTCATACTCTAGTTCCCCTAAACCTAGCATGAACCTTTAGGTGGTGGTGGTGGTGGTGGTTGTGGAAGTATATCATAACATCATCCACCACCAGTAGCTCGTCTTCTAGGATCCACACCTACTCATCTACAAGCTTGGTTTTCCTAGGGGACACTCCAGTATCACATGGGAGATCAATGATGAAGGTGCTACCTCATCTATGGATGTCCATACAATACCTGTATTACCTCCTAAAAAATATTTTTGAGATATCATATCACATGTAATATTACCCAACATATGAATAGAATATCCCCTCTGTGGTCCTCTTGGGTCCTATGAGCAGTCCTTCATCCACATAATCATGTGTCTAATTCTGAGTATAGGAAGACCTTCTATGACTCAACACCTATCATCTTCTAGAAACTGTAGAAAACACATCCCATGTATTCATATTGATAGATCTAGTTTCATGGTGTCTTGTATATTGAATGCTCTATATCACCAGAGATTAAAACAACGCCCTAGAATATGTGGGAATACACAATGGTATAACAATGGCATTAATGTCTTTGTGTATACCCTACTTGAACTTCCTGGAATAGAAGTAAGAATCAAAAATCATTAATATGGAGTTCCATGTAATTTTATTGAACCTCACTTCATACTAGAAAATAGTCATCCCTACCTGCCGTAGCTCCAAAATATCCAAATTTGAATTGGTCACTTGTATAAGGGGTTGTAATCCTCAAAAAAATTTATAAAATTAAATCCTTGACAGTTTAAACTCATCACATGCCTATATAACTATACTACACTAGTTCCTAATAGCTTCATAGAAATGAATAACTGATAGTGCAACCATCTGATCAGTATGGGTTGGCATTATTTTAAAAACACGAATCACTAACTCAAGAAAATCTTCTTCTGCATTAGGATCTGGTAAACCATGGAACCTCGGCTGCATCTAGTGTGGTAAATAATATATTTTATTAAGTCTACATTTATACTCATCCTATTTTGTTGGTAAAACATTCTTCTCAAAAGGAATGGGTGTTCCTACCTGCCCACCTGGATGAAAGATCCCATGAGATGGCCCTAGAACTAAGGCCTCATCATTATTCGAATCATCATTACCATCGTAAATTGGAAACCTGGATGGATGTTTTCATAGAGGAATCCTGAAAATAATCAAGATGTAATATGGTATGAGGATTATATATATTTGGTTAATTGACTCAAGAAGGATAGGAAAAGGACTCAATCATATATGGTCCATGTATGGACATTCACATCAATTAATATCTTTGTAAGTAGAGATGAAAATTAGGTAGACATATTTTTTTGGAATGGAAATGTTAGTTGTTGCACCTACACTAAGTTCCCTAGACTAAAATACTCATTTGGGACAATTTAAAACCCCCACCCAAAATTCCAAAACTAAACCTCATTAGGTAAAAAACTCTAAACATCACATCGGGGTTAAACAACATATGATACCAATCTATAATGACCCAACCAACTATGTCATGTATGGTCGATGGATGATTGGGTTCCCATCCCCAGATAATGATTATTCCTTAATCTCTAAGGGTCCATCCATGGTTCCCAACATCTTAGATGTCTTTATAAAGAAATTATGAGGAAATATTTCACCTCACCACTAATCTATAGCCCTTGGGACATAAATATACAAAATATAGATGACTCATATACTAATAAGGGGAATTTTATCAACATGGAAAAATGGATTTGAAGGAATCTTTCATAATTTTGACAGGAGAGTATTATCTCTATGGACAGATAAACTACACCCTGATGTGATAAGGGAGTACCATCTCTATCTGCACAATGAGAATGGAGGACTCTATCACTGGTGCGGTAGAGTAGTATCATATACAAGGATTGAGTACCCAAGAGCCAGTTTTAAAGGGGAGTATCATCTCTATATGCACATATGAGTATATAGGATTTGTGACCTTGTACGATAGGGGAGTACTATACAAATGGATAGGGGGACAGTTCTTATGTACTCCCAGGGAGTATCATCTCTACCCTCACAACAAGTATCAAAGACGCATTCCCTAATGTGATCGGGGAGTACCGCCTCCATGTACAAAGGGCATGTTCCCTGGTGTAATAGGGGAGTACCCTCTCTATCTTCATAATATGTACGGAGGATCCACAACATGGTGTGATAAAGGAATATCATATCTATAGATTGGGGACATGTTCTATAGTGTTACAGGGGTGTACTGTCTCTCTCTTCCAAATGAGTACAGAGGAAAAGAACCCAGGTGTGATAACGAAGAGATTTATCCATGGATAAAGGACCCACACCATGTTGTGAATGGGGATTAACCTATCTATCTAAACCTTTTTATGATCATTCTCCATCACTACCATCATCAAACATCGCCTAGGGAAACATCATGGTCATAACATATCGCATCATCACTCAAACCCACTATAAAGGCTACCATTATGTTCTACGTGAAAAAAACTCAGGATATTCTACTAGTGATCCAAAATAAGATTTAGAATGTTGGATATATGAGAGAAATAATTTTTAGAGGAATTTACATTGAATGTATGCAGGTTTAAATGAAATGTGACCCCACATCGTTGTCTGGATATGGCTATGTACTTGAATCAATTGCCATGTCACCTAACATGGCATGTATAGAGACCACAAGAAGTGTCTCAAAAAATAGGGGCCTACCTATGTTCTCTTTATCTAGGACCATTTCATTATGACCATTCCAGTATACCAATCTATGTACATGGGAGTGTACAAGGTCATATCCCAACTCAGGTACCTGGCCATGTCCGAGCCTGTATACCTGGCCATTTCAATGTGTATGGTCATGTTCATGTCTGTTTACTCCAAGAGTACACATCTGGTCTTGAGAATTAGGTTACAAAGTATATGTGGGTCCCACATTGTATGTTATACTAATCTATACTTGATAACCCTAGTCACTTCCTCCAGGGGACTACACAATAAGTGTTCTTCCAGAAAACACATTTTGTAGTCATATTTTTCAAATAATAAAAAGTTCATTCATGTGGATTCTATAATAATGGTCACTACACATATTACCACCTTTTTTCCTCCTAAAAATTGAATTAATTGAATTGGTCGATCAATTATGTCCGCCTATTGGATACAAATAAAAATTGGATAATTTCCTCAAAGACATCAACACCTCTGTCACCAATAATACGTCATTTCACCACTCTTCATCACAACAGATATAATAACCACGAAGTAACCCCCAAAATCTATACCAATATATCAATAAATAATCTAATAATTTATTTTTTAGAAAATACACCACAAATTTTCATGTCTGGTCACTATGGGACCTTCCTAAAAAATTATAAATGTGGCCCAAAATCCCAACGATGAAGTATGTGAAGAACATACAGGGAAAAGACACTGAAAAAATGGTTCATCAATCGTTTTCAAATCCTTCTTGGAAAAATATAATATATTTGGGATATTCTGGGTGATAAACATGTAATTACTAATAATATGACTTTTATAAAAATTTAATTCAGTAAATGAACTCATGCAAATGATAAATTAGTCACATATCAAGGAATTTAAGATAATAACATTCTAAATCATTTAATCAAGGTATAAATCTATTATTGTAGATCCCTATATTGATTATGGGTAAATATTTGGTGAAGAACACATTAGACGGTTACGGGGATTATTTGATTCATTTTTATCTATCAATCCACCTGGATTTGGTCATCGTCTGATCTCGATCTATTGACAAAGAACTGTGAAACCTCCTCTAAAAAATCTCAGGGTTTTGTATATAACCCTAAATATTTTCCATGAAAGGCTATTTATGGAGGGAGATTGGTTTTGGTCATTAAATCAATTAATTTATTAACCACCCTAATGTACCCACTAATAGATGTCTCATACAAAAGTTGGCACCGACCAAATTTAGGTCGCACCTATGCTAAACCTTGTTTCCTAGATTCAATCATGATCTCATATTTCTGATTTGGGAATCAATTTAATATATATTCCATTATTAATAAAAAATTTAATATCCATAATATAAAATATATTTAATATTTTTTTAAAATTAATTTTGTTCCCACTAGGCCCAGAATCTCAAGTCGTCTCAATGCTTAAATCCAAAATTATTCCTTTATATATTTCAATGTCTTATAATAAAAAATGTAGAGTCTATATAAATTTTATCATGGTATATGAAATGGAAGACAAATGGATTTCGTAAATATCATTCCATAATAACCATATACCGTCTAGGGAAAGAATAATAATAATAACCTTGAATCATATCCCCAATACTATATAAGTAACATAATATGATGTTAATATTAGATGAAAAATAATTTTGAAGGATCACTTGTAACATTTCATTAGTAAAATAATATCTCAATGTTGAAAAACCCATTTTGAAACATTAAAAAATTTAAACATCCATTTATTCAAAAATAACCATGGTATCTTATAAAAGAATATTTTAAAATTATTAAAAACATTTCTTACGGATAAAATAAATTCCACTTAAAAAAATTTAAAACATAAACATAATAAAACTTTTTTGAATTTATTTTATTTGAAATTAAAATTGAATATTATTAGTTAATATTTAAAACCCAAGAGTTGTTCATGATGGAGGAAAATACCAATCAAGTTTTACAAATTTAAACAATTATTCCTTTCACATTTTTTGTAAAATCCAAATAAATGTTTTTGGAAAATGACATGAATATTATTTTCAAAGAATTTTGGAAAAAATAATAACACGGGTTAAAATTTCATTAATAAAACATTTTAATAATTTTTTATAAAAAATAATTTTTTTTTGAAAACATAACATTTTAAGAAAAAAGATTTTTGATCTAAAAGAGAAATAATGTTAGTTTTATTTAAACAAATTCTTTTTTAATAATCAGTATATAGAGACAAAAAATTAATGGAAAACATGTATTCTCAAGAAATAACCTTAGTATAAAAAATTCAAAATTTTTCCTTATATATATATCATAATAGTTTATCGTCTAATTGATAAACATAATCAATCCAAATAAACGATGAGATGGTATCATAAAACCCATACAAATTTATTAAAATTGAATATTAAGACCCATAAAATACTAACATTATATGTAATATAAATTATAATTATAATATATAAATTCATTATATTACATGTCAATTTGGATTTATATATAGCTCTTAATATAAGATAGGTTCAAAACATAACATATGTCTTGCAGAAAAAAATTGGGACAAAATATCGTACCACTTTGTTAACTTTTGAATCAAAAAAACCATGAAAGGTAGATAATAAAATGGATATTTAAATCCACATAAAGTTTACGATATTTATTTTAAAATGTATTAGTTGTAATTATATATAACACATAAAATAAATAGGGAGTTAATATGTCATGTGTCTTATAGAAGTAAAATGTGAGATGGAAATCTGTTACCCCAAGTCTCAACTTCCTTCATAAACATTAAGACCTCCTATATAATAAAAATATTTTTATATACATATATTAAAAAACCATAATTATATATATCATACTATTTATGATTTAATCATGACCGTTTATTATCCATTTATTAAATGTTACATATTAAAATTAAGTTTTGGGTAATAACTACTTCAATTTTCACGTACGTTTTGGTTTGTAATTTTCAGTAAAATTACATTGATATGGTTAAATTATCTCAACAATGGTATCGATGATATAAATATGATATATATTTATTATATATGTATTCATAGTATACCATAAATGATAGTGATTGAAAATGTAATACATCATTCATATAGACGATGAGTAGTATGTTCACAAGAATGTTATTTCCATTTACATGAAGGATGAAATGAAATAAATATAAAATGTATATTTCAATTAATGTATCATTTTTATGACATATATATGATATATTTTTACTTAAATCATTATATATTACCATCCTTGTGAAGTGTACAACCAAAATGAATCACATTGCATTGCAGGGTGGCAGTCAGTTGTGCACACGAACGACGTTATCATATCCCTCATGAAATGAAAGTTAAGAAGGTATATGTGATAAAATAATTAAGGAAGTATAATTATATTAAAAATATCATATTTATTCCATTAATCTAAACTTATTTCCATCCATGTAAAAAAATGAAAACAAATCACATCTTTAAGCGGGTCGGTAGTCTTCCATACACACGAGTGATGTTATTATTTTCAAAAGCGTTAGGAATTAAGAAGTTACTGGTGGTATTATAAATAGATAGGTATATTAATATCATAAATATAATATATAATCATTAAGTCCATAATTATTTCTATTCTTGATAGGTTATGAAGGATAGATAATAGCATAGGTTCAGGAGACAGTAGTCGCCCGTACACAGGATCAATGATTTCATATCCCATTTGATGAAAGGGGAGAATGATTAGGTTTTGTATATTAACATAATAAAATCATAGAATATGTAATATATGTATGTTATATATCATAATGGTTTAACAATAATTGAATACATATAGTAAGAAATTAAATAAAATGAGCAGTTAGGTTTGTGACCTCTTCTTTAGGCATCATCTTTTGGTTTGCAAAAAAAGACTTCTTAAGTTGTATTTAATAAGAAACTAAGGATTATAGGAGGATAGGAGAAAATTAATGAAGTTATTTGGTAAAATACCTTCCAAACCAATTATTTTGTAACTGTAAACAGAAGAGAAGAGGTGTGCCCTTTTATAGGTGAGGTTAGTGGCACACTTGTAAATTTTTCAATGAAATAGGTTTTCCCATTTTTTTAGCTTGTAAAAGGCTTATAATGGTATATTTTTTTAACCTTAGAGGATATAATTTATAAATATCTCTATGAAATTAGTTTTGAAAAATTTTCTAGTTTATTTTACCTCTTATCATTTTTCTTTTACTACTTTTTAAATCCATTTTCCCCTGAACCGCGATAATTTATTTTTAATGGTTTTATTATTCATTATGTGCATAAACAATTTTTTTGTTTTTAGATAATATAAATTAATATGATTCCAAATTTGGAATCCATTTTTCAACATTACATTAGTATAATTTGAAATATTTCATTAAAAATTATTCTCGCATACATGATGAGAAAGAGGTGATCCGAATAGAAAATGTTTAGAAGTACAAAATTTTTTTTTTCTCAAAATTAAATATTAAATTGACTCTAATGAACTAAATTAGATATATATATATATATATATATTTGAAGTAATTTTACTTTTAAAACCATTTTAAAATATATTTTATGTTTTTAAACTCTCTAAAATAAATGACAATTCTTAATAAACACCTTTATTATTCATTATTCATCAAAAATATTATCTTCTTAGAAAATTATCAAAAATTCACCTTAAGATATTTTTAAAATGATTATGTATAAATTTAATTTCAAGCTATTAATTAAGTTATCTATAAATTGAAAAAATTAATTTTAAAATAAGTGCACAATGACGTTCAAATTTATTTTTTATATCATACAATTTCTATGTCTAAAATTTTATTTATTATTTAAAATAGTTAATAAAAAAACATATGATGAATATTAATAATTTTATTAAATATATAATATATAAATTTAAAAAAAAATCCTTATTGAAAAGTTATTAGTTTATTTATTTAGTAAAAGTGTATTTTATCAGATAAAAATAGTTTTTCAGAAAAACCATTTCATTCGTTTTCAAATGATTTTTATTGTCATTTATAATTATTTGGTCACCAATGAATTAAATATATATATATACATGTTTAAATCACATAACTGAATAATTTAGTTCATCCTATTAATATCCAACATTCCATTAGATAGGTGATAACTATCATATTAAATAATTTTATTTTAATAGTATCTCAAAATTATTTTTATCTTACTGTTAAATGTAATGCAAGATAAAATCGGTATTATGTGTAACATAAGATATATTAGTGTTTTTTTGAAATATAAAATATTTAAAATATTATGTTTTTTTATTAGTAATATTTAACAAAATATTTGGGTGTTATAGACCCAAAATGTTTTAATTGGTCTAATGAGATTTAAGGAAGAAGATATTAGAGTCAAAATGACTGTTTTGGGAGTTAAAATAACAAATTGGAAAAGTTAATTCAATTCACATAGTTTGACCAAGCAGTTAATGAATGATTTTCCTAACCATTCACCCATTTATTGAATACTAGATGACCCATATTGTTTTATAGAATGGTTTGACAAGACATAAACTAGCCCTATGAAATGCCCAAATCCTATATAACACTCTTTGAGGGGAAGGTTGAACTATTTGGAATAACCATGTGTCCTCCTCTAGGACTCCAACACAAGAAGCATGATTTATTTTGTAGACATGAAAAAATATTCTAACCATGTTCCAACAATGTATAGGTCCAAAAAACTCTAAAAAATCCCAAAATTAACCCAAATTGACATAAAAATAGGATAAAATAATTATGATCAAGACAAGGTTATGTAAGTAAATGAATGTCGTAGTTGGGATGTTATAATTCTCCACATCATAATCATTAATCCTCTCATAAATCATAGACTTTAATATTGGTCCATAAGTATATGATACCACTACTCTTCCATCATTATATCATTTTCCCAAGTCTCATAAGAATATATATCATGCTTCCATAAAAAATGGACAAAAGTATTATAATTATTTTATTTACCTTTCCCCTTGAAATTAGTAATCTAAACTATATACTTAGTTATAGTCATATCATATTCCACATCAATTTATTCCAAATTCAAAACATGATATAGTTCTGAAAAAAAAATTGAGTTGTAGAATATAAATAATGTTATGCATTGAAGTCATTTATGGTGGAAAGGATAAAGTGCATGCCACCTTCACACTCCACTGAATGACCTAAAAGGTCCTACAAACCTTAGAACCTAATTAACTTGTTTTCCAAGTCATCAGAGACCAAACTGAGGTGTGACTTTTAAAAACTATTATTCAACAACATATAACATCAAAGTATGTCAATGCTAATTCGAATTAGATTTATACTAGATTTATACTATGTCCAACCTATTAAAATCATCCGGATCTTCGACATTATCTCCTGAATAATGTTAGATCCAAAAATGGATGCTTTACTGATCCCCATCCAACAAATTTGATATTTTGAAGGATATACATAGACGACCTCAAAGGGGGACATTTTAATGGATGAATGGTGTCTATTATTATATAAAAACATGAGTATCCCCAAATAGAAATCTAATACTCCATCAATGATAAATGTGTATGATTGGATCATATTTTCAAGAATCTGTATATCCCATTCTACTTGACCATCTGTCTAAGGATTGAGCGTTGTGATCAAATGAACATGGGATCTCATCATATATAGGATGGCTCTTGAAGAAAAATTCAATCGATAATACCTATCAAAGAAATGGTATTCAAAATTATATACAATTAGAAAAATATTCTAAAACTATATATTTCCAAAATATCTAACTTTGGAGGTATCCTCAATAGGAATAAAGGGAGATGATTTATTCAATTGGTCAGTCATTAAGAAAATTTCATTCTTTACTAAAGGTGTGTGCCAAAACCCAACAACAAAATTCATCAATATCTCTTCCAAATTCAATGTCAGGAAGTGGTAGATGAAAAACTAAAGGCTTAAATTTTTTGACCTTGATCTACTAATAGGTATAACAATGGGAAAAAATCAGTGATGTACCATTTCAAACATGGACACCATAATTAATGGCACATATCATAAATCATCATATTCATCCCTGTGTGAACAAACCACTTGTAATGAGAACAATACATCATCATTCAGTTCCTCAAAGGATATGTAATGACATATATTTTCCTGAATCAAAAGATACCCCCATGGGATAAAGACCATTCATTAATGGTTTTTCCACCATATAAAGTATGCATAATTTTTTGAAACTCATCATCAAGTTACGTCTAATAGAGATTTAACCCAATAACAGGGGATTTCCTCTAAATTATTTACAATAATCCATGGTCTCATCCACCAAGACACCCAAATACTTGAAATAAATGAGTTCCAAGAGGTTTAAATATGTTGATGATTCTTTCATGGCCTTGTGTGTAGCTTCCTAATCAGATAATTAGTAATAATATTATAGTTTCCTGAGGTGTAGGTAATGTAAATGTCAAAATATTACATATACTCCACCCATAACCTCTAACATGGAATAAATTATTTTTTAAGAATATATAATGGATGTACTTATAATCAGCATAAATGGAAAATCCTTACCTAGAAATGGAGTACTCACAACTCTTAAGAGCTTTCATCACGATTTTAGGTTCAATATTTCATATGGGGTTGTACTTCTCATGAGGCTGAAGCTAACAATAACCATAAGCCTCCATGCGATCACCGAATATTATAATGTAGCCCAAACCCAATCATAAAGTGACAAAAAATACTACATAGTTGTACCCAGCCTTTAGAAGAGTAAAAAATGGAGCCAAATTCATATGACACATCAACTCGTAGAAGTATGTGTTGCACTTGTCTCTCTCTCGTGGTGTTTTAATGATATCAAAAACTAATTTTAATATCTAATAATTTCATTAATGTGATTTTAAGTGTTTTTATAGAATATAAAAAGCAATAATTCAATGAAATCAAAAAAATATTATGAATTATTAATTATATGTGAGGAGTTTTATTGGATTTTTTTGATCCCTTGTTAGTATCTAAAAGAATCATAGAATCTCATCTGTTAAATTTGATGATACACCTATTAATTAATGTAATGGAATAAAACACTAGCCATCATGTGTGTTTCCAATATCTAGGTAGTGGTATAGGTATTAGAAATATCTTCCTCCAAAATTCCACCATACAGCCAGTGCAGGTAAACAAAATCAACGGTCATAGTTTTTAGTAGAGGGTTTTTCCATGTAGGCTACTAACTACATGATGGAGGCTACCAAGTATCTGATGGTGTTTGGACAGGTTCTCCAAGAGTGAATAAAATGTGGTTAAAAATGATCCAAATCAACTTGTTAATTATCTTTTTTAATCCAAACGATTATAGAACATTCCCATCAGTTTTATAGGCAATAAATAGAGTATCAATGGTGATTTGATCTCAAGAATTTTGTTGATTAGCATCTCTATAATGTAATCAAAAGTAAATATGTATTATTCCCTAATCCATAAGAAGAACGAGTCACTCTCTGTTTCCAAATATAAGGGGCTCCCACCCATGTTTCTATCTCTCAATTTATCATTTTATCCTTCATTTAAGAGATATAGAAAAAAGAAGTCGTAATGATTTTTCACCTATAAAATCCCTATATTATCAACCCTCCTTCTATCATTTGTTTATAGTTCTCTATTAAAATAAAGGGTAGTTTTGTTCTTATGTATATATTAAAACCAATGAATGTTTAGTTCTTGGGTCTCTATTAAAATCAATGAAGGGGTTATTTGTTCCATTTTAAACCCAAGAAATGGTGTTGATAAGACATATCACTCTAATTAAGGGTTAGAGAAGTAAGGGCACCTTGTGTGCTATTTTCTATCACATTATCAATTTTTATGTGATATCTTGTTTACTTTTTCAAATTTCATAATTTCAATATAGATGCACATAATTTCATAAATTTTATCCAATAATTTCCCCACATAATCTAATTTTATATTATGTATTTGATACATATAAAATTTATCAATTATCTCTTTTTCAAATTTTATGCTTATTTTAATTATCTTTTCAAAGACAATTTATTTTGAAATTTAGATTTGTTTTATCACATTAATTTTTAAATGTAAAATCACCCCCAAAATTTCTATATTTTTTCTTACTCCAACCAAAAATTTGTATCAAATGAGTTCATTGTGTTTTATCAAAAAAATAACGTTATCAAAATTTTCTTGGTTTCAATTATTTTTTCAAATCCCAGTCAATTTAAAATTGTGATATTTATTGGACATCTAATTATTAAAATATTGCACCTATTTTCATGGCACCGATTATTAGTTTTTGGAAAAATAATATTAAATTTTCTTAGCAGCATTAGTCACCATGATTATAAAAGGGAAACTCGTGAATATTTTCAAATGGTGAAATATAATGATAAGTAGACACCGAATTATATTAATAACGTTAAACTTAATTGAAAATCAATGAATTACTAAAATTAATTTATTGATTATAATTAGTTAAATTTTTTTATACTTTTAAAATGGATAATGCTATATGAAAGTTATTATAAGTCACAAACTAAGGCATGAACAATGTTTAAGGCATAAGACTAAATCATTATCATCATGATTTTCAAAGCATCACAATGCATACTTATGAATATATTACTATAATATTTATGTACTTTAAAGTCATTTTTAATTGTGGTAAATATATTACTGATTATTTTTCAACAAAAAAAAATGACAAAAATCCAATTGGTTTTACCTAGTTTTTGGGATTGCAATGTAATGGTTATCTACAAAGAAAAATACATGAAGAAAATATCAGTTGAGGAACTCCTTAGATTTCTCAGTAAATATGAAGACACTATGAAATGACAAATATAAGATAATGTAATGGTATCCAATGTAACTAATAATAATATATCAATTAAATAAAAAATTAGGATTTTTCTAAAAGTGATACAGATAATGAGATTGCACTTAAGACACAAGTAAAAATGGTGAAACAAAATTATAAAGAAGATGATATTTCCCCAAAATGAAGCAAATAAATATCATATATATATTTCTATTTTGATATTCAATAAATGATACAAAAAGGGCCATATTAGACACTATTGTATGATCTAAAAAAGTGCCTTAAATATTAGAAGAATGTGACAAAAGATATTAAATTCATTGCTTGATGTGGTTCATCCGTAATAAGCATAGTATTCCCAAATGAATCTTGGTGAATCTCAAGGAAGGTAATGATATTAATACTATAATGTATCACTTTATTTTTATTCCACTTCTACCACCTCTATGATTTATCTTCTTAAATTTCCCTCTTCATTAAATAAGTTGAATACAATCATGATGAACATAAAAATAGTTTTCATCAATTAACTTATTTATGTAATGATCTTGAAAATAAATATACTCATGTTATTTTAGAAAAATGTAAATTCTAAAAATTATAATATCTTGTTTGAAAACAAAAATATTATTTGACTTTGATATAAATAAATCATTGAAATATTGGCTTTTTCAAAACTCAAATAAATGATCTCAAAATCTCTCTTTAAAAATTCAATAAAGCTGAGAAAAATATTAATAAGATCAATGGTTATTAGTGATATAAATGAAATAATCATGTTTTTCATTTTTCAAAAAATAATGAATGTTCTTCATAGAATAGTAATTTTATGAAGTGTTTTTCTAAAAAACAATTTCTTAAAATATTTTTTTAAATTGGTCAATTAATTTAATATTGTGATTGAAAAAATTCTAGATATATAATTTCTATGTCTATCCATATTTCAGACAATATTCTTCAATAATATTAATAAATTACATTTTTAATTTCTTATTATCTACTCTATGCAGACCCAAAATTGTTTCCCCTTATTGAAATTTATTTTCTCTCATTGTTATCCCGTCATGTGTACCAAAAGACACTTTCATTTAGATTTTTCTAGTATATTCCATCTAGATTTACAGATCTTTCCTAATGTGGATTTTAAATAAAGATTTAGGTTTTCACACTTGAAAATATTAATTATATATTTACATATTGAGCTCTTTGTTATTTGATCTAATTGATAAAATATCATAGATCCTTCATGAATGAATTTTGACATCCACATTGATATATATGGTAAATGTTTTTATTATTATTCTAGTACTCTTCTTAAAGTCATTTTAAAGATCCTCTCTCGTTATCAATATCTCTCTTATCTATGTTTTCTTATTGGGAAGAAAGTCATTTTTGAAAATTATTTTCTTTTTTTCATATCTTTTTCAAAATAATCATTCTATTTTTAAAAGTATTTCCCAAATATTCATTATATATTTATTTTATTCTGTATGTTTAAATTTTTAGTTGAGATAATGTGAACTTCATCTTATATGATTTGTTTTTTATATATGGTGTATTTTAATTATCAATTCTTATTTCGTTCCCTTATATAAGATTTTATAAATATTTTATCATTTTTAATAATGTTTTATAATGATAATATTTTATTAAAAAATTATTTTAATTTTCCATCTCATGTTATGTTGTTCTTGATTTTAAATTGTTATTTTCCCAGCATTATATTCATTTTGATAATAATGAAGGGGGGGAATTTTAGTTTTTTTGTATAAAAAGTTTTCTTGAAATTGTTTTATTTAGTGGGAGGCGAAGAAATTTTTTTCAGAAATAAAGAACATTATTTATATCTTAATCATGTTGATTATTATATATTGAATTATTTTTTATTCATCCTTTACTATTGATTTACATTTAAAATATATTTTAATGATAAGTTTTTATGATCATAAAAATGGGTTATATTATTTTCTTCTCTCTCTTATGAAATATTAATTGTCAAAAACACTTATTTTTGTAAATAAGAGTTTTATGTATATGTGTTTTAGGGTTTTTATTGTATATCAATGATGAAATTAAATGAAATATTAATGAAACTGATGTATTCTTTATGATATATAAATATCCATATTACGAGTGATTGGTCATTAATTGGATGTTATAAGAACAATATACTCTTATTGGGAGAAGTAGATGAGCCACCTCTTAAATTGAGTTACAACAATAATCACCGTCTAAATAGTGGCATGGGAAATTGTGAGATTATCTTGAATAATTCTATAGTCTAGTCAAAGTAGGTTAATAGGATGGATTGTGGGATTTTTCATGAAATATTTTCTTCAAGGTAGGACATCAACTATACAGTGGATGCTACCTGGTATCTCTTGATGACATGACATGTTATAATGGAGTTCATTGAATATGATAATAAATGTTCTTACTCAGATATTTAATTCTTCAGGTTGACCCAAAGGACTCCAGAATATTTCTTTTTAGTGCAAATATAAATAGAAGATCAAGAGTTCTGGGATATAAAAAATTATCTTAAGAAATATCCTTGTAATCAATCATTGTTGAAACTCATGATTTATCCAAACCTTACTTTCAATGATTCATTAACCACATACAAATCTATGAGTCTCTCACCCTTTTCTAAATCTCTCATTGTATATTTACATCCATCCTAAAATATATATAAAAACCAAAGCTATAATGGATTTTTACTATGAAAAATATATCTTTCCTCAACCCTCCTTTAGTCTTGGCTTCTAGGTTCTCCATCAAAAACAAGGGAAATTTGGTTCCTGGGTCATTGGTAAAACGAAAGAATGTTTTCATCTTAGGCCTCTATTAACAAAATGAAAGGTTCATCATGGTTCGTTGTTAATACTATGGGAATTAATTTATATAACATATATATCTAATTGATGGGTTGATACATAGGGACACCTCGTGTGCTATTTCCGAGCACCTTATCAAATTTTGTGAGATCTCTCATTTACATTTATGGGTTTCATCATTTTAATTTGGATACACATAAGTGCATAAATTTGGTACAATTTTTTTTATCATTTGTCTAATTTAATGTTATCTATTTAAAATGTATTGAATTTATCATTTATCTCCAAATTAATTTATTTCCATTATTCAATTTTCCTTTTCAAAATTATTTAATTTTAAAATTTTATTTTATTTTATAACATTAATTTTTAAAATGAAATTAACCTCATATCTTAATTTATTATTCTACTCTAACATAAAATAATTCTAAAATTGTGATTCCAAAATTATATAAACTCCCTTTTGAGTGAGAGTAGTCAATGAAGCTAATAATTTGACGTGTATTTAATAAATGGGTGATAATACCCAATTAATCCCATGAATCCCTGAATATCAAAGACATTATGCAGTTCATCACAAGACATTACATCATTTATATTCTATGAAAAAATTAATATATAATGTTCTATGACCACATTCCTCAATTAAATCACCTACCAAAAAGAGAATTATTGATTTCATATCATGGCATAAATTCAGTGATTCCACATGATATCTAGAACTGTTATCAAATGAAGTACACAATCCTCCTCAATTTTATAAAAAACCCAATATTTCATCCAGGAATACCACCATTAAATAGTAGATATACAAGTGGAAAATATTTCTCATCAATTCAATAAAAACATCTTGAGTTTTGTTTAGGAATAATGGAAAAACAAGATTATCATAGTTTCAATACCTACCATTGAAATTAGTCATTTGGATATCATTCTCCTTGATTCTAAGATGATGATAACCATGTTATAGATAAATCGTAGATAACTACTTTTCCAATTTCAATTGATCAAAACAATTATGGTCAAAACAGATACATATTATTGACATTAATCTAGTTGAGCCTCTAATAATCAACACATAAGAGATGGATTCCATAGACTATCGTCTAAAAGAAAACTAGGGTCTCCCAAGATAAAACACCTTAAAATGAACCCTTTTGAAATAAATTCATCTATCTAATCATTTATCACCATAAATTCAGATAGTGTCATATTGTTGGAGTCAATAGATATTGGTAGAACTCAATTTTTTATTCATGTATAGATCCTTTAACTTCCTACTTTATGATCTTTTAAAGATCTATTTTCATATTTTAACCTAAAGTTAAGCCTAAGGCGTAGTTTTGTTTTTTAGAAGAAGTAAAAAGGGGTATAAAGGCATGAAACAGACTAGTTACATGATCTGTAATTAGAATACATGACTTGTAACCATTAAATGTTGTGTAATTTCTTGGAAACGACCTTCCACATCGTTTAAATAGTTTTTTCAAGGGGAACCCAAATAATTAAATGATGTGTAAATTATTAAAATGGGACGTAAATTTATTGAAATGTTTTAAATGGGTAGAAATATTTTCTTTTTCCTTCACCTATTTCCTTTATATCTCTCTTATGTATATGAGGTCCTCCATTTGAGCTACCATGAATTCCTAAGATAGTATTTTCCCACAATTCATCAGATGATCTCCAATGTTAGATCTATTTACCATGTTGGAAGCATATTGGTAAGTACTTCAATTATTTATCTTGGTTCATTAGTTTTCTTCTCCTCGAGGATATAATTTTGATGTGAGCTCATTTATCTTATTTTCCTAACATTGATTCAGTTTTCCTTTTTCATCCAATCCAAGAAAAACTAACAGACCATTCTAGAAGGGGAGAATGTTGAAAGTATATGGTAGGTGGTATATGCATCATCTCTCATGTATCTCTATTTTATAAACTATCATCATTGTGTGAACACCGAATTCATATGGAGTTGCTTATAAAATTTGTTTTGCATCCTTCTAATCATCATGTTCATATTCTATATCCCCTTTATATATGTTATGCATCTTTATGTGTTATCGCCTAACTGTTGATGACCCCAAGAAGGTAATCTTCCATATGTTTCTCCTTTAGTGGTCTACTGTGGATATTGGTGCCATTTTCAGGTGTAATTTGACATGGAATTCCTAAAGGAAATTGTTATAATTAAATGAATTAATTGTTAATGGTTATTACATTATAGTTCCAATTGACCCTTCTTAGGCAATTGAATAAATTTAATAAATGAAACTAACTTGTTAATGGATAAATATCTAATATGCATCACTTGTACTGGTTTAATGACATGGTTTTATGTCTATAGCACCCCTTTACATCCTAAGAGAAGGTAGAGGAGTAAACCTAATTGATGATTAATTAATTAAAATTGTATATAGTTCCATGACTTTGTTATACCTTGTCTACCTAATGAATAGTATGGAATAAACCAAATTGGCTTATTAACTGGAATCAGTATAACATGGAATAATATATTAAATAAATTGAGTATAATGATATTAATGTATATAGTCTTGTTCACATTTATTATAGTGGTTAGATTCAATCATGCCTTGGATTCTTGAAGGAGTCCGTTGATAACTCCTATACTCCTTTCTTATTCAAGGATTCTAGTTTCCAAGGTTGACACCCACCATAGATCTTGGTCGTTGCCTACTTGTTGATTATTAACAAGAAACTCTAGGATCCCTCCATTATATTCCATATATTAGGATTCCATTGATACACCCCTTGAATCCATCACGATGCCTTTCGACATGTAGTAGCATTGATACACCCAGTAGGACTATTTATTTCTTATCTCGTTTTACCATAGATGATATACATGGACCATGATGGGATTGTATTATATTGGAATGAAATGGGTGATGACCTATGTATAACATGAAGATCCATTATTTCTAGGATATAGGTTATTACTGAGATGGATTGACCCCTAAGGTCAAGTATTCCATGGTAACTGTCTTGCACCCCCTTTATTATTATCAACATAAAGGATTCCTTTGTTATAAGCCTGGATACTCTATTATTACTATCATGATAGGATGACTTGGTCATTCCTTGGATCCTCTTACATCACATATATATAATAAAATATAAATAATTAAATGATTACATGTTCAGAAACTATATATAGTAGAATCAGGTATCATGGTATTTATTTTACTTCACCGCATTACATGTACACTGTCAATTTATATTTCTCATATTGGATATTATATACACCGTTATTAGTGGAAAACATAGATTTATCTCACGCCTTATCTGGGTTTCCATTGGTACCCGGGAAGATTACCTATATGCGTTTGTTGATTAGTGGAAGAATCATACTTTGTAAAACTCATAATCCTTACTTTCTTATGATGAATCTTGGTATCATATAACTAAGTATGATCTATAGATACTTGGATACTTTATTACTTCATTTTTATTCATTTGTATAGAATGTATTTCTTGTTTCTTTGTATAATTGTTTTCATTATTTATAAATACTTGACATACATTTTCATGTGTTTATATGATTCAATTTCTATATTTATTATTATCCTTTGATTCAGTTTTTTTCATTTCTATACTACTTTTTCTGCGGTGGGTAACTGGTACAGTGTTTATAGTGTACGTTTTCGTTGTTCCATTTTCAGATTTATGCAAATGTTGTTTATATTTTTTTACATATCCTCTATCATATACTCTGTTTATGGGGTCATATTTTTCATACAGACCCACCCTAGGACCTCTCTTCTAGTCGGTAGCCTCTCGTGTATAGGGAGTCATGCTTCAGGCCATGTGTCCAATATGGTTCGGGAAACATTGAGTGAAACCTAGGTAGGGATGTCACAAAGATGTATCGAAAAGGTTCATGTATTTCTTTTATATTTTATGATAATAGAAAGGATATTGGGAAGGACTTTGAACTTGTTAATAATTCATTATTTAGCATAGGTAAACCATGTTCTGGGTAAATACCATGTCTCCTGAAATAAGATTTGTTGTTCTACTTTTTCATATTATGATTGATATCAAATCACAGTTCAGTGACACACATGTTATGTAATGGTTATTGTTATTATCGGCATTATGTATTAAATTTTATCCATGTCCCTATCATATTAGGGAAGGAATAACCAATCATGTATCATTATATAAACCTATAATTCACATTCTATGCATATCCCATGCAATGTAGGTGCATTTCACTACATTCAATGCTTGTGATTCCTACGATTGTTGAGTGATCTATGGTTCTTTTATTTACCTATGAAACTAACATATTAGCTTTGGATACATTTACTTATCATTAACTAGGATTTAGTGATTTCCAGTTTCAATTAATGAGGTGTAGTACTCCTTGTCGGTTGGAATGGGTAATTTACCAAGTCATGTCATAATATATTACATGTTACAGTCTTAGAACAAATGTATACATGGTTAGATAAAGATTAAATGGGAGTCACTTTCACTGATAAGGTGTTGGGGCCCTCATTCGTTATAAATGGCTATCTATTTAAATCAAACCTGGATAATATTATAAAAAAAATTAAAATTAAAATTTAAAAACCTATATTATAAATAAATTGGTTTCCAGTAAATGAAAATTATAGGAAAATTTGACACTTCATCTCTTGAAACATCTGTAAATTAATATTGAGCACTTACCAATATCCTATCATTCTAAATGGTTATATTTTGTAGTACCTTCTGTATTGAGAACTTGTTCTTATAATCTTCTTCCTCTAGTAATTATATCTACATCAAATCAAGTTTTGAGCTGTGTTCATGGAATTTTTACAAATATTCCATTATTAAATCATCATGTCCAACACCAGTTGGGTGGTGATGATCATGCTCCTGAGATGGGAGGCCCTGAGCCACTAATCTTACCACTTGGAGTGACACTTGATGACCCACCAATTATACTCGGAATAAGAAAATATTCTCATCTTCGTGACATTTTTATTTGTCTGATTTCATCAATGCATAATGAACTATGACCAGCACCAACTATAGCTAATCTGATTTGTAAGTTCTATTAACATCATCCTTTCCCTTTATCTTGTGATAGTGGTCCCCATGATGTTGAGTCTTTTTTGGTTACAATCTATCTATATTTGAGAAAATTGGGATTTCTCTATAGAAGACTGTCATTCTTGATACCTACAAGCTATGTGATTCGTCCATGTGGTTATGGGGTATGATTACCAAGGACAGTCATTATCAGGGCATGTTCTTTGTAATGACCGAAAATTTCATCAGTGAAAATTACCTTCATATAAGTATTTCATATTGTATAATCACATGGAATCACATTAATAATACAATACAATCATTATAAATTAATAATTGGGGAAATAAAATGTATTTCAGGATGTTAATGAACTTAGAATGATGAAATAGTAACATGACCTTATGAATAGTAATATGACCCTTATCTTTTGTAAACTAGAAAATAGAATAGTCACCTCACCCATGATAGTATTAATAAAATTTAGCCATCTTATAAATTATTGTATGATATTACTATATCATAGTATATGTAAATAATTTTTTTGAAAATTATTAATTAAGTATTGGTACATTTGTAAGTTATAAATATTTAATTACTATTTTATAATCAATATTATGTTTTAAAAGAAACATTGTTTCCACAAAATTTATTAATAAATTAATATATATATTTTTTCCCTAGGATTTTAATCCATAATTATGAGGCCTTATTTATTTTTTCAAAGTGTTTGAAAAACAGTTTTAATTTTAAAATCAATATTTTCCAAGTAAATGATGATTTTAATTAAAAGTAAAATATCTCACATTTACAATATTATTTTCATAATATGAAATAAAATTTTCAATTAAATATGTCAAAAATGGTTAGGGTGATTTATTTAAATGTTTTTAAAATACTGGAATTTTTATTGAATAGTAAAATATGATAATTTACGATAATGGAAAAATATATATATTATGATTTCATAGATTATTTATGGCTGATGTAAGAAAAAAATATAGAATTATCCTTAATTATTTTAATATTTTTTATGATAATTATCAAACTATTCATTGTCTTGAGGAATAATTATAAACTAATGAGTATACTATTGGGAAAACACCCCTCTCCTTTACTATAAATACCACTCTCACCACACCTTCTCTTAACACCTCAAAATATTTTATACTTCTTGAAATTTTTCTCAAATATGTTACCAATCCTATACCAAAATTATAAAAACTATTTGTATCATCTAATTACCAGAACCCACATCCTAAGGATGATTTCAAGGAGGATAAATTTAAGAGGTAAATTCCTCTTTCATTTCTTTTTAAAATATTTTCATGTCTTTTTTCTACTATCAATTCACTTACCATCATCCCAATGGTTTGATAAATATGATACCTAAAATATTCTTTATTTTTATTATCATAATATAATAATCCATCATCAATTATTTTCCCACTCATTTTCTTCCAGAATAAAAAGAATATATGTTATTTGTTAATTTATTACCTTCAAAGATGACGAGTATTCAATTTCTTCTACCACATTCATGGATTGTCATTAAATACTTTTTATGGTTGAAAAAGACTATAGTATATATTTACTAAATCCTATGTAATTTTTTGGAATCATTTCATAATCATGATGTAACTAATAAAACAAAAAAAGTTCGTTGTGAGGGAAAAATCCCCCAGATAATCCAAATGATTATCATTCACTATTTATATAAAGATTAATCCTCATAAAATATAACCAAATGATTTATAACATATTTTAACCTATTTATGTTTATTAATAACATGTAACTTCAATTCTAGACTTCTATTTCAATTTTACATGAACTTATATACTCTTATATGAGCGAACTGGTCATGAAAACTAAGAAAACAAGCACTCCCAAATGATGCAATTAAACATTATAACTCATAAAAAATGCCATAAAAGTTCTCAATAAAATTATAAAAAATAAATTTCATGTTTCAAATGTTCTTTAATTATTAATTAAGGAATATAAATTGATTATTTAGGTCTCTAAGGTCAAGTGCATAACAGTTTCAGTCATAAGTTAAGGGATTCTGTGTGAACCCCCGTATTTAATTGTCTTTAGTCTTTCTATCTCCTCACTCAAATGTAATGATTATTTATTTATTTTTTCTAATTATTAATTATGTTTATATTTTTCATAATCATATATGTAGATAATATCATAATTATTTTATGTGAAATACTTGTTTTTTAAATGGTTTCATTCTCTGATCATCCCGATAAAAAAGCCCAGTAAAAGGGAATTTACAAATTTCTAACCCATTATCATGTAATATCAATAATCTGTTTTTAGAATGTTTTATTTACAGAAAATGTTTTTTTTATAAAAAACCATATTTTATCATGAAAAAATTACGTTGTTTTATTTCTATATTTGTGAAAAAAATTACACCTTTTCTATTATAAAGACTCTCCAATATTCTCCCATAAATCCACACTAATGGAAAATATTTGAAAAGTTTATTAAAACCCATTTTAAAATTTTCTCACTTAATTTGGACACTATTTATCATTATATATTCCTATTTTAATTTATTATTTACAATATATACTCTAAATTCATTCTTTCAGGGACCTTTTTTGATACGCCCATTTTTAATGCCTTATGAAAAGATTATGAAACCCATTCCATTCCATGGTTTTCCCTTATGTAATATTTGATTCTTTTTTTTATGATTCCTAATGTGGAAAATATAGTCACGAACATTCTATGATGGGTTCACCTAGATATAACTCCATTGTATTTTGTGATTTTTAGTCTCATGAGACATCATGTCGGTTTTGTGAGTGAACATGATTCCTTTATGGGACTTTGTCTATCATGTATTGGTGGTGAGCCTTAACTCATGTTTATGTGTTGTTATATGTTTCTTCCAAATTCGTATGATTATGTCCTTATATTTTACAATTTTATATATTATATTTTTCCTTATGTTTATTCATGTTCAGTTCCTTTTATGTCATCATGTTATTATTTATAACCCTTATCATATTTTTTATTCTTAAATTTATTTCTTTACATGTCGTTTTAGCTCATCCTTCTTGTTCATGTATTACCCAGCTCTTCCTATGATGTTATAGGAGCTCCATTGAAGTTAAGATATCATTATGGAGATTGAATAAAATATTATTTCATGATGTTTCATTATGTACACAATATTTTAAAGAAACTAAACATTATGATCCATACCTTGTGATTTGATGGTTAATTATGATTAAAATAATTTTATGATATGTGTTAAAGGTTAGGGTGAATATCATTTGTATTGGAGGGGAAATATAGTTAATTTTTGGATTAGGACAAGAAAACTCTAGAAACGACCTTAGGGATAATACTATGTATAAGAAACCATCGACAAATATTGGTTAGAATAGAGTGAGTGTTTTATCAAGAAAATACTTCCATATCTTGATAATAAAATTTGATGTGGTTCTAATAGAGCTGTACCTAGGAGTAAAAATGCTAACATATTTTTAAGGGCCCAAATCAGGGTATCCTGGAACAAGAAAATGGG
Source organism: Viscum album (assembly GCA_963277665.1). Taxonomy (NCBI): domain Eukaryota; kingdom Viridiplantae; phylum Streptophyta; class Magnoliopsida; order Santalales; family Viscaceae; genus Viscum; species Viscum album. The sequence continues at coordinate 2,041,950,784 of OY728126.1, read as the reverse complement.
TCTTACTAAGCACATAGTTTTACACTCTCATGGGATATGCTTTATAAAATTCATAGGCTCATTACATACCCGTAATAAGGGAACAAAGAAAATGATCGTAAAAATATATTATAGTTAATATATCATAGATAACCTAGACTGAAACCTAGGGAATCATAAGTTAGGATGTATATTTACATTAAAATTTTATAATTTAATGTTTAATGTTTTCTTTTTAGGATTATTATCAATGTATTCATGCCCCTAATTGTACTTCCATTTTTATAGTTAATGGATGGAAATAGAATAACTCTTGTCGATAATAAATGGGATAGACATTGTGATTTTTTACATATTGATATTCCAAATATTATGGGAATGGATTCTAAAAACATTATTATTGTACATTCTAAACTGGATCATGTTGTGAATAATTACTTAATGCAGGGGGAACACCAACCTTATACTAGGAAAGAACAAGTTATCATCAAATTCTTCATGTGACAAACGAATCCCATTTTTTGTGAAAATTCTAATGCCACCCCCCCCCCAATATAATAATGGATTAACTCCATTTAGAAGATATTATATGTCCTCAGTACTCATAAGAAAAAAACCGTATTTGGATGAATATTTTTCTAATGGAGAAAATGATCAATTGTGGAAAATTGCCAATAACACAAAGTCCACAGATGAAATTGATTCCAAGGAATGGGAATATTTCAATATATTATTTTTCAATAAATATTTTTCTCAAACCCTCTGTATGAAATGGGAATGGAATTATTCAAACTGATGAAAAAGAAAGATGATTTCATCAGGGTGTATGAAGTAAACATCATGAGGATTTCAAGATACATCTTTGAATTTTTCATGAATACGGAATCTAGATGGTTCACTTCATTAGTGGACTAAGGATGAGTCTATGAAAATAATTATTTATTTGAGAATCTCATAGATACGAAGATATTTTTTTTTGCCCTGAAGGATGAAATAGATATCAAACAATCATAGTGGTCTAACGGACCATTTAGAAAAAAATAGAAATATTATGTCTAATATGGGTGATAAATCCCATGACGGAAAGAAGACCTTACATTCCTCTTGTCAATTGTGTGAGAAGAAGAATCGAAGAAACTTCTTAAAGAGAACCAATACATTATTCAAATGTGGAAGAGAAGGAAATATGGGTAATAACTGCTAAAGGTATACGAAGTATCTTAATAATGTTGAAGATGAATGGATGGATTAGATCAACACTCAACATGTAGTGTAGTGTTTCAACTGAAAAGAACAAGGGAATTTGGTAAACCATTTACCTAAGCTAAGGGTTTTAGAGGAGAACAACAACAATAACCTCCATAGAAGTATGTAAGGGAATATTATATCACTACTACTGATGTGGAGCCCGAAAATGATGTGGTGACATGTACAGTAATTTTGTAATTAAAGATTCATTAATGTACTATTTAATTCTAGATCTTCGCAGTATTTCATATCTTATATGTTTTTTAGAATCTTTTAATCACCACCTCAAAATTTAGAGGCTGATTTATCAACGAGAACCGATAATGAGAAAATTATTTCATCCAATGATTATGACCCTTCTATGGTTAATGTTTGTGGATGGAACCTCAAATTAAATATTATAATACATCCCTTAGTAGAGTTGGATGTTATATTGGTCCTGGATTTTCTATATTTATAAAAATCCTAGATCAATTTTCAGAAAATGGATTCACTCTTCACATTTTGAAGAATCCTCTTATTTGGAACATGTCCAAGGTGGAAGATAATGTCTTTCAGAATCATCATTCAATTTTTGGACCCTTCCTAGACAATGGAAAACAAAGAGAGGCCCATGCCAAAATATGTAATGGAGATTCATAGAATCCTTAGTATAATAGGGTAATCAAAAATCTTTTTGGAGAACATATCATGATTATTAAACCCACAAACTATGATGACTTAAAAGGGATTGAATTTTGTTTGGACTGGTGAATGTGAATACATCTAAAAATAACCAAATATGAGGCTTATCACTACACCAATACTTACACTAACAATTAGTGGGGAACTCATTGTGGCATATAGAGATGCTTCAAATAAGGTATTAAGCTGTGTACTAATGATAAATTATTTATTTATAGCCTATTTGTCAAGGATGTTCAAAATCCATGAGAAAAACTATCCAACTCATGATCTGGAGTTAGCATTTGTGATCGTTGCGTTGAATCTCAGGTGTCATTATATCTTTGGGAAGATTTGTGAGACATATATTGATCACAAGAGTCTAAAATATATATTCACAAAGAAGTAAAATAATATGCTTCAGTGAAGATGGTTAGAGCTCATCATGGGTTGTGACTGTTCAATCCACTTCCATCCTAGTATGGAAAATATGGTAATAGATTATTTAAGTATAAAGGATATTGAATATTTTTAATGATCATAATTGGGAAGGATCCAATATTCCTTGACCTAAAATGGATGGGCATGGGAATCTTTAATGATGTAACAACATCAATACTTTCGCAAATAATTTCTCAACCATCCCTTTGGCAGATAATAATGGACTCTCAATGAAATGATGTGGGAACCCAGTAGAAGGTGGAAGCTATGTGGAAGGGTAAATAATCATAGTTTAAAATTGACGAGAAAGGATTCTTATGATTTGGAACATGCCTATGTGTGCCTTCTAATCCTGAGATAAAGAAGGATATTTAGAATGAATGACATATCTCAACCTTCTCTATGATCCTAGGGAGAAAAAAATTATCGAGATCTCTAAGAGAATTATTAGTGAGATATTATTAAATTAGAGATTTCTAAATATAAATAAAAGTGCCTAGTATTTCAGAATGTGAAGACCAAATGAAAAATTTAAATGGGGATGATGTAACCCCTTCCTATACCAACATAGAAGTGAAAGAACATTACAATGGACATAGTCACTATACATAAAAATACATCTAGTAGAAACAATTCTATATGGGTTTTTGTATATTATAAAGACATCTTACATTAATGAAATTAAATAGGATTAATCATTGGATCAACTTATATGGATATATATCATTGAAATGGAAAGGGTTCATGGAGTATTGGTATTTATTGTATCCAATCGAGATTCAAGATTCACCTTGAAGTTCTAGAAAAGTGTCCATGATTCTTTAAGCACTAATCTTAACTTTAGAATGGCCTACACCCTCAAACTAATGGCCAATCTATGATGACTATTAAAACACTAGAAGCCATTTTGGTACGCTATTATATGGACTACAAAGTAAGAGGAGACCAATATTTTCCTCTATTTGAGTTCTTCTACAACAATAGTTTCCACTTGAGCATCCAAATGGATCCATATGAAGCCCTCTATAAAATAAGATTTAGAACACTAGAATTCTATGATGAGGTCAGTGAATTTAAGCTAATAAGACCTGAAATGGTCTAATAAATGGTGTAAATTGTGAATACCATTCAACTACAGGTTAATATATCCCAAAGTCAACAAAATAATTATGCACACAATCATCAATGGGACCTAGAGTTTAACGTTTGAGACATGGTATTCCTGCATATATATCCATGGGATAGGATCATGACTTTTGGGAATAAATGGAAGCTAATTCCCAGGTAAATCTGCCCATTTCAGATTCCTAATTGGGGTAGAGTTGTGGCCTATCGACTAGAACCTCCTCAAACCAGGTCTCAAGTCCATGATATATTCCACATATCCCTATTAATTAATTACACACTACATACTACATATGTGACGAATTAGAAGGACATAAAATTTGAAAATGGTCTCTCACACAAGGAGAGGCTTGTGAAGATCATAGATCATAGAGATAAAGTTATATACATTAAAGACTAATCAGCTGGTAAATTTACTATGGCATAACCATAAGTATGAAGAGGATAAATTTGAACCTGAGGAAGTAATTAGGGAGAAGTACCCACAACTATTTTGAACTTAAAATGTAAAACATAATTTGATGGAAAAATTTCAAAAGGGATAAAAATGTAGCATACCAAAATTTTATAAATGGAAATTCCATGCTTATAATTATTTTATATAGTATAATCACATAAAATCAAATTAAGTACACTATAAAAAACTGTATAAATGAAGAATTAATTAAATAATAGGTATTTCCAGAAGTTAAGAAAACTATATCGATGAAATAGTAACATGAACTTATGAATAGTAATATGAGCCTTATGAATTGTAAATCTGCCAATAGAATAGTAACATCATGCATAATATTATAAATAAAATTTACGAATCCTACAAATTAAAGTATGATATTATTATTTCTTATTATAAGTAAATAATGATTTTGTAAATTATTAATCATGTGTTGGGATTTTTTTTATTATATGTATTTAATAGAAATTTAATAAATAATATAACGATTTAAAAGATTTTATATTTTCGTAAAATGTAAATACAAATTAATATTTCTTGGTCTTATGATTTTAAAACAATTTTATGCGACCATATTTAATTTTTCAAAGCATTACAAAATCAGTTAAAATTTTCAAAACTTTTTTTGAAGTAAATTATGATTTAAATTAGAATTTAAATTTATCATATTTATAAAATTATTTTCATAAAATTGTGATCATTTTTTAATTTTACACAAAAGAAATTTATGTTGAATTTTTTGGATTTTTCTAAAATACAATATTTTTTGTGAATAGTAAAATATGAAAATTTTAAATTAAAGATAAATATAGAAATTTAAGAGTAATATATTATTAATGGATAATGTAAGCCCCAAATATTGAAATTCTATTCATTATTTTAACATCTTTGATGATAATTCTCCAACAATTCATAGTCATGAGGAAAAATAATTAACTAATGAGTAAAATAATGAGGGAACACCCCTCTCCTCCTATATAAATATATCCCCTCACCTCCTCTTATCCTAAAACATCTCATGCTTTTATCCTTGGAAAAATTCAACTCAAATATATTTCCAAACCTCTCCCCAACTTCCAATATCTCTTGGTACATTTAAATGACAACAACCCTACTCCAAATGAAATTTTCAAGGAGGAGAAATTTAAGAGTTATATTCCTCTTTCATTTTCTTTAAATTTATTTTCAAATTATATTATTATTCTCTCCTAACCCCCCCCCCCCATAAATATGGTATGAGAACTCCAGTTCTTCACATATACTATAAATCTTTTACAGTAATGTAATAATCTATCTTTAATTCCTTCCCTTCTCCTTTGGTTCATAAAAATTAAAACGTCTTCTGTGGTGTGTTATGTTATCACATTCAAGGACAACGAGTTTTCAATTTCTATTACCACCTTAAATGAAAATAATGATACCATTTTTATAGTTTAAATAGAAAACAAATATTTATTTATTACATCCTATTTTATTTTTGGAATCATTTTATAAACATGATTTAAAATAATAAAAAATATTATGTTCGTTGTGAGTGGAAAACCTCCCAAAATAATCCAAATTATTATCACTAACATTTTATCGAACAATTCATCCTAATTCCATTCTAAAAAATGGTTTTTAATATAATTTAATAATTTTAATGTTAATTAATAACTTATAACTTCAATAATGGACTTCTATTTACTTTTTACATAAAATCCAACAATCTTACATAAGAGAACTGATCATGAAAACCAAGAAAATTAGCACTCTCAAACAATGTGATTAATCACTATAACCCATTAAAAAGGCTATAAATAAACATAATATAATTATAATAAATCAATTAAATGTTTAAAAGGTTCTGAAATTATTAATTAATAAATCTAATTTGATTATTTAGTTCATGAAGATCAAGTAGTGAACCATTTTTTTAACACCCCAATATTTCATAGTATGTTATGTTCTTTAATGTAATTCAATAGCTTGCACTACACGGAACACCAAGTTTGAACGCACCATGACTTACCAAACTAGTTGATAAAAAGAGGTTATGAATAATGTTAAATGTATATTCAATTTTATATAATCCATATAATTTTGTAATCTATATTATGTTTTTCTTACACATAATATAAGAACAAATTCATTTTTTCACATAGAAAATGTATTTTTTACAAAATGAAATTTTACCACCTTTTAATGGAAACCCTTTCTGAATCCAATATTTGAAACATTTATATTTTCAATTTAATGAAATTAAAAGCTTATTTATAATCCATAACACAAAAAAAAATTGAATAAATTTTCGGTAACTTCCTGATTACTTTCATATTTTGATGAATACTGAAAAATACTAAATTTTCATTGAAAACAAAATTTTCATAATAGAAATAATATATAGAATTAAATTATTCATTTTTATGGTTTTAAAGTATCATTGAATTATATTTTTACCATTTAATACAATTTAATTCATTATATGTAATTTCACATTTAAAAAAGACATAAATAATGACAATCTTTTGATAGTTTTTACTTTTTAAAAACCTTCTTTTCAGTTTCGACAACTGGAATTAATTTTAAATTAATTAATGAAACTTATATATTTTTAATTTTTTAACATAGAATTAATTTTTAAATTTCGAATATCAAAATTAGATTTGGTTGAATTTTTGGTATTTTTTTGAAAACCTACAATTTTTGATGAATAGTGAAAAATACCACGTAATAGTTTAAAATCGTCTTTTAATTTAAATAATTATTTATTTTATTTAAATTTATTTTAAGAAATAATATATATATAATACTTATATATGTTCAATGTAATTCATTGGAGTCATTTTATATTAAATTATATTTATAAAATTTTATTGAACTTTTTACAGTCTTTTACCCACCTTTTCGGAGAATTTGCAAATTTGCATAAAAATCAAATTTACCGCTTAATTGAGTTGATTTTCCAAAATCTGAGTGACATGGTTTAAATCTATAAATAAAATGTGGTTCATTAAGATGAAAATAATTTTTGGTTAACAGTAAATTTTGACTTGTATTTACCATGTTTAAAAGTAAGTAAGGTAATTAAGGGTAACAATGATATGATAATTACACTAACACATGTCATAATTATATTGGATAAGTTTAATTCCACCAAAAACAACTGTAGGAATAAAATATTATTCTCTTTGATCCACTTGGATTAGATTAGGACATTTATTATTATTTTATTTAATGAATAGTTAAAAGAGTTAAATTCAATGATTAAAAACCTTACCATTTTTAATATAGGGTTAAACATAATATAAATTAGACTATATATAATTATTTGAAATATATATTTATTTTATACATTATTGTATTTTATTTATAATTTTTATACATTAAATAATTAAATTTATTTATGACACAATGATGTTGCAGTAATTACCTTATTAATGAAAGATTAAAATAATTGATATTATAAATATCGAAAAAAATGTAATTTGAAAAATTTGATTAATTCCACTAGTTTTATAGGTTAATATGACATGATAGGGTTTATTAAATAATTTTGTTTCGATTTAATAATTTTTTTATGAGTTTCACAAAACCCAAAATCTAAATAATGCCAAAATTGACCTAAATGTGTTTTTAAAACAATGACTATATTATTGGTTGATATAACATTCCATAAAATCTATGGTTCCGAAAAAGAGATTAAAAAATATTTTATAGGTCATTAATGAACCACTTGAGGTTGTCTTGGATGTTTAGAGTAAATTTATTAACAATATATTGTAAGAATACATGAAGACACAGTAAAAGTTAAACTATTTAACTAAGAGTTATATCTAGAAGATAAGGTTATAATGGTAACCTAAACATGTCTAAAACATATTGTTTTAGATTTATGTGACCAATAACCACCTCATCTCTGAAATAAATCATTTTTTATCCATTTTAAATTGTAAATGATTTTGTTATATAATAATATCTCAAGGTTTTCCTAAAGTGACCCTCACCTCTCTTATAAAAGGGTACTACCCTTATCTTAATTTCACACCTCCATAGTCATTTGGCTCGTCCAAACCATGAAATAATAACCTCCCAACGTCCCTCACATTATACTGGATTCATTAATTTGATCAGAAATCCATCCTAAGGAGCCCTTTTGATCAACTCAAAAGTAAACACCCAAAAAGAGGTAATAATTTCACCACCCTCTTTCAAGTTCTTTTCTTCTTCCACTTCATCTTAATTTTTTTCCAACCAAAATAATAACTCCAGTACCTTATACATATTTTAATAATATTATAAATATGTTAAAACCATATTTTTTATGTTATCCATCCTATAAATTACAAATTCACCATACGTGCGTACGTACAGCTTACCGTCTCCCTGTCGTGGTGTAGTTTGTTATTCAATGAAATTATTATTTGGAAGGGTATAATAATGAGTATAAATGAAATAAATAATAAACATAACATGAAAATTATACTTTATATATGGTATACCATCCAATTACATACGATTTCACCATCAGTATAATGATATTGTCTCTCGTTCGTACGTACGGATTACCGTCCCCTCGTATGTGATGAGATTAATTCCCCATAATAATCATTGAAGAATAATTTTAATTTTATGATTAAGTATAATTTTTATGAGAATAACATCATTCTTTATATTAATTAAATACATCATATCCATAAAAAACATGGCTTACATAACCAAGCATATAAAGGGAAAGGATTTAGTTAACACCCGAAATGATGATACTACTGAAATATTATTAACAAATAAATACTAGAAGATCATATATGATATCATATTTATGCATTTGATTATATATTAATTTAATAACAATTATTTCACCATTATACAAGAGGTTAACCTACCATATACTATGATAAAGTACACGGTAAGGGGTTTCTTATCTCACTTTAAATTTCGTGAAATTTCCATTGTCCGTAACTTATTTATTGCATATGGTGTGTTGTGTACTGAAATTTGACATATATTATAATTATATTCTTAATATTCATGGTTTTATGTGATTAACTTTGGGGTTATTAACTTTTCTTCAGACCAGTCAATTGATTACAACATTGTAAAAGGTTTTCATCTCACTTCTTATTTCCGTGAGATTCAATCTATATTGCCACTATTTCCTTTTGTGTGGTGTATGTAATGACCATGATTGTTTTCCTTATGTAATATAATTTAAATTATGGGTATTTACATCTTAATTTTCTGATTCTTTATTCATGGGGTGTATGTTTTGTAAGTCACCAAATCGGTAAGGGAATTTCTAATTTCGATTTCCACTCATTGGATTTTTCTCAAACATTGTTGATTATTTTACTAAAAGATTATGTGTGAAAACACTGTTTATTTATTTATTTAGTAATTTCCACCCCCTTTTTTTGTTTATTCTTTTGATACACGTATTCGGCCTGTTGATAAATTCTCAAGTCATCGATATGAAATTGATAAGAGTAACATAAACTCAATTTTCATTCATTGAGTTAAACATCCAAGTCATTGGCGTTGTTGTTACAAGAATATGTGTGAATGTACTCTGATTGTTTTACACTTAATATCCAATCATATATTTTGTATTTATATTTTTCACACATAATTATGTCATTGATTTATCCTTTACCTAAGGATACAACTTTTATATGGGATTTCGTCTCAACTTACATTCCATTGAGACTTCTTTGTTGTTATGAACCAATTCAATTTTATTTGGTGTATATAATATAATTTGACATAATATATCATTAATCCCTTTATTCTCATGATATTATTAAATTTTTATTACATAAATTATTTGAATTCAATCATCTATCATTTGGTTAGGAACTCTAACTACAATATAATTTTAAATGTTTTAAAAATTTATTCTTATAAATCTTTCTCATTAATGTAAATGTTTTTGAAATGGTTTTAAGGATTTATTTATATGGACATTATTGTTTAAAAATTAAAATTACTTTTAGAAGTTTCAGCATGGTATGGGAAACATTGATTTAGAAATATATTTTAAACAGCTTCTTGATAAATAGCGATACTTATAATGGTTCTCAAGAAAAAGGGACATATTTCTCTCAAATAGTTTTGATGATTGTTTTCATCTATACAAATATCCATAATTATTATAGATTTTGGACACATTATTATAATAAAATCTTTCATATTGTTTTGAATGAGTTATGTTTGACTATGGATGTGCTATTTTTATACCATTTAAGGTTTATGGTTAAAGTATTGGCATTTCATATGCAAGTTTTAATACAAATGTTTAGATTATGTTTCACCCTTTCATATGAGGAATTAATTGTACTTAGTAAGTGATGGGTGGATCCCTATATATTTCCTCAATGCATCATTAGGTTTAATGAGACAAACAAGTGTCTTGGAACAAGGCATTGACAAAATATTATTTTAAGTCTTGGAACAAGGATTTGACTATGTGGTTATGAAGTATGGTATTATGAATTCCATAATTATGAAATTGGATATTGATATTACATGTGATAATTAGACTAGTAAAATATCCAAGTTGATAAGTAAATGGAATTATTAGATTTATCTTTGCCATATTATGTTGAAGTTTTGTGTTTAAAAGGCGTTTCTTCTAGTGTTATACATTGCCTTATATGTATATTCTTATTTATGACAGTTTCCATTGTATTTTTATCATTACTAAGCATCTAAATTCACCCCTTTTATATGTTTTATTTTTCCTAGGATTTAAAGATGTATATTACGATTAAACTACCCGAATATGATAAGGGATATAAGAGTGTTCAAAGGGGACACAATGTTGTTTTTTTATATCATAATGTATTGTAAAATTTATGTATGTATCTAGTACATTTAAGGATACTAAATTGATCATTATTTTGGGACATGATTCATTGTATCATTCCAATGTTACATAATAATGCACTGAATCTCGGTAACTGGGGTTGGGGTACTACAATTTCGGGCATAAGTAAAGAGACTCTACCCAAACCCCCATTTTTCTTTCCAGTTATTCATTCTATCTCCTTACCCAAATGTATTGGTTACTTATTTTATAAATTATTCTAAATTTATTTATATAATTTATTAAATAATACATTCAAATCATATCTTCCTTATTTTATGGTAAATACTTGTTTTTTAAAATCTTTCCCTCTCAAATCTTCTCTATAAGAAACATCGACTAATGAAAATTTCTATATTTCATACCGACTCTCATGTGTTATTGATAATATATTTTTTTCCACCATTATTATTATGAAATAACTTATTTTATCATGAATAAACATTAATTTTTTACTTCATGTTTGATGAAAAAATTTCCCTTTTCTATTTTGAAGAATCGTTAATATTTACCCATAAATCCGCACTGATGTGGATTATTTATAAAGATTGCTAAACACCATTTTAAAATATTTTACATTAATTACAACACCATTTATGATTACTTGTTCCTATTTTTCATTATTATTTTTCATATGTGTTCTAAATACATTCTTTCACAAACACTTTTGTGATACACCCATTCATAATTCCTTATGTCCAGATTAAGAAACCCATTCATTTCCATGGGTAACCCTTATGCAATGTTTTATTCCTTATGTAATATTATTCATATATAATTTATATCCATGAACATGTTACTATTGGTTTTCCCATACACATCTTTAATTCATTGGGTAATGTTTAGTATCAGGAGATATGATGTTTGGATAGGGAGTGAACCCGTTTCCTTTGGAATTTTGTCCCCCATGTCTTGGAGGTTAGCCTTGACTCATGTTTATGGAATGTTACATATATTTTCCAACTTCCTATTATTCCATGATTATATTTTTCCATGACATACATGTTATTATTCTTTATTCTAATTCATGTTCCCGGCATTTTATGTCCTCATTCTATATTTTCAAACTGTTGTTCTATGTTTTATTTGTATGCTTGTTTTCTTATTCGATTTTTAGCTCATTCCTTTTGTTCTTGTTTTCCACAGGTTATCTTATATAGTTATAGTAGCTCAATGAAGTTTTGGAGATAATTATGTATATTAAATAAATGATTCATTCATGATGTTTAATTATGTTCCTAATCATTCAAATCCACTATACTTTATAATCCTTGAATTTTTATTTAATGGTTAATTATGCATAAAATCATTAATTGATATGTGTAAATAGTTTGGGAATATATATATTATGGGATGATTTTGAAGCCTCGTTCTATGATCACATATTTCTTTATACACTGAGAGCTAACCATATAGGTGATATCATACAACTAGAGTAGGGTTCTATGCCAGTCATGGATTATTCAGGGAGTTTTACTGAATTACATTTCTTTTCACCACTTCATCACTGTGAAGAAATATCAAATGTTAGATTAATTGGGGATGGGGGTTAGTATTCCATCCATACAAAGGTTAACATCTTACACCAACATATTTTTAGGTGATCGTTAATCAGGATTTTATCACTGGGGGTAACATGAGGGAATGAAAACGTATTAGGCACATTGGATTAGTTTTGAGGTAGGTCAGTAGTTCTTCCGGTTGAAGGAACCATTCACTCAATGTTTCTTGTCAATGTCGTATTGATTCTAGTAACCATATTGGAAGCATCATTGTATTCCATAAATGTGGACGATTGGTGAATTTGAAGACTCAATTTGATAAAGACCCGATGGAGTTTCATTCTTGTAGTGGTATTAGACATCTTCAAATATTTTTGTTTGGACTTTAGAACTTATTCAAGTTGATGTGGTTCTACATGAGCTTCTTATTTGTGGTAATAGTCTTTTACACCATGTTAGTATGGTAGTTGGATTATCACTGGAAGGAAAATTTGAGGAGGTGTTTGTGTTCACGGTAGACAAACTTATAATCCTCAATTCCAATAATGCATTCACACTCAGGGTAGTATAGTTATTTTTAAGGGTGGCAGATTAGTTTAGTTTCATGTATTATAGTTGATACCTGATGATCAGGGTGCATGATCATTTATAATGCGAGGTACTATTCTAGTAGCCTCAACAATATTATCTTCTTTATTCAATATAGGTGTTTGACAAAAAATTATTTAATGACCCGTAAATTTGAAGGGAAATTTTTTATTAGATTTCTTTGGGATTTTACGAGTATGCAGTTTCTGACGGCACCAGATTCTGAGTCCCGGTGTGCCCGGAATCATTTTACGAATTTTATCTCGGGTATGTTCAGTGAACGAACAAGCGGGTTTTCCTAAATTTTTAACTGGTGATCGGAATCGAAATCCGAGGACAACGATGAAACCACAGCGCCAGTAATTTCTTAAGAACACCTTTTCTGGAGTTGTGTTTGATCGGGTGAGGTTATTTATTAAATGGGTTAACTAAAGAATAAAATAAATTATTGTGCTACAAATTTTATTTCTATTCTAAGTAGTGATAACGTAGGCATGGTAGTTGGATTGGGACCCACTAATATCCTAACTCCACTAGGTAGGATATTAGTGAGGTGGGGCTTACACGAGCCCCACTCCCTTAATTTTCTTTTAACCCCCACGTGCATTTAATTTTGACACTGACCCGTAACCCCCCTTTTTAATGGCAAGTCAACCCTCAAATTAATTTGCATTTTTAACGCTCATCAATTAAGACAATTAATTGAATGAGATCTTTTGAATTTCAAATTAATGGCTTGCGTGTGTCAATAAAATAAGGAAATGACTTATTTTATTGGGTTTTTGTTTCATTGTGAAGAAAGGAGAAGACTCTTGCGCTCTTGAGGAATATCTTCATCCTCGTCAAATAACGCGATGAATGCCAAGTCTTCGACGGCGAAATCCATCACCGTAGTGGAATCGTCGTGCCATCTCATCTTTTCTCTTCACTTGGTGAGAGACACCTTCTATGGAGAATGACGATGTGCCACATATTTCTTCATGCGAACACCGACGACGGTTACAGAGCATCGATCCATGACACCGTCTTCTACTACGTCGTCTTCCTCAATGTCGTCTTCCGCGACGTCCTTTTCCCGCGACGAACCTCGTTTGACGACTTCATCGAGGTAGGGGTTTGGAATTTTGTTCGTGATTATTATTGTCATTCATCATCTTTTATTTTGGGCTTCCTGTTATCATTTTAACGAGATGAGGTCAGACAGCATGAACATGACTGACCCTGCTTCCCCTTTTATGTTGTTCGTTACGGCTCGAAAGAAGGCAGCGCGGTGCAACGACACTGCACGGAAACATAGAGGAATTCACCGAAGAAGCGCAGAGCAGTCACGCCGCGCCATTGAGAATGAAAGAATCCGCGGCCGGCGTCGGGCTGCAGCAAAGGGGTGCGGAGCCTTCACGCCGCGCTGGAGAACCACAAAGAGACTACGGCCGGAGCGGGGCCGCGGCGGAGCAGGAGAGGGCGACCGGAGCCGCCGGCCGCCGGTGCACAGGGGATGGGACCTGCTGGTCCCGTCCAACACCCTGGCCGACCATTATAGCAGGCCAGATCCAAAAACCAGGGGTCGTAAACCCCGACTGGAAAAAGGAGCAACACCCACGTGGGGGTCACGATTTCTCAATCAGGGGGGCAGCGCATCCCCCCCCACTTCTGCGACGGCTCGACCAGTGCCGAGCTGGCCATGTGGTCCGCGCCTGCGGCAGGCCAACAGGCCGCCCAGGCCGTGCCGGGCCATGCCGGTGGGGCCAGGCCATGCTCACTGGGTCGGGCGTCTCCCAAAGGGGCCGAACTTAGAACCGGGTCTGGTCGACCCTCTTCGGGCCACCCAGGGGGTCTTGGGCCGGGTCGGTCCTGGCCCAAAACCCCCTATTTTCGGACAGTTCCATTCAAATGCCCGTAATTTGGGATACAGATCTATGATAGATGCACCGTCAGTTGTGATGCGATCCTTGGATCGAGACGGTCTTTTTAGTATATTAAACTCAAGGTTTCAGAGAACATTGTGTATGGCCGGGTTGGATTGAGCACGAAACCAACCGGGCCGTCAGAGAAAAAACGATTATAACTTGAGTTTCGGATGTCCGATTGACATGACATCAACTTCATTGGATTCCTTATAGTGAGAAGGACCTTTTTGATAACTCTGATTGAGGTTTGGACGCAGTTGGAGTGCAGTCGAGTTGGTTTTTACTGAAAAACCAACCGGGCCCCTCGAACGAAAAATCCAATTACTCTCAGACCGGGCGTCTGATTAATGCGCCGTCTGTCACGTTGAGTTCCTTTTGTCGAGACGGAACACTAGGATACATCAACTCCGGACTACGTTTCAGTTGATGTATCGATACCCTTGGCTCGTGAATTAGACCCTCCCGGAATCGAGCATGCTGTGTGTAGGAACCCTAGAGCTGGCTGCGACTGCGACGAGGATGAATACTGCACTGAAATCCTCCGCGGGTTCAGAAGCGACGACGACTGCAATTAAATCCTTCGTGGGTTCAGCATCGATGAAGATTGCACTGAAATCTTCAGTGGTTTGGGAAGCGATGAAGACGGCACTGAAATCCTTCGTGGGATCAGTAGTGATGAAGACCGTACTGAAATCCTCCGTGGGTTCGACGATGATGACTATTGTTCTTGCATCCTACATGGGTCTGGAAATATTTGACCTCTGTTGTAGTATCCTACGTGGGTCTGATAGAGTAGCTGGTTTTTTATCCTACGTGGGTCCCATCTTAGATGAATCAATGGATAAATATGATCATCTCTTTCACCTTACGAAGAAGTATACCTATGTGACCTGAGTCTTGACATCCAATCATTATCTTCGAAATGATTTAATTGATATTCTATGTGGATTGGGTTGTGTTATTCTGTGTGTATTGGGTTGTAATATCCTGTGTGGATGTGATCGAACCTGGGCTTGGATCTTGGAGCCAAACTTGAATTGATGTCTTAGGTTTATGTATGGGAATATACCTATGTAGTGTTGGTTGTTACTTAGTGACTGTATCTTTCTTTTGTGGATTATCCTTTGTGGATTCTGGGAGTCCATCGGGGGTCTCGGGGTCCCTACTGAGTAGAGTATACTCACCCACTGCATGGGCTATGCCCGAACTACGTTGTGTTGGATGCAGACGAGGGACATCACTGATCGTGGTTGAGGCTTGTGCAGAAAGTCAGTACTTGGAGGTGGACCACTGGGTAGGACGTACACGGAGTGGACGACTGGACCTGAGGAGCTTAGAAGGCTATATGTACCCACCCTTTAGGTGGGACTTCTAGGGGACGGCTCGACGTTGCTGCTTTAATTTCAGTTGTTGTACTTCATTCTAGTTGTACATTACTTTCAGTTTGGGTTTGTATTCTGGCCCATTTACTTTCCGCACTTACTATTGTACCCAGTTTTACTTAGTGTTTACATCTACTTGCTTACTCTGTGGTGTTTGTTTACTTTATAAAGGCAATTCCTTCCCCTTTTTTGTCGGAATTTTTTCCTTGGTGCTAGTCGCCAGCCCCTGGCCTATGGGAGGCGGGCATGGGGTAGTCATGGCACGGGTTCTGAGGACGGGTCATGACAAATTGGTATCAGTGGAATTTGGTTCTACTGTAGAACTCAGGACTCTGATCTTTATTCTATGTGAAGCAATAATGTTAAGGTTATTAAGTGTGGTTACTAGTCTAGGGAGTCCCGTGTTGGTGCGGCGGCCGACGTATCCGACACCAAGACCCTAACATCTGATTCCCGACTCAATGCACGAAAAAATTGATTGCATGTGTGTTTCAAAAGTTATGTTTGTGATTACTTTGTCTTAGATCACCAGGTATACTGTTTTGACCATGGCGCACCTATTTCTTTTTAGGATGGCCCCAGGACAGTAGCTAGCTAGGGTTCCGAGCATTGTGGAAGACGATAGCCCAACGAGCGACGAGGCCTCAGTGCAGGGACCTTTTTCAGCGGAGGCACCGGCGGTACCTCTACCGACCGACCCACCGATGCTACCAACCCCAGCTGCTGAGAGTGCACCTCACCATAGTGCACTACACGAGTTTCAGCGTCAGAGACCGTCCAGGTTCCATGGGGATACTGACCCTCTGGCAGCCAAGGATTGGCTGGAGGCTGTGGTTCGAGTTTTTAGGTTAGTGGGGACACCAGCTGACCTCATGGTGATCCTTCCAGTGAGCTTCCTGCGCGCGGCAGCATGCAGATGGTGGAGCTTAATTCTCCAGGTGCACGACGAGGCATCATTCCTCTGGACGGAATTTGAGAGCCTCTTCCACTCAGAGTTCGTCCTAGCCACCCTCCGTGCGGTGCACATCCAGGAGCTACTACATCTGCGGCATGGCAGCATGACGGTCGCCCAGTACTCGGCGAGATTTACCGACCTCTGGAGCTATTCGACAGACATGGTACGAGACCCATTCTTCTAGGCCCAGACCTTCGAGCAGGGACTGAGGCATGAGATCAGGGCATCGATGATCTCCCTAAGCATTCCAACACAGGCAAGAGTACCGTAGTGAGCTCTTCTCATAGAGAGAGTTCTTACGGAGCCTACACTAGTAGCCAGACCTACCGCAGGGCGACACGTAGCAGAGTTGCCTGCAGCTGGTATTCGAAGGATTTCACAGTGGTCCAGGCGGACCGGACCATCGGGAGGATGACCTCAGGACACTGGCTCATATGTTCATGGCACACGACGCAGATCCCTCATTTTGAGGAGCAGACAGTGCTACGCATGTGGCAGGTAGGTCCACATAGCTCATGACTGCCTGCCCCACCATGCAGAAGAGCAGCAGATGGTTCAAGGGCCACCCAGGCAGAGGCAGAGGGTCTACAGTGGCGTTTCGCCGAGAGGAGGTGGACGAGGAAGGGGAGATGGCCGAGCAACAGGTGGAGGTAGATGCTTTGAGTCGTTACCACCACCACCACAAGGAGGTCCACCCCGACCACAAGGATCTGTCGGGCAGAGATAGGCTCATCTTCAAGGAGCGGAGGCCTACGACCACGACGCACCAGATATGAATCAAGGTACTATCTGTGTCTACTCCACCCTTCCTGCAGTTCTTATAGACACAGGAGCGAGTCATTCTTTTATTCCCGCTTCCCTTGTTCGGAGCTCGGAGATTCCGATAGAGCCATTGGCTCGATCCTTACGGCTAGAGACTCCTATGGGAGTAGACTCGATGATTACACACTAGTGACGACAGTGTGAGCTTACTCTTGGAGGCGAGAGCTTCAGCTGGGATCTTCTTGTGGTGGCATTGAGGCCTTAAGATGTCATCTTGGGAATGGATTTGTTATCCACTTCCCATGCTCAGATCGACTGTATTAGGTGCATGGTGCGGTGTGTTCACACCGATGAGAGCATGTTCACCTTCACCGGTGAGAAGGTAGCCTTTGCAGCGCAGGATGGACACACGCAGAGGAGAGGACATCCCATCACTCATCAGTTGGATAGCCTCATCCTAGGAGCAGTTGACTTGCAGAGTTTGAGTTTTCCTATAGTTGTGGATCAGTGTGCGGACGTTTTTCTTGACAATGTTCCAAGACTACGTCCTCACAGAGAGGTAGACTTTTATATTGACCTGTACCCCGAGAAAACCCCAATATCTACTCCAGCTTATCGGATGGATCCTGCTGAGCTTCTAGAGCTATGGGTACAGCTGGAGGACTTGCAGGGAAAGGGATTCATCCGACCCAGTGTTTCACCCTGGGCTTCAGTTGCTGTACTTCTTTCCAGTTGTACCTTACTTTCAGTTTGGGTTTGTATTCTGTCCCATTTACTTTCCGAACAAACTATTGTACCCAGTTTTACTTAGTGTTTACATCTGCTTGCTTACTCTATTGTGTTTATTTACTTTATAAAGGAAATTTCTTCCCTTTTTTGTCGGGATTTACACATTGGTGCTAGTCGCCAGCCCCTAGCCTATGGGAGGCAGGCTTGGGGTTGTCACGGCATGGGTTCTGAGGATAGGTCGTGAAAAATTGGTATCAGAGTTCAATTATACCGCAGAACTCAGTACTCTGATCTTTTTTCTATGTGAAGCAATAGTGTTAATGGTATTGAGTGTTTTTATCAGTCCAGGGAGTCCAGTGTTGGTGCGGCGGCCAACGTATCCATACACCAAGACCCTGACTTCTATTTTCCAACTCTATGCATGAAAAAATTGATTGCATGTGTATTTCAAAAGTTTTCTTTCTGATTACTTTGTGTCAACTCACCAGGTATACTATTTTTGACCGTGGCACAACTGTTTCTTTTCAGGATGGCCCCACGATGGCAGCCAGCTAGGGTTTCGAGCTTTGTGCAAGACGACAGCCCACCGAGCAATGAGGCCTCAATGCAGGGCCCTTTTTAAACGGTGGCACCGGTGGTACCTCTACCTATCGAGCCACCGATGCTACCCGCCCCAGCCGCTAAGAGTGCATGTCGCCTTAGTGAACTGCATGAGTTTCAGCCTCAGAGACCGCCTAGGTTCTACGGGGATACTGACCCTCAGGAATCCGAGGATTGTCTGGAGGATGTGGTTCGAGTTTTTAGGTTAGTGGGGACACCAGCTGACCTCATGGTGATCCTTGCAGCGAGATTCCGGCACGCGGCAGCAGGCAGATTGTGGAGCTTGATGCTCTAGGTGCACGACGAGGAATCACTCCTTTGGACGGACATTGAGAGAATCTTCCGCTCGGAGTTCTTCCCTGCCACCCTATGTGCGGTGCGTATCCAGGAGATACTACAACTGCGGAATGGAAGCATGACGGTCGCCTAGTACTCAGTGAGATTTTCTGACCTCTTGCGCTATTCGACGGACTTGGTATAAGACCCATTCATCCAGGCCCAGTCCTTCGAGTAGGGACTGAGGCATGAAATCTAGGCGCCGATGATCTCCTTAAGCATTCCGACACAGGAAGGAGTACTGGAGTGAGCTCTTCTCATAGATAGATTTCTTGCTGAGCCTACACCAGCAGCGAGACCTACCGCAGGGCGGCACGTTGCAGAGTCGTCTACAACTGGTAGTCGATGGATGTCACAGGGGTCCACGCGGACCGTACCATCTGGCGGATGACCTCAGGACACTGGCTCAGCGGTGCGGGGAACACGGCGCAGATCCAACCTTCTGAGGAGTAGACAGTGGTACGCATGCGGCGGGATGGGCCACATAGCTCGTGACAGCCCGACCCACCATGCATAGGAGCAGAAGACAGTTGAAGGGACACCCCGGAAGAGGCAGAGGGTCGACCGTGGCGGTCCGCCGAGAGCAGGTGGAAGAGGCAGGGGATCTGGCCGAGTAGCAGGTGGTGGGAGACACTTTTAGGCTTTACCACCACCACCACCAGGAGGTCCACCTCAACTACAGGGAGCTGGCGGGCAGAGACAAGGTCATCTTCAGGCAGTGGAGGCCTATGACCATAGCGTTCCAGAGATGATTTGAGGTACTATCTGGGTCTACTCCACCCATGCTACATTTCTTATAGACACAAGAGCAAGTCATTCTTTTATTGCAGATACCCTTGTTCGGAGATCGGAGATTCCGACAGAGCTGTTGGCTCAATCCTTACGGCTAGAGACTCCTATTGGAGAAGACTCGATGATTACACACTAGTGCCGGTAGTGTGAGCCTACTCTAGGAGGCAAGAGATTCGGCTGGGATCTTCTTATAGAGGCGTTGAGGCCTTAAGATGTCATCTTGGGCATGGATTGGTTATCGACAGTCCATGCTCAGATCGACTGTATTAGGTGCAAGGTGCGGTATGTTCGCACCGATGAGAGCAGGTTCACCTTCACCAGTGAGAAGGGATCCTTTGCAGCGCAGGATGGACACACGTAGAGGAGAGGATGGCCCATCACTCATCAGTTGGCTAGCCTCATCCTAGGAGCAGTTGACATGCGGAGTCTGAGATTTCCTATAGTGATGGATCAGTATGCGGACGTTTTTCCGGATGACGTTCCCGGACTACCTCCTCGCAGAGAGGTAGACTTTTATATTGACTTGTACCCATCGACAACCCTGATATCCACTCTAGCTAATCAGATGGCTCCTACTAAGCTTCGAGGGCTACTGGTATAGTTGGAGGACTTGCACGGCAAGGGATTCATCAGACCCAGTGTTTCACCCTGGGCTTCCCCGATATTGTTCGCCAAGAAGGAGGATGAGAGTGTGTGACTGTCTATCGACTATCATCGCCTAAACCAGGTGATGGTGAGGAATAGGTATCCGATACCAAGTATTGAAGACCTCTTAGATCAGCTCAAGGAAGCATGGTAGTTCTCAAATATAGACCTTATATCATGCTATCATCAGCTCAGAGTTCGAGACAAAGACATGCAGAAGACGTCCTTTAGATGTCGGTATGGCCACTATGAGTTCTTGGTTATTCCATTCGGCATAACCAATGCCCCATCGGTTCTCATGAGTCTCATGAACATGATCTTTCATCTATACCTCGATCAATTTGTCATGGTCTTCCTCAACGACATATTGATATACTCGACCACTGAGGAGGAGCATGCCTACCGCTTGTGGGTTGTACTGGACACACTCTGAGAGCACCAGCTTTATGGAAATCTCTCAAAGTGTCAGTTATGGATACGTTAGGTCCACTTCTTGTGGCACATCATCTCTGAGGTGGGAGTTGTGGTGGATCCTATGAAGATTGAGGCAGTGCCAGCTTGGGAGCCACCCAGGAGCGTGACGGTGGTGCAGAGTTTCATGTGACTAGCTCGGTACTACCAGAGGTTTGTTCCAGTCTTCTCCAGAGTTACAACAATAGTCTCAGCTTTGAGGTAGAAGGGGAAACCCTTCTTGTGGTCCTACAGATGTCAGCAGAGCTTCCAGGAGCTGAGACGGAGATTGACCAGTGTACCTATCTTGAGGCTACCGGAGGAGGGAGTATGGTACGTAGTCTACTGCCATGCATCAGGGACCGGACTCAGATCTATCCTGATGCAGGAGCGGGTAGTGATCACCTATGGATCACGTCAGTTGAGGTAGAATGATTAGAACTACGCGACCCATGAACTGGAGTTAACAGCAGGGGTCTTCGCTATGAATCTGTGGAGACACTATCTGATTGGCGAGCGCTTTATAGTCTACTCTGACCACAAGAGTCTCATGTACATATTCTTGCAGAAGGACCTGAATCTGAGAAAGTGGCGATGGCTCGAGTTCCTCCCGGACTCTGACTTTGAGATAGTCTATAATCTTGGAAATGGGAACATAATAGTCAATGCTCTCAGCAGGAGAACAGGAATTCAGCTACTGAGGGAGGTGATAGAGCAGCTAGTCACTTTTCAGATATCCTTCTTGGATTGAGATAGAGTGTCCTTTCTTCAGTCACTCACAGTCACTCCTCCACTACTACAGTGGGACAAAGAGGCACAGCGTGGGGATGCTGACTGTGAGACACGACATGCACAGATATCCTCAGGACATGTACCAGATGGATTCTATATAGGAGGAGAGCACAAAGTCCTTTTCAGAGGACGTATCATGGTACCAGCTGCTTTACAGGAGGAGGTGATGAGGGACTTTCACACTCTCCCTTTAGCGTTACATCCAGGAGTGGTGAAAATGTACCAGGATCTCTGATGTCAGCACAGGTGGCCGGGTATGCATAAAGTTGTAGCTGAGTTCGTTTCTCGATGCCTCACCTGTCAGTAGGTGAAGGTGGAGCACTAGGTACCAGCAGGCTTGGTACATCCCTTGGAGGTCCTAGAGTGGAAGTGGGATGGGTTGTCTATGGATTTCGTGACTGGACTTCCACGCACTTTCAGAGGTCACGACTCCATTTGGGTGACTATTGACCGAATCACCAAGTCAGCCCACTTCTTACCCATCGGAGAGCATGTATTAGTGGAGAGCATGGGACACCTCTACATTTAGGAGATCGTACGGCTTCATGGTGTTCAATCATCTATAGTATCCAATCGAGATGCTCTCTTTACATCTCGGATTTGGATGGGGTTGCATGAGGAATTCAGAACACAGTTACGTCTGAGCACCGCCTTTCACCCTCAGATGGATGGTCAGACGGAGAGGACCATTCAGACTCTCGAGGACATGCTTCGTGCATGTGTTCTCAACATTGTTCACTGCTGGGAGGACCACCTACCCTTGGTGGAGTTCGTGTACAAACACAGCTACCACTCCACCATCGGGATGGAACCATATAAGACATTGTATGGCCGACCTTGCAGATCACCTCTGTATTGGACAGACCCTGGGGAGTCCGCACTTGTGGGACCAGAGATGGTCCAGGCCATGACAGAGAAGTTCCAAGTCATCCAGGAGAAGATAAGGACAGCTCAGAGCCGATAGATGTCTTATGTTGATAGGAGGAAAAGACCACTAGATTTCGAGGATGGCGACCACATTTTCTTGCGGGTCCCACCTCGACGTGGATTACAAAGATTTGGCCAGGGTGGAAAGTTATCTCTGCGCCGAATCGGACCATTCTTGGTCGTTAGCAGGATGGCGAGTTGGATTATCACATGGATCTACCACCTAAGTTGCACCGGGTGCATGACGTCTTCCACATATCTTAGCTGATGAGATACGTGAACGATACGACGCATATCATCAACCATAGGGAGTTGGACATTGATGATGGGGAGACTTTTGTGGAGGTCCTGGTGGAGATCGAGGATCGACAGTAGAGGGTCCTATGTGGATGGTCGATACCACTAAAGTGCATCAGATGTAGGCACGGGAACCTCCAGGAGAGCACTTGGGAGAGGGAGGCTCAGGTGCGTGCTCAGTACCCTCATTTATTCCCCAGGATTTTGATGTATATTTATGAGGAAGTAAAGCCCTGAGGTGGGAGTAATGTAAAGACCCATAAATTTCAATGGAAATTTTTTCTTAATTTTCCTTGGGATTTTATGAGTACGCAGTTTCTGACGGCACTTGATTCCTTGGCATGGTGTTCCTGGAATCATGTTCTGAAGATTAGCTTGGTTACGTTCAATGAACGAATGAGCGGGGTTTCTTAACTTTTGAACTGGTGCTTGGAATCAAAATATGAGGACACTGATGAAACCGCAGCACCGATAATTGCTTAAGAACACCTTTTTCGGAGTTGTGTTTGCTCGGGTGAGGTTATTAATTAAATGGGTTAACTAAAGAATAAAATAAAATATTTTTCTACAAATTTTATTTCTATTCTATGTAGTGATAGCCTAGGCATGGTGGTTGTAGTGGGGCCCACTAATATCCTAACTCCACTAGGTAAGATATTAGTGAGGTGGGGCCCACATGATCCCCACACCCTTTATTTCCTTTTAACCTCCCACGTGAATTTAATTTTGTAACTCACCCGCAACCCCATTTTTAATGGCATGTCAACCCTCAAATTAATTTGAATTTTTAATGCTCTTCAATTAAGACAATTAATTGAATGGGATCTTTTGAATTTCAAATTAATGGCTTACATGTGTTAATAAAATAAGACAATGACTTATTTTATTGGGTTGTTGTTTCATTGTTCGGAAAGGAGGGGACTCTTGGGCTCTTGAGGAATATCTTCATCCTCGTCGAAAAACGCGAAGAACGCTGAGTCTAGGACGAAGAACTCCATCACCATAGTGGAATCGCCGTGTCGTCTCCTCTCATCCCTGCAGCTGGCGAGAGACACCTTCTTCAGTGAACGACGATGTTCTGCATCTTTCTTCGGGCAAACACCGACGACGCTTACGAAGCATCGATCAGCGATGCCGTCTTCCGCGACGTCGTCTTCCACAACGTCGTCTTCCGCGATGTCATTTTCCCACGATGAACCTTGTTCGAAGATTTCATCGAGGTAGGGGTTTGGAATTTTGTTCGTGATTATTCTTTCGGTTCATCGTCTTTTATTTTGGGTTGCCTGTTATCATTTTAACGGGAGGAGGTTGGACCACACAAACATGGCTGACCCTCCTTCCCCTTTGATGTTGTTCGTTGCGGCTCGAAAGAATGCAGCGTGGTGCAACGACACCGCGCAGAAACATATAAGAATGTGGCGAAGAAGCGCCGCACTGTCGCGCCGCGCCATTGAGACTGAAAGAATCTGTGGCCAGAGTTGGTCCGTGACAGAGGGGTGTGGCACCGTCAAGACGCGCCGGAGAACCACGAAGAGACTGCAGCCGGACCGGGGCCACAAAGGAGGGGCGCGGTGCCAATGTGTGGCACCGGGCAGACCAAGGCCGCGACCTTAGGCCGTGGCGGAGCAGGAGAGGGCAGCCAGAGACGTCGGCTGCCGGTGCACAGGGGGCGGGACCAGCTGGTCCCGCGCAACACCCCGGTCGAGGGTTACGGCCGGCCAGATCCAAAAACCAGGGGTCGTAATCCCCAGCTGGCAAAGGTGCAGCCAACACATGGGGGATGAGGTTTCTCAATCAGGGGGGCACCCCCCCCCCCCATTCGTGAAGGCTCAGCCAGCACCGAGCTGGCCATGCGGGTCGCGCCCGCGCCCAGCCGGCCGGCCGCCCAGGTCGGACAGCCTGCACTGGGCGGGGCTGCGCATGCCAGGCTGGGCTGCACCCTAAATGGTCGGACCCGGCCTTAGTTTGGGTCGACCCGGTTCGGGCCGACCCAGGGGGTCTTGGGCCGAGTCGGTCCGGGCCCAAAACCCCCTATTTTCAGACACTTCCATTCAAAGGCCCGTATTTTGGGCTATTTACCTCTGATCGACGCACCGTCAGTTGAGATGCGATCCTTGGATCGAGATGGTCGTTTAGGTATATTACACTCACGGTTTAAAAGAACATTAGGTATGGTCGGGTTGTTTCGAGCATGAAACCAACTGGGCCCTCGGAGCGGAACCGCTTATAACATGAGCTCCGGACGTCCGATTGACGTGTCATTGACCTCATTGGATTCCTCTTAGTGAGACGGGCCTTATAACTTACTCCGCTAGAGTTTTGGATGTTTTTGGAGTGTGATCAAGTTGGTTTTGACTAAAAAAACCAATCGGGCCCCTGGAACAAAAAAGCCAATAACTCTCAGATCGGGCGTCTGATTGACGCATCATCTGTCACTTTGAGTTCCTTTTGTCGAGAAAGAACTTTAGGATACATCAACTCTGGACTACATGTCAATTGATGTATCGACACCCTTGGCTCATGGAGCGGACCCTCCCAGAATCGAGCATGCTGTGTGAGGGAACTCTAGAGTTGGATGTGACTGCAATGACGATGAAGACTGCACTGAAATCCTCTGTGGGTTCGGTAGCGACAACGACTGAACTGAAATCCTCCATGGGTTCCGAAGTGATGAAGACTGCACTGAAATCCTCCATGGGTTCGGAAGCGATGAAGAATGCAGTGAAATCCTCCGTGGGTTTGGCAGAGATGAAGACCGTACTGAAATCCTCCATGGGTTCGACGGTGATGACTACTGTTCTTACATCCTACGTGGGTCTGGCAGTATTTGACCTCTGTTGTAGTATCCTACGCGGGTCTGACAGAGTAGCTGGTTTTGTATCCTACGTGGGTCCCAGCTTAGATGAATCAGTGGTTACATATAATCATCTCTTTCACATTACGATGAAGTATACTTGTGTGAGCTGAGTCTTGACTTACAATTATTATCTTCGATATGATTGACTTGATTTCCTATGTGGATTGGGTTGTGTTATCCTGTGTGGATTGGGTTGTACTATCCTGTGTGGATCTGATCAAACTTGGGCTCGGATGTTGGAGCCAAACTGGAATTGATGAATTCGGTATATGTATGGGAATATACCTATGTAGTGTTGGTTGTTACTTCGTGATTGTATCTTTACTTTTTGGATTATCCTTTGTCGTTTCTAGGATACCTTCTGGGGTCTCGAGGTAACTACTGAGTAGTGTATACTCACCACTGCATGGGCTATGCCCGTACTACGTTGTGATGGATGGAGACGACAGACAACGTTGATCAGGGTTGAGGCTTGTAGAGCAAGTCGGTACTTAGAGAGGGACCACTGTGCGGGATGTACACGGAGCGGACGGCTAGACATGAGGAGCTGAGGAGGCTATCTGTACCCACCCTTTAGGTAGTAATTCCATTGGATGGCTCGACGTTTCTGCTTTACTTTCAGTTTCTATAATTCTTTCCAGTTGTACCTTACATTCAGTTTGGGTTTGTATTCTGACCCATTTTCTTTTACAACTTACTATTTTACCCAGTTTTACTTAGTGTTTACTTCTTCTTACTTACTTTGTGGTGTTTGTTTACATTATAAAGGCAATTATATCCCATTTATTGTCAGGATTTATGCATTGGTGCTAGTTGCCAGCCCCGGGCCTATGGGAGGCGGGCTTGGGATTGTAACGACATGGGTTCTGAGGAAGGGTCGTGACACTTTATCTCTTTATCTACTATGAAAAATTATTAGGATGAAAATTCATTATTTTTTGGGGGTGATTTCCCTATACTCACTATTAGGAGTGTGGTTAGGTGAAATACACCAATAGAGGGACACCCCCTTGAGGTACACTATTATCCTTTCTTATGGGACCTCTATTAACTAGATATGATGGGATTGACTTTTATTCTTTGGATCGATTGGTTAGTTTCATATCACGCCGTTGTTGACTGAAATTGTTGAAGGGATCTTCTTACCTCACCATAGGGTAGTATTTTACTTTACAGGAATGAGTGGAATGTCTAGGTAGGTAGAGTTAGACCACATCATCATGGGATAGGTGGAGTGACCACCCAGATTGTTAGTATTTTCATGAGGGAGTAGGGATTTCCTCAACATATTTTCCTCCATAGTAGATCATTTTATGGATGTCTTTCACAAGGATTTATTGGATTACCACCTGATAAAGGTGAAAATTTTAGGATTGATATTATTCATGGAGGATACCCATTCGCCATTTCTCAATATAGGATGGAACCTATAGAGCTCCAATAGCTCAAGAGATAATTGGAATATTAGAAATATAATGGTTTTATCATACCCAGTACTTCTTCTTTGGGTTCATCCATTCTTTTCTCCAAGAAGCAATATGGAACCCTCGGGATTTTCATGGATTACATATGGTTGAACCAGCTTACGGTTAATCACATTTGTTAGCATCCTTGAATAGATTATCTCTTTGACCGGTTCCGAGGAGATAATGTATTCTCAATGATTAACCTGAGATCAGGAAATCATCATATTCAATTTAGGCCATGAAACATACCATGTTCAACATTTTATATCATGTATAGTCATTATGGGTATCATATCATGTCATTCAGTCTCTCAAATGATCCATCTATTTTCACGAATTTTTTGAATAGGGTTCTCCATCCCAATATAGATTCATCTATCATGGTGTATTGGGATGATATCTTGGTGTAATATTTTACTCATAGAGACCATGATTGATATATTGATATCATTTAGAATACACAGATATATCATCATTATTATTAAAATATTTCAAATGTCCACTTTTGGATCTAAAAAGCTCACTTCTTGGTCATATTATCATTGAATGAGGGGTATTAGATGATCAACTGAAGGTGAGGGTTTGGATTTCCTTAGAAAATAAAAATAATTTGTTTGATATATGTTGTTTCTTGGTGTTGGATAGATATAGTAATAATTTTATAGAAGACATATCACATCTTGTTGCACCTATTAATTTTTTGATAAGAAGGGTGTTATGTTCTTGTGATCAAATTCAATTGAGAATGACTTTAAAAAGTTGGAAGGAAGGTCTCTATGAACAATAATTTTGATTATCTAATATCCATGTAGATTATTTATATTTTTATGTTATAAAAAAAGAATGGGGATATTTTTAGTGATGATGCAGGAGGATAGACTCATTTTTTACGAATCCCAGAAGTTGAGGCCTCATGAAAATAACTAACTGAAACATGACCTTGAACTAGTAGCTATTGTCCATGACATACATTTCTGGATATACTATATGATCTGTGAGTGATTTGTGGTTCATACAAATCATAGGAGTCTCAAACATAACATTTCATGATTTGACATGAATCTTAGTCAATAAATATTGGTTAAATATCAATATTACTTCGATTTTCAGTTTGCGTATATTTATAGAAAAGAAAATGAGATCGAAGATGAATAGATTATGAAAACATGGGAACATGTTTTAAAGGAAACTAGTGATGACAATATATAGATGGACCTCTTCTCTAAGTTATATCTTTTGTTTTAGGAGATTCATGATCACTCTTATTTTATAGTCTTGGGAATTACCTCTTTACTCACTAAGAGGGTGAGAATCATGAATTCTTATGATCCTAAGGGGTTAGTTCCCTGGGAGATTATCTCGGGTGAGGAACCACCTCTATATTGATTGTAGAGGGAGATGAAATCCTTTGTATACATGGGAATGTTTGGGATCATACATATATGTGATAGGAACTGATGTGATATTCCCATTCTTCATAGTATAAACTTCATATTCGAAACTTCATGATGTATTGTAAAATGTATCATCAGTACCGGTGACCAGGGATTAATTTTCAGATAAATGTTTTTATCATTAGGTATTCCACCTATTGGTAGGTGCATGAAAAGAACCAGAAGTCTTCTTGATTTTAACTATTGCATTCAATCCTAGAATGTAAATGGGACGATGTATCCATGGACTTTATATTTGGATTACCACGTTTTCCTTGAGGTAGAAATGTAGTTTGTGTAATCATTGATATCCTGATGAAATTAGTATACTGAATTCCTATCTATGAGACATTCTATTTAGATTATGTGTCCATACATGTAAATCCCCGTGTAATAACAATATTTTCCTTTTAGAATAAATTTAATTTTTTTTCATTGGTTTAGTTATATGAAAAAAATATTATGATTATTCTAGATACAACAAATAGGTTATCTTGATATACACGTATCACTAAGGTTATCATTCGTCATATGAAACATTTTCATTCCTCAATGTCCTGCGTAACAAGCAAGACTGAGTTTTACCGAACAATAATATATTATTAAAAATATTATTATTTAATATAATAAGATACAAAATAGAAATTAATTTATTTTTTATGAATAATATTAACTGAATTATATAAGTTTATTACTAAATTCATTGATTAAAAATTAATTATAAATTAAAATATGATATAATGTTATATAATGGTAATGTTTTTTATAATAAACTCTTTTTTTCTCACGAAGTCATTTTAACGAAATAAAATTAAATGTATAAAATTATTTATGGATATAAATTTAACACACATATCATATATTAAAAAAAATTACTTGTTATATTCATCCAAAATATTTCATAATCCTAAGATAATAACAAACCCAATATAACACATAAAAACCTATATTTTAATAAAGGCATGTTGACAGCCTTTTAATGGAGAACCTAATTTAAATTAGAATTTTGAAATTTTATGAATTTCATATGAAAAATAATAATTTGAAAAATATAATTTTTTAAATTAGTTTGGGGTGAATTTTTTGTATTTTTCCATGAAGTTTCATTTTTTGATGAATAGTGAAAAACACTAAATTTTATTACAAAACAACTTCTTCATCTAATTTATTAATATAATTAAATAACATATCACTTTGGTTTTAAAAAAAAATTTATAAATTGTAACTATATTTATTTTATGTGTTTCATTTTATCAAATTTAACATTTTAATTGCATATAGAAACATACCAATCATTTTAACGCTTTTACTTTACAAACCCGCATTGTCATCCCATATGTGGGAATAATTATAAATTAATTTCATCCACATCAGTTATTTTTATTTGGAAACATGGATTACATATTTTAAATAAAAATATTTTATAATATCTAGTATGGAAAAAATATTCTTTGACAATAAAATTAGTGAAATTAATTAAAATTAGTCACAACGATTAAGAGTAAATTTATCTTAACAAGGGACTTAACCTTAAAAATAAAGACAAAACTGAACGATAAAAATGTAAAAATTAATTTTATGCCTATATGTTTACCCTATACTTAATTCCATATAATTTAATTTATTATTTGAACCACATGACATTGTAAAATAGTCGGTGGAATTCCCTTTTCCAAAATTTACAAGAATGCCACTCCTCATCCCCTATAAAAAGGAACTAAACCCTCCCACTTATTAACACATATCATGCCATTTGGATCTCCCAAAACCTACTAAATTAATATCCAAACATCCCTCCACTAATACTATAATCATCATTTTTATAATAAATACATCCAAGGAATCCCACCCGTGCAAACTAAAAGGTGTTACCCAAAGAAGAGCTAACATCCAACCTCATGATCATTTGTTTTATTTTCATTATCCTCCCCAAAAATATTTTTATTTCATGATTATATGGTAACCTAAGTCTCAAAAATATAATTATATGTTTTTATTTTATGGTTTATACTTGCACTTACAGACACATTAATCTAATGGGTAATCAACTTACCAATCCTGTGTACGGAAAACTACTGCCTTACGAAATGATGACTGTTCATTTTATCATTACCACTTTTCATTGTTGAAAATTATGATATAAACACTATTTATATATGACATATATAATATTTATAATTAATTTACTGTTATTTAATTTTTATATAACACATACCTTCATGTTTTTATTTAATTGTGAATATGATAACATCGTTTGTGGAAGTGTGGACAACCACCACCTCAAAGCGATGTGATTCATTCACACAATACATGGAATGTATAAAAGATGTTTTTAATTAAAAATATGTTAACTAAATGAAATATATTTGTTATTATGGACATACATACCATTATTTAAATATAATATATCATTTTTATTACACTTTTTCACACTATATAGTAAAAAAGGTCAGTCATGGACGTGTGAACAATCTCCTCCACAATACGATATGAATCCTTTTACATCACAAGAATTATATATATATTTATACAAGATTAAATAAGTTTGTATTTATGAGATAATTATCATTATATTAAGATATATTATTACTTACCTTTTTCCACAATGACCACTGGAAAAATGGAACTTTACTCATGCATACGTACGACCTACCATCTCTATGATTATAGAGTTGGCTCATTTTTTATAAACCAAATTTCATGATTGGTTTTAAAAGTTTAATTACTGTATAAATATAAAAATTATTTCATGATTATTATTCTAGATGAGTTTATATAATGATCCATTTGACCCTAGTTTTTCTACCAAATTCATTTTTGTTACAGAAACCGAATATGGTTAAAAGACATGATGTAAGCATAATTGTTTAAGTAGTTGTTTAAAATATTATAATAAGTTTAATAAAAGAAATGATAAACATAAAAAAGTTTCCAATAAAGTAAATAATTATCATTGGTGTATTATCTAGGAATATAAAGACACATGTGACAATTTGGAATCAAGGTAAGGGATTTCACCTCAATTTATATTCCATTGAGCCTTATTTGTTGTTATGCACAAATTCACTGTTATGTAGTGTATATAATACCATTTGATATGTTATATCATGAATATCTTTATTCTAATGATCTTATATATTTGATTTAATTTTATTCATTGATGGGGATTATGATTCAAGCGTTTCAATGTGGTATGGGACACTTTGGGGTGTTTAAAGGTTATTTTCATCATGAATGTATTAATGATATTTAAATGGTGATTCAATTAATCATCATCAAAGAACCTTGTTTTTACTTTACTCCACTTTGGAACTATTAATAAATCTAATATCTTATTCAATATAGATATTTTATAAGGAACATTATTCATGAATTAAATTTATTACTTGATATTTGAGGAATGCTTTGAACATGTACTAAATGAGTGAGCCTAGTTATAGATAACCCCTTGATGCATTGATAGTCTATTGAGATGAGTTATTTGTCCAAATTAAATGGGTTTATACCAAATATTCTAAACTATCTTATGAATTTTTGTAACGGTAAAGGTATAAGGTACCTAGGAAACATGAAATCAAATTATTAAGAACATCCCTAATTTCAACTCAGTTTTGTAGGTAGTTCATTCAGTGTATGTCAATTAAATGGAAAGTGTTTTTAGTTTATTACCTTTCCATATTGATTATGCTTTATTCAGTCATTTGAATGAAATTTTTTATTAGTTATTTACCTTGCCATGTTGATTTACTATCATCAATTTTTTATTGATTCCACATTACTTACTCTTAATGAGACTTTGAGATAAACAATTTTTTCCTTTCCATATGTTATGATAAAGAAATAATTGAATATGATTTCAGGGATGCATTTTTTTTAATTTTATTGTGTATCCTGTTTTATTTTCTATTAATCTGCAAAATATGGGTATCCTATATGTTATTTGGTTTTCGATAACTACTAAATTGATTTGACCATCAATATTTTATTCCTTGTTGTCATTATAAAGTAATAAAATAATGCACCGACATTCGGATTCTGTTGTTGGGGCGTTACCATTTGTATTAGTCGAGGTTACTAAGAAAAGTAGGAAACTAGATTATAAAACCTAGATTATGGAACATAACCCTAAGATAGACATTGAGGTTATGTATTGTTGAATATCATATAATTTTGGTAAGGGAGATATTATGTGGTTCTTCCCAGAAATACAACCTTGTATAGATACTATAAGTGGTCATGGTTCTTGTAGAGACGTATTTAGGGGTAACAACTTCAACAAGGTGCATCAGGCTGGACTGAACATAACCTTGTATAGAACTATGGTCCTTACTATCCACCTGGTTTGACACTCACTATGCATAAACGTAAGATAATTCTAATTTTCATTACAAAAAAATAAGAACTATTTAAAATAAAAAATTTCCTTAAAGAAACCATGTTTATAATTATGGTATTAGCTACCCATGAACCTTTAATTTTATGTTAATTGTTATAACAAATTTTGAATTATACAAAGTTCATAATTTGATGAACCAATCCAATATATTCCATTATTTTGAAATGGAACCTATAATGAAGAATGGTATCAATAATCATGATAAATGAAGAAATTTCACATCCAAGGAAACT
The DNA here is from genome assembly GCA_963277665.1 of Viscum album. Lineage (NCBI taxonomy): Eukaryota > Viridiplantae > Streptophyta > Magnoliopsida > Santalales > Viscaceae > Viscum > Viscum album. The sequence goes on along the minus strand of OY728126.1, from coordinate 2,041,916,981 downwards.
AATGCATCTTATATTGGAATGAATAAATTTGAAGATTAACATGTTCCAAAATTATGATCAACTATGTTTGATCAATTTATTCAACAAAATACCCAATAATTTATTGGGACTACTACTCCAATTGTAGATGAGAAAAGGAATAATTAATTGTCTAATTTATTCATGGAACAAGTATTTTGTGAAATGAAAAATGTTATACTTGTAGTATATTTTCTGAACGGAAATACAAATCAATGGTGGTCATTGATCCAGAATACATGGTAGGAAGAATAAATAGAACTCATGGAATGGAGAACTTTTAAGGATATACTCTTCAACAAATACTTCCATTTTGAGTAACAAACTGAGATTAAGATAATGTTCTTTATTTTAAAGACAAAGGATGAATAAATTGTTGTAGAGTAAGAATCTACCTTTACCGGGTTATTAATTGATGATACATATTTCATAGAAAACATAGAATTAAAGAATGGTCATTTAATTGAAGGACTTAATAAATTTCACTAAAGAGAGATAGTGTGTTAGTCCATTTCTTAATTCAATAAAATAGTTTTATGTGCTACTAATATAAAGAAATAATTGTCCATGTCATATTATTTCAAAGGGAAGAATGAGATGGAGAAAAAAGAAGATCAAATGATAGATTTAAGGAGGAAGGGAATGAAATATTTTCCCACATGTGATAACTATGAAAAATCATCAAAGTAAACGCTTTAAAGGATTGGAAGTTTGTTATAAATGCATAAAAAAGGGTCACATGCAACAAAATGAAAAAGGAATAACTAAAACACTTTAATTCACTTTTACAAATTCATGGATATAGGGAACAATAAAAATATATTCCCTAATCATCAAGACATTATAACATATAAGAAGCTAAGGGGTAAAGTTTATGCATATGTTTTTGACATAACCAAAGTGGAATAATTACTGTACTTATGTATGTGAATATAAAAAATTTGTTGTAAAAGTATTATATTTATGATATTTTCGTCATATATTTTATAAAATATATAAGGATTGTATTACATTAATTTTTCATTAATGATTTCAGACCATATGTTGAATGGTATCAATTATAGTTATTTAATAAAAACATTTATTTTTTAGAAAACACATTTCTGAGGGAAAGTTAATAAATAATTTCTTTCTAATTATAAGAAAATGATGTTTTGATAATGAAATGGTTGGTTTGGATAACATCAATCAGATCTGTGTTAACTAACATGGAACTGATTATTGATTTTTTGAAAAAGTGGTTTGTGCTATCAGTGATGGAGTTTACATAATTTTACGACTTCTGAAATATATCCAATTATATAAGTACTATTAAAGTAATAATAACCTTGTATGTTTTCAATAATGTTTTATAGTAATTCAATGTATTACCATATTCACTTATTTGTAACGTGATGATTAAAGGACATGTCATGTTATTTGATAAGTTCATTTTGGAAATTCAGTGACCATCCTTCTAAATAATTGGATCATAATATTTGGAAAATAAAACCATATATGAAATGGTTTAAGTTGATATTTAGACGAGGTTTTAGAGGATAATGTATTACATCACCATATGATAAATACTATTATCATAAATGAAGTAGAAAATTTTCAAGGGAAAACCAAAGGTTAATATTATGTCAATAAAATAGAAACATATATTTACTTATATTCTTATAGAGTGAAAGAATTACTCAACTATGGGAAAAATTGTCTTCAAAAAAATTTGGTCATATTATCATCACTTGTGATGATATAGATGACCTTTTTTTACAATGGTTTAATTATTTTGGTCATAAATTTTTTTGAAAACATGTTCTACATCACTCTCCATTATAATTTAATTGTTAGATTTTTATTTTGTATCCTTGTTTCTATTTCCCACCAATGTTCTCTTACCAGGGAAGCTAGTTATTTGAATAGTGTGCTTCCATTTTTTCTAATTAAGAATATGTGTTATTAAACCTATTCCCAAAGTGGTTTCTTAAAAGATTTTTTTTTCAAATATAAATCCCATGATTACTCATATCAATTTTGAATTGCAAGGATGTAATTTATTTAAGGCGGAGAGAAAGTAACCCCCTAAGACATTACTATATTTTATTCTGAGAATATATTAAAATTTTCCACAAAATTCATTATTAGAAAATCAATTTAAGATTTTGTTTCATGAAATATAATATTTAAATTTCTATATATAGAATACAAATGTATTCTTTCTTTACACACAAGACTGATATTCCTCGATGGCTTACGCAAGACACAAGACCATGTTTTACCAAACCATAATATATTATTAAAAATATTATTATTTAATATATAAAGATGAAACCTTTCAAGAAAATTGATCATTATGAATATTATTAACTAGATTATGAAAATATATGGTTGAATTCATTGGATATAAATTAATTATAAATGAAAATAAGAACCAATTTAATATAAATTGAATGTTTTAGAAAAACAATTTTTATGCTCATGAAGACATTTTATTCTAATATATTAAATAAATTAAAATTACTAATTGTTATGAATTTATTATATATATTATACATTCAATTTAATATTTTTGACAACCACCCTATCAATTTTCAAATAATATTATAAGAAAAAAACCTAATAGGACACATTTAAACTTATATTTTTATTAAAGAAAATTTATAGCATTTTAATGGCACACCTACATTAAATAAGACTTGATAATATTATAAATATTATATAAAAACATTATTTTTCCAATAAAAATTTATATGAGTATATGGTTAATTTTTTTTCAAAGTTTCATTTTTTGAATATTAGTGAAACATACTGAATTTTAATTCAAAAATGATATTTCATCTGATTTATTTATATGGTTAAACTAAAAACCATTATGGGTTTTAAATATTAACATGATCAATTTAACATGTGATTATCCATTTTAGTTTATTGGAATCAATTTCACATTGAAAATGGGTATAAAAAACATTGTAAACGTTTATCCATTTTTTGTTTAAAGACCTACATTGTTGTCCCGTAAATGAGATAAATTTTAAATTAATTTCTCCAAATTATGGGATAGAATTTGTAAAAATGTATTAAATATTTTTAATAATTATAATTTATAATATCTATAAGTTCAGAATTTTTTTTTACAAAAAACATTAATGAAAGAAATTAAATTTAATCGTAGTGACTCGGAGAAAATTTATCCTTACAAGGGAGTAAACATTAAACATAATTCTGCAAATAACCAATAAACTTCTCCAAAATCAATTTTATATTCCTATATATACCCTATAATAACTATTATCATTTTTGTTTCATTATTGTATCCTCGTGAATTGATAAAAACATGGGTGGAATTCCCTTTTCAAATACTGGGATGAATGTTGCTCATCCTCCACTATAAAAGGGCACTCACACCTCCCACATATTCAGAGATATATAGACATTTTATAACCCAATATGTAATAACATAATCTCCAAAATCCATACCCTCATCTTATAATACACCATGTGGTTATAAAACCATCCAAATAAGCCATTTGGTGCAAACAAAAATGTGTTACCCAAAGAAGAGGAAACATCCTTTCTACGGATCCTTTGTTTTATATTCATTATCCACCCCAATTATTATTATTAAATAATTATATCATATGTTTAGTGTCATTAATATAATGATACATTTTTATTCCAAGGGTTATACTAATAGGTATCAACACTTTAATCTAATGGATAATGAACTTAATATTCATTTGTACGACGGACTACCGCCTAACAAAACAATGACTGTTCATTTTTCATTTACCACTATTCGTGTTTGGGAGTTATGAAAAAAAATATATTTATATTTGATATATATGATATTTATTATTTCTTTATTCTTATATAATTTTTATATAACATATTACTTCATGCATTCCATTTTGTGAAAATACGATAACATTGTTTGTGGAAGCATGGATTACCGCCTCCTCAAAGCAATGTCATTCGTCCAACCTATTCATTGAATGTATAAAAGATGTTTTTAATTAAAAATATGTTAAATAAATGAAATATATATTATATTCATGTCATAATTATGTTTCTGAAAAAATATCATTTTCATTATTACCCTTTTCATTCACTAACAAGTGATAACATCAGTCATGCACATGTGTACCACCGCCTACACAACACGATGTGATTTATTTAACATCACAAGAATTAAATATATAAGTATATATGATTAAATATCATGGTATTTATGATGTAAACATATTTTTATAAATATAATATTATTCATACCTTCTTTCCATAACGATCACTAAAAAATGGGAATGTTACTTTTGCATGAGTGTAGACTTCCGTCATCATGATTTTAATGTTGGTACATTTTTAATAACATTATTTCATATTATGTTTTAAAAAGTATATGTTATTTGTTAATATGATAATTATTTCATGATAATTATTCTTTATATTTTTATATAATGACCCATTTGAACATATTTTACCAACAAAAGTCATTTTTTCACATAAACCTAATATGGTCAAAACACATGAGGTAAACATAAAAATTTATTTAATTGTTTACAAGTTGTAAAAATTGAAATGAAATTAATTATAAACATGAAATTGTGTTATGAAGAAAGTAAATATTTCACAGATGTTTATTATTCATGAATATAAAGACACACGTGACAAGTCATACTCAAGGTATGGTATTTCGTCTCAATCTATAATATATTGAAACTTATTTGTTTTTATGTAACAATTAACATATATATGATGTATATAATTCCATTTTACATTTCATATCAGGAATCTCTTTATTCTAATGATATTCTACATTTCATTTAATTCTATTCATTTTAGGCTATTATTATTCAAATGTTACAAAGTGGTATGAGAATATTTTGAATGTTTAATGATTATTTTCCTTGTGAATGTTTTACTAATATTTCCATGGTATATCTATTCATCAAAATCAAAAACCATTAGGTTTAGTTATCCTAAATTGAGGATGTATTTATAATTTATATATTTTATTCAACACGAAAATATGATTCGGAATATTTTTCATGAGTAAAATAAATTACATGAAATGGAAGGAATTATTTTTCATAGTTACAACATAGGTGGGCCGCAGTTATAGATATCCTGTAGATGTAGTAGTTGACACATGAGATGAATTAGTTGGAAAAATTAGATGGGTTTATACATGATACTCAAATTATTCAGATGAAATGTCTTGATGGAAACAATACCATGTACCTTGGAAACATGAAATTCAACAATTAAAAATTTCCCTAATTCAGACTCAGTTACTATTTATCCATGAGATTTTTCTTTGACATACCAAATGTTTCATTCAATTCTCAGTTTATTGATTAAATAGACGGTGATTTTTGTTTAATAACTTTACATATTAATTTTTACTTATCCAGTAATTTGAATGGAATGTTTTATTATTTATTTTCCCCTCCGTGTTTATTTACTATCATTAATTAATTATTGCTTCCACTTCATTTACCCATACTGATAATTTCAGATCACCCATATTTTATTTCCTTTCCACGGATTATGAAGAAGTAATATTTTTATAAACATCCATGGATGCAATTTATTTCATTTTATTATGTATCATGTTTCATTTTTTATTTCCCAATGTAATATGGGTATCAGTATGTAATCTAGATTTCCAAAAATGATAACCTGAATGATTCATTATTATTTGATAAATTTTAATCAATACAATAAAATAAAATAGTGAAACAGCTCTGGGATTTAGGGGTCAGGGTATTACATATATTATTGGGGTCAAGGTATTTCACACTATATGTCTGAGAGATCTTAGGACAACATGGGGTACATCTTACTATGATTTCAGATAGGGATTATCATTTCACATTTTGGGTCTATAAGGGGTTGCATATGGTTATGTGTACTTATATTATTCTAGGCACATCCTTTCAACCTAATTTAGATGGCATGTTGGGTTGGATGTACATGTTTTGTAGGACATGCTTCAAGAATTATTCCTTGATTTTGGATGTTCTTGGGAGAATCATATCCCTCTCATTAGGTAATCCAATAACTATATAATTCACATTAGGATTAAGAAGGATTCTTATTTGGCCTTTTATGGTAGGTCATCTAATTCACCCCTATAATATATAGATTAAAGAGATAAATCACTAATAGGTCCTCGTATTATGAAGGAGACTCCAAAGCAGGCTCAGGTTATCAGGAAGTGTATGTCTATTTCTCTATCTAGAAAAAAATATAATGTCAATCATCATTGATAAACCCCATAGTTAGTGGTCGGGGTCATTTTATCTTAGAGGTATCAACTATAATTTTCCATAGATAGATGTAGAGGAAATGGAATTTTCTCCATTTTATGTATGGGATTTTGAGATATTGGAGAGAGTCGAATCGGTAGACTATTGGTTGCTACCCCATCAGAATAATTTTTTCATACATGATTTATTACATGTTTCACATATTATTTATTTTCATACTGACACATCGCATACTTTCGATCTTGGGGAGGTTAAAATAAATTTTAATGCTTTTTTTGGAGTATCTAATCGGCATTGTTGACCGGAGAACAATGTATCATTTAAGATGGACATTCACATTAGTACATTTTTTATGGTAGATTATCCATGTATAAGATTATACATGGTAGTGGGAGTCTGATCTACATTCCCCGTGTATGAAGTTGTTCTCATATAGTGCTTCTCCACCCATGGAAGGCGAACTCAGGGACGAGTTCCTTTAAGGTGGATGTCTGTTAGAACACATTTTTTCTTCCCTGTATGGATCCTTTTACATTACTCTGCAAGATCATGGGATGTTGTCTTTTTGGATTAGACCATAAATTATGGCACATGGGTCGGTTGGTAATTTTTTTATGAATAAGGATACAGGTGGCTTAAGGAAAACTATAGGCAAGTTACATGACGTGTAATTTGAATCCACGATAGGTGACCATTACATGATGTGTAATGGCCTGACCAGGACATTTCATGATTTGTAAATGGTTACCATAGGGGGATACACTGAGTATTACACAACATGTAAATCAATTACACACTTTGTGATCTTGTATGAAATGATTTAAAGGGGTGGACCCCTTTTATTTTGCCATACCATCTTTTTTAATTTCTCTCTCATGCAAGGGAGGTCGACTATTTGATCTCTTTTGAAGCACTATGCTATCCATTTCTCCTATATCATTGTTTTACCTCCTATTTTAGATCTATATATCACATTGGAAGCACGATAGTAAGTGCTTCAATCCATTATAATGGTTCTTCATTTTCCTTATCCACGATTATAACAATTTAATGTAAGCTCATATGCCTTATTTTTAAGGATTTTATCCATTCTTAAGTTTTCATCTAATCCAGGACAAAATAACGGATGATACTAGATGAGGAGATTTCTACAGGTACACATTAGGTGGTCTATAACTCATCCCCCAATTTTACAATAATACAAACTTCTATTGTTGTGCACATGTCTAATTCAATAATTGTATCTTATAGAATTCATTATCCATGATTATAATAATCAGGATAAAAATATAGAGCCCCTTATATATTTATTCTTCATCATTGGAGGTTATAAACGCAATGCTAATCAGACCTAGTAGGGTTTCTTCCATATGATTCACCTTTAGTAGTCTCTTATATATATTTGTGCCACTATTTGGGTGTGATTTAACTTGATCTTCATAATGGTAAGTGGTATAATTAAATTAATTAATTTTTTATTGTTATTAAATTATAGTACCACATTTACCTTCTATGTAAAGTAATTATATTAAATAAGTAAATCTAATTTTTGAATGGAAAATATATTAGATGTGTCACATAGAATAGTTGAATAACTTGGTTACATGTCCATAACATCCCTTTTCTAGGCTAATGGAAGGAAGCAGAGTAAAACTAATTAATGATTAAGAAATTGTAATACTATATCATATCATGTCCATTTTATAACTTTTCACAATAATTCAGGGTAAGAAATAAACCAAATAGACTTGTTAACTGGAATGAGTGTTATATTGAATAATTTATTAAATGAATCAAGTATAAGGTTCCTAATGTATTTGGTCCTATTCACCTTTATAGGAGTTCTCAGACTCCATTCATCCTTGGATTTCTGAGTGAATTCTTAGAGAACTTATGAACCCCATTCTGATTCTAGTATGATGTTTTCCAAGGGTGATACCCACCTTAGAACTTGGTCCTCATCCTCATATGGATGCCTGGCATGATGTTGTAGAATCCCTCCATTATCTTTCAGATATTAGGATGCCTTAATTACAATCCATGTGTTCGTACTGACTTTTTTGGAAAAACGGCTCCATGGATACTCCCATAGGGACCAGTCATCGCTTATTCCATTTTAACATAGACATGATCCTTGCACTCTATTAGAATCCTATTATAGTGTAATCCCTTGGATGATGACCCTTGGATTACATGAAGATCCCTTTTAGTTTTTATATAGGTTATAACTGAGTTGGAATGACCCCTAAGGATAAGGATACCTTGGTTAATGACCTGATTACTATTCATTAATATCATTATAAAGGATGACCTGATTATTACCTTGGATCCACTTCTATTACTATCATGATAGGATGCTTTATTAATTCTGTGGATCCAATAACATCACTATTATAAACTATAACATAATTAATTAAATGATTACATGTTCAGAAACCATATGAGTATGAAGTAAGTGTCAAGTATTTGCATCACTACACTACTTTACATTTTCATATATACACACACTGTTAGTTTATATTTCTCAAAAAAGATGGTATAAGAGCCATTATTGGTGGCCTATTAATATTTATCTCACACACTATCCAGTTCTTTTTTGTGCAATACATATATCTTGAATGGAGGTGTTGATAAGGGGAAACCTCCTAATTAAGACACATGATATTTATTGTTTTCTTAAGATAGATCATGGAAGATGATGACTAAGGAAGAGCTAAATATTCTTGGAATTTTTTAATGTATTTTTAATTTTTTTATAGTATATATTTCCTGATGCCTTGTATATCTATTTCCATGATTTCTAGAGACATTTCACACATTATATTCATTTTTATATGATTCAATTTATTTATTAATTATTATTTATTTCTTTAGTTATTATTCATTTTTATACTACTTCTATTATAGTGGGTTACCAGTCTAGGGTTTGTAGTGTCTATTTTTTATGGTCCATATATTTAATTATTCATCCAACATTTATCTATTTTACTTATCCAATTTGATACACTATAGTTTTATGGTAATAGTCTCCCCACGAAAACACCATACACTCCCACTGAAAGACAACAACCTCTATCATATGGGGAGGCATGGTTGAGGCCATGTAGCTAACCTGATTGGTTCACATATGAGTGGAAATCGAGTCAGGACATCACAAATATGGGTTGGGTTCCAAGTTCCAAGTTGATGTATAATTCCACCTCCCATACTAATATTAAACAAAAAAATTTATGACATAAACACTTCAAAGAATTCTCTTGCTACTTGAGTCAGTTCACTTTAAGAGTCTTTTCCCTACATTTAAATAGTAGACAATGATATTATCCAACTCATCTTTTCTTGGAGAGGATTTTATTAGATATATCTTAGACACCATTCTCCATGGAAAACACCGAATTCTTATTCAAGAGTATTAAAATAATCTTGTTTAATATAACATTAAAATCTATATTAATGAGAAAAAAACATGTAGTTTTTGATAATAACATCAAAATGATCCATTTAAATAGCCAAAAAATCTCATATGAAATTGAACACTAATAATGAAAAAGAAAAATAGGGGAATTGAATATTCTACACTATTATCATCCAAATAGGTTTTGTAGTTTCGATCATATAAGGAATAAGCTCCATTATTATATTAAACAGATCCATAGTGTGGTTTGATATTAAATAATGAGAGGCAGAAATATTTAATAAAAAATACACTATATGTGAATCAATAGTAATGGTTCCCTTCACTATCATAAGATTGGTATCATTTCTCACTGTAGATTCATATGTATCTTGATGTTTCTTTTTTACCGATTCATGTAGTAGGAGCCCCATTTTTTAAGCAATTAACTATTTAAAAAATTCTCTAAGGATCGATGCTTCCATGCTACTATGAGGGGTGGTAAAAACACCGAAAACCCCCTTCAAATGGCCTAAATTTCAGAATGATCTATAAATATTTAATGCTTCCATGATAGAATGCTTAAATTCTTCAACCTTGTGGTATTTGAAACTATGTAGTTGGCCTTTACAAGACAATGTAGTGTATCTATTGAGAGTATATTATTATGTACCAACAATATTGTTTCTAAATTTATTCAAATTTTTCTCCATATCCCCTTTATATAACCATAAAAACACCCAGAAAGAGTAGTAGGAACTCTAGTCCACCCATACTTACTGACAAGGTCAATTTTTGTTTTCATATCACTTTAAAAAACAACATCAATAGTGCTCATCTATAGCATAAAGATCCGAAACTATATATATAATCAAAGACCCATATGAGACCTCATGTCCTTTATTATCTCATTCTATACTACCTCATGTGATAACTATGATATTTCAACAAAATGATTAGCATACTAGTTCACTATCTAGTCACCTCAGTGAAGGTTGATAAAATCCATAGACTTATCCAAAACCGAAACTCTAGATAAAATTTATCCATGAATGGAGGATTTAATTATTTCCAATCTATATTATCATTCCACTTCACTAGAAATATTGCATCTCCCATCTAAAACAAGGCCCCTCAAGCATAATGTTAGCCCACTTAAAATTAATAAAGTTTGTTGTCTCCATGAACATAAAAATTAATTAAATATTTCACAACAAATCTATAACATCTTGATGTTCATTTTTACCCTATAAATATAGTTTCTTCCAACTAATAAATCATATAAATGAACTCTAATATTATCCCTTTTAGGTTCCACCACTCCCGATTTAATGAGATTGGGTGGCTCATTGGCCAAGATCATAGATTGTTTTCACTAATAAGTTACATGGTTCTATTGATGTGGTGGATTTGCATATTTTGGGTCTTCATAAGATCTTTCCTGATGCTAGATCTAGAATCTCCATGTGGTCATGGTATTACATAGCATCAATAGATAATAATGTAACATAAATATAGAGACAAAGAATCATCAACTCTTTTAATCATAAATCATCATCAGAAAATAAGTCTCATATTAAAGTATATGAAATTTTATAGTCCAATATATTTATACCTCAAATATTGTTTTTCTAATCATCCTTATAATCTTAATGCTCACTATGGTGAGATAGTTATAGTAACTCACTCAAAACATACACTGTAATTCCCAGTATTCATGTCTATTACCTACCAATATATCACAAACTATATAGTGAAATCCTAGAAGAGACATAACCACCATTGATACTAATTTTTGATTAACCAACCCCAATAACGCACCAAACAAATACCTAAATCAATCTTTCGATGGGCCTAAGGGAATCCCCATTACCCACGGTCTAGAGAATAGTGCCTGGGAATCCTGAAAAATCAAAGGGGAATGATTCCACACAAATACTTTAAAAAAATATCAAATAATAATCAACAAATAAAAAACATTTCAATAAAATCATCAAGACAAAAACTCAACATGGTAGACAAGTAAAAAATTTAAAATGGAACAACAATCTGAAAACATCATAAGAACCAAGATCTCTATATAATGTATGGATCACATACTCTTCCTATCACCACTAAATCCAAATGTCTTGTTATCAATAACACCCACCACCACATAGTGGTTATTTTCCTTTTATGGGACCAAGAAAAAGAAATTATACATATTCCAAAAGGCAATTTTAGCGTGAGAACAACTCTAGACTAGTATAATCCCAACAATAATTCAATGATAATTTTATATAAAATAAACCAAATATATTTAATTTTAAAAAAACATGGTATGGAAATATTTTCAAATTTCATAATTAATAAACTTCTCAAATTATTTCTTGAAAATGTATAATGTTAGTACAAATATGAATTTACATCTAAAAAATCCTGAATTGGCATCTCAATCAAACAGTCATGAATAATTCATTTTATAAACACAAGAATTTATAAATATTTTTCAATCGTAGCACCATGGTTATAATCTCCATCATTAATTAGATCAATGATTAATGATAATCACACATCTTATTGAAATATGAATCTTAGTATACACACTTCTATGTATCCAATTCATTGGGGGAACATGATTCAAACCAAATGAATGAACTCCCTTCCCTCATGAATTTTAGATCCATTTTCATCATAAATCCACATATAGGTAGAAATAATAAAAGCCTATCATTATTTTCATGGATTACCCACATAATTATCCAAGATCCCATGTTCATTGAGTAACTCAATATTGTGTCAAATCATCAATGTCACATTATTCTCATCAATAATTGTTAAACAATAACAATTTCATGTTTCAATCATTTTATTTCATTTCAAAACCCAAAACTAAATGGTTTTAATAAATAAATTCCTTTTAATGAAAATAATTTCATTTTAATTTCGTATTAGCAATTTATGCCTTCATTTATCATGATATGTCATCAAATTTATTTATCAAGTATTTAATTTTGATCAAAATCATTTTTCTAAAATTAAAACTATATTTGAAAATATATAATCAAATAGGATCAAGAAACACCATTCAAATTGAAAATATTTATTAAAAATAGCAATCTATACTATAGGAAGAAATTATAAATCCATTTCAAATCAAACAAGACACAACAGTTTTGTTGGGTAGGAATTACAATATAGAACTACAAACATCAATTAGTGTATCATCAAACACCCAACCAAGGATCCATAATCGATGGGAAATGATGATATATAATAAAAAAATATGAAATCATATAAACAAAAAATACAAAAAGGATCTAGATCCACCAATGACACAAGGATCCAATACTCTTGAATAAGGAGAGATACAAGAAAGTGGAATTCAAATTTAGATTTAGATTACACTTGATGAATGAATTAATTCTTCATTTTTAACTTCGATCATTTACTCTTATAGTTGGTAGGGGATAAACTTTTTTCCAGAAATCCTCCATGTACTAATGTGTCAAATAATGTTAAATGAATATGATATTAGAGTTATAATGGGGATTTTGGTAATTAAAATCTAAAAATCCTAAAAAATAAGTTAAGGCACTCGGTTTTGAAGCACAGTGTATAAACACAACAAATAATTCTACGCCTGTTTCTGGTATACATGAATAGAAACAAGGTTTGGTTATAGTTCCTGATAAATCTTTCACCAACTATGAGACATACCAATGTCATGGGTCATAAAACATGAGGAGAAGGTCGTACTATTTGGACTAACCATGTGCCCTCCTTTGAGACTCCAACACGAGAAGCACAGTTTCTTCTGTAGACACACATAGTTTTTTCTATCCATTTTATAACCATTCACAATACTAAAAACCTCTAAGAACACCCAAAATACACCCAAAATTATTTAATAAAATACCTTAACAAATTATGATCAAAACAAACGAATTTAAGTGCATAATAAAAGTGTGGATGTTAAAATAAATTCCCACTGGTATATATTAAAATGGAAATAGCATGTATGAAATGATTGGTGGTGGGATATAATTCAATAAGTATATACTATTTTATTAAATTTTATGATATTAAATAAAATGGTAATGCTTCAAAATAAGGTGTATAATGACCATTAAATGAGTTTTAACTAAAATGATCAATGAAAGGCCTAATGAATTTAATATTTCATGTAAATGTACTTCTAAAAAAAGAGTAATTATGATATTCTGTTTGTTATAGGAAAGATAGACATCTCAAACAGTACTAGATAAGGAGGCATTTATAATGGAAATCATATGGTTTTGCCACAAATAAGTGAAATTTGTGATGGAAAATAAATTACATCACAAATACCCTTGGTGTTCTTGTTAAATATCCAATGGGAAAAAATATTTTTTTTGGATAGTAGAAAAGGATTATTACATGTATCACTATTATCCATCCCTCCAATACCTATAGTGATGGGTAGTGAAGCTCACCGCAAAAGGTCTTCAATAATTAACCTTTTAGCGATGAAAGAAAAACTATCACTAATAAATAGTTTTAATTAATATGTTGTTAGGAAGACATAATCCCCCTTCTCATACCCTCCAATCCATTTCCCCCTTCAGTCACTATCTGGTCACACAACCATCTGATCCCCCCTCCACCAAATCTATTGTCACTCTAGATTTATTTCATATTTGGGTATAAATCCTTGAGGTGTGGACTACTCTTATGTCCAATTTGGTTGTTATTTCAATTATTCATTAAATCATGAAGAGATTAGTTTTTTCAACCCCTATGTTAAAAAATTGACCATATTTATCTAGTTTATTTGGTATTTAGGGTTACTATATGTTTATTGTTCCCTATTTGAGTTTCTATCAGATCCTTAGGGTTGATTCCATTTTATTTGAGGTAATTTGTTAAATTTTTAATCATTATATTTTATTGATTTTTCTATTTGGTATTTAGGGTTACTGTAATTTTATTATCATATATTATTTTTGGAAATATAAATATTATATAAATTATTTATAGGGATGTCTGATATTTTTATAAATGTTGAAATAATTTATATAAATCAATTTAATTTGTCATTTTTATTTCCTAGTCATGGTGACAAATTTTTTAATGAATTAATATAATGCTTGGATTGTGGTCGTAATGTTAAAAAATGTTGCATTGTTATATTATAAATTATTTTAATTTATTTAAATCATGTGAATATATTATTTCTAAATGTTTGGATATATATATTAACATGTTCATATACATATATAAATGTTTTCAAAAAATGTGCAATGATTTATATATATATCTCTCTCTGTGTGTGTGAGGGTATTTTGATTTGATATGTATATTTTTTTAACAAAACATGTAAAAATATATTTGGTGTATCTAAATTTGATTAAGAAATCGTCTATTATATATATATATATATATATACTAAAATGTAAATATATGGATATAAATGTTTTAAAAAAATATAAGGTTCTTGATATATATTTGATATGTATAGTTGTTTAAAAATAATTAAAAACAAACAAGATGTATATATAAATGATTAAAAATCATTTAATATATATATATATATATTGTTTGAAATAAATAGGAAATGTATGTTTTATAAAAATGATGAAAAAATAAATTAAATGAAAACATTTGATAAAAAAGTTGTTTATAAGAAAATATTTTTTATAAAAAAGATATAAAAGATATTTTAATGAACAAAACAATATAAAATAAAAAAATATAGCTATGATGATTAATGGATAATAATGTTACCATGTATCCATTAAAAAAATTTATGGAGGTTCATAAATGTTTTGTGCATCTTTTTTAATATATAATCTTTATCAGGCTTCATTAAAATGAACTAAAATATTAGTAATAATAAATCTATTTTGATTAATTTTTAATAAATATTAAATAAATAGTATTATATAAAAAATATATCAAACAATAAGAAAAAATTAATTATTTTTTAAAAATATAAAAAATACCAATACATTTTTAAAAAATAATAATAATTACGAAAAATACAATAATAGTTTAAAAATACTATTTATAATTAATTTTTTTATTAATTAATAAATATTTAATTAATATTATTAATAATTAGTAATATAAATAAAATATGATAATTTTTATAAATATATAATATTTTAAAAAATATAAAATGGTAACCCTCACATGAAATATTACCAAATATATGATGGGAACAAATGTTATGTCATAACTAGGGTAAACTCGACATCCTAGACCATGTAGTGGTTTTGAATTTCTCATAAGATGCACTGTTTGAGAGATTCTTCAATTTATTTTAAAAAACTGTAACAAAAATATTAAATGAATTACACATGTGTGTAATGTTACTAAACACCCAAAATATATAAAATTTATATCTTGATCAAGATAAACCAAGTATCTTATGCCTAATTGTGGTCTTAGATTTATTATATGATACATCATTCAGGTGATATCTCTTTTTTATAAAAAAATAATAAAAAATAATAAAATAATGACCCTAACTAGCGATGTTAACAGAATCCCAATGTGCACAAATGTTATTCCATGCTAATGGTAAACCTCACATCCCATACCTAAAGGTGGTCTTAATTTTTCCATATGATACATGGTTTGAAATATATTCTATTATTTTATGAAAATATCACACATTATATAATATATTTAATACATTTATTCAATCAGTGTGGAATATCTAATATCTGGAGAATATTTTTCCAACTCAGTGCCTCACTCCGAAGATATTCCCTAGAATATTTCAAGGTGTTAAAATATAATAATAATTTTTAATTATTCACAATGAGTAATAAAAATTCTTATTTATTTTATTTTCAAGATAATTATGGACGCAAGAAAAAGACTTTAGTTTCTATTATTTGATCATTATAGAATAAATCATTTAAAAATAACAATAGATCTGGTACATATCACGTCTATATTAAGTTATTTGATATATATATATATATATATCATTTTAATTTTTGAATTCAAAAAATATTCCTAAAGGGACAATTGAATGTCCTTGTAAGAAATGTGATCTCAGGAGATTTAAAATATTTGAAAATGATTTACTTCATCTATTGAATTTTGGTTTTTGGAAAGATTTTATTTTTTTATATCAACATGGTGAAAAAGAATCAATAAAAAAATGATTCTAGGTATTTTATTTCAGAATTTAGTACATTAGGATACATACCTGTCTATTTAGGTAACATTAATTCAGAATGATAATTCAAATCCTAAATCATAACATTTTATATTTTACAATTTTTTAAAATAAAATTAGGAGGCCATATATTTAGGACTTTATATGAGAAAAAATAGAGGAGGGGCTTTGAGTGGCATCTCTCTCTCTCACCCTCCACCTAGGATTATCCATAGAATCCATCTAGAGGAGGGAGGATTGTGGCATCGGTCCCTTCCCCCTACCCTCCATCTATTCTACAAACCTCCCACTTCTTTACATGTCCTATCAACTCTCCTTGAGTCATGGATCTTTCTATCCATCTATTGTCTCTCATCAGTTCTCTATGGATGGGGACTTTCTAGGTGGATCAATTCTTATTGGTGGTATTTTACTAGGGTTGTTTCGATGGTCTCGTTGTGATTATTTTATTCTAGAGCATGTGGCTTCTCAAACCTTATCTGACCTCACATATCTCTGTGCATCTCTAGGTCAGATCTAGGGAGGGGTAACAAAATGGTATCAATATTTTTTCTTCAACGGTTGTTGTTTTTTATGGAAATCTGATGTGACAATTCCATTTGTTCATCTTCTGGGTTCTATTTCATCATCATATAGAGCCCTAGGTTGCTTAAATCCCTGCTCTAGCCTCATACTCATCTTCTCCTATCCTAGGAAGTCCTATAATTGTGATAACCTAGAGATTTTGGGATGTTCTAATTTGTGTTCAATGTTGTTCTTTATACAAATAGATTCAATTTCTCATATTAGTATGTTCTGGTTCTATTCCTCTTCGAAATTTTTGTCTTTAAAAGGTGTAATCAGTTTCAAAAATAGATATTTTTTTGGTTTTATAGATTTTTTTGTGTTACCTATTATATCAATTGTGATTTTTAGTTTTTAATATATCGATGACTTATTGATATGTTCTATTTTTAAGTGAATTTTTATATTTTGGTCTCTGGTTTTGTATTTTTATATGTCTTCTTATGGAGGTAGCCAACAATGTTTTTTCATGATAGTGTTGTGTTGATGGGGTTTATGTTCTGATGTGGCATGCTCATTCTGAAATATTTGTTTTATAATGTGGTGGAACATAGATGGTGGACTGATATGTTTTTTTGTTTTATGGTTGTGATGTTCTATAGTGTCTATTGTGGTGATAGTGGTGATGGTGGTGACATGAAGACAATGGAAATAATCTTTCTCATGATGAAGATCGAAGGCGACATGATGTCACTTAGGTATTTGTGGGAACTCAAGGGTTGATGTCTCCTTGACTAATGTAGTTCTTTTGGAATTTGAACATCATTTTGAATGCCTTGAATCTGTATCCCATGCAAGATCTATGGTAACCACTCTACCATAAATCCATTTATTCAAAAATAAAAATAATATAATTTGTATTCAGATAAGAAAACATGAAAATGCTACCAAAGTAATGGATATAAAATCTAATTTTTAAATGTAAAATAGTCTCTTTTATCAAATATTAAATTCTGTTAAATCTTTGTTTTCTGAATAAAATACATTACCAATATGTTTCATTGAATGTAAGAGGTTCGCCCATAATTTGGGTCATAGTTATAAAAATATATAATTGTTTTCAATTGATTGTATTCTTTTCTTCATTGATTATGAATCACTATATTATTATAAATTAAGTTGATAATCTAATTATAAAGAGTAATAACAATTAAAATCCATATTTTCAGTGAACAATTTGATATATTTTCTGATTACACACTATTTAAAATATTTATTTATGCATCGTAACAAAGTTTCATTGATGAAATATCACAAATAAAATATTTTTATCGCTAAAAGCAAAAATCACCCATGAGATTATGATTCCTTTAAACACATTGATGAGATGCATAATTATTTTTATTTACATTCTATTAACATATATTAGGGTCTTTATACTAGTGTTTTTTCTCCATTTGGTTCTTATATTACTCAATATTTTTATTTTCACATTTTATTACTTTTTAAAATTGAACACCTTGGATATTTTGGAAGGATTCATATATAAATTTGGCTATATTAATTCCCATACATTTTGGAAAACAATTTATTTGAATCCATTAATAGATGAGCTTATTTCATTATGGAACAAAGATGTAACTACATTTTTAATAGTTTCATATTAGAATTTTACATTGGTGATTGCATTAATGTGCATGACCAATGACCTTTAGAAAAAATGGTACATTTTTTTGATGGAATACGCATGATTTAAAATCAATCAGTATTGTATGGATGAAAAAAATGATTTTATGCTTGGAAATGGAAAAAACACTAGTTATTTTTATAGTGATTATAAATTTCTTCTTGTGGATCTCCCTTTTGAAGTAAAATATATATTTTTTCAAAATGTATAGTTGAGTGAGATGAACCTCTATTACTGTCCTTGGGTATTCAGGAGAAAATATATCATCTCTACATTACCTCTTGTTACTTTTATTCAAACCAAAAAATGATCAAAAAATAATTTTTTTGGAGAGATATGATAATTGGATAAAGAGGAGTATTTTTCAGGACCATCTATATTGGTATGATTTGATGGATTTTTTCTTATTATATGTAGTTCATATTGAGAATAATTTTATGTTTAAAAAAAATTATACAGTATTTTACACATTTAGTAAACCCAAAGATAATATAAAAGAAAAGTTATATCTTTAGAAAACATATAGATGTATTTAAATTGAATTATTTGAAGATAAAGGATTGAGAAATTTAATGAATCCAAAAGTATATTATGAACTTATTGAGGAAAAAAAATATATTATTCTATCAATGGATTATATATTTAAGGGTAATAAATGGTAATAATTATAATTTGTCTTATTATGATGGAACATGACATACTACAAAGCCAATAGTCTCGAATGAATTGTCATAATGGAAATATTACAGTTTTTTGTTCTTAGAGGGTAGTTGAATTCTTCAATCAAGGATGTGATTAAAGAAATTTCATATTTCCTCCAAGTTGTTTTTGGGTTAACATCAGATTCGGATACACTGAGTATGCTTTAAAAATATGTTTCTTTAAATTAATGTAAATTAGGGAAATTATTCCTATTGGCCTTCTTAGATGCAATATCACATGTAATATTGAATTTTCCATATGAATATAAATTTGGAGGTCTAGTTCAATTCATATGAATGTAACTATTATTGAGATGTATTCAAAACATAAATAAAAGTCTAAATAAAATATAAGTTGAAGGTTAAATTTTATAAGCGTACATCCAGGAGGAAATTTAAAATTTCTTCTATTATTATTTTTAATCCAAATATCCTTCCAAATATAATCACATGGGTTGAATTCCTTAAAATTGTGATGACTTCATAGACTATCGATTTTCAGTTTTTAATCATCCAAAGCATGGTTTTGGTAGTTGTCTTCAACGATTCCATTCAGATGAATAATTTCATTGAGCACATATATATATTTTTCTGAATTGTTAATAAATGAGAATGAATTACTATTTTTAATATTATTTCATAATTTTTAAAATAAATACAATTTTTTAAATTTTTTCTTGTATAATATATGATGACTGTATCAAAGAAAAATTTATACAAAATACATCTACTACTGTTGAATAACTTCATAATTTTTTTTTCAAAATGATTTCAAGGACTAGAAAGTTATGTTTTTTAATGAAACATTAATAATTTTTTTATGATATCTATTATTATGAAATTTTATTTTTTGTAGATAAAAAAATATGGAAGTAAAATTAATAGTCAATTATTTGTGCTCAAAAACCCTCCACTAAAATTGGTAAATTATAAAAATGGGTAAGTGGTTAATGGCTTCCAATTCTATAGAAGTATATACAGTGAATCCAATAAATCAATGAATAGTGGTGTTTTTTGTAATTATATCATCATAAATAATGTGAAGTTTCATTTTATGATACAATGGATGAAAAAATTATGTTATTTTATCTGGGACAAAATTATATAACAATTTTTAAATTCCATGGGTTTGATAATGATTGGGGGTTTCTTGTTTATAAAAAACATGGAGTATTTAACATTAAAAATAATTATCTTATTGCATAAAATAAACCATTTATGTAGGGACATAAATCACATCATGTTTATCATTAAAATTATTATAATGTTTTAATACATTTGAATATCTAGTGAAGTGTAAAAAAATGAATTCTCATTACAATCAGTTTCATGAATGTGAAAATGGTTTTGTGGAAGTGTATCATCTTGAAAATTTTTGAGAAACATCCCCAAATATTTCTATTTCCCAATGAGATATAAATATTTATGATGACACCCCTAGTTAGGGACCAAGGATATTGATAAATTTTATGAAGTAATGATAGACTATGAAATTGAAATACATATAGATGTTTATGATTTCAAATAATAACATAAATATGTTGTCATTGGTTAATATGATGAGGAATATGGTGAATTAATTTTTTTTATATAGAAATTCATTGGTTTTTTATATTTGAAATTTTTATTCAAAATAATTTATATGTAATATTGTTTGTTTAATATAGTCAGTCCTAATGATCTATTATGTTCCTTTGATAATTCTAGTAATTATTTGTTTTTTATATTTGATATCTATATTAAAAATTACTAATTATTAAGAATATTATATATGGAATCGTATTTATTAGTTTTTTATATTTTTAATCAATATTAAAAATTATTTTCATGATATATTATTATGCTCTGGTATTTATTTGTAGGTAATTATTATATTCCATTATTTAGTAGTTTTTTTATTTGATATATGTATTAACAGCTATTTTCATGTAAGATTATAATATTTTGGTTTTTTTTAGTTTAATATATTTGATATCTATATTAAAAATTTAGTACAGGTAAGAGTATTTATTTCAAATGACTGGAGATTCTACTGATGATGTATTGTATTCTCTCACTATTTCCTTACTTCTAAATGATGATACAGATGCATCTGTTCAATAAGATGGTGTGCCTATTAAAAGGGGGAGTGGCCTTTTTCAACTGATTAATATGGACCATATTCTAGAGAGACATCCATCTATTTATTTTGATATTTTTTATAGTTTAATGTTTAATTTATTAAGGTGATTATGTTATATTAAGTTTTTATATTAATTTTGGTAATAATATTCTGATTGTTTGAGTTATTTTCCTTTATATATATATATATATATATATATATTGTGCAGGATTGTGCAATTCTTGGGAATTATTTTTATGAAATTGGTGTCATCAGATATGGTTATTATTTTCATTCATCATTAGATGTTGGACCATCAGATTGTAAGTTATAAAATAATATATATTATTTATTAATTTATTAAAATAAAGACATGTTTTATTTACAAGTATTACTAAATTTTTGATCTTGGATAGTTAATATCTTGATATATTCTATCTAAGTGGAATGGGAAACTTGTATATGAGAAATTTTTCTTCTGTTTTGGGACAACCTTGGAAATTAAGAAATGGATAGAGCTTCAATTATGGTTTTCAACCAATAATGAATATCCCATAAACATGATTAATTTTTGATAAATTATGTGGTGGATTGTGCTCCTAATATATAGGATAAAATTTTTTGCATTATTTCATTATCTTTAAGTCATAACTGGGGGAGGAAAGATGTCACTCATAGGGATGGGGGTCATGTATTCAGTATACATTTATGACATATGGTAAGTAATAAGATTTATTAATGTATATATAGTTTAAACGTAAAATCATTATTATATTATATATGAATCTACTAAACCCTATATTTTGGATATTTTTGTTTATAATAATATATACATTAATCCTCATATAAGATAGCTTATTGGTGATCAACAACGACATTTTGTGGTAGGTAAATTTTTTTAAAAAATTACTAATATTAATTTTATTTTTAAAATAATTTAAAATTATATATGAAGTAATTTATGGGTATGATACATCTAATTAATGATATATTCAATTTATGAGTGAATAATATTCCACCTGCATGTTATGTTTTCATGAGGGGACTTTGATACAGGCGACTTTTCACGATGTCGTTAATGATCGGGTGACTGGAATTGGTATGTGACTGACTCCTATGTGTTATTATGGTACTTATGCTATGTCATCAGTCATATATTTGGGAGCTATTGGTGAGTTACCATCATCTTCTGATGTATAATATGAGGATAGGTTTTGAACATAGGATGAGATGATACAAAAAATGTAGAAAAGAGGGGGAGGAGCATGAGAAGCTGCGTTAGAGAGAAGAGAAGATGTTAGAGTATATGGGATGGTTTTTTTCACGGTTTTGGTCTTTATTTTCATACCCCTAACCCTAAAATTGATCCTCCTCTACCTAATACCTATGGACGCTCAATGGTTTTTTATAACTACATTGTATTTTGGAGTAAATCATTGTCATTAATATACTATTTGAAGACTTATTATATAGAAGAACACATAATTCAATCCCATAATATTTTAAATTCTAGTGTCTAGGAATTAGGTACATAGCACATCAACTTCATACATGGGTTCTACATCAATATTGAAGAATTCCTAAAAAATATTTTAATATTCCAAATTATTTAAAACAACATGAGTTAATCTGGTGATGTTCATAATAAATGGGTGAGTTATTAATCCCAAAAAATGAATACAAGAAGCATACAATGATAAAACTACTACTTGTAACACAATAGTTATTTCAATGGGAAATAAAATGGGTGAGAATTATAATCATAAACTATGAGGCATGATAGAACAAGATATCATAATGGAGACATGGTAATGAGGAAACATTATTAAATATGACATCAAAAACATAGGACAATGATAACTTCCAAGATATCATAACATTGTTGAAAAATTCCCAAAATGGATTAGGTTTACTCCTTAACCCTATACATGATTTCTCAATAGACTAAAACATTACCCAATGCATTGATGCACTGTATAAATTAGGGATCACTCATCTCATTAATAACGTTTACATGAATAAGTGTTCCAAATAGTTCATTCATCACAGGATCATATTTTGTCACATTTTATCCCTAAATTATGGAGTTTTGAATACATTCATGGAATTACCTCATCAAATAAGGTTATGAATTTCTATGTCAATACCCTTGAGTGGAAATTGAAATGGTATTCACAATACAATGATTTGGCATGAAAAATCATAGGATATTTTCAATATAAAAATAGGGGTATATAATGTATCATGGGAGGGATTAATAATATTGAAAGGGGTCTCTATTCACTTGGAAATAATAAGGGTAGTAAGATGGATATTTGAAAACATAATCTTACACAAAAAAATTGGAATTAAAATGACTATGAAAAAAATTTCTCATGAAAAAAAGATAGGCATGGATGATTCATATTGTAGTTTCAAAAGCATAATGGGTGTACATAATGAATCACGTGTTGTATTAATAATAGTGAAAGGGTAATATGATAACTTATAAATCATAATGGTAGTAAAAGGGAAGTGGAAAATCCAATCCCATCAATAATAATTGGAAGAAAAAATTCATTACATAAAGAAGGTTCTTGAATAATGAAGTGGATGATAAGATCTCTTACCATGAGATGGTGATTCAAAAATAATCCTTGGAAGTGACGTATAGAAGAATGGGATGATTAATTTCATGCATTAACGTTTTTTAGTAAAGATTAATGGGAACCTAGTTAGGATTTCATATGAAAATAGAGAGGAGTTCTTTATTATTTTCCAAATTTAGGTTTTGTACAATATGAAATAATGTATTCAAAACCTCAAACCATCCCATGGTTCATCCCATGGTTTCAATAAATGTCGGGAGATTTTAATTATGGTATGAGTCCATAAACTAATAATAATAAAATTATACAATTGGGTATGTTTAATTGATTCAAGTTTACAAATAATTGATTCTAAAACAATAAAATATAATATAAGTTTCTGAGGATTCATAAATGGTTTTCAAAATTAAACAAATATCCTTAAAACATGTTATTTTAAAGGGTAAATATAAATTTGTTCATATATACCCTTTATCTATCATGTTAAATCCCTTTTGGTTCATTATTATGTCATAATAATTACCATATATTAATATGGTATTTAATATTTAACTATAAATTAGACTATCTTAGATAATTATGAAAAAATAATTATTTGTTAATTTAGATAATTGGATTCCAAAAATCTGATGACCCATCCCCCCGGGCCCATTTTGTGACTACCCCAATCCTACATTACAATGGCCAGGGGCTGGCGACTATAACCAAAGTCATTATCCCATGAGAGGGAGGCATTTTCTTGAATGCATGTATGCATGCACACACGCAACCACATCCCAAAAAGTTTGAAAAGAAAAACAAGCATTCCACTAAAACAACTACTGACAAAAGGTACAATCTATAAGTAAAAATTTTCCAGAATACAAACCCCAAAATAGAAAAAAAAGAGCAAAATACCCTTTAAAAATGAGTCTACATGAGAACCCCACATAAAGGGTTGGTAAGGAGTTGTTACCAGAAACTATAGATGTACAACCTTCCAGACATATCTAACTGGCGACCTCATATTTCCAAGAAACCATGGTATATATCTAAGAACCAATAATCTTCATGAGACATGGTACATGTGGGCGGATCCCATGAAAGCTCGAGTAACACAATACTTTATAAATACCCTGAAACAAAATGGAAATACCAAAAAGGAAGGCATACACAAGGTATTTTGAGCTCACACTAGTATAGTCTAATGTATAGAAAGAAAGACTATCATTTGTTGCACTGAACACCTTGGACTGTATAGTTACACATCCATGATTAGTACAATTGTAATTCTAGGTCACTACGAGCCGCTTCCCACTGTGGGTCTACCGAGTAACTAAGAGTCGCTACCCACTTAGGCCATTATAGTTGGGTCACACAAAACCTCCTATAGATGGTCCATATAGGGCCCCTTATAGCTAGTCCACATAAGAGCTCTAATATCTTTTTCACATATAGCATATTATAGTGGGTCCACATAGTGAAACTTATCATCTAGGCATGTAGGGTCACTTAGACCCACAGGACAACAGTCTTCGGGTCACAACCTGCCCTAGGATTCCTACATGTATCATGCTAGATTTCGAGATAATCCACTGCTCAATCCATTCTTAAAATCCCAACATCCATTAAAAAATCCAAAGATTATTACAAAAGAACCTCTTCATCTTGAGTGTTCCAATGCCACAAACATCTCATGAAATAGGGGTACGATTTGGATGTTAGGACCGCTTTTCCGAAAAAGGGTATGTCAGGCCTAGGTCAGGTCTGACCAGGCCCGAATCTGACTGGGCACATTGTGAGTGGGATGACCCTTATCCAACATGGATTCCCAATAGCATCAGGCATTCACCTCCACACGGCCGGTAGAGGTCACTTGATCCCCACAGCCCTCAAACATGGTTCACTCCTCCGATGTGGCTGGTGGCCACATCTGCCTAACGACAGCCATCATACAACATGCAAGTGGGCCCTACTACACTGTTGTGGACCCAAAATTCCATAACCTCCCTACATCGGTGCACCATCTTGGTGCACCGTCGGTTGTACTTTTCACGGGCACCAGGTCCCCTCCAGAGGTCCGATCCCCGAACTGTCTATGCCTTCAGGCTCCTTGGTGCGTCAAAGTCATTATCATGTGCTCCTCATCATCGAATCAGATTTTCATTCCAGAACATGAACGGAACTGCCATGGTGATAGGGACCAAACCAATTTTCATGCCAGCCTGCACCCTCCACATTAGAAATTTTCTTTAAAGCGACATGGAGAAGGTTTACGATTCTATCATGGAATACCCGGATGCAAATTCTTGAGATCTAGAAATACTCCCACACGATCAACGACCCATGGGTCAACCTATTTGTGGGATGATCTGTATTTTTTTGAAATAACAATAAGGAAAATAAAATTTACCAAAAGTAAACCTCTACCTGGAGTAGCTTTGATTAGTGGAAAGGCTAGTCGCTGGTGGTGATCCATTCATGAAGAGCCATGATCAGTTGTCAATGTCAGGATCTCTCATGAGAAAGGTGAAGCGCTCAATTTCATTGGCATTCTTCAATCTCTGGTCCCAGATCCATTCTCCAAGGGTGTCTTCACCTCTATATGATTCGCCATCATTCATCATTAGAGATAATTTCATCACCATTCTTTAGAAGAATTCGAGATCAAGATCTATTCTCCGCTCTTGTTTTGTCATTAAAAGAGAAACGAGTCACATCATTTCTGTTACACTAAGTTTTCACACCGTTATGCTTTTTCATTTATGAAACAACATTTCTGTTAAGTTTCATTTAAAGATTCACAATGCTATTTCATTTATGGAATAAAAAACTCGGCTTTTTGCTATGTTGCAGTGAACCATTTTGAGTATAATAACATTCTTTTAATTTTATTTTATTTTTCATAAAAAGTATGATTTTTTTCATCAACCCATGTCAGTCATTGTTTTTCTATTCATAGGTAATTTCAACATTTTGGACGCAACTGTTCCCTTAGATTTTCAATCTGGGCACCTATTTACATGTTTCCAAAAAAATTTAGGTGTGCTATTTTAATTATCTATAAAAAATTTAAAACTCTACTTCAGTCTCATTGGGCCTTAGAATTAGGTGTCTTTAGAGTTTATGGACTTGAAATAATCACATATAATTATAAAAATTACATGGAATTCCAGGACATTTTATTCTACCCACCAGAGGAATTTACATCCACGAATTCCAAAACAACTGTTAAACCAAACAATTGGGGTATTGAGTAAGAATATAAGGCTCCCACCCTCAAGGGCTCTCCTAGAGAATCACAAGATTCCCCTGAATTTGTACTAGAGGATTCGACCACCCATCAATGAAATTCTTTATTCGTTCCTCTATCTACACTGGGAAGTCCGCAAATGTAGCCCCACTATCAATTTCCAACTTACCCCATTTGATGAAGTGCGATCAATCCTGCACGCCCCACCTCAACTCTGACATGTGGAAAACATCTTGCACCTACTGTAACTGTGGGAGAGTGCTAGGTGGTACCCCATTTCTCCAAATTTACCTAAAATATGGATAGGGCCAATGAATTTTGGAGATAACTTGTCCCCCTATCCAAATATCCACAATCCCCATCGGGATGAGACTCTAAGGAACACATGGACCCCCTCCTCGAACTTCAAGGTACTCTATCTTCTTTTAACATAAGATTTATACCTTCTATGTGCAGTCCTCATCCGATTCTATTTGATCTGTACCTTCTCAGTGCTTTCATGTACAATCTCTGGACCCATGAGTGCGGACTCCCCTGAATCTATTCATCATAGAGGTGATTTTCATGGTCATCCGTAAAAATCCTAGAATGGTGTAGTTCCAATGGTGGAGTGGTATCTACTGTTGTTCACAAACTCCACCAATGTTATGTGGTCCTACCAACTATGAACAACTTCCATGATTCAAACATGTAGCATCTCCTCAAACACCTAATTAGTCCTCTATATTTGACCATCGACCTAGGGATGTAAAGTCATTATCTAGTGTAGATGAGTCCAGAACATCTCCTATAATATCTTCCATATCCAAGATGTGAAACAAGAATCACATTATGAGATGATCGTCGAAGTCACCCCACGATGTTTCACTATCTCTTTGATGTAGAGGCGTCATAAGCCCTCTACCGAGCCCTTCTCTCTGATGGGTCAGAAGTGAGTTGAATTGGTGAATTGGCCAATGATGACCGAAATAATATTTCATCCTCTAGATGTTCAAAACAATCCCGTCACAAATTCCATTGAGATAACATCCCACATCCACTCTGGTTTTCAGGTGGCTGGGCCAGGGTTACTAAAACATAATTTTCATCCTTCACTTTCTAATAAGTGGGGCACCGTTAAATAAACTCGGCTGCCACTTTCTACATCCTTGTCCACCAGTACTGATGTCAGAGATCTTGGTACATCTTGTCACTCCATGATGTACCACCAAATTGGGGGTTTTGAACTCCCTCAAAACCTCCTCCTGTAATTCCACTTGTTCTATGGCGCATCTTCTGAAAATGTTGACTTTCTCCCCACCTTTCAAATATCCATCAGGGGAATGACCTTTGCACATCTTGGAATGTGTAGTCTCACATGTCTCATCTCCATGTTGTGCCTCCCTGACTCGCAGTAAGAGGGGATGGAAAACTAAAATAGAATAATGAAATATTGTATTCCCACATTCGGTGAATGATATATGAAGTGAGGCTAAATGATCTGAGGCCCCGTTAAGTAAATGTGACCTTGATTTCCTCTTGAGAGCTGCAGCCACCATTTTCCCCTTTCTAGAAGTATATACTATCTTGAATCATAGTCCTGGATGGTCCCTAGATAATGTTGTTATCTCATATTCAGATAATTCAGAGATAATATATAATTGAGACTTTTTTGTAAGAGTAGACAATGAATTGTCCACCCGTAAGTTTGTGTCGCCGCATATTTATTGTCAAGACTACCACTGCCAACTCATTGTCATGAGTCACATAGTTCTTATCATGCGATCTCAATTTTCATGATCCATAATAAGTCTATGCTTTCCCCTACATCAGTACAAAACCAAGCCCAGTTTTTAATGAGTCACAAAACATCGTTTATTTGGTTCCCTCCATTGGCAGCCTCAACATAGGAGAGTTCTTCAAGATTTTACTCACCTAATTAATTCCCTAGTGAAATCTTTTTGTCCATGCGATGGGTTTTCCCATATTCATCAATGTTTCCATGGGTGATTCCACTCAGTATAAGATGGGTATAGGCCTCCTATAGTACCCATCCAACCCATGGAAACTCTAAACCTCATACACTATCCTAGATATATCCCAAGAAAGAACTGCCTCTATCTTCACCGGATCTAATACAAATTAGGCCTCTGAGATGAAGGGTCCCTAAAATTGGACCTCACAATTTCAGAAATGTGACTTTGAGGGCCTCAAATAAACTTGGTTCTCTCGGAGCATATTCAGAACTATCTACAGGTGTGTCGCGCTCTCCTCCACTAACGTTGAGTACACCAAGACGTCATCAATAAATACAATGATGAACCGAACTATATATGGTTGTAAGACCATGTTCACGAGTACCCTGGAAATTGTTGGGTCATTGGACATTCCGAATAACATCACCAAGAACTCATAGTGGCCATACCTACATCTAATGGTTGTCTTCAGTACACCCTCATCCATTACATGAAGCTGATGATAGCTAGAACTAAGGTCTATATTTGAGTATATCCATGCTCCCTTTAGTTGATTGAAGAGGTCATAAATCCTTAGTAGGGGGTAGTTTTTCTTCAGAGTAACCTTGTTTAGGTATCAGAAGTCCTCACATAACCTCAAGCATATATTTTTCTTCTTGGTAACCAACAATGGGGATGCCCATGGTTATTATTTTGGCCTTACAAACCCCTTCTTCCGTAAGTCCTACAACTGTACCCTCAGCTCCTGGAGCCCCGTAGGATCCATCTGATTTTCAGGTGTCAATATTGGTACCATCATGAAGTATATATCAATGTAGTAGTCTATCTATATAAGAGGAGGTTTTCCTATAACATCCTCTATAAGACATCCTCGTACTTTTCCACCACTTTAGGGAAATGAAAACACAAAACATCCCCTACAGACATGTAACAGCCCTAGATTTTATGAAAAATATTCTTTTTAATTTTATTAATGTCTTGTGTTGTACACTACACCAAAAGGAGCTTGCACAACACGCATCCTTGACTTGCCTTGCATTACACGCAATCGCAACCTTCCTCGATAGTGTGTGTAGTACGCAATAACGAGTTTCACTAAACAGCGATATGCTATTAAAACTAGCCGTTATGAATAGTAATAACCACTTTTTGAAATTTTGTAAATTTTATTTTTCAAAATGGATTTCATTTTTGGATTCGGAGTATCGAATTTAGCCTAAGGTGAAATTTTGGTACATTTCGGATAACTTTCATATTCTGATGAATAGTGAAAATTACTAAATTATAATTAAAAACAACTTTTTTAATCGAAATAATTAATAGTGATAAATTATTAATTTGATTGGTTTTAAAGTATATTTAGAATATATTTTTACAATTTAATACAATGTTGGTCATTGGACGTAATTTCACATTTAAACCTGACATAAACAAGTGTCAATCTTTTGATAGATATTGTTTCGTAAAAACACGCTATTTGTTTTAATAGCGGGATTTAATTATAAAATTAATTAATTCAACTTCTATGTTATGAATTTGTTAAAATAGACTTCATTTTTGAATTCGGAATATGAAATATAGCTTAGGATGAAATTTTGGCATTTTTCTGAAAACTTTCAATTTTTGATGAATAGTGAAACCACTAAGTGGTAGGTTAAAAACTGAATTTTGCATAAAACTTAATTTTACCACTTCGGTGAATGGAATTTCGAAAATCCGAGAGACACGGTTAATATCAAGGACTAAAATGTGGTTCAATGAGATGAAAATAATTTTTGGTGAATAGTAACTTTTTACTTTTTTTTACCGCGATTAATAGTAAATAGGGTAACTAAGGGTAAATATGATATTACTATTACCCTAACACATGTCCTAATTCTATTGGACAAGTGTAATTCGACCAAAAACAAACTTAGGAATAAAATATGACCATTTAGGCCCACTTGGATTAGATTAGGACATTTATTATGAATTTATTTAAAGAAGGGTTAAAATAGTTAAAATCAAAGTTTAATAAGTAAATCATTTTTAATATGGGGTTATACATAAGATAAATTCGATTGTAAATATTAATTAGAAAGCTAAAAAGATTTCCTATATGATGGTATTTTATTTGTAATTTTTAGACATCAAATAATTTAATTTATTTATGACAAAACGATGATGCAATAATTATCTTATTAATGAAATATTGACATAATTCATGTTATAAACACCAAAATAAATGTAATTTGAGATTTTTTATGAATTCCACTAATTTTCTAGGTTACTATGATATATTAATGTTGATTTAATAAACTTGGTTCGAACATATAATTCTGTTATGACTTTCACAAAAATCATATATCAAATAGTGTCAAAATTGACACAAAATAGTTTTTAAATCAAATATTATATTATTAATTGTTATTTTATTCCTAAAAATCTAAGGTTCGGCCAAATGACTTAGATAAGTATATATATATTAATAATAAACAATTTGTGGTTCTTTTGGCATGTTATAGTAAGTTTATTAACCATATAGTGAAAGAAAACAAAAAGACACGGTAAAAGTTAAATTATTTAACTTAGAGTTAAATATAATTGATAAGGTTTAAAATAATATCCAAACATGTCTAAATTTGATTGGTTGATGAGATTACAACCCTATCTCATCTAATCTTCGAATATGAGTCATTTTTGGAGGTTTTTAAGTGGGGTTAGATTTATTATAAATTAATATTTTTAAGAATTCCTAAGGTGCCCCTCTCCTCCCTTATAAAAGGGCACCTCCTCCCCCCTCCTCCTCACACCAATTTGAGCACTCAAGCTCGGCCAACCCCTGCCATTTTCCCTTCTCCACTTCCCTAGAATAATCCTAGAGGTCCTGGTCTTCTCCAAAGACCAATCTTAGTTCCTTAAGTGGAGGATTCAAAAAGGCGTTCCAAAGAAGAGGTAATATCCATTACCGATCTTTTCAATTTCTTTCTTCTTCAACTTCTTCTTATTTAGTTGCTTCATGATAAAGTAATAACATCAGTATTACTTACATACTGATATGTTATTATAAATATGAAACAACCCTAATTCACCTTCTATCCATCCTACGGAAAAATGAAATCACCGCGCGTGCGTACGTACGGAATACCGTCTCCACGCCGTGGTGTAATCTATTTTCCACCATCACCTTACAAGGATGGGTATAATGGTGTAATCAGTAACTATATATGATTATTATTAAGTAATATTGATACTGAAATAATATATATATATACTCCAATACAATTCCACGATCATAGGAACGATATCATCACTCGTGCGTACGTACGGAATACCGTCTCCACGATGTGATGCGACTCGTTCTACATGATCTTCATTTCATAATGATTATATAAATGAATTGAATGAATGAATATGGTATATACTACACTAATACCATTCTGGAAATGAATTATCTATAACCTAAAGATAAGAATAAGAATTTATTCGACAAAACACGCATAAGAACAAAAAGTTATAAAGACCCGAGTAACAAGTAACAATGAAATATTACTAACAAGAAGCTAATAATATGACCATATATGATCTCATATCAATATGTATGATTCTGGAATAAGTCAATAACATTATTTAAACCGTTATACAGGAGATTCGGACACGAACAAAGCAAATCGGACCTAAGGTAAGGGAAATATCACAATCTCATTTTTATCCGAGATTGTTTATTCGTATGTATTTACTGGGGTGTAGTTTATCATCCACATCCATGTTCCCCCAATATGTAATATTATTTCCATCCACCTACAATTGTTTAAATCCAATTTTACCCTTCTATGAGTTTTTAGTAAAGGATATGAAAGGAATCTTTTTTCGTTTTTCGTACGAGGTACTTTTTGACTTTTCCGAAAAAAGTACGAAGAATGTTTTTTTTTAACCTATACAGCACGAACGGATTTATACTGTTTTATAAAGCCTTATTTTCATGAAGCTTCCTCTGAAATATTTCATGACTATTTTCAATAAAATCTCTTCCTTTTAAAATTGCATGATGTTTTGTGAAAAGAAATTGATTTTGAAGAAGAAAGGATATTTTCCTCAAGAATTCAATTCAGGTGTTTTATCAAAATTATTTTCCATATAAGATAATAAAGGGTTCTGTTTCTATCCATATTTTTACATTGATTTGACTATGTTGTGATGAAATTATGTTTATGAATTCCTTTATCTTATATGAATGGTTTTATGATGTCATGTTGTTTACGAATCCCATTTTTATTACATGGGTTATGCAATGAAGTATGATTTATGATTTTGTGGCACACATAAGAAAGGATTCATTAAGAGATTGGTGGGACCTATATCTCCCTCCAATGCATTGGGTAAAGATTTCATATCTCATGAGATAGACATGGCTGGAACGGAAGGTTATTTCGGTTCAGTGATACAGGACTGAAACGAGGAGTGAACTCGGTTCAGAAAGGGACTTTGTCCACTAAGATAGTCTTGGCAATGAGTCATGACTAACAAGAAATGATTTTCCATGATTATGTGTGCATGCCACAAAGTTTCAAGTTTCATGTTATGATTATGGGGATCTCATTTTCACTTCTATGATTTGTTCCATGTTAAGATATTATGATCTCTTTTGCAGGTTGTGATTTTCAAAAAGATATGATATGATTTTTATTTCTTTTGTATACCCTTACTGAGCATTTGAGCTCACCCTTTTATGTTTTCTTTTCCCCAGGATATAAAGAAAGGTTTTAGGTAAAAAAAATGGAAGATCTTTACGGGAGATATTGAAGATCTTTCACCAGGATTAGAAGATTATGTTCCGAGTTTCCAAAGACACTAAACTATTACGATCCTTTAGTGTGTGTTTTTGTTATGTACTAAGTATTCCGCAAATGTAATGTAATGTCCATGTACGTCAGGATACGGGTCTCTACAGTTGGTATCAGAGGAAAGGTTTAGTCAACCTTTGGAAACTAGGATGCGAAAACGTTAGTGAGATCCCTAGAGATATTTCTAAGGTATGTCTAGGGATGTCCCTAGGGATAAGTATACGTATAGGTTATAGTAATAGAATTACGCTAACGATCATAGAATTAAACCTAAGATGTTGGATATTGAAGGTACTCCCCCTTTATTATGTTTTTTTCCCTAGCATGATTTTTGCCTCTCACACTATTCTTTTTGGGTTTTAGACGATGACTGGAACCCGAAGGAACCGTGTTGATCAATGCAATGGACAATGCAATGATTTCCCTCCTGAACAAACAAATGTTATGGGAGATGGAGTGCAAAATCTTATTGCTATACTTACACAAGCTATGAATCATTCTGGACTTCCAAATGAGCAGAGAAGGGAACAATATTCTATTGAGTCCTTCATGAGGCAACGTCCACCTTCTTTCAGTGGGACTTCCGATCCACTTGTTGCTGAACAATGGATCAGTACCACTGAAAAGATATTTTCAGTTCTTCAATGTTCTGAACATGATAAAGTCATCTTATCAGTATATCGTTTGGAAGGTGAAGCTGATCAATGGTGTAATCTTATCAAGAATACGAGGCCAAGGGATGAAATTGAGTCCATGGAATGGGACGAGTTCAAGAACTTGTTTTTCAGTAAGTACTTCCCTCGTATTCTTCGAACAAAGATGGAAAAGGAGTTTATTGAGCTGAAGCAGAAGGATGATGAATCTGTTGGTATATATGAAGCGAATTTTACAAGACTTGCAAGGTATGCATCTGGCATTATCATCCAACCTGAAAGTAAAGTTGATCGATTTTTCAGTGGCTTAAAACCAAGTCTTCGAAGGGCATTAGCTATAAGAGACTTCAGTACCTATGAAGAAATTGTGCGTTGTGCTATCAAGGTAGAAATGGAAGTTGGTGTTACATATCCATCTCATGGTTTTGACAAGAAACGAAAGATGGAGTTCAAGGAGAAATCTCATAATAATGGTGAAAAGAAGATGAATGTTTCCTTATGCACAAAGTGTGGAAAGAAGCATGGTGGAGATTGTCTTAAAGGAACTAGAAAATGTTTTAAGTGTGGAAAAGAAGGTCATCGAGTAGCTGAGTGTCGAAGTAATGGAAAAAGGGTTTCTAATGATGTGAATAAAGCAAACACTGCAAAGAACGCACCGCCAACACTTCAATGCTTCAAGTGCAAGGAAATAGGGCATTATGCTAATAATTGCCCTAATCCAAGGGTTAGTGATGATCAACATGAGCAACCACTGAAGGCAAAGGACAAAGGGAAATCACATGCGATCACTATTGGCAATGTTGAATATGATAACGATGTGGTGGAATGATTAAGTGTTTATGTAATGGGATTCCAAAATAATGTTGTATCATGGAGTATTGGAATATTTATGTATTGGTTTAATGTGGTATTCAAAGTGATTGAGATATTTTTGGAAATAAGATGATATGCGCATAATGAAGGGAAAATAAGAAAATGAAATGTTTAACAATATTCATGAGCTCATGATTGATATAAGGACTAAGTGATATCATGGATTGAGTATATAGAATTTTGAGGATTTTGGTATGTGGAAAGTGTTAACTTTTAACTGCATTCATGTTTTCACTAAGGTATTCAAGAGAATACATGATTAAGGACTTTGAATGTTTAGAATGTGACCAACAAAACATATCTTATGATATGTGGGGATCAACGATAGTATTAAATCTCTGGTAATCGTTTTCACTATATTATGAGAGTGGACTGCAGTATTATGGATAAGCCTGAAGATTGAAATGGATTATGTTGGACATAAGTGAGTATTGTTTAAGGATCGAAGTTTTCTCGATATTATTGATGGGATGTTATAGTAATATAGTTTTAGAAAAAGGACAACCTGCAGGACGGGCGACAACCCATCGCTTCGGACAAGGCTGTAGGAATCGAACCCACAACCGAAGTGCGATTGGCCTTTATCGCCTACCACTGACCTACAGGAAGTCCCTATTTAGTAGAAACTAGTTTTATTATATTAAGCAGTATGATATATGAAGTATAAGTCCATTTTAGGAACCATATATGATTAATCTCACTATAGATCGATTTATGCATATAATTTTTGCTAACCTTTTGTTTGAGACAGATGGAATGACCCGTCATTCTATCACATTATCTGCTAACACTTCACGAATAACAAATTCAACTTCATTTATTTAAGAGATGAAGTGGAAATTGTTCAAGGCACGAACAACAGTGAGATTGTACCAAAATAAAGTAAGTATTTATTCTAATTCAAATTTTCAACTTTAAGGAAATGATCTTGAAAACCAAAAATGTTGTCCTAGTGATCTTATACCTGAGGAATCAGATGGTACCTTATATCATCAAAAATTTATGGATTTGTGATTTTTGGCTTTTCCATAGCCATGTTCTCTACCACTCTCCATCAGAACATGATGGTTAGATTTTTCTTCCATATCCATATTTTTACCTATGTGGAAACCCAACAATTAGTTTATTTGGGTAATCGTTACATTTCATACTTTAGTTTTTAAAGCCAAGTTTTGGTATTCCTTTTTACGATGTGGGAAACTTTTGAATAGAAAACCATTTATAACCCCGACGAATTTCGAGGGCGAAATTCATTTTAAGGGGGGTAGAATGTAACAGCCCAAGATTTTATGAAAAATATTCTTTTTAATTTTATTAATGTCATGTGTTGTACGCTACACCAAAAGGAGCTTGCACAACACGCATCCTTGACTTGCCTTGCACTACACGCAATCGCAACCTTCCTCGATAGTGTGTGTAGTACGCAATAACGAGTTTCACTAAACAGCGATATGCTATTAAAACTAGCCGTTATGAATAGTAATAACCACTTTTTGAAATTTTGTAAATTTTATTTTTAAAAATGGATTTCATTTTTGTATTCGGAGTATCGAATTTAGCCTAAGGTGAAATTTTGGTACATTTCGGATAACTTTCATATTCTGATGAATAGTGAAAATTACTAAATTATAATTAAAAAAAACTTTTTTAATCGAAATAATTAATAGTGATAAATTATTAATTTGAGTGGTTTTAAAGTATATTTAGAATATATTTTTACAATTTAATACAATGTTGGTCATTGGACGTAATTTCAAATTTAAACCTGACATAAACAAGTGTCAATCTTTTGATAGATGTTGTTTCGTAAAAACACGCTATTTGTTTTAATAGCGGGATTTAATTATAAAATTAATTAATTCAACTTCTATGTTATGAATTTGTTAAAATAGACTTCATTTTTGAATTCGGAATATGAAATATAGCTTAGGATGAAATTTTGGCATTTTTCTGAAAACTTTCAATTTTTGATAAATAGTGAAACCACTAAGTGGTAGGTTAAAAACTGAATTTTGCATAAAACTTAATTTTACCACTTCGGTGAATGGAATTTCGAAAATCCGAGAGACACGGTTAATATCAAGGACTAAAATGTGGTTCAATGAGATGAAAATAATTTTTGGTGAATAGTAACTTTTTACTTTTTTTTACCGCGATTAATAGTAAATAGGGTAACTAAGGGTAAATATGATATTACTATTACCCTAACACATGTCCTAATTCTATTGGACAAGTGTAATTCGACCAAAAACAAACTTAGGAATAAAATATGACCATTTAGGCCCACTTGGATTAGATTAGGACATTTATTATGAATTTATTTAAAGAAGGGTTAAAATAGTTAAAATCAAAGTTTAATAAGTAAATCATTTTTAATATGGGGTTATACATAAGATAAATTCGATTGTAAATATTAATTAGAAAGCTAAAAAGATTTCCTATATGATGGTATTTTATTTGTAATTTTTAGACATCATATAATTTAATTTATTTATGACACAACGATGATGCAGTACTTATCTTATTAATGAAATATTGACATAATTCATGTTATAAACACCAAAATAAATGTAATTTGAGATTTTTTATGAATTCCACTAATTTTCTAGGTTACTATGATATATTAATGTTGATTTAATAAACTTGGTTCGAACATATAATTCTGTTATGACTTTCACAAAAATCATATATCAAATAGTGTCAAAATTGACACAAAATAGTTTTTAAATCAAATATTATATTATTAATTGTTATTTTATTCCTAAAAATCTAAGGTTCGGCCAAATGACTTATATAAGTATATATATATTAATAATAAACAATTTGTGGTTCGTTTGGCATGTTATAGTAAGTTTATTAACCATATAGTGAAAGAAAACAAAAAGACACGGTAAAAGTTAAATTATTTAACTTAGAGTTAAATATAATTGATAAGGTTTAAAATAATATCCAAACATGTCTAAATTTGATTGGTTGATGAGATTACAACCCTATCTCATCTAATCTTCGAATATGAGTCATTTTTGGAGGTTTTTAAGTGGGGTTAGATTTATTATAAATTAATATTTTTAAGAATTCCTAAGGTGCCCCTCTCCTCCCTTATAAAAGGGCACCTCCTCCCCCCTCCTCCTCACACCAATTTGAGCACTCAAGCTCGGCAAACCCCTGCCATTTTCCCTTCTCCACTTCCCTAGAATAATCCTAGAGGTCCTGGTCTTCTCCAAAGACCAATCTTAGTTCCTTAAGTGGAGGATTCAAAAAGGCGTTCCAAAGAAGAGGTAATATCCATTACCGATCTTTTCAATTTCTTTCTTCTTCAACTTCTTCTTATTTAGTTGTTTCATGATAAAGTAATAACATCAGTATTACTTACATACTGATATGTTATTATAAATATGAAACAACCCTAATTCACCTTCTATCCATCCTACGGAAAAATGAAATCACCGCGCGTGCGTACGTACGGAATACCGTCTCCACGCCGTGGTGTAATCTATTTTCCACCATCACCTTACAAGGATGGGTATAATGGTGTAATCAGTAACTATATATGATTATTATTAAGTAATATTGATACTGAAATAATATATATATATACTCCAATACAATTCCACGATCATAGGAACGATATCATCACTCGTGCGTACGTACGGAATACCGTCTCCACGATGTGATGCGACTCGTTCTACATGATCTTCATTTCATAATGATTATATAAATGAATTGAATGAATGAATATGGTATATACTACACTAATACCATTCTGGAAATGAATTATCTATAACCTAAAGATATGAATAAGAATTTATTCGACAAAACACGCATAAGAACAAAAAGTTATAAAGACCCGAGTAACAAGTAACAATGAAATATTACTAACAAGAAGCTAATAATATGACCATATATGATCTCATATCAATATGTATGATTCTGGAATAAGTCAATAACATTATTTAAACCATTATACAGGAGATTCGGACACGAACAAAGCAAATCGGACCTAAGGTAAGGGAAATATCACAATCTCATTTTTATCCGAGATTGTTTATTCGTATGTATTTACTGGGGTGTATTTTATCATCCACATCCATGTTCCCTCAATATGTAATATTATTTCCATCCACCTACAATTGTTTAAATCCAATTTTACCCTTCTATGAGTTTTTAGTAAAGGATATGAAAGGAATCTTTTTTCGTTTTTCGTACGAGGTACTTTTTGACTTTTCCGAAAAAAGTACGAAGAATGTTTTTTTTTAACTTATACAGCACGAACGGATTTATACTGTTTTATAAAGCCTTATTTTCATGAAGCTTCCTCTGAAATATTTCATGACTATTTTCAATAAAATCTCTTCCTTTTAAAATTGCATGATGTTTTGTGAAAAGAAATTGATTTTGAAGAAGAAAGGATATTTTCCTCAAGAATTCAATTCAGGTGTTTTATCAAAATTATTTTCCATATAAGATAATAAAGGGTTCTGTTTCTATCCATATTTTTACATTGATTTGACTATGTTGTGATGAAATTATGTTTATGAATTCCTTTATCTTATATGAATGGTTTTATGATGTCATGTTGTTTAAGAATCCCATTTTTATTACATGGTTTATGCAATGATGTATGATTTATGATTTTGTGGCACACATAAGAAAGGATTCATTAAGAGATGGGTGGGACCTATATCTCCCTCCAATGCATTGGGTAAAGATTTCATATCTCATGAGATAGACATGGCTGGAACGGAAGGTTATTTCG
Organism: Viscum album; assembly: GCA_963277665.1. NCBI lineage: Eukaryota > Viridiplantae > Streptophyta > Magnoliopsida > Santalales > Viscaceae > Viscum > Viscum album. Next base: position 2,041,876,289 of record OY728126.1, on the reverse strand, counting down.
GTTCAGTGATACAGGACTGAAACGAGGAGTGAACTCGGTTCAGAAAGGGACTTTGTCCACTAAGATAGTCTTGGCAATGAGTCATGACTAACAAGAAATGATTTTCCATGATTATGTGTGCATGCCACAAAGTTTCAAGTTTCATGTTATGATTATGGGGATCTCATTTTCACTTCTATGATTTGTTCCATGTTAAGATATTATGATCTCTTTTGCAGGTTGTGATTTTCAAAAAGATATGATATGATTTTTATTTCTTTTGTATACCCTTACTGAGCATTTGAGCTCACCCTTTTATGTTTTCTTTTCCCCAGGATATAAAGAAAGGTTTTAGGTTAAAAAAAATGGAAGATCTTTACGAGAGATATTGAAGATCTTTCACCAGGATTAGAAGATTATGTTCCGAGTTTCCAAAGACACTAAACTATTACGATCCTTTAGTGTGTGTTTTTGTTATGTACTAAGTATTCCGCAAATGTAATGTAATGTCCATGTACGTCAGGATACGGGTCTCTACAAGACATCCACTGGATATATCTGTTAAGCGAAAGTACATTCATCCATAATTTTTCTCTCTAGCACCAAAGCATAATTAAGAATTCATAGATGAATTGTTTTGGTTTGGATTTCCATAAACACCTCTCTTTCAGAGTTCCAAGCACTAATGAAATGGTTGTAATTTATTCATCAAGTACCTATAAAGGTTGGTATGCCTTGATGAATAACTGTCTACTAACATGTCGTTCTACCGAAGTAGTATAATATCTTAGCTATTCATAAACCTTATCTTTTATGGAAAGACCCCTTCTCTATGAAAGGTTCTCAACATCTGACCATGGAAAAGTCACCTCATCATATGATCAGGTAATCTAAGACCCCCCATCACCCTATTGAGCCACATAGAAAGGTCACTGCCAGGACCACCATTTGATCTAATGGTGCCCTGAATAGATGGAAATCCTGGCCACCAACTCAAGCTAGTACTTAGCCACCTGTGAGTTGAGATCACCTTGTAAATTGAGAGTCCTTTGTCGCTAAAACACATGATATGCACTCAGCCTATGAATCTTGTTAGCTTATACATTGAGTAGTGCGTGTTACTCCACATGTGATGGAATATCTGCTACACTACCCTGTTGTGATGTATCTTGTAAAAACCCATGTAACCATTTTGTCACCCTGCAGATCATCCTCATGATTGTAAGAACCTGGATCTCTTTTCTGGAATGTTTTTCCTTTTTCTGGAGTTTTTGAGAAAAATGTATTTTCTAGAAATTTCAGAAGTACACGCCATGAACTTTCTGAGTACATGTCGTGTACACTTCCTAGCTCGAAGCCGTGTGTTGGTCGTGCCCAGGCCACACACATGGTGTGTAAGGCTGAGGTGGAGGCCAGTATTTCCGAGTATAGAAAAATTTGAAGAACACATTGTGTACTTTCTTTTTTTCCATTAAACAGACTAGGGTTGTGTCTAACCCCCCATATCCATCTTATTCTTCAGTTTTCGACCATCCAAGAGAGACCGTACGACTGGATCTTCGACGGAGTCCTACCTCGCCATCCGTTCTCCGATTCATGCATGGTTAGTTGCGTTGGAATCGTAGCAGTGAGTTCTTCCTTCTGCTCTAGCCTGGTTTCTTGATTCCTCCTCCTTTTCAAGTTATCATGGGATGAACGTTTTGTGAGTTTTCTCAGATCTACGTCGTTCTAAGGGGAATCTGTCATCGAGGTTCACGTATATCGATATCCTAGGATCGAGGTAGGCGGTTTGTGTCTTTCTGTAGAAAGTTGATGAATATTTTGTACAATTTCCCCCAATACCCTTGAATGGGGTGTTGCTTCCATCCTGTTTTTCCTTTGTTACGTGCCTGCTTTTCTTGATTGCTTTAGTAGAGGTTATTACTTGTGATTAGAGTAATTCATTGTGCTTAGATTTCTTTGCAAAGCTTGTTCTTCCTGTTTGACGTTTTTCCAGTTTTCATGCCAAGTTGTAGGATTGTGGACTGTTGTTTTATTGTTGTTGTTGAGACTTAGTTGATAGCCATGTAGTTCTTGAGGTTTACTTGGACGATATACACGCGCTGAGAATGTTTAGTTATACTCAAGACTGTGAGAACCTAGAGTAGTAGACCAAAGTGAGAATTGACGGAAGGGCTTCTCCATAGTGTCTTTTTAATCACTATGTGAGACCAAGGGGAGAATTGCCGAAAGGGCTTCTCCAGAGTGTCTTTAACTATGAAGCGGGCCACATGGGGGAATTGACGTTGAGTGCTTCACCAAAGAGCCTTTAGAACGATAGGAGACTATAGGGGGAATTGACGGTGAGTGCTTCCCCAGAGAGTCTGCTTAATTTACGTAGCTAAACCAGAGGGGTGAGACTGTGTGTGCCTCCCAAAGGGTTGCTAGTACTTAGAGGTTGAACCATAGGGGTTAGACTGAGAGAGCTACCTAGAGGTTTACCTGTTTTCTTCTTGTTGTTGACTGCTTACCTGTGTGCTTACTTGTTAGAACTGTGGATTGTAGCAGCTTGATTTTTCCTGTTTACTGCTTCTTGTATATTTACTTCCATGTATTCATTGACTGTTAGGAAAAATCTTTAGGTGATTTCCTACTGGGATTGTATCTCACACCCTATTTGGGCCATGATTTTGGGATTAGGAAGACTATCTTTCTGCAGGTATAGATAAGGGAAACCACCCTTCTACTTCAAGATCTTGATTGCACCAGGAGCTGGGGAGCATCAGACCGAGCCGTGGATCACGATGTTGAGGAGATTGTTTTGTTTTTATTTTGCACATGGTTTTAGTTGTATTCCAGCATGTTGTTGTGTTTGCTGCTTTCCATAGATACTTGTACCTGCTGCATTATTATCATCATTGTTATATATCTTCATCGCTTCCACTATTTGGTTTATGTTGTTATGCATGTTGGTTGCTTCTTCCGTTGTTTCGTGTAGTTTTATTACCTTGTATACCTTACCGAATGAGGGCATAGTTTCCCCACCGACTCACCAAGGCCCTCACTGCTAGTCGGAAGCCTCTGGCATTTGGGGAAACACGCTTGAGGTCATGTGGAGAACCGGGTACGGGGAACCAGTGGAGGGGCTCCGGACTCCGGACGTTACAAAGTGCTATCAGATGAGTTCTTTTCTCTTGCTTTACTATTTGGAGACTTTATCCAGGGATAGGATGGATTCGGTACTTGGCATTAATCTATGATCAGGATTTTCTAACCCGTGTACATGGAAAATCCATACTACCTAGTTAATTGCAGTTGCTGGTTTTGAGATTTTATGGTTGGTATGTTTTCTCCTAGAGAGATTCGTATGACTTGTTTGATTATTGTTTTGATATTTTGGTTCTATTTCTATCGCAACCCGATTAGATGAGGGTATTCTATCTCATGTATCATATATGAACTTATAGAAATCACATGTCATGCATTCTTGCCATGCCATCTAGGGTGCATTAGCGATTGCATGCTGTTGTGATAGGCTCTGTGTAGATAATGCATGTTGTTGTTATAGATGCTTGAAAGATTCTATGCTGTTATGCTGGAAAACTATTTGACTTGTTCATTTCTTAATAATGAACGCCAAATTTTAGTTTTTGAGGTCTTATGGGCCCTCAAGGATCGGAAATTGGCATCTTTTCCCATGTTTTTAGTGTTTTTAGAATTATGTGTAGTTTCTGAGCTATTGTCCAGAAAAACCCAGAATACACAGCGTGTCCTTTTTAGATACATGCCCTGTAGTTTTTAGGCCATGTCACTGACCGTGTGAGCAGAACACGGTGTTGTGGGAGTAACTTCAGGAACACGCCCTGTACCATTGGTACATGTCGTGTGAGTTCAGAGCCGTGTACCCGGCCGTGTCACAAACAACACGGGTTGGGGAAGCTCGGGTAGAACACATTGTTTCCATTGGGAACATGCCGTGTAGTCTTTTACAAGTACCCGGCCGTGTCACGAACAACATGGTCTGCAGTTACCTTCCTTTCCACATGCCGTGTTTGTTCGGAACACGTCGTGTAGTCTTTCCCAGGTACCCGGCCGTGTCACGAACAACACGGGATGGTGTCGGCTTCGCCTATGCACGCCGTGCCTGTTCAGAGCACGTCGTGTAAGGTCCAGCTGTGTAGAAGGCCGTTTACTCAACAACACGGACCACTGAAGCCTTGTCTAGTACACGCCGTGTTTTTTTCAAACACGCCGTGTAGTATCTGGTTGAGTCAGACCGTGTGGGTTAGCTGTGTAAGGAGACTCGGGCAGGGGAACCGTTTTCAAGTACATTCCGTGTGTGGGTTCAATATGCCGTGTAGTTTGAAGGGTACATGACTTATAGGGCAGGAATACACGCCCATGTCAGTGGTTGAAGAAGACACGCTGTGTAGTTTTATACACGCTGTGTAGTCGTGTTTTGCAATCTTGTGTGTTTTTCTTCCCATGTTCCCGTTTTGTACTCTTGTGTTCCTTGTCCTTATTTTCATAATCTAAGGTGTGCTTTTGATATTTTAGAGATACGCCTCTAAGACGTCCTCCGGTCGTACGTCTATCGTTAGGCAGTGATGAGACTCCAGACAAGGCTGATCAGGGACTTCCTGTCGATCCCCCAGCCGAGAAAGCCTTGGCACCGGTTGTTATACCAGTTGCGGGCGCTGATGCGCAGTTCAGGGAGGGTTTCATGAGGATGGCTACAACACAGTCTCGAAAGAAGTATTATTATAATAAGAGGAGATGACCTTTGAAGTTCGAGGTCTGTGATCAGGCATTCCTACATGTCACACCGAGGTTGGGACACAAGAGGATTCAGAGACAGGGTAAACATTCACCGCGATACGTCGGGCCGTTTCAGGTTTTTGAAAGAGTGGGGCTGGTCGCCTATTGGTTGTATCTACATCTGAGGTATTAGGCCATGCACGACGTCTTCCACGTCTCTCAGCTCAGACGTTACTTTTTAGACCCGTCTCATGCCGTTCAGCCCGAGGAAGTTGAGCTGGAAGCCGATGCGTCATTCGAGGAGCATCCTATCCGGATTTTCAATCGTAGTGAGAAGGTTCTCCACGGGCGGACTGTTCCTTTGGTATTAGTATTATGGAAGCACGGGTGAGTACAGGACGAGACTGGGTAGAGGGAGGCCGATGTACAATCGTAGTGGCCGGAGCTGTTTGGGGATTCTTCTTCTCCACCTCGTTAGGGAAATTCGGGGACAAATTTCTTTAAGGGGGGAAGTTTTTAAGAACCTGGATCTCTTTTCAATTATGTTTTTCCTTTTTCTAGAGTTTTTGTGAAACATAAATTTTTAAAAAATTTCATAAGTACACGCCGTGTAATTTCTGAGTACACGCCGCGTACTCTTCCCGGCTCGAAGCCGTGTGTTGGCCATGCCCGGGCCATACACACGGTGTGTATGGCTGAGGTGGAGGCCGGTATTTCAGGGTACAGAAAATTTTGAAGTACACGTCGTGTACTCTAGAATTACACGCCCTGTAATTCCTTTTTTCATTAAACTGACCGGGGTCGCGTCTAACCCCCTTATCTATCTTCTTCTTCAGTTTTCGACCGCCCGAGAGAGACCGTACGGCCGGATCTTCGACGAAGTCCTACCTCGTCGTCTGTTCTCCGATTCGAGCATGGTCAGTTGCATTGGAATCACACCGGTGAGTTCTTCCTTATGCTCTAGCCTCGTTTCTTGATTCCTCACCCTTTCCATGTTATCATGGGATGAACGTTTTGAGTGTTTTCTCAAATCTATGTCGTTCTAAGGGTAATCTGTCATCGAGGATCATGTATATCAATCTCCTAGGATCGAGGTAGTTGGTTTGTGCCTTTCCATAGAAATTTGATGAATATTTAGTGCAATTTCCACCAATACCCTTGATCGGGGTATTGTGTGTTTCCTATTTTTCCCTTATTACTTTACTTATTTTCTTGATTTCTTTAGTAGAGGTTATTTCTTGTCATTAGAGTAATTCATTGTGCTCAGATTGCTTTTCCATGCTTGTTCTACCTTTTTGATGTTTTTCCAGTTTCCATACCTAGTTGTAGGATTGTGGACTGTTGTTTTATTATTGATGTTGAGCCTTAGTTGATAGCCACATAGTTCTTGAGGTTTACATGGACGATATACATGGGATGAGCATGTTTAGTTATACTCAGGACTATGAGAACCTAGAGTAGTAGACCAAAGGGAGAATTGACGGAAGGGCTTCTCCAAAGTGTCTTGTTAATCACGATGCGGGACCAAGGGGGGAATTGAAGGAAGGGCTTCTCCAGAGTGTCTTTAACTACAACGCAGGCCACAGGGGGAATTGATGTTGAGTGCTTCCCCAGAGAGCCTTTACCACGATATGAGACTATAGGGGGAATTGATGGTGAGTGCTTCCCCAGAGATTATGCTTAATTTACGTAGCTAAACCAGAGGGTTGAGACTATGTGTGCCTCCCAGAGGGTTGCTAGTACTTAGAGGTTAAACCATAGGGGTTAGAATGAGAGAGTTACCCATAGGGTTACCTATTTTCTTCTTGTTGTTGATTTCTTACTTGTGTGCTTACTTGTTAGAACTGTGGATTGTAGCTGCTTGTGATTTCCTGTTTACTGCTCCTTGTTTATTTACTGCCATATATTTATTGACTGTTAGGCACAAATCATTGGGTGATTGCCTACTGGGATTGTATCTCACACACTGTTTGGGGATGCTTTTGGGCCCATGCAGACTATGTTGATGCAGGTATAGATAAGGGAAAGCTCCCTTCTACTTCAGGATCATGATTGCACCAGGAGCTAGGGAGCATGGGACCGAGCCGTGGCACACGATGCTGAAGAGATTGTTTTGTTTTCTGTTGCACTTGGTTTCAGTTGTATTCTAGCACGTTGTTGTGTTTGCTGCTTTCCATAGATACTTGTGCCCGCTGCATTATTATCATCATTGTTATATATCTGCATCACTTCTGTTGTTTGGTTTCTGTTGTTATGCATGTTGGTTGCTTCTTCCGCAATTTATTGTAGTTTTATTACCTTGTATACCTTACCAAATGAGGGAATAGTTTCCCCACTGACTCAACAAGGCCCTCGCTGTTAGTCGGCAGCCTCTGGCATTCGGGGAAACGCGCATGAGGTCATGTGGCGAACCGGGTATGGGGCCCTAGTAGAGGGGCTTCAGACTCGGGACGTTACAATGATCTCACAATGGAATCCAAACAGGCTGTCTACTAGGAATCACCATGAAACAAAACAAGATGTACCACATTTAATTGAGTATACATGGTGAGATGACTCAAGAATGACAAGGAAAACGCAACCAATTCTTATATGATACATCTACTATTTTTTCATACAATTAGTGTTTTCATGTACTGATTCAAAAATCATAATTAAGGGTCCCGATTTATGGACACCATAGCCACCACACCAAAACTGGATTCCTTGGCCTAAAAGTCGAACTTGAAACAATTAATTTTTTTTCCTAAACCAAACTCTTAGACTCTGGGTTCTTAAGGTTGAACCGACTTCCTATGACGCACCTTTGTATCAACCCATCCCTCGGGGCCTGCACTGTGACTACTCGAATCCCGTCTCCCAATGGCCCGAGATTGGAAACATGCATTGATGACATTATCCTACAAGCGGGGGGGGGGTATTTTTCGGAATACATATATGCACGCACACAGACAACCACATCCCAAAATTATGGAAAGGAAAATATGCAGGCCACTAAAACAACCACATAGTAAAAGAACAAGCTATAATTCAAATGGTCCTGAACCCAAACCCAACAAAAGAAAAACTAAAAATATAAATGTACTAAATATATCAGAAAAATTAATCTGCAGGAGAACCCCACCTAAAGGATAGGCAAGGAGTGGCTGCAAAAATCTATAGAAGTATGTCATGCATATCATATCTCACTAGGTACCAGGCCACCAAGGCCTCTATCTATGTGTTTTCAATATTCACCATACATTACACGTGTGGGTGGAGCCCATGTAGGGTTGAGTTACACAATACTCAGTAATGAACCTAAAACACAAGGAAAAGACCACAAAATAATGTACACATAAGTTACTGTCAGATCCTGCATGTATAATATAAATAATGGAAGGTAAGAACATTAGTCGTAACACGGAACAACATTTACTACTGAGGTGTTCATCCCTAATGAGTACCATGGGTCTGCTTGGTCAATAAGAGCCTATCCACAATGTTGGCCAATCAGGTCACCAAGATCTTCTTCTTACCTAGTCCATTATAACTGGGTCATAGAGAGGCGATAATAGAAGTTCCACATAGGGTCGTTTATTGTGGGTCCACATAGGGGTCCTTATACTTGGTTCACAAAGAGCCACTACTAGCTGGTCCACAAACAACCGCTTATCATCTAGGAATGTGTGGTCACTTAGAATCCCACTTCAGTGGTCCTTATGTCTCAGCGGGTTGCAAGATTCCCGCATGTAGCGCGCTTGATTCTAAGAGAGTCTAATCCTAAAGATATTCATTATTTAAAAGTCCATTAAATCCTCCTTACAGAACTCAAATATAATCTCCTCGCTGCGAGGATTCCAATTCCACAAACGGATCACCAATCGAGCATACGGTTTGGATGTTATGACCAGTTTTTCAAAAAGGGGTTGGTCGGATCCAAGTCTGATCTGACCTGGTATGACCAATCCTAACTGACCCTGCATGTTAGGCTATGGTCCAGCCTACTATATCGTGGGTCCAGACCAATGGGTGGACCAGCTTAAATTGGGCGGGGATACCCTTCTCCAGCACAGACCCCCACTAGTTTCTGGCTTGCGCCACTACGCAACCGGTCGTGGCTAGACTCCCTTTTCTAGCTTTTAGTCCCTATTGGACTTTGTGCCCACTGATCGCTATGACCTACTGATGCAAGCCATTTCTGCCTCCCTCAATCCATTAGCCTACGTTCGAGCAACCCCTAATACACCTCCATGGACCCAATTGGTCACAGCCTCCCCACCCTGGCGCATTTCTACCCACCCACAGCCGCCACCTCTGTCCATTAGGTCCTCTCTAATAGTCTGATTCCAAAACCGTCTGTGTCTCCAGGCTCCTTGGGGCATCACCATCACTGTATCATTCTCCTCACCATCAATTCGGAGGTTCAATCATGATGAACACAATAATTCTAATGGAGGACTGGCTTGGGGCTTGTTCTTGTCAGCCCGCACCCTCCGCGTTATATATTTTTTTAAACAACATGTGGATGGTTTAAGAATATATCATGGAATACCCCAATGCAAAACAGCAAGATCAAGAAATCCTCTAGAATGATCAAGGACCTTAGGATCAACCTGTTTTGTGGGTTGATCCGCATTCATTATTTATAAATAAGAATGGATAAAATCAAATTTAAAAAATTGAACCAATAACTGTATAAATTTTGATTGGAGGGAAGGATTTTCACTAGTGGGGATCCGTTCACAATGTTCCACAATCCGACGTCAATGGATGGATCTCTGGAGAAAAAAGGGAAGTGATCGAAGCAATTTTCATTCAATGATCTTCAGTCCCCAGTCCATTCACCTGGGGTGTCATCATCACTTTCTGATTCACCAGTGTTTGTTGTTTGAGAGAATTCGTTCATTCTTCGTTAGAAGAATTACATAACTCGATCTGTTCTTCAACATCGTTATCTCATTAAAATTGAAAATGTGTCATAGTGTTTCTATTATCCTGAGCATCTGCACATTTACACTATTTCATTTTTAAAAAAACATTTCAATTTTTCTTCGATTAAATAGTAATTATGTTGTTTCATTAATAGAATGAAATATTCTATTTTTCATTTCTTTGGATAAAAAAAAATTTATAAAATAATTTTTTTTATGTTTTTTTCTTTTTTCTTAAACCGTCTGAACAATAAATTTTTCTGTTGACTTGCGCCATTCAAGGTTACATCCATTCTTAAGATGTGTCCTAATTCCAGAAGCAATGGTTCCCTCTAATTTTCAATCCAAGAACCCATTTAGAAGTTTTCAAAACTACATTTATGCACTATTTTAATTAGTTTAAAAAACATCAATACTATACTCTGAACTCACTGGGCCCCAGTATCAGGTGTCCTCTGAGCATCTGTTCTGAAAATAATCCCATATATTTTTTAAAAAAATTCAACGAATTCAAGGAAAATAAAAAAATATCTATTTTATCAAAATAATTTTATTAATATATCAAATTAATCATTTAAGTTAAAATTCACTTGTATTGAAGAAAACTATTTCTTTTTTAATAACAGTTTTCTAACCATTATAAAAATTACAGTTTCACTTCATCAAATTATTTTATAATTTTTATTTAATATATACTGTTTAATAATAATGTTCTATTAATATATTATTTATTTTTAAAATTAATTAATTCATTAAAAAATCTTAATTGACAATGTATATTAACTAAAAATACAATTTCAATTTTATCATCTCAAAATTCATTTTTATCAAAATCATTTATGAAGTAAAAAAATAAGGATTAAATATAATCCTTATTTTATTGAAAATAAAATATACATATTCATACTATTAGGGTCCATATATATAGCCTTTTATTACACCAATGAATGATTTTAGGGTAAGGTGTGTGATGGTGATATTTTTATGGCATGGTTTAAAAATCATGGTTTTGGTTGTGATCTCGATGAGCTTTAACATCTCCCATAAAAAGTTTCTATGATTCTTTATTTGTTGGATCCTGTCTTGACCTCATTTAAGGGGAAATCCTAGTGATTTTATTTCCCTTGGAAGCTCTCATAAATTTTGTTTATATAATATGATCTTATTGGACGAGGCCATCATTTCATTCGTTTATGTAAAAAGGTCATTATCATCATGCTTAGTCTCACCTACTCATAAGATAACCATTCAATGGATATATTATCAATTGTCCTAATTCATAGTTGTATTTTGAATCTGATAGGATATAACATATAATGGTCCATTATATCTAGTGTTGTGCATCTGTTTTCTATAACCATATTTCCTAATTGGTCACATCATAAAATCACAAAGTTAATTTTATTTTTAAAATTCAGGTCATTACATTAATCCTTCATTGAGAAAATTTTCCCTCAAAACATTCATTTCAAATACTAAAATAGATGAGGGAACGTTTATTTCATTAACCCTTTCATTTATCATGTCACTTCCTAAAACTTATAGTTCATCCATAACTCTTTGACCAAATGAATTTTCTTATTTCATAGAACATTATCAATATGATATTAGACCAACATTGGTTTCTCCATGTATGAAAGCTCATTTTCCAATGGCACCACAAATGGATTCTGTACATGTGAGTGGTCACGTATGTACTTTCTTAACTAGGATACATGGGACAAATCATGTACTTCAGATGGGTTATATGGGAGTTCTAGTTGATTGGACACTTTTATGTTATTATCATGGTTCCCAAAAGGGATAATTTTCCTAATACTAATCATTCCCTTTTTTCTAACCCTCATTAATTTTTTTCTTAGAGATATAGAAAGGATCACTTTATCACTAGCCTAAAAACTACACTACTCAAAAAATATTTCCCACGTAGAATTTAGGTCAACATTGTGTATGAAATTTTATTTCTATCTCATAGATAAGATCAGATATAATTAGCTTTCACTCTCCACCTTCATCCCAGTATGTTGGAGTTTATCACCTCTCCACACATATAGCCTCCCAATGCTCCATTGGAATTATAGAATGGAAACTATTGTTATATGAAAACTCCACTATGGGAATATAATGATCCCAATATCCTTGGAAATCCAATGAACATGATGTCATCATATCTTGAAAAGTATTAATGGTCCTTTTATAGTAACCACCAAACTAAGGTTGATAACCATTGCAAAAGAATAGTTCTATTTTCAACACTTACTGAATGATTCTCCAAAACATTAAGGTAAACCTCTGATATTGATCAGATATAATAGAGACTCGAACTCCATGAAGTTTTAACACTTATTATACTTATATCATTGTGAGTTGTTCAAGACAAAAATCATCCTATATACGAATAAGATGTGTGAACATGGTAAGGAAATCAACTACAACCCTGATGGAGTTATCGCCTTTATCTGTCCAGGGGAATCCTACAATAAAATACATGGGTATGTTTTCCCATTAACATAACGTTATAATTTTTGGTTGTTTCAAACCCTTATACTTTTTCATTCCTCTTTGACTTTCTGGCATACCATGCATGAAGATACAAACTCCTCAATCTCTCTCTTCAGGTTATCATAACCGAATTTTTTGTTCAAATCATAATACATCATAGTGATTTTTTGATTAATAGAGAAGGGTGATATATGAAAATAAACCAAAATATTCCTCATCCATTATATCATTAATTGACACATATCCTAATTCCAAAAATTATAACTATATCATTATCAAATTTAATCTCATGAAAATTTATTACATTTTTTGTAGAAACTCAGCATCTTTCTGAGCCTCCTTGATTCACTAAATAATAGATGGTTGTGTAGTTTCATAGAAATATAGGATGGATATCCTTTTATTATTTCCATTTCCATAATTTTATTAATAAGGATTGATCCCTTAAAATTATCATTATGTTGGGAGTGGCATGATCCTTTCTACTCAAAGCATCTGCCACTTTGTTTGCATTCTTCAGAAGGTAATGGATTGAAAAATCATAATTCGTGATAAGATATAACCACCTATATTGTAACACCCTGATATTTTATGAGAATTTTTTTTATTTCTTATGTCATACACAACACCAAAGGAATCTTTCACAGCACACAATATGGACTTGGCTTGCATTACACGCAATCACGACCTTCCTCGATAGCGTGTGTAGTACGCAATATCGGGTTTCACTAAACAATTATATATTATTATGAACTAGTCGTTATGAATAGTATTAACTACATTTTGAATTTTATTATTCATCATACACATTTTCTAGAACATGGTAAGAGAACAAAATAAATATTTCGGGTAAGATAAGTATTTTTCAAAAAATGCAGTTTTACCGCCTTTTGATGACGCACCAACATTAAATCTAGTTTTTGACATGATTATAAGTTCAATTTGAAAAAAATAAAATTATTCTTTTGAATCAGGGTATGAAAATTTACTTTGGATAAATTTTTGATATTAGTCTGTTAACTTTTATATTTTGATGAATAGTAAAAATACGCTAATTTTTAATTAACAATAACTTTTTTCATTGAGATAATTTATATGGTTAAATTATAATATTGAATGGTTTTAAAGTATAAATATTATATATTTTTACCATTTAATATAATTTATTTCATTAGCATTAATTTCACATTGAATTCATAGGTAAAAACATTTCAATCTCTGACAATGTTTTAACTTCTAAAACCTGTTTTCTTAACAACGGGATTTATTTTAAATTAATTAAGGCAACTTATATGTTTTCATTTTTGAAAAATGGATTCCATATTTGGAATAAGTGGGTCCAAATTATTTTAATAGGCTTCTTCTTATTTTTGGGCATTATGAATAGTAACTACGGTAAATTTTATTTACCATAGTTAAAGGTAAATCAGGTAATTAAGGGAAAATATAAGATTATATAATTACCCTAACACCAGCCAAAATCATATTGGATGAATAAATGTCGACCCATATCACCTAAGGGTCGGATTAGATTTATTTAATGAACTTTGTTCCATGAAAATAATTTAATTATTATTAAAACGAAAGAATGTGACAACATTTCACTTTCTTAAATCTTATAAGTATAATAATTTTAATTTAGTGATAAATTTAATGGAACTTCGAACATGAATAGTCTCCAGAACGCTAATACAATTATCTACATCATACGAATTTATTTATAATTTTTAGGTAATAAATAATTATCATTATTTATGACACAATAGTGATGTTAAAATTATTTTATTAATTAAAATATCAAATAAATGGTTTTAAAAATATTAAAATAAATATTATATGAACAAGTTAATGTGCTGCACTAATTTTATAGATACATATGACATTTTATGAATATATTAAAGCTTTTATTTCGGACATATCTTCTTTATATAGTTTATTTAAATTCAAATAAATGAATAGTGTCAAAATTGACACTATTGTTATTTTTAAAAAATAACATATTATAAAATTGTTTAAAAATCCCAAATATATTTAAAAATTCAAGATTAAAAATAATATGGTCTAAAATGTCATAAAGTGTCAAATTATGAAAAATTCACAACTCATATGTAATTATTTATAATAATTTAAAATTTAGAATATTATTACCACAAATAAAATTAAATTGATAAATAAGGATATATCAAGTTGATAATGTTTAAAATAAATTCATAACATGTCTAAATTTTATTGGTTTATTATATTACAACCCTATATCATATAATATTCGGATATGAGTCATTTTAGATGTTTTTAAGTGGCGTTAGGATTTAATATAAACTAATATTTCTTTTATTTCCAAAGATGTCACTCTCCTCCCTTATAAAAGGGCACCTCCCCCCTCTCCTCCTCACACCAATTTGAGCCTTCACGATTGGCCAAAACCTGCCCATTTCACTTCCCAACTTCCCTATAATATCCTAGAGGTTCTGGTTTTCTTCAAAGTCCATGTTTAGTGCCCTAAAAGGAGGTCTCAAAGATGCGCTTCAAAGAAGAGGTAATGTCTGTTACCGATTCATTCAACTTTATTTGTTCTTCCACTTCTTCTTCATTAGTTTTTTCATTATTAATTAATAACATCAGTATCACTCATATACTGATATGTCATTATATGTATGAAACAACCCTATTTCACCATCTATCCATCCTACGGAAAACGAAATCACCGTGCGTGCGTACGTACGGAATACCGTCCCCACGCTGTGGTGCAATCTATTTTCCACCACTACCATACTTGGATGGGTATAATGGTGTAAATAATTAATATATATGATTATTTTAAAGTGACATTGTTTATGAAATAGTATACATACACTCCAATACAATTACACGATCATGGGAATGATATCATCGCTCGTGCGTACGTCTGGAATACCGTCTCCACGATGTGATGCGACTCGTTATACATGATCTTCATTTCATAATGATTATATAAATGAATTGAATGAATGAAAATGATATATATTACACTAATAACATTATGTAAATGAGGTATCTATAACCTAAAGATAAGAATAAGAATTTATTCGACAAAACATGCATAAGAACAAAAAATAATAAACACCTGAATAACAAGTAGCAACGAAATATTACTAATAATAAGCTTAGAATATGACCATATATGATATCATAACAATGAGTATGAATCCTGAATAAGTCAATGACATTATTTAAATCAATATATAGGAGGTTCGGACACTTACGAAGAAAATCGGACCTAAGGTAAGGGAAATATCACAATCTCATTTTTATCTGAGATAGTTTATACTTTGGAATTTAATAGGGTGTATTTTATCATCCACATCCATGTTTCCTCAAAATTTATTGTTATTTCCATCCACCTACAATTTTTTAATTCCAATTTTACCCTTAGGTGAGTTTTTAGTAAAATATATGAAATGAATCTTTTGTCGTTTTTTGTACGAGTCGGTTTTTGACTTTTCCGAGAAAAGTACGAGAAGAATGATTTTTTTACGGCATGAATGAATTTTTAAAACATTATTTTCAATTTTATTTTTAATAAACTTGTTTTAGTTTAAAATTTTATGACATGTTAATAAAGGAAAAATGTTTTTGATGTAGAAAGTATATTTTCCTCAAGAATGGAGTTCAAGTGTTTTATCAAAATTATTTTCCATCTAAGATAATATAGGGTTCTGTTTCTATCCCTATTATTACATTGATTTTATTATATTGTGATGGAATTATTTTCATGAATTCATTTATCTTATATAAATTGTTTTATGATGTCACGATGTTTAAGAATCCCATTTTTATTACATGGGTTATGCAATGATGTATGATTTTTGATTTTTTGGCACACATAAAAATGGTATAATTATGAGATGGGAGGGACCTATATCTCCCTCCAATGCATTGGGTAAAGATTTTATATCTCATGAGATAGACATGGATGGAATGGCAGGTTAAACCGGTTCAGTGAAACAGGACTGAAACGAGGAATGAACTCGGTTCAGAAATGGACTTTTTCCACTAAGATAGTCTTGGAAATGAGTCTTGACTAATAAAAAATGATTCTCTATGATTATGTTTGTATGCAAAAAAGATTCATGTTTTAAGTTATGATTATTGTGATTACATTTCACTGCCATGATTTATCCCATGTTATGAAATTTTGATCTCTTTTGCAGGGTAAGATTTCCAAATGTTATGTTCTTATGAATATGATGTGATTGATATTTCTTTTGTTTTTCCTTACTGAGCATTTGAGTGCACCCTTTTTTATGTTTTATTTCCCCAGGTCAGGAAGAAGTTTATTACGTAAGATATGCTAAAAGGGACTATAGATATGATGAAATAAAAAGGAGACAGTGTAGACACTTTATGAACCAGTTGTTTATGTTTCCCAGTTTCTAAAGACACTATACCTATACGGTCCTTTCATAGTTTTGTTATATGTTGTAGTAAGTGTACTTCAATTTTGTAGTACTAACAATCTATGTAATGTATGGGTCCTTATAGTTGGTATCAGAGGAAATGTATAGTCAACCTTTGGAATCAATGATGTGAAAGCCTTAGAAAGAATCCTAAGGATAAGTCTAAGCATAGAACACAATCTTAGTGTTTTAGAAATGACCATGAATAAGCTAGGATAAGACCTTAAGTGTGAAATTTTATTCTTGATTATGTGGTTTTCCTATTATAATTAGTGTTTCTCACACTATTCTTCTTGGTTTTAGTCAATGGCTGGAAGCCGAAGGAACCGTGTTAATTAGGAATGCGACGGGCAATGAAATGATTGTCCCCCTGAGCAACCAAACGTTATCAGATCTGGAATGAAAAATCTTGAACCCATGATCACACAACTTTCTCAAGATATGAATCATGAAGGGCTTCCAAACAAGCAATGGATGGAGCAACATTCGTTTGAATCCTCCATGAGGCAGCGTCCGCCTTCATTCAGCAGGTCTACTGATTCATTAGTTGCTGAAAATGGATCAGTACTACTGAAAAGATATTTTTAGTTCATCAATGTTCTGAACATGATAAATTCATCTTAGAAATGTATCGTTTGGAAGTTGATGCTGATCAATGGTGGAATCTTATCAAGAATACAAGACCAAGAGATGAAATTGAGTCCATGGAATGGGACGAGTTCAAGAACTTAATTTTCAATAAGTACTTCCCTCGTATTCTCTGAAAAAAGATGGAGAAATAGTTTCTTTAACTAAAGAAAAAGGATGATGAATCTATTGGTACCTATGAAGAAAATTTTACAAGACTTCCAAGTTACGCTTCTGGTATTATTATCCAACCTGAGAGTATGATCGATTTATTTTTTAGTGGCTTAAAACCAAGTGTTCGAAGGGCGTTATCAATAAGGGACTTCAACAGATATGAGGAAATCTTTCGATGTGCTCTCAATGTTGAGATGTAGATTGGAGTAACCCATCAGTCATATGGGTTTGATAAGAAGAGTAAAATGGAATTCAAAGGAAAATCTAAAGAGCAAACTGAAAAGAATATGAGCTTTCCTTTATGGTCAAAGTGTTGAAAGAAACATGGAGGGAGTTTTCTTAAAGGGACAAGTAAATGTTTCAAATGTGGAAAGTAAGGTCATCGGGAATTTGAATGCCGCAATGATGGGAAGAAGATGTTTAATCATGCAAACAAAGGAAGGGACACACAGAATGAACCTACTACACTTCAATGTTTCAAGTGTAAGGAGATGGGGAATTATGCCAATAAATGCCCTAATCCAAGGGTTGTTGATGATGATTGACATCAAAAAAATATTAAGGCTAAAGACAAAGGAAATTCACATGCAATTTCTATCAGTGATGTGGAGTACGATAACGAAGTGGTGAAAGGTACACTTACCATCCACTCTAAAGTATCAAATGTTTTATTTGATTCTAGATCCACCCACTCTTTTCTTTCTGATGACTTTTCTAAGGGTATAATTGTATTACCTCAACAATTAGATGTTGAGTTAGCTGTGACAACCCCTAATCGAACAACAATCGCATCAAAATTTTATAATTCTTATCCAATTGAAGTTTGTGGGAAAGTGCTTCCAGCAAATCTTGTGATCCTTCCTATAGTGTAATTTGATGTGATTCTTGGCATGTATTGGCTTTCTTTATCTGGAGCTCATATAAATTGCCAAAGAAGGGAAGTCACATTTCATCTTCCAGATCAATCTATGATCGTCTATCGATGCAAGGATTAACATAACCTTGCAGTGGAAATTTCTTCCATCTTATGGGTCTTGATTCCACTAAATGAAGGTTATTTATCTCAAATGGTTGATGAGAAAACTCATGATTAAGAATACGCCCACTGTATGAGTGTTTGATGATGACTTTCCGGAGGAATTGTTGGGTCTTCCACCAAATCGTGAAGTTGGGTTTTCAATAAAAATCATACCTGGTGCTTTGCCTATTTCAAAGACACCATATAGATTGGACCCAATTGAGTTGCAATAATTGAAGAAGCAACTCCATGAGAATCTTGATAAAGGATTCATACGCCCTAGTGTGTCACCTTGGGGAGAACCTATTCTGTTTTTTAAGAAGAAAGATGGATCAATGAGACACTGCGTTGATTATCGAGAACTTAAAAATATCACTATCAGGATCAAATATCCTCTCTCATGCATTGATGACTTATTTGACCAACTATGCTGAGCTCAATACTTTTCCAAGATTGATCTTTGTTCAGGGAATCATCAATTAAGGGTCAAAGGGGAGGATATAACAAAGGCGGTTTTCCGTACAAGGTATGGAAACTATGAATTTATAGTGATGCCATTGGGTCTTACTAATGCCCCTTCTATCTTCATGGATCTGATGAATAGATTCTTTAGAAACTATCTTGATCAGTTTGTGGTGGTATTTATAGACGATATTCTTGTCTATTCAAAGAGAAAGGAAGAACATGAATATCACCTGATAATTGTATTGAAGACCCTGAGAAAGGAGAATATTTATTCCAAATTTACTATGTGTGAATTTTGGCTTCAAAAAGTTGCATTTTTGGGTCACATAATCTCAAAAGTAGGGATATCTGTGGATCCAGCAAAAAAGAGGTTATCGAAAAATGGTCAAGACCAACAATAGTAACTGAGATTCGATGTTTTCTTGGTTTGGCTAGATATTATCGACGTTTTGTGAAATATTTTTCACGATTATCTAATAAAATCACCAGGTTGACTCAGAAAGGAGTTATGTTTGTTTGGACAGAGGAATGTGAATAGAATTTCAAGGAGTTGAAAAGAAGGTTGTCCAGCGCACATGTACTCACACTTCCTTGTAGAGGAGAAAGGTTTGTGATCTATAGTGATGCATCTAAGAAGGGGTTCGGTTGTGTTCTTATGCAGAATGATATGGTGATAGCTTATGCCTCATGACAGTTGAAAATCCATTAGAAAAAATTACCCAACTCATGATTTGGAGTTAGCTACGGTAATCTTTGCATTAAAGATTTCGAGGCATTATCTTTATGGAGAAAGGTGTGATATTTATACAGATCATAAAAGTTGAAAGTATATTTTCACACAAAAGGAGTGGAATATGCGCCAAAGAAGATGGTTGGAGATGATTAAGGATTACGACTGCTCAATTAATTACCACCCTGGGAATACAAACAAGGTGGCAGATGCATTAAGTCGACAAGACCATGCGATTTTATCCATGATGAGGATCACAAAAGATCCAATATTTATGGATTTACAAAGGATGGATCTTGGAATTATAATGGAAGGGGGAAAATCATATCTTTCTCAAATGAATGTTAAACCATCTATACATGTGAAGATTAAAGAGGAACAGAAAGAAGATGTAGGGTTACAAAATAAAGTGAGAAATGTTCCTGAATTCAACCTTGATTGTGATGGGATAATAAAGTTCAGGAATCAGGTTCGTGTTCCTCCCATCCCCGAATTAAAGAAGGAGCTGCTGGATGAGGCTCATAGTTCTTCATTCTCTATTCATCCTGGAAGCACGAAGATGTATAGGGACCTGAAAGAGTACTTATGGTGGGATGGAATGAAAAGAGATGTTGCTGAATATGTCTCTCGATGCTTTGTTTTTCAGCAAGTTAAAGCAGAGAGACAGAAGTCTAAGGGGATGTTACAACCATTACCCATACCCGAATGGAAATGGGAAAACATCACTATGGACTTTGTCACCGGACTTCCTAAAACATCCAAAGGCAATAATTCTATCTGGGTCATAGTTGATCGTTTTAAATAGTCTACACACTTCATTGCTATTAGAGAGGATTTCTCACTAGATAATCTTGCCAGGATATATGTAAAGGAAGTGGCAAGATTTCATGGAGTACCACTTTCTATTATATCTGATCGGGATCCGAGGATTACCTCAATGTTCTGGAGAAGTCTTCAGCATACTCTGGATACAGAGTTGAGTTTTAGCACTTCTTATCATCCTCAAACAGACGGTCAGTCTGAGAGGACAATTCAAACATTAGAAGATATTTTGATAGATTGCTCTATAGATTTGAAAGGTGGTTGGGATCAACACCTACCTTTGGTGTAATTTTCTTATAATAATAGCTTTCACTCTAGTATTCAAGTGACTCCTTATGAAGCTCTCTATGGAAAGAAATGTAGGACTCTAACTTGCTGGGATGAAGTTGGGGAAAGAAAGCTATTAGGACCTGATCTTGTTGATGAAATGGCAGAAAAGGTCAGACCTATTCAACAACACATAAGAGCATCTCATAGTCGAAAAAAAAGTTATGTCGACAACTGAAGAAAATACCTAGAGTTTGAAGTGGGTGATAAAGTGTTCTTACGAATATCTCCCTAAAATAGGGTCATGAGATTTGGAAAGAAGGGAAAGTTGAGCCGTAGATATATCGGTCCTTTTGAAATTCTGGATCGTGTTGGGAAGGTATCATACCGAATGGCGCTTCCACCGAATCTCTCTCAAGTTCATGATGTGTTCCATGTATCTCTCTTGAGAAAGTACATACCTGACCCTTCACATGTACTCACCTCAGAAGTTGTACCGCTGGAACAAGATCTTTCTTATGAAGAACAACCGATAAGGATTCTCGATCATAGTGAAAAAGTTTTACGGAACAAGACCACTCGCTTGGTGAATGTTTTATGGAGGAACCACCAATTATAAGAAGCTACATGCGAGCTTGAGGATATTATGAGGGAGAGGTATCCCCATCTGTTTGTTACAAGTGGCGAATTTCGAGGGGGAAATTTATTTTAAGGGGCGTATAATGTAACACACTGAGATTTTATGAGAAATTTATTTTATGTCTTATGTTATATGCAACACCAAAGGAATATTTCACAGCACACAATACGGACTTCACTTGCATTACACGCAATCGCAACCTTCCTCGATAGCGTGTGTAGTACGCAATATCGGGTTTCACTAAATAATGTTATATTATTATGAACTAGCCGATATAAATAGTATTAACTACATTTTGAATTTTATTATTCATCATACACATTTTCTAGAACATGGTAAGAGAAGAAAATAATTTTTTCGGGTAAAATAAGTATTTTTCAAAAAAATGTAGTTTTGCCGCCTTTTGATGGTGCACCAACATTAAATCTAGTTTTTACATGATTATAAGTTAAATTTGACAAAATAAAAATCTTCTTTTGAATAGTGGTATAAAAATTTACTTTGGATAAATTTTTGATATTTTTATGATAACTTTCATATTTTGATGAATAGTAAAAATACGCTAATTTTTAATTAAAAAGAACTTTTTTCATTGAGATAATTTATATGGTTAAATTATAATATTGAATGGTTTTAAATTATAAATAGAATATATTTTTACCATTTAATATAATATATGTCACTAGCATTAATTTCCCATTGAATTCATATGTAAAAACATTTCAATCTTTGGCAATGTTTTAACTTCTAAAACCCATTTTATTAACAACGATATTTATTTTAAATTAATCACTGCAAGTTATATGTTTTGAATTTCTAAAAATGGATTCCATATTTGAAATCAGTGGGTCCAAATTTTGTTAATAGGCTACTTTTTATTTTTGGGCATTATGAATAGTAACTACGGTAAATTTTATTTACCATAGTTAAAGGTAAATCGGGTAATTAAGGGTAAATAGAAGATTATAAAATTACCCTAGCACCTTCTAAAATCCTATTGGATGACTAAAAGTCGACCCATATAACCTAAGGGTCAGATTAGATTCATTTAATGGACTTTTTTCCATGAAAATAATTTAATTATTATTAAAACCAAAGAATGTGACAACATGTCACTTTCTTAAATATTATAAGTATACTAATTTTAATTTAGTGATACAATTAATGAAACTTCGAACATGAATAGTCTCCAGAACGCTAATACAATTATATACGTCATAGGAATTTATTTAAAATTTTTAGGGATTAAATAATTATCATTAATAATGACACAATAGTGATGTTGAAATTATTTTATTAATTAAAATATCAAATAAATGGTTTTAAAAATATTAAAATAAAACTTATATGAATTATTTAATGTGCTGAACTACTTTTCTATATAAATATGACATTTTATGAATATATTAATTCTTTTAGTTCGAACATATATTCGGTATATCTTTTATTTAAATTCAAATAAATGAATAGTGTCAAAATGGACACTATTGTTATTTTATAAAAATAACATATTATAAAATTGTATAAAAATCAGAAAAATAATTAAAAATTATAAATTAAAATTTAAATGGTCTAAACTGTAATAAAGTGTCATATTATGGAAAATTCACAACAAATATGTAATTATTTAAAATAATTTAAAATTTAGATTTTTATTACCACAAATAAAATTAAATTGATAAATAAGGATAAATCAAGTTGATAATGTTTAAAATAAATTCCTAACATGTCTATATTTTATTGGTTGATGCAATTACAACCCTCTCTCATATAATCTTCGAATATGAGTCATTTTGGAAGTTTTTATATGGGGTTTGGATTTAATATAAACTAATATTTCTTATATTTCCAAAGGTGCCCCTCTCCTCCCTTATAAAAGGGCACCTCCTCCATCTCCTCCTCACACCAATTTTATCCTTCAAGCTTAGACAAACCCTGCCCATTTCACATCCCCTATTCCCTATAAACATCATAGAGGTTCTGGTCTTCTTCAATGACCACTTTTAGTGCCTTAAATGGAGGTGTCAAAGAGGCGCTTCAAAGAAGAGGTAATGTCCGTTACCGATTCTTTCAACATTATTTCTTCTTCCACTTCTTATTCTTTAGATGTTTCATTATGAATTAATAACATCAGTATCACTCATATACTGATATTTTATTATATGTATGAAACAACCCTATTTCACCATTTATCCATCCTACGGAAAATGAAATCACTGCGCGTTCGTACGTACCGAATACCGTCTCCACGTCGTGGTGTAATCTATTTTCCACCACCACCTTACTTGGATGGGTATAATGGTGTAAATAATGAATATATATGATTATTATAAAGTGATATTTATTCTGAAATACTATACATACACTCCAATACAATTCCACGATCATTGGAATGATATAATCGCTCGTGCATACGTACGGAATATCGTCTCCACGATGTGATGCGACTCGTTATACATGATCTTCATTGAATAATGATTATATAAATGGATTTAATGAATTAATATGATATATATTAAACTAATACCATTTCAGAAATAATTTATCTATAACCTAAAGAGAAGAATAAGAATTTATTCGACAAAACACGCATAAGAACAAAAAGTAATAAATACACAAATAACAAGTAGAAACAAAATATTACTAATAATAAACTAAGAATATGACCATATATGATATCATAACAATGAGTATGATTCTGGAATTAGTCAAAGAAATTATTTAAATCATTATACAGGAGGTTCAGACCCTTACGAAGAAAATCGGACCTAAGGTAAGGGAAATGTCACAATATCATTTTTATCCAAGACTGTTTATACTTTGGAATTTACTGGGGTGTATTCTATCATCCAAATCCATGTTTCCTAAATATTTAATGTTATTTCCATCCACCTAAAATTTTTTAAATCCAATTTTACCCTTTAGTGAGTTTTTAGTAAAAGATATGAAATGAATCTTTTGTCCTTTATTGTACGAGGTACTTTTTGACTTTTCTGACAAAAGTAAGAGAAGAATGATTTTTTATGGCATTAATGAAATTTTAAAACATTATTTTTCAAGTTTATTTTTAATCAACTTCTTTTAGTTTAAAATTTTATGACATGTAAAGGAAGGAAAAAAAATTTTGAAGTAGAAAGGATATTTTTCTCAAGAATGGAGTTCAAGTGTTTTATCAAAATTAGTTTCCATCTAATATAATATAGTGTTCTGTTTCTATCCCTATTATTACATTGATTTGATTATGTTGTGATGGAATTATTTTTATGATTTCATTTATCTTATATGAATTGTTTTATGATTTCACGATGTTTAATAATACCATTTTTATTACATGGGTTATGAAATGATGTATGATTTTTGATTTTGTGGCACACATAAGAATGGTATCATTATGACATGGGTGGGACCTATATCTCCCTCCAATGCATTGGGTAAAGAATTTATATATCATGAGATAAACATGGCTGGAATGACAGGTTAAACAGGTTCAGTGAAACAGGACTGAAACGAGGAATGAACTCGGTTCAGAAATGGACTTTGTCCACTAATATAGTCTTGGCAATGAGTCTTGACTAATAAGAAATGATTCTCTATGATTATGTGTGTATTCCACAAAGCTTCATGTTTTATGTTATGATTATTGTGATTACATTTCACTACCATGATTTATCCCATGTTATGAAATTTTGATCTCTTTTGCAGGGTAAGATTTCCAAAATGTTATGTTCTTATGAATATGATGTGATTGATATTTATTTTGTTTACCCTCACTGAGCATATGAGCTCACCCTTTTGTATGTTTTTTCCCCAGGTCAGGAAGAAGTTTATTAAGTAATATATGCCAAAAGAGACTATATATATGATGAAATAAATGGTAGACAATGTAGACGCTTTATGAACCACTTGTTTATGTTTCCCAGTTTCTAAAGGCACTATACCTATATGGTCCTTTCATGGTTTTGATATATGTTGTTTTAAGTGTACTTCAATTTTAAAGTACTAACAATGTATGTAAAGTATGTGTCATTATATACATTGGCACATATTAATCTCAATTTGGGTGAATATATACTTTAGGATTTTATGTTCCATATATATATATATATATCATTATTCTATAGATATATATAATATCACAAAATACATAGTGTGAAGATTAGTATAGACAATTCTAGATCATTGGTTAGGTGATTCTAGTCATGGATCTTTAGTAGGAGGAAGGAATAGTCTATCATGGTTTCATTTTTCAGGAGTAAACAACCCAAACCCTATTTGGATACATATCTTTAGATTAAAAATCAATCACCAGTGGTGGTTATTTTTTGCATAGGTGTAGCATATATCCACCTCTTAAGCTCTCTAATACATTCCACACATTCATAATTCCAAAGAAAAATTGACTCCTTTCTGAGAAATATTTTTTATGAGGAATGATGATCATGACAATTTTCTCACTAATTGGTGATAATATTTATATAATCAATGGAAAATATGGTGCTCTATCACATATGTTGTTTTTTGCTACCCTTCAATCATATCTTTTTTTAAGGATCCATAGATATCCCATTACACGTGATTACATTCTTCAAGAATGATACTTTCTCCAAAATAAAACACATATTAAATAAAATTTCCTACATATTTTAATTCTTCATGGTCATAATTATATTATTGATATTATCTTAATATTCATACATACTTTTGGATTATATAATAATATCATCAATAAATATTACCATAATTGTTTTGAGTCAATCCTCAAAGACACTATTCCTAAAATCTATGTATATTTTTTGAGAATTAATGAGTCCAAATGATATCACTATCAAAATATAGTTACTATAACATGTAAAAAAATAGGCTTGTGTATATCCTCCTTATTCACCTTTATATGATAATATTCAAAATAAATATCTATCATAGGGAAATATTGGGATGCACAAAGCCGATAAAAAATCATTAATTCATTGAAGCAGATACTTGTTCTATGTCATGTACTTGTTGAGAATAGGATAATAAATGTACATTCACATTATCCCTTAATTATTCTTTTATAAATGGTATAGGTTCACCACATGGTGAATCATTGGACATAAGAACCCATTATCTTGATTCTCTTGTAGTTTCATCCTCAGATCCTTGATTTTAACAATGGCCATTCAATATGATGTCTTTGATATTGTAAAATCCCAAGGTATAAGTTTGAATTAAAATTCAACCTTCTTTCTAGGAGTTATACTATGAAATTATATAACATCACATATTATTTAGTCCATATTCTCAATCATTGGTACTATATAAAATTTCTCACAATGTAATAATATTCATTCTTGAGATTATGGTACTAAATAGTATTCATCATACTCCTTGAACATATATAACATTAGAGAGTGATTAATGACATATAGGGTTATTTCCTTCTCTACGAAATTTATTTTGGCTCTATATTAGGAAATTAAATCCATAGCTAGAATTGAATCAAATTTTATTAAGGGATTATGATATTTTTTGCTAAGAATTTCAGTCTACAGTGTTTATGTGGGAGGAGTTATATACTTGGGATTCAATAATATTCCCTTTTTTATTTTTATAGATATCCCTAAAAACATGATTTGTGGTGGTGTTTGAATAGTTCTACTAATGGTGTTAGATAAGAATGAATGTACATAACCATTAATGATAAACCTATTTTTCCACATCATGATTCTGGTTCTGATCATTTACGTCCTCCAAAACCGACTTAAGGATGATACTTTTCAAATAATTTAATACATAAAAATAAAACCATTATTATTAAAGTTATAATTCATAAATAATATATATCTGTTCACCTAGGAATTTCAAGGCTTCAATATAAGTTATACATGATCTATTTTCCAACATAATATCTTAAAGACATTTGTGTTCCTATAATAATGGTTCATAATGAGCTTGTGAATTTTATAAATAATATCCTCCAAGAGTGTCAGACTAGGTGTGTATCAAGACCCATTTACGGGCAGTAGTTCCTGATCGATTCTATCACAATAAAGTGTTTTCAGGGTTGTAATCCCTAGGATCATATGATTCATATCCACATCCACTTGTTGTATCTAGACTAGGATGTATTTTCTTAGAAACCAATAAATCTATACTATACCAAAATATTGGGATGTTTTCCTTTTTTTAGTATTATCACAAATACATCCTTTATAGTTTTCAAATCCAAATATCAGGAATAACTAAACTTTACTCTAAAACCAACTATAGTGACCCTTGTATTTAATATACATTGTCTCACAATTTATTACAAAAAAGTACAAATAAATATCATAAAATATTTTGAATCCATGAGAATTTTGGATTTATGTACATATTTCATACACATGATACATGGGTACACCAAAAATAATAAAAAATTCTTAACATGCTTCTAATCTTCCATAGCTATTAAAATTGCTTAGGAAACTGAAAGAGATTATATAAGAAAAGGGTGGTCTATATAGCCTAGTAAGGGAATAAAAAAATTATAACATGATGAAAGTATAACTTGTTACAAAATAAGTTTTCAAATAGTATATAAAATGGTTGATAATAATAATCTTGAACAATGAGTCATGATACAACATTGTAGAATAAGTGAAGCATTAGAATGTGGAAACTAAATTAAACATGACTTCATAAACACACATAAAGGATAAACACCAAGACATCTTTACATGAGGAAACAAGTACCATAATGTATTATGTTTACTCTCTAATCCCTTAAATAATGTTTCAAAAGAGTAAAATATGACCCAATTCATTGGAGCACCATATAATTTTGGGCTCACTCGTCACTTTCATATCAGTTCACGCATAAGTGTATCACACAAATCATTGAACATAGGATCATATTTCATCAAATCAAATTCCATGATTAAGTAGTTTAGAATACATAAATTTAGTTACATAATCAAATAATTAAAGGTACATATAGGTGAAAACCCTTGAATTTATATTGTGATGGTATTCACAATACAAGGGTTTGGTATGAAAAATTCTCAAGAAATATATGGAAGCAAAATGGGTGTATATAATAAATCACAGGATATATTAATGAGAGTGAAAGAGATCACCCAAAACATAGAAATAATAATGTATGAAATATAAATATTTTAAAACATAATACAATATAAAAAATTTGTAATTTTAAGGTATATGAAAAAAATAGTGTCTGAATAATATTTGGCATGAAAAAAAACACATGATAATTTCAAAAACTTAACGGGGGAACATAATGAACCATGGACAAGTTTGATGAGATTGAAAGGGATATTTAATAACTATTATGCCTTTATTGATTTAATAATGGTGTGTAAAAACATTTCCCATCAATATTAATTGTAAGGAAAAATGAATTACATAAATAATGTGCCTGAATAAAGAGGATAATGAGAGGATCCCATACATTGATAAAGTGAGTCTGAAAGATTGGGAGGAGCACATTGGGAGCTCATGGGAACCTTCAGAGGTCTATATAGAAAAATATATATATTAATTTCATGTAAAATGGGTTTTAAATAAATTGAAATTGGATCTTGGGTGGATTATATATGAAACAATCGTTGAGTTCCTTATTATTTTCCATATATAGTTTATGGAATCTATATAATAATGTAATCAAACCAGAAAACATTCCCATGGTATTTTGAATTTGGTTTTGGAAAAAAAGACTGGATTTAAATAATTTATAAGTAAATTACCTTGTCACATTAAAATAATACCCATGGTGATGTGGATCT
This sequence comes from Viscum album, assembly GCA_963277665.1. NCBI lineage: Eukaryota > Viridiplantae > Streptophyta > Magnoliopsida > Santalales > Viscaceae > Viscum > Viscum album. The sequence goes on along the minus strand of OY728126.1, from coordinate 2,041,847,216 downwards.
GTGTCATGTTTATAAAGATGTAATTTTTGAACCTTAAAATATAATATAGTTTCTGGAGGATTCATTAAGAGTTTATAAAATTGTGAAATTAACTTTGAAAAATTATATTAAAATTATAATTATTTATTTTTTATTTTATGACACTTCCACATATTAGATCACTTTTGCGCCATTATTATGCAAAAATACATACCATAAAATTACATGGTATTTAATTTTGACCAAAAATTTTGAATTTCTTAGAAATTATGAAAACATAACCTTTGGAAAATTTTGAAATGATTAATCCAAAAATAATATTTATTTTATAGAAATATATATATAAATATTATAAATTATACATTGTAATTATTATCCAAATTTATTGAAAAATAATGGTTTTCTTTACAATAACAGTTTTCTAACCATTCTAAAACATACATTTTCACATTGTAAAATTATATAATAATTTTTATTTAATGTAAAATATTTAATAAATATATTTTATTAAAATTTAATTTTTTTCATAAACACATGAATTCTTCAATATTTATATCTTAATTGAAATTTCTTATTAACCAAAAATATAATTTTTTTTATAAAAATATAAGTTTTATCAAATTCATTTATTTGATAATTTAAAAATTAAAATAAATAATGAATACATATTTTAATTATTTAATTGATAAGAAAATATAAATATTCATACTATTATGGTTGAGATACAAACCCCATTATTATACTAGTAAAGACTCTAAGCGTATGGTGTGAGATGATGATATTTTCTTTGAGTGGTACAATGAACATGTTATGGGTTGTGATCTTTATGTTCTTGAACGTATCTCATAAATGGGTTTTATAATGTATTATGTGTGGATCGCTTCTTTTTTTTAGCCAACATAAAATATTAGTGATGTTATCTCCCTTATAAACATTTATAAATGGGCTTTATAGTGTATGATCCTCTAAATCGAGGACATAGCTTCATTTATCGTCCTCAAAAGGAATTTATGATAACCCTTTAAAGATACTAATCATATAATCACTATTAAATGTATATATATCAACGTTTACGATTCATAAGGTTATTTTTAATCCATTTGGATAAAACTTATAACGGTACAAAATAACCAAAGTAATGGAACTATTTTCTATAACCATATTACAACATAGAGAGCGTAATTCAATCACAAAAGGGATTTAATTTATAAAATTTTCAATCATTAAAATATTATATATGAAATTATTTAATAATTTTATTTTGTTTTTTAATGTTTTTTAAATCTATTTATTTCTTCTTTATTTTTTTTAATAAAAATTAGCAATTTTGATAGGTCTTTATATAATTCTCAATAGGTTTAAAAAAATAACAAATTTATTTGTGATTAAAAAAGTGACCATTACATATAATATTACATACGTTGGCCCCCATTTATTTTTTTAAAATCCACTATTATTTGTGATGGATGGTTAATCAATAGAAAATATTAATAATTTTCTTATAGTCTGTCGTAAAAAACATAAATGTGACATTGTTTTCTGTCACAAAAAATTATCAACAGACTCAGGTCGCAAAAAGATTATCAATAAATGGAATCCATAGGTAGTGACTTTTTCTAAAAATTTAAAAACTCGAATAGTGTTGGTAAATAAAAATTTGGTTTATTAACTATTTAAAATCAAAATGTTGTTATTTTTCTTGTTGTTTTTTGTGGGGTGATTGGAATGGTTTATGGGGTAGAAGTGATAGTAGTTTTTTATTGAAGATTATGAAGATATATTAATTGTTGTTCACTATGGTGGTGTGGATTGGTGTGAGCCCTTTTGGATGGGTATGTGCATTCTTATATTATTTTATTCACTTTTTTTGGATTTTCAAATCATCTTCCGTAAGTTAAGTGTTCATATTAGATCCAAAAAAAATTTATTCTGGGTCACTTCCCCAAAAATATAGGAATGTAGGGAAATGTATTTACGGAAAATTTTGGAAAAAATGTTTATGGATATGGACACATAGTCATGGTTAGTATTAAATATGATAAGAAGGAAATAATATTCATTGTCTAAAAGTGATCATGGATATAGGGGATCTATAGCCATTGGAAAATGTTTTCATGGTTATATATGTAGCTTACACAGTATTATGGAAAATTTTATTTCTGTTGGAAGCATGTGGGAAAGGCCTATGAAAATGGAATGTGGTCTTAGTTATCTTGGGAAAGGTCATTATCCATGATTTGCTATAAACTATGATTTTCAGTTCCACTAGCCAGAAGGACATTAATTTTTTTAATGTTATGATAATTATGATTATATAAATATATATATATACACAAACACACACTCACACATAGTTTGTATGAACATAGTGGTAAAGTGATAGATAAATTATTTGGTCAGGTCCTAGGATCAAATATATAACTACTCGTCCTAGAGGGGCCACTGTCGTGACTCCCTATGCCTGCCTCCAATATGCTAGAGGATGGAAACTAGTGCCCAGAAGGCATATCTCTGAAATTGGAGGCCTCATCCTATGTACCAATACACATGCACACATCTACACACCTATAGAATGAAACAATTTAAAAATAATTGAACAAATCTGCATGAATACATCTAATCCCACTACCAAAGTATGAGAAAAGGTAAAATAAAGTAAATATGGCCAAATGCAATCCCCCAAAAAAGAGTCTTAAACACAATTATAACCGAAATGTATGTGCTAGAACTACAGTTATCAAGCTTCAAGAACACACCTCGGTATGTCCGGTCTCACTAAGCATCCTCTAGTCCTAGTCTACTGAGGACTCTGTCAAAAGGTCTCTCATCTTCAAAAGGTGTGACATGTGTGGGAAAATCATGTCTATGGGTGAGTATTACAATGCTTTGTAGGAAACCCCAAAAACAAAAAATCATACAATAATGGAAATGCAGTCATCTCTACAATGTCATATGTCTATTGCACATATATCAAGAATTTCAATATATACTCAATAACGATACACAATATTGAGGTAATATGCAACCATAGTAAACCACTCTTGGATTCCAGCTCGAAGGATCCACAAAGCACACATTTAGGAGAACACATTCCTTATTCTGATATTAACGATGTTTTTTTAAATATTTATTTCTCTTCATGTATTTTCGTGAGAAATATTACACTGATACTCCTAAGATAATTTTTCATAATGACCAGGATTACTGCCAAGGCCATGGGGTGATACCAACAACGTAATCTGGATTTACCCGCAAAGTATTAGATTAATTTCCATGTAGTATGGGTCATGAAAATAGACAAAAAAATGTACACAGTGAACGAGGAATAATAGAGGTTTTCAATCTATGCCTCTTGGGGAGATTCCAATGACTATATCTAAGGATTCTTGCTGAAGTGATCGTAGACCTAAGAGTAAGAAACGATTCCATATAAATATTCAGGGATAGGATAAGTGGAATGAACCCTAATAAAACATGTCCTTGATAAAGAGGAAAAGAGACATAAACCATGTATAAAAGAGTAAATAGAATGTAGTAGGGTCTACACACTATATCCCTTGACCCCAGGTCCTATAAGTAAAAATGCATGTTTTATCAAGTTCTATTTGTGTAGTACTATGCAGTGTGTATGTTACATGTTTAGTATAACCTTGTTCCAATAAATAGATTCAACCTGTGTAATTTTTCCAATGTAGGAGAAAATGGCTTTTATATTGTACCAGGTCCAACCCATGTATGTATAGGGGAGTACACACTACTTAGGAAGTCCATGTACTCCACATCATGTATGTGTACCATCCCAAGTACAATTTGATTTCACTATTGAGGGAAAACACATCATGTGATAGGAGTCACATGTCATGTGATGCATAATGTCCTCCAAAAACCACAACCACCAATTATGGGTCCCCAAATGGTTTGTTGATTCAGTTTAGATGCCATATAATAGGGACTTTATAGAATCCCAGTTTTGTTTCCTATTCATTATGAAGCCTCTGATCTTCTATCCTGAGATCATTTATCTATAAAATTGAATATCCTAACTCATCTGAACATCTCAACAAAAAAACTTCTTTCATTAGATATTCTCGTAAAAATGAATCAAAATTTCATTCTTTTTTGTGAATTAATGAACGTAGAAGAATGAGAAATCAGGTATCCTCCATCATATGAAACATTCTGTATCTATCGCCATACCCTCTTCATGACATTTTAATACCAGAACAATGATATCATATCATTACACCATGAAATGGGTGAGAAATGATCTAAAGATTGGGATTTGTCGAGTCATGGTCCAAAACAATAACACCTGCGATGAACGATGAATAGGGGAGAAAATCAGTAGAAACAATTAAAGGAACGAACCTCGATCAATTTTCATGTAAATCATGATAAGTATATGTTAAATTAATATTCAAAATAATCAAATCAAAAATATTAATCTCTAGCCTAAATCCCACAAATAATCTCCTCCCACAAGAAGATCAAAACACAGAGCAATCTATTTGTTGATTGATTTGTGTTCATTGTATAATTCAAGAACAGTGAAGAATAAAAAAACACAAACCCTACCTTGATTTTGATTCATCATTGATGAATAAAGATGTTTTGTCACATTCGTTGGTGATATCCTTCAAATCTTATGGGCATCGATCGTCGATCCATGATATCATCATCATTATTCCAAGAGAATTGTCCAACAGTCTCTCCACAGCTCTCCAACATCTCTTTGGTTATTAGAATATATCTGGATTTCATAAATTAAAATCTATTTAATGAGTTTGAAAGTTATACATCAATAAAAATAAAATAAAATAATTTTATTTATTTACTTTATTTATTTTTTCCCCTATGTTGTCTTTTCCCAAAAGGTCATGCACCGACTAATGTTATGTCGCACCTAGGGTAAACCACACATTCAAAATTCAATGATACCCTTATATTTATGATCCAAGATTATATTTGTATGTTATTCCACATTTTTAGAAATATTTTATGTGTGTGTTATTTAATATATTTAATATATTTAAAAAATTTATTCCGGCCACACCGGAGCTCAGAGTCGCAAAACGTCTCAGTGTATAGTCTCAAAAATAATCCATATAATATCCAAAAAATAATAAATAGAAAATATTAGGAATTACAAAATCCCCTAATTCAATTTTTTAAGGGTATAAACATAATTATAAATTATTGTGGTATATATTTATTCTTTCGGCCAGACTATGGTTGTTGAGTTCCTATAGCTGTGTTTACACACAATGGACATGATTTCATTGGAAAATTTTAATGTTGATGATCGATTTTAAATTTTTTATTACATTATAATCCATATATGTTTGATATTGATCCTTTACATGACTCAGAGACCCAAATAAAAATATCTTGGATTACATGGCTCATAGGTCCAGGGTAAAAATCCATGTTTAACCCCAATGATTTTGGAGGATATTTTTTGAAAATTTGTCTTCGATTTGTTGAAAATTATTTACTATAAAAGTATATTAAAACTCATTCATGGGTATCCAAGACATTTATATAGCTTTATAGACATGAATCTATAATTATGTATAATATGTAAAGGACCTTTAATAAATGACGTTGTGTCAAGCTCTGTAATCAACCATATAAAGGTGTTAAAAGAGACTTGAACGATGTGTATTGGTACATGTAGCATATGGAAGCTCATATAAGGGAAAATTACATCAATCCAAGTGTAATAGTTGTTATCCCAATTCATGACGGTAACTAATGTAAAATATAAATTTTGCATAAGGGTAATTAGGTGCAGTTTAAAGGTAATCATGGAAGGCTATTAGGTACTTTATGGGCATCTTGGTATCCTATATAATAGTACGAGATTGTCTAGTGGATCCCTTAATAAGGGTAATTAGGCATGATATATGTATAAACATGTCAAGTTGTGAGATTGTGTATTAGTAAGCAGGAATCATGTATAATGGTTAGTAGCTATATAGAGGACTCTAGTGTAAGATACACAAAGATATAAACATAATGGTAAATTAATATTCATCATCTATATGTAAATTTACTTTTGTGGATTCAAAAAAGGTGAATTAATAAATACCACACTAAAAAGAACTAGCTTAAACCATGGACTGTAACTTTCTCGTTACATCATAGTAGAAATTACAAGATCGTAGTTTGTATCATTCTAAGATATTGAGAGTTTTTAAATGTCATCTCATCAAGTATTTCCCCATGGAATATGTTTTAAATGATTTTATGGTGATGGTTTCACCATTAATAAATAACCATGAAAGTAGCATTACAATATAGAGATAATGGATATACTATAAAGTTATGTGGAGATTATGTTTTTTATTCAACCATTTAAGAGGATTCTACATCATAGTGAAGAAGATACACTACAACATCACCATGATTTTGTTGACATAGAAGATATTGTACCATGGATGTCATGTCTAAACTGTAGAAGGTTACATCATAGAATTACTATCCATGTTGTATTATACAAGAATAATTGAAGGAGAGAATCATGATAGTCCCTGAAAATTATAGAATTAATAATAGTATTTTGTTATTCATAAATTGAGGGTTATCCACATGAGATTGTGATATTCTTGAGTAGCTAAATTTATCATATATGAAAATTTATCATGTGGATATGTTCATGAAAAATAGACTGAAAATCATGGATAATTTTAGTGTCATTTATGACTTAAAATGGAAGTTACATAATATATAATAATGTATATATAAAATCAAACGAACAATGTCATATGATTCAGCACCCAATAAACAAAAAAAAAACAAGACAATTCATTGAGTTTTCTGAGAAAACCAACAAGAGAGACATTTCACCATTTTAAATATATCTAGAAGAAGAAGAAAGAGAGTATTCTATAAAAACACTTGAATTATAGAAGAAGAATGTTTGTTGCACTAAAATTTTTTTTTATTGAGTGGGAGGAGTTACTACATTCACAAAATTGAATTTATTCTAGTGTTATTATAAAAAGGAGTTATATATTTATTCTAGAAATAATAATTATTGGAACATAGTGAATGATTTTCAAGAGATGAATAATTTTTCATCACTGTTATTCAATGAAGAATGGGATTCCAGAGTTATTCTAGAAATGAAGAATTTAGATTTTAGGACCTCTCAAGGAAATATGATTCTTAAGGTGATATTCATAATAAACATGTAAAGGAGAAATTAGATATTTAATGTCAGACATCTAAAAATAGATGAACCTATATCAACAAGGTTACATCGTTATTAGAATGTGATCAAGTCATATTTCCACTTTTATGTAGTGTGTAAATAATAGAGCATTAAGTGAAGTGATTCCATGGAGATACTTAATCTTTTCCAAACCATTTTATGTTAGTTAACTTTTAAAGGAGTGACCAAGCCTAAACAAATAGAGTGTTTTCTTTGGTAGGAGCTACCAAGGCAAAAGAAACTGGTAGTGTTCCCTGGAAAGAGTGACCTAGCCAAAGGCAACAAGAAGTGAGCATTGTAATTTTGTCTCACTGCCACAATTTCGGTAGCATGTCCCTTGGATTAGACCCTTCCGTTGAACCAAGTAAAACCTTGTTTATCATTTTTCATCTTTCCTTTGCATCCCAATAATCATTATTTGATAAAAATGATAAATATAATCAGGAAGAAAATTAACATATAAAGGTTGTTCAAGTAAAAGGTAATGATATCAATAAAAGAAAATCACGGTGACCCTTATCATTAAAAGGCCAAGATCAACTAGGGTAAAAATATAGTGAAAAGTATTTATACCCGAATTAATCCCCCCGCTCAGGGTACGTAAGACACTCTTAGACAAATAATTGTTACCATAGGATAGAATTATTTAATAGAATTATTAGATCTAATTTTTTCATTTATTTATTCAAGTTTAAAATTTTTTTTGACCATGTATTTGGGATTGACAGGGAAATTTGAAGAAATTTAATGAATAATAATAGATAAAGTGGAATACTTTTGTGTATAAGTGTATTTGGGATGATAGTGGTTCAATTGTATGAGTAAAATAAGGTCAAGAAGAGAGTTATGAATGTTTAATATTGAGAATACATTCGCTCATTAAATTATGTTGTGTGTTTGAGTGAGAAGTCCAATCAACCATGTGATATTGAGACAACTGATAATGAGGTAATCCCAATGATGATAAGAAGGAAAAAAATCATGTTTATCAAAAACAATTGTACCGTTAGTTAAAAGAATAAATTAATATAGTTAATGTTGAAAATTATTTCACTAGAAATTAATATTAAATGGAAATAAATTTTTTTATAAAAGATAATGTCCCTATAATAAATTACTAATGATGACACAACTGGACTATAGAAAAATAATGATTCTCATAAGGAAGAATTGAAAATAAAATCCAAAAAGGTTGAAGAAATAGACATATATACAAAATAAAAGTGTCTAAACGTGAAACATTTAAAGAATATAAAGTAAAATAAGGATGAAATTTTTGTTCAAATTGATGAAGTGGTTAATGATAATGTATGTTTTTAACTATAAAAGTTATGATTCAAATACTCTATAGATCAAATGAAATCTAAATTAAAGGACTAGGATGACATGATGAATAATCTTAAGAAATCATTAGAATAGGTTATGTATGGTGGGAAGGATATCAAATTATAATTTAGTTCTTAATTTGAATCACGAATTATGAATATATTGTTCTTGGAAGAAGAATTAGTTTCGGTCATTAAATAGTTAGATGTCAATGTTAATCCTAATATGATGAATTATTTTCACTTATTATTTTATCACACTTTAGAAAGTGATGATGAAAAAGAGAATAATTATTCTATTTTGAAGGAGAAGTATGAAAATATTCTCTTGTAAAAAAATCATATATCATGCAGAAACCTATTATTGAATATGAATGAGAACCAATGATGAGAAGGAGAGTTCTATAAAAATTAACAAAAAATTGAAGGTTAGGAATTATTTTAAATTGAATTAAAAGGGACCCTCAAATGGGTAAAAACAACTATATGAGTACTAAAGGAAGATAGGGTAACATGTATTACTTTTTGGTGATGCATGGAAACACCTTTTGTTTCTGTGTTGAGGTATGGATATATATCAAATACAGTGAAGCTTGGTGAAAACCAGAAAGATTGAATCTACATGCATAATAGAGGAGGAATGGGTGTTATCACAATAATTATTACTTTTCAAACAATTTACAAAGTGTAAGTTTCATAGTATATTTATAAGTTTTTATGTGATGATAACATGATTCCAGATTATTGAAACAAATTAATTGAAAAATTATTTTCAGTTGTTATATAAAGAAGATTACATTTCAGAAACTGAGGTAGATAAAATCCCCAAAACTATCAATGAACCTAATACATCCATGAGAGATAATAAATGTTCATGGAATCAATAAAATAAATCATTTGATGATATATTCACGAATGACCATGAGAAAGGGACATACTAATGAGAAAAAATCATTGAAAATAATGATAATGATACAAGGAATTGTCAATTTATAAATAATATAGAGAGAAAGAATAATATTTTTATTTTGGGGGAAATAATCCATTATCGGTATAGATACCCAAAATAGAATAGATTGTATGAAAGATCACACTTATAAAGATTAATAATGAAGTTTGTATTCTAAAAAATAAAACTCAGATATAAATATGGATTCTAAAGTGTAAGATAACAGAAAAATGGTGGTCTGTAGTGACTCGACATCATGTACAACATTAAGATGTTACCCATCCCCTCAAATGCATTAAATTTTCTAACATGTTCGAATAGATATATGATTTAGGGGGAGAAAAAATCCAAGGGGAAGTGTTCTCAAAATCTCATGACATGATGTTAAGATTAAATCTATTTTTTAGTTGGAAAATTAATAGAGGAAGTGAAAATTGAATCCATTGAGGTGCAGTTTGTAGTCAGGACTAATGAAAAAAGGACGGTTTAAATTCTAATGCTAAATTTTATAATGTAATAACATATTTAAATGAAATATATCACTTAATGTTAGATTTTATGTCATTTTATTCTCTATGATAATACATGTTATGAAATTAGGATTTTCAATCCATGTTGTTAGTGGAATCAATCCACTTAGAGATGATAATTGATTGTAATTGTTCAAGGATAAATATTTAGTATTCCATTTGATATTATAATAGGTTGTATTAGTTGATTAAATTTTCAAGTTATTAAACGATTCTAAACTAACTAATCCACTCAAAAATTCATGTCCTAAAAAATTTAGATCACTTCAAATACAAAAATGAAGAAATCAAGGGTGTTTTGAAGTAAAAAATCTATAGGATATCTTTTTAGATAAATTTTCAAACTAATAGTGAAAAACATATCATGTGTAAAATAAAAATATTGAGTTTTCCTTATTCTTTCAATTTATTTTTCAATGTTTCTTGTATAATTTAATCACTCTCAAGATGATACATACATTGAAACGCCTATAAATAAAAAAGGAAAAATTGATCACTGATTATTTATTATAGATAATAAATTAAACAAATGGAACTATATTATTTGTATAAAAAAGTTGAATTACTACTACTAAAATTGATATTAACTCGTTTTTTAATGATTATGTGACAAAAAATTTTATATGTTTGGATAATAGGTTTTATTGAGAAAATGAAATACAACGGCTGCTTAAATTTATTAGGCCTAGTGAGTTAGATGGATAGCCTTGTAGGTGTTATATAAGGATTTTATTTCCTACACCAAGAACTAACATAGTATGATTATATAATTTTTTACCATCTAATGTATTAAGTGTAATTTTTACCCCTTTATTTCTTATAAATGTAATGAATATTTTTCCAAACAAATGTTTTTAAAATCTATAAATGTTGAGTATTTTTGGATTTGAACATGAAACTAGAAAATTTTGATAGTTTGATTTAAAAAATATATGATGGTGTTATTGATATAGGGGAGAACACTTAAGAATAAATCGAGATTCTCTTACTTAAAATAGATGTCCCATGGGTGTTGAAGCATTCTATTTAAGACATTGGATTTTATTGACAATATGGTGATATAACATTGAAGTGGAGATTGAAACTAGATATTAATTTGGTAACTAGAGGTTTATTTCAAGGGAATATTGTAAATGAGATGTTGTTAAGAAAATAAAAGGTGATATTTTTGAAACCATATGAGTTTAGTGTGGATATTTTGACAATATAATTTAGATTTATTGAAAATAATTTAATCTGAAATCATATGTAATCTTGTGTAAGGGAAGTCCACACATCTATATATCTGCATAATATAGCTCTGGAATTATATATATTGTGTAATGGTAGTAAAAGAAACTAGGCTTTGAAAAATTATATCATTATCCATTTAGGGGTACAAGAATATTATTGATGTCTATGTATTGGTACATGAAGAATATGTAAGCTCATGTAAGGGTAAATCTTGTCATACCTTATGTAAGGGTAGCATGACTAATAATTAATGGTTATTAATGTAAAATATGAACCTTATATAAGGGTGACTGGGTTTGTCATAAATTTAAACTGGTTTAGTAGAGAGGCTATGTAAGTATATCTTTGCAACATGGAATATAGGTGGTGTCTATATAGAGGATCCCTTTGCAAGGTAAACTATGAATGGTATAAAGGTAATCATGTCAGGCTCTAAGGATACATAAGGGTATCTTGGTGACCTTTGTAATATTGAATGGTTTTGTAGAAGACCCCAAAGTAAATTAACAAGAAGATATGAACATAAGGGTGAATGAAGTTTCTTTATATCCATGAAAAGTTACTTTCATGTAGTCTTGTGATGGTGAATTCAAAAATAATACATTTAAAGGAACTAGATTATGCAATTGACAATTTCCTACTAACAATGTCGTTGTAGAACATACCTCATTTTAGTCCAAATGAATTCGATATTATGGGATTTTTCAAACAAATCAATGTCAGGTCCTTCACTATGTTAGATGTTTTAAATGGTTTTATGGTAATAATTTCACCATAGAGAAATAGCCACGAAAGGAACATTTCCTAATGTTGTTAATGGTTACGCTACAAAGGAATCTAAAGATTTTTTTTTATATTCCACCATTTGATAGGTTACCATGTATTAAATAATAAGCTACATCACAACATCGCGCTGGTTTTTTAGAAATTCAATATATTGAACTATGGATGTAATGGATACACCATAGTGTCTTATATCAGGGGATTACTGGTCACATTGTAATTTGAACACATAATTAAAGGTGAGAATCAGGGGAGTACCAAACTATCAATAAATTCATGTAAAGTTATTAATAAATGGAGGTTCATTAACACAATATGGAGATATTCATGGGTGGTTATATTTGTTAGAAATCAAAATATCACATGAGGGTATGTTCATGTAAATAATATTGATACTCGAGGAGAATTTTAGATTCGTTTATGAATTTTAAAATAGAATTTTCAACACTTGTGATAATAACTGTATACAAGAAAGATATATGAATCATATATTAATCTATTAATATAATAAAAATAGAGGAATATATTTCATTATTTTATCTCAGAAAACCAAAACACGTAGACTATACACAATCTAACATATATACATAAGAAGAAGAAGAAGAGTGGTATTTTTCCATTAAAATACCTGAATTAAATAAGAAGAATATTTTTTCACTAAAATAAACTAAAGTGTAAAGGAGGAGTTGATGTATTCATAAGAGTGAAATTATTTCTAGAATTATTCTAAAGGGGATTTCTAAATTTATTCTAGAAATATAGAATCTTTGTAATCAAGTGAAGGATTTTCCAAAGAAGATGATGATGAGTTGTTCACTATTATATTGTGAAGAAGGGTATTATATAATTCTTATAGAAATAAGTAAATGAGATTCCATGAACTCTCATGGAAATAATATTCTTGATGGGATATTCAAAATATACATGTAATGGAGCAACATGAAACTCAAAGCCACTCATATAACAATTGGTGACTATAAATCTATAAGGTGACAATTTTCTTTTCCCGTGAGGAAATTTTGTTTCCCATTTAAAGTAGAGGGTAGAAAGTGGAGTAGTAATAGAAGTAATATTAGGGATATTGTTCATTTACCTAATATCATTTTATGGTACTGATCCTTGATTGGTGCGACCAAGTCTTAAGAAACTAGAAGTGAGCCTTAGAAGGAGCGACCTTACCTAAAGCAACATGTAGAGTGCCTTGGAAGGAGTATCCTACAGAAAAGAAACAAATAGAGATATTTTTCACTTTGGTTCACTAACAGAGAGTAGGTCACATTCCCCTTGGACTGTCCATTTGTGGTGAGCCTAGAAAAAAATCATGTATCCATATTCAATTTTCCTTTACTTTTTTTTGCAACATCATTAGATAAAATTGATAATGATGATAAAAATGAAAAATAATTTATAGATGATTTTCACAGAAAATGTAATTATATAAAAATAGAAAATCAAGGACCACTAAATATAAGAAGTAAATATCCAATGAGGAAGGGTGATACTGAAATGTATCCATAACCTAAATCACCCCACTTCTATGGATACCTATGCCCATCTCAAACCTAAGAGGCCTTACATATTTTCGTTAATGACCCAACTATACTTGACCAACTCCTCTCTAGAACAAATTCAATTCTACATCAATCTCACCAGTGGACATTGCTAATAGCTTGTAGTTCTCTTGTGTAGATCTACATAGGACAATTGCTGGCATTAAATATTCCAAATGTAGCCTGGCTATTGTTATAACCTATAATCATGATCAGAATTGAAATAGCCATAGGAATTTCTAGTGGATATTTCCAATTTTTTCAACTAGTTTTCCACACAATATTTTGAACATTATAAGTTTATGACGGATAGAGGTTTAAGTAGATATATTCTGATGGCCAGAAGTCAATATTATGATTTAAGTGATGATGATAGGATGGTGATGTGGTATATAGTGGAGGTTATTCATGGTATGAGGAGGGTATGGGATGGATGTCCATTAAATTCATTAAGCCCTACTATGATAAAAATTTGATGTGAATATGAGATATGGATATGTAATATATGTTATTGTATATATGGTTATGTATTTACAATGATTATATGTGATATGTATATTTGGATATTTGGATATAGAAGGTACATTGGAGCCAAAATAATTTTTCAAGAGGACACGAGATTTTAAAACTAGTGATAAGGTGGTGTGGGGTACCCTTTTGCTATATTTTTTATATTATTTAATTATAGTCAAATGTGATATGTGGTGAGTGAGACTTAATGAGGTTAGGTAAGTTGACATTATATAGGTTAATGTTGGTTCTTCTATTCATTCACTGAAGCATTAACATGTTTATTCTAGGATTTCTCAAGAGGTCATCAATTGTATCCTACAGAGTATACATGTTTCTCACCGCTATATATAAATAATTTTTATAGGTCTATGGGAGGGATTTATAAATTGAGATGAACCATTCTAGCTTAGATCATGGATTTTTTATTGGATTTCATTACTTATGAATCATTATTATTTTTTTATTTTATCCTATAGGCTTTTGTGTATATGCTTTTTTTAGGCATTGTGGTTATTGTGGGATGCAAGTATATTTTTTATTATTGAGTTTATTTGTGGGTTCATTTGTATATTTTTATAATTTATGAGGGTAATGTATGTCCTTAATATGATTTATACCATTGTCTCTAGTCTCCAACATGATGAATATTGAACGTGGGTTTTGAGGGTCACCATTTTATTCATTGCGAGCCCATAAGGGATTCACACTGGGGCTGGTATTGAAAATTTGAATTATTCATATTTTTGATATATAGATTTGTATATGAACTCAAACACACACAAATATTTATATACTTTTATATATATATATCATGTTGATTTATAGAAGAACAAAATAAAAACCAAAAACAAATCTTGAAAAACTCAACCAATATCAGTGGATAAATCTTTAAAACAATTTAATTATAGGATGCCTATGAATTTGATAGTTGATTCATCTGAATAGTTCATGGGAGGTGGTAGAAGGGTTTGGGTTTTGTGAAATCTTGAATGGTGAGAAGGAGCGACAAGACTATTCAGGTTCTATTAAAAAGAGGGAAACTGTTTTTTATGCACAAACCAATATGCACTAATAAATATTATTTTTATCAGTGATTAATGTTTCAATGCGGAAAAAATAAATTTATCAGAGAAAATTTTAGCACTAATAAAGACATGACTTTATTGGCACTATAAATGTGCTAATAAAATAAGTTTTATTAGAACTAAAACTATATGCACTGATAAGGATTTCTTGTATCATCACTCAATTAAGCCTTGATAAAGAAGGATTTATCAATGAAAAATTTAGCGCTAATACACACCTAATACGTATTGTTTCACACATTAATAAATAAATATGTGAAAATGAATATTAAAAAATAACAGCTACATTTAATAAACTAAAAGAAATTACAAACTACTTAAAAATGGAAAAATAATAATATTAATATTAAAAATGCTTAAAAAATATTGATTATATAATATGAATAAATATTAAAAATGAATAAATATTATTAAATATATAAGATAAAAAAATATATAAAATTATTAAATGTCAAAATGTAAATCAATAATTATTAAATAAAATTATACCAAAGTTTTGTAGTAAATTAAAATTTAAAAGTGACTAAAAAATAACTTTATAGATGTTTAATTACAAAAAATAATAAACAAATGAATAAATGTTTATAATATAAAATAAATATTTATTAATATTAAAATATAAATATAAATATATGTGTATAAATAAAGTAAAAATGAATAAATATCAAAAATGATTATTAAGAAAATGAATAAATATTAAAATTATTTATTTAATCATAAATTAATAAATTTTAAAAATAGTAAAATATAAAAAATGAAAATGAAAAAATTACCTAAATATTAAAAAAATTACACAAATATTAATAATCAATCAATAATATTAATTGAAAGAATAATAAAAATTAGTAAATATTAAAAATTAAATTTTATTACAAAATATTTGCAATAAATTTTAAATTATATAAAAGTATATAATATTTATTTATGGTCTTATAGGTTTCAGAAAATGAAACAACACACATAACCCTAGACCAGCAACGACGAATCAGAACCCCTCTAAGGTTTGACTCACATTATAGATAACTCATTACAATTTTTTATGCCTGAAAGCCCCTTCATCCTAATTGAACGACCCTCTTCAATTGCCATGTGTTGCATTAACAAACATCTAGGTCAACACCCTTTCATGTGTCATCAGCCCTAAATGGCCCTACAAAATCTCCCTATGGGGACAATTGAGTTTTTAACCACGGTCTAATTCATTATAACAGGATAACAGTTCCACCTAAGGAACCCCCAACTACACATATATATATCAATAGTATTAATAATATATTTAATTATAAAAAATTTCTATATAATTAATTTTTTAAAATAGAAGTTAAAAATTTTAATTCATGTTATTAATATAAAGATATTACTTTACTTGATGTATAAATTCACAATGATACTTGAAATTGAAATACCAAAACAGATTTTCTATTATATAATCATATATTCATATACAAACATAAAAACATACATAAATATACATTCACATAAAAACATACCCATATATAAACATAAATTCACATACATACACATACATACACATATAAATTCATACACATATATGCACAAACATACACATACCAAGACAAACTCTTACATACACATACATGTACACACACACACACATACATATATTCACATACATACACGTACACATATATAAACATGCATACATACATACACATATATACACATACAGACACAGACAAACACAAACACATACACATACATAGAGTTAAACACACACACACATACATATGAATACATCCATAAACATACACATACATATGCATATACACATACACAAGCATCCATCCATAAATAGATACATAGATACATACACATACATTGACACACACACACATGTACATACATACACGTACATACAAGAATGCATACATTTATACACACATATATACATACATTTATATATAGATATATACATATACGTACATACATACATACCTATATACACATATATAAATACATATTTATCTAAACACGTGCACGAACACATAAAGATATATATATATATACATCGACCAACCATTTTTCACTATTTATTTCTTTTATCCAACTAAGATATTTTCAGGCCATATAAAATATGATTCGAATCACAAAACCAAAAACTACACACACACACAAACAAATATATACATATATATTAATATAAATACACTTAGGTAAATATATATTCACTTATATTTTATATAACTATTTATATAAAATTTTAATATATTATATTTATATATAATTTTTTAATGTATTAAATACATTATGAAATTTTTTTAATAATTAATATGAATTTAATAAAAAAAATTATTTGTTATGGAAAAAAGATAGATAATATTTTTTATATTCTAATGTGAAGAATATTTTAAATTATTAAATTTTTATGTAAATTCATTTCAATATACTATTTATATATTTTATAATGTAAAATCATTTATATAAATATATATATAAATACACAAAAATATTTAATATAAATATATATGTATATTGTAAAAATACGTGTATAATATAAATTATATAAAATGAATAAAAATATATAAATTAACATATGTACTATATTTTAATGTATTTATATATTTATATATATATATTTCATATCACTATATATATAATTATATATATATAATTATAATTATATATATAATTATAAATCAGTTTTTCAATGATTAAAAATATAAAAATATAATATAATTATATATATTTATTATTATATAAATCATATTTATGAATATATGTACATGGGTATATATAAAATATAGTACATAATTTATCATTTATTAATTGTTCTATAAATTTTAAATATATATTTTTTTAAATTATATATATTATATATGTATATAAATTCATTATTATAATTCATATATATATATATATATATATTTATATATTTAATTTCATTAATTATTCATAAATAAAATTAATTATTTCTATTATAATTAATCAAAAATCTATTATTATTGATGTTGTTTTAATTTAAATATGAGCATTTCTCGATAAAATTATTTTTTTATAAATATATAGAACAATTTTTCAATTCATTACATTAAATTAATAATATTATTATTATGTAAAATAAATCAACATAGATCATTATATGTATTCTATATATATATAATATACCTATATATTATTTTGTAGACTCATTTGTGTGATTGTGTGTATGTATATTTATAAATAAATACATATACTATAATGAGATATTTGAAAGTGAAAAACTGAAACTCACGGTCTGTATAAACATATATTCATTGTTTTTATAAAATTAATTTTCTATAAATATATAGTTTTATTTTTAAAATTCATTTAACTAAAACAATGATATTATTTTCATAGGAAATAAAATTTATATTGATATATATCTATATTCTTACAATATATATATATAATTTAATATATGTATATATTACATTCTAGACTCATATATGTGATTCTTTATATTGATATGTATATATGAATATATATACTACAATGTGATATGTGAAAATGAAAAACCAAAAGTGTGTGTTAATGTGAAAGTGAATGTAAATATAGTCATGATTTTTTTATATACCTTAAAACTTTTAATAATATTATAAATTACATATGAATATATGTATATTATTAAAATTAAAATATATGTATTTATTAATTACATTTGAATAACATTAATTATTAGTATTATAAATGATGGGATGTATTTAACAATAATATTAATGATACTTAAATAAAAAAATATTCTATGTAATTAAAATATTGTAATTAAAGTTTGATTTTTTATTCATTTAATTAAATTAAGGATATTATTTTCATTTAATATAAATTATATATTTAATTTTATATATTATATCTGTATAATATTTATATCTACATGATATATATATATATTATCTTTTCCTAGTTGTGTGTGGTTGTGTGTTTGTATATCTATATAAATATTTATACACACACAAAAAACATGCACACTAAATACTAGTGAGATATGTGAAATTGAAAACCCAAAAGTGTGTTATTGTTTAAGTACAGTTGGGAGTAATGGAGGAATGTGGATGTGTTTCAAGTTGTGTGGGTGCACTATCCTTAAGGATCCAGTTTTGTCACGACCCGTCCTCGGGGCCCGTGCCGTGACTACCCCAAGCGCGCCTTCCATAGGCCAGGGGTTGGCGACTAGCACCAAGGCGTAAATCCCGGTAAAGGGAAGGCATTGCCTTTGTAAAGAAAACAACAAACACCACAGTGTAAGCAAGAAGAAATAAACACTAAGTAAAAACTGGTACAACAGTAAGGGCGAAAAGTAAGTGGGCCAGAATACAAACCCAAACTGAAAGTAAAGTACAACTCGAAAGGGAAAACAACAACTGAAAAGTAAAGCCGCAACATCGAGCCGTCCACTGGAAGTCCCACCTGAAAGGTGGGTACAGATAGCCTCCACTGCTCCTCAGGTCCAGCCGATCACTCCGAATATGTCCCACCCAGTGGTCCACCTCCAGGTACCG
Source organism: Viscum album (assembly GCA_963277665.1). Taxonomy (NCBI): domain Eukaryota; kingdom Viridiplantae; phylum Streptophyta; class Magnoliopsida; order Santalales; family Viscaceae; genus Viscum; species Viscum album. The sequence continues at coordinate 2,041,827,575 of OY728126.1, read as the reverse complement.
TCCTGCTCTGCAAGCCTCCACCACGACCAGCGATGTCCATCGTCTGCAACCAACACAACGTAGTGCGGGCATTGCCCGTGCAGAGGTGAGTATAAGCTACTCAGTAGGGACCCCGAGTCCCCATAAGGTCTCCCAGAATCCACAAATGATAATCCACAAAGGGAAGATACAATCACGAAGTAACATCCGACACGGCTTATGTATATGCTCATACATATACCTAAGTCATCAATTCTCGCTCGGCTCCAACATCTGAGATCAAGTAAAACCCAGTCCACACAGGAATGAAAAATGTAAAACCACACATGATAGCACAACAAAATCCATAATGGAAAGAAAAACAGGATTCAGCTCACACAGGTATACTTCTTCGAATGACGATAGAGATTATCACTGATCCATCTAAGTCGTCGGACCCACAAAGGATCCATAGGTACTAACCCCTGCAATGACCCACAAAGGATCTGACCCACAAAGGATCGATAGGTAACTAACCCCCGCAATGACACACAAAGGATCTGACCCACAAAGGATCGATAGGTAACTAACCACCGCAAAGACCCACATAGGATTGGACCCATAAAGGATCTATGGGCGTTGGCCCACATAAGACTGCTGAGCGCTGACCCACACAGGATCGGACCCACACAAGATAGGTCACACTGACCCACAAAGGATCGCTGAGTGATGTAGTCATCACCGTCGAATCCACTGAGGATCTCTGCACAGTCGTCGTCGTCACAGTAGCAGTCACAGCCAGCTCTAGGGTTCCCGCACATAGAAAGATCGTTTGGGAGGGTCCGCTCCACGATCCGAGAGGCTGATACCTCAACTGACACATAGTCCAGAGTAGATGTATCCAAAAGTTACGAATCGTCAATAGGAACTCAACGTCGCAGACGACGCGTCAATCGGACGCCCGGTCTGAGAGTTATTGGCTTTTTCGTCACAGGGGCCCAGTTGGGTTTTAAAGAAAAACCAACCCGAACGTACTCCACCTACGTCCAATCCTCGGCAAGAGTAATCCAAAAGATCCGTCTCACTTAGAGGAATTCAACAATGTCGACGGCACGTCAATCGGACGTCCGAAGCTCAAGATATGAGCCTTTCTGCTCCGAGGGCCCGGTTGGTTTCGTGTTCGAACCAACCCGGCCGAACTCAAAGTATTCTGAAACCTTGAGTGTGATATAACGAAACGACCTTCTCGATCCATGGATCGCCTTGCCACTGACGGAGCATCGTTCGGAGGTCCGTAGCTCATGTTATGAGCAAAAGACCAAAAGGGTCCGGAAATGGGGGGGCTGGGCCCGGAGCGACCCGGCCCACCCCCCCCCCCCCCCCGGGTCGACCCGACCCGGGTCCGGGTCCAACCCGGTTGGGCGCGACCCGGCCCGGCAGGTCGGCTCGGCTCGGCTCGGCCGAGCTGCCGAGCGAGGGGACCGCGGGGCGTGATGTCCCCGCGGGAAGTGGAGTCGCGGCCCCGCGTGGGGCTGCGCTTGGTCAGTGGACGCGGAAATGCCACGTCTCGTGTCCCGCCGGACCCGCATGATCATGGGTCTGGTCGGCCACCGCAGCCATGGCTGAAGTCATGGCGGCTCTGTCCGGCAGCGCGCCGAGGCGCCACCGGTGGATTTTGCGGGCCACCGGAGTTGCTCCGGTGGTCCGATTCCACTTCTGTCTACGCCGTAGCTCTTCACAGGTCCCGTTCTTCACTGCGGAATCATGAAATCATCTCTGGGGCCCATTTTATCATCGTCCTCCATTTCGCACATCAACGAAGAACTGCGGAGGGTTGTCGGGCCGTGTTTTCTTGGCCCGCACCCTCCGCGTTAGGTGATAACAATCGGGAAAAAAGATCAACACTTGAAAACATAACAAGATAAAATTTTAATAAATTAAATTTTCACTTTGATCCCGGGCTCTTTGTTATACAAGGAAACAACTACGGGAATAAAATATTATTTTCAAAAAAAATCCTTACCTCGTCGTAGTCGTCGAGCGAGCGTTCTACGCAGAATTGATCGTCGCGATAGGAGGTGATCATCGCGTCGCGGAAGGGCGTCACGTCATCGCGGAAGGGCGTCGTGTCGTCGTGGAAGGTCGTCGTGTCGACGATCTATGAGGTTTAAAGAAGCACACAGATTTAATTATAACAATTAAATCCATGTAGAGGATAAAACCCACAAAGGAATTTAAAGGACCGCCAACTCTTACCTCAATGGACGATCGAAGATTTGTCGCGGGGAAAGAACGTCGCGGAAGAAGCGTCGGCATCACGTCGATCTTCGGGGGTCGGGCGTTTTTCATCGCCCTTTGTTGGAGGCCGGAGTTCTTTGCGTTCTTCACGTTCTTCGTGTTCTTCGCGAATGAGGAGGAAGATATTTAGAGATTCTCCAATGGTTTAACACAACATTCAGGAAGAAGGTGTGTTGGCCATATTTTATTAACATGCCAACAAATTGAAAACGTGTTAAGAAACGATCAAAATTAATATATAGAATTAATTTCAATGAACTTAACCGCCCAATTAATAGGATCGTTTAATAGTTTTAGAAATGCCCCAGTTGACTTTCATTTAAAAAGGGTTTTCGCGGGTGCGTAACTTAGCGGAAAAGAAACTGTGGGGATCGTGTGGGCCCCACCTCACAAATATCCTACCAAGAGGGTAGGATATATTGGGTTCCACTTCAGCTAGCTTAAGCAGCTTTAAGTAGATTTAAACGTCTTTAAGTGAAATAAAATAAAGTTTGTCGTACCACATTATTTATTTATTAACTTAAATCCCAAAAATTTAAAAACCACACCCGAGCAAACGCAACTCTGGAAGAGGCGTTTCAAAGAAAAAACCGGCGATGCGATTCCATCAGTACCCTCAGAATTCGATTCCGAGCACCAGTTTAAATGTTAGAAAAACCTGCTCGTTTGTTCACTGAACGTACCCGAGCCGAACTTCCAAAAATGATTCCGGGCACACCGGGCCTCGGAATCAGGTGCAGTCAGAAATTGCATTCATGTAAAATTCCAAAGAAAATTAAGAAAAAAAATTTCATTGAAATTTACAGGTCTTTACATCAGTCCCACCTCAGGGTTTTACGTCCCCTTAAATATACATCATAAGCTCGGAAACAAATGTGGGTACTGAGCATGCATCTGAGCCTCCCACACCCAAGTGCTCTCCTGGAGGTTTCTGTGCTACCATCTGATGCACACTAGAGGAATCGACCATCCACGTAGGACCCGCTCCTTTCGATCCTCGATCTCCACCGGGACCTCCACAAAAGTCTCCCCATCATCAACGTCCAGCTCCTCGTGGTCAATGATGTGTCTCGGGTCGTGCACGTATCTCCTCAGCTGAGATACGTGGAAGACGTCGTGAACCCCGTGCAACTGAGGTTTTAGAGCCAGGCGATAAGCCACCTCGCCAATCCTACTGAGGACCTGGAATGGTCCGAAGAAGCATGGAGACAACTTGCCGCCTCGGCCAAATATCCATAAACCACGTCGAGGTGAGACACGCAAGAAGACGTGGTCGCCATCCTCAGACTCTAGTGTCCTCCGCCTCCTATCAGCATAAGACTTCTGCCAGCTCTGAGCTGTCCTCATCCACTCCTGGATGACCTAGAACTTCTCTGTCGTGGCCCAGACCATCTCTGGTCCCACAAGTGCTGACTCCCCAGGGTCTGTCCAGCACAACGGAGATCTGCAAGGTCTTCCGTAAAATGCTTCGTATGGTGCCATTCCGATGGTGGAGTGGTAGCTGTTGTTGTACGCAAACTCCACCAAGGGTAGGTGGTCCTCCCAGCTGCGACCAATGTCGAGGAAACATGCGCGGAGCATGTCCTCGAGAGTCTGAATGGTCCTCTTCGTCTGACCATCCGTCTGAGTGTGAAAGGCGGTGCTCAGACGTAGCTGCATCCCGAATGCCTCCTGCAACCCCTTCCAAAGTCGGGAAGTAAAGCGAGCATCTCGATCGGAGATGATAGATGATGGCACACTATGAAGTCGTACAATCTCCTGAACGTAGAGACACCCCAAGCTCTCCACTGAGCCCTGCTCTCTGATTGGTAAGAAGTGATCCGACTTGGTGAGTTGGTCGACAATCACCCAAATGGAGTCGTGACCTCTGGAAGTGTGTGGAAGTCCAGTCACGAAGTCCATATATATCCCATCCCAATTCCACTCTGGGAGCTCCAAGGGCTATATCAAGCCTACTGGTACCTGATGCTTTGCTTTCACCTGCTAGCAGGTGAGGCATCGCGAAACAAACTCTGCCACAACCTTCTTCATGCCCAGCCACCAGTGCTATCATCTGAGGTCCTGGTACATCTTCGCCACTCCAGGATGTACTGCCAAAGCAGAAGTGTGAAACTCTCTCAACACCTCCTCTCGTAAAGCTACTGGTACTAAGGTACTTCCTCTAAAAAGGATGTCATGCTCTGCTCCAAAGGAGAAGCCATCAGGTGCCTATCATGAGGATATCTGTGCACACCGCGTCTCACAGTCAGCGTCCCCACACTGTGCCTCTCTGAGCCGCTGCAATACTGGAGGAGTGACTATGAGTGACTGAAGGAAGGCTGCTCCATCTCTATCCACGACGGATATCTGCAAAGCAGCTAGCTGCTCTATCGCCTCCTCAAGTAGCTGAATGCCCATCCTCTTACTGAGAGAATCGGCTACCACGTTCCCCTTACCAGGTGTATAGACTATCTCAAAGTCATAGTCCTGGAGGAACTCGATCCATTTCCGCTGTCCCAGGATCAGGTCCTTCTGCGAGAAGATGTACCTGAAACTCTGGTGGTCAGAAAAGACTGTAAAGCGCTCACCCATCAGGTAGTGTCACCATGTCTTTAGAGTGCAGACCAATACTGCCAACTCCAATTCATGGGTAGCGTAGTTCTGCTCATGCGGCCTCAACTGATGTGATCCATAGGTGATCACTGCTCGAACCTGCATCAGGACACATCCGAGTCCGGTCCCTGATGCATCACAGTAGACTACGTACCCTACTTCCTCCTCAAGCAACCTCAAGATAGGTGTGCTGGTCAATCTCTGTCTTAGCTCCTGGAAGCTCTGATGACATCTGTCTGACCACACAAAGGGTTTCCCCTTCTTCGTCAAAGCTGAGAGTGGCGCCACAACTCTGGAGAAGTCTGGCACAAATCTCTGGTAGTATCCAGCTAGTCCCAAGAAACTCCGCACCTCTGTCACACTCCTGGGTGGCTCCCAAGCTAGCACTGCCTCGATCTTCGCAGGATCCACCGCAACTCCCGCCTCAGATATGATTTTCCCCAAGAAGTGGACCTCATGTATCCATAACTAACACTTAGAGATCTTTCCATAAATCTGGTGCTCTCGGAGTGTGTCTAGTACAACCCGTAAGTGGTAGGCATGCTCCTCCTCAGTCGTCGACTATATAAAAATGTCTTCGATGAAGACAACGACAAATCGATCAAGGTATGGCTGAAAGATTCTGTTCATGAGGTCCATGAACACAGCTGGAGCATTGTTTATGCCGAATGGCATAACCAAAACTCATAGTGGCCATACCGACATCTGAAGTCCGTCTTCTGCACGTCCTCGTCTCAAACTCTGAGCTGATCATAGCCTGACCTGAGGTCTATTTTCGAGAACCACCGTGCTCCCTTGAGCTGATCTAAGAGGTCATCAATCCTCGGTAGCGAATACTTGTTCCTCACTGTCACCTGGATCAGGCGACAATAGTTGACACACAGTCGCAAGCTCCCGTTCGCCTTCTTGGAGAACAGTTTCAGGGAAGCCCAGGGTGAAACACTGGGTCAGATGAATCCCTTACCCTGCAAGTCCTCCAACTGCACCCATAACTCTCGAAGCTCAGCGGGGGCCATCCGATATGCTGGAGTGGATATCGGGGTTGTCCCGGGGTATAGATCAATATAAAAGTCCACCTCTCTGCGGGGAGGTAGCCCTGGAATGTCGTCGGGAAAGACGTCCACATACTGATCCACCACTGCAGGAAAAATAGGACTCCATACGTCAACTGCTCCTAGGATGAGGCTAGCAAACTGATGAGTGATGGGACCTCCTCTCCTCTGCAAGAGTCCATCCTGTGCTGCAAAGGCTCCCTTCTCGCTGGTGATGGTCAACCTGCTCCCGTCGGTGCATACACATCCCACCTTGCGCCTAATACAGTCAATATGTGCATGGACTGTAGATAACCAATCCATGCCCAAGATGACGTCGTAAGGCCTCGACGCTGCTACAAGAAGATCCCAACCAAAGCTCTCGCCTCCTAGTGTAATCTCGCACTACCGGCACCAGTGCGTAATCGTCGAGTCTACTCCCGTAGGAGTCTCTAGCTGTAAGGATCAAGCCAACGGCTCTGTCAGAATCTCCGAGCTCCGAAAAAGGGTAGCGGGTATGAAAGAGTGACTCGCTCCTGTGTCTATAAGAACTGCAGCAACGATGGAATATACACAGATAGTACCTCAAATCATCTCGGGCGCACCATGGTCGTAGGCCTCTACTGCCTGGAGTTGTGCCTGTCTTTCCCCTCCAACTCCCTGTAGTCGGGGTGGACCTCCTGGTGGTGGTGGTGGTAGAGCCTCAAAGCGTCGCCCACCACCTGCTGCTCGGCCAGCTCCTCTGCCTCGTCTGCCTCCTCCCTGCGGGCCGCCATGGTCGACCCTCTGCCTCTGCCTAGGTGGCCCCTCAACCATCTGCTGCTCCTCGGCATGGTGGGTCGGGCAGTCACGAGCCATGTGACCCTGTCCGCCGCATGTGTAGCACCGCCTGCCTCTCGAAAGACTGGCTCCACACTGTGTGCCCCGCATTGCTAAGCCAGTGTCCTAAGGTCGTCTGCGTGAGGGTCTGGTCTGCCTAGACCCCTGAGTCATCCGTCGACTGCCTGATGCGGAAGACTTTGCTATGTGCCGCCCCACGGTAGGTCTCACCGCTGGATAAGTCTCATCAAGAAAGCTCTCAATCAAAAGGGCTCGCTCCATTACTCATTCCTTAGTCGGAATGATGAGGGAGATCAACGATGCCCTGATCTCGTGTCTCAAACCCTACTCAAAGGTCCGGGCCCGGAAGAATGGGACCCGTACCATGTCTGTTGAGTAGCGAGAGAGATCGGTAAATCTCGCCGAGTACTAGGTGACCGTCAAGTTGCCCTGCCGCAGCTGAAGAAGCTCCTGGATGGGCACCGAACGGAGGGTGGCTGGGACGAACTCTGAGCGGAAGAGTCCTTCAATGTATGTCCAGAGAAGTGATGCCTCATAGTGCACCTGGAGCATCAAGCTCCCCCATCGGCCCACTGTTGCGTCCAGTAGGCTCGCTGGGAGGATCACCATGAGGTCTACTGGTGTCCTTACTAGCCTGAAAACTCGTACAACTTCCTCCAGCCAGTCCTCAGCTGCTTGGGGGTCCGTCTCCCCGCAAAACCTGGGTGGTCACTGGCACTGGAACTCATGCAGTGCACTGAGGCGATGTGCATCGTCAGCGGCTGGTGCTGGAAGCATCGGTGGCTCGACATGTAGAGGTACCGTCGGTGCCTCTACTGTCAAAGGGACATGTACCGAGGCCTCATCGCTCGGCGGGCTGTCGTCACGTACAACTCTCGGAACCCTAGCTGGCTACCGTCGTGGGGCCATCCTGAAATGGAAACAGGTGTGCCACGGTCAGAACAGTATACCTGGTGAGATGATACAATGTAATCACAACGAAAACTTGAAACACACATGCAATCAATATTTTCATGCATTATGTTAGAAATCAGAAGTTAGGGTCCTATTGTACGGATACATCGGTCGCCACACCAACACTGGGCTCCCTGGACTGATAACCACACTTAATACACTTAACACTATTGCTTCACATAGAAGAAAGATTAGAGTCTGTGGTAGAACTGAACTCCTCTGATACAAATTTGTCATGACCCATCCTCGGGGCCCATGCCGTGACTACCCCAAGCCCGCCTTCCATAGGCCAGGGGCTGGCAACTAGCACCAAGGTGTAAATCCCGGTAAAGGGAAGGCATTGAATTTTAAAGAAAATAACAAACACCACAGAGTAAGCAGGCAAAAGTAAGCACTAAGTAAAAACTGGTACAACAGTAAGAGAGAAAAGTAAGTGGTCCAGAATACAAACCCAAACTGAAAGTAAAGTACAACTCGAAAGGGAAAACAACAACAGAAAGGTAAAGCCGCAACGTCGAGCCGTCCACTGGAATTCCCTCCTGAAGGGTGGGTACAGATAGCCTCCACTGCTCCTCAGGTCCAGCCGACCGCTCCTAATACATCCCACCCAGTGGTCCACCTCCAGGTATCGTCCGGCTCTGTAAGCCCCCACCACGATCAGCGGTATTCTTCGTCTGCAACCAACACAATGTAGTGTGGGCATAACCCATGCAGGGGTGAGTATAAGCTACTCAGTAGGGACCCCAAAAACCCTGAAGGTCTCCCAGAATCCACAAAGGATTATCCACAATGGAAATATACAATCAGGAAGTAACATCCGACACGGCTTATGTATATTCCCATACATATACCTAAGTCATCAATTCTCGCTCGGCTCCAACATCCGAGCTCACGTACAACCCATTCCACACAAGAAAGCAAAACGTAAATCCACACAGGATTGCACAACACAATCCACAAGGGAAAGAAAAACAGGATTCAGCTCACACAGGTATACTTATTCGAATAACGATAGAGATGATCACTGATCCATCTATGTCGTTGGGCCCACAAAGGATCGATAGGTACTAACCCGCACAATGACCCACAAAGGATCTGACCCACAAAGGATCGATAGGTAACTAACCCCCGCAATTACCCACAAAAGATCTGACCCACAAAGGATCGATAGGTAACTAAACCCCTCAAAGACCCACACAGGATCAGACCCACACATGATTTGTAGGTGCTGGCCCACACAGGACCACTGAGCGCTGACCCACACAGGATCGGACCCACACAGGATCGGTAGCACTGACCCATAAAGGATTGATGAGTGCTGTAGTCATCGCCGTCGAATCCACTGAGGATCTCTCCACAGTCGTCGTAGTCACAGTAGGAGTCGCAGCCAACTCTAGGGTTCCCGCACACAACAAGCTCATTCGGGAGGGTCTGCTCCACGAGCCGAGAGGTTGATACGTCAACTGACACATATTCCAGAGTTGATGTATCCAAAAGTTCAATATCATCAACATGAACTGAACGTCGCAGACGGCGTGTCAATCGGATGCCCGGTCTGAGAGTTATTGGATTTTTCGTCCCAGGGGCCCGGTTTGTTTTTAAGGAAAAACCAACCCGACCGTACTCCACCTACGTCCAAACCTCGGGTGGAGTAAGCCAAAAGATCTGTCTCACTTAGAGGAATTCAACAAAGTTGGAGGCACGTTAATCGGTCGTCCGAAGCTCAAGATATGAGCGTTTCTTCTCCGAGGTCCCGGTTGGTTTTGTGTACGAACCAACCCGGCCGAACCCTAAGTATTCCGAAACCTTTAGTGTGATATACCGAAACGATCGTCTCGATCCAAGGATCGCATCGCCACTGACGGTGTGTCGCTCGGAGGCACGTAGCTCATGTTATGAGCAAAATACCGAAAGGGTCTGAAAATAGGGGGGGTCTGGGCCCGGACCGACCCGGCCCAACCCCCCCAGGGTCGGCCCGAACCGGGTCCGGGTTCGACCCGGTTGGGTGCGACCCGACCCGGCGGGTCGGCTCAGCTCGGCTCGACCGAGCAGCCGAGCGAGGCGACCGCAGGGCGTGTTGTCCCCGCAGGAAGAGGAATAGCGGCCCCACGTGGGGCATCGCTTGGTCAGCGGATGCGGCGAAGCCGCTTCCCATGTCTCGCTGGACCCGCGCAGTTGTGGGTCTGGTCGGCCGCCGTCGCCGCAGCGGCTCTATCTGACGGAGTGCGGGGGCGCCGCCGCCTCCGGCCGCCGGTGCCCGCACCGCCGGTGGATTCCACGGGCCACCGCAGTTGCTCCGGTGGTCCGATTCCACTTCCTTCTGCGCGGTAACTCCTCCCGGGTTCCGTTCTTCACTGCGGAATCATCAAATCATCTCTGTGGTCCGTTTTGTCGTCGTCCGCTGTTTCACACATCAATGAAAAAATGCGGTGGGTTTTCGGGCCATGTTGGTTTGGCCCGCACCCTCCGTGTTAGGTGATAACAATCGGGAAAAAACATCAACACATGAAAACATACCATGATACAATTTTAATAAATTAAAATTGCACTTTGATCCCGGGCTCTTTGTTTTATAAGGAAACAACTACGGGAATAAAATATTATTTTCAAATAAAATCCCTACCTCGCCGTAGTCGTCGAGCGAGCGTTCTACGCGGAATTGATCGTCGCGGTAGGAGGTGATCGTCGCGTCGCGGAAGGGCATCGCGTCATTGTGGAAGGGCGTCGCGTCGACGATCTCCGAGGGTCAAAGAAACACACGTATTTAATTATAACAATTAAATCCATGTTGAAGATAAAAACCAAAAAGGAATTTAAAGGACCGCAAACTCTTACCTCAACGGACGATTGAAGATTTTTCGCGGGGAAAGAACGTCGCGGAAGAAGCGTCGGCGTCGCGTCGATCTCCGGGGGTTGGGCGTTCTTCGTCACCCTTCATCGGAGGTCGGCGTTCTTCATGTTCATCACGTTCTTCGCGTTCTTCATGTTCTTCGCGAAGGGGGAGGAAGATCTTTAGATATTTCCAAAGGTTTAACACAACTTTCATGAAGAAGGTGTGTTGGCCTTATTTTATTAACATGCCAACAAATTGAAAACGTGTTAAGAAACGAACAAAATTAATTCATAGAATTAATTTCAACGAAATTAACCGCCCAATTAATAGGAGCATTTAATAGTTTAAGAAACGCCCCAGTTGACTTTCATTTAAAAAGGGTTTTCGCGGGCCCGTTACTTAGCGGAAATGAAACGGTGGGGCTTGTGCGGGCCCCACCACACAAATATCCTACCAAGAGGGTAGGATATTTTGGGTTCCACTTCAGCTTAGCTTAAGCACCATTAAGTGGCTTTAAACGGCTTTAAGTGAAATAAAATAAAGTTTTTCCTACCACATTATTTTATTTCTTAACTTAAAGCCCAAAAATTTAAAAACCACACCTGAGCAAACGCAACTCCGGAAGAGGCGTTTCTAAGAAAAAACCGGCGCTGCGATTACATCGGTACCCTCAGAATTTGATTCCGAGCACCAGTTCAAAAGTTAGAAAAACCCGCTCGTTCGTTTACTAAATGTACCCGAGCCCAACTGCGAAAAATGATTCCGGGCACACCGGGCCTCGGATTCAGGTGCTGTCAGAAACTACATTCATGTAAAATTCCAAATAAAATTATGAAAAACAATTTCCTTGAAATTTACAGGTCATTACAAGTCTTCCCCACACCGTGATGCTAGTGGGAAAATTAAATTTCCATGTTGATTAAACAAAGCACTGAATATAAATCACCATAAAACAATGTCAAGGTTATTATATGATATGATGGGAAAAAAGATTCTCACTTAAACAGAGATTTTCACCAAACACAAAAATTCTTCAATAAATGTATATCCACTTCACATTAAATGAATGGTTGCACAACTCCTAAGTAATGTATTACTTCTTATTTAATAGAGAGTCACCCACCATAAATTAAAATTTAAAAAAACCATTATTAATGATTTAATACTCTTTAAATGAATAGTCACCCTCTTTAAATAGAATATTACTCAACTCTTTAATGAAGAGTTACACCACATGGGATTCTATAAGTCCTTCATTATTAAATTCAAATGGTTATAATAATAAACAAATAAATTATAAATATTTTATTTATTGAATATAATATTCCCCACATTGTTTAATATTATTAACAATCATTTAAATCTATAAATTTCAAACATATTTATATACATAGTAAATGAATATTTTGATTTATACATTTAAATAGTGTAAATATTTTAAAGTGAAGTTTGTTTGTAATTTAACTATGAATTAGACTACAAATATTTATAACATCACCCAACATTTATGATATATAATAATTTCTTAATCATTATTAAATCCCAAATTTGTAGCACTATTCTCGGCATGTTCCATGACCCTTTCATGAATTCCCTTGGAATTAAAACCCTAATATTTTCTATGAAATGACACCACATCTAATTTCATAGAGGAAAAATATTACAATTTTACCTCATTATTATCACAGCATAACTCTAAGAGTCAAAATGTTTTGTAGAGACTTATCACTAAACCTCAAATATAAACATTTTATATTGAAATAAAATATATTGGGACAAATTATCAATATCAACAATCATTATGAAAACTTTTTTAACCATTAAACACATTAATTAGATTCTATGTAATGAAGTGTTGGATTAGAATAAAAAAAATGACTAATTAGTAGGTTTGAGTACTATTTCTCTATTTTTCACACATATAACATATATCTATAGAGATTTTATAAATGGACCCACATTGTTTTTACAATATCAAATATAAAAATGCTATGGTACCATCATGTATTAATGGTATCACATAATCATGTCTAAAACTTAAATTTCTAGACATCCCATTATAAATGGGACTATATTTTTTTTGATATTATTGCTTCACTATCAAAATGAATATAAATTTGGGGCATTGGATTAAAACACAAATTAGTATCTTCTAATAAATCTATAATATGCACTTGCTATTTTCCACATATAGGTAGGGTAAAAAATTAAAACTCTATGGTCGAATGTGAAATACATGTTTTTTTAACCACCAAATATACATCACAACCATTAAGAGTAAGAAACCATCTAAATGTGGATTAATTTTCTCAAATACTAGTAATCCGACATGGATCAGTGCACCCTTCTTATTAAAATTTATAATAGTTATAATATTAACATAATTATTCATTATTTTTTTGTATCCAAAGACTGTCATTATACACTACATTTGAGGATTACAATTATATCTACTTATTTTACATAGTAAAAAAGAATACGCGGTTCTAGTAAAATTCATTGCATACATTACAGAACTGATTGCACTAGTATATTCAAGTTGTGCAACCGATATATCAATGATTATAAATAGTATAACACTAGAATCAAATGATATATTAGTTACTTTCATATCAATATTATTAATTTTGTAAATAAAACTAAATTTTAATGGGATTAACTTAAATAACAACACACACAATATTTTATAACATTAATACCTATATTAGTGTGAACTATTTCAAGATCCTTAGTTTTAAACATAGAGGACACATAATTCTTTGTATCATTTACACAAATCATATTGGTTCCAAAAACTCCCAAATCATATATATATATAAACACATAATAACTATATATTCATTTATCAACATCGAGTGAACAAATTTATCTAAATTGATATAAATAAAGACATTACATAGTATAATAGAATTAAATTATCCATGTAAATACTTCATATCATCTTTATGACAAAAAATTTGTTTTACTAGTTTACGTATATTTTTTCATTTCTTTACAAAACAAAAACTTCTAGTTGTTCCATGAAAATTTATTTTTTTGAATATCCATTCCAAAATGTAATTGTAATTTTCATTTTATGGAAATATAAATGAATAATTGAATATAAAACAAATTATATTCTTCTTGAATTAATTTGATATATATATGAGAATAAGTAGGAAAATAATCTATCAATTACTTTTTTGGAAATCTTTGGAAACCAATATTGCTTTAAAATATTGAATGTTTCTCTTGGAATCATATTCTTTTCTAAATAACCTTTTACAACCAATAGTTTATGACCCTTTTGTAAGTCCACAATGACATCTATATTATTTTTTATAATGGAATCCATTTCATCAATACTTTCTTTTATCTAGAAATAAGCATATTTAAAAGACATAGCATCTTTATACCAATTTGGGTCATATTCTATTGTTAATAATTTAGTATATTTTTTAAAACATGATTATTTTTCTCTCCCTCATGATAGAAAACTATGAAATTAAGAGAAATAAAATCTTGATATATATTTTTTTCATTCCTAAGTCTTGTAATATATTATAGTTCAACTCGAGAAAATTAATTATTCCATACAATTGTATTTGACAATATGGTGTACAAGAGATATGGGTATGAAGAATAACCTCATCCAAATTATCTTCATAAAATTTATTTTCAATAAACTCAACATACCTTGATTAAAATATACTATTTGATTCCAAATCCATAAATCTATATCCATTTTATTTTTTACATAATCATTAAAAACGCCTTTGATCTATCTAGAACAATTTTTGTTCTTTTTGGATCAGGAAATCTACAATAGGCTAAACAACCAAATACTTTAAAATATGAAATGTTATGTCTTCTTCCTTTCCAAATTTCATAAGGGATAATTTATTCATACAATATGCTAATATATTTGGAATATGACATGCAGTTAACAAATTTATGCCCTACAGATTTAATGGAAACATAAATTACTAATTTTTCAATTTAACATTTTTAAAAAATTATGATTTTTTCATTCAGCTAATCTATTTTAGTGATGTGTGTGTGGAGTGAAACATTTTTTTATTATACTATTTTATTTAATGATATTTTTTAATTAATTCATAAGTTATTCATCACCTCTCTCTGAGCATAATATGTTAATGTATTTATCTAGTTGCATTTTAACGTCAAATTTATATTACATAAACTTAAAAAAACATACCTTTCATTTAAAGAATATATACTTGTAAATATCTATTATAGTCATAAATAAAGGTAATAAAATACCATTTTCCTCCATGACATAACAACCCATTTAATTCACATATATTATAGTGTACTAATTCTAATATTTGATAATTTCTATCTATACTTAGAATTTGTTTTTAAATATTTTATATTCTACACATGTTTCACATTTTTCAAATTTTTCTCCAAAACTAATTAATTTTATTTTAATAATTACATTTAATTAATTAAAATTATCATTTTTCAAATGATCATGCCATAAATTGGAAGACCTGATCAAATATGTAGTATATTTAATCATATTATCTATAGATATTTGATTCATGACATCACTTAGGTAACACATACCAAAAAACATGAATCCCCTTGAAAAAATAACATTATGGGATTCGAAAAAACCTAAAATAACCTCTTACAAAGAATATCAATAGTACCCATATTCATTCGAATCATGGGTACATATGAAATAATTAAAAGATTTTAACTTTTAATATAATTTAATTCAAGTTCCAAGATTCCTTTACCGGTGATATTGATGCATCTATTATTTCCAAGATCTACATGGTTTGTAATATAACCTTTCGGAAATTTTATAAACATTTAATATTCCATGAACACATGAACCATTTCTCCATAATCAAGACACTGAATAATTTTCATCGAAGTAATATTGGATTCAGTTATAATCATAACTATATTTTATTCATTTAATATATTTTTCAATAGGTTTTTTTACATTCTATTGTTAGGGACACTCCATTTAAAATGACTTTATTTTTTAAAGAAAATGAATTCTTCGTTATTTTTTCGAAAGGATTCATTTTTTCATTATTTTTTTTCTTTTATTATTGTTATGTACGGTATTTTTTTTGATACCTTCCACTCGACAACATTAACATTATTGTTAGATTGTGTGTCCATACCCACATGCACATGAGCCTCAACATAGTTGTTGAGGTATCCTTATGTGCGTCCACGAGACCTAGGTTCGAGACCAGGCAGAGGAATATTCCTGGGTGGGTACTATAGAAGTACTGTAACGGGCACTGTAGCAGGCACTATAGAAGTACTATAAAAAGTGCATGTATAGTAGCAGTTATTTTAGTAGGTAATACTCAGTACTATAGAAGCTGAAACTATTCACCATGGGAGGATTAGTGTCCTTAAGTCATTCGGAACACCCATGCATTCAGGTAAGTAAGGATTTTGGTCCAACTTTAAGGACTTTAGGCCACCTCAAGGCCTTCAGACCTAATGCAGTTTCCATAAATAGATTGTAAAACAAATAAGCATCCCCAAATGAGGATTCAAAGCAGGCGCACTCACTAGAGTAGAACAAATCGATTTGGAAGATTGATAGGACATGGTCGTGCCCTCGAGAGCAGCCTGTTCTTGCACAAGATTCTTAGCCATACGACCATGAGAAGGTGGAGAGCTACCATCACGATGCATATGCTGCAGGGGTATGTTCCTTGTAGTTATAGTCTTGTTGAATTCCATTAGTCTTTCGGGTCATGTAATGTCTCTTCAGACTATGGGTCATGTAATATCCAAGACTACATGCCTTGAAAGGGTTCCCCCACATCCCTTGAAAATGGGTTTATCAAAAATAAAAAAAAATAAAGGCCTTTGGGCCATTCGGGTGATTCCATACCCACGCCTTTCAACAGGGATTCTACTTCAATGTAAAAATGTTTTTTATAATTGTTCTAAGGGAATATCATCACTATTTTAATGAATAAATTATCAAATTATTTTCACATTAGAGGAAATTTATAAACATTTTCACTAGAATTGAATGTTTCTAATATATTAATTTTAAGGAAAAGTAATTTATTCACTATAATTTGGATTTAATGATCTTTTTCCAACATTAAAATTTGATCAACCACCTAAAAGTTAATATATTTCGTAAAAATAATTTTTTTGACACATCTTTCTTGACTTTTTTCATTAATTTGAATGTGTCCCAAATCTCTCTAGAAAACATCACTTAGTGGAAGAATTATTGAATAATATTGCATAATGTGTTCATAATAGGTACTCTCACTAAAACATCATTATCATCTTGATTTTTCCTTATGGAGAGATTGATTTTTATTTTTGAGGCATCAATGGGAGTGTTTATAGGATTTTTAGTGGGTTCATCTAGGGTTGGATGATGATTTTATTCAAATATTTAAAAGATATTTAACACCATAAATAGTAACATCATCTTATCTAACCACTGAGAGAATTTATTTCCATTAATATAATAAATATTCACCATGCCATGATTCATGACCATAAATTAAATGGAATAAATTTTCATTGGATAAAATCATTATAATTTTTGAGAATAATAGAGGAATATTGTTGGGCTATCAGTCCTAGGGTGAACTATCCATAATGATTTAGTCATACATACATCGTGTAGCTAGTGGGTAATTCATACATACTTGAAGATTATGTGAAATAAATAATATGCATCATCTTGATAGATAGTTAGGTTCATTCTCCATTATTTTTGAAAAATATATATTATCACTTAAAAATAAGAAAATTCATCAAATATCTAAATTCATCAATAAAGGTAAACTCACACCACTTTAATTAAATGGTTACATTACTATTTAAATAAATTTTTACAACTCATAAAATGAATATCCCCCACTTTATATAAATGGTTACACAACACATTGTTGAAGAGTTATTATTATTTAATTGAAGAGTCTCAATCATTAAATGAAGGGTCACATAAATCTTTGATAAAGACTTCCAAATCATGGATTCTATAAATTGATTATTATTTAACTAATATTTGGGTAATTATAATCAAATAAATAATTATTATTAAATTTAGTTAAAATTACTTATGTGTGTATTTCCATATATTTATATATATCATATATATTGTGGGTGGTTCTGTGTGTGTTATGGGAGACTTGAGGGAAGTGAGAAATGTTCCAAATAGATTATCTGAATGAGGTGGAGGGTGTATCCATTTTATATATGGGGTAAGGAGAATTATTTTTAGCAAGGGAAGAAAACGATTGGTCATTTTATTTTTCAAGGAAAACTGATCTAACCATCAAGAGTGATTATATATAGCTACAGGTGATGGGTGCAGCTCCTCCAATATGATCATTTAATACAAATAAGGCATAATAATATATATATTATTTTTATGTTATTAAAAATAATAATATATATATTATTTTTATGTTATAAAAAATAATAATATAATTAATTTTAATGAAATATGATGATTCAACTATTGGTATTATTTGTATATATTAAATATATGTAGATGTTAAAAGTAATATTTCGGGATGTATTAATAATAATTAGAAGAATTATACTAGAACCGATAATATCATCATAAGTATTATTATAATTAACTCCATGATTGGTGCACCCTAGTTATTTTACCTATATTGAATGTCAGATAGGTCTTGGGATTGAACCTCCCTGACAATGTATGTGGGGTTGTCATTGTATATCCCCTTATCCCTAACTAGTTTTAATTATTATTACAATTAAAACATTAACATGTATTTTAAAAATATATTTTTTTTGTGAGAATGATTTAATTTAAATAGAATATATTATCACCCTTGGGCCAATTATGATAAGTGAAAAGTTAATCTCACATTATTTTACCATTAAATCAGGATATAATTGATTTTGTGGCCAAAAATGCTTTTCAGGGGGCATAATTTATCTTAAATAATTATCAGACATGTTTGAAGGTGACTTGAGCCATGAAAATTCAGAATGTTCCATTATGACCTTTTTTTTGGTAAGTAAGAAATAATTAATTTTGTTGAGTGAATTTATCTCTAAATATTATAAATTGTTAAAAAGATGTTATGAATATTAGTGAACAATTACATGGCTCTGTAACTTCCATGAAAATTTTGGTGTATGAAGAGTCTCCAATAAGACTTTTGATCATGTGTATAATTATATTTAATCATATAATGATGAAATTGTTTCTTCATATTTACCATTATGGTGATTTAAGGTTAATCTTTGGGGATAATAACTAGTTGAATTATGATTACGAAAATTTTGATATACTTAAAATGATTTAATGTGATGATTGATAATGTGATACATTTAATTCCCATCATATTAAAATTATAGAATTTTTATGAATTCGATTTATGTTTATGTAGTTAGTATTGAAATTAATTAATTAAGGATTCATGATTCAGGGATGATGGGGTTGGTCATAGACATCTTGCTTGAGAATTTGTTTCAATGTGAAAAAAAACATCACAACATTATTACTTTTTCATGTTTTATATTAGATGTGCATAGTAAAGGAAAAGTTTTTTTTTCATTTATAGGTGGGTAATTATCCATTGGTTCATTGTGTAACCACAAAATAATTATTAAAATTTTAATTCCATTATATCAACTTGTCGTGGACAAGTTTTTTTGACTATAGAAGTTAAATTGTGGATTTATACTCACTAAGCCATAATTTTACTAAGGTTATACAGTAATAATGAAGTGGGTATACATATTGGTATCCCCAAACCTCTATCAATATGTGGATAGTCATATGATTAATACCATAATGAGTAACATGACCTTAAAATAGAAATATATTGTTTAAAAATAGTGATACATATGATATAATAATGATTTTGAAGATATAGATAAGATGCTAAAGATGACATAGATGTTACAAGGACAACTTATGTTAGTATATGGATTATGGTCATGGGATTACATATAATATTTATTAATATATTTTTATATTATTTCAATAGTTAGAGTACCATTTTCTATGAAACCAACATCTAGAGGTCATTTTCTCAAGAGTTATCCAATATTTGGAATGATGGTAAGATTGACTGGATGGTTAGATTAGTATACTCTTTCTCACCCCCATTGAGTTTAATAGATTATATGTGGATTATTGATGGATCAATTGTGTTATAGTTTATGCCTTTAATGGATTTTTATATGGTTTGTTTTCTAAAGGGTTTTAATGGGATTTCTTATAGATAAAATTTAGTGGAATAGAAACTCTAAACCACAATTGTACTCTGTATTTATCTATATGTTCTGAGTGAATAAAAATAATGAATAATAAGAATGACATAACTTACACATGTATATCAGTATAACACACAAATATTATAAAATAATAAAATTTTATTTGATAGATAATGTTCAACACAACACCAAGATTAAAAAACCCATGAAATCTATTTATTTACATTTAATATCTTTAATATCTTTTGGAACACAAAACCCCAATTCTAAATGAATTGAAATTTAGTATAATGTTATAAATATACATTAAATTTGAGGGTATCAATTGTGCTAAATAAATATTTAAAATTATGGATATATATTGGATAAACATAAAATAATAATAATTTAAAATAAAGATAATTTTTTCTAAAAAATACTTTTTTTTTTCAAAAGGACAGTTTAGTCACTCCTTGCACGAATAATTTAATATTAATTTTTAACACTTTTTTAAAAAATTATAAAATGAACTTAATTTTTTAAATAATCATGTTTATTGTTGGAAATATTTCAACCACATCATGTATAAGTTTCAACAACACCTTATTTGGGACCTTTTTTGTATATTAAAAACATGGATACAAAATTTTCTTTTCAAATATTACAAGTTTTCCACTCACCACACTTATAAATGGCCACACCATATCTTCTCTTTTACACACATTAAACCCCTTTTGGATTGGCCAATATCAAACCAAATCCCCACAAAAATTTAATTGTACCATAATATAATATTTATTTTGGTAATAAAGACAACATAATAAGTCTTTGCTGCTAGTATAAACAAGTTACTTGAAGAAGAGGTTACATTCTTCAACATTCATTTTTATTTAATTTCTACCTTCACCTCATTAAATTCATATTAATCCATGATGATATAAAATACAACATTTATTAAATAAACTAAAATGTTTTTATTCTAATGCCAGGACTTATATCCATCCCCACTTCTAAAAAATTTGTTACGAAATCATTATTCGTGTGTACAGAAAACTACCACCTCGCGAATTGATGTCTTATGTTTTTACATTTCCAACTCTCACCGTTGGGTACGATAATGGATCTAATATATATATATAACAAAATTATTCCTTTTAATTCATTATATAATATATACCTTTTACTTTCCATCTCTTAAGGTATATAACATTTTCACTCAAGTGTATGGTGGACTGCCGACTCGCATAGCGATGCAATTATTTTTTCACTAATACTTTACATGAATGGTAATAAGGATACATTTAATGAATATATATGATATTGTTGACACATTTTTTATATTAATAACAGATTTATCATATAAAAAGATAATATATCATTTTATTTCTTACCTTTTCACTCAATTAATGATGATAACATTGTTCATGTACATATGGACTATCGCCTTCATGAAGTGATGTGACTCTCTTTTCACTGCCACACCGCGTGGATGATATATATATATATAATAAATAAAATTTTATTTATCACATTATGAATATTTTGGAAGGAAAAAATATTACACACCACTTTCCATAATGATCATTGAGAAATGGAAATGTTACTCATGAAATGTACAATATACCATCTCCCTGATCATAACGTACTTAAATTCCCGAGACCATATTTCATGATTGGTATTAAAAAAATATTTTTTCTATAAATAAGATAATAATTTCATGATTTGTATTCTTGATATGATGAAATAGTATAGTATTCACAAGAACCAGAACCTTCATGAAAAATTATGAATAAGAAAACAAGGCAATTGACACACGAAATAATGAAAATAATGAATTATTATCAACAAATGGGTTATAAGATCTTATAAAAGATCATATATGATTTTATAAATATTATATGTTTCTAATATAATTTAATAACATGTTTTACACCACTATATAGTTGTTCAAATCATGTTCAACCAAAAGGAAGCAAGTGGTAAGGGATTTTTTAAATCAATTTCCATTCATTGGATTAAAATTATACTTCATTGATTATGTTGTGCTAATATTATATATGAAATGAAATTTTATTATTTTATACTGTATTTCACTATTTTTAGGAAGATTTAAATTTTCTACCCATAATTATTGCATTGATTAATCCTATCATGACCCATCCTAGTGGGGCCCGTGTCACGATTCCCCAAGCCCGCCTCCAATAAGCTAGGGAATAGTGAGTAGCACCGAGTTGGCATATCTATAACATGGGAGGCATTTCCTATGTACCTGTATGCATGCAAACATATCCATACACACAAATTATGAAATTTAAAAGAACACTAAGAAACAAATGCATGCATAACACAACCCAACCAGTAGAGTCAGACATGAAGTAATGTGTTGTAATGTAAACTGGTCTAGAATACAAGCCCAATAAAATAAATAGTCCATAAAAAATAAAGTCAAACCCATAACATAAATAGGTATTGGGAATTCTGCTTGAATATATAGGAACACCTCATCCTTTATGAACTCACAAAGATCTGTTCGGTCTCGGTCCACCATGGACTCCGTAAAAAGGTTGCTCATCTGCACAAGACATGAAATATATGGGAAAATCCCAAGCAAGGGTGTGTATAACAATACTGAGTAGGACACCCCAAACCAAAAATTATCACATAGAGGAATGATATAGACATTGATACATGTTATATATCATCATCACATATAATAAGAATATCAAGATATATTTAATCCACGACACACGTTCTAGAGGTAATTCACAACTCCCCCATACCATCACTAGGAATTCAGCTCGAATATTCAATGAAGGTATAATTTGGGAGAAAACAATCTTGAGTGTAATAGCCTTAATGAATTCCACCTGATTATTATGGTTTCTTTGGGAACCTCTATGAGAGAGATACACATATAGAACTGAAGAGAGATACAATACACATTTGAGGATCAAAACCGAGGAAGTGGGGGATACTAAAAACACCATATAGATTAACTATCTAAGTAGAGGATCAACACTCAATGAAATTGGTCACATAAAAACCTTATACTATACCTAGGGAATGAATAATGAATAGATATCCTTCTTCGAGCCTCTCAAAGGGGATTCCAACAAATCTATCCAGAAATTTCTACTGAAGGGATCATACTCCCATGAGTAGGAAATGATATGCATCAACCAAAAGGGAAACAATAAATGGAAAAAACCCAAATGAATCATATCCAAGATATAGTGAAAATGTTTCTCAAGACTTTTAGAAGAGAGTATATTGTGTGTAGTAGGGTTACACAATGTGTCCCTTGACCCTAGGTACTACTCGTGTACAACAGCTCATGTCAAAATTATATGTTGTCTATAAGATGGGTACACGCCATGTATAAGGGTCACACAATGTATACATCCATATAGGGTCCACCCATGTACTCTGGTCAAGTTCCAGTACACATTGTCATCCCATGTAGCTATGCTCGTGTACCAGTACATAGGGTTGTCCACATACTTGGTCCAGGCCATGTCGTGTGGTCTGGTACACACTATGTGGAAAACCCATGTACTCCACCCAATGTCATTGTATCTCTAGATATACAGAATGAGTCTCCTAGAATAGAATACACTTTTTGTGGAATTTAAATAACTAATCAAACCCTATCAACCACTCAGTGGGGGTTACATGCCCTATAACATTAGGTTACATGCCGTGTTGATCAAGATTTTCCAGAAACCGTAATTCTTCATCCTCACACATCGGTTGATTATATGATCTCATTTTAGTTATCTTTTCACTGAAAAACCATAAATCCATTGTTTCCTCATCATCACAAGAATAAATCAATGAGATTTGGGCCTTCAATCAACTCTGAAATCCAATTTTTATCACCCAGACGTAAATTTCTCAATGAACGATATCTATTGAATCACATTCATTTACCTATCACCATCTCTATCACACCTTCTATAGGTCATCATGATGCCGAATCTTCAATTTTTTAATTTTTTCACCATTAAATGGGGATTCAATGATCAAACATTCAAAACCAACAAAGAAAGATGAAGACATAGAATATCATGGGAGAAAAGGCACAATAAACTACCCAAGGAACAAACCTTAGTCATTGATCATTTTGTACATGATATGTTCCCATAAGAATCTTCAATAAATAAAAATAAAATCTCAATCACCAATCCCCAATAAAATACCACAATCAACTCCATCCCAAAAGAATGATAGAACCGTGGATCAACCTGTTCATTCATTCATAGTTGAATTATGATATTTGAAATTAATATTGAAAAAACATGACCTAACTAAGTATTAGATAACTCATTTAAGATGATTAGTTTTCATGTCATATCTGTTGTCGAGATCCATTAAGAACAATTTCTGTCGATCTCCAATCGAAGATCTATTATTTATTACCAGGAGTGAAATCCTCCTAGTTCATCTGCATTGCCTCTAGGGAATAATAGGGTTATGATTCTAAACATATATCATACCTCTAGGTTTAATTTAAAATAAATCATCATTGAATCTACTTAATTGAATGAAATAATATATATTTTCAATTTAATTTATTTGTTAAAATGCAAAAAAACTACTTTTCACATATAACCCATGTCGGCTGATATTAGGTCTCACCTAGGGTATAGTAACTGCTCTGAACACAATTGTGTGCTCGGATATCTGATCCATGCACCAATTTTGGAATCCATTACACTTTTCATGAAAACAACACATTCATTATATTTAATATTTTTAATAGATTTAAAACATTTATTCCAGGAACCCTATGCCTCGTAATCACATGTCATCATAGTTATTGGTCTTGAATTAATTCCACAGAATATATAAAAATAATATGTACAAAAAATTCAGGACATTACATTCTCCCCTCCTTGGGGAATTACAATCTTGGAAATCCATAAAAATAAATACTATATAAAAATATATGGGTACTCTACATGAATTTTATCTCCCTCTCTCATGTTATCCCCTATAGATTTTCTTGATACAACCCGAAATTCACTAAGGGAATCTCTCACCCATATAGGACCCTATCCTTCATTTCCTTGATCTCCATTAGGTACTTAGCTAAAGTCACTCCATCATCAATGTCCATCTTTCCCTAGTTGATTAGGTGTGATGTAACATGATCATAACTCCTCATCTACAACATGTGGAAGACTTCGTGGACTCGGT
Source organism: Viscum album (assembly GCA_963277665.1). Lineage (NCBI taxonomy): Eukaryota > Viridiplantae > Streptophyta > Magnoliopsida > Santalales > Viscaceae > Viscum > Viscum album. The sequence continues at coordinate 2,041,802,674 of OY728126.1, read as the reverse complement.
CTAACTACATGGGTAGATCCAATCATTATGCCGCCTCACCAACTATACATTGTATCTAAAAAGGGCAGATAAACATCAAATATTTCTTGTCTCTCCGTTCAAATCACTACAATCCCCTTCCAAATGAAACTCAATGAATCACATGGTATCCTTCCTCAAACTCCAAAGGCCTTTATTTCCTATCATCATATGACATATAATGGCTCTATGTACTCTTAATATTCTCCTAGATGATGTAATCCTTCTTTTAAGTAGATCTTACTAACTCTAGGCCCATGAGAGGAGACTCTCTTGGTTCATTCTATCAAAGTGGTGACCGGAAGGGTTTCACGTACAAACCCCCAAATATTTCCTTACCAATGGTGGAATAGTGGGTTTTTTGTACTGAAACTCTACTAGAGGTATATGATTCTGGAAAAACGGCCTAAGTTTAACATGTAAGCCCAAAACATGTCTTCCTGAACCTTAATGGTCCACGCCGTATGGCCATCTGTATGGGGGTAAAACATCATGTTCAAGTCTAACTGAGTCCCAAATGTATCCTACTATCCATTCCAAAACCAAGATGTAAAACTAATATCATATTCTGAAACTATCATCGATGTGAAACTATTGAGTCAAACTATCTCCTAAAAGTATAGGCGTCCCAATCTCTCTACTAAATTCGTTTATCAGATAGCTAGTAAGGGGGATGATATAGTGAGTCATCCAACGATCATACAGATTGAATCGTGTCCCTTAGACTTATGTGGTAAACATGTCATGAATTCCATCAATATCTCATCCCACTTCTATTCCGGGTCCTCAAGGGGTTGAGGTAAACCCACTAGAACATGGTGCTATCTCGTCACCTAATGGCACAAAAGGCATTGAGAAATAATGTTTTCCACTATCTTCCTTATCTGTGTCCACAAAAAATGGATATCAACGGTCCCAATAAATCATCACCATTCCAGAATGTACAACCAAATGGGATTTATTAATCTCATATAGAACATCATCCAAAAAATCCATGGGTACAGCTATGTGTCCTCTGCAAAGGACTACACGCTCCCTACCTTGTGAATATCTGTTTCTCACATCTCCTACGAACATCAGATCACATAGGGTCTTACAGTATGTACGCCCATGATGCGCCTCCCTAACTCACTCTAATATTGGAGGGGTGAAAACCATCTACTAGAGGTAATATGCTCCATATCCCCCAAAAAGGATAATTGTAACGAGGCCAACTACTTTAACTCCTCATTTAGCAACTACGAACTATATCCCCTACATAGAGAATAATCCACCATGTTCCCATTACTATGAGTATATACAATCTCAAATTCATAGTCCTGGTCGAACTATATCTATCACCTCTACCTCTAGTTTGGATCCTTCTTAGAGAAGATATACATGATACATTTCTGGTCAGATTAGATGATAATCTACTCACCCATCAGGTAGTTTTTCCACATCATCAATGTGAATACTACCACATCCATCATAAGATCATTTTTCGCATATTTCTACTCATGTGGTGTCAACTAGAGTGAACCATCGTAAATTATTACTTGCCTCTACATCAGTACACAACAATGTAATTTATCTATAGAATCGTAGAACACTACGTATTCAACACCATCCCACATCAATATCAATATTAGATAACTCATTAAACTCTTCCTCATCTACTATAAACGCTTCTCACACTTCTTTTTCCACACTAACAGTTTCCCCCCTTGGAGTCAAATATTTCATAGGTTATGATATATTTTCAAAATTATGTATGAACCTCCAGTAATATCTTCCTAACCTAAAGAGGCATTGCACATCCTTCATGCTTCTAGGTGGCTCTCATAGTAACACTACTTCCACCTTGATTGGGTCCACATACTCTCCATCTTCAGAGAAAACATGTCACAGAATGTTGAAATCCGAAATCCAAAATTGGAACTTCATGAGTTTCTGATAAATATGGTGCTCTTATAGTAGGTCCCGAACCATCCTTAAGTGTCTCATGCACTTCCTCTTGGATTCTGAGTACAAAATGATATCATTGATGTAGACTACCATAAATGGTCTATATAAGGCTGAAATATCTATTTTATGAATCTCATGAACACTAATGTAGCATTATTTAGGCCGAAGGGCATCAATGTGTACTCATATTGACCATAATGACACATGAAAGTTCTCTTCGGTATATCCTTGTCCCGTACTCACAATTGGTGATAGTTTGATCAAATATCATACTTCAAGAACCATCAGTCTGCTGTCATATTATCAAAGATGTCATCGATCCTTATGTGTGGATTGTTGTTCTCCATGATCACCTAGTTCAAGATTCAGTTGTCCACACACAACCTCAAGCTCCTATTAGCCTTTTTGGAAAAAAAATCTGGAGTCGCCTAGGGTGAAACGCTGGGTCTCACAGAGCCCATCCTCTACAAGTCCTCCAACTACACCCTCAAATCATGATTCTCTATGGGATCCATCGAATATGTTGGTGTTGATATTGGTTTCATCATGGGGTGTCATTCAATGCATATGTCTTTCCCCCGGTGGGCTGGTAGACCTGGAACATCTTCTGGAATGACATCATCGTACTCATCAAGTACTGATGTGAACTAAAAAATCATAATGTATGATACTCCAATGGTCATACTAGCCAACTGATCAGTAATCAACTTCACCCTCCTATGGATGAGTCCATAATCTACTACTCAGGTTTCCCTTTTTTTCAACAAAGGAATACCTCATTCTATTATAATGGACACACTACATCATTCATCTAAAAATGTAAATCTATGAATGGACAGTGGATAAACAATCCATACCAAGAATGACGTCGTAAGGCCTCAACGCTCCAAACAAGAGGTTCCAACCAAAAATATCACCTCCAAGGGTTATGTAACACTATGGGAATATATGCATGATCACTAATTATTCTCCAGCATGTGTCTCCAAGTATAATGGTTGAGTCAATGGTTCAACCAGGATCACTAAGTATTGAGAAATATATTTTTAGATAAAGTAATGACAAGAACCTCTGTCATTGATATTTCAGATAATGTAGAAAAGATAGATCGTACCTTGAATCTTCCATGGAGCCTTTGGTGGTATGCCTTGAACGGATGCAGATTTCCCTTCCCCTGTTTTCCATATCCATAATCATTCATGGACTTCCTCAGGGTAGTCATGTTAACAAGTAGAAATGTCAACCACCTCCTACTACTCTCCCATATCCTCTGCCACGTTTTCCACCCAAAAGATCTACCTTCTCCTAACATTGCCTATACCTCAGTGGTCTATCTATTGTCTCATAGTCATCAGCTTAATGGGTTGGAAAATCTTGAGTGAGATGTCCCCTGTAGTCACATATGTAGAATATCCTGTCCCATGGCTGAAAAGATCTATCCTAAGAGATCTGAACTACAGATCCCCCATCATGGGACGTACTCGTGAAATGTCCCCCATGTGTAGAGTTCATAGACAGACAATAGCTCTGAGCTGTTGATGTATTTTCACCTACATTCCTACTGCTAACTAATAAAAGCTGCATCTATTCATCCAATAATATTTCAAACACAAAATTTGGGTCGAGAACTCCAATATAAGTATAAATTTACAAAAGTATAATTTTTCCTTAGATGTCTCTATATAGACCTCACTCAAATGTATGAACAATGATGTAATAATCTCTAAACATTTCCATCGAGTACATATAAATAATATTGAACCTCGATGAATAATAATCAATGGTCATGCTACACTTCTGAATCTCAAGAAGCTCCGGTATCCACACAACTCCCAGGGTAACAGGTGAAAAAATCCCCTGTAATGAGATGCTTGAAATATGTCCATGAAGGAGTTTCCCTATAATGGGTTTGTGTGTCCACACTCCCCCATCGCTCTGTTGTGCCTTGTAGAAGGATAACTTTGAGGACCACTATCTGATCTGCTAGGGTCCGGACTACATGGAAAACTTGGGTCACCACCTTAATAGTGTCCTTAACTACATGGGGGTCTATCTACGTTTGAAATTAGAGGGGTATATGTCTCTAAATCTCATGGAGAATTATAATCCTACACCCATGGTCTGTTGGTAGTATAGGTACCACATGTTGATCCATTGTTGGTGGTATAGATGGTTCACCACATGGAGGAAACATCTAGAGAACTGGACCCTACATCAAAGCCTCATCATTAAGTGGGTCATCCATACGATCAAGATATCGAATCCTAGCTGGTATGCATCTTGGAGGAATCCAGTAAGGAAAAAATATGTACCACATTAAATGAGAATATGTAGAGAGCTGACTCAAGATGGTCATGGAACCACAACCCATTCCAATATAATTCAGGCACCATTATTTTCCTTGAAATGAGTGTTCTCATGAACTGAGTCAAAAAGTAGGTTATCAGAGTCTTGGTGTATGTACACCTCAGCCGCCCATACCAACACTGAATTCCATGGTCTAAAATACAAGATCAAAACACCTAACAATTTTTCCCAAATAAATCTCAGAGACTCCAGGTACTAAGTTATAACTAACCACCTATAATACCACTCTGTCACAAACCATCCATGTGGGTCCCGTGCCATGACTCCCCAAGCACACCTCCAATTGGCAGGGGGATGATGACTAGTGCCAAGTAGGTATATCTCTATCAAGGAAGAAATTTTATATGTACCTGTATACACACATGCATCTCCAAGGCCACAAATGATGAAATGTAAAAACCCAATAAGAAACAAATTCAAGCATATCACTATCCCAACCAATAGGTTATGACTAAAAGTAAAGTGAAATAATGTAAATTGTCCCAGAATACCTTCCCACCAAAAGAAAGTGTTTTTAAACTAAAAATTAAAAACTGTAAACAAAATAGATATTAGTTCTACTATTAAAATTTCTAAGAACATATCTACCTTCTAGAACTCATAAATCTATTCCTGATGCTGGTCCACCCTGGACTCTGTCAAAAGTTCGCTCGACCGCACAAGACACGACACGTGTGGGAAAATCCTGTGCAGGGTGAGTGTAAAAATAATAAGTAGGGAACCATGAAACCAAAAAGTGGGAAAAGGAAGGATACAGTCATATATATATATATAGTATATGTAAATAACGAATACAAAAATAATATCCAGATATACTCAATCCATGACCTATAGTCTATAGGTAAGTAACAACTACCACATACCATCACTATAAATTCATCTCAAAGATAGCATGAAGCACTCATCTGGGATAACACACTCCTCATTATGATAGCACTGATGTTTTCCACCAAAGAATTACTATTCGTTGGGATCTTTTATGTGAGAGATACGCTGATAGACATGAAGAGTGATATGATACATAGATGAGGATCACAACTAGAGCCATGGGGTGATACCAACACCTCTATCTCGATTAACCTACTATGAATAGGATCGACACCTGATAATGATGTTCATGTAAAAACCAAGGAATCTACCAAGGTCACAAAGAATGAATAAAGGATCCTGCTCTAGGCCTCCCAAAGGGGATTCCAAACATCCTATCCAGAAATTTCAACTGAATGGATAATACTCCTATGTGTAGGAAACGATACACATCAACCTTCAGGTAAATGATCAAGGGAATGAGTCCAAATTAAAATTTTCCAAGATATAAATTAAAATGGGATTTATCCATGTATAATAGGGTACACAACATAAATTAGGGTCACATGTTGTGTCCCTTGATGTTGGGTACATCCTGTGTACAATGGATGGTGTCAAAAGTACATGTTGTTTAGAAGATGGGTACACACCGTGTAGAAGGGACACATGCCATGTCCTTCAATCTGATTTCCACCTATATACTCTGGTCATGTTACAGTACTCGGGGTCACCATGTGTTTTTATTCATGTGTACTAGTACATGGGGTAGTCTGTGTACTAGGTCCAGGCCCAGTCATCTTGTGAGGTACACACCGTGTGTGCCTCCACTGTACTCCACCCCCATTTCTCTATATCTCCCGATATACATACCAAGTCTCCTAGAAGATCCTTCATGCCATGTGATAGGGTCACAATCGATGTATCTTTTAACTAAATCCTAAAATAATAATCGCCGCTCAGTGGGGGACACACGTAGTTTAAACCTTGGGTTACACGTCATGTTGATTGTAATTTTCCAGAAACCACCATTCATCCTACACACCTCTATTGATGATATGATCTCATTTATGTGATCTATTCTCCTCAAAACTGCAAATCTTGGTTTGCCTCATCATTACAAGAATGAATTGGTGAGGTTTGGGCCTTTAATTGGCCCTGAAATCCAATTCTAATCACCCATGTGTAAATTTCATGAAGAACAATATCTCCCAAATTGATTTGATTCGTCTTTTTCAATCATCCTATCACCTCCTTTAGGTATTCCCAAGGATGGATATTCAATTTTGGATCATTTCTCTATAAAACGAAGGTGAAACGATCAATCATTCATAACCCACAAAGAATGATGAATGCATTGAATGTCAGGGTAGAAAAGGAAGAGTGAAAACCCAAGGAACGAACCTTGTTCATTTTTCATACTAGCCTTTAATTTTTCTTGTAATAATTATCGATAAATAAAAAAAATCTATATCAAAAACTCGAAAAAAAATACTGTAATCGAGCCCCTACCAAAAGAAAAATTGTACCGCTGATCAACAAGTTCCTTGGTTGGTCTGCATTCATCATTGAATTAAAAAATAGAAAAGAAATATTTAAAACAAAACTCCTTTTGTAGGTATTGGATTTCTCATTGAATAAGATCAGTGGTCATGTCGTTGCCTTTGGAGAGATCCATCAAGAACAATGTCTGTCAATATCTAATCCAAGTTTCATCATTGTTTTCCATGGAGGGAATCCTCCAAGATCATTTATAGAGCCTATAGAGAATTCCAGTGTTTTGATTCTAACCCTAGATCTATTACCCTGTGTTGATTTTAAAATATACCATCATTGCGTCAACAAAACATAACATAATAAACTATATTTTCAATTTATTTTATTTGTCAAAACACTAAAAACTTCTTTTCACAGCAGATTCGTTCCAGCCGATGTTAGGACTCACCTAGGGTGATGTTACTTCTCTGAAATAATTATTCTCCTTAGTATTATGAATTGTTATCCCATTTATAAGTTCTTCCACTTTTTTAGGAATATTGCACGCTTGTGATATTTAATATTATAATATATTTCAAAAATATATTCCAGCTTCCCAAGGCCTTAGAATAGTATTCCTTCTTAGAACCTAGTCTAAAATTATTTCCATATAATATTTAAAAATAATACATTGAAAAAATTCAGGAAATTAAAAATCCACACATCAAGCATAGAATCTGGGTAAGGGACTTTCTATCAATTTCCCTTCATTGAGTCATATTTTTTTGGTGTGGAACTAATTTAGTATATATTGTGTATATAATACACCTATGAAATGTAATATCACCATTCTTTAATAATTCATGGAATTTTATGTTTCAATATTTATTTTTTCATCCAAAAGTATTTTAACATAAAAGTTACGAAGATGTAAAGAATTTCATAATTTGATTTATTTTAGTTGGGTTATATTACATATCCATTTTCATGGACATTAGAAGATTTTGTTCATAAATACATGTTACTATATTATGCTATTTTCCCACTTTTTTATGTGAATTTAAAATTTAAAACATTATTTATTCATTTATTAATTTTCACTTCGATCATTATGATCGTTGTAGGGGTTTATTACACAATATATTTCTAATAAATATTATTTTCAATGGATTTAATTTAAAGGAAAATATTTTATTTTTAGTGCCACGTCCCATTCTTTCCACCTAAACAGTGCTCACGGATGGAGTTCCATAAGGCCTTAAGTGGATTTCCCTATATACCAAAGGCTTCCAACTAGTAGAGAGAGTGAAAAGAGGTGATAATGGGGATACTGTATCATTTGGTATAGATAGTAATAGTGGTCAATATAAATATTCAACAGCTGAAGAAAGATCATAGACAACAGTACCAGTAACCCACTTTGGTGGAAGTAAGTTGCAATAATAAATAATGAAATATTAATCATTCCAATATCATTATAAAAAATCACAAGATACCATTTATAGAACATACCTAAAATTCAGGTCATAAGAGACAATAAACAAACTGAATGGGTATCTCATGGTCGACCATCAGTACATACACATGTAATAAGCATGCTGATACAAAATAAGACACAAAAATAAATACAGATGATGAAAAGACATCCAAGGACCCTTTCAATCAATCACATGTTAAACAACCCAACTTCAACACTAAATTTTAACTTCTAATAAGGGAACATGACCTTTTCATTGAAGCATAAAATCTACAAACGTCCTGAGGGGCCTATGTAGGGTGTGATAATGAATTGTATATGAAACCAAAAACATGTACCTAACTTGATGACTAGATAAAGAGGGGTGAAAAAAATAAGGTTTTGATCATGAATTTATAAATAATAACCAACTTCCCTTGCTCAAAACATGCACACATAAGTGATCTCCTACTTCAGTAAACATCATATAACTATAGTGGAGAAGAATGTTAGAATATTCCCCAAGTCATCCTCTAATTAAAATCATCCTAAGTGAACCCTCAGATTCCACTTCTAAAAATTACACCTTGAACCTCATGCCATCAATAATGTACAAACAATAAAAAAGTAATGCCTATATAGTTAATACCTAGTCCACTTAACCCATTCTCAAGAACCATTTTTGGTTTGAAGCCCCATGTCCAAAAGAATGTATATGTTTTTCAATGAAATAAAAAATACAATAAACACAATTTCTAAAATTACATTGAATAATAATCTCTATCCTCCCAAAATTATCCCATCCCAAAGGCCTCAATATATAGTGACACTTATCCCCCAACTGATAGATTCATAACTGTCAATCGATTGACCCTCACTATCTAGATGGATTTATACAACATTCACATTCAACCCCTCTAATGGTCAACAACATCCTAAGACACATTTAGGGGAGGCCTCTGCCCATACGATTGGTCGATATCACCACATCATATGAGTCTTATTTATGTTCACACGATTCCAACGGTGCATCGCCTAATCACAGTCTTTGAAAATTACCAAAAAATACCTAATCCACATCATCCCAACACATAATGTCCCTATGACCATATGGATCATCCTGATGGTCAACACCATACAATATAACATAGGGATATCCCGTAACCGGAGGACCACATTGCCTCAAATCAATGACCAAGTCATTCAACCTATGATCAACATCACTCATAGAATCTAGACCTTTCCCTACCTGAAAAATTATTTCTCCTCGTCTAGAGAGTCAAAATCATCTCAATCCTCCGACCACACAAGTCACGATCCCTGGGAACCAACAGAAGTATCATAAAAATTTATTTTAATAAATAAACACTGCAGCCTAATCTACCCATATTCTAAAACCTCTCACTAGGTTTATACAATTTGAAGTAATAGAAGAGAATTCCCTTAGGCATCTCATAGGTTGAATTAATTAACGTAAAGGACCAACATAAATTATTATGTTATCTTTAAGACAACCCAATGGAACTCTCAATAACACACCCCAAAAAAATTATCAAAATGAAACATAAATCTAGGCAACACCAACCTCATACTGGTAGATTCTCACGTATCTGATATCATCCTCTAACTCAATATAATTCATAATAAATTAGTTTTTTTATAGGATATCCCTAAAAATAGAGTAAAATTTATTTCATGTATTTATCACACCGTATAGAGATAGAAGAGAAGAAATGAGACAATAGGATCAAACCCCATATTGATGCAGTTCCAACCCACCTGATGGTGATCAATTCTGAGATTGGATTGATAGTGTGGCTCAAAGACTATAAGATAGAGATAAGGTAGAGTACCATTTATATTCACGGGAAATGGAGGATAAAGAAGGAGAAAAATAAATAGATTTAAGGTTAATTTTAGACATTTCATGCATTTTATTAACCTACATAGTTTATCCAACCTTTTTACAACCATTCTACACCCACTATTTAGGCACCACACCTCGCACGGTTAGTAAACAATGTTTTCCAATCCATTTGAAAACCACCAGTGGACCTCTTATAAAAAATACATAATGGTAAAATGAACATGTTTCCCTCCTGAAATATTTTTAAAAGTATTCCCATATCATAAGGAGTGGAATAGAGTTTCATCTGTGAGGATTCCTAGCTTGTCCAAACAATACACATTAGTTGACATTTTATGAAATTTTTTGCCGTCAAACTTTTACACACCATTAAACCAACCAAAAACTATAAGAAATTTCCTTGAAATAAAACCCATTTATAAAGAATTACTTTGGTAAATGTAATCCTCTAAATTAGGTTTTGAATATGAATAGAAGAGATGGTCCAACCAAAAAACTCAAAAAATTCAAATGTGTTAAGGATTTCATCATCCACCAAAAACCTAGAATGTTATATGATTAATGTCTTATAAATTAATCCCGTTTTATTATCCTATAATTATATATTATATTTTCAAGTAATATTACTATCATTACTTATTGAGTAGTTAACTTTATAGAGAGAAAAAATTTAGTAAAATAAGAGTTTATTTCTACCTTGGGTAAGAAATACTTCTTCTATTAAAATCAGGTTTTCTAAAAATGTTTTCAAACATGTTTTTAACCATTTTTAAAATGATTTATTAAATACATTTAAACACATTTTTCTATATAATTTCTTTTTCAAGTAATCTTCTTGTCATTTCCAAAAAAATGCACTCTTATCTATTTCCAAAAAAGTAAAAGGAACTTATTTTTAACGTACATGACATGACCAAAATTTCCAGCCAACATGACCAATAAATTTATTAAAAATTCAATTATATCATTAAAGGATTACTATCAAAGAATATTAATTTAAAAAAATTTGTTAAATTTTATTTTTAGATTTTATTTTTAGATTTTATTTTCAAAATGAAATCAATGTTCTCCTCAATAATGTTTTTAAAGACAATTTTATGGTACTTTTATTCATCAATGAAAAAAAATTCTTGTACTACACTATAGATATGTTATATTTATATAATCCTTATTCATTGTATAGATGATTTATGATCATTTTGACAAAGGAACATATTTAAATTGACATCCTTCATTCATTTTTTTGTTTATTAACTTTCCATTCAAATATTCACTTTCGTATGATCATCAAACATTAAATTTACCATAAATATCCTTATAATTTATCATACATAGGTTAATTAATAAATCTGTATTCGTAACTCAGTATGGATATTTTATGATAATGAACATTGTTCATGTGTTAAATCAATTATTTGATATTTGAGTAATGCTTTAAATGAAAATTGATAAATGGGGCCTAAAATTATATTTCCCCTTGATGCATCGACAGTATCATGAGGATACTGAGTAAGAATTAATTAAATAAGTTTATTTCTATAGTTTTAAACCTACTTTTGAATGGTATTGATGGTAGAAATATTATGATTCATGATATCATGACATAAAATTATTAAGAATTTTCTTCAATAACAATTCAATTATTATTATGCATGACATTTTCATGATGCTTTTAAATCTAAATACATTTCATTCTTACTTTATTGATTAAATTTTATGTATTTTCTATTATGCAAATTTTTATATTGATTATTCTTTATCTTAATGTCTATAATATTTTCATAATTATAGTATCTCTATATGCATTTCATTCATAGTTTATTGATTAAATGTAATTCGTTATTAGTTATTTACCTCTCCATATTAATTATGTGTGATCGAATTATGATATCCAAGTAACTAATTAAACGGAATGTGTGTTCATCTATTTATAAAGCCAAATTAATTATTATTTATTTATTAATTGTTGCTACCACTATACCTAACCCTTACAGAGAATTTTATCTCACTGTTATTTTTTCTATTTCCATGTAGTCTATGAAGGGTACAATGAATGATATGAAAGGATATGTTGGAGGGAATAATGATATTCTCAAAAAAATATGTTGTGATATGTGTTTTCAAATTTATTTCAAGAATCATGTATATATCTATTTTATAAAGAGTATTAAACTATTTGGTCCATCAATATGTGATTCATTATATCATATTCTAATGAAATAAAGCAGACATCTGCTCTGAATTACATGATTCAAGATCATTACAGTTGGTATCAGAGAAATTTTAATTTAAATGTTAGGAAATATATTTAGTAAAACTTAGATTAGGGATTATTACCCTATTATATACTTTGAGGATAATTATATAATAATATCCAAATATATTTATATTGTAGATTATATGGTTCTTTTCAATAAAGACATGTCCAGCTGTTATAAGTGGTCATAGTTGTATCATGTATATATGTAGGGTTAATAACTCTAAAAAACATGAATTAATATTGACCTGATCATCACTCGATAAATGATTATGGGATTTACTAAACACCTTCTATGAAAATATAAGGGGATTTTCTTATAGAAATTCACATTTTCTTTACAAAACATCATTAAGGATTTAAATAAATGATGACAATGATTTCCCTAGGTTAAATATAAGGTTCCTTATATTAAAAAAAGGATTCGTGATTTAAAAATTGTATAAATAATTATATGTTTTTTCTACTATGGTTATTGTTTCTCACACTATGCCTTTTTGTTTTCGTCAATGGATGGAACCCGAAGATACCAGTTTAACATTGAACATAAAGGACAATGTGGTGACCTTGAACACTCAAATGGTATGATGATAAGATTAAAAGATAACATGATTATTCTAAATCATTTATTCCAAAATATTATTAACTACCAATAAATTATCCAACTCCTAGGCTCAAAAAATAAGAGAATGATGGATCTCTCTAAGAAAACAAGTGGTGGTGACCATAGGGAAAATAATTATTGATTTACTTCATGTAAAAAATGTGGAAGGAGACACCCGAGAAAGTGACTCAATGGAATAGGAAAATTATTTATGTGTATAAATGATGTAAATAAAGAAACAAATGTACCAAGAAAAATTAATAGTATCATGAATGTAAATAAATATCATCCTAGGGATCTATTTATAGTTCTTTTCTTAAATTTGGAGAACCTATGAGTTATCCAAGTCAATTAAATATTGTAATGGTTAAACCCAATAACAAGGAAGGACCTATGTGGAAATAAAATTAATGATGTATTTATGTATTATGATTCAATAATTAAATTATAGAAGTATTATTAACAATGGTATTCTTGTTATAATAGTAATGAAACATCTAAGGGTTGTGTAATATTTTAGAAAAAAAATTGTCTGAATTAACATAAAAGTTATGGATATCATGATATATTTATGATTTTATGATTTATCATAAAATCAAAGTCTTAAATAAAAATTTATATTTTTTTTACTAGATTATACCATTATTAATAATGTAATTGGATATATTTATCGAAATATAACCCAATGGCTTATAAATGTTATAGTGAAAAAATAATTTATGGAAGAATGACCTTAAATTATTATGGAAAACATTTAAATGTACATGTAACCTTTATTTTTTTCTTATTTTTATTTTCAATTCATAATATGTAATAATGATTTTGAAATGTTATGGGAAAAATATTTATATTTTTTTCAAGGATAACTCACTTTTTGGTGACAACCGGTCGCATCCGGCAAGGTCATGGGGCTTGAACCCACAACTGATGGTTGACAATGGCATTGCACCTACCACCAGCTAATGTGATGTCCTGATTAATTTATCATTGTTTTTATTTAAATGATTTGAAAATTAAATATTAAATCTGAATAAATGGAGTTACGTTTGAGGATTCAAAATTAATGTATAATATTGGATAACTTGTGTTAACCATGTTTTTTTTTGAAAATAGTTAGATTTTGATGAAAATTCTTGTCACTATTTTATAGATCTTATTGTCCATTAAATGTTAATTTCTGTGTGTGGGGCATTAAGATTGCATTTTTTGATATTCATTTTTTGAGTTATCAATGAGTTGAAAATTTATCAAAGCACAACCAAAGAATGAAATTGTTCTTATGAAATAATGACATATGAAGTAAGTATATTTCCTTATATTCATATATATTTAAATAATTTATCAAATTTAGAATAATGATCAGAAAAATAAATTAATCCAATGATCATAATTTATGATTAATAAAATAGACATTTAAATCATTATAGATTTATGGATTTCAGTTACTTAAATTTCTATTGATCATTCAATTTCTTATGATCAATTATATACATCAGTGTCTATAATTATCAATTATTTTCTTCAAAGTCCATATCTTGAATTTACACCAATTATTTTATATGTAGATCCTGAGATATGCGTTATTCCATATGATCTATTTACTTCACTTCCTCTCTTATTAATAGTATGTTTTAGTAATAATTTTATGATGTGGGTTTTCAAAAAAATAATTATCCAATACCAAACTCTAGATGACCGAGATGAATTATAAATTTCTAGGATATAATTTATTTAAAGTGTGGATAATTTTACACCATAATATTATAAAATAATAATATTTTATTTTATAGAGTATAAGATATTAAAAATCAATCTTGAACAACCCAAAAATATATTTCATTGAATTTAGTTTCCTTGATTACTTGTGGAACACAAAACCCAAAGTCTAAAACTACCAAAATATCGTATAATATTATAAATTAGTCATGAAATTGTTGGGTATACATAGTAATATCTAAATTATTTAAATTATGTTAATCTATTTATTATAAATATAATAATACTTTTTTAAAAGTAAATGAAAAGTTTTATCAAAACCTATATATTTTCTTTAATATGGATTAGTCACATTTTGCAGACATAATTTAAAATAAAATTTTAATGATTTTATAAAAATTATTCGATGAAATGAAATTTATTTTTTAAATCCTCATTTAATGTTATATAAAATGAAATATTTTTTATTTTTCTAAAATGATTGTTTATTCGATGAATTGTGAAAATAATTATTTTTTATTGAATATTGGATTTTACATTAAAGTATTATAAATTTAAATTATTTTTAAATTGGTTTCAATGTACAATTATTTCCCTTGAATTTATATTAGTACAATTTAGGGCATGATAATAATCATAAAATTTAATTTTGATATGAAAACCATCTAAACATCTAAATATTTTCTCGTTGGAAACATGTTTTCTCATAGTATCTGTGGGATTAATTTAAAAAATCTTATTCTGTGAATATAATTTTAAAAAATGTATTCCACATTTTTTATATGAATAATTAATGTTATCTAATAAGTTCAAAATAATTTTTTTTCAAAATGAATAGATAAAATAGTATAAATTATTGAATGTGATTATAGTGATAATGCGTGTACTGAGGGTTAACCAATGTGGATAAGGGATAAAATGCCATAAAATTGAATTAAATAAATTTTATGGATACATTTTAACCTTATAATTTCTAATACACTATAATATTCCATTTTACCCTTTCTAAATGTGAATAAATGGTCTCACCTTTTTCTTTTCAAAAATTATAATTGTGCCACTAACCTAACTCATAAAAAATACACCCCAAATAGTCTCTTATTCCCACATTCAAACACTTATGTTTCATCCAATACATTAAAAATAACTTTTAAAATTCCATACTATGATCCAAGAGGCATTGGTTTGTAATAAAATCCAACCTAGGTAGTATTTTGGTGATAACATAGTGGAACTTTCCTGAATAAGTGGTATCATTCTTAAATGACCATTTTATTTTATCTCTTCATTAACCACCTTCAATTATTTTTTAACCATGATCCTATAATAAAATAAATATCACACATATAAATAGATATTTTTATGATAATTAAATTACATTATTTAATCCCAACATCCATCAAATGGGTTTCAAAATCATGATTTGTGTATAAAGTGGACTACCACTTAGAGAATCTATCTCATTCTTTTTTCCATTACCACCTCTCATGGTTGGGTATTATCATAGACATAAAATATATATATGATATTAATAACATAATTATATTTATTCATTCATTATATAATATAGAAATTTTTAAATTTCTCTTCAATATGGATATGATAACATGGATCGTGTGTGTGGAAAACTACCACCTCATGAAGCAATGTGATTCATTTTTTCACTAATATTTTTCTTGGAAGGTACTAAGGATATGGTTAATTAATATATAAGTTATAAATGAAAAAATAATTTTAATAATAATATTAACATAATATTTAAAATATAATATATCATTTTATTTCTTAGCATTTCACTCAGTGAAAACTGATAACGTCGTTCGTGTGCATGTGGACTACAACCATCACAAAGTGACGTGACACACTTTTTATCACCAAAACATATGTATGATATATATAAATTTATTTAAGGATATATTATGGTATTTATACTATCATAATAATTATTTAATGATAAAATATTTCATACCACATTTCCATAATGACCATAGGAAAATTGAAATGTTACTCATATGTAAGTCCCGTCTATTGTATCCATGATCTTGACAAATATCATTTCTCGAAACCATATTTAATTATTATTATTAAAAGTATAATTAATTCAAAAATATGATAACTATTTCATTATTATTTTTATGTAGATATGATAAAACTATGTAATATACATAAAAATCAGAAACATCATCACAAAGAATGAATGAGAAAACAAGGAAAGTAACATCCAAAACAATTAAAATAAAGAAACATTATTAACGAACTATTGATAAAATGTTATAAAGAATCATATTTGATATTATAAATATTAATATTTTCCTAATATATTTTTATAATGTTTTTAAAACAACTATGTTGTAGTTTAAAGAATGTTAAACCCAAAGGAATCACGAGGTTAGGGATTTCTTAACTCAAATTGTACTAATTGGGTTAAACTTCTACTTCATTGATTATATCAGGATAAGATTGTATGTTTAATTACCATTAATAATTTTATTCTTTATTTAAACTTTTTTTTGTTCATTAACACTTGATAAAAATAATAAATTCATTTATCAATCCCAACAACGATGATATTATCATTAAAATAGACTTCTTCATTTCCCTTTATTGATGTCTCTTTTATTCAGCAGCACATAACTTCTTATATATTGTGTAAATAATTACAATTATTAATGTAATATATATATTCCTTAATAATTAATGGTATATATAATTTCAATTTGAATTATTTCAAAAAAATGTATTTTGACTTAAAATTTACCATGTTGTAACGAATTTCATTACTCAATTTCCTTTCATTGGGTTATGTTACTTCTGCTTTTTCGTTGACAATATAAGATTATGTGTGCAAATAACTTTCACTATAATATTTTGTATTTCCAATTGTTATATTTTTATTTACATTTGATACACATAATTTATTAATTAATTAATTATCACTTCAAAATTATAATCATTGTAAGAGTTTATTTAACAATCTCATTCTTATTGAAATTTATTATTCGTGAATTTTTGTTGAATGAAATTAATTTTTATTTATATAATAAAACATTATAAATTTATTATCCTCTAGTTATTAATCATATTTTCAGGTAATAATTCCATTTTCAGACTCATTGGTACATAAAATTATGTAGAAAATGTTTTTAGTAAAATATGTCATCATATCTGTCTTTGATCGAGAATCCTTTTTTGTATAATCCATGTTTTCAAAAAATATTTTATAAAATATTTATAAAACATTTAAAAATGATTTCTTAAATATATTTTTACCCATTATTAATCTTAAAAAAGAATATGTAATATTGATTTCAAATTCAAAAGAATCCCCAATTGGATTTTTCTAAAAAACCGAAAGGAATATTTATTTAAACATGTACACCCCAAATAGAATTTATAACTATCATGATCAATAAATATTTTAAAACTTACTTTATAAGTTTCAAAGTTTATTTTTAATGGAAATTGTGTTCAAAAATGTTTTTTCAACTTTTTATATTGAAATTTAATTATCAAAATGAAAAGGATATTTTCCTTAAATATGTTTTTAAATAACTTTCTATGGTATTCACATTAATCAATGAAAAAAACCATTTTTTTCTTACACTCCATGGGGGATGTGTTGAATTAATAACTTCTTTATTCATTTTATAGATGTTTTATGATTGTTTTGACTATGAAATGTATTTATATTCACTTTATTGATTTATTTTTTATTTATTATCCTTCCCATAAAATATTCACTTTTACATGATCATTGGATATTAAATTTACCCAAAATATCCATATTATTTATCATTGATATGTTTATTAATTAAACCATATATTATTTCTACATAAATATTTGTACATTGATAGTCATATTTTATCTAGTATAGTATTGATAAATCTATATTATTTAATCAATATAGATATTTTATGATAAGGATCATTGTTCATGAGTAAAAATTGATTATTAAATATATGAGGAATTCTTTAGTCATGTAGTGATGGGTGAGGCCTAGAATTATATAGCCCCTTAATGCATCAGTAGTACTGAGAAGAATCATTAATCTATTATTAAATGGGTTCCTACATATAATATTGAAGCATTTTGTGAAATTTCTTGATGGTAAATGTATCATGATCCCAAATATCATGACATCCAATAATTAAGAATTTCCTTCATTAAAAATTTAGTTATTATTATCCATGATATGTTCACCATGATATTATTTATGGAAGCATTTCATTCTCAGTTTATTGATTAAAGAAAATTTATTATTATTAATTAACCTTCCCATATTCATTATGTTTTATCTCATTATCCATTATATTTTTATAAAAATATTATCTTTAAAAGCATTTCATTCTCTAATTATTAATTAATTGAAATTTTATTTTAGTTATTTAAATTTACATATTGATAATTCCATATATAATTATGAAATCAATTTTATTTATTAAATATAAATTATTTTAACTTATTTAGATTTTCATATTGATTATTCTTTATTGATTCATGATGGCTATTGTTTTACTTAACCCTTTCTAATAATTTTAGCTCAACATTATTTTTTTCATTTCCTAGGAATCTATGAAGTTTACAATGAATGATTGAAATGATATTCTATAGGGAATACTGATATTATAAATAAAATAAATGTTTTTAATTGTGTGTTCAAATGTAATAAAATACTCCAGTGTATATATCGTTTAGAAAGACTACTAAACTATTCATTCCTTCAAGAAAAAATTCATGGTATCTTATTATAATGTAATATTGTAATCACCAGATCTGGGTTACTAAACCATAAATAATCACTTTTCTCATTATATCACTTATGATTTATTGGTAGATAAGAAATATTTTCTACAAATTTTTAGTCTTTTGTAAAAAAATTTACATCTCTATGTAATTCCAACTAAATCTCTATGTGATGTCCTGATTAAACCAACCCACTAAACACATCTATTGTGTAATTTTTTTGAAAAAAATATAGTTTGAATAATAGTGATACTTTGAATCATATTAGTAATATTTAACTAAATAAATATGTATTGAAATCCCTTTAATTCACAAAATTAAATTTTACAATGTTAGTAACTTCTATAATATACCAAGATCTATTTTTCAGTTCATCGTCATCATCAATATTGGATGCTTTCCATAAAATTTTTCCTTTGATATTTTTTGGAAACCAATGTAACTATTTTCATTATATCATTACCCAAACATCATAAACCCCACATTAAATATGCATTGATATTCATCCAATTTGGTTAACTAATGTTAACTCAATTTATTTCTATATACCTATATACCCTATAATCTTTTACAATATTCTGTAATATTTAGTTTGAATAATATTTTGTATGATGTTTTTATTTTTGAACTTTTAACGTATATAAGTGCAAAACAATCTCCCAATAGCCTCTTAGAAACTATATTATTGTTAAAATATCATCCTAATACACACAAACTACTTTGTGTACATAAAATAACACTTATTTCTTTTATTAATAATATTAAAAAATAAATTATTTAATATATATTATATAATTTTATATGTGTCCGGAGTAGTATATTTTAAAGGATAATTTTAAAGAGAATGTCCACTAAGGTTGATGTGGAATCTAAATTCCTCTTATTTTTGAAAATATACTGAATAAACTCTTTATCTAGAAAGAAAACTCTTTTTTATCCAATCTTATTTTTATAAGTGTTATAGAATTTTATTAATCATAAATCATGTGTATCCATTATCCCACATTATTCAAAACAACTCTATGTTGGATAAAAAACATACCTTATCATATAATTGAATGAGATGGAAACATACATCCTTTATTTAGACAAATTACATTTAGAAATATTCCTTTTCAATAAAATCATGATTTATAAAGCATTTTCCTCAAAATTTAAACAAACATTATAATCTCTCTAAATTAAATTATTGTTTTCAAACTCAAGTATATTAACAAAATTTTTAAAATATACATTTGTCTTCATGTACCAATCAAAATAAATGAATTTATTTATTTAACATTAATATGTAACAAGGAATTTCATCGAAGATTCATTAACCCCTTCATGTATCCTAGGAAATTCCCTCATGTAGAATCATTAGTTTCTATTCCAAACACCTCCTTTATGTTTTAATAACCATTGTATTATAATCGGAAAAATAAAAAATTCTTATTATTTCTCAAACCCGTAATCTTTAGTACTATATGAAACCATATCATAGATATCACATTCCAATATCATCTACATTAAACACTTTGAGAAAATAGGGTAAACAATTCTTAATCTCATTTAAAATGTTGTATGATTTCCGCATATGATTATGAAATTACTTCCATATCCAAAACAAGAGTTAAATGTTATCTCCAATTTTCCATATTCATTAATTCCCAATAATATGGAATATATCAGAAAAAATAATGTTACATGTTTCAGTTTGCATATATTTATTTTGAAACGTTATGAAAGTATATTTTATGCATATCATAAGAATCTATATTCACTGGTTAAAAAAATTCAATATTTGGTTACTCGAAAAGGTATATATAAAACACATCGAATTTTTCTTTTAATTAAGAATGACTATTATGTTTTTTCTATTACAAGAATTTTTCTTAAATCAATCTTCCCATTTAATTTTGCTAATATTAACCTCAAATCCATGTTTTATAAGGATGATGTCATTATATTTACAAAATATTCCATTATTAGATGAGTATTTTGTTTTATATTCATTTAATAAAGTCTTTTATAAAATGTTATCCCACTAAAAATGATGACCCCTTAGTAATTTTTTCATATCCACTAGTGGGAAAATATCCTTACATTATTAATAAATGAGTCTACATGGTATTCATCTCATCACATAGTTATTTAGGCTTGTAAAACCCCAATCATAACATTTATGAATCATTGATGGCTAAATAGGAAACACTTTATCTATCTATTTTAGGTATAAATATAACATTATCCATCTAAAATCCAAATTCCTAGGATTTATCAGCTATGTTTAGCACGAATCGAACACTAAGATTATGTCATATAACCCCTATGGTCTCCTCATTAATTGTTTTCATTAATAATATAATCTAGGGTCACCCAAATTTGGCATAAACCTACTCATTTGGATAGTAGATGTCCTAAAAAGTATTTGATTCAGAATGAATCTGACACATATTATTTTGAATTGGGTTTATCTCACCATCATAAATCTTATATTTCCTTTATATATATGAATACTTATCATGGTTTAGTTTGGAAACCTATCCCTTCCAAAAAATAATTTTTTCAAAACATAATGAGGTGTAAATATTTACACAACTCATAAATTGTGTGAATAAAAAAATTATCAGGATACTGTAATTATAATAAAACAAACTGCATGCCATGAACAAGCCTCCATGCTATTGAGTAGTCTAGAAAAAAGTCCCTTTTCCAAGGATACATTATTCGAAATTGATTTTGATTTTATCACTAATAAAATACCCAATATGTTTAAACAACTTGTTAATTCAACATACTAACCTACGAATGTTCTAAATTCTAGGTAGAGGAATATTAAGTCATTTACCATATATAAAATTTACCTCTATTACTGATTTTATGATAATTTATATAAGAATTTATGCTCTTTGAACTGAATTATATATCCTAAATCATAATATAATAAGTTTGTATCCATTGATACAGAATGGAATAAAAAATTTGATGAATAATTTATATATTTAAGAATGAGAAAAACAATTTGTGAACAATTCCTAAATAAAATATAAATTCATTATATTTATGATATGGATAAACTTTAATAATTCACATTTACCCAATGTGAAAATTTCATATTATCATTTTCCTATGTTTAATATAAAATCCTTTGTGTTCAAATTTTTTTATATTTTATGAAAAACATTCACTAACAAATAATAAAATTTTCATATATTATTTAAACATTTTTATTAAATTAAATATAACATACTTGATTTTATTTAATCTATTGATCATATTATCCTCAAAAAAACCTCTAGAATGGGCCAAATAAATTTATAAATTATGAATTAACATAATAACTTTCTATTATCATTTATGGAATTTTCATATATAATATAAAAACATTTATTTATTACCTAATATAATTTATAAACACATTATAAAACATTTACCATGTAAATCCGCTTTAATCCATGATCAAATATACAAAAACATTCTTGTATAGTTTAACGTCACTATATGATTAGGTTTGAGTCCTTCAGTCCAATAATGGTTAATGTTTTTGAGATTTAAAAAAATATTAGTTTTCATTATATTTTTCTCTAAGATATCTTACAATGGAATAATTCATTTTTTTTAGCCCTTTGGAAACACCATAAGACATGATAATTTTGGTGTTCATATTGAGTTATTCTCATACCGTATAAATGGAAATTTTGGATAAACATTTTACTTGGCCATATTTTTTCATGAAGGAAAATTAAATTCTTTTAATGGATTAGCCACTTTCACTATGTTTTGTTCCAAACCATTTTGGAACATGGGCGTGTCACAATTTGAAAAAACCAAAATTTAGATCATTATCATATGATGGTCAATTTTTCATGATTTCCATCGATACCTGTAACAACCATTTTCCTAGAATTATTTCTTAGTATATCCGCATCATGAACCAAAATGACTATATCTATAAGGATCACCTCATTATCATGAAATTTTAATAATAGAATTGTGGTTTTGGAATTGGACTATGCTAGAGCACATGTAAAAATTCTAGTTTTCTTCATCCTTTTGATATTTAATCCTAATGTGGGTAGATAGGATCTAATACCACAAAAAGGTTTAATAAGGATTTCTATCATCTTAAATTTAGTGGAAGAAAAACACTTTAACCTAATTAAACAAATAATATATATTTATGTTTTTAAGGAATTTAAAAATAATAAAAAAAATAATATAATATATGTCACCTATCAATATGGCCTACTGAAGTTCTTCATAAGTGTTTGATTGGTATTACAGAGAGTTGGGTAAAATGATCCTTCCTCTATTGGTATCCATGAATCAAGGTAATCACCCCCTGTTTTGGGTAGGACCTATCTCTAAATCATGAACTACTAGAACATTAATTAAATGTGGGAGAGAATGAAGGTAGGTAATGAATTTTCTTGAAGGATTCTAATGATCGTGAGACATTTTATGAGGATGGTTCTAATATATATATGAACCCAAGAGCCTTCAAAAACTTTCTATCAATTATGATACATTTCATAAATTTATATTATTTTTATATCTCTTTGTAAATTTCAATATGAACCTTTATTAGTACTGATATTGGGAGGTTTATAAGGAAATAAAAATTATATAGGTGAATATTGTCTAGTGGTATATTGTTTATAAGGGCCCTATTATATTTCATAGCATTATTTATGTAATTCTTACTCCTTTAATTAGTGATTGGTGGTTGTATTGAAATTGATAATTGAATACCTATGAAGATTTATAATTAAAAAATATAAGATGTGTATTTAGGTATTCAAACATACTCTAATATAATATCATTTTACAAACAAATTCTAAATAATTCTCTAATTTAATTTCCACCAAGTTTAACCACACTTGGTTTTGGTAGGAGAGAATTGTACTATGTATTTTTATTTTACAAAAAAAAATTATTCATATATTACATTGTCTTGGTTATTCATACATAGGTGATATCCTATGGATTATGTTGATAAAATTACCCATAAAATTACATTTAAATTTATAGGGTCATATTGGTAATTCATTAGGTAATCATATCTCAATGATCGATGTGGGTAGTAGGATTATTGTTTTAGGGTTCTGTCATGTATCGCAATGAAGAAAATTTGTTGATTTATATAACATTTATTATATTTTAGTGATTTTTTTAATTTTTTTTCTATAGTTTTCATTACATTTTATCTAATTTATGGATGGTATATTGTTTTGGTATTAGTTTATCATGCATTCACTTTTTTTTATGTTTTAGTTTTTGGTATTTTATTTCACAATATTCAACCATTTTGTTTAGATAGTAAAGTATCACATATGTATTTTTCATACACTCAACACTAATCACCAATTTACGGTCTATCATAGGTGGCCTTTAGGGGTCACACATGGGTTTTCCATAAACTAGGTTTGATCTCACTTATGTTTTTAAAAATCATGATGCGTTATCAATTAATTAGGGTTTTGGCATATTAAAGGAAACTACATAATATTTTAAATATATTTGAATTATGTATTCTTAAATATATAACCTAAGGGGGAGTTTTACATTGAAAAAATGGAAGGATTTATTCTTGTTGGTGATAGTAATTGAGTATGAAAAGTGAATAATATGTTATATTGTATTGAAAATGTTCCTTAAAAACTTATACAAAATTATGCAGTGTCATTAAGGGCATTAATTCTATGAAATTCAATGTGGATAAAAAAAATATTTGTCAAGGGAGATAACATAAACTCACTCATTGTGATTATGTATATCGATAAAATAATTTGCTTCAAGAATGAAGTAAAAACTTGTGGGTACATACTTATAATATTTTTTAATTATAATTAATTTTAAAATTAAATTATTTTTTATATTTTTAGGTTGTGAACATTTTAGGATATATGTTTCTCTTAAAGGAAAATCATATTTTTTAGTTTTTTAAACAATTTATAATGGAAGATTTGAGATAAGTCTCAATGCCAATAACAGTTGGGGAGTAATTTTCGTAGTATTAAGCAATATGAAGTATGGATAAAAAAGAAGTTTTATAGGTTAATTGAAGTAAAACACTATTTAATAATTTCAATATTATACATAACATTTCCAATTACGTTTTACATTTTATACTAAACCAATATGAAGTGGTCACATCTTACGAAAGTGAAATAGAACCTATGATGCATTAGAAGAACACTTGGTTATGGTTTGAGGTATGATAAAGATTCATCTTCATTAATTTATATATTTTTTATGTTGATCAAATAGGTAATGTTGTATATTTAAATTCTAGTTCAAGAGATACATTATTTATCAGAGAAATATGTATTTTATGGTACTCCATGAAAAACATTTAGTCACATTAATATCCAAAAAATCTATGTATATTATTTCATTTCAATACCAAACCTAATTGATATCTATAAATTCATAACATTAAGAAAATGTGGTTGAATTAATATATCCATTAATATATGGGTGAGATAATCAAAGGATAATACATTCTTAAAAGAACTTAATTCAATATTTGAGGAAAAAAAATATAAAAATCAAGTGCCAATTTATCAAGGATATGGTTTTTTATAGTGAGTTAAATTTTTAATATGTTTAATCAAAGGATAAAGTAGTGTATATGGTTAAAAATGTCTTGATGACTTCTTTTGAACACATTATAACTTTTTTCAAAGTGAAATCTCTCTATAAATTATATGAGTTTATTACATTATTTTCTTCATTTCAATTTTTTTTCTTAATTAATTTTAGAAAAGATTGAGATATCATCATATAAATGGTGATAAATACTAATTATAATGACGGAAGTAAAATGGTAAGTATATTATTAAAGGTATTTTCTTATAGGTTGAAAAATTCTTTTGAATGTTAAATTTTTAAACAAAGTCCAAATTATTTTTAATATGTTTGTAACAAATTAAAAGGTCAGTAATGAACAAAAATTATACATTTAAGAGCCCTCATTAACTTGATTTCCATTTCTCGAGTTGAGAGAATATTAATTAATATTGGGTCAATATAGTATTGGTATTTATTCAAATTGTAGGATAACTATAAAAATACTATTTTATTTAATGGTGTGACATTTATATAACCCTCATATTGTGAACATAATATGACTAGCTTTTTGGTATGATCATTTATGAGCTTTGAAGAATTTTTCATAATATAGTTATTATTAACATGTGTAAAAATCAATAATAGATCAATTTGAGGTGACATGATTTAAAAGTATTAAAAATAGAGAAAATTCACAAACCATTTCACGATGCACATAAATAGGGAATTGTTGGTGAATCATAAAATTATTATAAATATATTTTGAAAAACAAGTATTGTTTTGCCAAAGTTTTTCTATAGATTGATTAGTTTAACACTTATAATAAAACTACCTCATTGTTAATACCAAAAAAATATGGATTATGGAGAACACATTAATTTAATGAAAGGGAATTGTTCTTAGAGAATTTATGGGTTTATTTATTCACCTCCCCATAAAGAGATAAATGAACACGGACTTTCCATCATGCCATGGTTTGAAAAAATGATAATTTTGATGGATATTTATTTAAGAAAAGTATCTAGTTACATTGATTAATGTAAAAACACCAATTATGGTGTGATTATAAATATAAATATAATGAAAATACCTCTATTTATATAGAAAAGATATTATGGTATATTGTAAATTATAAATTTGGAAAAAAAATGGCTTTTAGGATTTGGGTAAAATGGAGTATTTTCTGACGGTGGTTGTTGAATATTGATTTAACTAAAAAAATATCATGGTCAACTCTAGAACTTCAGTTTTATGGTGAACATTAAATAAATGTTTATTTTTAATTTTATGGTTGAGAAAATTAATTGAGATATATACCCATGAAAATATTCTCATGATAAATTGGTTATGTTTAATGGTATGAATAAAGGTTCACACTCGATCAACACGTGGAGAAATATTAGGAGGATTTAATAACATTGGTCAATAAGTTGAAAATTATTTTTTATCTTTATTATATTTATTTTCTAAAATATATTATTTCTTTATATCATTTATTCCTAGATTAAAATATGATAATCACATGCAATTTAAGATCACAACTTTTATTCATCATGTATATTGATACTCAATAAAAAGTGTTATTGAACCTTGAAAACTTTTATTATTCCATTTTTTGTTCTTTATTTATCTATATGTATCATCATCATAATTCATTGGATTTTTTAGATATCCTATTCACCACATGAAATGGAATAATTAGTGATATTATAAGGGAATATATTTTGGCCATAATGATTAACCCCCCACTAAGTAATTCTCCCTATTCCTTCTTTGGACACTTCTCTATTGTATATATTTTCAGTAATAAAAATTTAACCAGATTCTACCTTTAATTGATATATTTATGTAATAAATTATTAAAATAATTATTTTATATTATAATTTTTTCTATTTCATTGATTTTAATTTTCATACAAGAAGAAATAATGTTTCCTAATCTATTAATTTATCTCCTTAATTTGTTATTTTCATAAACCATTATATTATAGGATTTTTTAAAATTCATGTTTATTGAGGTTAAATTTTAGCATATTTTAATATATTATCACATATTTCATTCAATATTTCTAAATATAGATTATAAAGTTCAATTTTATAATAATCTTCTTGATAAAATATTTAAATAATTGAAATATTAATTAACTCCTTATTCTAGTAACTATCTTCCTTTGTAGAAATTTATATATAACAATTAATAATGATTTTTTCATTATTTATTTCCTTCTTAAATTTATTATATTTTTTCATTTTTGTTAATGGAAATCTGTCTTGAAATATACCTTATTCCCGCATTCATAACACTAAAATAATCATTATTTTAGTTACATTAATGAATGATATATTTATTGAATTCATCCTCACACCCCTCGTTGGATTATTTTGAAATGAACTTTTCTTTAGTATGGTTCAACTATACTGTTTATTTTATGTGATAACTCATCATCACTATCATTTTGTAATATATTATTTGATGAGCCAATGGAAAATATTTTAGATTATTTCAATGAAACTCCCTTTTTATCAGTATAATATCATACACTCATTTTCATGCGTACTAGTTCATATTAAAATAAATTCCATGTAGTCTCATCCTATGAGTGCTTTAAAATATATTTCTATTCTAAAAAAATAATTTCTACATCAATTTCATTCTTAATGATCATAATACTTTTTTCAATGAAAATCAAATTATTTAACTTTTCAATAATTCCAATAATTTAATATAAAATTTTTATAAAATTTTGATACATCTCATCAATTCCCTCAATGTAAATAATTTTTGAAATTTTTGTATTCAACCCTCAGTATCATGAATATTTATTATATATATTATTTTTATCATAATTTGTAACCTAAATATTAATTTAGAAATAATTTGATGAATTAAAAAAATATAATTGGGAAATCACAATATTAATAATTAAGAATAGAAATATATATTCATGAATTTGTAATTGAATTGAATTCATACATAAGAGCAAATACACCATTAAAAAAAGTTAAGATCTAAATCATAAATTTTATATGGTTTTATCAATATTTTCAATAAAAATTTTCAAGATTATTAATATTGTAAAGACCCAGAATTTCTATTTTATTCATTTAAATATATGGTAATTATACAAGTCTGAAAAATTTGACGGTGCATGATTCAGAGGCCCGATGTGCTGTGAATCAATTTCTAATGTTTTGTTCATGTACATTCAGTAAACCTACGAGTGTGTTTTTCAATATTTTGAAGTGGTGCTCAGAATTAAATACTGAGGGCACCGTTGAACTCGCAACGCTAGTATTCTCTTAATAAGACTTTCACCTCAATAGCAGTTGGTTGAGGGTTAATGTTAGTTTTTTGGGTTTTTCATTGAAATAATAAAATAAAATAAACTCATGTTTTATTTTATTTTTTCAATTGTAACCACCCATGTGGAAGTTGGAGGTAGGGATCACCACACCTTAACCTCCAATGAGAGGTTATGGTGGTGGGGCCCACTCGAACCTAACCTCCCAAGAGAGGATATGGTGTGGGGACCACCCAGGACTAAACACCCCATTTATTTGAGGGAAAAATCTCAACCCCCTCATAAATGAGGGAGAGTATCTTGACCTCCCTCAACTTAATGTTGCGACCACCCCACTCTTTTAATGGTGTCAACCCTCCCCCTTTAATTAATTGAGCCATCTCATTTAATTAAATGCTACAATTGGAATTTTAATCGCATAAAACTAAAGAATAGATAGTCTTTTATTTGGAGGGGTTGTCTATACATTTGTTGCCAAAAGGATGGAAAAGGAGGATTAGAGCCCTTCGGAGAAAACTCCCCAACGAATAATGCTTCCACCACGAATAACACTCCACCGATGAAGAACATCGAGCTCGAATTCTACATCATTTCTTTTAGTTTCCTATGACGTAGGACGTGTTCATCCACAAAAAATCGACACCCTCCTTCCTGCACCGACGCCATCCAACTAAAAAAGCAGGGATTTTATATTGAATATGTTATTATTCCCATGATTCTTCCCTTATAATACAAAGAATAATTGCAGATGTTTTCCTTACTGGATGAGAATATTTTGTTGTGGGATGGCCTTGATGCTATTCATTCTTACCTTCTGTTGGGACATTTTCTTCCACCCTAAATGTGGAGGGCGTGGGCCAAATTAACATGTCTCAACCCCTCCGTCGATCTTCTTTGGTGTTCTTCACGATAAAGTAGGACAGAAACCTATGTGGAGGAGCACAGGAACGGCGGACGACACCACCATCGTCCGCAACAAAGGAAACGATGCATGGCACTACTCTGCGGCACAACCTCCTGACCTCACCCTCGAGACAACCTCGGTCGAGCCGCCCACACCCTCGTGGAAGCCCTGCGGCTTCGCTGTACAGGTGTCCCGCATGCCCCACGCTCCCAGCCCCTTTGGGCCCATGGAGCCCTACCGATCCTACATGGCTGCACCCACCGATTTCCTCCCAAGCCCTGATCGAGCCGGCCTCCCGCACCCCTCTGGGTGCCGCAGCCGAGCCGGCCTCCTGCACTCCTCATGGATCCCCTGGCCGAGCCGGCCTCCCACACCCCTCATGGCCCCCAGGTGAGCTGGCCACCCGCGCTGCTCACGATGCCCGAGCTTGAGCCCTTGCGGAGCCCTCGGGGCCGAGGCAGCCTCACGTCGCCCTTCGAGCTGAACGACCCTCACTCTGACCTGTGGCCGGTGCGCGCCCTCACAGCCTATTCGCGCCCTCTTGGCTCTCTGCGGCCCATCGCGGCCTGCTGGGCTGGGCCCAATGGGCTGGACCGAACCCAGTGGTCTGGCCCGCCCAATGGGTCAGGCAAGACTCGATGGGTGAGGCCGGGGCGACCTGAACTAGGTCAGCCCAGACTGGGTCGGACCGGACCTGAGCCTGCTACAACCCCTTTACTTTCTCCTGTAATTATCTTTGGCACCGGAATTCCATTTGACGAACTGTCAGCGGCATTGGTAATCATGTATCAATATGTCCCTTTTAGTATACCCCATATGATTTTGGGGTATTGATGAGATACAGTCAGGTTGGATCATGCAGGAATCCAACTGGGGCCCTGGGACTAAATGGATAATAACTCACAGACCAGGTGTCTAATTGATGCGCCTTCTATTGCGGTGATCCCCCTATGATGTGGATGATAGAATGGATACATCTCCCTGGGATTTCGTGGTAGTTGGATAATAAACTAGTATCTTGTGGAGCAGATCATCCGTAGATGAGTGAGCCTTTGTGTGGGAACCTAGTAGCAGGATGAGAATTGACGACTACTAAACGCTTGACTTGGAGTGACTTGACTAGACCAGCAGGGAGCGCCTGGTTGTGGAGGAAGATCCACAGCGGAAGAGCGCCTCTTTGTGGTGGCTGACTCATGGTACTCAACAGGAGGGGTACCTCTACAGTCTATGAGAGGGACAAACTTATTGTGGTGGCAGACCCATGGTGGTGAGTGCCTCTGTTTGACACATCAGACCCATGGTACTCGACATGATAACTACATCAGCACTCCAAGGATAGTGGAAATCACCTTTGTGTGATGTTGTAGGACCACTGTACTCGATAGAGGATGAGTTCTCTAGCAGCTGAAGGTTCGGAATGTTTTTACCCCTAGAATAAATCCTTGTTTCAGCTATGATAATATTTTTTTTGTTTTCCTCAGGATTGATATGGATCACTTGATAACATTGGTATATGTATTGGCATATACCTAAGTAAGGTTATATGTTGATTTCATACATTTTTTTCCTTATTGGATTTTGTGAGTCCTTGTGGGTATCAGGGTCCTTACTGAGTATCGTTATACTCATCCCTACATGGGCTATGCCTGCACCATGTTGTGTTGGATGCAGAAGATGGATAGTGCTGAATGAGGCTAAGAGTACCAAGACTAGAAAGTTCCCAGAGGTAGACCTTATGAGGAGTCGGTACATGGAGGAGACGGGTGGATGTGGCGTGCTGAGAAGGTTATTTGTACCTACCCTTCAGGTATGAATCCAGAAGGACGACCTAGTAGCTGCTTTTCTTTCTTTTTATTCAGTTGTATTATTTTCAATTGTACTTGTACCTTTACTGTTCTACATGTATTTAGTCCCCTTTTACTTTTAGCACTCTTTTGATATACAGTTTACATAGTGTTTTGTATCCAGTTGTGTGCTCTGTTCTGTGCGTTTACAATTTATAAATTCAATGCCTTCCTGTTGTAGGGAATTACGCCTTTGGTTCTAGTCAATAGCCCCTAGACTATGGAAGGCGGGAATGGATTATTCATGGAATGGGCCCTGGGGGATGGGTCGCCAAAAATAGGCATTAGAGGAGTCGGTTCTACCAGTGAACTTAAGATGGTGATCATTCTTATCTATGAAGCAATAGTATTATGTGTAGTGAGTGTGGTTTTCTATTCAGGGAGTCTAGTGTAGGTGCAGCGGCTGGCATATCCAAACAATAGGACCCTGAATTCTAAATTCCAAATCAGTTATCGGAATCACTAATTCTGTGTGTGCTTTCCAAAGTTTTCTTTATGTTAGTTCAACCGGGTCCACTCAGCAGATATACATTTTAACCGTAGAGAAACTGTTTCTTTTTAGGATTCATCTACGTGGAGATAAGACTTGTGTCCAGAGATTTGTATGCATGGATATCCCACCGAGTGATGAGGCCTCGGTGCAAGGCCCTTTTCCAGCGGAGGCACCAACGGTACCATTCCCTGTTGGGCCACCGATGCCACTGGCCCTAGCAGAAGACGATGAATGTCTCTTGAGCGTGTTTCATGAATTTTAGCGCTAGAGGCCACCCATGTTCAGAGGAGAGACAGACCCACATGTGTCTAAGGAGTGGATGGAGGTTGTTCTGAGTGTTTTCCGACAGGTAGGGACACTAGCATACCGCATGGGGATACTTGCTACCAGCCTTCTAAAGGAAGAAACAGGAAGATGGTGGAACTTGATGCTCCATGTCCACGACGAGATGACACTTCTCTAGGAAGACATTGAGTGGATGTTTTGGGCAGAGATTGTTTTAGTGAATCTTTGAACCGTTCGCATCCAGGAGCTACTTCATCTGAAGCAGGGAAGCATGACTATATCTCAGTACTCAGCAAGGTTCACAGGCCTATCATGCTACTCCACCGATATGGTGCGACACCCATTCTTCAGCGCCCAGACCTATGAGTAGGGACTCTGGTGCGTGATCGGGGATTCAGTGATCTCAATCAGCATCCTGAAGTTGGAATGGGTGTTAGAGAGATCCCCTCTAGTGGATAGCTTCCTTCCTGAGCAGTCTCTAGCAGTGAGTTCCACCACCAGTCGACACGTAGCAGAGTCTTCTGCAGCTGACAGAAGACAGATGTCGCAGAGGTCCAAGAGGACCAGATATACAGGTGGAAAACCATATGAGTAAATATCAGTTGTGCGGGGCTCCCAAAGAAGATACAAAAATTCCAGGAGAGGGAAGTGTTACTCATGCGGTAGGCAGGGTCACATGGCTTGGGACTGTCTGACCCGCCATACAGATGATCCGTAGATGGTCGATGGACCACTCCGGCAGTGACAAAGATTCGATTGTGGTGGTCCATAGGGAGTTGGCGGATGTGGCAGAGGGGTAGTGTTTTAGTTTGCAGTGGACAACGATTCGAGGTGTTACCACCACCACTACAAGGAGGTCCACTATAACCACATGGAGCAGGTGTACATGAGAGAGCTCAACTCCAGGTAGCTGAGGCCTACGATCCTGGCGCTCCGGAGATGATTTGAGGTAAGATTTGTGTCTAATCCACCATATTTTCAGTACTTATAGACACAGTTTCAAATCACTCTTTCATTTCTACTACCCTCATTCGGAGCACAGAGATTCCAACAGTACCGTTGGCTCAATCCTTACGGGTAGGGACTCCAACTAGAGAAGATTCAACAATTACACACTAGTGTTGGATGTGCAAGCATACTCTAGGAGGCGAGAGCTTCGGCTGGGATCTCTTAGTAGTGGAATTGATGTCTTACGACGTCATCTTAGGTATGGAATGGTTATCTACAATCTATTTTGAGATAGACTGAATGAGGCACAACGTGCAGTGTGTCCGCACGGATGAGACTAGGTTTACATTCACCGGTGAGAAGGGATCCTTTGCAGGACATGAAGGACGTACCTAGAGGAGGGTGCAGCTGATCACTCATCAGTTGGTGTTCCCTACCCTCATATCAGTTTATGTATAGATTCTGAGAAGTCCAATAGTGGTGGACTAGTACATGGATGTTTTCCATGATGATGTCCCAGGTCTACCTCCTCACACAAAGGTGGAATTTTACATTGACTGGTACCTCAGGACGACACCATTTTCTACTCCAGCATATTGGATGTCTCTCGTGGAGCTACGCGAGTAGAGGTTAAAGCTATAGGACTTGTAGGGGAAGGGACTCATCCCACCCAGGTTTTCTCCCTAGGCAGCCCCAATTCTGTTTTCCAAGAAGGCAGATGGGAGATTGAGGCTTTGTGTTGACTATCGATGCTTGAAACAGGTGACCGTGAAGTAAAATTACCCACTCCAATGGATTGATGACCTCTTTGATCAGTTGAATGGAGAATTATGGTTCTCACAGAAAGTCGTCAGATCAGGTTATCACTAGCTCAGAGTTCGAGATGAGGATGTGTAGAAGACGACCTTCAGATATCGGTACAACCACTGTGAGTTTAGGGTTATTCCATTCAGCGTAACCAATGCCCCGGAAATGTTCATGTGACTAATGAAAAATATATTTCATCCATACCTCGATCGCTTTGTCGTAGTCTTCATCGATGACATTCTGATCTTCTCACCTACTGAGAAGAAGCATGCCTTTTATTGGCGGGTAGCACTGGACACACTGTGAGAGCACCCGCTTTATGGTAAAGTCTCAATGTGCTAGTTCTAGATCTGATAGGATCATATTATGAGACGTGTCATCTTAGAGGATGGAGTTGTAGTGGATACAAAAATTATTGAGTGGGTACATTCTTGGGAGACATCCAGGAGTGTGGCGGAGTTACGGAGTTTCCTGTGTTTGGCTGGATACTACCAGAGATTTGTGCCAGATTTCTACAGAGTAGAAGCACCACATTCATCATTGACGAAGAAGGGGAAACCATTTGTATGGTCGAAGAGATTATAGAATATCTTTCAAGAGATGAGGATGAGGCTGAATAGTGCCGCCATTTTGACGCTTCTAGAGGAAGGGGTAGAGTACATATTCTACTGTGACACATCAGGGACGAAAAATGGATGTTTCCTGATACAGGAGCGAGCAGTTATCACATATGGATCTCGTCAGCTGAGAAAAAATGAGTATAACTACGCTACCCATGACCTTGAGTTATCATCAATGGTATTCGCCTTGAAGATGAGGCGGTATTATCTGATGTGCGAATGTTTTACAGAGTACTCTGATAACAAGAGTCTCAGGTGTATCTTCTCTCAGATGGACCTGAACCTGGGATAGTGGCATTTTCATCAGTTCCTCTAGGACATTGACTTAGAGATATTCTAAAATCCTAGGAAGGGGAACATTGTTGCGGATATACCCAACAGGTGGTCTGGTATACAGCTTCGAGGCGAGGTGACGAAGAAGCTGGCTGATTTAAAGATATCCTTTGTGGATAGTGATGAAGCATCCTTCCTACAGTTCCTTACAGTCACTCCCCCACTTCTTCATCGAGTGATGTCATGTCCCATCCTTTTTCTCATGCCATGACTACCCCAAGCCCTCCTTTCATAGGCCAGGGGTTGGAGACTAGCACTAAAGGCATAAATCCCGATTAAAGGGACGGCATTGCCTTTATATAAGTAATCAAAGACAACAGAGTACGAAAGCTGAAGTAAAAACTAAGTAAACTGAGTACAAAAGTAAGTGCTGGAAAGTAAATGGGCCAGAATACAAACCCAACTAAAATTTCAGTACAATAGTAAAGAAAGAAAAATTTCATTACGGTAAACTAGCAACCATTGAGTCGTCCTATGGATATCCCACCTGAATGGTGGGTACAAATGGTCTCCTCAGCTCCTCGGGTCCTATCGTCTACTCTATGTACGTCCCGCCAAGTGGTCCACCTCCAGGTACCATGCCACTCCACAAGACACCACCTCGATCAGTGTTGTCTGTCGTCTGCATCCAACACAATGTAGTGCGGACATATCCCATGCAAGGGTGAGTTTACGATACTTATGAGGGACCCCGAGAACCCCGAAGGTCTCCCAGAATCCAGAAAGGTCAAACGAAAAAGGAAATATATAAAAAAAGTATCATCCAACTCAACTTAGGTATATGCCTATACATATACCTAAGTCTATAATTCCAGTTTGGCTCCAACTCACAAGCCCAAGTTCAACCCAGTCCACACAGGAAAGAACAACCCAGTCCGTAGAGGAAAGCAAGTCAATTAGATAATTGATAATGACTAAAAGTCAAAACACAGCTCACAAAGGTATACTATTCACGAAGAGGGTGGATTTGATAGATGTATACTCCGAATCATCTCCCCAACGGAACCCACGTAGGATCCAAGTAAAGAAGTCGTCGTTACCGAACTCACATAGGATCCATGTACCGTAACCATTGTTGTCGAACCCATGGAGGATCCTAGTAAAGTCGTAATCACTGACGAACCCACGGAGGATCCAAGTATAGTCGTCCTCACTGTCGAACCCATGTAGGATCCAAGTACAGTCATCATCATCACCGTAGTAGCAGCTAGCTCTAGGGTTCCCACACACAGCTCGCTCGATTTCCGGAGGGTCCGCTCCTCGAGTCAAAGATCGATACATCAACTGTCATGAAGTCCATAGTTGATGTATCTCGTAGTTCCGTCCCATTTCATAAGGTAAAACCCAACAAAAACTTTCCCATGTCACGAAGAACAAGATTACCAAGACATTTCCCTAAAGTACACGGCGTGTGGGTAAGTGATACACGTCGTGTCATCAATCACCGTGTACTGCCCATGTGAAATGGCCCGTGTCGCAGGGATTGTCATTTAGATAAGTATCTACACAGCTTTTGGTATGGTTACACACCATGTCCAAACCTCTATGGCCAGTTTCATGTGCGCTGGCCATGCCTGGCTGTGTGGTGGAGTACATGCCCGTGTACTCCACCCCGGGCCCGTGTATTCCTGGAATACACGCCGAGCCCTCACGAAGCCTCTTCTGCCAAGGTGAAGGTATTACACGCCATGCCTCTTGTCCGTGTGGTTCTACCCATGTCCGTGTATCTCACAGATTACACGTGAATCCTCGTGAAGCCGCTTATGCCTTTCTATGAAGAGAATACATGTTGTGTTACTTGGCCGTGTATTTCTGTCTGTGTCTGTGTATTTTCCCTAAATACACGCCATGTCCATAAAAGTATCCTCTATCTAATATTATGGAGAGTACATGACATGTGTCTACAGTCACACGCCATGTGTTACTTCTCTAACGTATGATAACAGAATCCACAATACGCTTGTACTACACGGCGTGTGCCCCTGGAGTACACCTGCCAAGGTGTCTGTTCTTCGTTCTGATGATCCAATTTCTATGAAACCTATACTTCTAGGATACCTCGATGCTCTGAGGCCATTTACGATGTTTTCAGTCCTCTTATTGGCTCCAAAAATATATCTTGATTCACCCCTCATGAACTGCCGAAGAATTCCGCTAATTCACAAAAACGGTGGAGGAATCAGACGATGTTAGTTTCGTCCGGTCACAACTTCATTTGTCCGACAACAAGAGATTTAAGAGGAACAATAATATGGAAGTAAAACTAATCATTATTCAATCCAAATACACCCCTACCTCATCAAAAGATATCAAAGGTTGGGCGCCATGCTTGACGGTGTCGCAAAGTGCGTAGACGTCGATAGAGAGCATTCGAGGAGGAAGTGGGGTCTCCCCTTTTTGTCACAGAGTGAAGTTTGAAAGGCGTGACGTCATTGGAATGTTCCTGCATCGGTGTCTCCTCCCTTGTCCCGGAAGAAGAAGAGGATGGAGAAACCGGGCTCGCCGAGTCGATGTTCTTCATCGAAGAGTTGACGTTCTTCGTTGAGGACATAGTTTTTAAAATAAAATTAGATCTCTCT
Source organism: Viscum album (assembly GCA_963277665.1). NCBI lineage: Eukaryota > Viridiplantae > Streptophyta > Magnoliopsida > Santalales > Viscaceae > Viscum > Viscum album. The sequence goes on along the minus strand of OY728126.1, from coordinate 2,041,764,748 downwards.
CTCCAAAATATCAACACATCATGCCAAACCGAAAATAAAATAAGGCTTCCCTTATATTATTAAATCATGCCATGCATTCAAATTTAAAAAATTCAAACACTTAATTAATTAATGAAGAGTTTCAATTAATTAATTAATGTGTTTGTTGCCATGCAATAAAGAGGGAGAGAGGGAGAGTTACTTAATTAAAGGGAGTTAACAAGTTTTAAAGGGGGAGTTTATGATAGTTATGGAAATATGAAGGGTTGGAGCTTGTGTGGGCCCCATATCACATTTATCCTCAAATGGGTAGTTAGAATGTTATTGGGTCCCACCCTAACTTCCCCATGTAGGTTATAACCTCTTAAATTATAAAAATAAACTTGTCCTACAATTTTATTCACCTATCAATTAATCCACAAAGAAAATTAACTTCTTCTCCCATGCAAAAACATCTTCGGTAAAGGTCCTCTTAAGCAATTATCGACATTGTGAGTTCACCGATGCCCTCAGATTTCAATTCTGAGAACCTGTTCAAAAGTTAGAAAAACCCGCTCGTTCGTTTACTGAATGTACCAGTGCAAAACTTCAAAAATTGATTCCGGGGACACGACACCTCGGAATCAACTACCGTTAAAATCCATAGACTCGTAAAATTAAAAAGTATTTATGAAAAAAATTTCCTTGAAATTTCCGGGTCTATACGTTACTCCATCCTCAATGATTTACAAACACATAAAGCTACATCATAAACTAGGAATACAAATGACGGTACTGTGCATGCATCTGAGCCCCCCACTCCCATGTGCTCTCCTGGAGGTTCTCGTGTTTCCAACGAATGTGAAAAAAAGGAATCGACTGTCCATGTAGCACCCGCTCCTGTCAATCCTCGATCTCCACTGGGACCTCTGCAAAAGTCGCCTCGTCATCGATGTCCATCTCCCCGTGATCAATGATGTGCGTTGGGTCGTGCATATATCTCCTCAGCTGAGATACATGGAAGACATCGTGCACTCGGTGCAACTGAGGTGGAAGGGACAAGCGTTATGCCACCTCGCCTACCCTGCTGAGGACCTGGAATGGTCTGATGAAGCTTGAAGATAACATTCTGCCCCGACCAAATCTCTGTAATCCACATCGAGGTGAGACCCGAAAAAAACATGGTCGCCATCCTCAAATTCTAGTGGTCTCCGCCTCCTGTCAGCATATGACTTATGTCTACTTTGTGTAGTCCTCATCCACTCCTGGATGATCTGCACCCTCTCCGTCATAGCCTGGACCATCTCTGGTCCAACGAGTGCTGACTCTCCGGGGTCGGTCCAGCACAAAGGTGATCTACATGGTCGACCATACAATGACTCATATGGTTCCATCCCAATGGTGGAGTGGTAGCTGTTGTTGTACGCAAACTCAACCAAGGATAGGTGATCCTCCCAACTGTGACCAAAGTCATGGATGCATGTACGGAGCATGTCCTCGAGTGTCTGAATGGTCCTCTCCATCTGGCAATCCGTCTGATGATGAAAGGCAGTGCTCAAGCGTAACTGTGCCCCAAACGCCTCCTGAAACCCCTTACAAACCCAGGAAGTAAAGAGATCATCTCATTCGGAGACGATAGATGATGGCACACCATGAAGTTTTACGATCTCCAGAACATAGGGGCGTCCCATTCTCTCCACTGATCCTTGCTCTCTGATAGGTAAGAAGTGGGACGGCTTGGTGAGTCGGCCGACAATCACCCAGATGGAGTCGTGTCCTCTGGAAGTACATGGAATCCCTATCATGAAATCCATGGATATCCCATCCCACTTCCACTCGGTGACATCTAATGGCCGTACCAAGCCTGCCTGTTCCTAGTGCTCTTCCTTCACCTGCTGGCAGGTGAGGCATTGTGAAACGAACTTTGCCACAACGTTTTTCATACCCGGACACCATTGATATTGTCTAAGGTCTTGGTATATCTTCACTACCCCATGATGTACCACTAGAGGGGATGTGTGAAACTCCATCAGAACCTCCTCCTGTAATGCAACTGGTACCATGGTACGTCTCCAGAAAAGGATGACATGCTCTCCTCCTACAAAAAAACCATCAGGTGCCTGCCCTATGGAAATCTGAGCATGTCGCGTCTCAAAGTCAACGTCCCCACGTTGTGCCTCTCTGACCCACTATAGTAGTGGAGGAGTGACTGTGAGAGACTATAGAAAGGCTACACCATAACTATCCCCAAAGGATATCAGCAATGTGGCTAGCTACTCCATCGCCTCTCAAAGTAGCTGAATTCCTGATCTCCAGCTGAGAGAATCAGCTACTACATTCCCCTTTCTAGGAGTATAGACTATCTCAAAGTCATAGTCCTGGAAGAACACGAGCCATCGACATTGTCTTTGGTCCAGGTCATTCAGTGAGAATATGTACCTGAGACTATGGTGGTCCGAATAGACTGTAAAACGCTCTCCCATCAGATAGTGTCGCCACATCGTCAAGGAAAAGACCACTACATCTCACTCCAGGTCATGGGTAGTGTATTTCTACTCGTTCTGCGTCAACTTTTGTGAACAATAGGTGATCACTGCCCACTAATGAATTAGGACACACCCAAGTCTGGTCCCTGATGCATCTTAGTAGACTAAATACCCAACGCCCTCCTCCGGTAGCCTTAAGATGGGTGCACTGGTCAATCTATGCCTCAGCTCCTGGAAGATCTGATGACATCTATCTGACCATACGAAGGCCTTCCCCTTCATCTTCAAAGCTGAAAGCGGTGCTGAAACTCTAGAGAAGTCTGGCACAAATCTCCGATAGTACCCAGCCAGACCTAGGAAACTCCGCACCTACGTCACACTCCTTGGTGGCTCCCAAGAAAGTACTGCCTCAATCATTTTAGGATCCACCACAACTACCACCTTAGATATGGAATTCCCCAAGAAGTGGTCCTCTCGAATCAAGAATTGAAACTTCAAGATCATACCACAAAGCTGGTTCTCTCGGAGCGTATCTGGTACAACCCGCAAGTGTTAGGCATACTCTTCCTCAATAGTCGAGTAAATCAATATGTCGTTGATGAAGACAACGACAAATCGATCGAGGAATGGCCGGAAGATCATTTTAATGAGACTGATGAACACTGCTGGAGTGTTGGTTACACCGAAGTGCTTAACAAAGAACTCATAGTGGCCATACCGACACCTGAAGGCCGTCTTCTTCACATCATCTTCACGAACTCTGAGCTGGTGATAGCCTGACTTGAGGTCTATCTTCGAGAACCATCGTGCTCCCTTGAGCATATCAAAGAGGTCTTCAATCCTCGAGAGTGGATACATGTTCTTTACAGTCACCTGATTCAAGCGATGGTAGTCGACACATAGTCGTAAGCTCCCATCCACCTTCTTGGAGAATAAAATTGGAAAATCCCATGCGGAAATACTGGGCCGGATGAATCCCTTTCCCTACAAGTCCTCCAGCTGTACCTGCAGATCTCAAAGCTGTGTGAGAGCCATCCGGTATGCTAGAGTAGATATCGGGGCTGTCGCGAGGTACAAGTCAATATAGAAGTCTCCACTCTACGAGGAGGTAGTCTGGGAACGTCATCAGGGAATATGTCTGCAAAATGATCCACCATAACAAGAAAACTCGGACCCCTCACATCAACCACTCCAAGAATGAGACTAGACAACTGATGTGTGATCAGCTTCCCTCTCCTATGCGTATGTCCATCTTGTGCTGTAAAGGCTCCCTTCTCGCCGGTGAAGGTGAACCTGCTATCATCTGTGCGGACACACCACACTTTGCGCGTAATACGGTCGATCTGAGCATGGACTCTAGATAAACAATCCATGCCCAAGATGACGTCGTTAGGCCTCGACGCCGCTACAAGAAGATCAGAGCCAAAGCACTCGCCTCATAGTGTAGGCTCACACTCCCAGCACCAGTTCGTAATCGTCGAGTCTTCTCTCATAGGAGTCTCTTGCTGTAATGATCGATCCAATGACTCCATCAGAATCTCTGATCTCCGAAAAAGGGCATCGACAATAAAATAATGACTCGCTCCTGTGTCTATAAGAACTGCAACAAGGGTAGAGTAGACACAGATAGTACCTCAAATCATATCAGGTGTGTCGTGGTCGAAAGCCTCCACTGCCTGAAGCTGAGCCTGCCTCTGTCCTCCTACTCCCAGTGGACGGGGTGGACCTCTTGGTGGTGGTGGTGGTAGAGCCTCAATGCCTCTCCCACCACCTGCTGCTCGGCCAGCTCCTATGTCTTGTCTGCCTTCTCCCTGCAGACTGCCACGGTCGAACCACTGCCTCTGCCTGAGTGGTCCCTCAATCGTCTGCTGCTCCTCTGCATTGCGGGTCGGGCAGCCACGAGCCATGTGGCCCTACCCGCCGCATGCATAGCACTGCCTGCCTCTCGTATGACTGGCTCTGCTGCGTGTGCCCCGCACCTCCAAACTGGTATCCTGAGGTTGCCCACCTGATGGCCTGGTCCGCTTCAACCTCTGCTTCATCTGTCTACTGCCAGGTGCAGAAGACTCCTCTACGTGTCGCCCTACGGTAGGCCTTGCAGCTAGCGTAGGCTTAGCAAGGAAGCTCTCCACAAGAAGAGCTCACTCCAGTACTCCTGCCTATGTCGGAATGTTGAGGGAGATCATTGAAGATCTGATCTCATGCCTCAGTCCCTACTCGAAGGTCCGAGCCAGAAAGAATGGTTCTCGTACCATGTTTGTGGAGTAGTGTGAGAGGTCAGTAAATCTCTCCGAGTACAGGGCTACTATCACGCTGCCCTGCCGTAGCTGTAGTAATTCTTGGATGCACACCGCACTGAGGGTGGATGGAACTAACTCCGATCAGAAGAGGCTCTCTAAGTCCGTCTAAAGTAGATATGCCTCATCGTGCAACTGGAGCATCAGGATCCACCATCTACCTACTACTACGTGCAAGATACATGCTGCAAGAATCACCATGAGGTCAGCTGGGGTCCCTACTAATTAGAAGAATCGAATGATAGCCTCCATCCAATCCTCGGCTGCCTGAGGGTCTCTCTCTCTGCGGAACGTGGGCGGCCTCTAATGCTGAAACTCGTGCAGTTCACTCATGCGATGTGCACTCTCCGCTGTTGGGGAGGGTGGTATCGGTGGCCCATCGGTTAGAGGTACCGCTGGTGCCTCTACTATAATGGGGCCCTGCACTGAGGCCTCGTCGCTCGGTGGGCTGCCATTTCAAACGTAACTGGGAACCCTAGTTGGCTACTGTCGAGGGGCCATCCTGAAAAGAAATAGGTGCACCATAGTTAATAATGTATACCTGGTGAGCTGACACAATGTAATCCCAAATAAAACTTTTGAAACACACATGCAATCAATGATTTCAAGAACTGAGTCGGAAATCAGAAGTCAGGGTCCTGGTGTATGGATACATCAGCCTCCACACCAACACTAGACTCCCTGGACTGATAACCACACTTAATACTCTAAATATTATTGCTTCATAGAGATGAAATTATCAGAGTCCCGAGTTCTGCGGTGGAAGTGTCTCCTCTGATACCAATTTGTCACAACCTGTCCTCGGGCCCGTGTCGAGACTACCATGAGCCTGCATTCCATAGGCTAGGAGCTGACGACTAGCACCAAAGGCGTAAATCCCAATAAAAGGGAAGGCATTTCCTTTATATAAGTAATAAAACAGAACAGAGTACACAAGCTGAAGTAATCACTAAGAAAAATGAGTACAAAAGTATGTGCTGGAAAGTAAATGGGCCAGAATACAAACCCATTTGAAAGTACAGTACAACAATAAAGAAATAACAACTGCAGTAAGGTAAACCAGCAACCACTGAGTCGTCCTCCGGATATCCCACCTGAAGGGTGGGTATAAATGGTCTCCTTAGCTCCTCGGGTCTGGCTGACTGCTCCATGTACGTCCCGCCAAGTGGTCCACCTCCAGGTACCATCCCTCTCCACAAGATTACACCTCAATTATTGTTGTCCCTCGTCTGCATCCAACACCATGTAGTGCAGGCATAGCCCGTGTAGGGGTGAGTATAGGATACTTAGTAGGGACCCCGAGACACCCGAAGGTCTCCCAGAATCCAAAAAAGGACAAATCAAAAAGGAAAGATATAAACACAAAGTTTCAACGAACTCTTCTTAGGTATATTCCCATACATATACCTAAGTCATCAATTCCAGTTCAGCTCTAACTCACGATCCCAAGTACAACCCAGTCCACATAGGAAAGCACAACCCAGTCCACACAGGAAAGCAAGTCAATTAAATTGTTGATAATCACTGAAATTCAAAACATAGCTCACACATGTATACTATTCATAAATAGGGGTAGAGATTATAGATGTAGCTTCCAAATCATCTCCCACGCTGAACCCATGTAGGATCCAAGTACAGAATTCATCATTGTCGAACCCACGTAGGATCCAAATACAGTAACCATCGCTACCGAACCCACGATGGATCATAGTACAGTCGTCATCGCTGATGAACCCACAGAGGATCCTAGTACAGCCATTCATGCTGTTTAACCTACTTAGGATTCATGTATAGTCGGCATCATCATTGCAGTCGCAACCATCTCTAGTGATCCCTCAAACAACTCTCTCAATTTCCGGAGGGTCCACTCCTCGAGTAAAAGATCGATACATCAAATATCATGAAGCCCAAAGTTTATGTATCCCATAGTTCCATCCCACATCATAGGATAAAAACCAAGCAAAACGTTCTCATGTCACGAAGAACAAGATGACCAAGAAGTTTCCATAATGTACATGGCGTGTAGGTAAGCGACACATGTCGTGTCATCATTCACCGGGTACTGACTGTGTGAAACTTCCCATGTCACAGGGATGGTCATGTTGATAATTAAGTACACGAAATTTGGTATGGTTACATGCCATTTCCAAACCTCTAGGGTCGGTTTCATGTACGTTGGCCATGTCTAGCTGTGTGGTGGAGTACATTCTCGTGTACTCCACCTCGTGTCCTTGTATTCCCGGAATACACGCTGAGGCCTCATGAAGCCGCTTCTACCATGGTGAAGGTAGTACATGTTGTGCCTCTTTTTCGCGTGGTTCTGCCCGTGTCCATGTATATCCCAGATTACACGCCGAGCATCGCGAAGTCTCTTCTGCCTTTCTATGATGAGAATACACGTCGTGTTACTTGGTCATGTATTTCTGTCTGTTTCCATGTATATTCCCTAAATACACGCCATGTCCATCAAAGTCTCCTCTATCTAACATTGTGGAGAGTACACTCCGTGTGTCTAGAGTCACATGCCGTGTGTTACTTTTCTAATTTCCGATAACAGAAGCCACAATACGCTTGAACTACACGGCATGTGCTCCTGGAGTACCCGCCATGTATTCTAGAATTTTCCAGAAAACGACGCCTCTAGCTAGCACCCCTCCCGAGGTTTCCATTCTTCGTTCCGATGATCCAATTTCTATGAAACATCCTCTTCTAGGTTTCACTGATGCTATGAGTATATTTATGATGTTTACGTGCCTCCGATTGGCTCCAAAAACATAGATTGATTCACCACTGAAGAACATCCGAAGAATTCCACAAATTCACATGAACGGCGGAGGAATCAGACCGTGTTATTTTGGTCTGGTCCCTTCCGCATTAGTCCGATAAAAAGTGGTTTTATAGAAACAACAACATGGAAGTAAAACCAATCATTACTCAATCCAAACATACCCCTACCTCGACAAAAGATCTCGAAGGTCGGGCATCATGCTTGACGGTGTCTCAAGGTGCGTAGACGTCAATGGAGAGCATTCATGGAGGAAGTGGAATCTCCCATTTTGTCACGGAGAGAAGTTTGAAAGGCATGAAGTCGTTGGCAATTTACCGCATCGGTGACTCATCCCTTGTCACAGAGGAAGAAGATGATGGAGAAACAGGGGTCACTGAGTCGATGTTCTTTGTTGAAGAGTTGACGTTCTTCGTTGAGGACGACGTTCTTCAAATAAAACTAGATCTCTCTCCCCAAAATATCAACACAACAAGACAACCCAAAAATAAAATAAGGCTTCCCATATTTTATTAAATACTTCCATGCATTCAAATTTACAATATTCAAACACTTAATTAATTAATGAAGAGTTTCAATTAATTAATAAATGTGTCTGTTGGCATGCAATAAAGAGGGAGAGAGGGAGAGTTACTTAATTAAAGGGAGTTAACAAGTTTTAAGGGGGGGAGGGGGTTATGAGAGTTATGGAAATGTGATGGGTTGGGGCTTGTGTGGGCCCCACCTCACATTTATCCTCACATGGGTAGTTAGGATGTTAGTGGGTCCCACCATAACTTCCCCATGTAGGTTATAACTACTTAAATTATAATAATAAAAATGTCCCACAATTTTATTCACCTCTCAGTTGATCCATAAAAAATTTACTTCTTCTCCCTTGCAAATGAATATTCGGTAAAGGTTCTCTTAAGAAATTATCGGCGCTGTGAGTTCACCGGTTCCCTTGGATTTCAATTCCGCGCACCGTTTCAAAAGATAGAAAAACATGCTCGTTCGTTTACTGAATGTACCCAAGCTAATATTCAGAAATTGATTTCGAGCACACCGGGCCTTAGAATCATGTGCCTTCAAAAACCATATACTCATAAAATTACAAAGTATTTATGAAAAAAATTTCCATGAAATTTAAGTGACTTTACAGTTTAGGGAGGCACAACATGGGGATTCTGATAGTGAGACACGACGTGCACAAATATACACAGGGCATGCACCTGATATATTTTCTAATGGTGGGGAGTAATTCATCCTCTTCAGAGGACATAACATGGTACCAGTGTCACTTCAGGAGGAAGTGTTGAGGGAGTTCCACACATCCCCTCTAGAGGTTCATCCAGGAGTGGAGAATATGTACCTGGACCTCCGAAGAAAACACTGGTGGTCAGGAATGAAGAAAGAAGTTGCAGAGTTTGTCTCTCAATGCTTCACTTTTCATCAAGTGAAGGTGGAACATCTGGTACCAGCATGCTTGGTTCAACCTTTAGAGGTCCTGGAGTGGAAGTGGGATGGGATATCCGTGGACTTCATGACAGGACATCCACGTACATCCAGGGGACATGATTTGATTTGGGTGATCGTCAACAGACTCACCAAGTCGGCCCACTTCCTACAAATCAGAGAGCAGGGTTCAGTAGTGATCTTTGGAATCATCTATGTGAAGGATACTGTGCGGCTACAAGGATTACCCATGTCAATTCTATCCGATTGTGATGAACATTTTACTTAACATATATGGAAGGGGTTGTTGGAGGCTTTTTGGACGCAGCATCATCTAAGAACCACCTTCCATCCTCAGATGGATGGTCAGACTAAGCGGACCATTCAGACCCTTGAGGACATGGTCTGTGCATGTGTCCTCACCTTCAATTGCATCTGGGAGGATCACTTATCTTTGGTGGAGTTTTCATACAACATCGATTATCACTCCACCATTGGGATGGCACCTTTTGAGGCGTTATATGGGCGACCCTGCAGATCACACATATTCTGGACTAACCCGGGGGATTCAGCACTAGTGGTACCAGAGATGGTACAAGATACCACAGAGAAGGTGCAGATCATCCAAGAGTGGATGAAGACTGGACAGAGAAGGCATAAGTTATATTCTGATAGTAGACAAAAACCTCTGCAGTACAAGGATGGAGACCACGTCTTTCTACGTGTCTCACCTCAAAGAGGTCTATGGATATTTAGATGAGGAGGTAAGTTATATTAGAAATTCATCGGACCCATCTATGTCCACAACAGAGTTGGAAAGGTTGCATGCCATTCAGATATTCCACCTTAGTTGCACCGGGTGCACGACATGTTCCATGTATCCTAGCTGAGGAGATACATGCATGACCCTTCAAACATAATCGACCATGAGGAGATGGATTTCGACAATGGGGTGACATTTATGGAGGTTCCAATAGAGATTGAGGATTGACAGGAGCATGTCCCATGTCGATGGTCAATACCTCTAGTGCGTGTTGGCTGACAGCACAGGAACCCCCAAGAGAGAACATGGGAGCGGGAGGCTCAGATCCGTGCTATGTACCCCCCACTTGATTACCTAGTTGAGTTGTGGCTTATAGGGACGTAGATCCCTATAGTGGGATGAATGTAACGACCCATAATTTCCATGTAATTTTTATCAAATATATGGGAATTTTACTAGTCTGTGAAATTTGATGGCGCATGATTCTGAGGCCCGGTGTGCCTAAAATCAATTTCCAAAGTTTTGATTGGGTATGTTGAGTATACATATGAGGGGAATTTTGTAAATTTTGAATCGGTGCTTAGAATTGAAAACTAAGGGAAGCATTGAACTCGAAGCGTCGGTGTTCACTTAAGAATACATTCACCTCGACGACAGTTGGTCGAGGGAGAAAGTTAGTTTTTGGGGTTTTCATGGAAATAATAAGATAAAATAAACCCATTTTTTGTTTTATTTTATCAATTTTAACCACTCATGTGGATGTAGGAGGTGGGAACCACCATACATTAACATCCCTTCAGAGGTTATTGTGGTGGGGCCCACCCGAACCTAACCTCCCATGAGAGGTTACAGTGTGGGGACCACCTGGGACTAAACAACCCATTTAATTGAGGAAAACCTCTCAACCCCCTCATAAATGAGGGAGAATATGTTGACCTCCCTCGACATGATGGTGCCACCACAACACCCCCCCTCTCTTTTAACTATTTGAACCCTCCCCCTATAATTAATTGAGCCATATCATTTAATTAAAATCCACAATTTTAATTTTAAAACGAAAAAAATAAATAATAGATAATATATTATTTGGAGGGGCTATCAATTCCTTTGTTGGAAAAAGTTTGGGAAAGGAGGATTAGAGGTATTGGGAGAAAACACAGCAACGAAGAATGCTTCCTCCACGAAGATTGCTCCACCGACGAAGAACATCAACCTCAACATCGACTTCCTTTCATGGAGCTTCCTTCGACGTAGGACATGTTCGTCTATAATGAATCAACATCCGCCTTATTGCACTAATGTCAACCAACTTTCAACAAGGTAGGGATTTTATTTTGAATATGGTATTATTCCCTTGATTATTCCCTTCTAAAATAAATAATCATTGCTGATGTTTTCATTAAGGGATGGGAATATTTTGTTGTGGGAATGGAAAGATGTTCTTCATTCATACCTTCTATTGAGCCACTTGCTACTACTCTAAACGTGGAGGTTGTGGCCCAAACTAACATGGCCCGACCCCTCTGCGGATGTCCTTTGGTGTTCTTCATGATGGATAAGGATGACAACCTACATGGAGGAGAACAAGAATGACAAACGACACAACCGCCGGCCATGACAAAGGAAACGATGCCTGCCACCACCCTGCGGCTCCTCTGCCCCACCGCGCCCTCACAGTAGCCCCGACCGAGCAGTCTGGACCCTCACGGTGGTTGCACTGTTCCGCCGTCAGCACGCCCCGCGCACCCCAGGGCACCGACGTCTGCAACCCTCGCATGCCCCACGCACCCTGCATCTCCGGCTACGCGGTGCCCTCCTAAGTCATTCAGGCCTCACCGGCCGATGACCACCAAAGCCCTAGACGAGCCGGCCTCCCGCGCCCCTCACGGCACCCCGGCCGAACCGGCCCATGCCCTCGCGGTTCCCTCCATGCCGATTCTACCATGCAGAGCCCTCCGGGTCGAACCACCCACACACTGACCTGCGGCCGGTCCGTGCCCTCATGGCCAGTCTGCGCCCTCTCGGCTCTCTGCGGCCCCTCACGATCTGCTGGGCTGGGCCGAGTGGGTCAAGCCAAACCCAATGGGTTGGCCCACCAAACGGGACCATCCAGACCCAACGGGTCAGGCTGGGTCGAACCGAACCAGGTCGGCCCAGACTATGTCGGGCTAGGTTGGTCCGACCAGGTTGGACTGGACCCGGGCCCACTAGAACCCCTTTACATTCCTTTAGCCATATATTTGGCACCATACGTCCATTTAATGAACCGTCAGTGGTACTGATAATCCTGTAGCAAGAGAGACTCATTGGTTATACCCCACTGGAGTTTGGGGTATAGTTGAGATGCAGTCACGTTGGATCATGCATGGATCCAACAGGTCCCCGGAGACTAAATGGCTAATAACTCACTGGCCGTGAGTCTGATTGACGCACCATCAGTTGCGTTGAGACACACATGACATCGAAGATCTTTGGGATACATCCATGTGGTACTTCGTGGAAGTTGGAGCATCGATCAATATCTTCTGGGGTGGATCTTCTGGAGACGAGTGATCTTTTTTGCAGGAATCTAGTACCTGGCTGAGACTTGATGACTACTGACCAATTGACTCAGAGTGAATCAACTAGCCCAGTGGGGAGCACCTTGTTGTGGTGGAAGACCCAGAGCGGAGGAGTGCCTGATTATGGTGGCAGACCCGCGATACTCGACAGGAGGAGTACCTTTGCAGGAAATGAGGGGGAGTGCCATGTTGTGGCGGCATACCCACAGTGGGGCGTGCCTTTTTGTGACGTAGCAGACCAACGGTACTCAATAAATTGAGTACCTCAGCAGTCCAAGGTTAGTTGGAAGCGCCTCTATGTGACGCGGCAGGCCCACTGTACACAGTAGAGGAGCAATTATCCAATCGTAGAGGGTTCAGAATGTTTTTACCGATAGAATAAACCCGGGATTGAGCTGAGTCAATACTTTTGTGTTTTCCTCATGATTGAGCTGGATCTCTTGATAACATATGTATATTTATGGGCATATACATAAGTAAGGTTATCTATTGATTTCATACTTTGTGGATTATCATTTTCGGATTTTGTCAGACCTTGAGGGTCTCGGAGTCCTTACTAAGTATCGTTATACTCACCCCTGCATGGGTTATGCCCACACCTTATTGTGTTGGATGGAGACGATGGATAGTGTTGATTGAGGGTGAGAGTACCAGGACTAGACAGTACCCAAAGGTGGACCTTATGAAGAGTCGGTACATGTTGGAGAATGGCGGACGTGGAGTTCTAAGGAGGCTATTTGTACCTACCCTTCAGGTAGGAATCCCAGAGGATGACCAAGTAGCTACTTTTCTTTCCTTTTCTTCAGTTGTATTCTTTTCAATTGTACTTGTACATTTACTATTGGGCTTGTATTCCGACCCCTTTTACATTCATCACTATTTTATTATCTAGTTTACTTAGTGTTTTTTATCTAACAGTGTGCTCTGTTGTGTGCGTTTACAGGTTATAAAGGAAATTCCATCCCCGTTTTAGGGAATTACGCCTTTGGTGCAAGTCGTCAACCCCTGTCCTATGGAAGGTGGGTTTGGGGTAGTTAGGGCACATGCCCCGGGGGACGGGACATGACAAATATGTTTATATTTTATATTTTCTTAATAAGTGTAATTTTTTCAATTTAAATAGGATATTCATGATTAAATTCACCATAAACCATATCTTGATTAATCACAATAAAATACTCAACTATTATTTTCTATTTCCATTTTCTATTCATCAAATATAATATTTGATATCATTTTTCCCTCAAAGGAAATTTTTGGATGGAGTAAATTTTAATTAAATGAAACATAATGTAATTAAAATTTAGAGATAAGATTCAATATAACAGATTTTTTTAGTTCACTATAATTTGATACTCTATTAGCATTCTTTAATCCCTTAAATCATTAAATAGTGTGTTCTTTTATTGGGATATATTAATTTTGGAATGATTTATAAGATTACAAAATATTTCCACTCACTTGTATAGTGTTCTAAAAAATGAATTTTATTTCTACGGTAGTTCATCTAAACATAAAAAATATAATTTTTTATGGTAGAATAATCAATTTATAATTAGTGTAGATAAATGAAAAAATTAGTAACAATTATAATTAAAAATATGAATATAGTAACAATAATAAAAAAAATATTAAATAAGAATAATAAAACAAAATAATATAAAGGCATTTTCAATTTTTTTATGTGTTGTATTTTTGTGAGTGTTTTGGGTTTTCCATTCGATCATTTAATTTTCCTTTTATATATTCTAGGTAATAGAACATCCTAGGTAATTCTAAAACTTCACCCTAATTGGACCACCATAAGTCCCACTGTGAAATCTCAATCACTACAGGCAAAGGATAATAACTTTGGTATCATACAAGAGAACATGGGAATGATTTCACCCTTAATTGACATATGATATAAGATAAGTAGTGTAAACATGGATAAGAAAATAAATTATATGTCAGGGAAAACCCAAAAAGGTAACATCCAAAATATATATGACAATGTCTCCAAACATAGTAAGAATACCATAAAAAACATGGAACCTAAAACAACCCCCGGGTCCATCTCCACATGACCATAAGTTACCTGCATCCCAATCCACAGGTAAAAAATATTGTAAAGGAGAATCATACTCTAGATGACGCTCTTCCATTTTTTGTGTATCCTTCATAACCATTCATACAAATTACCAATGTAAAAAAAGTAGTATGTGAGCCTAAATTCTCTATAGTATACCACAAAATAATCTATAAAAGTTCTAAACATGTGCATCCATTAGTTCAAATATAATATATATTTATAAAACACATCATAGGAAATAATTTTCCATTAATAAATCAACAATTGGTTTCCATTAAAAAATCATACCACATAATTCAAAATAACTCTATAATAAATAAAAATAGACATAGTAAATATTAAATATTAAATTTAGTAATTATATAAATAAATTGATTTCTATTATTAATTTATCTAACATGAAAAAGTGGGCAGATATGTACATCGAATGATCTTACAAATAATGTAATCTGAAAACAAATTTGTAAATTCATAAATACAATAAATTTGGTAAATGGTACTGTTATTTTACTAATTTTTTATTAAGCATCCCCTAAATACTCTCCAATGGGTTTTTATTGATGCTTTGAAAAAGGATGGTATTTAGTGGTGGTTTTAAAAAACTACATTTAAATAAGCTTAAAAGGAAATTTTTTGTTGTTTTTTAAAACTTTTGAAACAATTTTTAAAACACATAATCCCACTTGGACTCTCATTCCCCTATGCTCAACCAATATATTAGGATTAGACCCCCCCCCCTCAACTGCGATTAATGACCTACCATACCCTCCCTTTTTCTTGACGCTTCTGATCATCCTCGTCCTTAGAATCCCTACTAAAATCCTATTGAATTTACCCTATGAGGCAATCAACATTAGGAACCCTCTTTTCCACTCTACCCCAAATCATCTCTTGATACCGGAGTGGATGTCCACTCAACATCAAATCTAGATCTCCCTCTCCAATTACCTCTCTACCTCGATGCATCTAGTCCCTCTCATGATTTGCTGTGAGGTTAATAATATTTTTTACCCTAATAATCGGAAGTTGATTATATTCTCTATTTTATGGAATAATTATTCGATTAAATTTTATTTATTAATTTATTTATTCTATTTATCCAAAAATGGGTGTTGTTTAATATATTTTTTAAATCATTGTTTTCTTTGGGGTAGTTTAGGGTTTATTATTCCTTTATAAAATTAAATATATTTTGTTTATATTTATATGATATTATAATTATATGTTCTATATGATAGTGTAGGAAGTCTATTACTAATGTATAAAAGTTATATTACCTTACCTCAAAACACACCTAAGTATATTACGAGTTTTAACATGTTTTCGGATTTTTCATTTTAAAATTAATATGTGGATGGAAGAATCAAATTTCCATGTCTTAAATGAAAACTAATATGGCAGTTGAATAGAGAATAATTTATACATCTATATTGAAACAATTTCTGCCTCATTATATGTGTTGGTTTTCTACTAGAGAATCAGTTATAGAAAAATCATTCAGTAATGTATAAATTCAAAATGAACAAGAGAATGATATGATGTTACATAATCAAATGATTCTTCTTCAGGAAATAATCGTATGAATTATTTTCCATTTGATGATGTTATTCCCCCATTTTTTTAATAGTGATGATACATCTTCTATTTCATTTTTATAACGAATCCAAAATTATTGGGTCCATAAATTATCAATAGATATATTAAATTGAGTGGTTTTCATATTAATATATTTTTAATTAAAAAATTAATTTTTTAATATTTAAAAACATTATTTATTAATTTATTACATTTTATCATGAGGTATCTTGGTCATTTAAAATATTATATGAAAAATAAACCTCATCCAGAATGTTCTATTCTGGAAGGTTTTCTTATACAAAATTTTTTAAACATTTTTCAATATATTCATATTTTATAGATACAACATTCAACCAAGTGATATGTGTTTATTTTTAATCAAGTGATTTGTATGCTAATAATGGGTCATTGTTGTTTCCAAATTTAGCTTCAGAATTTGGTAAAATATCATCATTTTTATTGAGAGATATGAAGTCAAGACAATCACACAAATATGTGTTAATCAATACTGATGTTGTTCATCCCTATGTTGAAGAAATAAATACACAAAGTATAAAATTAATTTGGATATAAACATATAATGATATGTAGAAAAAAAAATTACCAATGAAATTGTTGATTGGTTTTGATGTCACGTAATTTATTAACCTAATATATATTTTGAATATGTTGATAATTATATATATTATATAAATATTTTATATATAATTATCTATAGGTAATGAATGAAGATAATTCAACTGAAATATTTGATGATTTGAATGTTTTATCTTGAGGTCCATTAAAGCATGCAACGAGATTTAGTGCTTACAATATTTGTGGATTCAATTTTCAAATTCGTGATGATGACGAATGTTTGAAAACAATGGTGGTATATTCATGGATACATATCAAGTTTGATATGTTACGTAATTTTCTATTATTGATTCAAATTATCATGGGAAATTTATAGTAGTGTTATTTAAATGTAATTCGGTGAATATTAAGAGGTGTGTAAATAAATATACATTATAATTTACTTATGTCAATTCCTCTCGGTTGATCAATATTAGTGAGGTGGAAGAACATGATCAATAGGTTTTTTGTTCCGATGAAAAAATGGAATATTATGTTAATAATCTAGTGGTTTTATTATTTTATCCTAATAAAACTAGGAGACATGAATGATATGTGTGATGAAGGTGAAGTAATCTGTGATATTGAACCCCATCACCAAAAACAGACTGAATTATACACACATGATGATATTGAAAATATCAATATTTGTAGAGTTAGTGAAGAATAAGAAGAAGAATAAGTATCTGGATAACAAATAATGATATCAATGGATCCTGAAGGAAACAGGACCAACCAAGAATAAAATTTATAAGTTTTGTTTTTAATATTAATAAATGAAATGAATGTTCTTTATATTAATAAATTAATGGATTATTTTATTTTTTATAAATAATGAAATTAATATTTTTGTTGGCTTGCTAATCCAGAAGATACTTAGAGTTAATACCTATTCTACGTCATATGGTTCACATTCATCTTCTACAATACAAGGTAAAATTTATCACATACCATGCAATTTTTTGATACCATTTAATCATATCCAAATATTATTTCATTTTAGGTATGACTTATATTGATGATGTTAAAAAGTCGGACATGAAACATAATTATGGGTAAATTTCATAAATACACACTTATTTTTTCAATTCAATAGTTATTTTTTTGTCCCGTAATTTCTCTAATCAGTTTACTTTAAATATTTCTTTGTTATATAACATATAAATAGGTCTTCAATTCATTTAATATTATTCATTATAATATTGTGATGATTATTTAAATTATATTCTATTAATAATATTGTGATTAAAATAGGTGGAACATGATCTAGTAGTTCTAATGAATATAAATTTTATAAAGTACCATTTCTATTATTATATGTTTTGTCACATTTTATAACGTTATATTATTTTTCATTCACATCAAAATTTCTATTTAGGATTATTTTTAGAGGATATGAAATTGAAAAAGTTTAGAAAATGGTTTAGAAGTTTGAAATACACTACTATGTTGTTGTTTAAGCATTCTATTTTGTATAATAAAATTATTGTAATGAATAAGATGTTTATGGCATGGTGTGTGTTCAGTTTTATGATAATTGAAGGAATACTTATCATTAAACATTTTAATTAATTATTTATAATAAATTCCTGTTTGAGTTTGTATATGTCATGTTTATAAATATATTTAAATCATTAATCTAATTATCATTATGGTTATAATTATTGGTTGATATGATTACCATAATATACAACTGATGTGGAATGATTGACTTACTGGTTGAGTATGTTCATGATCTAATAATAAAGAAAGGTTTTATAATTAATTAATTATAGTATTTTTACAAAAATATATATTATAATATAAAAAATTTTATTTTCCCATACCATACCATGTTGTTTGTCTTTTAAATCAACTAATTCGATCATATATTACAATAATTCTAGGCATGTTCATTACTACCAATTATTCATTTCATTATAGTACCATTACATAAACTGAATTTAGTTCAAATAATATATTGATTGAAATCTATTTAATTTTTTATTCATTATATGTGGTCCTTATTTATGTGAGATTAACTCATATAAATGAAGGAATATGAGGAAGAATGTTGGTAATGAGGTGATGGGAAGAATCATGACTAATTAATTTGGTGTGAGGGGCACACTTCTTAGTATAAGATATATGACTTGTGTTTTTCTTTTCATTTTGTGATACATAACTTTTTTTGAACTATGTTGTTATTTATGTTGTATTATATGTAATGTAATGTCTTTTGATTAAAGGATGTTATTATTTTTGGTATATTGTAAAATTTAACTCTTTTTTATATATATTCTCTGTATATTAGCTTTTAGTTGAAGAAGAAGATATTTATCTATTTTTCTAAACCAATTACTTAAAGTTGCTTTAACGACCTCTAATTGTTTATAGGTGGTTTTAACTGCCATGAATAAATTAATAACAGTTTAAACTACCATAACATGAGCTATGTTTCCAAATTTAGAAATTGTTAAAACCACTTCTAAAAACATAGTTCTTCATTGAAACTAGAAATTTAATGAAAAATAAAAAAAATAATTGAATATTAAAAAACTTTCTATTTCATAGTGGTTTAGAAAACCCACGATGAAAACAATTTAACTTGGTTAAAACTCTCTCATAATTCAAAAAAATACCATGACTAGATATTGTTTTTCTATAGTGATAGGATATCATACCCAACCATACCTCTTAGACTCTAAATGGAACACTTTCTAACATTCATGAAACATATAGTACAGGAACCTCAGTTCCTCAGAAAGTCTACCACCGAATCTCCATGAAATCAAGAGCACCTCTCATAGTGATAGATAACTTCACTGAGTCTAGTCCTTATTTAGTTTTTCCTCATACTCCATGGTCTCCCAATTGATGTATTACATAACCATTACTTTCAAGGAAAGAAGACATTTTTTCATAAACAATTCTCAATGTACAATAAAAAGTACAGTTCCAAAAACATCTTTACCAGGTATAATCCATCTCAAATACAATCCCACATATTTATAATAATATTTTATAGATATCTAGACAACTATTCATGGTTGAAAACCCATTTTTCATTTTAAAACATAGTATAAGATATTAAAAAACACATAACACGTCTCAAATGATTTCAATAAAAAAAATTTAAACCCTAAAATGGAACTCAAATATCAATGTCCTTAAAAATAATCAATTTCATAATAAATAATTAAACGATCAATGAACATAATAAATTCGAAGGGATATTACAGATGATAGAGACACCTACAATAGAAATGAAAAGACAAGGATTCCTCTCTAGGATAAATGATGGAAGAGAATGAGATCATGTCCTAGATAAACTATATCCACAAAAACCAATTCTAATACTCCATGATCCCATTAGATCTAGTGATATAGTCTTAATTTATATCAAATTTATTGAGAAATATAGGTGAAACTATATTACAAGGATTCATTTTACCAGATTATGATTAACCGAGATCTAAGCATTCGATCCGAAGAATGATTCACAATTATATAGGGAGAGGATAGAAAAATGTCACCCAGGAGAATCTAGTATCATAAGAAAAATACATAATTTGTCAATAATACAAAAAAATGTATCATCAAACATATTTATAGAAATTTCTTAAAACATTGTAAGAAGACCATCAATAACATAGAACACAAAACAACTGATGGGTCCATCTATAGATCAAAATAATTCACCTCCATTCCAACCCACTAGTAGTAATCATAATAAAGGAGAGTCATATTTTACCTTATTCTCTTCTCTTTTCCTATATCCTCTAAAACCATGTCTATAAATACCTGATGAAAAAATTAGGGTGTGAGAAAAATTCCCAATATGATACCACCAGATAATATCTACAATGTCTAGCCACATGCATCGATTAGACAACATTTAATATATATTTCTAAAATACATCATAAGAAACAATTTTAAATTTATAAATCATATTTTTGTTTTAAATTCAAAATAATACCATCCATTTTAAAATTAATTCCCTAATCAATAAAATAGATCAAAATTATGAATTACATATTCAATGGCATAAACAGGTAAACAAAACAATTTCAACAATAAATTTATATAACATGAAAAATTGGGTAGGTAAGATTATAAAAATATCATGCACATAATTTAATACCAAATAATCTAAGTGGAAACACATGACATGGGGTCATACCCAAAAAAGCCACTAAGACTCTCAAGGAACACTAGCTAACATATGTGATTCCTATTGTTGTAGAACATCTTTCCTTTTATAAAGCATACCCTTAGTCACCATGTAATCAACATAACCTCTCCTAGTGATAAATAAATCCTCTAGGTATAGTAATTATTTAATTTTCCATTGTACCCCATGGTATCCCAAATATTTTATAAAATCATAAGTTCATTCAAGGAATTCCCAATCAATGATCCATATAACATTTCCATGGAATAATCCAAAACAATGCTTCAAAAACATTTTTACAAGGCATGAGGAATTTATCATCCATACCCACACATTTAAAAAACATTTCTATGTATATATACATCAGTTTTAATGTTTGAAACAGAAAATAACTTTTTAAAAATCTTTAATGAAATTTAACAACCAAATAATATGTATCAATGGATTTCTTTAAATACTTAACTACATTCATTATATAATATAGTTTGTTTAGACTTAAATCCGTTTACATTCATTCCCAATGATATTTTAGGTTTATATTTTTATATAATTTTCTCATAATTCTTCCATAGCCAACATATAAATTAAAATGTGGAAACTTCTACCTAGTATCCATTTCTTCCATAATATACAACCATTAAAATAAAACATGTTTTCTTATTATGAAAATCATTCGCATCCTTCAACAGAGATTATTATTTCCCATTAACTATCCTTAAACCTCATGAAAAGAAATTTAAAAACATGTAATGAAACAAAAATCTCATTAAGGGACATAAAAAAATTAAATAAACCTTTAATTGATGAATACATGAAAAAATAAATTTTCAAAATAAAAATTAGGATTAAAATAAACCCTTTTATTCTCGATGATGTAATATTCTATGTATTACACTTTTCATATAACATTTCCTTTAAAACATTTAAGGAAATATACACTCATTCAGTCTTATTTAATAATTTTAAATCAGTTCATAACATTTTCACAAAGTCGTACTTTTCACTCTTACATATGGAAAACCCATCATAGATAAAATTGGAGTAAGATTCATAGGTACTAATAGAAGATATTAACAGTTAAATTTTGATCATTACCTCATTGTAACAATCACACCTATTAATGGATTAACTATCTTAAAACATCGTGTAATTATCATCACAAAATTTTCCCATTATCTCTTAAGAGAAACTTAATTTGTTAACTTTATCCCGTAAAAAACCCATTCAATCGACTTAGATACCTATTGAATTGGAGGGATATCAACGAACCCCACATCTTTAGGCTATAACATAACCGCCCATAATCATAAAAAAATTCCAAAAACCTTAAAAATATACATATAATTTTTCATCATAAAACATATCTTGTAGAAAATAACTTTTCCATTTGGAAATCACATATTTAAAAAACTACACATTATAAAGGAAAAATATATATGAAAATATAATTGTAAAATTTTAATGGAATATTTAAAATAAACTTTTATTTAGGAAATTTGAATAATACACTCATTCCATTAATGTTTAAAATATATTCCTTCTACAATTTTGATGCAATATTCAAAAAGTAGGATATTTAGAAAATGAAAAAAATCCGGTCAATCATTTTTGAAAAAATTAAAACATAAGTAAAAATTAATTTAAGAAACATAGGAAATTAGTAAAAAACTTTATTCTTTTTTTTGAAGATATGGATATATATGAAATAAATTTTTACAGAGAATTTTTAAAAGATGATTTTAAAAAGGAAAGTATCTTACCTTGAGTCTCACTCATCACGTACATTCTTAATCTCACTGAATAATAAACATAGGTAAATTATTTAATTTTTTATGAAATTTTTTCTGGTTTATTAGTATTTTATATCACATATTACTATTTTATATACAATTACTAAATCATTTAAGTTCATGTCTGGTGTTTTGACGATATTCTATTAATAAGTCCAAAATGATAATTGTATATTTTCTATGGCCAATTAACTCATTAATATATCATCCTTAGAATAATAATAATAACTTAATTATTATTTTTACTAATATATTATATTTTAAATCCAATCAATAAATTTTATTATGAAAAATCAACTATGTTACAATCATTGAGATGTTAAGCTATACATACACATGAGTAATGCTTCCATTTTTCAATGATCAATATTGATATAAAATAAGTAATATTTTTTCATTAAATAATTATAAAAATATTATAAATATAATATTTCTCATTTTTAAATATACATATGTATATCATCAATGTGATAGAGTGATAGAAAACGCTTCGCATAGCTTCGTAGAGGTGGTTCTCCACACTTATTCATGAATGACGTTATCATTTTTTAGTGAATAGAAAGGTATGAACGTAAATGATATATTATATTTTAATAATGATGAATAATTAATTAATTCCATATATAAAAATTAATTCCATCATTATATTTCATCCATGATAGAAATTGATGGAAAATAGATGACATCTATTCGGGAGGCGATAGTTTGTTGGATACACGAACAATTGTTTGAGTTCATATTTTATTGAAGAGGAGATAGATATAGGGCATGAAATTAACATAATATAATATTATTATGTCTATTATTATTTTTTATTACTTTATCATGGTTTAATAATATTTTATGGAGGTGGGTTACTAAATAAAACAAAAACATATAGTTAAAATATGTACCTCTTCTCTGGAGAACCTATTTTGTTTAACAACTTTAGCACTTTATGATTTTTATTATTCCTAATAATACCGCAAAATTACAGTAGGAATTAAAGGATATTATTTGTGTAATTATTGGCCAAAAAATTATTTTTAATGTTTAAATAAATGAGAAGAAGAGATGACCTTTTATAATAGGGGAGAGGGGCACTCTTGTAATTTCATAAAATATTAAATTAATTCACATTGACAATAAGTATATTTATTTATTGAGGGTCATTATAGTTACTATGAATGAAAAAAAGATTATAAATAGATCATTATTAACATTAAAAACTATATCCTAATCACTTAATCAAATATAATATTTTTTGGAATTTTATATCATTTAACAAAATATTATTTAATATAATATATCATTAATGGAAATTTTAAAAACTATTCATTACTTTGAATTTAATAACATCATAAAATAAGTGAAATTAAAAAAATATATTTTAATACATCCCTAAAATGTCACAGTAATCTAAAAAATCAATTATCACCTTAATTATCCCAAATTATACAAATTTTGATATTATGATTATCACTTATTCGATTTTTCTATTAATTGAATATTTATTGTGTCAACATTAATATAGAATTTAAAGTTTATATTTCCAATTTAAAAATTAGAAACTAATTTCGATTTATTATTATAAATATTTTATAAAATAAATATTAAAAATTGAATACATCCTATAGTTTTCCCCATGTTAAAAATGTTATAGTTCTTAAAAACAAAAGTACAAAATTTTTTACTTTTCTTTAAATAAAATATTATAAAAGTAATAATCTCATCCAAATAGAACAAATACCTTATTCCCAGTTTTTATTTTAATAAAAAATGTTGACACATAAAATAATATTAAGTAAAGTTTTTGGATCATTTTATTTTTATCTTTAATTACCTGATTGCATCTTTATAGTGTTAAAAAAATTCTATGGTTAATATTCATATTGTCCAAAAATATAAGGGGACCAGTTATTAAATTTGAATCACATGACTCCAAATGTGGAAAATAAGTCATAATAAAAAACATATATTTTTCAGAACTAAATTTAGAATAATCTAGAAAAACGTGATGAAAACTATTTTTTAGAATAATACCCTTTTAATGTAATAAATGTTTATAGTAAATTAAAGATAAAAAATAAATTTAGATAACCAAAATATTAATATTTTAGATACAAAATTACAAAATTATATTTTAAAACTAATCCAATATATAATTTTTAGTTAAAAATATTTAAAATAGAAATATTTTTTAAAAAGAATTGATATTTTTCACTATTCAGTGAAAAATAAAAATAATTAAAAAAAATTTAAAATTTCAACATAAGATAATTTTTATATAATAATTTTAAAAATGATTTCTATTTTATAAACATAATTCATAAAATTATAAAAATAAATTACATAATTTTATCACAAATTAAATAATACCCAAATTTCATGAAAACATGTCATTGAAGAATAAAATGAATTTGCTAACAATTTAGAGGTTATTTTATAAGAAATAATTAAAACATAAAAATGTGTAGGACAATTATATATTTCATGTTTTTGTTAATATTATTTTTTAAGACCAATTTAATTTTCAGGTTATAATATACACATTTAAATAATTACAATTCAATATCCATTTAAGCTCAATGTAGTGTATCTTTTATGCTATAGAAGATAGTCCACCTTTTTAAAATCTCATGATATTACATTCTCCCCCCACCCTTTATGAAATTATGTCTTTCCAATTTTAACATAGGATAAAAAACAAAATGGTTTGACTTTTCAAAATACCTATTTCTAAATACCATAATATAAATGGGGTTAAAAAAATACACATGACAAGTGAGAAAGTGGTGGTATGAAGGTCTTATGGAATAACACATAGCGAGGTTTTTGGGTTAGAAAACATTATATGGAAGTGAAAACATGGATATTGAAGAAAAAATTGACTTTAAAGGACTTATATAGAGTGATATAAAACATGACCATGATAATTTTAACCATCACAAAACTGTAAATCTGTGATGGGTTAAAAGGCGACAAATTTTTTAGTAAGAAAAGAACCTGAATAAATTTTTGTGTTTAATGTAATATTTTTCTTTCTATATTAATAGAATATGCAAATATACTAACATTACAAGTATAATTTCATACATTAATCAATTACCTAAACAAAATCTTTTTTTTCTCTAACCTATGAGAATTCATGTTAAAATTTTCATGATTGAAACACAATAATCATATACTTCATGTCAAAAACCCCACAAAATGATAATAATCTATTACTCCTATTTTTAGGTATTATCTACAAAAAAATTCTTAGCACGTGATAATTTGATTCAAAAAATGAGTAAATCATGGAATAAATAAAATTTACTTTAATCTCTATAATTCAGTATTAATACCAAAAATTCATCTTAGATTATTAGGTAAATAACTATCATTAAAATTCATCAAGATTATTCCAGACCATGATTAAAAACCAAAAATTAGAATCACTGTATCACATATTCATTCAAGATAAATTTTTTAATTTTCTCTAAACCAATTCAATCCCACTTAATGTCTTAAAAAAAATCTAATCATCCTAATCACATAATATCCAAGATGTGCTAATCATTTCTATAAATAACCTAAATCACTATAAAGTCATCATAAAATCATATATGCATCCAAAATATAATTCATCCCTTAGTTATCAAATAAAATAACATAGTATTTTGTTTTTCTTTATTCTATAATGTCCCCCACCCCCAAATTATTCATATATTTTTCTGAAATGACATTAATCACTTAATCACAAAAAATATTCCAATCTCACGGTTATCTATATGATTTAACAAATGTTTCCAATCATTACATAACCATTAACTATAATATCTTTAAAATATTTTAAAATATTATCATACTAACTAGGGAATCACTTAGGCTAGTGGTCGACAATAAACCCTCATCGCTCTCCAGTTGTGTGTTCAGGCCTCATGGCCTTGTTTGATACAATGGGGTAATGCTTGACCTACAATTATTGTTTTTTCTGAAAATATATTAATAACATCCTTATAAAATTTTAATATATTTTATAAAAATAGAAATAAATAAAATCAATATATTAACCATTAAATAAATATTTTTGCCTCTAAGGTTTTCACATATTTTTCATTTTTATCCCAAAATATGTAATAACCCATAATTAACCCAAATTAAAAAATCATATAAACACTAAAAGTTACCAATACCTTTAATATTATTTCCATTAAAATTAAAATCATTATTCATGAAATAAAATTTTACACATGTTAAAGATTAGGGTTATATATACCTAAAAATTTCATCAAAACTCAATAAATGTATCCAAAAAATAACCACCTTTTCACAACACTTCATTTTAATTGTATCGATTCAATCAAACATATGTGTCAATAATCTGAGAACCAAGCCTACAATATAATATCCTTTAGGTTTTTCCATTTTCTCATGTTATTTAGAATAAATTAGAATATCGATGGTAAATTCATGCTTCAATTGACATGCTCTTTAATCCATTAACCATGTTTTTTGGTCATATTACTTAATACATTGTTTTTATAAATACAATATAAGAAATAAATCCTTATTATTCATTGATGTCAAAAAAAAAGATTGATACTTATTGTAAAATAAAATAATTCTCACATTAAATCCTGACACTCCTGTCTTAATTTATGTTTTGAATATCCTCTTTTTGTTCTAGTAAGAATTCCATTTGTCGAGAAAGGAAATAGTCAAGTTTTTAGTGGTATTACCCTTTTAAAATTAAATATATAAATTGAGATTTTAGAAAAAAAATATTGATTTTTCCATAACAGTGTATATTAAATCATATGGTTGGGAAAATAATGTTGTGTGAGATCATTTTCCTTTCATATTGATAATAAATCATTAATCTATTTAAAAGTGAATTATTAAAACATAAAACACATTATTGTGTGTTAAAATGAAAATGGTCCTTTTGAATATAATACCCTTAGAAACTTAATAATAATTTAACCTTTAAATCATGTATATATGTATATTACCCTTCTAAATCCGATCTCCAAAAATATCATTAATCTACTAAGAAGCCATAAATTTATAGTATTAAAGTGGTGTGTATAACTTTGAACTTATTATGAACCTTAAAATTATAAACCTGTTATGGTATCCGTAACTCTTTAGAAAACCCCAGATGAAATCATCCTAAAATCTAAATTTGACTAAAACATTCTATAATACCAATGGTTAGGACCCAAACCTAAATATTAAAAAATCTAGTGAATTTAGAATATAATTAATATACCTTAATTACCAATTTTTTTTGTTTATATATTTAGATAATTAGATAATAATTCTAACATAAAAACCCATAAATTACAAGCTTGAAACTTCTACTCAATATCCATTTTTCATACAATATAAACCCCATTAAAATAAAACAACTTTTTTTCTAAAAATGTCCACAGATTTTAACATGGACTATTATTTTCCCTTAAACATCTATAAATCCTATTAAAACATTTAAAAACATGGGATAATAATAAGAAGCTCAGTAAGGGAAATAAAATAATTAAATAAACCATTATTCCATGAATACAGAAAAAACATTATCTTTTCAAAATAAACATTGGGCTCATAATAAACCATTTTCTTACCCAAGAAATCATCTCATATATCATAAAAAATTTCATAAAAAATTTCATTATAAATATTTAAGTCCAAATAAATTATTAAATGTTTATTTTAAAGTTTAAAAATCAAATGAAAACAATTTTCAAAATTTATACATTTCACTCATGTATTTGAAATAACCATTATGATAATATTTGTGGTAACCATCGTAGATTCTCATGGAAGACCTTCACATTTAACTCTATAACGTTACCATAGACTAAAAATCATATCTACTCATGCATTAACCAATATAGTTAATCATGGAATAACCATCGAAGTATATTCCCATTATCACTTTGGATAAACCTAATTGGTTAAATCCATCACATATTTGGAATAACAATATGGTTTCATTTCATACCAAATTCCATAGATTGATATAATATACCAACTCATATTTGGTTTGTAATATAATCATACATTAACATAATAAATTTACAAAAAACATAACATGATACATAATAGATTCCCTCAAGAAAACATTTCTTGAGGAAAACAACATTTCCATTTTAAAATAACATATCTAAAAATCAATGAAATTATAAAGGAAAAAATTTTCTTTGAAATGATCCATGTAAAAAAATAAAATTATTTTCTAATAAATTACTATTAATTATAGTGAGACAATCCACTCATAGGGTATAATTTTAAAAACATTACATTTATATATTTGTTATTAAAGTCAAAAAAAGTACTCATTTAGAAAATGGAAAAAATATTTCATCCAAACCCTTTTTAAAAATGTATAACATTGTTAAAAAAATTAAAAAATAATTTTTGAAGAGTAAAAACCTTGTATAATTTTTTAAAAAATATATGTAAGGTCTCTTAGACAAACACTCTCTTATGTGGCCAAACCAGCTTAGTTACTGGACCTCAAGTATGCTTCTGCAAATTCCAAAACTTTTGGACTAGAAGAGGGGTTGTAGAGAAAATAGTGGGGATACTACACCCCCTGATAAAAAATTAAAAATTAGTTGATATAAATAAATACTATATTAACAAAAAATGATGAAACAATAAAACATATATATGAAGGACCAGACAATGGATGTCAAAAAAAAACAACCCATAAATAATAGAATAATGAAATGACATACTGGAATGTAACTAATTATCATAAAGAATGTCATTTAGGTAATAGAATTAATAGACTCCATAATATCAAAAGTCCCCAATCCCAAAACCAATTTTGGTTTTATCTCCATGCTCCAACTCATCTAGTAAAAAACTATCAACAACAACGTCTATTGTTCTTGTCTAAACCTATATCAAAAAACTCCTCTCGAGTAACCAATGGTTTACTGAATTGTTTGTGAGTAAAACTCAGTAGGCGAAAGTCAACATGTATAAAAAACCAGTCTCATATAAATTTTATGTGGTAGAGAAATAATAGGGTGTTATTTAATAAATTAATACAACACATAAAATAAACATGACAACCCTAATGTTTCTGGTTGACACACTGGCCCACCGAAGCTAACTCTATCTCTATACCAAATATCTTACTCACATGGATGATCATCCTAAATTTGGACAATTTAAATGAACCATTTCAAAAGTAGAATAAATATGTTCCATTGTAATTCTTATGCTTCAATCACTTACCTCATCCCAAGGTGAAATACCATAGAAAGGGAAAATTGGTCATATCAAACTAGAGTCCATAGTAACTCCCATGATAGAGTCACTTACGTCTTCCCAAGGCATAATACCATGATAAGTGTAATGTAACCATCTCATAATAGACTACATGAAAATAACCAAGATGGAGTCAATTACATTTTCCCTTGTAAACAAGACAAGTGTGGAATCTCATCTCAAGAATTTGGTTCTCTTGTACTATGATTAACCTTCGGTTCCACATCTCACGAGACAGTGATCTAATCCCCAAAAATCCTATCAAAAATCATAAATACAAGAAACCCATGTCTATATTTCATGCCCATTCATATTACATGACTATTTTTTTTAATTTATCCCATTATATTTACCATTAATATATTCTCAGTTTTTATATTTTCCTGTGATGGGATGAATCACCGTAATGAATCCTTCTGAAATTTCGTTACTCTCAATTAATTTTGCAATATGTAATATTTTGAATTATCAATTCACATTATTAAGACAAAACCTAACTATCATATTTTCTGATTAATTGTAACATCAAGGGAGGGTTCTCCATGTGGGTCGCCACAATCCTAGCCTCAATTCATATCGACTCATCAAACTCTAATGTGAGATATATGTTCTTACTTATTTTTAAACATATATTTAATAAATTATTTGGGCCATTTTGTTGTCATGTTAGAATGTTTATTGTTATTTTATGTAACTATATAATTAGAAATAGAATTTAGGTTTATATTTTAGAACACATAAATTAATCCATCAATCAAAAAAACACCCCAAATAGAGAATACCCATATTGAATGAATTGAAAAGAAGTTCAAAAAAGATAACCAAATTCACACAATAATCTATAAAAAACCCAATTAAAAGGCTGATTTGATATCATACTACCATAATAGAGGGTAGTTGACAGAAGGATAAAAATAATGAAAATATTCTCAATTGAGATCAAACTCTAGAATAATACATCCATGAAAAAATGAATCACCCAATAATATTTAGGATTCTCCATAGGGTTAAAAAGAGGACGATATACAATGAAATATGAAAAAGTAAAGAATAAAGTTTTTCTTAAAAATGTTTTCCTTGATGAATTAATATTTTGAAACCCTATTAGGATGTTTATTCAACATACATTGACAAAAAAAATTCATCATGTTAATGATACACCGATAGACCTTTTCATGGAATGTAAAAAATTCAAGACTTGAAAAACAATCACATCTGGAAATGGTTTCATTTATTTTTATGAGGAACAAATTCATGTCAAACAGTACTTGAAAAATAAAAATATTACATGTGGGAGAGACCACTATAGATTTCAACAGAATGTGTGAAAATCTTTCATCTCAGCTAGAGACAATGGAGAATCCCTTTGGGACCATAGACACATTTACCCGGTACTCTATTAATTCAAAAAAACATACTTCCCAAGACTTAAGTTTAATTTCCAAGAAGGTGTATCCTTCCCAAAAAGTCTCAAACACCGAGGTTTGATAGAATAATAACCCAACTAAAATATACTTAACTAAAAAGAGTCAATGAGTAAAATTCCTTGAAAAATAATGGATCTTAAAAACTCCCGACCATAGAACAGCTCATCCCTGAGCTACTCCATGAATCATTGTGGGTTCTTAGTGAAAAAAATCATGCCACAATTATCATATATCATATACACTCTCCCATAACGTCTCTTGAACACACCCATGTTTCCACAACACTCGTATTAGAGGTATATTCTTTCCCTAAAGATACTTCTC
Source organism: Viscum album (assembly GCA_963277665.1). Taxonomy (NCBI): domain Eukaryota; kingdom Viridiplantae; phylum Streptophyta; class Magnoliopsida; order Santalales; family Viscaceae; genus Viscum; species Viscum album. The sequence goes on along the minus strand of OY728126.1, from coordinate 2,041,733,257 downwards.
ACTACATCCCTCATGTTCTATCATATGATCCTCAAGTGAAACATCTAAAACAAGCTCAATTTCATCAATGTATATTATATAATAATGGTCTATATGATATTATTTGATCTACGATGAATTAAAAACATCATGCATGGTAACTTATCATTATGGAGGGGTTAATCAGTTCTCCACTAGATTGACCCTTTACAATATCTTAAATGACCCATAAAACCTAGCTTTTATATTTCTTCATTTCCTTATAGGACATCATCACTACCTATGATACACCAAAAAGAACAATACAACGACCCAACTCAAATTATAGAGTTCATATCTACTAGTTAGTGTAACGTTTATTCCTTATCTACATTTTTACCAACCACTTATTGATCAATTTAACCATCTAAAACATATTATGTATGAGACTAGGTCTAACAAGTGCTGATTCATATACCTCCAACCAATAAAGAGTTTAATGTAATTAAGTATGATAAAAATAGTCAAATGGTTCTGTACATATCGATTCACAGAATATATTATTATACACAAACTCTACATGTCTCATATAATACTCTTATGAGCCATCGAAATCCAGTACATAGTCTTGTAAAATATCCTCCAGAATCTGAATTGTCCATTCAGATTGGATATCACTCTAAAGATGATAGGATGCACCTATAAGTAATTTTTAACCCAGATTCTTATAACGACCCTACCATAACAGATACATGAAATGAGGACCCCTATAAAAAATGATCCTCATAACATCATTCAGTTGAACTGTCTATTATATATAAAGACCTCCAATATCATCAATAGTGAATATGTTCCAGATGGAAAAATAGGGCTACCTTCATCAATAAATCTTTGACTGCCCATACTATATAATTATTATGAGGTGTATTGGGTAATCCATTTATGAAGTGCATAGTGACATTATCACATTTTCATTTAGGAAGTAGAAGAATCTAAAATATCCCAACAGTTTTCTGATGCTTGTATTTCACCTATTGAAAAGTAAATCATCTCAATAAAAACCTGCTATATCATTTTTCATTCATGTCCACCAGTATTGTCTATTGAAATGATGAGAAATATTTTCAAGCCTTGGATATACCTCCCTTCTAGAAGGTTGAAACACTCTCACTTGATCCTCTCACAATATCCCAGGAACCCATACACATCCCTGGATAAGAACTTCATTGCTACTAGGAGACCATCCTGATGGTAAATCCCCAACATATATGTGGTCCCTAAAAGATAATATATCAAGATAAAATAACTACTCAGTCTATATCTGGTATAAAAACATGGGTAAAATATATTTTGTGGTTAGATATACTCATCACAAAAAAAATTTAAAATCAAAATGAATTTTTTAAATGAGATCAGTTATCTTCCACTCATTACAAGACTCATTCAGTACCTCTATCCGCATATTTCAGATCAAGTCATTGGCAACAATATTTCATTTTCTTGGTGTGTAAGCTAGATAAATGTAGAAATACTAAATATACTTGACCCTCCTCCTATGAAGAATGATCAATTCCCACTAACAAAATATGTACCTGAGGCACTTGTGGTCCATATACACTACAAACCCCTTGACCAAATGATAGTGTCTCTAAATTACCAAGTAGGGTACCACACTGTCTAACTCTAGATTGTGAGTATGATAATTCATCTCATGAGGCCTCAGTTGTCTAGACCCATAAGCAACCAATCAATACCCATGCATCAAAACTACTCTGACACTAATGTTCAGTGTTTCATAGCACATGGTATATTCCTTACCCAACATAGGTTTGGTGAGGATTGGTGCAAAGGTCATCCTACTCTTCTACTCCTAAAAAACTCACTTGAATGACACTGAATAAACAAACACCACCCATTTCTTATTCATCTCATACTTCAATGCATCAATATGGAAGAAATCCTAGATGAAACACCAATAATAACCATCAAAAGCCAGAAAGTACTGAATATCGAAAGCATTTTTGGGCCACTCCCAAGATACCAAGTCTAAAACCTTATTTGGTCCCACAGACACTCTATCCTCTATGATCACAGGATTCAAGAATGTCACATTAAAAATACAGAAACTATATTGAGATTGCATGTGGTAAAGCTGATTCTATCTCAATGTTATCAAGACAATGTCAATATGTTGTTTAGGATCACCTATTATTGGGAGGAAAAAATGATTTTTTTGATTAAAAACACAACAAAATGGTAAATAAAAGGACGAAATATTTTATTCATCAATTCCAAGAATACCATTGACGCATTATTCAGACTGAACGATATCACCATGAACATCTACAAGACATACATACTATGAAAATCATTCGTATATATTTTTTATGTTCTCAATATCATATTACGGAACCCTAATATCAATTTAATATTAGTTAAAATCATGGAACCTCTTATTTGATCAAATATATAGTCAATGCGTGGAAGGGGATATTAGTTCCTGAGCATCATCCGGTTCATTATCTAGTAGGTCACACGCAATGGAAATGTACCATCAACCTTCTTGGTGAAAATATCTAGAAAACCCCAAGGAGATGTAATAGTCCATATGAATCACTTTCTTATGAATTATTCAAAAAAAACCTTCAATATAAAAATATCTTATGGTGCCATCCTATAAGGGGGAACATAAATTGAATCTTCTCCCATTACAACCCGATCATGAACTTGATCTCCTTCATTTGTGGTAATTGAAAACACTCATTACAAAAATCATCCTAAAATGGTCTACCACTGGAGGGTAAGTATCATGACTCATTCCACCATAATCTATAGAAATAACTTCTATATGATCTATGATACAATCTAATATTCACTGAGTTGGTCCTATATAAAAATTTAATAGATCCCACTCACCCTAGTGAAAATAACTACCACCTTCTAGAGATATAAATATAACTCTCTACTGGTTACAATTAAAATGAGCATAGTATTGAACTGACCAATCCAAACAAAAAATCAAATTGAAACCTATCATTTCCATCAAAAACTATTTCCCAAATAATTGTTAATCAACAATTTCTAGAGAACAGACATTGAAACACATGATATTCTCTAGCCACACTCCCAATGCGGTATTGATGGTAAATTTATCATCCATTTTTTCCACAACCAAGGCCAACCAATATTAAAAAAAAGGAATATATAAAGGAATGTGATGATCCTATATTAAAAATAAAAATATTAGTTAGATAATATGTGAATTGTACCTATGATGTTAGAAGTTCTTGCATCCAATATAGCCATATTTGTCTTCATATCATGAAGCTAATTCTCCCTCTTCCTTAGTCTATAGTTATACTCCTCTATGATATTCTATGGGAGTGGTACTATTAATCGTACACTTTATTACCACATCCCCTACCTTAACCTAAATGTATTTTAGAACTCCATCTTCCAATCTACTAAGGGATATCTTATTCCATTCCAGAATCAGGTGCCTATCTTGATCCACTAACACTAATCTTCTTTTATTGTCACCTAAAGAAGCTCTGAAGACAGTCCATCCAACCACTAGCATGGAACTCCATAGTCGGGTAAGGAAACTGATGATGCTTTCGGTCTCTCTTGACACACTAGAAGCACTCTAACGGTCCATGATTCTGAGACGGATGCCCACTTCACCAAATTCAATTCCCACTACTGACAAGGAACTATCTTTTGTAATGGTGCATCATGCTGGTAGAATAAGATTTCTTTTATTTACATACTAAAACTTCCTAGATACTACTCATGGAATATATTAGATTCCCCTCACTAATAATATCCTGATACATCACGTTCTATAAGGTACTTAGGTAACATATATTCACCTATAATTGTATCATGAATGAAATCCCATCCTAAAAAAATCATTCTATAGCTACCTCAACACCTACCATGGATGGAGAAAAACATTGTAGGTTGTTGAAACATACAATGTATTCCATCACTAAAATATGCCATGTTGAATTTTCATGAATTCGTGAGCCTTCTCATCTGAAAAAGTTTCATGATACAAGGGTATTGGAATATTCACCTAAAATTCTTTCCAATTATGCTCCCCCTGCTGAACAAATTGATCCATAATTTCCCATCAATTCTTGGATTGTACAAAAACAATGTTGGAAGAAATATTATCACTTATATATTTGGGTGTCTCAAGGTTTTTAAAGGTCATCTAGACAAACATGATCCAAAACACAGTCTCATGGGGACCTCCCCCCACCCTAATGAACGTAGCTAGATGTTGCAGCTAAAACTCTCTCAAAATACCATTGAATGTAGGTATGGTTTGAATAGTCTACTACTCCATATATCACATGAACCTCGTGAATATATCATAGACATGATCATATATATTATTCTTAAGATCCATTATAATCATCACATTAACTGAGTTAGGAGTGAACTGATTACAGGTCTCCGGATACTCAACTTGAAGACAATGAGGAATCTTTTTCTCTAAAAGATAAATGCACTCCTTAGAACAATAGTTAAATTTCATTATCAACCAAGATAGGTAAATAAATATATCATCACTATCTCATGGTCTCTATAAACACATATTAAAAACTAACATGGAAGGACATGATAGTCTATTCATTTAATTTATCAAAATAACCAAAATCTCATTTCACGATTAAAATAAGAAAATATATCACAAGTAATAAATATGTCCCTATAATGAATAATTCATATAAATATATAAATAAATAAATATTTATATACATATATATCCCTTCCTACCTAAATGATTCTTGCATACTCGTCTCTTTCTTTTCCAAGACATGGGTATAATTCATTAGAAACAATAAAATCACACAAAATGTGAATAAACCTTGTTGAAATATCATCAATTGTAACTACTGAACAACATAAAAAACAATCCCATCCATGGGTACTCAGCATTCCCTCATACATGGGTTAACTACTCCCATGGACAAGCTCATTTCCATGTCCCAAAATATTCCTAGTATCTATTCCACCTTTCCAAAAATGTAAAAAAAACAAAAGAAAACCGCAGAACCTCAAATCCTACTTTGTAACATCCCCTAGTCCAGAACTCTCTCATGTTTCCAAACCAGGTTGTTTATTATACCTCATTCACATCACCCTACATGATAGAGGCTCCTGAATATCATCTTGGGAGTAGTGAACCTAGTTGCAGACTATACCCCCATGTCAAAAGTTGAAATACAACATAAATAAATAAATTTCAGAGTAATATTAAAATATAAATAGTACAACATACATTAGGAACGACCAAACAATATATGAAAACTAAACCGTCAAAAAATAATATAATAATGTAATGAATGACTGGATTATAAATAAATTTCATGTTTAATGTCATGTTGAAAAAAAGAATAAACCAACTTTATAAACACATAATTCCTCTGTCTTGAACCCCATGTCAATCTTATATCTAACCTCCAACCCGTACAGCAAGCAATAATCAATAACAAAGTCCCTTTCCCTTTTTCAAACCTAAATCCATTAAATCTACTCCGGTATCCAATCGTGGCATGAATAAGGTGTGAGTAAAACATAGTAGGTCAACACAACCTAATCCAAAAACCCAGTTTGATAGATATTACATGCAATAAAGTGATAACAGAGTGTTATTTAATAATTTTATACAACCCATAAAATAAATTGGCCAGATCTTGAGTTCTAGGTTGACAAACTAGTCTAGTTAAACCTGTTTTGGATCTATGTTGAATACCACTATCAAATGGATGATCCACCTGCATCAGGGAAGATATTTGGTACCATTTCTCAAGTAGCATAACAGGGATGGAGGTTAATTCCCATGATGGAGTCAGTTAAATATTCCTAGGGGTTCAGTACCATGATAAAGGGAATTTATCCTTCTTATACATACTCTAGGAAACTTTTCATGCTGAATTCACTTACATCATCTGAGGGCGCAATAAAATTTGTAGGGTAAAGTAACCATATATTACTAGAATCCATGCAAATTATCATGTTAAAGTCACTTATGTATTTCCATGTGTATGTAACAAGAGGTGATTATCATCTCAAGTGGTGGTTTTCTTGTGCCAATATGAACAACCGATGCCATGTCTCATGAGACAGTGGACCAATCTATTGGTCATCTTGTCACTATTCATATATATAAGAAACCCTTGTATACATTTCATCGAAATTTTCATAATTTAACAGATTATATTAATTGGACATATATTATAAATTTGTATATTCTACTACACTATGAATAATCACTACTATCAAACCATGCCATGTTTCTATTTTTCTCAACTCCTTTTCCAAGTTAAAACATGCATAATTATAAATTCAAATACTTTTTCCAAAACCCAACATTCATAATTATTGATTCATTATAAATTCCGGGGAAAGATCATAGTACAGGTGGTTGAAAACCAAATTTAAATGCTAACAGAATTAGCTAGATCCAATTGTAGGTCTCATCAATTAATTATTATCAAATATAGATTTAATAAATTATTCGGTTCATGGGAAGGGTATGTAGGCATGTTTGAAATTATTTCACATACCAAGATAATTGGAAAAAAATATAATGTCATGTAAAAGGCCAACTACCTAAATCCATCAATCAAAAAAATCCCACAATGCGGAACTCCGACCGAGAAATTAAGGTAAATAAGATCAACAAAGGGAACATAGAACACACAAATATCCTACAAAAAAAACTGAACGGATGATATGAGGTCACGCCGCCATGTCAAAGGTTATAGGAATGAAGGATAAAAACAATGTGAAGTAACTTACAGGAGATCAAAATATTGAATAATATGTTTAGGGTGATGAAATCACCCAAATATCATACGGATTTTCCCTATGGATTGAGAGAGGTGGCTGCAAAACAAAATCTACAATATTCTAGTGTACAGTGTGATTTTAAACCTGTGGGCCTGATGAATTCACTTCGGGAAACCATTTCTCATATTTTATTCAATATATGCGCAGAAATTAAGAACATATTGTTAAAAATATTCCAATAAAAATTTTTATGGAATGTAACATATTCATGGCTTGTAATACATTCATGTCTGGAAATAGTTTCACGAGATTTTTTTCAAAACGACAGATTCACGTCATGTATTTCTCATACATAGTGAATACACCCTATAGGCTGAATCCAGCATAGATTTGTATAAAAATAATTAAAATCCTCCCAATAAAAATAACCTCTAGGATAATATTTTTTTTTACCTAAGATACATTTACCCTAGACTCCATTAATACAAACCAACACACCTCCCCAAACATTTGGTCATTTCCCAAATAAGGATATTCACCCACAAAAGTATCAACCACTATGGTTTAAGAGAATAAGAACCCAATTAAAAGAGACAGCAAAAAAAATCCAAGTGGTACGGACTGGGAAAAATATGGAATCTTACTATATGAATATGTAAGGAAAAAGTAGTTTTAATTGAACAATAAAAGAGGATTCTTAAAAATAAAGTCCATAACCTTGAGTCTTAATCATCACATATGTTATTTATCTTTATGAATAATAAAAACAAGGTAATTATTTACATAATTAATATCCTTTGTAAATATTATTATTTCTTTTATATCACTTAGTACAGTGTAATATACAATTACTTAATCTTTTATATTCATGTCTAACATTTTTACAATATTTGGTTCATAAGTCCAAAATGAGTGAGGTATGTTGACTATGTCTAAAGAGATCATAAACTATCATATAAAGGATAATAATCAGGAAATCATTATTATTTTTATACATTAATTATACTTTTTATTCCAACCATTAATTATGGTTATGAAAAATGAACTTTTTTTTCAATCGTCGAGATTGTAAACTTTACGTACACATGAGTAACATTTCAATTTTTCAAGGATCATTGTAGAAATAAAGTAAAAATATTATTTTAATTATATAATGATAATAATATCATAAATATAATATTAATTTATAAAATGTATTTATATATATCACTCATGTAATTTAGTGATGAAAAATTAATCACCTCACTTCATTGAGGTTGTAGTCCACATGTATAAACGAACAAAGTTATCATTTTTTAGTGAATATAAAGTAATGATGATAAAGGATGTATTGTTTAATAAAAATGATAAATATTTAATTAATATAACATATAAACATTAATATCATCATTGTAATCCATCCCTCAGAGATGGTGATGAAAAATAAATTTCATCGGTTCACGAGGAGGTAGTCTATCTTACACAGAAATGATAGTTCTGTTTCCCATTTGATAAAAGAGGATAAGGATATAGGTTATTAAATTGATATAATAACATCTAATTATGTGTAATATATAACTGTTTTTATTTTATCCTAGTTTAATAATATTTAATGGAGGTGGATGAAAAAATAAAACCAAAAAAGTGGTTAAAATTTATAACTCTTCTTTGGAAAACCTCTTTTTTAATGATTTAATCCATTTTATTTTTTTATTATGCCTAAAAAAAGAAATATATAATTATGAAATTTATTAAAGAAATTTATTTTGTTATGTATCGGTCGAAAATTTTAATTTTTGATGATTGAATAAACAAAAAGAAAAGATTCCACTTGATAAGAGTAGAGAGGCACACTCTTGGAATTTCTAATAATATTAAATTAATATAAATTTGATTAATTAAAAATAGATAAAAACTTGATTATTAAAAATATATCATGTGTATGGTCTAAAATAATTTAAACCAATAAAATTTAGACATATTTTGATCAAATTGTTTCCCTTATCTTTTTTAATCCCTTTAACACTTACCTTGAGAGCAATCATTTTTTGTCTTTATGGATTATTTTAGTTACTATAAATGGAAAAGAAGCCCATAAATGTTACATTGATGAAATTATATATGTTATTATACAATATAATATATCATTAATGTATATTTTTAGAACTATTCATTTCTTTAAATTTAATTACATCAAGGAAATTATTGAAATTAGGAAGAAAAAATATTTTAATTATTCATAAAAATGTCATTTTCATATATAAAATTATTCTATCATCATAATTATCTCAAATTTTATTATTTGTAATATTTTTTATATCATTTGTTTTATTTTTCAACTAATTGAATAATTATTATGTCCGATGTGTGTAATAATTTAAGTTAATTATTTATATAATAAAAACTAAAAATAAATTACCATGATAAAGATAAAATAATTTTATTTAAAATTAATATTTATAACTGAACATATACTATGGTTATCTCCTGGAAAAAAATTTATAGTTATTGAAAATAAGACTATACCATATTTTAGTTTTCATTCAAAAAATATGATATAAGTCAAAATCTCCTCCAAATGGACAAAAAAATTATATATAACATAATATTTACTGATTATGGACAAAATGAGAACATGAAAAAATATTGGCAGTTTTAATGGTCATTTTATTGTCTTGGCAATTTTAATTTTATCTTTATTTTCTCGATTTACCATTTACAGTGGTAACAAAATTACTAAGGTTACTATTCATTTTGACCAAAAATAAAAGTTGAATATCTAATAAATTTAGACCACATTACTAAATATATATGGGATAGATTTTAAAAAATTTATAATACATAACTAGAAGAATTTAATTTAAAATTGAACTAGTAATAAGAGATGAAAAATAGTTTTCTATAAAAATTCCCATTAAAGTAAAAATGTTTTTATAATAAATTCTAGAATAAAATTAATTTTAAAATAACATCATTGGATTTTTTAATATCAAAGTGAACTAATGATTTTTATAAACTAATATAAAATATATGTTTTATTTTAAAATAATTTAAATATAAAAAAAAATTTAATAACCATCAGTATTTTTCACTATTTAGTGAAAAATCAAAACTTCCAAAAAAAATTAAAAATTTCACCATAAGATAATTTTGATGTGACAAATTAAATATCATATTTATTTTATAAAATATTATTTATAAATTTTTAAAAAATTATGTAAATAATGTTCTCATAAAAATCAATAAATTCTTATTTGTTAAGAAAACATTTATTTGAATAATAACATGGTTTTACTAATAATTGTGAGCTTATTATATAAGTAAGTATTAATAAATTATTAAAGAATATGAACACTATATATTTCATAATTTGGGTAATAATATTCCTTACATACAATTTAATGACTATTTTATAACATTAACAATTAAATAATATCAATTTATTGTTTGTTTAAACTCGGTGGTGTAGATCTTGTACACTATCAAAATAAGACATTATTTTTAAAATCATAGGATATTACACTTTATAGTAAAAATACAATTTTTGAAGTCATAAGATATCCTTAAAAACTAAATTATATTTTCAATAATCATTTTCATAATCAAAACCAAACGAATCATCAATTAACAAATGGCAGGCCAAGGGTTAGACCATATGATAGATACACCTACCATAGAAATGATGAAATGGCGTTGCCTCTTTAAGTCTGGTGATGGGAGAGGAAAATATCATATACTAGAGAACCTATATCCCATGAAACGAACTTCAATTCTTTTTTTCTTTCCACTACTGTTCAAACAAAATACTTAAAAACCAAATATGCACTAGTATTCATAATTTCCTTGTTTTAATGTATGTTTCTAGTAAACACTGATGATAAAAGTATTTTATTACATTTGAAATTTGTTTTTTTGTAAACTCAATGTGAAAAGTAATGTGGTGAACTTTTAACACTAGGTTTTTATAAAACTGACATTAAAACCGTATTATTAGAAGGTTTTTCACTTCGGTTATATATTTAATGGATGTTAAATGTAAAATTTTATGCACATGGGTTTGATATTTCAAATTTTTTAAATAACACGTTTAAACATTTGAAATCCAACCAATGTTTTAATATATCACAACTAAAAATATTTTAATTTAATATAAATAAATCCTCATTCATGTTTTTTTACATTTTCAACAACTTTGATCCAAGTTTTCAAGGAGTCTTCAATCGATGATTTGAACATTGTATTTATTCCCATTATTTAATTTCTTTAATATTTTTTCCTTATTCAATAAACATCTTGAAATTTTTTATTATTACTATGAATACTTATTTCCATAATTTAATGATGATAAAACATCTACATTAGATTCCCTAACCAATGTGAATTTTTTTTCTCAATCAAAATTTTCATTGTCAAAATATTTCTTCCCAAAAAAGAAGATAAATAAAAAATTCCTATGATTTGAATAAAACCACCAAAATAATTGAAATTATGTTGAATAATTAAGTTTATTATTTATTTTTTTCATTTGGTGTCTATAATTTTTATTTCAGGTTTCTCATGTTTCCTTTTAAGTGAGTGGTACTATTCAAAACTTATAAAAGTATAATTTTTGATAGCCCTAACTTTTCATCTGAAAGTTTATTTTAGCTCCATGGCCTGTCAAATAAAAGTGTGGGAAACAAATTATGCTCCAGTATTCATAGTTTTCAAATTTTACTTTTTTTTATACTAAATCCCACATGAATGATATTTTTTATATTTGATGTTGATTTTTTATATAAAGTTGACATGAAAACATACTTTGAATTTCATTTTTATCAAAAAAAATGACGTTAAAATCATTGTGTAATAGAATTTGGATGTCATTAGTTCATAAATTTAACATTGAAAGTTAAATATTTTAATTATTATACATGGGTATATAAAAATTTTCATAAAAAGATCAATAATTTAATTTTTAACATCGTTATATAAAAAATAACATTAAAAATACAACATTTAACATCATTGGTAAAAATATTGGTTAAAACTAATTATTAAAATACTATAAAAATGACATTAAAACACCATTTTATAATAGAAACATTACTAAAAGGAGTATTCATATCATATTATGATGAAAAGAGAGTTGAGCCATTGATCTGAAAATGTCTCACTAAAGGATATGTCGGGAGAGACAAAAAAAGTCACCATAGATCCTCTAGATTCAAAAAGGAAAACAAATCATACATCAAGAAAATAATAAAAATATGACATTCAGCATATGTCAACAAAAGAATAAAATCAAATAAATAAGATTATAAGCAACATAGAACCTGAAACCACACATGTGTTCATCACCACATGGCCACAATTAAACATTATCCCAACCCATCGATATGAAACATGGTTCAAGAGATTATTCATCTCTATGATGCTCTTCCCATTACATATACCGTGAAACAATAATGCGACAAACACCAAAAGGTAAAGTAGGGTGGGAGAAAAAAATTACCTATTTGATACCATCAAATAATATATATAATGTATAACTATAGGTATCCATTACATTACATTTAAAATATATTTCAAAAACACATCACAAAAAGACATTTTTCAATTATAAATCACCATTTTTTATTTTCAAAAACATTCCATAAATTTTATAATAAATATTTAATAAATAAAATAGTGTAATTTTAAAATTAAATATTTCCCAAGAATAAAAGTAAAATTAAATAATTTTTAGGCATCAATTCATATAACAAGAATATGTGGGAAGATAATAACATCTAAATATCATGAAAATTATGTTAACTTATATAAAAAAGTTTGAAATACAAGAAATGAGGGAATACCCAACAAAGTGTCTAAGACTCCCAAAGGAACATTAAACATCATATGTGACTCCTATAGATCAAGAACCTCAGACCCTCAGAAAGGATACACACCAGTCACCCTGATATCTAGATAAACCCCGTTAATGATAGCTATAGCCACTCGGTCATGTATTTGTTTATTTTTACGCCAAACCCTATGGTCTCCAAAGTGTTTTATTACATCATCATTACAATCAAGTAAATCCAAAATAATTTTCCACAATCAATTTCCAAGGAATAAAAAAACCATGTTTCAAAACATTTTTTCAATTAATAATAAATTGCAAATACCATCCCAAATATTTATAAAAATACTCTATAGAAATCCACAACACTTTTCATGCTTAAAAATCCTTTTTCTATTTAAAACATTTTTTTGGAAATTAAATAAACACATAACATTTCTCAATAGTTTCCATGAAAAACCATATTTTGAAAAAATATTATATACCTCGAAGATCAATATCATTTTAAACAATAAATTTCATAATAAAAAAATAATTAATGAATCAATGAACATAATTCTTGTCAAGTGTTATGCCATATGATAGATATATCTACAATAGAAACAATGACATGACATTTCCTCTTCATGTTCAGTGATGAGAGAGGACGAGATCAAATCATGTGAACCTGGATCCATAAAACCTATTTCAATTCTCTATAATCCCACAAGATCTCAAGATCTTGTCTCAATTGAAATTAAACACCTAGAAAAATAGATGAGAAACCAGATTTGAAGGGTTCCTCTTAATATATTATGAAGAATTGAACTCTAAGCATTCTATTCAATCAATGATCAACTAGTAAAGGGGGAGAGAAAAAAGGTCACCAAAGAGACCATAGATTAATAATAAATACTATTTTTTTGTAAGGGTAAGATAGTGTGCATTAAAATATTAATTTAGGTGAAAATTAAACTCTCCCTTGTACTAATCCACATCTCTATCAATGGAATCAGCTAGCTAATGTATGTAGGAAAAATGCCTAAACCTACTAGAAACCCACCAGCTGGATGGTGGAATTCCATCGACTGGGTGGTGGGTGCAGCCAAAATGCTTTAACCAACAAGCAATACACCCATAGGTCGGTGGCACCTCCACTCATTCAATTGTTATGTATAAACTCACTAACAAGCTAGTGCCCTCCACCAGCTAGTCGGTGGCCTCTTACTACCACCAAGAAACCAAAACACTTCCCCCATCCTTAAAGTGACCCAAAATTACAAATGAAAAAAACTAAAAGGGATTGATACCTAGTTTTTCTGGCATTAGTGTGACACTCTATGTTTCCAATATTCATTTACCTAAAAAATCTATTATTTTTTCCTTTAATCAAGGTCTCCATATTCATGCTTCAAATTTATAGAGTTTCAAAAATATTGATCTTCATGCATAGGGAAAGAGAATAAAACTGTTTCCATTACATAAAAAACATATAGACTTATAGTATATTCAAATTAAAAATAATATAAACCAAAAAATATATTTTGTGATGAATACCATGTCACTCTATAAACAATTAACCAATTTGATCCTTATTAAAAAATATCTACTCATGAACTAAGAAGGCTCACTCTATCAAATAATTCATCAGTATTACAATAGAATATAAAATGATTTATATAACTTAAATAATGAATATGATATACTAATTATAAGGACCCGACCATAAACATTACATAATATTTAATTAAATGAATAATTCACATTGAGGATCTTTTCAAGTTTAGAGTTTTAGGTAATTAGGACAAAACTATTACATCTCAAAATATTACAAAGTAGACACTTCTACTGAGAATCCACTTTTCTTTATAAAAAAAATCTCTTGAAAAGAAAGTCATGTCTAATTCCATGTTAAAGAGAGCATGTATTTTCCTTGATCCCATCCTTGCCCCTATTCATCTTTACATCCTGTGAAAAACATTTCAAAACATTGGATGAGCATAAAAGGATCAGTAAGGGTTATAAAACAGTGAATGAAAACATTTGTTCATAAATACATACAAAACATGGACTCTTTTACTTTCCTCTTGAAATCATAAGATTTATTAAAGACACATATAAATCATAAATCATAAAGGTAACTTGGGGCATCCATACCATAATTACATTGTAGCTATCACAACTACATAGGGAGTTACTTTGGAATACCCATCACATTATATTCCCTAAATCTCTGAGGAGAAACATTCACGTTTACCTCCGTCACGTTACCCAATGCATTGGGGAGCTATCTCAGGCTCACCCGCCCTATGATTTTCACGGAACCACCCGTATATGTAAATAATTCCCAAGAACCATAACATAATCATAACACATAACAAAAGCATATAGGAAAGATAACATACCACATTGCAATAATAATATATCATTTCCAGATATTGAAATAATAAATCCATTCTCAAAATCATTTTCAATACCAAAATACATAAAAAAGTATTTGGTATTTATTTTGCCTTTTACAAACATTCCGTCTTGTTATGGAAGCCAAAGATGAAATAATAATCGCAGCGGCAGAAAGGTCATTGTCACCACTTACGTTAAAGAAGCATTCCTTTTTGTAGTTTAGTAAAACAATTCTTATAAAAATATTCCCTTTGAATAAAATTAAAAGTAAAAGGGGTTTATACACCATATAAAATAAAGTCATTTATAAGAAATTCCTCAATGAAAGGTGATGGAGACGAAGTCCCTTACAAAGACGGTATCCTTGGATTAAGGATAAATCAATTACATAATTATGTGTGACAAACGAATACACCAAATATAAGTGGATATTAAGTGTAAAACAATCAGAGGAAATTCACAAATATTCATAGAACTTCATATTCAAGGAATACAAGTTTATCCCAAAGAATCAAAATTGGGTTAAGAAGTTCCCTTGCAAAAATTCGATAGCCTAACAACGTCACTTCAAAATTCAGAAAAAGAGTTGATGAGAGATAAAAAGGGTATCTCATCACATGGACATAAAATTTACATCAATAAGTATATATAAGAACATATAACAACATAATAGTATGTGAATTAAATGACATAACAAAATAAGTCTTTTAAAAAGAGTAGGGTGAATGGTTCCCTTACCCACTTGGGTTACTTTCGAAACGTACACCCCATTGAAGAAGGGTCATAAAATGAATATGTAAATACCCATAAATGAAATTATATTACACAAAGATTATAATAATGGGAAGTACATACACAAATCAAAGTAAATTGTGGCAAATGTAGCATAAATCTCACAGGACTAAAAGTGAGATGAAAAATCCCTTACGAAAACTCGGCAGCCTAACGGCGCCACTTTAAACTTCCAAAAATGGATTGATGAGATCAAATAGGGTCTCTAATCATATTACAATAAAATTTTCATCAATAGGAACATAAAATAAAATCCCCCATAATTACATAGAGTAGATTAAAATAAGTAACATAAAGGAGAGTACATAAAAATAAAGAGAGAGGTTAGATCTCTTACGAAAATTCGGCAGCCTAACGGCGCCACTCAAAACTTTTAAAATGGATTGATTAGAGAAAATAGGGTCTCTCATCATATGAAAATAAAAATTACAGTTGGAGTAATATAAAATAACATCCCAATAATAAGAAATATGAGCTTAAAAGGAATGACATATAAGAGTGTACTTAAAAAGAAAGAGTGGGGTAGGATCCCTTACCCCATGCCCGACTTGACTCAATCTTTCTTTAATCTCATGAATAATAAACTAAAGTTAATTTAATTATTATTAAGAACATTTTTCATGTTTATTATTCATTTATATCACTTATTACCATGTTATAAACATTACTTAATCTTTTATGTTAATAATGTTTGTTTTGTGGATATTTGGTACTTAAGTCAAAAATGGACTTCTTATAATTACATGTTGTTCATGTGGTCAAAGGTTCATTATTTCCAGAATTATATTAATGATTTATATATCATATATATATCCAGTATATACTTTTATTTAAAATAGTACATAACATTTAGAGGTAAGAAATGAAATGCACCGTTCATGGAGACGGTAAGTTGTACGTACGCATGAACACTACTTTAATTTCTATTTAATATTTTAAATGAAATAAACCATAATGATAAATAGGTATATTATAATTCCAGTATAATATCATATATAATATCATTAACTCAATCCTTTACACGTCCCACATAAGGCATTAACGAATCACATCACTTTGTGTGGGCAGTAGTCCACACTTCCTCAAATGAGATTATCATATTTTACCCACTATGGAAACCACAAAGGCTTGATATAAAATGGAATTATAGAAGCAAAATGAAGTCATAAAAATAATATATATCATATATAAATACAGTTCCATCATAATGGCCACCATGAGAGGCTGTAATATGTAATTGAACAATCATCGTTTCGTGAGGAGTCAGTTTGCCATCCACAGAAACATTATGTTCTTCATCCATTAGATAGAGGTGTGTTTAAGTGTAGTTCGAATCATTCTTTTAAAAACATCCTAGTATATTGAGGATAATGGTGTTGTTACAAAATAATGAAATAAAAAATGTTTAGGGGTTGGAGAAGTAAAATAAAAGAATACAATTTAAGAGAAACCGTTACCTTTAATTTGGGTAACTCCGTTTGGTTTGAACCAATGGTCTTCTTGAAGTTCCTTCTGCATAAGGAAAGGATTTTAGGAGGAGGATATGGATTTAGGGATCCAAATTGGTCAGAGTTTGGATGAGCCAAATGGCCTGATATGTGTGATGGATTGCATAGATGTGGTCTCCTTTTATAAGGGAGAGGAGGGGTTCTTTAGGAAAGTGTGAAAATATTATTTTATAATATAATGATATTCGGTTTCTGATGGTCCAAACATCATTATGATCGAATATAATGTGACTCTTAACCGAAATAAAATCATCCAGTCAGAATTGGAATTGTTTTGGATAATATATTAATCATTATAATCTTATTTATTTTAATCATTTATTAATGAGGTAAATACTGCATCATTATTGTGTCATAAATAAGATTATTTATTCGAGGTCTAAAAATTATAAATAAAATACTATCATGTAGGAAATCGTTTTAGATTTCCAATGAATATTTATAGTCAAAAATAGGACTTATATATCACTGTATAAAAAATAATTACTAAACTATTTTTGTTAATGCCAATTTTGACTTTACATTAAATTAATTAATCTAAATTGTCATTTTCACTCTCAAGTGGATCATTGGGGTCTCAAAATCGACCCCAAGATGCCCATGGTCGGCCATGACTCATCCAATAAGGTTAGGACAAATGTTAAGGTAATTTGGAATTATTATAATATTCTTTTAACCTTGAATTACCCTATTTATCTTTTACCGCGGTAAATAATAGTCAAAAGTTAGTATTCATCAAAAATTATTTTCATGTTAATGATCCACATTTTACTTCTTTATAACAACCATTTATGTCGGATTTTTGAAATTCAATTCCCAGATGTGGTAAAATTCCATTTAAATGGAAAAGTCACTTTTTTAACTACCACTAAGTGGTGTCACTATTCATCAAAAATCGAAATTTTTCAGAAAAGTACCAAAAATTCAGCCTAATCTATATTTGATATTCCGAATTCAAAAATTATGTCTATTTTTCCAATTTCAAAACATTGAAGTGGCATTAATTAATTTTAAAATTAATTCCTGCTTTTAAAACAAATAGCGTGTTTTTAAGAAACAATAATTATAAAAATATTGATACTTGTTTATGTCCAATTTCAAAGTGAAATTAGTTCCAATGAGAAAAATTGGATTAAATGGTAAAAATATATTACAATTTCACTTTAAAACCAATTAAAAATATAATCTAACCATATAAATAATTTAGATTAAAAAGCACTTTTGAATTAAAATACAATATTTTTCACTATTCATTAAAAAATGAACTTTATCGGAAAAATTCCAAAAAATTGCAAAAAAAAATATTGATGTCCCCATTATAAAGAAGGATCTTATTTGGTCAATTAGAATGTATTAACGTGACTAAAACTGGTTTTAAAAAGGTTTCTCCATTAAAAGGCGGTAAATCGGCGTTTTAATGTAAATTGTGCTTAAAATTAGATTCATTCATATATTAAGCCTCTAACTTTTATTGGATAAATATAAATACATGTATAATCATATTATAGTTAGTTTTTTTCATTATGTCCAATACAACAGATAGGAGTTAACTACCGTTTAAAATAATAATATTATATTATTAGTGTGCAATGTAAGATTCAAAGAAACCCATTGTTGTGTATCAAGTATGCTATCGAACATAGCAACCCTTTTAAGCTAAAATTAATATTTAATTCACAAATATTAATAAATATAAAAATCTATTATTCTTCATTTACCTAGGATGTTACATCCTTCCCCCATTTTGGGAATTGCGTCCTCACAATTTTAAAACTGGGCTTGGAAACATCATTAAAAGCCCCACATCAGAAAAAGAGTGAATAAAACTATCACATTAAAATAATTGAAGAGAAGTACAAAGGTCACCCGAGTTAACCCATACTAGGATTCTATGTAGGAAAACATGGATATGGAGGAAAAAAAGGGTCATGTTCTGAGGGAGAGTGATAGTAAACATGTCTAGGAGAAAGTTAACCATATGAAAATCAAAAACTTGTGATGGGTTAAACGGTATTCGATTCCCCAGTAGGAAATGTTAACAGAAAACATTTTTGTTTTAAGTTACTCTTCATTAAGGAATTTATTTTTGAGCATAACTAAATCATAATGAATCATACTTACATGTCACATAGAATTTCAAATTTTACTAGATTCCTTAATCAAACTCATATTTTCTCCAAAATACGAGTATTTAGGAAGACTTGTTCTCATTAAGAGTACTATAATCATCTTCTTGAAAATAACCTTATCCAAAAAAGAGAACTATATACTTCCCATGTCATTAGACTTTAAGAAAATCCAAAACCAAAAAGGTTAGTACAAGATTAGATAATCCAGAAAAGGATAACCCTTTATGAAAAGAAAATCTATTCTTAATCTCCAAAATTTGTCAAACAATACCCAATGTTCAAAAAAGACCATTCAATAAACATCTATCCATAAAATTCTTCAAAGTAATAAAAACTAATACTAAAACCCAAATATTTGAAGGATTTAATCACATATTCTTCCAAGATAAACCATAAAATTTATCTCCAAATAACATCAGTTACTCTTAAAGTCTCATACTGCAAAGTAATTAACCTAATCACATATCCTCCATGATAGGTTAATAATTTCCATAGATAACCCAAAATAAACTTATTCTATTTTCATAAGATCATCTAACTAAAAATAATTAGTCAAACTAACCTAGGACTTCATGTAGTCCAGTGGTAGGCGATAAATGCCAGTTGCACTTTGGTTGTGGGTTCGATTCATGTATCTCCGACAGGTTGTCACATGGTCTATGTGTTTTACTTTTTCCAAAACTACATAATTCTTATAAAATTCCCCAAAAAAGTGATAAAATCTTCAAAAATAACCATAACATAATTTAAACTCATGTTTATCTCATGTCCTTCATATTCCATCATAACATATAGTAACCCATAATTATCTCAAAAGTAAGGATCATATAAACCATAATGGTTACCTTTCTAATTATTACCTGAACTTCCACGTCGAGTTGGTTCTCTCGTACATGATGCATTAGATAACTCACCAAGGTTCAAGTGGTTGATCATAACTCCTAATAGTTGGTTTAGAATAACCACGAGATCTCTCATTGAATCCCCCATTTCATCCAGTCTCTTAATCCGAGAACTGCCACAGTTTCCTTCAAACCCATTATCACATTGGTGCCTGCTAGATCCATCCATTTACTAAAACCAAAAATGTCAGTGTGAGTATATCAAAAAAAATCATCATGTACTAATGAGGAATATAAACACTAAGATATACTTACACATTCACTTTATCTAAAAACTATGACTCTTTCTGAAATCCTAGCCATTATGGTAATGTCACTTATGCTTAAAGAATACCCTAACCTCTAAAGTTATCTAAACCTACCTCTGAAACCTACTATAAGGACCCGGCCTTAAACATTACATAATATTGAATTAAATTAATAATTCAAATTGAGGATCTTTTCAGGTTTAGAGTTTTAGGTAATTAGGACATAACTATTACATCTCAAAATATTACAAAGTAGGCACTTCTACACAGAATCCATTTTTTTATAAAATAAAAACTCTTGAAAAAAAAGTTACGTCTAATTATGTGTTAAAGAGATCATGGATTTTCCTTGATCCCATCCATGACCCTATTCATCTTTACGTCCTGTGAAAAACATTTCAAAACTTGGGATGAGAATAAAAGGCTCAGTAAGGGTTATAAAACAGTGAATGAAAACATTTTTTCATAAATACATACAAAACATGGAATCTTTTACTTAACTTATGAAATCATAAGATTTATGAAAGACACATAGAAATCATAAATCATAAAGGTAACTTGCTTTATCCATACCATACTTACATTATAGCTATCATAGATACATATGGAGTTACTTTGGAATACCCATCACAGTATATTCCCTAAATCTCTTATGAGAAACATTCACGTTTACCTCCGTCACATTTCCCAATGCATTGGAGAGCTATCTTGGGCTCACCCACCCTAGGATTATCATGGAACCACCCGTATAAATAAATAATCCCCAAGAACCCTAACATAATCATAACACATATCAAAATCATAAAGGAAAGATAACATTACACATTGCAATAATAAAATATCATTTCAAGATATTGAAATAATAAATCCATTCTAAAAAACATTTTCAATACCAAAAAACGTAAAATAGTATTTGGTATTTATTTTTCCTTTTATAGACATTCTGGCGTGTTAAGGAAGCCAAAGATCAAATAATACTCGCGGCGGAGGAAAGGTCGTTGTCACCACTGACGTTAAAGAAACATTCCTTTTGGTCATTTAGTAAAACAATTCGTATAAAAATATTCCCTTTGAATAAAATGAAAAGTCAAAGGGGTTTATACACCGTATAAAATAATGTCATGTATAAGAAATGTCTCAATGAAAGGAGATTGAGACGAAGTCCCTTACAAAGGCGGTATCCTTGGATTAAGGATAAATCAATTACATAATTATGTGTGACAAATGAATACACCAAATGTAAGTGGATATTAAGTGTATAACAATCAGAGGAAATTCACACATATTCATAGAACGACATATTCAGGGTGTACAAGTTTATCCCAAATAATCAAAATTGGGTTAAGAAGTTCCCTTGCAGAAATTCGACAGCCTAACGGTGTCACTTCAAAATTTAAAAAAAGAGTTGATGAGAGATAAAAAGGGTATATCATCACTTGGAAATAAAATTTACATCAATAAGGTTATATAATAACATATACCAACATAATAGTATATGAATTAAAAGACATAAAAAAGAATTCTTTTAAAAAGAGGATGGTGAAAGGGTCCCTTACCGACTTGGGTTACTTTCGAAACATACACCCCATTGAAGAAGGGTCATACAATGAATATTTAAATACCCATAAATGAAATTATATTACAAAAATAGTATAATAATTGTAATTACATAAAACAATCAAAGGAAATGGTGGAAAATGATTCATAAATCTCACCGGACTAAAAGTGAGATGAAAAATCCCTTACGAAAACGCGGCAGCCTAACGGTGCCACTTAAAACTTCCAAAAATGGATTGATGAGATGAAATAGGGTCTATCATAATATTAAAATAAAATGTAAATCAAGAGTAATATAAAATAACATCCCCCATCATTATAATTAGGAGCTTAAAATAAGTGACATAAAGGAGAGTACATAAAAAGAAAGAGAGAGGTTAGATCTCTTACGAAAATTCGGCAGCCTAACGGCGCCACTCAAAACTTCCAAAATGGATTGATGAGAGAAAATGGGGTCTCTCATCAAATGAAAATAAAACTTGCAGTAGTATTAATATAAAATAACATCCCAATCATAAGAAATATGAGTTTAAAAGGAATGACATAAAAGAGTGTACTTAAAAAGAAAGAGAGGGGTAGAATCCTTTACCTCGTGCATGACATTACTCAATCATTCTTTAATCTGCTGAATAATAAACTAAAGTTAATTTAATTATTCTTAAGAAACTTTTTAAAGTTTATTATTCATTTTATATCACTTATTACCATGTTATAAACATTATTTAATCTTTTAAGTTAATAATGTTCGTTTTGTCGATATTTGGTACTTAAGTCAAAAATGGACTTCTTATAATTAATGTTGTTCATGTAGTCAAAGGTTCATTATATAGAGAATGATATTCATGATCTATATATCATATATATCATATATATATCCAGTATATACTTTTATTTATAATAGTACATAACATTTAGCGGTATGAAATGAAATGCACCGTTCATGGAGACGGTAAGTCATACGTACGCATGAACGCTACTTTCATTAATATTTAATATTTTAATGGAAATAAAACATAATGATACATAGTTATATTATAATTCTAGTATAATATCATATATAATTCATTAACTCCATACTTTATACATCCCACATATGGCATTAACGAATCACATCACATTGAGGGGGCGGTAGTCCGCACTTCCTCAAATGAGATTATCGTATATACCCACTATGGAAACCATAAAGGATTGATATAAAAGGGAAGTACAGAAGCATAGATAAATCATAAAAAATAATATATATCATATATAAATATAGTGCCATTATAATGTCCACCATGAGAGGCGGTAAGATGTAATTGAACAATCATCGTTTCGTGAGGCGTCAGTTTGCCATCCATAAAAACATTATGTTCTTCATTGATTAGATGGTGGTGTGTGTAAGTGTAGTTAGAATAATTCTTATGAAAACATCCATGTATATTTAGGATACTGGTTTTGTTACAAATTAAATAAATAAAAAGAGTTTAGGGGTTGGATATGTAAAATAAAAAAACAATTTAAGAGAAACTGTTACCTTTAATTTGGGTAACTCTCTTTGGATTGAACCAAAGGACTTCTTGTAGTGCCTTCTGCCTAAGGTAATGCTTTTATTAGGAGGAGAGTTATGTAGGGATACTAATTGGGCAGAGTTTGGACAAGAAAAATTGCTTTAGAGGTGTGAGGAGGTGCATAGAAGTGGTCTCCTTTTATAAGGGAGAGGAGGGGCTCTTTAGGAAAGTGTGAAAATATTATTTTATAATATAATGATATTCGGTATCTAATGGTCCAAAAATCATTATGGTCGAAGCTAAGATGACTCATAACCGAAATAAAATAATCCAATCAGAATTGGAAATGTTTTGGATAATATTTTAATCATTATAATCTTATTTATTTTAATCATTTATTAATGAGGTAAATACTTCATCATTATTGTGTCGTAAATAATTTAATTTATTCGAGGTCTAAAAATTATAAGCAAAATACTACCATGTATGAAATCTTTTTTTATTTCCAATTAATATTTATAGACGAAAATAAGACTTATATATCACCGTATAAAAATTAATTACTAAACTATTTTTATTAATGTCAATTTTGACTTTACATTAAATTAATTAATCTAAACTGCCATTTTCACTCTCATGTAGATCAATGCGGTCCCAAAATCGACCCCAATATTTCCATGGTCTGACATGACTCATAAAATAATGTTAGGACAACTGTTAAGGTAATTTTGAATTATTATAATACTCTTTTAACCTTGAATTAGCCTATTTTTCGTTAACCACGGTAAATAAAAGTCAAAAGTTACAATTCACCAAAAATTATTTTCATCTTAATGAACCACATTTTACTTCTTTATAACAACCATGTATGTAGTATTTTTGTAATTCAATTCATAGAATTGGTAAAATTCCATTTAAATGAAAAAGTCATGTTTTTTAACTACCACTAAGTGGTGTCACTATTCATCAAAAATTGAAGTTTTTCAGAAAAATACCAAAAATTCAGCCTAAGCTATATTTGACATTCCGAATTAAAAAATGATTTCTATTTTTCCAATTTCAAAACATTTATGTGGCATTAATTAATTTAAAAATTAATTCCCACTATTAAAACAAATAGTGTGTTTTTAAGAAACAATAACTATCAAAAGATTAATACTTTTTTATGTCCAATTTCAAAGTGAAATTAATTCCAATGACCAACATTGTATTAAATGGTAAAAATATATTTTAATTTAACTTTAAAACCAATTAAAAAGATAATCTAACCATATTAATAAATTAGAATAAAAATCTCTTTTAAATTAAAATACAATATTTTTCACTATTCATTAAAAAATGAACTTTATCGGAAAAATTCCAAAAAATTTCACAAAGTAAATTTTGATGTCCCCATTCTAAAGAAGGATTTTATTTGGTCAATTATATTGTATTAAAGTGACTAATACTAGATTTAAAAAGGATTCTCCATTAAAAGGCGGTAAATCGGCGTTTTAATGTAAATTATGCGTAAAATTAGATTCATTCATATATTAAGCCTATAACTTTTATTGGATAAATATAAATATATGTATAATCATATTATAGTAAGTTTTTTTAATTCCCTCTAATAAAATTGCTAGGAGTTAACTACCGTTAAAAATAATAATAATATATTATTATTGTGCAATGTAAGATTCCAAAGAAACCCGTTGTTGCGTATCGGGTACGCTATCGAACATAGAAACCCTTTTAAGATAAAATCAATATTTAATTCACAAATATTAATAAATATAAAAATCTCTTATTCTTCATTTACCTGGGATGTTACACTAATACCACCTTACCATGTCTTAGTCATACTATATTCAATTATAAATACTCATCCATTCTTAAATTTTTCCATCTTCATGGTCGAGTCTATGTTGTATTCCTTCAGTTAAGAAGAAACACAACATGATTTCCACCACAAGATATAAACTATTTAGACGAATTTGATATCCAAAAATTATCCAAGAAGAAAACAAAATTCTTTATCACTCATATTACCTATCTTCCCTTACATTGAAATTGATCTCTTGTTTGGATCATTCAACGCCTTGAGATATCCCTTATTAAAGAATAAAAATCAGTATACCCATGATTAAATTAAAGAAAATTAATTTAATCCTAATTATTTAGGATTTATACCTCAAATAAAATAATATAAAGAGATAATTCACTTAGAAACTAACTCAAAAAATGAATAACATCCTATATAATTTGAGAATTTAGGTAAACTAATCAAAGAGGCAATCCAGTTTTAATCTATCAAGATGGTGATTATTCTATTGTGATAGTTGGTAAGGAATAAATCATGGGTTAGTAAAATAAATCATGGTCATTTGTAGCATCCAAAACTAATCTATAGTTATTTGAAGAGACTATCCATGAAACAAATACATTTACAAAGTATTAGGCAGTGGTCTCATTAATAGTTATGGTAAAAAATACATCATGAATAAGCATAATTAAATACAAATAATAGAGTGAAAAATTTCACATGATGGTGATAAATAAATGGATTATGTTCATTATAAAAAATTATACGTTTGGTTAAGGTAGGATAATTAAATTATCCAAAATAGATAGCTATAATTAATTCCTAGGGGATGAATAAAAATGAATCAATCCAAATGAAATCCTAGAAATATTAAGCATCCCCTGTGTAAATAAAATCCACTATAAAAAAAATTCACATTTATTTATCATTCTAATTAATCATAAAATTGATAAATCATTTTTTTCATTTTAATTTTTTTTTAATTAAAACATATAAAGGAAATTTAATTTACAATCATTGTGAATTAAAAATCCTTATATCTACATCTTGTAAACTAAATTCATAAACATATAAACATGATATACCTGTAACACTAACCAATTAATTTTTTTTAACCATGTTGATCATCGTAAACAAATCTGTGTAGGGAAATAAATATTACTAGAAAATCTATGGATTGAATATGTTCATGTTATGTATCAAAGTTATTAACTTCTTATTAATTTATTTACCTCTAATACTAAATACTTAAATTATTATAATTAATTATAATTCTAAAAAATGTAAACAAAATAGCCCTACCACTATATAAATATGCTAAACTACTAAGATTAACCAAACATGGTATTTAAAAATATCTCACCAACACCATAACAACATCAATAGGTAGAGAAATATTTTTCCTTCAGTAAGAAAATAGAGAATGCCTCAAATATACTCAAAACCTGAATATCACTTATATTTGAATTTTTTAATGTATGAAGTATAAAAAATATTACTATATAATGTTAAAAAATAAAAACTCACCCACCAAATTACCTTATTGGTTTGGATCTAAGTGATTATTCACAAAAAAAATAAAAAATAGTCACAAACAACACTTCAATATATGAAATTAATCAGAAAGAATATATTCTATGATTTAAATTCCATAGGAACAAGGAATAAGTGTGTATTTAAAAACAATATTTACTTAATGGAATAGAACTACCCAATCTAATGTTATAGGATATTAAACACTGAACCTTACTCCTAAAACCATTAACTCATACTCAGTATATATAATGCATCTCATGACTATTGAAATTAAACAATGATCTTAAGATAACTACTACAGACAAAATAAAATATCATCTTGATCAAGATACCCAATAAAACAAGGTCCCTAAAGATGGGTACCTCTCTAATTTCATTAAAAAGTAACTTATAATTAAATTATGTTTTTTAATCATCACCATACCTCTGCACATGATCCCATTGTAAATTAACTATATAATAAATCAATCACATCCATATTTTTTGTAATTTATTGAGAAAATATTTCTCTTAGTAAATATTTGATACAACTATAAAAAAACTTATTCTATAGGCATGTTAAATAGGATCTGAAGTAAATTGATGTAATCAAAATTGGTCTCCACCAAATGAGACTATATACAACAGTCCATTGAATTGTAATCAATGTAACATCACTCTTAAAATGGATAGGTTTCCCACACTACATTCAACTCACATATAAAAATCTAGATGGAATTTTATTATATTCACTATTATATTTTTTACCGAATTCCCTATGATATATTATTTTTCTAATATAAGACTAACCCTATTAAAATTCATTTAATTACTCTATTACAAATCCTATAACAATATGGTGAACTTTAATTATTCTATTGTGATGGGAACCATTCCATATATCTTTTAATCAAAGATATTATGGTATGAACTACCTACAAAGTTAAATAAAAGTATAATTAAGTCCTTATCCTCTATATTAATTTTAATTTTAGTCATGTCAAGTATGATTTTATTGAAATCATCATTACATGCCTGATTTATAATAATGAGATAAATTTCAAATGTGTAGTGTATTAATTTGTCGTATATTTAATTAATTAATTACCTTTTCAAGTATTTTGTTCTTTTATGAGCCAAATAGATACAATTTTGGGTTCATTCGTGTGTTTATGTAGCATGTTTTTATAAAAAAGTAAAAAATAAGGCTATGTGCCTTTTATAAAGTATTTTAGGGGTATTAAAGTATAACATAAACAAGTTTCCATTAGTATAAAATATTCACACATTATTCTTGGGGAAACATATACCATTAACCTGATTTTGATGAATTAAAAGGGAACATATCATAATATTTCACTGCTTAAAATGACTTTTGACATAATTTTTTAAAAAATTAGACATAAAAAATGTTTAAAAGTTTTTAGGTAATTTATCGATATACTATTTTACTAGAGGTGGATCTAAAATGGACTTATGGTACACAATTTATGGTCATCAGAAGTTTCACCTATCTAATACAACTCCAATTTTTGACGCCCTTACCTTTTTATCTGTAAATCCATTTGTGATCAACAACCAATATAATCCAATACTTGGAAAACAAAATTTTCTTTTATTCTTATTTTCTATTTTTTGTCATATTTTACTAAAAACATAAATTTAAAGTATTTTTTATACTTCTGACATCGTTTATTAGTAGAAATTTATGTCAATTTTATTTTT
Organism: Viscum album; assembly: GCA_963277665.1. Taxonomy (NCBI): domain Eukaryota; kingdom Viridiplantae; phylum Streptophyta; class Magnoliopsida; order Santalales; family Viscaceae; genus Viscum; species Viscum album. Next base: position 2,041,704,640 of record OY728126.1, on the reverse strand, counting down.
TTAAATTTGATGTCAATTTTTTGGTGGAACTGATGTGAAAAGAAATTCCTTGATATTTTAACATTAGTTTCTTATAAAACTGATGTTAAAACCCTAATACTAAAAAAATCACATTAATTATATATTTAACTGATGTTAAATGTAATATTTCAAACATTACATATTTCAATTTTTTCACAATGTGCATTTCAGTTTCTAAAATCCCAATAAAATATTAATACACAACTGTAATGAATATTTTCATTTACAATATAAAAATACTCATTATCTACCTTTTACCACTTTTTACTTCATAGATCCAAATTATTGATGCTTATTCAATCAAAAATTTAAACATGGTATTTTTTATATTCACTTCTTTTAATTTTTTTTCATTCATCACTAAACTTCTTGATAATTTTTATTATAAGGATGAATTAATATTCTGATCAATTAATGAAGATAAAAATTATTCATGAGATTAACCATCCAAAGTGAAAAATTCCTTTTCAACCACTATTTTCATTCATACAAGATGTCCCCCCCTAAAAAGAGTAGAAATAAAAACAGACAATATATCTATTCAAAGGAAACTACCAAATGGATTGAAATTAGATCAAAGAATTAATTGTATATTTTATTTTTTTCATTCATTTTATATAACTTCTAGGTCATTTTTATCATATTTTCTTTGAAGTGGGTAATATATACTAAAACTTAGTTGATTCCAACTTCCGATAACTATTATATTTGACCTGTATGTTTGTTTTAGCTCCATGACTACTCAAATTGATGGGTATGAAAAAAAACTATGCTCTAATATTTATAGTTTCAATGTTTTAATATCATTTTTTACTAAAAGTGGGGTGAAACATCTTTTTTTATTTATTTATATTCTATTTTTTGTAAAACTATCATGAAAAATTTTTTAACATGGGTTTTTATCAAAAACCGACATTAAAAACATTTTGAATTAATTTTTTTTGTCAGTTTTACTATAAATTATTTCAAAATTATACCATTTTTCAACTAAAAATAATTTTATAAAAAACATTCCTTGAATGTCCCACTTTTAACATTGGTGGTAATAAAAAATGTCAAATACCAATGTTAAATACAAAAAAAAAATGTAAAAACACATTTTTCTACTAGTAACAATATTAGAAGGATTCATCTTTCCAGATTATGTATAATAGAGATATAGACCCCTAATCTAGATAATCATTCTCTAAATGAGCAGTATAGACACCCAGAAGTCACCAAGGAGACTCTAGAATCAAAAAATAAATACATCATATGTTAAAAAAATAGCCAAAATTTAAAATCCCACATATGTATAAAAAGGTCTCAAAACTTATCAATAACACCATCAATAATATAGAACCCAAAACATCACATGATTCAATCTTCACGTGAACATATGTCACCTCCTTCCTAAACCATTGGTATGAAACACAAGTAAGGTTATCCATCCTCTATATGAAGCCATTACCATAACCTATACCCTAAAAAACCATGGTTATAAACACCCAATGAAAAAAAGTCGGTTGTGAACACAAATTCTTAGTAGGATACTGTTATGGAATCAATACAATGTATAACTTCATTAATACATTTGTTTTCTTTTAAAATCAAAATCGAAATCACATCTTAAAATCCTTTTCCATTTTCAAATCAACCTTTTTTTCTTTTCAAAATAATACAATCCCTTTCATAATAATTCCATAATTAATAAAATATTGTAATATGAAATATTATATTTTAAATTTCATAAAGAAATAAATAAATTGTTTTCAAGCATCAATTTTTATAACTGGAACTATTATAAAGATAATAATGTAGAAATATCATACACATAATGTCATATCAAATAATGTAAGTGGTAAATAAATGAAATGGGGGCATACCCAATCAAACTACTAATAATATCAGAGGGACATTAGATAGAATATGTGAATCATATAGTCTAGGATCCTTGGTCCCCTAGACAGGCAACCCATAGTCACTAGGAAATTAAGAAATCCTCCCCTAGTGATAGCTAAATTTTATTGGGCTATTATATTTTATCCTTATCCCATAACCTAATTAATCCCAAGTGTCCCATTACATCATCATTATCTTCAAGGAAAACAAAAAAAATGTCCCAAAATCAATTTCCATTGAGTATTAAAAAAATACAAGTGTCATTAAATAACCAAGGAATAATAAATTTAATATCCATGCCCACATATGTGTAAAACTTATATATAGAATTAAACACTAGTTTTCATGCTTGAAAACCATTTCTATTATTAAAAATTTTATATTGAAATTAGATAAATAAACAACTTTTCTCAAACAGCTTCTATAAAAAGTCCCCTTTTTGAGAGAATAAGATACCCTAAAAGATCAATTAAATTTTAAACAAAAAAAATCATAATAAAAAAATAAAGCATATGTTAACATAAGGATTTTTAAGGGTTAGGCCATAGTATAGATAAACCAACCATGGAAATGATAAAATGTAATTTCATATTCATTTTTTATGATGGGAGAGAGAGAGATCAGATCCCAGTGAACCTATATCCATAGAAACCAATTTTAATTCTCCATGACCCCTCTAGATCTAGAAATATTGTCAAAATTAACATGAAATTCATGGATAAGGAAATGAGAAACCCAATTAGAAGTATAGAACTTATCAGATTACAAGTAACATAAAACCAATCCTATGATCCAAACAATGATTCTCCAAATCAGGGGTGGAGAACCAAAAAAGTCACCTAGAAATCATTAGAATAATAATAAATCATATTAGGGTCATAAGGGTTAGATAAGGTGGATTAAAAGATTAATTTATGTGAATATTACAACTTCCCAGATACTAATCTACATCTCCAACAATTTCATCAACTAGAATGGGTGTGTCGACTGAATTACCAAACCCATTTGAAACCCATTAGCTGGACAATAGAATCCCAGTGGCTAGCTAGTTGCTGTATCTATAATTCCTTCAACAATAAACATCCCATTATTGGTTTAGTGGCACTTTCAGTCATATAAGTGTTTTTTCCAACCACACCACATAGTTAGTGTCTTGATTCTACTACAACAAATCCAAAACACATCCTTTAACTTTCAAGCAACCCAAAAATTCAAAATGAAAAAATATTAAAGGGATCCATGCATGGTTATGTACTCTATGTTTCTAATATTCATTTCCCAAAAAAATCATAAATTTTCACTTTCGGTCATGATATTTATATTCATGTATTAAATTATTAGAATTTAAAATATATAAATCATAATACATGGGTAATAAGGATCAAAAAAGTTTTACTTTGTAAGAAAAATATTTATAGTATCAATAAATTAAAAATATATATATATAATCCAAGTTAAATATTTGAGAGAAAATTTCATGTCACTATAATAACTCTTAATATATTTGTGTCTTATAAAAAATATCTACTCATCAATGGGGAAGACTCACCCACTAAAATTATTTAGATGCATTAAAATTGAATTTACATGGATTTAGAGAACTAAAATATTTAACTAGATATACTGAGTCCTCTTTACATGTCTTAGTCATACCATATTAAATATAAATACTCCACCATTCTTAAATATAGTGAAATTAATGGTCATGTCCTTATTTTCTTCATTAGGTTCTGTAGAAAAAAATAATGACATATAATTCAAGATATAATGGATTTGGACCAATTTTATAACTAGAACCCAACCAATAAACCCTAAAATTCATTATTTATCATATTACATGTATTTTATTACACTAATATAGATAAATAGTTGTGATCACTCAACCCTAAATATCTCTCTTAGTAAGGAATTAAAATATATATCTCATTGATTTAATTAGATAAAATTATTATAAACCCTATTAATTGGGGTATATTCCTAATGTAAAAAACAAGAACAAAGAAATCACACAAGAACTAACTCAAAATTGAATAACTTCTTCTATGAGTTGAGAATGTTGGGAATTTAATTAAAGAGTCAATCTATTAATTGGGTTTTCAAGGTGCTATTTAGTCCATTACATCGGTGTCTATGGAAAAAACAATGGTTAATCAAATGAATAGATATAAATTGTAGCCTCTCAAACTAATCTAGATTAAATCAAAGATACCATTCGAGCAACACATGCGTCGACCAAGAATTAGGCAGTGGTGTCATACACAAATCTGGGAAAAAACAGTATGATGAAACATGTTATTGAAAACATGATAGAGTGACCAAATATAAATTATGGTAATAAATAAATGTATTTTTTAATTATAAGAAATGTATATGGATCGGTTAAGGTTGGATAATTAAATTTTCCAAAATAAATAGTTATAATAAATTCCCATAGCATGACCTATAATGAGGCAACCCAAATGAAAACATAGAAATATCAAGCATCAAAAGTATAAATAAAAACCTTTATAAAAAATAAATTAATATTTATTTATCTTCTGAATTAATAATAAAATCCATAAAACATTTTTTATGTTAAACTCATTTTTTCAATAAAACATTCAAAAGAAATTTAATTTAAAATCATTGTGATTTTAAAATACATAAATATACATCTTGTAAATTAAATTCACAAACATATTAACATGATATGAATAAAAACATTCCAATTAACTTATTTAACCATGATTAAAAACCTCAATAAATAAATGTATGACAATAAATATTCCTATTCAAACGATTGATTGAATATGTTCATGGCATGTATCAATGTGATACAATCCTTCTAAAATCATGTACCTCTAATACTAACTACTAATATTTTAAGAAATAATTATCATCCAAAAAAATGTCTAAATATAACCCTAAAACCATACAAAAATTCTATCCAATTATGTTCATTCCAACATGGTATTCAAAATATATCTCCAACACCATAGAAACATCAATAAGTAGAGAAATATTCATCCTTCAGTGAAAAACATGGAAAAATATCTAAAAAAATCGAGACATGAATATCACTTGTATATGAAGGTTTAAATGTAACAAGTAACATCAAAAGTAACCATATAATGTATAAATGAAAACTAACACCCCAAAAAAATATAATGGTATGGCTCTGAGTGAGTAGTCGCAAAACCAACATAAAAAACAAGCGTATACAATGCCCCCATCAATGAAAATAATTAGAACAAAAATTTTATATGATTTAAATTCCATATTAATTAATAATAAATATGTATCTAAAAATAATATTTAACTAATGGAATAAAAATACCTAATCATATTCAATAGGATATTCAATATTAAACCTTATCCACTTAAAACCTCATTGCAACCCTTGTATGTGTAAGAACACAGATTTTCCTTTTAGGTATGTTTTCGTTTTTTAGGTGTTTTGATGAAAAGAGATGTTTCTAGAAATTTCTCATGTACATGTCTTGTACTCAGTTACTGTAGATAGTCATGTGATGACCATGTAATGGCCGAGCACACAACCGTGTGTGGTGACTTGGAGACTACCTAATGTGGGGGCTAGTTAAGATAAATACATGCCCGTGTTCATATAAAGTACACTCCATGTACTTTCTATTTATTTCATTAAATAGACTTGGGTCATGTCTAATTTACAGAAGTATCATCTTCTTCACCTTCTTCAACCAAGAGCATTCATAAAATGCCAATATTTCCTCGAGCCCTAGATCGAGCATCCGTTCTCCGAATTGACCATTTTTGATTGCGTTAGGATCGACACGATAATCTCTTCCTTATTATAGAACATCGTTTCTTGATTGCTCGTCCTTTATGATTTATCTTCAGTTAAGATTTGTAGATGTTTTTATAGATCAAACATGTTCTAAGTTGATCTAAGGGCCAATGCATCGGTATATGGATCGTACGACACTAAGGTAGGGGTTTTTTTGCCATTTCGTAGATAGTCTTTGAGTTATGTGTGAAAAAGTTCCCAATACCCTTTATCGGGGTATTATTTGTTTATAGTTTTAACCATGTTATTTCCTATTATGATTTATATGCTTGAGTAGAGATCAATTGATTGTGAATAGGGTTAATTGCTATGATTTGGAAGTTTTTTCTCATCCATGTTTTTTATGACTGTTTGGTCTTACGTATCCTGTTAGGATGCTTTCTTTCCTTTTCTAGTTTTGATGAGATGGAGTAAATTTTTTTATCTAACATGATTTTATGTTTTGGATTAGTTAGATAAGTAGTTATTGAGGTTTAATTTGGCTTCCATGTATCGTTTGTGCACGATTGACTTACACAAGGCCTGGAGAATCTGGTGTAGTAGAATATAGGGAGAATGGACTGTGAGGGCTTCTCCAGAGTGTCTGTTTTTACATTTACGATGCGAGACCATAAGGGGAATTCACATAAGTTCTAACTCAGAGTGTATGTAGTTCCTCAATGCAGTCCACAGGGGGAATGAAATGTTGAGTGCTTCCCCAACGCACCTTTTAGTTACCGAGATGAGACTATAGAGGGATTTGATGGTGAGTGCTTCCTTAGAGAGTCTATGCTAATGCTAAACTAGATGGGTTAGATTGTGTGTACTTCCCAGAGGGCTTCTTCTGTTTTTATGGTTAAACTATATGGTTTAGGGTCTGAGTACTTCCCATAGGGTTACTTGCTTTTGATTGTCTATTTTCTTGATATATGAAATTGAATGCATTGAAATCATGGTATTTTTTACTTTTGAGTAATTCCTTGATACTAATTTATTTTTATTATAGACTTCCATATATATTCAATTACTATTAGGCATAGATTATTGGGTGGTTTCCTACTAGGATTTAGTCTCACACCTTGTTTGGGCCATGCTTTCGGGCCCAAACAGATTATATTGTTGCTGGTATAGATAAGAGCAAGCGTCCTTCTAGTTCAAGTACTTGACTGCTTGGAATTGGAGAGCATGGGACCAAGCTCATGCTTGCGATGCTGAGGATTTGTTTCTTGTTTTTTTTTACATGGATTTTTTACTGTATTCCATCATTATGACTTGTTTGGATACTTTCTTAGACATATGTATCATGCATCATTTATACATGTGATCCAGTTATATATATCTACAGTCTTCAGTTGTTTACTATTGTATGTTACTAAAATTCTTCTGCTATTTTTATATGTTTTACTTCTGTTATGTTACTCTTCCAATGAGGGAATAGTTTCCCAACTATCACACCCAAGGTCCTCACTTCTATCCTACAGACTCTAGCATTTGAGGGAATGCACTTGAGGCCATGTGACCAACAAATATATGGTGCCTCTGGGCGGCTTCCAGAACATGGATGCTACACTGTGGAATCAAAGGAATTATTTTCATATTGATTTATTTGTTGGAGCCTATATCCTGGGATAGGAATAAATAGGTACTTGTTAATAAGATGTGTCTGGGAGTAGCATACAAGTTTACAGGGAATATATAATCTAACTTGTTTATTGAATTTTTTATGGTTTATGCAATTTTAATATTGATTAGATTTCCCCAATGGGTGATTCACTTGTTTTGTGCTATTATCGAAGATATTATTCAGGTTCTATTTCTGTTTCAACCCTATGAGATGAGGGTATTCCATCTGAATCATCATGTAGGAACCTGATATAGATCACATGTCATGCATTCTTACCAGGTCTTCTAGGATGTATTAGTGATTTCATGTTGTTGTGGGTTATATTGTGCTTGATATTCATGTTGGTGTGATATATTACATGATTTAATACCTTCTATTTGATAGGGTATCGAATTGTGTCTATTTTTATTTGAATTAATACCAAACTTTTGTTTTTGAGGTGTTGTGGGCCCTCATGGACCCGAATTTGGTGGATCCATTCACTGTTATCTTTTTATACGACATGTATAAGATTCCAAGATTTGATTCTCGGGGATTATGGGCCCTCATGGATTGGAATTTGGAACTTTAATGTTGTTTACAATGTTTTTTGGGTTCCAGAGTAGTTTCTGAGGCTTACTATCCAAAAAAACCCAGAATACCTAGTGTGTAATATTGGACACACATGCTTTTTTTTCATAAGTTTGGGAAAGAACTATTTTTCTTATGTACATGTAGTGTAATTTATGTACACGTCATGTAGTCTCTAACCGTGTTACAGACTACCTAGACAAAAACATGGGGTTGGAAAATCTTGTAGAACATGATGTGTGCCGAATGTACATGTCGTGTGGTGTAGACCATGTGTCCCCCTATGTAACTAACAACACGGAGGGATAAATTTTAGCTTATACACGTCGTTTCATGTTTGAACATGCCGTGTAGCGTAACTTGAGTATCTATCCATGTAACATAAAACATGGGTTGGTGAAATCCTTTTGGTACACACTGTGTCTTGAAGAAACATGCCGTGTGGGGTTAGTCTTGTAACCATCAATGAAGTTAACAACATGGGTCATTGATGTTCGTCTGTTATACACTAAGTCTGAAAGAAACACATCATGTGGGGTAATCCGTGTAACCATCTATGTAGATAAAAACATAGGTTGGTGAAGTTTGTCTAGTACACGCCGTGTCTGGAAGTAACATGCCTTGTCATCTTGTTTTAAGAGAACTGTGTGGCTTAGTCATGTAGAAGAACTTGGATAGGGGAATTGGATTCAAGTAGACATTGTGTGTTTAGACAAAAAGTCGTGTGTATGGGGCGTTACACGACCTGGGTTGCAAAACATACACGCCCATGTGGAGGCTTAAGGGAATACACCGTGTAGGCATTATACACGCAGTGTATCCATGTTTTGAAAAACATGAATGCTTTCTTTATATTGTTCCCTTCATACACTTCTATGTTACAGTAATTGATAATTTTGATCTAATGTGTGCACTAGGACTTGCAGAGAAATGCAACTAGAGACATACTCCATTTTTCTGCCAGTTATATGGTAGTGATCAGACACAAGATATGAATGATCAGGGACTACCAGTAGATCATCCAATTATGCCAGTATTGGAACCTTCAATCATTTCGGACACAGGTGTTGATTCACAGTTCCGAGAGGGCTTTATGATGTTTATGCAGTCCTTCCAAGGAGTACTGAATCCCGCCTCTTCTATGGTAGAGTTGACATGGGATTTCCAGCAGCATCCTCCTCCCAACTTCACTAGGTAAGGAGGACCTCGGCATGCTGAGTCATGGTTTGAATCCATTTTTCTATCTTCGAGCATCTGTAGATGCCTCCCAAGAGGAAGCTGAAGCTCAGGAAGCGTATTCTTCAAGATTCCACCAAGAGAAGGGGGGATGTGATCACACAAGTGGGACACTAGCAGGTTATGGCTTCGGATGACTTCCAGCTTGATTTTTATGACTACTTCTATCTGGAGTCTTTGAGGGCCGATCGATCTCGACAGGTAATGAGTCTAGAGTAGGATACTATTTTAGTCATGGAGTACAGATCTCGTTTCACAGAGCTGTAGTGCTTCACACCTATTCTAGGAGGTGATGATTTATTTCTCGAAAGGAAGTCTGAGGATGGTCTTAGGCACGACATCCGATATTAGGTGAACATATTCAGGCTCACTTCCATCACTTATATAGTCAACCAGGCGCTGATCACAGAGCGAAATACGAGGTATTATAGTGTGGTGAGCTAGGGAAACTCAAAATTAGTAGTAGGTATCCCTCTTATTGATAGTAGGAAGCACTGCCGGGAGTCTACGCGCGGGAATCTGAGAAGTCGAGAAAACATTTCTGGCTGCCAGGTGGTGTGTTACCAGGGCGGGAAGAGCGGGAATATAAGACCACATTTCCCAAGTGTCCCAATGGAGTGCCGATAATGTGGAAAGATGGGAAATCTTGAGCTCTTATATTAGATAGTCTCCCCATAATATAGTGACAGGGGCTCTTCGATAAATCCTCGTTTGGTAGAAGCACCACCATTTTCTCACCAGTCGTGGAACTAGAGTTCTTCCTGTTGTTCAAGAAGAGGTGGAGGACATGGTATTGGTAGAAAGTCACCAGGATTTCAGAAACAATAGGGTGGATCAGCTCAGAGTGGTTAGGTAAGGTCATAGGGTCTTGGTGCATGTCAAGCTTTTGCAGTGGAGCAGACCCAGCTGAAGCAGGATCTCAGACCCTCTACAGTTCGAGGTATGATTCTAGTTGCCTCAGTTTTAGATTCTCATCTTTTCAATACAGGTGATTCCCATAGCATTATATCTATTTCTATTGTGGAGAGACTTGGGATCTGTATCTTTACTTTTTGTTGATGTCTTTACATTGGACACACTGTTGGGTACAAGAACGACTAGTGTACGTCAGTGCAAAGAGTTCCCTCTTGAGGTTTGTTGGTGTCACTTTTTATTTGACCTTTATGTCCTAGAGATGATAGGATATGATGTCATTATAGGAATGGATTGGTTAGTTTCCTTCCAGGATGTTTTCAATTTCTATCGTTGTATGGTGAGTTTCACATCACCAGAGGGTCGAATGTTTTTTCATAAGGGTGAATGGGATGACCAGGTGAGTAGAGAGGGACCCAAGCATCATGGGTTGGGGGGAGTTAAAACCAATATTACTAGTCTATATCTGGATGAAAAGGGGACTTTACAGATGGAATTTCCTCTAGTAGTGGATATTTTCAGGGATGTCTTTCCAGAGGACATTTCACGTTTTTATTTAATTCCAGAGGTGAAATATTCTATTGAGCTCATGTTAGGAGCGGCATCGGTGTCCATTCCACCTTATTGGATGGATATATTAAGCTTACAAGAGCTCAAGTATCATTTGGAGCAGTTTTAGGCTAAGGGGTTTTTCTGACCCAGTACATCTCTTTCGGGATTGCCTATCCTGTTTGCAAAGAAGTCGGACGATACCCTCAGACTTGGCATGGATTATCGGATGTTGAACCAATTGATGGTCAAGAAACTATATACCTTACAAAGGATTAATGATCTCTTTGATCATATTCAAGGATACCAGGTGTTCTTGAAGATTGAATTGAGATCATATTACCATCGGTTGCTCGTTAGACCATCTGATATACCTCTTACATCCTTCCAGATAAGGTATGGTCTATACAAGTATGTGGTTATGCCATTCTGTCTCACGAATTCACATGTCGTCTTCCTGGCTCTGATTAACCAATTGATCCATCCATACTTGAATTCTTTCTTTTTTTGTCTTCATGGATGATATATTGGTGTAACCTCACACATGACACAACCATGTCACACATCTTAAGATCGTCTTGAGTACACTAAGAGAGCACCAATTTTATGCTAATCTCTCAAAATGAAACTTTTGGAAGGACCAAATTAACTTCATGGGACAAGTTATCTCAGATAAAAGAGTATCAGTAGACCCAGAGAAACTGAGAGAAGTAATTTCCATGGAGCAGCTGGAGAACTTTTATGATGTACTATGTTTTCTAGGGCTGGCTGGTTAGTACAAATGTTTCATACATAACTTTTTATGCTTAGCAGTGCCATTAACGGGCCCCACTAGGAAGGGTGCTAAGTACTTGTGGTCAGATTCTTATGAGACATCCTTTTAGAAGCTGAAAGGGAGGTGGACATCAGCACCAATACTAGTATTTCCATATCTCGGCAAGAGCTATATTTTTATTACAGTGATGCATCAGGTATCATAATTGTATCTCTTCTTATGCAGGGGGAACGAGTCATTGCTTACGGGTCTCAATAGTTGAGGCCACATGAGAGGAATTACGAGATGCACAATCTCGACCTGGCCGCATTTGTTCACGCTTTACGTTTTTGGAGACACTACCTATTGGGAGATCATTTTGTGGTTTTCACCAACCTCAAAAGTCTCAGGTATATCATCACTCAGCATGACCTAAATTTGTGACAGGGATGGTGGGTTGAGTATCTTCAGTCTTTTGACATTGAGATTGCCTACACACTTGGGAAAGGAAATGCAGTTGCTGATTCTTTGAGCAGGAGGACTCAGATATAGGTAGTTTATGAGGCTAGTAGTGCTTAGTATCTTATGTATATGTTCTCTGAGATGCATTTGGAGGTGCACGAAAGACAGGGGTAGATGTTTCATTCTTCTGTATTTGTTACCTGTACTCTACTAGATCGAGTGCGTGGGAGGCAACTATCATATTCTAAAGGCCTAGTCCTACGAGAATGTGTGATAGGAGAGAACCCCATTTCTGGATGGACCATCGGCAAGGATGACATCTTATGTTTTCAGGGGCGTGTGTGGGTGTCCGCAGACATACAAAAGGATGTGAAGCGGGATATTCATTCCACAGTTTGGGAAGTTCATCCTGGTTTCACCAAGATGTATCATGATCTACACCATTAGTATTAGAGGCCACGTATGAAGAGATATGTTGCTCGTTTCATCATGCGGTGTTCCACCTATAGGTAGGTAACGACAGAGCATCAACGACTAGAAGGGAATTTGCGGCAGTTACCCATTACCAATTGGAAATGGAACGATGTCATGATAGACTTAGTGACAGGGTTTCCGAAGTCTCCTTGAGGGAATGATGCAATTTGGGTTTTCATTGACAGAATCGCGAAGGCTTATCAATTTTTTCCAATTAAGGATACCTTCAGTGTTGAAGATATGGGAATGTTGTATATCCAAGAGATTGTACGTCTACATGGGTTTCCACACTCCATTGTTTTAGACAGGGATGCCTGTTTTACTTAAAGTTCATGGTAGGGACTTCATAGGGTGTGGGTTAGACATGTACTTTTGAGTACAACATACCATCCCTAGACATATGGCCAGTCCGAGCGTATGATCCAGGTGCTTGAGGACATGTTCCGAGCATGCACCCTGGATTTTACATGTTCGTGGGAGAAGAACATATCTATTGTGGAGTTTTCCTACAATAATAGTTTTCAAGAAACTATTAAGATGGCACCTTATGAGTCTTTGTTCAGTAGGCCATGTTGTTCACCCTTATAATGGCTTGAGGTAGGAGAGGCAACTATGTTGGGACCTCATCTTTTCACAGAGACCACAGAGTAGATAGAGTTTATTCGAAAGAGGATGGCTACTGCACAGTCTGGATAGAAGTCTTATACTGATCGACAGAGATGACCTCTCGAGTTCGAGGTTGGAGAACAGGTTTTCCTACATGTCACACCGTGGATGGGACACAAGAAGATTAGGAGGTAGGTTAAGATATCACCATGGTACGTCAGGCCGTTTGAGGTGTTGGAGAGAGTTGGGTCTGTTTCCTATCAGTTGCAGTTACCTCAGAGGTATCGGGATATGCACAATGTCTTCCATGTTTCTCATCGTCTACGTTACTTCTACGACTCGTCTCATGCTTTTCAACCTGAGGAGGATGAGTTAGAGATAAACGCCTCATTCAACAAGCATCCTATCCAGACTGTTGATTGAAGTGTGATGGTTATCTGTGGCCGGTCTGTTCTTTTGGTACGAGTGCTATTGCATCACTAGAAAATACAATATGACACCTGGGAGAGGGATATCGATGTACGATTGTAGTGGCTGGTGATTTTTTAGGAGTATTCTTCTACCCCGCCTTACTAGGGAAATTCGGGAATGAATTTCATTAAGGGGGTAGTTTGTAAGAACGCAGATCTTCATTTTAGGCATGTTTTCTTTTTTCTGGTGTTTTTGATGAAAGAGGATTTTCTGAAAATTTATTAAGTACATGCTGTGTACTTTACGAGTACACCCTGCGTACTCGGTTATAGAGTGTAGCCGTGTGCTGGTCATGTAACGGCCGAGCACGCAGTTGTGTGTGGTGACCTTGAGACTACCTAATAAGAGTGGTGGTTAAGGAATGTACATACCATGTACTTTATTTTTATTTCATAAAATAGATTGGGGTTGCGTCTAATTGGATGAATTATCTTCTTCTTCACCTTCTTCGACCGAGAGAATCTGTACGACAATGATCATTCCATGAGCCCCCGGTTGAGCTTCTGTTCTCTAATTTGACCACCGTTGATTGCGTTGGGATCGCCACGGTAAGCCCTTACTTAATCTATTTCTTCATTTCTTGATTCCTACTCATTCAAGAGTAATCTTCGATTAAGATTTTTAGATGTTTTTGTAGATCTATCACATTCTAGGTTGATCCAAGGGTTGATGCCAGAGTATATCGATCATACGTTTCTGAGGTAATTGGTTTGTGCCATTTCGTAGATAGTCTTTGAGTTATATGTGAAAAAGTGCCCAATACGCTTGATTGGGGTGTTGCGTGTTTACAGTTTTAACCCTATTATTGTATAATATGATTTATAAGCTTCAGTAGAGGTAAATTGAATGTGAATAGGGTTAATTTCTTTTCATTGGAAGTGTTTTATGATGCATGTTTCGTTTATGACCATTTGGTCTCATTTATCCTCTTAGGATGCTTTCCTTGCTTTCCTAGTGCTAATAGGATAGAGAATATGTATTTATCTAACATGTTGTTGTGTTGTATACTGTTTATCCATGTAGTTCTTGAGGTTTAAATTTCCAATGATGTATCGTTTGTGATCGATTGACTTACACAGGGTCACGAGAACCTGGTGTAGAAAACCATAGGGAGAATGGACGTTGAGGGATTTTCTAGAGTGTCTGTTTTTACTATTACAATGTGATAATAAAGGGGGAATTGATATAAGTGCTTCCTCAGAGTGTCTTTAGTTCCTCTACATGGGAAAAAGGGTAAATGAGACATTGAGTACTTCCCTAAAGCGCCTTTTAGTTACTGGTAGAGACTATAGGGGGAATTGATGGAGAGTGCTTCCACAAATAGTCTATGATATAGATGAACCAGAGGGGTCTGACGTTGTGTACTTCCTAGAGGGTTGCTTCTGTTTGTTTGGTTGAACCAAAGGGTTTAGGCTGTGATTACTTCCCAGAGGGTTACTTTCTTTTGTTTAACTATTTTCTTGATATATGAAATTGAATGTAATGAAACTGTTGGATTGTTTACTTTGTGGTACTTCCTTGTTACTACATCATTTTGATTATAGTCTTCCATATATATTCTCTAACAATAAGGCATTGATCTTTAGGTGGTTTCCTAATTTGATTTAGTCTCAAACCATGTATGTTCACGCTTTTGGGCCCAAACCGATTATATTACTACGGGTAAGATAAGGGGAAGCTCCCATTCAATTTCAGGTACTTGACTTCTTGGAGTTGGAAAGCATGTGACTAAGCTGAGGTTTGCGTTGGTGAGGATCTGTATCTTGTTTTTCTTTTGTACTTGGATTCTATACTATATTCCAGAATTGGTATTTGTTTGGATGCTTTCCTAGACATATTTATCGTGTATCATTTATACATGTTCTCCAGTTATTTATATCTACATTATTTCATTGTTTACTATTGTATGTTATTACTCTCCTTCTTCTATTGTTAGCTATTTTACTTCTATTGTGTTACTCTTCCAATGAAGGCATAGTTTCCCCACTATCATACCCATGGACCTCGCTACTAGTCAGTAACCTCTAGAAATCGGGGAAATGTGCTTTAGGCTATGTGACCAAACGAGTACGGGGTGCCACTGGGTGGCTCTCGGAACTGGGATGTTACAGTATGTAGGGAACTTCTCATGACTATGATAATTAAACAATTATTTTATGAAAACAACTAGTGACTCAATAAAATATAATCTTGATATAGAAATAAAATTACAACATGTATATAAATCTAGGTACCTCTTTGATGTCATAAAGAGTTCCTTGTAATATCCTCATGTGTTTAATCATCACCATACATTTAAACATGACCCCAATATACTTTAACTATATAATTAATCTCTTAAATAACACTTATAGTCAATTATTGAGAAATATATCGCATAAGAAATACTTAAAACACTACGAATTCATAGAAAATTTAATTCTATTAGAATATTAAAAAATATATGAAGTAAATCGATGTAATCACAAGTTTTCTCTACTAAATTAGACTATATACAACAATACTTTTAATTTTTATTTATGGATAGTCACTCTTAAAATGGATATATTTCCCACAAGGGTTGTATTTCTCATATAAAAAATCGAGATGGAATTTTATTATTTTCAGTACTACTAATTTTGGATCAATATATATGATATATTATACACCTTAAACTAATATTATCCTATTAAACATCCACTACATTCATAGATTGAAAATACTAAAACAATACTGTGTACTTAACTTCTTCTATTGTAATGGAATCCATTCCAAGTATCATTTTATCCCAAATATTATATTAAGACCTACGTAATGGTAAAATAATAATAACTATGTCTGCATCCTCAATATAAATAATAATATTATTCAAGTCATGTAATATTTTATTGAAATCATCATTATGTGCCTAATTTATAGTGTTGAGCTACATTCCAAATATATAGAGTATTCCTTTATTGAAAAGTCCTTTATTTAATTACTTTTTTAAGGGTGGAGTTTTAGTATGATACAAATATATACTATTTTGGGTTAATACATGACTATATATAGAATATTTTCAAATAAAGGTAACAGAAGAAGTCTACAACCCATTTCTAGAGTATCAAAGGGGGTATCAAAGTATAACCCAAAAGGTTTCCATCAATATAAAACATTATCATCTTATTATTGGGACCACCTTTAGAATTTAAATGATTAATATTACTTTAAAAGGAAACAAATATTAATATTTCATAGGTTAAAATCATTTTCACCTTTAAATTTTCTGATTTTGAATTTTGGAATCTCCATCACAATATCTAATTTGGAATTTCCACTTGTTGTTGTGGGCGATGTTGTTTGACATTGAATAAAATCAATATTCAATAGAATGAGAATATTGATATTAAATATGGTTCCCAAAATTCCCAAACGAAAAATATCAAATTTTCTATTCAAAAAATTTTACTACAAAAACCAATAAATAGAAACAAAATTTGGAAAAATGTCCCCAAAATAAGAAAAAGAAAATGGTTCAAGAGTTAATATTAATTTCATGTTTAACAAATATATTAGGAATATGAAATATAATATATCCTGAAATAATATTATTTAAATTTTGATTTTTAAATAATTTAAAATTCTATAAATAGAATTCCTAAATTCATATATATACACTAAAATGTTCAAGTAATCGTGTTCTATATGAAAAATATATATAAATATTTCTATCAATATTATAATAATGATTTCCATTTAGTATAAAAATGAAAATTAAATCAATAATAACAATAAATTGTCATAAGAATAAATATATAATCTATTTTAAAATACGAATCAAAATATAATTGATTCCTGAAATAACTATTATAATAATGATCATTCAGTATAAAAAGTATATTAATTTATAAATATGGTATAAAATTAATATAAGGATTTCTATTCTTTGATTCAAGATGGATATAAATCCACAAAATAGAAGAATAAAACGTTATTAACTATAAAAAATATATATGTAATTCAGTGATAAGGAGATTTAATGAATACTACGAAAACTATGCCATGTTGAAGTTATTTTTACTCGAGAAACCTGGGGATAACCCATAACTAATTAAATCAACATACACTCTCATATTGGAAATAAACACACACATACATAACATAGATGAATAATATAATAATTTATATGTAATTGTAGAATATAAATAAAGATTATAATATATGAAAACCTCCTCACCAATGAGTTTTTATAATATATTTATGGATGGATACTCCTCCTTTACTAGATGTGGTAAATGTGGTGAGTGATTCCTAACTATCTCCATTAAGATAACAAGAATTTTTAGAGACTTATACACTAACAGAACAATCATAGATTGGTGTTTTAGACCATATAAAAGTTTATGTTAGGGTGCACTATGGTGTGGTGACGATCACTATGTCATGGTGTAGTATATTCCATTGATTTTGTTTGAGAAATAATACTCAACTTAAAAGAATTATTCCACTCATGATATTATAATTCAGTTAAAAACATCTTAAAATCTTTATTCATAGATTTTTAATGTCTATAATAATCATTTAATCATTAGAAGATTATTAAGGGATTTGAGATCTAGGTTACAAGAATTTTTTACATTTTATTTTTTATGAAATTTCTTACTAATATTGAAAAATGAATGAGTTAAAAAGAGGGTATTTTTATGGCTATATAAATAATATCAATCCATGTATGTGGCGTTCAATATCAATAATAAAATCTATTTATTTAAAACTCTTCCTTTCTATTTTTGTCTCTTATCATTTAACAAGAAGGTTATATTATATCATGGATAATGTATTATCCTTGAGAAATATTAAGATATCCATATAACACATGGATAACATAATAAAAAAGGACCTATTAGTTTCTCTGTAGTAATATTAATCTAGATCATGTGAAAATATTGTATGAATTTAATTAACCAGTATAAGGTATTTGATTTAATATTTTTTATATTATTCATTTCAAAATGTATAGATAGATATTGGATCATTTGGGTATAGATGAAGTTTATCTTCTACATTTAGGATGAGTTCCATCCCATCCAAACATATTAGTGCTAAGATATTGGATCTGTCAATGTTTTTTTAACATTAAAATATGAATAAAATCCAAATAAATTCTTCCATACACCATGACATATAAAAATTGATAATATATTTTTAGCTATTCAAATCAACGGACCATGTTATAACGGTTATGTAAGAAGATCATCATGGTTCACATTTTTCTAGACCATGGTATAGTCACAGTAAACTGATCATTTTTAGGCATTGATAAAAAATCACAAAAATAGATAGTCAAATCAAAATTACCAATGTCTTGGATATCCAATAATGGTGGCATAGTGACCATCACCACAAGGAATACCCATGAAATAGTTCTATTCTATTTTGTATTTATGAAGTCCTTCCAAAAATACCACGGTAGCATGAAATTCCTATGACATACAAAATAGTTTCTCCAAAATGGATTGTAAAACCCTAAGATTTTATGATAAGTATTCTTTTTAATTTATTTGATATCATGTGTTTTATACTACAACAAGATTATCTTGTTCTATACGCAACACAATATTAGCTCACATTATACGCACCACTATTCAAGATTGTGTTACACACAATTTCATGTTCGTTTGATAATAGTCATTCTACGCAACATTGAGTGTATATATATATATTCAATGTATAAATGAAAAATGGTAGGATTACGTTATAATGAAACAACAAAAGTGTCTTTTAGAACACACAACACTAGCTTGGCTTGCATTACACGCAATCACGACCTTCCTCGATAGCGTGTATAGGACGCAATACCAGGTTTCACTAAACCACGATATATTATTATAATATTATAAACTAGCCGTTATGAATATTATTAATTGAATTTGGAATTTTATAACATTATAATTCATCTTACTCATTTTCTACAATGATGTATGAAAACAAAATCAGTTTTTCGGATAAAAGAAGTATTTTAAAAAAAATTGCAGTTTAACCGCCTTTTGATGGCACAACCATTTTAAATCTAGTTTTTGAACTATTTATAAGTTCAATTTGACAAAATAATATTATTCTTTGGAATAAGGATATAAAAATTTACTTTGGGCAAATTTTTCATATTATACTGGTAACATTCATATTTTGATGAATAGTAAAAATGCGCTATATCTTAATTAAAAAAAAAGTTTTTTCATCGAAATAATTTATATGGTTAAATTATAATATTGATTGGTTTTAAATTATAAATAGAATATATATTTTTCCTTTTAATATAATTTATGTCATTAGCATTAATTTTACATCGAATTCATGGGTAAAAACATTTCAATCTTTGACAATGATTAAATTTTTTAAACTCGTTTTCTTAACCACATGATTAATTTTAAATTAATTACTGCAACTTCTGTGTTTAGAATTTTGAAAAATGGATTCCATATTTGGAATCAGTGGGTCCAAATTATGTTAATAGGTTACTTTTAATTTTTTTTGGTGTTATGAATAGTAACTACGATAATTTTTATTTAATGCAGTTAAAGGTAAATAGGGTAATTCAAGATTAAAATAATATTATAATAATTACAAATTACCATAATACTTGTACAAATGAAAGTAGGTTTAATGCGTATGTACGACTTACCGTCTCCATGAACGGTGCATTTCATTTCTAACCTCCATATGTTATGTACTATTATAAATACATGTATATGATGGATATATAATGAATATATATGATATATAAATCTTGATTTACATTCATGATGTAATTAAATCATGATATAGGTAATAATAACATCAAGAACAACAAGTCCAAACATGTACGATAAATAAGATGATTTTACCCAAAAGGTTGCTTTAACATGGGATTTACAAAAGAAAGTGTAATATAAAGTCATAAGTAAACCATATATGATATCATAACAATGAATATGATTCTTTAATAAGTCTATGACATTATTTAAATCATTATACAGGAGTTTTGTATACGTACGAAGCATATCAAACCTAAGGTAAGGGATAACTTTTCCAATCTCGTTTTTTTTTTCGAGATTGTTTATTCGTAAGTATTTACTGGGGTTATATTTATCATCCACGTCCATGTTTTCTAAAAATGAGTTCATGTATGTTTAAATTCATCTTTATCCATTTTTACTTTTACTATATGGTATGTAAAGAATCTTTTTTTACAAGGTACTCTTTGACTTTTCCGGCAAAAGTATGAGAAGGATGTTTTTTAACTTATATGTCATGATAGAATTTTTACGATTTTATAAAACCATACTTTCATGAAGCTTCCTCCAAAATATTTCTTGAATATTTTCATCAAAATTATTTTCATTTAAAATTTCATGATATTTTGTGAAAAAAAATGATTTTGAAGAACATAGGATATTTTCCTCAAGAATTCATTTCAAGTGTTTTATCAAATACTTTTTTCCATCTAATATGACATTATTTCAAATTTGTATGTTAAAAGTATAATGTCTCTATGATTTAAATGGTTTCACATTCCATATTATGAAATGATATCCATTTGTTTTATATGGATTATGATATTATGAAATGATGTTTATGAAAACCATTTTAATCTTTGAGTATATGATTTTTATTTATGTTGTGGCACAAGTAAGAATGATTACATTATGAGATGGTTGGGACCTATATCTCCTTCCAATTCATTGCGTAATGATTTATATCTCATGAGATAAACATGGATAGAATGGAAAGTAAATCTGGTTCAGTAATACAAGGCTGGAACGACTAGTAAACCCAGTTCAGTAAGGGACTTTGTCCACTAAGATGGTCTTGGCAGAAATTCCTTGGCTACTATGGAAATCATATAATGTACTTAATTTTTGCCCACAATTACATGTTTTATTCCCTTTCTATTTTATCATGATTAATGCTTTATGATCTATGCCTTACGTACTTCCATTTTTTATGTCAATGCTCAAGATTTTAATTTTTAAACATTATGTTCATGTTTTTACGTTCAAATGTATATGATTTGTTTTATTTTATCCATGGTTACCCTTACTGAGCATTTGAGATCACCCTTTATATGTTTTCCTTTCCCCAATATATAAAGAAAGGTTTTAGTAAGAAAACAAAAGGGGAAGATCTTTATGGGAGATGTTGAATATCTTTCACCATAATTAGAAGATTTTTTTTTCTGAGTTTCCAAAGACACTAAACTATTACGGTACTTTTGTGTCTATTTTTGTTATGTATTATGTATTCCACAAAAGTAATGTAAAGTCCATGTACGTCAAGCTTCGTGTCTCTACAGTTGGTATCAGAGGAAAGGTTTAGTTAACCTTTGGAAACTAGGATGCGAAAACATTAGTGAGATCCCTAGAGATATTTCTACTGTATTTTTAGGGATGTCCCTAAGGTTAAGTATAAGTATAGGTTATAGTCCTAGAATTATGGTAACGATATTAGAATTAAACCTACGATGTTAGAGGTTGAATGTACTCCCCCTTGATTATGTTATTTTCCTTGTATGAATTTTTCCTCTCACATAATTCTTTTTGTGTTTTATTCAATGGAGGGAACCAGAAGGAATTCGGTTAACATTAAATCCAATGGACAAATTTGTGACTATGAGAAATGAAATTGCGTAATGCCTAGAGAGAAATATATTATGATTATGTCGAATCAATCATCGTGATATATGATTAATAAGTTTAAATTTAGTGGTATTCCTAATTCATCAAATAGGAGGAAGATAGACTTTTATGCATGTTTACATGTTGAGGAGCATAAAGAATGGAAGATTGATATTTATAAAGAAGGGAAGAAGATCCTTGAGGAATACCTCAAATGGAGGGAAATATGTAATCTCTGTGGAGAAAAGGGTCATAGAGTGACAGACCATTATGGAGTTCAATTTCTTATTTGTGGAGAACATGGGCATTACCGAACTCAATGCCCTGACCTAGGAGGTTACATCTAAATCAAGGAAGGACTTATTCAATGAAAATCATTGAAGAGGATGGATTGAAGTGTTTATGTACTTTTATTTATGAATAATGTTGTTGAGGTACTTTTATGGTGTTTTGGAATATTTTTGTATTAGTATATTGTGGTTTTCAATACATTTATGGTACCGGTAACCATGAAAGGTTATTCATATATTTTTTGAAAATAGATGATATGCACATAAAGAATGGATAAAGAGAAAATGAAATGTTTTCCAGTATTCATGATATCATGACTGATATAAGGACAAAGTGATACCATGGTTTGAGAATATCGAAATTTTGGGATTTTGGTATGTGGAAAGAGTTAACTTTTGACAGCATCCATGTTTTCAGTAAGGTTCAATGGGTATTCATTTTTCCCGATAATACAAGATTAATGTATTCACATGTTCAGAATGCGATAAAAATGATATATTTCATGATATATAATTGATAAATGATGGTATTCACATGCTTGTTATATTACATTTTTAGTAATCGTTTCTTTATACTATGAGTTTGAAAAGAAGTATTTTGGATAAGCCTAAAGATTCGAGTGGATTATGTTGAAATAAGTTAGTATTGTTTAAGGCTAGAAATTTTTTTCGATATTGTTGATAGAATGTTATAATAATTTAGTTTTATAAAAATGACCACCTACAAGATGGGAGACAACCCATCGCGTCAGACAAGGTTGATGGAATCAAACCCACAACCGAAGTGTGACATGCCTTCATCTCCTACCATTGGCCTACAGGAAGTCCTTGGTTCGTAGAAACTAGTTTTATTATATTAAGTAGTATAATAGATGAAGTATAAGTACATTTTTGGAACCATATACGATTATTCTCACCATAGATGGACTTATATATATATCTTTTTGTAACCTTATGTTTGAGACATATGGAATGACATATAATTCTATCACATGATCTGCTAACACTTCACGGAAGAAAAATTCAACTTCATTTCTTTAGGTGATGAAGTGAAAATTGTTTAAGGCAGAAACAACGGTGAGGTTGTACCGAAATAAAGTAAGTATTCTTCTAATTCAAATTCATCAAAATTAGGGAAATTATATAGAATATCAAAAATGTTGTCCTAGTACTCTCATATCGGATGAATCAGATGGTACTTTAGATCATCACAAATTTATGGCTTAGTGATTTTTGGATTTTTCATAGTCATGTTCTCTACCACTCTCCATCAGAATTTAATGATTGGATTTCTCTTCCATATCTATATTTTCACATATGTTCTTTATGTGGAAATTCAATGATTAGTTAATTTGGGTAACCTTTACGTTTCATAATTTAGTTTTTAATGTTCAGTTTTGGTATTCCTTTTTACGATGTGGGTTTCTATGAAAGAAACTTTCAAGTAGTAAACCTTTTATAACCCCGAAGAATTTCGAGGGAGAAATTCATTTTAAGGGGGGTAGAATGTAACACCCCGAAATTTTATGATAAGTATTCCTTTTAATTTAATTGATGTCATGTGTTTTATGCTACACCATGATTTTCTTGTGCTATACGCAACATTGTATTAACTTGCAGTATACGCAAAACTATTCTTAGATTGTGTTACACACAATTTCAAGTTCGTTTGAAAATAGTCATTCTACGCAACATTGAGTGTATATGTATATATATATATTCAATGTATAAATGAAAAATGGTTGGATTCTGTTATAATGAAACAACAATGGAGTCTTTCACAACACACAACACTAGCTTGGCTTGCATTACACACAATCTCGACATTCCTCGATAGCGTGTGTAGTACGCAATACCGGGTTTCACTAAAAAACGATATATTATTATAATATTATAAACTAGAAGTTATGAATATTATTGACTGAATTTTGAATTTTATAATATTATAATTCATCTTACACATTTTCTAGAATGAGGTATGAAAACAAAATCAGTTTTTTTTGGATAAAAGAAGTATTTTTCAAAAAAATGCACTTTAACCGCCTTTTGATAGCGCACCCATTTTAAATCTAGTTTTTGACATGTTTATAAGTTCAATTTTACAAAATAAAATTTTTCTTTGGAATCAAGATATAAAAATATACGATGGATAAATTTTTCATATTATTCTGGTAACTTTCATACTTTGATGAATATTAAAAACACGCTATATTTTAATTAAAAACAACTTTTTTCATCAAAATAATTTATATGGTTAAATTATAATATTTAATGGGTTTAAAGTATAAATAGAATATATTTTTACCATTTAATATAATATATGTAATTAGAATTAATTTTAAATTGAATTCATAGGTAAACACATTTCAATCTTTGGCAATGTTTTTTCTTTTAAAACTCATTTTCTTAATAACGGGATTAATTCTAATTTAATTACTGCAACTTTTGTGTTTTGAATATTGAAAAATGGATTCCATATTTGGAATCAGTGGGTCCAAATTATGTTAATAGGTTAATTTTTTTTTATATTATGAATAGTAACAACGGTAATTTTTATTTACTGTGGTTAAAGGTAAATAGGGTAATTTAAGGTTAAAAGAATATTATAATAATTCCAAATTACCTTAAAACTTGTCGAAACATTATTGGATGAGTAATGGCCGACCATGGACATCCTTGGGTCGATTTTGGGACCCCATGGAGACACTTATGAAATACAACGACACATTAGATTAATTAATTTAATGTAAAGACAAAATGAACATTAACAAAAATCTTTTAGTAAATTAATTTTTATATGGTATTATATAAGTCATGTTTTCGACTATAAATATTCATTAGAAATATAAAAACATTTCCTACATCATGGTATTTGTTTCATAATTTTTAGACATCAACTGAATTAAATTATTTATGACACAATAATGATGTTGTGTTTACCTCATTAATAAATGATTAAAATAAATAAGATTATAATTATTAAAGTATTATCTAAAACATGTCCAATTCTGACTGGATTATTATATTTAGACCATTATTCATCTTATCTTCGTATATAATGATTTTTGGACCATTAGAAACTGAATATCATTATATTATAAAATAATTCTTTCACTCTTTCCAAAAGAGCCCCTCCTCTCCCTTATAAAAGGAGACCATTTTTATCCAATTCCTCACACCTCTCAAGCTAGTTGGATAGTCCAAAATCTGAACAATTAATCTCTATACATCCCTCTAATTTCCCTATAAGCCTTAAATTAGGCATAAGGAACTTCAAGAAGTCCTTTTGTTTCAAACCGATGGAAGTTACACAAATTAAAGGTAACAGTTTCTCTTAAGTTGTGTTATTTTATTCTACCTCTCAACCCCTAAACTATTTTTAATAATTTATTTTTTAACAAGTAAAATATCCTAAATATACTAGGATGTTGTTATGATATGTATTAGAACTACACTTGCACACACCTTCATATAATGGATGAAGAAGATAATGTTTCTGTGGATGGAAAACTAACGCCTCACGAAACGATGATTGTTCGATTTTCTCCTACCGCCTCTCATGGTGGCCATTATGATGGAACTATATTTATATATGCTATATATTATTTTTATGATTTCCTTATGCTTATTTTCTTCCAAATTATATCAATCCTTTATGGTTTCCATGGTGGGTAAATACGATGATCTCGTTTGAGGAAGTGCGGACTACCACCCCCTCAAAGTGATGTGATTCGTTAATGCTTATGTGGGATGTATAAAGGATAGAGTTAAGGATCTTATATATGATATTATACTGTAATTATAATATACCTATCCCATTAAAATAATAAATAGAAAATAATGTAGCATTCATGCGTACATACTGCTTACCGTCTCCATGAACGGTGAATTTCATTTCTTACCTCCATATGTTATGTTCTATTATAAATACATGTATATGATGTATATATAATGAATATATATGAAATATAAATCATGATTTAAATTATGGAAGTATTTAAATCATGATATATTTAATAATAACATCAAGAACAACAAGTCAAAACATGTACGATAAATAAGATGTTTTTACCCAAAACGTTGCATTAACATGGGATTTACAAAAGAACGGGTAATATAATATAATAAGTAAACCATATATTATATCATAAAAATGAATATGATTCTTTAATAAGTCAATGACATTATTTAAATCATTATACAGGAGGTTCAGATATGTACGAAGCATATCAGACCTGAGGTAAGGGATAACTTTTCCAATCTCATTTAATGAGATTGTTTATTCATAAGTATTTACTAGGGTTATATTTATCATCAACATCCATGTTTTCTAAAAATTATTTCATGTATGTTTAAAGTCCTTTTTACCAATTTTGACTTTTACTACATGGTATGTAATGAATATTTTTTTACAATGTACTTTTTGAATTTTCCGGTAAAAGTACGAGAAGAATGTTTTTTAACTTATACGTGATGAAAGGATTTTTACGGTTTTATAAAGCCTTATTTTCATGAAGATTACTCAAAAATACTTCTTGACTATTTTCATAAAAATCTGTTTCCTTTAAAATTTAATGAAATTTTGTGAAAAGAAAATGATTTTGAAGAACAAAGGATATTTTCCTCAAGAATTCATTTCAAGTGTTTTATCAAAACAATTTTTCAATATAAGATGACATTATTTCATATGTGTATGTTTCATGTATAATGTCTCTATGATTTACATGGTTTCACTTTTCTTATGATGAAATGATATCCATTTGTTTTATATGGATTATGATGTGATGGAATGATGTTTATGAAACCTATTTTATTCTTTGAGTTATGATTTATGTTTATGTTGTGTCACAAGTAAAAATGATTTCATTATAAGATGGGTGGGACCTATATCTCCATCCAATGCATTGGGTAAAGATTTATATATCATGTGATAGACATTGCTGGAACAGAAAGTAAATCCGGTTCAGCAATACAGGGCTGGAACGGCAAGTAATCCTGGTTCAGTAATGGACTTTGTCCACTAAGATAGTCTTGGCAGCAATGCCTTGGCTACTATGGAAATCATGTCATGTGCTTCATGTTTTTCCAAAATTACATGTTTTAGCCCCATGCAATTTTATCATGATTAATGTTTCTTTATGATCTATTCCTTATGTACTAACAAGTTTTATGTCAATGCTCTAGAATTTTATGTTTAAACCTTATTTTCATGTTTTTAGGTTCAAATGTATATGATTTGTTTTATTTTATTCATGCTTACCCTTACTGAGCATTTGAGCTCACCCTTTATATTTTTTTGTTTCCCCAAGATATAAATAAAGGTTGTAGGTAAGAAAACAAAAGGGGAATATCTTTATGGGAGATGTTGAAGATCTTTAACCACAATTAGAAGATTATTTTTTTTGAGTTTCTAAAGACACTAAACTATTAAGGTACTTGTGTGCCTGTTTTTTTATGTATTAAGTATTCCTCAAAAGTAATGTAATTTCCATGTACGTCAAGCTTCAAGAATCTACATGGACAACCCCAGATTATAACGTAACATGAAAAAGATTAAAAAATGGCTCGGTTCTTCGAATCCAGGTGTGGTTCTACCCACTATAAGACTATTACCCAAGGAACACAATATTGTTGTGAAATCATTTTTTAGTGGAGTTATAATGAAATTTTATAAAATATGATTCTCAAAAACCATTATCTATGCGAGCCCAAAGTGAATAAACAAAATATAAGTGGGATTTAAACCAAACTAAAAGATTTTGGTACATTTTTTATAGGTTTAATGTTATTATATTTATTTACAAATAGCTTAGAAATATAAATATAAAATGTTTATATTATATCCATAATTTACAATTTTCATATAATCCATTCTAAAAACTGTTTTCATTGATATGATCTATGGTTTAAATGACTTAAAATATGAGATATTTAATTTATTTATATTCTTACATAAAATAAAAAAATTATTATTCAATAAAAAAAGTGTATATAAAATATGTTATATGTTTAAATATGATAGAGTTCATATAAAAACAATGTAAATGTTAATATAAAAATATCATTTTGGATAATACAGAACATGTTTATCCATGTTCAAATTATAAGGTATTTATAATTTATTTATGAATCGTTCATAAATATTTATGACATGTTCAAATATTTTAATTATTCATTAATTTAGTTTATTAGCACATTTTTTATTCATGAACGTAAATTTTATATAATGAATTTTAATTTATGATTTAATTTCAATATGATGATTAACATATTTAGATTATCATATACATAATTATGGAGTTACATAATAGGAATGATAATTGGTTCAGTTTTCTTACACCTTGATGTTGAATTATATTAGGTTATGCGCTTCAATTAATAAGTTAATTATAGTTCATAGATAATAGGTATTTTAATTTGGATAGATTTACAATTTTTATTAAGTAAAAGGTGTGGGTAGAGGGACATTAGACTAAATTGTTCACGAGCTAGGAGGCTTATTCCCTTCCTTGAAAAGTGGGGGTCAGATATTTATCACTTCATGCTAACTATTGTGGTATTTTTTAATTTCATTTGATTCTAATCCATTATATTAAAGTGTTATATATACCTTGTTTATGTGATTTATTTAAATTTGTAGATATATATTTTCATTTTAATTTGAGTTAGTAACCCATGTCTTTGGTTGTGTAAAGTGTTATATATAAATATGTTTTAATCATATTGATTATGAAAAAGTAATGGGAATTCCAAAAAAATAATTAGAAAAATTAATACATTTAATGTTGATATATATGATAATATGGAGAGATTATATTACATTTAAAGTTCTAAGTGTGAGAATACTTCCAACAAATAAAATTATAATGATCTTGATCATTCAACCAGGTAGGTTTTTATAATGTTAGGTGCTCATTGATCTTCGTATATAATGAAATCAAGTAATGATGTGTCCATATGGGTTAGGTTCCATGGTTCTAGTATTTTTAATTTGTTACATATTGCATATAAACCATTAAGAAGTAAAATAGATGATTAGTGTTGTGTTTATCTGTATTACGGTTTCATCAACGAGTTTTTCACTCAACCATCTAAGAGAGATATATAATATGATTATCATGGTGGAATTTCAAGAAAGTTAATTGGTGAGATGGATGTTAATGAATATTATTATATTAGTGAAATGTGTGTCATGTACCATTATTTTATATAACTTGTACTAAAATGAGTAATCATTTTCTAGGGATATTGTTTAATAATTTTTTTTATTAAGTGACTGTTAAAACTAATAAATATCTAATAAATATTATTATTATATATAATTGAATATTTAAAATAAAATTTTATTTTTATATCAATATTAAAAAAAATACTAAATGTAATAAAAGTTTTAGACTCATGTAGAAATATAGGAATCATTATTTTAGAAATAGAGAGAAATCATATGTTTAGAGTAATATATTCCTATGTAACCAAATGTTTAAATTGTTAAGAAATTATTCCAAAATAATGATAATAAATATAGATGAATTCACATAATAATTTAATTTAATTAGATACAATATGACCAAAGGTGAATGAGTATCCAATCATGTACTCAATATTATTGAGTAACAATACAAATTAGAGAGAGTGAAATATTTTTAAGGTGTGTTTTGGAAGTCGAATTCATATTGTCATCATCATTCATATTTATTTGATAATGTGAATGATATTTATAAAAGTTAACCAAATATCCTTAATGTGTTTAGAATAACTCAACCATGAAAGTGATTTCGATGTTATGGTGTTTTACTAATAGTATCAATGGGTAGACATTGAAAATAGAAAAAAGAAGAGTTATTTAAGAAACCCGATAATGTTTCATTGATAAGTTAATAAATATTATTAAAATATAAATGAGATGTCAGGAAGGTATTAAAATTTTTCCTTGATATGAAATTATCTAAAATTCATGAAAGGGTATGAGAAACTCTATAGATTGTCTATGATATTACCAATTGATAGATCTTGTATAATTAATTAAAAAGTGAATTAAATGGTTGTTGAATCCTATATTTGAATATGAAGGAACATTCCCTGCATAAATGAATATAAATAAAGTATATATATTTAAAAATTATTTCTTTGACATTATCAAAGAAGTTATTTTATAACAAATTGTTATTATGGAAAAATGAGATAATACACATGGTAACTGATTTATTAAATTCTATATCAATATTGAAAATAAAATAATGAATTTATTTTCTAACTATGACAAAATGGTTTATCTAAAAAATTTGTTAAATTATGAGGTCTGGAGTTCCCATACTACAATAAAATCATGAATTTTTGTTGATTTTTCAGTGGCATGATTATAGTGACTTTTTATTCCTTTTTAATATGATTTTTCTACTCTTTAATGTTTATTATAAAATGTGATGATAATTTATAAATTTATAAGTGGTTTTTTTAAAACCGCTATTTAATAAATCTTTATTATTAATTAGTGGTAGTTATAATTAAAATCAACTTTATATTTTTTTCTAAAAAATGTGTCGTTTATGATGAACCACCCCCCCACTCTCACGAGCCACCCCCAACCCACTATGGTCATTATCACCACCCCACCATTGTTGAAACTTTTCATCACTACCCAACTATCACTAATCCTCACCATCACCACCAAATCATCTTAAAGCTTATATATCATGAAGGACATCAGATATTGAGTGCATACCATCCTCTTATCACTTCATCTAACTACTCAATCCCATTAATCAAAAAATCCATCAACCATGGCTCTATATTCCTTGAGCCTCACCGTCATAAAGACCCTATCATCCTCATCTCCATAGACCTGACACCTGAAAGGTTATTAATAGAGTTTTATATAAATATATATTTTTCGTTTAGATAAATATTGTTTCAAAACAAATTTATTTAAAATTATATCAAAATTTGGTTTTAAATAAACCATTTATTTTTAATGTTCATTTTAAAACTACAAGGTTCGATAAGTATTGACCATTAATTCTTAGTTTAAAAAATTATTTTTTTTATTTGTATTATTGGTCCTCGAATATTTTCATATGGAATATAGGTGTGGATAATGTATTGGTAATCCATGCCTAAATGGTTTTCAAAGGATGTGTTAAATTAGAATTCTTTTTCAAAGTTAAATTTGAATATTTAGTTATTTTAGACATACATTTTAATAAATAGGAAAATTGATCATTTTCACTTTCGTTAGGTATTTAATCTCAATTATGTGGGTTCTTATCTAGTGTTGTTTTGAAATTCCATAAATTTATAATGGAATGAATGGGGAATTTTTTAAGTTCATTTTTAAGTTATGTCAATTGAATCTATTTTTAGAGATTGTTACGGAATTACTTTTGACATGGGATTTCGGTTCGGAAAGAAAACTAATTTTAGACCTTCATTTTAGGTTACTTTATTTACTTTCAGTAAACATGAAATAAATTATTGAACTAAACCAATATATTCTGGTTATGTCTTCGGTAAATCATTATTTCTTGTGACCACAATAATATTTGAAAGAGAAAATATTTTGTTCTCACATTTACATAATGAATAATAAATCAATGTATAATACTTAACATTTGTTAGGTCTTTTCATTGATCATACAGTAATGGTTGGGTTGATTGAATAAAATTATTGATTTATTTATTTATATTATTTTATTTATTTAACTACTTTGTTTTCTAAGATAAATATTTTATTTGAACATTTTAATTGTTATACAACGCATATATGAAATTATGGTTGCTAATTTGTATTTAAAATTTAACTTATTTTTTCATTTTATATATTTAGTTATAATTACCACCATAAATTTGAATTTAAATTTAAAATATAGTTTTCAATTATAAAATCTATAAATTTTTTAGGTAAAAAATTATGATAATCTTACCTTTTTAGAAAAAATGTATTATTTTGTTTCTATATATTTATGTAAATATATTTATTATTTTAATGTGTAGGAAATCAATTATATATAGACATTATTTTGATTATATTACCCTAAAATGAATCTCTATATAATGATGTTTTAGAGATGTTGATGGACTTGATAATTGGATATCAATATGTGGATAAGAGAATAAATTATCGTTAACCTAAATATATATTAAAATGATGGTTGAAAAATGTGAATTATTTAAACACTAGATATTGAAACAATTTATTCCTCAATATTTGATGTACATATGAAATTGGTAATCCAAAATTATAAGAAGTTTTTGTAGTTTTGAGAAATATCATAATGAATAGGTTAATTCCCTAATGGTGGAAAATGAAATTCATAACTTGATAAAATATTCCTTTGGAAATTGAGGAACACCATTAAAATAGTTACACATTAGTTGATCTACATGTTGATGTTGTAAATATGATTGATTCTTTCAAAACTGCAAGACAACCTAATCAGGATGGAAACATATTACTATGTGATGATTTGGGGACTACTGAAACAGAAAATTTAAATCCTAAAAAATCAATTTCTAAATTAATAAATGATATTAATCGTGAAATAAATTAAGGATATTCAAAGAATTAAAATTTTAATTTTATATTAATGATACACCTCAACATGAACCTCTATATAATTTAAAATAAAAAATAACCCTTATATTGGAATTATTTCATTATGAATTTTTTGAACTAGGATCATGATATCATTTCATTAGATGAATAAGTTTATTAATAATATTATACAAAGTTACTGTAATATGCATGAATGAATTAATGATTGTGTGCTTTATTGGGGAGAATATTCAAATAGATAAGATTGAAAAATATGTTTTTCATATATATGTAACTCCAAAAATAATTTTTAGATTCTTGATCTATATAATACTAAAAGGATATATATAAAAACTACTGCCAATGTTTTATATTATTAACATCCTTATCGAGAATACAATTTATGTTATCAATAATCACTAAACGTGTGAAGTTTCATTATTTGGACAACCGAAATGATGAGTTCATGAAATATACCAGAGATTCATAATCATGAAATACCTTTGATTCATTATATCTATATTTTTCTTCTGATCACAGAAATGTGCACATTGAATTTTCCGCTGATGGAATAAACCATTTTATGATGCTAATAATAACTGATAATATATGAATGGTAGTTTTTTATCACTTATAATATAACTATATGGATGTATATATGTGAAACTTCATTATCCATGTCAATGACTATTCCTAGAATGAAAATTTTAGGACATGAAATTTCTGTATACCTTCATCCTCTAATTCAATAATTACATGAGTTATGGAATTATGGTATCAAAATTTATGAAGAATATATTATGAATTTTTTAAAAATTAATGCTAACCTAAGGTGGACTGTGAGTGACTTTCTTGGATTATGAAATTTTACTAGTTTGAACAGACACATAGGTTTTGGTTTTCATGTATGAATCATTGATTTTTAGCCTCTATGACTACATTATAGCATAAAGTGTTGTTTCATTTCTCAGAATTATTTCCATGATTAATATTATATATTATTATTTAATAAGTGAATTTTTAATGGAATAAAATATTTCTGGGTTCCAACAATTTTTTTTATAAACCATATATCTCAACACAATTATCAAAATCTCATATTGATATTGGAAATACGTTTCAACTAAATGATTGTGGAAAAATATTAATGAACCATTTGATTAAACTATAATAAAAAATAGAGGAAAATATAAAATTTTAAAACATTCATATTAGGAAATTAATTTTTTACATCATAATCATGATGTTATTAACAATGAGAAGAATATGTGTTATAAATTTATTTTTACAATGATAAATTAATAGGGGAAATAAAAAGATCATTTAAATTTTGATGAATACTTATAATCATTAAATATCAATAATTATCTTCAGGAAAATAATATTATAAATATCCAATATCAATTATTTCAATGAAAAAGTTGAAAAAAGTAATTTTATTCTAAGAATAAATAATTGCAATGTGTGTGATGGGTATTCAATTTACATTTCAATATGAGTTGATTTGATTAATCATAAAATACATGGGTTTAAAATTCATTACTCACATATATTTATGGAGAATTTTTTACCTATAGAAATTTGTAATTTACTACCATTAAAATAACTATATTTTAAATTGACTTTTTAACATTCTTCTAATTTTTTTTGAGAATACAAAAAGCATGATTGAACTAGAGATATTTTATAAATTAATTATAAGGACATTATGTGATGTAGATATGATATTTCCATTAATATTTTTAATTATGTTGATTCATCTAAATGTTCTTTCGGTTTATGAAGATAAAGTTATAGAGATTATACATTATTTGTAACAACCCGAGATTTTATGTGAATTATTATTTAAAATTTAATTTATTTCTTGTGTTGTACGCTACACCAAAATTATATTGTGCTATACGCAACACCGTATTAGCTTGCAATATATGCAACACTAATCTTGGCTCATGTTACACACATTTCATGTTCGTTTTATAGAAATTATTCTAGCGACATTATGTATAGAATTTGTTTACGTTATAAATTAAATAAGTTTTGATTATGTTATAATCAACCACAAAGGTATCTTTCACTACACGCAACCTTGACTTGGCTTGCATTACACGCAATCATGACCTTCCTTGATAGCGTGTGTAGTACGCAATACCAGGTTTCACTACACAACGATATATTGTTATAATATTTTTATGAACTAGAAGTTATGAATAGTAGTATCTACATTTTTAATTTTATAACATTATTATTAATCTTACATATTTTCTAGAACATGGTATGAGAACAAAATAATTTTTTCGGATAAAATAAGTATTTTTTCAAAAAATGTAGTTTTGCCGCCTTTTGATGGACAACCCATTTTAAATATCGTTTTTGACAAGTTTATAAGTTCAATTTGACAAAATAATATTCTTCCTTAGAATTATATTATAAAAATTTAATTTGGATAAATTTTTCATATTATTATGATAACTTTCATATTTTAATGAATAGTATAAACACGCTATATTTTAATTAAAAATAACTTTTTTCATCACAATAATTTATATGGTTAGATTATTAATTGGTTTTAAAGTTTAATAAGAATATATTTTTTCCATTTATTCCAATGTTGGTCCTTGGAATTAATTTCACTTCGAAATTGGACATAAACAAGTGTCGATCTTTTGAAAGTTTTTGTTTCTAAAAACACTATATTTGTTTTGATAACGGGAATTACATTTAAAATTAATTAATTCCACTTATATTTTTTTAATTTTGAAAAATAGACATCATTTTTGAATTCAGAATATCAAATATATCTTAGGCTTAATTTTTAGTATTTTTCTGAAAAAACTTTAATTTTTGAAGAATAGTGAAACCACTTAGTGGTAGTTAAAAAACTGACTCTTTCATTTAAATAAAATTTTTCCACTTCTGAAATTGAATTTAAAAAATCCAATATAAATGGTTTTTATCTAGAAATAGAATTTTGTTCAATAAAATGAAAATAATTTTTGGTGAATAGTAACTTTTGACTTTTCTTTATTGCGGTTAAAGGTAAATTGAGTAATTCAAGGTTAAAAATATATTATAATAATTCAAAATTACCTTAACACTTGTCCTAAAATTGTTGGATGCGTTTTGGCCGACCATGGGAATCCTTGGGTCGATTTTGGGACCCTGTTGAGCCACTTGGTAGTGATAATGACAACTTGGATTAATTAATTTAATGAAAAGACAAAATTGACATGAACAAAAATATTTTAGTAATGAATTTTTATAAGGATTTATATAGATTATCTTTTCAACTATAAATATTAATTGGAAAGATAAAACTATTTCCTACATGGTGGTTTTTTTTTATAATTTTTAGAAATAATAAAATTTAAATTATTTGTGACACAATTATGATGCAGTATTTACCTCATCAATAAATGATTTAAATAAATAACATTATAATGATTGAAATATTATCTAAAACAAGTCCAATTTTGATTTGATGATTTTATTTCGACCATTATTAATCTTATCTTCATCATTAATTATTTTTTGACCTTTTGAAACTGAATATAAGTTTATAATAAAATAATATTTTAACACTTTCCAAAGGTGCCCCTCTCCTCCCTTATAAAAGGGAACCTCCTCCCTCTTCTCTATACACAATTTTGAGCCTTAATTCTTAGCCAACCCATTCCCATTTTCCTTCTCAACTTCCCTAGAAATATTATAGAGGTTCTGGTCTCCTCAAAAGATCAACTCTAGTGCCTTAAGAGGAGGTTAAGAAGAGGTGCATCAAAGAAGAGGTAATATTACCAATTCTATCGAATTTATTTCTTCTTCTACTTCTTCTTCTTTATTTTTTTCATCATAAATTAAAATCATCAGTATCACTCATATACCGATATGTTATTATAAATATGAAACAACCCTATTTCATCTTATATCTGTCCTACGGAAAACGAAATCATCATGCGTGTGTACGTACGGAATACCGTCTCCATGCCGTGGTGTAATCTTTTTTCAACCACCACCTTACATAGATGGGTATAATGGTGTAAATAATAACTATATACAATTATTATAACATCATTCTGATTATGATATGTTATATCATCCACTCCAATTCATTTAAATAATTATGGGAATGATATCATCGCTCGTGCGTACGTACGGATTACCGTCTCCACAACGCGATTAGATTCATTCTCCATGTTAACCACTTAATAATGATTATAAAGTATATATAATAAATAATAATGAAATATATGACATTATAATTCTACTTTATTAATGTACATATATATATATGTGTGTCATCTACTTACTTCCATTCAAGTCAATAAGGAACGGAAAACAGTGTTCATGCGTATGTACGGCCTACCGTGTCCATGAACGGTGTATTTTATTTCATTTATCTATATATTATAAATGTATATAATGAATATATATGATATATGAATCATTATTTAATTTCTTTAGGTAATTTAAACTTGATATATGTAATAATAATATCAAGAGCAACAAGTCCAAACACTTACGATAAAAAAACGATTTTTCCCAAAATGCTGATTTAACATGTAATTTACAAAATAATGGGTAATATAGAGTCATAAGTGAACCATATATGATAAAATAACAATTAATATGATTCTATAAAAATTCAATGACATTAGTTAACCCATTATACAGGAGGTTCAGATACGTACGAAGCATATCAGACCTAAGGTTAGGGATAACTTTTCCAATCTCATTTTTATTTGAGATAGTTTGTTCGTAAGTATTTACTGGGGTAATATTTATCATCCATGTTACTGTTTTATAAAAAATATTTCATGTATTTTTAAAGTCCTATTTACCCATTTTTTACATTTAATACATTGTATTTAGGGAATCTATCTTTTGATTACGTTACGAGGTACTTTTTTTGACTTTTCTGGAAAAGTACGAGACGAATGTTTTTTAACTTATAAGGCATGAACGGATTTTTCCGGTTTCATAACTCCTAATTTTCATGAAGTTTACTCTAAAATATATCATTTTTATTTTCAATAAAATCATTTTATTTTTATATTTTGTGGCATTTTGTGAAAAGAAAATGATTTTTAAGAAGAAAGGATATTTTCCTCATGAATTATTTTCATGTGTTTTATCAAAACCATTTTCCATATAAGATGAAATTATTTAATATGTGTATGTTTCAAGTGTAATGTCTCTATGATATAAATGGTTTCAATTTTATAATGATGAAATGATATCAATTTTAATTATATGGACTATGTTATGATGGGATGATGTTTATAAAACCCATTTTATTATTTGGGTAATGATGACTGATTTATGTTCATGTTGTGGACATGTAAGAAAGTTTTCATTATGAGGTGGGTGGGACCTATATCTCCCTCCAATTAATTGGGTAATTATTTATATCTCATGAGATATAAATGGCTGGAATGGTAAGTTAATCCGGTTCAGTGTTACAGGACTGGAACGAGGAGTGAACTCGATTCAGAAAGGGACTTTGTCCACTAAAATGGTCTTGGAAGCAATGCATTGGCTACTATAGAAATCATATCATGTGATTAATGTTTTTCCACAAATACATGATTTTTTTCCATGCTATATTATGATGATTGATGTTCCACTATTATCTATTCCTTACGTACTACCAAGATTTATTTCACAAATCATGATTTTGATGTTTAAACTTTATGTTCATGTTTTGAAGTTCAAATGTATATGGTTTGTTTTATTTTCTAAATGCTTACCCTTAATGAGAATTTTAGATCACCCTTTATATGTTTTCTTTACCACAGGATATAAAGGGTTGTTTTAGGTTAGAAAAAAAGGGGATGATCTTTACGGGAGATATTGAAGATCTTTCACCAAGATTAGAAGATTATGTTCCAAGTTTCCAAAGACACTAAACTATTACGGTCTTTGGTGTCTATTTTTGTTATGTATTAAGTATTCCACAAGTGTAATGTCATGTATATGTAGATCAAGATTTGGGTCTCTACATTTGGTATTAGAGGAAAGGTTTATTCAACCTTTGGAAACTAGGATTCAGAAACTTTAGTGAGATCCCTAGAGGTATTTCTAAGGTATGTCTAGGGATGTCCCTAAGGTTAAGTAAAATTATAGGTTATAATCCTAGAATTACAGTAACAATCATTGACTTAAACCTATGATGTTAGAGATTGGAATTACTCCCCCTTGATTATATTTTTTTCCCTCTCATACTATTCTTTTTGGGTTTTTAGAAATGGCAGGAAACATGACGATTCATGTTAATGGAGAATATGATGGACAATGGTATGATATTATTCATGAGAAACCAAATGAAATGGGATTTGAAAGTCCAAACATCATTATTATGCCTAATCAGAAATCTCATAATATGATCAATAATCTCAACTTTGGTAAGTTTCCTGACTTAGCTAATAAGAGAAAGATGGATTTTCATGATGATCATAGAGGAAAGAAAGTTCAATTTCCCTCATGTAAATCATGTGGGAAGAGGCATTAGGGATAATGTTTTAAAGGAACTGGAAGATGCTTTGGCTGTGGAAAAGAAGGACAAAATACTAGTAATTGTAAAGGAAAAGGTTCAGTTAACAACGTGGACAAGGATAATGGGATGGCTAAGACATCAACAATGTTTAAATGTTTTAAATGTGGAATGTACAGGAATTATGCAAACTGATAAACTAGATAAAAATTTCATGAAGAGAATCATCATGGTCATATGGGTAGTATTTATTTTTATGATGGTGAAGAGACTACAAATGATATATGAGATTAAATAATTGATGAAGCTCAGTCAGTGGTTTAAGAAGGTAGTGGAATGATTGTATGTTTATCAAGAATAATGTATGGTATTATGGAATAATGAAAAATATAAGGATTGTTACACTATTGTCTTTACTTGTGTTATTTAAATTATATGATGAATGGTACTTGTAACTATGAAAGGTTATTCAAATATTTTTAGAAGGAAGATTATATGTGCCTAATGAAAGGATAAGGAGATAATGAGATGATTGATAGTATTAATGATCTCATCACTGGTATAAGGACAAGGTGATATCATGGTTTGAGTATACAGATTCTTGGGATTTTGGTATGTGGATAGAGTTATATTTTGACAACTTTCATGTTTTCACTGAGTATCAATGGGTATTCATTTTTCAAGAGAATACAAGATTAAGGTATTCAAATATTTGGAATGTGATCAACAAGTTATATCTTGTGATATATGAGGGATAAAACATGGTATTCACGTGCTTGTTATATGACCTTTTTAGTAATCATTCTTGTTATTCTATGAGTTTGGATATAAGTATTTTGGATAAGGATAACGATTATAATGGATTAGGTTGAAAATAAGTTAGTATTATTTAAGGGTAGATTTTTTTTGATATTATTGATAGAACGTCATAATAGTGTAGTTTATGAAAAGGGACAACCTGCAGAGCGAGCGAAAACTCGTGGCGTCGGACAAGGCTGTGGGAATCGAACCCATAACTGAAGTGTGACATGCCTTTATATCCTACCAATGGACAACAAGAAGTTCCAGGTTAGTAGAAACTAATTTTATTTTATTAAGAGGTATGCTAGGTGAAGTATAAGTCCATTTTATGAACCTTATATGATTAATCTCAGCATAGATGGAATTATGTATATTTAATAACTTGTGATAGAGGTATATGGAATAACCTATCTTACTATCGAATGATATGCTAATACTTAGAGAATGATAAATTCAACATCATTTCATTAAATAAGAGATGAAGTGGAAATTGTTCTTAGGATTACCAATAATGATATTACACTGAAATCAAGTAAGTATTTCTTCTAATTCAAATTTTTCAACTTTTGGGAAATTATATTGAAAACAAAAAATGTTTTCTTAGTGCTCTTATATCTAATGAATCAGATGGTACCTTAGATCATCACAAATTTATGGCT
The DNA here is from genome assembly GCA_963277665.1 of Viscum album. NCBI lineage: Eukaryota > Viridiplantae > Streptophyta > Magnoliopsida > Santalales > Viscaceae > Viscum > Viscum album. The sequence continues at coordinate 2,041,663,916 of OY728126.1, read as the reverse complement.
CTGTGATTATTGGCTACCACTTTCTATCAGAACATGACTGTTATATTTCTTCTCTGTATCCATATTTTCACCATTGTTCTCATATGTGGGAGCCCAAGTGATGAGTTACATTGGGTATCTATTTTCTTTCTAACATTCATTTTTTAATAATATGTTTTAGAAATATTTTTTAAGATGTGGGTTTCTATGAAATAAACATTCAAGTAGTAAACCATTTATAACCCCGATGAATTTCGAGGGCGAAATTAATTTTAAGGGGGGTAGAATGTAACAACCCGAGATTTTATGAGAATTATTATTTTTAATTTTATTGATGTCTTGTGTTGTACACAACACCAAAATTATCGTGTTCTATTCGCAACACCGTATTAGCTTGCAGTATATGCAACACTATTCTTGGCTCGTGTTACACACAATTTCATGTTCGTTTTGTAGAAATTATTCTACGCAAGATTAATTATAGATTTTGTTTAATGAATAAATGAAATATTTTTTGATTAAGTTATACACAACAACAAAGGGATATTACACTACACGCAACCTTGACTTGGCTTTCATTACACGCAATTGCCACCTTCCTCGATAGCGTGTGTAATACGCAATACCAGATTTCACTAAACAACGATAATTGATATAATATTATTTTGAACTAGCTGTTATGAATATTAGTATCTAAATTTTTGATTTTATAACAATATTATTCATGTTACATATTTTCTAGAACATGGTATGAGAAAGAAATAAAATTTTCGGGTAAAATAAGTATTTTTCAAAAAAATGCAGTTTTGTCACCTTTTTATGGCGCACCCATTTTAAATATAGTTCTTGACATGTTTATAGGTTCAATTTAAAAAAATAAAATTTTTCCTTGTAATCATTATATAAAAATTTAATTTGAATAAATTTTTCATATTATTCGGATAACTTTCATATTTTAATGAATAGTAAAAACACATTATATTTTAATTAAAAACAACTTTCTTCATCGCAATAATTTATATGATAGGTTATCATTTTAATTGGTTTTAAAGTGTAATTAGAATATATTTTTACCATTTAATCCAATTTTGGTCATTGGAATTAATTTCACATTGAAATTGGACATAAACAAGTGTCAATCTTTTGATAGTTGTTGTTTCATAAAAATAAGCTATTTGTTTTGATAACGGGATTTACTTTTAAAATTAATTAATGTCACTTCTATGTTGTGAATTTGGAAAAATAGACATTTTTTTGAACTCGGAATATCAAATATATCTTAGGATGAATTTTTGGAATTTTTCTAAAAAACATTGATTTTTTATGAATAGTGAAACAACTTAGTGGTAGTTAAAAAACTGACTCTTTCATTTAAATGAAATTTTACCACTTTTGTTAATTCAATTTCAAAAATACAACATACATGGTTGTTAACAAGATGTAAAATGAGATTCAATTGGATGAAACTAATTTTTTGTGAATAGTATCTTCTGACTTTTATTTTCTACGGTTATATGTAAATAGGGTTATTCAAGGTTAAAATAATATTATAATAATTCAAAATTACCTTAACACTTGTCCTAACATTATTGGAATAATAGTGTCTGACCATGGGCATCCATGGGTTGATTTTGGGACTCCATTGAGGCACTTGGTTGTGATAATGTCAATTTGGATTATTTAATTTAATGTAAAGACAAAATTGACATTAACAAATATCTTTTAGTAATTTTTTTATAAGGAGTTATATAACATATCTTTTCGAAAATAAATATTCATTGGAAAGCTAAAAATATTTCCTACATGGTGGTTTCATTTTATAATTTTTATACATCAAATAAATTAAATTATTTATGACACAATAATGATTTTGTATTTACCTCCTTAATAAATGAATTAAATAAATAAGATTACAGTGATTAAAATATTATACAAAACATGTCCAATTCTGATTGGATTATTTTATTTCTACCATGAGTCATATTATCTTCATATTTAATTATTTTTTGATCTTTTGAAACTGAAGATATGTTAATAATAAAATAATATTTTTACACTTTCCAATGGTGCCCCTCTCCTCCCTTATAAAAGGGAACCACCTCTCTCTTCTCTTTACACAATTTTGAGCCTTCAAGCTCGGCCAACCCCTAACCATTTCCCTTATCAAATTTCCTCGAAACATTATAGAGCTTCTGGTCTCCTAAAAATATCTACTCTCGTGCCTTAAGAGGAGGTTAATAAGAGGCGCATCAAAGAAGAGGTAATATCCTTTACCGATTCATTCCAATTTATTTCTTCTTCTACTTCTTCTCCTTTATTTGTTTCATCATAAATTAATAACATATTTATCACTAATATATTTATATTTTATTTTAAATATGAAACAACCCTATTTCATCCTCTATCCATTTTACTGAAAACGAAATCATCACGTGTGCGTACGTACGGAATACCGTCTTCATGCCATGGTGTATTCTATTTTCCACCACCACCTTATTTGGATGTGTATAATGGTGGAATTAATTACTATATATTGTTATTATAACATCATACTGATTCGGATATATTATATCATCAACTACAATTCAATTCAATAATTATGGGAACGATATCATCGCTCGTGCGTACGTACGGATTACCGTCTCCACGACGTGATGAGATTCATTCTCCATGTTATGCACTCATGAATGATTATAAAGTATATATAATGAATAATAATGAAATATATGACATTATAAAGATACTTTATTTATTTATATATACATATATATGTCATCTACTTACTTCTATTCAAGTAAATAAGGAAAGGAAAACAACATTCATGCATACGTACAACCTACCATCTCCATGAACGGTGTATTTCATTTCATTTATCTATATATTATATATATATACTGAATATATATGATATATATATCATTATTTACATTATGTAGGTAATTTAATCTTGATATAAGTAATAATAATATCAAGAACAAAAATTTCAAACACGTGCGATAAATAAAACGATCATAACCAAAACACTGCTTTATCATAAAATTTAAAAAAGAACGGGTATTATAAAGTCATAAGTGAACCATATATGATATAATAACAATGAATATGATTATTTAATAAGTATATTACATTATTTAAATCATTATACAGGAGGTTCGGATGCATATGAAACATATCAGATCTAAAGTACGAGATAACATTTCCAATCTCGTTTTTATCCGAGATTTTTTATTCGTATGTATTTACTTTGGTTATATTTATCGTACATGTACCTGTTTTATAAAAATGGTTTCATGTAGGTTTAATGTCACTTTTACCCATTTTTTGACCTTTACTACTTAGTATGTAAGGAATATTTCTTTTTTTTACGTTACGAGGTACTTTTTTTGACTTTTCCAGTAAAAGTACGAGAAGAATGTTTTTTAAATAATACGGCATGAACGGATTTTTACTGTTTCATAACTCCTTATTTTCCTGAAGTTTACTCTACAATATTTCATGGTTATTTTCAATAAAATCCTTATTCTTTTAAAATTTTGTGGCATTTTGTGAAAAGAAAATGATTTTTAAGAAGAAAGGATATTTTCCTCAAGAATTCTTTTCAAGTGCTTTATCAAAACCATGTTCCATCTAAGATGAAATTATTTCATATGTGTATGTTTCAAGTATAATGTCTCTATGATTTACATGGTTTCACTTTTATTATGATGAAATGATATCCATTTTTTTATATGGATTATGTTATGATGGGATGATGTTTATGAAACCCATTTTATTATTTAGGTAATGATGAATGATTTATGTTCAGGTTGTGGCACATGTAAGAATTATTTCTTTATGGCATGGGTGGGACTTATATCTCCCTCTAATTCATTGTGTAATGATTTATATCTCATGAGATAGACATGGCTGGAATGGTAAGTTAATCTGGTTCAGTGTTTCAGGACTGGAACGAGGAGTGAAATTGATTCCAAAAGGTACTTTGTCCCCTAAGATGGTCTTGGCAGGAAATCCTTGGCTACTATGGAAATCATATCATGTTTTTAATGGTTCTACACATTTACATGATTTATTCCCATGCAAGTTTATGATTATTTATGTTCCATTATGATCTATGCCTTACGTAATTCGAAGATTTATTTCACAACTCATGATTTTGATGATTAAACCTTATGTTCATGTTTTGAAGTTCAAATGTATATGGTTTGTTTTATTTTCTCCATGCCTACCCTTACTGAGTTATTGAGCTCAACCTTTAAATATTTTCTTTTCCCCAAGATATAAAGGGAGGTTTTAGGTAAGAATAAAATGTGGAAGATATTTATGGGAGATGTTGAAGATCTTTCACCATGATGAGAATATTATGTTCCATGTTTCCAAAGACACTAAACTATTATGGTCCTTTGTTGTCTATTTTTGTTATGTATTAAGTATTCCGCAAAAGTAATGTAATGTCTATGTATTTCAATCTTTGAGTCTCTACATTATTGATGGATATATCACATTAATAGGTATTATATATATATATATATTATTCTCATTAAATAAATATACATTTCATATTTAATACTTATACACTTTATTTATTATTTTTTCATTATATAATTAGTTATCTAGTAAATTTAATGCCTTATGTAAAAATAAATCCATACCTTATGGTTATATTGCAGAAGGTTTCATTGTTGAATAATTACAAACCTTTTTGTTCATGATATTTTGATTAGAATTAGAAAATATTGAATCAAATGGGATGTTTTGATGATAATATAAGTCAGTCACAAGAAAATAATGAATTTGAAATGTTTCTAACATTTGGTCAATAATTTTGTAAATTACCTTCATTTTCAATGATATATTTTCATTCAAGAAAGACACATAGATATGTTATATTCGATGTTTTAAATTTTTCATAAATATATTGAATAATTAAAGACATAAATAAAAAAATGCTACTTGGTATTTGAACTCAATATGAGGTTGAATTAAAAAAAATCAGTTTCTAAGAAGTTTTTGAACGGTTTTTACATTGTGTAAAAAATACATAGTTTGAATATAGTGATATTTATCAAATTACTGTAATTAGATTTTATATTAGCTTGTGTAGGTATTGAATGGTGATATGTAGTTAAACTATATATATATATATTTGAAGTATTTAGCTTGATTTTATATAATGAAAGATACAAAATTTTATACTTACAATATTGGGGGATTCAAGTTTCATGTTATTGATTGTAAGGAAGGATTGAAAACAAAAAATAGTGGTATATTTAAATTTTCATATAAGGTTAATATAGATATTTGGTTAATATTATTGAGTTAAATTATCATGGGAATTATTTAGTTGTGTAGTTTAAATTAAAGTGGGTCGATATCACTATGGATATAAGGAAATATTCATTATAAATTACTGATATCAACTTATATTGATGGAACGATACTAGGAATCATGAATAACATGATACTTATATTTTAGTTTACCAAGAAAAAATGGTATATTATGTTGAATATATAGTTGATGAAGGGAGGAGTATTATTATCTACATGAAATTGAGAGGTGTGTGAGTTATTTGTGATCATGGTCAAGTACATTGTTGAAATGAACACTATCAACAACAACAATGTAAATTTATATTCTCTAATGATATTGAAATTTTTTGTCTTATGAAGAAGGGTGAAGAAGAAGAAAAAGGGGATGGATAATAAATAATGATTAAAATGGATACTGATAATAATATTACAAAACATGAATAGAAATTAATGGTTTATTTTTTTTAATATTATTATTTATAAGCTATCTATATTATTTAGTGTTTAATTGAATAAAAATAAATGTAATGATTTGTAATTGAATTTTAGTTTTAACATAGTTAGTTATTTCATTAATATTTTTTTAGTTATACCACATTTAAAGAGGTTTGCCTATCTGACCCAATATTCATCACATGATTCCCATTATACTACTCCATGTACACTTCAAAAAAAATGATGAATAATTTTCTTTGTAGACTTTGTCACATACATTAAACATACTAATTTGTAAAAAAATTGATATTTTAATTTCGTTTTTTGGTTGATATTTTTTTATAAGAATTGCATACTCAGAAGAGATAATAGATACTACCCACCATACATCACATGATTCTCATTATACCCCAATAACACCTTGTAAAAATTAAAATCCTTGTACAAATTTCTTAGTACCATTTAATGTTATCATGTTTTTCTTTAATTCAAAATTATCCCTTCTAATTACGATATGGGGCATCAGGTAGATCACATATGATGCATTTTTCTTTAATTTTGGCCGACACCCATTTACCATTTAGAGATCACATGCATGATATAGTCATCAGTATATAATTTCATATGATAAAATTATTTTCTGTAATATTGATATTAAGTATTTAATTCAACTATTAAATAGATAACAAATATAATATAAGAGAGATAAAATTCAATAGTTATGATGTTTTTATTTTTTATAACAAAATATAGTTTTCCCTTTAAATGACAGTGGGGTTAATATTTGTTACGAAATAGGGATTTACGGGTAGATCATAAGCCAATTAATTAACACCCCAACCCAAATCACTGGGTTTGGGATAGAGTGAAACGTTACCTCATGTCCTCCTCCCCATACACAAGAGGTTTTCAACTTGAAGATATTGATATTGAAGAATTGTTGGGATATTATACCCTCAGTAATATAAGATGATAAATGATTAAAATATAGAAAACAAATATAATAATAACAATAATAATGGAAATAAATGATATAATAAAAAATAGACATCTCAACTAAAAAATACCAACCAAATAAGTATCCCCAAAAAGAGTGAGTAAATGTACTAAAATGGGCAAACCGTTGAGTAGAATACAAAAAAACATTTAAGACCTGGTGTCTAACTAGAATCATTACGCACCATTTGGTTGTTACTTGTCAACCATCTAGAATATGGCGCTTTCTCATTACTAGATCCTTAATCATAAATTATACCTTCACACTAAGTTTCCCATATAGTGTGTGAGTTAAAACCCAATTGAGAACAGCCAACATTTCTTTAACATAAGTTCACAATACAAACAATTTCATTCCATGAAAATATTCAATATTATATATAAAAAAGTTATCATACTTGTACACAAATATATTGTGTTCTTAAACATCAGATCTACCTACTTCTGTACAATGTCATAGGGAAAAAATCATATGTTGGACTGAAATACTTGTTTATTTGATCTTCTATCCACATCCCCTTTTAAGGGATAGTCATGAACACCTTTATCGAAATGCTCATGTCAACCCAATTGATGAATTTTGGGAAATCCACCCCAAATGTAAACACAATTTATTTCCCAAGGTAAATCCAACACCACATGTTAGACCAATCTCAAAACCTTATGGAAATCCATCCCAACATCCTTCACCCCCTCTAAAAGAGATTCTAGACCATACATTGTAACATAGTCATTTCATTTAAAAGATAGAGAAACTACACATTTAACAATAAATGATAAAATATGTACGTTTATAACCATTTAATGTTATGAATGGATAATATATCCAATACACATATACATGTGAATCATATTAAGCTGATGTCTCATAGGGCTACACATGCACTCCATGATTGAATAACACAAGTCATTAGTCTCATGGGGAGATAGACACCAAAAGTTAATCACATCATGCTTAGGTATCACGAGGACACACACACCATATGAAAATCGCATTAAGAATATTTACCATAAGGCTACACATACACACCATAAAATCAAGGAAACATATTTTACTTATGCCAAATAATGTAAGCACTCTCTGCCTCAATATAAATCACACTATTCAATTCATTAGGATAATATATGAGAGATTTTGATGATTTCCTAGAACAAATCCGAATAAAGAGAGGCCATCGTGGTCACATTCCCCTGAATCATCTGCTTCACACACCTTAGAGAGGAGAATAAATCTAACAAAAAATTCACCCAAGATTCATCTGGGTATTTCTTCAAGAAAGTATAGGACAAAATGTGTTAATATAAAAAATTAATTAATTAAAAATCCCATCAATAACTCAATGTAATTAACCCACTTGGTATCCCCTTTAAAATTATAAAATTCCCCTGAAGATTGGTGGCGGAATTTCCCATTTAAAATTATGAAATATCTGTCACCATGGTGTGTGGATTCCCACCATTCCCATGGGAAAATTGAACATAATAATCCTTAATATCCTAACATGGAAACCCACTTGGTATTTTGGTAAAATGTTACGTATTTTTACATCCTTCCTTCCATCATGGTGTGGTGATGATTATATTGGTAAGGTTTATAAGAGGAATTTTGGAGATTCACACCTGATATCACACACACATATGTAAATTTTGGTCCTATAAACTTCACTTAGGTATCTCCCAAACATAATATGGCCTATAACATGGTGGGGTCTGACACATGGTATACCCAAAAATTCCAAATACCCCTATTTAGGCCATTAAAAAACTCCAAATATTCCTAAACTTGTATTAAATTGGTCAAAGGATTAGAAAAATTACTTATGGTTCTTATAAACATAAGTTAGCATATCTTATAAATTATAGGGTGTTACAAATCTCCCTCTCTTTTTACATATCATTTTTGAGGGGTGCCTCAAGAAATCCTCTCAAAAAACATGGGTCATTACACCTAAATGTTTAATTCATATTCCCTATTATATTCTTGTAAATTCTCAAATTTCCATAGATTTAGAACGAGAGGATTATTTTTTTACTCCAATAAACTTCACACATTGATCATTAATCTGAATGTGTTATTCCATATATGATGCTTTTGGTTCCAAATCAATTTCCATGTAGTTGATTACGTGTACAATATTGCACCAATAAAACTAAAGATGAGACATATAGAACACATTATTCATACCTTAATATCATAGAGGAAGGTCTCACCAATATAGACTAACCCGTACCCTTAATACACATATATTATCTCTTATTAGATGAATATCTAAAAAATAACATTATGATCCATTCTAGAATCAAATAGGTTTAATATCTTTGGATAATTGATATGAAATTTAATTATTTCACGAAATATATTAAATATCATTAAAAGGATCATCCCACATATTAATCTCATTATAGAAACCCGACATTAAACCTATCTTCATAACCTGAGGAAATTAATCATAAGAAAAGGTGATCTCGTATGGTCATTAATGGTAAATATGGTATATATCAAGGATCACTTAAACAAAACATGATCATAAGTGTATGATAACATGAGCTTGCCATTTTAAAATTCATAATCACCATATAATATATCATAATATTGAACCATGAAATAAATATTGGAAATTTATTAGACATGAATCATATAGAAATTAATGAATATGAACTATGAGAGCATAAAATTAGAATAAGATATATGTTTTTGGAATATACAGAAGCATAAATAAATATTTAAGGATCAGTACTAAAAATATCATTGTGGAAATGATTAAATCCATATTCCATCATACTCTTAGTCACGGTTCACTCCTATAAATTTCATATTGGAAACATTCCTTCAATAAACATAGTTTACTCCACATTTCAGTACTTATTATCTCTTGTGATATCCATATTTATCCAATATATTAGAGGTTAACAAAATTCAGGTCTCACCAATTATATATTCAGAAGCATATATATGTGCTCCAAAAGATCATAACACATTCATTATATCATAAACTATGGAAATAAAATGTGTTTCATAAATATTTCATCATTTTATAATATAATAACCCATCGAAACGAAAAGTTTTCATAATGGTTTAATCATAACATAGTTAACCCATCACAAAAATGGGTTTTATAGAATTATCCACAGATCAGCATACCCATAATTCATCCAAGGAAATAAAGTGGGTGGTATCAGCAGAACACATCCCTAGATAATCATAATTTACATAAAAATATTCCATCTTAGAGGAAAATTCATTTAAAATATATTTGGAATATTTCATGAGGAATGAACCCTTTCATTTTAAAATCACTTATTTAAAATCCAACAAAATATAAAATATTATGGAAAATATTTAATTTGAAAATAACCTTGTAAAATATTAAACTAAGAGTAAAATCATTATGTTTTTATGATGGATGGATCTTTTTTCATCTCGTATATGTTAAAACAAATATTCCATTCACATTTTTGGTAAAAAATAAGAAATACCAAGTTCCAAAAATGAAAATAAGATTCATTTTAAACTAATTTTGTAAAATTAAATCATGTAAAAAATTACTTTAATTGATTATAATAGAATATAAATACATTACTAAAAGTATTTTTAGAAAACATGGAAATGTAAGGAACATGATTTTTGACAGAAGCGAGAAATAAACTCATATTTATTTAAAAATATTATTTTGTTCTCTTGGGTACTTAGAGAGAGGAGTGTGAGAGGAAAACATGTAATATCCTGAAATAAATATTGGAGAAGAAAATTAATGATATTCTTGAGCGGTATGTCATGAAATTTCACCATCGGAAATGTAATCATAAACAATCTCGATAAATAATGAGATTGTAATATAAAACCCTTATTGCTTTGGTAATGTTCATACCAAAGAACAAAAAAAGGGAGATCCTTAGTTGAATTTTTAAATATCCATAAATTTATTTAAATATTCATAAAATTCATTTATTGTTAACATATACACCACATAAGGTAAATAACTAAATAATATGGCATAAGTCTCATAGAAATAAAATTGAGATTAAAAACCCTTACCTCAAATACATCTCGCATCAAAAGAGATATAACCTACTTTATTGTAAATTAAATTTTTTTAATATTCTAAACCATAATAATTTATAAACTTTTAATATCAAATATGGACCACTTGAAACATTTAAAGTCCTTTTAATAAATAAATCCTTATCAAAATCATCGTTTTCAGGAGTTAATTGTTTTGTTTTTCATAAGAGTTTAGGTTCATTAGTTCCTTTATTTTTACTTTTATCATGGCTACATCCTATAAATAATATTAATAAATATATAAATTTCATATTTATCATTTATATATATTTTTAAAGTCATACATAAAATATAGACATGGAAAAATGAATTACACCATTAATGGAGATTCAAGGTCATATTTATGCATGAATGTTAATTTCATTTTTCGATGGATGGAACGTAATAATGTTAAAAAGTAATTTCACATTACAAGTTCATTTTTATGTCATATATATCTTATATAATCACTAAGCCTATCCTTATTACCATCTATTTAAAAAACTAAAATTTAATCACATTGCTTCAAGGAGGTGATTGTCCACACATAGGCACATGCAACGTTATTATTTTCCAACAGATGTAAATAAGACAGATTATGTTCAGTCAATCAACATAATAAAAATTAATAATGTTTAATATAATTATTTATTTATTTTATTATCAATTCCATGGACTTATAAGAAGAATAATAACATATAAAATTGAAATTTTTTTATTAAGAGTTATACCTCTTTGTTGAAAAACATCTTTTTTCATGCACATTAATCCTGGAAAGAATGTTATTTTGGAAAGAAAAAAATATGTTGTATGTAGTTAAAGAATATAGGATGATATTATGGTATTTATTAGTTAATATATATTTATCAAAAAATGTGAATAAATAATGATAAGATGTTCCATTTTGTAAGGTGGGTGGGGCACACTTGGAATTACAAAAAGTATTAAATTTATAAAAATTAATTTTCGTCAAAAAATGGATCCTTATTTTTATGATTAAATTATAAGATTATTATGAGTCAAAATAAATACATAAAATAATATATCTGAAATTTTGGGTCAAGGTTTTACCCTTATCTATTAGTTTTAACCCCCCCCCCCCAACACACACACATGTCCACACATTTGACAAATACTTCAACATCAAATTTTTTTAAACTTTAGGGGCCAAAAAGGTACTATAAAATTATAAGTGACATATAAATAGATTATTATTTATATTATACACTTTATCCAAATAAATTGATCAAATATAATATTTTTACGAATTCTAAATCATTTCAAAAAATATTTTTTAAATTAAAATTTCATTAGTCATTTTTGGAAATACATGAAACATTAAAATATAATTTGTGTATAACTCATTAAAATGCTTCCAAAATAAAATTTATTTGAACATAATAAATATATTGTCCTATTATAACAATAAAATCAAAATTTTATAGGTTTATATATCATTTTAAACCTTATCTTTTGGTTTAACCCCATGCTTATCCAATTTAAACCTTAGCTGTTATAATGATTTTTTAAATATTAAAGGGTTACAATTTTACTTATAAGGTGAAAATTGGATCATAAATTGAAAAATTATGACATTATAGAAAATTTATAATCCTAATAGTCTTCATTAATTTTTTATTATTTTTAAATAATTTAATAAAATATATTTAACATATAATTCTATAAATGTAATTTTATGAAATATTCACATAATTTGACGTTAGAAAATATATGAAAAAAAATTAATTATAATATAAACCTTTAAAAAATATATAACATTTTATATTTATCTTAATAATACATGGGAAACTTTAACTCTCCTAAACAATATTACTTTTTGTGTTTTTAAAATCATTTACTTGTTGCTTTTACTACTTTCAAAAGAATTGTCTTAGTGCATCATAAGCATTTAAGGTAATTTTTTCATCATAAAAAATTAAAAATAAATTAAAATCATGAAATATTTATTTTAATTTCAATAATCCATTTGTAACCAAAAATAAATTTTTATCCCTATCACAAAATATTATAGATATTATATGCAATAAAGTGATGTTTTTTACATTCTCTATTAATTAAATATTATAAAGGCAAAAATAATGTTTAAATGATAAAATGGCCATATTTTAGATGTTTTTCTGATTACTGATAAAATATTCTCATAAAATGAAATAAATTCACATTTTTTATAATTTTTGAACACCTTGTTACACTAGTTTTAACCCTAATTAACTCATTTTTCCATTACTATAGTAACAAAATTTTACTATGGTTATTGTTCTAAAATAATAGGACCCTAAAAATAAATTAGGACATATTGATTCAAAATATGGAATCCATTTTTAAATATTAAAATTAAAAATTTTAAAAAATAATTTAACATAAAAACCCAAATCTCAATGACAAATTGTATTTCAAAAAAATCCATTTTATAAGTTTAAAAATGATTTAATAAAAAATTCAACAAAAAATTGACTTGAATGAACATTCTTGTATTATTATCAATATAATATAACTAATTTTACATTTATATCATTTTAAAATATAATGATTCTTTTTAAATGATGGAAAAAAATAATGTTTTCGATTAAAATCATTATTTTCACTATTCATTAAACATCAATATTTTTCAAAAAAATACAAAAACATTACCCTAAGATAATTTTCATATTTTTATTTGAAAAAATATATCATTTTTATATAATAAAATTTTTATATGTTCTACAAATTAGTTATAATATTCACTCACAAAAATAAATAAATACTATTTTTTAGGAAAATATGTTTTGAAGAATAAAATATCTACTATTAATTGATTTATTAATTTCTAAATATTAACCAATTCGTTTTTATTGATTATGAACTTTATATATATTTCATAATTTGGTTACTTCTAATCATACCATTCAATTCAATGCCTTTGTTATAATGGTCATAATAATATTTCATGGATTATTTAATCTATGTGTTGCGTGTTGTATATGCTACTGAATATAATGTTATTTTAAAATAATAGGGTGTTAAATTATACCCCCTTAATAAATTTTATCCATGAAATCTGAAATTGTGCTGGGTGATCTAGGATCTGACATTTTTAATTTCCATTATCGAAAACTCACATAAAAAAATGTTTAATGATACATTATATTAAAAAGAGGGAAATGGAAGTACAAAGATCACCTAGAATAACACAAAGATATTATTCCAAATAGGAGAAAATATATAGGGAGTAAAAATATAGACATGGAAGAAAAGTGATTTCCAAAAAATGATGTATAATGTCGAATATATTTGATCACAAGAAATTGAATGATCCTGAAAAGGTTAATGAACATAATACCATAAACAATAAATGTGTCAAAAAGATGGTCTATTAATTAAAAATAAAGGTAATAAGATAAAAAATTAGTTTTTTGAATCTTTTCCTAGAGTTATGGTATTCATGTACCATCTATACTAATAACATAAAGAAATATATTTACTTAACAAGAATAATTTTACCCTCTAATTAATTTCCTGAAAAATTTCATCTTTCGCTCCAAATGATGAGTATTCATGATGAATTTTCAGTGCAACATGCACTAAAATAAAATTCTAGTGGCTCAAATAATCCAAAAATTGAACAAACCTTCATATGAAAAAATAATACACTATTATTTAAAATTAAATAGCAATAACCGAAGATTAAACTAAATCATTATATAAATAAATATCCTTGAAATTCATCCAAATATTCATATCTAATATTGAAACCGAAAGATTTGATCACTTATTCTTCCATGATATACTTTAAATTTATCTAAAAATAAAATCAAACACTCCTAGAGTTTCTTATAAAAAATGTATATTATTTTTTACATATTACACAAAGTATACTAATCATTTACAAAAATATTGTCACTAGAAATTCAGGTATTCTACCAAAATATAAATCAATCCTTATTCAAAAAATAAAAAATCCACCTTATCCAAAATTATTTCTTTTTACCTTAATTATATAAGATACCCATAATTGGGACCTTGAAATATAAAAATAGTGACATATTCACCAAACCACATTTCAATACTATGGTTATCTATACAATTAATCATATATTCCCAACAAGTAATCACTCTTTATCCCAAATAAACATTATTATATAACATAAAACACATATTAAGGATTATCATTCCCTTATTTTAGTGTTCTACAAAAATGTAACCCTACCACGGAATAATTTTTCATGGTTATCAGTACCATTCAACATATATTTTCAAAACATTGAAGAAAAAAAATTAATGAACAATGATTGAATGTTTCATGATTACTATTAATATAATATTCTACAACATAGTTCTAAAATTATAATACATAAACACTTAAATCATTTTAATTTAATTATTATCATAAAATAAATCCTTACAAAGTCTTGGAGAAAACACTTGGATTAATGAATTGGCTCGTATAATCCCTATATGTCCCACACATAAAACATTGAACTATAAATGGTACCTTATGATGAACTTCATATTCCTACATCAAAATATTCATTTTTTATTAATAATTACATTCCTTATGAAATTATTTTCAATGCATTAAATATATTCTCATTCCTTTGAGACATATCCATGATGCTTATTCCCACATACCTGATGTGTTGGAAGTGGAATGTTCTTTCCTCTATGGTGTTCATCAAACTACATACTTCTATCTATAGGTGTGTTGGGAAACTCACCCAAGATGATATTTTTAATCAAATAATAATATATATATATAATTATAAATAATCACATCGTTTTTTCTTCAATCAATCATTTCATTTTTCACACATTGAGTTAAGTCATTCCATTGTCCATCACATTCTTTGTTAACATGAATCCTCCTGGTTATGGAAATTGAATCAAACCAAACATAATTGTGTAAGAAACAATAGTCATAGTGATAAATCATATAATCAAGAAAAATAATTCATGGGATATATAAATCCTAACACCAAGTTTTCAATCTATGACAACATCGGTTTTACTTAGTCCATCTATAGTAATATTATATTCAAATCCTTTTTAATGGTTCAAATGAAAAATGATAGTTAACCAAAGAATATCCCCAAAAAATCTCACACTAGGTGTGCAGTAAGGGAGCATTCACCATGGACTAGAATGATGTTTTATATATACTCAAAAAACTATTTTCATTGTTATTACATCTAGATGTATATGCTTCAAAACCATGTCAACATTTATTGTCAAGGTTGGGATTCATTACTAAGAATACCCCATAATTTCTATCTTACAAAAACATTAGGGTTTTATCTGATACTAATACGTATCCTTAGAGTTTCCAATAAAGTTATCTAATTATAATATACTAATATTAACTAAAATCATCTCTAATACCAACAATAGAAGCACATACCCCTCAAACATAAATATTACTACTTAATAGATGATTATCCAATATATAACATTATGACACGTGATAGAATCATATAGGTTTACTGTATTTGGAGACTAGATAAAAAATATTATTATCTCATGAAATATATTCAATATCCCCAATAAATATCATCCAAAGTAGTTGTAAAATCCTAGAAATTCAGTGTTATATTTTTTAATTATATGAAACTATTTCGAGACTAGGAACTTAGAAAAAAATTTATTTTGAGGGCTAGTGAGTATGGAATAAGTATTTTAACATTTTAAATGATTATTTAAAATAGTGCATGTGAGATTTTTTGGTATCTTCTAAAAAGGTGCCCATATTACAAATATGAGGGCTTCATTGCATTCGGAAGGGAAACCATACCTAACGAAGAACCTAACCTCAACATGAGTGCGTCGAGGGTATTAGTAATTTTTTGGACTTTTCAGGAAAATTTAATAAAATAATTTTCTTAATGAAAAATAAAATAAACATTAAATTTATTTTATTTGAATTATTAATTCCGTTGCAGTATAACATAAACGCTGCTCCATTAATGAAACAACATATTTATGGTGCAATGCGGCGTAACTAAAATGATAAAACATGTTTTCTCCCTTTAATGGGTTATCTTGAGACTGATTGTCGGAAAGATCAATATATCTCTGATCATTGAGATTTGGGGTTGGTAAGCGACCATCGACGAACTAGCTACAACAATGAACACATTTCTCCTTCCGTTCTTCCATCGATTGGAGGATCGTCAACGACAACGGCGGGATGCAGATCACAGAACGAAGAACACAGTTGTGCGATCTTTGCCATTAAAAAGTTCTATTTCATGGTTGTGTGTCTGTTTAATTTAATTAATTTCCCCATTTCTAAATCTATATGACAAGTTTGAATCATTCCACAAACGGAATGATTCACGGGTCATGTGTGCTAAATAAGGGATGGGTATAAATTTTGGTTATATTCAATGGGAAATTGGATCCATGTTGAACAAGTGATTTGATTTAATTATTCATTTATCCGCCATTAAATTATTACATGGATGGATCAAGGCCGATACGAACAAGTCCAAATCCATTCACCTTGTGTGTTCTTGTGAGTTTCCTAGCTCCCTCATTCTTATAAATCCTCAAACATCACCACCGTTAATAACCCTGATTTAAGTCTAATATCACAACGATGGAGATCCATAGTCTATGTGGAGTCTACTTTAAGAATCCAAAGTTGTGGATCAATTGTCGCAATGGTGCTGAAGGTATTGTGTGTTAATGGCGCATCGCGATGGCAGAGGAGGCATGCGATAGGAGGCCGCGGGAAGTGCACAAAAGGATGTAGGTCGATATCCACAGTGATGCAATGGCGGTGCAAGCTAGCGGTGCACCATGATGGTGGAGGGGAGGCCCCATGATACCCACTATAGGAGATGATTAGAGGCTGCTGGCATCAGCCGATAGTGGCGGTGTACGAAGGGGGCCCAATGCATCCACCATGGTTGGAGGATCAGGGCAACATGCAATAGACGACAGTGGCACCATCAGACATAGCGAGACACATAAGGCAAATGGGGGTCGTGGTCCATTTGGGCTATGGCAGCACTACTATAAACACGGCTTTTATCAGCGCTATAAAATCACATTAACAGCGCTCAAAAAGCGATGTTAATCAAGGTGATGATTAAGAGGGGCCCCTTTTTCCAGCGCTCAGAAAAGCGCTGATAAAGACCCCTTTTATCAGTTCTCAAAAAAGAGCTGATAAAATACCCCTTTTATAAGCGCAAACAAATGCGCTGTTAAAAGGGGCCTTTTATCTACGATTTTTTAGCGCTGATAAAATGGGACTTTTATCAGAGCTTTTAAAAAGCACTGATAAAAGTCAAAAAAAAGTTAAAAATAAAATAAAAAATCATTTATATTCAGGAGGAGCTTTTAATAGCACTTGACCCCTCCCCCTTATCAGTGCTAGGAGGCCCCCTTCCACTCCCACACACTGCCCTTGCCTGTGCATCATGCACATGCCCGCGCGCCCCTCCTTGCTTCCACCCGGACTCGAACCCGTGACCTCCCCCTTGTGCGCATGCACCTTTACCACTAATCCATTTCGTTTTTTATCTATTAAATAATACATGTATTTATATATATAGTTATATTTATTTTTATAATAATATAGATTCATATTAGAATAAATATATTTAGTTATATTAATACATATATATTTATTCATATAGTAATATATAAAAATATATATATATTTGTATATTAATATATTTTTATTTTTATTTATATATATATAGTAATATTTATTCATATATTAATATAGATTCATATTAATATAAATATATTTAGTTATATTAATACATATATGTTTATTCATATATTAGTATATATATATTCATTCGTATATTAATATATATTTATATTTATTTATATATATATATTTGTAGTTACAATTTTTTATCGATATATTTATTTGTATATTAATATATATTTATAAGATTAGTTTTAAATACATTTATAAATGTTTTTTATGTGTGTTTATAAATAAATAAATACATACATACATAATACATATATACAACACACACACACACACCCTTACGAATAAATACATATATATGTGTATTTGAAATGCCACAGAATGTTCAAATGACCATAACATATAATCCAGAATCCCGTTTCAACCCTACAGCCAGTCAAATTGATGAAAATGAAACAATATTAGATATGATATGTGGTACATGGCTAATGGAAATCCAGATCATAATTTATACAAGTTTGAATGATAATAAGTCAGGGTATGCAGAATAAAAACTCAGTTTTGGAGGCCTTATGGGCCTTTTTTACCATGAAAAATGTGACACAGGCTTTTTCTCAATCACTAGCACGTAGAGCTCATCACAGGCTTCAATTTGATATGTTGTAGAGATCAAATGGAATCCCGGATCAAAAGTTATGGTCGTTTGATGTTTGAGTTACATTTTTAACGTATTTTAGATCATTTGTTAATTTTTTTTATTCTTTGTGAGTTCAAATTGTTATTAATTGATTATTATTCGATGATAATTAGTAAATTATTAATAAATAATATTTTTTAAAAAATTTAAAATCTGTTTTCACTAAATTTCTAATATAATAAATGAAGTAGTCTATTTATACTTTTATAAAACATATTTAAATAATATATATATATTTATATCAATATAAATATAATTATATACCAATATATTATTTTTCCTGATTTTTTTAAATATAAAATTTATCAGCGCTAGGACAAAGCACTGATAAATCCTCCCATTATCAGCTCTACTAAAAAAGTGCTGATAAAACGGGTCCCCTTTATCAGGGCTAAAAAAAGCACTGATAAAGTGGGGGGGCTTTATCTGCACTAAAAAAGCGCTGATAAAAGGTCACTTTTAACATAGATTTTTTAGCGCTGTTAAAAGTGCCCCTTTATGAGTGATTTTTTAGGGCTGATAAAGGCGCCCCCTTTATCAGCGTTTTTTTAGTGCTGTTAAAGAGTAGCGCTGCGGAAACCCAGTTTTGTGGTAGTGCGGCGACCTGCGACAATTGTTGTGGGTGGGACGTGATGCCCACCACATCTCGGGTGGACTGTACTATCCCTCCTAGTGGGCTAAACCCTGATTGTTGTGGGCAAGGGACAAAGTACCAAGTCATATTTGGATTGGGTTAGGTTGGTTTGACCGGGATATATCGTGTCGCGTCAGTCTGACAATGTCAGACTGGACCTAGAATCCACCAAACACTTTTTATTAAAATGTCGAAAACATCCAAATAATGTGACCAATTGATAAATAATTTGCTGCGTTTGGACCCTCATGATGAGGCGGTCTTTTTGACATACTACAAGTTATTTTTCATGGAATTTGGTATATGACAAATGGATTGAGGATTAGATTCTCCCATAATCAAGCGCGCTATGATGGAGAATCATACTTCTAGTTGTGACATGACATAAGTGAGAAGTGGACCTCAGTGACCCTGTAGCCATGTGTACTGTAGTGGACCAATAGAAGAGCAGATCTCGTTAGCATGGTAGCTGAGTGGCCCTCAATAGCCTAATAAAAGATCAAACATTACTGGCTCAGTAGCCAACCAGACCTCAGCGTCCTGGAAGGCTAGTGAGCCTTAGTGGAACGATAGTCGAGCAGACCTTAGTGGCCCAACAGATGAGCGAACCACAGTGGACCAATAGTCGAGCAGACCTTAGTGGCTCGATAGTCGAGTGGACCTCAATGGTCCGACATACCTCAGCAACTCATCATGGATGTTTCATTAATTAGTACAAGATGTTCAACATTATGACTGCTAATCTTTCATTCTATACTTTTGGTCTAACCTATGTGAGATGACAATTTATAGTGTGTAATTTTCCATTATGTTCTTTAATTGTGGGATGGGGGTCTCTAATGATTATTTAATTACTTAACCCTATACAGGCTTCACCAGCACATGTCATTTCTTGTGTAGAAAATTTATGCTTTGACTGAGACCTCAGTGGTCTAGGACTAGGCAGTGCCCAGTGAGATCGAACAGGCGAGATGTACTCCAAAAACTTCTAGCAGCTACTCTACACCTACCCTAAGGGTATGGTTTTCTACAAACTTATTTTGAGATACCTTGTACTTCTTTGTTTACAGCATTTCATTTGTTCAGTTTGTGTTGTGGCCCATTTAACATACATCTTGTACTTCTACATTAAGTGGTTGTCTAGAGGCATGCAAGTTTACCTTTTCATCATTGTGGGTTAGGTTTATGAGTGTGCGTGTGTACATGTACTCATAAAACAACTCCCACTTGCAAGATAATTCCTTTGTTTTTATTCACCATCCTCTAGCCTTTGTGAGGTGGGCGTGGGGTGCTCGTGCATGTGCCCTGGGGGATAGGTTGGGATAGTAGTACTCTTATTTAACATACTCTACATAAAACATTTATTCATAACTTAGATAATGGACCCATAATAAAGTGTGAAATTAGATGCTGAGTATGGGACAATATGGGATATATCAATGATCAATTATACATAACATGATCATAAGGTAATGATAACATGAGATTATCATTAGAAAATCAAGACCCATGATATCATATATCATAATCAAGAGTCTTTTAATAAATCTCAGACGCTCAAAAACCATGACTCAAAAAGTAATCATAAAACTTGAACCCTAAGAGAATAACATTGGCATAAGAAATAATTTTTTTCATACACATTAGCATAGAAAAAAATTAGTCAATACTCACATCCAAAATTATAATAGTGGATTGGCCTCACTCCCCCATTCCAACATATAATTAATCAAAGTTCACTCCAAAGACTTTCATGGTGGACAAAGTACATTACTAAACTAGTTTCACTCCCCATTTGAATCCTTTTTATCTCATGAGATATACAATTTTACCCATTACATTAGAGGAATAAATAATTGTAGGTCAACCAATCAAATAATAATAATAATAATATATATTTGTCCTATAATCTCAAAATATATTGAACAAAGTATAACACTGGGAAAGTAAATCATTTTCATTAACATTTCATTATTACATTAAAGTATTACTTATAGTAAAGAAATGGGTTTCATAAAGGATTCATCGTAATATAATTATTAAATGGGTAATAAATAGGTTTCATAGAATCATCATTATATCATCATCATCCTATGTCATAAAAATTATGAAATTGGATGGTATCATTGGATCATATACATAGTAAAGAATAAGTGACATCAAAAGATTTCAATTTAGAAGAAAATTCCTATAAAAGTAATCTGGAATATTTATTCTAGAAAATTACCCTTAAATATTTAAATCACTTGATTAAAATCTAAAACATTCCCCATTATTAAGTTTCAAATTTCATTGAAACTAACCTTTTAATCTTTTCATAAATGTTTGAAATCATTGATAAGTCATTATGTCAAGAAATTCTAATCATGTCATGTTGGTAAAAAAATATTCCTTTCACTTTTTAAATAAAAAGTGAAATGTAAATTGTTTAGAAAATGAAAACAACATTAATTTTAAAAACTTTTTTAAAATTTAAATCATGGAAATGAAATTAATTTAAATAATAACATGTGAATAAAAAAACATTTTTAGAAAACATGTATATGGAAGAATAATGATTTTCAACCAAAGAGAAAAAGAAAGTCATACTTACTTTAATATATTATTTCTATATCTTGACTACATAAAGATAGTAAATTAAAAATAACACATATAATATTTAGAAATAAACATAATAGAAGAAAATTAATGGGATTATTGAGAGGTATGTCATGAAACTTCATCCTCCAAAACAGAATTATAAACAATCCCGATCAACAGTGATATTATAATATAAAAATCTTACTGTTTGGGTAATCTCTATATCAAAACCTCATGAAAATAGAAACTTGAAATGGATTTCAAAATACATATAATTTTAATAAATTAATAATAAAATAAATTCATTGGTAATATATACACCACATAAAGGAAATAGTTTGTGAATATGGAATAAGTCTCATTGAAATAGAAATGAGATGAGAAACTCTTACCTGATGTTTGACTTTCTTCAAACGATTACTAAAATTATGTATAATAAAAGTAATAAAATTTTATACCAAAATAATTTATATATTTATAATATTATATATAATCCACTTATAACTTTTCAACTTTAATTTATTAATATTTTTTTTACTAAAATCATCATTTTTAGGAGTTAACTATTGCATTTTTCTTGAGATTTTTGTTTTGGTAGTTATAGTATTTATAATTTAATAATGGTTCCATAATCTCAATAATTATAAACATGATATATATATAATAAATTTTCACTATATATATATATTTATATCATCCATTCAACTAGATATAGAAAAATGAATTACACAATTCATGGAGATATTAGGTTGTATTTACACATGAAGATTGTTTTCATTTCTCAACAGATGGAATGAAGGAATGGTAAATAATAATTCAAATTTAAAGGATCACTTTTATATAATACATATATATTTATTAATATAATATATATTTATTAATATCCATAAAAACCTAAACAAAATACTAATAACAACGGTTCGTGGAGGTAAAAAACCACACATACGCACGAGCGATGTTATCATTTTCCAAAGGATGGGAATAAGACATAATATAGTTTTTATATGATAAAAATAACAATTAATTTTGTTTCATAAACGTAAATAATTATTTTATAATGGGTAAAATTTAATTTTAGATGGTATAAGTATAAATAAAATTGAAAATGCTCAGTTCAGAGTTATACCTCTTCCATGAGAAATCTATTTGGATTATAATTTAATTATAGATATAATTGAATTTTAGTAAAAAAAAGTTCCTCTTGTATGTATTTAAGTAATATATTATGATATTATGTTATTTATATTCAAATATATTAGGATTAAAAAAATTAATAACAAAGGAGTAGAGGTTCCCTTTTAAAGAGAGTGGAGGGGCAATCTTGGAATTATTTAAATTATTTAAATAATATAAATTTATTTTCATGAAAAAATATATCCAAATTGATATAATTATATTATAATATTATTATTATTCTAAATAATCTCATAAAATAATATTTTATGAAGTTTTTTTTGTATTTTTAACCTTATATCTTATATTTAACCATCTTTTAACTGAATTGGAAAATATCATGATATCAAAAAATTTAACACTTTAGGGGTCAATAATGTTTATATAAATGGATAATTACAAATAAATGGAATATTTTTACATTATAAATTATATCCCATTAACATGGACTAATATAATACTTTCATTAATCTAAAAACATTTAATAAAATAAAATTTAATTACAAAATATCATAAATATTATTTTAATAAATAAATGAAATATTATCATATAATATCTGTATAACTCATATAATATGGTTCCAAAAGTATATTTATTCTAATTTTATGTTGATATTATCTCAATAAAATAAAAAAATATAATTTATGAATGGTTTTGATATCATTTTAAACATTATCTTTTGGTTTAACCCCATGGTTAACCAATTTTAACCATAATTGTTGTAATGCATTTTTCAGTATTAAAGGCTTATATTTTTACCTATAAGGAAAAAATTGGATCATAAAATTAAAATAAATATAATTTTAGAAAATATATAATAAAAATTTTACTATTTAAATATTTTTATGATTTGATTTAGTTTAATAAAATATGTTTTACATAAAAGGATGTTAATTCCATTTTAAGATCTTTCACATAATTTGTCTTTGAAAAGACATTATTGAAATTAAATTCATATATTAAAATTTTAAACATCCATAATATGTGGTATGTATCTTAAAAATTAATTAAAACTTCAACTCTCCATAAAATTATTTCTTTTACAGTTTTTATAATCATTTACTTGATTTTTTAATATTTGCACAAGCATCATGTAAGCATTTCATAAGAATTTAAGGAAATTATTTCATCACAAAAATTGAAAATAAGTTACTATCATAAAAAATTCAATGAAATTAAAAATAACAATTTTTAACTTAAAAAATGTTTTTTAGCCCCATAAATAAATATTAAATATATTAAAATAAAGAATGTAATTCTTTAAGATTATTTTTATGTAAATATTATAATGGTAAAAATATATTATAAATTGAAAAAAGCCATATTATTATTTTTTGGATAATTATGTAATAAATATAATCATAAAATAAAATAAATGAAATTTTTTAATTGATTTTGATGCCTTATGACATTAGTTTTAACCATAAATAACCCATTTTACCTTTATTGTGGAAAACAAATTTACTATATTTATTGTTAAGAAATAGTATCCACCTATTTTATAAAATTATAAATAATTATTCTAAATTATGAATAAATTATTTTATATTGAATTTTTAGATGTGATAGTAATTATTTTAAGATAAAAACACAAACAGCAATGAAAAACGTTTTTTCATAAAAAAAATTCCCTATAACTATAATTTTTTTTTTACAAAATTAAGCCATAAAATTATTTACAATGAACTATATTTGATTATTAAAAATATATGAAAAAAAATTTAATTTTAAATCATTTTAAAATAAAAATGACCTTTGTAAAATCATGAAATAAAAATACAATTTAAAAAAATTAGTATTCTCACTATCGAGGGGAAAATAAATCATTTAAAAAAACCCCAAACATTCCCCCAAATATGTTTTTTATATGATGATTTCACAAATGATATAATTTCTATATAATATATATTTTAATAGTTATAGAAATTAATCAAAATATTCTCCCATATAAACCGTTTTTGAAGAAATTGTATTTTGAAGAATAAATTTACATTACATAAAATAGAGTTATTTTTTCCTAAGAAATTTTTATTTATTTTTTATTGGTGATAACCTTTATAGATGTTTCATAATTCGGTTACTTCTATTCATAACCATCAGTCCATTGGATATGTTATAATCATCATAATAATATTATTTGGTTTTTTTATGCTTGGTTTTGAGTGTTATATATGCTATAGAACATAGTTTTATATTAAATTTTTTGGGAGTTACATGATTGGACATAATCTGGATGTGTTCAATTATCCTAAATGGTTCAAAAACCATGATGTTTATTTCCACCTCCTTTAAAAAAATCAATTTCCTAACCAAGGAGAAACTTTCAAGACGACTCATTCACCCACAATGAACTCCAAAGGTTGTATCCCCCAATTAACATATGATCATTGTCTATTCAGATAACTAATTAGCCACTTCCAAATCAATTGTACATATTCTAAGGTCTCTCACTTTTAAAATATGGAACCACTACATTTCCATGAACATAAATCACATCGCATTTTTTAAAGCTCAATCAAATAATGGATTCTTCTAACACCAACATTTTATAAATCAAAAGCTAATCTAGATCATACTCTTGAATGGACTTTACTCACTCAACCAATGAAGACATGATCCCCAATGCTATACAGGGAAATTCTCCATGATCATTAATTATATCCACCATAAATACTACTAGTAGGCCCATCATATTCAATTCTACTTCCAACAACCACTCACCATGATCTCGTACCTTCTTAATAAGATCATTTGTGGAAACATTTCCTTTTCTAGGATCATACATTATCTCAAATTTAAATGTCTGTAGGTATTGTACCCAACACATTTGACTTAGGTTCTATACCTTCTACAGTAATATGGACCTCAAAATCTAGTGACTGATATTGAAAAATATCTCACTGAAGAGTTAATTTTTTAATACTTCAATTTTTGAACCACAATAGTTATCTTCAGGCTATGAGTTTGGTAGTTTCTCTCTAGAGTTAATTACTAAAATGACCCACAAGAAACTACCTAATAATTATATATCAAGACGGCTCCCAATATTACACTAGAATAATTATAATACATGGTGTATCAAACTTTGAGATCTTGAAAAATTATCACTAGAGATGATTTCAATATTCTCTTCAGTTCAAGGAAGTCATCTACAAAATGATCTTTCCACTAAAATTATACCCCATTCTTGGATAGAACTATCATGGGTTTGATTAAAAAATAAAATATATTAATTAACCACAAGTAGTACCTGGCCAACATAAGGAAAAACCAATTAACAAAAAAATTCATAGGATCATTCCAATACATAATAGATCCTACCTTCCCCAGTTCAGCAGAAATTAACTTCTAAAAATCGAATGAAAATTTAAATGCACCCATAGATCCAAAAGTGACATGTCAAGATCTTTGTGTTAAAAGGATTCTCTCAAATTTTACTAAATACAATATCAATGTGTTTAGAATGTGAATTTATGGTCATCGAATATATCAGGATCTCATCAATGAAAACAATGATGAAGGAATCTAAGTGTGGGTAAAAGATCCTATTTATGAGGACCATGAATACCACTGGACCATTGATTTTCCCAAACGGCATAACATGATATTCATACAACCCTTCCTATACATTTTCTTAGGTATGTTCTCCTCCCTAACCATAAGCCAATGGTAGCTTGGTAATAGAAGAAAATTTGAGAACCACACCATATATAAATATTTGAGAACCATTGTGCTCCCCATAATTAATAAAACAAGTTTTCTATTCTTGGAAAATTGTTATTTTTCTTTATATTTATATAGTTTAACTTTCTATAGTCTACACATAGTCAAATAAAACAATATTACTTCTTAGTGAAAAAAACAAGAGCACCCCATTGAGAAGATCTCGGTCTAATAATGCCTTCATTATCTAGATCCCAATGTTTTGATTGAAGATATTTCAGCTCTGAATGTTCTATATGGTAAGGTGTAATGGAAATAGACTGCACAGAAGGAATATATTCAATTCCGAACTCAATTAACCTATCTAAATGTAACCTGAAAAAAAATCATTGGGAAATAAATCATTGTATATTTATAACATAGAAAAAAAGGAAAATGGATTCACTATCTGATATACAGTAAGGATCATTCTAGGAAACTACATTTTAATGGCTCTAATATAACAAGGGTTCATTCCAATTCTTCCTACTTTAATAACCCACTCACCAATCAACAAGAACTTCTATCATTTTGGTGTTGTAAAGTAAACTCAACTATAATAAGAATAAATTATTTCATGCTAAAAAGGAAACCAATCCATGAAAAATATCAAAAAAATATAGATATCTCTAAAATTATGAACTATCCCACATGATCATAGATAGAAATTACTACGAGATACTCTGAGAAAATAAGAAGACTATCCAATTTCAATCCTAATGGTCTATCTATAGTGTGTGACATGAAAGAAAATATTACTATAAATTCAAACTCATAAGTAACTAGAATAAATATAAATGAATGTGAATTAATTTTATCAAACAATGAAATAGAGAGTATAAATATAATCAGGACCATACTTTGAACATTCAAAGTTCCCTCTCTATAATTATATAGAACATGGTCATCTACACAAACTCTTCCCATGTTAACTTTCTTTCTTCTCTTATGAGGATCATGTGTTTCCTGATCCACAACCCCCAGTATAATTTTCACCTACTTCTAAAAACCTTATCTCACATCTTCGTATGCCCTCTCTAAACCCATCAATGAAACATTCACCAAAAACAGATTTACATATTCTATTTTTTAAAATAGTGATACTTTATTAGATGGTTAGGATAGTATTTAAGATAATTTCTCTTATTTACATTGTTATAGAAGCTATAAAAACCATCTCCAATAGAGGGACCTGAATAACTTTTTCTCATGTTGGATTAATTTCCACTTCGCAAGGTCATATCATAAGATTTCCTCTATTTATTCCCCAAAAATGAATATTTGGAAGAACTGAAAAATCTTAAAATAAGTCTATAAAAAGGGGAAGGAATAAAATTAAATTTAAATTACTCTAGTTCCTTCTTAATATCCATATCTTTATTAAAATTCTCATTATAATATATCAAAAACAATTCTTTACTTAACATTTCAACTTTGGTCGAAGACCAATCTAAAACATCGTATACATTTTCACTTCATTCCTAGCTAAAAACGGATTAAAATGAAGGAACTCATTGAATCATGTTGAATAATAAGATACTAATATTATCCCCTATTAATGTTCAACGAACTCTTGATCATGATCCACATTTGGCATGTCAGTGAATAATTCCTCAAAAAAGAGGTCATTGAAGGTTTCCAACATCTACCCATCAAATTTTCTATCATGATTCAGATTTCCCCAAAATAACATAGATGTTCCCTGAAGTATACTAGAATAAATTTTAACTTTCTTATTCTCCATGTTCTACAATAATCCAAATATCTTCACAATTGTTTTTATTCAGTTATCAACATCACGAGGACCTGTAGTTACCTCGAAGGATAGTGGATGACGGATCTAAAATTTATGAGATTAATCGGCCATTGGAATTTTAGATCCTATTCCATATGAAATAAATATCTAGAATAGTATGAGGTGGAACAATTGTATTCCTAAAAATGCTATAGAAGTAGCAGAAGAATTCCTAGTGGCACCCTAATATATAGTAGGTGGTGCAATAGGGGAATTTCTTCTTGTGGGAGCATTCTGGTTTTCTTCACCATGTGATCCCATCAAATTTATCTATAATGAAATTATAAAAAATTGTAAATGAATGGTGAAAATTAATATAAAATATATTTTAGGGTAAAAACATAAGTAATTCAAAGGCACGACATGTGATTTCTAAATGGAACTTATACTATAAGGCTTCCAATAATAAAAATGTGAAAGACTCTTAGCACTACATAAGGCCAAATCTATGTCTCTAATACATAAAAAATAATAACATAAATATAAAAACAATAATAATATCATTCTCAAGTTCATGTAATTAAATGTAAGTAATAAAATACAAAAAATGAACAAATAACAATTGCAATATGAATTTTATTTATTGAACCTTATATAATACACGAAACATGCATGTGATATTTAAACCAATGTTCATAATCATGATTCATGGAGACACCCAAAATACCATAAAATATAATATCAATTTCATGTTAATTACCCAAGGTGGTTAAATCAATACTCATGATGAACAACAAGAACATCAATCCCACTTTTTAGGAAACTTTGAGGTCCACTATACTATGATGCCCATAAACTAACATAATTACCCTACTCTATCCCATACCACTCTATATATTATCTATTAAATCCAAAAACAAGGGAAAATAAGGGAAACATATGAGTAAATCGAGATGTTTCTATAACACCATTTTGTAACACCCTAAACCAAATCATCAGGTTTAAGTTTTAGTGTAACATGACCTCAAACATGTCTCCCTATACATTGGTGGCTACTAACTGACATATAGGGACGGAGAGGAATCATAGGGAGACTATACCATTAGTAATAGACAACCATATAAGAATATAATGTAAGAAATAATAATAATAATAACAATAATTTGGGAAATAAAAAATCCACAAATATTATTGCATTTTAATTAAAACATCCAAACCAAATAAGGAATCCCATTAATGGTGAGTCAGTGTACTAAAATGGTGGAAATCGGTAGGATAACAAAAAACTTTACGATCTTGAGTCCACAAAACTTCTCCTCACATCACTATACAACTCATTATCAACCATTGACTATAAGTATCTACCCTTCTACTGGATCCTAGATCACAAATTCTACATATGAAATGAGATTCACATGTAAGTTATGAGTATGAAACCCATTAGAGAACCACCAATAGGTACCTAAAATAATAGAAAATTTTTAAAAAATTCATTCAATGAAAATAATGAATTCACAAATAAACAATAATAAATTATAAACATTTACCCATACATCAGGTCCTTGAAGACTAACTCTACCTACTTAGGCTCCATGTCCTAGAGAAAAATTAATATGTTGGTCTAAACTTTTCGTCAAACTAATCATGTTTCAATATCCCATTTTAAGGTATATTCATTAAAATAGTTAATAAAATTCTCATGTACACCCAATTCATGGATTTAGGGAAAGACACACCACATTTTGAAAACATTTAAAGGTTTGGGGAAACCCAACACTATGAGTTGATCCAATCTAAAGTCTCTAGAGAAATCCATCAAATTATCTACACTCAACCTCCAAGGGAGTGGCTAGCCCATATGGATTAACCAGGTCACCAAATTGTAAAAACATAGAAACAATATATGTAACACATATTTATAATAAGGCGTTTCATAATCCTATCATGCAACGTAAGAATCATATAGATAACACACATCCAAAAGCATATCATATAAAGCAAAAGACACATGTGTTACACACAAATAGACCACATATGAATCACATGAACCATATATATAATGGGGATACATACACACTAAATATAAAACATATCAGGCATAGGTTTCAATGGGATACACACACACCACACGAGAATCACTTCAAGAATAGGCCTCACAGTGCTACACTTGCACACTATTTAATAAAGGAATTTTTTTTACATATGACCTATATGGTAAATAATCCCTACCTAAATGTTTATCACAAAACACAACATAGTATAAGTAAGCCAAAGTGATAGGGATTATTTTTCATGCACCATTTTGAATTAAGAGAGGTTAACTCGGTCACCTTCCCAAGAATCGTCTAAATCACATACCAAAGAAAGAAGATGAAATCATTCCAAAACATAACCATGTATTCATTAAAATCATTCACCAAGAAATGATATGTGTAAAAGAGTTAATCTAGGGATAAAATAGAATCACCCCCATTAATTACTCATTATAATTAACCCTTGTATTTTC
This sequence comes from Viscum album, assembly GCA_963277665.1. Taxonomy (NCBI): domain Eukaryota; kingdom Viridiplantae; phylum Streptophyta; class Magnoliopsida; order Santalales; family Viscaceae; genus Viscum; species Viscum album. The sequence continues at coordinate 2,041,632,462 of OY728126.1, read as the reverse complement.
CCTCATAAAATGATTTGAATCCCCTGAAGATCATCGACCAATTATATTGTTTCAAATTTTGAAATAGTAATCATTGGATATTGGTGATTCCCACTATTTCCATGGTGGATAAAACACACCTAGTAATGGAATCTTGACATTGAGACCAATATGGTGGGGTAGAAAAACCTTATCCATTTTCGTTCACTAGGCCTTTCCCCACAGCATGGTGAGGCCAGTCTAGACATGGTCCATAGATGGACTCATAGTGCTACACTTCCAGGACTACTCCTAGTTATAGTTTTTTTCGTACCCATTACACACAAATAGGTTTTGATAATTAACTGACCTACACCACAACATGGTCCTCCCCGTAGTGTACCCTAAAATGCCGAAAACCCCAATTTAAGCCACCAATATCCTCTTATGCTTCATAAAAAAATTAAACCATTAAAAGTCAGAGAAACATAATTTAAGTTACGTGAAAACATAAATTAACATACCTTCTAAATATGAAGGTGTTGCAACTTATCTTGTAAGGTAACTTCCCTACTCATTGATTATTTATATTAGAGTCACATTCTATTATCCTAGACGAATGGGTTTTTTGATACTTAGTTAGAGGTACTATTCTAATTATATATTCATATATGATTAAATTAAACATTATTACCTAATATGTTAATAATATAGGAAATTCTATACAATTTATTTGTGTATATTGTTTCATTTTGACATTACTGATGCAATTTCACATCCATTGGCATTAAAAACATAAGAAATAAATGTCTAGATTTAAAGAGGATATTATGGAATGGATTCAATGAAACATATCTAGAAGTTCCTCAAATGTCTGAAAATTTCCTAGAGTGAATTCCGAAAGACCAATTGAATCAATTTATTATCCATCATCTCGCTGAATCACATCAGGTATTTTATTATATTATAATATATTAATAGTAGGGTCAAAATATAATTACCATTTTTATGATATATAATCACATTAGGTGAATTATATAATAAATTATATGAAAAATATAGCTTCCAATTTTTGGTACCTATATTTATTATTTTTTCATCTTTTTTTTGAATTATTCTCAATTCGTTATATGTGATTTATGGGAGATTTTGGAATTTTTTCGGCAAGTTCATAGCTTCACATCGTTAGGACATACCATACAATATTACTATAAAACTCCATGTCTTTTGATACTTTATCAATTATTATTTTTGAATAATTGGAGTTTGGATATAAAAATATTGTGAGAAGAACATATAGATTCCCCAATGGACATAACCAGGAACATGGTTGGTTCATTGTTTTTCAAATAGTGTCTCCAAACCACGTGACAGAAGTTATTTAATACAGAAATTATTTTTTTCAACGTGATAAATCTCTTATTGGCATTATTAATTAATTTATATCTTAGTTTCATAGACAATGGTATTCCTCTTAGATATTTTGAATGTAACATCTAGGGTTTTTGGATTAGGTCAAAAACCTCTCCCTTTTTAAAATTTTCAATTAGTGGCAATTCCATTCTCTATTTCATTGATTGAAATCAAATTTTGAGGGTTAAATTTACATTATATGTTTTTTTATCTATTTAGGGGATTGTAGAGTTTATAGGGTGTCAGGATATTTTTTGGGAGTTACAGAGACACAAAAATCATGTTTTAGAGTTGTAGGTAAAGGCACACAGTTAAGGATAAATCGTGTGGCCTCTTCCATCTAGTCGTAAACCCTAATTTTGAACTTAAACATGACTTGATTAAAATATTCAGTGTGTTTAAAAGATGTGAAACCTTCTTTGTATTTTTGATAGAGGGATACAACATTCTTTTTTCATGGTTATAGAAAATCATGTGGTAAGTTTCATAGGAACTACCACTTAGGTAGTATCTATATAATGTAGCCCACGCGTTTTTCACACAGTTTGGAAAAACATGTGAGATAACCACAAACACTGAATTATAGGGGAAAATTTACATTTTTTACCTTCCTTATTTTCCTTTTTTCTTCTCTCTTTCCCTTTTCTTGTCTCATGGTTTGGGGGTAGGAGTAAGGAGGAACTCCTCCTCATCTCATCTTGGTTTTTTTCTTATATCTCTCATATGACCTCAATTTCATCCGTCATTTAGTACAATAGAACTGTATTAGTAAGGAATTGTCCCCCCATGCTTTATTTCTTCTTTTATTTCACCTCATGAATCTCTAAAACCATTTGAGAAATTTTACCCTATTTTAAGGGATTTGATAGAAAATCCAATTTCCCTCTAACTACTTGGTGTTAAGATTGATATTGAACATTCCTATGTACACAAATCCAAAGATAGTTTTTCATAAATTTCATCATGTTTTTGTGTAATTTTGGTGGGTTCAGATATTTGTGCATCGTTGGGTAATTTATAGAGACCCCGTATAAATTATATTAAATTGACCATGAACCTTATGGGATGCTATTAGAAATGCTCAAACCTCATTTCATCCTGTGACGTCAGGTTAGAGGTTATCTCTCCTTGTTAAATTTGTCCATCAAGTTTTTATATTTAAAATGAAGTTTGTGTTTATTTGAAACAGTAAAATTCAATTATATTAAATTATTTCTAATTTAAGTGTTTGATATATATGTGGAATGTAGGTCAATTTAATTGGAGTTTTCACTTTAAATTATTTTTAATTGATATGTTCAGTTAAAATGTACAATTGAATTATATTAAACTAAACCTCTTAATTTAATTTTATTATTTTTATATTATACCTGTCATATGATTTTGGGAACTAGGTGGTCATGATGGGCTTGTCCCGAGGCTGGGATTGCATTGACCATTTTAATTGAGGTTATTTTTATCATCTAGTTGGACTTGTCCAGGATAAATTGGGTTTTGTTGACCATAATTTGGGAATCATGGACATTGGTTGAGGTGTAGAGCCCATGTGGTTATGAGAGTATCTTTTTTTATTGGATGGAAAGAACATCATACTTGATTAACATGGTTTTTGGGGAAGACGTTGTCAAAATGATGTGGATTTGGTATTTTTTTTACTAATCTCTACTCACTCATGATGGAAAATCCACCTATTTGAGTCATGTTAACAAAAGATGAATCTGTGATGAGGTGGTTTTGACCAATCATCTAGGTAGAGTTTCTTGATAGTGAATCATTGAAAATAGTTGGGGGGTCCTTGTCATAGAAATCCATCTGGAAGGTGAGGTGACATTGGATGATAGCATTGTGGCAATCATTTGGGGGAACATGATCTTCTTAGTTGAGTCCATGGGCTTGGAATTATATTGGATAGTTGATATCACTGTTTCATGGAACATCATGTTGTGGAAGAATGAAGAATTTCATTTGAGGATAGGTATCATCATGCCTCTAGATGTCAGGATTCAAGCCAAAAAAGTGCATTCAACCAGGGGTTAAGGGGGCCATATTGTTTTACTTAGGTGTGCCTTTAGTACTTCAGTGTGTTGGTTTGAGACACAAGGTGTGCTGAGGCATGATGTGATGGGTTGATTATTTAAAGGTGGAACTAGAGGGTCCACCTGGGATATTATGCATCAAAGGAATACCTTTGTCCATGGGCCAAGGATCCTCTCCGTCTTAGTGATTCCGTCACTGGCTGAAGGAGGTGAAAAATTCCCAATGGTTGTTGAGAAAATTGAAATTTTGTTTTTTAATTAAACAGAATTCTCGAATCATTATTTATTTATTTATATTTCATGAATTCTTAAACAATATTGTTGGGTATTCACACCTGGGTGGTGACCTACTGAGACATTTTATAATACCCTACACGAGACCACTGATATGTGTGTAGAATTTATGTCTTTACATTCAGGTAGGGAATCGGTTTTAGAAGATAGTTCATAATGGCTGTTTAGCATGGGATGATGTCAAGGACCTTGAAGTCTTTTCTCTTATAGAGTTTCTATATTACTTTTGTTGTATAGATCTTATTATAACATGCTGCTTTGAATTTGTATGTAGCTATTGTGGTCAGCCATGGGAGACCCCTTTTCTATATTGAGTTTTAATAATTTTATTGATATGCATGATGTTGTTATATTAGTTAGATTTAAATGTTCTATGTTATGTTAATTATTTATTTTTGTTACTATTTATAATTATGCTTCCACTATTATATGTTATTGGATGTGCTTCTGCTTTTGGTGAGCCTGGTTTGAGTCTTCTGAGTCTAATTTATTCCACTAGATGTTATATATTATTACATAAACAATTATAATGCCATCTCTTAATTTTATATCCTCCCCACTATACCCATATTACACCCTCGCTACTAATTAGTAGTCTTTTTAATTCAGGGAGGCAACCCTAAGGCTAGTGGTACCCAGCCCGATAGAACAGCTCAGGTGGACAATTAGGTCGAGGATTCTTCAAGTGGAATCAGATAATTTCTTGACTGGGATTTAGTAGTTGTGTTCAGATGTATAATAGTGATATCTATACTAGATTTTACTTTCTTTTAGTATTACTATTTTGGTTATGGTAGATCAGAGATTAGGATGATTATGGAATTGGTTTTATAACATTTTCATGGGTGTTTGTAGCAGCTGGTACTGTGGAAGAACAAATATACCTTTGGTGGGACTTTTTGTTCTATTTTTCTCATTTAACAGTTGGTTTGATTTCCACCTATGGTGGATAATTTGAAATGTTATTATTATTAGTTTTGATATACGGCCCTTGACCTAATAAGGTAACAAATACCATAGTCATTTGGAACAATATGGAAAGGCTGTGTATACTTTTATTTTATTTTTCATAGGAACATGATAGTATTCATATTAACTATAATCATGCGACTATGAAAATTCCTGAAAAAATGTGATACTCCATGGTATAAAATTTCATATTAGAGGGGATATATATATTTTATTTTTGATATGTTAGATCTGATTTGAATCTATGTAAATTCCCTATGATATAAGATATCAGATGATTTGGGAAATGGTATATTCCATGTAATATATATATATATATATATATATATCTCATGTGGTTTGGAAATGGGTCTGGATCGTACATGATCTGGCGGGTGTTATGACACAGGGTGATGTTGATCACCCAATTCGGCCATGGGGTCATCGGTTTGAGGTGACATAGTTCATCAGGATAGGTGTGGCCCAAGGTACTTGTGATACTTTTCTCTGTTGAGGGAGATTGAGGAGGACATGAGGGCAGGATGTCGTGCGACATGGTTGTGATAAGAAAGGGTAAGGGTATAGAGGATTCTCTTCCAGTTACTGATTTCCCTATGTTCATGTTATATATATGTTATATGGTCTGTCTAACTATGTTTATTGTAATCATTAGGCTCCACCTAGAGGACTCAGATGGAGTATCAAGAGGGAGATGGTACATTTTTTGGATCATGATACATTTGAGATCCCTGAGGGTTAGACATATCTAGTATAGGATTAGGCTTCAGGTTAGGCTCATGGATATGTTCAACTTATGATATAGGCTCTAGTACATGCCGGAAGACATGAGGGACTGACCTAGAAAGACATTTAGGCTATTTAATTCAATAATTTCTTCACATATATGCTGAGGGAAGAAAGGTATTAGGAGTTATTTAACCTTCATTAGGGCTCCATGTGCGTCATGGACAATATAGAACATTCATTAATATATCACATGTTTCACCCATCATGGAGAGTGATTCCACCTAAATGGTTAAGAGCTTCATGGATGGTATGTTTCACGCCATTCTAGTAAAAGTAAACATCTTTAGGATGTCATAATTATCAGAGGTTGTGAACAAGGCACTCATAACTGAGGGTAACTTGACAGACAATTCATACCCAACCCAAGCAGTGGTGTCGTATAACTTCTGTGGTGACACTTCATATGGTAGGAATCAAGGTAGAGATGATTTTATCCACGGTGGTCAAGCCATGGACTCATGAAGGCCGCCTCCTAGTAGATATTATATAGTTTTCTTCCAGTGCGGGTAGCCAAGACATATCCAGACTCATTGTGACCATCCTTCAATAGAGTTTTGGACATGTTTTAATGTAGTTCATATTGAGAGGTTCTATATAATTCCTTCTTAGATAGCCAATAGTTGACACATATTATGGAGTACTAGGTGAGGTTAGCTGAGGTTTAATTGAATGCAGATGCTATGGAAGAGAATGTGAGACCCATTGGTGGGTTCATTGGCTGGTGGATGGTGCAGCACCGCATTGAGTTCAGGCATTAGGAAGTCGAGCATCAGGCTAGGTGCATACTGTTGAGCTTCTAGGTTCTGATCATTCTCATGAAATGGTAAAGTTCATAGGTACGTTGTGTCCATATCCATTATTTTCTCTTTTTTTCATTGGCATGGTTTCTAGAGGCATGTATGTTCATGTGCACCGAGTTTACATGTTATATATAGAGACTAACAAGAACATGGTCAATATTTTTGCACAATATTGGGTTCAACACTATAATTGTGAGGTCTGAGGAACCATGTTCTCTATTTGAGCATCAATGTATTCCAATTTGTGGAGGTTCACGGAACTAAAGAACAAAAGAGATGATGTAACTTGTTGTGAAAAGAATCTAGGCGCTATTGTGGTGTGGTAGTTGATTGTGTTACGATTCATTAAGACTATTTAAACAAATACTGAAATATAGGACCTCAATGTGCCATGTGCTTCATAGGCATGATGTGGGCACTAATGCAATGTGGGACCGTTATGGAAGTCTTTTATGACATGGATGCACCCAATGAGGTGTAGAGGTGAAGATTTATCATGTAAGGAAAATTGAGTCTTTGTATGGTCAATGTACTCATTGTATGATTTTAGTTTCAGGTCATTTGAGACAAAAGAAAGTCACTCATAATGTGGGGAGCCCCCCCACCCCCCGAGGTAGTTTACCTGAATCATTTGTGACATGGGTAGTCCATGATATTTTTAATAGATTTTTTGTTTTTTGTACCCTCTTCAGGTTTCATTTTATAGCTCGAGGATGATATATATTAAGGTGGGGGGATTATAATGTATGGGGCATTTGTATCAGTTTGAACACCTCTCCCTTTTTTAATTTTTCAATTAGTGGTAATTCCATTTTATTTTTTCTCATTGGAATAAAATTTGGATAGTTCCATTAGCATTATATGATGTTTTTGGGCGGGTTTAGAGGATTGGAGAGTGTCGCAGGTGTTCGGATGGGTTTCAGAAGAGAAAAATACCTGAAACTCGCGTTTTAGAGTTCAAGGTCAAGGCATATGGATTAGGGTACACAGTCCAGCCTCTTTTAGGTAGTCATGCACCCCAATTTGAACTGTTTCATGTTTTGGGTAAACATTGTGGGGTGTCACAAGGTAATGTCTCTTTCTATGTAGTCTGGACATAGGATTACCATGAGGTTGTCACACAGTTCAAGAAAATTATTCCATAAGTTATACAGGTATTTCCACTTTGGAAGTACCTATGCACTATAACCCACATAGTTTGTGCATGGTTTTGAGAACTGTGTTAGCTAAGCATGATTCTCCATTAATGGTGAAAAATTCCATCTTCCACTCCCATATTTTCCTCTTTTCTCCTATTTTCCATTATCTTATCATGTGGGTCACTCATAGCACCAAAGTGAAACTCCTCCTCCTCCTATCCTCAAGGGTGTGACCTAGATCTATTTTTCTTACCTATTTTTCCATGACCATTAGGTCAAATATAACCATCTTGGTAAGGCTTATCACATCCAATCTTCATTACGACTTTTATTTTTTCTAATAGATCAATAAATTCGTGTGATCCACTTTACCCTCTTTTCAGGTCATTTGATAGAAACTCTAATTTGTATTGAACCAATTAGAGTTATATCTTGATAGAAAACATACCTATGTCTATGACTCTTTGGTAGGTGTTTCATACCATTCTTTTTGTTTTTGATGACTTTTGGGGGGTGCATCTTTTATATTGATATTGGTTAATTGAGAAAGACCCAAAATTCCACATATTAAATCGACTATGTCACCCTATAGGATGTCTTTGGGCATGCCTAAAAATATTTTTCTTGATTGAGGACATGTTAGAGGTTGACAATCCTTAGGTATTGTGGTCGGGGTTGTTTATATTTATATTGAATTTTTTTGATTAATTGAAATGTTAAAATTCAATTATATTTAATTTTCATCCTAATTGAAGTGTTTCATATATGTGTGTAAGGCTTGTTAGTAGAATTAGATTTTTCAATTTCAATTATTTTGAATTTTTTTGTTCATTTAAATTGTATAATTTAGTCATACTAAATTTAATTTCATACATGAATATAATTATTTATATATAATGTTTGTGAAATGTTTTTGGGACCCAAGGGGTCACAAAGCACTTGGCCCAAGGATCGAACGATGTTGGAAATTAGAAATTGAGAAGATGTTGATCGTCTAATTGGGCCCAGTCTAGATTACATGGGTGGTGTTGACCATAAGTTGGGTGTCGTGGATGTCGATTGAGATGGAAATATTATCAGGTTACAATAGAGGCTCATGTTATTGGATTTAATGCCCATAGAACTTAAGAGAAATGGTTATAGGTGCAAAAAGAATCAAATTGATGTGGATTATGTATTTATTTAGGGATTATTGCTCACCCGTGATGGCCAAAGTGATGATTTTAATCATGTGAACACATGTTGACTCCATGAATATGTGGGTTTGACCCCTCAGGTGGGTAGATACCCCCAACATTTTGGATTAGGAAATGTTTCAGGGGTACTATCCATAGAAATTCACATGGAATGTTAGGATCCTTCAGATGATAGCGTTGAGGCTATTTTTTGGCGGCTGAGACTCATGGTGATTGAGGTAAATAGAAAGTATGTATATTGTATAATGGATATTGTCGTTTCTCGGAACATCATTTCATGGGATGAAATTGAATTTTTTTTAGGAAAGGTGTTTTTATGCCTCCAGATGTTGGGATTCGATCTGAAAAGCGCTTTTGAGAAGGGGTATGATAGAATTGATTGTTTTAAATAGGCATGAATTTGAGAATTCAGTGGTTTGTTCGAGACATGAGCTATCTCGATTCATAAGGTATCAAGTTTAATATTTAATGGTGGAACCCGAGGGTTTACCTAGAAAGTTATACATTATAGGGATACATTGGGACCTCGGCAAAGGATCTTATCCATCATATTGATTTTGGAATTGGATGAATCAAGTGACAACTTTCCTATTATTTTTAGAACTAGCGATGATTATTTGATTAATTAAATATCATGAATTATTTTTTATTTATTTATTTATTCTATAAAAATTATTATACACACATTTTGGGTATGAACACTTATGTGGTTACCTACTAAGAGACATCCTCACACTCTACAGGGGACATTTGGGATGTGTGTAGACTTTATGTCTTTATGATCCGGTAAGGGATCGGCGTGAGGATCTTGTTCATAATATATTTTCATCATCGTAAGATGGCATGGAACGTGAGGTATTTCCTCTATTGATGTTTCTGTTTTAGTTTAGTTTACATTATTTTGTCTGAGCATGAAACTTTATATATGTAAGTTACTACTTTGGTCAACCATGTGTGACCCCATTTGTATATTGAGTTGTATAAAATATATTTATATGCATGATCTTATATTTTTTGATTGTTTCTACAATTGGTATGTCATTTTTATTTATTTTTGCTACTGTTTATAATTATTCATCCTTTATTATATGTTATTGGATATGATTCTTCTATTTCCAGGTCTGAATCTATTCTTCTAAGCCGGATTTATTCTGTTACATGTTATCTATTCTTACTCATACCATTTTCATATCATCTTTTGAATGTATATAATTTCCAATATACCCATATTACACACACGTATCTAGATGGATGAATTTTGTGTTTAGGGAGGCATTCCTAAGGCTAGTGGAACCCACTTTGATAGCACTGTTCGAGGGGGAATTAGGATGGGGATGCAATATTGGAGATCACAGACCTTCTGGAGAGTGATTCCAATGGATCTTGAGGCATTGGGTCTTAGAAACTCTTGTTAAGATAATTTTATTTATTTTTCATTAGTTTTATTCAGATATCTCCTCTCGTCATCTTTAATGGAAATCTTGGTTGGAGAGGTTATTTCAAGATCTAGGATTTATTCCACAATCAAAAGATAATTCTGTTAGATCTAATATAAATAATGAAGAAAGATACTAGAACTAAATTATGTTGAATTTGGTTCCCTAGAACCAACTTCTCTATACTTTATTATTACTTGTACTAATTTTTTTTATTAATAAACTTCATAACAAATCATTATGGTTATTTTTCATGACATAGTATGTGAAAATATCATAACTATAAATTATTAATTTAAATGTTATAGCATTTACCTACTATGATTAGAACCTAGAAGTTCCACAAAATTATTTTTGAATATATATTTTATAGTTGGATTAAATCATTTGAGGGACGCAAAATATATAGGCTATCATGAATGGAGACTCATCAGACATTGTGTCACCTTTTCATGTTTTCTGACCTTGTTAATTCCCATTGTATGAGATTATGAGAATAGACCCTCCAATAGGAAATCCACATTTATATGTGTCATTAGATGTTCCTATATGTAGATGTGTTTATTGATCTATATACATTAATATTATTAATAATTAATATTATGTGATACATAATTTTATGGGTTGATGAAATTTTTGATGACATATGTTCATAGTGAATTAAGATACATTGGGTGGAACACAAGCATCATTTCATTAAAGAATAATATGAAAAAAATTACCTTCTCTTCTATAAAATAATTTCATATCTCAGTCCTTTTGATGGAAATGATACATCCAAAAAAATCTAGAGACATGGTTTTCTATAAGGAAGTACAATTTTTGACAAGTTTAAGAAAGAATCATCAAGGAAATAGTTTGATGGCACTAGAATGCATCCAACATGATTAGTGATACCATTATAAATGGTTTATATTACATAGTATGAATCTAAATTAGTTTTGTGTTTTTTTGACATTAACTTATTTCTCTATGGGATCCGTGGTGTGTTTTTAGATTTTAACCTTGGTCATTGGGCTACATCAACTAACACCACTGAAAAAGAGGCTTGGATGGTCACACCCTAGGGGTATCAAAAACCTCAATTAAATAATACAATTATTTCATATGTAGATTAAATATTATACCCACACATGGTTTAATAAAAATTCATGTTTTCCTCATTGTGTATATCTTGTCACTGCTTATTTGATAGAATATTTTGTAAGAATAATATTTAATAAATATTTAATTTCTTTCATCTAAATATAATATTTTTTTGAATAATTCAATAATATTAATGTATTAAAAAAATAATTATTTGAGGACATATAAATATTGTGGAAGAGTTGTGGTCCAAATTTAATTGTCCAATGAGAAATGATATATGTTAGAAAAACTTTTAAAAAATAATATTTAATCATCTTTCTAGTTTTTTACAATTCAATAAACATTAATAATAATATTATTATTATTATTATAGACTTGGGGTTCCATGAGGATTTAGAAAATAATAAAGGAACATGTGAAATTATTATTTTCTAATCCTATTTATATATAAACCTAAATATATTATTTCTTAGTTGGGTTTCCATTTGTTTTGTTGTATATAACAATATCCTAAGATTTTTCTGATTCCCCTAGAGAGCTCTCTCTCCAAACAAATTCCCCTGAACAGAGTGTAATCATCCTCTACCACCACTCTAAATTCAAGAGAGATCCAAAATATTCCTTCTTCAAGTGATTCTCAGAGAAATCAAAGACAAATAGTTCAAGAATTAGGATCTACCATGATAACACTTAGGGATTCCTACAGTAATATTTAGAGATTCCTAGATCATGTATGGATCACCATTGGAGGGAATCTACACCTGACTCCTACAACGCAATTATAGTTTGACACCAAGATTTTTTAAGATTCATTAATGAGGAAAGAATTCATAGAATGGTAATTATTTAATTTCATAAATTAATTATAATTAAAAAATGTGATGATCTTGCATTTTGGTTCTGTACTTATCACGTCAATTAATATTTGAATCGATTTGGTTGTTCATAGAATTAATTTTTTATGCACATCCAAAATTAATCATCAATTACGGACGAATTCCAATTCGGGAATGGCCCATCCGGTACATCAACTACACCTAGAACAATTCATCTGTATCATAGGGTTGAATAATTATTTATAATTATTTATATATCATTGATTTTAATATCCACTTATAATTAGTTTTCAATTATTGTTTAATAATAATTTTATCTGAATCATAAGATATTCACTTCTTCCTATTAATTATAAAAAATATAATATAAATTGATTAACTTTATGAATGAAAAACATTAAAAGAATATATCCAAAGGTGTTGAGGATTATTTACAGATAACACAAGAGTACACATCACGTAACCCATTGGTACATGACATGTAATTTTTTTAATGCACCAAATTAATTGTTAATTAATTCAATCAATGTTCATTTACTACATGGGGTGTGTAATTAAATACAACACATGTTAATCAGTCTATCCTATCACACATTCAATTGAACTACATGGAATGTAAAATTTCTACATTCAATGAATTCTATTAGTTAATGATAGGAAATGAATTTTCATACATGACATGCATGAATGGGGACCACGTAATTCAAATAATACATGAAGTATAGACCATTTACAAGTTTTGTACATCACTATTTTTTTTTGGAATGATTACACATCAATTCCCTATGCATGTTCTATAGATATATAGTGAGAACTATAAACTTTAGGTAGTAATATTTTTATACCCCATGTATTTTCCAAATTATGTAGAATTAAACAATAATTTATAATACTACTTAAACCCTATAATCATGTTATCTATGAGTCATTCAATAGACTCATACATTCCATGTTAGGGGTGCTATATATATATATATATTAAATTTTTAATTAATTTATGTGTAATATTCAAAAATATATAGCAAGTATAAGTCATAATTTATTTATTACATTACACACATTGAAACACAACACACCATATAAATTCCATGTCTTTCATGTGTCATTCATTTGAATCATAAACACCATGAAATTACATGATACTTAATTTATTTCACATATTTGATGAATAAACAATATAAAAATATAATAAATGTTGTGCAGATTGTCTTGATACTCACAATGTTTCCTCCAAGGTACTTGTTTTTCACATAATTAATTATAAATAAATTTGTTTAAATATTTAAAATTTATGATGTATGAGATTATAAATAAAGTTCATATGAGAATTATGGTAAAATAATTCATTAATTAAAGAAGGAAATTAATTTATTTGAGTGTGGTGTATCCTATTAAATACAGATTAGAATTGATTTCTTTTTATTAAATGTATAATCCATTACATGTATGCGGATGACTTTATGAACAGAGATGGACTTTTTATATGAATGGTTTCCATTTTATTTATTATTAAATTAAATAAATGGGTTTTTTCAGCCACCCTCCTATCATTACGTAAGAATTTATGTTCCCATAGATTCTTTTACGTAAACCCCTAATCAGTATTTTTGTACCCCTGACATGAATGTGAGTAAAAGTAAACATAATTGATGGATATCCCAAGTGAGTAAAGTCATTTGAATATTATATCCAAGGTGAAACAAATCCAATAGTCACTTGGGTGGACAATTGGAAAGCTACAACACAAAAGAAGTCATTGATCAAGGGTTTTTCAAATTTGTCAATGGTTAGTTTATCATCCTCTAAATAGACTAACCATTATTAAAATTTCATGATCATACCATGTTACTATTTTATTAATATCATGTATCATAATTAATATCATTATGGATTTTTTTTCCTGATTATATAAATTAATGAATTTACAAGAATGCAATATTTAAAAAAAATCAACTATATTATGCATATACATTATATAAGACAATGTTGATAACTAAATTAAGTACACTAAATATGAAAAATAATTAAATAAATATTAAAATTTAAACATTATGCATAAATATTAAAAAAATTCATTATAAATATTAATTAATTGTAGAATTTTACTACTTAAGATAAAATCAACCATAGTTTGATCTTCACGACCTGACCAATTAAGGGAGCTCTCAATTATCAAGGAATTACGAAATAAAGTTTTGTGTCAACTTAACTTAGTTTACATTAGGGTTTTACTACACAAGTAGATCTTGGTATAACTAATAGTAAAAGGTTGATGAAATCTAATTATTTTTATTTTTAGGATTGGGGAGTCCACTCAAAAGTTTAAGGAATTAGGCATTAATGCAGTTCTCATTTTACTGCCTACCTAGAAACATTCAAATAAATTTGCATTCCCATTTATGGGTTTTAAAAATGTTAATATGCGTCATTTATAATATAATTTCAATGAAATATGATGTTTTGGAGGAAATTGTGAGGGATATTCGGTTTCAATAAAATAGATGGAGATTAAAAAATAAATATATAATTTATTATCTACTTTTATAAAAGAAAGTACAAAAATATGCTTTTCTTATTTTTAGAAACAACAATAAATCTGACTTCAAACATATAATTATGATCCATACTTGAGAAGGATAACCTTATCATGATCAATAATTCCCAAGAATTTTAAATATTATTACACATTATCCATCAACACGAAAAGGATATTATATGATCTAAAAAATAATATTCCAGTAGTGAAAACAAAATGAAAGTAGAGAAGCATATATAATAATGTCTCACCATTGTTATATCTATCAATAAAAGGTGAAAAAAGAGATATAAAATATATATATTTATTTATTTAAATGAAATATTATATAGTTCATTTCATATGGGCCTCATTTTTTAAACATATTGGCTTCGTTTAATGCTAAGAAATCATGGAAATTAAATTCTCAGATGAGTTTCAAAAATCTATCATACTTTTCTCACTAACCACATACTTCTCAAGTTTTATTTGTAATTGAAAAATGATAAATAATAAGAATAATTATTAAAAACATATTAATCTCATTCAAGAAGATGATAAGGACATAGGGCACGAAAAACATTTGGTCTTATGGTGAACAAAAAATTGAAGAACATGTCAAAGGGTCATGAGACTCATAACTTGTCTAAATCTCTCGAGCACCATCCTCCCATGAAGAGGAAGATCTTGAGGTAGGTAAAGGAAAATGATGTATTTTGTTTTCTATATAGAAATAAAGGGAACCATATGAGGGACTACGCTTAAATGAGAGGGGGAGATAAATGTGAATTATGTATCAAGTAGTACATTTCAATATCTTCACATTGGGTATTAGATATAGCTAGTGTTTCCCAATTATGTATCCAAATAAATTAACAAAGAATATTTTAAAATATTATAGTGGATAGGTGGATTTGTGGTATACTAATGGTTCATGTTTTACAACTCTAGACACTAGTGACTACCAAATTATATTATCAATAAGAATGATGTAGGTTTTAAGATATTTATTTATGTATCGAATATTACCAAAAGAATAATATTTGTACCCATGATAGATATAGATGGTTTTTTTTCAATTTTGTATTTGAATGTTTATTATTTTAAAAAGATAATAAATGTTATGGTATGTCACATTTAAATTATAGTCTGTATGAAGTAAATTATTAAATCGAATAATTGGTAATTGATTGAAATTCATGTTTTAAAGACTAATATAACACCCAATTGTGGAATCACAATCTTTGGTCATATAAATTAGAAAAATGAAAAACGCTATTTGAAGAAGATTATTTCTACTCTTTTTAGATAAAACCACTTGAAATATTTCATATTTGTTGACTATGAAAGCTAACCAAACCCTAATTTTGTGGATATATTTAAAGGGTCACAGAGATTTTAGGATTGGTACCCACATATGTGTGTGGACCATTACTAGTAGAGAATAGAGGTGGGTATTCACTCTTCATAAATTTTATTGTTGAATTTAGTAGATATCAATATGTATAATTGATACATTGTAAAACTATTTACATAGAGAAATTAAATGAATCCATGAATTATTTAGAGAATCAATATAGAAATAAGAAAAAGAACATTTGATCTGATCGAGGCGGTTAGTATATAAACAATGAATTTATCAAATGTATATAGAAAACTGGGATTATTTTTTAAATCACCCCACCTTACATAGTATAGTGCAATTGTTTTAGTGAATGGATGAAATAAAAATTTATAGAAATGGAAAATTACATGATTATACATAAAGATCATTCAATATCCTTTTTATATTATTAATTTCAAACAACAACATAAAAAATGAACCATGTGCCAACAAAATAGGTAAATGGAATTCCCTTCGAGCTATAGTGTAGACATAAATCCATTGTTTCACATAAATGTGTATGGGGTTGTGAAGTGTTTTTCCATGTTAGGTAGTAAATTATCACCTTGGGGCCCAAATAGCATCTTTATAGGATATCATAAAGAAACAATGGGATAATACCTATACAAACCCTTAGACAAGAAACTGGTTATCACTAGAGAAGACATCTTTCGTGGGAGGTATAACTTCATCAATAAGGATAGTGGGTGCATGATTGAATTCAATGAAGTTGATGCTCACCATACACAATAATTATTACAGGAATAGATTCCACAGGTCCTCATGGAATTTTTTTTCCTAAAAAACAACTACAATGTAGGAGCACTAGAGAGGCAAGAAAACATGAGAGATATTGTGTTCTAGTCACTGATGATGGTGAATCATTATTGGTAGAAAATAATTAACCTCTCTCCTACAAATAGGTATTATATATATCATATGATTCAAGATGGAAAGATACCATGAATTCTAGAATATATTCCTTGTATCAAAAAATGTTTTTATTTTGGTCTAGTTTCAAGTTGATGTATATCTTGTTGGATGAAAATGGGTATTCAAGAAAAAACTAGCCATGGAAGGTGAAGTAGTTACCTATAAATAAAGTATAGTGGCTAATGTATTTAATGGAATTGAAAATGGAAAAAACTTTTCTCTATTTTCCGTGTTTAATACATCATAATTATACTTTCTATTTTAGCATACCATGAATATATTTTTTAATATTTATATAAAAAATTCCATAATGGGAACCTTTATGAAAATCTATATATGACAGAAACATAAGAGTTTTTGACTCTAGGTGATGCCAAAAAAATGTGCTAGTGGAGAAGATGCATTAATGGTTTAAATAAATCCCCCAGGTGATGAAATATTCAATTTGATGAATCTATAAAATAATTTGGTTTCAATAATAATTAATTTGAGTTATGTGTTTACAAGTATTTTAGTGGTAATGAAATCATTTTCCTAGTAGTATATTTTGATGATATATTAATTGTTATAAATGAATTATGATTTGTACAAT
Source organism: Viscum album (assembly GCA_963277665.1). Lineage (NCBI taxonomy): Eukaryota > Viridiplantae > Streptophyta > Magnoliopsida > Santalales > Viscaceae > Viscum > Viscum album. Next base: position 2,041,615,086 of record OY728126.1, on the reverse strand, counting down.
CTGTTAAATACTGGTTAAACAAATTATTCTCTATGAATGACTTCAATGAAGAAATCAATTTATTATGGATTAAGATGATTTTTTATATAAAAATGGGGATCATTGGTTTAAGTAAATGTATATACATCGACCATATACTAAAAATATTTAGTATGGAACAACCGAATATTAGAATGTTTATAGTGTCACATGGTAAACATCTTTCCAAGAAAATGTGACCTTGAACAAAACAATAGAAATAGATAATGAGTGATATCACATATGGTTTGATGATAGGGTTAGAAATGTATGTCATATTATGTAATAGTCAGTATGTTGCCTACAAATTGATCATGGTATGTGGATATAATGTTGATCTTCATCAATAGAATCAGAATACTATTTTGTATATCATTAATTATCTAATTAGAACTAAGGATATGTTACTAGTGAATAGAGGAGAAATGGAGCTATTCATGAAGGGTTATACCAATCTTAGTTTTCAAATATATCATAATGATTTTAATTTCTATTCGGGATATTCCTTCTATATAAATTGATGTTTTGGGAAATACAAGAGTTTAAACAAGCCACATGTCAACGATTATACACTAGAATTCATGTCTATAATATCTTCGGATGAATCAAAAGAATCCATTTCGATATGAGAATTTTTCCAGGAGTTTGATGTGGTACCTAGTAGTAAATACCATATCCCATTATATTGTGTTAGTTCTTCGATGATGGGTTTTGAAAAATATCCAAGTTCACACCAATGGATAAATCACATACCTCGTAAGTATCACCTATTGAGTAATTTTTCATAGAGGTGTGAGGTTGTGATAAGTAGAGCTTCCATGCAAGAAAATACGGTGGATACCTTGTCTATGGGATTATCTGGGAAGAAGGATGAATATCATATGAGAGATAGGGGACTGAAGGTTATTAGTTGTTGGTAATAGTTTTAGTGGGAGCTTGTTCGACTTGGTTCAATATAACTAGCATCTGTGAACTAAATAATTAACTATATTCATAGTTTTTAATATTTATATACTACATATTACTACATGTTTTCTCTTATACATGACATAGTATGTGATAATTTCCTAAGACTAGTTGTTTCACTAAAAGGTCTCAGTAATTCTCTACTATAATTAGAACCCAAAAGTTACATTATAGTAATCTTGAATATATAATCTATATCTATATGAAATATTTTGAGGGACACAATTGATTTGGGCTATCAGGGGTGGAGACTCATAGGACTTTGAGTAACCTTCTAATAGTGTTTGTACTTGGTAATTTTAGATTATGATATTATGATAACAAGACCCAAATGTAGGAAATCCAAATTTATATTTGTAATTGGATGTTCCCATATGAGGAAATTTTATTGATCCTTAGACATTAGTATATTTTTTAATAGAAATAATGATTTATTTACATTGATGTATTGACAAAAAACAATGATGACATATGTTCACAGTGATGTAAGATATGATGGGTTTTTCATGTGTAAAATTTCATTAATGAATAATGTGAGAAATGATTTTTCCCTTCTATTCAATAACAGTAATTGATATATCTAGCCCTTAGATAAAATTGATACAACAAAAATAAATTCATATCCACGGTGAACTATAGGAAATTTCAATTTCTGGAACGTCATAGAAACTGACATCGATTACATACGTTGATTGCATAATTATGCAACCTAATTTATTAGGGATGTCAAGGTAATGATATTATATTACACGATAAGCATTTGTATGATGTTTTTTGTAATTTTTAAATTAACTTCTTTCTATATGGGTGATATGGTGTGTTTTTTGATGATAACCTTTGAATTTGGGATGCTTCATCTAATTCCACTATGAAAGAGTCTTAGTGGGTCACACACTTTTTCTATATATAACCTTAGTTAAATAAAATTATTATTAAACATATTGAGTAAATATTATTCCAAAAAGTGGTTTAATAATTATTAATTTTTTCTTTATTGTATCTATTCATTCACTGAGTATTTGAGATTATATTTTCCAAGAAGAATATTTAATAAATATTTATATGATTTTATATTAATATAATATTTATTTATTTATTAGTGAATAATGAATTGATATTTATTTAGTAAATAAATATTTAATATTCAAGGCCCATTAAGTATTGTGGGGGAATTGTGTAATGAGTTTAATCATCCAGTGAGAAATAATATTTATTAAATATTGTTTGAATAAATAATATTTAATCAATTTGAATGTTTTAGGAATTTAAATACATAATAATAATATGGTTATCATAGAAATTACGTTCCATGGGAATTAAGGAAATAATAAAGGTTCAAATTCATTAATTATTTTTTATCCCCACAAATTATATTATTTATTATTAGGGTTTCTATTATTTTATTTTTCACAACAACATACGAAAAATAATCTCAAGGACTAATATAGATCCCTCACCATGAATTATCTCAAGAATAGAGAGTGATAATCATATATCACCACTCTCAATTGTAGAGTTATCAAATTGAATATTTCATGAATCAATTCTTGTGTAGATCAATGATGAATGATATAGGAATTATGTTATACTGTTCTAGAACCCGAATATTCCTATATAAATGTTTGGAGGTTAATTTAGGAAATTTGGATCACCTCAAAAGTTAATATAAACTTGATTTGTACAATTCTAGGATGGTAAAATATATATATGTTATAAGATTCATCAATGATGAAAGAATTCATCAATGATGAAAGAATTCATCATAGGGTAATTATTTAATTGTTTATACTAATTATAAAATCATTATTTGATGACACTTAATTTTCTTTCTTGTGTTATAATTTCATGTAATATTTGATTCAATTTAATTTTTCTTGCTATTTATCATTTGTGATAATCTCTGATTAATCATATATTATGTTAAAAAAATCAATTTTGTTATGGCCCATCCAGTTATTTCACTACGCCCAGATCCATTAAGTGTTATAAAAGGGATTTCATGATTATTTATTATTATTTAAATATTATTGATCCATTTATGAATTTATTACTACTTTTCAATAATGAAATAATTTTATTTTATCTGAAACATGATATCTACTCTTCTTACTCTTTCTTCTCACAAATATATTCAAAATTGATAAATTTTATGAATGAAAAACACTAAAAAACTCATCTGAAGGTGTCAAGGACTCTGTTTGGATACCAAAAGTGTAAACAACATGTATAAGATTAATTCAGATCATGTTCTTGGGTTTAATTCGCCAAATTAATTCTAAATTAAGTCAATATCTGTGAACTTATTACATGTGGAGTGTATTTAATTACACCATGTGTGGATCAGGCTAGTCTGGTTCATGGTTAGCAGAACTACGTAGCATGTAACTTTTATACACGATGAGTAGTCCATTTTTCAAAGACATGCCATGTATTTTATTACATGACCTACAAGATTGGTTACCATGTAACTCAAAGACCACGTGGTGTGTGGACTATGTACAGTCCATATACTCTATTAATTTATGTGGAACAATTAAACTTCGTGTCTTTATGCATGTGACATGGAAAGACCGTGGGAAATATACTTGTCTTGTTACAGGATTGAACACACTGTGTATATTACCAAGTTATATAGAATTAAAAATTAATTTATTATATTTGTTAAACCTTATCGAAATTTGTCTCATGTTTTATTATGATGGCTCAAGCATGTATTTTGATTTATTTTTTTATATTAAATGTCAAATTAAATTCTACTCGATGTTCAAAACTACATATCATGGGTATTTTATACTTTAATAATTTCACTACACACATTGAAACAAAACACACTATTTCAATTGCATGTGTCCCATGTGTCATTTAGTCGGCTTGTACATTCCATTAAGTTATATGATAATCCATGAATTCAATATGTTGAAGGATTAAATTGTATACGAATATAAAACATATCTGGTAGTTTGGGAGGGTACTCTCCATGTTGCCTCCAAGGTACATGTTTTTCTCATAGTTAATTTTAAATAATTTTATTTATTTTGTTTAAATTTATGATGGATGATAATATCAATAAATTTTTTTATTAGAATTAGAATAAAATAATTAAATTATTAATGAATATAATTAACTTATTTGAGAATGATTTATATTAAATAAGAAGGAAATGAATTGAATGTTTTTTATTAAATGCATAACTATTTATAAGTATGTGGATGACCATGAGGGTAGACTTCAAATTTATATGTGATTGGTTTAATTCTAATTTATAATTAGATTAATTTGTTTGAATGTGCATCATCCGACCACTCATTATGTCAGGGCTTGTGTTCCTATTATTCCCTTTTTTATAAACCCCTAAACCAATACTTTGGTTCTCCTTACTTTTGTGTGACTAAAATCTTGTGTAATATATGGAGCACCAAATGGAGTGGAGGAAATTAAAATTTGGATCCAAGGTAAAACCAATCCAAGAGGTACATGGGTGGGAAGCTGGAATGATCAACATCAATCAAGTCTTTTTTCATGGATTTTTTCCCCTAGGAGAAAAGTTATTTTATCATCCATGAGATAAAATAACCATTAGTAAGATACAATGGTCATGAAAATTTATTATCTTATTTATGGTATGCTTCATTTTAAATTTCATTATGTATGTTTTTCCATGATCACATTAATTAATGAATTAACGATTATGAAATGTAGAAGTGAAATAAATTAGATCGGGCATAATATTTATCTAAGACATGGTTTATCTATTATGTAAATTCACATAATATTAAAAAACATATAATTAATATAAAAGTGTAAGATTTAAACATAAATATAGAAATTCCATTGAATATATATATTATTTTTTTATTACCTTCCACTGCTTATGTTAAAATCAAACCATGGTTCAAATTACTTGACGAACCCAATTCAGGGTGCTTTCAGTTATCAGGGAATTCAAACATGATGATTTGGGTCAAATTATATTTTTTCACATCAAAGGTTTACTAATTGATAATGACATGATTTAACTTAGAGTTTAATGTTTATGAAATTTTATTTAAGGATGTTGGTATTGGGGAGTCTACATAACAGATCAAGTAACTATGAGTTAATGTAGTTGGTAATTGTTTGCCTATATAAAACCCATAAAATAACTAATTAGTCATAAGTATGGTTTATGAGATGGGTATTATGGATAATTTCCCCAATAATTTCTAAGATATATAATGTTACAAAGCTAATAGGGAGGGTTATTGGTTTTTGTTAAAATTGTGAGAGATTAATAGATATATATAATAATAATAATTTTCTTTTATCATATAATGTATTGAAATTATACTTTTCTTATTTTTATAAATTTATATATATATATATATGAATTCAAATATATCACTCGGATCCATACTTGAGAATGGTAACCTTATCAAAGTAACTAATTTCCAAGACTATAAAATCTGCTTACACATTATCATACACCAGAATTGAAATTATACGTGTTAGAAAATCGTACTCCTGAAGCACCTGTACAAGTTTCTAGTTTGGAAGAGTTATCTCTCTATGAGATATATTTGAATGATTCCATATATGTTCAATGTTTCCTACTATCATCAATGACAAATGAGCTTATAAATCAAGTGGAGGACATTGATTCATATAAGATGATGTATAACCTTCATGATCTTTATCGATAGAAATAGTGTAAAGAAAGATTTGAGATCTCAAATTAATTATTAATATGCATGATTGGACAGTTGGTGCTAGTTGGGACTCATGTAGTTCATCTAACTCGCTACATTGATATTTTTATATAGTGGCCATTAAATTCCCAGATGATTTGTTAATGGATCTCATACATTCCTCACTAACCAAATCCTTATATAGCTCTATTGTAAATTATATCATGAGAAATATTAAGGCTAGTATTTCGAAGATTATTACTGTCATTATTCGCGTGGAAAAGAAAAATGGTGCTTGAAAAATCTATGATCGTTACAGTGAATAAGAGAATGAAGAACAAGGAAAAGTGTACCAAAACACATAAAAAGTCAAAATATCCCAAGAATAATCCTTATAATAAGAGGATGATCTGGAGTAAAAGAATGAAAAATGAAGCAGTATTTATTACATATAGAATGAAATGAAACCTGAAGAGAAAATAAACCAAAAAATAAGGGGAATCTAGTGGTGCGTTCTTTATCAACTGCAAACATTCATTATTTGCACATTTGGTATTAGATAAAGCTTTTGGTTCTAAAATATGTATCTAAATGTGGTAACCAAGAATATCTTGAAATATTTATTAAGGAGGGGTGGATTTGTTGGTCATAGACGGTGGGATGATAGATACTTTATACATTGGAGACAACCACCATTAATTGTAAACTAAAATGATATTATTTTTATGATATTGTTATTATATATCTACTTTTAACAAAAACGAAATTCAGGTATCATGCCTAGATACATATGGTCTTGTGAACATGTTTTGAAAAAAATATATTATTTTATAAAGACAACATGTTTTATGGTATGAATCATTTAATAAAATTATTTATCTATAAAATTGTGAAAAACTAGTATTTTCAATTGATAATAAGTCATGTTTACATGCCTAATATAATAATAAGTTTTGTTATTTTCATCATGGACATGTAAAAAGAATAATTTTAATAGGATCTATCAATATGGTTATTTAGATTCTTTTGATCTAAAACCACATGAAATACGTCCTACTTGTTTATAAGGAAAAATGAATAAACTTTCACTCAGTTGATTAGGTGAAATACATAGAGGGATTCTAGGATTGGTACCTATTAATGTATGTGGTCCATTTCTAGTAGATCCTAGTGGTATGTGTTCTTAATTCATCAATTTTACTGATACTTGGGTAGATATGGATATGAATACTTGATGTTTTATATGTCCAAGACCTTTATGAATTTTAAAAAATTAAATAACGAATTGTAGAATTAACTGAAAAAATGATAAATAAGCTCAAATATAATCAATTTAGCAAATATCATAACTAAATGTTTTTTGAAGTTTTACGGGAGTTTGGGATTCTTTCTCAACTCACTTCACCTTATACAACAATGTGTAATGTTGTTAGTTAATGGAGTAACTCTACCTTGATATACATGGTAAGGTTGATGATGAGTCATGAAAATTTTCCATTATCCTTTTTGGGGACCTACAATAAAAACTGCTACATACACCAAAAACCATGTTCCAACTAATGTATAAAATAGAATTCCCTTAGAGTTTAGAAATGGAAGGAAACCAAATTTTTCAAATACACTTGAATGAGACTAAGAGATGTTTTTTAGTCCATCTCATGTAAAAAACGAGAAACCTAAGGAATAAAGTGTGTCTTTATAGGGTATCAGAAGGAAGAAAAGGGATGATACATATAAAAACCTTCATATAAGAAATATATTGTCAGTTGGAAAGTCATATTTCATGTTATGTAGAACATACTAAAGAAATATAGTGGGAGAAATGTTGACTTCAATGAAGTTGATGCTCGAGATACATAGTATTAGATACAAGAATAGATTCCACAGGTCACCAGAGAAGAAGTTGTTCCTAAAACACAAGTACTGTGATGGGGAACTAGAGAGGTAATATTTCTAGAGAGATACAGTTTTTAGTCACAAATAATGGTGACTGAATAATGGTTGACAATATTGAATTTATCTCCTCCAAATATAATGTTTAGAGCTGAAAATTTACTACATGGTAAGAATCCATGAATTCTAAAATGAATTCTATATATCAAAACCAACATTCATTTCTAATCGACCTGCCATTGGATATAAATGTAATTGGGTTGAAATGTTTATTCAAGTTAAAACTAGACATGGATGATATGGTAAGTGCATATAAAGAAAGTCTAATGGCAAAAGGGTTTAAACTATATCAAGGAATTGAATATCATGAATCCTTTTCCCTATTTTCAAAATTTAAATCCCTGAAAATTCTAAATTCTATAGTGGCTGACAGTGACTATGAAATTTAGAAGATGGGTATTAATATAGGTTTCCTCAAAGAGAACCTTCACAATGATATTTACATAAAACTACCATAGGGGTTTGTGACTCCAGGTTATTCGATAAATGAATTGAAAGTTAAATAGATCCATTTATAGATTGAAGCAAGCAGTTAAGTTGTGGAACATTATATTTGATGAAGATATAAAATTATTTTGTTTCATTAAGAAATAACACTAGTACAAGAATGACCTTTAGCGGCCGCCAAAAGCCGTCGCTAAAGGCCTATGGTGGCCGCTTTTGCCCCGTCGTTGTTACTATCAGTGACAGCCATATGACGAACGCTGTAGGCAATCCAGGATGGGCATTAGCGGCTACCAATTGGCAGCCGCTATAGCCCGGACATATAGCGGCCACCAAATGGCGGCCGCTATTAAATTTTAATTTTTTTAAAAAAATTAAATTATACATTAATATAAAAAATAAATCCCAGCTTTCATCTTCCATGCTTTGCATCCATCATCACATATAACTGCATAACAAAATTTAATAACAAATTTAGTACCGAATAAAACCTAGAAAACAAATATTTAACTTCAAACTTACTGGAACAGATCTAACGTATTTGATTTTCAAAATAATATTCATAAATTTGATTAGTATTTTATAAATTTAAAATCATTAATTATATTGTTCTAATTGGATTGTTTTCATGTGATTTCAGGTCAATCTGATGTCGTCCGCTAAGAGTTTGACTGTTAGACGCCAGTTTTGGCCATTTATGACACCATAACTGCGTTCCCGATCACCGCAGGCACACGGCAAGTCCGATTGATGTGTCGTCTGCTCGACCACATCACAATTCACTCTCCCTTTGATATCTTCCGATTTTAGGCCATTCAGACATCGTTCGGATAGTTTGGACCCCCCCACCCCCCCCCCCCCCCCGCGCGCGTTTATCAAGAGCGTGCAACTCTTAAAGAATGCATAATGAGCCCTACCACGCATACCGCGCGTCCGATTGATGTGTAGTCTACGCGTGCACGTCGCGAATAATAATTGTACTGTTGTCCTGTGATTTCAGGTCAATTTGATGTTGACCGCTATGAGTTTGACTGTTAGACGCCCGTTATGGCCGTTTGTGAAACCAGAACAGCGTTCCCAGTAACCGCGGGCACACGGCACATCCGATTTACGTGCCGTCTTCTCGACCACATCATAATTCACTCATCCTTTTATGTCGTCCAATTTTAGGCCATTCGGACATCGATCGGCCAGTTTGGACCCCCCACGTCCATTTATCAAGCGCGCGCAACGCTTCAAGAATGCATAATGAGCCCTAACGTGCAGACCGCACGTCCGATTGATGTGTCGTCTATGCGTGCATGTTGAAAATAATAATTTGATTGTTGTCCTGTGATTTCAGGTCAATCCGATGTCGTTCGCTATGAGTTTGACCGTTAGATGCCAGTTTTGGCCGTTTATGACACCAGAACGGCGTTCCCTATCACCGCTGGAACACGGCATGTCCGATTGACGTTCCATCTCCTCGACCACATCAGAATTCACTCACCCATTGATTTCGTCCGATTTCAGGCCATTCGAACATCGTTCGGCCAGTTTGGACCCCCCCCCCCCCCACGCGCGTTTATCAAGCGCGCGCAACGCTTAAAGAACGCATTATGAGCCCTACCGCGCAGACCGCACGTCCGATTGACGTGTCGTCTGTGCGTGCACGTCGAGAATAATAACTGGATTGTTTTCCTATGATTTCAGGTCAATCCGATGTCGTCCGCTATGAGTTTGACCGTTAGACGCCAGTTTTGGCCGTTTCTGACACCCGAGCGGCGTTCCCGGTCACCGCGGGCACACGACACGTCCGATTGATGTGTCGTCTTCTTGACCACATCAAAATTCACTCACACTTTTATTTCGTATGATTTCAGGCAATTTGGACATCGTTCGGCCAGTTTGGACCTCCCACGCGCGTTTATCAAGCGCGTGCAATGCTTAAAGAACGCATAATGATCCCTACCGCACAGACCGCACGTCTGATTGATGTGATGTCTGCGCGTTCACGTCAATAATAATTATTGGATTGTTGTCATGTGATTTCAGGTCAATCTGATGTCGTTCTCTATGATTTTGATCATTAGACACCAGTTTTGGCCTTTTATGACACCAGAATGGCGTTCCCGGTCACCGCGGGCACACAGCACGTCTGATTGACCTATCGTCTGCTCGAACACATCACAATTCACTCACCCTTTTATGTTCTCCGATTTCAGTCCATTCGGACATCGTTCGGCCAGTTTAGACCCCCCACACGCGTTTATCAAGCGCGCGCAACACTTAAAGAACGCATAATGAGCCCTACCGCACAGACCGCACATCCGATTGATGTTCCGTCTACGCGTGCAAATCATGAATAATAATTGGATTGTTGTCCTGTGATTTCAGGTCAATCCGATGTCCTCCTCTATGAGTTTGACCGTTAGACGCCCGTTTTGGTAGTTTATGACACCAGAACGGCATTCTCGATCACTGCGGGCACACATCATGTCTGATTGATGTGTCGTCTACTCGACCACATCACAATTAACTCTCCCTTTTATGTTGTCTGATTTCAGGCCATTCAGACATCGTTCAGCCAGTTTGGACCCCACCCCCCCATGCGCGTTTATCAAGCGCGCGCAACACTTAAAGAACACATAATGAGCCCTATCGCACAGAACGCATGTCCGATTGACGTGTTGTCTACGCATGCACGTCGTGAATAATAATTGGATTGTTGTCCCATGATTTCAGGTCAATCCGATGTCGTCCGCTAAGAGTTTGACCGTTAGACGCCAGTTTTGGCCGTTTATGACACCAGAACGGCGTTCCTGGTCACCGCGGGCACACGGTACGTCTGATTGATGTGCCGTCTACTCAACCACATCACAATTCACTCACCCTTTGATTTCGTCCGATTTCAGGTCATTCGGACATCGTTTAGCCAGTTTGGACCCCCACGCGCGTTTATCAAGCGCGCACAATGCTTAAAAACGCATAATGATCCCTACCGCGCAGACCGCACATCCGATTGACGTGCCGTCTACGCGTGCACATCGAGAATTATAATTGGATTGTTTTCCTGTGATTTCAGGTCAATCCGATATTGTCCGCTATGAGTTTGACCGTTAGATGCCCGTTTTGGCCTTTTGTAACACCAGAACGGCGTTCCCGGTCACCTCAGGCACACGACACGTCCGATTGACGTGCCGTCTGCTCGAACACATCACAATTCACTCACCCTTTTATTTTGTCAGATTTCAGGCCATTCGGACATCGTTCGACTAGTTTGGACCCCGCACACGCGTTTATCAAGTGCGCGCAACACTTAAAGAAGGCATAATGAGCCCTGTCGCACAGACCACACATCTGATTTATGTGCCGTCTATGCGTGCACATAACGAATAATAATTGAATTGTTGTCCTGTGATTTCAGGTCAATCTGATGTCATCCACTATGAGTTTGACCGTTAGACGCCAATTTTGGCCGTTTATGACACCAGAACGGCGTTCCCGGTCACCGCAGGCACACGGCACGTCCGATTGATGTGACGTCTGCTCAAAAACATCAAAATTCACTCACCCTTTGATGTCGTCCGATTTCAGGCCATTTGGACATTGTTCGGCCAGTTTGAACCCCCCCCCCCCCCACGCGCGTTTATCAACCACGCGCAATAATTAAAGAACGCATAATGAGCCCTACCGCGCAGACCGCACGTCTGATTGACGTGCTGTCTACGCATGCACGTCGCGAGTAATAATAGGATTGTTGTCATATTATTTCAGGTCAATCTGATGTCGTCCGCTATGAGTTTGACCATTAGACGTCAGTTTTGGCCGTTTGTGACACCAGAACGGCGTTCCCGGTCACCACGGGCACACGACATGTCCAATTGATGTTCCGTCTACTCGACCACATCAAAATTCACTCACCCTTTGATGTCGTCCGATTTCAGTCCATTCAGACATCGTTCGCCCAGTTTGGACCCCCCCCCCCCACACGCGTTTATCAAGCGCGCGCAACGCTTAAAGAACACATAATGAGCCCTACCGCGCAAACCACATGTCTGATTGATGTGCCTTCTGCGCGTGCATGTCGTGAATAATAATTGGATTGGTGTCCTGTGATTTCAGGTCAATCTGATGTCGTCCGCTATGAGTTTGACCGTTAGACACCAGTTTTGACTGTTTTTGACACCAGAACGGCGTTCCCGGTCACCGCAGGCACACGACACGTCCGATTGACGTGATGTCTGCTCGACCACATCACAATTCACTCACCCTTTGATTTTGTCCGATTTCAGGCCCTTCGGACATCGTTCGGCTAGTTTGGACCCCCAACGCGCGTTTATCAAGCGTGCACAATGCTTAAAGAAAAAATAATTAGCACTACCACGCAGACCGCACATCCGATTGATGTGCCGTCTGCACGTGCCTGTCACGAATAATAATTGGATCTTTCTCCTGTTATTTCAGGTCAATCTGATATCGTCCGATAAGAGTTTGACCGTTAGACACCAGTTTTGGTTGTTTGTGACACCAGAACGGCATTCTAGGTCACCGCGGGCACACGGCACGTCCGATTGACGTGCCGTCTGCTCGACCACATCAAAATTCACTCACCATTTGATTTCGTCCAATTTCAGGCCATTCGGACATCGTTCGGCCAGTTTGGACCCCCCCACGCGCAATTATCAAGCGCGCCCAACGCTTAAAAAATGCATAATGAGCCCTATCGCGCAGACCGCACGTTCGATTGACATGTCGTCAGCGCGTGCACGTCACGAATAACAATTGGATTGTTGTCATGTGATTTCAGGTCAATCTGATGTCGTCCGCTATGAGTTTGACCGTTTGACACCGGTTTTGGCCGTTTTTAACACAAGAACGGCGTTCCCGGTCACCGCAGGCAGACGGCACGTCCGATTGACGTGCCTTCTACTCAACCACACCACAATTCACACACCCTTTGATGTAGTCCGATTTCAGGCCATTCAGACATCATTCGGCCAGTTTGGACCCCCCACGCGCGTTTATCAAGCGGGCACAACGATTAAAAAACGCATAATGAGCCCTACCGCGCAGACCGCACATCCGATTGATGTGTTGTATGCGCGTACACGTCGCGAATAATAATTTTATTATTTTCATGTGATATCAGGTCAATCTGATATCGTCCGTTATGAGTTTGACTGTTAGACCCCAGTTTTGTCCGTTTCTGACACCAGAACGGCGTTCCCGGTCACCGCGGGCACACGGCACGTCCGATTGACGTGTATTCTACTCGAACACATCAAAATTCACTCACCCTTTGATGTTGTCCAATTTCAGGCCATTAGGACATCGTTCGGCCAGTTTGGACCCCCCACGCGCGTTTATCAAGCGCGCACAATGCTTAAAGAACGCATAATGAGCCCTACCGCTCAGACCGCACGTCCGATTGACGTACTGTCTGTGCGTGCACGTCGAAAATAATAATTGGATTTTTGTCCTGTGATTTCAGGTCAATCCGATGTCGTCTGCTATGAGTTTGACCGTTAGACGCCAGTTTGGGCCGTTTATGACACCAGAACGGCGTTCCCGATCACTGCGGGCACACGACACATCCGATTGACGTGTCATCTACTCGACCACATCACAATTCACTCACCCTTTGATGTCGTCCGATTTAAGGCCATTCAGACATCGTTCGGCCAGTTTGGACCCCCCCCCCCCCCCACGCGCGTTTATCAAGGGCGCGCAACGCTTAAAGAACACATAATGAGCCCTACCGCGTAGACCACACATCTGATTGACGTTCCGTCTGTGCGTGCATGTCAAGAATAATAATTGGATTTTTTTCCTATGATTTCATGTCAATCTGATGTCGTCCGCTATGAGTTTTACCGTTAGACACCAGTTTTGGCCGTTTGTGACACCAGAACGGCGTTCTCGGTCACCGCGGGCACACGGCACGTCCGATTGACGTGCCGTCTGCTCGACCGCATAAAATTTCACTCACCCCTTGATGTCGTCTGATTTCAGGCTATTCAGACATCGTTCGGCCCGTTTGGACCCCCCCACGCGCGTTTATCAAGCGCACGCAACCCTTAAAAAACGCATAATGAGCCCTATGGCGCAGACCGCACATCCGATTGTTGTGTCGTCTGTGCGTGCACGTCTCGAATAATAATTGGATTGTTGTACTGTGATTTCAGTTCAATCCGATGTCGTCCACTATGAGTTTGACCGTTAGACGCCCGTTTTGGCCGTTTGTGACACCAGAATGGCGTTCCCGCTCACCGCTGGCACACGGCACGTCCGATTGACGTGTCGTCTGCTCGACCACATCACAATTCACTCACCCTTTGATGTTTTCCGATTTCAGGCCATTCGAACTTTTTTCAGCCAATTTGGACCCCCCCCCCCCCCACGTGCGTTTATCAAGAGCGTGAAACCCTTAAAGAACGCATAATGAGCCCTATCGCGCAGACCGTACGTCCGATTGACGTGCCGTCTGCGCGTACACGTCACAATTCACTCACCCTAAAATGATACAAATATTTAAAGAGTTCTTGGGATTCTCCCAAGAAACAACTATCTAGAGTTTCTCTCCATCCACTGACACACCTTCCTCTGAAATTATTTGACCCAATAACTATACATAAATAATCAATACAAGACTGACATATATATAGCTTGACGTATAGTCAATAAGTGTAATCTGTATGATGTCAAGATGTTGGGTATGATCATAATCACTCATGGAGTGCACGAAGATATCATCCACAAATATTAAAACAAACTAATCTAGGTAAAAAGGAAAATTACATTCATCAAGGATATAAAAAATTCTAAAAAATTCATCAAGACAAATGAAATTACCACATGCATGGGGTTCATTCTCATCTGGATCACCAATATCACTATGATGTCCACCAGATGTATTCGGAGCCTACAATATATATCAATATTATGTATCTTAAACATATCAATAAAATTCAATCTGAGTATGGTTTGTTTTATTGTTTACCTGTGGCGCCACTTGTTGCGTCGTCATTTCATCGATACGTGATGTCATCTGTGACAACCTCTCCTCATACTCTGCACGTAATTGCTGAAACTGTGAATCAAAATTGCGCTGCATATCCTGCATGGAAGCATCTATCTCAGCCTGTGTGTGTATCCCTAACTCTCTGCATGCACTCATCACATCTGCTCTAACAACTGCACGTCGTGGGACGCCGCCGCCATATGTCAAATA
The DNA here is from genome assembly GCA_963277665.1 of Viscum album. Classification (NCBI taxonomy): domain Eukaryota; kingdom Viridiplantae; phylum Streptophyta; class Magnoliopsida; order Santalales; family Viscaceae; genus Viscum; species Viscum album. Next base: position 2,041,599,828 of record OY728126.1, on the reverse strand, counting down.
ATAACCATGATTGTCACGCCCCACGACACGGTAAAATATTTCATCTCTACGCACAATACTACGACGTTGCTTCTCTGGAAACTCTACTAACTGAGCGTCAAACTGAGCCTGTAGAATATAATGAATAAATTAACAAATATGCATAATTTATATAAAATAAAAAATACATTTATTAATTAGTAAATAATTTTCGTACTATAACACTGGAAACATCGGGATCACCTTCCATACGGGTCCTCATCCATATGGACATCCGATCGATTGGCTCGCTGCATTGGTGTAACTATAATAAAGGGGTTCACCATGTTATACTGCAGAATTTTTAGAATATGAATGAAATAGTGAATTCTGAACTTACATCATGTCTGAGCTGTGACACATGTCGAGTGCCAAGTCTGGAAGGTGTGGCCTGCATCGCCCGATTATGTGAATGACGAGCCGACTCGGTCTACATTCAACGTATTTACTTAATAGAAATTTGAAAAATTACTCATTTATAGATTAAAAGTAATAAATCTTACCATCACTGCCTCACTCGACCAAAATGCAAAAAACTCCTACCACTGTGCAGGAAGAATGCCCGGAGGGACTCGCTGTAGAATGTCTGGCACACCCAAAAATGGTGTCCAGTGATCTCTCTTCACCCTTGACTTTTAATCCTTCCATAATTTTCTGCATTTCGACATACAAACAGCCCGAAACTCATCTGGACAGGATGTCAAATTATCATGTTAAAAACATTGTCAGTAGATGGGACAATAATAATAAAAATATCATGAAAAATTAAACATTGAATTTACCTGTACCTCCCTCCATAATCTGTCAATCGTATCCTGACGGAAAGAACTCCGGTCACGAGTCATCAGAGGGAATCTGTGTGAGCCTTGTATCATATACCCAAACTGATGACTCAATGCAGTAGCACCATCTCCAACTTGATGAAATGTGTCGTCAAATAACACATCCAATCGGGCTCCAGAGTTCCAGGATCGAACCCCTCTACCCAGACACCTGCGTCTGCTGGAAGAAGCAGTAGATCCTGATAAACATAAATTCATAATTCAATTAAAATATAAATTAATGATTAGAAACTATTAGGGACATATAAACAGAAAATTGCAATCAATTAATTTAGAAAAAAGAAAACATACATACCAACAACATCAGGTGAACCACTGTGACCACCCTGTGACATACCTCCATTAAAAGAAATTATAGTAAAAATAAAGCAATTTTTATACATATATAACTGATAAATATTTTTACAAATAATAACTAGGAATATAATTACAATTTCCACTAATCATGGAAGTCTATAATATGTCCTTCAACCATCTCTCTGGTCCATTGTATATCTTCATCTCGTACAGCTACTGTTGTTTGGTCAAGTGTTTGATTAGGAAATGCGACACCTTCAGGTTCCTCTTGGTCAATCAGAAAAACCCCTCTTTTAGACATTTTCACCATAACTTTAGAATCAGAATCAATGCTGACAAAGTAAACTTGTTCTACCTGCGATGTTAGTATGAATAGCTCGTTGCTAACCCCGTCGTCTTTATATAGAATATTGTTAATGTTTACTAATGTAAATTGGAAGTTATCAACTTTCGTTCCACGAACTAGATCGACCCAATCACACCTTAACAATATGTGTTTTACGCCACGATCATAAATAACCTCCATAATAACTCTCAACAATCCATAATAATAACCCACACCAACAAAATAACAACCAACACCACTATTTTGTGTGGCTCGGTTCATGTCAACATCGCTAATACGAAATCGGAATCCATTATCATCCAAAGACTTGTAGCGACGATCTGTAATAAATGGACCATCAGCTAGTTGGTTGAGTTCTTCACTCACATGCTGGGTTAAATCACGTAACTTTTGAATCTACAAATTTCACATATATAGTTTAATGGATAAAGGATTGTGAAAATACAACATAGTTGCGCTATAAAAATATTAAATCAATTATACGTACTTGAGTCTTGAACCACTCATGAAATGTGTTGAAATGATGTTTTTGGATTTGATACTCAGTTACACGGGGCCTTTCACGTTTCATCTCCGCGATATGCATCCTAAATCACAACACAATATAAGGTAAGAAATACAATAAATATAGAAACAAAATACACATCAACTATGAAACTTACTGTATCAATGGAATAACAGATGGAGTTTTGAACAACATATATCGATGAGCTTGAACCCACTCGTCGTTCCGCATATCAAATGTTATTCCTTCTCCAATTGGACCCTCGTCAGTCTAGGATGGTTTATCTATCTTTGTTTCAACCTCATCAATATATGAAGCTCAGAAATTAGTACACTCATCCATTAAATATCCATTGTCAATTGATGCTTCTGGACGAGCTTTGTTGCGCACATAGCGTTTCGATGTATTTAAGTGTCGCTCTATTAGATACATCCACCTAAATTGCACGGGACCGCCAGTAATGACTTCACAAGATAAATGCACGGTCAAGTGAACCATGACATCAATAAAAGACGGCGGAAAGAGTTTTTCTAGGTGACATAGTGCAAGTACAATCTTATCCTGTAGCTTTTTCAAATCACTCATACGATGATTCCTATAACAGAGCTGTCTAAAAAAATTTAAAACTCCAATCAACGGCTCAACAACCTGGGAAGGTAAGAAATCACGAATTGCTATAGGAATTAACTGTTGAAGCAGAATATGATTATCGTGACTTTTCAAAATCTGTAATGTCATGCTCGTCATATTTACGCGCTTCGAAATATTAGAGCAATAAGCATCTGTCACCTTAACAGTCTTCAAAATTGATATAAATGTTTTTTTCTCTTTTTTACTCATTATGTACTGTGCAGTAGGCATGTATTCCCAATTACCTTCACCCAGCTATAAATGTAAAGGTTTTCTCAATCCCATTTCTTGCAAATCACGTCAAGTATTAGCACTGTCCTTTGATTTCCCCTTGATGCCTAAAATGGTGCACAAAATATTATCACATACATTTTTTTCAATGTGCATCAAATCTAAATTATGCCTTAAAATATTATATTTTCAATAAGGCAATTCAAAAAAAATTCTTCGTTTCTTCCAATTATGACTTCACTGTCTATTTGCAGCGGGAATAGAAGGCAATGCAGGAAACAATAAATCTTGAAAATCATACATTGTACGGATGTTTTCTTCATCAAGTTGTGCACAAATTTCAACCCCAGACAGTATTTGTGGTGATGGGTCAAACTCTCTATTCCCATCAAACGATACACGGAATTTTCCGAACCTGTGCAATGGAGGATGAAAGCGTATGTGACCAAGATGTTCCCACTTTATACAGTTCTTAAGAAATATAGATTTCTTACTCTTATTACAACAAGGGCAAGCAAATTCTCCTTTTGTACTCCAACATAATAAGTTAGCATACGCTGAGAAATCATTAATTGTCCATAACAAAGCGGCCCGAAGTCTAAACATTTCATTTGCTACCGAGTCAAAAGTCATTACACCATCGGCCCAAAATTCTTGTATCTCATCAATCAAAGGTTGCATATAACCATCGATTTTCTCACCAGGTCCTCTCGGTCCATCAATTAGATTTGACAGTAACAAAAAATGTTGCTTCATACATACCCATGGGGGAATGTTGTATGGAACCAACACCACTAGCCATGTACTATGTGTCACCCCAACTGTGGAACTAAATGGGTTAAAACCATCTACTGCCAAACCCAGTCGAATATTACGATCATCTCGGGAAAAGTCTGGGTGTCTCTGATCAAACTCTTTCCATGCTAAAGAATCAGCCGGGTGAGTAAATTTATCAACCTCTTTCTTTCTCTCGGAATTCCAAGTCATCAATTTAGCAATTTTAGTGGACAAGAAGAATCTCATCAATCTCATTTTCAGTGGGAAATAATGCATCTGTTTAGAGACAACTTGTTTCCCATGATTCAAGACTCTCCCAAGAAGAATCTAACTACCTAGATTAATCTCATTGGTCTTCCACCTGGATGTATAGCAAATAGTGCAATTATTTAATTGCGCATTCTCTTTTCTGAACAACATACAATTATTGCAACATGCATCAATTGTATCATATGTAAAACCAAGATCATCGAATAACTTACGAGCTTGATAGAATGACTCTGAAATCTTCACTCCATCAGGGAGTACCTTCTTCAATAATACCAACAACATGTCGAATGAGGTTTCTGACCATTGGTTCAAGACCTTCAGGTGTAACAATTAAATGATGAACGACAGTTTACTAAATTTAGTGCATCCAGGATATAATTCCGTACACGCATCGTCAATAATTTCAATGAATTTCAATGCTTCTCCATCTATAGAAGAACGAGGATTACTCAATCCAACGTCGTCATTTATGACATTACTGACTTCAGATTGAAACGGATGCATCATATCATTCATCATTATGTGCATCAGATCAAGTGTTCCTGAATCAACATTCATATGAATATTTTCTGAGTGATGACATGAAACGGAATCTTCTCCATGACGCGTCCATGTCTTATAGTTTTTAAAAAACCCATTCAAAAAAATGTTCTCTAACACTATCTCGTTTGAAGATATATCTATTTGAACATTTTCTTCATGGAAAACTAATCATATCTCTTGGAAATTTGTTGGTGAAATCCATAAATCGCTTAATCCCCTCATAATATTCAGCTGAAAATCTCTCTTGCATATCAATCCAACTCTTATCCATATCTGTATTTAATAGAAATCAAAAGTGAAATATCTTATTTAAATTCTAAAAAACAAATATCATTAAAATTTAAAAACCAAATTTGGATAAAAAAACATTACCTGCGGAGGACTCGACCACGGGTAACAGGGTCTGACTCGATTGCGGATCCATGACGGCGCAGTGAATTGACGACATGGGTTCGATGACCGGACTCAAAAGGAGCAGAACCATTGGACCGCGTGGAGGGTTCTACACGACGGGGCACAATGGACCGAAAGGTTCCAACGGAGGCAGGAGGACTTTCCGGAGGGATGCAATGGGGCCGCAAGGGGATGGCGGCGGTGGGGCTGTCCAAAGGTGCAGCGCGGGCAGGGGTGGGGGTTGCCGGGTCGCGAGGGTGTCGGGGTCACGGGGGCGCAGTGCGGAGGCAAGTAGGTGGGGGTCGCTGGGGAGCAGCGCGGGCAGAGGGTGTTGGGGTCACGGGGGAACACCGTGGAGGCAAGGCAGTGGGGGTTGCCGGTGGCGCATCACGGAGGCAAGGGGGTGGGGATCGCCGGGGGTCGGGTCGCCGGGGGTTGCCAAGGTCGCCGGGAGGTCGGGGGTCGGGGTTGACGGGGGTCGGGGTCGCCGGCGGGGTCGGGGTCGCCAGGGGTCGGGGAGGGTCGCCAGGGGTCGAGGAGGGTCGCCGGGGGTCGGGGTGGGTCGCCGGGGGTCGGGGTTGGGGTCACGGGGTCGTGGAGGGGGGGGGGGGGGTCGCGGGGTCAGGGAGGGGAGGGAGGGGAGGGAGGGGAAATTAGGTTTTTTTAAGGAAAAATTTAAGCAGCCGCTGTTGATGGTATTAGCGGCCGCCAAATGGCGGCCTCTATAGATGCCCCGCCTCAAAAACCAGATTTTCTAGTAGTGTAATGTGATCCGTGTGTTTATAAGATTCTTATTAGGAATGTGGTTGGTATCCTAGTAGTATATGTTAATGGCATATTACTTATTAGAAATGATATATTTTTCTTACAGTCTGCTATGGATGGGTTAACCAAATGATTCTATATAAAGGACATCGATGAAGCAGCCAACATTCTTAGACTGAAAATCAACCTTTTTATTATCAAAAAAATGGTGAGGAAGAATGTGAGAAACCAAAATAGTTCATCTAGGTTGAAAACACTATTAAACATCAAAAATTCATTGAAATATAAATTAAGACTATTCGCAACATTAACCCAAAATAATTTCCAATACATAGATTCTACCTATGTTCCTGGATATTCCTTTAAAATTATTCATGGTATATCCAAGAGGCTTGATATACTAATTTAAGGTACATACATTGAACAAATACTTGAGATATTTAGTTTGTAATGATCCAAGATGGGATTGGTTCTAGTGTCACATGGTATGATTATACTAAAGTAGTCCAAATGAACATCATTAGACTAAAAATAAGGTTATCCTTAAGTATCAATTAAGAACTAAGGATATGTTATCCATGAATATGGGATAAGAAGATCTATTCATCTGGTGTTATACAAATGATAGTTTTTAAAGAGATCATAATGATTTGAAGCCACAGTCATGAAATGTTTTTAGTCTCAACAGAGGAGTTGTGAGCTGAAAGAGTTCATGTTGCTAGTTTTCACCGATTCTACATAAGATTCCATGTATATATTGGATTTTCATATATCCAAAGAAAATATTTGAATATAAAACATCATCTTTCATCATGGTTATCTTATAGTAAATAAACTAGAACATTATCTGTTCACAAAACTGTAGTGGTGGCTCTTGTAAAAAAGTCAATGTCACAGAAATAGAAAAAGAACATAATTTATAAATGTCACCTCTTGATATATTTTTATAAAAGGGTGAATTAAAATTAATAAAATACTTTACACATGAAATCATGGAGGGACACTTTATTTAATCATTATCTCAATAGAAACAAGAGTATCACATGAGATCTAGTGGATTGAACCTTGCTATCAATTAGCTATATTGAAAGTGGGATTATGTTTGATTTGGTTCCCTAAAACCAAATTATGTGTAATTTATGATAACCTATATTTATATTTTTTAATATTAATAAACTACTTATCATATCATGATTGTTCATTGGGGAGGAATTGTTTGTGATAATGTCCTAAGAGTTGCTGTTACTTTGAATGATTATGCTAATTTCCTTCTATGATGGGAAGCGAGAATTTACATGATAATAATCATAAATAAATGTTACATATTTGGATTTAATCATTTTAAGGAAAACATTATACGTGTTTTAAGGCATGGGAACTCATAGAACATTGATTCACCTTCTTATTGTGTATTCCATTGGTAACTTATAGTGTATGAGAATATTATAACAAGACCCACTAATAGGAAATCCACATTTATATATGTCATTGGATGTTCCTATTTTAGGATGTGTGTATTTTTCCTTAAAATATAATATTATCATCAAAGGATATTACAAGTCGTGGACTTTGATGTATTGATGAAAATCATGAATACATATGTTTGTGGTGAATTTGGATATGTTGGGTGTGTTAGAAGTAATATTTATTTAATTTGTAATATGAAAAAGTAATTTTCCCTTATTCTCTTTAAAAAAAGTTTATTTCTCATACCCTTTTATAGAAGTGATATAGCCTAAATAAATCCATGTCCATGGTCCCCTTTGGGAAAGTACAATTTCAAAAAATATGATGAAATATACTGCGAATACAAAAGTTGATGAAACCAACATGAAAACTTCTTGATTATAGATATATCAATAAAGGGGTTATATTACATAGTAAGAATCCAGGGGTTGTTTTATGTCATTTTGAAATTAAATTCTTCCCTATGTGTTCCATATCATATCTATATATTCTAACATTAGAATTTGTGATACTTCTCCTAATTCCACTAAGAATGAGGACAAGTGGTACTAAAGATATGTTTATCTATAAACTCAATTAAATAATATTTCTTGTTAACATGTTGAGTAAATTTTATTCTCACTCATGGTTTAATAATTATTCTGTTTTTATTTATAGCATATATTCTGTCACGTGTTATTCAAGAGAATATTTTGTTGGAATAATATTTAATAAATATCTGTTTTCTATTATGTCAATAGAATATTTATTTTTTTATTTGTGAACAATGAAATGATATATATTTGTTAAAAAACTATTCATTATTCATATCCCAATAAATGTTGTGGAGATTTGGCAGACCAGGTAAAATGGTCTACTGAAAAATAATATATAATAAGTATTATTTAAATAAATTATATTTATTCAATTTTCTAGTTTTGTGTTTGTTAATAAATAAAAATATTATTATTATTATATATAAGGATTCCAAAAGGGGTTAGGTAAATAAAAACGGTGTATGTAGAATTATAATTTTCTAACCCTAGAAGTATATAAACCCTATTATATTATTTATTCATGGGGTTACAATTTGTTTTTTTTTTGAAAAAAAATTATGGAATTACCTCAAATCCCAAGAGTTATAATTTTACAAGAATTATATCAATAAGAAGATAAATATGCATCCACCACTAATTCTAATTATAATGAGGTCAAAAATAATCCTTCTAGAATTGATTATTAGGATGATAAAAGAAGAATGACAGAAGCATTAGGATATACCATGATAGAACCCATAGATTCCCATGGAGATGTACATAGATTCATGGAGCATGGGTGGATCACCACTAGAAGGAATATACACTTGATTCTAATAATGAAATGATGGTATAATGTAGAGACTTCATATTTATAAGTTAAATAATAATTTATCACAAGGTAATTATTTAATTTGTATAATTAATTATAAATAGTAATGTGATGATCCTATATTTGGTTTCATAGTTATTTTATCAAATAATTTTTTATTTGATTCTATTGGTCATGGAATTTATCATTGATTTAAATCTCAGATTAATCCTTTATTATGTCAAAAACCGAGTTTGAAAAATGCCCCATCTAGCACTTTTTCTATGCCTGAAACCTTCATGTTATTATTTGTTCTAACATTCAAATATATCCTTAGTAAAAAGTTTCCCCCTGTATTTTTAGATCTTAAAAAATTTTAATATACATTTATTGATGAGTGTTTTATGATTTCAGGTCTTATCATTCTACATAAGATCCCTCTTTCTCTTTAGCTTTTGGATCCCATTTCACTATTATAAATTAAAAGTGTTTAAGGAGGGGGTTTAAAAAAACATTTTCTTTTGAACCATGAATGTTATATCATTTTAAACTTATGATTCTTTAAATGCGATGTTTAGGTTTTATTTTGTAAAATATGTTTCCCCTTTTTTATTGTTTATGAAAAAAAATTTTAAAATCATGTTATATTATAAATTTAAACAGTTTGATTATTGATTTGTGAAATTCCCTCGATTGATTTAAGTTAGGAAAATTAAAACCTTCAACTATCAATTGTTTATGAAATTAAAATCTACCATGTGCAGGCTATGTCACATGGGAACCTAGGGTACATATAAGGGGTTAGATTTAGGAAAATCATGTTATTATACTTTGCAATTACCTAACAAGGAAATACGATATATCTCTAACTAAATATTGTTATGATTAAGAGGTTCACATATTCAGGTGTTCTCTCATCCAGATGCACATTTTCTAGGGATATGTGTACATTTTTTCTTGGTCACTAATTTGTGATGATCCAAGTTAACTGATTCATAATCTACTCTAGGAATAATTTACATGGTCTATCTTTTGGGTTGGTAATTTATAAATTATATAAATAATTTCATTCTTAAATGATTTAGAAACTGTTTATTTAAGAATTATTTATAAAATATTCTCAAAAGGGTCAATTTCCATGTTTTTTCGTAGATCATGAAAAATTATTTTTTATTCCATAAGATTTTTAAATGAGAAAGTTTTGATTATTTATTAAATAATTATTATGAAACACATGGTTGGATCCTATTAGTATTTTTTTCTCACACCCCACACATACCTTTAGGTGTGTATAGATCTTGTTTTATCGGATGTGAGTAAAAGTAAGGTGTTAAATGGGGAAAATGGTATCTTTGTTAATTGGTTGAGATATTTTGGAAATGATATGAAATAATATTGGCCAGCAAATAACATAGAGTTGGGTTTTGTTGGTCTTAGTATATTTAGGATAACTTTTTTTGTTTGGAACATGTATATACTTATACACTTTTTATTACACTATCTGAATTTGTATTGGAAATTTTTATTTAGATTATATATTACATATATTAATTTATCGGTTTATTGTGGGAAAAAATAATTCCAAAAGGTATTTCATGATTCCAAGCATGTGTCATCCTCTAGTGGTGATTTTGAATTCTCTCTACGATATCCTAAGCTCAAGATTGAGTGTCTAATTTAATTATGATTTACATTTTAAATTTATATGATTATGATTATTTACATATGATAAAAGAAATCCTAAATTTAAATACTATAAATGATGAATTTGTTGAATTTTTGGGTAATAAGTAAATTGTTAGAATATTTATTGTCAGATTTTTCAGTTGATCAAATATGATGATTCTCATTTTCAAAGGAATAAATAACCGTTTTGGAGTTTTTTTATTTTAACTCTTATATAATGTTTTTTTAAATTTAATGTCTTTTTTAGGGTTATAAATTATTTAATTGTTTTGTTTTAAAATGGTTTTAAGTTATTTTTTGGTAAAGAATAAGAATTTTTTAGGGTGGGAGGACCTTTTTTGTTAAGATAACAATATGGATTATAATTTTATATAACTTTTTACTATATTCATTTTGGTTTTAGTTGTATTTAAATTAATATTCATTGAATATTTTCTTTACTAATGTATGGTTAACTAATTCAAATGTAGTAACTAGAGGCGGGGAGAAAGCAATGAGGTGATGACAAGCATGATGTACATGTGTAAATAGAAGGTGACACATCATGAGTTTGAATAGATATTTCTATAAACAGTTATTGATCCTATTTCTATTATTTAAAAACATCAAAAGTGACATGTTATTAATTGTAATGTTATGTACTTATTTTTTATAGTATATTATGTTATATATTAATATGTGGAATTAATTTTTTTATAATTTATTGATTGGATAACTTATATATATATATATATGTTGTATTTTTATTTGGATAGAATGAAATACGATCTGGTTAGTTCGTTCACAAGAATGGATAGGAGTGGTTTTAACGACTTATAAGTTTCTAGTGGTGGGTTTTAACCACTATTTATTATTTGGTTATGGTTAACAATATTACTATATAAGGAAAAGGTTGTTTTTTGTGCAATTATATTGCAGTTTTGTTTTTTGTAAAACCACCATGAAAACATGGCACCTATTACAACCACATTTTAATTTTAAAAACCTCTACAAAATTGGAAAATATATATAAGGATTTTATTCAATAGTAGTTCTAGACCACTATTATTTATTCTTAATATTTTAAAAACCCTACAAGTATTTAATAAACCATTAGGAAATAAATTTCCCCAACATTTCAAATAAAATGTGAGTAATAACATTTATGCGCTCCTAAATTAATAGACATTCCATTTAGTGGAATTTTTCTAAAAGTGTTATGGTTCAACATAACATGTATTTTAACCACCTATAAACCTATAAAATTGCTTATATCATGTTATATTTTTAAAGTAATAGCACCAACATTAGTGGAATATCATAATGAATAATGAATACTTTTTGTAATAATTATATAAACACGTAAAATAAAATATATGTTATAGATAAAATAGTTTATTTGTAAAATATTACAACTAAATAAAATAACTGTTATTTCCTAACACAATTGAGGTTTTATTTTTTATCATGATATCCTAAGATAGAATATATTTTTAAAGAGACAAGTGGGGTATGTTTGGACTTATATAATTTCAAAATTAAAATATATAAAATGATAAACCAGTCTAATTCTTAAAAAATGTCACTTTATATCATAAAATTATATAGGGTATGTTGGCTAAGAATAATTTAATGGTTTGAATTTAGTTACCATAATAAATAAAATTTTGATTTATATCTAAAATTACTTTTGGATGTGTTTTTAAATAAGTTGAATTTAATATTCCCACTTAGTAACCAAAAAAAATCTAATAGAAAATTTGTATGAAAAGTTTCTAAGAATGATGATGATGATTATGAACTCCTAAATAGTTAAATATTGAAAATAGAATTCATTAACATCATAAAAATCTATGTTCTGAAATAGAGCTTGACTACTATTTTTATAAACTTAAACATGAATAATATGATTCCTCTATGTCATAATTATTCAAACTGGATTTACTCATAAAAATGACTTACTAAAGAATTATCATATAAGAGTTTTATAAAATTCTCACATGTAGTTGTGATAGGAATTATATATAGATGGATCATTTAAATAAAACATAAAATGCATCGGTAAAATATGTCATTTATAGTGGATTATCATATCTGAAATCATTACAAAATCTTGTATCAATGAATTTTTTAGTGTTATTAATATAACTTTATAATATAAATTGTCTCACATTATAAAAAAGGAAAATTCTTCACTTTATTATTCAATTATTATGGTTTCTTATATATCATGTAGTAAAATGTTAATTAACCACTCAATGTGTGACTCTGATTTATAAAAAACTGATATTTTTTGTGGACTATTATAGGTTTTGATTAAATGATAAGGTTTGCATGGGTAATATTTTACATAGAGATATGAAATATGATCATTTTCCACATAATTTGTTTTGAACACTTGATAACTATCCATGTATACTACACGAAGAGTCATAAAATGTTTCATTGTTATACTAGAGGTGAATCATACATATTTAAACTATATACCTTAGGTTTGAAAAATACATTGCCAAGTAACCTTTAAAATTTGATACCTTTCTTATGAAAGTCTTTATTATTACCTAATTAGTGGTGAGTGGGTATGTTATTGACCATGTCATCATTTTAGCCATAACTAAGATGGTAAGTATTCTTTTTTTTATGAGTATTCTATTTGGCCTCGTGATTAAGATAAATTTAGGAACTATATAGCTATAATAAGATAAGATACATGACACATTATTATCTACTTAAATGAGGGGAATGTGATGTATTTATCTACATAGATAAATGACATGTGAAGTATTCGTTGATTTGGTTAGTCTATACTCAATGATTTAAGATTGTATGAGTAGGCTATATGGTATTAATATAATTTGTGTATCATGTTCATAAGATGTTTTAGAAACATGTATTATATGATAATTTATAATTGTATATGATCCAACTGGTTGAATTGGGTAAGGGGATACACGTTTTTTATAATGATAACTCTATATTATCTTATAGAATGTGTGGAATTTATTCTTTATTATGGGTTACTGTTTTATTTTATTTAAGGATTATAGAATTAAAATTTGTTTTCCATTCAAAAAATTCCTTTGTATTATCATTTTTTAGATGTGTGGAGATACAATGAGTTTATAAAACATTAATAGCCACCGAAAATGTATTTTATAGGTTACCCAGAAGATATACGAGATGAATTTTTACAATAGTTTAATATGATGTAATATGTGTTGAAAATTTTTAATAGATTTTTTAATATTAATTTCTGAAGATATCCTAAATTTTATTTTTATATATTTTTAAAATTAATTACATAAGATGTGATATAATGTGAAAGTGTGTTAATATTCTGAGGTTTTGGTGAAATTTAAATATTTATGGAATTTTACAGTAATGGAACCACCATATCATGGTGGCTTATACAACATCATGGTTGATTATAGGGTGAATTATGGTGTGTTGAGTGTCACATATTCATAGTTTAGTGTAATAAGTTTCATGTGGTATGTAATAATGCATGGATTTAAGAGATTATTCAACTCTCGATATAATACATTGATTAAAATCATCATAATATGATGATTCATGGAGTTTGAATATCTATAATAATCATTTAAATATTAGAAAAATTATTCTGTTAATTGAGTTTTATGTTATAAGGATTTGAAATTTTTGATCAATTATGAAATACATTATCAATATATTTGAACATTTTAGTTATAAAGAGGATCATTGGATGGATATATAAAAAGACTCTATTTTGACTCCCACTGCCAAAATCACCATCACATAATGGATAGAGATGCATAGTGGGTTGTGTTTACTTTCCATTTTTTTATAAACATAGCGGACATAGTCCCATAATGGATGGAGTTCAGTTCCCATTCCATTAAACATCAACTCATAAGATATAAATCTCTCTCAAATTAATTGGATAGATATATAATTCAATACCAACTCATTAAATAATTAAAACCATATGTGTGTTCCATATGAACATGAAAACATTAATAGTTCTATCATTTCATAACTAACCCATGGAAAATAATTGGGTTTCATGAAAACTACAAAAATATATGATCATAAGTCATCCAGAGAAATAAATTGAAAAGAATAATTATATATTATCCCTAAAAAATATTAATAAATATTAAATTATTTTTACATATATTAATTACATTTTTATAAAGACTTTAGAATTTTTTTTTGAAAAATAAAAAAATATTTCATTTTCATAAAGTTTATTTCAAATTATAATATTTTATAAAACAATGGGAATAGAAATTAATTGGGAATCCCATTAAAAATTTAAGCGGAAGTTTATTAAATAAAAATGAAGAATATTACAAAAAATTGTATTCATTTGAAAAACATTGAAAGGGAATTTTATTTACACAATTTGGTAAAGAGATTCAAAGTCGATATAAAATGATTAGTGTAGAAAACCATAAAAAAGTATTCCAATCAAAATTTTAAAACAAATTTAAAATGGAATAAAAATTAAGTTTAGAAATATCTTATTATATATAATTATAATCATAAAATAAAATAACGAATATTGTTATGGGAAAATAGATTGTGTTTTAAAGAGATTTAAAATAAAATTTCCCGAAATAAAAATTTAATCATTGGCAAAATTGATTTCAAAGATAGATTGGAAAATAAAACATTCATAAGACATCATATTGGTCAGATGAATTCTACCTCCCTATTTAGTACATTTAGTTTTATTATTCATATGAATATAAACCATATTAATATTTATTTTTCTTAATACCATTATCTTATAAATACATAATACCCATATATTAATTATATATAGTTTAAATTGTTATTTAGGTGTTAGTTATTCCATTTTTCACACATGTTTCAGTTTTCCATTTCTTATCATTTCTCACTGATCATGGGTTCATCATCTCTAGTATGTTCATGAAATATATATATATATATATATGTTGATATAGTTATATATTCCCATGATCATTTCATGTAAATTTTGGTGATGATTCTCATCGAACATTTAAAATTTTCATTTTTAGTAAATTTCAATTCAATATAAATAAATGAATTTATAAATTAATATACATATATATTACTATAAACTATTTATGAAAAAATATTAAATACAAAATTTACCTATTATATCAAAATTATTTATGTATTATTAGTCATTTATAATGTAAATGTTATAACATCGTTCTTTTAGGTGGTAAGACAGTCCAAAACAAGATCACGTAATAATAAATGAATGTGTAATACATGTTATTATATAGTAGTAATATCCCTTTTACAAATTAAGAGTGATTTTAAAAATATTTTATTAAAGTGATAAATTTTATATTAGAAGATATGAATGAATAAAATATAGAGTAGTTATTAATGAGATGATAGCACTTACGTCGAATACATGAATCACCACTTAGAGAACCTTAAGGAAATGAGGGGTTTGGGACTTCTTCTTGTAACCATCGTTTCCAAAATATTTGATATTATTTTTAGGGAGAAAATTTGGGAAGGTATTCATAATAAATTATAATTAAATTTTTTGTTTTAGGTGGGTATTTGAGGGGTCCTTTTATAGGTGATCTTGAGTGACATTATCACAAATACCCGTCACATAATGTATAATGTTGTCTCCTTAAAATAAAAATAAGAAATATGTTAAAAAAATAATGGATAAGTGGATTTCAATAATTACATCATCAATCCATTTAAGGATATGGTTTTTGTGATATTTTACGACTTTATCCATTAATTTAACTATTGGAACATATTTTATCCTTTATATTGGTGACTCACATTTACCTTGGTAACTTATTTCTATGAATAAAATTCAAATTGAACTTATTAAATAATTTTGATATTATTTTTCAAAATATAAAATCACTTTTAATATATTTAGTTTCTAAAAGTGATAAAATTTAATTTTAAAATAATAAGTGTATATTGCACAAAACCATTTTTGAGAAAAAAATATATTTTTATACATGAAATAGATATATTATAATTAAATACCAAATAATAATATTTAGATAAATGGTAATTTAATTTATTAAATACATAAAAAAATTACATTTCATTAAATCTATTCTTCAATAGTGATCAATTAAATTATTAAGAAAAAATTATCCAAAATACTGAAAAATAATTATTTAAATATTATATCCTTTAAACATTAAGAGAATCTAATCACATCCCATTATTTATCTTCTAACAAATAAAATATGTCAATCCATTAAAATAAGCATATTTCTATGGAAATATCAAATAATTATTTAGAAATAATGAATACAATACTTATTTTTATAATAGATGTATTGTTTTTTATTTCATTCGAAAAATATTTATTGTATGTGAATTAAATTTTTTATTAGTTACCAACAATTAGAAAACATCATTGTGACTATTTGTTTTAATTATATCAAATTACCATATATATTATCGATATATATGTCCATATGTTTTATGTATATTAGTAATATTCATAATGGTCATATTACAGTTCTATATATATTCTTACACACATATCCAGAATCATTCATCCTATGCATTTACAAAATTTTACAAATGTTTATCATATTTCTACAATTTTTCCTTCTTTTCATAGATGAAATTAGAGGTATGATCTCTAATGAAAACCATAAGGATAGGGATTTCATATTCGTTTCCTTTTTATTTACTTTTGATTTTATTCCTATTATATATTTCCTAATGATGTTTCATAATGTGTTATTATAATGAATAATGTTTTTTCATGAATTTTATTATTTTATATTTATATAAAATATCAAGGTTTATTTTAGTTTAACATTGTTTGTATTAAAATATAGAAAACGCAAGATATTTATTTAAAGGAAAATACACACTAAAATCAGGGGGTGTTACCTTTTACCCCCATTAAATAATTTCTCTCTAATAATTTCCTTACTCAAATGAAAAAAATTAGGGTACTTCTACTTCATTAAATCATTAGGTACCCGTGTTTCTTCCTCAAACTTATGATTCGTCTTTAGAACTCTAACCAAGTGAGTGTTATTGTTTATTATTGCATTATCACCATGTTATAATATTTATAAAATTTATTCCCCATAAGAGAAATCATTCTCTAGCGGTGAAACCTCAAAGTTATGTATATACGAGGGATCAAATATGTACTGCCTCAAAAGTGATTCAGAGAGCACATCCTTAACTTATGAGATGTTTGTGGGATGTTTAAGTGGATAATCCCCAACCCCATATGATTGAGAATTTTGAAAGGGGAAATACATATTAGTATTAACTTTCCCTATATACCAATTCTCATAACCCTCAACTATAGTTATATTCAAAGGAATACCATGTCATTGTCTTATGTACCTAAATAAAATTGAGTATTATCAATGAATATCTTTTATAAATGTTTTAAAATTTTTATATTTCATAAATTGTTTGAATCTTTTGTGGCATTACTTGAGTAAGATCTTGTGCTGATAACTTATTCCCTCAAACCTCATCCAAACATGTTAGACGTCTACACTTATTCCCCTATATAGACTTATATGGTTCCACCTTAATTATTGAGTGGAAATTATTTTTATATGGAACTCTACCATGGAATGTATATGATCTTAAGATTCTTTTAATTCCATTCAACAGAAAACTAATATAACATAACATGTATAATGGTCCTTTTAGATTCAATATTTATGAGGTTATGATAAATAGTGTTGAATCACAACATAGTATCTAATTCTTGTTGAGGACTTATCTAAAACTTCAAGGTAATCCTTGGTTCTTGATCATATGCAATGGAAAGTGGTACTCCTATTATGTTAACATTTATTTTATGTATATCATGGAATGTTTATCGAGTGAGAAATATTCTCAAATTGAAATTAATGCACTAAATTCATAAGGAGGTCAACTATAACACAAATAGAATTATGTCATTAAGATATATTGGGAAGTATTATAATGATATCCATTTCGATTTTCCCCTATTTCCATTAAATTATGTGTATTTTTTTATCACCCCCTCATAATTATGTCATTTAAATTTAACATTCTATCAGATGATTTTTAAAAAACATATTATAAAATATAACTCTTCATGTTGTCCAACAAAAAACCATTCTTCAGATATATATAAATCTTTTTGAGTCATGTATGGATAGGGAATGATGGGTTATGTTAATCATCCAATAAATCTTTCATTTATCATATTTATGGGGAACATATTTGTATCCAAAATCTGATAATACCATCATTTTAAATATTATTCTATAAAAATTATTTAGCATATTATATAGTTACATATCCTCTATTTAGGCTTCATTTGTCTTCATTTGGATGGATGGTTGAGAAAAAACTTGATATATATGGGATTTCCCCCATTCCATATAATTTTAGGGACCATAATTGGAAATTCCATGAGTATTGATTCTATTTTAATCATCTTTATACATAAAGTAACATGTTCTTTTATACTAATAGCATTATCCGCATTTATCACCTTCATAGGGTGGTAATTTAATGAGTACTAATAGTCCTTGATAAACTCCAACCATCACTTTTTGTGCATCTTCAACTCTTTCTAAGTGAATATATACAAATAACTATTTTGATCAGTATATATATAATAATTTTAATCATATAGATAATTCCTACATATATTTAATGAAAATATTACCACTTTTATCTATAAATCACGTGTTTATTAATTATTCACATAAACATTTAATTAATGTGATTCATATTCAACCACCATGTAATTTTTCAGTCAAAATGTCCCAAAATATTCTTAGATAAATCAATATATATCATAATTCCTTCTATATTATAGATAAGTGTAATAATAGGTTAAATGACTCACATTATCTCCAGCCCCTTAAAATTTTCAGCATACGAATATATCCAAGGTAAATATTCTTCCTTTCTTGTTGAAATGGTAAAGGGATTTGGAAATCATATGAAATTTTTCATAATGTGTCGATTATATCTAGAAGATATAAGAAAACAATACATCTCAATTATAATTTTTGGTCTATAATATTCTTCAACTACCCTTATCTTTCAAGGATCCGTAAATATATCATTTCGTATGATTATATGACTTGATAATAAATCTTTTTGTATCCAGAATTCAAATTTTCTACATTTGGTATACATATACTCCCTTTCCATGTTCTTCAACACAATAATCAAATGATCTTCATTATCATACTTTATCTTAGAATATATGATAATATAATATATAAATAAAAAAAATTTATGGATACAACCTATAAAAACATTATTCATTAGATATGGGATGATAGTGTGGGAATTTATAATTTTGAATGGAATCATAATGAAATTATAGTGTCCATGTATTTTATATAATACTATCTTGGTTATGTATTCTCTATTAACTTTTAATTTATTATATCCATATCTAAGGTTAGTATTTATTTAGTATCGAGATACTCATATTTTATCAAAAAAATCATTAATATAGGGTAGATGGTACTTTTTCTTGATGGTGCACTTGTTAATTTTGTGATAATCAATGTAAATATTCATTAATAAATATTTATAATTAACAAATATGGTTATTTTACCGTGGGGTGAAAACATTATGTGTATAAAACCATTATCAATATTCTATTATAGTATCTTCTTCAATTTATAAAAATTAATCAATCTAATTCTACAATGAGTATTTGATATAAGCATATCACTAGGTATGATTTATACTAGAAACTAAACCCCGAAAATTCCAGGAAGACTAAAAAAATATTCTATAAATATATCAATATATTAACAAACAATAAACACATCGTTGATGATGATTTTTCCACCATCCATTTGAGTTATGCATCCTCTGTTCTAGAAAGTAGGATCCATACATGGGAAGTAACTTCCATAAGAAATTCATAGTAGGCCTTTCATCGATATATGGTCATGGGTTTATTTGGAATCTAAAATTTGACTAAAAAATCTGATAAATTGATATGTTATATATGTAGGAGGATAAAATTCATGACCAAAATCAAATAAAATTCAATTGAATGGGGAAATATAATATTTTCAAGAAGCACATTCCCAAACACTTCAATTGGAGAAGATTTATTGAGTTAGGATGAAATCAATACACCATTTAGAGTAATCACTAACAATTAAATATCTAGTGGTTGGGAATATAAATTAATAATCATCGATACTTTTCAATATATAAAGTAATTATAGATTCATGCCTTTTTGTTACATATATTTTCATTAAATTTTACAAATAGAGGATCTTTAAAGTCTAGTGTCTTGGAAATCAGGAACATAATAATGAAAAACAATATATAACATTCCTTTAATACACATTAAATTCATCATCATAAAATCATCCAATGTACAATTACTGCATCTCATTACCTGGTGACATACATTCAATGGAAAGGGTGAGAAGAAGGCCCAGTAAGGGTAAACAAGGGAATCAATTTACTTGTTACATCAATAAGAACATGAATAAAAACATAAGGACATGAGAAATGGAAGTATATTCATATCATAATAAAAAGAACATGAATAATAACTTGAATATGTTGGTAAAACATTTCATTTAGACAGTCATGAACATATCATGAAGTTTTATCCCTGGGGTGTCATAAAAATTACCATGGTTATTTACCAAGGTATCGTGAAAACTTGTCATATTTAGAGATTAATTATTTTCCCAATGCATTGAAGCGCTATCAGGATGCACCCTTAATATGTATTTATTTTATTGGGATAAACATATATCATAATAAAACATTTCATAAATAACCCATAGAGAATAAATGAAGTGGGTGTCATTTCAAAATCGTGACGTTTTAAAATCTCTTAAAAATAATATCATTATATCATTTATGACCCCAGGAAAGGGAGTGAGGATTATATGTATGTCAATTCCAGAATCAAATATATCATCTTTAAATATTTTTTGAACACCCATAGAAACGAAATAGTTCTAGGTATTAACATAAATAATCATGGGAATTTTTTATGAGAAAGAGATAGAAATTTTGAGACAAAATTTTTGCAGCATACCAGCTATATAACATGGTTTTAGAAAATAATAAAAATAGAGGGTTCAAGAGTATCCCAATCATAAATAAAATAAATATAGTATAAATAAAGAATAACACGGAGATAAGAACATGGTATTGATATTTTATTGCCATACCACAGGAAAAGGAAACTTGAAATGAAAGAGAAGATGCGATTTCCTTTAGGAAAAATTCAGTAGCCTAACTGCGTCACATTAAAATTCAGAAAAAAAAATTGACGAGAGAAAAAAGGGTCTATCACCATTTTGAAATTTTAAGGATATTAATAAGAACTTATAATAACATACCGTAAACATAAATAGAAAGAAAATATAAGACACAACATAAAGGATGTAATGACTTAAAAGAGGAGGGTGAACAAATCCCTTACCTTGAAGAGTGACTTAAAAAACATTAAGGTCGGGACCTTGGGAGGCTTGAGGCCAACTTGAGTGGACTCTTTGGGATGTAAGGATACCAGAACATCATTGAAGATGATTTTTGGAATGAAATTAATGAGGGAAATGGATTGGTATTTAAAGGAAAAGTGAGTGAATAAATTATTAATTTCCAAGGGACACCTCATCAGTGGTATTTGCAAAACCATGGGCTTTCCCATGGTATTTTTCCATGGTATTGGGTACTTGGGACACCTCATAGAATATCAAACTATTAGTAATTCTACCAGAAATATTAGATCATTATTACATAATTAATTAGGTCATTAAACACCCGAAACTCAAAATTTCATTTTTACTATTCGCCGAAAATTCAACTGTTTCATAAAAATCTCAAAAATTCACCCTAAAAAATATCGATGCTATGAATTAAAAAATGAAGTCCACTTTATGAAATTAATTTTATATGTACTTTTAATTTAATTTTTAATCAAAATCATTATCTATCCTGAAAAGAACTTTAAAACTATAACTCATTTTGTAACACCTTAAAAGAGTTATCAAGGTCCCATAAAATTATCGAATAACTATAAGTAAATAATGTAACAATTTATGATTAAATTTTATGAAAATAAATTTCCATTTTAAATTATTAAATTAATGGTAAAATTTTATATAAAATATTTATGGCGTACAAAAATACCAAAACTTCAACTATGATCATTTTTTCACTTTTAAGATGTATATAATTTATTTATACATTCATGGGTGAAGTTTCTATTTTTTTGGTAAAATTACTATTAACTACTATTCATATAGGTATGTTACTATTTCTACATTACTATTCACTAAAAACTAAGTTGATCTTATTAGACTCTAAATTTATCAATGATCACAACTGTAGAAAACCTTTTTTTGAAAATCATTTCACATTTTTAATTATTTAATGAATACAAAAATATTATAAAATACCCCTTTTAAAAAATTCTTCAATATTAAACATCCTATATTTATCTGGAAATTTTAAATTCACAAAATCTTACAAAATAAGAAATAAAAATTTTATTTATATAAAAGGATTACACAAAGCAGCTAACGTCTCGGTACATATCCCCTTATAACACCAACATTGGAATTAAGTGTAAGGTGTGTTATGGTGATAGAATCATGGAGTGGCTCCGACAACATTTCCCGAGTAGTGATTTCTATCAGATTAAACTTATCCCTTAGGCGATTCTGTTAAGCTTCATACGTTAAAGTTCGACTTGGGCTTGATCCCGAGAAAAGACCAATGATACTACTTCCTTCCCTAGCTTCAACAGATGGTATTCATATGGCTCAAGTCTACTGGATGAGGCCATTCAATATTATTTCTGTATTAATTGACCAAGATAGCTATATTTATAAAAACACAATGTTAAGATATAGTTTCCAATGATCATATTGACCAACAGTCATATAACATTTGAAACACAGCGGTCACATTTTAATTATACCCCCAAAATTAGGAAACAAATATAATTTAATGTTTGGGTCATTACATTCTTCCCCCTTAAAGAAATTTTGCCCCAGAAATTTTATCTCATACCCTCTGATGGGAAAATGTGTGTGTACTTCTGTCTCATAGACTCCTCTGGTTCCCACGTGGCTTCTTTATATTTGTGGTTCCCCCACAACACCTTAACATTGTGGGTAATCTTGTTTCATAGAATCTTGTCTCTACTATACAAGATCTCCACCTGCTTATCATCATAAGAGAGGTCATGTTCTAGTTGCACAACCTCTAGATTTAGAACATGTGAAGGGTCAGGTATGTACTTCCTCAAAAGGGATAAGTGGAAGACATCATGAACTTGTGCAAGATTTGGAGGAAGTGAAAGACGATAGGCCACTTCTCCCACACGACCAAGGATTTCATAGGGGACAATGTACCTAGGAATGAGCTTCCCTTTCTACACATACCTCATGACTCTCTTCCACGGTGAAATCTGAAGAAAGACTTTTTCACCGACATCAACCTCCAGTCCCTTCGACGGTTGTCGGCATAGCTCTTTGGCCGACTCTGAGTAGCCTTAATGTGTTGTTGGATGGCATGGACCTTTTCTATCATCTCTTGCATAATATCAGGCCCAAGAAGCTTTCTCTCACTATCTTTATCCCAATATGTAGTAGGTCTACATCACATCCCATATAGAGCTTCATCGGGGGCCATTTGAATGCTCGAGTGGAAGCTATTGTTGTAAGATAACTCAACTAAAGGGAGATGTTGGTCTCATCCACCATTAAATTCCATTGATGAAGTTATCCTCATTCCCTCGAGTGTATGAATATTCCTTTTAGATTGGGCATCAGTATGGGGGTGATATGATATACAAAAATTCAATTCAGTGCTCAGAGCTAGTTGAAGACTTCTCCATAATTTTGATGGGAACCTTGGATCGCGATCAGATACGATAGAAAGTGGAACTCCATATAGACTTACCACTTCCTTCACGTATATATTTTCTTGTTTATCAAGAGATTAATTTTCCTGAATGGTGATAAAATGGGCAGTCTTGGTGAGACCATCCACAATAACCCATATCACATTATTTTCATTGGATGTTCTCAGGATACCAGTGACGAAGTCCATAGTGATATTGTCCCACTTCCATGCTGGTATAGGTAGTGGATGCAATACCCCATTATGATGATTTCCCTCATATTTCACTAGCAGACATACTAGGAACCTTGAAGTATAGTAAGCAATATCCCTTTTCATATTATCCCACCAATAATGATCACGAAGGCCCCTATACATTTTTGTGCTACTAGGATGTATAGAGAAAGTAGAGCTATGAGCATCATCCATCACCTCCTTATTTATTTTCGGAATATATGGAACACATAGTCTTGTATGAAATTTCAGTACACCTTCTTGATCATTATTGAACTCAGGAAACATACCATCCTTCACAGCCTCAAAATTATTCTGTAAAAATGGATCTTCTTTCTGAGCTTTTGTGATCTTCTCTAGTAATGATGGTTGAGAAATCTTTTGGTTTAGGGTTGATGGTGTCCCTTACCTTATAATTCCCATGTCCATCTTTACTAGGACATTGAACAAAGGATATTTTTGAATTCTCATCATGGGATGAACAACTGGTTCTTTCTACATAATGCATCAGCAAATTTGTTTGATCTTCTAGGATGATAATGAATTGAACAATAATAGTCTATAAGAATCTCAAACCATCTAATTTGTCTCATGTTCAATTCCTTTTGTGTGAAAATATACATCAAACACTGATGGTCTGTGTATATATCAAATTTCCCCCCATTTAGATTGTGCCACCAAATCGTCAAAGAAAAAACGACCGCCGTCAGCTCCAGATCATGCGTAGGATAGTTCTTCTCAAGAGTATTTAACTATCTAGATGCAAAAGCAATGAACATGTCATTTTTCATGGGGAAAAACCCAATACCTTTCATAGATGCATCACTAAAAATAAAAAATTCATCTTTACTAGAGGGCAGAGTTAACCCAGGTGTAGTAACCAATCACTTCTTCAGCTCATTGAAACGTTCCTCACACTCCTTTGTCCAGATGAACATGACCCCGTTTCGAGTTAAATATAATGGATTAGAAAGTTGTGGAAAGTTTTTCAAAAACCTCCTATAATATCCCGCTTATCTAAGGAAACTTTGAATCTCAGTTGTTGTTGTAGGCTGAGGCCACTCCTCCAAAACTTTTGTCTTTATAGGATTAACAATGATTCCTTCATTGGTGACAATGTGCACCAAGAAAGCAATTTGTTGTAACCAGAATTCACATTTACTGATCATTCCAAAAATCCCCTCCTTGTGTAGAGTTTGAAAAATAAACCCTATATGTTCCTCAAACTCCTCATGATTTTTAGAATATATCATAATATAATCAATAAAAACTACCATAAAGTTATCCAGGTAATGTTTAAATACTCTATTCTTCAAATCCATAAAAATACCATGTGCATTAGACAGTAAAAAAGCTATAACAACAAACTCATAATGCATGTATCATGACTAGAAGGCTTTTTTTGGAATATCTTCTTTCTTCACACTCAATTGATGATAACCAGATCAAAGATCAATCTTAGAGAAGAATTGAGCCCCACAAAGTTGGTAAAATAAGTCATCAATTCATGGAAGAGGGTATTGGTTCTTTACTGTGATTCTGTTCAGTTCTCTATAATCACTGAATAGCTGGATCGATCCATCCTTCTTCTTCACAAAGAGAATAGGTTCTCCCCCAAAGAGACACACTCAGTTGGATAATCCCCTTCTCCAAAAGATCATGGAGTAGTTTCTTTAATTACTCTAGCTCTATACTTTCCATCCTATATGGGGTCTTTGACATTAGATGAGATGCAGGTATGAGTTCAATGGAGAACTCTACCTCTCTTTCAGGGGGAGGTCCAGGAAACTCCTCATTAAATAAGACAATGTATTCCTAGATGATAGGTACATTTTCTTTCCTCAAACTCTCATTTCCTTCTTCTTATTCATCAATAATTTCCATACAGAAGGATATATGAGGTTCTTCTAGACAAATATCTGGGTGAGATATCTCTCCATTGAAGACAACTGTAGGTTTTCCATTCAAGACTACTGAGATTTCCTTACTTCTGCATTTGATCTTAGCATTATACTTTGAGATCCAGTCCATCTATAGTACAATGTCAAATTCCAGCATGGGAATGACTACTAGATTAGCGATAAGATTGTGCTCACCAAAGTAGATACTAGTGTTTCTAAACACTGATGATTCTTGGATAATATCACCAGGAGTCTTCACTGATAACTCTACTTTTAGAAAGTTGGGTGTTGATTCTAAATTCAATGCAAACTTGGAGGAAATAAATGAATGCGTAGAAATAGAATCAAACAATGTACTTGCTAGCTTTTAGATAACAACAATAGTAACAGATACCACATCATTTGGAGCTTCAACTTTATCTTTCGTGATAGAAAAAGAACGTCCATGCTCACTTGTCCTTTGCTGAGGCTGATGGTGGTTCCCCTCCACTGACCTCGGATTTGGATTGTGATTGGAAAAGTTCCCCAGTTGACCACACATAATGCACTGGACATCAGGTAGGGCATGCACGATCTTCCCCTTATCGTTAGTGTTTAGAAGTTGAGGTTTCACCACACTACTAAAATTCCTTGAAATATGGCCATCTCTTCCACAATTCTAGAATTTCCCTCTCTCGGGCAGGCAATTCCCCGAATGCTTATTCCCACATTTATTACACGTGGGATGTTGCACTTACTTTCCTCCTCTTCCTTGATCAAATATCCTCCCTAAACATGGCTCCATTGATCTATATTTGTCGTTGGATTAATGATACCATTATGTCTCACCAAACTCCAGTTTGACTTTCATCGTAGTCCGCATGATCTCCTCGTTGATATCATAGTCTCAGTTGGCTATATTCTTCCGTAGATGAGGTCTCATTCCACCAAAGAATCTATCAACCTTAACATTTGGATCCATGACAAAGCTAGAGGTATATCGTGAATGTCAGGTGAAGTTCATCTCATAGCATCTGATAGATTCATTCTCCTTCTGCTTTACCTCGAGAAACTCCTTCTCCATTTTTGTTCTCATGGATCCAGGGAAATACTTATTGATGAAAATCCCTCTGAACTATTCACACATCATAGCTTCAACCTCCACTCTTGGAATCATGTTTTTAATCATATACCACCACTGATCAACTTCTCCTTATAAGTGATAGACATTCAGGGTAACCTTCTCTTGCTCTTAACAGTGGAACACATAAAATATCTTTTCGATATATCTGGTCCACTGCTCCACAATCAATGGGTCAGTCTATCTAATGAAGGTTGGTAATCATTTATGCTTAAAAGACTCAACAAAATTTTGTTCCCATCATGGTGAGATCAGTCTCTCATCTTGATTCAAGTTATTTCCCATATCATGAGTCAGTTGGTTCATCATTCACATTAATGTTTTCATTTCAGCTTCCATCGGAGGGTCGTCAGCGCATGGTCCATTGTAGTCACCATTTGCATGGATCCTTCTATTGCCTGCCATTTTCTAAGAGAATAAAGCCTCAAAGAGAAAATTATAGAAATTACAAATCTTTTAACTATAAAGGATTTATGTCTTATAAATTTTTTCAAACAATTACATTTCTCTATAAATCCTTCATAATGATTGATAAAAATCTTATAATTAACCGAACATATCCCACGGGAGGGTCGTAACCAAGAGTACAACAAGGCATGTTTTCATGAACTAGTTATCGTTCGATTCTTTCTAAACGTGGTGTTTTCGGGTTTTACCCCTATGTACATATGTTCTAGAGCTGCCTGTACCTACTCGTATCCATTCATGGATGTATTTTTTTTCGATAAACCACTTACTCAATATTCACCAAACTATTAGGATGTTTTTCTATATTTAAACTTTTTTATAGGGCTATTCATAAATATTTCATAGCCTAATTTCCATAAATAACTAAACTATACTTTGATACCAACTATGGCATCCTACCTTTTTATTACATAACATTTCATTACATCTTACAAACAGAGGATATTTAATGTCTAGTGTAATTGAAATCAGGAACATAATACATGAAAAACAATATAAAACATTGTTCTAATACACATGAAATTCTTCATCATAAGTTCATCCTAAGTACAATTTCTGCACCTCATAACCTGAAGACATACATTCAAAGGAAAGTGTGAGCAGAAGGCCTAGTAAGGGTAAACAAGGGAATCAGTTTACTTGTGACATCAATAAGAACTTGAATAAAAACATAAAGACATGAGAAATGGAAGTATAGGAATCTAATAATAAAAATAATATGAATTATAACTCGAATATGTGGATAAAACATTTCATTTAGACATTCATGAACATATCACCAAGGTTTATCCCTGAGGTGTCAAAAAAATCACAAAGGTTATTTACCAAGGTATCGTGAAACTTGGAATCTCTAGAGATTAATTATTTACCTAATTCATTGAAGTGATATCAGGTATAACACTTAATATGTCTTCATTTTCATTTGATCCACCATGATCATAATAAAACATTTCACTAATAACCCATATTGAATAAAAGAAATGGGTTTCATTTCAAAATTGTGATGTTTTTAAAGCGCATAAAAATAAGATCATTATATCATTTAGGACCCATGGAAAGGGAATGCAGGTTATATGTATGTCAAATACATAATAAATTATATCATCTTTATATATTTATGAACAACCATAGAAAATCAATGGATCTGGTTATTCACATAAATAAATAAGGGAATTTCTTTTAGAGAAAGAGATATAAATTTTGAGATGACATTTCTGCAGCATAACGGATATATAACATGGTTTTAGAAAATAATAAAAAGAGAGGGTACAAGGGTATCCCACTCATAAATAAATTATAATAAAGTATGAATACAGAATAAAATGGAGGTAAGAACATTGTTTCCGACGCTTTCGCCGGGGCGCGCGCATCCGTCTGTGAGGACGCGCGGCTGTTGCCCAGCATTCCCGCTTTCCAAAGGCGGGCGGCATTCGCTCCTTATTCAAGGACGTCTGCTCCTTGATCGAAACGGGATGATGGGATGTCGGTTCTTCCTCCTGTGGATTCCTCCTCAGAACTCATCACCTAGTCCGGGTCTCCCTCATAGATTTAATAAGTTGTTCATGAATCTCATTCCAGGTGCCATATTGTCATGGACGCCGGTTAATTACGCTACTTCCGTCAAGACTTTCCATAGGGTCTTGGCATGGTAGCGACCTTCGATCGGAGTAGACGGCAACATCAGGAATGTCGGGGCATCTCTGGGTGCGTGGACATTGGGGAACCTGTATCCTTCCTCATAAGAGGGAATCTCAAGGGTGCAGAACCCGAGGCGTACATCTGAGGTTTTCCTCAGCTTCCCGTGTTTAACACTGGGTATGCAGCATGTTTAACATATTGTGAAGACGGTTACGCCAAAGGCGTTCCATCCGAGGTTTTCCTCAGGCATCTCAGGTTTATCACGAGGTAGGCCGCGAGTTTGACGTCTTGCGGAGACGGAATGAGGGTGATCAGAACGTCCCATAGAGACGGATTAGATTGGTATATCCCAAAGGAAGGACATCTAGGATATAGATGGATCAGAATTCCCAATGAGGACGGATCCGAAGTAGTGAACTCCCTAGAGGGGAAAAGGGTGATGAATCGGGGTGTACACAGAGTACAACGACCCGGAGATATGATGGGGCTTACACTTGGAAAGCGGCCCATGCGCTGCTAGGAGCAGCGAGGAGGTGGATGGCATGATTCCACCGGGATGTGGCGGCCCGGGTGAGAATCAGGATGGGTGATGGATGGATGAGTGAAGTGGAGGAGGATGAAATGGGACCATCGCAGGGGCGACGGTGAAGTTGGGCTTGAGCCTTGAGGAGGCTTCCTACGTATCCCTGTGGTAGGGAATCAAAGTCCGCGTAGTTCGGGATGGTGGGTTTGTCGGTGAACCGACGTGAAAGTAGACCTTGGTCCACTGTTGGTGGGCTTGAACCTTGTGGAGGCTTCCTACGTACCATGCCTTGACATGGATCAAAGACCTCGTAGTTCAAAAGGTGGGTGTGTCCGTGAACCGACATGAAAGTAGACCTTGGTCCACTATTGGTGGGCTTGAACCTCGTGGAGGCTTCCTACATACCATGCCTTGACATGGATCAAAGACCTCGTAGTTCAAAAGGTGGGTGTGTCGGTGAACCGACGTGAAAGTAGACCTTGGTCCACTATTGGTGGGCTTGAACCTCATAAAGGCTTCCTACGTACCATGCCTTGACATGGATCAAAGACCTCGTAGTTCAAACGGGGTTGGGTTGCAATGGCTTACCACTGGACCAGAATGTAGTTTAACGTCATGCTGGACGTAGATGGGACCCGACGTGAAGAAACGACGGGTGGGTGTGTTGGTGAACCGACGTGAAAGTAGACCGTGGTCCACTATTGGTGGGCTTGAACCTCATAAATGCTTCCTACATACCATGCCTTGACATGGATCAAAGACCTCGTAGTTCAGGTGGGGTTTCGCCGGTGAACCGACGTGAAAGCAGACCTTGGTCAACTGTTGGTGTGCTTGAACCTCGTGGAGGCTTCCTACGTACCATGCCTTGACATGGATCAAAGACCTCGTAGTTCGGAGAATACAGTTTAACTTCATGCAGGACGATAGTAAACCCTGACCTGAATAAACGACGGGAGATGGGTGTCGGAGAACCGACGTAAGTGAGGGACCTTGGTCCGATGGGAGTTGGGCTTGAACCTCTGGGAGGATTCCTACGTACCATGCCTTGACATGGATCAAAGTCCTCGTAGTTCGGGGTGGTCACAACGGCTTGCCGTCGGACGAGAATTGCAGTTTAACGTCGTGCTGGACGTGGGTGAAACTCGACGTGAAAGAACGACTGAGCAATGTGGCTTGAACCTCGTGGAGGCTTCCTACGTACCATGCCTTGACATGGATCAAAGACCTCGTAGTTCAGGTGGGAAAGGGTCGCAACAGCTTACCATTGGACCAGAATGGGACCTGACGTGAATGGATGATGGGTGGGCTTGAACCTCCTAGAGGCTTCCTACGTACCATGCCTTGACATGGATCAAAGTCCTCGTAGTTCGGAAGAATGGGTGGGTCGCAATGGCTTACCACTTGACCGGAGTGCAGTTTAACGTCGTGCTGGACGGGGTGAAACCCGCCGTGAAAGACGGGTGGGCTTGAACCTCGTGGAGGCTTCCTACGTACCATGTCTTGACATGGATCAAAGACCTCGTAGTTCAAAAGATGGGTTTGTCGGTGAACCGACGTGAAAGTGGACCTTGGTCTAATGGGAGGTGGGCTTGAACCTCATAGAGGCTTCCTACGTACCATGCCTTGACATGGATCAAAGACCTCGTAGTTCAAAAGGGAAGACCCGACGTGAATGACGGGTGGGCTTGAACCTCGCGGAGGCTTCCTACGTACCATGCCTTGACATGGATCAAAGACCTCGTAGTTCAGAAGATGGGTGGCTCGTAATGGCTTACCACTGGATTGGGTCACAACGGATTGCCGCTGGATAGGGATGTCAACGGCTTACCGCTGAATGGGGTCACAACGGCTTACCGCTGGATTGGGTCACAACGGCTTACCGCTGGATAGGGATGTCAACGGCTTACCGCTGAATGGGGTCACAACGGCTTACCGCTGGATTGGGTCACAACGGCTTACCGCTGGATAGGGATGTCAACGGATTACCGCTGAATGGGGGTCACAACGGATTACCGCTGGATTGGGTCACAACGGCTTACCGCTGGATAGGGATGTCAACGGATTACCGCTGAATGGGGGTTGCAACAGTGAATGGGGCTTACGCAAGGAAGCTGCCCGGGTGCCGCTAAGGAACGGCAATGGTGAATGGGGCTTACGCTAGGAAGCTGCCCGGGTGCCCCTAAGGATCGACAATGGTTAATGGGGCTTACTCTAGGAAGCTGCCCGGGTGACACTAAGGAGTGACACTGGTGAATGGGGATTACACTAGGAAGCTGTCCGGGTGCCGCTAAGGAACGACAATGGTGAATGGGGCTTACGCTAGGAAGCTGCCTGGGTGCCACTAAGGAGTTGCACTGGTGAATGGGGCTTACGCTAGGAAGCTGCCCGGGTGCCACTAAGGAGTGGCACTCGTGAATGGGGCTTACGCTAGGAAGCTGCCCGGTTGTGCCGCTAAGGAGCGGCAATGGTGGATGGGGCTTACGCTAGGAAGCTTCCCGGGTGTGCCGCTAAGGAGCGGAAATGGTGGATGGGGCTTATGCTAGGAAGCTTCCCGGGTACCGCTATGGAGCGGCACTGGTGAATGGGGCTTATGCAAGGAAGCTGCTCGGGTGCCGCTATGGAGCGGCAATGTTGAATGGGGCTTACGCTAGGAATCTGACCGTGTGCCGCTATGGAGTGGCACTGGTGAATGGGGCTTACGCTAGGAAGCTGCCCGTAATGTCTTCCTCATGTCTGGCCATGAGGGCATCCCAACTCCCTGGTGAGTTGAGGCCTTCACCTATGCGCTAGTGCACAAGCGAGATAATGCCAAGGGCATTGGAATCTATCCCAACAAAGGGAGTTGAAAAGTGTGAATCACATGCCCAATATTTAGAACGTCGTGAGATTGGCGTGGTGATGGAGGATTACTGCTGACCGTGTTCGCAACGCAGCATCCATATCACGTTAGCTAGAAATGAGGACAACAAATGAGGGTCGACCATTGACCATGTTCGAAACACGGGATCATGTCACAAGTGTTGTCGATCGATCCTTCGGGACATTGGCCCAGGACAGCAGGCGGACCATAGGTCGAGCATCCATACTGTTAGGGGGTCCCACCAGACGTGATCAGTCTTCCAGGGCGTTGGCCCATGACAG
Organism: Viscum album; assembly: GCA_963277665.1. Lineage (NCBI taxonomy): Eukaryota > Viridiplantae > Streptophyta > Magnoliopsida > Santalales > Viscaceae > Viscum > Viscum album. Next base: position 2,041,566,881 of record OY728126.1, on the reverse strand, counting down.
CAGGTGGACCATAGGTCGAGCATCCATACTGTTAGGGGGTCCCTCCAGACATGGAAGTGAATGACGATCCAAACGAAGGACACGCAAAGCATGAGGTGGAGTGATGGAATGTTTGAATGGATTCCAACACTCTTGATGTTACGCCACTGTGATCATGGCGTTAGGCATCTTATGCTTGGCGCACAAGGCATCTCTTGTTTAATGGAAGATGCATCCTACGTTTGGAGCATAGGGACTACTACAGTTGAGAGTCATGTAGGTAGGACTATTGGCATCTCATGCTAGGGGCATAAGGCATCTCTTGTATAGGGCAAGAGGAATCCTATGTTTGGAACATAAGGATTACTACAGTTTAGAGTCATGTAGGTAGTACTATTGGCATCTCATGCTAGGGGCATAAGGCATCTCTTGTATAGGGCAAGAGGCATCCTATGTTTGGCACATAAGGATTACTACAGTTTAGAGTCTTGTAGGTAGGACTGTTAGCATCTCATGCTAAGAGCATAAGGCATATCTTGCTTGGAGAAAGAGGAATCCTATGTTAGGAACATAGGGAGTACTACAGTTTATAGTCTTGTAGATTGGACTATTGGCATCTCATGCTTGGAGCATAAGGCATCTCTTATTTGGAGCAAGAGGCATCCTATCGTTTGTTAGATAGGGATAATACTACAGTTTAGAGTCATGTAGGTAGGACTATTGGCATCTCATTCTTGGAGCATAAGGCATCTCTTATTTGGAGCAAGAGGCATCCTATGTTTGACACATAGGGATTATACTACAGTTTATAGTCTTTTAGGTAGGACTGTTAGCATCTCATGCTAGGAGCATAAGGCATCTCTCGTATAGGGCGAGAGGCATCCTATCATTTGTTAGATAGGAAGTACTACAGTTTATAGTCTTGTAGATAGGACTAGTGGCAGAAGGTGCCTAGAAATGGTTGGTTTTGGGACTTATGCAAGGGCGGCCCTTTCTGGTTCAACATGGCATAGGAGCCAGGTGATCGGGTTTGGAGGAGTTGCCTGAGAGATGGTTCGACTCGAGGTACTCGGGGAATTGATGATGAGAATCTCGACTCATGACATGGAACGAAACCAAGAGGAATATGTCAACTCAAGGTGTTCCATGATGTGTGGAGGAGTATCTCAAATCATGGTGTTCCATAGGCGGTAGGTGGGAGCGCATAAGGGCGCAATGGAAAATCCCGGCATCCCGACCCGAAAAGTTCGCGGTGCGACTCTTCATTTTTCATGGGGGTATGTGACGGTAGCAAAGGGACCGGTGGGCGCGAAGGTAGGATCCTCGCGATGAATAGGTCTTCGCGAAGCAGCTTCGCGGAACATGGCCTCGCGGAGCAATAGTCTCTCGCGGAGTAAAGGGGTCTCGCGGAGCAGCATCGCGGAGCAGCATCGCGGAGCAAGGGCTCGCGGAGCAAAGGGCTCTCGCGGAGCTTGGTCTCGCGGAGCAGCATCGCCGAACATAGGCTCGCGGAGCATGGACTCCTGCAGTCTCGGCTCGCGGAGCAGCAACGCGAAGGAAGCTGCTCGCGGAGCATGGCTTCGCGGAGCCACAATGCGGAGCTCCGCTCGGCCGCCCAAGGGGCGAAGTGGCCGTGGCCGTCCTTTGAGAAGGTGGGTGAGCTTGGTATTTATAGGAAGGGGCGCCGCGAAGCAGAACATATGCGCCGCCTCAGGAGCTTCGCGGCGCGCTCGCGAATGTCAAATGCGTTCGTGGAGCGTCACCGCCTCTGGTGCTTCGCGGCGGCTCGCAAACGTCAAATGCGTTCGCGGAGCATCACCGCCTCTGGAGCTTGGCGAGGCCGCGATGTTCGGCGCGCTTCGCGGCGGGGCTTCGAGGGACCGCGTTGCACGGTTGTTTCGCATCGGTGCTTCGCATTAGTGCTTCGCGAAGGGTCTTCGCGGCGCATCGCAAACGTCAAACGGGTTCGCGGAGCCTCTCGCCTCATTACTTCGCGGCGGCGCTCCGCGATCACGGAGGGGGGCTTCGCGAACTAGATTTCCAGCCCAACTTCAAACGTCCATAACTCCTAATCCGTAACTCCGTTCGGGCCCTACAACCTACCAAATCGAAGCTTGCGAAATGGACTACGATCTTGGATCATGTATGGAAGCATTTGGAATGTTTTGGGGATGAGTGTTCCGGGGTCTACAAACATGGTATTGTTATTTTAATGAAATAACACAAGAAATGGAAACTTTAAAGGAAAGAGAAGATGTGATTTCTTTTATGAGAAATTTGGCAGCCTAACGACATAACGTAAAAATTCAAAAAACAAATTGATGAGAGTAGAAAGGGTATCTCATCATTTGGAAAGAAATGGACTGTAATAAGAACATATAATAACATACCCTCAACATAAAGAGATGGAAAATATAAGACACAACATAAAGAAAGTCATGACTTAAAAGAGGAGGGTGAAAGGATCTCTTACCTTGAAGAGTGACATTGAAAGCCTGACGGTCGGGAGCTTCAGAGGCTTTATGACACCTTTAGAGGACCCCTTGGGATGTAAGGATACCAAAACTACCTTGAGGATGATTTTGGAATGAAATTAATGATGTAAATGGCTTGGTATTTATAAGAAAAGTGAGTGAATAAATTATTAATTTCCAATGGACACTTCATCAGTGTTATTTGCAAAACCATGGGATTTTCCACGGTATTTTCCCATGGAATTGGCCACTTGGGACACCTCATATCATATCAAACTATTCATAAGTCGACAAGAAATCTTATATCATTATTACATCATTAATGATGTCATTAAACACCGGAAACTTAAAACTTCATTTTTACTATTCACAGAAACTACAACTGTTTCAGAAAAATCTCAAATATTCACCCTAAGCTAATATCGATGCTCTGAATTTAAAGATGAAGTCCATTTTATGAAAATAATTTTCTAAATTTTTTTAATTTAATTTATAAATAAAATCATTATTTATCCCAAAAAACAACTTTAAAACTATTACTCATTTTGTAACACCTTAAAAAAGTTATCAAGGACCGCTAAAATTATCGAATAACTATAAGACAATAAAGTAACAATCTATGATTAAATTTTATGAAAATAAATTTTTATTTTAAATTAATTATAAATTTGTAAATAAAATATTTATGGTGTACAAAAATACCAAAATATAATCTATGATCATTTTTTCACTTTTAAGATGTCTAAAATGTATTTATACATTCATGGGTGAAGTTTCTATTTTTTTGGTCAAATTAATATGAATTTCTATTCATATGTGTATGTTAATATTCTTACATTACTATTCAATAAAAAACAAGTTGATCTTATTAGACTCTAAATTTCTCATTGATCACAACTGTAGAAGTCCTTTTTTGAAAATCATTTCAAAATACTAATTATTTAATGAATACATAAACATTTTAAAATAGCCCTTTTTCCTAAAGTCATCAATAATACACATCCTATATTTAGCCAGATATTTAAAATTCACAAACTTTTCCATAAAATGAAATATCAATTTTATTTATATAAAAGGATTACACAAAGAAGCTAAGGTCTCGTTACAATTCCCCTTATAATACCATCATATGACCTTAGTGTAAGTTATGCTATGGTGATAGAATAATGGGGTGGCTCGGAAAACATTCCTCGAGTAGTGATTTGTATCAGCTTGAACTTCTACCTTAGGTGATTCTCATCAAGATTCATACGTTGAATTTAGGATTGGGCTTAGTCCAGAGAAAAGCCCTATGATGCTACCTCCTTCCCAAGCTCAGACAGATGGGCTTCATATGGCTCGAGTCTACTGGATGAGGCCATTCAATCCTTTTTCTATATTAATTTACTAATATATCTATATTTATAAAAACACAACGTCAATATTTTAGTTTCCATGGTCATATTAACCAACGGTCATATAATAGTCGAAACAAAACAGTCATATTTTAATTATACAATCAAAATTAGGAAGCAAATATAATTAAATGTTCGAGTCATTGCAGTAATTCGTAGAATGAGGCTCAAATAATCTGCTTTCAATATTGATCATACCATTCACCACCCCAATTTCATGATTATATAGTTCATATCTTACAAAAATAAAAATGGTTAGTATGACTATCAAGTAATAATAATTAGTGAGATGACCAATGGGCTATGAAGAAATGTCTGATAGGGCTGAATCAAGTATGAAAACTTTTTACCAAACACCAAATATTTTTTTAACTTAACACATTTGGATTTGAACCCATATTAACTATTATTTTATAAATAGATCATTTATACTTTACCTTATACTACATAACCATGTACAATGTATAAATGTAAACATATGTAATCACATGGTATTTTTATAAGGGAAGGCCTTAATCTGGGAAACCAAATCCATATCATGGAAACTCATATGGATTCATGTATTCACCACTAAAATTATATCACATATTATAATTGTCTTATAGGAGTCATATTAATATGTTTTACACCATATTAAATAGATGGATTACTATATTGTTTAGGTAACAAGACTCTATTATATTATAAAAGTAAAGGGGTATTTATATTACTTTTCACAATGTTTAACTCATTCTTCAATTCTTATCCATTAGTTCTACTAAATTAGATCTTATCTATGTATAGGGATGTCTATACCCATAAAATAATTATTCCTAAAATCATAGTAAATTTGAAAGCATTAATATCTCCAATAAGATACATGAAACACATCCTTTGAATCTATATAGCATCTAGTTCTTCTGAATATATATTTTTACACTCAAACTCATGATTATTATTTTCATAAACTTATAATTTAATGCTTGAGTATATAAAATAACCATAGAATAAAAATCCAAATCGTCTGGTACTCAAGCACTTCATCTCTCTACCTACATTTTGTCACATTCTTTGAGACATTGATGGTTGAATAAGATTGGTTATCTCTTTTTCTTCTTCACTATGTCACGAAGATGATTTTGGTACTTCTTGCTCCTTGAAATCATCAATCTCAGCTTCCAAACTATTTATACACATTCACAACTCCAGTTAAACCCCTTATATTTTTTTATGGATGCTTTGATGCTTTATGTCATCTCTATTTCAGATCCACACTACTCGCCTATATAAGCGTCTCATTAAATATATTAAATTTCGTAAAATTTCATAAATGGTATACTATGTTGAAAACAAAGCTACTAGGATAAAATAATCATTATATAATACACATTTTGGGCTCTCATATATTTATGTGTACTACATTTTCATCTCAAATAAAATTATAATAATACCCTTATTAAATTCTCCTTATATCAATAAACTCGTATTAATAAAAATTTTCTTTTATTCTTATATATTCTATATTTATTATTTTTCTTTAATAGAAAATATCTCCACTGAAATTTTCATGTAAATTATCAATTATATAAAAAAATATATAAAAATCATGTCTATGGTGTGGAGCTTAATTTGCAGCCTGGGATATTTTATGAATATGGTAAAAAACTTCATTAGAGTCTACAAAAACAATAATATCAACATGGTATTATTTCTCCTCTTTCTCAACCATCTTACTTCATAAATGACTTTAACTCCAATGAATGAAAAAATTTCAATGTGAATTAATCTAATTTTTTTTAAAACCTAAATAAATTAAATTTTAGCACATTTTAATGTTTCATTCATTCATCATTTTTATATCTTCATATAAATTATATTAAATATAAGAAACATAGTCTTGAATCATAGATTTAGAAAGTTCTATGATGTTTTCATCAATATAAAATAGTATATGAATTTTCAAATTCCACTTTCATCATAATTATCATATTCTAGAAACTACATTCATCATATTTCTTTGATATTAAATTTTCATAGATGAAGAATTGATTTTATTATTTTACTTTATTTAGTCACACATATTTATATTTTTTGTGATGTTTTATTCTTTATATAATATCCCAATAATAAAACTAATTAATTTCCATCTTCATCAACTTTTAATCTAGAAACATGATTTTTTCATCTAACAGAATATTAAAATTTTGGATAAATATTGAGGTATTACGCAAGGGATTCAATTGATTACATTCAAAATTTCCTATGATAAATACATGTGTTCAAAATAAATGCTTACTCTGAAATCATGAGTTATCCTCGAAGACATACAATCATCCCCTTTTCAATTTTTAGTAAAAAACAATTTTATATGATCTGTATGTAATCATTGCGATGAAGTTTTACATTCATCAAAGGCAGAAAATTTTGAAAATTCATATAATAGAACTCAAAGTATTATATTTCCTTAAAGGCTTATATTCATCCCCTAGATACTAACAATCCCAGTGATGTCCTAAAATCCAGTAGGAAAATTCTTATCTTTGGGACATAACTTTTTTGAACTACAAATTTCATGATTTTTTCAAATAGATTAGAAATGCTTTTAATGGATCTAGGTATTTCCCAGAATTCTAAAATCATCTCAAAACCTTTTCAAATTATTATTTTAATTATTAAAATAAATCAAAACTCCTTAAAACACATTTATGACGTGTCACGACATATATATTACTCATAATTTAGATTATTATGAACTCCCCTAATGGATCTGGTGAAACTGTTTTTAAAATCAATATTGAGTCATCTTTATAAAAAGAAGCTCTAAATCATCCTTCATAAACATCAAACATGATAAATAATATATAAAATATATCATGTACAATACATGCAATATTGGTGAAGTCTAAAACTCCTAATAAATATCTCTTTGTTGTTTAACTTTGGAAGTGACTAATTTAGATAGTGCTTCTCATTGATTTGACACTTTTATTTGATAATATGATCAGTTGAACTAACTTCATATGTTTGAGGCCTTAACAATATATCCATAGAACTATTCTAAGGACCTTCATTATTCTCCTTTTCCATGTGACCACAGTGTATGTAACTTCATCTTCTTTCAGGGGTGGATACTCACTTATTGACCAAAAACCTTATCATTTACTTGATTATTTTATTATTGACTATAACTTATAAAATAGATACAACAAACACCACCAAACTTATACACTATCTACAAAAATATCCTCCTTTGGTTTTGTTTCCAAAATATATTCTATACCAAATTCAAGGATATTATCTATCCCTTTTTGGTTATAAATTCAAAGGATGTAAATTAATCCTCCCTCTAATTTAAAAAATAGGGTATATCATATATTATGATTCTACCATTTTTATATAAATAATATAAGGGATTGGTTTCCCGTATTCTTCAACATAACTGTAAAAAATTTAAAAAGGCCATATCTTATTTATAGTATTTATCTCACTCTTTTAAAGATTCATTAATGTTCTGTTTTTGAGACGGAATATAGAAAAAATCATTATATACAAATTTCAAGGGATTATAGAAGCTTCTTAATATAAAATGATCAATTTATATTTCATGGGTTCATATATCTCATAAAATGGGACATCATATTTTCAACTCTAAGACTAAATTTCCTAATCCTTTTGTAAAAAATATGAATGGATAGTTTAGATAACAAGGTTGTCTATATTTTCACCACATGTCATACCATTTTCAATCTTTCACTTCATGGGGGATGTAGAAATATATTTTTAAGAAAGTATATCATCTTTCACTAAGTTAAACAGTCGTGTCAATAATATTCAGGTGCAAGGACTCTTCAATATGTTTATATAATCACTCCCCATTTATAACCTAAATAAACCAAATCAGGACAGATATTTAGCAATTTAAAATCATTCCTCATACATTAATTTTATTAATTGGTTATCCATTCTTCGAAATTAAATCATAATAATATATATCTATAGTATAATTATTATTTTGAACGACCCCCCCCTAGATAATTATTTCCATCCTTTATCACCTTTTATTCATATTTCTATGTCACAGTCAAACACAATATGAAAATGAGTTGGATCATCCAATATCTCCACAACTAAAGAAATAGGATTTATACATACTTCTAAACCTAAAACCTACATTAATTGAAGGTCTAAAATATATATATCTCTTCATTCTTGAACAATCTTCAGATTTCTAAATTTGAATCTAAATTATAATAAATGGGAAGTTGGTGTGGTAGCAAGACGGGTAACAAACCCCTTAATCCTACATTATTCCTATAATGAAATATTATTAGAGTCATATTATTGGGTTGCAGTATAATTATTATAGTTGGTAATGTGTGGTGTTGTAGCATTTAGAAATATTCTTCTAATTTGGTCCTTTATACCACCCGTTTAATCTTATAGGACATAGGATCATCGGGTCACCCTTTTACATTGGTCTATAGGGCCTTCAAGCCCCCTCAATCCTCTAGGCCATGGACTTTCGGGCCAAAGGACCATGAAGTTGTTTTGGTGGACCTTATAAGAGCAGGGCCTAGTAGAGGATTCAGAGCAAGTAACATTCCCCATAATAGAGATAACCATATTATAAGAATGATAGAGTACGTATATAACCATAAGTATTAAGCATTCTAGAAAACTACATGGGGAAATTCTAGATGATCAGCCATGAAATTTGGGGAACTGGCACCTTCAATCATGCAGATGATGGGAAGGGAAGTTACAGTGTTGCCAGGTTTTTGGATGTTCAGGTCATGTAATGGGACTTATGAATCCAGGCCTTTGGTTCTTGTATTAGTTCTTGATCCTCTAGGACTACAAGTAATGTAAGGGTTTCCTCTCAACCAAGATAAAAAATATTTATTATCCGAAAATATATAAATAAAACATACGGGTCATTAGGTTGGGTTGAAAACTTCCACCAATTGGAATAATGGGACTCTTATCTCTTAAAAATATTTTCTTAGCTGGAGTAGACTTATTTACTTGAGAAAATAATTTGGAGACATTATTTTTATATTGTATTAATTTTCTATCCAACTCTAACTGATTTCTCAATATGGTAAGTTTTCATTTGGAAATATTCTCATCCTTTTTCATGGGTGTATATTACTAATTAACCACAAATGTTTTTGAACATAAATTCACTGGTTCTTCCAATATGGATTTCATTAACTATTTTTATTGTGGAAGACATTTCATACTTTTTAAATCAATATGAACAGTATCATAGAACCTTACACAAACAACATTAATTGATTTTACCTTACCCTTATTGGGAAGCTTCTCATAATCTTCCAAATAACCGTTGAATGACATATTAATCCTATTATCTTTTTCTTTGACTAGATCCCTTAAAAATTGAAGTATTATCCAATTATCTTTTTTATTCAGGGATATATTTTAATGATAGATGGTGTGGCCTCTCTTACCACTATTATAACCAAGATGATGGTAAATGTGTTGGTTTTGATGTGTTTTATTTTTTCTAAGGTATGTTTTTAAGGAAGGAAGTCAACACAATTTTAAGAGGAAAATTTTATTAAGGTTTGATTTAAAAAGTATCAGACTTATGTTATTTAAATAATTAGGCTCACTGTGAAAGTCTGTCGTAATTAGAAGAATATTTTTTGAAAGGAGTGTTTCTAATTAGACTCACCTCAGGTCCGACTGAAATTGAAATCATATTGTTGGATGTAATTAGACATTGGATTCACTCTAAATATTATTTGAAATAAGTTTTTTTGTTATTTGAGAATTAGAGTCTCTCTGACTATGATGTTTTAAATGTGATGATTCTTTTCTATTTTTGAATTCACATAAATCATAAGTTGAAATAAGAAATTATGATGCAAACTTGATGGAATAAAGAGAAGTAAATAAGTGGTGCCTACTAAGAGGTGCGGTGGAATTAAGATAATATTCTGATTAAAGTGCTGGTGGTGATTGAAAAGGCAGTATCGATTCAAGAGGTTTTGTCGATTGAAGAGGTGGTGTTGATTTAAGAGGTGGTGACAATTTACAGTAGAATTTTGTTTTCTATAAACTACATACAAAGAGATCTTCATTTAGATAATCATATATAGAATGATCATACCCATTCCAATCATACATAGAAATATCGTACTTTTCATATCATTATCAGAATGAGTTGAATGGTTGATTGTATTTCTAAAAGAAGAGATAGGTGAACACTGATTTACTTTCAAATGTTCATTTCAAGATTGTCAAGTGATGAAATGAAAAATTTGATCAAAAATGTATTCAACCATTTCAAAAGGATTTAATTACTTTTTTCAGATGAGTTTTTGAAAGAAAAGAGATTACTAAATGATTTTTTCCAGGGGGTTCTTAAAAATAAAAGATCTTCATTCAATTCAGTTCTGAGAATCATATCCAATAATCGTATTGATACAATCAAAATCACATGATCAGACCCATTTTTTTCTAACAATAGTAATCATATAAAAATATGAAATGGGGGTAATAGAGGCAGAATTTATGATTATAGAATCTTTGAAAGGAATCTAGAAGCGTTGATGAATTCATAATGGCTCAGATACTTAAGGAGAAATTCAGATTTGGGTACATTTAGGTGAGTGGGAATGATTTTTCGATTCCTTCCCAAACCTATTTTGGGTTACCTATAAAAGGCAGAAGTTACATGGGAATTTCTTCACAACGATGTACTGTTCAGCACAGTAGAAAGAGAAGCTTCAGATTTTCTATGGGACGAAGTGATACAATTTTGATCCTATATTGAAGAAGCATTAATGAAATGTGAAAAGGAATAGGAAATATCTCAACATTGTATTCAACTGATCATCATGCTCCAAATTTATCATACTTTTCTAGTCATTGTATTTATCTTGTCATTTTTATTTAGATGATCATTATATCGAGCTAGATAAATTGGATTCATTATTTAAATATTTGGTTTATTATACTGAGGATGTTCCATACTATTTTTATTGTACTCAAGGATGTGAGTGGTGATGATTAAATAATATCGTATAATGAAAGAAAATAGGATTGGGAGAATCATAATTGTAGTAATTTGATATGGAATATCAGACCTAGAAAACTTAGACTGAGTTTTATGCAACAAATTCCAGGAGGTTCTTACCTTTCTTATGGGTAATAAATTGAAGAAATATTTTCAATTTACTACATCTGTTGATTTTTAAAATAAGAACATGTAATATGATTGTTTACAAAAACATTTATATTACCCTATTTTTAATAAGAGGGTGAACAAACACTATTAGATTACCTTCAAAGTGCTACATGAGTGAATGGGAATGTCCTACTCATTGTAATCCCAGGATTTTTTTCTAGTGGATTTCATGATGTTGTATTTTATCCAAACCATACCATGGACATTGCAATACATATTAAATAGTGAACCTTGTAAATACATATGTTTCTATTGATGTGTGTTTATTTTTCTTAGTACAGAATTGAATCATTAATAATAAGAAATAGTTTTTTGAATTTAAAAGAAACATAAATGAAAAAATGTATCACTAATTCACCCCTCCCCCTATTAGTGATACAATTACATTGTTTGGGCACTAACATTTGGTATCAGAGCAATGGTTCCCTTCGTTTCTTCTTTGCTGAGAGGCAATTTGGACTGTGTGAATTGTAAAGGTATTCAAGTCATTTATAAAAATAATTATCATATCTATTAGGATAGAATGTTGCATAAATTTATGTCTATCATTTATAATGTTCTTGCAGTTGAAATGATTGGGTTTCCACCCATTTATGATAAATATCTTATATCTATTGATAAGAAGAATCTAGAGAATGATGGAAGAGAAAAAATTCTACATCACCACCACATTCTGAAAGTTAATTCCAAAGTGTAAAATGTTTTTCAACTTCCAACGGTATATGGTATAATTTAAAAAACATAAACAAAGGCAATAAAGTATTCAAGAAGGAAAAACATAAAATATGTATATTGAAGGATAAATACATGAAGATGGGTGAGCATGAATCTATTAGGAACTTCTTTACCAGGTTGAATAAAATTGAGAGTCATTCGATATGTCTTGGTAAAAATTTCGATGACTCTATGAATGTTGAAGATATTTTTAGAATCCTGACAAAAAAATTTATGAAAATGATTCTTCATTAGAATACAAAGATCATAAGACAATGTATCTTTATTATTTTCATAGCACTCTTATTTCTTATGAAGTGAGAAGAGAGAAAGATATGAATAGAAAAACAAAATTTGATAGAGATATGTATTTCAAGGCGTTGAAGAAAGAAAAGTCAAAGGTGATTCTTTTCGAATAGGATGATGGTGATTTTGAATTTGAAATCTTTATATGTAAAAATATCAGTGATATTTTATCCTTATTTTCTAAGAATGTGAAAAGAGGTGTAGGGAAATAAAAAAAACTTCCCCTAATATTTTTTAAATGTGGAGGAATTGGACACTTTGTTTCTAATTTCCCTTGAAGAATTAATAAAGGGGATAGTGATGACTAATAAATTAATTCAATAAAATCATGTAAGAAGCATGCTGATAAAGTGAATTTTTATTCCACATTGAAAGAAAAGAATTTCTTCAAATCCAAAATAATAAGTTCCTTATCTAAAGATGAAGAAGAAGAAGGAAGTGATGAAGAATCCAAAATAATAAGTGGAGTATGGACATAAAAATAATATTATAGAAAAAATCGAATAATGATAAATATGGAAGCATCAGTTATGAAGAAGAAGATATTCAATGTGAAATAAATTTTCAAGACGAATTGAAAGAATGTTTGAGAATGATTAGAAGGTTTGAAAAGAAAAACAAAAAGTTGAAAGATGTGTGTTATCCAATAATAAATCAAGACTATTTTTCTGATGACAAATAAAATACAGTAAAAGAGATTGATGATTTAACGAAATACCTTGAAGAAGAAAATATTCTTAAAGAGTATTTGGAGGTGAAACTAAAAGAAAAAGAAGAATATTTGGAACTTGTTCAACAGAAAAATTCTAATGAAAATTGAGAAACACAATCTTCCAAAACTGTATTAGTAAATATAATTCCCGGACACTAGTTACCCAGAGTCAGTGCAATATTTTAATACATTGGAATGATACAGGGAAATCATGTCATGAAAGATTGATCAGTTTAGCGACATGGAAATAGATTACAAACATAAACATCACATTACAATTTCGAACATTAAATGCATCATAGATAATTCATTGAGAATTCCATTATTCCCTTTTATCTTAACCCTGCATATCAATCATAATACACTTCTTCAAAATCATGGGAAAATAAAACATAATAAAGGGGTGACCTCAATTTCTCAATAAGGGTAAACAATTTACTGTAAGATAACATAAACAATAGGCATAGTGAATAACTGAAAACACATGCATTTATAAATAATAAACATGAACACATTATGGATGAAATAGGAGTTGAGTAAATAATTCCATAACAAAATATGGTCATGGGTATCCTACTAGTCTAATAAACACATGAACGATCAATATTATTTTCATAATGATGGAATGTATATTGCCAAAGACTCTGAAAAAAAAAATTCAAGGCCTCGACCAAGACATTTAAAAAAGGTTAAGGCCTTAGCAAAAACCATTTATCGAATTGAGAAATGCCTCATCCAATTACACGTCTGATTGTCTCAAGATACCTACCGATGCATTGAGGAGCTATATCAGACTCCCCCCATCACTTACCAAGTCTAATACATTCCTCATATGAAATGTTTGAAATAAAACATAAGCATTCATATTAAAACTAGAATAAAAAATGTGAATACTTTATCCTTCAAACATGATTGGTATAAAAATAAAACATCCTCAATCAAATATATCACACAAATTTCAATACAATATGGATGATTTTTATCATAATAAATCAACTTCAAACTAGTTTAAAATCCATCAGTGGATGTTGACATAAATGAAAATGATATGTAAAACTCTTTGAGAGAAAAATACATTTTTCATGAAAACATTAAAAATAACACAATATATAAATGAAGAAATTTAAATATATTTTTGAATAAAAGTTTCCCATACCACTTTGAAACTTTTTAATGGAATTATCATTATCAAACATTCATGTCCATAAAAATAAATCCTTAAATCCATTTTCAAATCATGGACATTAATGAGAATGGTTTAGAAGAATAAATCTTTAAAACATTAAAAATGATGATTTAGTAAAAGAGACCCTTAAAAATAATACCATTGAAAACTATTTTATGAAACATGATAATGGATACTAAATACTTCCCGGTAGATACTCACGTAAAAACATTCTCGTATAATAAAGAGATTGTGAAATAAACCCATACCTTCCACTTTCCTTTGGCTGAGGGTACATTTAACCTCTTCTAAAATGACCATAGTATATTATTTAATTTCACTATAACGATATTAATATTTATTTTTTCATACATGATTCAATTATAACTTTATACTACCCATTTAATAATTATTTCCTTGTTAAATTAAAATTTTGGGTAATAATTGTTTTCTTTGTCGTATGTGTTTTAACTTGTTATTCTTGATCGTATCATTTAGATCGTGATTTAAATACTTCGGGAATATCAATCATGATATATATGTCATATATATTTAGAATATAAATATTTAATATTTATATATATTTGAAATGGAGGGCACCATTTATGGAGATGGTAGATCGTACGTACGCGTAATTGATGTTTCAGTTTTCTTATCGTATTGTATGGAAGTAAGTGAATAAGATATATTTAAGTACATACACAAATATATATAAATACATTAGGATAATTCTGTCAAATAATAAATAATTATTAATAAAATATATTTTTATAATCATCATTGAATGGTGAAAGTGGGAATGAATCTCTTCGAGTCGTGGAGACGGTAATCTGTACGTACGCACGACGGACAATATCATTATATTGATAGTGAAATGGTATGTAATTTTATGGTATATAACATATATTGAATAATTGACATATTATATTTATTATTTACATCAATTATACTCATTATTATACACATCCAAATAATGGAGTGTTTGAATAACAAATAACACCACGACGTGGAGATGGTAAGTTGTACATCCGCACATATGGTGACTTTGTCATTTATATGATGGATAAAATAAATAATATGGTTATAACATATTTATAATAAAATCACAATATTTAGTAGGTACCTGAGTTATTATTTTCGTATAGAAACAACAGATTAAGAGGAAGTGGAAGAATAAAATTACTTGAAAGATGGTGGTAAAAGTATCACATCTTCTTCAGGTGTTTCCTTTTGAGTTGATGAATATGGCTCTTCAGGTTGGATTTATGATCAAACGAAGGACTCTATGTTCATTTTAGGGATGTATGGAGGATATTTGGGTAGGTTTTGGCTAAGCCAAATGGCTTTGGAGGTGTGACTATGAGATAAGGGGAAGTTCCCTTTTATAAAAGGGGTGAGAGTAACTTTAGGAAAAGATTAAAATATTAATTTACTATACAATAATATTCCGTTTAAAATGGCCCAAAAGGAATTTATTTCTACACTTAGGTGGTTATGGGTCTAAATAATTTCAAACAATAGGTTTTAGACAAGTTTTCATTACCATTTTGACCTTATCATTTATATTTAACACTTAGTTAAATAGTTTAACTTTTATAGTGTCTTCATATATTCTTAAACTATATGGTTTATAAACATACTCTAAATATCCAATAGAACCTAAGTGGCTTATTAATAAAATAAATAATACTATTTAAGCCCTTTATTAGAGAAATATATTTCTAGTGATATTATAACAACCAATAATATAGTATTTGTTTTAAAATTTAATATATGTCAATTTTTACACTATTTAGTATTTGGTTTTTCAAAAATTCATCACAACTTCATTACGTCAAAAAAAAATTGAATAAATGAAATGATGTCATATTCACTTATAAATTTAGTAGACTGTATCAAAACTTTAAAATTATTTTTATTTTAATATTTAGAATACCTTTTATTTGATTCTTTCATTAGTAAGGTAATTACTGCATTCTCTTTGTGTCATAAATAAATTTAATAATTTAATGTCTAAAAAGTATAAATAAAATATAATTATGTATGATATCTTTTTATCTTTCTAATTAAATTTTATAGTTGAAATAATAACTTACATAACCCCGTGTAAAAACCATTTCACTAAAAGTTTTATGTTTTTTTCATTTTTATCTTTACATTAAATTAATTAATAAAAAGTGTCATTATCACTCTCAAGAGGCTCTATGGGGACCCACAATTGACCCAATAATGGAAAAGGCCAGACATGTTTCATCCAATATGAATAAGTAACATTTTAGGGTAATTTAATATTATTAAAATATATTTTTTTACTCTAATTTACCAGATTTACCCTTTAACCTTGGTAAATAAAATATTTACTGAAGTAAATATTCATAATGTCTAAAAATTAAAGTTACTTATTTAAAAAATTTGGACCTCCTGATTCAAAATATGAAATCAATTTTTCCAATATCAAAACACATAATTGGTAAAAATTAATTTAAAATTAATTCCCATTGTTAAAACAGAATGCGTGTTTTTAAAAAATAATATCTATCAAAAGATTGACACTTGTTTTTGTTCAGTTTAAATGTGAAATTACATCCAATGATGTAAATTTTATTAAATGATAAAAATAAATTCTAATTAAACTATAAAACCACTCAAATGTATTATTTAACAACATAAATTATTTCGATTAAAAACGATAATTTTAATTAATGTTTAGTTTTTTTAACTATTCATCAAAATATGAATGTTATCAGAAAAGTACAAAAAAATTATCCAAACTAAATTTTTATGTCCCTATTATAAAGAAGAATTTAATTTCACTAAATAGAATATATAAAAGTTTCAAAAATTGTTTTTAAAAAGGTTTCTCCATTTAATGCTGAAGAAACATCATTTTTTGAAAAATACCACTTTTATCTTAAAAATTGATTTTTTCTTATATTATGTCTGAGATGAAAAAAATTGAATGTTAAAATTATATAGGATATATAAATTTTAAATTTTGGTTAATATTATTAATAACCTCTTTTTTGAATTGTTATTTTGGTAAGTCGTGGTGTGCTCGAACTCGGTGTTCCGTGTAGCGCAAGTTATTGAAATACATTAAAGAGATAAAATACTATAAATTCTTGGGATGTTACATTTTCCCCTACGTAAATAAATTTAATCCTAAAATTTTTAAATTGTTCTTCAAAAATAAATGATTACAAATAGAAAAATACCATTGTGGAAAACCCATATCAGAAATTGGGTTAATAAAATTTAGTATTAATAAGAGGGAAAGGGAAATGAAAAAGTCACCACCAAATTAAGATCTCGATAAGGAAAAAATTCATCAAAATTAAAGACGCATAATTGGAGGGAAAATGTAAATATTTGTAGGGAGTGATTGAGTTCGTCAATCACAAACAATTGTAAAATTAAGGGCCTCAAAGCCATCAATCTATAATGATTTAAAATATCGATAGTTCAAAAAAACATAAGGTGTTAGGATAACACATTTTGGGTTTTATGAACCCTTACCAAAAGTTTAAGAATTAATTTCCTCAAATAATAAGAGTTAAAAATAAACATGACATGTATAGTTACATCCTTTAAATAATTTCTACACCAAACACATCTTTCACTCTAAATGATAAAAGAACTTAAAAATATTCTATTTATCCTAATCGTATAGGGTTCCAAAAAATTGATTTTTAATTCATGTATCAAAACTTTTAAAAAAATAAATTATACAATCCTGGACATCACGTGGGCCAGTGGTAGGTGATTCACCCTTATCGCCCTTCGGTGGCTGGTTCATATCTCACGGCCTTGCCGGACATGATGGGTTGTCACCCGACCTCGAGGTTGTCCTTTTTATGACAATACAAAAATAATCTCATGAAATGATTTAACCTTAACATTAGTATCCAATGTCAAACATAATCGATACCAACGTTTAGAATTATCCCAAATACTTAGGTCAAAACTCACAGTCCAAAATTTATAAGGAATGTAAACACATTAGATATCATTTTTTCCACATAATAATAGGTGATACCCTTCATCATGTATTCTTTTAAAACACTATGACACCCAAAATTACCATAAAACCTTATTAATTACATTCATTATCCCTTATTCCTTATAGAATACTGGATATACTCCTTCTATCAAAAAAATTTGTAAACTCAAAAAATGATGGAATATATAAATCATTAATCAGTTTCAAGGTAGCCAGGAATATGAAATATAATTTATAAAAATAAATCATATATTATTCCAAAATCACTACATTAGTATCAGAACCATATTATGGTTTATCTTTCTCTCAACCATATATTTTTCAAAAAAAAATAACCGGTTATTGAGTAACTTTTCTTGGTTCCACACAATCTCAAGTCCTTAATGAAATAGTACTGAAACACAATCCTTATATACTATATAATTATTATAACATGTATATCATTAATACAATACTCAACCGACACAATTCTTTAATAAGAATATAATAACTCTAATCATCCCTCTTCATCATCGGTATTATCATAACATGATTATTATCCAATAGAATCATTTGGGTTATACTCTGATGATTTGTCCATTGATTCACGTAGTGTCCAAGCTCCTTGAAGATGAATCATTTTACATTTGAATCCTTTTTCATACCCTTGAAATCACGTACTTGGAATCGTTTTTCTACACACTTATAACAAACTTCCATTCCATTCAAGCATTTACCACGATGATTCATTCCACATTTATCACATATGTGAAAATCCTTCTTTCCCCACATCCAATTAACTATATTTCTCTCTACTATCTATTTCATCTCTTGCTTCCCTTAAAATCCATGGGACTCATAGAAAATTTTAATTATCTTATTAACCCATGATATTATTTCTTAATATGATGATAATATGTGGAAGAATATTTCTCTTTTAATTTTTGGCTTAATACCCTAAAAGATATTATCCTTCTTAATCATTCGATCATGCATATTTTTGGAATACTTATTCCATCTACTAGGCGAAATTTCTAAAAAATGGAACACACTAGGTTACTTTATGAATCGAAATGAATAATTCCAAACTTGTAAAATTACTAACATAAATTTAAAAGATTATGAATATAATCTATAGTCATAAAATGCTTTCTTTGAGATTGTTTTTAATCATAAATCCATCATAATGGCTTGAAATTAAAATGTAAACTATCCTAAGAATATCCCCTGGGAGTCTCATAACAACGAGTCTATCAAGACACGTTGTCGTGTACTTGGATACCTAAGGTCAAGCATGATACTCCATTTCAGTGTTTTCCCTCCTATTTACATTTTTTTCACAGCCGCCTATACCTGATCTTATCCAGACAGGGATGTATTTCTTGGAAAATACACAAAATCTCTACATTACAATATTTCTAGGATGTTATTATATACCAATCCTCAAAGTATAGCTTTGTGTAATGTTATCTAATCAGTGTTTATCTAAATCCATTTCCAAGGATATTTCTAAACTTCCTCTGATACCAACTGTAACGCCCAGACCAAAGATACCCAGATTCAGTGCATTATTTTGATACTTTGGAATGATACAAGGAAATCATGTTCCGAAAGTCCGATCAATTTAGTAGCCCTGGAAATAGATTACATACATCATTTTCACATTACAATTTAAAACATTAAATACACCATAGATAGTTATTTCATAACTCCATTATTCCCTTTAACCTAACCCTACATATTAATCATAATAAACTACTTAGAAATCCAGGGAAACTAAAACATATGAAAGGATTGAGTTGAGATGCTTAGAAAGGGTAAAAAATTTAGCAGAATAAAACATAAACAATAGGCATGATAATTAATTGAAAACACATGACTTTACAAAAAATAAACATGAAAAATTTATGGCATAAACATGAGCTGAGTAAATAATTCCATAATAAAACATAGTCCATGGTATTATACTATTTTAATAACCACATGAACCATCAATATTTTTTTCATAATGAGGAAATGTATAATGAGTGACATTCTGAAACATTTTTTCAAGGCATCGACCAAGACATCTAAACATTATTAAGGACTATCACAAAAACATATATAATATTGGGAAAGTCCATGGACAATTCCACATCTAATTGTCTCGTGAGACATACCAATGAATTATGGTTCTATAGAGGGCTCCACCCGTCAGTTACTAAGTCCAATAAATTTCTCATATGAAAAGGTTGAAACATAACATAAAAATTCGTATTAAAACTACCATAGGAAATGTTAATACATTAAACCTAAACCATTAATGGTATAAAATTAACACATCCACGTTCAAATATATCAGAAAACCATCAATACAATATAGAAGAATTATATCATAATCAATCAACTTCAAATATGTTTAAAATATATCAAAGGATGTAAACATAGATGAAAATGATTTGTAAAACTCTTAGAGAGAAATATCCATTTTTCATGAAAACATTAAAATTTCACAAAATATTGAAAGAAAGACATTTAAAGAAATTTTTTATTCAAATTGTCCCATAAAACATTGAATCTTTTGAAAAAAATATCATTTTAAAACATTCATGTTCGTATATATAAATCCATAAAACCATTTTGAAATCATGGGCATTGATGAGAAACGTTTAGAAGAATAAATAATTAAAACATTTAAAATGATGTTTTAGTAAAATATTACCTTAAAAATAATACATTTTTAAACTATTTTATGAAAAATTGTCATGGTTAATAAATATGTCCCATTATATACTCAATTAAAAACAACCTCAAATGATTAAAATATTGTGAAATTAACTATTACCTTTCACTTTACGTTGGTCGAGGGTATGATTAACCGCCGATATAATGACCATAGTATGTTATTAAATTATAAAATAACCATATTAATTTTTATTATATCCTACATGATTCATTTATGACTTTATACTACCCATTTATGAATTATTTCCATGTTAAATTAACATTTTCGGTAATAATCGCTTTCTTTGTCATACATGTTTAAACTTGTTATTATTTATCGTATCATTTAGATCATGATTTAAATACATCTAGAATATAAATCATGATTTATATGTCATATATATTTAGAATATAAATATTTATAATAGATAGATATTTAAAATTTAAGGTATCGTTTATGGAGACAGTAAGCAGTATGTGCACATAAATGTTGTTTCCGTTTTCATATCGTATTGAACGGAAGTAAGTGAATATGATATATGTAAGTACATAAAAACATACATACATACATACATACATACATACATATATATATATCCATTAGAATTATTAATTCATATATTACATACTTACTAATAATATATATTTTTATAATCATAGTTGAATGGTGAATGAGGGAATGAATCTAATCGTGTCGTGGAGACGGTAATCCCTACGTACACACGAGCAAAAATATCATTAAATTGATGGTGAAATCGTATGTAATTGGATTTTATATTGTATATACAGAATCATAAACATGTAATATTTATTATTTGCATCATTTATACTCATTATTATACCCATCCGAATAATGAAGTGTTTGAATAACAAACTACACCACGACGTGGAGACGGTAGGGTGTGCGTACACATGTTTGGTGACATTGTCATTTATAGGATGGATAGAATAAAAAATATGGTTGTAATATATTTATAATAACATCAATTTATTTAGGATTTTATGGAGTTATTATTTTGGTATGTAAACAACAATGAAAGAGGAAGTGGAAGAAGAAAAGAACTTGAAATTGGTTGGTGAAATTATTACCACTTTTTCGGTTGTTTCCTACTGAGTCGATCAAAAGGGCTCCTTAGGTTAGATTTATGATAAATTTAAGGACTATAATTTTATTTGAGTTGAGTTGGGAGGTTATTTGGTCATGTTTTGTCCAAGAACAATTGCTTTGGAGGTGTTATTGTGAAACAAAGGAAGTGTCCTTTTATAAGAGGGGTGGGCGTCACTTTAGAAAAATATTTTAATATTAATTTATTATACAATCATATTCATTTTATAATGGATCCAGAAGAATTTAATTCTATAATTAGGTTGTTATGGGTCGCAATTCTCTCAACCAATAGGTTTTAGACAAATTTAGGTTACCTTTTTAATCTTATCATTTAGATTTAACACTTAGTTAAATAGTTTGTATTTTATTGTGTCTTCTTGTATTCTTACGCTCTATGGTTAATAATATTACTATAAACATATAATATAATCTAAATTATTTCATTAATGACATATATAATATTATTTAATCTGTTTTTTCGAACGTTATATTTTTAAGAATATTATATGAACCAATAATATAGTATTTTTTTAAAAAACTAATTTATGTCAATTTTGACACTATTTAGTATTTGGTTTTAGTGAATGTCATGAAATCTTGATTACATAGAATAAAATACATTTAATCACTCATATAATGTCATATTAGCCTATAAAAGTCGTTTATGGAATCAAACGTATCAAATTATATTTATTTTAATATTTATAATACCATTTATTTGAATCTTTCACTAATAAGGTAATTAATGCATCATCATTGTGTCATAAATATGTTTAATTCATTAACGTCTGAAAATTATAAATAAAATAAAATTATGTAGGAAGTATTACTATATTTTTATTGATTATTTATTGTAGAAAATATAACTTATATAACCCCATGTAAAAACGGTTTTACTAAAAGATATATGTTTATGTCATTTTCGTCATTACTTTAAATTAAATAATCTAAAGTGTCATTATCACTATCATGTCGCTCCATGGGGTCTCCAAATCGACACAAGGACTACCCAGGTCTGAAATATATCATCTAATAAGAATATAAGACAATTTAGGGAAATTTAATGTTACTAAAATATTATTTCTTTAACCATGGTAAATACAATATTTACAGAAGTAAATATTCATAATGTATAAAAATAAACGTTAACTATTAACACAATTTGGACCTACTGATTAAAAATATGGAATCCATTTTTTGAAATTCAAAACATAGAATTGAGATAAATTAGTCTAAAAATAATTTACGTTGTTTAAATAGAAAGCGTGTTTTAAAGAAATAATAACTATCAAAAAATGGACAATTTTCTATGTTCAGTTTAAAAAGTGAAATTACATAAAATGACCTAAATTATATTAAATGATAAAAATATAGTCTAATTATACCTTTAAACCACTAAAATGTATAATTTTACACTATAAATTATTTCGATTAAAAAGTCGTTTTTAAATAAAATTTAGTATTGTTTCACTATTTACCAAAATATGAAAGTTATCAGAAAAGTACCAAAAATTTATCCAAACTATATTTTTATGTCCCAATTCTAAATAAGAATTTAAATTCACTAAAATTAATATATAAAAGTGTCAAATATTGTATTAAAAATGGGTTCTCCATTAAAAGGAAAAAAACAACATTTTTTTTAAAAATACCGCCTTGATCTTAAAAGTTGAATTTTTCTTATATTATGTCTAAGAAAAAAAAATATTAATGTTAAAATTGTATAGGATATATAAAATAAAAAATTTGTTTAATACTATCCATAAATGCTTTTTTGAATAGCTATATTCGTAAGTCGTGGTGTGCTCGAACACAGTGTTGCCTGTAGCACAAGTTATTGAAATATTTTGAAGAGATAACCTACTATAAAATCTTGGGGTGTTACACTAAAGGTGGTGAAAGTTCTCAGAATGAGAAACTTGATAAGGTTCAATAAAATATAACTTCTATGGATGAGAAGAAGAATGTAATTTTTGCGAAAAATAATAATGTTAGTAAAGTGGTGTATGTGTCCAAGAACATCAAAATAGAGAATTATGAAATATCAAAGTAGCAAGAGTCTAAAAAAGTGTTGAAATAATCTGAATCTGGAAAATTTTACAATTTTACTGATTAAAAAATGGCTAAAAATAATAACAAAATGATGATTGAAATTTTAAAATATGGAGGATTAGAAAAAGAAAGTAAACAAAGTTGATGAGAATCGTATTCACAATTTGGATAAGTGTGGATGTTTCAGAGGAAAATTCTCATTCTATGGCCATTGCTGATATTGTTCTAGATACGATTATATTGAAAGTATGTATTAGTTCAACAGAAAATGTTAATATTATCCTTTAGTATATGTAAGTTAGAGTTTGAGGAGTATTCAATCTCCTCAAAGAAAGAAGACTGAGAAGGTTTCCTTGAAGAAGTCTGAAAAGGATGGAATAAAGATTGAAAATAGATTCCATCCCCTAAAAACTATTTTTGAAATATATGACCAACCAAGAAACCTTCAAAAAGGATGTCTTTTTTTTGTTACCAACATAATAAAATATTTTTATTTCTTAAAATATAGAGGTGAAGAAATTAAACAAAGGGTAAAAATCTCTTATTGTTGAAACTGCATTGAATGCCAGAAAAAGAGAATGAACCTGGATACTTGATAGTAGGTTTTTCTCGCACATTACAAGAGACTTTAAATTTTTAATGTTTTTAAATGATTTTATATAATGCACTGTGACATTTGTAAAAGAGGAATAATTGAAAATTGAAGGTGTTGGTTAATCCATCATTTGAAATGAAAGGATGAAATACAAGAAAACATTGATTGTTGATGGGCTGAAACACAATTAGTGAATTTCTTCACAATTGTTAAATGAGGGTAATTAAGTAATCTTCAGGAAGGGTGAGTTTGTTGTGAAAAGTGATGAATATGTAATGATAGTTACAAGGGTCCAATGTACAAAAGGAAACTCGTTTAAGGTTGGTATGACAAACATGAGAAATTTATCTAGTAATAATAATGTATTATAAATTCTTGACATTTTAAGAATATATTGTTGGTGTTTCACTATTTTTGAGAAAAGAAATACTACAAAATGTTGTCCACAAGAAAGTTGAGATTTGTTCAAGAAAACCCCTAGAACTAATTCATTTTAAAATATTCGTTCCAATTAGAAAACAATAACAAAATAGAGATAATTAAAGTATCACTTTAATTAATGATTTTTCTTGAACTAATTTTGTTATGTATATGAAACACAAATTAGAATCATTAAAAATGATTAAAAATTTCAGAAGTAATGCTGAGAAGGAATGCGAGTATTCAGTGATGAAATTGCGAAAAGATATTGGTGGTGAATATAGAAGTGTCGATTTTAAAGAATATCATAAGAATTATGGAATTTAGTATGATTATATTACCCCATACACTGGTAAAAAATTGTTTTTCTGAAATAAATAAGAGAATCTTGGTGGAAATGCGAATAACCGTATTACATGATCATGGCCTTTCTCATTACTTTTGGAGGCAATCCAAGAGAACTATTGTTTACATTCAATACCATTTTTCATATAGGAATCAATCATATATGACTCCACATGAATGTTTTATGAAAAAACTCTAATAATAAATACCTTTACAGTCCTATGGAGTCTATTCATTATAAAGAAGAAAGGTGGAAACTATGGACAGTTCGAGCAGAAAGGTGAAGATGGAATCATTATGGGTTATGACTTATAAGCAAGAGGATACATGTGTTTCATTAAAGAAAAAAAATAATTGTTTATTTAGTTGTTGTGAATGTTATTAAAAGGGTATTGTAATAGAAATATACTTAGGAAGACATGGAAGACGATCAAGTTAAAGAAAGAAATACTGATAAGGATACAAAAAATTGTAATCCCCCTCATGAAGAAAAAATGGACTCAGGTATTTCTAGTGATGATGACGACATTTGAAAGTTTCATCTGAGGCTAAGGATGTATTTGGAAGCTCAGAATATAATTTGTGATCAAAATTAGAATCATCAAACAAAATGAAAAGAAAATTCAATTACTCATACAACTATGTATTCAACTTTTGAGCCGAAAGATGAGAATCCGGAATGGGTTAAATCAATGAAAGAAGAATTATATCGTATTAAAAAGAAAAATACATTGGAAATCATACCCAAACCTAAACACAGGTACTTAATTAACATAAAATAGGGTTTCTGGAAAAGGATGAATAAATAATAGCAATCTATTAAAAAAATGAAACTTTGGTTTGAGAAGGGTAATAAATGAATGAAGGAATTGATTTTTATAAAACATTGTTCTGGTGTCTATATTTGAATCAATTAGAATCTTTATTTATAATACTGCACAATATTGTTGTATGATCTTTCCAATGGATGTCAATCTGCATTCCAAAATGGTGATCTTGAAGAGGAAGTGCATATTGAACAACATAGTGGATTTTTGGTTGATAAAGATGAGGGTTATGTTTGTAGACTGAAGAAATCCTCGTATGGGAAAAAACATTCTCCAAGGGAATGGTATTCCAAATTGGATACTTTCATAAGGAAGTTAAACTTCAAGAAAGGAAGAGTGGATAGTAATATGTACATCAAAAAGATTCAAGTGTATTCCCTCTTTGTGATTTATTATGTTGATGATATTGTATATTTTAGGAATGGTGAATGGAGTTATGAATGATTTACAGATGAAATGAAGAAGGTATTTGAAATTTCCATGCTGGGTAAAATGAAATACTTTATTGGGTAACACACATTACAAAAGAAATAAGACGTTTTTCTTTTGCATGAATAGTATGCTAAAGAACTTATTAAGAGTTTCATCATGGAAAACTAAAAACATGTTTCCACAACGATTTCAGTGGGAACAGTTGGGAGTAAATATGGTTATTGAAAATAAGTGGATCAGAAAGACTATCAAAAGCTGATTGGAAGCCAATTGTATTATAAGACCTGAAGACCTTACATTGATTAGTTTGTTACCTTGTGTACAAGATTTCAGAGTGATCCAAAAGAATCAAATTTAATTGATTGAAAAATAATTCTCAATACATCGAAGGCACAACAAAATTTTTAAACGGGTACTCCATGATAGATAGTCTTGACTTTTTAGGGTATTAAGATGAATATTGGGTAGGTAATGTTGATGATAGAAGATCCACATTTGGTGGAGTATTCATTATAGTAATGAATTGGGTTAGTTGGCATTCAAAGAAATAGAATTTAGTAACTCTCATATAGATGAATCTATGTATATTTTTCCACTCGATCAACAACTCAACTTATGGGGATGAAAACTCAATTATTGGATTTACCTGTTGAAGTGAAGTTAACCATTGTCTTAATGTGTGAAAATCAAAGCACAATCAATCTCACCAGGAATCTAGTTCAACATTATTTTTCAAAACATATTGATATAAAATATCATTTCATCAAAGTGAATGTAGAAAATAATGAATTGAAAGTGTAATATGTTTCAACATTGGAACAAGTTGCTGAAATTTTCACAAAACCTTTTCTAAAGGAATCATTCTCAAAATTGAGGTTAAACATGTTCGTCTATCCTATTTATCTTCAAGGTTAAGGTATTTTTTTATTCAATCTCTCTTTTCTTACCTTTGTATTGAACTTTCAAGTGATATAATTTAAATTTTTTCATAAATATTTTTCATAAAACAGACAGTTGTGTGTAACTATGAATTCATAATTGAATTGTGAGTTAACTATTCTAACTGTTTGTTGGAGTGTTTATAAGAATGAAATTGAATTTTATTCTAGGGAGGTTGAAGAAGATTTGAGGAAGGAATATGAATATTTTTTCATAATCCCAACTTTTGGAGAGTATTGTTTTGTTGTCGAAAATTTATTTTTCCTATAATGAGCTAGGCCGCGTAGGGTAAGAATTGTTGAAATATAATCCATTTCTTGAGGATAAAAAGTTCAATGATTTATGAAACATTGTTGAAAATAAAATTCAAAGGGTGGGATTGTTAGGACGGAGATGATTATGAAGGTTTTGGTTTTTTTGTGTTTTATTTTTTGTCAAGGTGTGTTTTCATGGATGGAAATCACCTCATTTTGTATTGGAAAAAATCATATTGTGGGTTCCATTAAAAAGAATAATTCTATTGTTTTGTAAAGAGTTAGACTCCCTATGGAATTACATGATAATGAGAAAAATCTAATTTTAATGGAGTTTTTCTATTTGGACTAACCTAAGGTCCGACTAAAAGTGAAACCATCATGAAGGAAGTAATTGGACATCACATTCACTCTAGAAACAATGATAAATAAGTGTTTGTTTTATTGGAGAATCAGAGTCTTTGTGGCTATGATGTTTTAAATGTGATTATACTTTTATGCTTTGTAATTCTCATTAATCATAAGTGGAATTAGTAACTTTTTAGGAAATAATTATGGAAGAGAGGATGGGTGAAAAGGTGGTCCCGATTGAAGAGAAGATTCCAAATGAAGAGGTGGTGCTGATTGAAAATATGGTGTTGGTTGAAGAGGTGGTGCTGACTAAAAAGGATGTTACGATTGAAGAGGTTGTGTCAATTAACTATAGTATTTTTTTCTTCATCCACAAACTACAATATTGACATCAAGATAATCATAACAATAATTATCATACGCATGCCAATTGTGCTAAAAATGTTCATACTCTGCATATCGTAATTAGTTTGTGTTGAATGGTTGTTTAAATTGTTGATGGAATAGATAGTTGAACAGATATTTACATTAAAGTATTCCTTTCAAGAGGTTCAAGAGATGAAATTAATAAGATGATCAATAATATAGTCAACCATTTTGAAAGGGTTGAATTTCATTTTTTGGATAATTTTTTGGATGAAAAGAGATGGATGACTGATTTTATGAGGGGGAGTATAATTATCAAATACAAAGTTTTCATTTACATAGGTTCTGAGAATAATATTCAGCAATAGAATTGAGAAAATCAGAATCAGATGATTAGACTAATGTATTGCTAAAAATTTTAATCATACTGAAAAATGAAATGGGTGTATGGAGAAGAAGATGTGAAGATGGTAGAAGTTTCATGAAGAATCGGGAAGAATTGAAGAAGTAATAATTACTATGAAATTTCAGAAGAATTTTAGATTTGGGTGGATTTAGGTGAGTGGGAAATATTTTGGGATTCCTTCCCTAACATATTTTGGGACACCTATAAAAGGAAGAATGTACATGGTACATTCCTGACGATGAATTATTGTTTACCGCAGTAAAGAGAGAATCTATGAGTTTTTAGTGAATGGAAGGGATACCATTTTGATCCTTTATTAAATAATATTTGATGGATATGTGAAAGAGAAGAGGGAAGATTGTAATATTGTATTCAGATGATCCTCATTCTCAAAATTTATCATACTCTGCGGTTCATTGAATTCATCATGTCATTTTTATTTAGTTGATGATCATATTGAGATATATTAATCGGATTTAGGATTTCTGTATTGGTTTTTATGAATGAATAAGTGATGTAATGAGTTTATCATAATTAGTGATTGATGTGGTTCTAATTCAATTCGATCGTATTCTGAAAGAAAATCAGACTCGGAGATTCATACTTAGAGGAACCATCCTGGTAATATCAGACACATAAAAATCAAAACATTGTTTTTGTGAACAATGTCAATAATGTTCTTACCTTTCTTCTGGGTAAGAAATTGAATAATTGTTTTCAATTGAATGCATCTATTGATTTGTAAAATATGAACAGGTAGCATGAGTTGTTATAAAAACATTTGTATTACCCAATTTGTGGTTAGAGGGTGGACACGATCGTTTAGATTTTCTTCGAAGTGCTATATCAGTGAAATGGTATGTCCTACTAATGGTAATCCAGGGATGGTTTTCAAGTGGATTATATGGTATAGGATTTTCAAAAAACCATACTAAGGACATATCTATTTGTATTGAATAGTGAACCTCGTAAATACCTATGTTCCTATAGATGTTTATTTATTTTGTTTTTAGTAGGTAATTAAATCATTAATTGGAGAAAAATGTTGTTTAAATTTAAAGGAAACATAAAAGAAAAAATTTATGAATGATTCACCCCTACCCTCTCAGTGACACAATTACATTCTCTGGGCACTTAAAACTATAATAAAAGAAATTATTATCTATTTGTTTAGCATCCATCACATCTTTCCTTCATGTCTTCTTGGGTGAAATCTAATTCAGAACCGAGGGTAGTCTTATATTGTTTCTTTACCTACTTCAAAACCTATTGTGGTTGAATCTTTTCATGAATAATTGGATGATAACTTGTAGGATTACATTGTTTTTATTCATATAAATGACCAAAAATATTACAAATATTACATATGTTCTTCAATATCTCATATTTAATCCTTATGGATGCATTCTTTTTCATTGTTGATGTCTTTTTTACTTCAGTAGGTTATATCCTTAATTTATAATTTATTCTCTTTGATTGAGAGGTTATTAGATTTCTATAGATTTATATGTTATTCTATAAATAATTTACCATATTACCAAACCTCCAAAACAACCTACAACTTCCAATGATTCCTTATCTTTTCACTTTAGGCGTAGTCTGTCTAGCATGACATGTGTTTTATTTTTTAGATAGAACCCCATCCTTTTGGTATCCTTTCTAAGAAAAGTTTTATGGAACATTCCCACCTCCACCCTTTATGATGTGGTGTATTTATTAGTATTTTTAAACATCCATATATATATATATATATTATTTTGTCTTGTATTTATAGAAAAAATATTCAGTGTGAGCTAAATTTTTAATGATAAGGTATACCTTTTTCACTGAGTTTGAATTGGATTCTTATGCAAATTTTCTCAAACCCTTTGATCCACAATTATAATTTTTCATTGATGAAAGTATCACCTATAATGTTTGTTTAGGATCACATTTATTTCAAAATATTGGGAAGTTCCATATTCAACTTATTCTATATACTTCATTAATATTTTCAGTTCAATTAATTTTAGGTTGAGAGTGTTCCTCACATATTTCAATAATCTCAATATATCTTCCCAATCACAGTTTAACATATAAATTTTATCCTCATGTATTGTTCATTCCTTAATGCTATAATTTTCCAAAACATTAATCCTTTTTTATTTTACATATAATTGAGTAGACTAGACATCCATATAGACTTTATTAAGCCTTTAAAATGAATGGAATTCCTATTTAACAAAATTATTAAAAACATATTCCATATAATGAAATCATTAAATTTATAAATTAACTAATGAAACTATTACATTAAAAATTTAAAATATTATTCTTGGGATTTTAAAGGATTTCTGAGTGTATTAAAGGAACTCATTTTCTTTTTTAATGCATCTTCCATTGCATCAGCCTATTCTTATAGTTGTGACTTTTCATCATAATGTATCCTTATAAATAAGATTTTTTTTGATAATCACATTAATTAGAGCATATTTAAAAGATTATTTGACCCCAAGATAGAGGTATTTAACTTATTCATTGTAATCACTCTCACAAATTGATCTTTTTTTACTAGTGGAGTAATAATTAATTTCTTTAATTGACAAATAATTTCCATTTTTATTACTTTAAGATAACAGTGCTTACTCTTTATTTATTGTACTCTTTCTTATTTTTCATTAATATTACTTCGACTTATTTATTTGGGTCATTTCTAAATCCTCCCAAATTATTCAAACTCGAATGAAAGTAGATTCTTATATTTGATTCTCTAATTCAATCATCCTAAATCTACACATCATATATATCAAATAAAAATGATTATGAAATTTTAGAACTTATCAGCAGGAAACATGTGATTCTGATTTCATTTTTGATAATTCAATAAAGATGCAATCAGAGGGAAACTATACTTAGATACTAATTGAGTTGTAAAGTAGACCATGAAAACACTCCTTAGTGAGGTGAATTAGGTATGATAACATTTTTTCAAACCCTAATTATTATTTTTTACTTAAAACTATGGGTATTTGAACCCATATTAAATATTATATTATAAATTGTTATTTTAATATTTTAAAAAAATTCTAAATACACGTGAAATAGAAAAGTCTAAACAAGATATCAACACAATATATTATTACAAGATTTTTCCCCGATGTGGGAAACCCACTCTTTGTCATGTCAACTCTTGATAAGTCACAAATTATCCACTATAATGTAACAATAAATTAAAATGGGTGTCAATATATAATTTTAAAGCTTCTTCCACTATATTACAGAGGTGGGTTTACCATATTACATAGGTTAAAAACATCCACAATAATATGAAAGTAAAAGTTTCTTTATAGTAATTTTCAAAGTGTTTAGATAGGGAAAGAATTATTTTTCCTTCCTCATAAAGTATATAACAGTTCTATCTAAGGATGTATCTACACCAACAAACTAATGATTTTTTCTTTACTTCAAAGTATATCTGAATGACTAAATATCTATAATAGGATAAATACATCTTGACCTCTAAATATGGATAGCTTTCATTTTTTATGAATCTGCAATTGAATAATCAAACCTAAGATTTATCTTTTCTCAAATTCAACACATAAAAATCATGTATGAAAAATAACTACAGTATACACATCATGGTGATTATACACTAAAATGAATTGTCTATCTTCCAACTTGTTTTTATCATCTTCAAGACCCATCTGGTTTTACAGGTTTGATTCTATATTCTTCTTATTCTCTATAACATGCATTGGATTCTAGTTCTTCCTTCTCTTAAAGATAATTTTTTCACTCAACTTATACGTTATTCTCAAAAATGCAAAATTCTAGTTTGGCCCCATCGGTTTGTACTATGAATGTAGGGGATATTTTTCTATGATCTTTTAAATATCTACAATAATCACATGTATAGGTGGATCATTAAATACATATATCTTTTTGTATTACCATAAATAGTATATTGAGAATACAAAGTTGTTTTTCTCTCAAAATCACTATCAAAACCTGTCCCCTGGGGCTCGTGTTGTGACCACCCCATGCCCGCCTCCCATAGGTCAGGGGCAGACGATTATTGCTGAGTAGACATATCCCACAAGTGGGAGGCATTTTCCAAAGTACCTATACACATGAACCCGCCCCCAAGAAAAATTGTTGAAACCAGAAACACTGAGTAGACAATACAAACTAAAGGTAAAAGAGGCCAGTATACAAGCCCATCAAACGAAAACCACAAGTTCATCAAATCCAGCTTCCAAATACCCTACCTAAAGGTTACATACATAAGATATCATAAGTCATTGAAGTTTACCATCCCTATCGAGTTTCCCTCCTTGAACCACCAATACCCATCCCACCAAGGTCTCCATCAAAGCTGTCGATCATCTACACAACACATGACATGTGTGGCAGAAGCCCTTACTGGGGTGAGAAAAACAATACACATTAAGGACACCAAACCCTAATGGTAAGACCACAAAGGATGGTACACATGATTTATAGTCACTATGGAAGGTACACACAACGGATAATCACTAACTATGTTACACTAAGTACAGACACTGAGTAAGGTACACACAAATAATTCTATGTACACCACTAAGGTAAGTACAATAAGTACGATCACTATGGAAGGTATGCATAAAGCACACTATGTTCACCACTAAGGTTAGTACACCATGTTTGATAAGAACACCACTAAGGTAAGTAGACCAGGTGCAGTCGCTAAGGAAGGTACACAAAAGTATTATAAGTACACAACTAAGGTTAGTACATAAATTATGACAACTATGGAAGGTACACACAAGTACACTAAGTACACCACCATGTATAGTCACTAAGTACACCAATAAGGTATGTACACCATGTACGATCACTAAGTACTCCACTAAGGTAATTACACCAATTACAGTATCTAAGAAAGGTACAGACAAGTATTATAAGTATTCCACTATGGTAATTACACCATGTACGACCACTTAATAAGGTACACACAAGTACGCTAAGTACACCACTATGGTAGAACACTATGTACAGTTACTATGTACACCACTAAGGTAAGTGCACCATGTACATCACTAAGTTAAACACTAAGGTAAACACCAAGTACGGCTACTGAGGAAGGTACCCACAAGTATGCAAAGTACACCAATATGGAAGTACACTATGTATGGTCACTTTGTATAACACTAAGTTAAGTACATTATGTATGATCACATAGCATGCCACTAAGCTAAGTTCACCAAGTATGGTCACTAAAGAAGATACACACTTGTATTTTAAGTACACCACTGAGGTTGTACACCAAGTACGGTCACTAAGTACATCACTATGGTAAGTACACCATGTATAGTAACTAAGTAAACCACTAAGGTATGAACACCAAGTACAATCACTAAATATGGTACACACCAAGTACGCTATGTTCACCACTAGGGTAAGTACACCAAGTATGCTAAGTGCACCACTAAGCTAAGACCACAAAGTAAAGACCATGTGATATATTGTCATCTGACATAGGTATAAATCTAATGTATGAAAGAAAATATTGTTAGATTTTATCACAAAACACCCATTACAGTTGAGTCACTTAGACTCGTTAAGACACTTAGATCCACTAAGTCACTAAGACCCACTAAGTCACTTCAACCCACTGATTAACATAGACCCACTGAGTCAATTTGACTCATATTAATAGCCTTCTCATCACATCCAGCCATTGGATTCTCACTCGCAGAATGATTTGTCTATGAGAACACACACCTTAAGCCAAAGTTTGAAAGGAAACTTCCACAAAAACCCACTTAGAGTTTATCAAACGGACTACCTCTTCGTGAGGTTCCAAATGCCACAAATATCTCATAAATTGGACGTATGATTTGGATGTTATGAGCCTTTTGTAAAATAGGGTTCGTGGGTTAGGGCCTAGACCAACCCGACCTGTCGGGTAGGCCTGGCCCGTTGGGCCAACTATAGAAGACTATCCATTTTGAACCTTATGGTGCAGACCGATTTAGTCCACCAAATGTTATCAGCTTCACGTCCCGCCTCCCACACACAGTTGTGGCCTCGGGTCCTTCTCCATGGTCAAGCTTGACTTTGGACCAAAGTGTCCATGTTTGTCGCCCCGTGCTGATTGCCTCAAGAATGTATGTCGCTGGTGCACACCGACTCACACACGTGACCACTGAAGGGATATTCTGTGGGCCACCAGACATTCTTCGGTGGTTCGTTTTTTTATTTGGAAGTATTATTGTGATCCATGGGTGACGACCTCCATTGTCGTAGGCTCCAAGTAGATTTTTCGTTGATCTGGAGGTCCGACCAGAAATATTCTGACATAACAATGGGGGATCATCAGTGAAGAATGCAAAGAGAGAGATGGATCATCAAGAACACGCGAAGAAAGGTTCAGTTCATTGTTCGTGTTGGCCCAAATGGATTATTATTAGCAAGATCATGGGGAACTAATTTAAAATCTATACGATTTAGATCCCATTTAATCATGAAGAACTAATGAATAATCATAGAGTTCAAACCCCTTTTTAATCCTCAGAAGGTAATCCCTATCCCATAAGAATGATCGACCCAGAGATCTACCTGTTAGTTGGTTGATCCGCATTCATCATTTAGAAAAGAAAATTGGGGGAAAGGGGAAATCACATAGAAAGAATAAAACCCCTACTAGTAGGATTGGATTGATCACTATTGAAGAACATATCCACAATATCATCGCTCGTCGATCATGAATCCACGATCTGTTTTCACTGGTAAACTCTTTCGAAGAGAAGGGGGTCTTCATTGTCTTTGTAGATTCATCATTCTCCCCCACTTTTCATTCACCAAAAAATTTCCTCAAACACATTAGAGAGAACTCTAATATCCTACCAGGTCACGTATCTCAATTAATCCATTAAATAGAGGAAATAGATTCCAGAATTTTTATTACTCTGAATATTCATGTCGTTACGTTGTTTCATTTATGAAATGAAACACCTTACTCTATTTTTCGTTGCACCAAAACATTTTTTAACAAAATAAACTTTCTCAAGTTTATTTTATTTTTCAATAAAATGCCCAAAAATTAACTTTTACCCTCTACCAATGCTAGGTGAGGTTACATCCTTCCTAAGAAAAAATCAATATTCCAAAATCAATGGTTCCCTACGATTTTTAATCCCGAAACAGGTATAAATGTTATCAAATCAGAACATGATCTCTATTTAAAAAAATTTCAAACATTTATTATTCGCACCTCGGGCCATATAATCACATTCCATCTCCACACCTAGGTTTGAATTAATCCATATAATTTGTGAAAATTGTAGGGAAAATCCCGGACATTAAATTTACCATTATAGAATACAAATTTTAGGTTCTCTGGTACTCTCATGCACTAATTTTTCAATACAAAGAGTATTCCAAGAATACCCTTATAAAATGAACCTCATATCGTGAAACATGTCTAAATAAAACCATTCTTTTTTAATTCTATAGACTTGGATGTTTATTCTTCCTTGACTCAAAAATATATTATTTAAATTATTCATGTAAATATTCATTGTTCTAAAAACATGTACAACACTCATGTCTTTGGTGTGGAACTCAATTATCAGTGAATGTTATTTTTATAAAACCAATACATAAATCGATTTGAGTTTGTATTCTAAATCCCTATGTAATAAACTTGTGTTTATTATTAATAAGAATATGATCATTATTCATAGATATTTTTATTAATAAACTTTTACAATTACATTTTACCCATATATTAATTATTTTAATTGAATTTAATATATGTTATTAGTTATTCCATTATTTTCACACAATTTATGGTCCAATAGTTCTTGTCTATTATAATTGATCATGTGTTCATCATCACCAAGGTGTTCATGAAATGTAATATATGATTTTTATATATTTTTGGACTCTGATAATTATTTCATGGAAATTATGGTTATGATTCACATAGAACTATTAAAAAATATCCTTTTGGAAATTTTTATTCAATAAAAAATTATTCTATTAATGACTATAATTTTATATATTATAAAAATAAAATTTAAACATCAAAATTCATCATTATTACACAAAATGATTATTTTTTATGATTTACTTTTCATTCATAATTTAATTTTTATAAATTTTTTCATGTTTGTTGTAAAATTGACCAAAACAATGACACTTAATAATAATGAAATGAGTAATAACATGTTATTGTATAGTAATAATATCACATTTATATAAATTAAATTATTTAAAAATCATTTTATTAATTTTATAAACCATATTCAATAAGAAGTGGAAGAATATTATAAATAATAATGATTAAGGAGAAGATAACATTTTTTATGATGGTTTGAATCTCCTCTAAAAGATCCTATTATAAATTAGATGTTCGGGACTACTTCTTATGACCAAGGGTTCCCAAAAATTATAGAGGGTCAATAGGTAGAAAATTTATATATCAGTTATAGTTAAATTTAAAAAAAAATTAGTGTTGATATAGATAGATTATGAGTGTATTTATAGATGATCATGGGTGGAATT
This sequence comes from Viscum album, assembly GCA_963277665.1. Lineage (NCBI taxonomy): Eukaryota > Viridiplantae > Streptophyta > Magnoliopsida > Santalales > Viscaceae > Viscum > Viscum album. The sequence continues at coordinate 2,041,529,633 of OY728126.1, read as the reverse complement.
TTTTCAAATACTCATTACATAAGTTAAAAGGTTCTCATTTTAAAAATGGTAAGTAAAAAAAGGTACAAAATAATAGATATGGGACAATTTTTGTTTAATGATTCCCTCATAGTCCCATTTAAATATTTTTTTTGAAATGTTATGACCCTAACCCTTAATTTAACCCTTTCTCTTCTTTTATAAGTTACTATGGTGACCAAATTTTATCATGGTAACATATATTTATGAAAAAAATAGAAATATTCAGTATTTTATAATTTATACATGTTGATTTCAAATATGAAACCAATTTTATTAGATTAATTTTCAAAATTTAATAAAAAATAATTTTAGAGTATTAAATGTATTAACAGAAAGTTATATTTTAGAAAAAAAATATTTTTAACCCCAAAAAATAGAATTATTCTTATTACTTATAAAATAATAATAAATATATGAAGGATAGTTGTTTTTATTATATATATATATATCTATATCTATATAAATAAATTCAATTAAAATCATTATTTAATAGTGATGGATTTAATTATTAATACAAAAATACCATTATTTATATTTTATCCAATCAATTTTATCAATCCATCCTTATGAGAAAATGTATTTGGAAACATAAAGTCATTTATTTAAAATAATTAATAAAAAATATATTTTTATAATTAACCATATTTTTAATTTTATTCCTTTTAATTATTTTTTATTATATATGAAATATATTTTAAATTTGTTCCTAATATTTACATAACTTCAATGTAATGGTTGGATAAAATTATATCTAATAAACATATATCTAACGACAATATATATCCAATGCTCATTGTTCCAATGACCATATGTACAATATTCATATATATAATTTTCATTATATATTCTAATACAGATCCATTTTTACATCACTAGAATCATTCATCCAATTTATTTACTTTATTCGTAAAATATCTATTATATTTTTTATGTTTTTTTTCATTAAATAGTTATAATTGAAGGTTTGATATTTTATACCAACCATTAGGACAATGATTCAATGTTCTTGGTCCTTTTATTTAATTTTTGTTTTTATTCCTCTAATAGTTTTCTTAAGGATGTTTCATATTACATTATTATAATTTATTAAAATTTATAGTGCATGGTAATATTTTATCTCAATAAAGCGTATCACAGTTTTTCTTAACTCACTGTTACATGTATTGTCGGCTATCAAGCACATAGAATTTATTTAAAAGGAAATAAACACTAATATAATGGGGTGTCTCATAGACATTAATTATAGAAACTGATTTACCTTGAATATAAAATTTAGTTCATATTGTTATTATATTGATGTTGTGAATTTAAATTAAATTAGAAACATTATAAAAATTTATAAAAATAAAAATTAGTTAACTAGAATATTATGTAACATATTATTGTGAGAAATACATTTTACTAATTGATACATAACTCAATTGTTTTTTGTTTTTTTTCCTTTGACCCTAAAAGGGTAAAATGATAATTTTAGATTTGGAAATAGCCTCATTTTATAATTACTCTACGTGTACTAGGGTGTGATTTTTACCTAGGATTAAATTTTTCTAATTTCAGGATCCATTTTAATTCTCTAGAATAATAAATATTTAGTACTAAATTAATATTTATTTCAGGAGAATTAATATTATTATATCCTAAATCAGAGCTCAAATATAAATTTTAATACTATGTATGTGTCTAAAATGGGGTTTTTTCCTATTAGAGGTATAAGTTCTATGATCATGTGATCAGTCATGGGATGAAAAATTTTATGTTTTAAAATAACCATCATATTATAAAAAACAACTTACTATTTTTATATAGCCTGGTGTCATTGGCATAGGTCATGGTAGTGACATGGTGTGCATGTGGCCTTGTGGTGATGATGTAGAATGTTAGAATATTTGAGGGAAGTGTATATTTTGAGGGATGACTTCCCATGAGTAGGGATTAATTATAAAATTAATTGAAAATTTAACAAGTGGTTAAACATTGGAATAATTACGGAAATCATGGATATTCATTATAGAGTAAATAATTTATCCCCTAAATGATTTAGCCACTATTTTAATAATCAAATCCCCCTCCATAACAATGATTATAAGAAACCCTATCATAGATAAAACCACCCCTCATACACACACACACACACAACCAATAATGATCCTCCTAATTCCTCACATTCTTCATGGCAGTCATGCCAACAATGAAGGGATAAATCACATGGACATGACATTCCTGCTACATGGTAGAGATGATTGTTGATAAAAGAAGAGAATTATTGTGGAATCAATGTTTATATTTATTAGGAATAGAATTTTTTATATTTTCATCTATCTTATTATGGATGTAATTATTCTTTTTTCTCATAATCAGACCACATAACTTCTTATAGAAACAATGAGATAAAAATCCTAAAATCTTATACAAATTGTTGAGAATTATTTTATAATCAGGATTTTCATTATCCAAATTTATAAATGAATAAATATCTATTTAATTAATTCCATTATAATTCAAATAATTTATCAATAGTCTAATTATCATGCAAAAAATAATTTACTTAGATGATGAATTTACATGAAATTTTAATAATTGAATCATTGATAAATTACTTATCATAGTATAAGGTATTAATCAAATGGCTATGAAATCTTAAAATTAATCAACTATGGACACATTTTTAAATTGAGAAAATATTTTTAAACAAATATATTTTAATTATATTTTTTAGGGTTTATATTAAAAATAAATTGATTATTGTTTGTGATATATGTAATCTCTTAATACATATTCATTATTTCGTGGGTGGTTATGTCATTTTTTAAATTATTTAAATATCAATATTATTATTATTTGACTAATAGATTTATATTCCTTTTCATTGGATTTCTAATTGGATTATGTGTTTCCCAAAAATTAAATTACATAAAATTTGTATTTTTAATTTTATCACATAGTTTTGTGAGCATTTTATAATGAATAATAAAATACAAAAATGAGTGATGACTAACATAGAAAAATAGTGAAGGGATAATGAATCTTATACCTAGTTTTATTTCTTGATTTATTATCATGCATGATCTCTATAATTATTTTATAAAACTAGTACTAGGAGTTCATATTTCTTCATTGATTCCCACTGTTTTATTCTTTACACCTTTTCATGCTTTTTTATACAACACTTCTACTATATATGGTAAATTATTTGGGTTGAGAGTGTGATAGTGATAGTGTGAACATTTTTTACAATTATTTTAATGAATAAAAGAATAAAAACATAAAATTAAGTTTTCCAAAAAAATTAACCTGGTGATTTGTGATGATAATTTTATATTTTATGGGTTTGGCTGGCAATGGAGGTGTGATCAAAGGTGATGGAGGCAGCTGCATTCCCAACATTAAAAATCATAGTTTCTGAAATATTCTCAACTGCATAGTCTGTACTCTTGAACCCACACACCATTTATGTCTCAAAAATGAATTTCTACATGAAATTAAGGTGACACAACATGTATCCCTGATATACCCACCATGTTTTCCATTTATTGACCCAGTTTGAGCTGATTCACCTTTTGTAAATTAACACATCATGTGAATATGAGTCATATATAGGGTAACTCCAAAAATATTGTTTTAGTGTATACATCACATACACAACCAGAATACATGGAAATACCCTTATTCTATGGACACCATCACACACTCTATATATTTTGAGAAGGGTTGTCCAGTTTAATCATCTGATGCATAGCCATTTCTATTTAAGTTCTACACATTGTGTATTTCATTATAGAAACAGTGTATTGGGTAACATGAAATATAATTGATACATGAAATTATATCTAATGAAATTATACATTTGGGAATATATAAATAACTATACTCCATGTACCGCTAGATAATCCATTTAATATTTCATCACAAAAGTTAGGTTACTAAAGTACATGAAAACCTTTCTAGGTATACCTATATATTGTGTACCCCAACAAAGAATTACTATATACTAGAAATAATAAATAATTATTTGTATATTTCCTTCATATGAAAGTTTTAGACATATAATTATCTCATTATAAGTAATTTTTACATGTAAAATGTGATTTTTTATATATCTTCATCATATATAATTTATATTCATGATTAATGTTTTTTATTAACATGGTAGAAATTATAATGTGCATAGGTATATTGTTAGAATATCCAAGGGGTTGGTAACCATATTAGATCATATATATCTCTAGGTTATGAGTTCTCCATGTATATAGTGGTGAAGAAAAATCTCTCATAAGGATGGGGTATGGTTCCTCTACTCAATATATTAGTAAAAATATCATATTATTCACAATTCACATGTTGAGATATGGATCCACCATTGGGGTTGGTTACCCTCTTCAATGTGGTGTCTTCAAGGGAGCACAGTTCCCCCTTTACAATATCAATTAAGCGATGTTTAGGAGGTTATAGATGTTAGATAGTTTTGGGGCACTAGGTTTTTTATTACTTTGGGTCCTTAAGATTTATTTGTAGTGTTTGAAATCTTTAGATATGAGTTTTGTTGATTTATATACTTTACAATAAACAAGGAACTTTCTCACTCATTAATTAATAAAGTGGTTATGTGAATATATTATGACTTTATATTATTTTAATGGTGGTTATTTTATGATGTTCTTGGGTTATTTCATCCCTTGAGCTATAGGGAGATAGACTTATAGTGGTTAGAGGATCCTCTCTTTCTCCCTTGATGACAAATATGGGGTCTCACGTTGATGGGATGTAGAAATTCGACATATCAACTCTTTCACTAACCTAGGTGAACCAAGATAATGGTTTGATATTATTTTTTAAGTATATGATTATGGTGATAGGAGTCCTCCCAATGTTACTTTTTTTACTTTATTATAAATCATACTTGGGTTTTCACTTATATTATCTATAGGTCACAATCTAGAAACATGAGATGAGTCGAAATTTGTTTTATCTTTTTTATTCTTTTAGAGAATCATGTTTGGTATATTTATACTCCCCCATTCATTATATTTCTACCCATATATTGTTTCTATGTATATGATTCATAGTTAAGGGATGTCTTGGTGATAAGGGAGTTGGAGTTATTTGTGTGAAGAAAATTCTTAGTGACATTCTTTTGTTCTTGAAAAGAGTTTTTTATAATGATAGACAGTTCCTAGGACACCTTGGCATATGGTGGAACATGATTGATCTTATTTGGTGTCCCAACTATGAGGCGAATGTGTTCCCTTTATTCATATTTATTACATAGTGTATTTTTAATAGATGTATGGGTTACCGGTTGATGTTTCCCATGATAAATGGTGTTGCATATTTTTTATAAATTCTATGATATACAGTTTAGTTATTTATTTATATTGAAATTATTTTTTTGGTAATATTTTGAATTTTTATTACATTTATGTGTATATTTTTATAGGTTAGAGCCCTCCATTTTCGATGATTCCTTATTTGTGCTACCCTCCATCCCTTAGCCTTTTGAAGGAGGGTTGGGGTGTAACATCTAGCTTATCCCAAACCAAAAAGGGTTCGAAATGGTTTAAATTATTTCATAACTATATCATAGAATAATATGTCCCATGGAGTGATTATAGAGTTAATTATTTATTTATTTTGTTTTAGAAAATTAAATAATGATTTTGATGGGTTTTCAATTTAATAAATAAACCTGAAAACCATGGTTTACTATAGTGACTAATTTATCAATTCATTATGAACCTAAATTTTTTTCGATTAGATCAAAACCCAATGAAATCAGTTTCATGGTGCATTTTATGAGGTAAATTCATCATGGAGTGGAAAATTTTGATTCTCCAAGACCTTTATATGTCAGATCACCCTTATATAATTTATCTCTATAGGTCCATCCTATTGAGTAAAGGATTCTAGCTATTGATAACCAACTCATATCTAGTAGTTGGTTCATGATGATCATTTTTCTATGTTGGGTCCTCTCATTAATTGTCAATTGAGTGATAAGACAATGATATAGATACTCTATTAAGATATATCATTCCCTCATGATCAGTGGAACAAACTCTTCCCTTCTTATATAAGTATAGACCCATTTGTTGAGTGGATAATAGTTACTTCTCATTCTAATGGTACCACCACTATATAGTGTACACAATTGGAATTCTAATAGAAGTGATCTCATAAACTCTAATGTGTCTTTAAACCTCCTATGGTGAAGGTTTGGTTTGATTTAGTGACTCGCATATTCTATCTAGTCTATAAACCAAATTATCAAGTAACAGTTCTTTGTTGATTCCTTTATATTGTATAGAAATTCGTTATTTGTTGATATTATTATCAAACTTATTAGTGTTCAATGTAACCTGTTTATAGTTAAATCCATTAATAAAGAGGAAAGTTATACCTTCATAGGAAATCACAAACATGTCCTAGTATGCATTCAAAATACAGACCCCATGAGGCACTTCTTGAAAAAGATTTTCAATGAATTTTTTTATTCATGGAAATTAAAGTATATATTTTAGGAAAATAATTCTATCTGGGGTTTTATTTTACACACAACCCTTATATTGGATTCATTTAATGAGAAGCAACCTATGAGAGATTCCTATCATAGTTGGGCCCCATATTTGGGAGAATTTTTGAGTATCATTGGATATTTCCAAAGTACTGCAATAGATAGACCGCCTCATTTAAAATAGAATGAGACGTGTGTCCTTCCCAATGTAGGTGTGGTTAAATACTAGGGAGGCGATTATAAATGATGAATTTTTGTTATGGAAGTAGCTAGTATTAAATGATACATTAATCCATTCTCAAAAATACCACATCTGAATATTTCTTGTCAAGAATATAGTATTGATAGTTCGATATATGGGATTGATTCATTCTTTGTATTATTGTAATTAGAGGATGGATAATGCATTATGAGTTATGACGTGTTTCCTCTATTATATAACCTTGTTCTTATCTATGAAATTGTGTGATATTCAACCTATATTTTTTGTTTTGGGGGTAGTGATTCCAAAGGATGTTGGACTGATCTCATGTTAGCTAGAAAATATACACTATTGTAAATCACATTTCATTCAAACATTCTAATTATGTAAGTATAACCTTGATGGAGTAACAGATATTTCATAGGATTCCATCATGGTGGTGATGAGACTCATCATATTATCAAGGATTAGTTACCCATTGCTAGCATTTCAAGGTGTTGCGTAGTTGATAATATGGGGAAATTTACACCCTATTTGTTGTATCATTTGAGTAGTATTGCATGAATAAATATTCCTAGAAATTAATCCTAAATTTAAATTTCTATAGGTGGATTGTGTTCCGTCTACTTTTCCCTACAAATTTGGGTTTTTCATGGTAATCATCGTAGATGTATCGATAAACATCTTGAGAACGGATCTCTTTAATAGAGAATGATCATAAAAGTAGTATGTAGTGTTGGTTTTTTTTCACCCCAATATATATAAATCTACTATGTGATAAAGGATATTTCCCAATAGTTTTGGTTTTAGTCACTTGAACTTGGTAGGTGTCATCCATGTGTTTGGAGATGGTATATTAGAATTATTTGAGAAATCGAGCCCATCAACATCAAATTGTAAGGATATAGTTCATTGGGGAGTAATTAATTGTGGATAGGTATTTGGAGAAAAATTTTATTTTCCCTTGACTTTCCCATCAGTAGTTTTCCCAAAAGTGTGACACAACATGGTTGGGCTGTTTTGATGGAGAATAAGATTTTTTTGATGTTTGAGGTGTGGATTTGAAATTTACACCAATGACTAAGGAAGGTATTAATTAATGATATTTTTTTCAACATTATTCATTGATCTAGGGACATTGGTGTGTATGAATTTGTGGTGGGAAATGGATAATGATAAAGTAAACCTGAGAGATCATGCTACCCTATAGTTATTTTAGAATGGATATGTAACCTTGATTGTTGTGTATTGTAATGGAATCTAATACAGATAATTTTTTCTAATACAACAAACATCTAGGAAATTATAAAATGTGGGGATTATGATTCTCATATAGGTTATATCCTTGTCTTGATCTATTTCATTATGGATGTAATAGGTCAGTAATTTTTTTCATTCCTTATAGTTGTATGGCCATTTTGTGAGGAAAAGCCATGGGGTGTGGATGTTGATAAGAATCATGTGAAGAAATCATATGATTCTAAAAAGGATATTCTATGAGATAATGTTGAGTTGATGGAAATTACGTTACAATGGTAGCTTAGTGAATGAATTTCATGTGTGTGTGCTGAAAGAGTATGTTACTTCCTTGTACGGTTTTATCTGTTCTTTATTAGATCCGGGACCACCAATTGTGGATAAATTATCTGCGTCAATGGGTTTTTTCCACAAGAGGTAGTTTTATGAGCTTTTTTGTTAGGAGATCTAGTTTTATTATTATTTGAGATGGAATTTTTTATAGGTGGGGAGGATATAGGTTCTGGTTTTTATCTTATTCAAGACAAAGATAATTTTTTAGTTTTGGAATCTTCAGGCCCAAAAAATGTTAAAATATTAATTTAAAAATAGTAATTGACCTTGGAAAAATTCTATGATTTCATTATTAGTCTTGAGGAAATATATTTAACATTGGGTTATATTTGGGTAATTTTCTAAGATACATGAATTATATGGAATAACTAAAATTTATAAATAAATATTTTATTTAAAGCATAAATATTTTAATGTCATTAAATGGAGCTTGGATAAAAATTAAAACCTTCAGGTTATCTGGAATGGGGTTTTTTACAAAGATATGTATAAATTATGTGATTGGTTTATGAGTGATATACTGAGAAATTTTGGGTCTTAAAATATACCATCAAATTATCTAAAGAAATCTATTATTTTTATACATTTTTGTGACATTGAAATGGCCAGATGGTAGTGATGTGGTACATGCATATCCTAGTGGTGATGATGTGTAAGGATTCAATATTATATAGAAAGGTTATTTGGGAGAGTTGAATTCCCTTGAATAAATGGATTAATTATAAAATTAAAGAAAAATTTAATATATGATTTCATGTGATATTAATAATGAAAAATAATGGAAATTAATAAAATAGGAAATAAATCCTCTACCAAATGATATTCTCCATTATTTTGAGAATGAAATCCCTTTCCTTCGTCATCGGTGGAAGAAACCATTACTTAAATAATTCTCTCTCTCTATCTCTCCTACTCCACAAAACCAAGAATGGTCCTCTATGTTATTAATGATCCTCATGGTGGTATCATAGATTCCAAAGGTATAATTCAGCTGGATAAAATTTTTATATAGCATGGTAGTGATGAATGTGAATTCAAGATTTAGTTTATTGAAGTGTCAACATTTATCTCTATTGAGGTAGGATATATTTTATATTTATACACATCATATTACTATTGGATATATTCGTTATGAATCATATTTGGACCACAAAATTTCTTATTGAAATGATGAGATAAAATCCTAAATTTCCATTTAAATATAAATATTTTTAATTTTCTTATAATCATGATTCATATATTCTTACTTTGTAAATCTGAAACATTTCCATGGAATTAATCTGATTATAATTTGAATAAATGATAAAATTTTAAATTATCTAGGAAATGTATATTTATTTAGATAATGAATAATCTTAAAATTTATCAATTTGAATAATTGATAAATTATTTTACATGGGATAAGGAATTAATCACATTGTATTTATGTTCATTAATTTTCTCAATGAATTCTCCATGATTTAATTGAGAAATTAATTTTTATTAAATTATTTTGATGATATTTTATTATATATTACAATTATAAATAATTAAATTATTTGTTGATACCCATGGAATATCTTAACAAATATTTATTCGTTCCAGAGTGCTTGTCCAGTTTATAAATATTTTTAAATTTCAATATTATTTATATTATCTAAATAATATATTTATATTATTCTTTGATGGATTTCTATTGAGTTATTTATGATTCCAAACAATAATAAAATTTTCAAAATTATTTTTGTTGTTATTCATTAAGGGTTGTGATAATTTCATAATGAATTAAAAATTATGATGATTGATGATAAATTAAGATGAAGTGTGAAATAGTCCTCATGAATCTTATTCCAATTGTTCCTTCTTGATGTATTGTCTTATATTCCCTCCATTGAATGTGGTTACAAAATATATATCGGGAGGTCATGCTTTTACACTGAACAATGTTATATGAATATATGCTACAATTTCTTCATTCCTTTATGTTTTCTCATTTATATGACACTCTATCAGTGAATGGTCGATGGTTTAGATTTGGGAGTACGGTTGTGATGGTGAAATATTTTTAGGTTTGATTTTCTGAAATAAATGAACAACAATGAAAAAAATACGGAGGTTTCACAAAATCACCCTAGTGATATTCAATGATGAGTTTAGAGGTGATGGGTTTGGAAATACGTTGAGGCATGGGCAGAGGTGATGGTTCCAACAGTGCATGCAGTGTGAAAAATAGGGTTTCTTGGAAAATTTCCGACTACATTATATAATTCCTCTGATTTACATTTCATGAATGTTGTTATATAAATTTTCCATGTGAAATTAATTTCATATAGCATTTATATCTGAGATACACACTATGTAACTCTCCATTTTACCTTATTCTGCCATACAATCCACTTTGAAAATCACATATTGTGTGACTATGGGACCAAACTTTGTAACTTTAGGCCAAGTGTCTTTGTATGTATTCACAATGTCTAAATGATGTGACCCTCATGTAATGTGAACCATAACACACAAATTTTATTTTGGGAAGTTCAGATCAGTGTTTACATTTTGTACAAGCCCAATAGTCATGTAATTTCACACATCGTGTATTTCCACATAGATGTATATACTGGATAACATGTCATATACTAGATACAAAAAAATGATATCTATTGATAATACATGATTATAATTATTTAAATAACTATATTTCATGTCCACCACCATATATACACTGTGTAATATGTCTTTATGTGATTTGGGTGCTTTTAGTGCATGTCTAGCTTTCTCATGTATATATACACATTGTATACCCCTATTGGACACATTGTATACTGGGAATAATGTAGTATTTTTCATATATTTCCACAAAAGTATAATCATGGGTGTATGAGTAGTCTATTTGTAGTATTATTCCATATAGAACATAATTTTTCATATATATTTGTCATTTAGGGTTAAAATTCGATGAAATTTTAGTTTTATAGCATTATAGAGATGATGTCCTATGTGGGTGGGTAATTAGAGTAGACATAGGGTATATAACCCTCTTGAAAAATATTTTTCTCTTTTGTAGAAGTCCTCTATGTATAAATTGGAGTAGTTCACCATATTTTTGGGATAGGTTATGTTCCCTCAACACATGGAGTTAGTAAGACTCTTGGATGATGCATATTACACATGCCAAGTTACGTGCAATCCATAGGGGTCATTTACCCTCTTGAATGAGGTTTCTTCCAACAAGGTATGGGTTTCTCTTTTTGAATAGTATTCATTAATGTTTTGGACATTAAATATGTTAGATAGTTTGGAATAATAGGTTTTTCAATGATTTTTTAACTTCATATTCCATTACATTATTAGGATTTTGTAGAATTGAGATATATTGATCAATGCACATTTCTCTAATTAGGTATAATCCCACTCTTTAGATTCTAGAGTGGTGAAATAATAATCTTATAATGTGGTATTGTTTGGGTTTTATTGATTCTATTATGTTCCTAAGTTATTTCAGGCCTCGAATTAGGAGGATTTTAGGGGCTATAAAATCATAGAAGTCTCTATATAATGGCCAAGATCCAGTAATTTATGTGGTAGCTTATGATTTTGTTTAGATAAGTTATTTTATTTTAAAAAATGAATTTAAAATACTAAGGCAGATCAATATGAACACGATTTGAATAGTAAACTAGAATATTAAGGTAACAAAAGAATATATCATTCTTCAGTCTGGCTTATACCTACATGCATGAAGATAACACAACCTCTTATCCCTTTATTATAAAAATAAATGATACATCTAATACAAGGACACAAAAATAGTAAATAAAAGAGAATCAATCCCAAAAGAATGGTCATTTCTAAACCAGGTGCAATTCCTCAACCCCATTAAAAGGATTTATCTTTTCATATTCTAGGATAGATTCGAGATACACACACTGATAGTAAAAGGGTACATCAAAAAATAGAACCAAAAAAATAATAATTCAAATAAATCAGTTATGGTTTTGGATCTATACACAAAAATTTTATAATGGATATAATGGTCCTCTGCGACCTCTAAAACCTTCATGTATAAAACATAACACTTTTAATGATCAATTTATATCACTAATATCCACCATAAATTTATACTTAGGACCTATTAAAATAACTATAATGAACTCTTTTAGTAGGAAAAACTACTTCATATCATAACTCTCCTCTAGTGACTCTCTCTGTCTCTCTCTATCACTCTCTTTAATGCCACTTAAAAAGAAAAAAATATAAAGGTTTTAATCTCAAGGATTACGAAATGAACCCATGAAAAAAATACAAATTGATTGAGGGATCATCAAAATAGGTGAACCAATGGAAAATTAGTTAGAAAAGTGGGATAATCAACACATGGACAGGGTGGTTGAAATGTGTTGTTCAAAATCATGTCTGTGTAATAGCACATAGGGACACATGGAACAAAACTAGTGGTAATTTCAATTAAATTTTTATAAAGATTAATTTCGATACAAATAAATAAATATTGTGAAAATACAATTTGGGTATATGGAAACCGTAAGCTTAAAAGGATTAACATCCATGAAATTTACATCCAGGAATGCCTCTAACATGTATGGAAACAAAAATATATATATTTCATTGAAATATAATAATAACTCGAATAATACATAAGTTTAATAGATAATTTATAAATCCCTTAGGAATAAAAAAAATAAATTAAACCATTTACATTCAATCCAAAAAGTAATCCACCACACATGAAAATTTAAAAATCTCTACATTTGCAATAAAATTGACGAAACATGATGGTGTTCGTGTATCCTATGTCATATAACTAGGTCTATGTTCATTATCACAAAAAACTACCTAAAATATGATAACAGAATAGCCTTAGTCAACCAATTCATCATGTTATGGGATGCGTGTCTCATATAGACATACACCACACTAGTTTCAATGTTATCCCTAAAAATGTAACCAAATATACATAGGCTTTGACATACCATTGAAAAAATGATTCGTAGATAAATTTAGGGTTGAATATTTATCACAATAAAATTCTATATTATCAAAATAAAAATATAATTCACCTATCAGTATTTTTAACTAAATTTATTATTTAATTACTTCAGTTAAATAAATATATTACACCTTAGTGATGGACAAGGATACATCCTATTTAAAATTCCATTTCCATGAATCAATACTAAAAAAAGAAATAATAACATAACTACTAATATATTTTTGAGTATTTATATTAGTATCATAGTCTAAATTAAAATAAACCTATTATATCATTCGCATAACTCTTATTGTTTCCAAAGAAAATGTTGACATCAAAATACATAGTGACATACCTCAGAAACCATTTCAATTCATTCCAATAGTTCTTTTAAAGGTTTCTCACAAACATTATTATGGTACAAATATAAAAAGTAATATCCATTTTTGATAAAATCATGGAATACATAAAAAAAATTTGGCCGGATATTTTCTCATCATTCCATGGATATTTCATTTCATAGGAATTATTATGTCATATATTGACATGGTTTATCAACCTCAAATTCTTATAAATAATAATAATTGTCATAAATATAAAATTGGAATTAAATAATTTAATACTTAACTAGTTTAAAATAAACCAAATTATCATAAATATTTTTGTTGAAATCATTTTGATGTGTAAAGGAATCAGACTATTTATATAATTTCTCTAAATACTGTTTATGTCCATACCAACGTTTTTATAAAAGTAAAACTTATCCAGTATTAAAATCTATTGAAAAATCATTTGGAGGATTTATATATATATATTATAATCTAAATTTCCATAAAAAAAATCAGTCTTCATATGTAATTATTTTATGTGAATTTCATTAATGGAAAAGAAACGCAGGAAGTAATATAATAAATAATTTTTTTATAAATAGAGGGAATATTTTTTATAGAAAATTACATTACACCAAATGAATCATTTAGCTAAAATTCAGGTTTCGTATTTAATTTTCATATCCCTGTAATTATCTTCCTCTAACATAAAAAATACAGTTTCAACATATAACCCTTTAATTTTTAGGATTAGTTACAACTTTCAATGTTTGGTTTTTATAAACGGATTCAATTTCATCTTTATTAAAAGAAAATCATAGCTCATATTCAGTGGATTTCATGGTTGAAGTTCTATATTGCATCAATTTATATATCCAAATAATTTTTTATCACATATGAAACCACATCGAATTTAAGGGACCTAGAAGGGGGAGAATGTTCCTCCTAACCCTATCTCACATTAACTAATAGTCTCTAAGGTCATTATCTCCCTATACCACTAACTTGGGGTGAATATAAGATTCATTTTAATTGAATGGGGAGGACCAATGGGGGAAATATATTCTCTGAACTGCTTCACAGGTTATAAGAGAACCTTAATGACCATAGGTTTTGGCATTCCAAAATCATTAAACTCCACAGACATGGTATAAGAACATCAACCTCTTAGAAGGCAACATCATGAATTAAAATTCTCTTCTAAAATCCAAAGTATAACCAAAATCCTTAACCATTAAAAGTATATGGATAACTGTAACACCACATGGTTTTGAAAATAAATTCATTTTAAAATCTAGCCATTATACAAAACTTTTCCTCTACTATGTTTTGAACATTGAAAAACGGTCATCTAGAGTTGTGATTAGTAAGTTATTTCGAGTCTAATTGAACTAACTTGATTTTTTGGTGAATAGTAACATAACCTTTTGAATAGTAATATGAATAGTTATATGACCCTTATGAATAGTAAATAGTAATATTATTTTATTTTTATAAGGTAATAAGTTAATGAGATGTTAATTAATTTTTCAATGTGATATAATACTAATTATTACATTATAATTGTTATTTTTTGAAATAACTATGATTTTATTTAAGAAATAAAATAAAAATATTTTTATATTTTTTTTTGAAAATTAGAGTTCAATTTTGAATTCTACTAGTCTAAAAATTGTTGGGGTGAATTTTTTTGATTTTTTGGAAATTTATGAATTTTTGATGGATAGTGAAATACGGTAAAATACTGTATATTCAAATTATTAGTTAAATACATTATTTATGACATCATAAGTGATTTAAGGACAATTTTTTCGAACAATAATGAACTTATTACTATTAGGGGTCACATGAAACAACACTGTGGGTTTTCTTGATTGAAAAATTAAAATAATGATTAAAATATTCAAAATTTACACCTCTCATCCACTACACCCCCCCCCCCCCCGCCGCGTCATTCCCTACTCTCTTCACTCCATGAAGCCTTGAAGCTCCTCAAAGATCTTCCCAATTACACTTCCCTAGTCACATCTCACGTCCAAGAAGCTCCTGGTCTTTCCAAAAGAGAAAAAACCCTTCCCTTAAGGAGGTTATCAAGGAGGTTATTTCAAGAGGTAAAGCCCAATTCTTTTTCATTTAGTTTCATTTCAATTTATCTTATTTTGTTATCCTATTCACTCCTCCTCTATCCCAATTACCATGATAATTCCAGTATCATATATATAATGTAATTATATCATGTTAATGGATGAACTATCATCAATATTCTTACTCCCTCTGTTTTATTTTTATAAATGAAATCCACATCCATGAGGTTCCAATTTTTTACCTTCATGGACAACAATGTTTCGTTATTCAATTTATCTTTAATTACTTTTCATGAACCATTTTTATGGTTTAAAAATAATATAATATATGTATTCTATCCAAATTAATATTCATGAACTAGTATATGTACATATTATTAATTTTTATGACAAAAATAGTTCTTAATGTTCCAAATACCGCCAAATAATTGAAGTGGTAGTCATCTAACAATTAACCCTCATTCCATGTAACCAAATGATAAAATGACCATTAACACTTTTGTATGTTAATAAATAACATTTCATTTCAATTATAGAGATTTAAATCCATTCCATATGAAATTAGGTACATAAAAACAACTGAACTGATTATGAAATTAAAGAAAACGAACACTCTGGAATGATGAAATTCTTTATAATAACATATCAATAAGATAATAAATGAACTAAAATGAGTTATTATAAACTAAATAAATGTCTAATATGTTATTAAATAATATATTAATAATTATAATTTCATATTCCATCACCTTATGTTCAGGATCAGAACACATTGAGACATAAGGTAAGGATTTTCTAACCTGAACCTCCATTTTCATTCGGGTAACTTTTATCGTCTAATATACTAAATGAAATTATTGTATATTATTATGTAATCCTCATAAAATATGTTTTATTATTCTATATATGTTTACCTACTATAACCGTTCCTTATTTTCTGGATAGTTACACGTCTTAAAAGGATCTTTCAAAATTATTTTGGAAATACAAGCCCGTTCCAAGGGAGTTACTCAAATTCTTACCTATTTTCAAGGGAATTCTATAATCTATTTTTGGAAACCATAATCTTTACAAAACCACACATTTTGTTATGAAAATATTTTTTTACTTCACATATGGTTTTGTAAAAATAGTTTTCCAAAATAACTCTTCTTTTCAAAGTAAAAGTGATATTTTTCTCAAGAATTACTCGAAGATTTTATAATTGTATCTTTATCTATTTGAACACTCTAATTGATTATTATGTATTATTGGGATTGATATTTAATGGTATCATCTACCATAATTAATTTATTTGTTTATGATTATTTTGGATATGGATGTGCTATCTTAAAAACATTCATTAGTTTACCCCGAATGGTGAGTCAGTATGCTATATATTCGGGGAATGTTATTTACATTTCATATATTACTTTCAATATGAATGTATATGTTGTTTTATATTTATAACTATTCATATGAAAAATTCCTTGGACATATAAAGTGTTGGTTTGGTCCCATTATAGCCCCTCGGTGTATCGGTAGGTCTCAGAAACTAACTACGGTCTTGGCATAAGGCCTGGACAAAATGATTATTTATGGTCTTAGGACGAGGCCTTGATGGTATGTTTATTTTGTCCCACATTTTATATTATCTCATTGTGAAAATATAAATGATGATTCATGTTTTTATTCAACATGTATAATACACATGGTTGTGTTATATTATTGAAATATTTATTCAACTCATATTCATTCCATATTATGTTCAAGTTTATTTTTTAAAAGGTATGTGTTTTTTATTATTCACCATGTCTAATGTTTATTTTATCATCTACTATATTTATTATTTTAAATTATCATTTGAGATCACCCCTTTCATATCTTTCATATTCTCAGGGCATGATGATGTTTATTATGAATGACATGCTGAAATAACCTTGTAGTTATGGATGTTATCTAAGGAGTTTCTATGTTGTATTTCTTTTCATGTTGTAATGTTGAAATTATGTATGAATCTTTTTTACAGCAATACTAAGCCAATAATTCCTTCAGGATTGAAATTATTTTTTTATATGCCAATATAACCAATTAAGGCACCGAATACAGGAACTAGGTTCAGGTCCTTACATTTGGTATCAAAGGATGTTTATTATAAAACATGGAAACTAGATTAGAAAATTTATATTAGGAAACAAATACCTTTGGTAGTATTTGAGTATATATATTCAAGAACATCATGGTATTTTCATAAGTAATATATTATGTAAATCTTTCTAGAAAAGAAATCCATGTCTGGATATAAACAGGTAGAGGTGGATTTGGAACAGATGTACCAAAGATAGAAAAATACAACAAGGAGTTTTGCGTTTGACCCATTGTATCCTGGTACACGACAATGAGCATTGCTGCACTCTTGGTGTTGAAACTCCAGGGGGATATGCTTAGGAAAATTCACATTTTCATTATAAGCCATTATGATGGATTTAAATGTAAATATTTCTTCAAAGATATCATGTTTATGATTAAGAGATTAAATATGCGTAGAATTTCGATTTATGCTAAGTATTTTTCTACATTGAGATTATACATTATGATTCAAGCCCTAATCTAATGTATGTCATTATTGATAAATGGTTCCTAGTGAAAGGAATTGAATCCACACGAATGAGTGTGTCCCCTATAGGTAATAACCTCCAAAGTAAGATGATGATGTAGGATCTGTTGATGTGACTAGTGCTGATAAACTTTTATCTACAGTGGGAAAACTTACTCAGGTTATGAATAATAACCTTACCCGTATAGAGCATATAGATTCACCACGTCGATGAGCTATGTTAGATTTATTTATGAAACAACATCCTTCATCATTCATTGGGACTACTAACCCATTTGTAGTAGAGAAGTAGATATGTTCACTAGAGAAGTTAATTCCCTCTTTGGGATGTAACAAAAGAGATAAGGTTTTCATGGGAGTGTATCGTCTATTGGGAGATTTAGATTAGTGGTGGTCATTAATCCAAAACACTAAGGAGGCAGATTAAATATAAGATATGGAATAAAGGTATTTTAATTAAATACTCTTCGAACAATATATCCCTTGTGAATACTGAGCAAATATGGGGAGGAAATTATTGAATCTGAGGTAGAAGGAGGAAATTTTACCATGTATGAGGCCAAAATTATTGGGCTCAGAAGGAATTCTTCAGAATACATATGTAATCCATGAATCAAAATTGATCAATTCCTTAATGGTTTAAAACCGTTCTTCTAAAGGGTTTTACTCTCCCAATGTTTCTCATCATATGAAGATATAGTCTCAAGTACAATCAAGACAGAATAAGAATTTTATATGTCTTGTTGCTTTAATGGGATACAATAAAACAAGAGTGATGGTGAAAACTCTAGAAAAAGATACAAGGAAATGGGGAATAAGGGAAGAGTTGAATTTTTATCCTGTAGTAATTGTGGGAAGAAACACCCAGGAACTTTACTGAAAGGAATGGGAGTTAGTTACAAGTATGGAGAAAAAGGCCACCAATATCGTCATTGTATGGGGAAGAAAGAAGATACCATTGTTCAATGCTACAATTTAAGGGAAATGGGACATTATGCACACGAATGTCCTTAGGGTTAGGGAAATTCTCCCCAAAGAAGGCCACCGAATCCAGGACAAGCTTATGCGGTCACAACTGCAATGGTTGAAGTTCCTAACGAAGTGGTGGCATGTACATTAATCATTTCAACAAATTTTGCCAATGATTTATTTTATTCTGGATCGTCTGATTCATTTATGTCTTCCCAGTTTTCTAAGAAAATTCAATAAGTCTTCATTTAATAAAGGAGTTATCAAATAAAACTCATATTGGATGTATCATTGAAACAAATGTGTGTCAATTAGTCTCCCTCATGACACATAAATGTGCTCTGGTTTTTTACCTTGTCATCATAACAGTGACATAATTTGATATAATTCTTTGAATGAATTGGATGTCAAATAATGATGCGAATATCTACTAAAATAAGATGGAAGTTTCAATTTTTGAGAATGGAGTGGAATCCCTTATCATTAGAAAAAAAACATCACCATATGATTCTCATCTAGATCCACTCCCAATAGCTCTATTGAATTGAATTATTTTGGAGGAAGGGAATGAAATAAATATGGGTGAGGAGAATAATGTACATATAGAGGACATACATATTGTGCAAGAATATGTTGACGTTTTTCTAGAGGATTTACCTAGACTTCCACTAGAGCGGGAAATTGAGTTTTCCATCAACCTAATTCTTGGTAGAAGGACCCTATCAAAGACCCCAAATAGAATGGAAACTATGGATTTAGTAGTACTAATGAAAAAACTAGATGAATTGGGTGATAAAGGATTTATTATCCCTAGATTTTCTCCTTGTGGTGCCCCTATTCTTTTTGTTAAGAATACAGATTAATATATAATGTTTTTCATTGAATATAGGGTGATCAGTGCTATAACAATAAAGAAAAAGTATCCCCTACCTCACATTGTTGATTTATTCAATCAAATTCATGGGGCCCAATATTTTTCAAAGATTGATCTTCAATCTGGATTTCATCAATTTCTTGTGAGAAAAGAATTCATTCCAAAAATTTCATTCTGAACTAGTTACGGGCATTACGAGATTACAGTAATGCCTTTTTGACTAACTAATGCACAATATGTTTTTAGGGATCTAATAAATAGGGTTTTCAAGAAATGTCATGATGACATTGTGGTGGTGTTTATTTATTATATCTTGGTATACTCTAAATGCTATGAAGATCATGAAAATAACTTGTGCACTATTACCATGACTCTGAGAAGAAATGAATTATATGGGATGTTTATGAAGTGTGATTTTTGGCTCTAATATTTTTCAATTTTTGTCCACATTGTCTCTAAGGAAGGAATATCTGTTGATCCTATGAAGATATAGGTTGTGCATGAATGGACTACTCCATCAAACATAACTCAGGTACATAGTTTTATTGGTTTAGCAGGTTATTATCGGAATTTAATTTAGAACTTCACCCATTTAGCCAACCCAATGATCAAGAACACATGAAATGAGGTTATGCTCTTATGGAAAAAGTAATGTGAAGAATGTTTTGATTAAATAAATATGAGGTTAGTGAATTCTCTGATCCAAACCCTACCATTATGGAATGACATGTTTGTTATCTATAGTGATGCATCAAAGAAAGGACTTGGTTGTGTCCTTATGTATAATGGTCGTGTGATTGAAAATGCATGTAGGTAGTTAAAAATTCATGGACAAAACTATAAAAATAATGATCTTGAGTTAGTAGCAGTAATCCTAGCTCATATAATTTGGAGACATTACCTCTATGGAAAACAAATGTGAGATATATACAGATCATAAGAGTTTGAAATATATAATCTCACAGAAAGAACTCAACGTGAGACAAATGAGGTGGATTGATCTAATCAAAAATTATGATTTCACAATACACTACCACTCTAGGAAGGAAAATAAGCTAGAAGATTCTCTGAGTAGAAAAGACCCAGGAATTATGAACAAGATGAGAGTTGAAAGAGATCCTAGGTTAATGGATCTTGTAAAGTAGGGTTTGGGAATTATCAAGGAAGGTAACACATCACCACTTTTTCAAATTGCTTCCAAACATTATTTACTAGAAAGTATAAAATACTCTTAGGCAGATGAGGGGGAGTTTTAGAAGAAAATCAAAGCTATAAATGATGGGAAGTTGACAGACTTCATATATGAAGGTGGCATTTTGAAATTTGGAAAGAGGCTTTCCGTTCCTACTATTCCGGAGCTGAAAAAGGAACTATTGGATGATTCATGTAGATATAATTTCATAATACACCCTGGTAGCACTAATATGTATAGACATATAAAGGTACATTATTGGTAGGAAAATATGGAGAGGGATATTTTTGATTATGAGTTGAGTTGTTTGGTTTCTCAATAGGTAAAGGCTGGATGGAATCATCATGGAGTATCCATGAAACCCCTTTATAAACATATGTTGAAATGGGATGATATTAAGATAGACTATGTCATGGGTCTACCAAATACTACCAGAAAGAATGATGTGATATAAGTTATTGTAGATTGTCTTAAAAAATTAGAACATTTTCTTACTATGAGAGAAGATTGACCACTTGAAGATTTTCAAAAACTATATATTAATGAAGTTATAAAACTTCATGGTGTACCCTTATCAATTGTTTCTGATTGTGATCCCTATTCTACATCACAGTTCGGGAAAAGTCTCTAGACGGCCATAGGTACTGATCTTTTTTTGAGCACTGCCTACCACTGACAAACTAATAGACAATTAGAATGGACTATTGAAACATTGGAAGGCATGTTGAGGTATTGTTTATGTGATTTTTAATGTATGTGGTATCATTACTTACTTGTCATATAATTTTCCTACAATATTAGCTTCCATTAAAGTATTCATATGGAACACTATGAAGCATTATATCTAAAGTGATGTCATACACCAACATGTTGTGATGATATTGGTGATAGAAATATCATAGGCCCAGAAATTGTTGATGAAACAATGGAAAATGTGATGATTATCCAAAAAAAATATCGAAACTTCTCTATATAGGCAAAAACACTATGGTGATAACCTAAGGAAGGATTTGGAATTTCAATAAGGATATCACATTTTCTAAATGGTATCCCAATAGAACGGTATTATATGATTCAGAAAAAATGGAAAATTAAGTCCCACATACATAGGAACTTTTGAAATTTTAGATCAAATTGGAACGGTGGCTTACCGTTGGGCAATACCGCCAAGTATCTACAAAAATTACAATGTGTTCCTCGTATTAGTGATAAGAAAATACATGCCTAACCCAACGCATGTACTTTCCTATGAAAAAATAAAACTTGAGCCCGATATGTCTTATTTTAAAGAACCTATCAATATTCTTGATACCAAAGAACAATTATTGAGAAATCAGATGAATCGTTTGGTTATGGTTCTTTGGAGGAACCATGATATGGAGGAAGCAACATGGGAGCCTGAGGAGATTATGTTGAAGGCATACCCAAATTGTTTTAGGTAACATTTTTGTGAATCTAAAAGGAAAAATTTATTAAGGAGGGGAGAATGAAAAACCCCAATGTTTTGAAAATAAATTCATTATATAATCTATAAATTAAACAAAAATTTGCCTCTACTTTGTTTTGAACATTGAACAACGATCATCTAGTGTTGTGATCAGTAAGTCATTTAGAGTATGATAGAACACACATTATTTTTTTGTTAATAGTAACATTCCCTAATGAATACTAATATGAATAGAAATATGACCCTTATGAATAGTAATAATGATACGATTTTATTTTCTTATTTTAATAATACAATGATATTTTAATTAATTTTTAAATATGATATAATACTAATTATACCTTTAAAATTGTTATTTTTATAATTAAATATGATTTTATTTAAAAATTAAATCAATATTATTTAAAAAATTAGTTTTGAAAAAAGGAGTTCATTTTTGAATTGTAATCATCGAAAAATTGTAGGGGTGAATTTTTGGGATTTTTCAGAAATTCATGAATTTTTAATGAATAGTAAAATACTGTAAAATACTGTATATTAAAATTATCAGTTAATTACACTATTTATGACATCATAAGTGATGTAATGCCACTTGGTTCGAACTCACATGCACTTATTACTATTAGGGGTCACATGAAATAACATTATTGGTTGTCAGGATGGAAATAATAAAATAATGAATAAAATATTTAAAATTTACACCTCTCCTCCAATATAAAACCCCCCCTCACTCCCTCTTCTGTTCAATCCTCTAATCCTTGATGCTCCAAAATTATCATCCCAATTTCCCTTCCCTATTCATTACTCATTTCCAAGAAGTTTCATCTCTTTCCAATAGACCAAAACCCTTTCCCTTAAGGAGGTTCTCAAGGTGTTTATTACAAGAGGTAAAGCACCGTTCTTTTTCATTTAGTTTCATTTCAATTTATCTTTTTAGTTATTCTCTCCTCACCTCATCTATAAAAACGACCAAGATAACACTACTTTCAATTATATACTGGAATTATATATTGTTAATGTAATAACCATCATCAATATTCTTACTCCCTCTTTTTTATTTTTGTAAACAAAATCAACGTCCATGAGGTTCTAATTTATAACCTTCATGGACGACGATGTTCTATTCTTAAATTTCTCTTTAATTACATGAAATGAAACAGTTTTTATGTTTCATCCATCCTATAAAATATTTATTATATCCAAAATAATATTCAGGATCCAGTATATATACATATTATTAATTTTTATGACAAAACTAGTTCATAATATTCCAAATAACGCCAAATAATCGAAGTGGTCGTCATCTAATGATTCATCCTCATTCCATGTATCCAAATTATATAAATTACCATTAACACTTCTGGATGTTTATAAATAATATTTAATTTATATTTTGGACATTTACATCCATTCCGCATGAACTCCATTACTTAAGAACAAGTGAACCGATTATGTAAATAAAGAAAATGACTGCTCTAGAATGGAAAAATTCTATATAATAACTTATCAATAAGGGCATAAATGAACTAAACCTAATTATGAGAAAATAAATACATGTCTAATATGTTATTAAATAAGTTATTAATAAGTATAATTTCATATTCCATGACCTTACGATCAAGAGCAGAACACATTCAGACTTAAGGTAAGGGTTTTCTCACCCGGACCTCAATTTTTATTCGGGTTACTTATATTGTCTAATCACCTCAATGATATTGTTGTCTATTATTATTTAATCCTAATAAAATATTATTTATTGTTCTATAAATGTTTACCAACCATAAAAATTCCTTACTTTTTGGATAGTTACACATTTTAAAAGGAATATTTAAAATTATTTCTGAAATATAAGCTCGTTTAATGGGAGTTTCTCAAATTCTTACCTATTTCCAAGGGATTTACATAATATGTTTTTGGAGACCATAATATTTAAAAAATAACTCATTTTAATATACATATACTACATTAAATCAATCCTATTTTTATAAAAAAAAATTCCAAAATAACACTTCTTTTCAAAGTAAACGGTGTATTTATCTCAAGAATTGATCGAAGATTTTATAAGAGTATCTTTGTCTTTTTCAACAATCTTGTTGATTATTATATATTATTGGGATTAGTATTTCATGTAATCATCTACCATAAATAATTTAATGGTTTATTATTATTTTTTATATGGATGTTCTATCTTAAAACCATTCATCAGTTTACTCTGAATGGTTGGTGTTTATACTTAATGTTCGGGGAAAATTATTTACATTTATTATATTTGTTTGTATATTAATGTAAACATTGTTTGTATTTATCCCCATTAATACGAGGAATGCATTGGAAATATAAATTTTCATGTGGGGTCTTCTATATCCCCTTGATGAATCGGTTGGTCTCATGAGACAATCTACGATCTTTGAACAAGGCCTTGATAAAATGATTATTTGTGGTCTTCACATGCTTCCTTGATGGTATGGTTATGTTGTCCTTAATTATGCATTCTATAAATATGAAAATAGAATTTATGGTTAATTTGGTTATTCTAATAGTATAATACACAATTTTATGTTATATTGTGTAAATATTTACTCAGCTCATATTATTTCCATATTATGTTTAAGTTTATTTTCTAAAGGAACAAGTTTTCAATTATTCACCTTGTCTAATATTTGTGTTATCTTATGCTATATTTCTTATATTTACTAATCATTGAATATCACCCCTTTATTATGTTTCATTTTCTTAGGACATTAAAATTTTTATTATTAATGGAATTATAAAATAACATAGGAGTTATGGATATTTTATAAGGAGTTTCTATGTTGTATTTATTTTCAAGTTGTAATATTGAACAAGGGTATGAATCTTATTTCCAATAATACGAAACCACTCAGTACTTTATGATGAAATTTCCTTGTTTATATTCCAATGTAACCAATTAAGGCACCATCTCCAAGCAACTAGGTTCAGGTCCTTACAATAACCCACAAAGACACACTTCAATACCCTAGGATCCATCTTTTCAATTCTTCTGTTAGAAGAGTAGATACAAAAAAGGCTATAACTTATCTAAAACATAGGGGAACCAGTTCAAATTTTCTCAGTTGTTTAAAATATAGTAGTATTATAAAGTTAACGACTGATAAATTATACTATATTAGTTGTATCTTATATCTATAAGGATTGAGACAAACCCATGTGTGACAGCATGCTTCTCACTATCAGTTGAATGGTTCTTTTCATTCTATTTTATAAACAATTTCATTGTTGGGTATCCAAAACATTCTGATGTCCCATGACACACTAATAGTGAAAAATGTAAATAAAGTCATTTTACAATTATTATAAACCTTATGAGTCTTAAGGGATTTTTACTTCTTTCATATCTGGTTTTCGATTCTATATTTCATGATCATGAGTATTTCAGACTTATGTTTAAGTATGTGTATCCAAAAATTTTGTGATTAATCATTCATAAAGGTCACAAAGTAATGTCCTCCTCTATAGGAATAAATCCTAGAAGGCCCCCATTTGTCCGAAATGGACATATTCAAGTGTGATTTATCATTATACACCGACCTATTAAAACTGACATATATCAAATTTCCAAATACATAATCTTCATAGAATGTAATATTACATGGTTTTATTCCACTAAAAAACCATTATTTTATAAGTTCATCAATTCCCTTGGAACTTACATGGACAACTAATCAATGTTATAGCATAGTGTTATCAAGCACCAGTGCATGGGTGGAAATAAATTGCTTGAATTGCATTATGCCATCTAAAACATAAAACCCTTTCACAAGTATTCCTTTTATAATGATGAGGTATCCCTTGGAAATTGAAATACTTATAGAATCTTACCTAAATATATAGCCTTTCCAGTAAATCACTTTTAGGGAAATGAGTTTTTTCTTTAATTCGACATCCTACCTAACCACTTCTAGATTTCTCAACAAATCATCATGAATATCTAGAGAAAAAAACCTATATGAATGATATTAAAAATCCTATTATTCCCAAGATACACCTCACCTATCAAAAATTCCCTTAGATCATATATGTTTTCTCTATTTGGACACATATAGATTGAGTATCTTGATCAAGGATCCACTATTTAGACATGGTACTCATACACACATTCTAGACATCACCATTATAATTTTTTTATTCTCCACCAACAATGAATGTTCACTAATTCCCTTAGAATTGTTCCTTTTGGGATAATTTATTTTGATATTTAAATGTTTTTCTTTATAAAAACGTCATTTCTCTACCCTTATTTTTAGATGAACTCATTGACTTATTATTATCCCTCCAATTACAACCTAAATTCCCATTGATACCTCATAGATTAAGCCCCTATGTTTATTTCTTAACAAACCCGCATTTTTTTAATCTATTTTAATATTAAGTTGTATTTGACCTCTTCTACTGTTAGTGTATACATACTATACATAATAAAATCTTTAAAATAATTAGATAAATCATATAAGGATATTAATAGGATGATCTCCAGGTTGTTATCATTAATCTTGAAATCTATATTAGAAAAATAAACCATCATATTTTAAAAATAATTAATATAGGTTTTTAATACTTTTTTAGGATGAATTCTGAAATTATACAACCACATTTTCTTATGGAATATTTTTTCTTAAATAGGGCCTCAAGATTACAGTATATTTGTTTATAAATAGACTAATAAGTGACATCCCCAAGAAATATATCACATAAGGATGGTAACATGAGACTATTGGATTTCATAAGGACATCAGTGGTCAAATTTATCTTAGTAATAGTGGATTATCTATTGTTGGTTATGGTGGTTACTTTCTTCTTTGGACCACATAGAGTGTCAAGAAGCTTTTTGTGGTTCATAAGTTCATTAATTTTAATACTATAAATATTATAATCATTTTCCACATCAAACATAAATATTTCAAACATTATATAACCAATAATTTTAAATCATATGGATTTAATACCAATTTTTAGGGTTTGTGTTGTCGTTGTAGTCCCTATGCAATGGCCAAGATCCATTGATTTATGTGGTCCCACAAAATTTTGTTTAGATAAGTATTTTAAATATATAAAATTCGAAAATGATGAGTAATATTAATATTAATGTGATTCAGACATTAAATTAGAAAAATAATGGAATGAAAACCTATAATGTAAAATGGTATACATTGGACCTACATGAACAGTGAGAACACCAACTTCTAGATCATTATAAAAAAAGAAATTAAAAGAAGACACAGAGTCTTGAAAGTAGTAAGGACCAGAAAATCGATCTAATGAAACTAGACTAACTAAAATAAGTAGTTTTACTCTAAAATTTCATGTGGAGATAGCCTCCCAAATTATAGGATGGATGCATGCTATGCATAATGGAAATAAAAGGATACATCAAAACTAGAAAAAAAAAAGAAACTAAAGAAAATGTATGAAATGGTATATGAATACACCAAGATCTGGAAATTGATATACAAATGATTTTCAACTTCTAAAACCTTCATGGGTTAAGTATAT
This sequence comes from Viscum album, assembly GCA_963277665.1. NCBI lineage: Eukaryota > Viridiplantae > Streptophyta > Magnoliopsida > Santalales > Viscaceae > Viscum > Viscum album. Next base: position 2,041,501,323 of record OY728126.1, on the reverse strand, counting down.
CACTCCAAAGGATCGATCATATTCACCAATTTTCACTAAAATGACACATATAGAACTAACGACATGAACAAAAATAAAATCCTTCAATAGAAAACCTGGCCTTAGATCAAAACTATATTCTAGTAGCTCTATCTCTCTCTATTGAAAAGAAAAAAATATATAGGTTTTCCATCTCATGAATGGAGAAATGAACGAATGTATAAAATTGAGGATACGAAGGTTTCATCCCACCAGGAGAAGCGATGGAAAATTGGAAATGAAGCAGGATGATCAAAACATGGATGGCATAGATGAATCATTCTATTCATAATCATAATTACATAATAGAACATATATAAACATCGAAACCCCCACTAGTTATTCCAATTATATTCAAATAGAGATGCATTTGAATGATAGAGAGGACTCAACATGGGAATATGAGATATGCGTGTTCAAAAGAAACAAGGACACCAAAAATACCATCCATAAACACCACAAACATGTATGGAAACAAAAACAAATATATTACTTGATAAAAATATAATCTCTCCAATATTGCATACAATGAATATTGTCTATAACCATAAAAAAATTCAAAAAATTCAATTAAAAAAATCAATTGAAAAACAAAATAGTAGACATCACATAAGAAAATTCCCAAAGGATATAGACTACTATTGGCTTGAGTATTCTTCATATCACCATTGAGGTGTAGATAGCTGCTTTGATTAAAAAAATTAAACACACTATGACTTTTACTAAACTATCTGACCAAGGATTCTATAAGGATAGTGAATTTTTATTCATGTCACCAAAATTTCACTCATTGAATGTTCATAGTCGTATAGTTCCCTTCATCATTATTAGAATAGCAGTGATAGGAATAGTATGAGGGTCATACTACCAAAACATCACTTAAATTTCTATGGATGATTTTTAGACTGGTATTTGGGTGTAGTGAATAGTGTACTAGCTTAGTCAATTAAGTAAATGGAAGAAATAGTTGAATGGAGAAGTTAGCGGAGGGATTACCAAAAATTTCGGATGACAGTTGAACATATTTTACTTGAAATGAACCTCTGTTTGACGATGTTGGATAAGATGTTGAGTTTTATTATATTGTTTTACTAAAAATTTAATATTGGATTACTAAGCTACAATGTTTGTAAATGTTGTACTTTTGGTAATACAAATAGTTTGTATTGGTTCCCATAGACATAAGACAAAATCATAAACCATGTAAAACTTGTATATCCATTTACTTTTCCTAATGTTTTTATTTTATGTTATAGTGTGAGTTTGTTTTGTTTGTGAAGGAACAGTTTGGGTATGGGAATATTTTATAATTTCAATACATCAAGATGGAATGGATGAATCAATAGTCGGTTATATACAATTCCTGGGTACTAGTGGATATGAATTTTCATCAAACTTATAGTTTAACCATATTGTGTTTTTATTGGTTTTTTAATTCCCCATCTTCAAAATGTGTGGTATAAAATGGTACTTAGATTTGATAGACATGTAACTCAAGTAACATTATCACTTTCCTTAGAGTAAAATTAATTTCAATTGGCTACATTTTCATCAAAAGATATAAAAATGATTGAAGTAAATTTTTAGATCAACTAGTACAATGGAATCTACTTTTGTTTCTAAAAGAGGTAGATGGAGGACTATCTCATCTATAAGGATCACAAACTTCAATCGGGTGAGAATCCCCACAAGATATAGAAAGTTGTATGGAAAATATTTTATAGAAAAGTGAACAATGTAGTGACTGTGATACTGGAAGACAACATGTATTCAATATTTGAGATAAGAATACCACAATTTCCCCTATAATGGACCTATTGGAGATATACAAAAAATGAATATCCTTAAACCTTTTTCCTTGTTGATTCATTCATTATCTTGAGTATATCTGATTTAAGGCTGGTATAAGAACATATTAATGGTTTTAAAATGATGATAATTCAGCTCGAGTGAGTGAAGGTGACTTTTGTAGATGGTGTAAGGGTTAAACTACTGATTTCATATTTTCTAGAATCATGGGATGACATGGTTATTGTGATAATTAATTCATATAGAAAGTCTGAACATGTGTTTTCAGACATATAGAATTTGATTCAAAATATGGATTATAGGGGAAGGGAGTTTTAAGCTCTTTCTGGTAGTGTACTGAATATTAACATGACATAATGACCACCTCATCATAATAATCATTGGAGATCAGATTAGAAATCTAGGGAGAAGAGTTATATAAATTAAAACATTCAAGGGATTAACTATTGGAATTATGGTAATCAAGGAAATAATTATATTAAGTATAGGAACTAAAATGAAGGAACCAAAATAATAGTTACTAAAAGTTCAATATTCATTAACTCAACAAAAGATGTTATCGATCTACTTCTCACTATTCATAATCTGGTGGAGTAATGGGTGGTTGACACTGTTGCATCCTTCTACTCATTGGGTGATCATGGATATATTAAATAATATGTATCTATGAGATTTTGAAAAATTCATATGGAATATGATGAAACTTTGTATGTTGTTTAAAAAGGATATATAAATCTGATGTTACATAATGACTGGACACATTATTGGAAATGTGCAAGACACATTCTAAGTCTTAGGAAGAAACCCATTTTAAATGGGAAATTTTATAATAATGGATTTTCTACTAAATTAAACAATTGAGTCTAGACAGTGACTCAAGGATATATGTTCGGGCCACGATAAGTAAAGAAGATGACACTTTATCAGACAAAAAGTTCAAATGGGAGGAAAATTTTCAGAATGTTAACCATTGAAAATTAAGTGTTTGAGAATTATATACAATGTCACCTCAGTGATAATAACATGAATATTATAGTATTTAAGATAATTCAAATCCTCAATCAAACATATATTGAAATTTGTGGGAAGTTTATTCTTAAAAACACAAAGTTGTTCACATTAAACATGAATAGATAGAAGCATAGAGCCTAAAATCTAAATCTAGTTCACATGGAAGTCTGGGGAGCTTCTTCAATTCAGTCTCATTGAGGAATATGATACTTTTATACATTCATTGATGACTCCATAAGGATGGTATGGGTTTATTATCTTAAAAAGTATCATGATTTTAAAGCCTTTGTATCGGGGAAAGACATTGTGAAGTTGGAAGGTGGTTGGAAATTAATGTTCTTAATATCTAATGATGGTATTGAATACAATGAAAGGAATATATAGTAATTATATCAGAATAAGGGGATCAAGAATTAAAGAACAGTATCCAAAACTCCATAATATAATTGAGATTCATATAGGATGGAACAATAATTTATAGAGATATTTAGATGTATGTGTATTCACTTTGGTATGACTAAGACCATCTAGGCAGAATCAGTTAGCACATAAGTTTATTTGGTAAATTAAATTCTAGACTCTTTATTAGGATATTTTTTACCTAGATAAATTTACTCTGATGAGTAACAATAATATTCACACCACACAATATTTTATTTCTTTTATTATAATCTTATTGATACAAAGGAAAACAGTTATATCATGCGGCAATTTCAAAAAACCTGTTTTCTTATAGTCAATGGAAATGCAGAGTTTAAGTACCAAATGTGGATTGATGATCAATATCATATAATTAGAAGTTGATCTGTGATAATAAATGATAAAATCCTATCGAATGACTGGAATTTTTATGAACCGTATGTTGAGTAAAAGTGGTCAATTTCTGAAATACATGTTTTTCTAGATGAAATCAAAAAAAAATCAAAAATCACAATGATACCAAAATTCAGCCTTACTACATCATAAATTCATCCAATGGAAGATGTGATAGAATTATCATGAACTGTAGAAGTATAAAAAAATATTTAATATCATATAAATCTGTAGCACGAAAAAATAATTTCAATCACCAAAAATTGATATTCTGCTGAAAATAGAAAATTATATAATAAGATCATCTATATTCAGATGACATGTCTAGCGATATGAGGTTAACAAAAATTTCTTACTTATAACAAATAATGGGGAACTTAATTTCATATAGTGGAAGAAACTCTTGGTGACACAAAGTATTGGGAGTCAATTATATATAAATATATGAATTCCTTAAATTTCAATGGAACATCATAGAAAAATTAACTACCAAAAGGGATAGAAGAACTCAAGAACAATGAGTCGTCCATTTGAAAGATTAATCTTATAGAAGCATAAGGTAAAATTAATGATTAGTGGTTAATTGATTCCAACAAAAAAATGGATCAATTTCCAAAAAATAATTTCACTGGTAGTAAATCATTATACAATAAATAATCTACTAATAATTTTTTTCATCTAATGGTTTATGCATAGAGAAGATAATTGTGATGACTATTATTCTCCATGATGAGATAAATGATTATATAAATATGAATAAATTTCAGGGTTTAAATGATCATTGGAAGGTGGGACTTATTTTTAAAATGAATTAAAGTGTACATGGATTTAAATAGTAACCTCAATGGTGGAATTTTATGTTTTGTGATTTGATGACAAAAAAAAGGTTTCATAGAAAGAAACTATGATCATTTTTGTTATCATAAGTTATACAATGATAGTACATATGTTCTAATCTTACTATACGTGGATTCTATGTTTCTGGAGGGTACAAAGATTCAATGTATTCAAGAGTTTAAGATTAGGTTTTCTAGAATATATGAAATGGAGGATCTTGGTAAAACAAATAAAATCTTGGGGATTAGAATACAGAGTGATAATAAATTTGGTACCTTAATGTCTTACAAGAACAAATAAATCTAGATGATTCTTAAAAGGGTTTTAATGAACAAATGTAAATATTATAGAACCTTCTTTATTGGACACTTCATGTTATCCAAGGAATACGTTCCTTTAATGGAATATGATTTCTAGTAAATGAATAAAGTACCATATACACTATCTATTGGAATTTTCATAAATGTCATTATATGTATACTGCTAGATATTGCCTTTGTAGTTGGAATAGTAATTCAATTCATGTATAACCCGAGGAAGGGGAACTTGAATGATATTAAGTGGTTAATATGATACTTTAAGGGATTTATTGACATTGAAGTATTATTTATGGAATAAAAATCTTTACATGGTTTTGTTGATATATATTTTACTGGTTTTTGTGATACTTGGAAAGAAAAATGGGTTTTTTGTTTGCATTTAGAGGAAGAGAAATTAACTGGATTTCAGATCTATAGCCAGTGGTGACATTGCCTGAAACTAAAAATATAGTATTTAGTTGTTATAGAGACTAGAAATGATTTTTATAATTAAAGTTCTTACTGAAGGAGTTGGGTAATAAATCAGTGGGATGAATGTTATTCTTTGATAGTTAGAGTGTTATCCACATTTCAAAGAATCTAGTATTTCATGCAAGAAAGAAAAAAATCGATCGTATGTTCCATTTCATCATGATTATACTATAGGAAATCATGATAGATCTTTAGAATATCATCAATAAGAAACATTGAGTCACCATTTTCGTGAAAGAGTCTGTACCGGATAACCTATGGTAGTATTGTCGCTCGATGGGACTCAGTTGAATGATGGAGAAAACTTGATTAAATGTATAAGAAGGAGTTGGTTTCCCAATGTATTGTAGGATTATTACATGTTTACTTGAATAATTATTTATGTAAAAGATTATTCGGATTGTAAATTGTTATTTGTGTCACTCGAAGATCACTCATCGGATATTCATACTCCAGTACTTCACTTAGACTGTGAAAAAAATGTGAGAGCATAAAACTTTAGAATATTGGTTAGACTTCCATAATTTATATTAACTTATGATGGATGATGTGTACACTAATATTTTGGTGTGGTGAACAACATATGTTTTAGTTCAGTTAGTTCAGTGGAATCATTAGATGAACATACAAGTCAATGGATGGCTAACTACAAATGTTGGATAGTGGTGACAACTATTTTACTGATAATAAACCTCTATATAAAGAGGTGGGACTAGATATTGAGTAGAAATATATTTGATTATATAGATTTTACTATTTTATTAATAATTTAAATTTTTTTTAAATATCATTATTTTGATAATAAAAATATTTTATAGTTTTCTCCCAGTGATGTTGGAAGAAATTCAGAACTTCATAAAATGTTTGTGTCCATTTACTTTTCCTATCATTATTTTTTTGAGTCAGAGTGTGTGTTTAGTATCTATGTGAATTATATGTTAGTTTAAAATTATAATTCCAAATTCAAATACATCAAGATATAAGGGTAGAATAGGTATTTGGATTTATGCATCATTGAACCCTCGATGGATATGATTTTCCAGAGATCTCATGGTCCAACCATCTAGAGTTTGTATCATTTTCCCATGCCCCCATATCCCAATTGATACTTGTGTGATATGATTCTTAGATGATATGATTTTTGGTGATAGTATTAATCTATTACCCTAATATTTTAAAAATTAAATTTTGTTTGATAGTATATAACACACCCAACACTGAGCCTAAATAAACCATGATATACTTTTATTTAAATATGATCATTATAACCCAACCATTAAATAGTTATTTATGAATTTTATTAACTATTTTTTTGATGTATTTATAAATATCATAGTCAATATAAATTTATTTATAAATTATTAGGAAATAATCACTCAATTTTAATGAAGATATTTTATTCTTCAAAAAAATATATGTTTTCTTTAAAAAATATGTTTTCTTCAAAAATGATTTTTATTTATTTATGTGAGAAAATATTATAACTAAAATATGGAACATTTTGGAAAATATATTCGATAAAATGAACTTAATTTTGTAATTTATCATAACAAAATTATCTTTTGGTGAAATATTTGGATTTTCTGAATTGATTTATTTTTAAATTAATATTAAAAAGTGCCAATTTATTCAAATATGATCATTTCTTTTAATTAAATAAAGAAAATTAAATGACTCATTATATTTTATATTTGGTATTAAAGTGGCATATGAACAAATTTATTTATAATAATCTAATTATTTTCATTTAGATTATAAATTTTCATGATTTTGGTATAAGTTCATTTAGTTCTAAAAATTTGTTTTCCTAGAAATTGTTTTCAAGTGCATAACATTTATCAATTTTAATTAATTAAAATAAACCCCATTAAGGGAATATTTAAATGAAATTTAAATATTATATATCTATTTATAATAATTTAAATTCATATATTTCTGATTTCATATAATATCATTAATATAAAATCATTTATTTCTTAAAAAATGCATTCTTTGAAAACCAGTTTTTCATCGCATTTTGATGGTTTAGTTTAATATTAATTTCTTACAATTCTGTGATTTGAATTTGATAAAATTTATTCCATATTTTTATTCCTCATAATTAATATTATGAAATAACTTTAACATGATATTTGGTTATAATGAATAGTAAAATCCCTAAAAATCAATTATCACTTTTACGTTAAAAATGGGGTTTTGTACACTACATTCACTTTTATGAAAATTAATTTTCCACATACATAGGATTTTTATTTGATAAATTTTATTTAAATATTAGAATCATTGGATCCAGATTATCTCATAATTCACATTTTTTAATCATAAAGGACAAATTACCAATGTATAAAAACTTATTATTGTGGTTAAAACTAAAATGGTAAAATTGAATAAACATAAAGTTTGAGGGAATAAAATATTTAAAACATGGTTATTTTAAAATATTATAGGTTTTTTTAACCTTATATTACTCAAAATATATCATTTATAAATTTTGGAGGAACTTAACTTTAGAGTGACTTCTCATGATGGAATAGTTTTGGTTATTTACCAAAATACCAATAATTCAATCTTATAAAAGGAAATATCCCCTACTCATTTATTCAATATTAAAATTAATTTTTGTTAGCCTATGATATATAAATTTTTAGTTCAAAATAATTAAAAGATACAAAAGGGGGTGAATTTTGTATCTTCTATAATCTTGATAGATTCTCACTTTCAACTTCCCTTGAGTTTTATGAAGATGTGCAATGTTATCATTTATAAATTATTGGAATAGAGGATAAGTAGTAATGAAGAGCATAAAAATATTTAATGTGGTTCAAGGAACAAAGGTCCTCAGTCCACTCCACCAACACTCTCTTTGTGAGCTTGGATATTTTCACTATACAAGGACCTCTTATTAAAATACCTTCGTAACTAAGTGTGGTCAGTTGAAACCATTACAACAAAGATAAATAGATGTCTTCTGGTTAATTTTATTGGGGAACAATTTCTATACATATTAGCTAAAAATCTAACACTTATCTGTGATTGAGTGCAAGTAGTCGAAACTCTAATAAATCAAATGAGTTTGAATTTTTTATTATATTGGTTGAGCTGTATAGTCGCAAAATAAACCGCTAGAATATAGATCTTCTTCATCAAGTATAAATGACTTCAAGTATTAGTTGTTCTAAATAAATCTTGGTTGTATGTCACCTTCAATAGAAACAAAAAAAATGAACAGTATTAGTTTTAGTAGTACGAGATCGAAATATGTATATTCAATATAAAGCCTCTTTAGTAAATACAATTGTCATTTGTTCATTTTCATTGATTCATATTCAAAAGATTTATATAGAAATATATTTTTTTATCTTTCATGAATTGAATACTCTTTAAGGGAAAATATTCTAACCATATATATAGAACACATATCTTTCTTTCGGGTGAGCAGATCCAAGAATACTTCCTAATAGATCGTAGTTTTTAAATTTGAATCGTAAGAGATTCAAAAATTCATCTAAAAAATAGGAATTATTTACAATTTTTAATAGATTCTTTAAAAAAAATAATGAACTTTTTATACTTGTTTTTTAATATAAATAATAAATTATTTGAAATTGATTAAAACACATTCAATGTTTCACATAAGTGTCAATGAATGTTGTATTTATAGTATATCAAAAAATAATACATGTGTTCTAGCAGTTGAAATGAACAAAAATATAAATAATAAAGAGTTAAATAAATATAATAATTTTCATTAATAATATGATAAATGAATAAAATATTTGATTTAGTTTTGAAAGGGTTTTAAAAAGAAGGGTTGGTTGAATTTGAAAGGATTGGTTCAGTAGAGGTGTCATAAACTGGGGAAGCATGAATAGTTTTAAGAACATTCTTAAACTAATTCGTCCTTCCTTGTAATCTTTCAGAAATATTCCCATCCAACTCTCTGATCAAAATTCAATATTCATGTATAATATTTAAAAATTCTATCAAATTGAAATGCATAAAATAATGAAAATTTTTCTCTACCAGCTGGAACTGTGTAAGATAATAACTCAAATTATTGAGAATCATTCTAATTTCTTGTTCACTGGGGGATAAATTTTCAATAATATCTTGTTGATTGTTTAAATGAACATTCAAAGGTGAACTATTTCACTAAATAGTATAAACTATTTTATTCAAATCATCTATCACTAATGTAATCACTTGAAATCTTCTAACTAAAACTATAGAAATTGAAGGTGGAGAAGTAGAATATCTGGATTATCTAACACCTTATTTTATGGATTCAAACTGACTTCCAAGATATTATTTTAAGTCCCGAATGTTTATCTTCAAAAAATATATTTTTTTCATTTTTTCAAACTGATCAAACATCCCCCTCTAAAATCCACAAAAATATTTTCTGGAAATTAAATTTTCTCAGGGATTATGTAAATAAGTCTGAACTGTTTCAAAATACTCTCTAGTAATAGTTGAATTTCTTAAATCTTCCAAATGTTTTCTTATAGATTCCATTTCTTATTAAATATTGCAATTCTACTCCTTTATTTTGTTAAACATGATTACCAGATCGTCAATATGATTTTTAGTGGAATAAATATGCTTTATTCAAGATTTTTTGATTGAGGAGCATTTTCGAGTATAAATATAAAACATTTTTATAGTGTTATCAATAAAAAATAGAAATATAATCAACAAATTTTGTTCTATATCTTGGTAGGGAAGCTGTTATGTTCATAGATTGTGAAACTGGAGAGATAATCTAGTATTCAACAAATTCAGTTGTTTCAGCCACTATGCTTTGAACTTGATCACCCCTTGATTAGTTTTAAAGACTTGATCTATTTCAGGTGAACATTTCTTAATTTGTGTTTGACTTTGAAATTGTTGTTCTTTAGGATAAAATGTTACTCCTAAAAACAGTGGAGTCTCTTCCCCATGATCAATAGTGTCAACTTCTGGTTTCTCATGTGAATATTATTCTATGATTCATGGTCATGAGACAATAGGTTCATTGATTACATCAATAGTTCCTTCCTCATCTTGATAAAAATTATAAAATTTTAGTTTTCTATTTATATTATAAGGAACAAATTATATCCTAGATTCTTAAGCTTACTTATTACATAGATAAACCCATCTATTAGATTTGTGATTTTCTTTCTCCCCTTGAATAATTGGAGTTTATTTTCTTTTGTCATACGCACCAATAGGAAACCGTATTCCTTATATTATCATCCATAAATAACCTAATTTCCTTAATGATTCATCATTATGAATATTTCTAGGATGACACTTCGTTTTAACATCAATATGGTGAATTTTATTTTTTGTACATAAGAAGAGAAATAATTTGATCATACGGATAGAAAGACATTTGTGCTTCTGATTGAAAGTAATTATTCGAATATTGAATCATATACATAGGAATGACTAGCATGATGTAACTGATAAATAAGAACATGATATACATGTCATAAAACGAATATTTTCCAATTCTATTACTCTTGGGAGTATTGCAGACTGGATGAACTTGACCAGTACCATATGGAATGCTTCAATATCTTTTACAATCATTTTTCAAATCAAAGTCGAACCAAAAGTAAAATACATTATATCTTCTGACTTATCTTCCTAATTTCCTATTTACCAAAGAGAAAAATGGAATACCCCTTCATGAGTTCATTTTATGATTTTAGATATTTTGACCAAGGAGATTGAAAATACCTTATCATCTACCCAAGAGGTAATGATATCCTGTATTTATCCAAAACAAAACTGAACATACTTATAGAACAGATTCAGTTCTAGATCAAAAAGAAATTTAATATTTTATTCAAAAATAGAAATTCCAAACTTTTAAAAGTGATAAAGTGAATCAAAAAAAACTTATCTGATAATGCCTGTCGAAATCAACAAGATTTTCCTTAAAGAATCATTATGAAGGGGACTCATTGATGTTTTGAGTCACTATGTTCATCGTCATCTTCATCCTTATGCTTCAAAATTTTTTATAATCTAATGGTAGAATAGTTTTTGATTCATGGTTTTCTATGGAAGACGATATCTCTAGAATTTTAATAGTTTCAAAATATATGGGTAGTAAGAAAAAAAGTGATAGGAAGGGTTTTTCTAACATTTTTTGGTGATGTGGTTATGATTTATTGAGCTAATTAATTATCATAATCATAAATGAAATATTTTCAAAATATTTTTTTAAAAAAATATTGAAATAAGTTAATGTTTTAATTTAAATAATAAATAAAATATAAAATATAAATGAATAAAAATGAATAGAAACAACTAAAAGAGAAATTAGTGAAATTAAGTAATAAACATTTATTTAAAGTTAAATATTTCTAACTCTCCCTTAATAAAATCAAAACCTAATGTGGGAAGTAGGTTAGTAAAAATATTAGCTAGTTATTGTTTAGTATTTAAAAATTCTAAAGATATATATATATTTACTAATTTTTCCTCTTAGAAAATGAGGTCTTATATCAATTTGATTGTTTCTTGAAATATTTATAGGTTTTTTGTAAATAATAATTTCCCATGTGTTATCCCATGAATTTGGTATATTATTAAAATTAAGTCAAAAATCCAGTAAGGTATGTTTCATCCAATGCACTTGTTCATATAAACATCCGGAAGATATATATTATGTCTTAGCTATTGACAGGGAAAGTGAATGTGGTTTCTTAATCGACCATGATACTAATGATTTTTCTAAAAAGTCATAGGCTCATAATATTGTTTTCTGATCTAATATACTTCCTCCAAAGTCATCATATGAATATGAAATTAAATTAAAATCATAAGTTTTTAGTAATAAGGATTTTTTAAAAATATTTCCTTTTAAATATCTAAAAATCCTTTTAACAGTAGTTATATGGGATTGTTTTGGGATCGACTAATATCTTGAACATATACATATAGAAAACATTATATCTGGTCTTCTAATAGTATGATATAGCAATATACCAAGCATAACTCTGTATAACATGTTGTCAACTTCTTTTTCAGCTTCACCAAAATCCAGATTTACATTAGTACCCTTGGGAGTTGGGTAAGTATTTCTATTTTTTATTAAAAAAATTCAATAATTTAACTATATATTTACATTGATTTAAAAAATTCCCATTTCCTTTTGGATAAATTTCAAAATCCTCAAAATAAAATCTTTTCTCTCATCATACTTATTTCACATCAATTTTGCATTAGATATTAAATTTAATTATAATGATTTCTTTTGATCCAAATATAGTACAATCAACATTGATTTTCAATATTAATATATTAGAAAAATTGATTTTCTTAAAAAGAGTAGAATCTGATAATTCCATAAAAATTTAATTTTTTAGTAATAATGAGCATAATATTTCATACCAAGCTCTAGGTGCATGTTTATGTCCATAAAATGATTTATAATTTTTAAAATACAATTTTGTTTATGTGGGTTTTCAGAACCGGGTAGTTGTTCAATATAAACATCCACCATTAAATATCAATTTATTAAGATAATATTTTACATCCATATTATATAATTTAAAATTCATATGAGATGCATAAGCTAGCATAATTCTAATTGTTTTTATCCAAGAAACAGGTGCATAGGTATCATTATAATCCATCCCTTCTTTCTAATGGAATGCTTTTCTAATAATCTAGATTTATTCATAGTTATGATCCCTTATTATACTATTTATTTCTAAAGAGCTGTTTGGTTCCTATTACTAGATATTTTGTGGGTATGTTTACTAATTCCCAAATTTTATTTCTTTTGAATTTATTAATCTCTTCATACATTGATAATAACCATTCATTCATCATTTATGGATTCTTTATTAGACTTCAGTTCTACATGAGATAAAAAGGGAGAAAATAATGTAAAGTTTCCTACATTTCTTCTTATTCTAACTCCGATATCTAAATTTCCTTTTACATTTTCTAATGGATGATCCTTTAATGTTTTATTCTATCTAGGTAAGTCACTTTTACGTTCTTATATCTCATGTTATTATGGACTAGAAATAAATTAAATTATTTTATTTTCAATATAAATTTAAAGAGAATAAAGCTTCATGTTTTCAAAAGATACATTACTTTCATATATTTGATCATTCATTTTATCAAAAGGGTATGTTTCATTAAACATCGCATAAAATGATTCTTAAAAAATCCTTTAATTTTTATTATAAACTTTATAGGATTTAGGAACAACATAATATCCATGAATGATTTCTCTATCATCCATTGGAATACCATGGTTTTTCATAGTTTTCAAGATATACTCCTTGCTTCCAAATACATCAGAGTACATTACTTTAATTTTTCAGTTATTCAAAAGTTCATAGAAAATCATTTTAATAATTGGAATTATTAAATATCTATTCAAGATATAGAATTTTTTACTTAGATATTCATCCCAAAAATATGTTTTAAGGTAGTATTCATTTAGTATTGTCCATTCCATTTATTTAATATTTTTGTTTCTTCTTTTAACAATCCAACTTTTTTGATGTGTTCTATGTGTAGAAAAGTTGTGTTTAACACCTAGAATTGAGAAAAATAATTACATTCCTGATTCTTAAACTCTCCATTATGATCACATATTTATAAAATTATTTAAAAATACTTTTCATTTTTGAACAATTTTAAAAAATATTTCAAAAATATTATGTACATCACTTTTATTTTTTAGAAACTAAACCCATGTAAATCTTGAAAAATTCACAAATAGAACATAAAAAATTAATTTCCCACCCAACCATTCTACTCTTTATGGACCAAAAAAATCAATATATATATATTAATGTTTTTTATGTAGAAACCTTGTAAATTTATTTAAATGATTATTTTTATTGTTTTCCAATTTGGCATGCATCATAAAATCTATCATTGTGAAATTTAAGACTAAGAAAATCGAAAACTAATTATTTCTTAGATAATTTGTCCATAAGAAAATATATTATAGTTACCAATTATTCTATGCCAAATCCATGACTCATTTTTATCAGTAGTTAAACAGTTAACATTTTTTTCACAGAAAGAATTTAGATCCAAAGTATTATCATTTTTAGTTCTTATTTCTCTATATATATGTAGTTTACCATTGAAAACTATGTAAGAATTGTTTGGGAAATCAACATAAAATCCATCATCACAAAGTTTCTAAATACAAATCTAGTTGGTCATTACCCCTTTTACACACATTAGTTTGTTTATTGAGAATCATTTTGGATCTCTGAAAGTTCCAACTCCAACAACATTTTATTTTTCATTGTCTCTAAAGGTGACAAGTCATCCAAATCTTTTTATCAGTGTATGAAAATGGGAACAATATTTCCTTTTTCATTTTTTTCATGACTCATTTTTCCTACAAAATAATTTAAACACAGGTTTGTTTTAGTACACATATATTCTTGGGTCTAGCTCTTTCAGCAAGCAAAGATCATGGAATCTATATTTGACTAATTTTACATAAATTTATATTACTTTCTTTAGATATATTTTTAGAAATATAATCCTATTTAATTATACTTATATGTGGTTTTATTAGGTATTATTTATTATAATTATGTCCTTGTTTTCCATAGATGAAGTGGGTAGAATTGTTTGTGTTGCGTACAAAATTGTTTTTTTATAATGTTGATTTTTCACCCTCTCTTCCTATTCCATATTTTTCTCTTTTAATGACATCTTTACCAATAATATTAATTATATATTTTTCTCCATTAGTTAAAATACTAGAAATTCTTTTAAAATACATTACTTCATCTTGTAGTTCTTTTATTTTAATTTCATTAATTGTATAATTTGATATAGGTTTATTATATTTTTATTTTAATTGTAGATGTTTTATTAACATCATATAATTTTCATTTAAAATAGCATTGTGAATATTTTTATATGACATGTTATTCTTTATTAAATAATCATATTTCTTTTCCATCAGTGAGCAGTAAGTATCCAATTTACTAGTTGAGCTTCTATCCGAGTTTTAGGTAGAATATTAATGGGTTTGTACCTCTTCTAATTCCTTATCCATAAATCACATGTTTTCTTTGAGTTTTTGTGGCTCTTTAGCTTAATAAAATTTGGAAGAGATTATAGACATATCAAACACACTACCAATAAATTTCATAGATCCTTTCCCTTCATACTCATAATCGATTATCCTCTAATAATTATTTTTTTATATATCTTCTTTCATCCTTCAGCTGAGAGAAATCAGGTATAATATGAACCATTTTTATCTATTCATAACATGTTAATTATTTTTTTTTCTTTTCTCATATTTCTTGAAGGACATATTAAATCCTATCCTTTTCTTATATAATTTTCCAAACATAATGTTTAAATAATCATGTTCCATTTTAGAGTCTGAGAAGTCTGAAACTTTTGAGATTTGGGAATCATCTCTCAATTTAATTTCATGATTTGAAGATATAACCTTTAGCGAAATACATTCCCTTTTTACTATTTTCTAGACTAAAGATTCATTTTTCATTTCTTATTCAAACATCATCAGTGTTCTGATTAATTCTTCTATAATCAAATTTTTGACAGGATTTGATTTTCGAATAGCTACAGATAATCCAAACCATTTTGAGGGTTTAAATCTTAGTAATTTCAGATCATGATCTGATTGACTAATTTGATCTTCTATGGAGTAAATATTTTTGATAATTTCTACCAACCTTTAATTCATTTGTGTGATTATCTAACTATCATAAATTATAATGATGTTAAACATTAGTTTTTATAGTAGCATACCTCATTTTAATGATATTATCTATTTATTCATATGAAATAGATATTTTATACCACCTTTTATAGTAAGTAGGGCATTGTGATACTCAATTGAATTCATCAGGTCTGAGTCAACAAATGATTTAATTCATTACATTTGAGTTGATTTCGTACTAAAATTCCATTTCACCATCCTAAGTCTTTGGTTTCTCATTAATTGAATAAGGAGTGATATTATTCATAAACACTTCAAATCCAAGATTAATTACATAGGTGATCATATGTGATATCCAACATCCATGATTGTGACTATTAAAATATGGATCATAAATCATAGAAATACCTTTTCTTATACTATCTGTTGGCATTTGTTTTTTTAGACCTTATTATTTTAATATTTCTTATGCTTTATCCTAAATGATCTCCTTTGACGCCAATTGACAAGAAATCATTATATAAATATACACAATTTTGGTTTAATTGTGTCTTTTTGATAATCATGATAGATTATCGCTTTTAACTTTATTTGATTTTTTAACTGATGTTCATCCTTCTATTTTTTAATTGATTGAACAACAGATAAGTACTAAAGAAGAAAATAACAAATTTGTAGTGGTTCATGTCATAATGATCCCCTTGTAAACTCCACCAATGATCTATCTATGAGCATCGTGATTTTCACTAGGCAATGTCCTCTTATGATAAGTCCTTTAGAACTAAGTGCATGCACATGAAACCTTTACAATAAGGCTAAACAGAGCCTTCTTGTCCTTTTATATAGAACTGATTTTTCCCCATCACTGTTTAAGAATTATACACTTACCCATGACTAAATGAGAGAATTTAAAACTCCAATAAGTAAAAAGAGTTTGATTTGTTGATTATATTTGTTAACCATCATAGTAAAAAACAGATAGAATACAGATCTTATTCTTATAATATGAATGTCTTAATGTATGAATATCTCTCAAGAGATCTGAGTTTTAATTGATCTTCAAAATGAATGGAAAAAAAATTTGCAGCACCCGTTTCAATAGTATGAGGCTGAAATATATATATTTAAAATAATCCCTCTTTAGTAAATAATAGAGTTGTTCAAACATTATAGTAGTTATGTATTTGAAATATGTTCAATGAAATATTTTTATATCTCATATGAATCACATTCTCTTAAAGTAAAAAATATTTTATCCATATAAATAGAACACACATATTTCTTTCAGTTATTCATATCCAAGGATGTAGCCTGATCGATTGAAATCATTTAAATTTGACTCATAATAGATTTGTAACTTCCCATAAAAATATTAATCATTTACTATGTTCAATAGAGTCTTTAAAACAGTCATAACGAGCCTTTGAATTGATTGTAAAATAGATTTGAATCTATATTTCTTCCCACTAAGACCATTTCATAAATCTCAATTAATATTATAGATGAAAAACTCCATTATTTAATAGTCAAACATAGGGTTCTGACATGTAATGACAAAACACAAAATATGGGGTGGACAACGTATGTTTGATCAGAGAAGTAAGGTTTATGTACCATATTTTTTTCTCCTAACATAGGTTTCCATACCAATGTTTGGTTCCTAAACCATACTTTCCCTTTTCTCAAATGTAAGGTTTCATCCAAACATAAGTTTGATTAACCATACTTTTCAAACATAGTAGGAAAAAAGATCCATAATTATTATTATGAACGCATGGTTAATTCCTCATGCTACACTTACCAGCATAGAGTTGAGAACAGTGTTTCTATAATATGATAAAAACATGTTTTTAATTTTATTGAAATCTATACCATGGATCATTGCCTTTGAATATAATTCAGAGATAAATATTTCAACAAATATTAATATGTTAAAATTCACCAAAAGTAATTTCATTATAAAAACAAAAAAGGGCTTTCATAGCATCAAAATCAAAAATACTTATAGAGTATTGTCGAGAAATTATATTCCAAAAAAATTACTTCTTTACTCACCTTCCAAATTCCAAGAGACCATTTTTATTATAAAACCCTCTTTGAAAGTCTTTTTTTGCAAACCTAAAGTGGTTAACTAAAGAAGAGGTATCATTATTAACCTGTGTTTTGTTTTATTACTTATTATGAAGACATCAAATATTATTCAAAAATTATGATATAATTACATCATTATCGACCATATAATGATATTTTATTATTTTAACTACATATCATACATCACCTCAACTTGTATCAAATGGTAAATGAAACCATCTTTCATGTGTATGGCAGATTACACCTTAGAAACTGATATATTTCATTCTTCATCATCGCCCTGCATGGATATTTATGAGGATGGATTTAATGTATATAAATTATATTAATGAAATATTTATCATTCTTGGAAATAATATATCATATGTTTTTTACCTTTCCATTCTGTAAAAAATGATAACAACATTCTTGATTATGTGTAGACTACCACCTCCATGAAGTGATGTGATTATATTTTCATAACCACATCACATTGATAGTATAAATAAGTATATTTAAGCATATAATATGGTATTTATAATGTAATTATAATTCTACAAATGTAAAATAATAATTACATTCCTTCCATCATGATTGTTGAAAAATTGAAATGTTGCACAAGCGTACAAATGGCCTACCGTCTCCATAATTGCAATGTAGTTCATTATTTATAACCATCATTCATGGTTGGTTTTAAAAGTATAATTTGTGTATATAAATGATAATTATTTCATGGTTATTATTTCATAAATGATGTAATAATGACTTCTTTTACCCATGTCAACCTACTATATTTATTTTGGACATATTAACCAAATATCACCAAAACATACAACTTGATGTTAATTCATAAAGTAAATAAATATAACTTGAAAATAAATAAAATAATAATAATAATAATATTTAAAAAATTTATTAATAAATTTAATAATTTAAATAAGTTTATTACTCAAGAAGATAAATTATGTGCTTGAGGAGTCAAACTCGAGGTAAGGAATTTCATCTCAATTTCCCTTTATTGATGCATGTTTTAATGTTAAACACCTAATTTTGTTTATATAGTGTATATTCATCCCATTTTAAATATTATACATGGAATTCATTTTACTTCATGTTATTTTATGTAAAAATTCATTTTACACCATCCAATGGGATTTGATTCGAAAGTTACCAAAGCGGTAAAGGTTTTATGTTACAATCTCCTTTCTTTTAGAGATTATTTATTCTAAAGGTTCCATTGGGAGAAAAAATTTGAAATTATTTTCTTGAAAAACAAACATTTTATTATCTTCTATCTATGAATGTTTTTTATATGTTTGGTTTCCATTTTCACCCTTAATGAACAAAGAAACATCAATACAGTTGTTTATAAGTCATATTGATCTTGTATATTATTTAAGATCTTGGTTTTTTCCATTTATGGTATATATTTTCCTTATAATATTTTATATAATTTTTTAAATATTATTAATTAATCTAAACAATAAATTTTTTCCCATGTTCAAAATTTTTCACCAAATTTTTTTAAAAAACTATTTTTTTCATTTTCCGAACAAGGTACTTTTGGTCATTTTATAAAAGTGTGAAAGAAATGTTTTCTTTTAACTTATATGAAATAAACGTAATTTTCTATTCTCAAGAGATCTTAATGTTTTGAATCTTCTTTTAAAATTTTCTATAATTATATTCAAATAATAAATTATCTATAATATATTATAAATTTTTAGATTTTATGGAAGTGAATTAAAATTGAAAATGGTATTTTCCTAAATAATAATTCCATGTGATCTTTTAAAGATTTTTTCATCAATTAAAAATAAATTTGGTGTAACATATTTCTTATAAATTTTTAAATTATAACTCTAATATATATACCAATCTCTTTTTCTCTTCCTTTTATAGTGAAATATATGCCTTGAGTTCATTTATCAAATACCTTCTTTATGAAATATCCTTTGATTACGAAATATGGAATGATTATGGAAAGAATTTAATTCTATGTGTAATTTATATATTTATTAATTAATATTTATTTCTTTTTATAGAACACATATGAATTTAAATATTATTATGGGTGCAGATGGATAACATTCAAATTCATTGGGTAAGAATTTTCTCTAATGAGAATTTATGTATGGGATTAGGGAGTAATCCTAATCCATTATTGGTGATTATCATCCATGAAATATTTTACAAGATGTTATTCCTAACTCATGTTTATTTCATTATATTTGTTTCTTCAACATTTACTATATTTTCATGATCTTATGATACCTTGTAATTTTTTTATACTTCCATGTGAATACTCATGAGCCTTCAATTTTATGATAACTTGTTTCAAACATCATATATGTATTTCTTACGTTATCCTATACCGTTTTAAGTACTCCAAGATATTTATGATCTCACTAAGGTGAATAAAAATAAAGATGTTATTCATAAGTTTCTTTTGATATTTTATGTTCATAGTCATCCAAAGATACTGGGCCTCAGTATCTGTGGGTTATAATTAACAAATTTTTATGTTAAAAATAATGTAATAATATGTGTAGATGGTTTGAGTTTCAATAATAGATCACTATGTTTTTGTGTTCCTTTCTTATAAAACATGTATGAGTTTTCGCATATCTTCATTATTTATGTCATCTAAACTCCCGGGACTGGAGAAAACATGTTGGTAAATATTTTATTTACTAATTCAATCCATCCTACTATGTATATTTATACTCAACCATTATAGAAAATATACATTTAATAGTGGTTTTCAAAACCATCATCAAATGATTTGTTAATAATGTTTTAGCAGCGGTTAATTTAAAACTGATGCAAAATTTAAAAATTTATTTTATAAAATTTATTATTTAATTTTAGTGGTGATTTTTGAATAGCATCCCTTTTTATAGGTGTATTACTAATATATAATAAATATTTTTTATTTACAACTAAATAATAATAAAATATTATTTATTATCATTTATTATTGATTATTATTTATTATTATTTAGTATTATTTATTTTTCTAATCATTTAATCTTTATTATTTCCAATTTTAATTATTTATGATGTGTTAATTATAAATTATGAATTACTTTTAATTATTTTTTAGTAATTATTTGAAAACTATATTAATTATTAATTCATAATTGGAAATTATAAATTATTTATATATATTTGTATTTATGTATAAGTACCCACACACATAATCATACATACATATATACATACATACATATATACATGTGTGTGTGTGTGTGAAAATAAGGGTCAAAGGATCCTTGTGTAACTAATGTTCTAAGAGAATATGAAAATTGGATTTCATCATAAAATGTCCATTTCTTTTGATCCAGTTGTTCGGTTATGATCCAGGGCCTATTAAATAAAATCTTGTGGAAATAAATGCACTGAGATTATATTGTAATTTGTTAATAACTGATAGTAAAAAATTTATCACTGTACTAAGAAAAGTTAAAAATCAGACTTCAACTTCAAACAATGATAATTTTTTGTTATGGTATGCGTGTGAGCTCTAGGACCAGTCAAATCAAGGATTACAACAATAAATTTGTATTATAGACCCATGGGGCCTCAATTCTTGTTTTTTACCAATAAAAACCCCACAAGGCCTCCAACAATGATTTTTTAGTTGGCATGCCCAAATTTTTAAACAACAGTGTGAATTTTAGCTTAATTTAAGTCGGTCTTCTTATTATTGCTTTGCTTGTGAGGTTAGAATAATAAAAAGATAAAACAGAAGGGGGTGAATTATATATTATCAAAAATATTTACAGATTATGGTTGTAAATATTTTAGTATTTGATGCAGATATGTTGTGTTCTCCTCTGTAATGAGTATGAGTAGTGGACAAATAGAAGGAATGAACACAACAATTTTATAGTAGTTTAGGGAACAAGTATTTCCTAGCCCACTCCACCAACTCTCTCTCTGTGAGATTAGTGAATTCACTAGAATTGTTCTCTTATCACTGGACCTCCAAATCCATAACTGATTTTAGGTGGTTGACACCATTAAAATCAAGGCTAAGTATAGCCTTGTAGTTCTTTTATAGGGAATCGGTAATCCACAGCTTTGTACAAGAAGTTGTTACAAAAATATCAACTAAGTACGAGTAGTGGATACTCTAAAATCAAAATAGATTGATGTAATGATGGATCATTTTGATCATCATAATTATAGAAGAAACTGATAGTAGATGGTTATTATTCTTCATAAATATAAGTCTTTAGGAAACAATAACCTTGAAGTGATCAAAATTGTAGATTCTTTAGAAAATAACAGTCAGTCATTCATTGTAGTTGATCGTCAAAAGATACTCACAATATTATAGTTCAATGTGAATGATATATCAATTATATTTTGAAAATATACACTCGTAGAATATATATAGTAGATATCTTGATAATATGTCCTCGATCCACGAAAATTGTAAGAAAGAACACAGAAATTAAAATTCAAATTGACCTGATCTGAGAATTATTCGTAGATAAAATTTCAATCATATTTTAAATGTGTTCAGATCATTTAAAAAATCTCTAATTAAATCACATCTTAAAAATATCAACTATTAAATAGTCAAACATAGAGTTCAACTACATTGTGTAGGGTTCATTTTTGTATCATAGGGTTCTTTTCTGTAGTGTAGAGTTATTTTATGTAGTGTGGGATTCCTTTGCATTGGGTGGGGTTCCTTCATATAGCATAGGGTTCCTTTGGGTAGTGTGGGGTTCCTCTATGTAGCATAGATTAACCATACATTCAAACTCCAAAACATAGGGTATAAACATTTATTATAGTTTCCAATTTAGGGTTGAAATTCCATACATTCGTTGACTCTCTCAATGTAGGGTTCTTGATTTATATTCAAACTGATCATCGTAGCATTATGATGAAGAACCATACGTTCATTTATCAAACATTGGGTATAACATTAGGTTCTGATTTATCCGTTTCACATATATTAGTTTGTTGATTTAGATAGTATCTATATGTCTAACAGTGACAACTCCAATAATCTTTCCTTTTTTCATTGCCACAAAAAGTGACTAGACCTCCATCCATTGGAGTTAGTGTGGGAAAATTTGATGATTATGTACTCAAGTGTTTGGAATAGCTGTTGTCTATATACCAAATAGCAATTATTTTCCAGTGGCCTTTCTCTTGCAAAAGAATTTAAAGTCATTTTAGTTTTGGTACCCATGTTTTCTTGGGTTCAGTAGTATCAAAAAGTAGTGATTTTGGAAACTAGATCAGACTTTTCATCCAAAAATTTATATCACTTTCTTCATACATATTTATAAAAATTAAATCATCTTAATACCAATAATTTGATCATTTGTTAAGTTACAATTGTTAGTGTAATTACCTTTTATTCCATAATAATAATAGGTAACATTTTCTAAATTGGGCACAAAATATTTTTTGGTAATTTTTATTTTTCCCCCATGCTTCATATTGCAACTTTTAACTTTTAATTAAATTATTTACAAGAATCACACAAAGATACTTTTCTCTTTCAGTAAAAAAAGATCATCTCTTTAATAATATTCTAATTCATCCTATAATTATTTTATCCTTTCTTCATGATTAATATAGTGTGATATAGATTAATTGTATTTCTCAATTTATTCTTGATGTTTTTTTATCAGTGTGCCTCTTTATCCTAAAATACTTTAGGAATATTTTTTTAATGATATATGTTTATTTCATAAAGAATCACATTTCTCTACTAACATTTTACAATAGGAAACTAATTTACCATTTCAGCAACTACCATTTTTAGAATCAGAAGTGTAATAGATTTGTACATATTCTGCATCCTTATCTATAAAGAAAATGATGGAATCCATTTTTTGTGGCTCTTTCTCAGAATTATATTTTGAAAAGATAATGTAGTATTTAGATACACATGACTTAGATTTCTTGTCTCTTTTTTCCTTTATTCTCATAATCCTAATTTATTTGATATTTCTTTTTCTATAATTTTTAATTCATCATTCAATTAAGGGAAATTAGGTATGATGTGACCAAATTTTTTGCATTCGTAGAATCATACTTCTTGAGGTCTCGTTTCATCCTTCATAAAGTATTTTTTGAAGCTACTTTTCTTCTCATATAATTTTATAAATTTTATTCCTAGTTGTGCCAGTTTCATTTAAGAATATGATGAGTCTAAATCGTTGTTTGGTTTGACCTCTTATTTGGATTTTATATTATGATTCTAAGATGTCACTTTAAAATATGTATTTTCTATATTCACTCAAAAATTATGTTCTTAAACATCATCTTCAATTTATTCTTTATATGTCATCAATGTTCCAATCAGTTCATTCATTGTCAAATTCAAGATAGGTGATGATTGATGAATAGTAATAGATACACCATTCCAT
This sequence comes from Viscum album, assembly GCA_963277665.1. Classification (NCBI taxonomy): domain Eukaryota; kingdom Viridiplantae; phylum Streptophyta; class Magnoliopsida; order Santalales; family Viscaceae; genus Viscum; species Viscum album. The sequence continues at coordinate 2,041,476,880 of OY728126.1, read as the reverse complement.
TTTGAGGGTACTACTCTAAGTAATATTAGTGCTTTATCTAATTAACTGATTGGATCTCCCAAGTTAGTAATATTTTTAACAATCTCTGTTAACCGTCCATTCATTTGTGTGCTGCTTTCACCATAAAACATTCTAAAATATTCAAATTTTATCATTGCAATACCATATCACATCTATCTAATATCATATGTTACTAATATGCAATAGATATTTTCATCCAAATATCATAGGTACTAAGACACTATGATACAAGATTAAATTCATCATGACTAAGGCCACAGATAATAGAATTCATTTCTTTTGAATTAATTTCATATTCCACTTTTGTTTCAGCAGTCCAAGTCTCTAGTTTTCAGAAATAACATATAGAGAAATGATCTTTAAATAGACTTTGAAGCCCAGATTTTTTAGATAAATGATCATATGTCATTTCAAGCATCAAAAGTTATCACCATTATTGTAAGGAGAATGAACCATAACCATTCCTTCTTGAAAGAACATGTAAATTCAAATTCAAATTCACCAAGGGAATTCATAACATCCAATAATAATAGGATTAATTTTCTTTGATGAATACAGTTCATTTAATAGATTATAATGATATTTGAATCAGTCATAGATAATCTTTCAATCAACCTGTAAATATTTCAACAATGCTGCAATAATCTCCAATTAAATTATTGCTTAAAAGTGTAGTTGTTATATAGTCAATCATTGTGTTCAAATACATATTGTGGGGTTCCTTTTCATAGTGTAGGGTTCCTTTACATAGCGTATGGTTTCTTTTCTTAGTGTTGGGTTCTTTTGTGTAGCATAGGGTTCCTTTGCATAGAGTAGGGTTTCTATGCACAAAGTGGGGTTACTTTGCATAACATATGGTTCCTTTACATAGCATAAGGTTATTTTGCATATAACAGTGTTCCTTTAAATATCATAGATTAACCATATATTCAAACTTCAAAATGTAGGTTATTAAGAGTGATTCCAGTTTCCAACATAGGGTTGATATTCCATACAATCTTTAATTCTCTAAATGTAGGGTTGTCGATCCATTGGAAAACTGTTCAGTGTAGCATAAAGATAATGGACCATACATTCATTTACCACACTTAGTGTATGAACAGTGTTTCAATAACACATCTCATAGCTTTACATTCCATCAAAAGTATACATAAAATTATTATATTTATTCTTGAAACATAATTAACACAACGTTATTTGAAAACAAAAAATGGTATTTGTGAGCATCAAAATCAACATTTAACATGGAGTATTGTTGATACGATACATGCCCAACATGGTGGTCTATGATTTTATTCCATCGGTTTAAATTCCAATCAATATGAAAGTGTTTCAATAGTAGTGGTATTCCATCTTTTGGAGATTTATTATAATTTATAAATTTTTAATTTTTTTATTTAAAATTAATATATATTTATCTATATTTGTTAATAATTATATATATTTGGATATATTTATATATATTGAAATATATTTGTGTGTGTATATATATTATGGGAATATATGTAGACACAATTATATTTAATTATATATATATATATTTGTATTTGTTTATAATTATTAATGTAAATTTAATTATATATATATATATATATATTATTTGATGTTTATATCATTTATGTATTTGAGAAAGGTCTATCCATACGAAAAGATCTTGAAACCTTATTAAAATAGAAAAGAAAAATAACATAAGAGAATTTTATACGGTTAAACAAAAAGAAATTCCCTTATCCGGAAAAACATTTTATGTCTCCTAAAATGAAAGAAAATTTTCAATGTTATTGTTTGAATCATCAGCAGTTTCTCACTCTGACAGTGATTTAGCTTGATTAATTTTCCTAAGAATTGTTTCCTTGGATCTTTCCTACTCTTGGGTGAGTTTTACCTTTGTCGATATGTAGGATGATCTGGTAGAAATATTCCTTGATTGAGTGTAGTAACCATTATGTGGCCTTCTTTTTGGGTGATCCATGCTTCACCTGTAACATCCCGATTCCAGAAATCAAAAGAGGCACCCCGCACCTGGTTGGTCACATGGACTCAAACACATTTCCCTAAACTCCAAAGGTTTCCGACTAGAATGGAGGGCCTTTGATGTGATAGTGGGGAAACTATGCCCTCATTGGAAGAGTACACAGTGGAAAAGAAAACAATAAACAATAGCGGAAGAAGTAAAAAATCCATACACAAGTAAACAACTGAAGAATAAAACAATGAACAACTAGAGAACATATATATATAGATGATGCATGATACATATGTCTAGGAAAGCATCCAAACATTTCACAATGATGGAAATACAAAAAATACTAAAAACAAGCACTAATTAATATAAACATCTCCTCAGCATCGCAAGCCTCGTCTTGGTCCCATGCTCTCCTACTCCAAATGAAATCAAGTACCTAAAGTCGAAGGGAACTTTCCCTTGCCTATACCTGCAGTAGTATAATCTGTTTGGGCCCAAAATCATGGCCCAAATAGGGTGTGAGACTAAATCCTAGTAGGAAACCGCCTAATATCTATGCCTAATAGTCAGTGATCATTTGGCAGGTAAAGTGCAGTAAGCATTAAACAGTAAGAAGTAGCAGGATAATATGAAGCAGTAAACAATCCGCAGGTCAATCAAGTAACAAGGAAGCAACAGATAACCACAACAGTTAACCCTCTTGGAGTACTCACGGACATCCCCTCTGGTCCTATTCAAGAAGTACCAACATCCCTCTGTGTAGTACACTATTCCTAACCCCTCTAGTTTGGTCATATGAAAAATATAAGACTCTCTAAGGAATCACACACAGTCAATTCCCCTTATAGTAGATGGTATTCAGGAACTCTCTGAGATAGATCATGTTGTCTAATCCCCTTATAGCCCCCCAGGTCTAAAGAGTCTCTGAGGAAACTCACTCGGTCAATTCCTCCAATAGCCTCAGGTCGATCACACACTCGTTGAGGAAGCACACTTGTTCAATTCCTCCAATAGCCTGGAATGGTTTAAGGAAATTCAAACAAAATAAAGACTCTCTTAGGAAGCTCACTCGATCTATCCTCCAATAGTATACAATAGCTCAAGACTCTCTTAGGAAGCTCACTCGATCTATCCTACTATAGTCGATAAGGTCCAAGACTCTCTGGGAAGCTCACTCGGTATATCCCCTATAGTCTATAATATCCAATACTCTTTGAGGAAGCTCCCTTAGTCTATCCCCTTAAAGTCTATAGCACCAGGTTCTCTCGGACCCATGCCAGTTAGTGCATATTAATGCAATAAAGCTAAAGTAATCTTATAAAGCTACTTTTCTAACCATTTTACAGCATAACAAGCAAGGTCAAGAAACAACAGTCCATCCTACAGTCATCAGGCATGGAAAATAGGTATAAAGACCAATTGGCCGAACAAGACCAAGGGTCGTAAACCAAACAAGGCGTGGGAAAGACATCCAAGAATTGAAATTATCCTTACAAACATCCAAAATACCTCTACAGAAGCATAAAATAAAGGAAGGAAAACGACAGGGGAAAATAGTAAACACACAATACCCCATTAAGTGTTATTGGTGGAAATTGAACTTAAAACTCAAAGACTTTGAACGGAAAGGCACAAACCACCTACCATGGTACTAGGCGGTCGACATACTAGAACCACGAGTCCGGAATCTCCTTAGAATGTTTTAGATCTATGAAAATTCTCAAAATGTTCAGCCCATGATAACTTCCAAAGGAGGAGGAATTGAAAAACAAAGCTCTAGGAGAAGGAAGATCTAACTGCTCTGTTTCTATAGTAATCTATGGTGGTAGATTTGTATAATTGGCGGAGGATTAGGGGCTCAAAAAAGATCCATGTCCATACCCTCATTCTCGGTCGAAGAAGCTAGAGAAGAAGAAGTTTTTGGGGTTAATACATGACGCTGGTCCGTTTAATGAAAAAAAAGTACATGGCGTGAACTTTTGGAGTACACAGCATGTACTAGGCTTTTCCATACTTCACATTAAGTGGCCTCCACATTACCCTTTCAAGGCCATGTGTGTGGCCATGAAATAGCATTGAGCGGTATCCAAGTACACGGTGTGTACTTATAAACTACATGGTGTGTACTTCAAAAATTTCCAGAAACTCCTATTTTATCAAAAACTACAAAAAAAATAAAGAAAATACCTGAAAATATGGTCTGGATTCTTAAAAACATCCCCCCTTAAGGAAATTTGTTCCCAAATTTCCCTAGCGAGGTGTGAAAGAAGAAACCCCGAACAGCTCTGGCCACTATGATCATACATCGACCTCCCTCTCTCAAGTCTCGTCATGTACTCGACCGTGCTACCATAGCACTCATACTAGAGGAACAGACCGGCCACGGAGAACATTCGTACTACGATCGACATTCTAGATAGGATGCTCCTCAAATGATGCATCTGCTTTGAGATCAACCTCTTCAGGTTGAAGGACATGAGATGGGCCTAAAAGGTAATGTCGGAGCTGAGAAACATGGAAGTTGTCATGCATATCCTGGTACCTCTGAGGTAACTGAAACCAATAAGAAACTAGACCAACTCTCTCTAGTACCTCAAATGGACCGACAGACAGTGGTGAAAGCTTACCCTGTCTCGGAATCCTCTTGTCTTCTAACCTCGGTGAAACACGCAGGAAAACCTAATCCCCAACCTTGAACTCCATAGGTCATCTTTGATGATCATCATAAGACTTCTGTCAAGACTTTTCCATATCCATCCTCTTCTGAATCAACTATATCTACTCTAAGGACTCCTGAACAAGACGAGGTCCCAGCAAAGCTACCTCTCCTGCCTCCAGTCAGGATAAAGTTGATCGTCATGGACTACCATACAAAGCCTTTTGAGGTTCCATCTGAATAGTTACCTAGAAACTGTTGTTGTAGGAAAACTCCACAAGAGGTATATGCTTCTCCCAAGAACCTCCAAAGAAAACAAAGCAAGCTCTAATCATGTCCTCAAGAACCTGAATCATACACTTGGACTGGCCATCTATCTGGGGATGGTTTGTTGTACTCAGAAGTACCTGTGTACCCAAAGACTTCTGAAGCCCCTGCCAGAACCGAGAAGTAAAATGTGCATCCTTGTCTGAAACGATGGAGTGAGAAACTCCATGCATACGTACAATCTCTTGGATGAAATACCATCCTAGCTCATCAACACTGAAGGTCTCCTTGATCAGCAAGAAGCGAGAAACCTTTGTGATTTTGTCAATGAAAACCCATATTACGTCATTCCCTCAAGGAGACCACTGCAACCCTGTCATGAAATCCATCGTGACATCGTTCCAATTTCACCCTGGAATGGGTAACTGTTGTAGATGGAAAGCTGGTCACTGATGCTCTTCTTTCACCATCTAACAAGTGGAACACCTATGAAAAATCTAGAAACATCTCTCTTCACATATGGCCACCATTACTAGGAGTGCAGATCATGATACAACTTGGTGATGCCAGGATGAACTGCCAAAACATAAGAAATGAAAATCCCACATCAACTCCTTGCGTATGTCTGTAGGCACCCATACGTGTCCCTGAAAACGAAAGATCTAATCATCACATACTGCCCATACAGGAAGAGGGTCCCCTCCTGAAAGACTCTCCCTTAGGACTAGGCCTTCCGAGTCTGATAGCTGCCACATTCGTACCCGAACAAGGAGAGTAGAGGTAACAACTATCGAAGATAGAAAGATCTACCCATGTCTGTCATGCACCTCCTAATGCATTTCAGGGTACAGTTCCATAACCTGACACTAACTTTTGGCCTCCTAAACTGGCTGAATCTGAGTACTCATGCTCAAAGCATCAACCACTATGTTTCCTTTTCTCGGCGTATAGGCATGTTTAATGTCAATAGACTGAATGTACTCGACCCACCTGTGTTGTCTCACATTCGGATCATGCTGAGTGAAGATGTACTTGAGACTCTTGTGGATGGTAAACACCACAAAGTGCTCTCCCCGAAGATAATATCTCCAACAGTGTAATGAATTATCAACCACTGTCAACTCTAGATCGGGTGTTGGGTAATTTCTCTCGTGTGGCCTCAACTACCAAGACCCATACGCAATGACTCCATCTCCCTGCATATGCACAGCTCCTAGCCCGATACCTAAAGCATCACAATAGACCGTATATCTCTTACACAGCTCTAGAAGGACTAGTATTGGTGCTGAATTCAACCTCCCTTTCAACTCCAGAAAGGCCAACCCACAAGAATCTGACCATAAAAACATTTCCCCTTTTGGTTCAGACCTGTTAGTGGTGCTGTTAGGTGTGAAAATTCTTGTATCAAATTCATGTAGTATCCATCCAGCCCTAGAAAACTTTGTGCCTCAAATATGTTCTTTGGTTGCTCACAGGAAACAACTTCTATCACTTTCTCTGGGTCTACTGATACTCATGCCTCTGAGATAACAAGACCCAAGTAGTGAATCTGATCCATTCAAAAGTGGCATTTTGAGAGCATAGCATATAACTAATGCTTTCATAGTGTACTCAAAACAATCTCAAGAGGGGTATCATGGTCGTGTCAAGTGTGAGTGTACACCAAGATGTCATCCATGAAACCCACTACGAAGGAATCCATGTATGGATGGAACACTCGGTTAATCAGTGCCTTGAAAACTATAGGCGCATTTGTGAGATTGAAAGGCATAACCATATACTCCTATAGTCCATACCTGCTCCGGAAAGTTGTAAGAGGTATGTCAGAAGGTATAAAACACATCTGATGATAAATAAATCTCAAATCAATCTTCGAGAACATCTGGGCTCCATGAAGCTGGTTGAAGAGATCATCGATCCTCAGCAAGGGACATCGGTTCTTGACCATCAACTGGTTCAAAATCCGATAGTCCACATAAAGTCAAGTGGTACCATCTGCCTAATTCACAAATAGAATAGGAGAACCCCAATGACAAATACTGGGTCAGATGAAACCCTTTGCATGCAAATCCTCCAACTGCTTATTGAGATCCTACAACTCAGGTGTTGCCATTCTATGATGAGGATTTTACTCTAGTGACGCTCCTGGAACGAGCTCAATCGAGAAGTCTACCTCACAATCTGGAGGCAAACCTGAAAAGTCATCTAGAAAGACATCTCTGAAACAATCTACCACTAAAGGAAATTATAATGGTGAAGTCCCCTAGTCATCCAATTATAGACTGAAAATCTGGGTGGTAACTTTTCCTAGCCCATGATGCTCGGGTCCTACTCGACTTTCCTGGTCATCCCACTCACCTCCATAAATAAAGGATCCACCCTCCGGTGATATGAAACATGCCCTGCGGTGATAATAGTCAACGACTTCCTGGAAGGGAACTAGCCAGTCCATTTCGAGAATGACATCATACCTTTTCATCTCTAGGACAAAGGGGGTCCCATAAGAAGTGACACCCTACAACCTCAAGAGGGAACTCTTTTCACTGATGTAATCTAACCTCTCTAGTCCTCAATGGTGTGTCTAGTGTCAATTAATTGTTAGAAGAAAAGATGCAGAGCCCAAGGATCTCCACTACAAGAATAGAGATAAAGCTATGAATAGAACCAGTAATGAAAAGATATGAAGATAAAACTAAGGCTACAATGGTCGTACCTCGGACTATAGAAGAACCATGATCCTGCTCCTGATGGTTCTGCTCCACCGCAAATGTCTTGCCTGCACCGCTGTCCTACGACCCTGTCTGTCCACTCTGACTTGATCCACTCTGATGTCACTGGTAGCTTGGTGAACGAACACCACGTCCGAAACGTCAATATCGGCCCGAATACCCAGAAGAACATTACTTTGTATACTGGTGAGAAACTGGTGATGCGTCTTCTATACGTGGGGTCATAGAAGAACCCCTACCACCAGCTGTAGGTGAGAAGATCTGGAAAAAACGATTAAAATGGCTCATCTTGCCACAAGATTAGCACTCCATCGGGTCTCTCTAGCACTGAGGCCTAGTATGCCCGCTCCTACCGTATTGGAAACATATAACCTGGCTACCTGAAGATACATTCTGCCTACTCTGATCTCCTTGAGCAGATTCCCCACAGCACTTCCTGCTATCAGTAGTAGGAACACTAGCTCTGGGTGTCGAACCACCCTGGATCACTGACCCAGAATACCTCAGATTGCACTCTGTGATCAGTGCCTGGTTGACGATATATGATATTGAATTCGACCTGAAGATGTTCACCTCTGATTGGACGTCATTCCTTAGACCGTCCTCGAACTTCTGTGCACGGAGAAAATCATTTAAGGACCCTAGGACACCCTGAGAGGGGAGGGGTGAATTAGGGTGATAACTTTTTCCCTTAATGTGATGGATCTTGTTCCCATGATGGTAGGAACTTGTTGAACCTGTATGATGAAAATGATCAGAAAGAAAATATTCTCATGCACAGAGAAGACATGTCCCTTTTTACTTGGTTCACCACTAAGGGCTACATCTAAGGAGCATACACCGACAAGTTGGCGGTCGTACCAAAATCCACTAATCTTCACCAGTTGTGGATTACAATTGTTCGGGCATAGTCACTCTGTCCCAGGCTCACTGCCTTTACAAAGGTTCAGGGATAACTCACTTTTTCCCTCGGGTCACTCCCGTTGACTCCCCCTGGCTCACTGCGGTTGGTGAAGTCACACTCAGTTTATAGACGTGAAGGTCTCTTCAATAGATAGACATGAAGGTCTTCGTCTCCTGTTCAGCATGAGACTTTACCTGCATCAGAGTCCTGATTTGATGCTCTGTTAAAGACCAAATTACATCAACTGATGAATACCCCCCATTCCCTTGTCCATTGGGAAAACAACCTTTGGAAAGGTCCTTTACAAAGTACCCTACTTCCCAAGGATCCAAATTTTTCAAAGCTCAAACAAGCCTTCGCGGAGTCCCTGCCTTTTCGCGAAGCTCAATCATGAAGAACTATCGCGATTCTCCACCCTTCGCAATGCTTGGATATCGCGGAGCTCCTGCCTCTTCGCGAAGCTCACTGAGCCAATGTGGGGTGCATGACTTTTGTGGAGCTAGAATAGCCGCCGCGAAGCTCCTCTTTCACGAAGCACACTGACATCGTGAGTGACCTTTGCGAACCGAGAGCAAAGGACTTTCCCTGAAATTCTCTCTACTTCTCTTGAGAGGGTCAGCCCCTATTTTTAGGCGATTCCACTGACCCTAGAACTTTCAACGCGAATTCAACGCCATGTCATCTCAAATCGCGAAGCTCCGAAGTTTCCAACGGAATTCTGTCCAAATCGCGAAGCAGCTCGGCAATTTTCGGATCACAGAGCTCGTCATAATTGCGGAGTATAACCGTCGTCATTCCTTCACGCCTTTACCGCAAAGCTCCCTCACAAATCCCTTCACCGCCGTGACGCGCTTCAACTCTGCCGTTCGCGAAGCATTGACGTAATCACGAAGACTCACTGCCTCCATTCTTCTAGTCTTCTCGATTTCCAAACCATGAATCCTCTCTTCACGAAATTCATTCCTTGGCCATATTTAATTATTATCTTCATGGAAATCCACTTTTCGCGATTCTCAGCAACTTCCAGATTTTGGACCCCAAAAATTTGGCAAACACTGGGAAACAACGCCACCTTCAATATTGTTGTCTGCTTGAATGGTATGATCCCTTTGCTGGTACACGATCTGAACATCCATTGATGATTGACAACAAAAACAAACCATACTCCAAATCATGCATAGAAGACCATGGTTCCAACAATCTCCCCCTTTGGGTTTGTTGGCAATTAGAAAATAAATTCCATAGATCTCTATCTATGTAAAAACCAAATACGGAGGAGTCAACTCAGCCAACACTCTAAGTCTACGTGAGCAATGCTCGGTGTAGAAAACAAGAGAGGAGGCTTGAATTGGGTTCCACTATTTTCCTTGTCGTTCTTCTCATCATAGAAGTTTCTTGAATTTATTCCTTTCTCCTTTCTCCCATATTGACAATAAATCCAAAGACCAGTAATTTTTTTCGCGTTCATCTCAAACCATACTCCCCCTGGATAGTATATCCCCCATAAACCTGCATCATAGCCATAAAAAGATAAAAACAGTTATCAGAAATGGGGAGAAGGGATTTTCTTAACCTCCTAATGCACTGGGAGGTGTCTGAACACCGAGGTTTAACCGATGCTTCTCAAACACAGCCGATGACATTGGCTTTGTCAGGATATCAGCTACTTGCTCATCAGTTCCCACATGATCCATTCTAATCACCCCTTGCTAAACATTTTTCATTGATAAAGTGATACCCGATTTCAATATGTTTTGTACGAGAATGGTGAAAAATATTTTTTGTTAGATCAATTGCACTATTTTTATCACAGTAAATCAGCATTGGTTTCTTTACCTCATCACGAATATCTGTTAATTGTTGCTTCATCCATAGCAGTTGAGTGCATGAATTTTTGGCGGATATATACTCAGATCCAGCAGTACTAAGAGAAGTACTTTCTTGTTTCTTGCTCAACCAGCCAACACAGTTATTCCCAATAAATAATGCTCCACCACTGTTGGACTTTCTGTCCACAACATCGCCAGCCCAGTCAGCATCTGAAAATGCTGATAATTCATAGTCCCTTCCTCCAGCAAAGTGTAAGTTATAATTGTGAGTACCTTGAATATACCTCATGATTCCTTTTACTGCTGCCAAATGTTCCTCCTTTGGACTACTCTGAAAGCGGGCTGCAAGACATGTGGAAAATATAATATCTGGTCATGTCGTTGTCAGGTATAGTAGGATCCCAATGATCCTCCTGTACATGGTGGGATCTACAGATTTCTCATTCCCATGCTTTCCATGTTTGGTTCCAACTGTAATCAGAGTTGACATTGGTTTGGAGACTTTCATATTAATCTTTTTCAGCAGCTCTCTTGCATACTTTTCCTAAGAGATAAAAGTGTAGTCTTTCCTTTGAGTCACCTGCAGTCCTAAGAAATATGTGAGTTCCCCAATCATTGACATTTCTAATTCTGATTTCATATGATTGGAAAATTCATCCACTGATTTCTGCCTGCTACCACCAAATATAGTGTAATCGACGTAAACGAGAACCATGAACTGATCTTTCAGAGAATTCTATACATAGATATTGTGATCTACTCCTCCTCTTTCTGAATTCCAGCTTCTTGAGATAAGAATCTAATCTAGAGTAGCATGCATGTGGTGCATGTTTCAATCCATAATGTTCTTTCTTTCACTTGCAGACATTTGATTCATCAGCACCAAGAAGAAAACCCACAGGTTGTTCAATGTTGACTTCTTCTTCGAGTACACCATTTAAAAATGCTATCTTGAAATCCATTTGAAATACTTTATATCCTCTCTGGAAATCCATGGAAAGGAACAGCATAATTGACTCCAGTATAGCCACTGGAGCAAAGCTTTCTTCAACATCAACACCTTCAATCTGTGAATACCCTTTACATACCAGTCGATCCTTGTTTCTGATAACACTTCCATCCTCATCAAACTTGTTCTTGAATATCCAATTTGTTCCAATAACATTGTGACTTTTGGTTCTCTAGACAAGATCCCATGTCTGATTCTTGTCAATCTGATCTAACTCTTCATTCATGGCTTTCACCCAGGATTCATCCTTTGCAGATTCCTAAAATGAGGATGGCTCCACAAATGACCGAAATTCAGAAGGTGTGTTATTCCTCATCCTTCTTGTCTGTGTGGGTGGATTCATGTCTCCAATTATATTAGATGGATCAACCTCTACTCTTCAATTTATCCTATGAGGTTCAGTCGCATTCTCACCATCCAATATTTCCTCTTCAGATTCTTCTTCTGAGTCAATATCATGATGTGACTGCTGAGTGTTTTGAACAACTTCCTCTATTTCTGCATTTGTATTTTCTTCTCATTCACTTCTTCCTGACATTCTATCACATCATCATATGAAGTCCTTGAAGAATTTGTACTTTTATCTTCAATTATATTAACATCACTTCTTTCCAAAATCCTTCATAAATGCTTGTTGAAACACTTGTAGGCTTTTCTATTCACTGAGTAACCGAGGAAAATTCCTTCATCTGCATTGTCGCCATATTTCCCTGGATTTTCATTATTTGTTCCTGATGAAGCATTTACTTCCAAAGACATGAAAGAATTTTAAAGAAGGCTTCTATCCATGCCACAATTCATATGATGTCTTCATCTCACCCATATAATGTCCCGTTCGATTCTGAATGTACACTACAGCTTGAACAACCTATTTCCAGTAATGTCGTGGAATACGACTCTCAATCAGAATAGTTCGTACCATGTTGTTCACCTGTCGATTCCTACATTCAACAACTCCATTTTGTTGTGGAGTTCTCGCAGCAGCTACCTCATGTTGTATCCCATGCTTCTCCAGATAATTTTCAAATTCAATGGACTTGTATTCTCCTCCATTTTCAGATCGCAACACTTTGATTGTTCGTCCAATATCATTCTCAGTGATTTGCTGATATGTTTTCTTGCAGTCAAGGACTTGTTGCTTACTATGAATGACCATCACACATGCCATTCTACTGTAATCATCTATGAAAAGGACAAAGTACCTTTCTCTATGAGTTCCGACAACATTTATCGGCCCACATACGTATGTATGAATCAGATCAAGAAGGTGAGATTTCCTTTTCTTCTTTTGTCGATATGAATTGCAGACCAGCTTCCCATGAATGCAAGAATCACAAGATTTTTCGCGCTCATGCTTCAGGTTGAAAATGTCCATAAAAATTCTCAATTTTGATATTTTCTCCATGTCTTGTTGATTGATGTGTCCCAGCCTCCGATGCCATAAATTGTTTTCTTCTTCAAAAGTCATGTAACATACATTTTCTTCACTATCAACCTAATACAAGTTGCCTTATGTTCTGCATCCCTTCATAAGTGAATTGTCTATCTTTCCCTTGATAGTGCAGCCTTTCTGATTAAAAGTAACTATAAGTCCTGAGTCACAGTGTTGACTCATGCTGAGGAGATTATGATGTTGGCCATCTATATAATGGACTTCAGTCTTCCTTAGTTCTCCATTAGCTAACTCAGTACTTCCACTCCCTTTGATTTTCAGAGCCCCATAATTACCATATCGTATTGTACCATCAACCGCCCTTTTGATATTCGTTAGCAGACTCGCATTACCCGTCATATGAGATGAAAACCCGCTATTCATAATCCAGGTACTGTTGTTCCTTGTAGCATTGAGGGCCACCTCTGCAAGGTTGCATTTCTCAATCTTCTTCCTTTCGTTCCATGAGACATTGGATTGAGTATATATTACTGATGGCCTTTAAATTATCTCTTCCTCATACCCAGGTTCTTCGTAGTCAAAATCTTCATCGAGAGGAGAAAACCTGTTTGAAAGAGCAACATTGTCTTACTGATGAGACTTGACTTATCATGAACTTCAGTATGAGGTGTCTATGTCCCTTCTCTGCCTGAAATTAGCAGCCTTATGACCAACGTTAGAACAATGAAAACAATATCCATATAAATTGTTTCTTCTATAAGAATTAGGATATGAATTTGTTCTCCTTTGTTGAACTTCAATTTCTTCTCCATTCAGATAGCTTCTTGCTTCTTCACAATAAGACATGGTATGGCCAAGATAGCCACAGAACTGACACTTCATGAGAGGAAATGTCATCTCACTTGAATTTCTCCTCATACCTTCTTCCTTGGGAGAAAATTTAGACTGTCTTTCATTTCTGAATGTTTGAGGATAATTTTCAGTTCTCCTTTTAGTTTTGGTCGAGGGTTCCTTTTTCATCACTTTAGGCAAAGTTTCAACATGTTAAACTTTCATATTATCTTTCATTTGTATCTTTTCACTTCCAGCAGTTGATGTCTCAGCCTCACAGCCAATTCCACTTTTTCCCATGCAAGAGGGTCTTTGATTACTCAATATTTTTCCAACCCCATCTGAACCGCACTTGGCTCTTGCTAGTAATTCTGCAACTGAGAATCTTCCAAACTGTATTTTCTTCCTCTATTCTTTTAGAATTGATTCAGTCTCATGTATACTCCTTAGAGTAACAAATTCCTCCTCAAGACCCTCAAAAATCTTGTATTTTTCATCTAGTCTAGAGGTGAGGTCATTGATGACCTTTGCCTGCTCTTCAATTCCCAGCTTTAGATCCCCTACATCATCATTGCTTTAAATTATTTTAGACTGTACCTTCACAAATTCTTCCATTCATTCAATTTCAGCTTCAATTTGATCAACGTATTCAGCTGATTCTTCTACAATAGATTTACACATATTGCAACTCTTGCATTTAATCTTAAACTTAATAACTGCATCCTTAAGTTGCATCTCGGGATCTGCACATATTCTCAATTATTTTTCTCCACCAGTATCATCTGACTTTTCAATAGTGGCCATCGTTGTAGCATGGTTCCCAGTTTTGAATTCTAGTTCTTCTTCATCACATAATTCATTATCATCTTCTTCCTCTTCACAGACAAAACTATTCCTTTTCATTTTCTTTCCATATTTGAAGTCTCCCTTTTTGAAGAACCTTCTCTGATGCATCTCGAAGCATTCATCTTCACTATATTCGTCATTGATCTTTCTTAAGCACTAACAGGCAATGTTCCCACCTTTTCCACAATGAAAACATGCAAGAGGTAACTTCCCTTTGAATTTCCCTTTCCCTTTTTGGAACTTCTTTGTAATGAGAGAAAGAATTTCTTTTTCTTCTTCATCTTCAACAATACTATATTTTGTGATTTTCAATTTATCTGTGGCCTTGAATGCCATTTCCTTTCTCACACGAGTCGTAGAATCTCATGGTTTGACTCTCATTTCATATGCTACCAAGCTGCTAAGTAGATCATCTAGAGAATGTATTGAAAGATCTCTTTCCTCACGGGCTGACACCATTGCATTGTACAGAGGTGGAAGTGTTCTTAATATTTTCTTTACAATATCAATGTATTTGATTTCTTCACCTAGACCCTGAATTACTCCAACCAGTTCAGTAATTAGATTGAAGAATGAGTCGGCATTCTTGTCTGGATGCATCTTCAGATCATCAAACTGATTTTGCAACACTTGTAGTTTTTCCTCCTTCACTTTGCTATCTCATTCAAAAATATTCTCGAGTTTATCCCACATGGATTTTTCTGAGGTTCAATTCATCACCTTTAGGTAGATCTGATCAGAAAGGGCTGTAGTAAGTTCATTTTGTGCTTTAGCATCTGCATCAAGAATTTTCCTGTATGTTTCAGTCATAGCCAGGCATGTTGGGTCAGTGACTTGTATTCCTTGCACAGTAGAAAAGAGAACTACCATTCCAAGAAATCTTATATGAGATCTCATTCTGTTCTTCCAGATATGGAAATTTCTTCCATCGAAGTGAGGGACTCCCACGACATTGACTGCATTCTCCATGACGATAAGGGACAGATTCAACACCAGCAACCTCGCTCTGATACCACTTGAAGGACCTCGGGACACCCTGAGAGGGGAGGGGTGAATCAGGGTGACATCTTTTTCCCTTAATGTGATGGATCTTGTTCCCACGCTGGTAGGAACTTGTTGAACCTCTATGATGAAAATGATCAGAAATAAAACATTATCATTCATAGAGAAGACATATCCCTGTTTACTTGGTTCACCACTAAGGGCTACGTCCAAGGAGCATACGCCGATAAGTTTCTGGTCGTACCAAAATCCACTAATCTTCACTAGTTGTGGATTACAATTGTTCGGGCACAGTCACTCTGTCCCAGGCTCACAACCTTTACAAAGGTTCAGGGATAACTCACTGCTTCCTTCATGTCACTCCTATTGACTCCCCCTGGCTCACTGTGGTTGGTGAAGTCACAATCAATTTATAGACGTGAAGGTCTCTTCAATAGATAGACATGAAGGTTTTTGTCTCCTATTTAGCATGAGACTTTTCTTGCATTAGAGACCTGAGTTGAAGCTCTGTTAAAGTCCAAATTCCATCCACTGATAAATACCCCCTTTTCCCTTGTCCACTAGGCAGACAACCTTTTGAAAGGGCCTTCACAAAGTACCCTACCTCACAAGGTTCGCAATTTTGCAAAGCTCAAACAAGCCTCCGCGGAGTCCCTGCCTTTTCATGAAGCTCAATCGCGAAGCACTCTCGCGATGCTCTAGCCTTCGAAATGCTTGGCTGTCGCGAAGCTCCTGCCTCTGCGCGAAGCTCACTGAGCCAACGCAAGGAGCACAACTTTCGTGGATCTAGAATAGCCTCCGCGAAGCTCCACTTTCCTGAAGCACACTACCTTCACGAGTGACCTTTGCGAACTGAGAGGAAAGGACTTTCCCTGAAATTCTCTCTACTTCTCTTGAGGGGGTCGGCCTCTATTTATAGGCGATTCCACCGACCCTCGAACTTTCCGCGCGAAGTCGAAGCCACGTCATCTCAAATCGTCAAGCTCCGAAGTTTCCATCGGAATTCTGTCCAAATCGCGATGCAGCTTAGAAATATTCGGATCACGGAGCTCGTCATAATTGCAGAGTATCACCGTCGTCATTCCTTCACGCCTTCGCCGCGAAGCTCCCTCACAAAGCCCTTCACCGCCGCGATGCGCTTCAACTCTATCGTTCGCGAAGCATTGACGTAATCACGAAGACTCACCGCCTCCATTCTTATGGTCTTCTCGATTTCCAAACCATGCATCCTCTCTTCACGAAATTCATTCCTTGGCCATATTTAATTATTATATTCATGGAAATCCACTTTTCGCGATGCTCAGCAACTTCCAGATTTTGGACCCCAAAAATTTGGCAAACACTGGGAAACAGCACCACCTTCAATACTGTTGTCTACTTGAATGGTATGATCCCTTTGCTGGTAAACGATCTGAACTTCCATTGATGATTGACAAAAAACACAAACCATACTCCAAATCATGCATAGAAGACCATGGTTCCAACAATCTCCCCCTTTGGGTTTGTTGGCAATCAGAAAATAAATTCAATAGATCTCCATCTATGTGATAACCAAAAACGCAGGAGTCAACTCAGCCAACACTCTAAGTCTACGTGAGTAATGCTCGGTGTAGAAAACAAAAGAGGAGTCTTGAATTGGGTTCCACTGTTTTCCTTCCCGTTCTTCTCATCACGGAAGTTTCCTGAATTTATTCCTTTCTCATTTCCCCCCCATTGACAATAAATCCAAATACCAGTAATTGTTTTCATGTTCAGCTCAAACCATACTCCCCCTAGATAGTATCTCCCTCATAAACCTACATCATAGCCATAAACAGAAAAAAACAGTTATCAGAAATGGGGAGAGGGGATTTCTATAACCTCTTTATGCACTCAGAGGTGGCTGAACTCTGAGGTTCATCTGATTCTTCTCAATAATATCTGATGACAGTGGGTTTGTCGGGATATCAGCTACTTGTTCATCAGTTCCCATGTGATCCATTCTAATCACCACTTGCTCAACATTTTCTTTGATAAAGTTATATCTGATTTCAATATGTTTTGTATGAGAATGCTGAATAGGATTTTTTGTAAGATCAATTGCACTCTTGTTATCACAGTAAATCACCATTGGTTTCTTTACCTCATCACCAATATCTATTAATTTTTTCTTCATCCATAGTAGTTGAGTGCATGCCTTTGTGGCGGATATATACTCATATTCAGCTGTACTAAGATAAGTACTTTATTGTTTCTTTCTCAATCATCCAAGAAATTTATTCCCAATAAAGAATGCTCCACTAATGGTGGACTTTATGTCCACAACATCGCCAGCCCAGTCAGCATCTGAAAATGATAATAATTCATAGTCCCTTCCTACAGCAAAGTGTAAGCCATAATTGTGAGTACCTTGAATATACTTCATGATTCTTTTTACTGCTGCCAAATGTTCCTCCTTTGGATTTCTCTGAAAGCGGGATGCAAGACATGTGGCAAAGACAATATCTGGAAGTGTCGCTGTTAGGTATAGTAGGCTCCCAATGATCCTCTTGTCCATAGTGGGATCTAAAAATTTCTCATTCTCATGATTTCCAAGTTTGGTTCCAACTGCAATCGGAGTTGACATTGGTTTGGAGTCTTGAATATTAAACATCTTTAGCAGCTCTCTTGCATAATTTTCCTGAGAGATAAAAGTGTAGTATTTCATTTGAGTTACCTGCAGTCCCAAGAAATATGTGAGCTCCCTAATCATTGACATTTCAAATTCTGATTTCATATGATTGGCAAATTCAACCACTGATTTCTACCTACTGCCACCAAATATAATGTCATCCACGTAAACGAGAACCATATACTTATATTTTGGAGAATTATTCACATATAGATTGTGATCTACTCCTCCTCTTTTTAATTCCAGCTTCATGAGATAAGAATCTAGTCTGGAGTACCATGCTCGTGGTGCCTGTTTCAAGCCATAAAATGCTTTCTTTAGCTTGTAGACATTTGATTCATCAGCACCAAGAAGAAAATCCACTGGTTGTTCAATGTAGACTTCTTCATCGAGTACACCATTTAAAAATGATGTCTTGACATCTATTTGAAATACTTTATATCCTCTCTGGAGTGCCATGGAAAGGAACATCCTGATTGACTACCGTCTAGCCACCGGAGAAAAGGTTTCTTCAACATGAACACATTCATTATGAGAATACCCTTTACATACCAGTCAAGCCCTATTTCTGATAACACTTCCATGTTCATAAAACTTGTTCCTGAATATCCATTTTGATCCAATCACATTATGACCTTTGGGTATCTGGACAAGATCCCATGTCTGATTCTTGTCAATCTGATCTAACTCTTCATTCATGGCTTTCACCCATGATTCATCATTTGTAGCTTTTTCAAATGAGGATGGTTCCACAAATGATAGAAATGCAGAAGGTGTGTTATTCCTCATCCTCCTTGTCTATGTGGGTGCATTCCTGTGTCCAATTATGTTAGATGGATCAATATATGCACTTCAATTTCTACTGTGAGGTTCAATTGCATTCTCACCATCCATGATTTCCTCTTCAGATTCTTTGTCTGAGTCAACATCATGATGTGACTACTGAGTGTTTTGAACAACTTCTTCTATTTCTGCATTTGTATTTTCTTCCCATTCGCTTTATTCCTGACTTTCTATCACATCATCATATGACGTCCTTGAAGCATTTGTACATTTCTCTTCAATTATCTTAACATCACCCCTTTCCACAATCCTACCTAAAAGCTTTTTGAAAGACTTGTAGTCTTTGCTGTTCATTGAGTAAACGAGGAAAATTCCTTCATCTGCATTGTCGCAATATTTCCCTTGATTTCCTTATTTGTTCCTGATGAATCATTTACTTCCAAAGACACGAAAGTATTTTAAAGAAGGATTCTGTCCATGCCACAATTCATATGGTGTATTTGTCTCACCCATATAAAGTCCCGTTCAATTTTGAATGTACACTGCAGCTTGAACAACCTCTTTCCAGTAATGTCGTGGAATACGACTCTCAATCAGCATAGTCCATTCCATGTTGTTCACCTACCGATTCCTACGTTCAACAACTCCATTTTGTTGTGGAGTTCTCACAGTAGCTACCTCATGTTGTATTCCATGCTTCTCCAGATAATTTTCAAATTCAATGGACGTGTATTCTCCTCCATTGTCAGATCGCAAAACTTTGATTGTTCATCCAGTATCATTCTTGGCAATTCGCCGATATGTTTTCATGCAGTTAAGGAGTTGTCACTTCCTGTGAATTATCATCACAAATGCCATTCTACTATAGTCATCTAAGAAAAGGACAAAGTACCTTTCTCCATGAGTTCCAGAAATATTTAATGGCCCACATACATCTGTATGAATCAGATAAAGAAGGTGAGTTGTCGTTTTCTTATTTCTCCGATATTAACTCGAGACCAGCTTCCCATGAATGCAAGTATCACAAGATTTTTCATGCTCATGCTTCAGGTTGGGAATGTCCCTGACAATTATCAATTTTGATATTTTCTCCATGTCTTGTTAATTGATGTGTCCCAGTCTCCGATGCCACAAATTGTTTTCTTCTTCAACAGTCATGTAACATACATTTTCTTCACCATCAACCTAATACAAGTTGCCTTCTGTTCTGCATCCCTTCATAAGTGAATTGTCTGTCTTTCCCTTGATAGTTCAGTCTTTCTGATTAAAAGAATCTATAAGTCCCGAGTCACAGAGTTGACTCACGCTGAGGAGATTATGACCTAGGCCATCTACGTAATGGACTTCAGTCTTCATTAGTTCTCCATTAGCTAACTCGGTACTTCCACGCCCTTTGATTTTCAGAGCCCCATCATTACCAAATTGTATTGTACCATCAACCGTCCTTTTGATATCTGTTAGCAGGCTCGCATTACTCATCATATGGGATGAACAACCGCTATCCAGAATCTAGGTACTGTTGTTCTTTGTAGCATTGGGGGCCACCTCTGCAAGGTTGGATTTCTCAATCTTCTTCCTTTCCATCCATGAGACATTGGATTTGTTATATAGTATTGATGGCCTTTCAATTACATCTTCCTCATACCCAGGTTCTTCATAGTCAAAATATTCATCGAGAGGAGAAAACCTGTTTAAAAGAGAAACACTGTCTTGCTGACGAGACTTGACTTGTCTTGAACTTCGGTATGAGGTGTCAATGTCCCTTCTCTACCTGCAATTAGCAGCCTTATGACCAAATTTAGAAGAAAGAAAACAATATCCATAGAAATTTTTTCTTCTATAAGAATTAGGATATGAATTTGTTCTCCTTTGTTGAACTTCTATATCTTCCCCATTCAGATAGCTTCTTGCTTCTTCAGAATAAGAAATGGTATGGCCAAGATAGCCACAGAACTGACACTTCATGAGAGGAATTGTCTTCTCACTTGAATTTCTCCTCATACCTTCTTCCTTGGGAGAAAAGATAGACTGTCTGTCATTTCGAAATGTTTGAGGATAATTTTCAATTCTACTTTTAGATTTGGTTGAGGGTTCCTTTTTCATCACTTTAGGAAACATTTCACAATGTTTAACTTTCATCTTATCTTTCTTTTGGATCTTTTCACTTCTAGTAGTTGATGTCTCAGCCTTACAGCCAATTCCACTGTTTCCCATGCAATCGGGTCTTTGATTACTCAATATTTTTCCAACCCCATCTGAACCGCCCTTGTCTCTTTCTAGAAATTCTGCATATGAGAATCTTCCAAACTGTATTTTATTCCTCTATTCTTTTGGAATTGATTTAGTCTCATGTTTACTCCTTAGAGTAACAACTTCCTCCTCCGGACCCAGAGTAGTCTTTGATTTTTCATCTAGTCTGGAGGTGAGGTCATTGATGACCTTTTCCTGCTCTTCAATTCTCAGTTTTAGATCCACTACATCATCATTGCTTTCAATTATTTTAGACTGTACCTTCAAAAATTCTTCCAGTCATTCAATTTCAGCTTCAATTTGATCAATGTATTCAACTGATTCTTCTACAATAGATTTCCACTTATTGCAACTCTTTCATTTAATCTTAAGCTTATTAACTGCATCCTTATGTTGCATCTCGGGATCTACACAAGTTCTCAGTTGTTTTTCCCCACCAGTTTCTTCTGACTTTTCAACAGTGGCCATCATGGAAGCATGGTTCCCAGTTTTGAATTATGGTTCTTCTTCATCACATAATTCATTATCGTCTTCTTCCTCTTCATAGACAAAACTCTTCCTTTGCATTTTCATTCCAAATTTGAAGTCTCCCTTTTTGAAGAACCCTCTCCGAGGCTTCTCGAAGCATTCATCTTCACTATCTTCATCATTGATCTTTCTTAAGCACTGAGAGGCAATGTGCCCAACTTTTCCACAACGAAAACATGCTAGAGGTAACTTCCCTTTGAATTTCCCTTTCCCCTTCAGGAACTTCGTTGCAATGAGAGAAGGAATTTCTTTATCTTATTCATCTTCACCACTACTATCCATTGATATTTTCAGTTTATCCATGGCCTTTAATGCCATTTCCTTGCTCACACGAGTCGTAGAATCTTCTAGTTTGACTCTCATTTCATATACTACCAAGCTGCTAAGTAGATCATCCAGAGAAAGTTTTGAAAGATCTCTTTCTTCAAGGGCTGACAACATTGCATTGTACAGAGGTGGAAGTATTATTAATATTTTCTTTACAATATAAATGTCTTTTATTTCATCACCAAACCCCGAATTTCTCCAACCACTTCAGTAATTTGATTGAAGAAAGAGTATGCATTCTCGTCTGCATGCATCTTCATAACATCAAACCGATTGTGCAACACTTGTAGTTTCACCTCCTTCATTTTTATATCTCCTTAAAAAATATTCTCAAGTTTATCCCACATGGATTTTACTGAGGTTAAATTGATCATCTTTAGGTAGATCTGATCATAAAGGGCTGTAGTAATTGAATTTTGTGCTTTAGCATCTGCATCAAGAATTTTCCTGTCTGTTTCAGTCATAGCCAGGCCTGTTGGGTCAGTGACTTTTATTCATTGCATAGTAGAAAAGAGAACTTCCATTCCAAGAGATCTTAGATGAGATATCATTATTTTCATCCAGATATAGAAATTAATTCCATCGAAGTGAGGGACTCCCTTGACATTGACTGCATTCTCCATGACGATAAAGGATAGATTCAACACCAGCAACCTCGCTCTGATACCACTTGAAGGACCCCGAGACACCCTGAGAGGGGAGGGGTGAATCAAGGTGACAGATTTTTCCCTTAATGTGATGGATCTTGTTCCCACGTTGGTAGGAACTTGTTGAACCTGTATAATGAAAATGATCAGAAAGCAAACATTCTCATGCACAGAGAAGACACAACCCTTTTTACTTGGTCCACCACTAAGGGATACGTACAAGGAGCATACGCCGACAAGTTTCCGGTCGTTCCAAAATCCACTAATCCTCACTAGTTGTGGATTACAATTGTTTGGGCACAGTCACTATGTCCCAGGCTCACTGCCTTTACAAAGGATCAGGGATAGATCACTACTTCCCTCGGGTCACTCCCGTTGACTCCCCCTAGCTCACTGTGGTTGGTGAAGTCACACTCAATTTATAGACGTGAAGGTCTATTCAATATATAGACATGAAGGTCTGTGTCTCCTCTTGAGCATGAGACTTTTCTTGCATCAGAGTCCTGAGTTGATGCTCTGTTAATGTCCAAATACCATCCACTGATGAATACCCCCTTTTCCCTTGTCCACTGGGCAAACAACCTTTGGATAGGGCCTTCACAAAGTACCCTAATTCGCAAGGCTCCCAATTTTGCAAAGCTCAAACAAGCCTTCACAGAGTCCCTACCTTTTCACGAAGCTCAATCACGAAGCACTCTCGTGATGCTCCAGCCTTCGCAATGCTTGGTTGTCGCGGATCTCCTGCCTCTTCGCGAAGCTCACTGAGCCAATGCGGGTCGCATGAATTTCGTGGAGCTAGAATAGCTGCTGCGAAGTTCATCTTCCGCGAAGCACTCTGCCTTCACGAGTGACATTTGCGAACCGAGAGCAAAGGACTTTCTCTGAAATTCTCTCTACTTCTCTTGAGGGGGTCAGCCTCTATTTATAGGCGATTCCACCGACCCTCAAACTTTTCGCGCGAAGTCAACGCCACATTATCTCAAATCGCAAAGCTCCGAAGTTTCCGCTGGAATTCTGTCCAAATCACGAAGCACCTAGGCAATTTTAGGATCGCGGAGCTCATCGTAATCGTGGAGTATCACCATCATCATTCCATCGCGCCTTCACCGCAAAGCTCCCTCGCAAATCCCTTCACTACTGTGATACGCTTCAACTATTCCGTTCGCGAAGCTTTGACGTAATCGCGGAGACTCACCGCCTCCATTTTATAGTCTTCACGATTTCCAAACCATGCATCCACTCTTCGCGAAATTCATGCCTTTGCCGTATTTAATTATTATCTTCATGTAAATCCACTTTTCGCGATGCTCAGCATCTTCCAGATTTTGGACCCCAAAAATTTGGCAAACACTGGGAAACAGCGCCACCTTCAATTCTATTGTATGCTTGAATGGAATGATCGATTTTCTGGTACACGATCCGAACTTCCATTGATGATTGACAACAAACACAAACCATACTCCAAATCATGCATAGAAGGCCATGGTTCCAACAATCATCACCTGCTGGAATCGACGTGAAATGCTGCAGCTCGGTAAAGTGAGACGAGTACTCCATAACTAAAAGAGTACCCTACTCCAGAATGATAAACTCCCGCGCATTATCGGCCCTTAAGGTCTCCGGGTAGATGTAATCATAGAATATTTGCCTAAACTCATCCCAATTCATACCCTTATGGAATACTGACTATGAGATAACCTCCCACAACCTCTTGCCAGAGTCATGGAGCATATAGGTCGCGAGCTTCACCCTCTTCACTGAAGGTATCTCCAGATGGTCGAAACATATGAGTGTGGCCCCTATCTAGGAAATTTTATCCTGAGGTCCTCCTTCACCTGAGAATGTGGGAGGATGAAGCTGCTGGAAAACCCGAGTCAACTCATCCATCGACAGGGTAGGAGGTTGTACTCCCTGGTAGGTCTACATCATCCTCATAAAATCTTCCCTAAACAGGGCATTGGCGCCTGAAACTCGTATAACTGCTGGTGCAAAGGCTGGCACAGAAAGAGGATCTGCAGGAGGTCCCTGACTGGACATATCTGGTGTCTGATCACCATCTGACAGCTAATGTTCAACCAGATGTCGTCTTGGTGGCATAAATCGGAAAGGTCCAAAGTACACCTTAGATCATGATTAACAAAGACATAAAAAAGATTACAAGAGGGAAACATGAGAGAGAAAAATTAATGTTTTTACAAAACATGACTACATGTCGTGTATAAAAACTACACGGCATGTTCTCTAAGGCCACTCACATGGGCTTGTACTTCTCCGACAACTTGTTCATGTAACGCCCCAACCACATGACATGTTTTTGAAGCACACATAGTGTACTTGAAATCTATTCCCCAACCCCAAGTCTCCTTACATGGCTAACCCACATGGTCCTCTTAATCCTAGATTACCCGGCGTGTTCGTGAAGGACATCGACGTGTACTAGACATGGTTGCAACGATCCATGTTGTTAGTTACACGACCGACTACACAGTCTCTACAACACGGAGTTCACCTACCATACACGGCGTGTTTTTGATGATTTTTCACAACCACGTGTCTCTGACCACATAGTCATTGACATGGTTTAAAAATTACACGGCGTGTATTAATATTGTAGACGTCGTGTATTCTGGGTTTTTCCAGGAAGTAGCTCAGAAACTGCTCTGAATCCCAGAAAACGCAGAAAAAAGAGTTATGTTACCAAATTTCGAACCGTGAGGGCCCATACTCCCTGCGAATCAAAGCTTGGAATCTTATAAAAGTTATTACAAGGAAACTAGGCAATGATCCTCTAAATTTTGGTCCATGAGGGCCCATAACACCTCTGAAACCATAGTTTGGCATCCATTTAAGCAAAGTACTAGACACACAATTCTCTATCAAACAATAGAGATTTTATCAAACCATCTATTACAACAGCATGCATAATCTACACAACGTCTATCACAACTACATAAAATCTCTAATTCATCCTAGATGGCATGGAAAGAATGCATGACATTTGATTTCTAACATTTTCCTATATGATGCATGAGATGGCATACCCTCATCTAATTAGGTTGCGATAGAAATAGAATCACAATAACAACAATGGTAACAGCACAGAGAATGTGAATCACCGAACAGTGAAATCAAATCAACTATAAAAGTGCAAACCAGTATAACTGTAATAAATGTGGTAGTATAGCTTTTCCCTGTACACAGGTTAGCAACTCCTAGGCACAGCTCATGGCCTCATGCGTAATTCCCCGAACGCTAGAGGCTTCCAACTAGTAGTGAGGGCCTTGGGTGTGATAGTGGGGAAACAATGCCCTCATTGGAAGAGTACAAATCAGAAAAGAAATCAATAAGCAATAGTGGATGTAGTAAACAATCCATACACAAGTAAAAAAGTGGAATTTTAAAACAATGAACAACTGGACCACAAATATATACAAATTATGCATGATACATATGCCTAAGAAAGCATCCAAACAAGACACAATGCTGGAAATACAAAGAGTACTAAAAACAAGTACAAAATAAATATAAATGACTCCTCGGCATTGCAATCCTCATCATATCCCCATGCTATCCTACTCAAAATGAAATCAAGTACCTTAAGTCAAAGGGATATTTACCTTGTTTATACCTGGAACATTATAATCTTTTTGGACCCAAAAGCATGACCCAAATAGGGTGTGAGACTAAATCCCAGTAGGCACCCACCCGAAGATATGTGCCTAAAAGTCAGTGAGCATAAGGAAGATAATATACTGTAAGCTGTAAACTGTAAGCAGTAGCAGGATAATACACAACACTAAATAATCCGCAGGTCCAACAAGTAACAAGGAAGAAACAACTTACCACAACTGGTAACCCTCTGGGAGTACTCACGGCCGTCCCCTATGGTCCTATCCAAGAAGTACCAACAACCCTCTGGGCAGTACACTCAGCCTAACCCCTCTATTTTGGTCAAAAAAATAAATAAGACTCTCAAAGGAATCACGCTCAGTCAATTCCCCTTATAGTCTAAACTAGTCAGGGACTCTCTAAGATAGATCACTCTGTCTAATCCCTTTATAGTACCAGGGTCTAGTGACACTCTGAGGAAGCTCACTCAGTTAATTCCTCTTATAGCCTGGAATGGATTAAGGAAATTCAAAAAAAAAGAAAATACTCTCTGAAGAAAATCACTCGGTCTATCCTCTTATAATCTACAATAGCTCAAGACTCTCTAAGGAAGCTCACTCGATCTATCCTCGTGTAGTCGATAAGGTCCAAGACTCTCTGGGAAGCTCACTCGGTCTATCCCCTATACTCTATAATGTCAAAGACTCTCTTAGGAAGCTCACTCGATATATCCCCTTATATTCTATAGTACCAGGATCTCTCAGCCCAGTGCCAGTCAGTGAATAATAATGATATAAGGCCAAAGTAAACCTACAGAGCTAGTTGGATAACCAGTTTACAACATAACAATCAAGGTCATGAAACAGAAGTCCATCCTACAGTCACCAGGCATGGAAAACAGGTATAAAGACCCATAGGCTGAACAATACCAAAGGTACTAAAAAGAAGAAGGTATGGGAAAAACATCCAAGCATAAAAATTATCCTTATACATAGTCAAAAT
Organism: Viscum album; assembly: GCA_963277665.1. Lineage (NCBI taxonomy): Eukaryota > Viridiplantae > Streptophyta > Magnoliopsida > Santalales > Viscaceae > Viscum > Viscum album. The sequence goes on along the minus strand of OY728126.1, from coordinate 2,041,449,631 downwards.
ACCTCTACACAAACAAACAAGCAAGGTAGGAAATGAACATGTTCAAAACAGTAAATATGCAATACCCTGTTCATGGGTATTGGTGGAAATTTCACAAAAAACTCAAAGACTTCGAACGGAAAGGCACAAACAACCTACCTTGGTACTAGGAGGTCGATATACTTGAACCACGAGGCCTAAATCTTTTTATAACATTGTAGATCTATGAAAACGCACAAAATCTTCAACCCACGATAACTTTAAAAACAAAAGTGGAATTGGAAAATGAAGCTCTAGGTGAAGGAAGAGCTTACCGTTGCGGTTCCAACGCAATCGACGTTGGGAGATTCGGAGAACGGACAGAGGCTCGGGGGCTCGGAGAAGATCCACAGTTGTACCCTTGATCTTGGTCATAGAAGCTGGAGAAGAAGAAATTTCTTGGGTTAAGATGTAACCACGGTCCGTTTAATGAAATAAAGTACATGACGTGTACTTTCAGAGTACAGGACGTGTACTAGGATTTTATGTACTCTGCATTAAGCAGCCTCTACATCACCCCAACATGACCGTGTGTGTGTCCATGACATTGCCAGCACATGGCCACGAACAACATCAAATTACACAACGTGTAATTATAAAGTACACGGCGTGTACTTCAAAAAATTCAAGAAACTCCTCTTTTCTCAAAAACTCTAGAAAAAGGAAATACATACCGGAAAAGAAGGTCCGGGATATTACATGACCCTTCCTTATCACTCATTTTTATTTTCCATATATTACAATATCCTTAAAGAAAGCTGCTCCACCACTTCCAAAAGGTCAAGTGGTGTCTAATAAAATCATTTACTAACCATTATCACTTCGATTATCCTATATGTTACCCCATTTATCAAAACGTGAGGTGTTGAAATTTTTTCAAGCATCCTAAATAGCTTTGTGGAAACACACAACCTCAGACTCATGCTGCAATCCCTCGACATACTAATCTTTTATGTATACTTATATACATTTATGTATATTATAATAGTGTATATTTATTTATTTATCTCTCCATTTGAATTTATATAGATTTAGGTAAATTTATATTTATATATATATATAATATATTTATACATATTTGCTTATATTAATAAATTTATATATATATAAGTACATAAATAAATTAATAAATAATTGTAATTTTTTATTTATTTGTGTGTTTATAAATTATGAATATAATTTATATATGTATGCATATGTATTTAGTAGTATTTATCATTCTAAATATAATATTATTATTTATTTATTAAATTATTATTATTTTATTTATTATTTGGTTATAATTAATCTAGTATATATTTATTATTATTATTATTATTTACTTATTTATTATTTATTTATTCACTATTTATTATTTATTTGTAATTTAATTATTAATTACTATTTATTATTTACTATGTACTAATTTATTTTTATTTAATATGTATTCATTTTTTATTATAGACGTTTTAATATTTAATATTTATTTATTATTTATTTAAAATTTAAAATTTATTATTTATTATTTTTCATTAATTATTTATTATATATTATTTAATATTTTTTATTTAATATTTATTAATATTATTTATAATTTTTTATTTATTATTTATTCATTTAATATTTATTTTTTATTTTTTATTTTTTACTTTTTATTTATTTATTATATCTTATTTAGCTATTATTTATTTGTAATTTATTAGTATTTTTTATTTTTTATTATTTATTAGTTCTTTAATATTTATTTACTATTTACTCGTTATTTATTTTTATTATTTTTATTTTCTATTACATTTCTATTATTTTTTATTTTTATTTTTTTATTCTTAATTATTTATTTATTATTTATGTTTATATTCATTTATTAATTAGTTCTTTATTATTTTTTTATTATTTATTATTTTCTATTTTCTATTTATTATTTATTATTTATTATTTATTATTTATTATTTATTTAGATATTTGTTTATTTATATATATATTTTTTATTTTTATTTTTTATTGTTTTTTATTTATTTTATTATTTATCATTTATTATTTATTATTTATTTATTTATCAATTATGAGCTATTTATTATTTAGGAGTTATTTATTATTTATTTATTTATTTTTTATTTATTTATTTATTTACTGCTTATTTTTTATTTTCTTATTTACTTATTATTTATTTGTTAATTATTTATCATATATTAACTTATTATATAATTGTTAATTATTATTTTTCTATTATATATTTTGTATATGTGAACATAATGAATAATAATACTAATCTGAAATAGTACTCACCGTGGATTTGAGAACCCAAATCCTTGGGTGCACAAAATTTATTAAGAAAAACTCAAGCACACAAATAACATGGGGTTGCAAATGAATTACAGGTGGAAGAATCCTATCGTGAAGAAAAAAACGCACAACAAATCGAAAGTCACTAATTCTCCATACCAAAACAATAGCAATAGTCATCTTTTTTTATCCACTTACCCTATTCTGAGAACCACCCTAACTTGTCTGGTGTTGACCTCACCTCCATTGTTTGGGAGCTGGCTGAAACATTTTCTGTTCATATATACCTAATGTTCAACACTCTTCTACTGACTATGTAGAACTATCTTCAGAACTGACATAAAACACCCTTCCATGTTAAACTCCTTGGTTTGAAACATTGATAAAGGGTTCAGGATCATTGAGTTTCCTAGATTCCATGAGTTCCCCTTTCATTATAGTAGAAACTAGTGGTGTGATAGTGTCCCTGGCATTTCCACTTGTACCTTTCAGTAAAGGTTTCACAACCAGGCACTAGAAATAGGATGAGCTGATGAATAATTTATCCCCCCATATCATGTTTAATTTTTCCCCATAGAGGGGCCATGTGGTCACCCCACCTACATCAATTTATAAATAATATCCATGAGATGATCCATGCATCTCAATCCTTCCATAAAATGGTTTTTTTAGTATAGTAACCCTCAACCACCTATTTGTGTGTATCCACCTTAAATGAGGGAGCATTATCCCTAACCAACTCAATTTTATTGATATCACCTTGATTTTTTTGACAAACTTGAAAAAAATTACATCAAATCCAGATGTATTACGGTATTATATCATATAAAAAATGTATGTACATACTTCCGTGTTCACCCCTGATGTATCTCTAATAGCCTAAACATTATCCATTCCAGGATTCATAAAAGTATGTGAGCATCTGGATTCCTTCTCATGGAAACTATTGACTCCAACCTTAACACCATATCGCTTTATTTGATCATAGTCCACTTTTGAACCCCCATCATTCTTTATGTTGGATTTTTCACCAAATATGTTAACATCTAGGTGGGTTTGTCTCTAGCTAAATCATGTTTTAAAATAGCATTTCCTTATTTCTTTATATCCCCAAAACAATAAAAGGATATCTCTCCCATCATAATTTCACTAGGATCTTTATAAGTAATTAACATCATCTTCATAAGATCAATATCTTTATCCAAATTCATTTGGACTATCGTACATATTTCCAACCACTATAGAAGATTCATCAGATATGGAAGGTCTAGATCCAAATATCATAATAGGTATAACCCTTATGACCAACATTCCCAAAATAACTGAATTAAGCTAAATATTAGTGGGAACCATAGAATTCATATCCTATACTGGAAACATTTAATGGTAATCATCCAAGGAAATGTTATCCCTAAAGGATCCCATCATTATTGATTTATCATATGAGATGTAGGCATTATTCTTTTTTTCTTTACATCCACCAGATTTCATATAGAAATATTTTTATAGATCGATCATATCAAGATATATATTACTTATAAGGGAAAAAATAATGCTCTTTTCTTGTTAATTCCCCCATAAATATGTTCCATGGAATCACCATTCTTCACCATATGAGCAAGATTATCTATTTGGGAATTTGGAAGATTTTACACATCAACCAGCGTATAAAAAGTGGGAGTGGGTCCCTTTTTTTGGGCTCCAAGTCATGGATAGTTGGAACAATGTTTTTTCCTCTTTAAGAAAATTTAACTATAAAATTATAACAATCACCCATGATAACACCACTGGATATTTCAACTTTAAACTTGAATTGTGAAATAATATGACATGTCTTCTTATAGTTTTTAGAACAATGTTTCTGGTGATGGGAGTTTATTGAATGACCAACCAAGCTGTATTTAAAAGAACAATTATGGAATTTTGCAAATTCTATCCATAATTCAACATTAAATTCAATTGTATCTAATATAATTTTTTTTCATAAGATTCAAGAAGAGTTTTTCCTCCAAAATAAATCTAGAAAGGTCTCCCAAGTGATCTCTTTCAGTCTCTTTATCTTTTGTTATTTTTTATCTCATGGTTTTCTTATGATAAAAAATACACATTTTTGTTTCAAACATTTTTCTTGAGTGATTTTTAGTTATATCATTTTTATCTCTAAGTAATGTCATTCAAGGTCCTCATGATTTAATTTAATGGAATCTTAATTATTTTATTCAGTGAACGAAACAATAACATATCATGTTTAAAGATATTGGAGTAAATTTGGATCATCAATTGAATGAATTGTAAAGAATAAATGGTAGATTTTTTTTTAAGATAGAGTAATGTGGGATACATCAACTGATTGGTATAGATCATTAGTGAGATAGATCCATGTGGAAATCACACCTCTTATTGTAGATAACCACCAGACAACTGATGGAGGAGCACCGACCAACTAGTGATATAACTATAGGTGTTTCAATATACTAGAAGTCCATAAAACTATTTTTGGATTGTTATGGCAGTTTAGTGATGCTTTTCTTTATCCAGTGTTCTATAGGTGACCCATTGGTTAACCGATGAGGTGCCCTGTGTAGCCGGTTTCATCATGGTAGAGTATCTGTAGATGCATTTAATGCGGTCAAAATTTCCATTATTTTGGACTTCATTGGTTTCAATGACCGCAATAATTTATAGAACCTTCCTAACTCTTTTAGAAGCTATAAAATAATGAACGCAGAGGCTTAAAGGCACACAATTTAATTGAACAATGTTTTTTTATCAAAATGTATGACACCATCATACTGAATATCTTTCTTCTCAAAGCCTTGCTTCATATTTCCAAATCCAATATTAATTTATCCATTATCTCTCAAGGTATCAATTTATATATTTTCTCCCAATATATCCACCCAATTTATAAAATTCTTCCAAATATATTATGTTGTGGGATTGTAATGGGTTTTCACTATGAAAATATTTTTTTTTATCTCAATAAATAATGGGTTCTCATCAATTCAAAAAATACAGGATACTATTTTTGGCTACCTACATAGTTCAAGAGGGTTCTCGAAACTATAATTGTGTGGTATGGGTATCCTGATCACCACCTAGATCAAGGGAGTAATAATATAAACCTGAAAATCAAAGGGTTGGAGATGTATGTAATCAGACTAATTTATTGCCATACTGCATTATTAAACTATGTTTACTGTATGTTTTAATTTACACATTGCATCATTAAACATAGATTCACATAATTTCATAAATTCATTTCATCTATTTTCTGCTATACATACTCTCCAAATCAATAAGGAATTTAACTTTATAATGTGGATTGAATTTTTCAATACATCACTTTATCAATATTTTGTCTTTATTGGTTTTTCATATAAATGTGTTATGATTTATGTTTATTTTTTACCTTTTACTTAAATTTTTAAATGGTCAATTCACCATCATCCCTTTTTCCATTATTGTTAAACCAAAAAATAGTATCATAGGTTTTTTTGTTTTTATCATTTTATTAAATAAAAACATTTGTTTTTAATATTATGTGATTTTAAATTATGGTCACTTTATAATGGAATATGACTCTTATTTTCATGATCCCATTTTTTATGGAATGGACTATTCCAATTAGTAAAGTCATATGTCAACCTTTCTTACTAGAATATGTTACCCTGACTACAAAATGGTTATCCATGAACATGTTATCACTAACGAATTAGATGGAAAGTGGATAATATAGACTATTAAATACTATGATCTTAATGTACAATACATTAATTTGCTATAATTTGGTATTGTTTAAACGAAATTTAATCATGTTTGTACATGTAAAACTACCCTTGAAAAATGAAAATTGATAAAGGTCACCCATGAAGGAACCAAAAAAGTTTAAAATAATAGATTATAAATTTATAAGGATGATTTTGAAATAATTTTTATGCCTCCAAATGAATCCATTACATATATATTTACACAATTTACTAAAATTTATATTGGTCAAAATTCTATTGGTGATGATTTTTCAATAAAATAATTATTATAATTCATACTCTAGGTCTAACCAATTAATTAGAAATCCAATGTCACATCCATACAAAAAAAGGATTTAAATAAAATATTTTTTGAATAACTTATTGTATCCCTAATGAATTAAAAATTTTCATTGAAGAAAAATTCTAAAATGAGGCCAAATAAGACAAATATATTAAGAACAATATCTCTTTTAAAGCTACCAAAAACGATTCATTTAGAGGTGAAGTTCGTTAATTTTATCAAATATCTAATTAAACAAACAAATTATTCATGAAAATTAAAAATTTAAACCTAAATAATAACGAAAATAAAAAAGAGGAACTAGAAGAGACATGCTACGAATGCAAGAAAAATGTCACATCAAAATGGAATGCCCTTTCTAGAGAAATAAGATTAATGAAAGGAAACAAGGATACAAGGATATAAAAATTAAAACATAGTGTAAATGTGTTGTCTATAAGTAATCAACTTCCTAAACCAGTTCAATAGATAAATTATTATATACCTTATGGGAAATGTTAACAACGAAATCAAGGTTAATACCACTATTTTCATTTACTCATCTTACTCTTATTCTCTTAATTATTAGCCCACATATTCTTGCTCTTTATCCTCAAGAAACCATAATTCTGAAGACCAAAAATACACTAGTTATCAATTTAAAAATGGATTTGAATAACATTATTCATTATAAAAATACCATGATCAAAAATAAAAGAATACACTTAATGAAAAAAAAATCAAAAATCAAAGGAACAAATATTCATGGAAAAATAATATCTATAAATTAAAATTAAGAATAAATAATATGTTAATAATATCAAATAAAGAATAAAATTCCTTAAGATAAATCTCTTTAAATTTTCTTAAGGTGAAAATAATTTTAGAAAAAAAAAATTGTTCTCTAAAAGACATGGAAAATAATGGGATTGATTTTCTTTCTAGAATCATGAAATCACCTATAAAAATCGATCAAAATCCTCTTTTATTAAAGTTTTCTTGCAAGATATTTTTTTCAATTATTATAAAAAAATTGTCATTTTGTTTATGAATTTTATTTAAGAAATTCATGATATTGGAGACTAAAATGAATGCATCTCTCAGCCATAATTTCCAAAAGAAAATACTAGGATACAAAAATATAGATACTTAAATTATTATTGACTGCTATTAGCAAACCTAAGTTCATTTGTGTGAAAAAACATTTATTCATTTTATTTTTTAGGAAAATCATCTTGGAAGAAAAGAACAAGATACACTATGGTACTCAATTTTTGTTTTGTCAAGACATATGTGGGGAAATAAATTTGAATTGAATAAATTAAATTAAATAGATGGAGTTATTGTATCCATACATGATAAAAATTGCGGTAATATATTATGGAAACTACCATTGGTTTTTTTGAAATATTTCATTCTAAAAATGTTTTATTTTTAAAATTATTAAAATGAAATTTTCTAATAATTTTTCAATAATTTTATTTAGATTTTAAAATAGATTTTGAAAATTATTTTATAAGGTTTATAACACAACATTAAAACTTTTATTTAACTCTTACCCCATTAAAAATGTTTATATAATCAATTTAAAATCTCTAACTAGCCAAAGAATCAAATACTTGAGTGCACAAGTTTGTGAGTATTGGATTTGGTACAGATACCTTGGTTATTTTATCACACACTCACTTATCAAACCCAAATATTATCAACTACTAAGAGATCTACCTAAATTGAATTGAAAATATGAAAAAGTATGTAAAGAATACTAATCTAGAAGGAAATAAAAATCTTATTTAAATCTAAAAAAATTAATTTATTTTTTAAAATATATTGAATTAATTAATCGATATTTATTCAGATATTCTCGAATGGAAATTTTATGAGGTTAGTCTTGTAATTGTGTTATTGTTAATGAATTTACAATATTAACTCAGGATTACTTATTATTACGTAAAACTGTATATGAAAATCCTTCATCATGTTTAAAAAAATTAAAATGAAAATGGTTTTAAAATTATTTAAAATCAAATTGATCTTAGTGGAAAAGTAAACAACAAGGAATTTAATGATTTATTCACCTATTAACGATATAATCATTATTTTTCTACTCCTCAACCCCCTCACATACAAAATAGGTTAGTAGAGAGGTAAAATAGAACTATCTAAATAATTGATCAAACTATTTTAAATAAGTTTAATCTATCTCAATATTTTTAGGATAAGGTTTTGAATATTTTATTATTAATCATTAATCTTATTCTCATAAGACTTTTTCTCAAAAATAACCCATATGAAAATTTGGGAAAAAATCTAACGTAGTATTTTTTAATGTTTTTCGCTTTAAATGATTTTTTCTCAACAAAAAATAAAATTTTTAAAATTTTTATTTCAAAACCAGTGATGGAATATTTTTTCTATAATATAATATAATAAAGTAATATAGATTCTATAAAAGGGACTAAATTTTTTTGAAGACTCAATAATTTTTTATTTTGAATAAAAATTTCCAAAATCACATTCTCAAAAAAACTGAAATTATATTTTAAATGAACATTTCCAATCAAAAGAAGTTCAAGTAGAACTGGAATCTTTTTAATATTATTTACCTAAAGATTTTAAAAAATATAAATACTATCCCCTACAAAATTTCCTTAGATATTTTCAAGAAGAAACTTATACTAAAAGATTAGTCCTAAATAAGGATAAACATATTTCCTTTATCTCCTATTTTAAACCGCAAATTATTAATGTTTCCCTTAACAATGAAAATTTGGTTCATTCTATGCAAAAGGAAATAAAAAAGTTCACTAAAATTACGTATGGACTCTCATGGAAAGGCCTATTGATCATCTATCGTAATTGTTTTTGAATTCATCGATCACCATAATTTATAACTCATTAGAATGAATGTTAAATGATGCTTTTTAGATGGTTTTATTAATGAGTTTTTGGTGGAAAAAACTACTAGTTATAATGATTATCTTTTTCCAAATCATGATTTCAAGATAACTAAATATATTTATTGATTAAAATAATCCCCACAGGCTAGGTATGAACATTTATCAAATTTTGTTTTATCAAATTATTTTAAAATTGGAAAAGTGAATTTATTTATTTTTTAAAAAAATGTCTCAAAGGATTTATCATTTGTAAAAATTTACATTGATGATGTATTTTTCGGATCATGCATTGATTTTATTTTTTGAATTTTCTAATATAATGGAAAAGGAATCTGAAATGAGTTTTATGGGTGAACTCAAATTCTTGCTCATCATACAAATTTTACAAAATGATGCTGGTGTTTTTATAAAGTAAGAAAAATACACTAATGAACTATTAAAATTACTTGGTATGGATCAATATGAGAAAATTAGTATACCCATGAGTAAAACATATAAGATAACAATGGATGAATCTAGTATATTGGCTGACAACAAGATTTTTATATGTATGATTGGTAGTCTACTTTATCTTATTGTGACCAAGCCTAACATCATATTCAGTTTTCTTATTTTTGATAATTTTCAATAAAATACAAAATAATCCCATGTAAAATATATTGAAATGATTTTTAATTATTTAAAACAAACTATAGATATTTCTTTTTTAAATCCATAAGAAACTTATTTTAAATTAACTTGTTTCTTCTATGTTAGTCTTGGTGGATCTAAGCAACATAAGAAAAGTAAAAGTTGGACTTGCTACATACTTACAAATGCTTCAGCGTAAGGAATGGTAAAAAATAAATCCTTTTCTCTTTCTATACCCAAATTGGAATACATAGCTTTGTGGAGTTTTTGTTCAAAATTAATATCAATGAAACACACTCTATAAGACTTCAGACTTATATAAGACTATATACCAATTATGTAAGATAATATCAGTTCCATTATTATTTCCAAAAATCATGTTCAGCACTCTCAAAAAAAATATTTACCTAAGGTTCCATTTATTAAGATATCAATTCCAAAATAGTGATATATTATTGAAATAGGTTACGATTTAATATCAAGTCACTGATATTTTTAATAAACCTCTAGCATTTGATCATATTGATTTCATTAAAGTTATGTTAGAAATGGTACATTTTTTAAACTCTTCATTTCACCATGGATAAGTTGAGTAATATTTTTAAAATTTTTAAATCTTAATTTTGTATTAAAATATTTTACATTATCTTCTTAAAAACTAATGATTCTTGATTTATTTTTATTTATTTGCTTTTTTTATCTCATGGTTATGGTCCCTAAATCACACATGCACATTTATATGAGGGGCACCTTATCTATTTGATTATGAAATTTTCCTAAAGAAATTCTTTTATTTTAAATTATAAAAAAATGGTTTTCTTTTATTTTCAAACTTCAAACATCATATTTTCGAGAATAAATATAGTGACTTTTATTATAATATTATTATTTTATGTTACTAAAAAGATTATTATTTAAATTTAAATACACTTTTATTATTTTTTAAAAAAAATATATTTTTAATAAATTCAAAACGAATATGAGAAATTATGTATATGACAGAAATATATTTAAAAATTATTTATTTTAGTCTCTCTTAAATGAAAATTAATTATTATTAAAAATTTCAATATTTTCCTATCACTCTATGAATTTATTGTGTTGTCCTTGACAAAATATAAATTGGGGGATTCCTTCATTATGTGTTTTTCACATTCAAAAGCACTCATTAAAGTCTTTTCAATGAAATAATCATTCATCAGTGAAAAACATTATCTTCAATGAAATGAGTTTCTTGGAGAAGGTATGTACCAATTTTATCATTTATTTCTATTATCATTATATTTTATTATTTTTTCCCATTTAGAAATATATTTTTAACTAATTTTAAGCACCCCTCTCTCTCTAAAATTGGATTTTTAAAATGGGAGTTTATAAGTTAAGATAAATTTCAATTTTTTTATACATTCATTTTACATATCTTTTTGAAAATAAAAACTATATTAACTTGTCCTCTATTTTAAAAATATTATTTTATATTTTTTCAAAATATATTTTTAGAATATCATTGGATTATTTCAATAAATATTCCCTTTTATGTTTCACCTTTCACTCCTTGTTTTCTTATAATCACAAATGTGGGGGAATTTCATGAAATTTTATGGATCACCTTTATCAGATTTGAATTTTAAATAAAGGAATGTTCTATAAATAATTAGGTCAAAAATAGATATTATTTTGTTATTATTAATCTTCAATAAATCCAATAATTTATGTAAAATTTATTTATCTTTTATTGTCTATGAATGGATGACCTTATAGGCTCAAAATCACGTAGTGAATTTGAACAATTCTTATGATCAAAATCAATGACGTAATCTCGCTAAATCACTAGCTTCTCAAAGCCTTGCTTCAATGATAAAAATACAATATTTTTTATCCATTAATATCTAAAGTTATATATTCTTATATCTTATATAAATATCTCATCCCAATTTCTAAACATCGTCCTGAGAGATTAGGGAATGAAATTGTAATTAGTTTGCACTAAGAAAATATTCTTCTTCTTATCTTCTTTACAATGGGGTATTAGTAATTAAAAAGTGAGGGATCGGTTCCTTGGTTGTTGAAAATGCCCAATAGCTTTCTCGTAACCATAATTGTGAGATAAATGTTTCTTTATAATTTAAAATATCCTGGGAGTGATTTGTACACATCTCACCCTGAGGTCATTAGACATTGGGTCTTAAATTAAGTTACTACTAAAATCCATTATCAAACTATGTTTGTTATCTATATTAATTTACACATTGTATCATTCAACTCTGATTCACATTGTTTCAGAAATTTGATTATTTTATTTTATATTATTTATACTCACTTAATCATTATTAAAATTAACTTTATAATACAAATCAAATTTATAAACTCATTTCTTTATCAAAATCAATGTTTTTTTCTTTATAATATCAATAAAATTTATATTTAAATTTATCATTACCTTTTGTTTGAATTTTTAAAAGGTAAATGTGTACCCCCTACCCCTTCCATTATTCTCTTGTCAATACTATCAAACTTGATTTCAACACCCTATGTGAAGGGAAAATCCCAAAGAATTTTAGGATGGTAGAGAAACTAATTGATCCATGAATTTTGATCAATACATGAATAATCTAATTACCATTTATTTCAGATTGAAAAGAAAATTCCAATCGTAGATAATCAAAATCCTATGATTGAGTGAGATAGTTCTGATACCCCAAGCCTTGAATTTGAGATCCACTGAGTTGAATATGATGTAAAAGAATCCCATGCTGAGAGAGGCCATCTTCCATTTATCAAAACCCCATATTTGGTGGACCCGTTTATGAAAATCCATAAACATCCATGAACATACTCTTGATTGAAGAGTATGTTTGTAGATAATTGAATGTTTTCATTCTTGAAATTTATTATTAAGAATCGTTGGATATGTCTCACTAAAGTCTAACAAAACATTCTTCATGATTTTTTTATATTAATCATTCTTAATATTAGTGAATAATACTCAATTCACCACCTCATCATATTTAAATTTTATAAAATCAGGATGCACACCCATGGAATCATTTATATAATTCTTTTCGGAAGATTCATCAATAATCACTTGAGTCAAAACAATTATATATTCATATTTCCTGGAAAAATCAAAAAAACATCTATTTTATTGAAGTAATAATTAGGATCAAACACTGTTGAAATGAATCTATAATCCCCATAAAAGTTTAGAGAGATAATATCATCATGCATGGTGAATCCCCCAGTTCATTAATAATAATAATAAAAATTAATAAATAGTTATATAAATTAAATTTTAAATAATGATAATAATGATGATGATGATTATGATAGTAAATTGATAATAAATATATATATGCTTTCATATTTATTTAAATAAATTTATAAATTTATATATACATATATATATATATAAGTATAATAAATTCTGTTTTTCACCACTTGAAGTGAATGTGGGAGTGGTAAAGTATTTATATAATAACAAAGATGTAAGAGGTAAAAATCTCGGCCAACATACACACACATATATATATATATATATTCATACTTTATTCAATGTGTAATAATTTATTAAAAAATAAATACTAAAAAATATTTTTTAAAAAAGTTAAATGAAATGTTTTAAGTGTTTAGCAGTGATCCCAAAATGGTTTCATTATTGTTTTAAAAAATAATAATGCAATTTTACTGAAACCAAATCTATTAGTGGGTTTAGAAATGAATTAAGAAATTTATTTTTTGTCACTGTGACCCTTGCATGGGTTTTGTACCCACACATGTTGTGTATGTGTAAAAGATGCACAGTTAATATAAGTATTGATGATTGTGGAGCCAAAGTTGTTCGTGGAGAGTGGATTCTTGGTGATGATCGATGGTACTTGATGGTGGTGGTTTCTTTTTACAAACCCTTCTAGGATTATTTGAAATATAGTGGATTATGGGGTTGCCTTATTTCATGGTAGTCACATATTGTAGTATTCTCATGTGTTTTTGTTTACTTATCAAAGATTCCTATGATTTGTGGTGATTCATAAATGTTTTTCATGCATTAATTAATATATAGTTAAGTTTCCCCACTATTGGTGGTGGGGTGGTTTGGGTTTGGGGGATGAGGGGCAGGTCGTGGGGTCAATTATCTAGGATTTTGTGTTTAATATTGTTTTATTTCCTTATGTTGTGTTTCATGATGGCAGATGTAATCAACCTTATATTTATATACAGTTTAGTTTTACATTTATATTGAAATAAATTTTTCAGTAGATTTCATTTATTTTAGTGTATATATTGTATAATTTTAAGGCCTATCTTGCATGAACCTGTATTCTGGGTTCTAGTAACTAGTACTAAGAATATTAGTGATAAACTTGGGGTAGCACACCTGAGTTATCACTTGCATAGGGGAGGTCCTGGTAGTTAGGGTCTTTTCAAACATAAAGTAATAATTATATAGTTAATTTAATCAATAAATGAACATAGATAAATATAATAATAATCAATAGATAAAGTATATACCTGTACATGGGACACTAACAAAAATATTTTACTTAAATGAGTGTGAAAAGTGTATATATCTTGTAATGGATCAGTTCCATGTGGTCTGACCCATGTCATGTTTTTTAAACCATTGGTGCCTATAAAAGGATGAGTGGGGTTACATAGGTGTTTTCCTTTTAATAATTTAGAATGATGGTGTATTTATGGTGTAAATGATGGATTTTCCACATAATTGTGTTTTACAACCTAAAAGGTCATTACGGATTCTGTGGCCAATCCTGTGTAATTTACGTCATAAAACTGAAAGTTAAGATGACAATTAAATAACATATGTGGGTTTTTAGGGGATTCTTTTTTTATCAAAATTAATATTTTATGTTTTTAAGATGTAAAAGAGGGGTTTATGCCACAAATATTCCCTATGTAGCACACCTTATAATGTGAATTGCTGCGTATCCCAAAATAACCAATTAAATTTTTCCCAAATATCATAGAAGTCGAAGAGGTTTTCTTTAGGTATTTAGGGATCCCTTCAAATGAAATTTATTCTTATCTACTTGTGTTCTATATATGGTTATCCAAGGTATATTTTACATATTCTCTTAAGGTTATTCTATTTGGTTCCTTCTATGATTTCATTCCACATGATGGATGTTTCCTCTCCAAATTCTAATGAAGATTTTTTGTTATTGGCACATTTGTGACATAGATTCCTTGGAGTGATACATTCTTCTTAGGGATACATCATTGGGTTCTATGACATTGGTTCATTCACATGTGAATAATGTTGATTATTTTGAGGTATGAGATTCATTTCCTCTCCTATTAATTATATGAAATCATAAAGTTATCATGTTTTATCCCATTGTATGATAGTGGAATAAAAGTAATAAATATTTAACCAAATTAATAAGGAATTAGATGGTGATTTCCTGTGGTCGATGTTTGATACTATGATAACTGTTTCCCAGTTATTTTTCTATATAGTGTGTTGTCTATGTTATTTTTTTAGTTTGTTTCATTATGCTATGGATTAGCATGTTTTTATTGATAAAACATGATAAAGGATACAAATACAAAATTAAATGATTAATTCGATTATTAAATTTAAATATTAATATTTAAATGAATTTTTGGTTTCTTGTTATTTAATGGAAATAAAAATTTATGAATTGTGCATGTTTAATTAAATTAATTCTTCCATGTGCTAATGTAGTTGATAATGAATTTAGAGAACGTTAATTCTTGTTGATGAAAAGAATAAAAAATAATGTTAATTAATATTTTTCTTCTGTGGGATTTTTGAAAATTGTTTTATTCTATACGCCATGTTTTAACTTGTGGCAGCTTGTTATTGACGATGAATTACATTTCCAATAGTTAGAAACTATGAATAATGAATTGGTTATTCCAAGATGGAATAAAACCTATTTTTTGATAATGATAAATCTAGGTTATTAGAGTGTCCATCTGTTTATAATTTTTTTATTCCTTAGGTTATGGGTTGTGAGAGCATGGTTGGTTATAAAGGATTAATTCCTTGTTTTAAGGATTATACTTAACCATTTGATATGTTTTTTATTGATACCATGTGATGTTATATAGATATATGTTTTTTCATATAATGTGTTATGAGCCTAGTATGGCTGGTTCTGGGATGGATGATGTGAAACAGGGTGGGGATGCTCAAGGTTGCGGTACCAGTTGATGCATGTGATAGTGAATGAATAGGGACATGCATGATGGTGTCAGGGGTTGTAAGTGGGTTGGATTCAATGTTTTGAGGATGGGATTAGCCTTTTATGTTCTGAAATCTTGATGCTTTCTCGATTTTAATATGTTTTATAGCTAATGGATAAGTTTCTTTTTTATCAGCATTCATTTCCCCACTACTTGATGCTTGTAGATGTGCTTGGTTTCATCTCTTGATAGTAGATTAGGATTTTTTCCTATAGTACCTATATTTCTGGAATGATGTTAATAATGTTTTATAAATGACTCAAACAATGCTCCTCATGTTCTTAGAATGCAAATGTGATGATTCTCTTGAGAAAACATGGACTCGATTTGGATTATTATTAGAGGGGATGAATTTTGGTTTATGGTTAAATTAATGTAATACAAATAATGTGAAATAATGGATAATGATTTAATTAATGTAAATTGAATTATTAAATGAAAATAAATTAATTTAATGTAGCTCTTTTAAATGATTGTGTGATTATAGGAAATATAGTTCATCGCAATTTCAATTGGGAGTGTTAGTGATGTTGGATACAGTTGAGTCTGCAATAAGGTTATTCCCAAATTGTGGTTGTGAGAAATATTATATCTTGTATATAATGTGGTTTCATACACTACCCCAACCATATTGGTTAGGGATACTGAAACACAGTGAACTCTACGAGGGTTCTTTCCTAAATCTCTTAGTGGGAGGATGGATGGCTGGTTACCCCTTCTAGCCCCACTCTCTTTTCTCATTAGTTTCATGTGATGGTATGTATGGATGTTTTCTTCACTATATATTTGTGTGTAGAGGGATGTGATAGATTTTGGTTATTTCACACACATGTATCTCTCGATATAGTATCCAAAATATTATTATAGGTATGGAGTGCATAGGTTGTGATGCCTTGAGGTGCCTTACATAGTGTATGGGTTTTGATGACTGGAGGTATAATAATCAATGTATGATAAACATCACATGGGATGTGGTTGATCATGAAAACTACTTGGTTAATATATGTAGATTTTATATTGGGTGATTTGTCAATGTGATGCACAAGGTACGTGCTGTGATAATTATCCCAGGTGTCTAGAGGCCAGATAACTTTTAGAGAGATACGACTCAGGGCATACAATGTCGGGGTAGAGTGGAAAACTAGTGTGTAAGAAGTAGCAGGGTATCCTTATTTATGATATTATATTATATACTATCTTGTATGAGATACTTCATTAGAGATAACTGTAGTGAGGCTCAGAATTTAGTATACCTATTTCGGTGAAACGTTAGTTTCATTTTTATCACTATTAGTTATCATGATTTCCTTATATTTTGTATAAGAGGATCCAAGGAGAATCCTACTGAGTATACAATTATTATAACCCCACATATATATAAAATATTTCATGTTTAATAGGATAAGGTTAGAGATCAAGCTGGATATTACTAGCTTGTTGTTTGGGGGGAGATGTTTGGGATTCATGGTCACTATCATCATTACCTTTTGGATACGTTTAGTTTCCCTTTTCGTTTTTCTTGTATGTTATGACATTAAATGTATGGGATTAGGATTTATTTTATATATCTGATCAGGTTTTATTGGTGTATTTTTATTATCTCTTTCAATTATGTATGTTCTCATAAAGGATAATTCCTCCCATTATATTCTTATTATACCCTCATTTCAATTCACTATATTGGGGCCTACTAGAGGTGGGACTTGGGCAGTAACCATCATCCTTCTCTCATTATCATCCCAGGATGGGTACTCTATGGGTTAGGGGGTCAATTATAAATTGGTATCAAAGGTTCAAGTTGAGGGATGCGAAGGAGTTTAGAGTTTGGAATAATTGAGATTACATGGGCTGGTCAAGAAACTTTTTCATCTTATTTTAGTATGAAATGTGATCAAATGGTACCAGATGAGACATAATTATTTGGGTCCCTTTTGATATGATTCAAAATCCTTTATGTTTATTGTTCTTACTAAACTATGTAATACTAGTTGTTGGGTAGAGTCCTAGGAAGGGATAATACATCATTATTATTTTATTCAATGTTTAAAATGGGTAGACCTTGATATATGTTATAGTTTAATGAATAAATTAATTAATTTATTAATATTATGTATTTCACATTATAGGTTTATGAGATCTATCCATTTTTTATTTTTCTGGGTATGGCTCTAGGTCAACGCTCTCATCAGGTTTTCACTAATGATGTTCAGTAAGATGTTCCTATAGATCGCCATAGAATAGTGGTTGATGAAAATGACACTTAGATTCTGAGAGTTTTAGTGATAGGTTCTTAGATATTTTGAGTGATTAATTTCATATTTGGTCATATAAGACTTTTTTGGGAAGGTTGAGAAACATTTTGGTCCTATTTGTTCTTGGAAGGAGCACTGGGTTTCATTGGAGGTGACGATGCTGCATAGGGCAGCGATGTGGTGGCGGATCATGTTCCTGAGAGATTGTGAGGATCTATCTATATCAGAGGGGGGCAGTTCATAGGCCAATTTTTAGTATATTTTCATTATTGATATGAGATGGTATCCATTCTCTAGAAGCTTCTTACCCATCGGCAGGGTAGTTATAGTGTGTAAGAGTTTAGGATCTATTTCATTACACTTTTGAGATATGACTCAAACCTATGGTAGGATGAGGAGGCTGGGGTGAGAAATTTTGAAACTTATTTTCATCCACAGATCTAGAATCGAGTCACCTCATTCATATTTTCAACATATCTTGAGGTGATGGTGAGAACATATGTTTTTGAGGGGATTCTTTCTAGAACTCCATCATCATGAGGGGGGAGTTATCAAGATTCCTCAAAAAGTAGAGCTATAGTATGGGGTTCTTTGTTTCCTAGATATAATAGTTTTTGATCACCATGGAGTACATATTATTCGTCGTCATCTTATTTCTCTAGGGGTGGTGCCTCTCAGACTTGTACCAAGAGA
The DNA here is from genome assembly GCA_963277665.1 of Viscum album. Classification (NCBI taxonomy): domain Eukaryota; kingdom Viridiplantae; phylum Streptophyta; class Magnoliopsida; order Santalales; family Viscaceae; genus Viscum; species Viscum album. The sequence goes on along the minus strand of OY728126.1, from coordinate 2,041,430,613 downwards.
TCATATGCATGTTTTTATTATGGATTCCAAAGTTCATAAGTGACAAGAGTGACAGATCATTCTGAGTAATTACAGTGTGCAAGGTGTTATGCTTTTGGTTCCTTCATTGATGCAGTTTTAGTCAATTCAGTAGTAGGAGGGTGTTCTTGATTGAGATCAGAATAGAGGAGATATAGTAGAAATAATATATCCCTGTGATTCTCTTTTTTCTCGGATATAAGAGTGTGTCCATGAATGTGGTCATCAATAAGGTCAGGGAGGTCATAGAGTTGGTTATGGTCAGCTCCATGCTCTAGTGTTTCTAGTGTCCGGATATCCAAACGTCATTAAAGGTACCCTTTATTTCTTATCAACATGTTTTTGAGCATTGTTTAATTTAAGTGATATTTTCTCCTTTATATCACATTCCCTTGTTCATGATTTGGGACTTGAGGTAGAGAGGGTTCTAGTTCATAAATAATTCAAAATGAATGTTTGAGTTTTATCTGACTTGTATGAAGTATGTTGAGACTGTGATATTGTGTTTTGGTTGAACAACTCTTGTGGATCCTTTTTATGTATGAAGATACAAACTTATGAATTCAACTTCATCGTCGAATGGTTTTATTCGGTGTATGCTATCATCGATTTTTTCGGGAGGTAGTTTTTTTTCTATGATTCTGATAGATATAAAGTGTTGTTAATTATTGACATAGAACCTTAGATGGTTCAGAGGCATGTTTCTTCTATTTCATATTTGATGGTTGATTTAACTACAATATCATCTATGGTATATCAAATAGTTTTTATTGGGTTTGTTGAAAGTACTATGATGTCTTTGCTGATTATTTTTTAGTGTTACCTCTTTGATGGTAGATCGAGTTTGGGATATAGATACTTCCACGAATTTATATTGTATCGATTTCACCATATAGGATGGTGCCTTCTAAGTTGTGATTACAGCCTAATTATTTTTTGTATTCAAGTTTCATTCAGTTGAGTGTGTCACCTTAGGGTGAACTAGTTTTGTTTATGTAGATGGTAGTTGGTATTTTTCATCGTTGTATCAATTATCATCGCTTGAACAATGTGATAGTGAATAACTTCTATCCTCTTCCAAGTATTGATGATTAATTTGATATGGTGAAAGAAGAAAGGTGGTTCATGATGATCAATTTGTGGTATTTATATCATCATATATGGGACAAAGATAAGTATATTCTCAAGAATGATTTCGTTATTTTCATGGGAATTATTAGTTAATTTTTATTTCAATAATTTTTATGAATTCTCTTGTCATTTTCTTGAGTTTAATGAACAAATTGTTCAAAAAGTTATTGGATGAGTTTGTGGTGTTTTATATCAATGAAATCATTGTGTACATTGTGTCTACGGAGGATCATATAGGGAATCTATGTGATGATTTAGGATTTCTTCATTATGATTTGTTATTCCAGAAGTTTTAAAAGTGTATGATCGGTGCTCATTATGTTCGTTTCATATGGCATGTCATGTCCCAGTGTGGAGTGGTTGTGGATCCTTTGAAGATTGATGATGTTATTTCTTGGGTATCCCCCAAAACTGTGGTAGAGGTGAGAAGCATTCTTGGTCATTCAACATATTATCGTAGGTTCGTAGGTGATTTATCTTGTGTTACAACTCCTCTAACATCCTTGAGCAAAAAGGATCAGGTGTTCTTGTGGACTGAACAGTGTTAAGTATATTTTTGAGTACCTAAAGTACAAGTTGGTCAGTGTTCTAGTCCTTTATTTTCTAGTAGATAGAGTTCTGTTTGAAAATTTCTATGATTCTTCATCTATTGGTTTTGGAGGTTTTTTGATATAGTATATACCTGTTTCTTCTTATAGGTATTTTTATTTTTGTCATGATTAGTTTAAATATGTCACCCATGATCTGAAATAGTAAATAGTTATATTCTTTTTAATGATATGAATACTTTCCCTCATTGGTTATAATTTTATGGTTTTCACCAATTATAAGATCATGAGTTATTTCTTACATCAATTTGAATTAAACTTGTGTCAATGTTGGAGGATGAAATTCATATAGTATTACGACTTTGGGATTTTTTATACATCGTGAAAGGGAAATGTTATAACTAATGAAATGAGTAGGAATTCAAGTAGTGATACCGTGTATGAATCTATAGATTCTGGGAATGTAGGGTATGATCTCTCAACAATGCATATGAATATGGATGATTTTGTAGTGAGAGGTTGTCATTTATATATGAAAGTTCATTAATCATTAGTTAATTATGTGGAGGAGTCCTAGATAGGTGATTTTGAGGTGGAGATATGGAGAGACTAAACTATATTTGGAAATGCCCTAATGGTTTATTAGAGGATAGAAAACACGGATTATTATTCCAAAGGAGGATTTCCATACCATTTGTGATGTGTGATATGGTTCTTCTTGATTTCCATAACCCCCCTTTGGCAGTACATCGCAGCATGACGAAGATGGGTTGAGCTATGAGATGTCGGTTTCAGTGGCATGGGATAAATAGTGTAGTTGCATAGTTTATTTTCTTTTGTTTGGTCTACCATAAACTAAAGGTCGAGCACCATGTTATCAATTATATTCTTCTACCATTAGATATTCCCCATTGGAAGTGTGAGGACATCTTGATGGACTTTTTTACCAGTTCACCTTGGTCTTAGGGAGGCTTTGATGCTATATGTGTAACACCCCAAGTCTAGAAACATAAATAAGATGTATACATTATAACATAGGAATAGATGTAAGAGATATCACCATTCAATATTGATCGGTTTATTAGTCTTGGTAAACAATTTATATACATGATTCCCATATTACATTGGAATTATAAAATATAAACATAACAATAGTAAATGTTTTTCATCCTTGAAACTCATTTTTAGATTTCCTCATCATAACATGGGGAAAGAAAACAAAATAGGGGAATGCTCAAATTCTCAGTAAGGGTTACATACAGTGTAAACTATCATGTTTAAATAATGAATAATAAATATAGAAAGGTAAATAACTGAAAATATTTTTAATTTAAAATAAAAATAGCACAAAATGAATCCATGGATATTATCGATTCATCAATATCTTGGATAATAATAACTGAATTCAAAATTAATGAAATTCATGATATTGGACATCATGATCCCAGACATCATGATTTCTCTACCATCAATACCATGTTTCGAGACAAATTAAAACTATTGGTAAAGAACCATTTAATTTGGCCAACTAATTTTTCTCATGAAGCTTGTCAATGCATTGAAGTTCTATATAATTTTTTGTCCCACACATCACTGCATGTCCAATATATTCCTCATATTTAGAATGATCGATTTAGCTCATGAAAAATAATAATTATCAATATATACCCATATTGATTAAAGGATAGAGTTTTATCAATAATTCCTCAATCAATCAAATACCTTCAAAATATAACACCTTATATAGAAATGATATATGAATTTGGCATTAATCAAATCCATGCTACAATAATATATAAATTTATAAGAAATGTAATATCCAATGATCATAGGTAAGAAAATACATGAAAGGATGGTATCATTAAGACATGTCCCTAATTCTGAATAACGATAATAAAGGGTTTTTTCATTGGTGAATCAAAGTATCATATAAATATCATTAAAAAAATTAGAAAGTTATTTTTTTCACTTTTTAAATTTACATGTAAAAAATATCAAATATGAAGGAAAGTATTTTATTTGAAAAATTTACTTGTAAAATTATAGAGGAAGTTTCATATAAAGTATTATTCATGAGGTTGTGAAAATTGTTTCATTCCATATAATTAGAAAAATAATCCTTCCATATTTTTTATGGAAACATCTCAGAGTACCTCATTCGGAAAATGATAACAAATTTCTTTCAATCAATTTTCTTAAAATTCAAACATGAGTAACAATATATTTTGATTAATAATTTTAGAAGTATTAAAAAATTTGAAATTATTTTGGATAAAATATGGATATGGAAGAAAAACATATGAGATCAAAATTCTAATAATATTGTTTTTTCTTTTAATCATTTTTTGCTTGATCCATGTTTAATTGAAATGACATGTTGAAATAAAATATGTAAAATATTTAAAAGGTTAAACTTGAAATGATATTTAATTATCATTAATAAATATAAAATCATGTTAAATACCTCATTGTGGAATTATATACACCACATAAAAATAAATTGGTGAATATTGCAAAATATTTCTCAATGGAGTGGAAATTGAGACGATACCCTTACCTCAAGTATGAATTGTCACGTTGGTGCTCTAATATATTGTATAATAAAATAAAGTTTATTATAATTACATTAAAAATACATATTAAAATCTATTATATCATAAATGATCCATTTATAACATTATATCACCTATTTATTAATAAGGTTTTTTAATATCATTATTTCGGATGTTAACTACTTTGTTTTTTCAAGTATGATGTGATTAGATAGTTTTGGAACATTTTTATTTATTTTGGTTCCATAATAATAAAATTTTATTAATGATAAATTTATCATATATATTAAATATATACATATATTTATATTCATCCATAATATATAAGTATATAAAAATTTAATATATTGTTCATTGGAATGGAAGGTCGTACGTACCCATCAACGTTGTATTCAATTATTGAATAATGTAATGAAAGAAATGTGAATAATAATTAATCCTTATATAATAATTATTATATCATATATATAATATATTTTCATTAAATCAAACCTTATTACCATCCATGTAAAATGTAAATTAGAAATGGATCAAATCACTTCGTGGAGGTGGTAATCCACACGTACGCACGATCAATGTTATAATTTTCCAACCTATATGAAGGTAAGAAGGTATATATGATGTTGTTATTAAATAATAATTTATACGCCATAAATATAATATAAAATTATTATATTAATCTTTATAACCATCCAAGTAATGTGGTGATGAAAATGAATTACACTGCTACGTAAAGACGGTAATCCCTACGCATGCATGAGAAATATTATCAATTTTCATAGGATGGAAAAGATATGGAATATTTTCAACAAGTAATTATAATAAAATATCAGTATATTTATGATACTATATTAATTAATTTAATTTGGTTACACCACTTCAATATGATTTATAAGAAAAATTGACTTAAAGGACGTAGTAAAGACCATTACCTCTTCTTCAATGGACTTCATTTAGATCACTTCTTAAGTGACCTAATGTAGGACTTTTAGAATTACAAAATCCACTAGAACATAAATAATTATGTTTAAATGAGAAATGGTTCTTTTTTTGACGATCTGGATGGATTAAAGTGGTGTAAAGATGTGAGGGAGGAGGTTCCCTTTTATAATTTATTTGAGGATAACTTTTGGATTTTCTTAGAAGATTAAATTATAATAAGGTAATTATCAAGACAAATCAATTATAATGTATAGGTATTATAACCTAGGGTATATTATTGTTAAAATATCATCAACAAATAAATGTTTTAAAGGTTTTTGTGGTGTTTCAAACTATATCTTTTGGTTTAACGACATAGTTAACCAATTTTAACATAAACCTTGGAAACATAATCTACACTCTTAATGTAACACCCGAGACTTTTATGTTATATAAATCATCAAAGGGATCTTTTTCTACACAACACTTGCTTGGCTTGCTTTACACGCAATCGCGACCTTCCTCGATAGCTTGCGTCGTACGCAATACCGAGTTTCACTAAACAACAATATGCTATTAAAACTAGCCGTTATGAATAGTAATAACCACTTTTTGAAATTTTATAAATTTTATTTTTCAAAATGGACTTCATTTTTGGACTCAGAATATCGAAATTAGCCTAGGGTGAAATTTTGGTATTTTTCTGAAAACTTTCAATTTTTGATGAATAGTGAAACCACTAAGTGGTAGGTTAAAAACTGAATTTTGCATAAAACATAATTTTACCACTTCTGTGAATGGAATTTCAAAAATCCGAGAGACACGGTTAATATCAAGGACTAAAATGTGGTTCAATGAGATGAAAATAATTTTTTGGTGAATAGTAACTTTTTACTATTTTTACCGCGGTTAATAGTAAATAGGGTAACTAAGGGTAAATATGATATCAATATTACCCTAACACATGCCCTAATTATATTGGACAAGTGTAATTCGACCAAAAACAAACTTAGGAATAAAATATGACCATTTAGGCCCACTTGGATTAGATTAGGACATTTATTATTAATTTATTTAAAGAAGGGTTAAAATAGTTAAAATCAAAGTTTAATAAGTAAATCATTTTTAATATGGGGTTATACATAAGATAAATTCAATTGTAAATATTCATTAGAAAGCTAAAAAGATTTCCTAAATGATGGTATTTTATTTGTAATTTTTAGACATCAAATAATTTAATTTATATATGACACAAAGATGATGCAGTAATTATCTTATTAATGAAATATTGACATAATTGATAATAAAAATACCAAAATAAATGTAATTTAAGACTTTTTATGAATTCCACTAAATTTCTAGGTTACTATGATATATTATTGTTGATTTAAGCAACTTGATTCGAACATATAATTCTGTTATGACTTTCAAAAAAATCATATTTCAAATAGTGTCAAAATTGAAACAAAATAGTTTTTAAATCAAATATTATATTATTAATTGTTATTTTATTCCTAAAAATCTAAGGTTAGGCCAAATGACTTAGATAAGGATATATATATTAATAATAAACAATTTGGGGTTCGTTTGGCATGTTATAGTAAGTGTATTAACCATATAGTGAAAGAAAACAAAAAGACACGGTAAAAGTTAAATTAATTAACTTAGAGTTAAATCTAATTGATAAGGTTAAAATAATACCCTAAACTTGTTTAAATCCTATTGGTTGATAGGATTTCGACCCATCCCCACTTTATCTTCGAAATAATACCCTTTTGAACCATTATAAACCGATTTTGACTTTAATATAAAATAATATTTTGAGATATTCCTAAGGTGCCCCTCTCCTCCCTTATAAAAGGGAACCTCCTCCCCCTCCTCCTCACACCAATTTGAGCACTCAATCTCGGCCAACCCCTGCCATTTTCTCCTCTCCACTTCCCTAGAATAATCCTAGAGGTCCTGGTCTTCTCCAAAGACCAATCTTAGTTCCTTAAGTGGAGGATTCAAAGAGGCGTTCCAAAGAAGAGGTAATATCCATTACCGATCTTTTCAATTTCTTTCTTCTTCAACTTCTTCTTATTTAGTTGTTTCATGATAAAGTAATAACATCAGTATTACTTACATACTTATATGTTATTATAAATATGAAACAAACCTAATTCACCTTCTATCCATCCTACGGAAAAATGAAATCACCGCGCGTGCGTACGTACGAAATACCGTCTCCACGCCGTGGTGTAATTTATTTTCCACCATCACCTTACAAGGATGGGTATAATGGTGTAATGAGTAACTATATATGATTATTATTAATTAATATTGATACTGAAATAATATATACATATACTCCAATACAATTCCATGATCATAGGAACGATATCATCACTCGTGCGTACGTACGGAATACCGTCTCCACGATGTGATGCGACTCATTCTACATGATCTTCATTTCATAATGATTATATAAATGAATTGAATGAATGAATATGATATATACTACACTAATACCATTCTGGAAATGAATTATCTATAACCTAAAGATAAGAATAAGAATTTATTCAACAAAACACGCATAAGAACAAAAAGTTATAAAGACCCGAGTAACAAGTAACAATGAAATATTACTAACAAGAAGCTAATAATATGACCATATATGATATCATATCAATATGTATGATTATGGAATAAGTCAATAACATTATTTAAACCATTATACAGGAGCTTCGGACACGAACAAAGCAAATCGGACCTAAGGTAAGGGAAATATCACAATCTCATTTTTATCCGAGATTGTTTATTCGTAAGTATTTACTGGGGTGTATTTTAACATCCACATCCATGTTCCCTCAATATGTAATATTGTTTCCATCCACTTACAATAGTTTAAATCCAATTTTACCCTTCGGTGAGTTTTTAGTAAAAGATATGAAAGGAATCTTTTGTCGTTTTCGTACGAGGTACTTTTTGACTTTTCCGACAAAAGTACGAAGAATGTTTTTTTTAACTTATACGGCATGAATGGATTTTTAAAACATTATTTCCAAGAAGCTTCCTTTAAAGTTTTCAAGTTTATTTTTAATCAACTTCTTTTATTTTAAAGTTGTATGAAATGTTATGAAAGGAAAAATGTTTTTGACGAAGAAAGGATATTTTCCTCAAGAATGGAGTTCAAGTGTTTTATCAAAATTATTTTCCATCTAAGATAATAAAGGGTTCTGTTTTTATCCCTATTATTACATTGATTTGATCATGTTGTGATGGAATTATGTTTATGAATTCCTTTATCTTATATGAATTGATTTATGATGTCATGATGTTTCAAGAATCCCATTTTTACATGTGTTATGCGATGATGTATGTTTTATGATTATGTGGCACACATAAGAAAGGATTCATTATAAGATGGGTGGGACCTATATCTCCCTCCAATTCATTGGGTAATGATTTTATATCTCATGAGATAGACATGGCTGGAACGGAAGGTTATTTCGGTTCAGTGATACAGGACTGAAACGAGGAGTGAACTCGGTTCAGAAAGGGACTTTGTCCACTAAGATAGTCTTGGCAATGAGTCATGACTAACAATAAATGATTTTCCATGATTATGTGTGCATGCCACAAAGTTCCAAGTTTTATGTTATGATTATAGGGGATCTCATTTTCACTTCTATGATTTATTCCATGTTAAGATATTATGATCTCTTTTGCAGGTTTTGATTTTCATAAAGATATGATATGATTTTTATTTCCTTTATTTTCCCTTGCTGAGCATTTGAGCTCACCCTTTTATGTTTTCTTTTCCCCAGGTCAGGAAGATGGATATTAAGTAGAATATGCTAAAAGGGACCCTAGATATGATGAAATAAATGGGAGACACTGTAGAAGATTTATGAACCAGTTGTTTATGTTTCCCAGTTTCTAAAGACACTATACCTATACGGTCCTTTGTGGTTTTGTCATATGTTGTAATAAGTGTGCTTCAATTTTGAAGTATTAGCAATGTATGTAAAGTACGGGTCGTTATATTTGGTATCAGATGAAAGGTATAGTCAACCTTTGGAAACTAGGATGTGAAAGCCTTAGTAAGAACCCTAAGGATAAGTCTAAGCATAGAACACAATCTTAGAAATGGCCATGAATAACCTAGGATAAGACCATAAGCATGAAAATTTTATTCTTGAATTATGTGGTTTCCTATTATAATTAGTGTTGCTCACACTATTCTTCTTGGTTTTAGTCAATGGCTGGAACCCGAAGGAACCGTGTTAATGCGGAATGCGATGGGCAATGCAATGATTGTCCCCCTGAGCAACCAAACGATATGGGAGCTGGAATGAAAAATCTTGTAGCCATGCTCACACAACTTTCTCAAGCTATGAATCCTGCAGGATTTCCAAACGAGCAAAGGAGGGAGCAACATTATGTTGAATCCTTCATGAGGCAGCGTCCACCTTCTTTCAGCGGGTCTACTGATCCATTAGTTGATGAACAATGGATTAGTACTACTTAAAAGATATTTTCAGTTCTTCAATGTTCTGAGCATGATAAAGTCATCCTAGCAGTGTATCGTTTGGAAGGAGATGCGGATCAATGGTGGAATCTTGTTAAGAATACGAGGCAAAGGGATGAAATTGAGTCTATGGAATGGGACGAGTTCAAGAACTTATTTTTTAATAAGTACTTCCCTCGTATTCTCCGAACAAAGATGGAGAAAGAGTTTCTTGAACTGAAGCAAAGGGATGATGAATCTGTTGGTACTTATGAAGCAAATTTTACAAGACTTCCAAGGTACGCTTCTGGTATTATTATCCAACCTGAGAGTAAGATCGATCGATTCTTTAGTGGATTAAAACCAAGTCTTCGAAGGGCGTTAGCCATAAGGGACTTCAATAGCTACGAGGAAATCGTTCGATGTGCTCTCAAAGTCGAGATGGAGATTGGAGTAACCCATCAGTCACATGGGTTTGATAAGAAGAGGAAGATGGAATTCAAAGGAAACTCTAAAGAGCACACTGAAAAGAAGATGAACTTTCCATTATGCTCAAAGTGTGGAAAGAAACATGGAGGGAGTTGTCTTAAAGGGACAAGTAAATGTTTTAAATGTGGAAAAGAAGGTCATCGGGCATTTGAATGCCGTGATAATGGGAAGAAGATGTCTAATGACGCAAACAAAGGAAGGGATAAACAAAATGAACCTACTATACTTCAATGTTTCAAGTGCAAGGAGATGGGGCATTATGCCAATCAATGCCCAAATCCAAGGGTTGATGATGATGGTCAACGTCAACAAACTCTTAAGGCTAAAGACAAAGGAAAGTCACAAGCAATTTCTATCAGCGATGTGGAGTACGATAACGATGTGGTGAAAGGTACACTTACCATCCACTCTAAAGTAGCAAATGTTTTATTTGATTCTGGATCCACCCACTCTTTTATTTCTGAAAAATTTTCTAAGGGTATCACCGTATTACCTCAACAATTAGATGTTGAGTTAGCCGTGACCACACCTAATGGCACATCAATCGCATCAAAAGTTTATAATTCTTCTCCGATCGAAGTTTGTGGGAAAGTGCTTCCTGTAAATCTTGTGATCCTTCCTTTAGTGGAATTTTATGTGATTCTTGGCATGGATTGGCTTTCTCTACATGGAGCTCATATCAATTGTCAAAGAAGGGAAGTCACATTTCATATTCCAGATCAATCTACGATCGTATACCAATGCAAGGATGAACATAACCTTCCAGTGGAAATTTCTTCCATCTTATGGGTATTGATTCCACTAAATGAAGGTTATTTATCTCAAATGGTTGGTGAGAAACTCACGATTAAGAATATGCCCATTGTACGGGAGTTTGATGATGTCTTTCCAGAGGAATTTCCGGGTCTTCCACAAAATCGTGAAGTTGAGTTTTCAATAGAACTCGTACCGGGTGCTTTGCCTATTTCAAAGACACCTTATAGAATGGCCCCAATTGAGTTGCAGGAATTGAAGAAGCAACTCCAAGAGAATCTTGATAAGGGATTCATACGCCCTAGTGCGTCACCTTGGGGAGCACCTGTTCTATTTGTTAAGAAGAAAGATGGATCAATGAGACTCTTCATTGATTATCGAGAACTTAACAAGATCACTATCAAGAACAAATATCCTCTCCCATGCATTGATGACTTATTTGACCAACTACGCGGAGCTCAATACTTTTCCAAGATTGATCTTCGTTCAGGGTATCATCAATTAAGGGTCAAAAGGGAGGATATACCAAAGATGGCTTTCCGTACAAGGTATGGACACTATGAATTTATAGTGATGCCATTTGGTCTTACTAATGCCCCTGCTATCTTCATGGATCTAATGAATAGAGTCTTTAGAGACTATCTTGGTCAATTTGTGGTAGTCTTTATAGACGATATTCTTGTCTATTCAAAGAGCAAGGAAGAGCATGAAGATCACTTGAGAATTATATGGAATACCCTGAGAAAGGAGAAGCTTTATGCCAAATTTACCAAGTGTGAATTTTGGCTTCAAAAAGTTGCATTTTTGGGTCACATAATCTCAAAAGAGGGGATAACTGTGGATCCAGCAAAAACAGAGGTTATCGAAAGATGGTCGAGACCAACAACGGTAACTGAGATTCGATGTTTTCTTGGTTTGGCTGGATATTATCGACGTTTTGTAAAAGATTTTTCACGATTATCTAATCCACTCACCAAGTTGACTCGGAAAGGAGTTAAGTTTGTCTGGACAGAGGAATGTGAAGAGAATTTCAAGGAGTTGAAAAGAAGGTTATCCAGTGCACCTGTGCTCACACTGCCTTGTAGTGGAGAAAGGTTTGTGATCTATAGTGATGCATCCAAGAAGGGATTGGGGTGTGTTCTTATGCAAAATGATATGGTGATAGCTTATGCCTCACGACAGTTGAAAATCCATGAGCAAAATTACCCAACACATGATTTGGAGTTGGCTGCGGTAATCTTTGCATTAAATATTTGGAGGCATTACCTTTATGGTGAAAGGTGTGATATTTATACTGATCATAAAAGTTTAAAGTATATTTTCACACAAAAGGAGTTGAATATGCGTCAAAGAAGATGGTTGGAGCTGATTAAGGATTATGACTGCTCAATCCATTACCACCCTGGGAAAGCAAACAAGGTGGCAGATGCATTAAGTCGACAAGACCATGCTAGTTTATCCATGATGAGGATCACAAAAGATCCAATATTTATGGATTTACAAAGGATGGATCTTGGAATTATAATGGAAAGGGAAAAATCTTATCTTTCTCAAATGAATGTTCAACCTTCTATACATGTGAAGATTAAAGAGGCACAGAAAGAAGATGCCGAGTTACAAAAGAAGGTGAGAAATGTTCCTGAATTCAACCTTGATTGTGATGGGATAATAAAGTTCAGGAATCGGGTTTGCGTTCCTCCCATCCCCGAATTAAAGAATGAGCTGCTGGATGAGGCTCATAGTTCATCATTCTCTATTCATCCTGGAAGCACGAAGATGTATAGGGACCTGAAAGAGTACTTCTGGTGGGATGGCATGAAAAGAGATGTTGCTGAATATGTCTCTCGATGCTTGGTTTGTCAACAAGTTAAAGCTGAGAGACAGAAGTCTAAGGGGATGTTACAACCATTACCCATACCCTAATGGAAATGGGAAAACATCACTATGGACTTTGTCACAGGACTTCCTAAAACATCCAAAGGCAATAATGCTATCTGGGTCATAGTTGATCGTCTTACAAAGTCTGCACACTTCATTGCTATTAGAGAGGATTTCTCTCTAGATCAGTTTGCCAGGATATATGTAAAGGAAGTGGTAAGATTGCATGGAGTACCACTTTCTATTATATCTGATCGAGATCCGAGATTTACCTCGAAGTTCTGGCGAAGTCTTCAGCATACTCTGGATACAGAGTTGAGTTTCAGCACTGTTTATCATCCCCAGACAGATGGTCAGTCTGAGAGAACAATTCAAACCCTAGAAGATATGTTGAGAGCTTGATCTATGGATTTCAAAGGAGGTTGGGATCAACACCTACCTTTGGTGGAATTTTCTTATAATAATAGCTTTCACTCCAGTATTCAGATGGCTCCTTATGAAGCTCTCTATGGAAAGAAATGTAGGAATCCAACTTGCTGGGATGAAGTTGGGGAAAGAAAGCTATTAGGACCTGATCTCGTTGATGAAATGGCAGAAAAGGTCAGATCTATTCAACAACACATAAGAGCAGCTCAGAGTCGACAGAAAAGTTATGCCGACTACCGAAGAAAAGATCTAGAGTTTGAAGTGGGTGATAAAGTGTTCTTACGAATATCTCCCTGGAAGAGGGTTATGAGATTTGGAAAGAAGGGGAAGTTGAGCCCAAGATATATCGGTCCTTTCGAAATATTGGATCGTGTTGGGAAGGTAGCTTACCGATTGGCGCTTCCACCGAATCTCTCTCAAGTTCACGATGTGTTCCATGTATCTCTCCTGAGAAAGTACATACAAGATCCTTCACATGTACTCAGCTCAGAAGTTGTACCACTGGAGCAAGATCTTTCTTATGAAGAACAACCGATAGAGATTCTGGATCGTAGCAAAAAAGTCCTACGAAACAAGACCACTTGCTTGGTGAAAGTTTTATGGAGAAACCACCAACTTGAAGAAGCTACATGGGAGCTTGAGGATATGATGAGGGAGAAGTATCCTCATCTGTTTGTTGCAAAGTGACGAATTTCGAGGGCGAAATTCTTTTTAAGGGGGGTAGAATGTAACACCCGAGACTTTTATGTTATATAAATCATCAAAGGGATCTTTTTCTACACAACACTTGCTTGGCTTGCTTTACACGCAATCGCGACCTTCCTCGATAGCTTGCGTCGTACGCAATACCGAGTTTCACTAAACAAAAATATGCTATTAAAACTAGCCGTTATGAATATTAATAACCACTTTTTGAAATTTTATAAATTTTATTTTTCAAAATGGACTTCATTTTTGGACTCAGAATATCGAAATTAGCCTAGGGTGAAATTTTGGTATTTTTCTGAAAACATTCAATTTTTGATGAATAGTGAAACCACTAAGTGGTAGGTTAAAAACTGAATTTTGCATAAAACTTAATTTTACAACTTCTGTGAATGGAATTTCAAAAATCCGAGAGACACGGTTAATATGAAGGACTAAAATGTGGTTCAATGAGATGAAAATAATTTTTTGGTGAATAGTAACTTTTTACTATTTTTACCGCGGTTAATAGTAAATAGGGTAACTAAGGGTAAATATGATATCAATATTACCCTAACACATGTCCTAATTATATTGGACAAGTGTAATACGACCAAAAACAAACTTAGGAATAAAATATGACCATTTAGGCCCACTTGGATTAGATTAGGACATTTATTATTAATTTATTTAAAGAAGGGTTAAAATAGTTAAAATCAAAGTTTAATAAGTAAATCATTTTTAATATGGGGTTATACATAAGATAAATTCAATTGTAAATATTCATTAGAAAGATAAAACGATTTCCTACATGATGGTATTTTATTTGTAATTTTTAGAAATCAAATAATTTAATTTATATATGACACAATGATGATGCAGTAATTATCTTATTAATGAAATATTGACATAATTGATAATAAAAATACCAAAATAAATGTAATTTAAGACTTTTTATGAATTCCACTAATTTTCTAGGTTACTATGATATATTAGTGTTTATTTAAGCAACTTGGTTCGAACATATAATTCTGTTATGACTTTCAAAAAAATAATATATCAAATAGTGTCAAAATTGACACAAAATAGTTTTTAAATCAAATATTATATTATTAATTGTTATTTTATTCCTAAAAATCTAAGGTTAGGCCAAATGACTTAGATAAGGATATATATATTAATAATAAACAATTTGGGGTTCGTTTGGCATGTTATAGTAAGTTTATTAACCATATAGTGAAAGAAAACAAAAAGACACGGTAAAAGTTAAATTAATTAACTTAGAGTTAAATCTAATTGATAAGGTTAAAATAATACCCTAAACTTGTTTAAATCCTATTGGTTGATAGGATTTCGACCCATCCCCACTTTATCTTCGAAATAATACCCTTTGGAACCATTATAAACCGATTTTGACTTTAATATAAAATAATATTTTGAGATATTCCTAAGGTGCCCCTCTCCTCCCTTATAAAAGGGCACCTTCTCCCCCTCCTCCTCGCACCAATTTGAGCACTCAAGCTCGGCCAACCCCTGCCATTTTATCCTCTCCACTTCCCTAGAATAATCCTAGAGGTCCTGGTCTTCTCCAAAGACCAATCTTAGTTCCTTAAGTGGAGGATTCAAAGAGGCGTTCCAAAGAAGAGGTAATATCCATTACCGATCTTTTCAATTTCTTTCTTCTTCAACTTCTTCTTCTTTAGTTGTTTCATGATAAAGTAATAACATCAGTATTACTTACATACTTATATGTTATTATAAATATGAAACAACCCTAATTCACCTTCTATCCATCCTACGGAAAAATGAAATCACCGCGCGTGCGTACGTACGGAATACCGTCTCCACGCCGTGGTGTAATTTATTTTCCACCATCACCTTACAAGGATGGGTATAATGGTGTAATGAGTAACTATATATGATTATTATTATGTAATATTGATACTGAAATAATATATATATATACTCCAATACAATTCCATGATCATAGGAACGATATCATCACTCGTGCGTACGTACGGAATACCGTCTCCACGATGTGATGCGACTCGTTCTACATGATCTTCATTTCTTAATGATTATATAAATGAATTGAATGAATGAATATGGTATATACTACACTAATACCATTCTGGAAATGAATTATCTATAACCTAAAGATAAGAATAAGAATTTATTCAACAAAACACGCTTAAGAACAAAAAGTTATAAAGACCCGAGTAACAAGTAACAATGAAATATTACTAACAAGAAGCTAATAATATGACCATATATGATATCATATCAATATGTATGATTATGGAATAAGTCAATAACATTATTTAAACCATTATACAGGATCTTCGGACACGAACAAAGCAAATCGGACCTAAGGTAAGGGAAATATCACAATCTCATTTTTATCCGAGATTGTTTATTCGTAAGTATTTACTGGGGTGTATTTTATCATCCACATCCATGTTCCCTCAATATGTAATATTGTTTCCATCCCCTTACAATAGTTTAAATCCAATTTTACCCTTCGGTGAGTTTTTAGTAAAAGATATGAAAGGAATCTTTTGTCGTTTTCGTACGAGGTACTTTTTGACTTTTTCGACAAAAGTACGAAGAATTTTTTTTAACTTATACGGCATGAATGGATTTTTAAAACATTATTTCCAAGAAGCTTCCTTTACAAGTTTTCAAGTTTATTTTTAATCAACTTCTTTTATTTTAAAGTTGTATGACATGTTATGAAAGGAAAAATGTTTTTGACGAAGATATGATATTTTCCTCAAGAATGGAGTTCAAGTGTTTTATCAAAATTATTTTCCATCTAAGATAATAAAGGGTTCTGTTTTTATCCCTATTATTACATTGATTTGATCATGTTGTGATGGAATTATGTTTATGAATTCCTTTATCTTATATGAATTTATTTATGATGTCATGATGTTTCAAGAATCCCATTTTTACATGTGTTATGCGATGATGTATGTTTTATGATTATGTGGCACACATAAGAAAGGATTCATTATAAGATGGGTGGGACCTATATCTCCCTACAATGCATTGGGTAATGATTTTATATCTCATGAGATAGACATGGCTGGAACGGAAGGTTATTTCGGTTCAGTGATACAGGACTGAAACGAGGAGTGAACTCGGTTCAGAAAGGGACTTTGTCCACTAAGATAGTCTTGGCAATGAGTCATGACTAACAAGAAATGATTTTCCATGATTATGTGTGCATGCCACAAAGTTTCAAGTTTTATGTTATGATTATAGGGGATCTCATTTTCACTTCTATGATTTATTCCATGTTAAGATATTATGATCTCTTTTGCAGGTTTTGATTTTCATAAAGATATGATATGATTTTTATTTCCTTTATTTGCCCTTGCAGAGCATTTGATCTCACCCTTTTATGTTTTCTTTTCCTCAGGCCAGGAAGATGGATATTAAGTAGAATATGCTAAAAGGGACCCTAGATATGATGAAATAAATGGGAGACACTGTAGAAGATTTATGAACCAGTTGTTTATGTTTCCCAGTTTCTAAAGACACTATACCTATACGGTCCTTTGTGGTTTTGTCATATGTTGTAATAAATGTGCTTCAATTTTGAAGTATTAGCAATGTATGTAAAGTACGGGTCGTTATACTTAAAGAGTTATAATTTATATATAAGGTAAATATTGAATCATAAATGTAAAATGGATGAAATTTTATACGATATATTACCCCCTTTTTAATTGTTCAATATTTAAATTATTTTTAAATAATTTGATAATATGTTATTTAGATAAATTATCATTATTGTAAACATTGAAACTAATAAATTAATTTGACATCAAATACATCAAGTAAAAGTTTTATTATGAATATATTTAAGAATCACATCACTAATATTTTATGTAAATCTAAAAAGTTGTATAAAAATATAAATCAATAAAATAATGTCACTTAAAATATTTTTAATATAATTTATATTGTTTGTCAATTAATTGAATAATTATTGTATTAGTGTGGCTCAAGTATTTTAGGTGATCATATAAACACAAAAAATATAAATAATTTATAACCCTAGAAATAATTTAATTATGTAAAAAATTGACATTTAGATTCATTCATAACTTTCTTCTGTCCCCATGTGGACACATATTATATTTGTAAAACAAAGAGAGTATCATTTTGGAACATTATTTGATTTAAATATTATATTGATCACTTTTATGTAAAATTGTATATTAATCATATAAATCTAGATTATATGGTTATAAGGGTAAATTTAGCTGTATCAAATAATATTTAATATGAAATATTATGACCTTATCACTTATTTTTAACTAATATTAACCATATTTTCCCTTTATCGAAGTGAAAAATATTTCAACAACTAATACTAATATTAGAAAAAATAAAAGGGATCTATTTAAAAAATATAACCTCCCAATTTTAAATATAGAATCTATTTCTCATAATTCAATTTCTATAAATTTATGAAATTATTTTAAAAAAAAATTGTGCAAAACGTGTCAAAAATTACTCGTTATAATAATACAATTTTTTAGAACAAAATTGTATTTTTACTTATCCTATGCCTAGTAAAAACTCTATATGAATATAAAAAAATTTATTGAATTTATAATATGTACATTTCATTAAAATGATTCAACAATTATGAATAATTAAAAATATTAAAATGAAAAAACATTGTGCACACATAAAAATAGTTTTTCATGAAATCATTTCTTTTAAATTAAAATGATTTTTATTGATAACCAATTAATGTAACTTATAAATGTGTAAAAAATGTACTTTTCATACTTTAATTAGTATAAGTCATTAGCCTTAAACATGACAAAATCTTGACTAAGTTTGGAATATTAATTTCTATCACATTTAAGATCATTTTAGTATTAGATTTTTATATAATTAGGCTATAAATCATAGAAAAAAACCCATAAAATAAAAATTGGACACTTCTAAATAGTATACATTTATCCCATAATATAAAAATTTTAAAATAAAGCATGGTATATTTTATGAAAATGCTTCAAAATTTTTAAATTGAATTATTTTAATCCCTTAATGATTCTTAAGTTTTGAGAATACCATTAAAAAGATGGGATGAGAATAAAAAGATCAGTATGGGGTATAAAAAGAAGGTAAACCATTAATTCGGTAAAACATGAAAACTCATATAAAATTTTATTTTATCTTCAAATTTATTTAAGAATATTAAATAAAAAATTTAAAATGAATAAAAAACACATATTTCTTCATATAAAATCATTAAAACCCATATAAGGTGATTAAAACCCATTTAGGTGAATAAGAGCATTGTATTCACAAAACCATTTCAAATCCATTTAATGTGGAATACACATATCTCTAACATCAAATATTACCATTGCCCAACAAATTAGAGAGCTATAACAGGGTCAGCTAGCGTTATTTGGGTCATCCCATGTTAACCTGTAAGGGGAATTCATGGAGCTATCTAATCCAACCCATGTCCAGATGTATTGGACTTTCCCAACGGTGTCTGGGGCACCCAATGTTAAGCTATCACGGGCTCTCTCGGATCCATCTAGGCCACCCCAAGTTAAGATATAACAACATTTCTTGGAACTGTTTAGGCCACCACATCATGTAATTATCAAGTACAACTTCATTAAGAAAACACATTCTTCATAAAACCCTTTTAAAACACTTTTAAACTCATAAGAAAAACACATTTTGATAAAAATACCATTTTAAATACCAAAAACTATTTTCCTTCAAAAAGAATTTTCAATACTAAAATAACCAAAATATATGTGTGGATTTTCATTTAAGAAAAAATGAAATATTTCAAAGTAATTTGAAAATTAATTTCTTTTGCGGAAGAAAATTCATTATCACTGTGTGTGTTGAGAATGGAAATTTAATTTTTTTTCATTGGTCAAAAAGTCCTGTATTAAACACATAAAAGTATTTCTTTTGAAAAACATAGAATAAAATTAAAAATATAAATAAAATTTTCTTTTTAACTTTTTTATCATAAAATAAATAAAAATGTAAAATAATATCAATTATATTGACATGGAGAAAATATTTGAAATTTAAATCTTTAAATATTTATTGTTTCTCATAGCACATTGAAAATTTAAATAATAATCCCCATGAATGTTTAATAAATAAAAAAACATTAAATAAAATAATAATAGAATAAATATGTATATTTAATTTCAACTAGGATGTATATACACCTTATTAAATAATAATGGTGCATATCATTATGAAATACCATGATGAAAGGAGATTGAGATGAAATCCTTTACAATTGTGGTGACATATGAAGTGGAAACCCAAAAAATAATATTCAAAAAATGAATATTTTAAATAAAATGAAGGTAAAATTATTAATGTTATAATATTTAAAAATGGGTTGTATAAAAACCACACAAAATATGTAAGTGGTGAATATGAAATATATCTCACATATATATAAAGTGAGATGAAAATACCTTACCATGACTCTGGCCTGTCAGGTGTGTCCTTTTCTTACTAAAAAATAAACTTATGTTAATTATATTCTTGATTTAGAACCATTTTTAATTTTATTATTACTATTATTTCACTTACTATAATTTTTTATACAACTACAAAAACAATAAATTCTACTTCGGGTGTTTTGACTATATTCTGTTTATGTGTCAAAGCAACTAAGGTAGGTAAACTATGGTAAAAGAGTTCATTACATAAACATATCTTGGAATAATAATAATTACATTATTATAAAATTTATACATCAATTATACATTTAAAATCAACCATTATTGATAATTATAAAAAAAATTAAACCAATGATACAATAGTTAAGATGGTGGGTCATACAAAGACATTAGTAACATCCTCATTTTAAAATGAACATTATAGAATAATGGTAAGTAAGATTTATATTTATAAAATGATAATTATATCATAAATAACATATTAGTTAATAATATATACTTATATATATATATTTATCGAAAATGAATCACTTCACATCGAGAAGGTGGTAGTCTGCACTTCCACAAAAGATGATGTCACTTTTTCAGTGTCTGAAAGGGTAAAAAATAAAATTATATATTACATTTTTCAAAAGGTAATTATCTAATAAATATCATATATATTTCTTTTTTGTTTCATATATTTAATTAAAATCATAGTTAATATATTTCATGTAATGTTTGAACGTATCACATCACATTGGGGAGGCGATAGGCCACATGTCCACAAACAACGTTACCATATTTACACAAAATAGAAAGAATGAAGGTATGTGTACATTAAAGTTAAAGAAGTATGAAGACATCATAAATATTATATATATATAAATATATATATATCATATATAAATATTGTATCCATCATAATTCCCAACCATGAGAATTGGTAAAGGAAAACAAACGATATCGCTATGTATAGCTGTAGTTCATTATAAATGAATAGTAATTTCATAACCCATTTGATGGATGTGTATATAGGTGAAGATAAAACCATGAATATGTAAACATATAAGTGTATTTAGGATAATTATTTTATTATATAATCATGGAATAATATGAAATGAAGGGAGTGTAAAAGGGAATAATGTAAAAATTCATGTTGAAGAAAGTATCTTCTTCTTCGGGTAACCCGTTTTGGTTTTATCCAAAGTACTTTTTTGGTATTTATACCCAATATAAGGCCTCTAGGGTTAGGTTATATAAATTGGATGATTATGAGGGTAGGGCTTGTGTATGAAAAAATGGATTGAGAGTTGTAAATAGATGGGGTAGGGGAGGCCTTTTATTAGATAGGAAATCAAATATTGGGTATTCTTAAAAAGAATTATGTTCTCCCCACGTTTTAATTATCCAAAAATGGTTAAAAATTCACCATTATAATTCCTTATATGTTTAATGGATTAAATGTTGATATAAAATAATTTTTATACTATTGTAGTGTCATTTTTACACATTAATTTCCATATTCGGTGATTAATTATGCTTGTTTTTCCGTAATCATTACAATCAATTTTAAATACATTCAATAATATTTTTGGAAAAAAAATTGACCTTATTAGACATTATAAATAATGATAATTACAAATATTTAATTCATTTTTTTAAAATTACAATCGTAGAATTGGTGTAAATTAATTTAAAATTAAATTCGCAGATGTAACGACAAAGTGGATTTTTAAAGTATAAAATTTTCAAGATATTGCTAGGTTTTTATATCTAAATTAAATGTGAAATTATTTTTAATGACCTATATTATTTTAATAGATATATAATTTATATTTTTATAAATTAAACCCAATTAAAAACATTATATAATTATATAAAAAATTTAGATGAAAATCATTTTTGCACTAATATTCAGTATCAATTACTATTCATAAAAATTTGAATGTTCTCAAAAAAATACCAAAAATTCACCCAATGTATATGTTTATAATTTTAGTTAAAAAATAAAGTTAATTTTTATATATAAATTTTATGAAAATATAAAATTTTATTTTTTAATGTAATTCCACTATTAAAAGGTGATATAACCGCCATATTAAATAATAATAATAATCTATTATTATTCGGTATAAATCAGTCATATGTGCAATGAAAGATTTCAGAGAAACTACTTCTTCTGTTTCAAGTATACTATTTTAAATATCATCAATTTTAAGGTAAAATTTCTTTGTAAATCCTAAATATTTAAATATGAAAAATACTTATTCTATCATTTCCTTGAATGTTATATTCTTTATATTCAATTGGGATTTATTTTCATTTATAATTAATTGGTAACCAATGGATTTATCATATAAACATGTGTGAACTATAATTTCATAATTTAGTTAATCTATTTCATTCCCTAGTTTCTAATTTATTAGAGATAACTATCATAATAATATTAATTGAATATTGTTGTCCAGTATGATTCGGGCATGCGTGTACTATAAGTCATTAAAGGTAACCGATGATGTGTGTAATTCAACATAAACATGGTATTGCAGGCGATTTAAGATAAATAATATATTGAGTGTAAAATAATCTATTAAATAATTTAAATGGATTTTAAATAATATATTTCATAAAATCTTAGGATGTTACATCCTACCCCCCTTAAAATGAATATTTCCCTTGAAATTTGTCTTGGTTATCAAATTATTGACATTTATAGAGTTCCTTTGTTAAAACCCACATAGTTCAAAGGGGTAACAAAAAATCCTCATAAAATAGGAATGTGGGAAACATAATATTTACTGGAATTTTTACATAACTAGGATTCCACATAGTGGAAACATTGGTAGGAAATTGAAAAGATTTATTTTAAAGGAAAAACTTATTCTCGCATACTAATAGAGAGTGATAGAGAACTTGGTCAAGAGAAAGTCAATAATTACAAAACCATAAGACAAATAGTTGTAGAAAAGGACATTGATGTCATCATAAAATGAGACATCCATGAATTATTTTAAATTTATTTTTCATTTATTTCCAATTATTGATTTTTTGTTGGGGTTTGCCATACATTTTTGGATGAAAGGCTGTGTTTTCATAATTTGGGCCAAACCCTAAGTTAATTTCCAGATTTAAAACCAAATTTTGTTTCTTTTATAACTATTTAATTTTTCAACATTTTACACTCATTAAACATCCTAATTTTCATCCCATAGAATATTAATACTACCATATCCATTTGGACCACAAAAAATCCCTAATCCCGATGGATTTTTGTTTTTATTAAGGTATTGGGCCATCCTGAAATCCAATTTCCAACTTTAAATATGTTTTTAATTCATTAATATCTCATTAAAATTTTATTTGTTTTTAGCGATTCAAACTCTCACCCAATCCCACTTACCCAAGGCACTCCCCATGCTATCCTCTCCCTCTTTGGAGCTCATTTGCATCACGAATATGGGTGAAACTTATCTTGATTCCTCAAATCATGCCGATTTGATTACGTAAATTATTACTTTTGTAACTTCTTCTATTTTTACTCTTTTTTCCGAAGTCCAATTCCTACATTACCTCCTCATCCTTATTATAACCTCACATCCATTTATCAATGTTTCCAAATTTAGATACTAGTATATTAGGGTCATTTTATTTAATATTTCTTCTAGTAAGTGTTTCTCTCTTAATTTTCTTCCTTATCATTATGGTTTCTTCCCTCTTTCTTGATTTTATAAAATGTCTGGAAGTTAGGTTTCGTACCTAGGGTTTTATTTGGTGTCAATTGGGTCAAATATTTGTGTTTTAGGTTGATTTTCACTTCCATGTGGTGCGGCAGTGGTGTGGTTGATGTTTCGCATCAAGATTTGAGGGTTTCGACACAAAAGGTAGGCGATTCCATGTGTATGAAATTATTTATGAGTTAGCTAGCATGGATTACTAATTTTGAAAATTACCAATTTTTTTGTGTGGTTCAAAACCCAATTTTTTTTAACATTAGAAAATCATTTAGTATTAAAGTTTCATTTTTGTTTGAAGTTGTGTATTTTTTAAATGTAACACTTGTGATATCTCTTGTGGTACTTTAATAAAATGTGAAAGGTATTTATTAGTTGTTGAAATGGCATTAAAATTATGGTTTAGTAATGTTTTAGTGTCATTTGGACCTCAAAATGAGGTTTTGAATGGGTGTAATGGGTAAAACATTGTTTTACTCCTTGAATGTGTTTTATGAAAATGGGTGTCTTTCATGTGTATCTTTTGTGGTATTATTTTATGTAATTTTATAGAACATGGGAATGGTTTAATAAATGTTAAAAGAGATGAAAATTCTATTTTGGTGTGATTTTGTTTGTTTTTTCCTTAATAGAGGTTTTTGAAATGGGTTTTGTGTGAAAAACGTGGTTATACCCCTTGGTTTTGTTTTATGAAAATTGAAAATGATTTAGCGAGTTAAAAAAACATGGAAGGTGATGTAAATGTAAATTTTCAGTAATTTTATTCACTTAGGAATAACTTTTGAAATGTAAAGATGTGATTTAAGATGCAAAAAAAATTATAATGTTTTATAAATTTCTGAAATGTTTTATCAAATTGCAAGCAAGGTTAAAAACACGTGTGTGGGCTGATTTGTGTGAGTATGATGTGAAAAATGAATTTTTCTTGTGAAATTATTTTTATGTGACATTTGTGTGGTATTTTGGTGATAGTGTGATGTGCAAGTTTTATTTTCATGTGAAAATTATATTTAATGTCTATTTAAACATGTTTTAGAACAAGAGGGAATCCTGATAATCTATGTGGGTGGACGTGTACTAGTACGCTAGTGATCTCATGGGGTTTACCCTCAGATTCACATAGAAAGTTTGAATATATCAACACTAACTTAACTATGATTATGAACATTATGGGGGGGCACTAGTTTTGGGGCATGATCCCTTCTAGTGGCTCATGTGCTTGGGAACAAATATTGTAATGGTTACTTTCACAGAGATACGAGGTACTTGGGACACACAGAAAGCTAGTACCTATGGGTTATTTCCCGTTGCTTGTGCTCATTAGATGATTTATTCTTATTTTCTGAATACGGTATGTTTGGATGAAAAATTCATTATCTTTGGTATTTTATTTAAATGTTTTGATTCATTAAAACATCCAACTTAAAAACTATTCTAATTTAATGTTGCATATTTTTGAAATTGTAACTAGAATTTCATGTTTATGAAAACTTGAAAGAGTTTCATCTTTGAATTTTTATCACAAGTAATCTATTAGTTATGGTATTCTAATAGGATTTTTCTCATACCCTACTTACACATTTGTTTGTAAGTAGACTTGGTTATTTTTTCAGTGAGTTTGGGTACGACTTTTGTGACAATGGTTCAGGTTTTTAGTGGTCCATCATGATCTAGTGTTGTGTGGATGTCTTGAGAGTGGTGCCTATTTCTAGGTGGATCTTCTTGGTTTATCCATTTTTGGTTTATTCATTTCTTATAGTATTTTAGAATTTTATTTTGTTATGTAATAAAATTATGAAATTTTGTAAAATATGGTTTTCTTTGAAAAATCCAGATTTGTTTTATTGGATTTTTTAGTTGTTTTAGTTTATAAACTTGGGTAAATCATTCCAAATTTTTATTATGTGACACCCATAAACTTTTTCCAACCCCTGGTAATCGGAAAAATCCATTATGCCATTCCATAGGCCGGATTGGGTTCCGGTTTTGATTGCGACCATATTTAGTTCGTGAAAAATGTTATCAAAGGAGGTTCAAGTTAACTCTTTTGGTCGTGTTATTTGGAGAATAGTCAGGATAGTCTGGAGCTATTATTTTCAAGAATTTACATTCCGATTATGGGTAGTGATCTTGTCTAGTACACCTCATGATATGATTCGAGTCGCCATGGAATGACATGATTCATCTAAGACCTTTGGTTTTCATGGTTTGGTGATGATTAAGGGAAATTAAAATATAGTTGGTATAATTGTCTCATTGAGTTCACAGGGCCTGGAAAGCCATGTAAAGCTAGGGATATTTCCCTTGAGCACTCTCTTCGATGGGGAAGTGATTGGAATATGTCCTCCAACTATAGTTCCATGTCACCCACCAAAACTTGTTTCCCCTCTCATTGTCTAGTGTTCTTTAGGATTTAAATAATTGAAGTTTGGTTTTAATGAAAAAATAAAATGCTTTTAAAAAGCATAATGTTCTTGTGAAATGATATTATAATAAAGATGGAATGGTTCAATTTGTGAAATGGTGGATCTGAATTTTCAGAATGTTTTTAAAATGGAAAATGCTGTGTTTACACATCTTTTGAAAGAATTAAATTATGTTAAAGTTGGTTTTGAAAAGGTTTTCTCAATAGGATTTTCTAAACCATTGAAAGGTGTTTTAATGGGAAGATATTTTTTGAAATAGATTTCAATGAACTGGAAGTGAGTTATTTTCTAAATGGTTGTGCCATTCTGAAATGTTTTGTACGTTGTAAATTGGGGATTTTGATTATTTAGTTAGTAGTCTTGAGAAAAAGGAAGTATTGTTTGACTGTTTTGGTTTTTGAAATATGGATATAATTTTTATTTTAACCTTTGTATTTCCATGAGTAACCCCATGAATGGGGTTATATGAAATTATGTATTATTAATGGCATGACGGGGTGAGTTTCCGGATGAATATGAGGGTGCCCAGTGTGGCACAAAAACATGCATGTGTGAGGCCAATGGGGTACCATTGGTTGATGCACTAACCGCCGAACAATTTATTTTCAAAGAGATGATTTTAATAAAAAAAATTATGTCTTGATGGATGGATTTGGATGGTGTGTATTTTTTGCTTTTTAAAATTTTTATGTAGTGGGATTTTTTGACTCTAAGAACCCCTCTTGTTTGAAATGTGTTTTGGGTTTGTGTTTGGCCAATAAGCTGGGTAAAAGGGATGGTTAGTGGTCTCTTCTAAGAAATGATGGGGAATACATTATAGTAGTTCCCCTCGTATGTTTGGCTCTGGTTTGTGGGTCATTTTTACCCATTGACCAGCATTTTTGGGTCCATGGGTTCCCTTGTTGGATAAGGTATTCCCTCATTAAGGGTTATTGTACAACTTAAGTGCATCCCAGACTCTTTTTATGTTGGAATATCCTCCGGTTGATCAATATGAGGAATATTTTTCACGACATTCATATATTTATTCTACACCCTTTCCTTTATTGGTTTTTTGGATCCTCTTGTAGTGGGAGAGTTCTCGTGGATGGTTGAATGTGACATTACTTTCTTAAGCTACCTAATTCCTTAAAGGTGGAAGTGGTCCAGGGTTCTTAGTGTGGATGGTGTCTAAGATGTCCTTTGGGTCCTTCGTAGTCTCTTCGAAGTAGGAGTTCATGTTAAACCACCAACTTAGGAAATTTGTTCATCATTGGCTGTTATAGAGACTTTCCAGAAATGTGTGATGTTTTGGAACATTGCATAAGTTCCCTCTCCTTATATTTTTTATATCAGCTGAAATGGTCATGTTCGGTGATGCTCTGTGATGTCATGTGCTTGTTTGACTATATAGGTAAGGATCATGAAATCCTTTGAGAGTCTCTAGTATGTTGGGAGTATGTCTCCCTTGGAAAAACTTCAAATTCATCTATTTTAGATGAAGGTGTTTATATGTGTAGTTTCCATCTTTTGTTTCTCACCATAAGAAACAAGGTGTGATGTGTGTGTATCTTCTAAGCCCATGTTTTAGTGAAATATTAGGTTAAGGAAAAATGAGGTTGGAGTGGTTTATTACTTGGTAAACTTATCGGGGATTTAGGTGTATTTTTTTGTGGCATTGGAATAACATGTTCTGTTCATGGGGTTTCTAAAGCCTAACTCTAAGGCCGAAGATGCTTGAATCATTTGATCTCCAACAACAGGTCTCAAAGTGAAGATTGAATGTAGTTATGGGAAATCCCAGGGTCATTTAAACACTTGTAAAAATTCCAATCCTTAGTATGAAACATGGGGAAGTGTTTAAAACTCTGGTGTCATCATATCTATTCTATCGTTCATGTTCAGTGGAAAGAGGTGGAGGTCCTTGGGCCCATGTTATTGCCCAATGTCATTATTTTTTCCTTTGGTATCCATTGAGGTTTTAGAGTATGGTTGGGAAATGGGCGAGAAAGGTTGATGATATGGGTTTTTTCAAGATTATTAGAGACTTTGTGCCCAGAATCCATCCAAATATAATCATCCTTACAGTTAGGGCATAGTTTCCCAAACTGTGCTGTCTAGCCATGTCGTCGTCCCAACTCATTAAATTTTGGGGCCTTTCAATGTCAACACGTACTAGTCAGTTAAGATGATTGGTTCTTATAGTGTAGAAACCCACTATGAGTCTTATGTAAGTTACTTTGAAAATTTCTAATGGAATTCTACCCCGTGTACCTGGGAGTCCATTCGGTCCTCCCACATTTGATGTCATGATTCTGTATCGTGAAAAATTTACGTTGTCTCTTATGGTGGGATCTCATTTGTGTCTCTCATAATAGTAACTCACATTTATTGGACTTCATGTCCTGGTGATCGGTAGAATCATTCAAAGATATCTTACTACCAGCATATTTCCTGGGTAAACATTGGGATTAGAGGGCACCCAACAGTATAATTAAAGGGAGGTATTGGTAAACGTGTTCGATGTTGTCGCTCTTTTGGGTAAATTTATTATGTCATGTTCAGATATTGTTTGAGGAGTTTTATTTTGGGATGATATTTAAATATACTTTATTGTTTTAGGAAAGTGTTGTATGATTTGGAATGTGAGATTATTCCCTCAGTGATTGATCAAAAAGAGATATCATTGCCTTTTGGGGGTGGATGAAACATGGAAAAGGAGCACATCATGGTTTATCGTTTGGGTTTGGTTTTTTATTTTGGCCTTGATGTGGATTTCTGAGAGAGTAAAGATTTATGGTGGGGAGAATTGCCACATCCAGGAATTAAGTAAAGGTATTTTTCAATTTTTTTTTACATTCATTCTTTGGGGGGGGGGTTCTCCTTAATTTTTGGAGGAAAGGGTGAGTTTTCAAGATTTGGGCCAAACCGTGAGCCCATTTCTAGATTTAGAAACCAATTTTGTTTCTATTATAACTCATTAATTTTTCAAAACTTTACATCCATTACACTTTCCAATTGTCTTCCCCTGGTATATTAAAACCACCATATCCAATTGGAACTAATAGATATCAATAATCATGATAGATTTGTTTTTTTATTAAGGTACTGGGACAGACCAAAATCTCATTTCATACTTTAAATTTTTTTATTAATTATTTAATATCTCATCAAATTTTTAAATTTATCAGTGATTGTAACTCTCACCCAAGTCCAACTACCCAAGGCATTCCCCTATGCTCTCCTCCCCCTCTTTGGAGATCGTTTTCATCAATACGTTGGGTGAAACTTCTCTAGATTTCTCAAATAGCCTAGACTTGAAGAGGTAAATTGTTTCTTTCATGAATCCTTCAATTTTTACTATTTTCCCCCACTCTAGTTATTATATATCATCCTCAAACTCATTAAAAGATCACATACATCGTTGGATGTTTGTAAATTTAGATAATTGTGTATTGGGTCGTTTTATTCCAGATTTCATTAAGTGTTTCACTCTTTATTTCCATCCTTCTCAATAGGCTTTCTTCCCTCTTTCAAGAAATTATAAATTGTCAATATGTTAAGGTTATTACCTAAGATTTTATTTGGTTTCATTTTGTTCAAATATTGGGGTTTTAGGTTTATTTTCAATTCCTTGTGATGTGGCGGTGGTGCGGTGGATGTTTTGCACCAAGATTTGAGGTTTTTAACACAAAAGGTAGGTAATTTCAAGTGTAATAATTTATTGACAGTTATTGTAATTGGTTTATTAATTTAGAATGTTACAAATATATGATTTGGGGTGATAAAACCATTTTTTGGCAATAGTAAAGCATTTTGTATTAAAGTTACATTATTGTTTGATGTTTTGTATTTTTCAAATATAAATCATGTGATATCTCTTGTGGTAGTTTTATAAAATGTGATATAGATTTATTATTTGTTTGAAGGGGATGCCAATTATGGTTTAGTAATGTTTTATTGTAATTTAGGACTCAAAATGGGGGTTTTAATTGTTTTTATGTGTAAAACATTATTTTCCCCTTGAAAGTGTTTTATGAAAATGTTTGTTTTTCATGTGTGTCTTTAGTGGTATTGTTTGAATAAATTTAATAGCACGTGAGAGTGGTTTAATAAATGTTTCATGGTTTTTACATTCTTATTTGGAGTGGTTTTGGGATGATTTTGGGCATGATAGAGGGTTTTGAAATGGGTTTTGTATCTAAAACATGGATATACTCCTTGGCTTTGTTTTATGAAAATTAAAAATGATTTAACGAGTAAAACAAAGTGGGAAAGTGATGTATATGGACTACTTTGGTGATTTAATTCACTTAAGATGGATTTTTTAATGGCAAAGATATGATTTAAGATTCCATACATTTTTATAATGTTTTATAAATTACTGAAATCTATTATCAAATTGAAAGAAAGGTGTGAAACACATATGAGGGATGTTTTGTGTGAGTATGATATGAAAAATGAATTTTTCTTGTGAAAGGAATTTTATGTGAAATGTATGTGTAATTCTTGTTGAATTTTTGATGTGTAAGTGGTTTTTTCCAGTGAAAATTTTATTTTGTGTCATGTTGTACTTTTTTGAGCACAAGAGGGAAACATGGGTATCTAGGCGGGTGGACGTGTATAAGTATACTAGTGATACCATGGGGTTTGTCCACAGTTTCAGGTTGCAAGTTTGATGCTGACACAAATAACTAGACAATGATTATTATTATGATTATTAGGTAACACTAGGTTATGGGTAGGATCCCTACTACTGGCTTGTGTTCATGAGAATAGATATTGTGATGCTTACTTTCACTAAGATACAAGGTACCTGGGACCCATAGTGAGCCAGTGACTATGGGTTATTTCTCATTTCTGGTGCACATTAGATTATTTATGATTTCCATAGGCACATGGTATATTTGGATGGAAAAATCAGTAGATTTTTTATTTTATTTAAAAAAATTATTCTTCAAAATAGCCCACATGAAAACTCTGTTTATTTGAAGTTGCATCTTTTTGAGATTTTAACTAGGATTTCATGTTTATAAAAACTAACCATATTTTCATCTTTTAATGTTTATCACATGGAGTCTATTAGTTGTGTTATCCTACTGGGAATTTTCTCACACCATACATACACCTTTGGGTGTAAGTAGATTTGGATAGGATTGGATACAGTTTTGGTGACAATGGTTCGGGTTTTTAGAGGTCCATTATGATGAGTTGTTGTGGAGATATCATGAGGGTGGTCCCTATTTCCATGTGGAGGTTCTTGGGATATCCATTTTGGGTTTATTCATTTTTTATAGTCTTCTATAATTTGATTAAGTTATGTACTTCCATTATTAAATTTTTTAAAAGATGGTTTTGTTTGAGAAAACTTGATTTGTTTTATTGAATTCATTAGTTATTTAATGTTTATAAAATTAGGTAAATCATTTCCAAATTTTATGATGTAATACCCGGGCACTTGTAGCAGCCAATGGGGATAGGGAATTCCCTTTGGGGCTCACTACAGGCAGTGTCTGGTTTCAGTGTAAATGGCGACCATATTTTGTTCCTGACAGAAAATGTGGTAATAAGATAAAATTTTATTTATTCAAGATCATTTTCCTAAAGATAAATATTATTTCACCATATATACTAAGATCATAATGAAATATAAATACTTGGTGAGTATAGATTAATCCATTAATCATTTTACACCACATAATCATATCTTGATCCAATAAATTAGTATCTAATATGACATTTTATGCCTGAATCACTAGAATCATCTTCGTATGGATCAACTAATCATTAAAAGTAGAACATGATATTTCTCACATATTTAGATACTAACTAAAACCAAAATGGTTAGTATGTATAAAGATATTTCAGACATTTATGTGATTATATATTGAATAAATCTTTAATGTTTAATAGTAATACATAAAGTTATATCTAAATCATTCCATAGATATATAACCCTTATGGTCAACAATACCATTAAACATGAACCCAAACAAGTAGAGGTATTCTTCCCATATAAATTTTCAACATATACCTCATAGGTCTATATAAACTCAATAAATTTTCCCTATGGTATTTTAAATATTTCAAACATTTAAAGAGGTCTTCTTAATACATTTTTAATACGATTAGCATTTAAAAAATATAGAACTCTCTAGAGCTTCCATTACATCACCAAATGACCAAACATCAAATATATAAGTACCAGATTCTTTCCCAACCCATTTTTCTTCTAATCATGAAGATTTACACCTTTATTAAGAATCTTCAACCACACATTAGCATAATTACCCAACTCATTGAAACATAAACACCTCACTGTTGGATGGATATTGGTTACCTCATTAATTTGTTGTTCATGGCTATTTTCTTTTCGGTCATGAATCATATGACCAAATTGACTATAGTGGAAAAACAACCCATATCCTATCAAACATTCTTTAAAATGTTTTTTCTACACTTGGAACATTTTTGGGGCTTACCTCAAGACTTATTTTTTTTCTTCCCTATTTCCCTCTATATTGACCATTTATTACTCTTTTCATATCATAGAACATAAGTGTCGGAAAAATCCATCCCAAGTTTCCCATCACAACGAACCACCTTTTCATAACTTTTAATTTCGTGAGAGGAAAAATCTCATTGTAAACTTACTTTTAATCCTATGTAAAATCTATTACTTTTTTCGCAATGTATTGAAAAAAAATTGAAACATACCAGGAAAATCTTGTAATGTTTTCTTCATACACAAAAAACTGAATCTTCATCAATTTTCATTAAATAAAATAATTATTTATCCATCCTAAAATGGAAAACCATAGGGAAATATTTCTGAAGGAAAATATCCTTAAATGTTGCCCATTCCATGGAATCCAGATCATCTTTTTATCTTTTACTCTTAACAAAATACCATCATCGATCAACTACACCTTCAAAATTATAGATTAAAAGAGTACACTTTTGATGTTCTGAACATCCCAGGACATCAAATATCATCTCTAGATCATTGAACTATAATTTAGATACCTATAGGTCAGGTGATCTATTGAATGATCAGTGATGTTTCCCCATGAAATTCTCTATTGTATACGTGTTTCATCATGGTACATCAGGTTTCTCTCTTGCATAGACACCACCACTATTTATATCTTGTTAAAACTAATTCATCACTACCACAAACTAGTTTGTCCCAATTCCAACCATATTTGGATGTTGATTTAAAAGGATATTTTCCTCTTGGTCCCTTTATACTATAGCTTCATTGTTCCTTTATGGAAAACCATTCTTAAAAGACATGGTTTTTATAAATCAACATGTAAATCATAAAATTGTATGTCATTTCAACTCAACCATAAAGTAAAATATTCTAAGGGAATGATATTAACTATATCATAACCTATAAATTTATCTAAACCTTACATTTGATACCGACTATAAGGCCCTGGTATTAAGAATTACATAATCTTGATTTAATTCAAGAATTTTAATTTATATCATATTGAGGATCTTTTCCAGTTTAGAGTTTTTGAGAATTAGATCATAACTGAAACATAAAAAATCCATTAAATACAATATGGACACATCTGAATAGTATCCATTTATCCCATAATAGAAAACTTTTAAAATAATGTATGATCTATATTATGAAAACTAATCATAACATTCTACATGACTTCTTTAAATCCCTTACTCATCCTTAATTCCTGTAATAAACATTCAAAAATATGGGATGAGCACAAAAACCTCAGTAAGGTATAAAAAAATAAGGGAAATTTGTAGTTCAACAAAAACATGAAAACTCATATAACATTTACCATTATCTTTAAATTTATTTGAGAATATGGAATAAAAAAATTTCACATGAATAAAAAATAGACCTTTTCCTCAACGAAAATAATTAAAATCCATTGAATGAAATTAGAACTCCTTTAGGTGACGTAGAGCATCATATTCATAAAACCCTTGAAAATACCATTCAAACCCCTTTTAAATGGAATAACCATTTGACTGAATTCTAATATTTTTATTATCCATTGCATTGGAGAGCTATAACTAGCTCACCCAAAGCTATATGAGCCGCCCCATGTTTAGATGTAATGGGATATCCCAGAACTATCTGGGCCACCCTATGTTAAGTTATAACATGATATCCCAACTATATATAGGTAACACGAGTTTATGCTTTAAAAGGTCTTTCCTAGCACTTTCTGGTCTACCCCATGATATGTTGTAACGGAATTTCCCTGTGCTATTTGGGCCACCCCATGATAAGTTGTAATGGTCTTTTAAAGTGCTTTTTGGGAAACCCCATCATGTAATTCTCATGTATCTCTATATTAATAAAATAGTTTCATCCTAAAATCTTTTAAAACTAATTTAAAATCATATTAAAAACACTTTTTGATAAAAATTCCATTTTTTTAAAACCCATTTTCAATACCAAAACTCCATTTTCATTGAAAACCCATTTTCAATACCGAAATACCCAAACATAAGGATTATTTTTCATTTAAGTAAATATGAAATAATACAATGTAATCCCGAAATAAAATAATGGCCACAACGATGGAAAATTCATTATTTTCATGTACGTTAAAAATGGAACATTCCTTTTGTCATTTGTCAAAACATTCTATATAAAACACCAAAAAATATTACTTTTGAAAACCTTTGGATGAAATATAAAAATAGAAATAAAATTTACTTTATTGCCATTTTATATCCATATAAATACATATGTAAAATAATATCAAGAATATTGACATGGATAAAATATTTGAAAATTATATCATTAAACATTCAAAGTGTCTCCTACCACTTTGATCATCTAAATCATAATCCCCATGAAATTTTAACAATTATAAAAACAATAAATAACATTAGAATATATAAAATATGTAAATATAAATTCAAAGGGGCTGTATATAGACCTTATAAAATAATAATAGTGCATATCATCAAACAATTCCTTAATGAACAATGATTTAGATAAAATCCCTTACAACAATGGTAACATATGAATTAGAAAAAAAGGTAATAATAAGAAAATTAAAAATTTAAATACAATTATGATAAAATATTTAATGATATAATATTTCAAAAGGGTTAGTAGATTCATGTCACAAAATAAGTAAGTGGTGAATATTATAACAACTCACAAATGTAAAAAGTGATATGAAACCCCCTTATAATGAGTATGACTTGTCACGTGTGTATGTATCATCCTAAGTAATAAGCTTATGTTAATTATATAATTGGATGATAAAAAATTTCAAATTTATTATTAATTTTGATTCACTGATTACAATGTTTTATAAAACTACTAAATTATGTCTACATAAGGTGTTTTTACCATATTTGGTGTTTGTGTCAAAGCAACTAAGGTAGGTCATCATTGGACAAAGGGGAAATTTTATAAACATATCCAGAATAATAATTATGAAATAATTATCATATATATTAAAAAATTATACTTTTAAAACTAATCAATAATGACGGTAATATAAAATGAACCAACGTTATAATCATGGAGACGATAGATTGTGTGTACATATTAGTATCATTCCCATTTTTCAATGATCATTAGGAAAAGAATGTGAGAAAAATTTATCTTTCAAAAATGATCATTATATTAAAAATTCTATATTATTTAATAATATAAAATTATATATATAATTGTTTTTATTTATATTCAATCACATCACATCATGGAGGCGGTAGTCCACATGTCTACAGATGACGTTATCATATTTTTAGCGCGTGAAAGGGTAATAAATAAAATGATATA
The DNA here is from genome assembly GCA_963277665.1 of Viscum album. Lineage (NCBI taxonomy): Eukaryota > Viridiplantae > Streptophyta > Magnoliopsida > Santalales > Viscaceae > Viscum > Viscum album. The sequence continues at coordinate 2,041,394,334 of OY728126.1, read as the reverse complement.
TTCAATCTATATAAAGTTAATAATATCATGAATATATTATATATTTCATTTATGTAACATATTTATAATTAAACATATCTTTAATACATTCCATCTAATGTGGGAATGTTTTACATCGCTTTGAGGAGTGGGTAGTCCACACGTCCACAAATTGTGTTGATGTATTTACACATAATAGAAATAATGAAAGTATGTTTATATAAAAATTAAATAATTATTAATAAATAATAAATATTATATATACAAATATCATATAAAAAATGTTTTCTATCAAAATTCAAAACCATGAGAGGTGGTAATGGAAAAAATGAATGATGGCATTATATGAGGCGATAGTTCTTCGTACACAAAGAGTAATTTCATTACCCGTTTGATAGAAGTGTGTGTAGGTGTAGGTATAACCCTTAATATAAAAATATATAAATACATTTAAAATATTTAAATTATTATATAATCATGTAATAATAATAAATTAATGTATTTTAAAAGGAAAAAATGTCAAAAATACATGTTGATGAAAGTAACCTCTTCTTCGGGTTACTCCTTTTGGTTTAGACCGAATGACCTCTTATTTGGATTTATTCCCAATATGTGGCCTGTAGAGTGAGTATAAGGATTTTGGGAGATTATTTATGAATTTTTTTTCGGAGCTAAAATGTCTTTAGAGGTATATGAGAGGCGGGATAAGAGGCCTTTTATAAGAGGGGAAAAGGACACATTGGGTATTATTGAAAATAAATATGTGATTCTCATGTTATTATTGTCCCCCAAGGGTAAAAAATAACATATTATAGATACTTATTGGTTTAATGGTATAAATAAATCCATACAGTACTTTTTAGCCAAGTGTATGATCATTTCTACACCTTATTTTCCATGTTTAGTCATTAATTAAGCTTGTTTTTTCTTAATCATTATAATTAATTTTAATTACATTTACTAAAAGTTTTGGAAAAAAAACTATGTTGAACATATTAGAAATTAGAAATTATTTTTATTTTTAGTATGAAATCCATTCTTCCAATTTCCATGTTTAGTCATTAATTAAGCTTGTTTTCCTTAATCATTATAATTAATTTTAATTACATTTACTAATTGTTTTGGAAAAAAAACTATGTTGAACATATTATAAATTAGAAATTATTTTTATTTTTAATATGAAATCCATTCTACCAATTTCCAATCACATATGTCCTAGAAATTAATTTAAAATTAATCTCACAGAAAACGCAACAAAATGGGTTTTATAAGTAAAAATATTGGAATGTTTACTATGTTTTTATATCTATATTAAATTTGAAATTGTTTATAATTAACTAAATTTATATAACTGATATAAATTTGATTTAATTATACATGAAAATTTATTAAAACATAATTTAACTATATAAATAAATTAGACAAAAAATGATTTGTACAAAAATTCAGTATTATTCATTATTCATCAAAATATGGATGTTCTCAGAGAAATACCAAAAAATCACCCAACGTAAAATTTGATATTTCACTTTCAAAAATGAAGTTATTTTTTCTTATAAAAACTATAAAATTTTACAAATTTGTTTTTAAATCAAGTTTTCCATTAAAAGGCAGCAAAACTACCATATTGATTAATAATATTAACAGTATATTATTGATCAGCACAACTCAGTCTTGCATCAAATGCAAGATTTTGGAGAAAATCCCTTTTGACATTCATGTAATATATTGTAAATATCTTCCTTTTTAAGGTAAACTTTCTATATAATTCATAAATATTTATAAATATGAAAAATAATTCTTCTATCATTATCTAGATTGTTACATACTTTATATTCAATTGGGAATTATTTTCAGTTATAATTAAATAGTAACCAATGGATTTATCTTATAAAAATATGTAAAATATAATTTCATAATGTACTTAATCTCTTTTATTTCTGCCATTCTAATGGTTATGATATAACTGTCATAATAATATAAATAGTATATTATTTTCTAGTAAGACTAGGGATTGTGTGTAACATAAGTCATCAGAGGGAGTCAATGTTGCGTGAAATATAAGATAAACATGGTATTGTGTTCGATGAAATCTAAACTATGTATAGCATTTAATACAATCCATTAAATAATATAAATTAATTTGAGATAATATATTTCATAATATTTGAGATTTTATATTTATTCTTATTCATACATACTAATTTTAATGGTTATGTTATAATAGTCACATAATAATATTTTAATAAAATATCATGGTTCATATAGACTCCTTATTCTTTGAAATGAATGATATTAAGGAGATTAAATTTATTTAAAAAGAAACATACTGTAAAATCTTGAGGTGTAACATTCTTCCCTCCTTCAAAAAAATTCATCCTCGAAATTTCCATATTTTCACCTCATTAATAGATCTAGGTAGTTATACAACATAATTTCTTTTAATTTCCATGTTTAGTTTTCTATAATGTGATTTATCAAAATTAACATTAATAGTTGATTCATCCAATTACTCAAAATTTGTTTTCTAGTGTCTAGAATCTAGATAGGCTCTTCTTTGTAAGATTAATTAGGTTCTAATTATAATTTTTTTCATAAGTGAGTACATTCATCTAGTATGGTATGTAATTCCTTAAAATAGAGACAATTAACAATTCATTTACATTAGAGAGGATATGTGGAATTTAGAAATGGTAAGTCATAGCTCTAACGCTAAATGTACTATCTTGATCAGTGAGTAAATCCTTACATTGACCATGGGAATTGATTCCCTTTATTTTATTAGGCACAATCACTAAATAATGGAAAAAATTAAATTATCTTAATATAATCATGAATACTAATCCATAATATATAAAATCTAAAATACTATAAGATTTTATCATAGTTCTCATGTTAACAATGTTTATTTAAAATCTGATTCTCCGGGTATCTATTAAACATTCTCTAATAACAACTATAATAACCCCAACTCCAGTAACTTATAGATGGTGTATACATTATTATATAGGAATATATATAAGAGATATCACCGAATAAATTTGTTTAATAGTATTGTTAAATAATATGTATTCATGATTCCCACATTACATTTCAATTATAAAATATAAATATAACAAAGGTAAAAGTTATACCTCCTTGGAACTCATTTAAATATTTCATCTTCATATCCTATGGAATGGAAACAAAATAAGGGTGAGCTAAAATTATTATTAAGGGTTATAGAAAGTGGAAAATATAATGATTAAATAAGGAATAATTAAAATTTTAAGATAAATAACTGAAAACACATTCCATTTAATGAAAAATTTTGAGTAAAGAATTAATTCATGGATAGTATCAATGCAATAATCTCATGGATAATAATTGATGAATTCTCAATGAATAAAATTTATGCTATTGGAAATCATGATTGCAAACATCATGGAATATCTACCAACATGACATTGTACTAAGATAGTTTAAAACTATATATAAATAACCATTTAATTTGGACAACTGATTTTTCTTAGGATACTTGTCGATGCATCGATGGGATATATAATTCTTGTCCCCACCTGTCACTTCATTTCCATTTCATTCCTCATATATAAAATGAATTATTTAGTTCATTGACAATATTACTTATCAAAAAATACTTATTTATTAAATAATAAGGATTTATCAATTATTCATTAGTCGAGCAAATAATTTCAATGTATAACACCATATGTAAAAATGGTATGCATCTTAGGCATTAATAATATCTAGGATATAATAATATAGATATATAATTGAAATTAAATTTATAATGATAATAAGTAAGTGAATGATTTAAAATATGGTATCATTAAAACGTATCTCTGCTGGTGAATAAGTAAAATAATAATTTTTTTTTTCATTTATTAGTCAAAGTACCATATAATCATTATTAAGGTCATTTTTGAGGGAAATATCTTTTTCATTTTGAAATTAACATTAAAAAAATCCGCAAATATGAAGGAAAAAATTTTGTTTAGAAATAAAATTATAAACATATAGAAAGTAGTTTCAAAGAAAATATTATTCATGAAGGTAAGAAAATCAATTCATTCTGTATAAGTAAAAAAACATTCCTTCCATAATTTTTTTTCAGAAAAGTCACAAAGTACCTCATTCAGAAAACGACAAGAAAATTCCTTTCAAATAATTATGTTAAAAATAACATGTGGGTAAAAATTTTTTTTGATAAAACATTTCATAAGTATAAATAAATTTTAGATAAAATATGGATTTTCCAAAAAAATATATCCGATCAAAATATAAATAAGAAAAATATTTCTATTAAACATTTCTTTGCATGATTCAAGTTCCTAGGAGAGGAAAAGTTGGAATAAAATATGAAAAATATTTAAAATAGTACTCTCGAAATGAATTTTATTCATCATTAATATATATATATATTCATGTTAAATTCCTCAATGGGGTATTATATATTCTTCATAAAAATTAACAGGTTTATATTACTAAATATGTCTAAATGGAGCGAAAATTGAGATGAAATCCCATACCTCAAGTATGAGTTTTCACATAGGTTCTCTAACCTCATGTGTAATGAATTTGGTTTTATTATAAATATGAATTATAACCATAATCATATAATATACAATTTAAAAAAAATCAACGATTTGTTAATAATATTTTGTTATTATCATCATTTTGGGTGTTAACTATTTTTTTTAAAGTATTTTTTGATTTAGTAGTTCTTGTAATTTTAAATTTATTAGGGTTAAATATTCAGTAGAATATAATTAATGATTGAAAAATAATATATATTAAATATATAGATATTTATATTATTTCATAAAAATTGCGAGAGAAAAATGAATTACACTGTTCATGGTGACGGTAGGTCGTACGTAGGGGTGAACGTCATTTTTACATTTTGACGAATGGAGTGAAAAAAAGGTGAAAAATAATTAGTATTTAAAGAATAATTAATATAACATATATATAATATATATTAATTAAATCTATCCTTATTGTTATCCTTGTAAAATATAAATGAAAAAAATCACATGGCTTTGTGGAGGTCATAGTCCATAAGTACACAGAATCAGTGTTTTCATTTTCCAATGCATTGGAATGTCCTAATTTATATGTGATATTATTTTCGCAAAATAATTTTAGGTCATAAATATTATATGTAATAATTACTTACATATTTATATTCATCTAATTAAATTGGTTATGAAAATGAATTACACCGCTATATGGAGATGATAAGTTGTACGTACGCACAACTAACATTTTCACTTTTCATGGGATGGAAAAGATATGGAATATGATTTTCCCATTATTTTAATAAATTATATGTATATTTGTGATACTATATTTCTTTTCTTATTATATTTATAATACTTTAATAGGAATTAAAATAAGAAATAGAGTTGAAGGATGAGCTAATGACAATTACCTATTCTTCAGTGGACTTCTTGTAGATCACATATTAATGGACTTAGGGTACGCCTTTTAGAATGAAATAAAACTATAAAACATTTAAGATGATGTTTATAAGTGAAAATTTTAGGTTTTCATCAATATTGATGGCTCGAATGTGTTTTAATAAGTGACGGAAGAGATTCCATTTCATAACTAAGGTGAGGGGCACATTTGGAATTTCATGAAATATAAAATTATAATAAAGTCATTATCAATCCAAATGCATCCAAAATGATAGGTATTAAAACATATGGTGGTATATAGATGAAATATCATCAACTAATAAATATTTTAACAGTTTTTTTGGTATTTTAACCCTTATCTTTTTGTTTAACCACATTGTTAAACAATTTTAACACTAATTTTGGTAACATAATTCGTACTCTTAAAGAGTTTTAATTTTACATATAAGGTAACTATTTACACATAAATGAAAATTTTGTGGAATTTTAGAAAATATATTACCCCATAGTCCTATTTTGATATTTATATGTTTTTTAAATAATTTAATAAATTACTCTTTTGATAAGTTTTCATTAATGCCATTTTTTACACTATTCATTTAATTTGACTTCAAATACATCATAAAAGGTGGTATTTTTGATATAATTCAGTTACAAATATTTAATATTTAATATTTATCTATGAAATTAAAGTAATACTATAAATCACTCAAATTATATCACTATTAATATTTTTAATGTTATTTAGTTTTATTTATCTATTAATTGAATAAATAATGTATTATTGCTGTGCAGGAATTTAATGTAAATATTCGATCACTAAAAATTATAAAGAAATTTTATTAATTAAAATAATTTCATTATACACAAAATTAAAATTTATATTTTATTCATAACTATATTCTATTTCTATATTAATACATAATATATTTTTAAAACTAATAGGGCATCATTTTGTTGCATTTTTTTATTTAAATATTTTATTGGTCATTTTGATGGAAAAGTGTCCATTTAATATAAAAATTTATCTCCTAATATGATTGGGTTTTAATTCCATTCATAAAATAATAATTAATAAGAAATATTATGACTTTATCACCTATTTTTAACCTAGATTAACATGATTTACACTTTACTGAGGTGATAAATTTTAGCATATTTACTATTCATATATACAAAAAATATCAGAGAATTATTTAATAAAATTTAACCCCAAATTTAAAAATATGGAATCCATTTTTCAACATTCAATTTAAATAAATGTTTGGAATTAATTTTAAAATAAGTGTGCAAAACACGATGAGCATCGTTATTTAAAAAAAATATAGTTTTTAAGAATAAAAATGATTTATTATTATCTTGTGACTTGTAAAAACTCTAGATGAATGTTAAAACATTTTATTGAATATATAATATGTAAATTTCAATTAAATAATTCACAAATAGTGATTTATTAAAATTATTAAAACCAAAAAACATTTTGTCCACATAAAAATATTTTTTCATAAAAACATTTCTCTTACATCAAATAATTTTTATTGGTAACAAGTGATATTATTTTATAAATGGGTAAAAATTTAATTTTAATTATTTATTTATTGTTATCCATGCCTTTCAATTTTAATATCTAGGTTATAATTGTCATATAATAATATTTTAATAACAGATTATGGTTTCTTTATATATATATTTCATGCAACGCAAGATATAAGAGATATAATATTTGTTTTAAAAGAACCATACCATAAAATAATGGGTTTTTACAAAAATAGGGAAAATATATTGTTTTATGAAATCATCCCACTTCATATAAATTAGGGATTTGAGCATGGTGGAGGTTTTGTCGAGGAAGTATCTAAAGGAGGTGGTGAGACTCTATGGAGTCCTGAGGTTGATCATATCAGATTAAGATCCTTGTTTTACATACTGGGTGTGGAAATGCCTCAATATTATTTTGGATCTCAATTATTCCTTAGTACTACTTTTAATCCATAGATGGGTGGTTAGACATAGAGGTCCATCCAGACTCTTGAAGAGATGTTGTGTTATTGTGTCCTAGATTTTGGTGGTTTTTCGTTGAGGCACATTACCTTGTTTGATTTTACTTATAATAATAGTTTTTACTCCACCATTGTTTTAGTGTCATTTAAATAACTATTTTTACGCCCTTTCCATTATCCATTATGTTGGACTAGGGTCAGAGAGTCATTAATTCTCATGCTTCAACTCATACAAAAGCCGATAGATATGGTTCATGTGATTCATGAAAGAGAAAGGTAGTATAGAATCATAATAAATCTTATGTCGTTCATAGGAAAAGACCCATGGAGTTTGACGCTAATGAACATGTGTTCTTAAAGGTAAATCCTTGTCCTGGGAAGCGATGGTTTGGTTTTGGGACTAATATTTCTCCCCAGTTTTTTGGGCCTTTTGCGGCATTAGATAGCATTGGATCCATGATGTTTCAGATAGAACATCCCTCATAGATGATCTAGATATATGATGTTTTTCATATGTTATAGCCTCATCATTATCTTCATGAATACTGTCATGTTATTTATTGGGGCTAGATCGATGTTGAAGATGATGCAACCTTTGAGGAGTGGCCTACGAAGATCGAGGACTGCCAAAATAAGGTGTTGTGTGGGCATGATTTTCCCTTGGTATGTGTATTTAGGAGACACGAGGGAGTGGAGGATAGTACCTATAGACATGATTCTCAAATACATACGCAATAACCTAAGGTATTTTTTATTCATCTCTTATCTTCGTGAAGTGCTAGTAGTGATTTTTGAACTTTTTTTTGTAAATAGAATGGTTTCCTCTAGTTTTTTGTTATGGAATTTCTCTCGTTTGAGAAGTATCTTTCCATGAGAGTATTTTATACTCGGTTTTTGGTGTTGCGCGGTTTTGTTCTTTTTTTCGATAAGTGAGATGGTTAAGATTCTGTGATATTGAGATACATGAGAGGTATTTCATAAGATAACTATTTGCACGAACCCTTTTTTTATATGGGATTGGTTTTGGATTCATGACGATGAATTTTTTGTAGAGTTATGTTCTACTATGAACCATATCCATGTGGTTCATCCCATTACATGTTTCTAAAGCTTATGGTTCTCGAAAGAGGCTTAATGGGTTATATAGGTGGTTTCTACCACAAGTCAGAAGAAGGAAATATTTATTGCATAATGTAGGGGTTCACTGTGTAAGTTTGTTTTACAACATAAAAATCTATTACACCTTGTGTGGACAAGAACATGTAATTTACATCATAAACCTCACATTTACAAGATATGTAAAATACATGTTATGTGGTTTGAGGTGATGCATTCTTTAGCTGAACTTACTGTTTGATGATTTTACAATGTAAATTATGGATTTACACTGTAAATATTTGCTATGCAGTGCACTTTATAATGTGTAGCACCAATATTATTCGTATAGACCCTAAATTTTCTCCCAAAGTTTCAAGCAGTAGTAGTAGTTTCCTCATGATTTTTAGGATCCCTTCAAAGGGGATTCATTCCAAACTTTCCATGTTTTATTTATGGTCATCCAAGTTATGTTCAACCTCTCTTATTGTGGTTCTTCGTTCTGGTTCCTCCTAATATTTTATCCACATGATGGAGGTTTCCTCTCCCAGTTCTAATGAAGTTTTTTGTGGTTGGTGTTATTGTTTTGTGGTGTCCTTGGATGGATGTGGTCATCCTATGGGATATGTGATCAGGACTCACAATGTTAGTTCGTTCATATGTGATAAATTTTGACAATTTTTGGGTTATGGGACTCATTTATTATCTTTTTATTTATATGATATCATAAATTTATCATGTTTTGTTCCTTTTAAAGTAAACATAATTAACCTCATAAATATTTCAATACATTAATAAATAATTAGATTGAGATCACATATTGTCAATGTTTGACACAATTATAATAGTGTGCATCTTGTTTTGATATATAGTGTGTTATCTTTGTTATTATTGTTTTAATGTCTAGTTATGATATATGTTATCATGTTTTTAATTATAAAATAACGTAAAGAACGTAAATATGTAATTAACTTATTAATTGGATTTTGAAATTCAAAGTGGCATGTTTAATTGAATCTCGAGTTTCTTGTAATTTTATGGTAATTCAAATAAATTCACAATAAATATTTAATTGAAAATGTTCATCCATGTTTTAATAAATTTCTAAAGAATTTATAGAATGTTATTTATTTTTTATGATGATAATAAAAAAGGAATGTTAATTGATATTTCTCTTACCATAATTTTTTGACACTAGTTTTATGTTAGAGACCATGTTTAATCATTTTATAGCTTTTTATTATTGATGTATTTTGTTTCCCGTAGTTGTAACCTATGAATAATAAAAAAAATTAATTCAAGATGGAATAAAACAAGTTTTTTTATAAAGATAAATCTTGGGTATGAGAGTTCTTGTTTGTTTATAAAGACTAAATGCCTTGTTTTGGGGGTCATGAGAGCCTGTTTTCATGTGAATGATTAATGCCTTGTTTTATGGATTAGATTAATCTATTGGATATGTTTGGTATTGATTATCTATGATGTTATCTGAATGTGATATTTTTTATTTGATGTGTTATAATCCTGTGATGCATGACCCTATAATGGAATATGTTATTTGGTGTGGGGTCCCACGGTTTTGGAAGTAGTCAATGCCTGTAATGGTGAGATTCATGGGGACATTCATGATAGTGTAAGGGATATAATTGGGATGGATGAAACGGTTTGAAGTTTTTCTTACCCATTTATGTGATTAAACCTGGATTCTTTCTTGATATGAATTTGTTTAATGTTTGATGGCCAAGTTGATTTCTTATCTGCATTACTTTCTCTAATGCTTGAGGCAGCTAGATGTGCATGGTTTCATCTATTGATCGTAGTTTAGGATGTTTTCATAGAATACCTTGATTTATTGAATGATGTTAATAGTATTTAATAAATAACTCAACCCTTGTGGTTTGTGTTGCTGGAATAAAAATGACATGTTACTCTTGAGAAATTGTGGACCCAGTTTAGATTATTCTTGGAGGGATTGAACATGGATTGATAGATAAAGTAATGTAATGAAAATAATATTAATTAATGGATAATGAATTAATTAATATAAATTTATTTTTTCAATTAATATAAATTAATTTAATGTATCCATTAAAAAAAATTATTATAGGAAATCTAGTTTTTAATAGTGACATTTGGGAGTCTAAGTGACATTAGCTGCAGTTGAGTCTAAGACTAGGTTGTTCCTATGGTATGGTTATGAGATATATTATATCCTATTTATTCAATGATATCATATGATTCCCCCACACATGTCAGTTAGGGATACTAACAAACATTGGACTCTAGGATGGTGTTTTCCCCTTCTTCTCTATGGGAGGATGGATGACTAGCGGACCCCTCTGACCCCTCTCTATTCTATTAGTTGTTTTATGTGTTGGTATGTATGGTGGTTAGTTTACCTATGTATATATGTGTGTATAGTTCTATGATGTGTTGTGGTTATTCCACACACATGTATCTTTTGTTGTAGTATCCAACATATTATTATAGGTTTGACATGTATAGGTTGTGATAGCTATAAGTACCTTACTTGGTGTATGGGTTGTGATGGATTGATGTATAATACCTAATGTATGATACACTACATACGAGTTATATTGGATCATGGAAACAAATTGGATAGAATAAGGATATTTGATATGGTATGATGTTACAATGTGATTCAAGATGTGCATGTTGTGATACTCAGCTCATACGTCTATGGGCTGGATTACTTTTGGTGAGTGATGGATAAGGACATATAATGCTGGGGTAGATTGAAAAACCCACAGGGAAGAAGTAGTATGGTAACCTTGTTGTTGAAATTATATTATATCCTCTCTTATATGCCATACGTAGTGAGAGATAAGCATTGTGATGTTGGAATCATATTATACATATTTAATTGACGAGTTATTTTCACCATTTTCCATAGTTCTTTAGTATGATTTCTTTATCTGTTACATGAGAGGATCCAATGATGATCCTACTGATTTTACTTTTATGTGCACCCCATAAATATATAAATTTTTTTCAGGTCAGCAGGGGCAGGATGGAGATCAGTCTGGATATTACTAGCTCATGGTTTAGCAGGAGCTGTCTGGGCTTCGTGGTCACTATCATGTTTTCCATTTTGGTACTTTTAGTCTCTATTTCAATTATTTTATTACATTATGACATTACATTTATGAAATTTGGATTTATCTTATATATCTGACTAGTTGTTGATTGGTCTATTTTTTTATCTCTATCATTTACATGTTCCTATAGTGGGTAATGCCTCTCAATGTATGCTTATTATACACTCAGTGTCAGTTACAAACCTGGGGCTTACTAGAGTCGGGACTTAAGAAGTCGCCATCCTCTTCTAATTGTCAACCCAATTAGGGAACTCTCTGGGAGAGGGGGTTACAACATCTCAGGATGAGAAGGAGTTATATCTTCATTCCCATCTACCATAGAGTGCACAATAATTTACAAACATTTGGGCTTGTGGAAAATGATCCAAACTATTTAAAGTAAATATCATGGAGTAATAGAAAATTAAATCGCCTTTTAAATGAA